>OY728140.1:1107147914-1112147914 GCA_963277665.1 Viscum album
GTGCCAAGACCTAAGGGATAACTGTAACCAGACACCAACCCGGAGGGTCTGCTGTAACCGGAACCCAACCCAGAGGGATTACTTTTACCAGTCCCCAACCCAGAACATACTAGTCCAACACATTCATCTTAAGAAGAGGATGAAATATAACATAAACATTCGTATTAAAACTTGCATACGAAATTTCAAAACATTAATCATACGCCATTAATGGATTAGAAATAACACATCCATAGTAAAATATATCAGAAAACCTTAAATACAATATAGATGATTTGTATCATAACAAATCAACATCAAATAAGTGTCAAATTAATCAAAGGATGTTGACATAGAAGAAATCAAAACTATTTTAGAGAAATATCTCTTTTTATGAAATCATTTAAAAGTCGCATGATTATAAAAGAAAACATTTAATTTGAAAATATACTTTTAAGCTTGTAAGGGAATCTTAAATGAATTTATAATGGCAGAAAATAGCCGCACCCTCCATATAAGTTAAAAAAAAGACATTCTTACCTTAATTCTGTCGAAAAGGTTAAAAATGACCTTGCTTGAAAAACGACAGAAAGATTCCTTTATAAAATTCTTATAAAAAGTAAAACAAGGCTATAAATGACTTTAACCCATATTCTGTAAAATATTAAGAATGTTTGGAAATACATTTTTATGAAACATGGACATGGATGATAAAGATGTCCTAGTAGATACTTACACATAAACAATCCTAGATAATAATGAGATTGAGGAATTAACCCTTACCAATTTGGTAACTTACAAAACATACACTCCATGAAAGAGGTATCATACAATGAATATATAAATACACATAAATTAAAGTGTATTACACAAATAATACTATTATTGGCAGTACATACACCACACAAAAGGTAATATTGGCAATATGGCATGAATCTCACTGGAATAAGGAGTGAGATGAAAACCCCTTACCTTGCACTTTCCTTTAGTCAAGGGTACATTTAGAATCCTATATGATGACTATTGTATGTTATTAAATTATACCAGAACCATATTAATATTTATTATATCATACATTATTCATTTATTACTTTATACTACCCATTTAATAATAATTTTCATGTTATATTTATATTTCGGGTAATAATCGCTTTCTTTACCGTACATGTTTTAACATGTTACTCTTGATTGTATCACTTTGATGATGATTTAAATACTTCCAGATTATAAAAAATGATTTATTTATTATATATATTAGAATTTAAATTTTTGTAATAGACATATATATGAAATGGAAAACACCGTTTATGGAGACGGTAGTCCATACGTACGCATAAACGCTGTTTCGTTTTCATATAGTATTGAACGGAAGTAAGTGAATAGGATATATGTAAGTACATAAATAATTATATATATAAATATATATATTTAAAGTATCATTATTATGTCATATATTACATATTTATTATTAATATATATTTTTATAATCATCGATGAATGGTGAAATTGGAAATGAATCTCATCGCGTTCGTGGAGACGGTAGTCCGTACGTACGCACGAGCGACAATATAATTATTTTGATATTAAAATAATATATAATTGGATGATATATAATATATACAGAATCATTATCATGTTATATTTATTATTTACATGAATTAAACATCTTTATTATACCCATAAAAATAATAATGTTTTGAATGACAATTACACAATAATGTGGAGACGGTAAGGCGTACGTACACACGTATGGTAAAATGTCATTCAAAGGATGGATATAATACTGAATATGGTTGTACCATAATTATAATAACATCACATTATATATATGATACTGCCGTTATTTATTTATAATGGTAATAACAAAGAAATAAGAAGTTGAAGAAGAAATGAACTTGAAAAAGGGTGGTGAAAACATTACCTTTTCTCTAGGTTCTTCCTTTTGATTTGCTCAAAAGGGATCCATAGGTTGTCTTTCTAATCAAACTAATGCCTCTAGGTTGAAGTGAGATAAGTTGAGAGATTATTTGGGCAGGTTTTGGCCGAACCAAAAGACTTTGAAGGCGTGAAGAATTGGTTATAAGTGGTGTCCTTTTATAATGGGGAGGAGGGGCTCTTTAGTAAAACTTAAAGTATTGTTTTATAATAAAATCATATTCGGTTTATAATGGCTCCATTGTATATTATTCAAATTATAATGTGCGGATGGGTCTAAATCCTTTCAACCAATATATTTTAGACACGGTCGGTTCATTATATAAACCTTATCTTATAGTTTTAACTCTTAGTTAATTGGATTGACATTTACCATGTCACTTTGTATTTTTATATTATATAGTTAATAAATGTACTATATACATACAAGAGACCCCCAAGTGGTACATTAATTATACACATATAATTATACAAGTCATTTGGCTGATCCTTATATTTTTAGGAATAGAAAATCAATTAATAATATAATATTCGTTTTAAAAACTCTTTTATCTCAATTTTGACACTATGGGGTATTTTGTTTTTGATAAATGCATAACAGCATTATTAATTCGAACCAAATTAATTTAACCAGCCATAATATGTCATATTGACCTATAAAATTAGTGTAATTCATAAAAAGTTTCAAATTACATTTATTTTTAAATTTATAATATCAATTATTTGATTCCTTCATTGATAAGGAAAATACTACATCATTATTATGTCATAAAAAAAATTTAATTATTAAATGGATAAAAATTATAAATAAAATACCATTATTTAGGAATGATTTTTATCTTTCTAATTAATATTTATAGTCTAAAATATAACATATATAACCCTATGTAAAAATTGTTTTTCTAAAGGATATATGCTTATGTCATTTTTGTATTTACTTTAACTTAATTAATATAAAGTGTCCCTATCACTTACAAGTGGCTCCATGGGGTCCAAAAATCGACCTTAAGATGCCCATTGTCGTACATGTATCTTCCAATAAGGTTAGAACACATTTTAGGGTAATTTATTATTATTATAATATTATTTGTTACCCTTATTTACCGGATTTACCCTTTAACCATGGTAAATAAAATATTTACCGAAGTAATTATTCAAAATGTCTGAAAATAAAAGTTTCCTATTTACAAAATTTGGACACACTAATTCAAAATATGGAATCCATTTTTCCGAATTCAATACACATAAGTGGCAGAAATTAAAATAAAATTAATTCCCGTTGTCAAAACAAAAAGCGTGTTTTTATGAAAAAATAACTATCAAAAGATTGGCACTTGTTTATGTCCGGTTTAATTGTAAAATTATGTCCAATGACCAAAATTGTATTAAATGGTAAAAATATATTCTAATTATACTTTAAAACATCACAAATTCATAATTTATCACTATTAATTATGTCGATTTAAAAAGTTGTTTTTAATTAAAATTTCGTAATTTTCACTATTCATCAAAATATAAAAGTAATCTGAAAAGTACCAAAATTTTAACCTAGGATAATTTCAATATTCCGAATACAAAAATGAAGTCCATTTTGAAAGATAAAATTTATAAAATTTTAAAAAGTGGGTATTACTATTCATAATAGCTAGTTTGATTTGTTGTTGTTTGTGTTAGAACCCGAAGTTGCGACAACGCACGCTACTATATTATTCAAAGAGAAGCGTACCTTGAAATATTGGGGTGTTATATTAATATCCATAGTCATTTATTCTATATAATTTTATTAAAAATAATTTTTAGAAACCATTAAAAATACTAACCCATTTAGTATATTATGTTATTGATTGATTCATTTAATAACAAACATGATCGATTCTATAAATAATTATCATGGATGAATAATTAGACATATATAATGGTATTATTATATATATAAGATAATAATTATTTTTTATGATTATAGAAATATAAAATTAACATTAAAAATATTTATTACATTGACACATTTTTGGTCGATAAAAATCAACAAAATTCTTTCATCTCAAACATTATCTTTAGAAACCATATAATTATTTAATATAAATTAGAAAATAGATTTCAGAATTTAATGAATAAAATATATTCATATATCTCAATTAGATTTTGAATGATGAACTTATTTTAGTGGAATGAAAAAAACATCAATATCAAAAAACATGGATGAAATAATAAAGATTTCTAACAATTATAGCTATAATTAATTCATAGTTTATTAATATTTTCTTAATGAACGGACATAAATGAAGTCTATTAAATTTAAAATATAAAAATAAAGATATTAAATAATTTTTTGAGATATTTCTTTACTTAGGATGTGATACAATAGTTACATAAGAGGGAATTATTGGAAAGGGTTTCATAGAATCAATTTTCCATTAATTAAGTCATATGATTTCTAAATTTAATATTGTCATAAATTATTTCTTAAATCAAAAATTTCATTAATCAAAATTATATTATTATTATTTTTGAGGAAATTAAATCTCTTCCAAGATATTATATTTTTAAATGAAATAACATCTAATTTTTTTTTAGATTTTTTAGAATAACTCTCATTTTTAAAAATGGAACATTATCTTATATGTCCGTTTTTGCCTATTAAAATTATTTTTATTGATGATATAGCTATATATTTTTCATTTTTAGGTCCAATTATTTTATATTGCCCCATATTAACAAATTAAATCTTTTATCTTTTCTTTTTTGTGGGTATTCTTTAAAAAGGCCCTTGATGATTAACAAATAAACTAATTTTACTATTCAAAAATTATATTTTCCACTCTTATTTGTTAGGTGCACCTATGTTTATATTCAAGGATCCAATTATTCAAAATCTTATATAAATATTTTCAAATTTTTTATTTTTCCTCATAAAAATAATTTTAATACAATTTTTATATATGAATTTCAATTTCAGTTATTAAATTGTTTTGTGAATACAATTATAATTTTTCACATATTTCAATATAAGTAATTAAATTCATGAACTAATGTTTTACATATCCAATATATTCTATTACTATATAATTCATTTTATTAATGAAACTTTTTTAGGTCCTATTATTTCATAAGTAAAAATTTTGTGATTCTTTTTTAAAATTTTTACAAGACCCACCATCTTTCCATGACTTATTTATTATATAATAATGATTGATTTTATGTGGCCCACATATATATGGAATATGATAGGTAGATCCCAATATCATCCTACTATAGATTTGATATTTTTAAAATCTCATGTAATATTAATTCATTAACATAGTATAATTATTTTAAAAAATTATGGGCATAATGTGTTTTCTCACATTTTGATGTTTTAAATAATGAGTTTTTCTACAAAGGTTTTGGAATAATGAGTATTCTCAAATTGTATTCGATTTCATCTAATTATTACTCATTTATATGTTTATTTTATTTAATGACCGTGTTACAATACCTATTTATAAATTTTTCAATGATATTCCATAATTTTATATTTCCTCTCATGATTCAGGATTAATGTTTTTTCATATAAAAAATATTACTATTGTTTTATCTCTCTTGTGACCTTACTAACATCTAATGTTAAAATTATATTTTTATCATATATTTATCCTCTAATTTTTTATCACATATATTTTAATCTATATATTAGGATAAATTTATATGTTCTCATTACTAATCATTTAAGCTCACCCATTACTCATATTTCCATCCCCAAATGATGATTTTATCATACCATATATATAGAAGAGGGTCAAAAGGTGTTCAATTATCAAGAAAAATGAACATTATTATAAAATTTGATGTTTATGTTGCATATACTCAAATCACGAAAATGTTAGGTTCATATAAATGTACAAATATCTATGATTTGATTTATTTAAGTAAAGGATGTAATTTATTATTAATTAATTTTATCACGTGTCCCCTCAGTGGGGATCATAGAAGTGTTTTTTATTTATGGGGATTAATTTACATATTTTTTTATTTAATATGAGATTAATTTTATATAAAATTTTTTTATTAGTCTAAATATATGATGAAATTTTGAGGAATCTAAAAAGAATAATTTATATGTTATTATAGAAATAATATCCTCGTCATGAAACTGAAATGTGGACGTTGATGTGGAAAAAAACATAGCGTTGGTTAATTACACCAATTATTTTTTTAATGATTTACTCAATATTCACTCATTTCATAATTTGTAGAATCGAAGTAATGATTTAGACACTTAATGTACGAGAGAGGGGTGAATTTTATACTTTAAAAAAATCCCATTGGAAATTTTAAAGATGGTTGAAAACTTTCTATTGTTTAACAATGTTGAAGAAGTTAAATTATGAAGACTTCTTAGTTCTACAAACTTACGAGATTTCAGATATATGGTTCTGGAAATGAAACATAAGAAAGGTATAGAAGGACAAAGATTATACCTAAAATCGTATAAAATA
Source organism: Viscum album (assembly GCA_963277665.1). Taxonomy (NCBI): domain Eukaryota; kingdom Viridiplantae; phylum Streptophyta; class Magnoliopsida; order Santalales; family Viscaceae; genus Viscum; species Viscum album. The sequence goes on from OY728140.1 coordinate 1,107,154,304, forward strand.
TTACTAATCAGAGTACCAGTACAAGAAATTATCACATAGTTATACTTTCCTTATTAATAAAAATATAGTAGGAAGCAAACTTGAAACAAAATAAGTAACAAGTATGAAATCTTTTAACCCAAAGAGTAGGGTTTCCAACAACCATGGATAAATGTCCCTTGATTTATTCTTTAAAGAAAGTATGTCTTACCTACACAAGGGTAAGCCCTCGATAAAAATATAAGAGTTTGTATTGCTATCCCCACAAGCCCTCGAACTTCAAGGTAGTTGGCACCTCTGTCTTCTTTATCAAGGAAGTCACCAAATGTTAAGGTAGTGAGCACCTTTTTCTTCCTTATCAAATAAGTCCTCAAAATTTATGGTAGTTGGCACCTCTATCTTCCTATCTCTAGAATCCCTCAAATGTACTTAGCAACATTCAGTGTCTCATGAAGCAAGTTGAACAACATGTTCAGTACACAAAAAACATGAGAGTTTCTCTCTCTATAAATCACTTCAGCAGCATGTAAAATCTAGATTTGTAGAATATTTATTGTACTAATTGAGCTCATTCAAATGGGCTAATATTTATAGGAACATCTCCAATGGTGGACTCCATCCTCCAATGGTTATATTTTTCCTTGAATTTTGGAAGGACCGGTACATGTGTCACTCAAACAAAAGTTTGTTATAAGCAGAATATACGACATCATTTTATAAATATGACAAGAGTATGTAAAATATGGTTTCTTCAAAAAAATACATTTTATGAGTCTATGTAAAAATAAAATTTGTAGTTTAATAAAATAATCATTCAGAGTCTATATTACATGGATATTTGGATTCTATTTTCCAAGGAATCAGGAATCAGAATTCTGTAGACTTTGGAATCTGAATTCTGAGGAATTCGGAACCTAATCTCTCCATAATGTGGAGTCTGAATTATATTGAATTCGTAGTCTAAATTTCATAGAATTAGGAGTCTTAATTTCATAGAATTCTGAGTATGAATTTTAGAGAATCCGGAATCGAATTTCAGAGAATTCGGAGTCTGAATTTCAAAGAATTCAGAGTCTGAATTTTAGAGTATTTGGAGTCTGAATTTCAGATAATTCAGAGTCTGAATTTCATAGAATTCAGATTCTGAATTTCACAGAATTTGGAACCTAATTTTTATCAAATTCAGATTCTTAATTTTAGAATATTTGGAACTGGATTTTCAATGAATTTGGAAACTAAATTATGATCGTGAAAATATAATACTCTATATATAAGTATTTATATAATTTTGAGGTTTTAGATGTGAAACTTAATTTTTCACTTATAAATCAAAAGATATATAATTAGAGAAACTGAAATATGAACAATTAAAAATAGGTAAAGATGAAGTTTCCTTGAGGAAAGATAATTTCCTTATTAAAAAAAATCTGTGTAAGGAGAAATATTTCCTTATATAAAAAATATTAGGGTAAATAATTTTTTCCTTGAGATAGAGTGTTTGTGATTTTCAAAACTTATAGGAATGGAAAATTCATCAGGAAACCTTATTAACTCAACAATATTGCCACGACCCGTCCACAGAGCTTGTGTCGTGACTACCCCAAGCCTGCCTTCCATAGGCCAGGGGCTGGTGACTAGCACCAAGGTGTAAATCCCGAAAAAAGGGGAGGCATTGACTTTGTAAAGTAAACAAACACCACAGAGAAAGAAAGCAGAAGAAAAAAACACTATGTAAAAGCTGATACAATAGTAAGTGCGGAAAAGTAAGTGGGCCAGTATACAAACCCAAACTGAAAGTAAAGTACAACTGGAAAGGGAAAACAACAACTGAAAAGTAAAGCCGCAACATCGAGTTGTCCACTGGAAATCCCACCAGAAGGGTGGGTACAGGAAACCTCCACTGCTCCTCAGGTCCAGCCGACCGCTCCGAGTACGTCCCGCCCAGTGGTCCACCTCCAGGTACCATCCTGCTCCGCAATCCTCAACCACGATCAGCGTTGTCCATCGTCTGCAACCAACACAACGTAGTGCGGTCATAGCCCGTGCAGGGGTGAGTATAAGCTACTCAGTAAGGACCCCGAGACCCCCGAAGGTCTCCCAGAATCCACAAAGGATAAACCACAAAGGAAAGATACAATCACGAAGTAACATCCGACACAGCTTAGGTATATGCCCATACATATACCTAAGTCATCAATTCTCGTTCGGCTCCAACATCCGAACCCAAGTACAACCCAGTCCACACAGGAAATCAAAACGTAAATCCACAGAGGATAGCACAACACAATCCACATAGGAATGAAAAACAGGATTCATCTCATACAGGTATACTTCTTGAATGATGATAGAGATGATCAGATATATCCACTGATTCATCTAAGACGTCGGACCCACAAAGGATCGATAGGTACTAACCCCCGCAATGACCCACAATGGATCTAACCAACAAAGGATTGATAGGTAACTAACCCCCGCATTGACCCACAAAGGATCGATAGGTAACTAACCCCTGTAATGACCCACAAAGGATCTGACCCACACAGGATCGATAGGTAACTAACCCCCGCAAAGACCCACACAGGATCGGACCCACACAGGATCTTTAGGCGCTGGCCCACACAAGACCGTTGAGCGCTGACCCACATAGGATAGGACCCACATAGGATCGGTAGCACTGACCCACAAAGGATCGATGAGTGCTGTAGTCGTTGCCGTCGAATCCACTGAGGATCTCTGTACAGTCGTCGTCGTCACAGTAGTAGTCGCAGCCAGCTCTAGGGTTCCCGCACACAGCAAGCTCATTCGGGAGGGTCCGCTCCACGAGCCTAGGGGCTAATACATCAACTGAAACATAGTCTAGAGTTGATGTATCCAAAAGTTCTGTATCGTCAACAAGAACTCAACGTCGCAGACAACGCGTCACCCGGACACCCGGTCTGAGAGTTATTGTCTTTTTCGTTCCCGGGGCCCAGTTGGTTTTTTAGGCAAAACCAACCCGACCATACTCCACCTGCATCCAAACCTCTGGCGGAGTAAGGCAAAAGGTCCATCTCACTTAGATAAAATCAACAAAGTCGACGGCACGTCAATCGGACGTCCGAATCTCAAGATATGAGCGTTTCCGCTCCGAGGGCCCGGTTGGTTTCGTGTACGAACCAACCCGGCCAAACCTAAAGTATTCCGAAACCTTGAGTGTGATATACCAAAATTATCTTCTCGATTCAAGGATCGCATCGCTGCTGACGGCGCGTCGATCGGAGGCTCGTAGCTCAAGATATGGGCAAAAGACCGAAAAGGTCCGAAAACGGGGGGGCCTGGGCCCGGACCGACCCGACCCGACCCACCCCCCCCCCCCCCCCCGGGGCGGCCCGAACCGGGTCGACCCGACCCGGGTCTGGGTCTGACCCGGCTGGCGCGGCCCGGCCCGGCCTGGGCGCGACCCGGCCCAGCCGCCGGGGTCGGCTCGACCGCTTACGGCCAAGCGGTGCTGGGGTGCGCTGCTCCCGCGTGAAGGAGAGCCGCAGCCCCGTGTGGGGCCGCTCAGTGTCACCGAACGCAGCGCAAGGCCGCGTCCCTTCCTCCACGGTCCCGCGCGGCAGTAGGACTGGCCAGCACAGCCGCGGCTTCAACCGCGACGGGTCTTCCCGGCGGCGCGCCGGGCGCCCCCGCATCCTAGCGGCTGGCCGCCGTGCCGGCGTCACACGCCGGCGGAAACTTCCGTGGACAACCAGACGCGCTCCGGTGGTCCGTTTTGCCTGCGGTTTGCACCTATGGCTCTCCCGGGATCCGAACTCTTCTGCGAAGGCCTCCAATCGCCATTCCGATCCCATTTCATAAATGCTGTTAATCCACGCATCAACGAAAAACTACGGAGGGTTGTCGGACTGTGTTTGTTTGGCCCGCACCCTCCGCGTTAGGTGATAACAATCGGGAGTAATATTCAACACATGAAATACAAAACAAGGCACAATTTTAATGAATTAAAATTTAACTTTGATCCGAGTTCTTTGTTTTAGAATAAACAACCATGGGAATAAATATTATTCTCAAATAAAACCCATACCTCGTCGTAGTAGTCAAACGTTCGTTCTTCGCGGAATTAACCGTCGTGGAAAAAGAGGATTGGCGCGTTGCGGAAGGGCGTCGCGTCGTCGCGGAAGGGTGACGCGTCGACAATCTCCAACGGTTAAAGAGAACACACAGATTTAATTTCACGAATTAAATCCATGTTAAGGATAAAATCCACAAAGGAAATAAAAGATTTGAAATCTCCTACCTCAAGCGGTTGATCGAAGATTTGTCGTGGGGAAATAACGTCGCAGAAGAAGCATCGTGGAAGGAGAATCGTCGGCGTCATGGAACACAGCGTCATGTCGTCGATCTCCGAGGGTTCGGCGTTCTTCGCGTTCTTCGCGTTTTTCGCGTTCTTCCCGTTCTTCGCGAAGGAGGTACAGATTCTCCAAAACCTCTCAACAATCAACCCGTCAACAAAAAGAAAAGGTGTTGGTCTTATTTTATTATTATGCCAACAGTTTGAAAACAGGTTAAGAAACGAATCATTAATTCGGTGAATTAATGGTAATGACTTAACTGTCTATTTAATAGGAGCGTTTAAGATTTTTAGAAAACGCCCCAGTTGACTTTCATTAATGAGGATTTTTCGCGGGTGCGTTATTTAGAGGAAAAGAAACGGTGGGGATCATGCGGGCCCCACCTCACAAATATCCTACCAAGAGGGTAGGATATTTTTGGATTGCACCCTATCCACTTCAACTTAGCTCAATTGGCTTTAATTGGTTTTGAAGTGGCTTTAATTGAAATAAAAATAACGTTGTCATACCACTTTATTTAATTTCTTAACTTAACCCCAAAAATTAAAAAACCACACCCGAGCAAACGCAAATATGGAAGAGGAGTTTCTAAGAAAATACCAGCGCTGTGATTCCATCGGTGCCCTCAGAATTTGATTCCGAGCACCGGTTCAAAAGTTAGAAAAACCCGCTCGTTCGTTCATTGAACGTACCCGAGCCAAACTTCGGAAAATGATTCCGGGCACACCGGGCCTCGGAATCAGGTGCTGTCAGAAACTGTGTTCTTGTAAAATTCCAAAGAAATTTAAGAAAAAGAAATTTCCTTGAATTTTATGGGTCTTTACATCACTCCCACCTCAGGTATTTACATCCCCATAAAGATACATCATAAAATTGGGAAACAAATGTGGGTACTGAGCACACATCTGAGCCTCCTGCTCCCAAGTGCTCTCCTAGAGGTTCCCGTGCGGCCATCTGATGCGCACTAGAGGAATCGACCATCCACGTAGGACCCTCTCCTGTCCATACTCGATCTCCACCGGGACCTCCACAAAAGTTACCCCATCATCAACGTCCAACTCCCCATGGTCAATCATATGCGTCGGGTCGTTCACTTATCTCCTCAGCTGGGATACGTGGAAGACGTCGTGCACCCGGTGCAACTGAGGTGGTAGAGCCAGGAGATAAGCCACCTCGCCAATCCTGTTGAGGACCTGGAATGGTCCGATGAAGCATGGATACAACTTGCCGCCTCGGCCAAATCTCTGTAATCCATGTCGAGGTGAGACATGCAAGAAGACATGGTCTCCATCCTCGAACTCTAGTGACCTCCGCCTCCTATCACCATAAGACTTACGCCGGCTCTCAGTTGTCCTCATCCGCTCTTGGATGACCTGGACCTTCTCTGTCATGGCCCGGACCATCTCTAGTCCCACACGTGCTGACTCCCCAGGGTCTGTCCAGCACAAAGGTGATCTGCAAGGTCTGCCGTACAACGCCTCGTATGGTGTCATCCCGATGGTGGAGTGGTATCTGTTGTTGTACGAAAACTCCACCAAGGGAAGGTGCTCCTCCCAGCTACAACCAAAGTCGAGGACACATGCGCGGAGCATGTCCTCAAGAGTCTGAATGGTCCTCTCCGTCTGACCATCCGTTTGAGGGTGAATGGCGGTGCTCAGACGTAGCTGTGTCCCGAACGCCTCCTGCAACCCCTTCCAAAGCTGGGAAGTAAAGCGAGTATCTTGATCGGAGACGATATATGATGGTACGCCGTGAAGCCGTACAATCTCCTGGACATAGAGACATCTCAAGCTCCCTACTGAGCCCTGCTCTCTAATTGTTAAGAAGTGAGCTGACTTGGTGAGTCAGTCGATAATCACACATATGGAGTCATGACCTCTAGAAGTGTGTGGAAGTCCAGTCATGAAGTCCATAGATATCCCGTCCCACTTCCACTCCAGGACCTCCAAGGGTCGTACCAAGACTGCTGGTAGCTGATGCTCTGCCTTCACCTGCTGGTAGGTGAGGCATCGAGAAACGAACTCCGCCACAGCCTTCTTCATGCCTGGCCACCAGTGCTGCCGTTTGAGATCCTGGTACATCTCCTCCACTCCAAGATGTAACACCAAAGGAGAAGTATGAAACTCTCCCAGCACCTCCTCCTATAAAGCAACTGGTACCAAGGTACGTCCTCTGAAAAGGATGTCATGCTCTGCTCCAAAGGAGAAACCATTAGGTGCCTGTCCATAGGATATCTACGCATGCCGCATCTCACAGTCAGTGTGCCCACGTTGTTCCTCTTTGTCCCTCTACAGTAGTGGAGGAGTGACTGTGAGTGACTGAAGGAAGTCTGCTCCATCCCTATCCACGAAGGATATCCGCAAAGCGGCTAGATGCTCTGTCGCCTCCTCGAGAAGCTGAATGCTCGTCCTCCTGCTGAGAGAATCTGCTACTACGTTCCCCTTCCCAGGAGTATAGACTATCTCAAAGTTTTAGTCTTGGAGGAACTCGATCCATCACCGCTGTCTCAGGTTCAGGTCCTTCTGAGAAAAGATGTACCTGAGACTCTGATGGTCAGAAAAGACTGTAAAGCGCTCGCCCATTAGATAGTGTCGCCATGTGTTCAGAGCGAAGACCAATACTGCTAACTCTAGGTCATGGGTAGTGTAGTTATGCTCATATGGCCTCAACTGACGTGATCCATAGGCGATCACTGCCCGCTCCTGCATCAGAACACATCCAAGTCTGTTCCCTGATGCATCGCAGTAGACTACGTACCCTACTCCCTCCTCATGCAACCTCAAGATAGGTGCGATGGTCAATCTCTGTCTCAGCTCCTGGAATCTCTGCTGACATCTTCCTGACCACACAAAGGGTTTCCCCTTCTTCATAAGAGCTTAGAGTGGTGCCGCAACTCTAGAGAAGTCTGGCACAAATCTCCGATAGTATCCAGCTAGTCCCAAGAAACTCCGCACCTTCGTCACGCTCCTGGGTGGCTCCCAAGCTAGCACTGCCTCGATCTTCGCAGGATCCACTGCAACTCCCTCCTTAGAGATGACGTGTCCCAAGAAGTGGACCCCACGTATCTATAACTAACACTTCGAGAGCTTTCCATAAAGCTGGTGCTCTCGGAGTGTGTCCAGCACAACCCGCAAGTTGCATGAGTGCTCCTCCTCAGTCGTCAAGTATATCCAAATGTTGTCGATGAAGACTACGACAAATCGATCGAGGTATGGCAGAAAGATCATGTTCATGAGGCCCATGAACACTACTGGAGCATTGGTTATGCCGAATGGCATAACCAAGAACTCATAGTGGCCATACCGACATCTGAAGTCCGTCTTATGCACGTCCTCGTCCCGAACTCTGAGCTGATGATAGCCTGACCTGAGGTATATCTTTGAGAAACACCGTGCTCCCTTGAGCTGATCGAAGTGGTCATCAATCCTCAGTAGTGGATACTTGTTCCTCACTGTCACCTGGTTCAGGCGACGATAGTCGACACAAAGTCGCAAGCTCTCATATTCCTTCTTGGTGAACAATATCGGGGAAGCCCAGGGTGAAACACTGGGTCGGATGAATCCCTTGCCCTGGAAGTCCTCCAACTTTACCTGTAGCTCTCGAAGCTCAGCGCTTTCCATCTGATTCACTAGAGTCGATATCGGGGTTGACTCGGGGTACAGATCAATATAAATGTCTACCTCTCTGCGAGGAGGTAGCCCTAGAACGTCGTCGGGAAAGACGTCTGCATACTGATCCACCACTGCAAGAAAACTAGGACTCTGCACGTCAACTGCTCCTAGGATGAGGCTAGCCAACTGATGAGTGATGGGCTGTCCTCTCCTCTGTGGTAGTCCATCCTGTGCTGCGAAGGATCCCTTCTCGCCGGTGAAGGTGAAACTGCTCCCATCAGTGCGTACACATCGCACCTTGCGCCTAATACAGTCGATCTAGGCGTGGAATGTAGATAACCAATCCATTCCCAAGATGATGTCGTAAGGCCTCGATGCCACTACAAGAAGATCCCATCCAAAGCTCTCACCTCCTAGAGTAATCTCACACTGCCAGCACCAGTGCGTAATCATCTAGCCTGATCCCGTAGGAGTCTCTAGCTGTAAGGATCGATCTAATGGCGCAGTCGGAATCTCCGAGCTCCGAACAAGGGCAGCGGCTATGAAAGAGTGACTCACTCCTGTGTCTATAAGAACTACAGCAAGGGTGGAATAGACATAGATAGTACCTCGAATCATCTCGGGCGTGTCGTGGTCATAGGCCTCTACTGCCTGGAATTGTGCCTGTCTCTGCCTTCCAGCTCCCTGTGGTCGGGGTGGACCTCCTGGTGGTGGTGGTGGTAGAGCCTCAAAGCGTTTCCCACCACCTGCTACTCGACCAACTCCTCTGCCTCGTCTGCCTCTTCCCTGCGGACCACCACGGTCGACCCTCTTCCTCTGCCTAGGTGGCCCGTCAACCGTCTGCTGCTCCTCAGCACGGTGGGTCGGCTAGTCACGAGCCATGTGGCCCTGGCCACCGCATGTGTAGCACTGCCTGCCTCTCGGAAGACTGGCTCCATGCTGTGTGCCCCGCATTGCTGTGCCAGTGTCCTGAGGTCGTTTGCATGAGGGTCTGGTCTTCCTAGACCCCTGAGTCATCTGTCGACTGCCTGCTGCAGAAGACTCTGCTACGTGCCGCCCCGCGGTAGGTCTCGCTGCTGATGAAGGCTCAGCAAGGAAGCTCTCGATCAAAAGGGATTGCTCCAGTACTCATGCCTGAGTCGGAATGCTGAGGGAGATCAGCGATTCCCTGATCTCATGTATCAATCCCTATTGAAAGGTCTGGGACAGGAAGAATGGGTCCCGTACCATGTATGTCGAGTAGTGAGAGAGATAGGTAAATCTCGCAGAGTACTGGGCGACGGTCAAGCTGCCCTGCCGCAGTTGAAGAAGCTCCTGTATGCGCACCGTACAGAGGGTGGCCGGGACGAACTCTGAGCGGAAGAGGCCCTCAAAGTCTGTCCAGAGAAGAGATGCCTCATCGTGCTCTTGGAGCATCAAGCTCCACCATCGGCCTACTGCCGCGTGCAGTAGGCACGCTGCGAGGATCACCATGAGGTCCGCTGGTGTCCTCACTAACCGGAAAACTCATACAACTGCCTCCAGCCAGTCCTCGGCTGCCTGGGGGGTCCGTATCCCCGCGGAACATGGGAGGTCACTGGCGCTGGAACTCATGCAATGCACTAAGGCGAGGTGCATCATCAGGGGTCGGGGCTGGAAGCATCGGTGTCTCGGCGGGTAGTGGTACTGCCGGTGCCTCTGCTGTCAAAGGGCCCTGTACCGAGGCTTCGTCGCTCGGCGAGCTGTCGTCACGTACAACTCTCGGAACCCTAGCTGGTTGTTGTCGTGGGTCCATCTTGAAAAGAAACATGTGTGCCATGGTCAGAACAGTATACCTGGTGAGCTGACATAAAGTAATCACAAAGAAAACTTGTAACACACATGCAATCAATGTTTTCGTAAATTAAGTCGGAAATCAGAAGTCAGGGTCCTGGTGTACGAATATGTCGTCTGCCGTACCAACACTGGACTCCCTGGACTGATAACCACCCCCAATATTCTAAACACTATTGATTTACATAGAAAAAAGATCAGAGTCCCAAGTTCTGTGGTAGAACCGAACTCCTCTGATACCAATTTGTCACGACCCATCCTCAGGGCCCGTTCCGTGACTACCCTAAGCCCGCCTTCCATAGGCCAGGGACTGGCGACTAGCACCAAGGCATAAATCATGAAAAAAAGGGAAGGAATTTCCTTTGTAAAGTAAACAAACACCACAGAGCAAGAAAGAAGAAGAAAAAAACACTAAGTAAAAGCTAATACAACAGTAAGTGCGGAAAAGTAAGTGGGCCAGTATACAAACCCAAACTGAAAGTAAAGTACAACTAGAAAGGGAAAACAGAAACTGAAAAGTAAAGCCACAATGTCGAGCTGTCCAGTGGAAATCCCACCTGAAGGGTTGCTATAGGAAACCTCCACTGCTCCTCGGGTCCAGCCGACCGCTCTGAGTACGTCCCGCCCAGTGGTCCACCTCCAGGTACCGTCCTGCTCCGCAAGCCTCAACCACGATCAGCATTGTCCGTCGTATACAACCAACACAACGTAGTGCGGGCATAGCCCGTGCAGGGGTGAGTATAAGCTACTCAGTACGGACCCCGAGACCCTGATGGTCTCCCAGAATCCACAATGGTTAAACCACAAAGGAAAGATACATCACGAAGTAACATCCGACACGGATTAGGTATATGCCCATACATATACCTAAGTCATCAATTCTCGTTCGGCTCCAATAACCGAACCCAAGTACAACCCAGTCCACACAGGAAAGCAAAACGTAAATCCACACAGGGTAGCACAACACAATCCACATAGGAAAGCAAAACAGGATTCAGCTCACACAGGTATACTTCTTGAATGATGATAGAGATGATCAGATATATCCACTGATTCATCTAAGCCGTCAGACCCACAAAGGATCGATAGGTACTAACCCCCGCAATGACCCACAAAGGATCTGACCCACAAAGGATCGATAGGTAACTAACCCCCGCAATGACCCACAAAGGATCTGACCCACAAAGGATCGATAGGTAACTAACCCCCGCAATGACCCACAAAGGATCTGGCCCACACAGGATCGATAGGTAACTAACCCCCGCAAAGACCCACACCGGATCAGACCCACACAGGATCTGTAGGCGCTAGCCCACACAGGGCCGTTGAGCGCTGACCCACACAGGATCAGACCCACACAGGATTGGTAGCACTGACCCAAAAAGGATCGTTGAGTGCTATAGTCGTCGCCGTCGAATCCACTAAGGATCTCTGTATAGTCGTTGTCGTCATAGTAGCAGTCGCAGCCAGCTCTAGGGTTCCCGCACACAGAAAACTCGTTCGGGAGGGTCCGCTCCACGAGCTGAGGGGCTGATACATAAACTGAAACATAGTCCAGAGTTGATTTATCCAAAAGTTCTGTATTGTCAACAGGAACTCAACGTCGCAGACGGCGCGTTAATCGGATGCCCGGTCTGAGAGTTATTGGCTTTTTCGTTCCAGGGGCCCAGTTGGTTTTTAAGGCAAAACCAACCCGACCATACTCCACCTGCGTCCAAACCTCGGGCAGAGTAATCCAAAAGATCTGTGTCACTTAGAGGAATTCAAAAAAGTCGACGGCACGTCAATCGGACATCCGAAGCTCAAGATATCAGCGTTTTCGCTCTGAGGGCCCAGTTTGTTTCGTGTATGAACCAACCCGGACGAACCCAAAGTATTCTGAAAGCTTGAGTGTGATATACCGAAACAACCGTCTCGATCCAAGGATCGCATCTCTACTGACGGCGCGTAGATCAGAGGTTTGTAGCTTAAGATACGGGCAAAAGACTGAAAAGGTCCGAAAACGGGGGGTCTAGGCTCGGACCGACCCGGCCCAACCCCCCTTGGGGCGGCCCGAACTGGGTTGACCCAACCCGGGTCCGGGTCCGACCCGGCCGGCGCGGCCCGGTCCGGCCGCCGGGGTCGACTCGGCCGGTTACGGCCGAGCGGCGCGGGGGGGGGGGGGGGGGGGGGGCGCTGCCCCCACGTGAAGGAGAGTCGCGGCCCCGCGTGGGGCCGCTCAGTGTCACTGGACGCGGCGCAAGGCCGCGTCCCTTCCTCGGCGGTCCCACGCGGCCGCGGGACCAGCCAGCGCCGTCACAGCTTCAGTCACCGTGGGTCTTCCCGGCGGCGCGCCGGGCGCCGCCACATCCGGGCGGTCGGCCGCCGCCTCCGGCCGTCGGCGCCGCCGTGCCGGCGGGGCGCGCCGACAGAAACTTCCGCGGACCACCAGACGCGCTCCAGTGGTCTGTTTTGCTTGCAGTTTGCACCTACGGCTCTCCTGGGATCTGAACTCTTCTGCGAAGGCCTCCAATCTCCATTCCAATCCCATTTTATAAATGCCGTTAATCCACGCATCAACGAAAAACTGCGGAGGGTTGTCGAGCCGTGTTTGTTTGGCCCGCACCCTCCGCGTTAGGTGATAACAATCGGGAATAATATTCAACACATGAAAAACAAAACAAGGCACAATTTTAATGAATTAAAATTGAACTTTGTTCCGGGTTCATTGTTTTAGAAGAAACAACCATGGGAATAAATATTATTCTCAAATAAAACCCCTACCTCGTCGTAGTCGTCAAACATTCGTTCTTCGTGGAATTGACCGTCGCAGAAGAAGAGGATCGTCGCATTGCGGAAGGGCATCACGTCGTTGCGGAAGGGCGTCGCGTCGACGATCTTCGAGGGTTAAAGAAATCACACAGATTTAATTTCAAGAATTAAATCCATGTTAAGGGTAAAATCCATAAAGGAATTAAAAGATTTGAAATCTCCTACCTTAAGCAGTTGATCGAAGATTTGTCGCGGGGAAAGAACGTCACGGATGAAGCGTCGTGTAAGGAGAATCATCGGCGTCGCGGAACACGGCGTCGCGTCGTCGATCTCCGAGGGTTCGGCATTTTTCGCGTTCTTCGCATTCTTCGGGTTCTTCACGTTCTTCGAAAAGGGGAATGAAGGTATAGATTCTCCAAAACCTCTCAACAATCAACCCATCAACAAAAAGAAAAGGTGTTGGTCTTATTTTATTATTATGCAAACAGTTTGAAAATAGGTTAAGAAATGAACCATTAATTCGATGAATTAATGGTAACAACTTAACTGTCCATTTAATAGGAGCATTTAAGAGTTTTAGAAAATGCCCCAGTTGACTTTCATTAATGAGGATTTTTCGGGGGTGCGTTACTTAGAGGAAAAGAAACGGTCGGGCTCATGTGGCCCACACCTCACAAATATCCTACCAAGAGGGTAGGATATTTTTGGATTGCACCCTATCCGCTTCAACTTAGCTCAAGTGGCTTTAATTGGCTTTTAAGTGTCTTTAAGTGAAATAAAAATAAAGTTGTCCCACCACTTTATTTTATTTCTTAACTTAACCCCAAAAATTTAAAAACCACACCCAAGCAAACAAAACTCCGGAAGAGGCGTTTCTAAGCAAATACCAGCACTGCGATTCCATCGGTGCCCTCGGAATTTGATTCCAAGCACTGGTTCAAAAGTTAGAAAAACTCGCTCGTTTGTTCACTGAACGTACCCGAGCCAAACTTCGGAAAATGATTTCGGGCACACCGGGCCACGGAATCAGGTGCCGTCAGAAACTGCGTTCTTGTAAAATTCCAAAGAAAATTGAGGAAAAAAAATTTCCTTGAATTTTACGGGTCTTTACAAATCTCCCCCATTTTGGAAAGCACAAACTTCCTTACATAAATGAATATAAGGACATTGATCTTTTTATGAACATGAAAATAAAAACATATCTTCAACTACTAATGGATCATTATGAATACATCTAACTCTCCCTTATTCTTTTAAACCCCTAAGGATCATATTATTGATTTCCTAAATGAGATTTTTCATTTTCTTGCATACGAAAATTTCCAAAATAAAAACCCCCCTTAGATGAACTTCCCCTTACTTAGGGAAATTTATTCTTTTCTAAGTAATATTTTTTGTCATTACTCTCTCCCCCTTTTTGATTATCAAAAATGAATGAAGGGAATAGAAAAGAAAATATGGTACCTAAAATATTAGTACTAAACAACCAAATATATGAAGTGTAATGAAAAGTTCACTAATATTGAATGAATTTGTAGAATAGGTAAATACAAAAAATGATCAGATTTGAAATTATCCCTCTTTCTCTTTTGAAATAATATTATTTAAAATAGTCTTGAGGTTATTGAGTTACATGTGATCATCTTCCATGCACATGATTAGCTGATCTAGATCTTCACATTTCTTTTCTAAGGATTTAATTTTTTCATCTTGAGCCTTAAAAATATCAGCCTGAGCCTTCAAGGCATCTTCTTATTTATCATGTTTTTCCTCTAGTTCGATTCTAAGATCCCTTTGTCTCTTCCAACTCTATTAAACTAATTACAATTTCCCATTCTGATCTTTCCTTTCTTGCTTCCTAGTAGTTTCTTCAAGGGATATCCTTTCATAAAAAAACTTGTTGAGATATTTGAACTTAACATATTCGGTTTCAAAAGGTTACTTAACATTATCTTGAAAATCATCGACAATTATAATTTGTTCAATGGCTTCCATTGACCAACTAGTCTTCTTCTTGCAACATATTTGGGTGCTTTATTGATGAGGACTGTTTCTCAAGCACATCAGCTTTCTTCTTTGATGAAACACCATCATATTTCATACTGACCAAAGACTTGTTAGGTGTATCAACCATCACCTATTTTACCTTATCATTTTTGAAATTATTTCTTCTTGTTTAGGTTATTCACGTTCACTATCAAATAGTTTAACAATCTTATCTTCATCAACTTCTTCCTTCTCAGCTCCTGCCACAACACCCTCTGAGTGAATGAAATCATGATTGTTATTTTCTTCTTCCGACAATTTATTTACTTCATCCTCACCATTCTCATCTTTTCTTAGGGAATAATGTTTTCAAGACTCGGCTTCAGAATTTTGGATTGATAACTTCTCAGAAGGACTCTCCTTCTCATGATAATCTTCTACTTTCTTTATCATATCTTTGGTATCACCACTCCCTTATTCTACTTCTATCACTTCATATTCATGAATTATTTCTTGTTTCTGATCTCATTCTAGAATCACCAAATTCTTTCCAGGTGTATATGAGATTAATTATATTACAAAGGATTCTGGTACCGGAATTTTCTCAGAAGATTTCTCTGTATCTTTTAGAAGAGATTGTACTATCTCAGCCACAGACATCTTCTTCTTTTGCTTCTTCTCTTTCTTTTTCTTCTCAATATCCTCAACAGCCTTTATTTTCAAGGATTTGGCAAGAGAAGGGTCCAAGACAATATTAGGGTCCCCTTATTTGTAGTTTTTCTTTTCCTCTCTCCATTTTTCAACCACCTCATTTGGATAGGCTTTATGCTTCTTTAGATATGGTGGTGAAGATTGAATTTCCTTGGAAACATAAACTTTTTTATCTCTTGAATTTCCTTCACTAGTACTGCGGTGCTTCCACCAAACATGAGGAGGATAGTCGTTCAGTTATTCTCGCTGGTGGCTTTTGGAGCATCTAGAAGGTGCAGAACCATGTGAGGCACCATGGGACCCGCCCCTCTTCCTACGGTTTGATCCTCCGGACCAGGCTGTTAATTGCCGAGCTGGCCTCGCTTCACAAGCATCACAAGGCAGCGCCCTCCCTCAGTCGCTACTCTAGCAATCTATGCTCACTGGGTCCCCCACCTCCTTTTAGGCCTAGTTCTTGGGTAAGATGGCACCCTCCTCCTCACAGGATAAAGATCAACACTGACGGGGCATGCAGCCAGGGGGAATGAGAGGAGGAGGGGCTGTTCGGGGTGCATTTGGCTCCGTTATCCATGCTTTCTATGCCTCCTACGGAGCTGGTGACAGTCTGGTGGTGAAGGCCAAGGCCATGATCAGTGGCTTAGAGCTTTTCTCCTCGAGGGCTCTCCCATTGACTACAATGAAGACAGACTTGGAAATCATTTAGAGCTCCCTCAAAGGTTACATCGACCCCCCTTGGCAGATCACCTATATCATACGAAACTGTATGGCTCTTCTTCCCCGTGACACCAAGATTCTCCACACATGGGGCGAGGGTAATCGGTTTTCTGATTTCATGGCCGCTAGGGCGACCCCCGTCCCCCCTCTCTTGGTTTTCAATTCCCTTGGATCCCTTCCTTCGGGAGGTGTGGACATCGCTATCGGGGTTGCTCTTGGTCTTCACTTCTTCAGACCTCCTTGATTGTCTTGATTTGGTTTTGGTTTTGGTTTTGCTTTTGGATTGGTTTTGGTTTTGGTTTTGGTTTGGTTTTGGTTTTGGTTTTGGTTTTGGCTTGGTTTTGGTTTTGGGTGTCGGCTTTCTTTGACATTGTACTTTCTTTCGTATAAATTAAAAGTATTATTATTATTATTATTATTATTTGTTAGAGATTTTCATTGATTCTAAAAAAGAAAAAATGGTCTTTTAATGAATTGCGGGATACATGATAATCCAAGGCTTTAGAATTCCATTCATTATATTCCCAATCATAACCAAAATATAATTAACCACATTCAACTTCTGGAGGTTCACTAAGAAATCCAAAACATATATATCACTTCTCTTGAAAGTATCTTTATCTCCTTTCATATGAATGATAAATCCTTGAAACCAAAGTTCAAGAATCCGAAAATTTGATAAAAGGTGAATAATCTTAAGAGTCTTGACTCTTACATAACCAAGGAACTCAATTGCCTTATCCATATCAAATATTCTTTCAACATTAGGTAACTTATGCAAACAAAATCCGAATTCTCCTTAGTATAGTATTTGAATCAGACTAGCTGCCTTATAATTAGAAAGAGATAATGTCTTACCAGAACTCTTGAAAGAAAATTTCTCTTTGCCTCTTTGATTGAAAAAAGATACAGATTCATAGAACTCTACTAGAAACTCTGGAATCACCGGATTCTCTGACTTGGGTTTAGATATAGCTATACTCTCCCAGCTAGTTCACTTGATGTTTTTTGAGATGATTGAATCATGCTTATTAAAGAAATATGGGTCTACCAACATTTCACAATAAATTTTCCATTCATAAATTTCCTTTATGGTTTACATCTCCTTCTGATGAAAGGTTTCTTTAGGCATTCAGAACAATGGAAGACCTAAGAAATTCAGAACATTATTAAGTATAAAGTGCATAGCATCATCACACATGTGCTCGGGATTTTATGTGGGAAAACAATTTGGGGGCACTTTATATAGTCAATTGAAGCGATGATTCAGCTTCCTTGATTGATCCAATAGTTAGAAATTTCTTGAGAAGATCTAACGGTTGAGATGATATCCGAAGAAGGATTTTTATAGATTTTTTTCTTTTGAGGGTTTGAAGAAAAAATTAATATTTAAGGAAAAGTGAATCCGAAAATTTTGAAATCAAAATAAAAATTCCAATAAGTAATGAATGATTAGAAAAATTTAGAAAATAAAACATACCTTTCATATTTCTAGGAAGATTAATTGTAATAAGGAAAATTATTCTGTAAGAACATTAGATTCCAAAAATTTTGATTACGAAATATTATAGATTACAAAAAAAAATAAGTTTACGAAAAAAAATTATATTTTGAGAAAAAAATTAGCTATGGAAATTTTATCAACAAAAATTTTTATGACAAGAATTCTAATTAAGAAAATATTGGCTAACAAGAAAATGTACTGCCCTTATGATAAAGAGTATGTTACTGTAAATAGATAGGTTTAAACAAGAAGATAATAAGGAAGATTACCTTATAGTTATCACTCCTAACTTCTATTTATTGTATTAAAATCTATCAGATGGTAAAGATTTTGTGAAAATATCATCAAGTTGATGTTTCAATCTGATAAATTAAAGAATGATATCTCATTTTTTAGTGTGATCCCTAAAAAATTGATACCTAATATCTATATGTTTTGCACAAGGGTGATGTGTAGGTTTATTGCTTAAGGGAATGGCACTGGTATTATCACACAAAATTTTTGTTTTGGTAAAACTCACACCATAGTCAGTGAGTGTGTGTTGCATCCACAATACTTGAGCACAAAATCTTCCAGCTACTGC
Source organism: Viscum album (assembly GCA_963277665.1). Classification (NCBI taxonomy): domain Eukaryota; kingdom Viridiplantae; phylum Streptophyta; class Magnoliopsida; order Santalales; family Viscaceae; genus Viscum; species Viscum album. Next base: position 1,107,172,286 of record OY728140.1, read on the forward strand.
ATATTCATCTTCAACAGTGGAAAGTGCTACTGAGTGTTGCTTCTTGCATGACCAAGAAACTAATTAATCTTCTAATAAATGACAAGTTCTAGATGTACTTTTCCTATCCATTCTACATACAACAAAGTCAGCATCTGAAAACCTTGTTAAAAAAAATATTTTCCAGAAGAATAAAAGATTCCTAAATCCATGGTTCCCTAGAAGTTGCAAATAATTCTATTCAATTCCATTAAATGATTTTCCATAATATGATATTGATATCTTTCACACAAGCATACTGAAAACATTAGGTCTGGGTGACTAGCTGTCAAGTAAAGAATACATCCTATCAAAAGTCTAAATGATGTTTGATCTACTGGTTTCCCAACTTCATTAAGATCAAGTGAATTTGAGTTACTAATGGGAGTATATATACTCTTAATGGTGTTATATCCATAGTTTTTAAGAATATCTTTAATATACTAATTTGGAGATATATATATTCCATCTGGTTTTTGAGAAATTTAAAAACCAAGGAAAAATGTTAACTCATCCATCATACTCATTTAGAACTCAGATTTCATTAGATCCACAATGGATTAAGTTAATTATTTCTTAGCTGACCAAATATAATGTCATCAATATAAATTTGAAAAATCATAACATTTTTCTTATCATTCGTTATAAAAACGATTGGATCAGCATTCCCCTTATCATAATTGTTTTGTAACAAGAATCCTACAAGTCTATCATACCTAGATCTTGGAGATTTTTTTAAGTACATATAAAGAATTGGTAAGTTTGAAAACATGTTCATGATGTTTTGCATCTTCAAAACTAGGTGGTTGTTCATCAAAAACTTTCTCTTGAACAAATCCATTAACGAAATTACATTTAACATCCATTTAAATAATTATGAAATTGAAGAATGCTGCAAAGGAAATTAGAATATGAATAGATTCATGTCAAGATAATGGATCATAGTTTTCTTCATAGTCTATTTCTTCTTGTTTATTATAGCCACAGGAAAAAAATCTAGCTTTATTACTTTCTTTGATTCCATTTTCATCACACTTATTTCTGAAAACCCATTTTAATCAAATAATAGAAGATCTATTAGGTCTTTCAACCAAAGTCCCAACTTTATTCCTTTCGAATTCATTTATCTCATCTTGCATCGCTTTTATCCAATCGTCATCACCTAAAGAATCATTAGTGATTTTTGGTTTTAATTGGTAAAATAAAGATAGATGTTCTATTTCATTTCTTAAGGAGCTTCTTCATCCTTACAGGTTGATTTACATCACCAATGAATCTATATATGGGATGATTCTTTAGAAACAACAGATTTGGGTTTTCTAAAACCTATTCATCAACATAGTGTAGGAAATCATCTAGTTTAAATGCATCAGAAATATTTTCTTGGACATTTTATTTATTAGAACGATCTTTTATCAATGTATGATAATCTGTTTTTGAAAACACATTTGGGGATGTAGGTTTAGGGTGTTTAAAAACAAAAAGACCAGTTTCATCAAATTTTTACACATACTATTTCTTCAATAGTAGAAGTTTTTTTATTGAAAAAAATATAAGCCTTAGAGGTTGTAGATTAGCATAGTAAATTTCATTAATCTCATTTTGGTGTGAATTTGTGTAGATTATCTGCAGTATTCAGAAGGAATACCTTACAACCAAAAACCATGAAGTAGGAAAGTCTAGGTTTTCTACCATTCCAAAACTCATAAATAGTTTTATTAAAAAAAGGTCAAATCAAAACTCGATTTATAGTATAACAAGAAGTACTCAAGGCATCATCCAAAAAAATGTTTCCCTACTGAATATTCACTCAACATGGTTCTTGTTATTTCACAAGGAATTCTGTATCTTCTTTCAGTAGATCCATTTTTTTGAGGTGTTCTTGGTGTAGAGAAGTTATGAGTAATTACTTTTCTACTACAAAATGTTTCAAAATCTGATTTTTGAAATTCTTCTCCATGATCACTATGAATAGTCATAAAAGGATGGTTTTTCTCATTTTTAACATGGTCTATAAAACTTTTGAAATATGAATAAGATTCATATTTATTTTCTAGAAAATTTACCCACGTAAATCCAGTGTAATCATCAACTAAAACAAATACATAATATTTTCCTCCAATGATTCTAGTTTGTGTTGGAAAAAAATATCCATATTCTCTAATTGTAATGTATCAGTAGATGATAATTCAACAACTAATTTAAAACATGATTTACGTTTCTGGCCATATTGAAAAGGATCACAAGCTTCTGAAGAATCAAATATATGGTATGGTAGATCCTAAACTAGTCTTTTATTACAGAGTTTACATAAGTTCCTAAAGAAACAGTGCCCTAACCTTCTATACTATAACCAAGATTTATCTTCCATTTCACCATGAAAAGGTAGATCTTGGCTCCTAAGGTATTTTATGTTTGGTGTGTATACATTCTCTTACCTAATGAAAGATAGAATAATCTTATCCTTGGAATTTTGTACTAGGCACTTGTCATTCCTAATGTTCACAAGGTAACCATCGTCATATAATAGACCTATGATAATAAAGTTGTGCCTAAAATTATTAATGAATAAAACATTTGAAATCAATGTTTTTCCAAGAAGAACAATGATACCTATGCCAATAATTTCTCCCTGAGAATTATCTCTGAAAGTTACTTTTCCTCCCTTCGTCTTGATAATCTTTTCAATGAAATTTTTGTTACCAGTCATATGCCTGGAACATCCACTATCCTTGTACCATGTATTGTTGTTGGTAATATCTTTAATTTCCTGAAAATAAGTGTGTGAGACTTTCGGAACCCAAAATTTCTTGGATCCATAAACATTAGAAAGTAAAATTTTTGGAATCCACATTTTCATTGAAAAATAATCATTATAAAAACCTAAATACTGAGTTTTTTTAAGGAAAAAAAATTTCCCAATGCCCACCACACAGCACTTAGTGGATAATGGAGCACTTTGAGGTACAAAATAATTGTTACTAAAAATGGTTTTGAATGAGTATAACCAAATCCATAATTTTTTCTTCGAGGTAAAATTTGGGAATACAACTTATCAAAATTTTCAATACCTAAGGTAAAGTTTTACAAACACTTCCTCAAGGAAAATATTTCTGAATTTAGCTTAATCACTATGTTCTTATCCTCAAAAAAATTAGTTTTAGCACCAGAGTTAGTCTCTAAAACATTTTTCCTAGAAATTAATTTTTATAGATCCTTAGAATGTCTATCTTTATCAGAATTAGCTTCCTCAAGATTTTTTGAAATACTTTCAAAATCAAGGGTTTTCTTAAGAAAATATTTAGAATGATCTAATATTTACTTAGTAAGCATAGTAATTATAGAATTTTCATTATCAATATTTTTCTTGACATTGTAATATTCATTCTCAAGAAGCTTAGAAAACATAGACACTTCAGCATAAGTAGATAAAGTATTATCTTCATCAGAAGAGGATTCTTCATCTGATGATTCATAATATTTTCTATCACTATAATTAGAATTCAAGGTTACATTGTTTATGGATTCAGCATTGTGTACCATAGCCATTAAACAATGATTTTCAATAGGTAACATGGCTAACATACCAAGATTCTTCTAACCAAAATATTCATACTCTGAGGATTATTAGATGAGTCCGCACCACTAGCACTCCAGGTGTCATTGGCTTTAAATTCCTTCTTAGTTTTATCATTGTAGTATTTATTTCTATTACTCATAGAATGCTTTTCCTTTTAATATTTTATCTTTAGAATAGGACAATCTACCCTTAAAATACCTGCTCTTTTTCATTCATAACAAGTCACTTCTGAGTCTTTCTTGTTCGTTCGTTCTTTCTTCTTGTATCTATAGTAAAATTTATTCTTCCCTACTATCTTGTTCATCCTTCGAGCAAGATTATCTAGTTCATTTTTAGAGTGTTTACTTTCACTTTATTTAGATAAAATAGTAACATTATTATATTTATATCTTGTAACTCTCTAAAGAGTCTTTGATTTCATATTATTTGAAGTAGTTTTAAAAGAAACACTCCCATTTCCATTTTTTTTATTTAGGTCAGCATTTCGTTTCATACATGTCTTATGTTGAATAAGAGTTCCAAAAAGCTCATCAAGAGTAATCTATGAGACATTCTTATTCTCATAAATAGTTGTTCTCTTTGATTCCCACTCATTATCCATGATATCTATAATTTTTTCCACTAGTACCTCACTGTCTAAATCTTTTTCACCCATGTATTGTAAACTATTAACAATTTTCATGAATGTTTTTTACCATTCACATTGTTTCTCCGTAAGGAAATAGAAATCTATGATATTCTGCTTAAGTATAGCTCTTATAGTTTTGATAACATTGGAAGTTCCAATGTTAGTGACTTCAAGCTTCATAAAAATAAAATTTTCAGCTTCACAAGAAGAAATCTAGCTATATATATTCCTGGTTATGGATCACAAAAAAGTATTCCATACCTTTTAGTTAAGTTGATATTCTGACTTCTCTTGATTAGTAAAAGTTCTGACTTCCTTGTCATGAATCTTGTAATCTCAATTAAACATTACAAAGTATCCCAATCCAATGTTAATGAAAAAGTCTTCATAGGATCTCTCTAATATTCATAATCATTCCCCTCAAATATTGTCAGTCTATTAGGATTAAAATTTTAAATCAAACCAAAAATCATTCCTTCCATCTCAAAGAAAAAATCATTCCACACATACTTGTTTGTAATAAATGTTTGTAAACTTGGATAAAAATATCCTAAGAAAGGAAAATATACAAGAATGAAAACATGTGAAAGAAAACATAAATTTGAATATATGTATCTTATAGACCTCCTCTGGTACCAGTTGTAGGATCAAAATAATGATGTAGATGCTTAATATACAATAGGGGTGAATTGTATACTTTTTAAAATTCATTTGGATCTTTTAAAGATGGTATAAAGCTTTATATTCTTTAACATTGTCAAACAAGGTAAATTCACAAGACCTCTTTGTTCTAAAAATTTTCTAGATTCTAGAAATATGGTTCCAGAAATGAAACCTAAGAAATGTTTACAAGGACAATGATTCTACCTTAAAGTGTATAGAATCTTACCAATCAGAGTACAAGTACATGAATGTATAAGATAGTTATAATTTCTTTATTAATCAAAATCCATAAAAACAAACTTGAAACAATACAAGTAACAAGTATAAAATATTTTAACCCAAACAGTAGGGTATCCAACATCATTGGATAAAGGTCCCTTGATTTATAATTTCAACAAAGTCTGTCTTACCCACACCAGGGTAATCCCTCAATAGGAATATCAGAGTCTGCCTTTCTATCCCTACAATCCCTCGAACTTCTAGGTAGTTGGAAACTATGTCTTCCTTATCAAGGATGTCCTCGAACTTTAAAGTAGTTGGCACCTCTGTCTTCCTTATTATGTAAGTCCTCTAACATTATGTTAGTCAACACCTCTATCTTCCTATCCCTGGAATCCCTCGAATATACTCATCAATATTCATAGTTTCACAATGAAAGCTAAACAAGATGTTCAGTACGCACAAAGAAATAGAGTCTCTCTCTCTCTCTATCCAGAATGGCCCAAAGGCCTTTATTTGTATTGATTTTTTGATAAACCCCCTTTAAAGGGATGAGGGGGAACCCTTACAAGGCCCGTAGGCTCAGAGATTACATGGCCAGTAGGCTAAAGAGATTACATGACATGAAGGTCTTAGAGAATTCAACCAGACTATCTACAAGGAACTACCCCTCCCTAATATCTACATCATGATAATATCTCTCCACATTCGCATGGTCATCTGGCTAGGATTCCTTTGCAAGCACAGGCTGGTCCCAATTTCATAGCCATACCCTCTCATTTTGACAAATCCATTTGGCTCTGCTCTGGTGAGTTCACCTACTCTGAATCCTCTTCTGAGGCTGCTCCATTTTTTTGTGTGTATGGGGAAACTACATGTGGCCTGAAGGCCTTAAGGTGGCCCGAAATCCCTACTGACCCGAAGGCCTGGGTTTCCCGATAGCCTTATGAACTCCAAGCCCAAACTAGTTGCCTAAGGTGAATAGTTCAAACTACTACAGTACCGAACAGTACGTGCTACAGTAATTTCTATAGTACCACACAATGTACAGTTCTGCACAGTACTGGTACAGTGTACAGTTCTGCTACAGTACCCACACAGTGTATAGTAATGCTACAGTACTGCTATAGTACCTACTGCAATACCTGGAAATATGCCTCTACTTTGTTTTTAAACTGGGTCATGTGAATGCACTTAAGGATACCTCACTAACTATGCTGAGGCTCATGTGCCTCTCTCTAGAAATCACTTAGCATCATTTAATCTCTAGAGTTGTAGAATAGTCATTGTAAGTATTGAGCTCATTCAAATGAGCTCCTATTTATAGTCACATCTCCAATGGTCGACTCCCTCCTCCTACGAGCATATATTCACTTGAATTCCTGTGGGACTTATACACGTGTCACTCAAACAACAGTTGGTTTGAAATAGAATGTACAAAAGTTTTTTATAACTATAACAATAGTAATTAAAATATGGTTTCCCAACGAAATACATTTTTCGGAGTCTATGGAAGAATAAAAATAGGAGACTAAGGAAATAAATATTCGGATTCTATATTACATGGATATTCGGATTCAGTCTTCCAAGTACATTAGAATCATAGTTCTGTAGACTTTGGAATTTCAATTTTAAAGAATTTGGAACCTGAGCTCTCAAGAATTCAGAGCCTGAATTCTAAGGAATTCGGAGTCTGAATTTCAGAAAATTCGGAGTCTGAATTTCAGAAAATTATGGGTCTAAATTTTAGAGAATTTGGAGTCTGAATTTTATAGAATTCGGAGCCTAAATTTCAGAGAATTTGGATTCTTAATTTCAAGGAATTAAAGACCTGAATTTTGGATAATTCATATTCTGAATTTTAGAGAATTCAATACTTAAACATCAGAGAATCCAGAAAATAAATTCGGATCCTAAACGAAGAATACTCTATATCTAAGTATTTATAGAATTACGAGGATTTAGATGTGAAACCGAATTTTTCAGTTAGGAATAAAAATAGTTAGATTTAGATAAACAAAAATCTGAACAATGAAAAATAGGTTAGGATATATTATTCTTGAGGAATGGAAATTTCATTATTAATGAATATCTGTGTAAGGAGATATATTTCCATATATAAAAAAATATTAGGGAAAATAATAATTTCTCTTGAGATAGAGTGTTTGTGATTTTTAAAACATACAGGAATGGAAAAGTCATAGGAAAAACTTATTGACTCAACATAATGAGTGTGCCTAAGACCATAAACATAGGGGAAACTCATAAGGATATGGTTTTGTAATTAACATTCCTTTAACGAACCATTATAAGGTGGTTGAATATATATATAATCTAAATACTAATATTAAATTGCTATATAAAACATGGATAGAAAATTAAGATATTTTCATTTCTTTAAAAAAAGAATACCCTAACATGATGGTATCAATGTTTGATACATTTCAATGTTAAAATATTCTATTAATATTTTTAATAATTTACTTTCTATTTTAATTTTTCACTACTTCTGTTAAAACTATTTTATGTTAGTAATTTATTTATCAAGAATTAATATATTTAACAATGGGAGTGATGTATAATTCAGTGATCTCCCCAATTAACAACCCAATGGGATGTGAATGAGAGTAAAAAATATAAAAGAAATGTATACAAAATATTGCAATCTATGAATAATAAAAAACCATGTATAGATCTAGAATTCACTAATAAAGGAGTATCCTATTATCAACTGAATTCTACATCCATATCCACTATACTTTAGGGGATCTCCAAATATAATTTTTAATATGAAAGGGATTTATATAATGGAATAGATAGTTTTCATCCACTAGTTTTCAAATCATGTTATTTTTATTCCATATATTTGTTATTTAAATGGTGAGATTGACCAGTGGTGAAATATCATTAAGAATATGACACAAAATTAGAATTATAAAATATATAATCAGATGAATTCAAGATTGTCTTATAAATCATGTATTTTCCCTGAACTATTCAAAAAAATATACATATAATGTTCTTAGTATAAAAAAGGAGAAGGAATTAGAGGGAAATTATTAAGTAACTATCAGAACACCCACAAATTATTCTCCTAGTTTTATTGTGGATATTTTATGTTATGTTGATCACTTCATTACTATATTAAAGCCTAGTATTTTATGGGATTTATCCATAAAAAACATTTGAAGTTATGATACTATTTTCAAAATTTCACATTAGGAGGGAATAGAATATATAGACTCTCATTAGATTTGAAAAAAATATAGCAGATTATCATTGATTATATTATTAAAAGTAACATTTTGGAATTCAAATTCCACTAAAAAAATCCCGTAAATGATGGAAGTATCCCATTGGTAATCTCTAAAGTGTATATGTGAATGTTTTTAGGGTGGTATATTTACCCACTAAATTCATATCCACCAATGTGGTTCATAGAGGATGATTAAAATATAATAGGAGAAGAAAGCCCCGTCTAATGAACCACACAAACATAAATGATTTATGTTTTAAGGGTTTTACAATAAAATGAATCAATTCCATTTTCTAATAGAAAATTAAGATAATGGAAACAATAAACATCCTAAAATAAGGGAATAAGTGATAGGATACCCGATCACCACATTGGAGGTGGATGGAAATAATGATCCAGCGAATGTTACACTTATCCATCATAGTATACCTACAAATTATTTTTAAGATTATTGTTCTAAAATTTTTCTATAACTAACAAGTTTTTAATAATTTTTTATTCACCCAAATCAAACATTTTATATTATAATATCAATGTACAATCGTTTTATCATGATGAATACTTCTAAGATATATACATATTCACAAATTATGATTTGTTGGAAGGTTCTCCCTATTAATATGTTTTCACATCCCTTTGTATAATTTGATATAATATAATTCATGGACTGGTTACCTTATTATAGAGAACATATCAACTATAAATATTATAAAATATCATTTAATATCCCAAATAATCCCATTATAATTAATAAATGATTAGATTAATATGAAATCCATGTGGAAGAAAATTCAATAATATGATTTATTATACTCACAACAAGGTAATCATGGATTAAATTATTAGGGAAGAAGCCCATATTGTTGAAATTATTATTTTCTAAGGGTATACTAATGTACATTTAAATGATCATCCTAGTATTTCCATTAATAATGATGTTGGGTTTTAAATCTAACTCATAAATGGAATCATTCCTATCTTAGAGATTCTATATATAATTTCTGCCAAAAAATTAGTGGAATTAAAGTAGATGATACAAGAGAACTAGATATGGGTTTTATATAACCTAGTGATTCATTATATTGTAAACCATTTCACTTTTTTATAATTAAGGATTAAAAATGCATCTTTTCATTAATTATCGTGAAATTATAAATTTCACAATCAAGAACAAGTATACTCTGCCCCATATGGTTGATCTATTTAATGACGTTAGTGGATCCCAACACATAAAAAAACATTATTTTGATCTATATATCATATGTTAAAGTTTAAATAAGTTAAAATTTAAAATAAAATTAATCAACTGAGTTTTGAAAACTATTAATTTTAGTGATGACATTTGGATATACGAATTCTTAAGATATCATCACTAATATAATGAAGAATTTATTCGCAAACAACAATGATATATTTCTTGTTTTCATTATAAATTATATTTTTTTATATTTAAAGAAAATGAGAGGGTATAATTATCATTTTTGGAAAGTTTTGATGACATTAAAAACAGATCATCTATATTCTAAATTTATAAGGTGTAAATCTTTACTACAGAATATATCATTTATGGGCCAGTTATTTAGAATAATGTGATTGTTAGGAGAACCATCAATTCCATATGTTATAAAGAAATGGAACTAGAAAATAACTATAACCATGATTAATAATTTCCTTCAGATTATACGATGTTAATAAATATTTTTGAGAAATTTAATACAAATCAAAAATATAGTCACCATGTTAACATGGGAGGGGTGATGTATCTTTTAATAGAATAATTTTAATGAGGTTATAAAGATCTAAAAATATGACGGTTAATTCACCTGTACTTACTTTTTCTCAAAGTAGAGACGCATTTTTAATTCATAATGACGTTTGATTAACCGTATCAGAGTCAATAATAATGTAATATGAAAAATTAATTTATCAATACTCATGCTAAGTAATGATACAGGTGAAAATTTACCTAAAATTTGATTTAGAGTAATTGATAGTGATCTTTAGAATACATATATGGAGTCATAGTCTCTTTAGAAAAAATGTGATTCATATACTGATCACAACATTTTGATATATATATTCATATAAATGAAATTGAATATGAACCATATTATATGTTTGGATATTATAAAATATTCTAAATATTAAATACATTACCACTCAAAGAAAAAAAATATGTTCATTGATGTTTTATGTAGAAATGATTCTATAATTGTAACCATTATGCGGGATGAAAGATAACCAATACTCATCTAGTTAATGTTAATGATTATTTAATTTATTAGGGGTGTGGATAAATTCAATAATTCAAAATAATCTAAAAATACTTTTGTTAACACGAGGATTAATTAATCAAAGGACAATAATGTATAATTATAGAAAATTTTAATAATTATTCAAGAGTGCAACTTTTAAAATGGAGTTTTATGGTCTAAAACCCAGATACATGTCTCATAAAAACTGTAATTGAATACGGGTATTTTGTATGATTCATATATCTTATCCTTCATTATTAATTAAGGAATTTTGATGTTTTATAAAGATATAAGAAAAAAAATGTTGTGAGATTAAATGAAGAGAGAAAATAAAAAATGTGTATCTCAAAATCCTCGAATAAAAACAATATAAGGTTGAAAAAAATATGTCTAGGAAGATGATGACCCCTCTAACCATAATAATATAGATCAGTGAAAACCAAATTATATATTTCATTATATGAACCCCCAAAATATCAATGTTTTATAGATCAATTTAAGTTGTAGTATATATCTATATAAATTCAATGGATTTTAATACCCTCAATAAATATTTATCTATTTACCAACTCACAATTTTACACATATTGAATGTCATAAGAAATATAGAGTACCTATTTACATTGAATCGTATCGAGATGTGATGTTTATGGTTTTTTGGAGATGTATATAGAAATAATTTGTGATAGTATTGATTCTCAAAACTTTTTACCATCCTCTAATAGATGGTAAGTCTAAGAGGTCCATTCAAACTCTAGGATATTTTCAGATCATGTTCAATGGTTTTACCTCGATTTTTTGATTAATTAATACTCCATGTAGTGTCGTCAAACAACAATTGTTTATATTCTTGGATTAATATGATACAATATGAGTATATTTATGGTAAGATATGTAAGACACCAATATGTATGGATGTAGTTATAGAGTAGGTCAAATATGTCACGAACATGTCCAAGAGATAATAGTGATGGGTAAAAACATTTAGTGCAATATAAATGTGTATCAATGTTGATAAAATAGATATTTATATAATTATCAATGAGATCTAGTGTGGGAAATTGGAGACAAGGTGTTCATTTTAAATATCTCTAAGGAAAAAAAATTTAAGATTAGGGATGAAATGGCAGGTCAGGCAAAGATAAATCAGTCTCTTTGAGATCCCAAATCGTATCGATGTTGTAGCCTTTGATATATCACTCCCAAAACACCTCTCTCAAATCAATGATTATTTAAATTTATTTATCATGACTAGGTACATACCATTCCTATATCTTATACTAGGCTTGATATTTTTACAAATGGAACATGAAATTTCATATAAGAAATGAACTATAAAGACCTTTTATCAAAGAGACTAGGTTATAAGGAACATAACCACCCATATAGTCAAATATTCAACTCCCATGATTGTAAACTTTTTGAAGTGCCCAGATCAGTGTGATCACTGAGAGGGGGAGGGGGTGAGTCAGTGATCCTTTAAAACTTTTTACTAATTGATTCTTTATCAATTAAACCTCTATGGCTTGTTAAGGCCTCGATCCACTCTTCTTGTATCTCTCAACCTTTCCCGAATGATTCAGTAATGAAAAGGCACAGGACACAAGGATTTACAAGGTTCGGCACCAAAGGCCTACATTCTTGCCATGCTCTCCCAGCATGGATTCCCCATTATAATTTGTTAGTATTACAATGGTCGATACAGCTTCCCACCGTATCTCTCTTGAGTCCCACAGGAGGGTCTTTATACTGCGTCCCACAGTGTTACCAGAGTCCCACTGGCCTGCTCCAGAATCCCACTGGAGACTTCTTCTCCCTGAGTCCCACAGGGTCTTCTCCTGGCTCCTCGAGTCGCACGAGTAGCTCTTCTTCACTTTAAGTTCTTCAAGTATCCTCAGCAGCCTGGGATAAAGGCTGCTGGCCTTGCTCTTCTTCTGATCACTTGTGGTGAACAGGTCTTCTCGTCTTGCTCAGGATTTATCTCCTTCTTCTAAGGATGACCTGGCCTCTCTCCAATTACTGAATACTCAGACAATTGATGTCTTTAACTTCAGTCTGGTCCAGTCTCACTTCACTTCAACATCATGCACTGAGTGCATGGCAACTCTTCATCTTCATGCACTGATAGCATGGGTTCTCAAATCTCTTCAAGATCTTCAAGTCTTGGACTCCTCAGATGCACACCACTGATTTAGCAATGTTCACGTGTGCACGTGCATGCATGCATGCATGCACTCCCCTTCTTCTCTTCTTGGTGCAGTAAACCCTCAGAGGGTGTAATTCTTTTCAGCACACACCTACTTCTCAAACATCACACACTTGAGCTTGGCCTTCACACTTCTTGTTGCACACTCTTAAATGGCCGTAGGGTGTTCCTCTTCAATTTTCACACACACACACTCAAGTGAGGTGTGGTCTTCACTTCACCCACACAAGGCTACGGCCTTTCACTTCCTTTGCACAAAAGATTTATTCTTTTATTCTTCTTTGCACACACACACACAAAGTGTGGTGGTCTTCACTCTTCAAGAATGTACACACAAATGCACTAAGGCCTCGGGTCTTCTTTGGTGCACACCCACTGCAGCCTTCTTGTAATTGCACACACAACCCGAACCCCTACTGCCTCAAGCAAGCCGTGCAAGAGGGTGCGGACAATTCTTCTTCTCCCACTGCCGCATAGGTCTTCAAGATGCACAAGGGCATGAAAGGTGCGACATATCTTCACTTCTTGTCCGCGCAAGCACAAGGCACAAGGATCACTTGGCCGCACAAGTGAAACCTCCTCGGGTGCAAGGGGCAGCCGCGCAAGGCCTCAAAGAGGCAAGGCAGTCGCGGGCGTGCAAGCTCCTCCTGCCGCGGGGCGTGCAAGTGCAACACCCGCGGGGTCTTCCTCCTGCTGCGCAAGGGTGCGGGCAGAGAGGGAACAAGCCTCGGGCGCGCAAGGTGTTGCGGCCACGAGGTCTTCCTGCCGCGCAAATGATTAGCACGCAGGGCTTCTACTTCGCAAGGCTAAGCGCTCTCACGGGACTCCGGATCTTCAACAAAACTTCCGCAAGCATTTAGAATGCCTCGACCTCTCTTTTTATAGGCAGAGGGATGCCTCGGATCATCCGCGTGGTTATAAATTCAAATCCCCGAAGTTTTCGGTTCTTTAAAGATTTTTTCAAATCTCGTTTCTTCATCTGTTTCACGCGGGTTCACTCATTTTTCTTTCCTCCTCGTGCATGCGATTTATAACACATGCACGGCCTCTGTTTAAACCCAATCCATGCAAAGGCATGAACCCATGAAGCCTCGGTAACTTCCTTTGCCTCGGCATTTCTTCGAATTCTCCTCTCATCGCATGCATGCATATTTTAATGCATGGTTGTGTTCAGTGTGGCCAGACAATCACAATGGAGGCTTCGGTTTGCTCGGAGGTGGCCGGGAACTCAAAAACCATCTTCGGGAGTCGCCTGGTTCAGCGGCGGCAAGCAGGTGGCTTCGGGGAGGCCTCGGATGAGCTCAAGGAAGGAGACGAGCTCTCGGCCGTCGGATGCGATGTTAAACGGCCAGGATCAGATCATCGCCGCGGAGATGAATCGTGCGGCGTGGATAAAGCGCGCGATGGCTCGGACGGCCGAGATTTGCTCCCGGGGAAATTTCCGCGTCCCACATCGAAACGGCGAGCGGAATTGCCGCGGTTTATCACCCTGGCGCTGCCACCCATCCCTCGATTGAACTTCTCTCCTCACGGTGCTGCCCCGCACCGTGTTCTCCCTACGGGCGCTCTCTTCACCCACTCTCGCCTCTGCGGGCGCGCTCCTAGCGCCCACTATGCACCCACCGGGCGTGCAGGTTTCACCACCGCCTGTCCTCGGGGGCTTACACACGGCCCCCCTGCCGCCTTGTGCTTGCACCATGGGATCCCCCATGGGCGTGGCGCCTTCGGCCCACAAGTGCCTTGGGGTTGAACCCATGGGCTGGCCTTGGCTGGCCTAATTTTTGGCAAAGGCAAATATAATGACTTTGTTAAAAACAAAGTATTCAATGAGTTCAAGCCATATCAAATACCAAATGCCAAGCCACTCCAAGCCTTCTTCCTTTATTCTTCTTCTTAAGAATTCCATCATTTCTCCTCTCATATGATCTCTACTAAGAATATGGAATTCCCAAGGTTTCTTCTTAATCTTCTTCATCTCCTCTTCCATATGTGTTCAATACTTTAGGAGGGACTTCTTCAACTGAATCTCATAAATCACACATGTTCTTCAACATTCTTCATTGATCTAATCAGAGATCAATTTGGATCATCTTCATGTTCACATGCACTAAGAGTTAGTACATGGACTTCTTTAAAAACCACTTCATCCACTTAGAAGTAGTGAATGGATCATCTTGCTTCTTCAACTCCTCATGCATTGTCACTACAATGCATGGTCTTCTAATCATGTTGTGACATTGTATCCAGTTGATACAAGTTCTTTGAACTTAAAGACCAGTTCAACAATCGTCAGATATACATGGAGAATTTTTCAACCACAATTTCCAATACCACTTAGTGAATCTCCTAAGTGACATGCATCTTAGTACCACGGCCATTCTCCTTCACCACCAACACCATCACAACCTTTGTCATTCACCTCTTGACATTCCTTGACTTCCATTCATTCCAAGACAACTTCATGCCTCATTGACAACAAATGCAACACAGTGCACTTCAATCTCCCCCTTTGTATTTGTTGTCAATACACTCCTTTAGCACATATGAATGGGTCAATATGTGTGCCAATATTTTCTCCCCCTTATTGGCAATCAAATGCAAAGGTGTGGTGTGGTTCTCTTCAAAATTTCACTTCCTCCCTTTAAAAAGTATTTTCTTGAAAAACACTGAGAGAGGGATGATGTCACATGTTCTCTTTAGCAAAGAACCTTTAGTAAATCAACTCTAAGTCTACTTGGGCTAACCCGGTGTAGAAAACAAGAGTGATGTAACCAAGGAACTCAATGCTGTCCACAATTCTCTACACATGTGAGATCATGCTTAGGGGTTGAATTTTTTCAGATATTCAATGAATTGCTGAATCCTGCACATACTTCACAAAACACATTAGAATGTTCAGGTGCAAAGATAAAGCTCCCCCTTTCATCTATTTTCTTAAGATGATATTAATCTTAGAATATCATCTTCTTCAGATTTGCTCCCCCTCAAGGGGTGCACTCCATTCAATCCAAACAATCCTCCAGCTGAGAATGACCATTCATCTTCAATTACCTACAATGTTAGCACATGTAAATACAAGTGTATAAGGGAATAAGATGGAACCTCCTTGGTTCATCAATGTGAACAACAAGGTTGAGAAGATTCTCTCAAACAAGATGTACCATTTTCACTATTCTTCACACTTGCACATTTGATCTTCAATGATGTTGGTGTTGGTGTGGATCTCAATACATCTTCATGTGAAATATTCTTCTTCCCTCTTGCCTTAGCAATTGCCAGAACTTCATCTTCAGCTCTTTTCAGATCTTTGGCAAGTTGCAACTGTTTTGGCCATATGACTAGTAAGTCACTTGGAAGTGTGGCCTATGTTCTAGATATTCCACATGGTTCCTTTGATTCTGTCAAGCTACCTCTCTTAGGCAACTTGTTTTCAATCAATCCCTTCTTCTTCTTCTGGATTGATTGTCTTTTTGAGTTCAATCTGCTTCTATTTAGTTTCATGGCTTCTTTACAAAGGTCCATGATGTGTCCTTTCTTTCCACAGTAGAAGCATGTTTTCTTGGTGGTCCTTCTGGATGCATCACCCTTCTTGGATTTAGACTCCAAGGACTTATTTTCCTTTTTCAAAAACTTCTTGGGAGCATCTTCAACTTTCTTCTGTTTGCTTCCCAAGGATCCTTTCTGAGCCATGTTCTGTGATATTTTCTTCTTTTGAGCTCTGGATACAGTTGGAGATTGACATGTATCTTTTTGACCACTTTTGCAATCATCCCAGATGTTTTCAAGTAATCCAAATCTATTTGCAGTAAACAGATGTCTCTGGACCTGTGGATGCTGCTTCTTTTCTTCTGGCTTGCTCCCCCTAGGCATGGGCTTCCTCTGTGCTTTGGCATTCAGTGGATTGTACCAACAATCCTTTGCACAATGCCCATACCTGTTACAACACCAACACTAACCCACAAATCTTGACCTTTTCAGTCCTTCTGATTGCTGGGTAGTTTTCTTGATTTTTTGTGCTGCTTCAGGAGAGCTCTGCTTCTTTACTGTCTTCATCCATACTTGTTTGGATTCATTCTTCCATCCTGCACTTTTAGTAGAAACACTATTAGAAGCATCAGTACAAGATGGGATGGATGGTACCTTCTTTTTAGAAGTTGTTGCACTTTCACTAGAGGATGTCTTTCTTTTAGAATCATCCTTCTCAATGCATACTTGTGTAGCAACATTTCTTCTTACAGCTGACTGGGAGGATTCAGCTTTGGGTGATTGCATATTTGTCAATATCACCTCTAGTTCTAAGAACATCATGTTAAGGGAGTTCTTCTCATCCTCAACTGCTCTTAGCTTTCCTTCCCAACTTTCTTTCAGCTGATTCATCTGGTCATCATGCACTGTCTTCAATTCAAGCAATGAATTGTCAAGCTCCTTTACCCTGTTTACTTTGTCTTCAAGTTGAGCATCTCTGACATTCATTGAAACTTTGTGCCTCTTTTCCAGTGCATGAAAAACTTCTTTGATCATTATCATAAAGATTTCTTTCTCAGAAAGGCTTCTTTGCAATTCTTCAGCAGTGTCTTCATATCTTTCATTGCAAAGAGAAAATGTTTCATCTTTAGCCTTCACCAGCTTTCTGAGAGTGTTGGTTATGCCAACCTTTATTGCCAATTGGACTTCCAGAGAATTGGCTTCATCTTCTAGCTGTAATTTTTCTTCTTGAAGATCATGGAGGCCTGTAGCTATACACATTTCCACTTCCTTGGGGACTGTCTTCTGAAGATATTTGATTGCATTTAGAAGATCATTGTTTCTTCCATCTTCATCACAGCTAGAGCAGGCTTCATCAGAAGAATGATAAAATGAATTGTCATCTGATGTGACTTTCACATTTCTTTTCATAGAAGGAGTTTCTCTGATTGCAGCAACCTTCTTCCTCATCTTCTTTGCCTGTTTCTTCATTCTGTTTTTCAGAGTCTTGGCAGATATCTCCATTTGAGGCTGTTCTTTCATTTCCTCAAATCTGCACTCCATATAGACTCTCTTGGCTCTTTTAGAGGTAACCACGCTCTGATACCAATTGAAGTGCCCAGATCAGTGTGATCACTGAGAGGGGGAGGGGGTGAATCAGTGATCCTTTAAAACTTTTTACTAATTGATTCTTTATCAATTAAACCTCTATGGCTTGTTAAGGCCTCGATCCACTCTTCTTGTATCTCTCAACCTTTCTCGAATGATTCAGTAATGAAAAGGCACAGGACACAAGGATTTACAAGGTTCGGCACCAAAGGCCTACATCCTTGCCATGCTCTCCCAGCATGGATTCTCCCATTATAATCTGTTAGTATTACAATGGTCGATACAGCTTCCCACCGTATCTCTCCTAAGTCCCACAGGAGGGTCTTTATACTGCGTCCCACAGTGTTACTAGAGTCCCACTGGCCTGCTCCAGAATCCCACTGGAGACTTCTTCTCCCTGAGTCCCACAGGGTCTTCTCCTGGCTCCTCGAGTCGCACGAGTAGCTCTTCTTCACTTTAAGTTCTTCAAGTATCCTCAGCAGCCTGGGATAAAGGCTGCTGGCCTTTATCTTCTTCTGATCACTTGTGGTGAACAGGTCTTCTCGTCTTGCTCAGGATTTATCTCCTTCTTCTAAGGATGACCTGGCCTCTCTCCAATTACTGAATACTCAGACAATTGATGTCTTTAACTTCAGTCTGGTCCAGTCTCACTTCACTTCAACATCATGCACTGAGTGCATGGCAACTCTTCAACTTCATGCACTGATAGCATGGGTTCTCAAATCTCTTCAAGATCTTCAAGTCTTGGACTCCTCAGATGCACACCACTGATTTAGCAATGTTCACGTGTGCACGTGCATGCATGCATGCATGCACTCCCCTTCTTCTCTTCTTGGTGCAGTAAACCCTCAGAGGGTGTAATTCTTTTCAGCACACACCTACTTCTCAAACTTCACACACTTGACCTTGGTCTTCACACTTCTTGTTGCACACTCTTAAATGGCCGTAGGGTGTTCCTCTTCAATTTGCACACACACACACTCAAGTGAGGTGTGGTCTTCACTTCACCCACACAAGGCTACGGCCTTTCACTTCCTTTGCACACAAGATTTATTATTTTATTCTTCTTTGCACACACACACAAAGTGTGGTGGTCTTCACTCTTCAAGAATGTACACACAAATGCACTAAGGCCTCAGGTCTTCTTTGGTGCACACCCACTGCCGCCTTCTTGTAATTGCACACACAACCCGAACCCCTACTGCCTCAAGCAAGCCGTGCAAGAGGGTGCGGCCAATTCTTGTTCTCCCACTGCCGCATAGGTCTTCAAGATGCACAAGGGCATGCAAGGTGCGGCATATCTTCACTTCTTGTCCGCGCAAGCACAAGGCACAAGGATCACTTGGCCGCGCAAGTGAAACCTCCTCGGGTGCAAGGGGCAGCCGCACAAGGCCTCAAGGAGGCAAGGCAGTCGCGGGCGCGCAAGCTCCTCCTGCCGTGTGGCATGCAAGTGCAACACCCGCGGGGTCTTCCTCCTGCCGCGCAAGGGTGCGGGCAGAGAGGGAACAAGCCTCGGGCACGCAAGGTGTTGGGGTCACGAGGTCTTCCTGCCGCGCAAAGGATTAGCGCGCAGGGCTTCTACTTCGCGAGGCTAAGCGCTCTCACGGGACTCCGGATCTTCAACAAAACTTCAGCAAACATTTAGAATGCCTCGGCCTCTCTTTTTATAGGCAGAGGGATGACTCGGATCATCCGCGTGGTTATAAATTCAAATCCCCGAAGTTTTCGGTTCTTCAAAGATTTTTTCAAATCTCGTTTCTTCATCTGTTTCACGCGGGTTCACTCATTTTTCTTTCCTCCTCGTGCATGCGATTTATAACGCATGCACGGCCTCTGTTTAAAACCAATCCATGCAAAGGCACGAACCCATGAAGCCTCGGCAACTTCGTTTTCCTCGGCATTTGACGAAGCGTTGTCGTGCACGCTCTCAAAAATATTTATAGCTAAGTGCAGCACAGGGGCTGACCTAGGTCGTTCTCTTGAGGAGCATTTGTGGTTAATAAATCACTACTTCTATTCCACCTAATCTAATTCTTTTTTTATTGTTTAATATTTTATGAAATAAATGTAATTTAATAAAATAAATGAAATTCATAAATCAGAAGAAACTAAAATTTAAATCTAAATTACCATGCAATGCTAAACAGAATGTAATTAGGGAAGAAAGGAAGTTCTCCCGAGAGAATATTCAGGGAGCACCTTCATTGGCCAACTTCAAATATTCTTAGTGTACACACTCCATCGTATGTGTGCACACCTTATTCTACCCCTGTTGTGAATGAAAAGCATACATAGCGATCGCCAAGCACACCTTCCATCCAGCTCCTCAATCGAGGGAAAATGGTTGTAGATTAAGAAGTTGATCTTTAGACAACCATAGTGAGGATTATACCCACTATAAATTATCCTTAGAATTAACTCAAAGAATATTAAAAACATGGTATTGGGTTCAAGAACCTGATTACTCCCTCAGGATATTCCTCGGATTAGTTACTCATGATCATGAGTATTATAGTTCACGATGGTAAGATGAGAGGAATAAAAGAGGGTGAATCGGTGGACACAAAAATAAAAACAATGCATGAATTTATTAGAAATCTAAACTACAATTAAAAACTAAAAATAAAGAAAAGAAATAAAATAAAAAGAAAGGTGGAAGATTTGCGGCCGGCCTCCCTCGGTGGAGATCTCCTCCTTGGTGCCTTGAAGGAATGGATTGAAAAATGGATGCTTTGGGAAGGAGGTGAGGGCCTCCTTTTATAAGCAGAATTCGACCCCCGAATGTTTGAGCGTTTTAGACCCTCTTAATGACCTCTTCACGCGTTCCACCCTTCATAAATGTTGTTGATAAATGTCTTTTCCGTCGCCTCTCCAAATTTGAGATAATTTGGAAACCGTATGTAGGCGTTATGAATTTTCCATGCTCGGTTTCTGTTTCTGGACGAAGCATCCAGGAAGGTTCCTCCAAAATAATGTCATTCAATAGCCTCCTTAAGGATCTCAAAAATTCTCCAAATTTATTGTAGAGACGTACCTATCTGTCCTCAAGGTATTACAGGTGGAAACAAATCATTTGGATATGTGTAGACCGCGTTTGAGGTCCGTTATCGTGGGTGGGTCCATGCTGTCCACCCGGACAAATTCCAATCTTCAATGATTTTTTAGACCCTTTAGATGACCGAATCAGCTCCTGGTCCAGAAGACAAAAATGAAGGAAATAAAATAAGGATTCTAAAAATAATTTAATCAGAAAATTTGGAATTTTATTTTTCCTGAAATGATCAAAATACCCCTGACGTAAAATTCTGTCAAAAATCCAGAATTAGTTTTTTTTCACATTTGGGTTCAAAATAGCACTAAAACCTAAAAACATGATAATTACCCATTCAATAACATTTTTTTGGGATTATAAACAATGTTTTACATTATAAAATATATGAAAATGTGAGCTTCATCACTCCCCCACACTTAAACATTGCACTCCTGGGCAATCATCTTACATCCAAATCAAAATCCACACAACAATAAAAAATGAGAAAATATCAATGACTTTATCCAAAATAGAATTCCATCATGTCTCATTTATGAATAATAATTCTATCATTTTCATTTCAATCATTACAATTTGTTCAGCCTCATAAATCAATCCATGGCCCAATCACAACCTACCACACATTGATTTTTATGTCACTCTTCACTCAAGAGAAATTGATTCTGGAGTTATGCTCATACTTGAAAATCACATGTATCACCATAGGTTTGTAAAAATTATCATTTCTCCACAGCGTGAAACATGAAAATGAATTTAATCATGAGGGATTTAATTAAAGGTTCAAATTATTCTGTGGCTTAGGGTCGGTGGTATAATGATTGAAAAATGTTCCAAGCTAGAAAGAGGAGGTTGAACTTTTAAGTACAATGCATGATTAAATCAAGTGAAAACACAGGAAATTCCTCACTCAATACTGCTTGTAAATGTGAAAAATAACCCCACCCCTCTTTATGACATGGTACATGAGCCAATAAGTGATGATATCATCTATGTTCTCCTCCTTTTTTTTCAAAGCTCCAGAAAGGCACAACTTTATTTTTTTTTCTTTGTTTTATGGAGGATGAGCTGAAAATTGAATACAATGAATGAATGACAATTCATACCCTTGATTTTGTTTGGAGGTACATGAGTCATAAAGGAATGTATAATGAGGAATTCAAGTTCACCTCCATTTTTTCTTCTTTTTTAGGAGAAATGGATGAACCAAATAAAGCACAATGAAATGATGACACATGCCCAATTCTCTTGTTATCCACTGCCCAAAATATTGACACACACTTCACACTACCGATAAATGGTACACATCCCAATGAACGCACACGAAAGGCCCTTCCCCCACACTAAAACTTGAAATATCCATGCAAAAATACTAAAAGTGCGGGTAGGTAAGGAAAAATTGGCTTGTAATGTGGCTTAAACCTATAAGGCAATTCATGGCATCTAAGGGCTTAAGAAGGATAAATGTAAAGGTGGGTCTTAAGATAAAATGTGGCTAGCCAATGAGATACCTAAATCATTTTAAATACATTCCATGAAATCCAAAGCTTCGAAATAGAATATTCACAAATTCTGGTTCTCACACAAAATTCAAGTTTCCCTCAAGAAAGTGTGGGTATTAGGAAGAATATGTAAAAGTGGTTCAGAATACCTCACAGGATTGGAAAAATATTTTTAGTCAGTGTTTCATGGGCATGGATTTCAAAAATCAGTCAAACTCATAAAAATTATTGATAATCCAATTCAAGAAAAATGTTTTCACATCAACAATCATTTAAAATCCATTATTTCAAAAATCATTTCAACTCTTTCAAAATAAATTGATGTGTGAAAAGTGATAAGAATATTCATTAAAGCTCAAAAATCCTAAAAATATAAAAAAAAATTGAAAAGCACACAAGAAGAAATAAGAAGGTTGACTCTCCCCTACACTTAAATTTAACTACCCCTTATTTAAACTCAACAAAATATAAATATAAAGGTAAAAAATAAAAGGGAAGGAAAGATACAACCAGAAATTATTTTAGAAGTGGATGCCTTGAGTTAAGCTCCTAGAAGCAACCACTTTATGACTACAAGAAAGTAATAAAAATAAATAAGAAAAAAATAAATAAAAAAATGAGAAAAGGAAAAGAAAAGAGATAATGCTTGGTTTAGACCCCCAAGCGGGTGCTAGGTTTTTACTGCCCCTAGTCAGGCAGTTTCAGTGGATTATCCCTGATCAGAAGGTGGATGTGGTTTCTTTGAGATGAACCACCACATGTGAGTTTTCCCGATGTCCATGATTAAACACTGAAAGTGGAGAACCCCAAATAAGATAAGAATGTTCCCAACCCCCGATAAAGAATAAAGAAGATATTTGAGGTTCGAAGTGGGAGGGAATAAAAGATAAGGGTGCTCCCTGTTAACTTCGGTGGTGTCCTCCTCCATGTGATATAAAAGTTGATGTATAGGAGGTAGTCGCACCACCACCATCTTCTCCGGATCTTCTTCCTTGATTACCACCACTTGGGTGGTCTCTTTCATATCATCCATGGTCTGCTCCATTTGTGCTATATCAGAAATTTCAAAGGAAGAGATGTCAGAAAACAATTTAGCTTGAATAAGATTAAAACATGAAGAATTAATAAGGAAATCTTCCCTTTCAAGTAATTCAGCTTGGTAATTGATCTCTTCAGGCATGACCATTGGAAACTCAATCTCAGCAGGTGCGTCTTCTTCCTTATCTTCCAAAGCAAGAGAGAGGTAGAAAGTGTCTGCTGTTTCATTATTAAGTATGGGAAGATCATGTTTCAAGTTATCTTCATCAAAGTTATTCAAAGATTCTTCCAAAAAATGTTGACCTCCCATCAGTGCATCAGTTGGAATGTTTACTTCTGGGACCTCCTCGAGCAATGGTTGAGTGCGGGATGATGTGATTAATTCTTTTAGTAGCTCCTTCTCACCCTCCTCAGGTTCTTTAGCATAAAAAAATGATGGGTGAAATCTCTTCCACCACTCGTTCTGGTTCAGGTTCTGGTTCAGGTTTCGGTTGTTCTTGGGATGCGCGTACATATTCTGCAATCAATTCTATTTGGCCCTCCAAGTTTTTCACTTTATCACTAATCCTATGAAATTGTGCATCTAGTTCATTGTAAAAATTTTCTTGCACTTGAGATTGATCAGTCCATGCATAATAATCATAATTTGAATACATCATGAACAAAGAAGATTTTTTTTTTAGTTTTTGAAATTTATGAATTTTTTGTTGTTTTTTTTAAATGAAAGGAAAATTATTTACACAGTGTGAATAAAAATAGTGAATGAAAACCACTTGGCTCCCCGGAAACGGCGCCAATTTGACGAAGCGTTGTCGTGCACGCTCTCAAAAATATTTATAGCTATGTGCAGCACAGGGGCTGACCTAGGTCGTTCTCTTGAGGAGCTTTTGTGGTTAATAAATCACTACTTCTATTCCACCTAATCTAATTATTTTTTTATTGTTTAATATTTTATGAAATAAATGTAATTTAATAAAATAAATGAAATTCATAAATCAGAAGAAACTAAAATTTAATTCTAAATTACCATGCAATGCTAAACAGAATGTAATTAGGGAAGAAAGGAAGTTCTCCCGAGAGAATATTCAGGGAGCACCTTCATTGGCCAGCATCAAATATTCTTAGTGTACACACTCCATCGTATGTGTGCACACCTTATTCTACCCCTGTTGTGAATGAAAATCCTACTTAGTGATCGCCAAGAACACCTTCCATCCACCTCCTCAATCGAGGGAAAATGGTTGTAGATTAAGAAGTTAATCTTTAGACAACCATAGTGAGGATTATACCCAATATAAATTATCCTTAGAATTAACTCAAAGAATATTAAAAACATGGTCTTGGGTTCAAGAACCTGATTACTCCCTCGGGATATTTCTCGGATTAGTTACTCATGATCATGAGTATTATAGTTCACGATGGTAAGATGAGAGGAAGAAAAGAGGGTGAATCGGTGGACACAAAAATAAAAACAATGCATGAATTTATTAGAAATCTAAACTACAATTAAAAACTAAAAATAAAGAAAAGAAATAAAATAAAAAGAAAGGTGGAAGATTTGCGGCCGGCCTCCCTCGGTGGAGATCTCCTCCTTGGTGCCTTGAAGGAATGGATGGAAAAATGGATGCTTTGGGAAGGAGGTGAGGGCCTCCTTTTATAGGCAGAATTCGACCCCCGAATGTTTGAGCGTTTTAGACCCCTTTAATGACCTCTTCACGCGTTCCACCCTTCATAAATGTTGTTGCTAAATGTCTTTTCCGTCTCCTCTCCAAATTTCAGATAATTTGGAAACCGTATGTAGGCTTTATGAATTTTCCATTCTCGGTTTCTGTTTCTGGACGAAGCATCCAGGAAGGTTCCTCCAAAATAATGTCATTCAATAGCCTCCTTAATGATCTCCAAAATTCTCCAAATTTATTGTAGAGACGGACCTATCTGTCCTCAAGGTATTCCAGGTGGAAACACATCATTTGGATATGTGTAGGCCGCGTTTGATGTCCGTTACCTTGGGTGGGTCCATGCTGTCCGCCCGGAAAAATTACAATCTTCAATGATTTTTTAGACCCTTTAGATGACCGAATCAGCTCCTGGTCCAGAAGACAAAAATGAAGGAAATAAAATAAGGATTCTAAAAAAAATTAATCAGAAAATTTGGAATTTTATTTTTCCTGAAATGATCAAAATACCCCTGACGTAAAATTCTGTCAAAAATCCAGAATTAGTTTTTTTTCACATTTGGGTTCAAAATAGCACTAAAACCTAAAAACATGATAATTACCCATTCAATAACATTTTTCTGGGATTATAAAAAATGTTTTACAGTATAAAATATATGAAAATGTGAGCTTCATCACTCCCCCACACTTAAACATTGCACTCCTGGGCAATCATCTTACATCCAAATCAAAATCCACACAACAATCAAAAATGGGAAAATATCAATGCTTTTATCCAAAATAGAATTCCATCATGTCTCATTTATGAATAATAATTCTCTCATTTTCATTTCAATCATTACAATTTGTTCAAACTCATAAATCAATCCATGGCCCAATCACAACCTACCTCACATTGATTTTTATGTCACTCTTCACTCAAGAGAAATTGATTCTGGAGTTATGCTCATACTTGGAAATCACATGTATCACCATAGGTTTGTAAAAATTATCATTTCTCCACAACGTGAAACATGAAAATGAATTTAATCATGAGAGATTTAATTAAAGGTTCAAATGATTCTGTGGCTTAGGGTCGGTGGTATAATGATTGAAAAATGTTCCAAGCTAGAAAGAGGAGGTTGAACTTTTAAGTACAATGCATGATTAAATCAAGTGAAAACACAGGAAATTCCTCACTCAATACTTCTTGTAAATGTGAAAAATAACCCCACCCCTCTTTATGACATGGTACATGAGCCAATAAGTGATGATATCATCTATGTTCTCCTCCTTTTTTTTCAAAGCTCCAGAAAGGCACAACTTTATTTTTTTTTCTTTTTTTTTATGGAGGATGAGCTGAAAATTGAATACAATGAATGAATGACAATTCATACCCTTGATTTTTTTGGGAGGGACATGAGTCATAAAGGAATGTATAATGAGGAATTCAAGTTCACCTCCATTTTTTTCTTCTTTTTTAGGAGAAATGGATGAACCAAATAAAGCACAATGAAATGATGACACATGCCCAATTCTCTTGTTATCCACTGCCCAAAATATTGACACACACTTCACACTACCGATAAATGGTACACATCCCAATGAACGCACACGAAAGGCCCTTCCCCCACACTCAAACTTGAAATATCCATGCAAAAATACTAAAAGTGCGGGTAGGTAAGGAAAAATTGGCTTGTAATGTGGCTTAAACCTATAAGGCAATTCATGGCATCTAAGGGCTTAAGAAGGATAAATGTAAAGGTGGGACTTAAGATAAAATGTGGCTAGCCAATGAGATACCTCAATCATTTTAAATACATTCCATGAAATCCAAAGCTTCGAAAGAGAATATTCACAAATTCTGGTTCTCACACAAAATTCAAGTTTCCCTCAAAAAAGTGTGGGTATTAGGAAGAATATGTAAAAGTGGTTCAGAATACCTCATAGGATTGGAAAAATATTTTTAGTCAGTGTTTCATGGGCATGGATTTCAAAAATCAGTCAAACTCATAAAAATTATTGATAATCCAATTCAAGAAAAATGTTTTCACATCAACAATCATTTAAAATCCATTATTTCAAAAATCATTTCAACTCTTTCAAAATAAATTGATGTGTGAAAAGTGATAAGAATATTCATTAAAGCTCAAAAATCCTAAAAATATAAAAAAAATTGAAAAGCACACAAGAAGAAATAAGAAGGTTGACTCTCCCCCACACTTAAATTTAACTACCCCTTATTTAAACTCAACAAAATATAAATATAAAGGTAAAAAATAAAAGGGAAGGAAAGATACAACCAGACATTATTTTAGAAGTGGATGCCTTGAGTTAAGCTCCTAGAAGCAACCACTTTATGACTACAAGAAAGTAATAAAAATAAATATGAAAAAAAAATAAATAAAAAAATGAGAAAAGGAAAAGAAAAGAGATAATTCTTGGTTTAGACCCCCAAGCGGGTGCTAGGTTTTTACTGCCCCTAGTCTGGCAGTTTCAGTGGATTATCCCTGATCAGAAGGTGGATGTGGTTTCTTTGAGATGAACCACCACATGTGAGTTTTCCCGATGTCCATGATTAAACACTGAAAGTAGAGAACCCCAAATAAGATAAGAATGTTCCCAACCCCCGATAAAGAATAAAGAAGAAATTTGAGGTTCGAAGTGGAAGGGAATAAAAGATAAGGGTGCTCCCTGTTAACTTCGGTGGTGTCCTCCTCCATGTGATATAAAAGTTGATGTATAGGAGGTAGTCGCACCACCAACATCTTCTCCGGATCTTCTTCCTTGATTACCACCACTTGGGTGGTCTCTTTCATATCATCCATGGTCTGCTCCATTTGTGCTATATCAGAAATTTCAAAGGAAGAGATGTCAGAAAACAATTTAGCTTGAATAAGATTAAAACATGAATAATTAATAAGGAAATCTTCCCTTTCAAGTAATTCAGCTTGGTAATTGATCTCTTCAGGCATGACCATTGGAAACTCAATCTCAGCAGGTGCGTCTTCTTCCTTATCTTCCAAAGCAAGAGAGAGGTAGAAAGTGTCTGATGTTTCATTATTAAGTATGGGAAGATCATGTTTCAAGTTATCTTCAACAAAGTTATTCCAAGATTCTTCCAAAAAATGTTGACCTCCCATCAGTGCATCAGTTGGAATGTTTATTTCTGGGAACTCCTCGAGCAATGGTTGAGTGCGGGATGATGTGATTAATTCTTTTAGTAGCTCCTTCTCACCCTCCTCAGGTTCTTTAGCATAAAAAATGATGGGTAAAATCTCTTCCACCACTCGTTCTGGTTCAGGTTCTGGTTCAGGTTTTGGTTGTTCTTGGGATGCGCGTACATATTCTGCAATCAATTCTATTTGGCCCTCCAAGTTTTACACTTTATCACTAATCCTATGAAATTGTGCATCTGGTTCATTGTAAAAATTTTCTTGCACTTGAGATTGATCAGTCCATGCATAATAATCATAATTTGAATACATCATGAACAAAGAAGATTTTTTTTTTAGTTTTTGAAATTTATGAATTTTTTGTTGTTTTTTTAAATGAAAGGAAAATTATTTACACAGTGTGAATAAAAATAGTGAATGAAAACCACTTGGCTCCCTGGCAACGACGCCAATTTGACGAAGCGTTGTCGTGCACGCTCTCAAAAATATTTATAGCTAAGTGCAGCACAGGGGCTGACCTAGGTCGTTCTCTTGAGGAGCTTTTGTGGTTAATAAATCACTACTTCTATTCCACCTAATCCAATTCTTTTTTTATTGTTTAATATTTTATGAAATAAATGTAATTTAATAAAATAAATGAAATTCATAAATCAGAAGAAACTAAAATTTAATTCTAAATTACCATGCAATGCTAAACAGAATGTAATTAGGGAAGAAAGGAAGTTCTCCCGAGAGAATATTCAGGGAGCACCTTCATTGGCCAGCTTCAAATATTCTTAGTGTACACACTCCATCGTATGTGTGAACACCTTATTCTACCCCTGTTGTGAATGAAAAGCCTACTTAGCGATCGCCAAGCACACCTTCCATCCACCTCCTCAATCGAGGGAAAATGGTTGTAGATTAAGAAGTTAATCTTTAGACAACCATAGTGAGGATTATACCCACTATAAATTATCCTTAGAATTAACTCAAAGAATATTAAAAACATGGTCTTGGGTTCAAGAACCTGATTACTCCCTCGGGATATTCCTCGGATTAGTTACTCATGATCATGAGTATTATAGTTCACGATGGTAAGATGAGAAGAAGAAAAGAGGGTGAATCGGTGGACACAAAAATAAAAACAATGCATGAATTTATTAGAAATCTAAACTACAATTAAAAACTAAAAATAAAGAAAAGAAATAAAATAAAAATAAAGGTGGAAGATTTGCGGCCGGCCTCCCTCGGTGGAGATCTCATCCTTGGTGCCTTGAAGGAATGGATGGAAAAATGGATGCTTTGGGAAGGAGGTGAGGGCCTCCTTTTATAGGCAGAATTCGACCCCCGAATGATTGAGCGTTTTAGACCCCCTTAATGACCTCGTCACACGTTCCACACTTCATAAATGTTGTTTATAAATGTCTTGTCCGTCTCCTCTCCAAATTTGAGATAATTTGGAAACCGTATGTAGGCGTTATGAATTTTCCATTCTCGGTTTCTGTTTCTGGACGAAGCATCCAGGAAGGTTTCTCCAAAATAATGTCATTCAATAGCCTCCTTAAGGATCTCCAAAATTCTCCAAATTTATTGTATAGACGGACCTATCTGTCCTAAAGGTATTCCAGGTAGAAACACATCATTTGGATATGTGTAGACCGCGTTTGAGGTCCGTTACCTTGGGTGGGTCCATGCTGTCCGCCCGGAAAAATTCCAATCTTCAATGATTTTTTAGACCCTTTAGATAAGCGAATCAGCTCCTGGTCCAGAAGACAACAATGAAGGAAATAAAATAAGGATTCTAACAAAATTTTAATCAGAAAATTTGGAATTTTATTTTTCCTGAAATGATCAAAATACCCCTGACGTAAAATTCTGTCAAAAATCCAGAATTAGTTTTTTTTCACATTTGGGTTCAAAATAGCACTAAAACCTAAAAACATGATAATTACCCATTCAATAACACTTTTTTGGGATTATAAACAATGTTTTACAGTATAAAATATATGAAAATGTGAGATTCATCAGCATTGCTTCGAATTCTCCTCTCATCGCATGCATGCATATTTTAATGCATGGTTGTGTTCAGTGTGGCCAGACGATCACAATGGAGGCTTCGGTTTGCTCGGAGGTGGCCGGGAACTCAAAAACCATCTTCGGGAGTCGCCTGGTTCAGCGGCGGCAAGCAGGTGGCTTCGGGGAGGCCTCGGAAGAGCTCGAGGAAGGAGACGAGCTCTCGGCCGTCGGATGCGATGTTAAACGGCCAGGATCAGATCATCGCCGCGGAGATGAATCGTGCGGCGTGGATAAAGCGCGCGATGGCTCGGACGGCCGAGATTTGCTCCCGGTGAAATTTCCGCATCCCACATCGAAACGGCGAGTGGAATTGCCACGGTTTATCACCCTGGCGCTGCCACCCATCCCTCGATTGAACTTCTCTCCCCACGGTGCCACCCCACACCGTGTTCTCCCTGCGGGCGCACTCTGCGCCCACTCTCGCCTCTGCGGGTGCGCTCCTAGTGCCCACTATGCACCCACCGGGCGCGCGGGTTTCACCACCACGTGTCCTCGGGGGCTTACACAAGGCCCCCCTGCCGCCTTGTGCTTGCACCATGGGATCCCCCATGGGCGTGGCGCCTTCGGCCCACAAGTGCCTTGGGGTTGAACCCGTGGGCTGGCCTTGGCTGGCCTAATTTTTGGCAAAGGCAAATATAATGACTTTGTTAAAAACAAAGTATTCAATGAGTTCAAGCCATATCAAATACCAAATGCCAAGCCACTCCAAGCCTTCTTCCTTTCTTCTTCTTCTTAAGAATTCCATCATTTCTCCTCTCATATGATCTCTACTTAGAATATGGAATTCCCAAGGTTTCTTCTTAATCTTCTTCATCTCCTCTTCAATATGTGTTCAATACTTAGGAGGGACTTCTTCAACTGATTATCATAAATCACACATGTTCTTCATTATTCTTCATTTATCTAATCAGAGATCAATTTGGATCATCTTCATGTTCACATGCACTAAGAGTTAGTACATGGACTTCATTAAAAACCACTTCATCCACTTAGAAGTAGTGAATGGATCATCTTGCTTCTTCAACTCCTCATGCATTTTCACTACAATGCATGGTCTTCTAATCATGTTGTGACATTGTATCCAGTTGATACAAGTTCTTTGAACTTAAAGACCAGTTCAACAATCGTCAGATATACATGGAGAATGTTTCAACCACAATTTCCAATACCACTTAGTGAATCTCCTAAGTGACATGCATCTTAGTACCATGGCCATTCTCCTTCACCACCAACACCATCACAACCTTTGTCATTCACCTCTTGACATTCCTTGACTTCCATTCATTCCAAGACAACTTCATGCCTCATTGACAACAAATGCAACACAGTGCACTTCACTTTTTTCCTTCTGACATTGAATAGAAACATAAATATATTGAAATCTAATTATCACTTCTAAAATTATCCCACTCATCAATTATAAAAAGGTATCTTTCTACCACATTATTTTACACTTATCCCTTTGAATTTAAACATAAAACTCTAAAATTTTATCTTTCTATATTTCCCAATCATGTTTAGAATTATTTGTAATAAATTCCTTTCCCTAGCCCACCATTTTAAAGGTTATTTCTTGGAGAAATATTAATTGATTAATATGAAACCTTCAGGAAATAGTAATAATTTATTGCATGAGATGGTTAAATTAAATCATAATTTATTTATATATTCTTACAAAAAAAAATGGAATTATATTACAAAAAAATATATTTAAAATATTTTGGAAGAGATGATTATAATACTTATGTTTATTTAAAAATTCTATATCATGATTGAATAATCAGAGAATTCATGGAAAGGGGTTTATCCAATTTATTTGATATTCGTTTGGTGATAGGCTATCCTACTTGAATATATAATTAAAGGATTATTATTATATTAAAATTAAATTTTTAAATAATATATTTATTTTTTTTGTAAATTACTTATTTTCATCATTATATAATTTTTAATGAGCCTACCTCTATAATAATAGTCTGAGATTGGTATCAATAACTTGCATTCTTACTCATGGATCATTGTCTTCCATATAATATTCTTCATATCTATAATATTTTTATTAATGAAATTAGAATATATAAATAATTTTTTTTCCTCATATTTAACTTTACCTATTTAAAAAATATCTTTTTCCTACATTTCTATGATCTGAGATGTCATTAAAAATACATTTACCTTTTAAGGAATACATTGCTATTTGTGTTTAAAAATGTTTCTCCACTCCAAATTTATTATATTAACCTATGTTTATTTTTAAGGATATTACATTATTTACTATTATAATATGTTTTCGAAAATTAATATTTTTCATTTTCAATAATGCATTGAATATAATTTATTTATCTATATTTCAATGATAATGTTCAAAACATTTTGTGAACACTTTTATATTTTTGCCACAATTTTACTCTTAGGTATTCCATCATGAAGAAATATTGGGACCAGTATATACATATATTATGATTTGAATCCTTTTGTAAATGAATCCTTTGATAGCTTATTATTTCTTATTTTCAAATTTTGTGATTTTTTTTTGAAAATATTATGATACCCATTCTCTTTATGAGTCGTTTTTAATGTGATGATATTTTTTTGGCACACATATGTATAGATCATTATAGGTGGGGTCATATATTACACAATAATGGATTGGTTGTTTTTTATATCTCATGAGATGGTAAATCATGGATATAATTATTTGTTTCTAAAATGTGCGGTCAATATATGGTTTCTAAAATTTTTAATTTGGGGACATATAGAGCTTCTAAAAAAATTGTTGGAATAATGTTTTTTAAAGGGTTCTCCTATTCATATGGTTGTTTAATATTTGAGGTTTTTTATTTTTTTTAAACATTATTCAATGTTAATTTATCATTTATATGATATTACATAATTTTATTTTATGGTAGAATTATTCAGTATTATTGATTTGTGTTTTTAATCGATGTTAATATTAGTTTTCTTATTTGATGACCTTACTGTTGTTTTTGTTCCAACAATATTTTCATATGATACTTCTATCTTATTCATGTTTCTCACATGTTTATGATATAACAATTATGATGAATTGATAAGATCCCCTTACAAATAATTTGATCTCCCCAATTTCTTATGTCTCTATTCCTCAGGTTATGAAGATTATTATATAATATAAGATATATAAAATAGAGTCTAGGGGATTTTATTATAGAAAAAATTCATAGGTATTGTTAAATATAATGTTTTTGTATATAATATATATGGAAATATGATTTTAGGTTGATGGGTTCTGTGATTATTATGTTGTTTATTACTTATATAATGGATTTAATGTTTCATCAACAGATATTTATCTTGTCCCACCTCAATGTATACATAGAAATGGTGTGGTGGTGACCATTGTGTGTAGAAATGGCTTTTGTAATAAAGGGGTCATTGTGGAGAAAATCGAGGTCAAAAAAATGATGATCCATATGTCATAATATGTTAGAGAATTCCATTTTGGTATATAAAATACCAATATATGATAAAATAATTTCAAAATTTTATTTAATTGAATAATATATGAAATTATTTAATTTGACACAATGGTGTCTCATGGTGTAAATTAGGCATGATAAGTCCAATAATAAATCATATTATAGAAATTAACTAGGGAATTTAAATTATTATACTGTATTATAAAAATTACTATAGGAAACATGAATTCAAAACTACCACTATATGTAGTGTTGTGTGGTCATGTAATGATATGTAAAAGTTATAACTGTAATGGTATTTGACACGGTGGACACTATAGACACTATATTTATATTTTTATTTAAACAAAATATGACTATAAGTTATTTATAGAGGTTTTTGTGAAGGGTATTTTTATTGAACTATGACTACACTCTGGTGATATTCTTTTTACACTATGTTGGATTTTAGATCCAAGACAACCAAAAGCTAAAACAAAGAGATACTTGTGGAACTAATGATTTAGAGATATAGAATTATAAAATTCCAATTTGACTAACACATCAAAATAATCATGGTGAATCGTTTACACATCATAGTATACTTGATGTAAAATAATATCTATATTTTAAATTTTATATAATTATAAATTAATTAATATATATATGAATTTAATTTGATTTACTCATATTTAGATGATATTTGTAGAATGATTTTATCGTCACTCGAAAAAAATAACTATAAAAAACAATAATAATGATTTAATTCCTTCAAGTTAATAATAATATAATTCTTAATAAAATAGGAGGTATATCATTGGTTAGAAGAGTGGGGGATTTCAAGAGTCCGAAATGATAGAAATTGATAAAATTTATGATGGATGAATTCAATTTCCTATCATATAGATTCATGGATATTCATTATATGGGTGAATGAGTTGTTGATTTCGACGCCATTATTAATGTGAACATTCAACCTTATTTTGGTGAAGATAAATGTGTTTATATTATTAGACAAATGAATTATTTTTGAGTGTATTGATCAGTGAGATCTTCACTCATTAGGATGGTTTTAATAATATAGGTTTTTTCATACACATTTCAATTGTATACGTAATTTTACATTGTGAATTTCTTTAAATAAGAACACGTATGTGTATTTTGCCCTTAAGGGTATCCTAGTGTGGGTGGTTTATGTATAATTCCTCATTTCTCTCTTGATATATTTACCAATTTCATGTATTCATTATGAGTGACAAATGAGAGTATTGATTAACTATGGAACAATTTTGTTGGATAGTCTATTAAAAATATACACATCTCAATTCCCTGTATTCCCCTCTATATGGATCATCACATTGTCAGACCAACATTCCTTTCCGAAACGATGTGGCTTATCAATGGTTGTTAAATTTATTACCTTTTACAAAAAAAATCACATAAAATATTATAATTGGTGTGGAAATAATCTTATTCTCCATGATATATGTTTCTCTAGTTTTAAATTATAATCAATTAATTTGTATAAAATTGAAAATTTTATTTTTTATTCATTATATTCAAATATAATTTAATTTTAAATAGGTGAACCACATGTCATAGCTTTTTATTGAGATATATTAATAAATAAATATGGGTTATCAAATTTAAATGGTTAAATCATCTATAAAATATATTTATATCATAAAACTCAAAAAATCATCCATAACACATCATCCTATCATTTACACATTCCAAAAAGATTATCCATTAAGCATCGAATCACAATCCATCATCAATGTATTATAAAAAATAAGAATACCTCCTAAGAGAATATAAGTCCATTTATACGAAATGAGGTCTATATGGAATGTATGGATGAGGATAATAGATAAAATGTATATAATTAAAAGTTTCTGAACCATATTTGGAATAAAAACAAGACATAACCCATACTTACATGGTATTGGGGATATCATGGATAGATGATATCATGGATGGATTTTAATATAAATGTATATTAGTTATAGATATAAATAAATAAATCTATCAGATCTTCCACCAATCTTGTTAAAATTTTAATTTAAATATCCATTTCCATTTATATTATTCCCAATACCCCAAATATTAAAATAGGACTTATATAAGAAAAGATATTGATGAGATAACAAGAATTATTTTATTCTGTACCATGTTTTCATATATATTAATTATAAGTTTCTTCTATGTTTTTTAGTTTTTAAATAATTATCTTCCCATATAAAATAATGCATTACATTAAAATGACATCAATCAATGATTAATCTTATAACAAAAACCATGATTACATTCCTATGTGTGAAAACAATTTTATTTCAACTTTTTATTTTTTATTCTTTATCCAGATATAGTTAATTGTGTCACTATGATTAAATTTTGTGATTACCAATCCATCACTTTATTTTCATAAATATATTTGGTTTATTACATAAATAGTATAAAATCATTACTATAAATTATTATCTATCATATGATAGAAATAGTTTTTTTATAGAGGAGGTGGTTGATGACCATTTCCAAGGGTAATGGGATGAAACATCTCTAAACATCCATTTGGAGGAGTTGTTTTATATATTGTTCACTCAATTAATGGATTATTTATAAAACATTTTACATGAATATATAATGAGTCTCTTTACTCACAATTTTAGATTTTAGAGGCCTCCAAAAATTGATAGTGGATAATGACAAATAATAAATGGTTATTCAGTTAGATGGTGTGATAACATTTATAAGAACATGAAATCTATGACGAAAAAATTATTTTTATTAACCATGTATAAGACAACATTTAAAAAAAACATATTTTAATGAAAATTATTATTTTTTCATTCAAATCATCAATATTTATCCCCGTCATTAGTATTTATAAAAACAAAAAAATATAAAAAAATCTGATAAAATAATTATACAGTGTATGAAATAATTATCATGAGGTGTAACATGGGATTTATAATGTCAAATTTCTATTATAGTAATTGAATTACTATTTTTTGAATCTAAAGAGATTATATTTTCAATACGACAAAAATATATTCCCATATAAAAAAATTATTTTTTTGAAAATCAGTATCAAAAATAATTTAATTCATTTTTAGTATATACGAATATTATGAATTATATACTAATTTATCAAATATTGATTATTTTTATATTTCAAAATCTATGAAGAAAGATAAAATTTATACACCCACCAATTTTATTATTTATTTTAGGTATTAAAAAATTAATATGTTGAATAAATTTTGTCATACACAAAACTGAAATTACATTTATCATAATATATCAAAAAATGATTGATATAAATTAATGAATCATTTGAAATATTAATAATAAAATTACATGAGGAGTTAAACATCAAGTAAATTAAATGAAAGCTAAAATGATTCAATTTAAAAATCAGTGTTATATTTAATGATTACCTTAAGTTATTGTAATCGAAATAGATAAAATAAATTTATCTGTTGGATGATAAATAATTAATGGTATGTGACAACAACATTTAGTGTTAAAAGAACAAATTTTTTAACGAATTTAATTTTTCGATATATTATAATTTTTTATATAAAAAAATTAAAATGACAATATTAAGTGATAATTTTCAAAAATAAATTTATGTATAAAAATAAATATCTTAAAACTAGTTTAATTTATAATTTATATTAAATAAAATTTATAGGATTTATTGTTTAAAATTTATTTTCTTATAGGTAAAATTAAGTAATTTATTATAAATTTT
Source organism: Viscum album (assembly GCA_963277665.1). Classification (NCBI taxonomy): domain Eukaryota; kingdom Viridiplantae; phylum Streptophyta; class Magnoliopsida; order Santalales; family Viscaceae; genus Viscum; species Viscum album. The sequence goes on from OY728140.1 coordinate 1,107,209,856, forward strand.
TTTGTAAAAAATATAATTTAAAAATTTAGTATTCTTAATTTTAAAAAATGAAAATTAATTCTAGATTAAAATTTTAAAAATTATATTTATTCAATATTTTTATGTTTTTATAAAAAATAATTATCTTTTAGATAATGGAAAAAAACTATATTTCTTTATTAATTTTTTAACATTTACAACAACATCATGATAAAATTGTGACATAAAAATTTATAAAAAAATTTCAAGACCAAAAATAATTAATAGTGTTAAATAATGAATTAAATAAAATTAATTTTAAATTTGAAAAATTTATTTTCCATTTTGATACCTAAAATATATTATAAGAAAATAAATTTTTTTCAATTCATCACATTTAATTAAGTGGATTGATTATTCAATTTTTTTTTGGATTGATCTAAATTTTATGCTAGGACCCCTACCTCAATAGATACCCATACTAGGATTTCAATGAAGAAAGTGAGATTATGACACTTGATTCCCAAATCCAGTAGGCCCTAAGGTGGCGATTAGAAACAAGTGTATAAAATCTCACAAAATGGAAGGCATGCCCATTTTTTGGAAAACAAGATCTGGGTATAGATGGTTCAACCCAAAAAAAACCCCATGATATATATATATATATAAGGAAACTAAAATTCATCCCACATGTATGTTTCAAATAAAAATGTCACAAGTGCAATTAAAACTCCAAAATAAGTACAAAAGTAAGCTAAAGCAGTGAATCGACAACAATCCCAATCCGAAGCTAGTAATTCCCAACACGGTCCATGTAATCCTCTTGTAAAACTGAGAACAATTTTATATAAGTATGGTGAGCATACAAGTATACTCAGTAGAGAAAACATAATTTTATCATGTACAAGTGAAATGGATCATAATAATTCCCCAATGAGAAAATATTTGAACAATACATCATCTAAAAGGTATAATAACCATCCAAACCTCACCAAGGCATTCATTCCAAATAACGCAAGTCATATAAGGGAATATAGTAATCACATATATGAGTTTGGTTCCCCAAACCACTTTGTATTGGTTTAGTGGCCCTTTCGTAATGGAAAATGTCCACGTGATCCCACCTCTTCTGAAAGAACCACATCACAACCAGCTCAAACACACATTGGCACCACAACCACACCTTGTCCCGTCACCTATGACATGGGCCACGTCGCATCCCACCCGTAGTAACCAAGGAAGGAAACCACACCACATCCCACCAGTAGACACCTAGGACACAAACCACATCACTTACCGCCCATACACACCATGGCCACTATCCAAATCACATCGCATCACGAAGACACCTGGGAAAGAACAACTCATCTCACCCCGAAGACACATAGTAAAACAAAACTAACCAACACACAACTGAGCCTCTCGAACCAAAATCTTCTCAATGAATCTTGTTCTAACCCTACTTGGAAGAGAGATTATGGAAGGGAGGGTGGCCATCCATCCATCCTCCCACATGGGTGCTTTGGAAATACATTCTCCCCCGAAGTTATGGTTGTGTTCGGCACATAGTGCTCAACTAGGATGGGGTGCATATAGAAATCACATGAACATACAGTATATATATATTGTATCAAGAACTCAAGCCAATCCAAGAAGATTAAAAAAAAGAACATTCCAACTCATAAAAAATCCAACATAGCTACTAGCTATATATGATTTTTTTAGTATCAAAATCGTTCACATTGTAAGATGATAAATTTAGGAATCATTACTAATATTCTACTTTTAAAACCCTTTCATTTAATTATTAATCTTTAACTATAGTTAACCACAAGACCCATAATTTAACATTCTATTAAAAAACTCCATCCCATTAACCAAACCAACTCATTTCATCTCAAAATTATTAAGTATTAATTAATTACATGACTCCCTAGGAAACTACTAATAACAAAGAAAAAAGCCTCACATCAAAAGTCACACAGTGTTAGAAGAAATATGGTAAATTAACCCACTTCATTTATCACATTGTTTATCACCCATTCTGGACATAACATATACCAATCCCAAGAAACAGGTTGTATCCTTTTACATGTTATTAATGGAGAACAACCCAAACCAACCACTACCATCGTAATTTATCAAAGTCATCCTTCCCAATCCTTCCTCTCAATAGATGAAACTCCCAACTTATAGCCACACCCAACAACACATTTCATCACAACCATTTTTGGTAACCATGCTGCAGAACCACACCACAACCATCACAACCCCATCACACAACCACATCCACCCACATCCCCACACAGAAAACCCATGGAATACCACACATTACAGCCATAAATATCTTATTTATTTTTAGAAAAGGGTATGTTATTCAAATTTCACATCTTAAATAGAGGGTGTGATCAAAAATTAAATAAGATAGTAGGATCCATTTAATTATCTAATATACATGGTTAAATGATTACATATAAGTAGTCATTCAATAGAAATCCATCAACAAGAATTTAGAATCCATTATAGCTGCACTAACATGGACCCCCAACGACCATGATTTAAAGTGGGTAGTTAGCCCATACATATCAAAATGTCAAAAGGGAATGGTGAATGAAAATAACATGCATCACTTTTCCGAGCCCCTTATATATTAATCCTAAAAAGAATCAATTATCTTTATTTATTTGCAGTCAACCATCTACCCATGGGTAAAAAATTCATACACCTAGCCCATGTGATACATAATTTAGAAGGAAACCCTACATTGAAAAAGAGGCGATCTGCACTTACCTATTTCACAATTACAGAGGTGCACATATACAATAGGAATAAACCAGGGGAACATGATCATGAAGCCACATCCCGATAGCACAAATCATATGGGAAGAAGAACCCCTGGTTTCTCATACCAAGGAAAACAAGAAGGAAGAACAAAGATGAAGGGTATCTCTGCCTCATAAAGATCTAAACAAAGAATTGTCTTTTTATGTTTTTTATATTCCATTAAAAGAGGAATTGGTCAAGATAATGAGTTTTTACCAAGTAAAATCCCCATAACACATATGAATTTAAGATAAGATTTATGGGATTTTAATCTACCTCCAATCATTTCAAATCTAGACACTAAGTAATTTTATGTCAAAAGATACATAAAAAGGTGAAAATGGATATGGAAGCAATGTTCAAGAGGCACTATATGGTGAGGTACCTTTGGATGAGGCATTTTTGGGAGAGACTCCATTGAAAGATGCACTATTCAGAAAGACATCAATGAATGAGGAACTGCTTAAAGAGACACTGTTAGATGAGGAACTGGTGGGAGAGACACCATTTGAGGAGGAGCCATTTTACAAGTTAGCTCCTGGGTGAGATACCACCTGCAAGCTACTACAAGGGTGAGCTACCGCTAGGGTGAGACACCACCAACGAACAATCTCCAGGGTGATCTACCACTAGAGAGTGACCACTAGGGTAAAACTGCCAGTGTGACACCATGAGGGTTACACCACCAATAGGTGACACCACCCAGGTGATGATGCTTCAAGGTAACACCTCTATGGTGACATCACTGCTAGTTTATATTGTTCATGAGGCATTATTTGAAACAAGGACTATCAAGAAATTCTTTAAGGGTGTTGGAAAGAGACAACATAATATCCCAAAACCCCTTAAACAATATATTTGTCAATAAAGAATGTACTGGAGAGATCTAGACCATTGCATCGTATACCTCTCAAACTATTATCACCGTTGAGCATAAAAAAACAATACTAGAAGAAAGTGGGGTCAAAACAACTACCTAGTGAGATACATATCTATGATATTTCTATTCTTGAAACACTGCTAACAACCAAACACATTAATATTCCATGAAAACTCACAATGTGTTTTTTGAAATATGGATTAAAAACTCCCACATCCATGAACACCTCTTTTAAAAGCATATTCCCAATGAAATAAAAGAACACAATAGAATCACAACAACCACAATATACAAACCTCAAAATCATGGATTTTCATCCTAAATGTCATGATATTATCTCTTTTGTGTGTCACTAACGTGTCCATGTGGGTTTAATTTTATCACGGTTAATCCATCTCAATTAGGAATATGGTCTTCCCCGTTTTAGATTCATGGAAATTATCACACATTTCACCACAAACATCATAACCCAAGGGAAAAAATCATTTCATAAAACAATATTCAATAATTACATTTCAAAACAAAATAAAAAAAGCAAAACCACAAAACTACTCTGGGTACTGGGAAAACATACACATTTTCTGCTCCCAAGTGCTCTCCTCCAGAACACCATGCCTCCACGAAATGCGATAAAATGGAATGATCCTTCAATGAAACACATTTTCTCGATCATCATGGATCACTATCGGCCACTCCAAATATGTTGTTTCGTCCTCAATATCAAACTATTCCTAATCAAGGACATTTTATTTATCATGAAGATACTGATGAAGTTTAAATATGTGGAAGATATCAGGGAACCTTACCTACTGCGGTGGCAATGCCTACAATTATTCCACCACACTAACTCAGCCACCACGTCAAAGGGTCCAAAAAAGGGGGAAAATGTTTACTTACTCTTCCAGACCTCCACTTTATATGTCAATGGGAAACATTCATGAACACATTATACCCAATATTGAACTCCAAGGTCATCCTTATGCGATTTGAATACGAATTCTATTGGTCCTACACTTCATTAATATTATCAAAAATGTGATAAACTTTAACTATCATTCTCTTTAATAACATGGGGACCATGAACAACAGTCTCTCTAACATTCATCTAGAAAAATGGATAAAAAACACATTCTTCCATACAAAGCTTCAAAAGTATCCTTCTCAATGCAAGAGTGATATCTATTATTATAAGAAAACTCTACCAAGGATAATATTCAAACCTATGATCCGCAACAATCCAAGATGCATGTTTTCAACATATATTTTAGTGTCTGGATTGTCTATTTTGTCTCCCCATCCGTCTGAGGGCGGAAGGTAGTGTTGAGTCGTAATTGGGTTCTGATAGCATGTTGCAATCCCCTCGAGACCCATGAGGTAAAACATACCTCTAGATAGGTGACAATTGATATCAAAACTCCCTGAAACATCACTACTTCATCCATGTACATCTTAACCAAATAATAACCTGCACCTAACTCCTTAATCACCAATAGGTATGCTAATTTTGTCACCCGATCCACTATCACCCACAAAACATTGTAGCCTCTTTATGATCAGGGTAACCCTATGACGAAATCCATTGATATACCATCCCAAATACACTCAAAAAAATCTATGGGATGCAAAAATACATTGGGAATGGTTCTCAGCCTTCACATGTTGGGAATCTAAACACATTTCTACTAACTCAGCCAATTCCCATTTCATCATAGTCCACCAAAACTATGTCCTCAATCCACGATATATCATACCACTCATTGGTGTACTGATAAATGTGAGCTATGAAATACAAGAAGGACCCCACCACACACCACTACAAAAAACATTATGTGGAATAACATCCAGTTCTGACCATCCTCTAACTATCCCAATAGAGCATCACCATAGCCAACATGATTGCGCAATGCCTCAACCTCTAATTATTCCCATTAAGACTCCTCCACATACTATATCATAGAGAAATGAACTGTCATATGAAACAAAAAAGCATACCACCTTCCACACTAAAATCTAATTGAAAGGACGCCAACTCCTCCATTACCTTCCAAGAGTATGAAGATTCCTGTAAAACGTCCTTATTTAACTTTCTTCTCCAAGAATCGGCCACAACATTTCACTTTCCTGAGATGTAAGTGCCCTCAAAATGATAGTCCTAAATAAATTCCATCCCCCTTCGGTGCCGCATGTTCAGATCTCATTGGGAAAAGATATACCTCAATCTCTTGTGATCTAATATGACCATAAAGCGCTCAAAAATAAATAAATGCCACCAAAACTTTAGCATAAACATTACCACTACTAGATCCAGATCATGGGTGGAATAGTTATTATCATGGGGGCATAAAATAATGTAACTATAAGATATTACTACTCATTTCTCCATCAATAAGACTCCCATGCTCAAACAGTAAGCATCACAAAACACTTCAAACATCACCCCTTTATCTGGAAACTGGAACACTAGAGTACTAAAAAACTTAACCTTCGGATAGAATAATGATTCCTAGAACTTTTAAATCAAAAAAATAAGACCGGTGATTCATAGTAAGATCTATCATTAGAGCTTAAAATGTAGAGCAATCAGGTACCAACATTTGATAATAGCTTAGGAGACCAAGAAAATTGTAAACTTCCACCATATTCATAGGTGTTTCCTAGGAAAAAAATACATCAACCTTTGATGGTTCCACATCCATTCCCTTCTGTTACACTGAATTACCATTGAAATAAACATATAGTATACAGAAATTACACTTTTACAAATTTCATAAGATCTGGTGGCATTAATGAATTTACAATACAATCATGAGATGCCTTTCATGTTCTTCTCCTAACTTCAAGTAGATAAAAATATCATCAATGAATATGAAAATGAACTAATCTATTCAATCATGGAAAATTGAGGTCATAGGTCTAATGAATATGGATGGTGTGTTTATAACACAAAACAGAATGACAACGAACTCAAAGTTCTGATACATGCATATGAAAGAAGTATTTGTGTTATCACCCTCTTTCCCCATTAACTACTGATACCCCGACGGTAGATCGATCTGAGAAAACCAACATTCTCCTCTCAACTGGTTTAAAAGATCATTTATTTTTAGAAGTGGGTCATGGTTCTTGATCGTCACCTGATTAATCCTCTAGTATTCTAGGAATAGCCTCAGACCACCATCCACCTTATTTGAGATCCAAATTGGAGCATCCCACAGTGACACACTAGGTGTAACATCCTAGGTAAATAATTAATAATACATTTTCATATTTATTAATATTTTTTGAATTAAATATTAAATTTACTTTACTGGGGTTGCTATGCTCGATGAAGAACTCTCTTTAAATACAGTTTTGGTCACTCTTATCCATTCTATTAGACCAAATAATTTTTTTTTTAAAATCTGGACATCAAAATTTACTTTTTGTAAATTTTTTGTATTTTTCGGATAATGTTCATTTTTTTAATGAATAGTGAAAAATGTTGTATTTTAATTCAAAACCTCATTTTAAGATAATTTATTTATAAGGATAGATTTTCTTTCTAATTGATTTTAAAGTGAAATTGGAATATAATTTAACCATTTAATCCGATGGTGGTCATTGGAATTAATTTCGCTTTGAAATTGGACATAAACAAGTGTCAGTGTTTTGATAGATATTGTTTCTTAAAAACATGATATTTGTTTTGACAACGGAAATTAATTATAAAATTAATTAATGAAAGAAATATGTTTTAAATTTTGAAAAATAGACAACATTTTTGAATTCAGAATATCAAATATATCTTAGGTTGAATTTTTTGTATTTTTATAAAGAACTTCAATTTTTGATGAATAGTGAAACCACTAAGTGGTAGTTAAACAAACTGATTTTTCATTTAATTGAATATTTACCGCTTCTGTGTATTGAATTTCAAAAATCCTACATACATGGTTGTCATTAGTAAGTAAAATTTGGTTTAATAGGATTAAAATATTTTTTGGTGAATAGTAACTTTTGAGTTTTGTTAACCGCGATTAGGGGTAATTAGTGTAATTTAAGATAAAAATGATATTATAAAAATATAAAAATATCATGAAACATGTCCTAAAATTATTGTATAGGTCATGGAAGACCAATAAAAGCTATGGTTCAATTTTTGGGACCCCATGGAGCCACTTGATTGAGATAATGACATTAATACCTTTTATTTAAAATAAAAATAAAAATATCACAAACATGTATTGTTTTACTAAAACAATTATTACATGGGGTTATATAAGATATATTTTTTTCTATAAATATTCATTATAAATATAAAATTATTTCCTACATCATGGTAATTTTTTTATAATTTTTAGACATCAAAATAATTAAATTATTTATGACACAATGATGATGCAATGTTTACGTTATTAATGAATGATTTAAATAAATAAGAAGATAATGTTTAAAATAATATCCAAAACTTGCCCAATTATTATTGGATGATTTTATTTCGAGCATGGAACACCTTATCCTCTAATTTAATGATTTTTGGAGCTTTATTAACCGAATTTCATTTTATAATAAAATAATAGTTTCAAGAATTCGAAAAGAGCCCTTCCTCTCTCTTTTAAAAAGACCGTACTTCCTATCCATATCTCACTCTTATAAAGCCCTTTGTATCGTCAAAACTCTACTCAAATAAGCTCCAAATATCCCTCTCTTCATCCTAGGAGCCTTACCTTAGGCAGAATGCTCTTCAAGAAACCCTTTTGGTTCAAACCAAGAAGAGTTACCCGATTTAAAGGTAATGCCTTCTCTAATGTTCTTTTGTTTTATTTTGATTCTCCAACCCCATAAACTCTTTTTATTCCATTTTTTGGTAAGAACACCAGTATCTTAAATATACTAGGATGTTTTTCTAGGAATTATTTTATCTACACTTACACACACCTACCTCTAATGGCTAAAGAACATACTGTTTCTGTGGATGGCGAATTTCTGCCTCACGAAACGATGATTGTTAAATATTATTTTAACACCTATAAAGGTGGACATTAAGATGTCACTATGTTTATATATGATATTTATTATGTTTTTGTTTTTCTTTATGCTTCTTTATTTTTTATTTATGGTATACCTTTATGGTTTCCATTATGGGTAAACACAATAATTTCATTTTAGGAATTGCAGACTACCACCCCCTCAAAGTGATTTGATTCGTTAATGCCGTATGTGGGATGTATAAAGGATGGAGTTAATGATATTATATATGATATTATACTGGAATTATAATATTCCTTTATATCATTATTATTCCATTCCATTAGATACGAAATAGAAATGAAAGTAGCATTCATGAGTACGTACAACTTACCGTCACCATGAACGGTGAATTTCATTTCTTACCTATAATGTTTTGTAATATTATAAATTCATGTATATAGTGGATACACATGATATATATAATATCTACATCATGAACATAATTCTGTTTATAATGGGTATTTTACCACATGAACAACTTGTAATTATAAAGAGTTTATTTTTGATTCAAGTACCAATGATCGTTAAAATGACCGTTATTAACTTAAGTAATTACATAGTGTTCATAACATGGTAATAAGTGATATAAAAGGAATAATTAACTTGAAAAAGGTTCTTAATCTAGTATAAATTAACTCATGTTTATTATTTAGGAAATTAAAGAATGATCGAGTCAAGCCGGACACGAGATAAGGGACTTCATCTCAATCTCCTTCCATTGAGGCATATTTTGTTTTATACACAACATTATTTTATATGGTGTATAAACCCCTTTTACTTTTACTTTTATTCAAAAGGAATATTTTTATAAGAAGCGTTTTACTAAATGAAAAAATGAGTGTTTATGTCTTATGTATGCGGCGACAACGACTTCGCTGCCGCCGTGACCATTATTTGAGTTTCGGCTTCCTCTACAAGCCATAACTTTTTTTTAATGAAAACTAAATACCATGTTTTACTTTACATTTATTTTTGTATTGAAAATGGTTTTGTTAATGTTTTTATATCAATGTTTCGTATTGATATCTTGTGATTGAAATGTAAAAATTTTATGTTTCCTTTATACATGTTTTATGTTGTACAATTATGTTATGGTTCTTAGGCATTGTTTATGAAGACGGGTGGTTCCATGATAAACTAAGGGTGGGTGAGCCCGACATAGCTCTCCAATTCATTGGGTAACACGAAGGGGTTAAACTCTAAGGTTTCTCCAAAGAGATTTAGGGAATATACTGTGATGGGTATTCCAAACATAACCATGAGGGTTACTCCCTACGTAAGAATGTTATGAATGCCTCAAGTTACCTTTATGTCTTATGATTTCTATGATTTATTCATTATTTGATGAGGAATGTTAATGTGCTTATGTTTTATGAGAATAGTATGATTTCATTTATTCTTATGTATACAAGGAAAAATGTTTTCATTCCATATTTTTATATACCTTACAGAGCTTTTTATGCTCATCCAATGTTTTTTGAAATGTTTTTCACAGGTCAAGGGAAAAGTACATGATGTGTTGATAGTGTCGAGGAAGTGTCATGAAAGAATCTTTGTTTTATTTTAAATATGTCTCATTTGATGGGAAAAATGAATACTGTCTTTTATGTAACCGCCTTGTTTAAATATGGAATGTAATTCATGATTTATGATCTAATTCTCTAAAACTCTAAACCTGAAAAGATATTCAATGTGCATTATTGAAATAACTCAATATTAAGTAATGTTTAAGGATGGGCCTTCTAGTTGGTATCAAAGGTCGGTTTAGATAACTTTAGGAGGTAGAATTTTATTAAATGATTATCCAAAAATATTTATTTATTAGTCAAATTGAAATGAAATAGCATTTGAAGATTACCATGTTCCTTTGCCTAAGATATTTCTGTGTTAAGAATAGTTTTTCATAGAGGAAATAGAACGGATTTTCTGGGAAGGCATATAGAGGGAAATGAATTTTCAAATCAGTATCCTGAGATGGTCAGAATCAGAACTAAACAGTTTGTTGCAGTGATGGCTCAGTTGACTCAGGTGAAAAATGTTAGTTGTTTTTATTGATGATATTTTGGTGTTTTCTAAAAGTAAAGAGGAGCATGAAAGTCATTTAAGGGTTATCCTGCAAACCTTAAAGGAAAAGAAATTGTATGGGAAATTTAGCAAGTGTGATTTTTGGTTGCAACAAATTTCTTTCCTTGGTCACATTGTTTCTAAATATGGAATAACTGTTGATCCTTCAAAAACAAAGGTTGTTGAAGAATGGCCAAGACCCACAAATGTAACCGAGATTCGTGGTTTTCTTGGTTTGGCAGGCTATTACCGAAGGTTTGTTTGAAATTTTTCATGGTTATCTAGTCCAATTACTAAGCTAACTCGGAAGGGTGTTAAGTTAATCTGGACAAAGGAATGTGATGATTGTTTTCAGGAATTGAAAAGAAGATTGGTGAATGCTCCAGTTTTGGCACTACCTTCCAGGAATGGTGAGTTTGTTATCTATATTGATACTTCATTGAAATGAAATGGTTGCATCCTAATGTAGAATGATCAGGTAATTTCTTAGGCTTCACAATAGTTGAAAAACTCATGAGGTAAATTACCCTACACATGATTTGGAATTAGCTGCTATTGTTTTCACTTTAAAAATTTGGAGGCATTATTTTTATGGCATAAAGTGTGAAATATATACTGATCACAAAAGTTTAAAGTGTATATTCACTCAGAAATAATTGAACATGAGACAGAGGAGATGGCTGGAGTTAATCAAGGATTATGATTGTACAGTTCATTACCATCTAGGAAAAGAGAATAAAGTTGATGATGCTTTGAGTCTAAAAAGTAATGATTCATTAACAATGTTTCATTTGGAACGTGATCCTTTGGTTAAGGATTTGATGAACTTTGGCATAGTAGTTGTTGGTGCAGTATGTTCTTCTGTTTTGTTTCAGGTATGAGTGAAATCTTCTCTATTAGAAAGAATTAAGCAAGCACAGAAGCAAAACAGTGAGTTGCAGAAAAATGTAGAGCCGATTCAGAAGGGTAAGTGTCTGAATTCAACATTGATAATGATTGTGTTTTGAGATTTGGGAAGAGATTGTGTGTGCCTTGTGATTCAAAATTGAAGGGAGAGTTGTTATATGAAGTTCATAGTTCTTTGTTTTCAGTTCATCCAGACGGTACTAAGATGTATAGAGATCTTCGGGAGTATTACTAGTGGGATGGAATGAAAAGAGATATTGCTGATTTTACTGTGAAGTGTTTGACTTGTCAACAGGTTACAGAAGAGAGACAGTTACTAAAAGCGATGCTTCAGACTTTACTAGTGCCAGAGTGGAAATGGGAGAATATCTCCATGGACTTCGTTGTGGGGTTTCCGAAGACACCTCGAGGTAATAATGCAATCTGGGTTATTGTTGATCGCTTGACTAAATCTGCTCATTTCCTTGCTATACAAGATAATTTTTTCCTAGATCAACTTTCCTGTTTTTGTCTTAAAGAGATAGCCCAGTTACATGGAGTTCCCCTCTTCATTGTATCTAATCATGATCCCAGGTTTACTTCTAACTTTTGGAAAGGCCTTAAGAAGTCGTTGGGTACTGAATTAAATTTTATTACAGCTTTTCATCCTCAATCAGATGGGCAGTCAGAACGAATGATTCATACTTTGAAGGATATGCTACGTTCTTGTTCGATGGATTATTAGGGAAGTTGGGACCAACATATTTCTTTGGTTGAGTTTTCTTATAATAACAGTTTTCTTTCTAGTATATAGATGGCACCATTTGAGGCATTATATTGGAAGTGGTGTCGAACTCTATCTTTTTGGGATGAAGTAGGTGAAAGGAAGTTGATGGGATCAGAATTGGTAGAGGGGTTGGCAGGAAAAGTTCAGCTAATACATAGACACATGAGAACAGCTCAGAGCAGGAAGAAGAGTTATGAGGACAACAGGAGGAAGGATCTCTCTTTTTTTAGGTAGGTGTTCATGTTTTTCTCAAAGTTTCACCATGGAAAAGTGTGATGCGATTTATTAAGAAAGGAAAGCAGAGTCCATGGTTCATTGGACCATATAAAATTCTGGAGAGAGTTGGATCAGTTGCATACCGACTGGCTTTACCTCCGAGTTTATCTCAGGTACACAATGTTTTTCATGTTTCAATGTTAAGGAAGTACATGCCAGATCCATCTCATGTTTTGAGTCCAGAGATAGTTCAGCTAGAAGAGAATCTATCTTATGAGGAACAACCGATCCAGATTCTTGACCACAGGGATCAAGTATTGAGGAATAAGATGATTCTACAAGTAAAGATTTTATGGAAAACCACATGATTAAAGAGGCAACATGGGAATCTGAATATGCTATGAGGGATAAATACACCCATTTATTTATGTGAATAAATTGTGAGGATGCAATTATCAAAAAGGGGAAGGATGTAACACCCCAGGTAAATAAAGAATAAGACATTTTCATATTTATTAATATTTTTTGAATTAAGTATTAAATTTACTTTAATGGGGTTGCTATGTTCGATGGAGAACCCTTCTTAAATTCTGTTTTGGCCACTCTTATATATTCTATTCAAAAAAATAAAATTCTTCTTTAGAATTGGGACATCAAAATTTACTTTGTGTAAATTTTTGGTATTTTTCTAATAATGTTCATTTTTAATGAATAGTGAAAAATGTTGTATTTTAATTCAAAACCTCATTTTAATATAATTTATTTATAAGGATATATTATCTTTTTAATTGGTTTTAAATTGAAATCAGAATATATTTTTACCATTTAATCCAATGGTGGTCATTGGAATTAATTTCACTTTGAAATTGGACATAAACAAGTGTTAGTCTTTTGATAGATATTGTTTCTTAAAAACACGCTATTTTTTGACAACGGGAATTAAATATAAAATTAATTAATGAAACTTATATGTTTTGATTTTTTCAAAATAGATATCATTTTTTAATTCAGAATATCAAATATAGCTTAGGGTGAATTTTTTATATTTTTCTAAAGAACTTCAACTTTTGATGAATAGTAAAAACACTAAGTGGTAGTTAAACAAACTAATTTTTCATTTAAATGAATGTTTACCACTTCTATGTATTGAATTTAAAAAATCCGACATACATGGTTGTAATTAGTAAGTAAAATTTGGTTCAATGGGATTAAAATATTTTTTTAGTGAATAGTAACTTTTGAGTTTTGTTAACAGCAGTTTGGGGTAATTAGTGTAATTTAAGATAAAAATAATATTATAAAAATATAAAAATATCTTTACACATGTACTAACTTTATTGGATAGGTCATGTCTGACCAATACAATCCATGGGTCAATTTGTGGGACCCCATGGAGCCACTTGAGTGAGATAATGACATTAATACCTTTTATTTAAAGTAAAAATAAAAATATCACAAACATGTATTATTTTACTAAAACAATTATTATATGGGGTTATATAAGATATATTTTTTACTATAAATTTTCATTAGAAATATAAAAATATTTCCTACATCATGCTAATTTTTTTATAATTTTTAGACATCTAAAAAATTAAATTATTTATGACATAATGATGATGCAATGTTTACATCATTAATGAATGATTTAAATAAATAAGAATATAATGTTCTAAAATAATATACAACACTTGTACAATTCTTATTGGATGATTTTATTTATAGCATGGACCACCTTATCCTCGACTTTAATGATTTTTGGAGCTTTAGAAACCGAATTTCATTTTATAATAAAATAATAGTTTCAAGATTTCCAAAAAAGCCCATCCTCTCCCTTATAAAAAGACCCCACTTCCTACCCATTTCTCACACTTTTCAAGCCTTTTGGATGGTCTAAAATATACTCCAATAAGCTCCCAATATCCCTCTCTTCATCCTAGAATCCTTACATTTGGCAGAAAGCTCTTCAAGAAACCCTTTTGGTTCAAACCAAGAAGAGTTACCCGTTTTAAAGGTAAAGTCTTCTCTAATGTTCTTTTGCTTTATTTTTCTTCTCTAACCCCATAAACTCTTTTTATTACATTATTTTGTAGCAAAAACAGTATCTTCAATATACTAGGATGTTTTTATAAGAATCATTCAAGCTACACTTTCACACACTTATGTCTAATGGCTAAAGAACATACTGTTTCCGTGGATGGTGAATTTCTGCCTCACAAAACGATGATTGTTCAATATTATTTTAACACCTTTAAAGGTGCCCATTAAGATGTCACTATTTTTATATATGATACGTATTATGTTTATGTTTTCCTTATGCTTCTGTATTTTTCATTTATGGAATACCTTTACGGATTCCATTATGGGTAAACACGATAATTTCATTTTAGGAAGTGCGGACTACCGCCCCCTCAAAGTGATTTGATTCGTTAATGCCATATGTGAGAAGTATAAAGGATGGAGTTAATGATATTATATATGATATTATAATGGAATTATAATATACCTTTATATCATTATGATTACATTCCATTAGATACAAAATAGAAATGAAAGTAGCGTTCATGCGTACGTACAACTTACCGTCTCCATGAACGGTGCATTTCATTTCTTACCTCTAAATGTTTTGTAATATTATAAATGCATGTATATACTGGATATATATGATATATATAATATATACATCATGAACATAATTCTGGGTATAATGGATATTTTACCACATGAACAACTTGTAATTATAAAGAGTTTATTTTTGACTCAAGTACCAATGATCATTAAAACGACCGTTATTAACTTAAATAATTACATAGTGTTCATACCATGGTAAAAAGTGATATAAAAGGAATAATGAACTTGAAAAAGGTTCTTATGAAAGTAGAAATTAACTCAAGTTTATTATTTAAGAGATTGAACAACGATCGAGTCAAGTCGGACACGCGGTAAGGGACTTCGTCTCAATCTCCTTCTATTGAAGCATATTTTGTTTTATACACAAATTTCTTTTATATGGTTTATAAACCCCTTTTAATTTTAATTTTCTTCAAAAGGAATATTTTTATACGAACCATTTTACTAAACGACAAAATGAATGTTTTTTTCTTACGTATGCGGTGACAACGACTTCACCGCCAACGTGACCATTATTTGAGTTTCGGTTTCCTCTACAAGCCATAAATTTATTTTAAATGAAAAATAAATACCATGTTTTACTTTTCTTTTATTTTTGTATTGAAAATGGTTTTTATAATGTTTTTATATCAATGTTTTGTATTGATATCTTTTGATTGAAATGTGGAAATTATATGTTTCCTTTATGAATGTTTTATGTGGTACAATTATGTTATGGTTCTTGGGCACTGTTTATGAAGACAGGTGGTTCCGTGATAAACTAAGGGTGGGTGAGCCTGATATAGGTCTCCAATGCATTGGGTAACGTGAAGGGGTTAAGCTCTAAGGTTTCTCCGAAGAGATTTAGGGAATATACTGTGATGGGTATTCCAAACGTAACCATGAGGGTTACTCCATACGTAAGAATGTTATGAATGCCTCAAGTTACCTTTATGTCTTATGATTTCTATGATTTATTCATGATTTGATGAGGTATATTAATTTTCTTATGTTTTATGAGTAAAGTATGATTTCATTGATTCTTATGTATAAATGGACTAATGTTTTCATTCCGTATTTTTATATACCATACTGAGATTTTTATGCTCATCCCATGTTTTTTGAAATGTTTTTCACAGGTCAAGGGAAAAGTACATGATATGTCGATAGTGTCGAGGAAGTTTCATGAAAGAATCCATGTTTTATTTTAAATATGTCTCCTTTGATGGGAAAAATTAATACTGTATTTTATGTAACCGCCTTGTCTAAATATGGAATGTAATGCATGATTTACGATCTATTTCTCTAAAACTCTAAACATGAAAACATCCTCAATGTGTATTCTTGAAATAACTCAATATTAAGTAATGTTTAAGGTTGGGGCCTTATATTAGGACTGATAAAACCCTTTTTCATGATATCATAAATTTAAATCCTCAAATTTTATATCTTCATGGATGATATCTGATAAAGAGATAATAAAATAAGAAAACACTATGATGTAGGTCTATCTTAAACTCATAATCTTGTCAAGGGGGTTGTGTCCCAAATTCCTTCAAAAAAATATCAAGGATCTCCCCAAAAATTCTAATAACCTCCACCATCCCATCATCAACTAATTCCACTAAAAATTCATCCAAAAATAAAATAATAGGCTCAACATGTTGACTCCCATCCGACAACCCCACTAGCCAATGAAAACTACACGCTCACCATCCATATATGAAAACAAAACTGTCCTATGGATGAATTAGATAATTGGATTCATTTAATACAACCAGTCAATTCCATGAATTACACTGTATAACTTTATTAGTAGAGAGAATATATGCCTGCATTATTGATGTGGTCCCATCATTAGTTTATTTACCCAAAACACATCAAAAAAGCTTGTCTGACCTCTGACTGTAAAAATCAACACCAGGGGAACCAAATGACTCTCTATGAAAATCCACATAGAAAGGTATAGGGTGTGTAAAAAAAGAGTGTGAAGATCTCTAATCATTCAAATAACAAGAAATGGTATTAAACAAAGTGATTGTACTTATAAAGATATCTGGTCCTACCTAAACTAATGCCTCTATTACATGAAACTGACCTCACCCATCTCTTCTTCCCCTCTGATGATGACCTCCTCCATGACCACGCCTGGGAAGAGGTCCTGGAGGGACATCCTCTAGTTATCCCCAACCTTCTCCATCCCCACTGGGTGGATCATGAGCCTACTGTCCCTATTACTAAAATGACCTAACTAGAAACTACTGCTGATAATAGAGCTAAACCTGGCCATGTCATCCTTACTGAGCTTGAATAGCCACTGGAAACTGATTCTAAATATGTACATCGACTATTTTGAAGGAACAACATGACACCATTCCAATTGAAAAAGAATGATGACTAGATGGTAAAAAAGGAAGATGATGGGGTTGACTTCTTATCAGTTGTAACGTTTAGTGACCTAGTTCTTGAGACCTTCCACTAGTAACCCTTACCCTTGAGGTACCTTTCTCGATCCCCTATCATGGTAAACCTCCTCCTGAGTTCATCTTCTTGATCACCTCAACCTATTTTAGACCTCCGAATATGTCAAGAATGTAAAGGGTGTAAACCCGTACTGGATCTAAGGACTGAACAAATCCTCTAGGAATCTTGCTTGAGAACCCTCATCCAAAAGGAGATATTTTGGAAAACGGAGGAGAAAATTAAACCTAATCCACATCTCTCATATTGACATACTCACATGCTAGGGGGATAGTAACTCTTTCATCTTCACAACCTTCATTGTTGATAAAAGAAAATCTTCTCAGAAATAATTCATGAAATATGCCCCTATAAAGTTATTATCCTTCATCTCCCTCGTGTACGACATCCACCATAGATGTGTAGCTCATTGTATCTAACTAAACCCAAATGGAACCTATTAATCATTTGTAGATGGGATCAATCTAAAGGTAATGTCAATATCATCAATCCAAATCTCTCTGTCCATGCCTAAAACACTTCCCTTATACATTTGCAAGGCCTACCATTGGAAACCACGCAACGTTATCTTCCACTGTTCATCCCCTCCATTGATCAACTCTTAAACAGTCAACCAGATCATCTGGTTAGACATCAAATACCTAATCCACATGTGGATGAATATAGAGTTCCCTAGTTTAATGGAAAACAAGGAATTCCATAGACCGAGTTTTATGGAATTTTATTTATGATTCATTTTAAATAATTTAATTTCCCATTTCCAATTTCATAAAATAACCCAATTAAAACATGAGAACAAGTCAATATGATTCATGTTCCTTCCCTAGGGTCTATACCTTACAAATGGTGTAGCAAAACTTGTTCGTTTGGTAGGCTCAGAGTCCTTGCATCATATCACAGGGGGTGGTAAAATCACATGTCATATATTATCTTCCCTAGCCTATGTTACTCACCAAGATCACTTGATACTATTTTACTACTAACCTATGCAATCCTCACTATGCCTAACTCCAAAATCAATACTATCTCTCATCCATCACCTTTGATACCATTCTGTCATGACACCCTCCCCCCAATGATACCCCTCCTACGCTGGAAATGAATAAAGGGAGATAATGACCCTGCATTTCTCACCTCTAGTTGGCCCTGGCGTGGGTACTATCACCATGGGTGTAATATCTCATTAAATTGATAGAATTTCCATTTATATGAAAAAAAGATCTAGAGATAATATGGTCCATCCCAAAACAACTCAAAGATATATATCTATATATATATATAAGGAAACCAAAATCCATCCCACATGAATGTTAAAAATAAAACTGTTACAATTTCTATAAAAACACCAAAGCAATTACCAAAATCAAGCTAAAGCAGCGAATCCATAAAAGTCTCAAAGACCAACCTAGTAATTCTCTTAATGGTCCATGTAATCCTCCTAGAAACCTAAAAATAGTTTTATATATGTCGGGTGAGAATACACGCATATTCAGTAAGAAAGTCCTATGTTTCTTAGGTACAAGTGAAAGGGACCATACTAATGTCCCTGTAAGAAAATAGTAGAACCAAATAGCACCCAATAGGTATACTAATCATCCCAGCCTCACCAAGTCTTTATCTCAAAATAACGCAAGTCATGTAAGAAAATATAGTAATCACATCGACGATTTGGGAACCCCAAGGCACTTCAAACTTGTTTACCATCTCTTACCTAATGGAAAAAGTCCTCACACTCCCACCTCTTCTGAATGAACCATGTTACAACAAACTCGCTCACAACATAGGGCCACAAACCCCCCGCATCCTATCACCTAGGACATAAGACACATCGCATCCCTCCTGGAGACACCTGGGCCACAAATCATATCACATCTCTCCTACAAACAACTAGGTCATAAACCACATCACATCTGACTTCTAAACACTTGGGGCACCAACCAAAACACATACCAAACTAAATATACCTTGGAAAATACATATATTTTCAAAAATATACTTGGGAAAATAAAAATTTCTCAATAACACCTAGACCTCACAAACCACAACTTGTATGAAGAATCTTGGGCTAACACCGCTTGCAAGAGGGAGTAGGTAAGAACTGGTGTTTAGACATCAATCCTACCACTAGGATGCTTTGGAATGAAACCCACCCCCGTGAATATGGGTATGTTCAGCACGTGGTGCTCAAATAGGGTGGGGTTTGTATATAAATTACTAGAACATATAGTGTATGTATATATAGTATCAAGAACTCAAGCCTAACCTGTGGGATTCCCAATAAGAACAGGACAACTCACAAAACAAAAAAACTTTTCTACTACATCAATATTAATTTATTAGTATATGTATAGTGATTTCAGAATTTAATAAATTTAAGTGGATTCAAAAAGTTTATCTTTATTAAACCCATTCATTTCATTTTTCATATTAAACCATAGTAAACCACACAACCAATCATTTAAATTTCCATTAAAAAACACTATCCCATTAAAAAAACCAACTCATTTCATATCAACATTATTAATCATTAATTTATTATGTCTCTTCTTATAAAATTTACTAATCACAAATCAAAATATGAAGCATATAAAAAAGTCACACCAAGGAAGAAGAACTGAGGTAAATTAACACACCTAATATTTACACCCCAATTATCACCCACTAATACATAACATATATCGATATTGATACATGAGGTGAAGCCTTATGTCTATGATTAATGGAAATGCACCCATAAAAACCACTATAATAATCATTATTCAATGTCATCCTACCAAATGCTTCCTATAAAATGAGAAACCCCTAATCTCGCAGCCATACCTAACAACACATCTCATTTCTACCATTTTTTATAGCCCTACCTCACAACCACAACACACCCATCATATCCTCACTATACAACCACATGTATCCACTTCCCCACCCATAAAACCCACGAAAAACCACACATCAGGACCACACCACAACATATGTAGTTTTAATAAGGGGATATTATTCAAATACCACTTCAATAGTTGAGGGTGTGATCTTAGAATCCATATTATCCAATGGAATCAATTTAATTATGAGAATATAATTTATTAATCAATTTAATATAAATAGTTATTCCATAGAAACCCAGAAACAAGAATTCAGAATCCATCATAGGTTCAAAAAAATGTTCCCCAATTGCCATGATTTTGAATGGGTAGTTATCCTATACAGATCAAAATATCAAAAGGGAATGAAGAAAAAAATGTACATGTATCACTTTTCCCATCCCCTCTTATATTAATACTATGTAAATTCAATTATCTTCATTAATTTGTAGTCAAACATCTTCCCAAGGGAAAAACAATCATACACCCACCCCGTATGATACACAACTAAGTGTGATGATGGAAAATCATCTTATAAGAATATAAGATCTTCACTTCTTGATTGTACCGAGACATAGATGTGTATATGCAGTAGAAAAACACAAGGGGAGCATAATTTGCAGACTATATCCCGATCACACAACTCTTAAAGAAAGAATAACCATGGGCATCCTGTACCAAGGAAAATCCATAATAAAGAACAAGAGATAAGGTTATCTTTTCACTGGAGACATCTAAACTGAGCTTCCGATTAGATATGTTTTTGATTTTCTATTAAAGCCATAAGTGGTTAAGATAATGAATTTTGACTGAGTAAAATCCCATAACCACATAATAATTCATGATAAGATTTATTGGATTTGAATCAAACTCAATTACATTCAAATATATCATTAAAGTCATTTTAAGTCTACGAAGATATTAAAAAGGGTGAAAATGGAATTGGAACATTGATTATGAGAGACTCCCATGTGAGTGAACAATAGAATAGGCATTGTGGGGTGAGAAATCATTGGAAGAGGCACTGCTTGGCAAGACATTGTTGGACAAGGAACTGGTGGATAAGGCACCTCTGGGCGAGACACCACTGGGCGAGACAACATTGGATGGGGAACCACTCGATGATTGACCTCTGGGGAGAGACACCATTGGTGATCAACTACCATGGTGATCTACCATTATGGTGACATTCCACTATCATGTGACTACTAGGATGAGATAACACCAATGAGTGACAGCTAGGGTGACACTACTAGGGTGACACCGTAAGGGTGACACCCCTCCAGGTCACACCGCCAGAGTGACACCGACAGGGGGACACCACCTCTAGGTGACACCGTTGGTTTGGAGTCATTGGAAAACTTGTAAAACAAGGATTTTCTTAAATGTGTTGGAAAGAAACCCTTGATCTCCCAAAACCACACAAACACCAGATTCATCCGAACGGAATGGAACAGAGAGCTCTAGACCATAACATTTTAAATAACCATTAATTTTTTTAATAATATGATAATTTATTTTGAATCAATACATTTTATGGAAAATTGGATAAATAATAAAATATTAAATGTTCTATTGTAGAACATAAATCCCCACCCCTTATATATACCCACCATCGCAACCCCACTACTCCTAACACTAGAAGTGTCATATATCAATAATTATATAAATAACATTCTCCACAAAAATATTATCCATGTACCATAGTTTTTTTCTAGTTAAAATTAAAACTATAAAAGGATTATTTCATATAGAAAAATAATCATCCCAAGGAGTAATGAAATGACTCATAATAAATTATTTTCATTTATATACATTTTATTCTTCTTCAACATCCTCGAAATATTTTATGACCATAATCTTATAATAAAACTTTTAGAATTAATATATTTTAATGGTATATATCAATGTAATATCCTTTATGCACCTTCACCCCATCCATTCAAAACATTAAATTGTTTCTTTAATTATGATATGTTTACCTCCTCTGTAGAATATTTTTTTTGAATTTTCATCAATGTCGTACATGGTTGTTCTAAAAATGGATTTAAGGAATATATTCCATTATTATGAAATGATTAGTTCATCTACAAAAATATTATAATTTATAATATTGATTTTATCATTTAATTATTATATTAATTTTTACACCCAAAAAAATCATACTGAGACATTATTTAAAAATTATTTATATTTTGTAAAATATTTCCATATTAAAAAATTTCTTATACTGTAATAATAAATATCCAAAGTCTCAAGAGAAAGAAAAGACCACTCCTAGAAAATTTTATTAATAAAAAAGTAAAGACAACAAAAAAGGAGAAACAGAGGGTCAATAAAGACGAATGTACACATCACCATGTGCATCAACATCAACTAAACCACAGCAGACGGTCAGTGTAACAACGGGCCATGACGAGCAAACCTCCTCAATAGCACGCCTAGAAAAATCATCAGCAACCTGATTTTCCTCTCTATATACATGAGTGACAACCAAACAAATATGCTCTACAAGCTTGAGATATTCATCCCAGACAGAAAGCATCCTCCAAGGTACATTCCTTGAATGAGTTCTAAGGATATCAACCACCAAGATGGAATCAGACTCCATCCATAAGGTCATCCAAACATGAAAAGAAGAGTAACTGATAGACATAACCATTTACCATAATTCTGCCTCAATCTCCAAACCATTTCCTAAAAAATGGAAAAATTAACCCTTAATAAAGCCTCTATATGTGCGAAAAACACCACCACAACCCAAAGGTCCCGGTGCACCTGAAGCCACTCCATCCATATTAACTTTCAGACACTGAAATATTGGGGGAATCCACTATACATACTTCATCATAATTGGCTTCTTACACCTGCAAGATACACCCAAACTTCGCAAAAGTACCAAATCTGAAACATCAATCCCCATGACCCCAACATTATCCCACACAATAGCATGAACACCAATATGAAGCTCCTGAATACCAATAGAAGTCGAAATATTTTTATTCTCAATGATAATAGCATTTCGAGCCTTCCTGATAAAGGAAATCACCATGGAGACTACAGAAAAAGTAGTGGTTTTACCTGAGAGCTGCAATTAGTTCGAGAAATAGAATCCATTAGCTATCCAAAACTCTCCAAATTCAAATGGAATCCAAAGAAACCCTGCAAATAGTCCCATAAAACAAATGAAGATCAATAGGATATAAAGATATGATCAACAGTTTCATCAGCAGTAAGACAACGAAAGCAAACAGGTGCAAGAGAGAATCCAGCTCATTGTATCATCCATTGTAACAGAAGTCTACACTTCCAAATCCTCCATATAAGAAAATATTGAGCTGGCAGAATAAAAGAAGAATGGAACATAAGCATCCAAGAAGGAACCAATAGTGACTCAGCACACATGGATCTATAATCCTCTCTAGTGCTGAAATTTCCAATAAGACTGGTCATCCAAATCAAGGTATCCATCACAGAGTAATGATAACGCCCCACCTCCTCTTGAAAAGAATCAAAAAGCAGACCTTGAGCCATAACATTGTCATGAAACTCAGCAATAGAAAGATCCTGCAAAGAAGAATAAATCTCAATATCCTCAGTAATAGAACATGATAACCAAATAATTTTCCAGCAGTTCAAAGAGGAATTCTGATAAACCACCCATTTATAGGATTTTGATAGACTACAATAAGCATTATTCATTGAGGACAATATCAAGGAACAAACATAAAGAGAATACCCATTCACTAGCTTGGATCCAAATCTGTTTCAAAGAAACTCAAAGGAGAAATCACTGGAGGTCAAGAGTGACCAAGTGAACCTTTTAATGAGATACTCATTAAAACGCCTCAAATCTTAAATCCCCATAACACCCATGTCAACAGGCCGAATGCAATCACTCCAAGAAACAGTAACAAGCTTCCTTTTATGAATTGAGCCAGTCCAAATACAATTCCAAATAAGTCTTTGTAAATCCTTAAGAATATTTCTAGGCCATCTGTATAAGGAAAATACATATAGACACATGGAAGTGATCACAGAGTTAACAAGACAAACTCTCCCTACTTGAGACATAGATTTAACTTTCCATGTAGCCATTTGAATAAGAATTCTGAGATATATATTTTCCATATGACACCTTTTAACAGCACCCCAAAAAAGTGAGACCCCAAGATAAATGAAAGGTAGATACCCTCTCTTCA
Source organism: Viscum album (assembly GCA_963277665.1). NCBI lineage: Eukaryota > Viridiplantae > Streptophyta > Magnoliopsida > Santalales > Viscaceae > Viscum > Viscum album. The sequence continues at coordinate 1,107,234,630 of OY728140.1, forward strand.
CCCCAAGCCTGTGGGCCACTCTGTTTTGTTTTGAAACAATAACACTTCCCCAAAAAAACACAGAGGATTTATCCCACCTGATAACTTGACCAGAAACAGCCTCATAATGCTCAAAAGCTGCTTTAATATAACGAATAGTGACCCTATCATCCATACCAAACAACATAATATAATCCACATAAAAAAGATGTGAAGGAGAAAATATACCTCATCCAACAGAAATTCACTCATACAAACCAGCATGAACCAAATCTGAGAGACATGTTCTCAAATAATCCTCAGCAATAGCAAAAAGAAGGCCACATAAAGGGTCTTGTAACATCCCGAGGAAAAAAATAATATGACATTTTCATATTTATTAATATTTTTGAATAAAATATTAATAATACTTTAAAGGGAATTCTATGTTCAATTGCGTTCCCAATACGCAGCAACGAGTTTCTTTGAAATCTTACGTTGCACACTAATAATATAATAATATTATTTTAAATGGTAGTTAACACCTTGTCATTGTAATAGAGGGAATGAACAGAATTAACTACACAATGATTATATATGTGTTCTAAATATTTTTACATTTATCCAATAAATGATAGAGGCTTAAAATGCGAATGAATCCAATTCTAAGCATAAATATTCTAATATTTTTTAAAAGATCGATTAACCGCCTTTTGATGGTGATCCTTTTTTAAATCTACTTATTGTAACTTTTATATTTTATATTTGAAAAAATAAAATCCTTCTTTTGATTCAAGACATCAAAATTTACTTTTTGTATGTTTTTGGTATTTTTTCAATAAAGTTCATTTTTTTAATGAATAGTGCAAAATGTTTTATTTTATTTCAGACCCTGCTTTTAGTCTATTTATTTATATGGTCATATTATCTTTTTAATTGGTTTTAAAGTGTAATTTGAATATATTTTTACCATTTAATACAATTTTATTCATTGGAATTAATTTCACTTTGAAATTGGACATAAAGATGTGTCAATCTTTTGATAGAGATTCTTTCTTAACTACACGCTATTTGTTTTGACAACATGAATTAATTATAAAATTAATTAATGCAACTTATATGTTTTGAATTTGGTAAAATGGACATCATTTTTGAATTTGTAATATCAAATATATCTTAGTATGAATTTTTTGAATTTTTCTAAAAAACATCAATTTTTGATTAATAGTGAAACCACTAAGTTGTAGTTAAAAAACAGATTTTTCGTTTAAATGAAATTTTACCTCTTCTGTGATTTGAATTTCATAATTCTGACATACATGAATAAAATTAGTAAGTAAAATGTGGTTTAATAGGATAAAAATAATTTTTGTTGAATAATAACTTTTCAGTTTTATTAACCACGATTAGAGGTAATTAGGGTAATTTAAGGTAAAAATAATGTTATAATAATATGAAATTACCTTGAAAAGTGTCCTACCCTTATTGGATGAGTCATGGATGACCATGAAAATCCATGGGTCAATTTGTGGGACCCCATGGAGCCACTTAGTTAAGATAATGTTATTAATACCTTTTATTTAATGTAAAAATAAAAATGTCACAAACATGTATTGTTTTACTAAAAAAGTTACAAGGGGTTATACAAGTTATCCTCTAGATGATAAATATTAATTAAAAATATAAATATATTTCCTACATCATGGTAATATTTTTATAATTTTTAGACCTCAAATAAATAAAATTATTTATGACACAATGATGATGCAGTGTTTACATCATTAAGGAATAAATTAAATAAATAAGAAGATAAAGTTTAAAAAAATACCCAACATGTCCAATTATTATTGGATGATTTTATTTCGAACATGGGACACCATATCTTCTAATTTAATGGTTATTAGAACTTTATAAACCTAAAATAATTATATAATAAAATAATAGTTTCAAGATTTTCAAAAGAGCCCCTCCACTCCCTTATAAAAATACATCGCTTCCTACCCATTTCTCACACTCTTCAAGCCCTTTGGATCGTCCAAACTCTACTCAAATAGTATCCCAATATTCCTCTATTCACCCTAGAATCCTTGCCTTAGGTAGAAATATCTTCATGAAACCCTTTTGGTTCAAACCAAGAGGAGTTACCCGATTTAAAGGTAATGTCATCTCTTATGTTATTTTGTTTTATTTTGCTTCTCCAACCCCCAAAAATCTTTATATTACTTTATTTTGTAACAAAACCTGTATCTCTAATATACTAGGATTATTTTATAAGAATTATTCTAGCTACACTTACACACACCTCCATCTAATGGGTGAAGAACATACTATTTCTGTGGATGGCGAACTAGTGCCTCACGAAACGACGATTGTTCAATTATATCCTACCACCTCTCATGGTGGAAATTATGATGTCAGTGTATGTTATATATGATATATCTGGTATTTATGTTTTCTATATGATTCTGTATTTTATATTTAAAATATACCATTATGCTTTGCATGTTTTGAAAATGCGATAATTTCATATGAGGAAGTGTGGACTTCCGCCCCCTCAAGTGATGTGACTCGTTCATGCAATACTTGGAATGTATAAAAAATAAAATTAATGAACTTATGTGACATGTATAAAATATATATTATACTTTAATTATAATATATATATATCTCATTTCTTGTTAATTCCATTAATATGACAAAGAAATGAAAGTACCGTTCATGTGTACGTACAGCCTACCGTCTCCATGAACGGTACATTTCATTTTTATCTCCAAATATTATGGAATAGTATAAAATTAATTTATACTGGATTTATATGATATTTAAATCATTAATACTATTATGGAGATTATTTACTTATAACTACATGGAATTTTTTTTTCAAAAAAGTTCATTTTTGACTCTTGTACCGAACATCGACAAAAATGTCTGATATGAACTCACATATTTAACTAATTATTATAACATTAAAATATGTGATACGAATTTAATAATAAAATTTAACTGATTTCTTTAAGAAATTGTAAATTTACCAATGTTTATTATTCAGTAATATAATGAAACGAACAAGACAAGTCAGACTTGAGGTAAGGGATCCTACCTCTCTCTTTCTTTTTAAGTACTCTTTTTTATGTCATTTATTTTAAGATCATCATTCTTATGTTGGGGGATGTTCTTTTATATTCCTTTTACTTTACTTTTTACGTTCATATTGTGAGAGACCCTATTTTGATCTCATCAATCCATTTTTCGATGTTTTAAGTGGCGTTGTTAGGTTGCAGAAATTTCGAAAGGGATTTCTTATCTCACTTTTAATTCCATGTGATTTTCTTTGTTCGCCACTTATTTGTTGCATGTGGTGTATTGTGTACTTACATTTCATATATATTATCATGATTCTATTTATATTCATGATTTTATATGATTAATTTTGTGTTTATTTTCTATTGGTCATATGACTCGATTGATTACAACGGGGTAAGGGGTTTTATCTCACTTTATATTCCCGTGAGAGTCATGGTATATTTGTGACTATCTCCTTTGAGTGGTGTATTTAATACCCACTATTATAATATTTTAGTAATATACATTCATTTATGGGTATTTACATCAACATTTTATGGTCCTTCTTTCATGGGGAGTATGTTTCATAAGTTACCAAATTGGTAAGGGAACCTTTCACCCTCTGCTTTTTAAAAGACTTATTTTTGTTATGTCTTTAAATTTACATGTTATTATGTTGGGATATGTTCTTAAATATCCTTATTGATTTAAATTTTATGTCCAAGTGATGTGATACCATTTTCTCTCTCATCAACTCATTGTCTGAATTTTTAAGTGACGTCGTTAGGCTTTCGAATGTTTGCAAGTGAACTTCTTAACTCAATTTGAATTCTTTGGGTTAATCTTCTACTTCTTTAATATGTTTTCCTATGAATATGTGTGAATGACCTATTATTGTTTTTCACTTAATATCTATTTATATTGGGTGTATTATTATTTTTCACACTTAATTATGTAATTGATTTATCCTTAATCAAAGGATAACGTCTTTATAAGGGATTTCATCTCAATTTGCATTCCATTGAGACTTCATTGTTGTTATGTGACAATTCAATTTTATATGGTGTATATAGAGTTCTTTGGCATATTATATCTTGAATTCCTTTATTATCTTGATATTATAATGTTTTGATTAAATGTTATTCCTTTAAAATAATGAAATTTGTATGGGACACTTTGATTCAAAAATCTCTTTATAAAACGGTTTTGAAAATAGTTTGATAAATCATTGATTTTATCTATATCATGAAATGATATATTGTGATTTCAAATGAAATTTTTATTGTGAAATGTTTATATTTTCAATATTTTATGTGCTATTATTTTTTAATGGTACTTGGACATTTGACGGGTGTTTACGTGATTAACCAAATGACTGGTGGTGCTATGAATACCAGGATGGGTGGTTACAATATAACCTCCAATGAAATGGGTATAGAAGTCGGTCGTATGGCTATTACATTTAGTGATATGTTTGGAAGCTGACTGTATGGTTATTCCATTTAAGTATGTTTATGTCCCAAGTTACCTTTATATGTTATGTGTTCTTTATATGGGTTTTATGGTGATAATTTGGTTAAAAATGGTAAGAAAAGATCTTTTATTCAATAAAGATTATTTAATAATTCATAAAGGTGAAAAATATTACTTATGATGAAGTATTCATGATTTACTTACTGTTTTGAAAAAATAATATTTTCCCTTCTTTGTGTATCCCTTATTAATATTTTTATGCTCAACCCAAGTTTTATGAAATGTTTTCCATAGGACTTAGAGATCAATAGGGTCAAGGATGGGATCAAGGAAAGACATGTTGTCGAAAACATGGAACTAGTCATGTTTCTTTTTTAAGAGTTTCTATTTTATGAAAAAAATGGAAACTGGGTAGAAGTGTCTACTTTGTAATCTTTGAGATGTAATAGTTATGTCCTAATTCTCTAAAAAAATAAACCTGAAAAGATCCTCAATGTGAATTATTCATTTAATTCATGATTATGTAATGTTTTAAGGTCGGGTCCTTATAGTTGGTATCAAAGTTCGGTTTAGATAACTTTAGTGGTTAGGGTATTCTATAAGAATAAGTGACATTACCATAATGGTTAGGATTTCATAAAGAGTCATAGTCTTAGATAACCTGAATGAGTTTAAGATAACATGAATAATTATATCTTAGTGTTTAACCTCCTTAGAAGATATCATATGATGATTCTAATGATATACTTACACTGACCATTTTGGTTTTCGTAAATGGATGGATATAGCAGGCACCAAAGTAATAGTGGATGTGACGAAAACTGTGACGATTTTCTGAAAGAAAAACTAAATGATATGGGATCTGCAATGATAACTCTTGTGGTTATTCTCAACAAACTATCAGGAGTCTTTATTATCCACTTGAACCTTGGTGAGTTCTCTAATGCATTGCATACGAGAGAACCAACTCAATGTGGATGTTTAGGTAATAATTATATAGGTAACCATTAGGGTTTATATGATCCTTACTTTTTAGGTCATTATGGATTACTATATGTTATGATGGAAAATTAAAGACATGAGATAAACTTGAGGATAAATAATCTTATGGTTATTTTTGAAGATTTTATCCCATTTTGGGGAATGTTTTATGTATTATAGATTTTGGAAAAAGGACAACACACAGACCGTGTGACAACACGTCACGTCGGACGAAGCTGCAGGAATCGAACCAACAACCAATGTGCGACTAAGAATTATCACCTACCACTGGACTACGTGAAGTACCTAGTTAGTATGACTAATTCTTCTAAGTTAGATGATCTTATAAATCATTAATAATTTGATTTTAGGTTATCTATGGAAAGGATTAACCTATCATGGAGGATATGTGATTATGTTAATTACTTTTCAGTAAGAGACTGTAAGAGAAACTGATGTTGTTTGGAGATAAATGTTAAGATTTACCTTGGAAGACCATGTGATTAAATCCTTTAGAGATTTGGGTTTCAATATTAGTTTGGATTACTTTTGAATAATATTATGGGCAGTAGTTTATTGAATGGTCTTTGTTGAACTTTGGGTTTTGTTGGACAAATTTTGGATATTAAGAGTAGCTTTTCTTTTTGTAAAAGATTATCCTTTTTGGGTATTATCTAATCTCGTACTAACAATTTTGGTTTTGGTTAAGGTCTAAAGACATGGTAAATATATAGTTCATCTTTTCTAGATTCGGTGATTCTCTAGAAGTTGATTATAGCACTCTTAATGTGAAAATTTCATCCGAAATACTCATCTTTTGGAGAAAATATGTGTTTGTGTAAGAAATCTAGTAAGAGATGAAAGTCTGCACGATATGTTAGTATGTTTCCTTATGATTTAGTTAAGCTCAAAAATAAATTCCACAATAAAAAGTAACATAAATCAAAAACTATGTCTCTTAACTTTTCCTACTGGGAAATCTAATACCGTTTAACCCATCAAAAGTTTGTGATTTTCTAGTGGTTAACATTCTCCTAATAATGTTTTCTATCACTCTCCATCAGAACATGACCCTTGGTTTTTTATACCATATCCATGTTTTTCTACATGGAATCCTTGTATGGGTTAACTCTGGTGACCTTTGTACTTCTATTCTTTCTTTTAAAGTGATATATTTATTGACTTTTTTTTCTGATGTGGGAATTTCAATGAAGTTTCCGAGCCCAATTTTAAAGTTGTGAGGACGCAATTCCCAAAAAGGGGGGAAAGATGTAACATCCCAGGGAAATAAAGAATATTACATTTTCATATTTATTAATATTTGTGAATAAAATATTAATATTACTTTAAAGGGAACTCTGTGTTCGATTGCGTACCCAATACACAATAACAAGTTTCTTTGAAATCTTACGTTGCACATTAATAATATAATAATATTATTTTAAATAGTAGTTAACACCTAGCCATTGTAATGGAAATAATGAATAGAATAAACTACAAAATGATTATATATGTGTGTTAAATATTTTTACATTTATCCAATAAATGATAGAGGCTTAAAATGCGAATGAATCTAATTTTAATATTTTTTAAAAGGTTGATTAATCGCCTTTTGATGGAAAATCATTTCTAAATATACCTATTGTCACTTTTATATGTTATATATGACAAAATAAAATCCTTCTTTAGAATCAAGACATACAAATTTACTTTTTGTATTTTTTTTTATTTTTCCGATAAAGTTTATTTTTTAATGAATAGTGAAAATGTTGTATTTTAATTCAAAACCTCATTTGAGTCAAATTTATTAATATTGTTAGATTGTCTTTTTAATTTGTTTTAAAGTGTAATTTGAATATATTTTTACCATTTAATCCAATTTTTTTCATTGGAATTAATTTCAATTTGAAATTGATCATAAATAAGTGTCAATCTATTGATAGATATTGTTTCTTAAAAACACACTATTTTTTTTGACAGAAAGAATTAATTATAAAATTAATTAATGAAACTTCTATGTTTTGAATTTGGTAAAATTGACATCATTTTTAAATTTGGAATATCAAATATAGCTTAGGATGAATTTTTTGTATTTTTCTGAAAAACATCTATTTTTTATTAATAGTGAAACAACTAAGTTGTAGTTAAAAACAGATTTTTCATTTAAATGATATTTTACCACTTTTGTGATTTGAAATTCTAAAATCCGACATACATGGTTCTCATTAGTGAGTAAAATTTGGTTCAATTGGATAAAAATAATTTTTGGTGAATAGTAACTTTTGAGTTTTATTCACCGCGATTAGAGGTAATTAGGGCTATTTAAGGTAAAAATAAAGTTATAATAATTTGAAATTACCTTGAAAAATGTCCTACCCTTATTGGATGAGTCATGGCAGAACAAGACAGTCCATGGGTCAATTTGTGGGACCCCATAGAGCCACTTGGGTAAGATATTGTTATTAATACCTTTTATTTAAAGTAAAAAAATACCACAAACATGTATTATTTTACAAAAACAATTTTTACAATGGGTTATATAAGTTATCGCTTCGACTATAATTATTAATTAGAAATATAAAAAGATTTCCTACATCATGGTAATATTTTTATAATTTTTAGACATCATATAAATAAAATTATTTATGACACAATGATGATGTAATGTTTACGTCATTAATGAATAAATTAAATAAATTAGAAGATAAAGTTTAAAACAATATACAAAACTTGTCTGATTTTTATTAGATGATTTTATTTCGAACATGGGACACCTTATCTTTTAATTTAATGATTATTGGACCTTTATAAACTGAAAAGCATTATATCATAAAATAATTGTTTCAAGATTTCCAAAAGAGCCCCTCCTCTCCCTTAAAAACAAGACCCCAATTCCTACCCATTTCTGACACTCCTCAACCACTTTGGATCACCCAAAATCTACTCAAATAATCTCCAAATATCCCTCTCTTCAACTTAGATTCATTACCTTAGGCAAAAAGCTCTTCAAGAAACCCTTTTGGTTCAATCCAAGAAGAGTTACCCGATTTAAAGGTAATGTCTTCCGTTATGTTCTTTTGTTTTATTTTGCTTATCCAACCCCCTAAACTCTTTTTATTCCTTTTTTATTGTATAAACAAAAGTATATTCAATATATTAGGATGCTTTTATAAGAAGTATTTGAGCTACACTTACACACACCTCTATCTAATGGGTGAAGAACATACTGTTTCTGTGGACGGCGAACTACTGCCTCACGAAACGATGATTGTTCAATTATCTCCTACTGCCTCTCATAGTGGCCATTATGATGTCACTGTATTTTATATATGATATTTATGGTATTTATGTTTTCTATATTCTTCTGTATTTTATATTTAAAACATACCTTTATGCTTGGCATGTGGTGCAAATGCGATAATTTCATATGAGGAAGTGTGGAATGTCGCCCCCTCAAGTGACGTGACTAGTTCATGCAATACATGGAATGTACAAAAAATGAAATTAATGAACATATTTGACCTAAATAACATATATATTATACTAGAATTATAATATATATATCTCTCATTTAGTTTTAATTCCATTAATATGACAAAGAAATGAAAGTAGCGTTCATGCGTACGTACGACCTACCGTCTCCATGAATGGTGCATTTCATTTTTCACTCCAAATGTTATGGAATAGTATAAAATGAATTTATAATAGATTTATATTATATTTAAATCATTAATACTATTCTAGAGATGATGTACTTATAACCACATGGACAATTCTTTTCCAACAAGTTCATTTTTGACTCATGTACCGAACATCGACAATAACGTCTTATATGAACTCACATATTTAACTAATTATTATAACATTATAATATGTGATATGAATTGAATAATAAACTTTAAAGTATTTCCTTAAGCAATTATAAATTGAAAAAATTTTATTATTCAGGAATATAATGAAACGAACAAGACAAGTCGGACTTGACATAAGTGATCATACCTCTCTCTTTCTTTTTAAGTACTCTTTTTTATGCCATTTCTTTTAAGATCCTCTTTATTATGTTGGGGGTGTTATTTTATATTACTCTTACTATAATTTTTATTTTAATATGATGAGAGACCTTATTTTTATCTCATAAATACTTTTTTGGAAGTTTTAAGTGGCGTCGTTATGCTGCCGAAATTTCCTAAGGGATTTCTTATCTCACTTTTAATTCTATGAGATTTCCATTGTTCGTCACTTAATTGTTGCATGTGGTGTATTGTGTACTGCCATTTCATACATATTATCATGATTATATTTATATTAATGGTTTTATGTGATTCATTTTGTGTTTATTATCTTTTGGTCAAACGACTCGATTGATTACAATGTGGTAAGGGGTTTTTATCTCACTTTTTATTCCCATGAGATTCATGCTATATTTGTCACTATATCCTTTGAGTGGTGTATTTAATACCCATTATTCTACTCTTTATGTAATATAATTTCATTTATGGGTATTTACATCAACACTGTATGGTTCTTCTTTCATGGGGAGTATGTTTCGTAAGTTACCAAATCGGTAAGGGAACCTTTCATCTTCCTCTTTTTAAAAGACTTTTTTTTGTCTTTTAATTTACATCTTCTGATGGTGGGATGTGTTCTTCCATATCATTATTGATGTAAATTTTATTTCCAAGTGATGTGATACCATTCTTCCTCTCATAAAATCATTGTCTGAATTTTTAAGTGACGCCGTTATGCTGTCGAATTTTTGCAAAGGAACTTCTTAACTCAATTTGAATTCTTTGGGTTAATTTTTTACTTCTTGAATATGTTGTCCTATGAATATGTGTGAATGAACTCTGATTGGTTTTCACTTAATATCCATTTATATTGGGTGTATTCTTATTTTTCACACATAATTATGTAATTGATTTATCCTTAATCAAAGGATACAGACTTTATAAGGTATTTCGTCTCAATTTAAATTCCATTGAGACTTCATTATTGTTATGTGCCAATTCACTTTGATATGGTGTATATACTGTCCTTAGTCATATTATATCATGAATACCTTTATTCTCAAGATATTATAATGTTTTGATTAAATGTTATTCCTTTAAAACCTTCAAAGTGGTATGAGACACTTTAATTAAAAAATATCTTTATTAAATGGTTTTGAAAATAGTTTGATAAATAATTGATTATGTCAATATCTTGAAATGATATATTGTGATTTAAAATGAAATTTTAATATTAAAATGTTTATATTTTCAATATTTTATGTTCTATGATTTTGTAATGGTACTTGGACATTTGTCGAGTGGTTACGTGATTAACCAAATGACAGGTGGTGTCGTGAATACCAGGACGGGTGGTTACATTATAACCTCCAATGCATTGGGTATGGAAGTCGGCCATATGGCTATTCCATTTAGTGATATTTGTGGAAGTTGACCGTATGGTTATTCCATTTAAGTATGTTTATGTCACAAGCTACCTTTATATGTTATGTGTTCTTTATATGGGTTTTATAGTGATATTTTGGTTACAAAAGGGTAAGCAATGATCTTTTATTCAATGAAGAGAATTTACTACTTCATAAAGATGAAAAGTATTAATTATGATGAAGTATTCATGATTTACTTATTGTTTTGAGAAAAATAACAGTTTTCATTCTTTGTGTATCCCTTACTGAGCTTTTTATGCTCATCCCATGTTTTTGAAAATGTTTTCTACAGGACTTAAAGATGAATAGGGTCAAGGATGAGATCAAGGAAAGACATGATGTCTAGAACATGGAACTAGTAATTTTTCTTTTTTAAGAGGATTTATTTTATGAAAAAAATGGAAACTAAGTATAAGTTTCTACTTTGTAATCTTTGAGATTTAATAGTTATGTCTAAATTCTCTAATAATCTAATCCTAAAAAGATACTCAATGTGAATTATTCATTTAATTCATGATTATGTAATGTTTTAAGGTTGGGTCCTTATAGATCACCTTGTCTCACCACCCTAGAGCATTTAAAGTAACCTCTAGGAGAGCCATTAACAAGAACAGATAACATAAAACTATGAAGAATACTGCCAAACAACTTGATGCAATCATTGGAAAAGACATGGATTCTTAACACCTCAAAAATGAAGCTCCATTTCATCGTATCAAAGGTCTTTAAAATGACGACTTTCAAAGACATATTTCCACACTTCACCTTTTTTCTCATAACATTAACACATTAAGATGCTGTATACAGAGAATTTTGAATATTCCTTCCAGGCACAATCCCAAATTAATTTTTGGAAATAAACTCCTTGGCAATAATTCCCAATCTATTTTCTAGGACCATGATGATAACTTTAGGAATAGTATTCCCTATGGCCATGAGTCTAATATAACGAATCTCAAGAGCATTCTTCTTCTTTAGAATCAGAGCAATGAAGTTAACATTGGAACCAAAGGGGTAATAAGAGTGATAAAAGAAATCCCTAACTGCATTAACAAGCTCTGTTTGAATAATATCCCAAAAAGCCATAAAAACTCTGTTTGAAAACCCATTTGACCCTACCACACTATCAACATTCATAGAAACAATCGCCTTCCTTATTTCCTCCTATGAAGGAATGTTAGTGATCATATCATTCTGGGTGACCCCAACCGAAGAAGTGATATAGATGAACATATTATGAGTATTATCATTACCTAAATTAGTATACAACATTTCAAAGTATCTACAAGCAGCATCAGAAATATCACTTTCAGAATTGAAAATAACTCCATCAAACATGAGGGCATTCATACCACTTTTCACCTTCTTTTCTCTATGCAAGCAATGAAAAAGATTTGTATTTCTATCCCCATATTTAAGCCACCTGAAATTATATTGAGTCCTGGAGAGACTTTCCTTCAAATCCAAGAGCTCATTAAATTTAGAAAGAGAAAGTAACTCATCCCTAGAAATCACTTCCTGACCCTCATTATGTCCTTGACAATGACAAAGATTATCCTCAGCACTTTGAATATCATGATACAAACCTGAAAATGATTTCTTTATCCACTCTTTGAGCTGTGCCTTCACAACCATTAACATCATAACCATTATATGGAAGGGACTTCCAATAAAGGGGCTTTCCCAAGCTTTACTGACAACCTGTCTACAACCTTGAATAGATAACTAGGTATTATTAAACCTAAAAGGTAACGGAGAGGATCTCAAGTTATGAAAACTAAAATACAATAAAATGGGATTATGATCAGAATTAGCCCATGGAAGAGTGATGCCAGACAGAGAGAAATCCTGAGCACCCCCATCCATATTAAAAAAACACCTATCAATCTTACTGGCCTGTAACCAATTCAAGGTGTATCTACGCCATGTGAATTCATCCCCCATAATTGGAATCTCAATAAAATTCCAACCATCAATACAGGCAGAGAACTCACTGGTATCCAACCTGTTAAAGAAATTTCTTGTCTTCTCCTCAGTCCGAATCACTGAATTAAAATCGCCAATAATAACCCAGATTTATCAAATTCCAAGAGAAATGTTCTCCAAAGATGACCATAGAGAATGTCTCCCAGTATACTGATTTAATTCCTACACAAAAGGGAATGACATACCCTATCCACTTATCTCAACAGATAGATTAATCGGCTATTTCTCATAAAAAGAGGAAATCAAGGAGATACTATAATATTTCAAGACCCAAACAGATTCTGAGGAATTCTGACTAGCATTATGAGACACCAGAGAGTACCCAAGGGTTGACCATATGAAGGCTTTCCATTTACATAAAAACATACGAGGATCATCAATTACAATGAGAACATGTTTATTGGTCACAATAAAATGCCTATGGTTTGTGACAGTGGGAGAGTTACCAAGCCACTAGCAATTCCAACAGAAGATGTTCATGATAAAGAGGACTTGAACCTAGCACTTGGCCCTCCATCCCATTGCATTTGCATAGACTTCCCCGACTTCTCAACCTTCTTCTTTTCCCCCTTACTTCCTTCTAGAAATGAAGTAGTGTGGGCTGAAACTTCCAAAGACTGAGGTTGTTCATCACTAAAAGGGTCCTCCTTGTCATCAGACCAGAAAATAGCACTCAGAGGAGTGAATTTATTCAATGAGCCAACTGGATCTTGAGTATTCTAGATCACAGTCTTCCTCATAGCCTTGGATATTGGAACCTGAGAGAAGGACCCATCTTTATTTTTATCACAAGTTTTATCTTTATCAATAATCTGAGGAACCAACTTCACCCCACCCGGTTCAGAAAGGTCCTGCATCTGCCCTTGGATAACAGATGTAGATGGCAGAATCACACTCTCTTGGTGTTCAGAAATTCCACCATAATCCATTACCAATTTTACTGGAAAATCCATTGAAGAAACAACAACAGGTTCAACAACACTTTCCTCCTACACTGTTCTCTGAACAGAGTTATCAAGGCATGTATTATGCCCCTGCATGAGGACGTGCTGAAAAACTGGAGGGGAACCAACCTTCTGCTCCTGAATACGTCCCTGCAATGTAGTCTGAACATGAAATCTCTTCACATGTGAGGGGACCTGAGAAGACTCAGAAGTAGGGACCTGCACAGACCCTCGAGAAGCATCCAATAAAATAGTAGGAGAAGCCACCAATTGTCAATTTGATTCCACCAAGGAATCAGTGTCATCACTTACCTGTGCAATATTATTAGAGGCACCAACTTCACCTTTATGAGGGATCACAGGTTGAACCTTCCCAACACCCTGACCAACAGCTCCATAAACAAAAACATTCAGATTCACATCCTCCTGTACAAAACACTGCTCAACAATAACAGCTCCTTGTACCGAACTTTGAATAGCAGGCTCCATGCTGGGAATAGAAACCTCACGAGAGGTTTGCACAGAACATGGATTTGGACCAACAACATGATCAGACTGTGGCTTGGCCCTACCTTTCCTACAAAAATCCTCAGAGTACCCTATCATCTTTCGCAGGCCACATACTTTTTTCCTATTGCATTTGAATTCCATGTGACCAAAAAAATTGACAAGAGAAACTGAACTTAGGTCTTCTCTAATATAGAATCTCCAGATTAAAATGATAATCTATGGTTGTCAATACAACCTCCTCAACCAGTGTCGATTCCATGTCAACCTCAACCAACACCCTCACAAAATGACCAAACTTCGGATCCTCTATGTGTTTATCCATCCGTATTAGGTTTCCAACCGAGGAAGCAATATCCCAGATGATCCAAGAATACCAATACATCCAGTTTAGCCTTCGAATGCGAATCCAGACATGTTCATGAGTATCCTTGAAATTCTGAGGATCAAAATGTTTATCCCATTATTGAATTCGAAGAACACCCAGCTTCAATAATATAGACCCAAAACTCCAAGCTCTCCGCTTCGCTTCCTCAGATGAGAAGAGAATATGGTAATAACCACGCCCCCTGGAGATCATCCTCCAGTTGTCAAACCCCCAAATCTGAGATATCCTCTGAGAGAGACCATTTAATTTTTAAAGAGACCCTCCCTTCAGACAAAGAACCCGAGCGATGATCGAGAATCATCACAGGTTGACTCGTTCTTCGACAGCCAGTTGATCCACGACAACATGGGAAACCCGGCCCTTTCTGATGATCCTTCTAGGTATAGGATAGTCTAATTCCGGGAACTTACCCACTGATTTCAAAACATCCGCAAAATTTCTCAACCCAGGAGCATCAGAGGTGGAGGCCGCCATGGATTTCTTCGCAACCACACATCGAAACATCTTCTTATGGCTAACTCAATCAAATTTCTTACCAGCCGACGAATCATCAGCAGGCAACGTACCAGCAACCTTCCTCACATTTGGATCTGGATCAGCGGATCTAGGGTCCCCCCACCAATAACCCATAAAATGTAATCATTAAAGAGACCAATACACCATAATAGAAGTGGAGCACATAAAATTACTAATACTAATCCCCAATATTAACTAACAATAAGTAATAACTATATAATAAATGAATAAAAAAATAATATAAAAGTTAGTAAGTAATAATAATAGTAATTAATAGATGATTAAGGATACTTAGATTACCATGATAATGGATAGAGAACATATTTCTTAGTGGGAATACATCTTCTGATTTAATTGTCTCTACATCGTTTCCTTGATACATGATTTATATTTTGAACAAATTAACTTTTATTTGGTTTAAATACTTATTTATTGAAATATTATATCTTATATAGAATGTTATTAATTTTATTTGTTAATATTTTAATCTCCCCCTTACATTTTACCTTTTTTCATACATTACCTATGTTGTAAGGGTTGTTGTTAACCTATTTTACTTTCATTCATTCATATCAATTAATCATGAACATCATCCTTTTATGTCTGATTTTTTACAAGTTATAATTTCATTATATTATATTTTGATTTCATTTTATATGAATTTATATTTCTTTATCATAATATATTCTACAAAATATACATAATTCAAAAATATCTATGTTTCTAAGAGATTTTTCATCTCAAATATCTTTCTTTGAAACCAGTTTTGATTTATATGCATCAATATTATTTATACGGTCTACATAAAGCCTATTAAACATATTATATCATTAATATACTTTTATTCAAGATATTTTAATTACCATTTCATGTTCTCTATTTCATTTAACTTTTTGTTAAACATTATAAAAAAAGAATTTTTTTTGAATCTCACTTTTTTTGTCATATTTTTTATTTAAAAGTTTATATTTAAGAGATTTTTTGTTCTCTATCTCTAATTTGTTTCTCCCACATATCTATTTATTTGTTGGTTTTATATACCTTCTTATCATTCCATTCCCATTTGTTTCATAATTCAATAAAATTGCTCTCACACGACCACATATTTTCATTATCGAAATGAGTATTTCCCATCATGTACATATTCATTATAATGTAAATAGAATTATCATCACTATAATAAAATTATTTTTTAAAATTATTTTACAATATATTTTAAATTCTTTATAAAACATTCAAATAATATTTTTAATGAATTTTGATATGTCATGTTTGGATATTTTTAAAAATGGGTGAAAATAATATCATATAAAATATTTTCCACATTAACTCTCTTACCACTTTTATAACCATTTATATTAATGGTTCATATTATTCATGTTGATGTTTTGAAAGAGTAATTTATATTCACATTTTTTTATAATTTTCCAATTTTCAAATAATTGATAATGTTTTAAAAAATATATAGCATGATTTTAATCCACATATGAATATTATTATCTTCCACTACAAATTATTTACAATTAGCATCCTCTAATTTCATGGTTTCAATATTGTAATTTTTTAAAGATTATAGATTCCAATTATATATTTTCATAAAATTAATATGAAATGTTTTTGTGACATATAATTTTGTTTTTCATCCATGTTACAAAATAATTAAGTGTTTTTTTATAATTTAACTTTAATTTTACATTGAAAATATAAATGTTATATATCCTTAGGAGTTTTGTTTCACATATTTCTCCCTAATTTTTCTTAATTTTTTTTATTTTGGGGAATTAAACATACACTATCAAATAATAAAATTCATGGCCTACTTACATGTGATTCAATTTTAATGTTTTATTGAAAAAATAATTTAATAAATGTGATTCCCAAATATATAAACAACATTTAATTGTTCCTATACTTCACTAGGGATATTCAATAAATATAAACCCATTTTTTCACTATATTTTATATGATCATTTATAGTAAAAATCATTAAAAAAATTATTTTATAATTGGGATAATTATGTTTTTAGTAAATCATGAAAGTTTACTTATATTTCACTCATATTTATGTGCACATAATTATGTGATAGGTGGTCCAAAAATTATATATCCCTCTAATGTATTTTGAAATATATTATTCATTTTTATATGACATGTGTGGGACTGAAGGGTAAAATAAATACATTTTAGTAAAATTCCCAAAATGTTATTTTCTCCTGTAATATATCATTATATTATGCTTAAACTCCATGTTTAATTTTATTTACAAGTTACTATGATATCATAATTTTACGATATCTAGTACATCATAAATAATGTATACTTTATGATTTTTTATTTATGTTCATTGTTTTATCTGATATGTTTTCTATATTATTTGTTCTTGTAACATGAATGTGTTGTAGTACCAAAATTTGTTTCTTATCCCCACTTATAATCGCTGAATGTTATCTCTTTGGATTCCCCATCATATGAGTTTATTATTACCCATATTAAGTTTCATTTCACCTAATTATGGAGGAAATTATCTTGAATAATGTTTCTATAAGATTGTGTGTGTGTGTGTACAATATTGTGGGAGATTATGAATACTAATTATAAAGTATGTTGACACTTGAATTGGATAAAAAATTCCCATTGAATAGGGAATTATATGTTTTTTTTCAATTAATAGTTTCTTCTTAATTCATTACTAATATAAACATAAAATATACCAAGAATGTAAAAAATCAATATATGTAATATAAATTGTAATATGTGATGGTTATGTTTGGGTCACATTAGTTGGTATCAAGCCAGTTTGTAAGGAATATGTTATTAGAACCTGATCAAGGAGTATGGGTATAGGGTGTCTTAATCAATATCAAAATGTGGTAAAGTAAAAGTTAAGAGTTATACATTTATTAGATGAATATATTAATGAGTTGTTTATTTGGTGATGGGCTAATAATTTTCTAGTTTAATTTACAATTAAAGTTATATATAATCTTACTTGGTTGTTATATAAATCAATTTTAATGTGAATAAAGATATTATGGAAGATTTTTTTTTTGTTTTAGGAAGAAAAAATGATCATGTTATATGTATCCCTTATGTTTGGAATGTAATTTTATATCAAGAAAAGATAGGTATTAAACATGTCTTTTCTCGGTATATTAGATTTGGATTTGATCCACCCAGGGATAATAACACAAAAAGATCAGTTATGTATTAAACTTGTCTTCACTCGGTGCACAATAAGAAGTCCTAACCACACACTTAGTTTGATACGCACACATGATATTCCTTTTATATTAAGATATCTCATTATGAAAAATTATAAAAGATTAAAATAGATTATTATACCATGATTCATGATCTTATTAATAATATGCTCATATATTTTCATTAGTGATATAAATTAGAATTATTAGGATATAAATTATTTAAGATGGTAGATTGTTAAAAATAATAAATCCATTATATATTTTTCGTTAAAATATATAATTTTTTATAGCTTGTATCAAATGAAATGGTTTTCTAAATATAACCATGTTATGTTTTACAATACACGATAAATATTAATGCATCGTATGAAATATCATCAAGAAATTTTCAAAAGGAGTAAAACCTCAATTAAATAAATATATACTAAGAATTGTTTCTATATTAAATTTTTTTATTTATTCAATGGAAAATATATTATGTTTTAATATCATTTAGATGAAAAAATTTATATTTGATAAGAAAAATAATACATGGTATGTCATTAAAATCACTAATTAATAAAGAACCAAATTTTCATAAATTTTTTATTCCTCTATACTATGTTTATTATAATTGTACATTAAATTTATCACTATAAAAAATATTATTATGATATAATTTTTTTCTTTATACACAAATAAATGTTAGAAAATAGTTTATAGTTAACATTCAATAAGATTAAGAAAACATAACATTTAAAAATTCATTCACATATTGAAATAGTTTCCCATTTTAATATATGTTTTTGATTAGATGTAAAATTGCCAAATTTTAGATTTTTATTTTGATAAAATGAAATGATTTTTAATATTCTTTAAGTAAAATTTATAATATGGAGATGGTATTTTAAAATATTGGTTTCTTGTTAGTAGAAAAAAGTATAGTTTTTTTGGAGCACTTTTACTTTATGAAATTATAATGATAAAAATAAAAAAAATTATAAATTTTTATTGGAAAAAACTAATTTTTTGTGTGAAATAATGCATTTAAAAATATTTAGTTGAATTTAGAATACTATATCTGACATTATGGACCCCAAAATATATTTTATCTGAATAAAAAACTATATTGGGGATATTATATATAATTGAGTTTTTATAAGGATTCGTTTTGGATTTTTATTGATTTAATTTTTAAATAACCTAAAATAACTTAATAAGAGATAATAAAACTCATAGAAATCAATATAATTTTTGAAAAACAGGTGAAATGATAAAAATTTGAGTTTCTACTATAAAATACACCTCTCATACACTTATAAATGCACTCCTTCATCACCATACATATCCTCATATCATAATCCTCTTAGGTCAACCGAACTGTGAAAAATACCCTCCCTAATTCTCATTTACATGTATTTGATATCTTATCCAAAAATGAAAGAAATAAAAGGCCAGATCAAAATAAAAATATAGTAATCCTAAAGAGTAATGTGAGAAATCCTAATCACATTTCTCATTTATATTCCTTTAATTATTATTCCACCTCATCCAAATCACTACAGACCATCAAAATAAATGAAATTAGTATCATTATTGTAGATAAAATTTTATTATGTAAATAGAATAATCATTTTATACCTTCATTCTATCCATTTGAAACATGAAAATTCTTCACAAATTATTTTCAGTTCACTACCTCTTTTGACTAAGTATTTATTTTTCATCACTGCCTTATATGTAGATTTTTAATAATATATTTAATTAATAAATATTAAAAAAATTAAATAAATAAAACATTATTGAGAAAAAATTCTATTTTTCTAATAATATTAGTAATTAAAACTATTGTTATATAAACCACCCAAAATGAGTATACCCAGACTTATTTAATAAATTAATTTTTTTTTTCGGAAAATCTATTTAGCTGTAAAATTTTTGGGATTCTATAATTCTATATTCTCTATATTTATATAATTTTAGATTTTATTAACTCATTGGCATTGTTTGATATCAAAAATATTAACATCAAAATATAAAAGGAATATTTCAAATTAATCATACCAATAATCAATATTAATTAAAAATATATAATAAATATGTAAAAATGAAAATAAATAATTAATATAGAAGGATGAAAGTTTTGATAAGGTTTATAAAAAAATTATTAATTATACATAATTAATTATATTATTGGTTAGTGGGTGATCGACGTCGTGGGTATCCATGGTAAGGGTGTATTGTTTTAACATTATTTCCATGAAACATACTTCTAATTATGAACTTATTGACTTGGATACATTGTAAATACATCCCTATTTATTTCATATACCTAAATTATTATTTATTCATAGGATATTTAGTTTTATTTAATCATTCCATTTTCCTTGTTATTTGTCGAAAACAATACATATGTTTTATTGGTTGTTGTTAAACTTATATAATAATGAAGTTATAACTGTTATTCTTAAAAATCATTCTTATATGTTTGGTTCCCCCCCATAAGATTTTATTATATTTTTATTCCATGGTATTTTTTAGATATTTACCTTTCATTATAATAATATATTTTTCAAATGATTCTTAATTAAAAAATTATGATGACCTTAAGTAGTATACTATCATAAATATCATTCTTCGATCATGTTATTAAATATGGACCTACATCCATTACATGGTGTACAAATGGTAACTTTGAAATTATATATCATGATTTTCTCTTAATTTAGGATATATAAATTTCCATGTCATATTCTCACATTTAAGTTCTTTGGTCGAATTATTTTAAATTTTATTAGGCTTTCTTTTTTAATGAGATTAATTTTTAAGATTATTATTTTTGTCTATATTTGAGGGGAAAATATGTTACACATCACTAAAGACCTTCCATTTCATTATTATATAATTATATTTGGATCTTACATTCCTTTTTAGTATTCCATTTTCCATTGGTCCACAATTTAACAAAATGGATTCTCATAAGTGAAACTAAACATGTCCTTCTATTGTGGTCTCGAATATTTCTCTTCCATTACTATATTATTTATATTATTAAAACAAGTTTCTTATATATAATTAATTTATTATTTAAATCTATTTTCTACACTCTTTGATTTTTATTTTAAAAATTTATTTATAGTAGTTTTTGTATTATATCCATGTGTTGTTTTTTTGTCCCTTGTAAAATTGGGAAATAATGTTATTTTTTATAATTACTACAAGGAAAATGATTCCTGATTTTAAAAATATAATTGTTCATTTGGGTATAATAATTATTATTTAATGTTTTCTAGTATAATTAAAATTCCCATTTGATTGTTATTTGATATTTTAAAACTAATGGTTGATATATTAATTAATATGTAACGAGATTTCAATACACTAATCTATATTATTATCTAACTCACTGGATTTAATATCATTACCTTTATTTATTATAATTTATTGAATATTATAAATTATTTTAACATAATGATTTTAGATTTTAACTTTTATCCACCATAAAAATAATTTTATTCTGTGAATTATCATTTTTTAAACCATGTTACAACTGTTTTATGAATTTCTTTTATAATTTCTTATCAATATAATACTAAAACAAAAAAAAATAAATATCCATTAGATATATGGTTCATATATTACCATATAAATTAAATTAGTATTTTTTGGATTATTGAACATGTTGAATTAAAAAATGTAACATCCCGTGTTTTTAAATGAAAACACTATGTTCGATAGTGTACATTATGTACCACATCAAGCTTAAGATACCCCATCTGATTTCAATTTTGACATGCTCTAGGTGGTGGCGTACCATATTTCTTCATGCAATCCAACAAACCAAAGTAAAAACATCTATAGTGATACTTTGGTTTTGAAGGACAATTCACTGATGTAACTGTTTGATTTAGATCCGTACTCCCACATTACAAATAGGTGTCCCTCATCTAAATTCTCCAAACATTAGAGTTCCCACAATTTCTCATAAGTATCAACATTATCCATTTATTCATAGCTCCAAATATATCGATTTCATCCACCGTCACTATGTTGTCCATCTCTAATTAATCGCTTATGTAAATCACTTCAATACTCGAGAAAATCTGTAGCCTCAGTCCCAATTCAAAGATGCGTGACTTCAAGGTTCCACTATCATCGAATTCAAGTGAAAATGAAACAAATTCGTGATTTTTTTGGAATACTCTATTACTATGAGGCTCCGAAACTTCAATATGAATATTTTAGTTGATCATGTAGTTTTGAATGTATGAGGATAGAATTGTTTGTTTGTCATGAACCAAACTGGGTCTCCATCCAACCCTGTTCCTAATCCGGTCCGTAGAAAGGCCTGAAGGGCGTTCCCAATCCCTATAGGCTGGCACAAGTTCTTGGGTATAAAAAAAACAAGAGGGAATAATTTACTTGAATAAAACATATTAAAATAGCAATAAATAAAATAAATCTATATATAAAAACATCACCCAAACAATCAGTTAAATTTTACATGATTTTATGTTTACAAACTAAAACAAACTAAAAAGGGAAACCGAAAAGAAGAAAAAAATAGGTCATTTCCCCAAACATCCATGAAACAAGAGGAGCACATCCTCATGCCACCACCACCATAACACACCACAAGATCCACTAGAAACCCAACCATACAACACTAAACATCTTTCTTTTACATGGTATAAATAGATAACAAGGTCGACATACACCCAAAAGGGGATTGCAGGGTGTGAGGAAAAGCCCAGAAGGATTCCATCCGGATAAAATATTCCATGAAATAAACATTAAATAAAAAAAATTCATGCAATTGTTATAATTAAATAAATGATTGAACCATTTTTGGGAAAATAACTTTTAAGAAAAATGACCTAGAATGAATGAAACTCTAAATGGAAACAGTTTCAAAGAATGAATATTTAAATCAAAACAATTTAAGGGAATGTAACTCTAAATGGATATAGTTTTAAGGAATGAATCTTTAAATGGTAAAGGCTGCACAGAATGAAACTTTAAATTGAAATAGTTTTAAATAATGAATCATTAAATGGAAGAACACTTTATTTTAAAATTTCCAACCCAACATACCATATTCATACGATAAGTACAATATAATCATTGAGCATTTGTCACATGAAATACCCCTAGACACTGAAAATTGTAGGGCCCAAGGTACTTCATATCTCAATGGAGTGTTGTATCTGAGCCATGACCAACATCCTTATCATGCATGAAACACTCAAGAGGATGAAAATCCAAAATTATAGTGGTTTGAAATCAACATTGAAATTTATCTAGTTTTGTCATCATGAATATTTCCTGGTGAAACTGGGACAAGATACTTATAAATCACTAGAATGCTAAACCTAGTCTGCCCACCTAGATACTTGGGATTCCCTTTTAGTGCTCCATCAATTTTCCCACACCAAATAATATGACTTACACAGTTTTTCGACTAAACAATGAATTACATAGTACGATCCACCACATTCACATCAAAATCCATTTTTGAAAACATACGCACAATAAATTTTTTCCCAAATATGATTCAGAGTATTTATATAATTTAATAATCTACTATAAATGCTTATTATACTACTTCAATAAACCCCAAATATTATTTTACACCAAATGTGTACCCATAAAACTCTTTAAAAATCAAAATCACATAAATTCTATACTAAAAAACAATTTACATCTCACACATAGTTTAATAAACAAATTGCATGATTCAAAAAATGAAATCACAAGGAACACAAGGGTATTCATAGGAAAAATACCCAATTTCAAATAAAATTTTACTTTATTAGTTAAATTCATAATAAATTATACCAAATACAACTTTTTCACCGAACAAATAATTTATTAAACCATTTTAAAAATTTATAAAGCATTCTCAAATAGAATAAAAATATTTACACCAAAACACACCCAACTTCATATAAAAAACAACACAAAAAAAACTTCCCAATAAACCCATACCAATCCACGATTAATAACATTTTTATAATTTAATAAATCAATTAAACAATTTATACAAAACATCCAATTAGTACAACAAACATTACACACAAACTATGATAACTTAAACTTGGACAAATCATTTACAAACAAATGTTTAAAAAAAATTCCAAATACCACTCACACACCTAACACAAAAATTATAGAACATAAAAATTACAATAAAGTATAATTAAATTTTAATAAATGGTTGATTATGGAATTAACTACCTCAAATCCATGGTGGGATAGAAACACATAACCATATTCACTCTATGGGGGTTCCAAATAAGTAAATATTTGAACAACGAACACCCCCATCGAAATGTGGGACAATAGTACCCTAGATCAAGCATGACTGGGAAAAAATAAATCAAAGAAAAATGAAAGGAGAAGGGAGAGGGAGGAGAAAGAAGAAGAGATTACCTTGAAGAATCTTTCCCAAAACATGAAGATCTATTAGATCTACACCAATAGAATATGTTGAATGGACTAGTATTAAAGTGAGAGGGCTCCCTATGTATGAAAGAACCGTGAGGGAGTTTTTTGGGCGGATTTAGGTCAAAAAACCATAAGGGGGAATGATGGAAAATCAATTTTTTAATTATTGGAAGACTGACATAGTTAGACCGCATGATTTATTAAATGGTGGGACAAACCACACGACAGAAACATGATCAACCACATTGTTACTCCAAAGATACTACACAACCATGCACAAACTATGTGACAAGTTTTATACATGCCACATGGTTACCTAGGATTGGATGCATGGTTTATCAATACCTACTCCAAACCATGCATATGCCCCTTTCAAGCCTGATTTTCATTATTTCTCTAAAAACGCCCAAATGAACCAAGGATCAACCATGAAGGAAAGACTAGAAAAAGAAACCAACTCAAAACTAAACACCTTTCTCACCTGAAACCCTAGAAAAGACTGGGATTCCCAATGAATTGGAACATAAACCAAAACATGAAAAACTATGTGTGAAAATTCTCCCCACCATTAATTCTTTCTCCCCAGGAAAGCCATAACACTTTCCACATGGTTGATCAGTGACTAAGGATTCTACATCGACACAATCCAACCTCTCAACCCATGAATATTTCAATCACAAAAAATGGAACTTAAGCCTCTGGAAAGAAACAAAAAAGAAACCAATAATCACATCCCGAGAACAACAAAAAAAGGTCATACCACCACATTCAAAACCAATCAAAAACCTTACTATTGGTCCTTCTCCCAAGGATAACAATGCTCACAGAAACCAAAAATTAAACTAAGAAATCAATATATTTTAATAATTCCACATCCACCAGATCATCCAAACCTGAACCTGAAATAGGTCACCCTTAGAGGGGAGGCTCGAACAGACTCCCCACCATTAGAAATCACCTAGCTCCTGAAATAATCTTAAAAGAAAACCTAAAAATAAAAATAGTGGGTCTCTACACCATTATGAATCAACAAAAAAGGACTAAAGAATGATTCTACATGAAATATAATGAGGCTTTTACCACACAGTCCAACAAAAACTCTCCCATAACAACCTAAAAAATTATTCTTAGAGGAACACAACATGAGCATTCAATCTTCCCACTCCTAAATGGAGGTAAAAGGAACATAACTGAGACTCCCAACACTGACCCAAAATCACCAGTACTCCAGGAGTGGAGGGAAGGGGGCAAATAGATGGACCACCAAAACCAAAACCAATAACTACCCACCAAACTTCTCTTATGGATAGGTAAAATCCTTGACTCTAATAGATTCCCATGAGCAGTCCACATAATAATATTTATTGAGAACTTTCATCCAAAAAGGAATGACCATAGACACTATGTTAGGGGTAAGTCTACCACGCACTATACCATAAGAGTTTATTCATAGTGATGATGAACAACAATAAAAACACTATAAATTCCTCAATGAAATGGTAAAGGCATGAACATAGCCAATATCCTTAAACCCTCAGGGTTCCTAAATAAGTACCATCTTTACTTACGTACCTACTGTAGGTTATCTGATGTATATAGAATATACTACCTCACTGTCATGAGCTACTAATAACTTAAAAAAACACCTAATTTTTGTTCCACGCAATTCCAACTAATAATCCCAAGTTGAAATGAAGGATTATTACACCCCACAAAACTCACTTCCTAAAAAAACACACTTTTCAAAAAATACGAACTTAAGGGTACACATAACCATTCTATGTCACTCCAAACATGGATAATAATGAAGAAGGAGCATGGTGAAATACACTAAACGTCACCAAATACAACTTCTATAATATAGGGAGTCACTCTAATAATAAATTATCCCAATTGAAGCCCAAACAACTCACTATTCCAACCGACGGCCAGAGGCATCTTTCAAATAGGTGGATTTACCATACAAAAATCAAAAATGAAATTATTATTTTGATCAAATGAAAATCATTCCAACAGATAACCACCTATATCCATTCTACAACATCTATCAAAACTCTAATGGGGAAAACAAAAGGTTGCAAGGAAACCAAGAGCTTTATCAAAACTAGTTCAGGAACCCAAAACATCACCTTGAATAAACACTAATATAGTGGAAAACTGACTAAATTATCCAGAGACATTTCAAGAAACCCATTGACCACTATTCCAAAAAACGAGCCACCAACATGATTCCATCTCCAGACATAAGAAGATTGTCACTTCCAAGTCATGGGGAAGCATAATGAATAAACAAAACTACTAAGGCATAGGAAAACAATACACAAAACTATCTATTTGTAAAAACATAATGATTCATAACTTAAAACACATATGAAAAAAAGAAAAAATCAAAAAAGGTGGATTTTTACACTCACCAATGGTGTTTCATTGAGTCTCACTCACATTCACATTTCCATTCCACCCTGGGAACCCATCCACCATGACATACCAAACATCCATATAGATTTCTAAATAAAACCATGCTTGTGATCACTCCTAAAAACACCAATGGATAAAACAAAACAACCTCATTTTGTAATAAAATCCATTCCAAGAAACAAAAAAATCATTTACCTTCCCAATGAAAACTAACTACCAATTCAAACACCGCATTCAGATTCCACACATAAAACCATTTTAACAATCTTAAAATATTATGTCCCATATACTTCCTTCATGAATTATTTCCATCTCATTCGAAATATTTTTCTAGAAATTCAACCATTAAAATTTCACCAAAACTATTTGATTAAAACCCATTCCATTTCATTAAAAACAAATTCCAAGTCAACCAATCCCTTTCAAACAACCATTATCCATTTCAAAAATTCACCCAAGTGTCTCTTCAGAACCCTCTAGAAATAAAGATGAAAGCCCATTTCAAATTTCACAAAAGCTCCCTAGAAAAAATCCAACTATTCAAAAAATATTTCAAAAACCAATTCATCTAATTTAATTACTCGTCAAAAATTCATTATTTTAAAATTAACACATACTTCTCAAACATTATATTTCAACAATCCGTCTGTTTATATTATAGAAAAATAATCCCATTAAACCATTTATTCTTTATCATAATATTAGTTTTAGAAAAACCAAACTTCCCAAAACATATCATAATGTAAATCATGAAAATCCATTTTCCATTTCTTCGAAAATCCAACAATTCCATTAAAACCCAGTTTTAAAAATTATCATAGAAGGATTATTAATGTAATTTCTAGAATTCAAGTAGATTCAATGAGACCCAAAATATGGAACTATTTTTAGTTGGTGAGTTGACCATACGATTGGTTTCCATATGGAAAACACAATATAAACACAGAGTGCCTTCAAGAAAAATACCCCTAACTCCACATGGATTTTGAGGCATTGTAATTTAACCTAGACCATTATCCCAACATTTATTGTCATATTACAATAACCAAAAAAACCTAAAGACACAAAAAATAACACGATTGGTACTCCCATGAAAACCCAAGGATAAAAATGAGAAATATTTCATGACGCTATTCCGGAACTTACCCCTCGAGTTCTGACAGTACTAGATTATATCTACCATGACATCCGCAAATAAAAAAGGGAACTCAAAAGAGTATGGTCCTCTATGAGTCAACATGCCTTGATACCATTTTTTTACAAACCATGCTGGGTCACCATCCAACATTGTTCCAGATCCAGTCCGCAGAAAGGACTGAATAACATTCCCAAAGACCATGGGATGGAAAATGTTTCTCAAAATCAAATAAAACAATAGAGGAATGATTTACACTAATTAATCAAATTGAAATAGGCAACAAAAACAAAAAAAATATCTGAAAAATTCAACCAATAAAGCCTTTAACAATTACCTGATTTTATGATTATAGACTAAAATAACCATAAAATGGAGATAACAAAAACGGAAAACTAGAAAATTTCCCCAAACCTCCGTGAAAAAAGAGGCGAACATCCTCATGTTTCCACCAATTAGATCCACCACTAGAGCCACTATAAACCCATCCATTCAACATAAAATGTAATTCATTAACATGAAACAAATGGACAATAAAGTCTACATAAAACCAATAGTGTATGAATAGTGTAATGCAATGCCATGTAAGATGGCACTTAGATAAAATATTCCATGTACTAGACAAAAATGAAAAATAAACATTTTTGTATTATAATGAATGTAATTATAGAACAATTTTAGGGAAAATTAATTTAAATCAAAATGACATGGAATAAATGAAACATTAAATGGAAAATATTTTCAAAGAATAAATCTTTAAATGGAAATAGTATCAAATAATGGAACATTAAATGGAAAAAGTTTCAATGAATGAAACATTAAATGAAAAAATTATCAAAGAATGAAACTATAAATGTAAATATGTTTCAATGAATGAAACTTTAATTGGAAACAATCTTGACATTAAAATTACCAACCCTACAAACCGTATTAAGATGGTAAGTAAAATGTAAACATTGAGCACTAGTCACCGAAAATACCACTAGGCACTAGCAATAGTAGGGCATTATGTACCTCATATCTCAGTGAAGTGTGGTACAAAATCCATGATCAACATCTTTCTCATGCATAAGACAACAGATAGGAGAAACAACCAAAATTCTAGTGGTCTCAAATTTACATTCATATTTAGATAGTGTTGTCGTCATTAATCATACTAAGTGATACCATCACAATCCACTTCCAAATCACTAGCATACAAGCCCTAGTCCTCCCACCCAAATACCCATGCATCCATTTTTGTTCTCAATCAAGTTTCACATGTCACATAATATCTATTACACAATTCATTCAACAAACCATGAATTACATATCACAAATAACCACTTACACCTCAAAATGCATTTTGGAGAACATACACACACCAAAAAATTTCCCCAAAATGATTCACACCCTTTATATAATTTAATCAACCATTATAGAAACATAATTCTTAAACAAATATTACATTTAACCAGATCAAACTATCGGAATATGGTTTTCCAAAAATCAATATTTTCCACATTCAAACATTTTTGAACATTTTACCACTTTTTAAAATCAACAAATTTTTAAAGTACCGCAATCATTATCTTTTTCAAAATATCACAAATGAAAATAACATTAAACATATTCAAATATTTACATTTTTTCAAAAAATCAATGATTATTTCTCAAAATTTAATTTGAACTCATATTAGGATGTCATTTAGACAATGTATGTCAAGATATTCTCATTGGATAAACCCATAAAACGACATTAAAAATATTATAAGTTTCTCTAAAACACATATGTACCCAACTCCCTCGTAATGGGAAGTTTAACATAAATTTATTAGCTATGTTTTTTTATGATCTACATTTCAAATCCAAACACTCCTTATTCTTTATATCATCTAAAATCATGGAATAAATCATTTTGAATTTCAACCTCAAGACCTAAAAAATTTATGACCACTTTTTCCACAATGATTCAAGGACCAAGATGATACCAATTGTAACATCATTCCCATTATCATTAGATTGAGATGTTAGAAGGATTTTAATTTTCCTTAAGTGACATCCCTAAGATGCCAAAGGCTGACAATAAATGCCAAGGGATTCATTTTAAATTCATGTATAATTCTTCGTTTAAAAATAAAACAACAAACCAAACATGCCATAACCAAATAAACAACTCCATGATGCATTATAGAAGAAAGAAAACTCAATAATACCATTTTTAACAAAATCAACTAAAAGAAGTACGCCAAAAGAAGAATTCAATACAAACATGAAATAATGAAAGACTACAAAACCAATGAAACTCTAATACAACCATAAATTCAAAGATTCACCATCCTAATGTTCCACTCCACAAAACAAGCCATGTCCACTAATCACCACTAGAGATGTTTGATACATTAACATTTTCCATGTCCTAATAAATAATATCTAAAAAAGCACAAAATATCCAGAGTAGGGCTGAGTAAAGAAACTCATTAGGCTTCTTCCAAATGACTTCCCTACTCACACCACTAGGATAGAACATGTTATCACATTTATATGAAATGGTTTATATAAAATAATGCTTAAAAAGGTTCATATCAGAATTTAAAAAGATCAATAATGAAATGGTTTTCATAACAAATATCTAAATCTAAGTAAAGCATCTAGTCAATGATCCAATTTTTTTCAAATTCCATCATAGAATAAAGGATTTTTTTCCTCATCTCCAAATATCCAACCTTTCATGGAACATGGACCTCCCTATATTCACAGGAGGCGAGTCATCCTTTCACTAAGAAGAATATTAATGAACCATTTAATGGGGGTATCCCTGATACTTATCTATCCCACTAATTATGGGGGGACTCCTTACCCTAATCTATCCCAAATATACATGATCACAGAAAATAATTATGCCAAAAAACCAATTCAACCATTTCAATAATACAATACATTTATAGAATTTTTTTGAAATTAATAGTTTAAATAATACCAACCATGTATTAGAAACCCTATTTAATGAAAAAAACCAATCATTAATTTTAATTTTCGCAATTTAATATTGAATTATAAATTTCACTTTCCACAAAAATGACCAATTTCGACAATTCTATGAACCGTCAATAAAAAGGTTTCCAAAAAAAATTAATTAAAATCAATTCTACAACTACATTAAATTGAAACAATCAATTTGAAACTATTCTTTCATTTTTTAAATTTGGATTCAAGAGTGAATACACATATCTACATAATTTTGATGTAAACCAAGAACAACACAAGAACGTCAATAAAACCAAGTCGAATCTCTGAAAACCAAACTTTTAGTTCTTCCCCTAAAATAAAAAAAGCCAAATATAATCATATTTTGAATCAAATACCTTATATATATAAAAAAACGTAGATATAATAAATCAATAGAGAGGGACAATTAAATCTATGAAAAATCAAGTTGAACTACCCAAAATGATGAATTTGCATAAGAATAATGCTTCATCACACTAGTAATCACCACTGGATCACATGTAACTCGATGGGGTGAGGGTATCCAACCATTGGTTTGAAAAAAAATCTCAAGTTAGGAACTATTTGGACAGAAAACGATGGAGTTATAGGTGAAAACGTGTTTGATTCTCAATTTAAATATCTATCTTTTAAACCATGCATAGTTAGTCACACAGTTAGGAAAACCATACGTTAACCATTCACCAATATTGGCCTCAGGGGAGACCCCACATGGTTGTCTGGAACGATGAGACATACAATTCCAAAATCATTGCAACACTCATTGTCTCCTGGTGCACAATTTCTTGAATGTGTTGCATGGGTTTCACTAACCATGCACCAGCTGTGCACTATTAAAAAATCAACAATACAACCCAAAAGTCTTCTAAAACCTCCCAGAATTCACCCATATATTTTAAATACTTAGAAAACATAAATATAGGGTAACATAATTGAAAATGGTGGTGTTACACTCCTCATCATGAAAATTAAAATATATATTTCAAATTTCCCACTAATTGTTGATTCATTGTGATACTGGTTAATCTAAATTTTCTTCAGCATCTATCATTATCCATGGAACAATTAATATGAGTATTCAATTATAAGACCCTATTTTCTATTCTATTTTCCTTTAAATTACACTTTACTATGGAATATAAATTTTCATATATTTTTACCATTCTAAAACAATAACATTAGATTTAAATTGTTTTATTTGTATGTTTATTATTGGTATTGAATTCATTTAGTGCTCTCCCAAATAATTTATTTTTGTGAAACACTATTTCTTTGATAAAAATTTAGGGAATTCTTTGACAAGAGTTCTGAATCCAAATTTTCATCAAGATAAAACGTTTGATGTTATGTTCAATCCCTTAGACTCATTGATAAATTTTTGTGACAGTTCCTTATATTTAAAATTATAACATTGATCAAATTAACGAGTTCCATTTTATGATTCATGGATTTTTTTTTCATCATCGTTTAACCCAATTTCATAACTGTTTACATTTACATCCATGATCCATCTATCTTTTTACTCCTGGGATTTCAATACAATCAACTATTCAATATTTATTCTCCACATTATACATTAGATCAAGAATATTTTAAATATTCTATACCTTTTTACATATTATTATTTCAATTTATCAATAATTTAATGATTATAATATTTTTTCTAAAACATAAAAATAAATTATTATCATTTAATAAAATTTCATTTATTTTCCATAAATATCTCAAGGATAATATCCCCATGGTTATTGTCCAACAAATAATTGAGTCCCATGTTACCCAAAATTCATTTTCTTATCTATTGGTGTAAACATACCATTAAAATTTTAAATTGGTATCGAAACAAAATTATTCATTGTAGTCCTTAAAGTAATAAATATCTACTTCTAAAATTAATTCATGAAATCAACCTTCTATGGGAGAATGTTATTCTTCCTAAAAAATATCATTTTTTTCTCTGAATCACCTTACATGCCAATGTGGTTAAACTTCCTCTAAAATTTAGATTTCTACGAAAACATTAAATTAATGGCCCATCCATTCAATATCATATTTAGAAAAATAGAGGCTATTTTTTCAACATTCTTTTTTATTGATACTATAGGAACATATCGAAATTACATTAATTAACTCACATTATATTAAATTATCCTATATTAAAGGATTCTTAATTGAATATAATGAAAAAACTATTTAAACTAAAATTATGGTCGTAACATACTAAATCATAATAATTAATTCTCCTATAATTATATTTTGGAATCCATATAATAATAATTTCTTAGGAAATATTTCTTGGACTACCAAGATAATTAGATTCAATTGATAAGGAATAATTCACGGTATGTTCTTAAAAATATCTTCTTCCTCCCAATCCCTATAAAATTAACACATTCTCTTACCAAGAACATTGATATGGTCTAATATTATATCAAAATATACATGTTGGTGTATCATTATGTTTTTTATTTATTCTAAATCACATTAGGATTGTCCTCTTTTTACATTTTTCACATTTAATGGTATTCAATATTTACCCCCACAATGAATATAATGATTTAGAATAAATCACCTTATTTATATGATGTTTTATGTTACTTACCTTAGGTGATGATTTCATATTTGTTCACTATTCAATTTATTTGGATCACTTCCATACATGGATGTCCTTTCAATATCAATTTCAACTCATTGTATAAAAATATTATAGACATTTGTTCCATGTTATCAAAAAACACTCTATATTTGATTCATAAAAAATTATTAATTTTACATATAGATGATTACAAATCACTAATAACTAAATATATATACTAAATCATCGAAAGAGATAATGTATCCTTTAAAAAAATTATCTCATACCAATTTTGGGAACCACTATATAAAATACACTAAGAGAGTGGGAAATAAGGGCATGTAAATTCAAAAATTCCAATTCAATGATCTTCATCAGCATATAATTGTAATTATTCATTTTCACTCAAATTTTATGAAAACAATAACAAAAATAGATATGAAATTTTACATAGTTCTTCGTAACTGGTCTATGTTGAATTAAAAAAATAATGATGTTAAGGTTATGGATATATTGCATGTTCCAGTTAGGAACATTCCTCACATGTATTTGTTTAAATTAAATTTTTAATACAACATATAATGATTAAGAATACATATTTATAGAAAATATACCCAATATTAATAGAAATATAACACAGTATCCATGTATAATGGTTTTTCCATTAAATACATTCCCTAGGACAAGTTGAGGAAGACCGCAGCTAGTTGAGAAATCCGAGCCCAAAAGTCCGAAATATCATCATAGGATCCTGCATCATAAAGCCCGTTCAAGCTAACCCAACCCTCATAACCTCATGAAGCATTGATGGAAGGCACTGATAATCGGACGATCCCCACGAACACCAAAAAGGAAGTTGATGATAGGCTTCATGAGTCTTTAGAGCCTCACAACCACTGCAAAGGAAGTTGATGGTTGGATATGTGAGTCCCACGATCCCCACATCTCTTCATGTAGATGATTTTTTTCTTCACAAATCACCTCTGAGCATCTTGAGACCCCTTCATCAATAAATATCCATCTCATCCCCAATAATAGGCATTGTTACCAAGACCTTATGTTTTTCGAGCTCCCTTTTCAGATCCTAAGAAAAAAATGAATTTCCCATGGTAATAGAGCATCATGAAGAACCCTTTCCCTCAATCTTATTTTACCTTTCATATGGTGGGGATTACCTTCATGAAATCCTACACCCTCTTGAAGTAGTAAGTCCCTATGAGGTATATAAGGATTCGTGAAGTACTAAGCCTTCACAATGCACTTCTATTAGAACTCGTTCCTCCATGAATGGGTTGGGTCACCCTTATTTGTAGAGCTCCTACCTTCCTGAAGCCACTAACCTTCATGAAGCACCAAAGATTCATGAAGAAACGCTTGTCAAGGTCCCTTACTTTTTTATATACTCTCACATGCAGCCCTATAATCATGTAAGTAGTAATTTTTTGATCCATTGGGGGGGTGTTTTTTATTACATGTCTCTAACTTATGCTTATACACATATCCACAATAAAATCCATTTCTTAGTTAACATTTCTACATTAACGTGGGCCCCTCGAGTAATCACTCCTCCACTCCATAATATCATGTCATTGGTGATTCCATTCCATCCCATGTATTGGTAGGAATAAGTAATGATGCCTAATGTTTTAGGATAATGTCCTCCTCATTCGAGAAATAGGATGAAATACTTCCAGGCATCATCGTCCTCAGCAATAAAAATTAAAATTTAGGCTCGCCCCATGAAATGAATATGGGGTTCTATACATAAAGAATTTACCACACCCCCTCATCTTCATGACTGTGATATCTCCTTCACCCTCCAAGTAGGGTATGATATCCTCCTCACATGGAATGTGATCCTCTTTGGGAATCCATTCTGGTTTAAGCCCCAATCTTTATCTCCCTAGGCCACCTAAGTGTAGAAGACGCACATCACCTCTCATGAAGAAACCTTTTGTGACATGATCATCAGCTCCACCACTACCTCTTGTTCCTCACATCAAAAATGATTCATGCATGCTTAATGTTAACACCAATCACTTCTCCATACGACCCACCTTAGCATGAAATCCCCATCCCCATAGTTTTGAACTATATGGTTTTCTATCCATGTCATCAAAACATGATATGTAGGAAGCCTCCTAGAGGTCCAATACCCACCAAAGGTAAACATTGGAAGTCCCTTTTAGGGATGTACCCTCAGGATGTGACATCTTACCTTTATGGGAAACATCCCCGAACTCCACTTCCCTGAGGCATTTTGATCCATTTATATGGGAATCTTACGATGCATAAGTGATATAAAGTCAAATAGAAGCTATCAATGGGTAATTTTGGACGTTGTGATGAACTACATAAATTTTGATCAGTATGATTTAAATAGGGTACATAGCAACCCTCCCTAAGGTTCAATAAAAACACCATCACATTCACATCAATTCCCCCTCTCCCTTACCATAAGATGTTAAACTGCATGGGATACCAGAATTGCATGGACTTTGATCCCTATCTTCTAAGAAAGGTATATTGGATGCCACTCTATGTTTAAATCCCATCATCCATTCTCATCCTGGTCTTTCACTAAAACAATTTGGTCTTGGTAGGATCATGCCCCATCCTGATAGCCACATTTCCTTTTGGTCCACATCCATGAGCCCCATTTTCAAGATTAATCTTGTTAATAACCACTTCTCCCATCTCCAACAAAATGGACATTGATTCCCATCCAGTAGGATATGTAGAAAGCCTCCATGAGGTTCAATCCCATCACTACCCAAACTCCATCTATTCCTTTATCACTTCCTCCACATTAAATCTGATTCATACCCATGCCACCACAACCCTATGAGATCACGCCATCATCATCACCACTTCTCCTAGTAGAATTTGGGAATCCAGCCATGTGCAAGCACAACACAGTCCATATTCATCTAACCAAGAGCGTTCCTCTTGAGACAGAAAGCTATCAAAGTGTAAACACAAATCACCCTTTCAAACAACATTAATTTTGATCCCTATCTTATAAATTGGGTATGTAGGAAGCCTCCCAGAGATTCAATCTAAGCCAATGGAAGGCCTTGGTGTCCCCTCATTGGGGCCCACCTTCACCGATCCACCCTCAATAGTGTCTAAATCATCCTTAACAGTGTGAAATTTTCCATTTTGGGGGAAAAACATCTTGAGTCCAACTTTTTTGGGCATCGTGATCCTCCCATATGGTAAATATTTTAGGTGATCCCTCTTAGGAATGTAGCCATTTGATCCACATTTATATGTTTTTTGATCAATATGATTTGTCTTTGCAAGATGTTCCCCTCGCGATCAACCTCGTTTTAAACATGAGATGCTTGGAAAATCCTCAAAATAAACTCCTTCAACATAACTGTCTCTTCTAGAAGTTAAACATTTAGCGTACCCCATTTTAAACATGGGATGATGAGGAATATCTTTGAAGACAAGCCTCCAACATAAGATACCCCATGATCGATGATGGAAGCCTCATGATTCTGCATCCTTGAGAAGTCCTCTTATGAGAAAGAATATAGGTCCTCTAATGTTACAGTGTCCAGACATGATAACAGATGGGAAATGTAAAAAAATCCCTAACCAAAGGTTACTTCCATTACTATACACCTTAGAATGTCATGAAAAAAGCTACATAATTAACAAAAATCCATTATTTGATGGAACTATGAATAAGGTTCACGAACATTGTCTTAATCTATGAGCGGGACCTGGACTAGGTGAACAATTATGAGGAGGAATCTCTGGAAGGTGGAACCAACATACAATCATCCCATTAAGATCATGTAGAATACATCCCTAAAGAGGTGATGAATTCCACCGACCACTGGAATGTGTGAATGCGGTTAAACCATGTGGCCCATCCTTTCTGGGAGAACAACGAGGCGGGATTGCCCCTGCAAAAAGTGCTGGAAATAGAAAATAGTGAAACCAACATGAACTCTTCTCTTAAATATGGGATTACTAATAGTCGATATATCTGAAAATGTGCGTGAAACCGAATCTAGTTACTAGTTTCCTGGCCTCATCATTAAAAAATTGGGAATACCATGAAACTCACTAGAATATTGTGGCAGTTAATCAATGTGATTTCCAGACTGTGACATCACTATAATGGATATATCTATCCCCGTTCATGTACTATTGGACAATGATATGGAATTAGGAACTACATTACTTGTATCAGTATTGAATTAAAAATATTTCTTCTTTATAGATCTCGGCTATAGGAAACCAATCGCCCCAACCTGCAGACAATGGGGCTTAAGGAACATCAATGCTGAAATTTCACACGACTCCACAAATGCAATGAATTAATTCATAGCCATGAATACCGGGTTCCCACACCGCATCTCACCCTATGAAATCATCCATATAAGGTTGATAGACTCTGTTGTCTGATGATATGAGAAAGAGGGGGTCAATAACACTATGTACATGACCCAATAGGATTTGAAGGAATCGATTCCTCACCATCATTACTGCCCACATGTCCATGAAGGGAGATGATACTCTCAACTCCCTTGTTCAACTACTTTGGGAGACTCTCTCTGGTGTGATCCTCGGACTCACTCCCCTAGGACAATAATGTAAAAGGATATTCGAGTCATCCCCACTATAAAAACAGCGCAGTATATGACAAGAAGGGATCGCAACAGGCACCGTTAACACCACCAACCGAATCCTTAGATGGAGAGCATGTTGTTTTCTTTCATCCTTCACTGGCCACGTTCTAGATAACCTGAATCTGAAAACATGCGCAAGCGCAAAAGGATTCCCATCTTGCGGAATCATCTTAATCAACTCCTATGGCTCATGCCACCACCGATGTATATTACTGGCTCCCTGATACTACAATGTAGGTGCACTCCAATTCCCGATCATGATTGAGAAATTATCCACCACATGTATAGGCTGGGTTGGCACTTTCAGTAACCATAACTACAAGCATCCATCATAGACCGACCTATGATAATAATATCTATTATGAAGGTCTACCCTGTATCATCACTAGCTATAGGAGAGGTTCCCCCCAGCTCTCTCACATAGTATGGTGGTCCTCCCCATTTTACTAGTATCATCCAGAGTAAAGTTCCTCCTCTATACATGTCCTAGAAGAATGGATGTACTGCCAATTTAAGGACCCTAGAACACCCTTAGAGGGGAGGGGTGAATCAGGGTAACTATTTTTTGTTTTTAAAGTGGTGGATCTTATTCCCACATTGGTAGTAACCTGTTACATCAGTCAGTCAAATTAATGAATGGAGAAGAAATATAACATTTACTTAGTTCACCACAATGGGCTACATTAAAGGAAAATATGCCAAAAATGTGTCAATTGTACATAAATTCTATAATCTTAAACTATTGTAAAGTACAAAAGTTTGGACATAGTAACCCTGTACCGGGAAAATTGCCCTAAAAAAAGTTCAATGATAGATCACCACTTACCTAGAGAACAATTCAATAAACTCCCCCTAACTCAGTAATGTGAGAGATGTCTAACTTAGTTTATCAACTTGAAAGTCACCTTAATAGATTTGCATTGAAGTCATTGTCCCTTTCCATCATGAGACATTGCTTGCATCAGAGTCCTGAATTAATTCTCACAAAAATCCATGAACACTCAACACTAAATCTCAAAACATCACCTCACAAATCCCCTTTGTAGAGCTCCACCCATTGCGGAGAAAAACACCTCGTAGAGCAAAACCCTTCGCAGAGATCACTACCTCATAGAGCATAACCCTTCACCGAGCTCATTACCTCATAGAAAAACCAACTTCATGATGCTCATGGATCCAATGTAGGACTCCCCATATTCACATATCTCAATTGACTTAGAAGCATTATTTTCATTCAAGACTTTAAAATAGACTTCGTGATTCTCATGCTCACTTAGAACAACTTGATTCATGGAGTACCCTTTGCCTCGCAAAGTCACATCGACAATAGATTTTCTATCAAAAAAATGGAATGAAGAGGGGTAGCCTCTTATTTATAGGAATGGATGAACGTGGAGCTCCACTTCTTCAGGCGCAAAACCAAGATTAGTCAAAACATCTCTATATCCCTTCCTCCATCTCATAAAGCTCCACTAAAATTTCCGGTTCATAGATATCATCATAACTATAAAGAAACATTGTCTCAAATCACAGAGCATCATTTCTTTGAAATCCACATGGGAGTCTTCTCTAAAAACATGGCCTTACCATATAAATGAAATTTTGATTCTAGAAGAAAACAACTTTCGAAGCTCAGAGATCAAAATCTCATAATCCCAGAGCACACCATCACAATCATCATTGTCTTTGTGAAACAATCTTCTTGAATCCCATATCGGTGAAACTCATTCATTTTCCATAGTTTTTTAAGGCTATCAAGAAATACCACATTCCTCAATGCTCTCCATTCCCCAAATTTTGGACCCAAAATTTTTTGAAAACACTGGGAAATAGCATCAACTTCAAATCTATATACAATTTTAACTATATGATTCTTTTCATTCCAATATCCATGAGAATCTATTAGAGGATTGAAGAAAAACAAACACCATGCTCTTTTTTCATCAAATTATAGAATGGGATCCAACAATCTCCCCATTTGGGAATGTTGGAAATCTCTAAATAAATTTAATAGATTTCCACCTACTAGAAAACCATGTTTTTCAAGAATAAACTAAACCAATGCTCCATTTCTAAGTGAGAAATGATGTTTGTAAAAAACAAGAGGTAAGACATGAATCATGTTCTCATGTGTTCAAATGTACACTCTAACTGCTTCCTTATGACACAAATTCTCCATTTTCCAACAACCATCCTGTAATCATAAAAATATTTTTAATTTATCCATTTTCTCCCACATTGGAAATAATCCAAATGTCCGGTATTTAGACATTTTATACCTCATAAAAAACACTCCCTCGGGATCTTATCTCCCCCATAAACTGACATCACTTCCATAAACAAATTAACACTGGGAGGTGGCTAAACACTGAGGATTATCATATGTTTCTATAACACATCAGATGATAGTGTCTTGGTCATAATGTCAATAACATGTAAATCTATCCCCACATTGTCCATTCTGATCACACTTTGTTCAACATTTTCCTTGATGAAGTGGTGTCTAATATTAATATGTTTTGTACGAGAATTATGAACATTATTAATTATAAGATCAATTGCGCTCTTGTTATCACATAAAATAACCATTGGTTGTTTCACCTCATCACCTATGACAGTCAGTTTCTTCTTCATCCAATGTAACTGATTTTATTCCTTGGTATTATAGATATATATTGCTTCAGCAGTACTATCTGATGTACGATCCCTTTTCTTGCTCAACCATCCCACACATTTATTCCTAATATAGAATGATCTACTGCTGGTGGACTCATTTTCCACTGCGTATCCATCCTAGTCAGCATAAAAAAATGTTGATAGTTTATTGTCTCTTCCTGTAGCAAAGTATAACCTGTAACAATGGGTACATTGAATGTACCTCCTAATTTTCTAAACTACAAACATATCCTCCTAATTTGGATTACTCTTAAAGCGGGCCGTTAGGTATGTTTGAAATATAGTATACGTCCATGTATTTTTCAGGTAGAGTAGGATTCCTATGATTCAATTGTACATTGTGGGATCCACAAACATTCCATTCTCATGCTTTTCGAGTTTTCTTCCAACCGCAATATGAGTCGCCATGGGTTTGGAATCATGCATATTGAATTTCTTCAGTAAATATCTTACATACTTTTTAGTTGAAATTCATGTGTAATCCTTCTTATTAATCACCTATAACACTAAAAAGTATGTGAGTTCAGCAATCATGGACATTTTAAATTTTGATTTCATGTGATTGGAAAATTCATCCGCTGATCCTTTCCTGCTTCCACTGAAAATTATATCATCCATGTATACCAATACAATGAACGAATACTTTTTTGAATTCTTCGCATATATATTGGGATCCAATCCTCCTCTTTTAAGACCAATCATTATCACATAAGAGTCCAATCGACAGTACTATGACCAAGGTGCCTCTTTCAGGCCATAGAGAGCTTTATTTAATTTTTAAACCTTCAGTTCATCATTGCTAACCAAGAACCCCATGGGTTGTTCTATGTAGGATTCTTCTTCCAAAAATACATTTAAGAATACTATATTGACATCCATTTGATAAAATTTATATCCTATTTATATTTCCATGGCAGGAAATAACCTGATTGACTCAAGTCTTTCTACTGGATCAAATGTCTCTTCAACATCTGCGCCATCAATTTCATAGTATCCTTTAAAAACCAAGCACATCTTGTTTCTGATCACATGTCCATGCTCTTCAAACTTGATCTTGATAATCCACATCATATCAAATAAAGTGTGACCTTAGGGTCTCCTGAATAGGTACCATTTTTTATTCTTGTCAATCTCATCTAACTCTTCATTCATGGATTTCAATAATGATTCATCGTTTTCATCTTCTTCAGATTAGTATGGTTCCACAACTAATAGGAATACAGATTGTGAATTATTTCTCATTGTCTTTTTCTATGTGGGTGATCTTCAATCCTCAATAATATCAGATCGATGAATTTATGCTCTTCAATTCCTCCTTTTAGATTCAACTTAATTCTCTCCTGCCATGGTTTCCTCTTCATATTCTTTTTCTGAGTCAACATCATGATGTGTCTTATGAGAATTGTTTACACCTTCCTATGTTTCTATATTTTCTTTTTCACCATGCTAACCTTATTCATCATCTTTTATCACATGAACATATGAATTCCTTAAAGAACTTTTTGTTTTTTCTTCAATGATCATAACATCTCTTCTTTCTACAATCCCTAGCAATCGCTTATTGAAACCATTGTAGTATTTTCTATTCATTGAGTATCCATGAAAAATTCCATCATTTGTATTGTCACCTTACTTACCTTGACTTCTTTCATTGTTTCTGATGAAACATTTAATACCAAAAGTAATAAATTATTTCATAGAGGGATTCCTTCTGTGAAAAAATTCATAAAGTGACATTGTGTCACCCATATAAATCCCTGTTTGATTTTGAATATACACAACTTCTAAAACAATCTTTTTCTAGTAATGTCGTGGAATAAAACACTCAATCATCATAGTTCTGGCCATGTTTTTTACCTATCGATTCTTGTGCTCAATAACTCAATTTTGTTGGGGAGTTCTCACAGATTCCACCTCATGTTGTAAACCATGATTCTCTAGATAACTTTACAATTCAATGGATGTGTATTCCACAAAATTTTCATACCGTAAGAATTTTATTTTCTATTCAGTATCAATCTTGGTGATTTGACGACATGTTCTCTTGAAATCACACACTTCTGGTGATTTTAAAACATGATCAACTATTAGGTTCCCTTTATTCTAGTCCACATTATTTGCAACATCTGATGTTTCAGCATCACAACCAATTCCACTGTTTCCCATGGCTGTGGGTCTTTGATCTCTGAAAATATTTTCAACTCCATCAAACCCTCATTTTTCTCTCTCCTACAGCTCAGCATCCAGGAACCTACCAAATTGTATTTTCTTATTTTCTTCTAATAAACATGATTAACTTTTGATTATACTACAAAGTGTAACATATTTATATGATTCTTCCACCATTTCATTCCACTTATTGCATATCTTAAATCTATTCTCAAGCATACCAAAAGCATCCTTAAGTTGTAAATTAGGATCCACATTAGTTGTCAACTAGTTATCTCTATCTTTATCTATTGATGGTTCTAAATTTTCAATGGTAGCCATCATGGAAGCATGTTCACCAGTTTAAAATTCTGGTTCTTCTTCTTCATCGAATTCATTCTCACCATTATCATCATCACAAATAAAACACTTCTTCTCTACTTTCTGTCTAGATTTGAATTATCCCTTTTTAAAAAACATTTTCTGAGGCTTCTCAATGTTTTCACCTTCTATTTATTCATCTCTAAAAATTCTTGAGAACTGAGAGGCAATGTACCCTACATTTTAACAACAAAAGAAAGATAGAGATAATTTCTCTTTAAATTTCAATTTTCCCTTATAAAACTACCTGTCTATGAGTGAAAGAATTTATTTTTCGTCACCATCTTCACCAATACTATCTTTTGAAATTTTCAGTTTTTATATGGATTTGAATGCCATATCCTTGATCACTCGAGTCGTATCATCTTCTGGATAAACTCTCATTTCACATCCCACCATGTTACTCAGCAGATCATCCAAATAATGTTTGGAAAGATATCATTCCTCAAGGGCTGACACCTTTTAATTTTACATTGGTGGATGTCTTCTAAATATTTTATTTATAATATAAACTTCTTTGATTTAATCACCTAGACCTCAAATTTCTCCAACCACTTAAGTAATTAGATTAAATAAAGAGTTTTTATTCTCATCATGATGCATCTTCAGATTTTTAGACCTATTGTGCAGGAGATGTAGTTTTTACCCCTTAACTTTTCAATCTACTTCATAAATATGGTTACGTTTATCCCACATGGCCTTTTCAAAGGATCAACTCGTCACCATTAGATAGATCTGATCAAAAAGGGCTACAGTGAGAGCATTCTACACTTTAGCGTCT
Source organism: Viscum album (assembly GCA_963277665.1). Lineage (NCBI taxonomy): Eukaryota > Viridiplantae > Streptophyta > Magnoliopsida > Santalales > Viscaceae > Viscum > Viscum album. Next base: position 1,107,279,260 of record OY728140.1, read on the forward strand.
GCATCAAGAATTTTCCTCTCTACATCAGTCATAACCAACCCTATTGGATCAGTAACTTGTATTCCTTTCATAGTATAAAATAACAATTATATTCTATAAGATCTTAGATAAGATAATATTCTATTTTTCTAAATCTTAAAATTACTTTCACCAAAGTGGGGAAATCCCCTGAAATTATTTGAATTATATATCATTGTAAAACACATATCAAACACCAGCAACCTCACTCTGAAACCATGTGTAGGACCCTATAACACTCTGAGAGGGGAGGGGTGAAGCAGGGTGTCAACTGTGTCTTTTAAAAGTTGTTAATCTGGTTCCCACATTAGTAGGAACCTGTTAAATCTATCGGTCAAATGAACGAAAGGAGATGACACAACACTTTTACATGGTTCACCCAAAGGGGATACTTCCAAGGAGCATACAATGATAGTGTGTTGGTCATACCTAAATCCAATAATATTCACCAGTTGTGGAGAACAAGAGTTTGGTAATAGTAACTATGTTCTAGATACGCATCTCTTAAAAAAGATGAGGGATGGCTCAATGATTCCCTCAGAACACATCCATAAACACCCCAATATCACTAAAGTGAGAGATGTCTAACTCATTTTATCATCATGGAGGTCACATCAATAGATTGACATTGAAGTCTTTGTCTCTATCCAGCATTAGAATGTACTTGCGTCGTGGACCAGCATATATGGTCACTGAAATCCCTAACCACTCAACACTACAAATCAAAACATCCCTTTGCCAAGCCTCTTTGGAAAGCTCAACCCTTCGTAGAGCACTCCACCTCACACATCAACACCCTTCACGGAGCACACTTTCTCACAGGGCACAACCCATCACAAAGCTCATTGTCTCGCAGAGGCACTGACTTCACAAATCTCACTAAGCCAACGCGATACTCCCCATCTTCACTAATTTAATATGACATAAAATCATTGGCATATTTAAATAAAATAAATTTATCTTTAATAAGCTCAATGTCTCATAGAATAACCTGGTTTGCGGAGCAATCCTTGCTTTGTGAAGTAATAATAACCACAAATTTTCTCTCTTAAAAAATCTGGAATGAATTGGGTTAGCATATTATTTATAGGAATGCTCAAATAAAGAGATCCAATTCATCAGGAACAACATCTGGATCAGTCAAAATGTCCCTACATCGCTTCCTCCATCTCACAAAAATCCACCGAAATATCTGGTTCACTGAGCTCATTGTAACCGCAATGAAACACTGTCTCAAATCGCGGAGCTTCATTTCTTCAAAATCCTCATTTTAATCTTCATGAAAACCATGAATTTACTATATAAATGATATTTTTATTCTAAAAGAAAACATTTCCTGAACATAGAGATCACACTCTCAAAATCACAGAGCACACCGTCACAATATTCATTGTCTTTGAGAAACACATGTCATGAAGCCCCTCACTTCAAAAATCATTCATTTTCATATTTTCATGATGAATTCAAGAAAACAAACTTATTTCAATGATTTCCCTTCCATGTTCTTTTGACCCCAAAAATTTGGCATAGACTATGAAATGAAGTCATCTTCATAACTGCTTACAAAGTTAACTATGTGATACATTTCCTTGAAATCTCCTTGATCATCCATGAGAGGATAGACAACAAACAAAAACCATGATTTTTTTCCCAAAAAAGAACAACCTGGGATCCAACAGCCTTGTTCTCACCATCTTTATAAGAGGTCCTCTATGACCCTATGACCATGAAATAGAATTTCCTCTCCACCTCATCGATATTAAAAATGGAGGTCCTCACCATGTATAGTTCGATCATTAAGAAGGCACTCTTACTAATACCACTTCCAACTGGAACAAAGGTCCTCCCCATGATACTAGAAGCTAATGTGGAGGTCCTCCCAATAGTCTTACCAACTCTGATAGAGGTCCTAACTTCACATTTATCAATCAATGTAGAGTTCCTTCTCGTGTTCCATTTTAAATATGTCTAGGTGCTCCCCACACCTCAAATAATCAAGGTGGATGTTCTTACCTCTACCTTAGCAGTCCAAGAAAGGTTCATCCACGATTCAATGAAAATAGGTATGGACGTCCTCCCCACATCCTAAAATGTCGATGAGTAGATCCTCCCAAAACAATCAACCAACCACAATAAATTCCTCCCTGTGTTTAAAAAGTTTATTATCCCAATGAACTATCCCAGGGAAGAAGGGAGAACCATCGCCGCCGAAGGGAGAACTCTGAGAAGTGCTATATTGTATTAAATCCCACCAACTTCTCTACATTAAATTCTAAGTGGGAGAAACTGATAGAGACTCCAACCCATTCAACTACATCATAGTATGGGGTAGGAACCTATCATGTGAGTTTCATCATTCCAGAAGATGAGTTGTAAAATATCCTTGAATACCATCATAGGTACATACAAGTGGAAGAAGATTTGGGATTCTTCTACAATATTGTTGTGCATCCCTCCCTATCATCAATAGTTTCATTATATAACTAATCATGAGATCATGGAGAGTTATTCTATTTATTTTTTTCAGTGATAACCCTCCATATTCCTCACCAATTTCCATATTCATTTGATGTAAAGCAGTGTAAAATTCTTCATCCTATAGGGACATGTTGATGTGGTCGGTACCATCCCTGAGTGATGACCCGGTCTAAAACAACCTGTCAGCTTACAAAACATTCAATCCACTGAATATTCCACCACTATATTGGTCTACCTTAGTGCCACAACCAGTTCCTTAGCCACCCCCATTTGAATAGTGGGGAAACCAAAAGTCAGACTCCACTTCTGAAAAAAGATGTTTTTTGGACACTTTAGAATCCAATTAGTTGTCCAATATTTTTTGGTCGATTGCAACTCCTGACATTGAAATTTTGTGGTCACTAACTCTAGATGAGTTTTTATTCATTCATCAGAAAATATGAGTGATGAATTTCCTCATGTAAAGTCAATTGATGGATTATCCAATGTGCTAAGAGAAATGATAATACTATTTTCAGAAGTGTTTTATGGTTGAATTAGCAGCAGTCCGAGTGGTTCTGCACCCCAAATTATCTTTTTACCACCAAACCCTTCAAAAACTATGAATTTATAGATTTACCATGCTCTACAGAATTATTGAGAATGATTCCCCGCATCTGTAGTTTCATGGATGGGGATAATATGCCACTCTTCACATCAATATTATTATTAGGAAGTAGAAACTTCCTGATGACATCCATAATATTCCTCCATGTGCTGTCATGATGAATATGGTCAAGCTCAGCACACTAAAGGAGAGACACACCAATGTAGGTAATGAGGAAGAGGACTCACCCATAGGAAAACAAAAAATCTATTGTAATCCACTAGTGTTTTCACTCACAATAAAAGTTATATGATTGGCTGTAGAGATCCCTCTAAATAATTACACTTAGTTTGAAACACAAATAAGGGTAAAGGGATAACCTAGACCACTAATCTCTCTAGATTATTTGGTTCTGTGTGGAATATAGAGGTTGATCCTGCTATGACCGCCTTTCTCTAGCAACATGTCGAATATGAAAAGGCTAATTGATGTGCTCCATGATGAGAGACGTCTAGATTATAGTGATCCTCAATATAATCCTATCCATAATTCAATGGAATAACAGGGTAAACGATAGGTCCACAACATCCGGATACCTCCCACTAATCATGATGATCCAGTGTATCCCGATAGGGCAATGATCGGTGCATACAGCAATCAACCATGGTATTTATCACCTAGTCTACCCGAGTTGTGTATGAATCCTCCCCAAGACCCAACATGGGTCATTCCATCAATAACTCCTTATGCAATTCCACTAGTAGATCTTCTAGACACTCAACAAGCCGTTGAACCCACCTACCATGTCGACGATCCTAATAATGCATTGGTGGTATGGGATCCTCACCCCAATAGGAATAATCATTAGGATGACCCGATTTCTATAATCATCACATGCCTTGAGGCCCTTGAGACATGACAGGTTTTTGATCCTATCTGATTGAAAAAAAAATTCTACATGTGTGTATGATATTACGACACCACTATATTTTGTGAATCCTACCATATCCACCTTCAATTGAATTGGATTCCCACTCTAGCATTTGGTCCACCTCATTTCAAAATATATTTCAATTTTTGGAACTCCATCCCAATTGGAAGCTTCCATGATTTTGTGTTTTATATCGACATTGGAAGAGGTTATGATGATTTGGTATAGCCAGTTACCCTTCAAGTGTATTTCTCATTAGAAGGTTATTCATCAGATGTTTTTTATAAGATCATATCCACCACATGCAAGACATGTATCACCTACCTATTCATGAAAAATAAATAATAAGATAAGTGAGTCAATGAATTACTCACTAGGTGGACGGGCCTCATGTATTCACTGGACATGCCATTGACTCAAGAGAAGCTACTAAACATGATTATTGGGAATGTTAAGATGAAATTTGTTCCACCCCTTATCACTAAGAATTTCTCAAGTTGATTTCATATATTACTTTTTGACAAGGTTCACCAACTAGAGAAAGCCTTGTAGCAGGCTTTGTGGGTGTGTATGTTGACTCCATCTCCAACAAGAAGAGCCTCTAAGGCCGAGACTATCCTTGTTACTCAGATAGAGGCCCCCAGACCTCTAGTTTGTTTCACTATAAAGGTCTCCTCCATAGCCTCACTATGGAAATCATTTTTAGTTTCATCCCCAGGCTCAACATCACCCATTAAATTGTTAGTACGTTCTTCCACACAATGCACCACTAGCACCCAGTAGAGAGAATTTCGATCTATCCCCACATGATCCTCCAACCCCTCGTCAAGGAAAAACTCCTAGAGTTCCATTTCCATATAGATGAAACCTTACCTACTTATTAAATAAGGATTATTTTCCTAGTCATTTTCTTAACACCATGATTATAGAGATTCTGAAGCTATCAGAATGAAAGAGACCTTAGGAGGTAGATCTCATTGATCATCCCAACTACTTCCCGTATCACTGGTTACATGGAAATATTGTCATTTTGTTCTATATATTCATGGATTGGCTAAAGAACTAGATTTATATAAATATCTTTAAGTTGAGACCAACCCCAAAATAATTAGTGTGAGTTTTTGAAAATCATAGCTATGACATCGTAGGAGAGGGGCATAGGGACTCTAGCCACTTGACATGAAAGTATGATAATTGGCTTTATAGCTTCCATGGTATCACCCCTTCTCATTTGAATTGGCCGAATCATCTTGAATTTTATATATCTATTATGGGTACCACTACAACATCTACATATAAGCCATATAATTTCAAGAAGAGAAGGTGCTACTACCTCAAGAGAAAGAAAAGTTCCCCACCTATGTCGAACCCATCTCACACACATGATGATTTCAAGCCTCCTAGAAATGAAAGTTCCCCCTGAATCTGACTTGTATTTAAATATTCCATGAATGAAGAGAATCAGTGCGGCTCTGTGAATACCATTGAGATAGTGGACCCCTATGTGGTTACTAATGATGCAGGGTTTAATATCAATCCTTATAAGGTTCCCTGCCGATACTATCATTGATGTGGTATTACCCATGTGAATCGTCGAAGAGCCAATTCCATGCATATTTCCAAGACCAGACAGTAGGCTCATCATAGATCCCAATAGGAACATGCCTCTCATCCAGTAATTTCAAATTCACAACCACCACCTTTTTTTCTACTCGACCAGGTCGCGTCACTGCGGCCACATCAGGATCAATCGTGTTTAGCTGTGGACATACCTCAGTCATCTGACAATCATTCGATATTAATTTTCTATGGTTCGCCTAGTAAAAAATTGGATCTTCCAAGCAATAGTTATAATCTCCATGAATCATCTTGTAATGTCTGCAATAATTCCTGCCAAATAAAAACCTCCTCCTAGAAGAAATGTGTGTCTGGAACATAAGTATTATGTTATTAAGAATCATTCCAACATAAAATAAAATATCTCAATTCTCGAGGTCCTCCTTATATTAGAATAAAATTACAAGGCCCTCATAGAGGATCTAAAAATACCACTCCAATCTGAAACAAAGGTAGCCACTATAGAGGCCTTCCCTAATGAGGAAGTCAACTAAGAAGAATATGGAGCCGTCATCTAATTCGTAGAGGAAGATGATGATTCTCTCATATAGGGACATATTTTCCCATTTTACAACACATTCCACCTCAATGTAATTGATATCCAACATTTTTTCATTGATATAGGTTATCAGATTAATCTAATATCATATAGGATGATCCATAAGCTTGGACAGATTGAAGCACATCTATGTCCCTCCAACCTGAAAATTCAGGGTAATGATAGGACCGAGTAGAGACCATGTAGATAGATCCTTCTGAAGTCATACTTAAGTGGTATGGTTTCTATCACATAATTAATGGTTGTCTCATAGGGAATCTCTTACAATTCCCTACTAGGTAGACCCTGCATCCATCTGCAAGTAGATGTTTCCTCCTCGTATCACAAATGCCTCATGTACTCCCTCAATGGTTAAGTGGGAATGCTCCAAGGAAATTCATCTCCTTTATCCTCTTTTCAATCCCTCTACATTGATGACTAATATTTTAAAGGAAATGAGAAATGGGTTTATACTAATGATGTTTAGCACACTACTACTATGGATGAACCATGAACATATTTGGATGATGGTTTTATCCTCATAATTCTCTAGATGTAAGATAAAATGCCAGACATGGGACACTGCCTCATCATTTATGATATAAGATGACGGTACATTCTCAAGAATAAAGAACATCAGAAGATTACCTTGTACTCTTATAAGGGATAGGCTAGACCAATACTAACACCTCTTAAACCTATAAGGTATCAGGATGTTCTCCTCATGGTTACAATGGTAATACAAAACTTCTTGTTTTCCAGGGATGTACTATGTAAACACAGACCAACCTACAACCACTACATTCAAACAACCATGTGTGTGACCCTCAATTGATGTCCTGATGGAATCAGTTCAACAAATTTTTTTCTATGGTTTCAATGGAGTTGGAATCACCTGATGAATATTACATCACTACTCATATTGATGTCAAAATTTCTAGAGGTTCAGTTAACAGAGAGGAATTTCCTCCTCCTAATGATGCCCTTGCCTTTGGAGATGAAGAGTATTTGGAAGATACTCCTCTCTCATTCTAATAGGGTGTCTACATCACCATCAATGAGCAGGTATAGGTGAATCATGGAACTGGGACCAATTAGAGGTTGATAATGATCAGCACAAATATGATTGTAAAGTGTCAACATTTGTATCTAGAATTTCTAATGAAAAACTATGACATGTTTTCTTGTTGTTATGATGAGATTACATGGTTGGAGCTTTAGGTTTCCATCCATCATCTCAGCCTCCTGGTGAGTTGTCACCAACTTAAATAGCCTCATAATAAGATGCACTCTTCTCAATGAATAATAGTAAAGGCTGAAGTTGATAAGCTCATCAATTCCAAAATCATAAAGGAAGTATAGTATGCCACGTGTTTTTTCCACATCGTTTCTGTTAGGAAGAAGAACAGGTAGATCAAAATCTTTGTCGACTTCTTATATCTCAACAACTATTGTCTAAAATATGATTTTACCCTTCCGGTGATGGAGTTATTGATCAATGACACCTCTAGGTTCTATTAACTCTCCTTTATGAAGAGATATAACTAGTATAATGTGCTTTGGAGGGCCAATAAGATGGATAATCAACCAAATTCATGGAAATATATGTTACCATATATTTTTAGGCAACACCTTTTAGTTTTAATAATGTAGAAGAAACCAATCAGTATGAAATACACTGCATATTTCAACAGATCCACAGTATGATAGTGTAATGCTACATGGATGATTTGGTGGTCAAATCCTTATAGTGTTAGGACTATCTAATAATCCTTGGGAGAGAGTTTGACTTCCTCCACTCCTTCCGTGTGAAGATGAGACCCCTGAAATGAGCTTCTGGTGTTAACTCAGTGATGTTTCTCAACATCGTCATTAGATATAGAGCCATTGAGATTGATCCATAGAATATCCTGGCTATTAGTCAGATCCCTCCTTTGATAAACCTCTGAGATCTTCAAGGATTTTAGGGCCAGTTACCCTATATATTCTCATTATTTGTGAATCTAACCAACAATTTTAATACATTTTTAGAATCATAAAAAAAGTTATTGTCCACTAGCGGGATGAAGAGTGTCGAACTGCCTTTGAGGAGATCATGCAGTATATACTACAGCTTCTTGTTTTGATACCCTTTGTCTCAAAAAAGTTTCTCGTACTTTATGTGACCACCCTATAACAATACCTCAACACCCTTATTTTCCATTTGAACAATAGAAGAATAGAGAATATTTTTTTCTATCTTAGTATCATTTTCCATGACACATATAATAGATATTCTTCTATCAAGAAGAAATTCCCCATGATTTTTTTCATAGTTCAGAAGTTATGGAATTATTTTTAACTTAATGATATGTATCTGGTGTCCCTCATGGATCCGATAAAGTACATTTTGAACCAACATATGTTGACATACCATCTAGAAAAGTGGGAAGTGATCCTTCATCAGTTTGACATCAGGTTCATTCTGTAGAAGGAAATCATGGGTAAGGAACTCGAAGACATCTTGGCCACCCATATAGCCCATATAGATCATTTTCTAGATCTTTATTCTATAAATATGTCTGTTCTATTAGCGGATCATGTTATCCCATGTTGGAAGATGCATTTAAAAAACACCTCATGAAGTCCCACTTATAGAAGGACTAGTGACCCCCAACTCAACAGAGTGGGAATGTGAATCATTTTCCCCATGCCTACATAGGCTATCCGCCCATATTCAATATTTTTATCATATGGATCCTCAAAACACAAGTTAAATTATCACAATCTCATCACTGGTATTGAGCTAGATATCATGATTTATGTTCCCCACATACATTTGAACGGTGTATTTGAATTAATCATCATGCATATCAATGGTGACTATATCTTCAAGAATCCAAAGCTTGTGCCCTTGCATAAGCATTATCATCATCACCTAGACTAGTTCCCATTCACGACTATAGGTCAATAACTTCTCCCAGTCACAGAATGGTTGAGCTGATTCCCTTTTTGGTTTAGTAATTTCTCTTGTAGAGATTGAATATGATGATATATTCATTCATATAGAATATCGAAGGGTCATCTCTTCTATCAATTAAGATGATGTTGGAAACCAGTAGATAAACTACCATACCTCTGATGCTTCCACGTTGGGTCATCCGAATCCCCCAGTACTTGAAGAAAAATCATATTGGAAAATTAATTTCATCAAATACCACCATCATTGTAATCTCCTGACATACATGGTTGAGCATGAGTGAGTCCATCGGCAGGTAAGAAAGTTCACCCTAAAGATCTGTCCCAGCATTGATTAGAATCTCTACATAAGTATGTTGGATGGAATACACACCTATAAAATTCAAGGAGACGAGATTCCCAAGAGCATGCAATAGGTTCATGATGCTTCTTATGGTGCTCACCAGATTAAGATGAATCTCTCCAACCATATTCAATGGATGTGATACATTTGGCATACCATTGTCCCTGATTGTTTCATGTTATCCAAGTGGTTCTACATGTGTAAGATCTAAGATAACTTTGTGCATTAACTGCCAAAACCCCTCCACACTACTAAGTACCCTTGTCCCTTTTAGGTTTAGGGACTCGATGTTGTGGGACCATACACACAAGAAACAGATCGCAAGTGCTAATTTATTCTGATAGTGATGAATTCGTTTTCTATGAGGGTAGAAAATATTCCTCTAAATTATGTAAAAATAGTAGTCTATTCTTTAATTTTGGAACTCCAACATCTTCCATTGGTTCAGAGAACCTCATTTTGTTCTTAATGATTACAACAAAAACATAAGAGCAGTTGAGTTGAAGAAAGTGTTCGTAATGTAAAATATCTGATCCAACCACACCTCTCACTACCATTCACATGAAAATTTCAAGATTCAGGTGTTAAATAAGACCATCTCCAAAAAATTTCAGAATATGGTAGGAAATAACGAGAAAGTTTTTCCAGATAAGCTCCCCCACACCTTATGGTGTTATAAAAAACATCTTGTAATTCCCAAAAAAACACTCCATATTCCCAACTATACAAAATATAGGTAGTACTGATTATCTATATTCGGTTTCCATCACTATGCTCAGTTGTCTATGACCAGTAGATATCAAATAGGGTAGAAGATTTTTGTCTAGCTGAGTTTTAGATCCTCAGCAAGATCATGATCAATGCCTTGGACAATATATAGAGGAACCAGAATAAGCTATACCTAGCCTTCCATAAGAATATTCATCTACTCTACATCCTTCAGTTTGACATAGTATTGGATCTTAGGATGCCAATGATACCTGGTGGGAATCCACTACAGTTGAATCCTGAATGAAAAGGGCCATACATCATTGATAAAGTCTATTCCAACGATGAATACTCTTTAGTCACTATGTGTGGAGAGTGAATTACTCATACAACCAAATCCATGTTCCTGAAACATTACATTACAAAAAAAAGATCTGTATCATTCTACATGACAATATATTGTTTCATCCCATATGATTTTAAACTGTACTTGACATTCCTATCATCTTGCATGACTATAAACTCTACACTCTTTACTTTATAGACTGATCTATATGAACATAAACTAGGATATCGGTCATATTTATCAGATGAATTTAAACATCACATAATCTATAAACTATGTATGTATTTAATCCCATCCTTATGAGATATAAAGGAGAACCCCGACATTTTATCTTGGGGCCTATCCATAGATTAAAATTTTTGGCACCATGGTCTCTGTTTTTGAGGGAGTGTGGTGTGGTGTTGATACTTTCTTGGTCCTCATTCCTCTTGAGTGGCTTCAGGGAACCACACTATACATCTTAATTTTAGTATCTTCATCCAGTGGTACAATTTATATAACCTTAAACTGTGTCATATTTCATCAATGTAACATGACATTAAACTACGCTCCATCCCACATGAAATTAAACTGTAACATCCTTCCCCCAATTTGTTCAAATTCTTTGAATTTATGGTCATTTTTGTATGAGTTTAAATGGCATGTTCCCCTTTTTCCTGCATGACACTAAACTACCACGTCCACCTGAATTTAATAAGATACCTCATCCTTAATGTATGATGTTAAACTATGTATTCTATGTCCTAGATCCGTGATGATAAACTACAAAACGACATGATGTCCTCATCTAAGTGGGAATCTCCATTGCTAGTGGACACTCACCATGCCATTTTCAGAACTTTGTATTTCTTGTTTCCAATCAATATGGGATACAAAGGATTGCCTGAGAATTTTGTATTCATGTCTATCCCCTGGTTAAAAACCCCTTTATTATGAATATGTGGTATTGTGTGGATACCTCATTAGTCCTCATTAATGGTTGGTTATCTACCTCTCTATGCAATGTATACCCATTAGAAATGCCTCATCTTTCTATCTAATCTCTATAAATTTAAACTAGGATCCCCTTCATTCAAGTTATAGGCCATGAAAATACCTTTGACCATAATCCAAGTCAAGTGATGATATACATTATAATGAATATTCCTTAGAACATGACATTATTGGCACTCCTTTCCTTCACTGAGTCTAATGATGGAAAAAGGGGAATACCTTAGCACAATGAGATTCATCATTTAAAGAAACATAAAAAATTAACAAAGGTATGAACATGGATTTGTTTAAGAATGGGTTGTGCAAGTTTCATCATGGTCGCGCATGTATACTTGTGCACCACATATTGGCCGCACAGCTGACTTGTGTGACCTCTTTTATTTTTGCCCAAGGCCTTCAGTAGCCTATAAATACCCCTTGTGGTCCCCCCATTTCGGGGACAGAAAAAGCCAAAAGTCGTATTTAAGGTCTCGGTGCCCTAGTCTCTACTTGAAGTCTTCTGAACACTTTTATGGTAATTTCTTACCTAGAATAGAAGATCTTAATAGGAGGAATAAGGCCTAAGTGTTGAAATTCATCAACACTTGCAGCCTAAGTGTTTAACCCTTAAGGGAAAATGGACACACTTGCGTTCCGCGTTATCCCTTCGACAGAACTTTTGTGCCACTATTTTGGAAGCCTTTAGGGACAATACTATGAGCTTGAGCCAAGCCTCACCCGAGTATTACCCTATGGGTTGACTGTCGCGCAAGTATACATGTGTCGCGCAAGTATACTTGCACGACCAAGACTTGTGCACCCAAACAAGACTTGCTCGACTGCCTCTTTTTGGGTGCCTCTCCTATCTGTTAAAATCTTTTCTTTAAATCCACCTCTCCTCTTCAAGATTTAGCCTTCAAAACCCTCTACAAAGCCAATTTTGTCATGATTCTTTTATTGGATTCCTTATCTGAAAGGAATTATGTGGAACTTTTCTCAAAACCTAGTTATTTACATATCTTTATGTCACTAAGGTTAGAGATTTCCTCAATTAAACCTCATCATATAAGATGAGAAGATCTTTAACATGAGCCTCCTTTTCAGGAGTAATCCCTAGATCACAAGTCCCCTAACCTGGACCTCCTTTTTAGGAGTAATCCCTAGTCATAAATCCCCTCAACCTGGGCCTCCTTTTTAGGAGTAAGCCCTAGGCATAATTTCTTTTAACTTGGGCATCCTTCTCATGAGTAAGCCCCAATCATAAGTTAATGTTCTCCTTTAATATGGGAATACTCCTTAGGAGTAAGACCCAAATTAAGAATCTAAATCTCCATATATCTTTCTGGACCTTGTTATGGGAATCCTCCTTAGGAGTAAGCCCCAAGCCCCTTTAACTCTTGGCCTCCTTCTCAGGAGTAAGTCCCAAGTTATAATCCCCTTTAATTTTGGGACTCCTTCTCAAGAACAAGCCCCAATCATAAGTCCCCCCCTAATTCAGGCATCCTCCTCAAGAGTAAGCCCTAAGTTATATTATCTAAATCTTCATAAATCACAAATACCTTTATGAATATTGTTCCACGATTTCTTTCCAGAAGTAAATCCTAGTATCCATCTACTTGGGTGGTCACACATAAATAAGCCCCATATCATTCCTTGTGACCATATATTTTGTGGAGCAAATTTTCAGGTTTACTGATACCTCTTGTTTCTCACACCGAGCATGACTCACGTGAGCATAGAGTGTAAAAGCAACCACGACACATCTCTTTGGGTAGTTAATCATACGTAAGCCCCACAATTCTTAACTGAACTACGTGGACTTTGATCTCTACCTTAAAAGTAGAGTACATAGGAAGCCATTCTAAGGTTCAATCCCACCACACATTAATTCTTATCCGTCCCATATGACATTAAAATATATCTTAAATTCCGATATATGTGGGTTCTGATTCCTTTTCTAACAAGGATACGTAGGTAGCTCATCTACGGGTACGATCCAAACTCTAAAATAATTCATGTCCTTCTGAATGATAATAAACTTCAAGTGCCCCACAGAGTGGATTTAAAACCAATATTGTATCATAATGAACAAGAGATTTCTATATAATGTGTTGAAGGATATCATTGACTACGAATCTCTAATAAATACAGATGATTATCTATCGACGAAGAACCACAAATACATATAAAAGATTCTCTAAATTATCATAAATATAAATCATTGATTGTCATATTTAAAGAAAGCTCATTTTCATACATGTTAATTTAATAAGGATTCACGAACATAACTTAAATCTATAAATATAGTCCCAGAGTAGACAATAATTCCCCCAAAAAGGTTTGATGAGTCCGACCTCCCATCCTCTCGACCAATGCATGTTCTTAAGCCCCACAAGTCCACAAATAATGAGCACCTACCTTTGGAAAGTAGGTCCAAATGGATATAGAATCATTGGATGTTTCCAGTTCTATGAATAAACCTATTAGAAACCGATTGGAATGTTTGATCCTTAAATGAACAAGGTCATCCCCATTTCCAAGAAGAAACCAAGATTGTGAACCCGACGTGAATCCTTAACCAAGTTAAATGATGTTTTACTTATTTGTTATTCCCTTATTTAAATTAATGTGAGGGCCAACAAATCAATCAATAACATATGTTCTCATCCAAAAGATGTAGTGGCCGAACTTATCTTGATTATGTCTATTATATCAAACATGTACTCATTTTCAAGATCTCTCTGCGTTATAGAAATGGCTTCGCTAGAGATCACACCTGTGAATGCATCTTCTGCTACTCCTGCTGGATCCTCGTCTGCTCTGAGGATGACATCACCCACTCAGCATCTGAAATGCTGGGTCTCAAATGCACTGGTTAAGGAATACCGTAAACACGATACCATTCCGACTCTCTACCACAAAACTGGGCATTCCCGGCGCCAACCATTATCAGCGCTAACGAAAACAAGCTGATAAAGGGTGGTACCTTTATCAGAGCTAAAAACAATCACTGATAAACGCACCCCTTTTTCATCTCTTTTTTAGCATTGATAACAGCACCCCCTTTAATATCTCTTTTTTATCACTATTAAAGGGTACCCCTTTATCAGTGCTTTTTTTAGTAGCGCTGATAAAGGGGGGTTTTTATCAGTGCTTTTAAAAAAAGCGCTTATAAAGGGTCTACATCCAAAGAAAATTCATTATAAAATATATATTAATATTTAAATATATATAGATATAGATATATTGATATAAATATAAATTATACTTTTTTATATATAATTTTAAATATATTTAGATAAGTATAAACATACATTTACAATTAATATATAAGATATTTAGTGAAAATGGCTTATAAAAAAATTTAAAAAATATTTTTAATTAATAATATGCTAATTATTATGGAGTAATAGTAATTTAATAACAATTTGAAAACTAAAAAATAAAAAAAATCAAAAAAAGATCCAAAATATGTTGAAAACGCAACTCGAACATCAAATGGCCATAACTTTTGATCCGGGTGTCCGTTTGAGCTCTACCACATATCAAATCGAAGCTTGCGATGAACTCTACGTCGTTGTAACCGGGGAGACCCCAGTAAAGGTTTTTTCTAGGCCACAATAGGCCCATAAGGACTCCAAAACTGAGTTTTTAGTCGGGGTACCCCGATTTTTTTAACATGTTATGGATTTTCAGCCTCGTTTAAGGGGGTATTATTGGCTTTTTTTGTTGGAGATTAAATTTATTCCAAGGTATTACATTCATATTGATATTATGTAATTGAAATTTTATCGTTGTTTCTAATGCACTACTATTTATAATCAAATATATAACAATATCTACATATTTTTTATATATTCACAAATAAAAAATTAATTATAAATATAAATAATAAAATAAATTTACATATACATATATTAACTTTATATAAATAATATATAATATTCATTTTATTTAAAATACAAATATATGAATATTTATATACCTATATATTAATCTTAATATATATATATATTAATATAACTATATATATATATATATATTTATATAACAATAAATATATATATTAATATCACTATAAATATATATATAATATATTAGTATAACTATATATTTATATTCATATAACTATATATTTATATTCATATAACTATATATTTATATTAATATAACTATATAACTATATTAACATAAATATATATTACTATACGAATAAATATAACTATATATATATATATATATAACTAATAGGAGAAAAAATCAATATAGGGGAGTGGCAAAGGCTTCAGGCATGTAGGGGGGGACTCGAGATCAAATCCGGGTGGAGGCAGGCATTCACGCGCATGGGTGAATCTGGGGTTAGCGCTGTTAAAGGGTGGATAGTGCTGATAAAGGGTGGAGGGGTTTGTGCGGGCGCTAGAGGCGGCAGAAAAGTGTTGTAAAAGGGGTGCTCAAGTACTATAAAATCCCCCCGATTGGTAGGATTTTTATAAATTTTTTTTCAATTTTTATTTTTTTAACTTTTATCCGCGCTACAAAGAAAGCACTGATAAAGGAACCTTTTATCAGCACTTTGTTTTAGCATTGATAAAGGGGACCCCCCTAACTTCACTGACATTAATAGCTCTTATCTAGCACTGTTAAAGGACATTTTTAGCGCTGATAAAAGCCTTATTTGTAGTAGTGACAATCCCTCCAAGTCAATAACTCACCCTGGTTGTCCGAACAGTGACGACCAGTGATCAAGAAACAGGTGGTGCCAACCATCGTCTCCAACCATTTTGGGTCTTCATCATTGGAACACAATCACCAGTCCCACCCATATTATGAGGAGGTGAATGAAAAGGTCACTCATGGCCTTAATTTAAGGAAACATGAGTCTTTCACAAGGGCTCCCATCAATAATCACTGCTAGACTCGTGCGGGAGTGCGCCCTCAACATGATGAGGGTATCACCTTTAGGGGTTCAGCTCAGGTTCCTCAGAACTGAGCACACTAGAAGAACCGCCAGAGGTGAAATATGGTCAATAGGGAGAAGGTTCTTATTTCTGCCCCCTCTAGAGAAGTCCATCAATCCAACTTGATGGAAAATAATGAGCGGGCATATACACCCATCCGTCCTAATGTTACTGCCCATCAGACTCGTCTTTCAGTAACACGCCAATCCCACAAGGAAATTCTGGCATAGTATTATAGGTAGGCATATACAACTGTCTATAAATCATTAACCAGTCAGTAGGATTATCTGACTGTACCAAAAGAATCTCGCCAATCTAATATGGTGGCAACTGATAAGCATGTATATACACCTGTTTACAATAAAAAATTCTATCATCAGTCTCTTCTACCAGTATTGAAGGAAATCCGTCAACCATACTTGACGAAGGATACATAGCAGGCACACACCTACCAAGGTTATTCAATCCTTCCAACAGTCTCATTTGGTAGCACTCGGAGAAGTCATTCGGAATGCTCCAATGACAAATTTGGAGCAGACTCAACTCTCTGCCTCCACAAATGAGTACTGTTATAATTCACTGATAGGAAAAGGAGGACAGAAGCAGGAACACACACCTAATCCAAGCACGGAATGGATGTACATTCCCGTTCTGGCAGCTGAAGTCACCATGAACATTCTGACAATGGTGAAAGAGTAGAAGAAAATACCTGCTCATATTTTGGATGCCTTCCAGAATATTATAAAAACTTTAACAACATCACAGGGAAAGAAATAAAAATCTGTCCCTACCAGTGGAGGGACACATCAACATATCACTCTGGAACAGATACACAACTCTGTTCCATTCCAAGAGGGTTGTGGGGGAATACTCCCCCATATCATACGAACAATCAAGTCTGGAACATACAATTGATTTAAATGGAGATAATCAGCCTAACCTGACTATTTCTCTTGAGAAGGCACATACACATGCAAATAATAACAACTTTTTTCAACAAGTGGTTCCGAAAATGAGTAAGAAGTAATCTAATAAAAAGACATGTTCAACGAAGTCATGATATCAAGAGCCAATATGTAATAAGGCCTTTCTCGATGCTGGAGTTCTTGATGCACTCATACAATTATCTATTGCAACTCAAGATTCTACTCTCTCATTTCCCAATAGTGGGAATATTAATTCTGAAGGTCTTCATCATACACTTCCTCACGAAGGCTTGCTTCATGATAGTTCAGTCTATCTTGAAGTATCATCCTTAGATGAGATCCACGATAACCCTCTACATGTCCCAAAGATCAAGGAGAAAAAGGATTCATCTTTTTCTGTAACCCACAATGGTGGTCCTTCTCATGATGATGACTTTAGCTGTGAAAGTCCTCTCCATATTATTAATTCGCATTGACTAGAAAATTCTTCAAAGGAAAATGCAGTAATGAGAAATCCCTCTTATCTTGAGGTAATTGCAAATGTAAAGCCAATCATGTCTGATGCGTTACCGTGATCAGGTGAAATAATATCCCAATCAGAAGATAGCCCAAGATGTAGGTCATTATCTGAACCACCCCTGAGTCATGCATCTTCTAATTTGATAAATGAATTCTCTACCAATATTATTTAATATAATGAAGCAACAAAGAAGAACTAGCACTGGTCTAATTAGTAGAAGAATCATCATCGAATGATAAAGAGGAAGTACTGAATATTAGAAAACAACTAGCGAAAGGTGAAGTACCAGTCACGTTTTATCCTTTGGCTGACTCTCAGTATGATATTCCAAAAATGTTGATGAAAGATTGTATTCATGATACTCATCTCAACATGTGGAAAACTATTTGTTAATTAAAGAAGAAAATATTATCTTATGATGAATATGAAAATTATGTCAAGATAATAGAAGGGTTGCAATGCCAAATTGACTTGGCATCTCTCTTAGTTTCCTGATATCCAAAGGATAAAAAGTAGCAGATAGCCCTTCAGCGTTCATGCTTGGTTCACTAAAGAGATTGCACCAGTTAATTCCCAATGCCCCATCTGGTATTCATGTCAGGGGATGGGGTGTTCATGGAGCACTGCATTTCACTATACTATCCAATCAAAAAAGCCCGCCAAAAGTGGTCTCATACAATGTTATTGCCCATGGACGGCCACAACCAACTGGTTTTGTGTGTAATCAGATGCTTGCTCAGGAACAGGCCCCAAACAATTCTTCCCAAAGTTAGTAATACAATGAAAAATTTGTCATATTTCTCTTGCATCAGGAAAATGAGAACATCAAATAGGAATATCGTTTAGAGTGTGCACATCAGCAAGTGACAATAGTGTCAGAAATAATCCAACAGTCATCTGATCCAGGTGATTTGATTGGATGTCGGTTGATGCATCCGACCAATTTTCGGACTAAATTCCACAAAATTGGGAGGGATTTTAAGAAATTCTTAGATGTAGTAGCTCAAGTGCCACCCCAGCGTTCCAGACTAGGGACTCATTTAACCCAACCCTTGGAATCGACAAATAGGATTCGAGAAGTTAAACAGGAACATTCCCAGTCCATCAGATTGGGGACTTTTTCCAATCCTCAATCTCTTCCTCATCTAAAGTTAGTCTTCTCTCTATTATTGAAGAATCCACAAGAGGAACGCAGAGCTGAATTATCAGGAGATTCCCTCCAAATTTCGGTTCATCAGGAAGTTCCTGAGGGGTCAACTCAAAAAAAGGTAATGTCTCATCATGGACATGGAAGAAGACAGTATAGCATAAATGCCGATAGAAGGGATGCAATGTGTTATGCATCAATAAATGTCATCAATGTTGTTGTCGTTGATCCTCCAGAACATGAGGCTCACTCAGGGGAATTAGATGAGGATGTTCCTATTCCAGAGGTTGTACACACAGACATTAATGAAAAAGGTGTGCATACACGAAATCAATGTCTTACCCAGAATATAGGTATTCTTTCAAAAAAACAACTACCCCCTCTCCAAAAGGTGTTCAACAAGGGTAAATGAAAAAGTTTGGTTGCGTCCCACCCTACCTCTAGAGAAGGAAAATAACTATCATTATAGGAATGGTTTGCACAACAAGAGGCGGAAATAATGGAGTTAAGGAGGTTGAATGTTGAACTGCTTCAAGCTAGTTTTCCTCCTAAGCGCGATCGAGTCAGTCAGTCAAGGGAATTTGTTGGAGCTACTAGGAAGGATCAACAATTTCTTCATTTACCAGTAAAACGTCACATGTCCAATTCTATGGGTTATACACAACAACAACCGACAATATTACCATCAGTGGCAGTCCCAGTCGCCACAGCTGTCTAAGCTCCAGTTATTGCACCTGCACAGGTCCAAGCTCAACGAGATATTTCTCAAAAGTTAATGACTACCATTGATTCATTAATAGCTCGATTGAAATCTCTGGAAGGAAAGCGTACTGGTTCAACCAGAGAAGAGAGCTTACCCTGAATGGGTAGATGCAATTCCCCCCCCCCCCATCAAATTTTTCAAGTACCAATTGCCAATTTTTAATAGTTCAGGAGATCCAGAACAACACTTAACACATTTTTTTTCTCTTTGAGATCCTATAATGGGAACTCCTCAGCAAAAATAAGTAATTAAGCACAGGTGTTTTGTAAAGTCATTACAAGGGCCTTCTTTTGTCTGGTATACAAGCTTTCAATCCTAGTTAGTTACCAGATGGGATGAACTTCGTCAATGATTTCTTCTTCAATTCAGCTAAACTTTTCAAAAGACAAATTTTTTTTATCTTAAAAATTGTAAGAAAAGATATAATGAAAGAGTTTCAGATTTCATTGCTCACTGGAAGGGATTAACATATTTCCTAATCTTATCACTCCCTTAATAATAGTTGTTGCCAATATGTGTGACAAATTTGCATGTTGAATTACGCACACCGTTGATCCCTGTGAAATACACAGGAGGGTTTCAAGACCTTACATTGATCGCTCAGCAGATCGAAGACTCTCTTAAAAAGACTAAGGATAAAACTCTTGTAAATCCATCATCTCCAGGAAGGAGAATGGGTAAAGTAGATACTACTACAGTTACGCTTAAACAAGCACCTGTACCTGCTTCTACTTCAAAACCTTCATCTTATAGAAGGGCTCCACCTCTTGAGCATCAACAACAGAGGTTGTTTCATCAAGACGATCAAAGATATCAAATACAGAAACAATTTGAGGAGTTAAAGAGAAAAGATTATTCTTTCTAAAATGAACAAGTTCCTGGTTACTTCATTTCAGATCTGGAAAATAATTTGGTTCAGTTTCCAAGGCCCAAAAGGCCAAACACGGAAGGAGATGAAGACCATCCCAACTATTTCCCATTTCATTAAATGTTGGGGCATCCCATTTAGGAGTGTTTTGTCTTCAAATAACTCATACAAAAGAAGGTGGACTCAGGATAGGTAAAACATAAAGGTTCTTCAGCTTAGGTAGCATGTGTTATTGCTAAAAATACAGATGAAGAAGGCGAGTGGAAAGAAGTCAAAAGCAAAAATGTGTAGAAATATGATGATTGGATGGTCAGAAAAACGATCAACCAAACTCATTCCATTTTACGAATAAAATTTATGAAACCAATTTTGCCTTTTGCTATGAATTCCAGAAAAAAACCACTTCATCAGAGGGAGAATACTCAAAGAAACCACATAATTCAAAGAAAGAGGAACAATCAGAAGAAGATGAGATCGTGTCAAAGCCCAAGTTGTCTTTGAATCTGGAAGATTTTATGCCATCTACTTCAAAACTATAGGCATCATCCCACCAAATGGAAGAACCTAAATTGGATAATCAGGAAGAGTTGTCATCAGATGAAGACTTGATCTTTGGTTATATTAACACGATTCACTTAACAGATCCTTATGCCAGTCACAATTTCAATCTAGATGAGCGTGAGTTCCCTGTATCAAACAGAGGAATTAAAGGTAGTTCTAGAGGTCTAGGATATAGAGGAAGACATGTATATCCCAGAAGCCACTATACTAGTTCTACCCCTGCTAGAACTGAATATGTAACAGAAACTCGTGGAAGAGCCCTTCAGTGGGCTCAATAAGAACAAGCAAGTTCTTCCACGCAAGGCAGATTCAGTCCTGTCACAATTATTTTGGAGGATCGGTTAGAGGTTGCACCTTCTTCCTCTCTGCATGTAAATAGACCCAATCGGTCTCATATACCAAAGCCAGGAGTATTTTCAACTCCTACCCTGATACAAGATGCATCTACCTCCAATGCATAAACTTCTAAGGAACCTGCGAAACCACATTTTCCTATTGGGAAACGCAGACCTTTGGACCAAAATTCTAATGTCTCGAAACATTTGGCCCAAATACCGATCATGTTATCAATTCTGGATGCCTTGAACCTATCAAAGGATCTTCAGGAAGCACTCATTGAGGATTTATCAAGTCCTTAGGAATTTGAAACTGAAATTGTTGTGGTTGAAGTCTACCATGTAGAAAATGGTCATGTAGAATGCCATACAGTGATATCTTTTATAGATAACGATGAATATAATGTTGTACATGGACATATCAAACCTTTGTACTTATCTGGCAAGGTCAATGATGTAGACATCCGATGAGATTTTATTGATAATGGCTCAGGAGTCAATCTTATTCGTATTCGTACACTACATTGATTGGGCCTCACCATTTCTGATTTATCTCCTTCTACTTTGATTTTCCAAGGATATGATAAAAATGAACAAGAACCTCTGGGTGAGATCACACTCAGAACTCAGTTTGGAGATCTTGTATCCAATTCAGATTTCATGGTTGTTCGTCATGACACAACCTTCAATATTTTTCTTGGAAGACCTTGGTTGCATCAACATGCGCCTATCCCATCATCATACCATCAATGTATCAAATATTGTTTCAATGGTCAAATTGGGACACTGTATGGTGATCAATACCCAATCAAAACATGTGAATCTCAATACATTGAGGTAGAATTCTATCACATGGAAGGGAAGGAGAACTCCACGATGAAGGAGGTTATCAAAATTAATGCTCTGTATGGTTTGGAAAATATTCCAGTAAACCAATTCATACATGTGAGTATAGATTATGTGTTTCCTATCAGTCAAATTGACAGGATATGCCCAAATCCAAATACTCTTATGGGAACTTCCATAATGTCAATTATGGAAATCAGTCCAGACAACATGGGGAAAATTGGTGACTCACCAAGCAATGATGAAAGCTCAAATGGAGATGTCTTCATTTCATCAACTAAAATCTAGCAATTCTATACTTCATCAGCCAACCCAGAGAAGTTATAGCAATGTCATAGATGGATAATGATGTTGATTCTCAATCCATAATCTCCTCTTTATTACCCAAGGAAGATCCATCATCATCAATAGGGTCAGAATTGGAAGCCTCTTCCTCATGATGTTCAAATTTTAACATCTCTCCTGATCATGGAAATTTTTTTTCAACATTTACTATGCAAGTAGAAGTAGAAGAGATAACACATGTTGGAGAAGAAGAGGATGATCTCAGGATTTCTCCTCCAGCTTTTGAAGAGGGTATCTCTACCATTGTGGATGAACTCAGAGAAATAAATCTGGGTACAAAAGAAGATCCACTCCCCACTTTAATTAGTGCGTCCATGACTCTTGAAGGGCATGAAATTTATATTTCATTTATAAAGAAAAATCGAGATATATTTTCTTGGAATTATACAGAAAAATCAGGGCATGATCCCAATGTTACTACTCATCATTTGGGTTTTCCAGAAGAACATCGAGGATTCAAGCATGCCGCAATAAGAACACACCCAACTTATGCATCCAAAATTGAAGCTGAAGTGGATAAGCTTATCAAATATAACTTTTTCAGAGAAGTTCAATATCCCAAATGGTTGGATAATATTGTCCCTGTGAAAAAAATGGACAAATTAGAGTCTACAAGGATTTTAGAGATATTAATCGGCATTTTCCCAATGATGATTTTCCAGTTCCGATCACAGAACTCTTAATTGATGCAACAACTAGCTATAAAGAACTCTACTTCATGGATAGATATTCTGGGTATAATCAAATCATAATGGCTCTAGAAGATGAAGAATCTATAGATTTCAGAGCCCCTCAGGTTTCGTTTTTCTATAGGGTAATGCCCTTTGGCCTGAAGAATGCAGGCGCAACATATCAGCGTTCCATGCACCATATCATCAAACCCTTTTTGGGAAATTTGTTGAATGTTTTGTAGAAGATTTGGTGGTTAGATCCAAACAATGTTCTAATCACTTGGCTTATTTGGAAATCATATTCCACAAACTTTGACAACACAATTTGAAGATGAACACCTAGAAATGTGCTTTTGGGGTATCCTCAGGTTAATTTCTCGGCTTTTTAGTATTCCATCATGGTATCGAAGTCAATGTTGAGAAGTCAAAGTCAATCCTTGGTATGTCACCTCCTCAAAATTTAGAAGAATTGAGAGGACATCAAGGTCACTTGGCCTATATTCGGCATTTCATCACCAATATGGACGGAAAATTTTTACCCTTCACCAAATTGATGAAGAAGGGAGTCACTTACCAGTGGACTGAAGAATGTCAAGAACTGTTCAATATTCTCAAGAAATATCTCTTAAGTACACCGGTATTAATTCCACCTATTGAAGAAAGACCACTTATTCTTTATGTGATAGCTTTAGAGTGATTATTTGTTGCCTTCCTTGCCCAAAATAATGATGCTGGGAAGGAAAACATCCTTTACTAACTCATTCAGACTATGCTTGAAGAAGAAACCTGATATTCAAGTATTGAAAAGTGCTTCCTTTTATTAATCTTTGCAGTTCAAAAATTGTGACACTATCTGCAACATCATGAGTTCCACTTGGTATCTCGTAATAGCCCGCTCAAATTTATCCTTAGTTTTCCAATGCATACAGGACATCTAGAAAGGTGGGCAGTTATTTTATAGCAATTTGATATCCAGTAAGTGTCTTAAAAGGAAATAAAGGGCCAAGATCTGGCTGATTTCCATGCTGAACACCCTTCATTATAAGATACATCTTTAGATACTGAACTTCCTGATGAGGAAGTCTTCTCTATTCAGGATAATCCTAAAATATGGGAAATTTATTTTTATGGTGCTTCCAGAAGTCCAACAGGGAAGAAAATGGAAGATCCTAAATTCAACAAAGTTGGGTTAAGAATTGTGCTCATTTATCCCAAAAAGGTAGTGCTTCCCTATTCCTTATTATTATGGGAAGGTAGTACAAATAATGAAGCATAATATCAATCTCTCATTGCAGGCTTGGAATTGGTGCTTCAGGCACAAGTGAATCACTTAAAGGTGAAAGGTGATTCAGACCGGGTAATCAAACAAGTCAATGGGGATTATGCCACCAGAAAAAAGAGTTAATACCTTTGTATGATTACTTCAGAGTGTTAATGGAGTAATTTCCTTCAGAACCGGCATTTTCTCATGTCCCACGATCACAAAATGCCCAAACTGATGCACTGGCTAATATATCCACATCTCTGGAAGATCCAAATTGGGATGAGATAATCATCAGTATTTCCCACTGTTATACAATTTCACCTTATGTTTAAACTAGAACATACGAAATCATTGAAATTAGTCTCATATCTGAACCATATGGTCATACTATAGGTTGGATGACACTTATCAGGGAATTCCTTCAAAATGGAACACTTCTACCTGATAGATCCAGGAAAGAACAAGTCCATCAATGTGTGGTCAAATTTACTCTTTATGATAACCAAGATCACCAAGAAAAAAATTCTCTACAAAAGAGGTTTTGATGGAATTCTCTTCAGATGCTTTGATGGTGAAGAGACAATGGCTATCATGAAAGAAGTACATGTATGATTCTGTGGTGCCCTCCAGGCTGGACATAGACTATCTGATCAAATTGGAAGGCATGTATACTTTTGGCCTTCAATGATACAAGATTGTGTTGATTTCACGAAGAAGTGTCATTCTTTACATGTACATGCCAACTTCATTCATCAACCCCCAGAGTTGCTTTATACAGCTAAATACTCATGGCCATTTTCCACATGGGGAATGGATGTAGTAGGACCTTATAATTTAGCTACATTCAAGCAATTTAAGTATATTATTGCTGCTACTGACTTCTTTTCCAAATGGGTAGAGGAAATACCTCTCAAAGAAGTCAGTTCTAAAAGCATTGTTAGCTTAATCAGGTCTAACATCATTACAATATTTGGTGTCCCTCATACCATATTGATGGAAAATGGTACCAACTTTTGTTCATCCAAGGTACGGAAGTTGTATCAATTGTACAACATCAAATCCAACCATTCATCTCTGTATCATGCAGCGGCCAATGTCCAAATAGAATCCTTCAACAAGACTCTTTCAAACATACTACAAAAGATGGTGGATAAAGATAATAAATCATGGCCAAATAAACATTTTCATGATTTATGGGTTTATTGGACCACAACCCACACTGCAACGCGATCAACTCTATATTCCTTGGTGTATGGAACAGAAACAGTCTTTCCCATTGAGGTAAAATTACCGTCTCTCCGAGTATCCATTTTTGATCAGTCATCTTCATATGAATAATATCAAAAGAAATTGGATGAATTGGAACGATTAGTTGAAAAAATCCTGGGAACCTTGCACCACTTGGAAGTCTATCATAATCGAATATTTTGAGCATTCAACAAAAAAGTTTGTCTTGATTCATTCATTCAGGGAGAATTGGTATTGTTTCTTAGAACTCCAATGATACCAGGAAAGAAACCTCCCAAGCTTGAGCTAAAGTGGGAATGACCTTACTCAATACATAAGGTCTACTCCAATGGAGCTTATTCTTTAATCTCAATGTATGGAGAACTCATCCTGACTCCAAGCAATGCCAGATTCTTGAAAAAGTATTTTGTGTAACACAAATACTTACGTCCAGTAAGACGTTAAATTTCAAAATACGTCCTAGCTACATGACACTAAACTGTACAACACCATTTTTTCCAAAATGACGTTAAACTATGGAAAAAGTCAATAATACTTCCAACACAATGTTAAACAGTGTCCCCATTGTCCTCAATGAAAGACAATAAACTTCACAATCCCCCTTTCGTCCAACATGATGTTAAACTATGAAAAAGTCCCTAATACGTCCAACATGACGTTAAACAGTGTCCCTATTGTCCTCACTGCAAGACATTAAACTGCATAGCCATATGTCCTAGCTACATGACGCTAAACTGTACAACACTCTTTCATCCAACATGACATTAAACTGTATTCCCCTTCTTCGTCCAACATGATGTCAAACTATATTGTCCAAGCTAAATGAAGCTAAACTGGGTATCACTCATCCTTGCTATATGACGTTAAACTATACAGCCCCTATTAATTCCTTACTGCATGACATTAAACTACATATTCCCCGCCTTAAATCCTTACTGCAAGACATTAAACTGTGAAATCCCTATTTTGTCAAAAATGATGTTAAACTGTGTCTTGTCCCTTATATGTCTTACATGACATTAAACTGTGCATCGTTAGGTTTGTGGCTACCTCTTATTTCTCACACCGAGTATGACTCACATGAGCTTAGAGTAAACTTCAATCATAACACCTGGTGTCACCCAAATTTACCCTACATGTATGCGGTTTTTGTAGTACAGGTAGGGGTCGAATCCACAGGCACCGAAGAAGAAACCTAGAGACACTCTGATTTTGGAAGGATTTGGCTATGGAGTTTACAACAATTTGGATTGATTTATTTTGAATAACTACTGATTTAATTTAAAGAAAATAAATTAAAACATACAATTACTTAGTCTAAATCAATTAATGGAGATGAGTTGATCCTAATTTGTTACTAGGGTTATATTGGATGTATTTATTTTTGTTATAACGTTCGTTTCACTAATTCAAGACGTATCCAAAAAATGATATAATTCCTCAACATAATTAACTAATTTAATCCCTACATAATTTTAAGGCTAATCACAAATGAACTTAGAAAATAAATTCAATTATCACTCAAATGAATTGGATCGTACTAGCACTCGAAATGTGTCATTGTTAAAGTTGGCGAAGAAGAAGAGAAAAATAAATAGTCAAATGGAAATCTAAAATAATGAAATGATTACAGAATTTAAGATCATAAAATAAAATCCAATCTTCCCCATACAACTCCCTAGGACCAACCCATATGGGTTTATCCCTCCATTTATTTTATTCAATAAATGGAAGCGGGAAGTCGATTTAAAGAAGCGGGATTGAAGAAGAAAAATAAAACAATGAAACAATCACTCCACCATTGTGTGAATAAATTCAAAAGTCCTCGTGTTAATAAGATCACACCTTGGGGAAACTATATAATTGTGAAATTAACAAGAACAGAAAAACAGAAGAAGAAATTTTTTATTGAAAACTAAGGTGATTCAAATAACTTACATGCGAAAGAAGAACGTTACAAAGGCGATTTGGCATAACACGATTACAATGAAAGTAAAACACCAAGATCCATTAATCCTCCACCACTAGTGCCTTAAATAGGAAAAAAGGAATCCTTTGGTCTATCCCCCATCATCCCATGTGCCTTTAATTAATTGTTTTGGGGAAGGGTTGGTGGACATTTAATGCATAAGAGACTTTTCTACTCTTGCCTCGTAGTGGGAGCCAGCATGAATCCACCGAATAGAGGCACCAAAATAACCTTCTAGAAATCTGAATTGGAGTGGTCCATAGAAGACTTAAATGAAGCCTCGTATGTCCCATAAAATCTTGTAAGTTTTCATCCCAAAATACGTTGTGGTTTGGGGGATATGATTTAAATGGTGGTCGGTTTTTCTGGGCCGCAGAATCTGGCCCAGATTTGCATTTTCAAATTGGGTCACCTTAATAACCCCCATGTAAAACAAATTAGCACTAGATCCAGAATAATATTTTGTTCCTATATATGTCTTTTAGAATCAAATGAAATTTGGGCTTCATTGATCGTATATTGTGGGCCCCACATTCTCATTTGCGGGATGATATCCAATCTACCTTCTCCAGAATTGTATTCTTTCATCGCCAAATATCTCCATCATCCTTTATGAATAATCCATTGATACCTAAATGAAACATGTTCAGATTTATGTGTATATCCATTTCCAAAAATATTAAATTAAAATATGGATTATTAAATTCTTTAAAATCAGATGAAACATTGGACCAAAATTGGTGCACATTTGGCATGAAGTGCACAAATGATGAGAATGGATGTTCAAAAATAAAATCCACTAACTCAGGACCATAAGATCAAAAATGAACATTTAATAACATTAATATGTAATAAAAATATGTCTTTTTATTGTCTAATCACACCCCCAACTTGAGTTTTTCTAGTCTTGAGTAAAATATATCTCACAAAAATGAAATTCGAATGTCCTTTTCAAAAAACATTTTAATGCACATTTTTCACCCAAATATTTCATACCAAACAATTCCAAATCCCATAAAAATCATTTAAAAAAAGATATTTCCATATGTATATCCCAATACCAATCCCATTACTTTGTTCAAATTCCTCGCCATATTTCATCCAAATTCAATTAAGCATGATGAAGTGTTGTGCATCATAAGAGACAAGGGGGATCATTTTCATTCGAGGGAGTAAAGATGGAAGCTCTAGGAAAAATAAAATTTTAATAATAAGATGAGTACTCATTTTTTTTGTTTTGTTTTTGTTTTTGTTTTTGTTTTTGCAATTTTCCCATGGTAATTGAACTTGAAGTCAATTGAGTCAACCCATGTAGCAAGACTTCGCCGATGACTCCCAGGCTCAAACACCTTAGGGTATCAAGTGAAGCTCAAATAATCGGGCATCATCTCGAGTTAACTCAATCAAAAACAAATTCAAATTTCCACAGATAGAGATAAAATGCCTACCTCCGGGCAAGAAAACTAGGGAGTCACGATCCCCAAGTTCCAAAAGCCAAACATTAGGTCAATTCATTACTCTACGCACAATTGATTTTTTTTGAATACACATGTTAAAATTAAAATGATCACCATCCCTATGACATTTATTTTGGGTCCCCAAGAACTCAAACTAAAACCCCACAATCTAAAGGATGTGCATTGTATTTTTTTAAATAAATGGATGAAAATATAAATGGGGAAAAATCACACTGGACAACCGTACTTTCCAAAAGCAACGCACATGAACCTAAACGTGCATTAAAATCAGAATCAAGGCATTCAAAATTATTTGATATCCAATTTTACTGTTTTCAATGCATGTTATCATGTTCAAAGTTTATCAAAAAATTTCCTTCCACACATTTTATGATGAAAAAAAATCAATGATTTTATTTTATCTCCCCACAACATAGAATAACATTGTCCCCAGTGTTTTAAGAAAATAAATGTTATAAGGGGGGTAGGAGAGGAGTTCAAAGAGAAAATTGAAAATGATAAGCATGGAACACATTCAAATAGTTTTTGAAGTTGATGTTCATGATGCTTCAGATTATTCATTTGATCTCTTGGGGGATGTAGGCACCTCTTTGATTGAATATGTATCACCCAAAATAGTCCATGAACCATACAAAGAAGAACAAAGCAGACAAAACAAGCAACAAAACAATTTCTTAAAAACCATGTACCAACATTTTTATGGTTTTCCTTGATTTTTTTTTGATTTTTTTTAATTTAAAAATCAAACTGATGATACATTATCCTATTTATATTTTCTAGGTAAGTTATTACTCCGGGATCACACTGTGTGACACGGATGAATACAGTGCTCCCCTTTCATACCCATACTTACTCATAAAAGAAGAACATGTCAACAATATTTTTTTTGTTTTTTTTAAATAAAACTAATGATACATTTTCTTCTTTAAATTTTTTGGGTAAGGTATTACTCAGGGATCACACCGCGTGACACAAATGAATATTGTGCTTCCCTTTCATACAAATCCTTACTCATTAAAGAAGAACATGTCAACAATCTGAAGTACTAATAAAATAAATCATGAAAACCATGGGTCGCCTCTAGTGCAGCGCTTAATTTAAAGTCTTTAGCTCGACTTGAACCCCCCAACTTATCCAATTCCAACATTAATTTTTTTAATGAACTCATGTTTCTCCACTTCAACTTGATTGAGAATGAGTCTCCCTTATGGTTGGTAAGAAGGTTTTGTATTTGATTCATAAACAATCCTATATTCTAAAATGAATGGAAAAATCCAAGGAGTATCAGAAATGGTTGATGTTTTTTCTTCTAAAGTCTTTCCTAATAAATCAATGACCAACCTCCCTTTTGGGCTTATTGAGTTGAATTAATGAAAAACCCAAGATCTTTCTTAACACAAATGATGGGATACTTGTGTGGGGAAGGAAGGAAAATTATTTTGAGATTGGGTTGCATTGGACATTCAAACATAGGTTAAGATTTTGAATCCAACTCAGATTCATTTTCCAAATTTCTCAACAAAATTGGTTCCTTTAGAATAGATGATTCAACAACCAAATTGGAGAGATTATTGTCAGGAATGGTTATGGAATTGATTTTTTTAATTTCTCTCAATGGTTCAGTGGTTTGTGTTTTTGAAAAATAATCAATAGAGTTATACATAGGAGACTCAATCAACGATGTCAAATTTCCCTCTAGTGAATACATGAAATCAATTTCCTCCCAATTTAAAGACCCTTCAACAATTTCTTGATTAACTTCCTTTACCCCAAATCCAAATTCCGGTTATTCAATAAATTCATGAGAGATTTTTGGGAAACTAGACACTCCACATAAGGTTTTGGAAGGTATAATTGTTGTAGAGATGAGTTCCTCACAAGTATTAATGCATTGTAGTTCTAATCTCAATGATGATACCTCAGAATTCATTATCTCCATTTTATTACACAATCATTCAATGTTTTTTTGAGGATTAGGCTGGATATGAGTTTGTAAATTGTGAACTTCATTTTGTTTCGTCTCTTCAATAATCCTCGAGAGGGCTGGAAATTCATCCTTTAAACAATCATCATCCCATTTATTGTATATCCCATCAGGTGGGTGGTAATTAATCAAGGATTGATGAAAGAAATTTTATAATTTAGGGGCTTCAAAATATTTATTTTCCATTTTATTCTAGCATGAGTTTGTGACATGGTAATTTGGAAGATACTCTATTGGAGTAGACAGAAAGTTAGATTCTAGATTCTCAGGACACACAAAAATAGAAAGGGGTAATGATAAGAGAGGCGAGGGTGAGAATAGAGAACGTGGGGTGATAAAAGGATGAAAGTGTCTAAGATAACTTACCTGGATCCCCGAAAAAAGCGCAAAAATTTTGTGTCGCCCAAATTTATCCTACAGGTAGGCGGTTGTTGTAGTACAGGTAGGGGTCGAATCTACATGGACCGAAGAAGAAACCTAGAGACACTCTGATTTGGGAAGGATTTGTCTATGGAGTGTCCAACTATTTGGATTGATTTAATTTGAATAACTAATGATTTAATTTAATTTAAATAAATTAAAAGAAACAATTACTTAGTCTAAAACAATTAATGGATATGACTTTATCCTAAGTTGTTACTAGGGTTAGATTGGATGTATTTATTTTCTTATAATGTTCGTTTCACTAATTCAAGAAGTATCCACAAAATAATATAATTTCTCAACATCATTCACCAATTTAATCCCTACACAATTATAAGTATAATTACCAATGCACTTAGAGAATCAATTTAATGATCACTCCAAGGAATTGGATCGTACTTGCACTCGAAATGTGTCATTGTTAAAGTTGGCAAAAATAAAGAAGAAAATAAATAATCAAATAGAAATATTAAAATACTGAAATGATTACATAATTTAAGATCATAAAATAACATCCAATATTTTACATGAAACTCCCTAGGACCAACCCATACTGGTTTAGACCTTCATTTATTTTATTCAATAAATGGAAGCGGGAAGTCGACTAAAAGAAGCAGGATTGAAGAAGAATAATAAAACAGTGAAACGATCACTCCACCATTGTGTGAATGAATTCACCAGTCCTGGTGTGAATAAAATCACAACATGGGGAAACGATATCAATGATAAAATAAGAAGAACATAAAACATAAGAAGAAGAACTTTTATTGAAAACTATGGTGATTCAAACAACTTACATGCGAAAGAAGAACTTTACAAAGGCAATTTGGCATAACAACATTACAATGAAAGTAAAACTCCAAGATACCTAAATCATCCACCACTAATACCTTAAATAGGAAAAAAGGAAGCATTTCTCCAAGCCCCCATTATCCCATGTGCCTTTAATTAATTTTGTTGGGGAATGGTGGGTGGACATTTAATGCATAAGAGACTTTTCAAATCATTCCTCGAAGTGGGAGCCACCATGAATCCACCGAAAAGAGGTGCTGAAATCACCTTTAAGAAGCCAGAATTGTAGTGGTCCATAGAATATGTAAATTACTCCCCTGATTTACCCTAAATGTATGTAAAATTTCATCCCAAAATATGTTGTGGTTCGGGAGATATGATTTAAATGGATGGCTGTTTTTCTGGGCCACAGAATCTGGCCCATATTTGCATCTTCAAATTGGGTCACCTTAATCACCACTAAGTAAAATGAATTAGCACTCTCTCCAGAATAATAAATTGTTCCTCAATATGTCTTCTACAGTCTCGTGAAATTTAGGCTTCATTGGGCCTGTATTGTGGGCCCCATATTCTCATTAGCGGGATGATATCCAATCTTTCTTCTCCAGAATTGTATCCTTTCATCGCAAAATATCCCCCTCATACTTTTTGAATATTCCATTGATCACTGAATAAAACATGTTCATATTTATGTTTATATACATTTCGCAAAATATAAAATTAAAATATGGATTATTAAATTCTTTAAAATCAGATGAAACATTGGGCCTAAATTGGTGCACATTAGGCATGAAGTTCAAAAATGATGAGAATGGATGTTCAAAATTAAAATACACTTACTCAGGTGCATAAGATCAAAAATGAACATTGAATAACATTAAAATTTAATAAAAATATGTGTTTTTATTGGATAATCAACACCCTTTCTAGGCCGCTAACCATGTGTAAGTCCCAACACCATTTTTTTGGTCATTGTCCTTAAGAACAACTTGATCACAAATTCATTCTTTAATAGAACTACAGGAACTTTGATATTTTCCTTATAGGCTGGGTATATAGTCAAACTCCTAACGTTCTAGCCCAAAACTAATATCTTCACCTCGGTTCACCTCCATCTCATATGATGTTGATTCGTGAAGCTGCCCCCAGAACCAATATTTTTTACATGGGTTCTCCATCGTCCTTTCTATATGACGTTAAACTATTCACACTTTTTTTCCTGTATGACAATAAACTAAAACATTCTTTGAAACCCTCACCTGAGAGGGAATAACTATTTACATTGATCTCCAATCATGTTATTTTTCAAAGACTTCATGCATACATGGCAATGCCCGAGCCTTTAATCTTCGGTCAAACCATCATTGCACTAAAGTCCCCTTTCACACTTCACATGTACAAACCAAATCTGTAAAAAGCGTATTTCAAGAACTACATGTGGCTTAACTCCCATCCTTATGGGATATATAGGAATGATTGAGCATCCCTCGAATCCAGCTCCAAGTCTTTGGGCCTAACCCGAAATCCCACTTTCAGTCCCTTAGCTGAAAGGTACCCCTGTTAAAACATGAATGTGGTATGAAAACCCTAGTCTTCATTCACATCAAGTTTATAACAAACACACAACATGTATTCTTCAATATGGTCTGATCTCTATGACCCGGAACTACAATCTCCTACACTCTCGTCCCATATGACGTGAAACATTATTTCAAGAACAATGTATGGATTGATTCCCATCCTTATGGGATACGTAGTGAAGTCCATCACCTCAATTCAGGACCCATCCACAACATGATTATAGTTAGCATTAGTCTGTGTATCTCTTTCATGCATTGAACAATACTCATTTTCATGTGTCATATTCCTAACATCAAATACTTCCAGACCTCCATAACCCTTTTCTTGATTTCTGGTCAGAAAATGTCTGATACTTGAGAATTCTTTTGTCTGACTATGTAGCATGTGCCCTTAGACGACCTTGCATAAACAGTCTACATAAGAGACTTTTCATCCAAAAGATAATATTATTCTACCATGCAGCCAATTCCCTTAAGAGGCCATGCATAATTCAACCCCCTAACAGGTTTGTAAAATAGTGGTAACTTCATTCTTGGGAGGAAAACCTCTTTTATGATTATTTTTCTTAATGACAATATGTAGGGATCTGAAAAAATAACCATCCTTAACATATTTGTCCCATACTATTTTTCATAATCTGAAAGTATTCAAGTCTATGGTTTATATTTCCCTTCCCTACGTTTGGATCGGACCTTCATAGGAGTGACATTAATCCAATTCTTGGACAATATTGATTGGGAATATCCTCTCCATATTCAAGTACCTATTTCCATATAAAAAACTCTATGCTTTCGACAATTTGAATCTCCATAAACATTCACTGGGGTTTTAGCAATAGAAAAGTAAAATTTTGTTAGAGTTCTTGTGCCTGACTATGCAGCACGTGCCCTTAGGTGGCCTAGCATAAGCAGTCTACATAATGGACCAATCATCCAAAAGATGATATTATTTGACTATGTAGCCAATGCCCTTAAGTGGCCCTGTATAATTCAACCCTCCAACAGGTTTGTTAAATAGTGGTAACTTCATTCTTGGAAAATACTTCTTCTAATTCCTTTTAGCCCTTTTTTCATATCATTCATCAGATTCAAAAATTTTTAAATCATAGTTTAAATAATTTCCCTCATACTTTAGTATGTTAATATGTTTTTAGATAAATTATCACAGAATTGAATCAATTTTAATCCATTCGGTCAAAGCTATTTTGACCATAAATATTATCCTTTTTATGTATGACGTGAATGACTTTAAACTACCCACAAAAGACAAGGGTACTCTGAACAAAAGTCAAGTCCTATCTCACTAAACATACATTTTGTATGATTTAGGTAATATTGAGAAATTAGAACATGTAAAGTTTGTATAGTTATTTTTTTAATCCTAGAAACAATCAAACTATGCTTACTAGGCCCATTATTTTAAGTAAAATGTTTAATTGGGTAGAAAAAGAATGCAGACACAAATGATTGAAGATGAAATTGTCTTTCATTGATGCACAAGAATTAGATGGAAATCCACAGACTGAAGTCTCTTCACTTTTTCAGGGATTACAAGAGGCTTTCAACATAAATCTTCATTTGATTTACGGCATCCTGGGCTTCATCAGCAGCCACTTGAAGCTCATGCACTCGAATATCTCCACTCCTTTTAGATTGATGGAGTGATTTCTTGGCATCTACAATGGATTTCATACCATTTTTTTGAACTCCTTCTAGTGAATTGTTAAGCTATTCAAGTTCCCCAGTAACAACATCTAACTATTGCTGGAGGTGCTCTGCTAGAAAACATTCTCCTTGATCTTATGCTTCAGCTCCTTCAATATGGAATCATGATCATCCTCAGCTCGGGACACCACAGCCTCAAATTCTCTGATATTGGCCAACAACCTCACTTTGGTCAGGTCTTGACATTACCTCTGCTCCTGCTCTCTCTTTAAAATGACTTGTTTTACCACGACATGGATCTCTTGATATCCAAAACCGCCAAGTCCCAACTTGACGAACATGGATGACAACTGCGGGATCTTCGAAGACAACTCTTCAAGAGGCACTTCCGATATGATCTTCCAAATGTTTTTCCATTCCTTGCGTCGTGAAAATTGGAGCACCTTTTGTACTTCTGGGTCTAACTCATCATTACTGTCATAGGGGGGAATATAATCTGGGATTAATGAACTTAGAGAAGTGCCATGTTCCACTCCTTCCCCCCCCCCCCCCGACCCTTGTTATTTCACTTTCTATTCCCATTGGGGTGGAGGCTGAGGCTTCACCTCCAGATCTAGCCATTGAAATTGATGGCCATGCATAGTCAATTGAATGTTTTGGTTAGTTTCAAAGGATAACAGAAGTAGATTAAGATGTCTTTCAAATTAAGTGCAGACACAAATATTATTATCTCTTAACCAACGGTAAATCAACAAAGTGAGAAGGCTCCTCCCCATCTTTCCTAGCTTCAACATGATTTTCATGATGGGTTTCAGGAAGCTCTATCGGGTTCATATCCACATGATCTAGTGTCTCTGCAATAGCAGGGTTGCCTATACCCCCTTCAAGAATTGGTAGTTCAGCAGCATGCTCAGATGGAACTTCAAATTTTAACCATTCATGGTCATAGATATACTAATAATTTTTGAACATGACGAAGGATAACACTCACGTCCAAAATCTTCTAAATTACATGGTTATTTAACATGATTTAAAATGTCTTCAAATGATGCACCAAGTTTCATCATTTCATCCAAAGATATATCAGATTCTTGGTTAGTCTCACCTGTGGGAGCATTCGATGTATCTTCTTGGAGACCCTCATCCTGTAGCCTCTGACCCCCGACATTTTCTTCAGATAAAATTACGACATCAGTTGCAGTGGCCGCCAAATGTTCTGGTGCAGGTGTTGAACCTAAAGTATCACAGAATGGAAGTCAGTTGATGTTTTCATTTAACATATTATGAAGCATTGTCAAATTACCAGAAGTAGGATCTTCTCTCCTTAAATCAGCAGCAAGAGCGGTACTGGGAACAGACGCTGGCTCATCTTTAGGAGCAGCCAAGTCAGCATGAACTTTTGATTGTTCACCAGCACCCTCTATTGTTCTCAGAGGATGGTCAATCCTTTCCCATGAAGGGGAAATTGAAGAAGCTCCTACAATCCCAAGAATAATGATAAATCTTTTAATTGGTTAAGACTCATGACTATCCGAAGGACTTCCCACTACTGATGAAGCGTTTAGCTGTGGAATTCTTCCTTTGATGCCTTTGCTTCTTTGGATTTTTAGGAGTGTTGACATCATCATCTCCAAATATAGGAATTGGAGAATTAAAATCCATGTCTAACTCCTATTCCATGACTTGTTCTCCTGGAGATACTTCACCCGGCTCGCGAGGAGATTCATTAGCCCCAATGGCAGTACCACCAGGGCTATACTGTGGTGAAAGAACCTCAGTAGTTCTTTTCTTTGCATGCTATAGAATTAAGAAAGTAATTTTCTTGATTAACAAAGCTTTAATTGGAATCAAGTTTGAAAGAAAGTAAGGAAAGAGACTTACATCTTCAGAAGCCTCATAATCATGACACTCCTCATCTCTGGAAGCACCAGTCCCCTCAGTGGCACCACAATCTATCATTTCCTTCACCAGCTTGGTGACAGGAATAGAATCATAAGTGGCATATATGAGAATCTCCAGCTCTCTGATGTAATCCTTTATTTCATCGGGGTTATCCTTGAAATGGATATTAGTGGAAGCCCAAAGATTCCCTACTCCAAGGATGTGTATCCCTTCGCATAAGTCCAGCCAGGCGGTTTCAGCATCGCAATATAAACTCCGCCATGTCTGCACAGCCTCTGGTCGTAGATATTCAGTATGTGTACCAGAAGGCTGTGAGGAGGGTCCTGACTAATAACTAACATTTTTATAGCCTTTGAAAATACAAAATAACACAAGAAAAACATGGAGGTCAAAAAAAGTGCAATCCCAATGCATCATTAATCACAAACTTCATCCCCACACTAGGAAAAGAACCTATATTAAGGAAAAAGGACATACTATGATTGGGTGCAACTATGGATTCCAAGAAGTTTTCCACCTGATTCCCTTCTCGCCATGTATGATTGATATCAATAGAGTTCCCCAAAATCTGCTTGCACTTTCTGATGATATAAACACGATTCCACTGAATGCGACCTGTACCTGCTAATGATTTTCATACCATTAAAGAGTCTGTTTCCACCGAATTAAGATTGATATCCCGCTGCCCGCACAACTCCAAACCCGTGAACATAGCATACACTTCGGCCTGGAAAACATCGCCCCTATCATAAAAAGTAGAAAATGCTGCAATAACAGACCCTGCCCAGTTCCGAATGACCCCACCACCCCTCATATCCCCCCTACAAGTGATCCATCCATGTTGAGTTTTAGTCTGAATTGGAGGGGATTCCAGCATACCCAGTGACAAAGGCCCACTAACCTGCCTCTGCTAGATAGTAAACACCCGGCCATCACGACTTTCATCAAAGGCGCATCATGGAAGCTAGTACACACCCGAACCAAGTCCTGCAACAAGTTCTGCATTCTAAAAGTAATACTTTCCTGGGTAACTTTGAAATTTTTTGTGACGCACCTCATTTCTTGCTCTCCAAAGGTTAT
This sequence comes from Viscum album, assembly GCA_963277665.1. Lineage (NCBI taxonomy): Eukaryota > Viridiplantae > Streptophyta > Magnoliopsida > Santalales > Viscaceae > Viscum > Viscum album. Next base: position 1,107,318,080 of record OY728140.1, read on the forward strand.
AGCATCCTTCTAAAACCAAAAAAAACCCATGCCTTCCTTTCAGGCCCGTGATCACCCGCCCCTTGAAACCATGCACTTAAGAAGAGTTCCACTATCCCTCCTTGTCCGTTCAGCCCCGTGAAAGCACAAACCAATGACCAGATCTATCTATCCCATTCAAATTCTAAAAAAATTACCCAAAGTATCTGTTTCGAGCTCCTAAAAACACCCATACCTGGAGGCAAATCTAACACCCATATGTTGAATGTTATTATCAGTAGGAAAGGTGCAGTTCCTTCCCTGCCACAATAAGAAATTAAAATTTGAAGGGAACTCTTTGCACCACATAGTATCCCCCATGTATAAACATCATTTTCATCCCTCCTCACCCGAGAAAAAGCATTTAAGGAAAACACACCTGATGAACAACCTGTAAAAATGAGATTATCATGCTCATCATTGATAACAATGCTATTGAAAACAACCCATTGACTATCATCCAAAATGTCCTGAATAAAAACAGAATTCCCGCAAGCCTCTAGGAATGATATAATTGGTGTGGGGAAACCTGTAAACCACAACCTTCCAGCCCCCCAATCATGCAGCCAGAAGTTAATGTCACCACTTCCCACCATCCACCTAGATTGTTGATTCAAGACCTCCAGGTCAGGGTGAATCAGTTTCCGAATCGTAGAGGGTCGTACTCTCTTCTCATTCACATTAACTCCATATTTTCCATGCATTGTCTTACCCCAAATTGTTCTTCCTTCCATAGCCTCCCATGCATGTTTAGCATGCAGACCATGGATGGTCAAAGAGACACTCCTCATATTAATGCCCCCATCTGCGAGGGGGTTTGCAACCCGTTTTCTAGACGCCCAGTGCTGCCTACCTTCCATATGCCCATCCAATATGAAGGACACCATTATCCTTTCCATATTTTTGATTACACTTCTGGGGACCTTCAAAGTGGACATAACATGCATGGGAATAGAAAAAAGAACACTATTAACAAGGGTAATGCGCCCACCAAATGACAAAAATCTGTTCTTCCAATTGAAGATGCGCCCTGTGATCTTAGCCATAAAGACATGGAGTAAGATACCATGAATATTCTCCAAAATGGGGGTGGAAAACCTAACCATTTTCCTCTAAGCCAGCTTGTATTCCACAACAAAAGTCCCTGGCCTGAAGCCTCCCTTTGAATCCCTGACTAGAATAAGATAAGCACTAAGCCACAAGGCTAAGAAGCCCGCCAGACGAGTATTTTTTGGGTTTGTCTGATCCACTTCATACCCACACTTCTCAAATTCTCCTGCTTCCAAGGTCAGCCAGAATGTGCCAACATCACCCCTCTTCTCTGTTCTGGGGAAGGTAGTAGGACGAGTACAGGTGGGACCCTTCTCCTCCTTCTTGGTATGAAACATATCCATCCACTCCTCTTGCTGAATATCCATTCTTGAATGAGTTTTGAGGTCATTGAGTTCTTGAGCTTGTAGAAAATTTTCAACAATTCTCGATCCAAAAACGAAGTCTTCTCTGTATCATTCAATGTCGCCTTGGGAGGGATGAATTCATCATACATATCACCCAAAATTGGAGCCCCTGAGATCTTGTAGACATCCCACAAACTGATGCCTAATTATCCATGTGTTAGATGGAAAGAATTGGTTTCTGGGATCCAACTGCTGATTAGCTCCGGCACAAAGTCATCATTCCTATAGAAATATGTCTACCCAGCCCAGACTGATTCATATATTGTAGCTCCTTTCAGATCCTCAATAAACTCTGCACAGGTTTGTCGCACCCAATATGTCCACATCCAAGTCGGTTTCACACCTCCTCCAGGACGGAAGTCCCAACTCTTCTTCCAGCCTTTGGATTGATCCATCTGAGATTTTTGGAAAATTGAGGGATAAAAATGTGGTTGCAGATCATGCTTCTAAGATTTTAGATCTGGGGAACAATGGATTTGATGCATTATGTAGGATTTCTCCACTGTTCCAGTATTAACAAATGATCCTCTAACTGAGACATTTCCTGAAGAAAAATTGGTGTAAGTCTGAAACCATGAATGCGGGAGATATTTTTTTGCCTTTGGAATGTTGACTTCATGTAGATGACCATGGCCATACAGAGGAAGGTAGATACCCTGTGGAAAATTAAGATGATACTTCTTTAATTACTTGGCCAAATCTGGGAGAGTGCTATCAGAGATAGTGTAAAAATCATGTCTAATGATGCTCATCATGTCATCAATCCACATGCTAGCCAATTCATTTGCCATTCCTATTCTTCAAGGAGCCATTAAATCTACACAAAGATTGAATAATTAACTCTTAATTTAGTTTATTTTCCATAAAATTTGTGAATAAAAGAGAAAAAATGGCTAAGGAATTAAGGCGCGCTAGTCTCATGATTGGCGCGCAAGTCTATTATGGTCGAACAAGTTTGGGCACACAGGTATCACCACAAAAGTCCAAATACCTCTATAAAAGTTCAACACAAAGAAACAATAACCCGCAGACAGCAGCACCTGCGCGGACGAGTGAAAAATCAAGACACTCACGTGACGAGAGCAACTTGCACGACGAGAGCAGGAAGGTTTGAAATCCGGTTTCATTGGGGCGAGAATGGATTCATATTTATAGGCAATGGCCACACCCAGCATGTCGTAGCCTGCGCGGCTCCCACCTGCGCATAGTGACCTGCACATTTAGAACTTTCTCACCACAGTTCCTTGGTTTTCATCTCTACCTCAGAGTCAAATCTTCCTTCTATTGGGATACAACTCTGAGGGGGGACTTTTGTTGAATCTCCTTTCCATCACAGATTCTAACGACTGAAAATGGGGAATTCCTTAGCACAAAAGGATTCATCCTTTGAAGAAACATAAAAGATTAACAAAGGCATGAACATGGATTTGTTTAAAAATGGGCCGCTCAAAGTTTCTTTATGGTCACTCAAGTATAATTGCGCGCCACATATTGGCTACACAGGTGACTTGTGCGCCCTCTTTGATTTTCTCCCAAGGCCTTCAGTAGCCTATAAATACCCCTTGTAGGCCCCCCATTTCGGGGATGGAAAACTCAAAAAGTCAGATTTAAGCTCTCGGTGCCCTAGTCTCTACATGAAGTCTTCTGAACACATTTAAGGTAATTAATTACCTAGAATGGAAGATCTAAAGAGAAGGAATAAGGCCTTAGTGTCAGAATTCATCAACAATTGCGCGCCTAAGTGTTTAACCCTTAAGGGAAAATGGCCACACTTGCGCGCCGGCTTATCCCTTCGACAGAACTTGTGCGCCACTCTTTTGGAAGCCTTTAGGGATAATACTAAAGGCTTGAGCCAAGCCCCCCCATTTATTACCCTATGGGTTGACCATCACACAAGTATACATATGTGAGCAAGTATACTTGTGTGGCCAGGACTTGCGCGCCTAAACAAGACTTGCGCACCTGCCTCTTTTTGGGTGCCTCTCCTACCTATTCAACTCTTTTATTCAAATCCACCTCTCCTCTTCAAGATTTAGCCTTCAAAACACTCTTCAAAGATACATTTGGCATAGTTACTTTTCTGGATTCATTATCTGAAAGGAATTTTTTGGAACATCTCTCAAAACCTAGTGATTTACATATCATTATGTCACTAAGGTTAGAGATTTCCTCCATTCAACCTCATCCTCTAAGATGAGAATATCTTTAACCTGGGCCTCCTTTTTAGTAGTAATCCCCAGATCACAAGTACCCAAACCTAGGCCTCCTTTTCAGGAGTAAGCCCCAGTCATAATTCCCCTCAACCTGGGCCTCCTTTTCAGAAGTAAGCCCCATGCTTAATTTCTTTTGACTTGGGAATCCTTCTCAAGAGTAAGCCCCAATCATAAGTTAAAGTTCCCCTTTAATCTAGGAATCCTCCTTAGGATTAAGCCCCAATGTAAGAATATAAATCTCCATATACCTTTATGGACCTTCTTAGTGGGCATCCTCCTTAAGAGTAAGCCCTAAAACCCCTTTAACTCTAGGCCCCCTTTTCAGGAGTAAGTACCATGTTATAAGTCCCTTTAATTTTGGGCCTCCTTCTCAAAAACAAGCCCCAATCATAAGTCCCCCATAATTCATGCATCCTCATTAGTATTAATCCATAAGTTAGAGTATCCAAATATCCATAAAGCTAAAATAACTTTATGGACATTGTTCCTAGGTTTCTTTCCAGACGTAAATACTAATCTACATCTACTTTGGCAGTCACACATACATAAGCCCCATATCATTCCTTGTGACCATATATTTTGTGGCACAAATTTTCAGGTTTACTGATACCTCTTGTTTCTCACAACAAGCATGAATCACATGATATTTTAGTGTAAAAGTAACCACAACACATCTCTTTGGATTGTTAATCATATGTAAGCCCCACAATTCTTTACCAAACAATGTGGAATTTGATCTCTACCTTAAAAGTATAGTATGTAAGAATCCTTTCTATGGTTCACGCCCATCACCCATTAGTTATTATCCGTCCCATATGACGTTAAACTATATCTTAATTCCTAGACTATGTGTTTTCTGATTCCTTTTCTAACAAGGATACGTAGGTATCCCATATGTGGGTACGATCCCAACTCTATAATAATCCATATGCTTCTGAATGACAATAAACTTCAAGTTCACTGGTAAGTGGATTTAAAACCAGTATGGTTATCATAATGACAAAGAGATTTCTATATAATGTGTTGAAGGATAACATTAGCTAAGATTCACTAATAAATATAGATGATTATTTATCGGTGAAGAACCACAAATACATAAAAATGATTCTCAAAATTCCCATACATATCAATCATTGATAGTCAGATTTAATGGAAAGATCCTTTTCATACTTGGTAATTTAATAAGGATTCATGAACATAACTTAAATCTATAAATAGAGACCCGGAGTAGACAATAATTCCCCCCAAAAAGGTGTGATGAGTCTGAACTCCCATCTTCTTGACCAATGACAATTATTAAGCCTCACAAGTCCACAAATAATGAGCACCTACATTTGGAATGTAGGTCCAAATGGATATAGAATCATTGGATGTTTCCAGTTCTACGAATAAACCAGTTAGAAACCAATTGGAATGTTTGAAGATTAAATGAACAAGGTCATCCCCATTTCTAGGAAGAAACAGACATTAAACTACATGGAATACAATAACAACATATTACTTGATTTCCATAATTAGGGGATACATAGGGACAACCATACATTCAGTTAATGGGACTAGCTATAATTTAGTTCTTTTAGCACCTTTTCCTGATATCTCTCTTGGGATCTTGTGGTGTGGTGTGTATTTTTATGATCCTCATTCAAGATGGGTTCATGATTCTATGCCATGAACATACCCTTTTGGTATACCTTCCCTCCAATGTCCTATCCTCCTGAAAATAAACTACATCACATCCTTCATACATACCACATGACAATAAATTGTACAAAATTCAAGAACTACGTGTTGCTTTATTCCCATCTGTATGGGATGTGTAGAGATTCCCATATGTTTTTCCTTGGTTCTAGACCCTAGTACAGTTACCCTCTTTTATCCCTCATCCACTTCATTCAACATTGGTCTATTACCATGCCATATCCAATATCCCTCTTGTGGATTCTTCCATTAATATGGGGTTTAGATCCCTCTATCTAATATTCCTTTTTAAAATGATTAGATGTGCCATGGATTAGAACCTATAGTGTTTGATTTTACATGGATATTTTCTCATTATATCTCCACGCTTCCCACATCTCCTTATTCAGATCTTGATCATATTTCAAATCTACTGGGACCCAATGATGGAATGGTCTCATGATGCTTTGGCTCAACCACCGATCTTGGCCAACACCTCAAAGGATTTTGGATCACACATTGGGTTCAAACCTATGTCTAGAACATGGTCAATGGTCTACTCTCATTATTCTATTCCCATTCCTTGTAAAATTATATGGATGATGTGTCTCAAATAAGGTCGGTAGTTATCCTCCACCATTACACCACCCTCATTGTGTCCCAAATATCGGTCACTATGATTCAAATCCTTTTTTTCTTGATTATGTCCAAGAAGAACATTAATAACCTCATTGATACCCCTTCTACACGCCATTTTGTGTTGAGAATGACGATTAGTGTTGTTGGGACACCCTTATCCTAACTTTTGTATTGCCCTATTGGGTGCTTCTATATGTCATATGAATCATCTCTGGACCTTGTTTCCTTCCCCGATCACAGATCATGTGGGATTAAGAGTCTTGGTAGGGTTTTTATCCATATGGTGGAGTCACAATACCCTACGGTCCAAACTCCATAACCATTAAACAAGGAATTTACATCCCAATGACATGTCATTAAACTGAGTGTCTATGACCAAGCATTATGAATTCGAATAGTGTGTGGGTTTCCCTTAAGAAATGTGTGGTGTACTGTTATATATCTTTGGTCTACATTCATATTGGGTTACTTCATGGAACTATACTAAACATCTTAATTTTGGAAGCATCATCCATCTATCTGAGGTATATGACCTTAAACTAAGACCGCAATGTCCTTGTGGAATGATGATAAAGTGTATAACTACCCCTATACAAATCGTATATTGTTAGACTATGTATTTTTCATCCTAAACAAATGAAAATAAACTACAAATTGATATGATACCTTATCCAAAGAATACATTTCCCCTAGGAATGTTCCCTCTTCCATTCCATAATAAATAACTCTTTATGGATTAATTCACATCCTTATTGGATACATAGTGACTCCAAGGAATTTTCCCTATGACCAAATACCGAATCATGAACCCCATCACCATTTCTTATCTTCGGTTCCCACCTTAGGAATTCATGGTGAGAAATAGATATTTTTGTTCCTCATACATGTTTTCATTTTTTAACACAAAACCCTTCACTATTCAGACTCATATGTCCAAGTAGTGCGATGATTAACCCTATGACATATTCATGGCTACCAAATGACATTAGCATACAGTGATACATAACATAGGCACATTGTTAAACTGATCACCTAGGGACCACACTCTATTACCATAAAATGAGAGTTTTTTGCCTGAGTAGACTATTTAAAATACCTATCCTAGGAACTAGGCCCTTTAAGGTAGATCTGATTCTTCCTATGGATGTTCTGCATTGAAATTATTGATTGAAAAGTAGTAATGGACATGGAGTGTTGGATTCCACATGAACATTCCACCAATCTATTTCAATTCATCATGTGTTTCTTTATCTGGCTCCTTACCCTCATCCACATCTATTGCGACCCCCCGACTGATTGGTCTCATGCCTCTTAGGATCACCTACCATTTCAGGCCAATTCTCATGAGAACATTGGAAAACACATTATGTTATATACTATGTCTCAAACATGGTCAGTGGTCAACCCTCATTTGTCTTTCCTCATTCACGGTTACATGATGTGGGTGTTGGGTCTCAAATAATGTCATTTGTTATCCTCCATCATCACATCACCACTCTATGTTCTAGGTAGCAGACACAATGAATCACTTTTTTCCATCTTCCTATGTTTTGGTGGATCCCCAACTCCCTTGATGTTGTCCCATCATGCAGCCATACACATTGAGAAGGAATATTAGTTTGTTTGCGATTTCCCCACTCAGTATCTCATTTTCATCATTTTTTCTCCCATATGATGGAGATAACATTACATCTCTCCTTGTTTCCCACATCAAGCATGGATCACTTGGGCATAAGAGTCTTGGTTTGGTTTGTACCCACATGGAGTGGTTTGACGACACTCAGGTCCAAACAATATGGCTAAAAACTAAGAGCCTTTTCAGGTTTCCCTCGACAATATGTTGTATGTGTGGGTCTTTTTGGTTCTCATTCAGACTAGGAATATTTTCCCTGCCACACACTTCCTCTCTAGTTTCCTATTTTCCACTGAATGTCCCAATCACATGATGGTAAAATTTATAGCATTTTCATCCACCCCATATGCCATTAAACTATAAGGATATATACTATTCACATGATGTCAAACTATAATTTCAAGGTCCAAGATACAAGAATTTAAACTATATTAAATCTTCATACAGAATGAACATGTGGTGTGTGTGGGACTCTCCTTAGTTCTCATTTAGGTTGGGTCAATTATACCACCACATCATGCATATTACTTCAAAATAATTCACTCTAACAGTCCAAAATCAATGACCATAATCTAAGAGGCCTATAGAGAATGAGTGGTGTGATGTTAAACATCATTTGGTTCATTCATGTATGGTTTTTCTCTCACTAAATCACATATTCCTATTTCCCCTCTATTAACTGGTTCTTGTATAGTGAATATGTCTCCATTGGATCATTCATGATGGGTTCATATCTTCTGTTTCATAAAGGAATTCTATGAATAGACAACATGGTACGTGTATCCTGATATTAATATATTTCCTAGGGTACAGGTAGTATGAACTTATAATATATGCAATATCCTGGTATCACGATCTGAAACTATACCATGCTTCGTTCTCACTGTATGAAATTAAACTACATGTTCATCATCCTCACTTTAATGATGTGTAATGAAAATAAAACACATGACCTATCCTGAGGGGTTCTCTTGCTAATTTCAATTCATTTACCACATTGTTCCAATATTTACCTATCACTCGACTTCTAGGATGAATCACCCCTGGAAGATAGGTTTGATCTATGTTTAGACCAGTGCACTAACTCTAGTGTAGTCTCAATTAAAGTGGTATAATTTCAGTTCTGATTAATTATATTTAACCTCTCATCACTCCTCTCCACGATTTTCATGATCCATATTTTGATCTTCATACTTTTTCATGCTTGAAGGGACCCCCTGATTGTTTGGTTATACTGCTTCGGATTACATACCACTCTAATCCATTGCCCTAGAAGATATCAGATGATGTCTTGAGTTATGTCATGTGTTTCTGATACATCCAGTGATGAAACCTGGGTTTTTTTTCCAAATTTAAAGCTAATGTAATGAATATTTTGTATCCAATACGGTCAAAAATTATCTTGTACATGTATTCCATCCTCTCTATGATTCCAAATTTTGAGAATTGGGATTCATACATCCCATTTTCCCCTTGACCATATTGATTCAAATTTTCTTAATGTTATCTCAATCATCCACTAGAGAATGTTGAGAAATAATAGTTGTCTTTTCCAAGAGCTCTGTTCTCCAATGAATGCCTCTCTCACCTCAAAATGTCTGGGTTGTCAGTCAGCAATAGAAAACCCTAAGTATTCAATTTTCAGCATGAACTCACATACAAAGTGAAGGATTATGTGGTCGTCCATTGTTTCTCAACCTGGGAATGGACCACATGATCTTATAGATTCATAATTAGTTTCATAAAAAATATGATCGAGATGAATATTAGTTTAAACAATAAATAGATATATCAATGCACAATTTTAAAAAAAAAATTAATCAAGTAAGAAAATATGTTTTAGGAGTTTGAAAATTCAGGGACCCTATTGATTTACACCATCAACGAAGTGCCTAAGCGTAGCTACCCTATGATGTTTGGACTCTAGAATTAGATGTCTTTATTTGAGCTATATTTATTTTTCATTTAACATAGAATCAAGTTCATCAGCTCTAATACAAGCCTAGTTATGTTAAACTCAATGGACAACCACTTGACATCTCATCTACTTCAACTACATCTGGTCCTCCACCAACTGGACCTTCAATCATATAATGAGTTCTGATTTATCATTAATGAAGGAAAAGAACACATATATCTGGTTATCTAAGAACTAGATATCCTTTTTGACCTCTCAAATCTTTCAAATGTTTTCAGATCTTTTCTTTTATTTACGAAGCATCCAAATGACACATGCTTTCCTAGACCTTCTCAACAAGATAGACCCTGATGAAAATGTACAAATATTGTGTGTCCACCCTCTCGCACACAAGTCACATTGAAATATATGAATTGATCCCACCTAGATTATCCAATGAGGTTTTGATGTTTTGTTGAATAATCCCATGATTGTCTTCAATTACTAGTGCCGAATAGCCCAGTTTTCCTCATCTGCATTAGAGTCAAGCTCATCTAGTTATTTTGGGATGCAGTTTTATATTCTTCGAATGTGGCTAAGAATTCAGTGAAAAATACTTCACCTAGAATAATGTTAGCTGGGTTCCGCTCCATTTCATAAGATTGATCTTAACCACTTGATCCCACGTCGATAAGTTTTCTCTTATTAACCTAATCAGTAGCACTACCAATAGCCATGATTGGTCGATTAACAGAGTTCATGGCGAGTTCAACATGGACACTTGGATCCTTATGAACTAACACCCCTGTTAGGATGGAGGACCCAAGTCCTCCATCCATTCTCATTAGAAGGTCACCCCACATACTGAGGAAAATTAATACAAGGGCTATGACATTCAATCGTATTATGAAAAAAATATGTATAACTCTGTGAGGCATGGAATCTATAGTGGTTGAGTGATGGATGCTCATTATCCAACCATTGGTTTTCCATTGCAGGGATGCCATCAGGTACCCCCGGTATATGATGGCGGGTTCTGATCATTCCAGGTAGGCCACCCTTTAATCCCTAGAACTAGTGGACATTCAACTACTATTACTCTAGACGCAGGTCTCGATACCATTGCCATGCCTTCGTCCTTATCAGTAAGGTACTCTTTTAAAAGGTTCTCTGATCTATGACATATGTTAGTTGAGAAGAATAGATATACATGCGGTAGATAAAATCATAGGGGAATGATTTAGATCATTACTCAAGAGCTTCACCATATACTCTAAGGGAAGATTCATCTAGGGTTACAACCTATCCTTCCTATAGGGGAGTCCATCTGTCAGCTTATTCCCCTCCCAGGACCCATCTGATTCTTCAGTCAAGAGAAAACCACACCACTAACTCCAAAATTGATAGTTGTGGTGGGAATGTCAGATATAAGAATACATTCACTGGAGTCATCATTGGATGCAGAATTCCTCAATAGTGCACTAAATTCACTAGCTTAGGCACAAACCAAACCTCCTCTCTCTAGGATTCTATGATGTCATCATTGGCATAACCAATGCCTAAATGATCAATCATGAATTGGTTTATATTGTCTATAATTTTTATAGAATTAAATAATTTTCTATTAACATCCCATACTTACCAAGCCAGAGGGTAGACAACATCTTTAGGAATATCCATGCAACACAACCACTTATCATGAACATGGGTATGTATTTTGAAGAACCCTCTTGATGGTTCCCCTTCATCCCACTTCACGTAAACATGATCCATTGGGCCTTCTACATATTCTCTTACTCCACTTCTATCTTTTGCAGGCCTTGGAACTATTGTCTCTACTGATGTAGCTCCACCATATGATGTATTCCAGTCCTACTACTACGAAATAATGTCTTTATAATTTAGCTTCGACTACAGGGTAGTGGGACCAATCCATCACTTTCATTGATGGTCCATGGTTTCAGCCTTTCTCCCAAGTAGGACGCCTCACGGGTAATTACATATTCCTCTACTAGACTACAAGCGATAGTGGGTGGAGGAAACTCATTTTGAAACATCCCTTCTTCTGGTATTAACATGATCCAAATTTTCCCCATGCGGTACACCTTTAGGGCCAGTCTTTGTAATCATATAATCTTCCTCATGATGTAGTGTGGGGTGGACAGTTCAAATATAGGATTGAAATCCACCCATGCCTCTAGCATCCCACCTCAAAATCCTAGTATATATAACCACTACTCTTCTGTTCTTCTATCATCATCTGTGAACACTTTTGATGGTAGAATAAATGGATGGAATTTTAATTCCTCTTCCTTTCAGATATTTTTCAGCAATGCTATCTGGTTTAGATTGATTGGGAAAATTCTTCAAAAATTACAAATGGTTGTTTGAAAGTTCATATCAGGTGGGGAAGCAGGGATTAGGTTTCCATATCCCCCCATTTGCGCTGCCACCCATCCCTAAAAAAGTGGAGTCATCTACACATTCACATTGGCTTCATTCCCTCACTGATTTTCTAGAACAACTGGTACATCTTCTCTAGAACTGGAAGACTGATGTTGATGTGGTTCCCCATTTCTTGCATTTCATCCCTAATGAATGTTCTCGGTCATGATCCCATATTTACACCTCTTACTAGAAGCATCCACCTAGAAATGAGCACAGATATGAACCCATCCAACCTAACTGCTGGTAGATGCTTGGTGTTGATGCTTTACCCCCACAACATCCACTGGTTTTCCTCCAGTATTCACCAAGAATAACCCTTGTTTCCTCACTGATCCCCTCTTTGGTAGGTAATGGGCCCTATAAATAGTATCATTGGTGCCCTCCCATAGTAGGACTCTCTACAGAAAATTTCTATAAATAACCAAACCACTGCTAAAAGTTGACTTCCCTTTTGATTTGATAGTCTTTGTCTACACCTGGCCCCAACTCTAGAAGCATCTTCTCCAAACATGGAATCTACTCTGGATAATCCCGTGAATTATCTATCCGGAGAAAATTTTCATTCATCTCCCCCATAATGGGAATCCTAATGATATGATAGAGGTCCCACATGCTGATGCTGGCCTCCCAATGATGAAAACGAAAAGTGTTGGTCCTCGATGACCATATACTCAGTGACTCGGGTATGATGTCTTTGAGACGATAATTTTGTAATTGAGTAGGCCATGCTGCTATATACAGGACATCTTGCCTCATCTCTACCCCAAATTCTCTATAAGACGTGCACGCTTAGTCGGCACATGCCGATTCATCGGTGAAATCACCACCATAGAACATGTACCTATTATCATCCCATTCTTTCTTTGGGACCCTTAACCCCACCTTGAAGATTGTATGATATTATGGTGAATATGTATTTAGATGGTATGGTTTCCCATCGATATTGTAGACATGGTTGTAAAGGAATTATGTGGTGATTGTTGAATGATTTCTCTAGGTATGGCCATTAGTAGTCATATGCCACTGGTATTGAACCATTGTGCCTCTAAACCAGTATGGCGGTCATTCAAGATTTCCTCTGAGATTAATATTCCATAACTTAAACAAAAACCATACAAAGGTAGTCTCCTACAAAATTAATAGTACTTCGGCAATTCTTCCAGCATATCCGTTAGTAATTCATGATCTTAGTGGCTCTAATCACACTCCCAATCATGTTGCTATTCATTAGTTATTCTCTCTGGGTAGTATTTTCAAGTACATCCCAAGTGACTTATTGGGTGGGGATTATATTTTATGGCCTTGTAATCTTTATTGAACTCATTCACAATGATCATCCACAATGAATGATATCATAGAACCATATCATTGATCCAAATTAGAATCTTAGTTTTTTTTGAAGCACCAGTGTATCGCAATACCCCATTTTTCAAATAAGAATTTTCCGAGCAACAATCTGATGAACACAATTTACAAGGGCACATTCTTGTGTCATATCACATCACACAAAGTGATATATGGTGTATTCATTCATGGAGATCCATTATGGATAGTCGTACCCTCACACCCTAATTTATAGTAAATGACCCACCATGATTCGTGGAAATCTTCACACTCTTAAGTCATGAATAATGATTTTTACATAACACACATCACACTCCATCACTATGAACCCTCTTCACAAACAACCATATGAAGAAACATACCCACAAGAATCAGACCTCCCTTTTTTTGTAATTGTTGAGATGGTATGTCTGAGTATGATATACTCTATAATACCAAATATAGGATTGAGACAATTGAGATACTATATGGAGTATCTAATGGTGCTAAAAATACTAAAGGGGGGGGGGAGAATTGAATTCTTTAAAAAATTACTAAATAAATTTTGAATAAACAAAATTTACAACACCTCTAAGTTCTAATAACTTTCTTGACTCCAGAAAAGTGATTCTGGAAATGAAACATAACAAAAGTTTAAAACAAATAAGGTTCTACATTAAAGCGTATAGAATCTAATTAAATCGGAGTACAAGTATGAGGAAGTATAGGAAAGTAATGCTTTCCTAAACAGTAAAAATGCAATGAAAAAATTGTAAAAAAGAAAGTAACAATTTTTAAGTATTTTAACCCATAGATATGGGTATCCTACAACCTTGGATAAAGGTCCCTGGATTTATACTTTCAATCAAGTCTCTCTTACACACACCAGGGTAATCACTCGATACGAAGTCCAGAGTCTGTCTTGCTATCCCCGCAAGCCCTAAAATTCAATGAAGTTGGAACCTTTGTCTTCCTCATCAAGGAATACCTCAACTTCAAGGTAGTCGAAACCTATGTCTTCCTATCCACGGATTCCCTCAATTGTAAATATCAACAATTGGAGTCGCATGAAGAAAAACTGAACAAGTAGTTCAGTACGCACAAAGTAATGAAAGTTTCTCTCTAGAAATCATTTCAGCAACATGTGGTCTCTAGAGTCATCGAACAATGTTGAGCTCTTTCAAATGAGCCCCTATTTCTAGGCATGGTTGTAACGGTCGGCTCCCTCTTCTAATGGTCATATTTTTCCTTGAATTTTGGATGAACCTGTACACGTGTCACTTAAACAACAGTTAGTTAGTAACTGAAAGTATGTCATCATTTTATAAGAAATCAAGTTTAAGAAAAATTAAAAATTGATATTCAGAATGATTGTAAATGAATGTTCTGAGTCTAAAAAAATGAATTCGGAGTCTATAGTTCAAGGATATTCAGATTCTGTTATCTAAGAATTCAGAACCTGAATTCTGTAGAATTCTGGAGTCTGAATTTCAAGGAAATTCAGAGTCTGGATTCATATGAATATAAAACCTGAACTTACAAAGTTAGGAGTCAGAGTTCCTAAGAATTCGGAGTCAGAACTCATAAGAGTTCTGAGTCTGTATTCAGAGAACTCGAAGTCAGAACATAGGGAAGTCCATAACAAGAATTCGTAATCGGAATTCGTAACCAGAATTCATAGTCAAACATAACATAAGTTCGTAATCATAATTCGGAGTTGAACTTCATGAATGTTTGTATCCAAAATTCGGACTTGAGCATCATAATGTTCATATCCAGAATTCAGAGTTGAACTTCATGAGAGTTCATATCTAGAATTTGGAGTTGAACTTCATGAGAGTTCGTATCTAGAATTTGGATTTGATCTTTATAAGAGTTCGTAACCAGAATTCAGAGTTCTAAATAGAATGCTTCGTATCTAAGAATTATATGATTTCGAGGATTTAGATATGACACCAAATTTTATACTTAGAAAAGATAAAAAACTAAGTAAAACATGGTAAGGATAATTTTCCTTGGGAAGGAAATATTCCCTAGAGAAGTAAAACAAGGGGTAAAAAAAATTCCTTGATATAAGGTGTTTGTGATTTTCAAAACAAGAAGAATGGTAAAGAAATAAAGAAAGTCTTAATGACTTAACAATCTCCCCCTTGAATGAATTAATGGAAAATTTATAAGGAAAACCTTATTGACTCAACAATCTCCTCCTTTTTAGAAAGCACAAACAACCTTATGAAAAAGAATACAAGGACTAAAAAAATATAGATATTGAAATAAAGCTTATCTCCCTTTTCTCATTGGTTAAGATGAATACGACTAACTCCCCCATAGGCTTTGGAACTCTAAGGATCGTATTCTAGATTTCCGGAATGATAATTTTCATTATCTTGATAATAGAAATCTTCTCAATGAGAAATCCCCCTTTGATAAACTCCCCCTTACTTAGGGATATTTTTTCTTTACTTGGAAATATTTTTCTTTCTCCCCTTTAGAATTATTTTTCCTTCTCCCCATTTGTGATTTTCAAAAAGAGTTTGGGGGAATGGAAAGAATGGTGCCCAAAATATTAGTAAACAAATCCAATCGAAACATGCATCCACAATTTAATTAATATTGGAAGAAGTTTTAAAAGAAAAACAGATACATCAAAAGATCGGAGTGGGATTTATTTTTCTTCATTTTTCCTTGGGCATAAGCTTATTCACAATGGTATTTATCCTTTTCATCTATTTGTGATCCTCCTCTGCTTGCTTTTCTAATGCATAGATCCTATCTTCCTAAGATTTCATGACCTTTTATTGAGCCTTCAACAATTCATCTTGCTTCACAGGCTTCTCTTGAATCTCAATCAGGAGATCCTTTTCAGTTTTCCAACATTGGACAAAATAACCCAGCTCTTGAATCTGACTATTTTGTCCTAGAGACATCTTTTCCATAAAGCTGTTTTTAAGATCCTTGATCTTGGTATCTTCTATATCAAAAGCTTCCTTGACATATTCCTAAAATTGATCAAGGTCACTCATCTCTTGTAATGTATTCTTTGACCAGCTGGCTATCTTCTTACATGACTTTCTGTGAGCTTTGTAGCCTATGTGGAATATTTTGAAATATGATTCCATCTTGACACACTTGTCCACCAACATGGACACCGAATTCAAGTTCTGGTTGAGAGAATTTTGATGCATCTGGAATCTAGAATCTATGCTTGAAAAAGTCGGAATGGACCTAGCAAGCTTCTTCAAGGATTTTTCAACACAATCATGACCAAGCGAAGATGATTTAGAATCCAAGACTCTTCTTGGTGAGGAATTTTTTTCTAACTCATCATTCTTCCTCTTGGAAGATTCAGTAACCTCCTTCCTCTTCACTATTGATTTTATAAAAGTATTATAACGACCCATAATTTACATACATTGTTAATACTTCAAAATTGAAGCATAGTTATTACAACATATAACAAAACCATGAAAGTACTATATAGGTATAGTGTCTTTAGAAACTGGGAAACATAAACAACTGGTTCATAAATCATATGCATTGTCTCCAGTTTATTTTATCATATCTAGAGTCCCTTTTGGCATATATTACTTAGTACCCTTCTTCCTGGCCTGGGGAAAAGAAAACATACAAAAGGGCGAGATCAAATGCTCAATAAGGGTAAAAAAAATAAATATGAATCACATCATATTCATAAGAACATAACATTTTGGAAATCATAACCTAAAAAATAGATCATAATTTCATAACATGGGATAAATCATGGTAGTGAAATGTAGTCCCAATAATCATAACTTAAAACATGAAACTTTGTGGCATACAAAAATAATCATAGAGAATCATTTCTTAGTAGTCAAGACCCATTTCCAAGACTATCTTAGCAGACAAAGTCCATTTCTGAACTGAGTTCACTCCTCATTTCAGCCCTGTATCACAGATCCAAATTAACCCGTCGTTCCCGCCATGTCTATCTCATGAGATATAAATATTTACCCAATGAATTGGAGAGAGGTATAGTTCCCAACCATCTCAAAATGATACCATTATTATGTGTTCCACAAGATCATAAATAATAAATCATAGCATAACCCATATAATAAAAATGGGATTCTTAAACATCATGCCATCATAACATAATCCATATAAGGTAAAAGGACATCATAAAAATAATTCCATCATAACATAATCAAATAAATGTAAAAATAGGGATATAAACATTACCCTATATTATCATAGATGGAATTTTGTTTTGATAAAATGATTGAACTCCATTCTTAAGGAAAATATCTTTTCTACCACAAAAAAAACATTTTTCCTTTCATAACATGTCATAAAGTTTTAAAAATAAGTTGATTAAAAATAAACGTGAAAAATTATAAAGGATGCTTCATGGAAATAATTTTCTATGAAATCATAAAAATCCATTCATGCTGTATAAGTTAAAAAAAACATTCTTCACGTACTTTGGCCGAGAAAGTCAAAAGTATCTCGTACTTAAAACGACAAAATATTCCTTTCATATCTTTTACTAAGAATCCCCCAATAGGTAAAATTGGATTTAAACAATTGTAGGAGGATAGAAATAATATTACTTATTGGGTAAACATGGATGTGGATGATAAATATGCCCCAGTAAATACCGAAGTATAAACAATCTTGGATAACAATTGAGATTGTGGGGTTTTCCCTTAACTTAGGTCCGATTTTCTTCGTATGTGTCCGAAACTCCTGTATAATGATTTAAATAATGTTTTTGACTTATTCCAGAATCGTACTCATTGTTATGATATCATATATGGCCATATTCTTAGCTTCGTATTAGTAATATTTCATTGCTATTTGTTTTTCATGTGTTTATTGCTTTTTGTTCTTATGCGTGTTTTGTCGAATAAATTGTTATTCTTCTTTTTAGGTTATAGATACCTCATTTCCAGAATGGTATTAGTGTAATATATATCACATTTATTCATTAAATTCATTTATATAATCATTATGCATTGAATATCATGTAGAATGAGTTGCATCACATTGTGGAGACGGTAGGTCGTACGTACGCACGAGCGATGATATCATTCCCATGACCGTGGAATAGAATTGAAGTGTATGTATAATATTTCAGAATCAATATCAGTTTAAAATAATCATTTATAGTTATTATTTTCACTATTATACCCATCCAAGTAAGTTGGTGGTGGAAAACAGAGTACCCCACGGTGTGGTGACGGTATTCCGTACGTACGCACGCACGGTGATTTTGTTTTCCGTATGATGGATAGAAGGTAAAATAGGGTTGTTTCATATTTATAATGACTTATTAGTATATTAGTGATACTGATGTTATTACTTCATTTTGAAACAACTAAAGAAGTGGAGGAAGAAGAAGAAATAAAGTTGAAAGAATTGGTAACAGACATTACCTCTTCTTTGAAGCGCCTCTTCTTAACCTCCTCTTAGGGCACTAAATATGGTCTTTGAAGAAGACCAGGAACTCTAGGATGTTTCTAGGGAAGTGGATAAGATAAATTGTTAGGGATTGGCCGAGCTTGAAAGCTCAATGTGGTGTGAGGAGGATATGGAGGAGCTGCCCTTTTATAATGTAGGAGAGGGGCACATTAAGAAAAACATAACATATTATTTTATAATCAAGTCATATTCAATTTTTAATAGATCCAAACTGATTTATTTCGAATATAAGGTAGGGATGGGTCGAAATACTCTCATCCAATAGATTTTACATATGTTTAGGTTACTATTTTAACCTTATCATTTAGATTTAACTCTAAGTTAAATCATTTAACTTTTACCGTGTCTTCTTGTTTTCTAATACTATTTGGTTAATAAACTTACTATAACAAGCCTAACGAACCCCAAGTGGTTCATTATTAATATATATAACATTATATAAGTCATTTGGCAGAACCATATATTTTTATGAATAAAATAACAATTAATAATATAATATTTGTTTTTAAAAACTATTTTATCTCAATTTTGGCACTATTTTGTAATTGATTTTTTTTAAAACTCATAACAGCATGATTAGTTCGAAAAAAGTGAATTAAATCAATAATAATATGTTAAAATTAGTATAAATCATAAAAAGTCTCAAATTTCATTTATTTGGATATTTATAATATCAATTATGTCAATATTTCATTAATAAGGTAATTACTGCATCATCATTGTGTCATAAATAAATTAAATTATTTAAATTCTAAAAATAATAAATAAAATACAATTATATAGGAGATATCTTTATCTTTCTAATTAATATTTATAGTCTGATTTATCGTATGTATAACCCTATATTAAAAATGTTTTAGTTATTAAACTTTGTTTTTAACTCTTTTAACTCTTCTTTAAATAAAATAATAATAAATGTCCTAATCTAATCCAAGTGGACCTAAATGGTCGTATTTTATTCCTAAGGTTGTTTTTGGTCGAATTAAACTTATCAAATATAATTAGGACATGTTTTAGGGTAATAATAATAACATTTTTACAGTTAATTACCCTATTTACTTTTAATCGTGGTAAATAAAAGTAAAAAGTTACTATTCACCAAAAATTATCTTTATCTTATTGAACCAAATTTTACTCCTTGATATTAACCGTGTCTCTCGGATTTTCGAAATTTCACTGACAGAACTGGTAAAATTAAGTTTTATGTAAATTTTCAAACTCTCCTAGGAGGTGGGTAAAAGACGGTGAAAGGTTCAATAAAGTTTTTATATCTCTAAAATTATTATAAAATGACTCCAATGAATTAATTTGAACTTATATAGGTATTATGTATCAATTTTGACCTAAAATAAATTTAAATAAAACAAATAATTATTTAAATAAAATGTTGGTTTTAAAATAGTGACCTAGTGTTTGCACTATGCATCAAAAATTGAAAGTTTTCAGAAAAATACCAAAAATTCAACCTAGGATAATTTCGATATTCCAAATCCAAAAATGAAGTCCATTTTGAAAGATAAAATTTCTAAAATTTCTAAATGTGTGTATTACTATTCATAATAGCTAGTTTTTATAATATTTTAATAGCATATCGTTGTTTAGTGAAACTCAGTATTGCGTACAATGCAAGCTATCGAGGAAGGTTGCGATTGCGTGAAAAACAATCCAAGCTAGTGTTGTGTGTAGTGAAAGATTCATTTTATGATGTATATAACATAAAAACAAAATATTTCTCATAAAAATCTCGGGTGTTACATTCTACCCCCTAAAAATGAATTTCTCCCTTGAAATTCATCACTTTGTAACAAAAAATGAGGATACTCATCCCTTATCATAATCTCAAGCTCCCATGTAGCTTCTTATAATTGGTGTTTCCTCTATAAAACTTTCACCAAGCGAGTGGTCTTGTTCTGTAGGAATTTATCGCAATGACTCAGAATTTTTATTGGCTGTTCTTCAAAAGAAAGATCTTGCTCCTGTGGTACAACTTCTGAGCTGAGTACATGTGAAGGATCAGGTATGTACATTCTCAAGTGAGATACATGGAACACATCGTGAACTTGAGAGAGATTCGGTGGACGATCCAATCGGTAAGCTACTTTCCCAACATGATCCAATACTTTGAAAGGACCTATATACCTAGGGCTCAACTTTCCCTTCTTTCCAAATATCATTACTCTTTTCCAAGGAGATATTCATAAGAAAAATTTATCACCCACTTCAAACTCTATGCCTTTTCTTCAGTTATCAGCATAACGTTTTTGTCGACTCTAAGCTTCTCTTATGTGTTGTTGAAAAGATCAGACCTTTTATGCCATCTCATCAACAAGATAAGGTCCTAATAACTTTCTTTACCCAACATCATCCCATAAAGTTTGAGTTCGACATTTCTATCCATAGAGAGCTTCATAAGGAGCCATCTGAATTCTGGAGTGAAAGCTATTATTATAAGAAAATTCCACCAAAGGTAGGTTTTGATCCCAACCACCTTTTAAATCCATAGAGCAGGCTCTTAACATATCTTCTAGAGTTTGAATTGTTCTCTTAGACTGACCGTCTGTCTGAGGATGATAAGCAGTGCTGAAACTCAACTCTGTATCCAGAGTATGCTAGAGACATCACCAAAACATTGAGGTAAACCTCAGATCCTGATCAGATATAGTTGAAAGTGGTACCCCATGCAATATTACCACTTTCTTTACATATATCCTGGCAAGATTATCTAGAGGGAAATCCTCTCTAACAGCAATGAAGTGTGCCGACATTGTAAGACTATCAAATATGACCCAGATAGAATTATTGCCTTTGGATGTTTTAGGATGTCCTGTGACAAAGTCCATATTGATGTTTTCCCATTTCTATTCAGGTATGGGTAATGGTTGTAACATCCCCTTAGAATTCTGTCTCTCAGCTTTAACTTGCTGACAAACCAAGCCTCGAGAGACATATTCAGCAACATCTCTTTTCATGACATCCCACTAGAAGTACTCATTCAGGTCCCTATACATCTTCGTGCTACTAGGATGAATAGAGAATGAAGAACTATGAGCCTCATCCAGCAGCTCCTTCTTTAATTATGGGATGGGAGGAATAGAAACCCGATTCTTGAACCTTATTATCCAATCACAATCAAGGTTAAATTCAGGAACATTTCTCACCTTCTTTTGTAACTCTACATCTTCTTTTTGTGCCTCTTTAATCATCACATGTATAGATGGTTGAATATTCATTTGAGAAAGATAAGATTTTCCCTTCTGTTATAATTCCAGGATCCATCCTTTGTAAATCCATAAATATTCGATCTTTTGTGATCCTCATCATGGATAAGATAGCATGGTCTTGTCAACTTAATGCATCTTCCACCTTGTTTGCTTTCCCAGGGTGATAATGAATTGAGCATTCATAATCCCTAATCAGCTCCATCCATCTTTTTTGGCACATATTCAGCTCCTTTTGTGTGAAAATATACATTAAAATTTTCTAATCCGTATAAATATCACACCTTTCACCATAAAGATAATGCCTCCAAATCTTTAATGCAAAGATTACCGCATCTAACTCCAAATCATGAGTTGGGTAATATTGCTCATGGATTTTCAACTGTCATGAGGAATAAGCAATCACCATATCATTTTGCATGAGAACACACCCCAGTACCTTCTTGGAAGAATAACTATAGATCACAAACCTTTCTCCACTATAAGGTAGTGTTAGCACAGGTGCACTGGATTACCTTCTTTTCAACTCCTTGAAATTATCTTCACACTCCTCCATCCACACGAACTTAACTCCTTTTCAAGTCAACCTGGTGAGTGGATTAGATAGTCGCGAAAAATAATTCACAAAACATCGATAATATCCAGCCAAACCAAGAAAACTTCAGATCTCAGTTACTATTGTTGGTCTTGACCATCTTTCGATAACCTCTGTTTTTGCTGGATCTACAAATATCCCCTCTTTTGAGATTATGTGACCCAAAAATGCCACTTTTTGAAGCCAAAATTCACACTTGGTAAATTTGGCATAAACACCCTCCTTTCTCAGGGTATTTAATACAATTCTCAAGTGATATTCATGTTCTTCCTTTCTATTTGAATAGAAAAGAATATCTTATATAATGACTACAATAAACTGATCAAGATAGTCTCTAAAGACTCTATTCATTATATCGATGAAGAAAGCAGGGGCATTAGTAATAACAAATGGCATCACTATAAATTCATAGTGTCCATACCTTGTACGGAAAGCCGTATTTGGTATATCCAACCTTTTGACCCTTAATTTATGATACCCTGAATGAAGATCAATCTTGGAAAAGTATTAAGCTCGGCGTAGATGGTCAAATAAGTCATCAATGTGTGGGAGCGGATATTTGTTCTTGATAGTGATCTTGTTAAGTTCTCGATAATCAATGTAGAGTCTCATTGATCCATCATTCTTCTTAACAAACAGAACATAGGTGCTCCCCAATGTGATGCACTAGGGAATATGAATCCCTTATCAATATTCTCTTGGAGTTTCTTCTTCAATTCCTACAACTCAATTGGGGTCATTCTATAAGGTTTCTTTGAAATTGGTAAAGCACCCAGTACGAGTTCTATTGAAAACTCATCTTCCCGATTTGGTGGAAGACCATGAAATTCCTCCGGAAAGACATCATCAAACTCCTATACAGTGGGAACATTCTTAATCATGAGTTTCTCTCCAACCATTTGAGATAAATGACCTGCATATAGTGGAATCATGACCCATAAGATGGAAGAAATTTCAACTGAAAGGTTATGTTCATCCTTGCATCGATATATGATCATAGATTGATCTTGAATATGAAATGTGACTTCCCATCTTTGGAAATTGATATGAGATACATATAAAGAAATCCAATCCATGCCATGAATCACATAAAATTCCACTATAGGAAGGATCACAAGATTTGCAGGAAGCACTTTCCGACAAACTTCAATCGGAGAAGAACTGTAATCTTTTGATGCGACTGTTGTGCAATTAGGGGTTGTTACAGCTAACTCAATATCTAACTGCTAAGGTTATATGGCGATACCCTTAGAAAATTCTTCATAAATAAAATAGTGGGTGGATCCAGAATAAAATAAAACATTTTCTACTTTAGAGTGGCTGGTATGGGTACCTTTCACCACTTCGTTATCATACTCCACATCACTGAGAGAAATTGAATGTGACTTTTATTTGTATTTATCCTTAAGAGTTTGTTGACGTCGATCATCATAAAAAACCCTTGGATTAGGGCATTGATTGGAATAATTCCCCATTTCTTTGCAGTTGTAACATTGAAGTGTAGGAGGTGCACTCTGTGTAGCTTTTTCTTTGTTCGCATCACTAGACATCTTCTTCCCATCATTGCGGCATTTCAAATGCCCGATGATCTTCCTTTCTACATTTAAAACATTTAATTTTCCCTTTAAGAAAACTCCCTCCATGCTTCTTTCCACACTTTGTGCATAAGGGAAAACTCATCTTCTTTTCAGTGTGCTCTTTAGATTTTCCTTTGAATTCCATTTTCCTCTTCTTATCAAACACATATGACTGATGGGTTACTCTAATCTCAATCTCAATCTTGAGAGCACATCGAATGATTTCCTCGTAGCTATTAATGTCCCTTATGGCTAACGCCCTTCGAAGACTTGGTTTTATTCAACTAAAGAATCGATTGATCTTACTCTTAGGTTGGATAATAATTCCGTAAGAGTACCTGGCATGTCTTGTAAAATTTTCTTCGTAGGTACCAAAATATTCATCATCCTTTTCCTTCAGTTCACGAAAATCCTTCTCCATCTTTGTTCAAAGAATACAAGGGAAATACTTATTGAAAAATAAGTTCTTGAACTCGTCCCATTCCATGGACTCAATTTCATCCCTTTGCCTCGTAATCTTAATAAGATTCCGCCATTGATCAGATTAACCTTCCAAATGATATACTGCTAAGATAAATTTATCATGTTCAGAACATTGAAGAACTGAAAATATCTTTTCAGTAGTACTGATCCATTGTTCAGCAACTAATGGATCAGTAGACCCATTGAATGAGGGTGGACGCCGCCTCATGAAGTTTTCAACAGAATGTTGCTCCTTAATTTTCTCATTTGGAAGTCCTGCATGATTCATATCATGATAAGGTTGTGTGATCATGGCTACAAGATGTTGCATTCCAGCTCCCATAACGTTTGGTTGCTCAGGGGGACAATCATTGCATTGCCCGTCGCATTCCGCATTAACACGGTTCCTTCGGGTTCTAGCCATTGACTAAAACCAAGAAGAATAGTGTGAGCAACACTAATTATAATAGGAAAACCACATAATCAAGATTAAAATTTCACTCTTAAGGTCTTATCATAGTTTGTTCATGACCATTTCTAAAACACTAAGATTGTGTTCTATTCTTAGACTTATCCTTAGGGTTCTTACTAAGGTTTTCACATCCTAGTTTCCAAAGGTTGACTATACCTTTCCTATGATATGAAATATAATGACCCATACTTTACATACATTGTTAATACTGCAAAATTGAAGCACAATTATTACAACATATAAAAAACCATGAAAGGAAAGTATAGGTATACTGTCTTTAGAAGCTAGGAAACATAAACAATTCGTTCATAAATCATCTTCACTGTCTCCCTTTTATTTTATCATATATAGAGTCCCTTTTGGAAGATCTTACTTGATACCCTTCTTCCTGACCTGGGGAAAAGAAAACATAAAAAAGAGTGAGCTCAAATACTCATTAAGGGTAAACAATAGAAATATCAATCACATCATATTCACAAGAACATAACATTTTGGAAATATTATCCAGCAAAAGTGATTATAATTTCATAACGTGGGATAAATCATAGTAGTGAAATGTAGTCCCAATAATCATAACGTAAAACATGAAACATTGTGGAATACACACATAATCATATAGAATCATCTCTTAGTAGTCAAGACTCATTGCTAAGACTATCTTAGCGAACAAATTCCATTTCTGAACCGGGTTCACTCCTCTTTTCAGTCATGTATCACTGAACCAGATTAACCCGTCATTAAAGCCATGTCTATCTCATGAGATATAAATCCTTACCCAATAAATTGGAGGGAGATATAGGTGCCACCCATCTCAAAATGATATCATTCTTATGTGTGCCATAAGATCATAAATCATACATCATAGCATAACCCATATAAAAAAATTGGATTCTTAAACATCATGCCATCATAAAATAATCCATATAAGATAAAAGGACATCATAAAAATAATTCCATCATAACATAATAAAATCAATGTAAAAATAGGGATAGAAACATAACCCTATATTATCTTAGATGGAAAATAATTTTGATAAAATGCTTGAACTCCATTCATGAAGAAAATATCATTTCTTCTTCAAAAAAACATTTTTCCTTTCATAACATGTCATACAATTTTAAAAATAAGTTGATTAAAAATAAACTTGAAAACTTTTAAAGGAATATTCATGGAAATAATTTTCTATGAAATCATAAAAATCCATTCACGCCGTATAAGTTAAAAAAACATTCTTCTCGTACTTTGGCTGGAAAATTCAAAAGTATCTCGTACTTAAAACGACCAAAGATTCCTTTCATATCTCTTACTAAAAATCCACCAACAGGTAAAATTGGATTTAAGAAATTGTAGGAGGATAGAAATAATATTAAATATTGATTAAACATGTATGTGGATGATAAATATGCCCCAGTAAATACTGAAGTATAAACAATCTCGGATAAAAATTGAGATTGCAAGGTTTTCCCTTACCTTAGGTCCGACCTACTTCATACGTGTCTGAGCCTACTTTATAATGATTTATATAATGTTATTGACTTATTCCAGAATCTTAATCATTGTTATGATATTATATATGGTCATATTCTTATCTTCGTATTAGTAATATTTCATTGCTACTTGTTTTTCGGGTGTTTATTGCTTTTTTTTCTTATGCGTGTTTTGTTGAATAAAATCTTATTCTTCTTTTTTAGGTTGTAGATACCTCATTTACAGAATGGTATTATTGTAATATATATAATAGTTATTCATTCAATTCATTTGTATAATCATTATGCATTGAAGATCATGTAGAACGAGTCACGTCACATCGTGGAGACGATAGGCCATACATACTCATGAGCGATGATATCGTTCCAATGATCGTGGAATTGTATTTAAGTGTATGTATACAATTTCAGAATAAATATCACTTTAAAATAATAATATATAGTTATTATTTACACAATTATAACCATCCAAATAAGGTGGTGGTGGAAAACATATTACACCACGACGTGGAGACGGTATTCCGTACGTACGCACGCGCGGTGATTTCGTTTTCCGTAGGATGCATAGAAGGTGAAATAGGGTTGTTTCATATTTATAATAACATATTAGTATATCAGTGATACTAATGTAATTAATTCATAATGAAACAACTAAATAATAGGAAGTACAAGAAGAAATAAAGCTGAAAGAATTGGTAACGGACATTATCTCTTCTTTGAAGCGCCTCTTCTTAGCCTCCTCATAGGGAACTAAAGATGGTCTTTTAAAAAGACAAAAACCTCTAGTATTTCTCTAGGGATGTGGAGAAGAGAAATTGTCAAGGGTGTTCCGAGCTTGAAGGCTCAAAGTAGTGTGAGGAGGAGAGGGAGGAGGTGCCCTTTTATAAGGGAGGAGAGGGGAACTTTAGGAAAAACATAAAATATTATTTTATAATAAAGTCATATTCGGTTTTTAATTGCTCCAAACTGATTTATTTCGAAGCTAAAGTGGGTATGGGTCGAAATACTCTCAACCAATATATTTTAGACAAGTTTAGGTTACTATTTTAACCTTATCATTTAGATTTAACTCTAAGTTAAATAATTCTACTTTTACCGTGTTTTCTTGTTTTCTTACACTATATGGTTAATAAACTTACTATAACAAGCCAAACGAACCCCATGTGGTTCATTATTATTATATATAACCTTATCTATGTCATTTGGATGAAATATAGTTTTATAGGAATAAAATAACAATTAATAATATAATATTTATTTTTAAAAACTATTTTATATCAATTTTAACACTATTTTGTAATTGATTTTTTTGAAATTCATAACAGAATTTTTAGTTAAAAAAACATTAATTAAATAAATACTAATATGTCATAGTATCCTATAAAATAAGTGTAATTCATAAATGGTCTCAAATTACTTTTATTTGGTTATTTATATTATCAATTATATTAATATTTCATTAACAAGGTAATTACTGCATCGTCATTGTGTCATAAATAAATTAAATTATTTAAAGTCTAAAAATTATAAAAAAAATAATATTAGGCAGGAGAACTTTTTATCTTTCTAATGAATATTTATAATCTAATTTGATTTATTTATAACCCTAAACAAAAATGTTTTATTTATTAAACTTTTTTTAACTCTTTTAACTCTTCTTTAAATAAAATAATAATAAATGTCCTAATCTAATCCAAGTGGACCTAAATGGTCATAATTTATTCATAAGATTGTTTTGGGTCTAATTAAACTTATCCAATAGAATTAGGACATTTTTTAGGGTATTAATAATACCATTTTTACCCTTAATCACCCTATTAACTTTTAACCGTGGTAAATAAAAGTAAAAAGTTACTATTTACCAAAAATTATTTTTATCTTATTGAACCACATTTTAATCCTTGATATTAACCGTGTCTCTCAGATTTTCGAAATTCTACTCACAGAAGCAGTAAAATTGTGTTTTATGTAAATTTTCAAACTCTTTTAGGAGGTGGTTAAAAGACGATGAAAGGTTCAATAAAATTTTTTTATATCTAAAATTATTATAAAATGACTCCAATGAATTAATTTGAACTTATATAGGTATTATGTATCAATTTTGACCTAAAATAAATTTAAATAAAATAAATAATTATTTAAATAAAAATTCGGTTTTTAAATAGTAACCTAGTGTTTTCACTATTTATCAAAAATTAAAAGTTTTCAGAAAAATACCAAAAATTCACCCTAGGCTAATTTCGATATTCCGAATCCAAAAAAGGAAGTCCATTTTGAAAAATAAAATTTATAAAATTTTAAAAAGTGGGTATTACTATTCATAACGGCTAGTTTTAATAATATTTTAATAGCATATCGTTGTTTAGGGAAACTCGATAGTGCGTACAACGCAGTCTATCGAGGAAGGTCACGATTGCTTGTAAAGAAAGCCATGCTAGTTTTGTGTGTAGTTAAAGATTCCTTTGATGATGTATATAACATAAAACCAAATATTTCTCATAAAAATATCAGGTGTTACAAGTATCATCCAACACATGTTTACCCTTATCTATTCTCTGTACAACTTCTTCATCAGGGGATTCATGCTCACTGTCAGACAGCTGCACAACTCTATCTTCATCAACTTTTTCTTTCTCAGATCTAGCCTCAATGTCTTCTGGATGAACAAAATCACCATTAAGACTCACTTCGTCAGAAAATTTATCAACTTCTTGTTCACCATTCTCTTCACCCTTATCTTTATTCTTCTCTTCATCCTTCTCTAGAGTGACAAGCTTCGAGGACTCCACTTCAGAAGTCTGGAATGACAATTTTTCAGATGGGGTTCCTTGTATTGATAATCTTTTTCTTTCTTTATAAGATCACCTATGTTAGAACTCCCTTCTACTTATTCTTTTTCTTCCACCTCTTCCACTTCTTCTACTACTTCCACTACTTTCACTTCTTCAACATGTTTTTCATTATCTTTTCCCAGAGTGAAGAAATCCTTCCCTAGAGTCTCAAGAAAAGGTTCTACTAGGATGGTTTTCAGAACATAAATTTTTTTCGGATGCAATATCAATATCCATTAGAAGGGATTGGAAAACTTCATCCTCAGACATGTTCTTCTTAAGTTTCTTCTCTTTAGCTTGCTTCTCATTCTCTTTATCAGTTGATTCCTTCAAGGCCTTAGTCTCAGCAGGATCCAAATTGAACTGTGGATCACCTACTTTTCTATTCTTTTTATCCTCCCTCTATTTTACTATAACTTCATCTAGGTAGGATTTTTGCTTTTTTGGTTTAGGAGGTGCGGATTGGAATTACTTAGACTTTGTGGTTTTATCTTCTACTTCCTCTTCCTTCAACTTTATTTTATTTCCGTCCTTCTTTGATGGTTCAGCCTCTTCAGTAATCATGAAAATGGAATCTGCCTCATCCTCTGGTAGATCATAAAACTCTTCTGACTCCTTGGAGAAACCAACCTTCATTCTCTTGGGGGTGTCATCACTGAACAACATCAACTTCCAATTCCTCGGCTTGGAACTGCAGGGGATATTGAAAGATTCAAGGAACTGAGCTATTATCTTTGAGAGTAGGGAAGGATACATGATAATATGAGCTCTCAGATTCCAATACTTGATATTCTCTATGGTGATGATAATATGCCTCATGAGGTTGACCTTCCTTAAATTTACCAAAAAGTCCAAGAAATATATATCACATTTCTTCAGGGTGTCCTTATCACCCATTCTCGGTACGATGAGACCTTGAACACATAACTGTAGAATCAGATTATTGGTAGATAGATGGGTAATATTTTCTGTCTTTACATCATTAAGACCAAGGCATTTCATAACCTTCACCTTGATGAAACTTCCTTGTACATCTGGAAGCTTGTGAGAACAAAACTCAGCTTCTCCTTCATATGACATCCCCACCAAGCTCGCATCCTTGGTGTAAGAGTGTTTATATGTCTTTCCATAACTATTTCAAGAGAATTTTTCTCTACCTTCTTCCTTAAAGAAACAAACTAATTCATAGAATTCTATGAGCATATCCGGATACACAACATCCTGAGCTCCTATCTTTGATATGGTTACACTCTCCCATCCATTAAGCTTGATATTCTTTGAGATAATAGAGTCATAATTATTGAAACCGTTCGGATGTATGAACCTTTCCCTCTATATTTTCCACTCCAAAATAATCTTGATAGAAGACATTTCTTGAGAGGGAACTTATGCAGACATTCAAATTAGAGCACTTCTGAAAATCCGGAACGGGCTTTTGAAGAGGGGCAGAGCTTCGACATGCTAATTCTTTGAAAACCTATATGGGCCAACCCTTCGAGAGTCCATTATAAAGGCAATGGAAGTGACCTTTCAGCTTCCAAATCCAATATAACGGTTGGGAAACCTCCTGATCAGATCTAACGGTTGATATGATATCCGCAAGGAAAAATTGGGTTGAATCCGATATTTTGAGGTTTTAAAAGGAAAAAATTTGCATTTAAGGAAACTAGAATTAGAGAAATTTTAAAAACAAAAGAAACTAACAGAAAATAAAAGGTGATTATGAGAACTCAAGAAATAATCACACCTATCAGATTGTCAGAAGAATTATTCGTATTGAGGAAAATTATTCTTGAAGGACTTTAGATTCTGAAAAAAAACATGAGTACAAAAAAGAAATTGAGTACACAGATTTTGATTGCAAAAATATTCATTACGCAAATCTTAATTATGAAAATCATTAGTACAATAATATTTAGTATGAAAATCTTTAGTACGAAAATCTTCAGTATGAAAAACTTCAGTATGAAATTCATCATTACAAAAATCATTAGTACGAAAATGTTTAGTTCGAAAAACATTTCACAATGGAAACTTCAAGTACACAATTTTCATTATGAAAAATTTGAAAAAATAACTACATAAATTTTCATTCTATAGATTTTGAAAAATTTACTACAAAAAATTTCATTACGATAATTTTGAAAAACTAACTACAAAAATTTCATGTCCGAAAATTTCCATTACGAAAATTTCAGGTTCGAAAATTTCTATAAGGAATATTTTAAGTACAAAAATTTTTATTACGAAAAACATGAAATACTTCATTACAAAAACAAAAAAATACTTCATTACAAAAAATAAAGAAAACATCATTATGAAAATTAAAAAAAACTTCATTACAAAAAAAAATGAAAAACCTCATTAAGAAAAATATGAAAAACTTCATTACGAAAAAATATGAAAAATATCATTACAAATGTACTCCCCCTATGAAAAGGAGTTTTATTACTGTAAAGAGATTGGTTTAACAGGAATTTAACCGAGGAGGATTAACTTATGGTTATCATTCCTAACTTTTTTTTAATGTATTAAAATCTATCGGAAGTTAATGATTTTGTGAAAATATGAGCAAGTTGGTCTTGCGTTCTGATTAATTGAAGAATGATATCTCCTATTTGTGTGTGTTCCATAAGAAAGTGATGCCTAATATCTATGTGCTTTTCACGAGAGTGATGTGAATGTTCTTTACTAAGGGAAATGACACTTTTATTATCACATATAATTTTTGTTTTGATAAAACTCATACCATAGTCTGTGAGTGTGTGTTGCATCAACAACACTTGGGGACAACAACTTCCACCTGCTACATATTCAGCTTCAGCAGTTGAAAGTGCTACTGAGTGTTGCTTCTTTCATGAACAAGAAACTAATTAATCTCTTAATAAATGACATGTTCCGAATGTACTCTTTCTATCCATTCTACCTTCGCCAATGTCAGCATCTAAAAAAGTTTTTAAAACAAAATCATTCCCAGAAGTATAAAAGAGTCATCAATACATGGTTCCCTTTAAGTAGAAAAAAATTATTTTCACTTCCATTAAATGATATTCATTAGGATTGGATTGATATCTTGCACATAAGAATACTGAATACATTATGTCTGGACGACTAGGTGTCATGTAAAGTAGACTTTCTATCATACCTCTAAAAGTAATTTGATCTACTTGTTTCCTAGATTCATCAAGATCAAGTGAGTTTGAGGTACCGATGCGAGAACATATACTCTTAGTGTTTTCATATCCATACTTTTTAAGAAGTCCATTACTATACTTATGTTGGGATATATAGATTCGTTCTGGATTTTGATAAATTTGAAAACCAATGAAAAATGTTAACTCACCCATCAAACTCATTTAAATCTCAGATTTCATTAGATTCACAAAGGAATTATTTAAATATTGCTAAGTTGAGCCAAATATAATGTCATCAACATAAATTTTAACAATCAAAACATTTTTTTGTCTTTATTTTAAAAAGGTTTGGATATTCATTTCCCTTAATATAATTATTTTGAAGAAAAAATCTTGTAAGTATATCATACCAACCTCTAGGGACTTGTTTTAGGCCATAAAAAGTTTTGGTAATTATAAAAACATGACCAGGATGTTCTGTACCTTCAAATTTGTGAGGTTGTTCAACAAAAACATTTTCTTGAAGATAACCATTATGGAAAGCACATTTCTCATCCATTTGAAAAATATTGAAATTGAATAATGCTGCAACGACAATTAAAATACAAATAGATCCAATTCAAGCTACTGGATAATAGGTTTCTTCATAGTCTGTTCCTTCTTGTTGATTATAGCCTTTAGTAACTAATCTATCTTTATTTCTAACAATGATTCCATTTTAATTACACTTATTTTTGAAGACCCATTTTACTCCAATAACATAAGATTCTTTAGGTCTTTCAACCAGGGTCCAGACTTTATTCCTTTAGAAGTCATTTAGTTCATCTTGCATTGCTTTAATACAATCATCATCACCTAAAGCTTAATCAGTGATTTTTGGTTTTAATTGGGCAAGGAATGCTAGATGTTCTACTTCATTTCTTAAGGATCTTATAGTCCTTACAAGTTGGTTCACATCACCAATGATTCTATCACTAGGATGATTCTTTAGAAACTACTGATTTGGGTTTTGTAAAACATGTTCATCAACATAAG
The DNA here is from genome assembly GCA_963277665.1 of Viscum album. Lineage (NCBI taxonomy): Eukaryota > Viridiplantae > Streptophyta > Magnoliopsida > Santalales > Viscaceae > Viscum > Viscum album. Next base: position 1,107,351,657 of record OY728140.1, read on the forward strand.
GTAGAAAATCTTCTAAGGTAAATGTTTCAGAAGTATCTTCTTGAACATCTTCATTATCAGAAGGATCTTCTAACATAGGTTGAAAATTAGTTTTTGAAAATACATCTAAACATGTCGGTTGGGGTTGTTTAAAAACAAAGCGATTAGTTTCATCAAATTTCACATGAATTGTCTCTTCAACAGTATATGTGTTTTTGTTAAAAACTCTATATGCCTAAGAATTTGTGGAATAGAATAAGAAAACTCCATCATCAGATTTTGGTGCGAATTTATGAAGATTATCTTTAGTATTCAGAATGAATACTTTGCAACCAAAAAAATTAAAGTAGGAAAGTCTAGGGTTTATACCATTCCATAACTCATAAAGAGTTTTATTGAGAAAAGGTTTAATCAAAACTCGATTTATAGTATAAAAACCAGTACTTATAGATTCAGCCCAAAAATATATGTCTATAGAATATTCACTCAATAAGGTTCTTGTTATCTCTTGAAGAATACTATTTCTTCTTTCAACAAAACTGTTCTGTTGAGTTGTTCTAGGTGCTGAGAAGTTGTGAGTAATGTCTTTTCTACTACAAAAAGTTTCAATATCAGAAATTGGAAATTATCCTCCATGATCACTATGAATAGTTTTCATTGGAAGGTTTTTCTCATTTTTAACTTGGGATCTAAAACATTAGAATTAAGAAAAAGCTTCAGATTTCTTTGCTAGAAAATAGACCCACGTAAATCTAGTGTAATCATTAACTAAAAAAAATACATAGTACTTTCCCCCAATGCTTCCATTTTGTGTAGGACAAAAATGATCAATATGCACTAACTATAATACATCAGTAGTTGAGACTTCACTTACTGATTTAAAACATGATTTATGTTTCATTTCATATTGTCAATGGTCACAAACTTTAGAAGAATTAAATCTATGCTCCGGTAGATCCTTAACTAATATTTTATTAGAATGTTTTCATAAGTTACTAAGGTTACAGTGTCCTAAACTTCTCTTCCATAACCAAGAATCATCTTCCATTTCACTAAGGAAAGGTAGATCTTGGCTCCTAAGGTCTTCTAATTTTAGTGTGTAAATATTCTCTTTACTATGGGTAGAAAGAATAAACTCTTCATTAGTATTGTATACTAAACACTTTCTATTCCAAAAATTCACAAGGTAACCTTCATCACATAATTGGATTATGATAATGAGGCTGTTCCTAAGACCCTTAACAAATAAAACATTTGAAATCAACGTTTTTCCAGGAAGAACAATGTAACCCATACCAATAATTTCTCCCTGACCATTATCTCCGAAAGTTAATTTTCCTCCTTTCATTTTGATAATCTTTTCAAAATAGTTTTTGTTTCTAGTCATATGCCAAGAACATCCACTATCCATGTACCACGTATTTCTATTGTTACATTCTCTATTTTCTTGAATATAAGAAAAATTTAGATTTTCGGAATCAAAAATTGCCTTGATCCTGAGTTTTTAGAAAGAATTTTTTTTGCAACCACATCTTATAAGAAAAATAAGCTTTATGAAATCCTATAGACTGGATTTTGTTTAGAGAACAATTATTTTCCCAATGTCCACCACACTGACAATTAGTGAATAATGGATCACTTTGAGGAACAAAATAGTTATTACTAAAAATAGGTTTAGAACCAGTATAACCAAAACCAGAACTATTCCTCAGAGGTCGAATTTGAGAATAAATTTTATCAAAATTTTCTTTACCTAAGGTAATGTTTGAAAAACACTTACTCAAGGAAAATAATTTGAATTTTAGTTTGATAACCATGTTATTGTCTTCTAAAAAATAGATTTTGAACTAGAGTTATGTTTTAGAACATTTTTCTTAGAAATTACATTTTCTAGATCTTTAGAAAGACTATTATTCTCATAATTTACTTCCTCATGATTTTTTGAAATACTTTCAAAATAAGAATTTATCTTATCAAGATCTTTAGAAAGATTTGATATTTCCTTAGTAAGAATAGTATTTCTGGAATTTTCATTATCGAGTTTCTTCATGAGTTTTGAATTCTCAATCTCAAGAAGTTTGGAAAACCTAGAAACGTTTTCATAGGTAGGTAAAGTATTATCTTTATCTGAAGAAGATTCTTCATCTGAAGATTTATAATATTTACTATCATTATCATTTAAAGAATCATTGGTCAATGATTCAGCATTGTGTACCTTAGCCATTAAACAATGATTGTCAATTGGTAGTCTAGCTATTAGACCAAGATTCTTCTGTCCATAAGATTCATAAATCTGATGATTCATCTGAAGAGTCACCACCACCGACACTCCAGGTGTCATTAGCTTTCAAGATATTCTTAGATTTAGCCTTATAATACATCTTTCTATTTTTCTCAGAATGCCTTTCCTTTATTTATTTTCTCTTAATTATAGGACAATAAGGTCTTATGTGTCCAGCCCTCTTGCATTCATAACATGTGACTTCTGAATCTTTCTTATCTTTCGTTTCCTTTTTCTTATATCTAGATTGAAATTTCCACTATCCAACTATCTTGTTCATTCTTCGACCAAGATTTTCTAATTCATTTTCTGAGGATTCACTTCCACTAGATTCGGATTGGATAACAACTTTATTAGATTTGGATCTAGTAAATCTCTCAAGAGTCTTGGCTTTCACATGATTAGAAGTTGTAGTAAAAGCAACAATTCTATTTCCATTCTTCTTCTTTACATTATCAGCATCTCTCTTTATTCTAGTCTCATACTGAAGAAGAATTCCGAACAGTTCATCAAGAGTAATATGAGTAACCTTTCTATTATCATTAATATTAGTCCTCTTGGATTCCCCCTCATTGGTTATGATGTCTTTGATCTCATCAACAAGAGCTTCATCATCTAATCCTTTATCACCAAATGTTTTTAAACTATTCACAATAGTCATGGACCTTTTTTTACCTTACATATGGGTTCTCCATAAGGAAAATGAAAACCATGATATTCAGCTCTGAGAATGGATCTTCTTGTTTCAATAACTTTGGAAGTCCCAAAGTGAGTAACTTCGAGTTTCTTCCATATATAATTTGAGCTTCATAAGAGGAAATTTAGCTATATATATTTCTAGTCATAGAACAAATCAAAGTATTTCGTACCTTATAATTTAGTTTATATTCACGATTTTCTTGATTAGTAAAGGTACTAACTTCTTTGCCAGGGATATTATATCCTCCGGGTAAGAATAAAAAAATTATCAACACCAGTATTGATAATGAAAGTCTTCATACGATCTCTCCAATATTCATAGTCATTTCCATCAAAGATAGGTGGTCTAGTTGGATTGAGATTGTCTATGGAACCAACATTGATTCTTGCCATATCTAAAGAAAATTATTTCCACACAAAACATGTTAGAAGAAAATTTTTGTGAACATGGAAAATATTCCTATGAAAGGATAATAAATAACTAGAGTATCTGTAAACAAAAAAATGAATATGAACTATATGAATATGAAAAATATGATTTCGAAAAAGTTTTAATATGGAAAATATGATTCCATAAAATCAATTTCGAAAAGTAAATATTTTGAATTTAATCATGAGATTAATTCTAGGGTAAACTCCTCTCATACCAATTGTAGAGATTGTATGTCTGAGTATGATATACTCTATAATACCAAATGTAGGATTGAAACAATAGATATACTGAATGTAGTATCTAATGATGCTCAAAATACAAGAGGGGGGGGGTTAATTGTATTCTGTAAAAAATCCCTAAAGAAATTTTGAATAACAAAAATTCACAACACCTTGAGTTATAATAACTTTCTTGACTCCGGAAAAGTGATTTCAAAAATGAAAATTATCAAAAATTTACAACAAATAAGATTCTACCTTAAATAGTATAGAATCTAACTAAATCAGAGTACACGTATGAGGAATTACAAGAATGTGATACTTTCTTCAACAATACAAATACAGCGGAAAACTTGCAACAAAGCAAGTAACAAGTAGTAAGTCTTTTAACCCAAAGATAATGGTATCCAACAACCTTAGATAAAGGTCCCTTGATTTATTATTCCAAGAAAGTTTATCTTACCCACACTAGGGTAAGCCCTCGATACGAAGATTGGAGTCTGTATTGCTATCCCCAAAATCCCTCAACTTCAAGGTAGTTCGAACCTATTTCTTCCTCAGCAAGTTAGCCCTCAACTTCAAGGTAGTTTAAACCCCTGTATTCATATACCCAGAAGCCCTCGATTATACATAGAAAGATTTAGAGTCGCACGAAGAAAAACTAAACAAGTAGTTCAGTATGCACAAAGCAATGAATGTCTCTCTCTAGAAATCACTTCAGCAGCAAGTGGTCTCTAGAGTCATCTAACAGTGTTGAGATATTTTAAATGAGCCCTTATTTATAGGAACAGTAGCATCGGTCGGGTCCCTCCTCCAACAGTCATATTTTTCCTTGAATTTCGGAGGGACCTTTACACATATCACTCAAACAACGGCTAGTTAGTAAATAAAAGTACGACATCATTTCATAAGAAAACACGTGTAAGAAAAATTAAAAACTAATATTCGTAATGATAGTAAATGAAATTTCAGAGTCTAACCAAAGTGAATTCGGTGTCTATAGTTCAAGGATATTTAAATTCTGTTTTCTAGGAATTCGGAACCTGAATTTTTTAGAATTCCGGAGTCTAAATTTCATGGAAATTCAGAGTCTGGATTCACAAGAATTCAGAACCTGAACGTACAATGATCGGAGTCAAGGTTCATTAGAATTCAGAGTCAGAAATCATAATAGTTCGGAGTCTATATTCAGAGACCTCAGAGTTAGAACTTAGAGAAGTTCGTAACCAGAATTCATAATCGGAATTCGTAACCATAATTCATAGTCGAACTTACATAAGTTCGTAATGAAAATTCGGAGTCGAACTTTCTGAATGTTCATATCCAGAATTTCGACTTGAACTTCATAACGTTCCTATCTAGAATTCGGATTTGAACTTCATGAGAGTTCATATCCAGAATTCAGAGATGAACTTAATGGGAGTTTGTATCCAGAATTTGGAGTTGATCTTCATGAGAGTTTGTAACTGGAATTCAGATCCTTAAACAGAATGCTTCATATCTAAGAATTATAATATTCCGAGGATTTAGATATAACACCGAATTTTATACATAGACATGATAAAGAACTAAGTAAAACATGGTAAGGATAAATTTTTTGGGGGAAGGAAATTTTCCTTAGAGAAGTAAAACAAGGGGTAAATATATTTTTTTCCTTTAGATAAGGTGTTTGTGATATTCAAAACAAGACGAATGGTAAAGTCATAAGGAATGTCTTAATTACTTAACAATATCCCCCTTGAATGAAGGATTGGAAAAGTCATAAGGAAAACCTTATTGAGCCAACATTAAGCTCCAATTTTTATGGGGAAAGTTTTTGGTTTCAAAATATAGTTCCTTGTATAAGTAAAGGAATACAACAACTGGTGGAAACATAAAAGCTCAAATGGATCAAATATCATCAAATTAGTCTACCTCATGAAGTTCATTTGCACTGCTTCAACCCTTGCTAACTTGTGATGTGTTGACAGAATGCACTATGAGTCTGATGGGACACTATACTGCAGAAAAGAAGGTCTATAGTTTGATTTGCAAGTATAACATGCCACAAAACCTCCACAAAGTATGTTGTAGATAGGCTTCGCGAGTCTGGTGAGCCCTGCGCCTCTTCATGGAGATGATTTTTTATTTATGGTTCTCCTCTAAGAATCGTGGGACCCGTTATCCAATAAATATCAATATCAAACCCCCTCATAGACAATGTTACCATGATATTTTGAATTCTAATCTCCCTTTCTGTAGAACTCCCAACTATAATGTTCCTGAGAGAGAAATAAATTCTCTAATGTACTAGAGCATAATGAAACATCATTTCCCTCATTCCAATTTTCGCCACCCTAGGGTAGGGATTCCATTCTTGAGGGAATATTTCATTCATGAAGGAGGAATGCCCTCTAATTACTTGAAGAATCACAAATAATTAATCCTTTGAGAAGAAATCCTCTTACAACTCATGCCTTCATGATAATGAAGGGTCACAATACATCAAAGATATCTTACCTTTGTGAATACCATGAACTCCACAAAGGACCTTAGCTTTGAAAATAATCTCTTAGAAAGGCTCCATTCTTTAAAATACCCTCTTATGTGTGGCCCTATATGCATATAGGCTGCGATTTTTCGTCCTTCATGTGTTGTTCCTTAATGTAATTATCAACCAAATGATTCTCTTCCTTGGTATACAAATTGATATTTGTTATTTGCATATATATTCTAATGTGAGACCCTCGAGTGACATCTCATACAACTGTTAAATCCTCTCATTGATAGTTCCTTGCCTTCCCCGGTTTTGGGAGGGCATCAGTAATGTATGATCAATGGGTAATGAGTGAGTCCTCCCTGTCAGATCTACATGAAGTTAAGCTACCTAGCACCATAATAATTAACAAATGACAGTAATCTATAGTATATCCTAGTGTAATTTACTTTTTTTGCCCTGCCTCATGAATTTTCCACAATCACTGTTTCTATGGGAGTAAGATATCCTTTAACCTTCTAGAAGTGTATGATATCATCCTCACATGGAATGTGATCCACTTCAGAAAAACCTTCTGAAGTAATCCCCCATCTCCATATCCCCAAGACCCCTCATTTTTTAAGCCCTATATAACCTCTCATGACAACACCTTTTGTGATAAGTTCTTCAGTTCCATTGTAACCTTTTATTTCTCACATCGAGAATGGATCTTGCGGCATTAGATATTATCAATGACCATGACTCTATATGGGATGAAATATAATGTAAGACCCACCCCCATATTTCTGAACTATGTGGATTTTGATCTATTTCTTTTAAACATGGTAAATAAGAATCCTTATTTAGGTTCAACACCATCTAAAGGTAAACTCTGGTGCTCCCTTTATGGGATTTACCCTTATGATCTGACATCTTTCTTTTTGGGAAACATCCCTCAGATTCGCCTACATGAGGCTTTATGATCCATCCATATGGGAAGCTAACCATATATATTCCCTAGTATGTCAAAGTGTAGATAACCATGCGTAATACCTAAGGACATAACGAACAATGCATGTTTTGATCCTTGTCTTCTAATATAGTACGATGGAATTCTCCTATAGGATCAATCATAGCACCATCAAATTCTTTTTGGTTCTCCATCGTCTTTATCGCAAGATGTTACACTAAATGGGACACCAAAACTGTGTAGAATTTGATCTCTCTCTTCTAAAGAGTGTACACTATAAGCCTTTCTAGGGTTAAATCCCCTTATCATTTCCCATCATGGTCTTTCTCAAGAGTAATTTTTCTCAGGAGGATTATTAAGCATCCCAGTTGTCACATTTCCATCAGGTCACCATCCATGCACTTCATTCTCACAAGTCACCTCCTAACCCATCTCATTACCCCATATCGAACAATGTAGAATTTTATTCCTATCTAATGGGATAGGTAAGAAGTCTCACTAAGGTTCAATCACATCACTACCCACACAAATTCCATTCCAACAACACTTACTCTATTTTCATCCTGAATCTTACACGATATTTTATATCCCAGTGAGATAATTCCATCAACAAAAATGATTCTCCTAGATGCTCTTATGAAAATAACCATGCACCATCCACACACAATACATATTCATACAACCAATAGTTCCCTTCATGTGAAGGGAAACCATCCATGTGTAATCCCCCAATCACCCTTTTAATCTACATGGTTATTGTTTCCTATATTCTAAAAAACGTACATAATAAACCACCATGAGGTTCAATCCCATCCAATTATGGACCTTTTTGTCCTCATCATTAGGCCCCAAATTCTTGAATCTTCCCACAGTGCTATCAGGATATATCTTCATGGTGTTACATTTTTCCTTTTTGGGAAATACCTTCCTGAGTCCACTATCATTGGGAATTCTAATCAACCAATCTAGTATGTAACCTTTGTTAGATTGGTATAGGGTATGAGGTTTCCAACCTATGATACCAATATTTAGGATGGTATGTCTCTGAGTATGATATACTCTAAAATACCAAACGTACGATAGAAATAAAAAAGAGATTCTTAGATACAAGAGGGGGGGGGGTGAATTATACCTTTTAAAAATTACCATAGGAAATTTTTAGGATGATTATGTTTAACAAAGTTAAACAAGATAATTCATAAGCCCTCTATAAGTTCAAAAAACTTTCTTGATTCCGGAAAAGTGATTCCAGAAATGATACTTAACAATAGTAACAATGATTAAGATTATACCTTAAAGCGTATAGAATCGAACTAAATCAGAGTACAAGTAAGGAAGTATAAGAAAGTTATACTTTCCATAACAATACCAAATGCAGTGGGAAAACTAAGTAGTAAAACTAAAAGTAACAAGTATAAACTCTTTTGAACCAAAGAGAACGGTATCCAACAACCTTGGATAAAGGTACCTTGATTTATACATTCAAGAAAGTCTGTCTTACCCAGACCAGGGTAAGCCCTCGATATGAAGCTCGGAGTCTATCTTGCTATCTCCGCAAGCCCTCAACAATCAGGTATTCAGAACCTATGTCTCCCTCAGAAAGGAATCCCTCAACTTCAAGGTGTTAAAACCTCTGTCTTCCTATCCCCGGAAGCCCTCGATTGTACACAACTACAATCAGAGTTGCATGAAGAAAATATGCACATGGAAAAGTTAGAACAAGATGTTCAAACTTTCTACATGAAGCTTGAGAGTTGATAAGAGCCTCTCTCTCTATAAATCACTTCAAAATCATGTAATCACAAATGTTAAAGATCAGTATCGAGCTCGTTCAATGAGCTCCTATTTATAGGCGAATCTCCAACAGTCGACTCCCTCCTCCAATGGTCATATTTTTACCTGAATTTCAGAGGGACCTATACACGTGTCACTCAACCAATGGTTAGTCAATAACTCAAATCATGACATAATTTTGTAATAAAAAAGTTTAAGAATAAGTAAAACTAAAGTTCAAAATGTAATCATATAAAAGTTTGGAGTCTAACCAAAATGGAATTCAGTGTCTATAATAAAGAGATATTCAGATTCTGTTTTGTAGGAATTCAGAACCTGAATTCTGTAGAAATACGGAGTCTTAATTTCAAGGAATTTCGGAGTCTGGTTTCACCAGTATTCAGACCAGAACATAAAATGATCATAGTCAGAGTTAATGGGAATTCAGAGTCAGAACTCATAAGAGTTCGGAGTCAGAATTCAGAGAACTCGGAGTCAGAACTTAGATAAGTTCGTAATCAGAATTCGGAGTCGAGCTACATGAGAGTTCATATCCATAATTCGGAGTGTAACTATATGAGAGTTCATATCCATAATTCAGAATCAAACTACATGAGAGTTCATATCCATAATTCGGAGTCAAACTATATGAGAGTTCATATCCATAATTTGGAGTGGAACTTCTTGAGAGTCTGTATCCAGAATTCAGAGTGGAACTTAATGAGAGTTCATATCTAGAATTCGGACTGGAACTTCATTAGAGTTCATACCCAGAATTCGGAATTGAACTTCATTAGAGATCGTATCCAGAATTCGGAATGGAAGTTCATTAGAGTTTGTATCCAGAATTTAGAATGTATCTTTATTAGAGTTCATATCCAGAATTCGGATCCTAAAACAGAATACTTCATATCTAAGTTTTATAAGATTCTGAGGTTTTAGGTATGAATCCAAATTTTATACTTAAGAAAAATATTGATATGAGAAATAAAAATATGGTAGGGTTAAATTCCTTTGAGAAGGAAATTTTCCTTATAGAAGTAAAATATAGATTTGATTTAGTATATGGTTTTTGTGTTTTTGAAAACAAGATTGAATGGAAAAGTCATAAGGAAAAACTTATTGACTCAACAACATTCTATATCCATGTGCCACCGAAAAGTTCCCCAAACTCAGTTGGTCACATAACCTCAAGATCGTTTACCCAAATGGAAGAGGCTTCCTACAAATAGTAAGTTTCCAGGTGGGATAATTGTGAAATTATTACCTCATTGAGAGAGTATACACAATGGGATAAAAATAGTAAATAACAGTGGAAGAATAAATACCATAAAAATGAAGAAAACAACTAATGACTGATAGTAATAAAACAACTAGATCATGTATATAAATTATGAATATTTGATGTGACTATGAATGAATCCAAAAATTTCACAATTATAGAAATACAATATTGAATCCAATGCACATAAAGCATGTAATCTCCAATAGAATCGCAAGCCTCATCTTGGTCCCATGCTCTCCCGCTCCCACATCAATGAAGTAACTCATGAATAAGGACACTTGTCCTTATCTATACCTGCAACCATTTATTTTTTCTTGGATCAAAAAACATGACCCAAATATAGTGTCAGATTAATCCTAGTAGAAAACCACCAAAATATCTCTTCCAAACTATCAGTGAACATCTAAATCATGTAATAAGAAAAAGGAGGCAATAAACTAGTAATTACTCATGTAAGAAACCCTACAGCTTCAAATTTCAGTAATTTACATTCATTAATCAATACATTGAATCCTGTTAACCTTGTGATGTACTCTAAGATCTATATCACCTCTGTAATACTAACAAAAAATGTCTCAAAAGGCCATCTCAAAAATTATGCAAGACCAAGTCCAAGCTTCTGATTTGTCTTGATAGATGCGTCATCGTCATCCAATCATTCAATAATGTCCCTTTTAGTAATGTTCTCATTGTCTAATCCCTTTGGTCTAACATAAAAACAAATCATTTAATAATGACCCTACCGATAGCTCTCATGGTTTGAACCCTCTGGTCAACAGAGCAGTAATCCTTTAGAAATGACCAGTTGGGTAGCTTACACTCAATAGACCTTGGTCAAAATAACATAAATATTTTATAAACGACAACAAGGGAATACCTCACGGCCTAAACCCTCAGTTCGATGACCACCTGGTAGCTCTCACATTCAAAACCTCTTGGTCAACATAAAGGTAAAACATACATAAATGATCCTACCATAGGAATCTCTTTTTGTAATATTCCCCTTGGTCAAACTTCCACAATGCATATCACAGACATATTATATAATCAGTAACTCCATCCTAACAAAACGAGGCATGGAAACAAGTAAGGCCTATATTAATCCTAAACGAAACTCCCATAAATAACAAAACAAGGGAACACACCCATGGGGTGTCCCATTAATAGGCATCTAACCTTACACATAAGAAATAACCATTTCCTAATCAAAAAAACCATGCCAGGTATTAAACGTGATTAAATTCCAAAATTCACAATGCCCAAAACATTTTTATTCAGAACATTAAGCACATATAATCTAAATATAGACAATAGAAGGCACAAACCACCTAACATGATGTTTTATGACCGATACTCTTTAACGTCATCCCTTGAATAGGTCTAGAACAATACATATATACAAAAAGGTGAAAAAATTCTTCCTTGAACAACTCACAATATAGGAAGAATCATGAATAAGGGATCTAGAAGAATTGAGAACTAACCATTAGGACTCCAACACACATTACATTGTCATAATCTGTGGTCAAATAGAGAATCAAGAGGGGTAAAAAGTTCTTTGGCCTTCTATCACACTGTTGTACGATCCAAGAGGATAAGAAGATGTTTCTGAGGATGAGACTTGACTCCGCATTGATTTATCAAATAAAAAAACTACACAGTGTGTTCATTAAATGTTCATGAAGTGTTGTATCCTTAACCAGCCCCAGCCTTCTGTGGTCTACCAAGTCACCTACACTACCATGTACATGGCCTTTATATGACAAGTATATGGCTGTATGAGGTACACAAGTACACAGAGTGTACTCCTTAGTACATCGTGTGTATTTAGAAATTTTATGTTTCATCTTTTTTCCTAAAAAACAACCCCTATCCAAGATGCATAACTAAAATGAAGATCCAGGTTCTTACAAACATCCCCCTTAAAAAAATTCATCCTTAAATTTCTCATCCATGAGTGGTGAGGAAGAAACTTCAAAAAACTCTGGCCACTGTGATCATACGTCAGTATCCCTCTCCCAAGTCTCATCCTGCACTCGGTCATGCTACCATAGAATCTATACTGGTGGAGTATACTAGCCATAGATAACATTTATGCTACAATCCAAAACCCAAATAGGATACCCCTCGAATGATGCATCCCCCTCCAACTCATCCTCCTTGAGTTGAAAAATATAAGACATGTATGAAAAGTAGCATCGTAGCTAGGAATCATGAAAGAATTCATGCATATGTCGGTACCTCGGAGGAAACCTCAACCAATAAGAAACTTTCCTGACTCTATCAAAGACCTCAAATGGCCCGACATATCTCGTTGAAAGATTCCCAAGTCTTATAATCCTCATATGACCCAACCATGGTGTGACATGTATGAAAACCTAATCATTGACCTCAAACCCCAGAGGTTGTCTCCACCGACCAGCATAATATTTATGGAGTGATTGTGTAGTATCCATCCATTTTCGAATCTAATCCACCTCATCAGCAGTCTCCTAGAAAAAATGTTGTCCAATCATTGCTTCATATCCAGCCTCCAACAAACATAGGGGTGATTGTCATGGCCTACCATACAAAGACTCATAAGGTGACATCTAAATTGTTTCCTGAAAACAATTATTGTAAGAAAACTTCTCTAGGGATATGTGTCCCTCCCAAGAGCCCCTGAAATATTGGATGCATGCTTGAAGCATGTCCTCCAAAACCTAAATCATGCGCTCGGACTGGACATCTATCTAGGGATGGTAAGGTATCCTCAGAATTACCTGGGTACCCCAAGACCTCTATAGTCCATGCCAGACCTATGATGTTAACTGAGTGTCCTTATATGAAACAATAGAGTGCATAACTCCTTTCTAAAGTACAATCTAATGTATGTACAAATTTCCAAGATCATCAACACTGAGGGTTTCCTTGATCAGAATGAAATGTGAAACCTTTGTGAGTCTGCTAACAAAAACCCATACAACATCATTCCCTCTGGGAGACCATGGTAACATTATCATAAAATCCATCACAACATCATTCCACTTATACATGGGAATGTCTAGCTCTTTTAAAAGACTGTATTGTCGCTAATTCTCCGCCTTCAACTGTTGATGGGTAGAACATATCATAACAAAAACCAACAACAACCTTATTCACGTTTGACCACCAATACTACTGATGTAGATCTTGATAACTCTTGGTAACACCTAGATGAAATTCCCATATAGAGGCATGAAAATCTCACAATAGCTCCTTGAATATGTATGCTAGAACCCATATGTGACCAGGAACATGCAAAACCTCATCCTCCCCTATAGTCCTCCCAGGAGTAGTGTCCTCGCCTAACACACTCTCCTGTAGTACTAGGCCTTCTGAATATGATATCTACCTCATTCTCACATGATCCAGAAGAGTAATGGTAATAGTTATAGAAGAAAAGAAATTCTATCACTATTTGTCGTACACCTCCTAATGCATCTCAAAGAACATATCTAGAAGGGGCCATTTACTACAGACCTCCTAAACTTCCTGTAACAATGTTCTCATGCTAATCCCATCAACCACTAAATTGATTTTTCCGGGCTTGGAGGAAATCTGAATGACAATAGATTGAAGGTACTAAACCCACCTTCATTGTCTCAAATCCAGGTCACACTTAGTATTTCCCCTCATGTGGCCTCAACTGTTGAGACCCATATACAATGACTACTTCCCCCTATATAAGTACTGCTCCAATCCCGATATATGATGATTCACAGTAAATGGGGTAGCACTTGCCCAGATCTAGAAAATCAGTATTGGTGCTAATGTCAGTCTCCTTTTCAGATCTAAAAATTATGAATCTTGGGAATCTATCAACAAGTACCTCACACTATTCTTAATCAGGCCCATTCATGGCACTACTAAGCATGAAAAGGCCCATATAAATCACCTGTAGTAACTAGAAATCGGTTGAATACATCATACCTCAAAGATGTTGTTCGGATTCTCCCTAGAAACTACTACTATCACTTTATATAGGTCTACTTATGTTCCTGTCTCCAAGATGACATGACCCAAGAAGTGAAGTTGATCTATCCAAATGATTCCTTTTGATATAATAGCGTATAAATGATGTCCTATCAAGGAACTCAATACAGTCTCATGATTGGTGGTAAGGTCGTATCGAGTGTGAGAATACACCAAGATATCATCCACGTAGACTACCACGGTAGAATCCAAGTAAGGGTGGAACACACAGTTTATCAGTGCCCTGAAAACAGTCGGCACATACGTGAGACCAAATAGAATAACCAAATACTCATGTAATCCATACCTACTCAGAATGGTTGTGAGAGGTATATCTGATGGTCAAACACACAACTCAGGATAACCAGATATCAATTCAATATTCGAAAACACTTGGGATTCTTGAAGCTGATCAAAGTGATCATCAATCCTGGAAAAATGATATCGGTTCATGACCATTAATTGGTTCATCTTCCAATAATCCAAAAAATGTATAAGGGTACCATCTTCCTTCATCATGAAAAGGTCAGGTGAACCCCAAGAAGAAGTACTGGGTCGGATGAAACCCTTTTCCTATAACTCCACTCACTGCTTCCTGATCTCCTATAACTATGGTGTAGCAAACCTATAAGGAGTAATGGACACCTATTCTACTCCTGAAAAAATCTCAAATGAAAAATATACCTTTTTCCCTAGAGGTAAACATGAAAGGTCATAGGGGAGACATCTCTTAAATGGTCCACCACTTGAGAAATTTCCTTCTATGAAGTCCCATGGTCATCCAGATATAAACTAGAAATCTGGGATGTAATTCCTTGCAAACTTTTATTCTTGGGTCCAGAACATCTCTCCTAGACATCATATTATCCCCTGTATAGAAAATAAATGCCCTCTGGTTATGTGAAACTCGCCCTATGACAATAGCATCCAACAAAGTCCTGAAAAGATTCCAACCAGTACATTATGAGAATGACATCGATGGATGTCATCTCTAAGTCATAGAGATTTCAAAAGAAGTGACACCCTACAACTCTAAGAGGGAACTCCTTGCACTGATGTATACTATCCGTTCTAATCCCAAATAGTGTGTCAAGCATTTTGACATCTTCATAAGTAAATATAAAGATCCCAAGGCTTTCCACAACTATAATAGATATAATAATATGGGAATCCCTTATATAAAAAAGTGTATAAACTAAAACTAAGGACACTAGAATCATACTTATAGTCATTGAGGGTTTAGGATCCTAATCAACTAAGACTATTCCATCAATAATGTTTGACCTATAACACGAAATTATGACCCTGCCTAGCTACCATTAGCTGATCAACCCTACTGTCACTGAAAACATACCATCGAGATACCACGACCATGACCACCTCCTTAACTCGACAAACCCCAATTCGCTAACTGATCAGAAATAGGTGGTCATACTCTTGTATGAGTGGTAAAAAAATTCCCTTACCACTCGATGCTGGTGATAAATTCTTGCAAAACGCCAAATATAACCCATGTTGCTGCAAGATCCGAACTTATTTCCGATTATCAGGAATTGTGGCATCGTGTTCCCACTCCATCCGTACTAGTAGGACGCCACTTAGCTACCTGATGAAACTTCGTGTGAGAGCACCCTACATCGCTTTCTTCTATCAGTCGAAGGAGTACCAACCCTAAATGTTGAACTGCCCTGCCTTGAAATTCCTAACTCCCTCATATTGCGCTCAGTAATTAGCACCTGTTTCACTGTTGCAGTCACTGTAGTCAGCTTGAAGACATTAAAATGTGATCGGGTTTCATACCTAAGACCATCCTCAAAACACCTAGTCAGTGATAACTCATGACATCCCGAAATATGTGTGAATTGCTGAAGCTCTATAAAATGATAAGTGTAACCCATCACTAAAATAGATCCCTACTCTAAATGTATGAAATCCTGGGGTCGATCAGCACTCAATGTATCATGGTAACAATAATCATAGAAAGGTGAATGAATCTCTTCTCAAGCCTTATTCCAATTACATCCCGTTTGTGAGATAAAATCCCCCAATCTATTGGCGGAATCACATTGCATGTACATTGTGATCTTCACCCTCATTTCAAGAGGTGTCTACATATTCTCAATGATAGAAATCATGGACCCCAACCATGACTCTACAACATGTCGTCCTCCATCCCCTAAAAATGTGGGAGGATACTGCTTCAAGAACACCTGCATCAACTCTGACTTAGTTGGGGCAGGATGTGATTCTCCATGAAAGGTATGAATAATCATCAAAAATAATTCATTGAATTTTGCATCAATACCTACGTCTGATATAATAGTTGGTGCCATGACAAGCACAACGAGAGGATCTTTTGGTAGTCCCTGATCTATATTTTCTGGTGTTTTCTCATTTCCCTATAACTAGTATATATCTAGAGGATGTATTGGTGGCATGAATCTGCAAGGTCAAGTGCACACCTGAGTTCAAGGTTACCGAGGATGGAAACTTATAACTTAAGGAAGGGAAATTGAGATGAAATAATTCCTATTTTACAATAGAGGGTCACATGGCATATAGAACCACTACACACTGTTTTCCCTTACGCCTTAACATGGGAGTGTATATTGGCCAACATATTCATGTAAAACTCCCCAAACATGGTGTGATCCTCAAGAGACAGATCGGGTACTTGAATATTCCCTCCTACTAAAGAACTCTTACACAGATAGAAATACAAAATTCCCTCATGGGTTAACACTACACGAGGTTTTAACCAAAGAAACAACGAGTACTACTTAAGTTCCATCCACACATGTCGTTAGTCACACGACCAAATACATGGTCAATTACCACATGGCGTGTAAAAGCTGAACACGGTGTGTACCATATAAATTTTATCCACTCATGTTGTTAGTCACACTACAGGATACTTGTTCTCTTACATCACGACATGTACTCATAGTACAAGACATATTCTACCAAGCTTTTATCAACCCCATGTATCTAACCACATAGTTATTTACTCAGTGAACAACTACACTATGTGTATATTCTATACACAGTATGTACATAAGAGTAGCTAGTTTTACCATAAAGGAGGAACAGAAGGCGTTAGTTCATAACATCACACATAGTGTTGTTTGGGATTACAGATAGTAAGCCTATAAAACATCACTGAAACCCTTACGAAATTAAAATTTTATCAAAGGAATGACAATTTGACACCTCTGAGAGACCATACCCCCCATGAGTAAATGTTTGGCATCCTTATTCATTTCATAACTTGAAAAAAATCAATTAATGTTCAAACATGATCCACCAAATTCCGATCCAAGAGGGCCCATTACACCTTCTGAACCAATGAATGGTGTCCAACCAAATGAATCTTTACATATACCAGTGCCCTATCAAAAAATAGAAGGTATTGTATCACGAAATCTTTAAAAAAACATGTATTTCTTGGAAAAAATCTGCCATAATAACATGAAATAAGTAATTAAACCTAAATGGCATGATAAGAATTCATGATATTTTATCGCTAGAAAGTGCCTATAAAATTCATGAGATGGTATATTCCCATATCATCTGGTTTCAATGGAAACTTAACCACAATGATATAAATCATTACAACATAAATTAAGTGAATCACCCAATGTTGAAATCAAATCAACTGTAACAATTTCAAAACCAAAAAAATTGCTATATTAGTGGTAACATGATTTTCCCTATACACATATTAGCTAATGCCAAGAACATATTATTTATATATACTTATTAATTAATATACAAATCAATAGGATCCAAATTGTAAGAATAAGAAGAAAATAAACATGCCTTTGATACTAATTTGAAACGTCCTGGATGCAGGTGCCACCGAAAGGTACACTGATCTCGATTGGTCACGTAACCTCAAGAATTTTTCCCCAAATGCAAGAGGATGTCAACTAGTAGTGAGGGAAATGGTGTGATAATGGGGAAAATATTCCCTCATTGGCAGAGTAAACATATTGGAAGATAAGTATTAAACAATAGTGGAAGCAGTAGTACTATAAAATAGATGTAAACAATGGAAGACTGATAGTAATAAAAAACTAAATCATGTTTATAAATAATGCATGTCACATGTGTATAGTAAAGCAGCCAAAAAAGTCACAATGCTTGAAATAAAATGCATAAATGAAAGTATATAAATGAAGTAAAATATAATAGCATCACAAGAATCGGCTTGGTCACATGCTTTCCACCTCCAACAACAATCAAGTACCTAACGAGGAAGGTGCTTGCCCATATCTATACATAAAAACATATAATGTTTTTGGGTCCAAAAGCATGACACAAACTTGATGTGTGATGAATCCCAGTATTCATCCTCCAAAATGACCTATGTGTAATTGTTAATGAATATAAATATCATGTAATAGACAAAGTGATGCAATAAACTAGGATGTACTCAGAAGGAAACAAACCAATAGTTTTCAATTAAATTCAATTACATTTATTAATCAATCCATTGAATCATTTAAATGTTGGGATTTATACTAGGATATGTATCCCTTGTGTAATACTAGCAAAAGACATCTCAGAAGACCATCTAAATAATCAAGAAAGACTAAGTCCAAGCTTATTCTTTGGCTGGGTAGAATCATCACCATCATCAAATCATTCAATAATGACCCTTTGGGGAATGTTCTTATAGTATAATCACCCTGGTTTAACATTACAATAAATAATTTAATAAGATCCCTTTGGGTAGATCTTACAGTCTAACCCATCTGGTCAAAATAGAAAATATCATTTATGGAAGACTGCCTGGGAAGCTCACATGGTCAATACCCCTTTTTGAAAATAGCATCAATAATTTATAAATGGTCACTTGCGAAGCTCTCATGGTCTAAACCCTGGGTTGATAACCACATGTCTCTTCCCATTGTCAATACCCATTAGTCAATATAATAGTAAAACATACATAAATGACCTATCCTTGGGAAGAAATCATTATCAAAATTTCCTTAGTCCAAAATTCACAATGAATACCACAAGCAACTCATATAATTAGCAACTTCATCTTAACAAAACAAGGCATGGGAAACAAGGAAATCCTACAGACATCCATGACAAAACAACCATAAAAAATCCAATAAGGGAACACACCCTTGGGGATTCCCATAAAAAAGGTATCTAACATTACACATAAGTAATAACCCATTATAAATCAAACAAACCATAGGAGGTATTAAATAGGATTAAATTCCAAAACATGCAATACTCAAAACATGGGTATTCAGAACTTTAAGTGTATATAATACAAAGATGAATAAAAAAGGGACAAACCACCTACCCTGATGAGGTATGATCAATACTCTTGAGAGTTTCCCCTTAAATTGGCCTAAAACAATGTATATTTACAAAAAAAATGAAAACTTTTCAACCTTGATCAACTCACGAGGGAGGAAGAATCAAGAAGAAGTGATCTATTTGAATTGAGAACATGCCAGTGGTATTCCAAAACACATGATGATGTCTCAATCAGAGATGGGATCGAGAATACGGAGGGGTCAAAAGTTATTTAGTGTTATATTACTCTCCTATACAAACCAAGAAGATATGGTGAAGTTTCTGAGGATGAAACATGACCTCACCCCGATTTATCAAATAAAAAAAATACATGGTGTGTTCATTAAAGATACATGCCATGTAGTAGCCTTAATCGCCCCCACCATAAGCAGACTTTCAGGTCAGCTACACGACCATGTAATCAGCCATTACACAGAAATTACATGGCTATATGTGATACTCAGGTACATAGTGTGTACTCATAAGTACAAAATGTGTAGATATAAAGTTCACATATCTTCATTTTTCCTCAAAAACAACCTGTAATCCAGATCCATACCTAAAATGAAGATCCAGGATATTATATAGTATACCTTTCAGGAGCTCCATCCTACGGAAGCACCCATTTTATCCACATTCATAACTATTTTGATTTTCCTGACCGGTCTATGCAAGATGTTAAACATGAAATTTACCATGTTTTAATCATGAGAAACTTGAAGAAAAACTCTAAAGACACACCATTGAGGTTACAATCTCCTTTAGACGTTAAAATCATGGAATACCCCGTGTTCGACAAGGTATGCCGTGGAAAACCTCAGATGATAATCCTCCAGCATAAGATACACCATGATCGAAATGGGAAGCATCTAATTTCCATACTCATGAGGCACCCTCTTATGAGGAAGAATACATGTGAACTAATATTCCAGTATCTATATAAGCTCAGAGATTCTTGAAATGAAAGCATCCATAACTGAGGGATTATTTCTTAGCTAGACCCCTTTGATTATCTAGATAGATGAATCAAAATTAAATGTTATCCACAAAGGTTTGGAACTGGAAATGAGATTCACAAACAATGTCTTAATCTTTATGGTAGATTCGGGCTAGGGGATGGATTCTGAGGAGGAATCTATGGAAGGAGGAACTGGAATTCCTTCATACAGTTTTGATCAAGGAGAATACATATATGAAGAAGTGATGATTGTTTCCTACCTTTGAAAATTGAGAATGTGGGTCAACAATTCGACCTGTCCATTCTGGCATAATGGTGACACAGGATCACCCATATAGAAAGTTTTAGAAATAATAGGATCATTCATCATAATTTTATAATCAATTAGATAACAAAAAATAACTCTG
The DNA here is from genome assembly GCA_963277665.1 of Viscum album. Taxonomy (NCBI): domain Eukaryota; kingdom Viridiplantae; phylum Streptophyta; class Magnoliopsida; order Santalales; family Viscaceae; genus Viscum; species Viscum album. The sequence goes on from OY728140.1 coordinate 1,107,372,427, forward strand.
TATTTAGATCTTTCTAGGATGTATATATCGATCGATTGAACCCCATTCATGATGTATCATCTTCAAACACTAAATATTAGATATATAATTCTTCCAATAGTATCCACATAGGTCCCTCAATAATTTAATGACAATGATGGATCTTGAGGCCCTTTTGAGGATAATCGATCAAACATAAATTTCTCAAGGTAATTCCAACACAATCCATCAGAATTTTGGGATTGTCTCTTTAATTACCTCATTCATAATAGTTTTGAAGGATGTAATAGAATTATATTGGTCATGAACTAAACCCCATAGATTCTATTCATGGATAAAAATTAAGGGTAGAAGAAATGCTTTGTAAAATAGAAAACGATTTTACAATCTAATTAACTATCACTAGAAAAGAATATAACATTATAATATATATACATCAGCTTTATTATTGAAAATTTCACATATTTCAATTTTTAGATAATAAATAAAATAAAAGAACCATTCCATGGAATAAACAGTATAATAATATTATTATTATAATTATTATATCATAGTTGAACTAAATTCATGAAATGTAGATTTTATTATATAATTAAATAAACAATTCAATTTTCATTTATATGATATCTATAGGCACTCCATTTATTTTTTGGGACTCATCCCTTCTACCATCAATGACATATTTCAAACCTCCATTAATAAATATTTTTCATCCGATATATATTGAATATTATATTCATATCCTTTTAAATAATTTCATTTAATATATATCATGGAACATAAAATATATTTATTTTCGAAATAATATTTATTAACTCTTCGAATAATATAAGAGGTAAATAAATGTTGAATTTTATAGTCTTATGAATAATTATTTTTTTATTTTCAACTATGAAATATATGTCAACTGAATATTTGTGATCAATAAATCATCAAAAAATGTTTTCTGTTATAATTGAAAATAATATTAATTATATATATATAATATAAATACATGTTAACTGAGTTTAGTTTATACATTTTGGTTGTAACTTATTAGGAAACTACTCAATGATATTATGTGGGCTGGCCTAAACCCTTGGTAAATGTCTATAAAAAGTAATGGAAGCCAATGTTAAATAAGATATTATCATAATGGGAAAACTATATACGAATTTCCATTTTGTAATGTAATAACATTATTTTTAAATTCGATAAAATAATTTCCATACTCATTTCTTCAAAAAAAATGTTCAATATATCATTCATTTAATTCCTAAAAAACACGTCAATCACTAAAGATATGTAAATTATTTCATTTATTATAATTTTTCAAAGTTCCTAAAAAATTAATTTTTTTTCAAGGAAAATAAAAACACTTTTTTACTTATTCATTAATTTCATACCACTCACAACTCTCCTAATATAATATATTATGCCAATAAATAGTATAATTATAGTTTAAAAAAGAAATCAATGTATGTGATTCTTGATTGGAATTAATAATAATCTCATTTCAATGTATCAAAAAAAAATTCATATAGAAATTTTAATTACACTCTAGTATAATGAATTATTATTGGTAGGTATGTCCAATTAATTTCTTGTCTCAGATATTAAAAATTGCGAACATTAGTAGATGATTCATCCCCCGCTTTTTAAAATCCTTCACTGGATAGTATACACCATTTGTGTCCCATCAAATGAAGATAATCGAAAATAAAAAAAATATATATATATTCTAGATTATATTCATGACTCTTAAAGGTTCACACAATAGAATGGATATTAAAGGACCTTTCAATGATAAAAATACACAAATTACATTATAAAATTAATGTTATGAAGCTAAAAATTCAATATATGATATGATATTGATTAATATTATTTTATTATATTATAATGGAATTTTTTTGTATAAAATAGTTAGTTCAAGGTACCCAATATCAAAAAACTCTCACTTTAAATAGATACTGTTTCTAACACATTTTATTGAGATATCTATCACCTGATGTTCATGTTTCAACTAAGAAGGTTCTTTAGTAAAAAATTTCTCTATGTTCTCTACCCAAGAAACTCCCCATACTACAACTTCACATATTTGTTAAATATTCCAAACTTGATTACACATCGGAATTTTATTATTTGATTAATAATAAAACATTGGATACCTTTCTAGTGTAACTACTAATACCATAGTACAATATGATGGGATCCTTACTATTATCCATCATTTAAATCTCTTAACAAAACATTAATGTGCACAATAATTTTTTTGGCACATAAGAATATAAAATATATTTTTAATCATATATTATATATTTGACCACTTTATGCATTGAGATCTTCTTATTCATAACCCCTTAATTGAGGTGCAAAACAAATATCTGATATTCAATATTAGATTAACCTGATATATTTAGAATCTATCACAATTATATCACCTAATCACAATATCATCACCTCCTCTATAAATTTGGAATATATCATTATTAGACTGCATTTGTTTATGGAGAGTCTTGAAACCCATCAATTGGATGTCTCTTTTATTCTCCTAATACTTACGAAAATTCTTAATTCATAGGATACAATAAGCCTACTATATAGTGTGGAATAAAAGACTAAAAATCTATATTATTTGTATGGAATCAAGATCATATTATGTATTAACTATTGTGTCTGAGGATACATTTTATTAGTGTTATTCGCTCCATATGACGTAAGAAGAAATTCTCTCTTTGAATTTTATATTATAAATCAATTTATTAAACTGTCAATATGTGATCCATAATATAGTCCAATAATTATTTCTGATCTATCTCAAATAATATTTTTCTTAAGAATATATGTTGTTTCACATAAGACATTCATGAAATAGAATATGATAAACCTTGTACTAATAGAATGTTTTTCTGGTAGATATTTCTTGAATAACAATATCTCTTCAAAAAATTACATTAGTAAAATGACCACACTCTCACTAAAATTATTTTAGAAACAGAACATATTATTTCATTATGAAACTAAATTCCATTATATATTCTTCAAAGTGAATTACCCATATTTTTTATTGTTTCATCAACCAATTAATTGATCTCCGAAATATTCATGCCTTGTTTAAATCAATTAGAGTCACAAAATTTTCAGGTAATTCTATATAGGGACCCCCATCAATTAACCCATTAGGAATTTCTATTTTGACATTGATTTTTCAAATCCAACAATAATGATAAACTACTCTAGTAATTTTAATTACTATTGATTTATTCATAGCGATAGATGATTTTTTTCAAATTAAATGACATAAATATATTTTAAAAAATTTTACCATACAATTTTTTATAAACATTCAATACAACAATGTCTAGTTTTTTCTTGAATAACCATTTTCAACCATTATCCATTATACAGACTAGAGGAATTAAAAAATTATATAATTATTTTTGATACATGGAATCCATTTAAAAATTCATGAATTACTTTTTTTACAAGGAAATCATTTGAAAATCCAATGGTAGATTATTATAGGAAACATAATGCTTCTATATTTTTTAATGGTTCATTATTAAAAATTAATAAAGATTCACCATCACGATTGACTAAAAAATTTAATGTCTTCATTTATGTTACTTCTATAGGGATCATTTATAGCACTTGTACCTCTATAATATCATATCCTACATATGGATTTATGGAATCTATTTATATAATGAATTTTGTGTTTAAGAAGAATTGACTTCATTGAATTTTATCATTCTCTCACTATAACCCTTAATTATTTTCTCACACTCATGATATGTATGACATATGTTTGAGATGATTATTTTATCATAGTGGTAGAATATGAATTATTGATTTGTTTTCTTCATATTTATCATATAATAATAATATTTTACCTAAGGTGAAACATTTCTACTTAAGAGTGTCGTAGAAAATAAATAATTAACCAAGACATGTATTTGTCATAAAATTAGTTTACTTATATATTATTATTATATGGGGAACTTTATTCCGATTTTTAGTCACTCAATATAGTATCTGAAGTTTTGAAAGTAATTTATATCCCCAAATGATAATGGAACACATTCTTGACATTTCATTTATATCACAAATAAAAACAAGTTTTAGTTTCATCTTTCATTTAAACCATTACATCATAGTGTATAAGAAGGTTTGAGTTCAGAAAATATCCCAAACAACTTTAGAATATTTATGATATTTGGGTTAATATACTAATTCTTATGGTATATAGAAATTTTCTTATTTTATTTCCAATATTAGTCTCAGCTTCACTTTTTTATTTCTCAAATCTCTCAAATGAATATGTATTAATACTCTCCTGGTAGACATATATTTGTCTACTAAAAATATTGGTAAAAGTTATAAATATTGAGAATACATACCTTTTGTAAACTAAAAATGATCTACAAACATCTATATTAACTAATTCAACAAGCATTGTGTCCCTTTCAGAATTTCAAAAAAATGGATCTATGATTTTATTATTATTTGTTCAATAATGTCACATACCATGTGGTTTTATTTAAAAATAATAGAAATAAAATCATAATACCACTATGTAAAATTAATTTATTTACATGACCAATGGGTTGATTATATTGTTGGGTGTTGTATCAGTCTTGTAAACTAGATTCATTAATGATTCATATCCCCATATTGTTATATTCAAGAACATAAATTACACTGTTTATATGTTTTACATTTTATCATATGTTATGTTTTTAAATGATAAAACCTATACCTCTAAATTTTAAGAAAAATCATATATATATTGTATAGAGATATTATTTGTTTATTCATATCTGAAAACATAAACATTATTTATAACTATAAACAATTATATCATCAATGGAAGATAATTTCCTCTATTATATAGTGCATCGATCAGGATTTGTCAGTATCTCATAAATCCACATAACCTAAACCAAATCTCTTGAATCAATATGATTCCCATAAATGGAAAACAATTTTAGAAAAATTCGATACATATACTACCCAATTCAATTAGACAAAAATATTTAACTCAATAATGAACAAACTAGAATAATTTCCTTTATTATTTTCCGTAGTGTAGTTTCTATTCCTTTGGCACTTTTAATCACTTGAAAAATAAACAACATCATATTCCTAGGATTAAACAATAATATTACTCCTCTTGGTCAAACATGAAAATGAACACATGGTTTTGGCATGATTCTTGGGGACTTTATCAGTTTCCTTAGTCTCATTCACAACAAGTACATATGGTTTCTAACAATTTATGTCATTATCTACCAGGTGAAACATAGAAAATATATATATGAGAAACTTATAAATTAATTTCTTATTAAAACTCTCACAAATGAGACATAATCAATTACCGTGTAATGAATTTATGAAATCTATGAAAATTTAATAAATAATATTAAATAATATAATATAAAAACCCTTTATTATTTCAATCATCATTAGCATGTAAGGCCTAGTTGGTTCACCCTCTACAAGTTTCCAAAAAAGAGTTCCAAAGTTATGTAATACTACTCTTATCATTCTATATCTAGATAAATATCTTGGGGATGTTCCAGAATAGTATATATATCGTTGGTTTTTTGAAACTACTAATTTTCAATATACATGGATGATAACATAAATCATTGAAAATAATGTGCATCAACTATGTGTTTCATGAAAGAAGAGATCTCTTATACACTTGGGTCATTATCAAGAGGATTATAATTTTTGGATTCCATTACCTAATGAATTTATTCCTAATGTAGAACAATTCGTATGTTCCTATACAAATCTAATATATTATATTGAGTTATTATGTTTTCTTTCTCTATAATATATTACATGGATATTGTGGTTTCCAGAATTTCCATTTTTTACATAAAAAATAAATGAATATTTTAGTACATTACTTGATTAATAAAATATATGATTAATATAATGTTTTATTATCTTATATAGATTATAGTATTTTTTTCATTTTATAATAAGTATCACTATGAGACATATAATTTCTTGGTCCATAGACAATCAAGTTGAAGGGATCCATATTTTATTTCTTATAAAATATACAATGGACCTAAAAATAATTAGATGGTATTTAGATATGCCTTTTTTCTAGATTATGTCTTACAACTACATGATCTGTTGAAAGAAATTCCCTATAAAGAAATCTTGAGATATATTTCTGTAACACTTTCCTTAAAATCTATAATGAACATACAATATTCCTTAAATTAAGTAATGTATGGTTTAGTAGACCCATGATCATTTTTAGACTCCTTGTAAAGTAAAAATGTCCTCGACTATTGAATAAACAACACATTAAATATAGCTCCATAATTACACTAATATTATATACATTGAGAAATAATAACCCCTTGAGTGATTTTAGTTTATTTATGGGTAAATTTTATTTTTTTTTCTTTGAATATCTTTTAAAAATTATATATGTTTTATATATATCTATTTAACCATATTTTTAGTAAAATAATATAAATATAATACATATACCAAACATTATCTTCCATTATAATTATATTAATACCAATTAATGATATCTAGTTTAATCATTATATAGTCATGAATCTATATAAAAAACAAACAACCATCCAAATGAAAAATTAAAATAAATGTATTGACTTTATAATGATCCATATATTTGTTTAGTTATTATGAATATGATAAATCATGAGATAAGCCTTCGGGGGACTCTTGAAGAAGATATAAGATCATGTTATTACATTCCTCCATTGACCAATACATAATGTTTTTTGGTTTCACCTCCTATCTGGTTATTAAACACATCTTCTCTATGGAGATCCATCCTTTACATATTTTATACCCATGAAGGTGAAAGGAACTAGTTCTATAGGATAAATAAATTGATCTATGGACACATAGTTAATTTGTAAGATGTGTAGGATAGATTAATCATAATCTGGGATACTAAATTTAATAAATCATTATCAAACATAAAACCTAGGAAATGTTATTAAATTTTATAAAAATTGAGCAAAATAGTTGGTCAATCAAGGTCTTGATTATTCATATACATGCAACAATATCACATTGATACATTCTAGAATTATTTTTAAATCACTCTATTTAATTAAGATAAAAATTTCTTAATTTAATAATTAATGGTGTTATTAATTATTTATTTATCATAATTATTAATTTTAATACTTTTAATAATGCATAAGATTATCATCCAACAAAAATTTTAAATAAAATTAAATAATTATTTTTAGTTAAATTTACTAAAGTTTATTTTGTTTTTCTGAATGAAATGTCTAATATTGTTTTATCAAATACACTTTTTCTTAATTTTCATTGTCATTTACTATGAAATTCATGACATTGAGAATATAAGACATGTCACATATTATAATGAATGAAATATGTTTCTATCTAGCTATGGTGTCTTATCATAATGTCCAAAATTGAAAACGTGATAATAAGCCTAGAATGTTCCTCCATTAACTCACATGTGAATTACATGGTGTGTATGGGGACTACACATAAAGGGTAGTTTCTGAATAATATAGAAATTAATTAGTCATTTAATATACTATAAAACTCTGTCACATGGAATGTACTCTAGATAAATGACTTTTAGTTTGGATTAAATTTTATAATTAATTTAATTCAATTTAATTATTTTATATGGTCTTTAGCCTATCTCAACACACACTCTATGTAATTTGGAATGAGTTAAAGGGAACAAATAAACTACTGGAATCCTTGAACCACATTCTACAGTTGTCTGAAAAAACAATTTTGAATACACCTTATGTAATTATTGTGTATATTTATGAGTTACATGAGTATAATAGTAGGTACATAACATTTAAACATAGATGGACTATGTTTCTTAGTTTTTTGTCGACACCCAGTGTGAAAAATAATTAAATTCATTTTTTATTGACCACATGACCACTATGTCGGGTGGAAATACATAGAATTTAAATATACTACTTGTTATATTTCCCATAAAATGATGTTCCACATTTCCAGTCAATATGAAACCTAAATACTTTGTAATTACCTGATGTTTAATTATCTCCTAGATGACCTTTAATTATTTGTGCAATATCATATTCTTCTGGTTGAGCAAGGCTCTGTTGTGGGTAATTATGTTTCCCACTATGCAATCCCATCATTCTTAAAGGCTCATAGACACCTCAAAATGGAATATCCTTGTGTTCCACACCAATTATTATCTATATATAGGTTTTATAAAATAAAAAAACACTTTTTGTCCACATAAGTTATTATGAAGGAATACCAAAAATTAATGTAAAAAAGGAATTTTATGTTGATAAAAAAAATTAAATGAACATGAATTTACATGTTTCCCCATAAAAAGTACATGATTGTTCATGGTAAAGTGGATGAATCATTTTTCATGTCAGCAAAATTATTATTTAGATTCAGTTAATAATATGTTTGTGTAAGAAAATAAGTCTTCATATCAGGCAAATATACCCAAAAAAACTAGACAAAGAATTCCAAAAACAAAAATACAATATATTCCTCATTGAATTATAAAATTTTAATAACCAAAAAATACCTCAGTATTGAGTTATTTATTAAAAGTTTATTTTGATTGATTTATCCTTTTTGGATGTGTACCATTGTTTCATAGAATGATCCAATATAGAATCCCTGTAATGACACAATTTTTTTTAATGATTATTCCTCCTAATCTAATTAAATGTATTATTATGTAAAATATATATATATAACGTATGAAAATCCTTAGGTTTATGTTTTTTTATTTCAACATACCATTAATAATTGTTACAATTGTTAATATAGACCTTGAATAGTGATAAGATGATTAGTATAAATATAGGGATTTAATAAATTAAATTACTTGGAATAAGGAAGCGATGACATCATCCTATAGAATTGATCCACACGAAACCGATTTGTTGAAGTTAAAAATGAAGGTAGCCTCACTGGTCTTTACAGTTGACGAAGCCCAATATGAGCTTCAATACATTAGTCTCGAACGAAACCACCTACAGGAGAAGTAAATGTTAATAGAGATTTCCACCCGAGAGATATTATCTGATCCACCCCAAATGATTGTCAGAATCACACACCTTATCATTAGGTCTTACGCAAGTGTTATAAAGGGTTATGTAAGAGGTACCTATCACTATTATTATGATCATTATTTATTTATATTTAATGTAAATTCATTTTATTATTGTTACTTTTTAAAATTTTTTTTTTTTTAAATCACAAATAATTTTTTTAGTTAATATTTAAATTCAACTAAGAAACCTATTTTTCTGAATTGATAGATATTTTAATTTAATAATATTTTAATAAAATATTATTACTAAATTTATTTTTATGAAATATAAATGGTCATATTATTTATATGAATATAGTTCTAATTTTTATTCTAGTTAGAAAGCGGTTTTTGTCAAAAACCCATTAATTTTGGATAAATTTCGTTTTTTATTGTAAAATTAAAATTAAAATATTTAGAAAACTATTCAAATAAAATGAATATTATTTTGGGATTTAGGACATTTAAATTATCTAATGGTTAATTTTTCATAATTTTCTAAGACAATGATTTTTTTTGGGGGAAATTAAATACCGTTTAAATATATGTGTTTTTTGAGATTATAATTACACAATATTGATATAATAAAAAATATAAAATGGATATTCTACCAATATAAGTTTTACCCTCATAATTATTTGATTTATATTGGTTTTATTAATTTTATGACTCCATAGTAAATCCTCTAAGATGTATAAAATACTTTAATATTTTATAATGATTTCCTTGAATGAGTCACTCCACTCCACATAAGAATGCCTAATATTTTAATAATTTAGTCCATTGTCCTAATAAAATAATTTTTTCACTCCCCTTTGGAAAAATGTTAAGGAAAATATCATGGGATGGTTTGTGGTTTTGAATATTTAATTTTATAGAATCTGAAACATATGTTTGTGAAATATTAAATAATTCCCCTATCTTTATCAATATAAACCCACCAAGCTCCAAATTCACTTCTCTAAAAACCCTTATATCACGTCCCAAATCAGCCCTACTCTCTCTATTATTCTCCAAAGAAACCCTAGCTCTCCAGAATCCCCTCTCTAAGCTTTTGAAGTCACACACAATCAAGTAAGGGATCCTAGCATTTCTTCATTCCTTATTTATTCCCATGTTTTCGTTATATTGTTATTTCCTCATAGTAAAAATGAAACAATTTGGGGTATGATTTACCAACACCCATATATTTCTCTCCTTATCATTTAATCATGAGATACCCCTTATCTATCATTAATTCCTCCTATGTACACGTGTTAACTTGCAGAAATTATTTTAGGGATTTATCTTTCCTCATTTACTTTCAAGTAATTATTTTATATTATGCATCTAAATTACACTACACATGTTGGGATATTATTTTCCATGACCCCCTTTCTTTCCATTTCATGTATAAATTTTTAGATACCCCTTTCTCTCTCATCAACCCATTTTATGATTTGTAATTGACTTTGTTAGCCTACCGAAATTAAACCAATCATTTCCAATGCAAAAAAATCATCATGTAATTAAATACTACACCAATTTCTCTATCAAGGTTATTCACCTTTATACACATTTACATGTTTATTGTTGTATTAAATTTATTTATTACACATATCTTATTCATCGAATAAATTATTAAGTTTAACGAATTCATGTTCTCTGATCTATTTGGCACACTTATTCATGAAATGAAAATATTTTTAAGGGTTTTCCCTGATAGTGTTCTAATGCATTTGGCAATGAATTTTAACATGATACACAATTTGTAATGAGGGTTCACTCATGCTAATTCAAGTAAAATGATGATTTATTTATGCTACTTAAATTTTAATGAGGGTTTACTCTTGATCTATGTGCAATGAACCTGAACTCATGTTAATATCAAGTTAAATGTTGTTGCCACATTTACATGTTATGATAATCATGATATATCATGACTTTATGTTCATTTATTCTATTATGCTCCATTGATATGCCAATTTCCTAAAATTTATTTTATTATTCTTGTTATGCCTTTTTTCCTATACTGGGCTTTATAGCTCACCATTTTCATATGTATGTCCTCAGGTAATCTCATGCAATGCTAAGTACGATGGAATACTTTGATAACGTAAAACATGTTTTCAATAATGATGTTGTATTTTATATATTATGTTGTCATTAATGTTACTAATTTCCCAAGGCACTAGACCTCTCGATCTTTAGAGATGTCTTAAGTTCATGTTTAGGCAATAAATCACGTTCAAGTGTGTAATAAATAGTGGGGTTTTTACAGTTAGTATCATTGGATAGGTTTAGTTATTTTTTGGATTAGGATTAAAAACCCATAATAATTCCTTATGGATAATACTAAGTATAATAAAAAGATACCAAAAATTTTGGTGAGTATATAGTATATTTTTTATCATGAAAATACTTCCCTATATGAATATGAACCAGTAGAGGTGGATCTGGAAAAGTTGTATGAAGGGGTAAAACCAGAAAATACAACTTTGGGCCAGACTCAAATAGGAACGACAATGGGACTTGCTACACTGTTGGATTAACACCCCTAGGGGATATGATTTGGTAAATTTATAAGCATAGTGTGAACCATTTTCATGGGAATAAAAAAATGCCCCTAAGAATATATATTGGGATTTAGAACATGGATAACAAAGATTGAAGCCTATATATTCATATTTTAAGTAAATAAATATAATTTATAAGTTATCCTGTTTTTTTAAATTGATTCCCTTTTAGTTGTTACCCATAACATTCCTTTTATTCAAGCCAATGAATCATTATATGAGGACTCAGGATAATAGACGATTCATAGATCAATGTGATGACTGTTATAATGAGATTACCAATCCAATGGGAGTGAGAATAAAAAACAATGTCATGATACTCTATTAGTTAACTCATGTTGTGAATAGATACATTGGCCAAGAGTAAATTTCAACCCCACCCCCATGAAATAACAATCCAAAATCGAGAGATTCATGAGACAAAGGCCTCCTACTTTTAATGGACCATTGGATACCTCAATAGCCAAAAAAATTGATCAACTCCATTGAGAAGATCGTGTCCATACTTAAATTTTTTTGAACTGTAGAAGGTTATTCTGGTAGCTTATCGTATCGAGGGTGAAGCTGATCAATGGTTGACATTGATTAAAATTACGAAATTTGAGGATGAGATAAAGTAGTTTGAATTGATGGATTTTTGGAATATGTTTTTGGATAAATATTTTCCACACACCCTCTGACATAAGATGGAATGAGACTTCCTTTCCCTCATGAAAAAAGGACGAATAAACCATCAGAGCATATGAGGAAAACATGACATTGTTTGAATGATACGCCTCTGAATTTTTTTCCTCCCCTTAATGTAATGTTGACCACTTCTTTGGTTGGGTAAAACCTAGACTATGAAATTCCCTAGAAATCTGTGACTTTGATAACTATGAGGAAATTGTCTGATGTTCCCCCAAAGTCAAAATGCAAATAATATAATCTTTGGGGTATCAAGGGAATTTGATGTTGAAATTGGACATAAATTCTGGATGTTTAATGGAAAAATCCAATGGTGCTATGAAATTCCAGCACCCCACATGCCAAAGGTGTGGAAAAAAGAACCCAGAAAATTTCCTGAAGGGGATGATGAAATGCTTTAGGTGTGGAAGAGGAGGGAACCTGGCTATTAACATCTGACAAAAAAACCTTGCTGCCATGAAAGAGGATAAAAGCGCTCTATTTTACCCTCAATGCAATTTTCATTGCATCAACTACAATAAAACATGGAACTTTTCAAACCAATTATCTATGACAAGGTATTTATGAGGCAACCAACATATTCCAAGGTAGAAAGGGTTATATTTCTCCATCACTACCACTAAAGTGAACCCTGAAAATGAATTGGTGAATGGTAAAGTAGTTATTCATTCAAGAATAGATAACTTACTTCTTGATATTGGCTCTATAAGTTATTTTATATTTTAAATGTTTAGTATAACAATCCCAAAACCACCACAAATCTTAGAAGTAGATATGATAGTGAGAATAATAAATGGGGAAATAATTGCATCCCCTGAATATAACTCCCCGTATAAAAATTTGTGGATTTAACTTCCTTTTGAACCTCTTCATACTCCCTCTAGTGGAATTTGATGAAATTCATTGCATGTATTGGCTTTAACTTTATAAGTTCAACATTAATTTACATGAGAGGGAAATCACTATCCATATGGAGAATCGACCCCCTGATTCTATACAAGTGAAAATAGGGGGATAATTCTTCTTTAGCACCATCATATCAAGAGTGGATATTAATGACATATGAAAATGTGTATCTAATTCATATATTTGAGTATATAGATGAAACCATCCATAAATACATTCTTATTGTGAGGGAATTCATTGAAGTTTTTCCCAAGTAATTTCCTAGTCTTCCTTCAAGAAGAGATGTGGAATTCTATATTGAACATATACCTGGGTAATTTCCCATATCCATGACACCATATAGAATGGTTGTTGCCGAGATTGAGGAGATGAAGAAACAACTATAGGAGACTCTGGATAAAGCGTTTATACGCCTAAGTGCTTCACCATGGGGTGCACCAGTCCTCTTCGTCAAGAGCAAGGATGAGTAAATGCGACTTTGCATTGAATATCATCGGATAAACAAAAATAGGATAAAGAAAAAATATCCTCTTTCATTAATTGATTACTTGTTTGATTAGATACATGGAGCACACTACTTCTCCATGGTGGGTCTGTGGTCACGATATTACCAAGTAAGGGTGAAGAATGAGGATATCCACAAGAATGCCTTTCATACAAGGTACCGGTGCTATAAATTCATAGTAATTCCTTTCAGAATCACTAATTCTCCAACAATATTCATGGACTTGATGAATAGAGTATTTATAGATTACCTACACAAATTTTTTGTAGTATTTATATATGATATTCTAATATACTACAAATCCAAGGAGGATCATGAGGAGAATCTTAGCACTGTACTGGAGACCTTATGGAATGAGAAGCTCTATAAAAAGTACAGAATGTGTGTGTTCGGGTTGAAGGAAGTATCTTTATTGGGTCATATCATCACAAGTAATGGTATATCTATGGATCCCATAAAGAAAAATGCTATTAAGGTATGGTCTTGGCCAACATCGGAGTTGGATATCTATATCTTCCTAGGGTTAACTGGATATTATAGCCAATTTTTGGAAAATTTCTCACAATTGTCAAACCCTATTACAAAGATAACTTAAAAGGGATTCAAGTTTTCATGGATTGATGAACGTGAAGAAAGCTTCAAGTAGTTGAAAAGTATTCTTATTACTATGCTCGTGCTCACACTACCCACACGGTGAGAAATTTTTTTGGTATTCAGTGATGCTTCAAAGAAGGGATTGTGTTCCATGTTGATGAAAATTGAAAATTATATTACTTATGATTCAAGGCAATTAAATGTTCATGAGAAATAATATCCAAAACATGATCTGGAGTTGGTTTTTAGTAATACAAAATTTAAAAATTTGTCGACATTACCTCATTGGGGAGAATTTTAAAATATATATGATCACAAAATCTTCAAATATATATTCACATAGAAAGAAGTGAATATGCGCCAACGAAGATGGTTAGAGGTGATCAATGACTATGAATACTCAAACCATTAACCCCCTTAGAAAGAAAACATGGTGGCAGATGCTCTATGTAGAAAGGAACAATAAATAGTATCATTTAGGATAATTGAAAAGGATCTAATAATACCATATTTGATGAAGATGGACCTGAAAATCCTAAAAAGTGAATATCATAAATCCTTTCACATATGATTTCTCAACTGTCTCTTTTAGAAAGGATAAAGGTTGTTCAAAATAATGATTTGGGAATTTAGAAGAAATTGGTATCAATCAAAAAAGGGAATTCCTCATAGTTCAATGTTAATGAAGAAGTAATTGTGAGATTTGGTTCAAGACTATATGTGCCATCTAATTCGGATTTAAAGAATGAACTTTTGGATGATGCTCATAGTTATAATTTCTCAATTCACCCAGGAAACACAATTATGTATAAAGATCTCAAAGAGTAATATTGGAGGGATAACATGAAGAAGAAGATTTCTCAGAGTACATCAAAGTGTCTGGTGTGTTAGAAGGTGATGTGTGAGAGAAATAAGTCTATGGGGATGATGGAACCATTACCCATACCAACAGGAAAATGGGAAAATATCACCATGGTCTTTTTCAATGGAATTTTGAAGACATCCAAATAATCAATACAATCTTGGTTTTTATGGATCATTTTAAAAATAGTGCACACTTCATTAAAATTCAAGAAGATTTCTCATTGGACCAACATGAATGGATATAAATTATAGAATTGGTAAGGATGCATGGGGTACCACTATTGATTGTATCCGATCGAGTTGTAAGATTCACCTATATGATCTGGAAGAATCTCCAACATGATCTGAATTCTGAGTTAAACATTATTACGGCTTGTCATCCTTATACAGATGGCCAATCCGAGCAAACTATCCAAACACTTGAGTACATGTTGAGAGCATGTTCAATGGAATTCAAGTGAGGATGGGATCAACATTGTCCTCTAGTTGTGTTATCTTACAATAGCAGTTTCCACTCATGAATCCAAATGAATCTTTATGAATCCCATTATGGGATGTGAAGCAAAACACTGGCATGTTGGGATGAAGTATGAGAGAGAAAACTCCTAGGTCTATAAATGGTCAAAGAAATGGTGGAGAAGGTCCAGACCATCTAGAATCACATTACAGCTGGTCAGAGTTGACAACAGAACTATGATGAAAACCATCGATGAGACCTAGAGTTCAATGTTGGAGACATGTTATTACATTGAATATCTCCTATAAAGAGAGTTATGAGATTTTATAAGAATGGAAAGATTAGTGCAAGGTACATCGACCCTTTTGGGATCGTCGGTCGCATTAGAGCAATGGTCTATTGACTATAAATTCCACTAAAACTATCTCAAGTACTTGACATATTCCATGTATCAATCTTGAGGATGTAAATACCTGAACCATTGTATATACTCAATCCAATGGTGGTATCATTGGAGAAAGACATATATTATGATGAGATGCTGGTGACGATTTCAGATTATAGGTAATTATTTCTATTAAATAATATAATGACCCTCTTCAAAGTGTTATGGTGAAACAAAAAGTTTGAAGAAGAAATTTAGGAACCAGAGGAAGTGATGAGGTAGAGTTCAACCCATCTGTTTTAGTATGGGAAAATAAAATTTCAAGGGTGAAATTTCTTAAGGGGGGAAGATTGTAACGACCCAAACTTTTATTAATGAAAATTCATCTTATTCTAATTAAATGTATTATTATGTAAAATGGTTATATAAAACATATTCACTTTATTGGTTTTATGTTTTTGGTTTTTAAAATACCGTTACGATTTGTTAACATTGCTAATATAGTCATTCAATAGCAATCCCATGATTAGTATAAATGTTGGGATTTAACAAATCCAATTTACCTAGAAAAATAATGTGATGACCTCATCCCCTAGAATTTATCCATAAGAATTCCATTTTTTAGAGCTCGGAAAGGAGGTATTGTCAATAGGCATCTCTCTTGACCAATCACAAGGTGATATTCCACACGTTAAAATTGAACGGAAGCGCCTATGGGAAAAGTGTAAGTTTATAAATATTACCAAACAAGTTATGTTATCTGAGCCACCCCAAGAGTCTACCACCAACGCACACCTTACCATTATGTCATATACAGGTGATATAATGGGTTATATGAAAAGAACCTAGAAATATGATTTTGTGCATTATTTTTGTATAAATAATATATATTCATTTCGTTATCGTTACTTTGTAAATGTTTTTTTAAAGCACAAATAATATTTTTGTTAATATTAAAATTCAATTATGAAATCTATATTGATAAATTCATGGAATTTTTAATTAAATAATATTTTAAGTAATTATTTTTAATAAATTACTTTTTATTATATATAAATGATCGTATAATTTCTAGGAATATAATTGTAATTTTTATTAAGGTTTGAAAGTTATTTTTTTTTTCAAAAACCCATAAATTTTTGATGAATTTTATTTTTTTATTTTTAAATATAAAATTCAAATATTTGTAAAATTATTTAGACTAAATAAATATATTTTTTATTCTGGATGATGAAATTTTTTATAGGTGAATTTTTCATTATTTTCCAAGACAATCGCATATTTGGGTAAAAATTAAATACTGTTTAAATATATAATGTGTTTTATGAAATCATATTGACCAGGTAGTGCTGTAATAAAATACTATAAATGGAAAATTCAACCAATATTTGTTTTAACTTTCAAAAAATGTTATTTTATGTCCGTTTGATAATTTATATGGGGAAATAATGGACCCTCCATGACTTATATAATATTTTAACATTTAAAAATGATTTCCTTGAGAGTGTGACTCACCTACACATAAGCAAGCCTAATATCATAATATGTCCAGCCAATGTCGATATAAAATGATGTTTTACACTTCCATTTTGAAAAAAAGGGCCAAAATGTTAGGATTTTTTGTGGTTTTTATTATTTAATTATATAGAATCCAAAACCTATGTTTGTGAAATATTAAAGAATTCCTCTATATTTTCCCTTGTAAACCCACCCAACCTCCCACTTCTTTTCACTCCACACCTTTGTAGAATGACTCTACTCTATAGAAATTTCTCTATAATTTTCCAAAGTCACCCTAATCTCTCATGAAGACCCTCCCAAATATCTTGATTCCACACACACTCAAGTATGGGATCCTCACATTCC
Organism: Viscum album; assembly: GCA_963277665.1. Taxonomy (NCBI): domain Eukaryota; kingdom Viridiplantae; phylum Streptophyta; class Magnoliopsida; order Santalales; family Viscaceae; genus Viscum; species Viscum album. The sequence goes on from OY728140.1 coordinate 1,107,390,301, forward strand.
GTCGTTCCATATTTATGTCCAATTTTCATTATATTTTTATGCCCTTATATTTTCAATTAAAATTTTTAGGATTAAATTTATCACCTACCATATACTTCCTTAATTTATTTTTAATGATTAGGGACCCCTTTATCTCTCATTAATGCCTCCCATGTACACCTGTTACCATGCTGAAATTTCACAAGGGATTTCTCTATTCTCATTTACTTTCAAACAATTATTTTATATTATGAATATAAATTCCATTAAATATGAAGGGATATTATGTTATATGAACCTAATACATTACATTTCATTTATAAATTATGAGAAACACATTTATCTCTCATTAGCCCATTTTATGATTTCTATTTGACGTCGTTATGCTGCCGATGTTAAACCACAATTTCCCATGTAATAATCATCATGTAAGTGAATATTATACCTATTTCTTAATCAAGGGTATTCAAATTTAAACACATGTACTTTTTTATTGATGATATACATTTATTAATTCACCATCTCATATTTGTGGAATAAATTAGGACGTTTAATGAATCAATGTTATATGATCTATGTGGCACATTTATGCAAGAAATGAAATGATTAAAAAGGTTGTGCCCTGATACCGCTCCAATGCATTGGGTAAAGAGTAGTATCGTGTTATGAAAAGTTTAATGAGGGTTTACTAATGATGATTAAAGTGGAATGAGGGTTTTATCTGGTTATTTAAAGTGCAATGAGGGTTTACTCATGATCCACGTGAAATGAGCCTGGGAAAATACTTATATCTTGTTAAATGTTGTTTCCACATTTCCATATAATGATAACCATTCTATATCATGCCTTTATGTTCATTTTTTCTATTATTATTTATTTATATTACTATTACATATCATTTATTTAATTTTTCATGTTATTCCTTGTTTACTCCATTACTGGGCTTCTTAGCTCACCATTTTCTTATGTGTGTCCTCAGGTCATCCCAAGAAATGCTAAGTATGAAAAAGTTTTGTGGTCATTTAAAAGAATTTTTCAATAAAGATCTTATATTTTATGTCTTAAGTTGTCATGTAATGTTAAAATTTTCCAATAAACTAGACCTCTTGATCATCAAAGTTTTCTTAGGTGCATGTTTTTGTGTTAAATCATGTTTAAGTGTGTAATAAAGAGTAGGGTTGTTACACTTAATCTATAGATATCTACACATTCTAATTTAATCAATAACCAAAATCAATTGATCTACCAGTTCTGACATAGATGATCCAATCAGTGAGTATTTTTAGTATTGATTTTAAAACAAACCATGGGGGTTGAAGTATAGTCTCTTTGTTTCTTCAATTATTTTGAGAGATTAAATATGTAAGGAATTTCTATTTATTTTGGTTGATCCCCAATTTATATTCTATATAGGGAGAATTCATAAAGTGAATAAAATTTGTACATAATAATAAAAACATTCACTACTGAATGTATTCACATTAAAAACAATGACATAAAAAGAGAATATTTATATCTATGATTTATTATTAACTCTATAATAAAATAAATTCAATATATATGAAATCCAATGTGTCACAAATTCCATTTAAATATAATATATCATTATTATGTAATGGCCTACATAAACAAGTGAAAATTAATTATAATTTTAACTAGAAATATTATTACTCAATTTTTTAAATGAAATTTATGATTGTATCATTTCTATTACCAATAACTTAACTATGTATTTCCAACTTATTTGACATTTACAAAACCAAAAATAATGAATATTATTCACTAGATAAATTAATATACATTATATTAATGGTCTTGTGAAAAATAGTTATTTAATAACTCTGTATCTAAACATTAGTTATTTAATATATATATTTTAATAACTTCTAAATAAAACACGTGATGCACAAATATTCAATTTCACAGACATGTGAATAAATATTTATTTGATATTCAACTCACAAAAATGAGATGACTAAATATTTTCAATAAATAAATAAGGAATATATATTATTCCTTAAAACATAAGATATAAATTGTTTTAATGATTAAATTAAAATATAATTTAATTAATATAATAAAATACACTATATATGTTCCCCTAAAGGAATATTCATTCGTGGAATTTTGTAGGGTTATCTGAAATCAAATTTCAATGTTTAGTAAGATGGTATGAAACCCATATAAGGAGATGTTAATATCACAATGAACACAATAACAAGTGAATTCACACTATTGAATTTAATATCTTTATCTCGATATGTCATCAAACTAGTTTCATACTCATGATGTGAACCTTCAAGATCAATATATTTTTAATTGATTTCCAAAATTAAACACATCAGTCAAAATGGATTTGGAAATTAGTTTAAAAGTACCACTTCAATCAAAGGATGAGATATAATATTTTAATTTTGGAAGGAACAAATCCTATCTTGACATACTGAAAAATACCATAACCCTCAAGATATATCACACAAATCATAATTCACCAATCATAAATGGTTTTACTATTTAAAAAATTTAAAAAATGTACACAGCACATGATATTTATTATTATTATTCTCATGTAAAAGCAACAATATATAGGTTCTCATATATGAATATACAATGAAATGATAAGATGAAGAATTTTTATTAGTGATTATGTCCTCATAATACCCCATCATGGAGGCATTGATGTTAAAATACCAAGAGACAAATTATTATCTCCTTATCAAAATCTAACTGATGATAGTTTGAATGGTCTATGTCCCATAAAATAATGAAAATAGACCATATAAAATATATAATCTACGAAATATACATATTTCTTCAAGGTTATCATCACAGGAGAGATGATCAATGAAAATTCACATTAATAAATACTCTAATTAAATTTTCATATTATTGTTACCGATTTTTTTCACATCTTAAATGATATTTATTATTATTTACATCATTAAATAAAACATTAATCTAAAATAAACAATATTTTGTACTGTCACACAAACTATAACTCTTTTAATAAACTATTTTCTAAAAAGTACATTTCATATTATATTCACAGAGTTGATTCTCAATTCTTATTTGTTTATAGTCTATTTATTTTTTAATACCCACTTCTCTCTATAGGTGTTGTGAAAAAAATTTAATTTCAATTGGACTATTTTTTTTGACAAAAATCTATAAAATTAAAATATTAATGTATTGATAATAGTGATTAAATGATCTTCAATGTTATCTTGTTATTTCATTCATTCTTATACATAATTTATTTAAAACATATATCAACGCGTGAAAATAATCTCTTATTTCCAATCAATGTTAGTTATTTCATTGAATTAATACCAATTACTTCATTTTTATCATTTTCTATATCCTTCATTAAATCTACAAGATATACTATTTATGGATAATAAATCTGTATTTTATTAAAAAAATATATGACTACGTCACATTTTATTACCCCTTATATTGAGATAAAAAAATTCAATAAATATAAAATTATAAAAAATATATAAATCACTAAAAAACAAATCTTTTTTAGTGATTATATAAAATAACACTACAAAAAAAAACCAATCTAAAGACTACGGGCTAATGATTTACCTTATCCAGAAAATAACATTTATTATCTAGAAAAAATACACCAATATTATTCAATATGCTATATTAAAAAAACATTAATGTGTTTCTTTTTTATTTTTGGAAATGATTATGTAAATACACATCTTGTATTATTTTTTAGGTTAGTGATCCATAAAAACCACCTTTAATGTTTTTCATCTCCGAAAAAACAATCTCAAACATGTAAAATTGAAAAAAATATGTCAAATAGTGAAATAATAATTAAACAATGACTTTGAAACCACATTTTTTCACAAATAGTGTCAACTAATGACATCTCCTTAATCACGTATTCTAAAACTTATCCATTTTCACAATGTTAGGAAAATTACCATGGTACAATCTTCTCTTACATGGAGTCAGTATTATCATATATAAAAACCTCTATATCATTCTAAAACATTCATTATACACAATATGATAACACTAAAAATACTATTTTGAGTTATTTAAAACAGTTTTCCCTTTTCCAATAGAAATAAAAAAAATATGTTTTTGTATTTTTAGAAAAAAATTAAAAATTGAATAAAATATTGAACTTCTTAACATATCATTAAACAATATTCAATACCCTAAATGTGTAAATTTATGAAATGTTCTTCTCATAATGAAATAGAAACACTTTGAAATTTAAAACAATACGTAATAAATGTACCCAAATAAGGAAAAATAATTGAAAACCATCCTACTATAATAATGATCAACATAGACATAGAAAAACAACACCTAAGGAAATCATCTCAATACAATATGTTTGAAAAAAAATTACTATTGGAGTATTCAAATATAAATATTATATTCCTCCTCTCGTCACTTTTTATTTTTACTGAATAAGTATTGTATCACCTTAGTTAAGTATGTATATATTTACATTATTCATCATATTATTAAGATAAAAAATTGTTAAAAAATAAAATGACAATGGTTTGGTAATATTAGTATAAGCCGCCAAAAAAAATTGTATATCCAACAACAATGGTTTTATAGATGACTTGGTGTAATTGATTTTTGAAATACCAATACAAATGGTTTGTACATAGATCTTTTATATTTGTTTTATAGCAAGGGGTTCACAACCATTGTCATAGGTACTGTTAAAAATCCATCAGTATTGATCCCTAGACCACCCTATTTTAATTTATGGTCTCATGCACTAACCTACAACAACTTTTAATTTCATTTTTCAATATATATATAAATTAATATCTATAATTAAAATAAAAAATTATGTTATTATTAATACATGAAATAATCACATATAAGCAATTATTTATCCAATACCAATGTGTACATTAGACAAGAAACATTAATATAAGAACCTACCATATTATGGGGTTGTTAAAAGAATTATTTTATTAGATTATGGTAGATATAATTATTTTGAAATGATTAAATGTGTATATTTTTATTGGATGACACCAATAAAAATTCATATATATATTTTTGGATATTGATTGATTGGTATGAAATGTCATGTTCATAGAAACAAGTCTATAATTCTTGCATCACAAGCTTGATAAGTGTTTATTCTAAATAAAGCACTACAATAACTATTTTTTGGTATTTTTCATATCATTCCATTATATATTTTTGATTAACTAATAAATGATAGTTATTTTTTGGTTAAATATATTGATAATCACTCCAATGTTTCATTCGATTATATTTATGATAAAATTGTTATTTTGGATTTTGAAATAAAAATTATATCATAACAAAACAAATCTTCCAAGTTTACAACAACTTATTATAAATGATTTTGATATTGTATGTCTTTTCATAAACATTTATAAAATGTTCTCAATAATTTTTTGATGTACATTGTAAATTTTTTTAATAGAACATTTTTACTATTGATGACATACCTTCTTCTGTTTATTATTCATGGACTAACTTATTATTATTAATACACAGTCAATCAAATATATTAATGTATAATTTTTTTTATAATATTATATATTAGGCTAAAAATATTTCTTATTGTTCTCATATGAATAATACTTGTGATTTATGTAACAAACTAAAAAAACTAATCTTAATGTCCTATTATAGATTAACAAAAAAATTTATCACTAATATATTTTCACATTTAATATCATAATAAAATTATATTAATATTTAACATACATATAAAAATGGTTAAAAAATATATTGATTAAAAGTTGGTATTTTATTAATATTTTAATAATTAATGTAAAGGTTGTTGTATTATACATTGTTGGATTCTATATTAGTATTTCTCAAAAAATAGAGGATTATATAATATTGTAATATTTTTAATCAATAATATCGTCATTTTAATTTGATAAATAATATCTTTTAAATCAACCATGTTTTCACATAACAAATAATGCGTTTGGTTATTATTTTTTCTGAAATTTGGATATTCATTTCAATATTTTTCTAGATAATTAATGTAATTTAAGAATGACGTGTGATAAGAAAAACTTATTAAACTTTTATTTTCTTATTTGATAGATTTATTTATTCATAAATATTCATATTCATAGGGGTAACTGAAGAAAAATATATAAAGAAATTATTATTTTTTAAATGACAAACCCTTCCATAAAATATTATTTTGTAAATTTTTATTTTTATTTTAAGGGAAAAGATTATATATTTGATATTTTAATTATTTATATTTTTATTTGAGTAATATTTTATACTTTTAGGACATTATGAATCATTGTAAATTAGTTATAATTAAAGAAATTATGGAAAACGAACAATGAATTAGAGATTTATAGTTGTTCCACTTGATCACCATTGTGAGTATTGACCATTTTGTTTATAATTTGTAAAATTATTATTATTATTTTATACACTATGTTATGTTTGAGATAAAAAAATCATAATTATTAAAATATATTAAATCCCAATAAGTATTAATTGGATTGAAAATATTTTCATTATAATTTGATAGTTAAAGAAAAATTAAAAAAATGTAATTCTCAACATGTTTGATAATTAATTTTTTATGGTTAAAATTGATTTTAAATATATTATCTATTATTTAATATTATTTATCTTTTTATATATTGTTTTCATATCACCCATGTTATGTTAGGTCACATCATCAATGATATGACTAGATTACATTGTGTTACAAGAGAGTATGGTAAGGAGTATAAGTATGAATGATTCTATTCTTCAACATCCCACGACACCAATTAAATAACAACGAGGTTATAATATAATGTTTCTTTATCATTGTTTTATATAAAGGATGAAGGGAAATAATTTTCCATATCCCTCTTCACCCACACTCATATATTATGGTAGTGCTGAGTCCCCAATTCCTATTTATTTTAAATTCCCATAATCTGATATGTTGGCCACTGCTCCTCCATATAACCCATCAATATCTATATAGAACAATCCACAATTTTTCCCACCATCCATAAATATTCATTCAATAATATTAAAAATTACATTAGTTTTAGATATCTTATTTCTTATAATAAAGGATAAATATAATAATCATCCTCCCATAGATGAAATATATAATAATTTTCTTTACAAATTGTCTATTTTTCATGATTAACTACATCCATTACTAGATTAGTCGGTCACCTAATGGTGATAGTGGTATATGACCATCACATCCATACTGTACATGTCACGACCTATCCTAGTGGGGCCCACACCGTGACTCCCCAAGCCCGCCTCAAATAGGCCAGGGGCTGGTGACTAACACCATATAGGCATATTACTAACCTGGGAGGCCTTGCCTATGTACCTGCACACACGCACACATACCCAGAACCACAAATGATGAAATGTAAAAACAACCAAGGAACAAAATTCATGCATACAACAAAACCCAGCAATGAGAGTTTGATAGGATGTAATGTACTGAATGTAAACTGGGATAGAATACAAGCCCACCAAAAACAAGAGTCTAAAAACTACAAAGCCCAACATATAAACACAAAGAGGTGTTGGGACCGCTACTCTTAACCATAAAAACACCTTGGATTCTAGGTAACTCATTAATCTTGGTCCTGTCCTGGTGCACCCTTGACTCTATCGAAAGGCTGGTCATCTGCAAAAGACACGGCATGTGTGGGAAAAGACCGTGCATGGGTGAGTATAACAATACTCATTAGAGGACCCCAAAAACCACAAAGAAATACCAAAAAGAAATTTACAGTCAGCTCTACGCTGTATATGTCTACTGAACATATAATAAGTGAACAAACACCAGATAAACTCAAAACCCAGACCTGTAGTCTAGAGACAAGTCACACAACTTCATTCCCCCACTAGGCATTTAGTTTGAAGATTCCACAAAGCACTCGTCCGAGAGAAGTAACTCCTGGAGTCTGATAGCTCTGATGACATCTGTTCTAGAAGTACTGTCCATCGCAAACAGTCATGATGGATAGATACACTCATTCCGGGAGAACACACTCTTGAGTGGGGAAAGATCTTGATACATAGATGAGGATCACCCCACGGGCCTAGTCAGATACCATGACTCATCTGGAAACACATGATAGGTAGAGGATCAAAGCCTTGTGGGAATAGTTACATTGACAACTGATTCTACCAAGGATCAAGAATGGATTGAGGATCTTGCTCCATACCTATCAGAGTGATACTTGACTCTTTCTCGGAATGTCTTGTTGAAGGGATCATACTCAGGACAAATGAAATGACACCTGACCTAAAAGGGAACGAAAAAAGGGGAACTAACCCAAATGGAACATTTCCAAGATAAGGGTGGAAAGAAGTTCCAACCATGTACTGAAAAGTTCATAACATGTAAAAGTGTCACACACCGTGTCTTTTTACACCGGGTACTGCCTGTGCACAACGGCCCGTGTCGTAAGGCTGGTGGTGTAGAAGAAGTTATACATGAAGTGTAAGATAGTGACACCATGTTTTTCTCTATTCGGGTAGGACTCCATGTATTTTTTCCATGACATCATTCATATCTTCAACCCATGTGTTACAACTCATGTATCAGGTACACGAGGTAGCCCATACAGTCGGCTTGGTCTGGCAGTGTGGTGGAGTACATGGCCATGTACTCCACCCCATGTCTGTGTATCCCCTAGATACACGCCGAGTCGCGTGTATAGACACAAACACCGTGTTCTTTGGAGAACATGCCGTGTCATCACATCACACACCATGGAAACCAAGCCACCACTTACCCGGGCCTATATGTCGTGTTCTTTGAGATACACATTGTGTGATCTAGAAAATTTTAGAATCACGAACCTCTATCGTTGTACCTCAGGTGGATCTCTGATCTTCAATCAAGACATCTGTTTTCCACGAAACACGATTATTAAGGTTTCCTCGATGTCGTAATGTCATCTTTGTTGTTTTTGGCCCTCCAACTGGCATTGCAAATAGGTATCGATCCACCTACGCTAAGAATGATTGAAGAACAGTCTCTCTCGATCAGAGCCGATTTTTCATACAGCCTTGTCGTTTCACCTCAGCTGGGTCATCACGATGTTAGATCTTTAAATTGGGATTTTTTTCATTTCATAATGGATTCACAAGGATCTATTGTTCGTCACCCCATGAAGAACGTTATGAAGACGAGGTAAAAAGAGGGGGGAAATCCAAATCACACATGAAAATTTGAACAAACCTCCACCATCATTTTTCACAGTGTTTATTCGATCCCGTTAGATGTATTAAATAAAGAGAATCAAAAAATGGATTTCAAAATCGTGGATTAATCCCCAATAAAAACCCTCCCATAAGACTGCACGATTCGCTGGTCAACCTTTTTGTGTGTTCATCCGCATTCTTCATTTTATTTCAAAACTGTGTATAAAGAGAATTGAAATAACAAACCCCAACCTTGAGGAGGTATCAATTTATGAAAAGGTATTGTGTTGTGGCCATCTTCGAGATCCTTCATCTCTACTGGCATAGTGGTTCACACTTTTGATTCGCAGTCATTCACCGTCGAGAGTTCTCTCCAAAGTTCCAAGAATTCACCAATGTTTCTCACAATCATCTGCCAACGACCAACATTAGATTAACACATTTAAAAGAGGAAACACGTTTCTGTGTCCCATTTCATTGTGGAAATAATGAATCAACATAGATATTTCTGAGTCATTATGGTGCTGTATTAATTACCGAAACATCTGCCATGTCGTTAAGCCGCAGTGGATATTTCCAAAAAATTAAAACAAAATAAACCTTCTAAATTATTTTATTTTATTGAATTCTACTAAAAAATCTGAAAATTAACTTGATCCATTGAATCACGCTGCTCAAGGTTAGGAATGTTCTTAGGTAAAGTCATTTTCATGGACGCAACGATGCCCTCTAATTTTTATTTTTGGGATCCATTTGTAAACTGCCACAACTGTGCACACCCACCAATATACTTATCTTAAAAAAAGTCCAAACCACCATTACCAACCCATCGGGCCTCAGAATGACATTCCAACTCTGTGCTGGTTATCATAATTATTCCATATAATATTTAAAAATAATTCACAAAAAGTCAAACACATTACATTCTCCCCACCATGGGGATTTGCATCCCTAAAAATCCAAAACAAAGGCTACTCAAAAGGATGTGAGTACTGAGTATTGATATGAGCCTCCCACTCCCATGTGCTCTCCATAAGATTCCTGTGCTGGCAGCGAATGCACACTAAGGAAATTGATCTCCCATGGAGGATCCTCTCCTAATAAACCTCAATCTCCACTGGGTACTTAGCAAAGGTCTCTCCATCCTCGAGGTCCATCTCGACCCATTCAATGATGTGTGATAGGTCATGCATGTACCTTCTCTGTTGCGACATGTGGAAGACATCATGTACCCGATGAAACTGTGGCCGTATAGCTTGGAGGTATGCCTCCTCGCCAACTCTGCATTGTATCTAGAAAGGTCCGATGAATCTAAAATATAGATTTCCACCCAAAAAAATCTCTATAGCCCTCTTCGAGGTGAGACCCATAGGAAGACGTGGTCTCCCTCCTTAAACTCTAGAGGTCTCTGTCGTTTGTCAGCATAAGTCTTATGCCAGCTTTTTGAAGTCTTCATCTACTCCTGGATGGTCTGCACCTTCTCAGTGGTAGCTTGCACCAACTCAGGAACCATGAGTGCTGACTCTCTGGGGTTGGCCCCGAAAAGTGGGGACTGGAAGGCTCTCCCTTATAAGACCTCAAACAGTTCCATACCAATGGTTGTGTGGTAGAAATTATGATATGCAAACTCCAAAAGTGGTGGGTGGTCCTCCCAAATGTGACCAAAGTCCTTGTTACATGACTGCAACCTATCCTCTAGAACCATAATGGTCCTCTCTGTCTTACCATCGGTCTGGGGATGGAACACTATTCACAAGCTTAGATCATTCAAAAAAGCCTCCTATTATCCCTTCCACAGCCATGATGTGAAGCGGGAATCTCGATCTAAGACTACTATCTAACGGATGCAGTGAATCCGAACTATATCTTGCACATAGAGGCGTCCCATGCTCACTATGGAACTCTGCTCTCTAATAGCTAAGAATTGGGCAGACAAGGTTAGTCAGTCAATGATCACCTAGATGGAATCGTGCCCCTTGGATGATCTAGGTAATCTGGTTACGAAGTCCATTGATATTCAATCCCACTTTCACTCTGTAATTTTTAGGGGTAGGCTAATCCCTCTGGAATATGGTGCACATCCTTCACCTGTTGGCACTTAAGACATCATGAAATGATCTTTGCTACTAACTTCTCATACCTAACAACCAGAACTGTCATCAAAGAGCCTAGTACATCCTCTCCACTCGAGGATATACCACCAAGGGGGATGTAATAAACTAACATAGGACCTCCTATTTCAATGCTGCTGGTACGATAGTGTGTCCTTTTAAAAGAAGTATGTGGTCCCCACCTTGAGAATATCCATGAGGAGCAACTTCTGTGGATAACTAAGCATGTAAAGCCTCATAGGAAACATTCTCAAGTTGTGCCTCCCTAACTAGATGTAAGAGTGGAGGGTTGAAAACCATCGACTAAAGGTAATATGAATCCTTTTTGTCCCTAAAGGATAACTATAACAAGGAAAACTGTTAGGTTTCCTCACTCAGAATTTGGGTGCTCGATCTTTTTTTAAGAGCATCTACCACCTTGTTCCCCTTCCCAAGAGAATATACGATATCGAAATCATAGTCTTGGAGGAACTCTAGCGAATGCCTTTGTCCCAGATTAAGATCCATCTGTGAGAATATGTACATGAGGCTCTTATGGTAAGAGTATACGATGACTCGTTCTCTCATAAGGTAGTGTCACCACATCCTTAACACGAAGACTACCACTACCAAATCAATATCATTAGTCACATAGTTCTGCTCATGTGGCCTATGCTGGTGTGAAGCATAAGAAATCACTTCATGTCTATGCATCAGGACACAACCAAGATCGGTTGCCGATGCGTCTCAGAAAACTATATACTTGACACACTCCTCTATTAATCTCAAGATTGGGGTGCTCGTCAAACTTTGCCACAACTGCTCGAAAGCCTGCTGGAACTTCTTCATCCACATGAAGGGTTTCCACTTCTATTCAAGGATGTCATAGGTGCTAGTATTAAAGAGAAATCATGAATAAATCTCCGGTAATATCCTACCAACCCAAGGAAGCTTCGTATCTTTGTCACACTATGAGGTGGATCCCATGCTTACATTGCCTCCACATTGGATGGATCCCAAGCTACTGCATCTGCTGAAATAAATTTTCCCAGAAAGTGTACCTCCTAATTCCCCAACTGGAATTTCGAGAGCTTCCAATAAAGTTGGTTCTCTCAGATTACGTCTAGAACCATTCATAGGTGTCTCAGGTGCTCCTCCTCTAACATCGAGTACACAAGTATGTCATCGATGAATACAAATACAAACCGGTCCAAGTATGTCTAGAAGATCCGATCGATAAGTCCCATGAAAACTGTGGGGGCGTTCATAACACCAAAAGACATCACCAATTACTCATAGTGACTATAGTGGAATTTGAATGCCGTCTTCTGTATATCCTCATACCATACTCATAACTAGGCGTATCATGACCGAAGGCAAACCACAGAGAACCATTGGTCCCCTCTCAGTTGGTCAAAGAGGTTGTTGATCCTCAGTAATAGATTCTTGTTCCTCACCGGAACCTAGTTCAGGTGTCGGTCATCCATTCATAACCTCAAACTCCCATCTGCCTTCTTGGAAAACAAAACTGGGTCACCAAAGGTGAAACACTGGGTCTCATGAAACCTTTGTTCTGAAAATCCTCCAACTACACCCTCAGCTAGCGAAGATCTTCAGGAGCCCTCTGATGTGCTAATAATGATTTTTTTTTCATCTTAGGGTGTAAGTCGATGCAGAAGTCAATTTCCTGGTGGGGAGGTAGTCTGGGAATATCTTAGGGAAATATGTCCTTCTACCCCATCAATACTGCTAGGAACTAGATGCTCACAACATCTACTTCTCCAAGGGAAAGGCTAACCAATTCATGAGTGATTGGTTGTACGCTCCTATGCATGAGACCATCCTGTGTTTCCTAAGTCTCCCTTTCATTGAAAAAGGAAACCCTTCTCTCATCTCTACGGACACAACTCACTCTTCACCTAAAGAAATCAATCATCATGTGGAAAGGGGATAACCAATCCATACTGGGAAGGATTTCATAAGGCATCGTTGTAGCCACGAAGAGGTTCCTACCAAAATTATCACCTCTATGGGTAAGATCACACTGTCAGCAAAGGTGCGTGAACATCATGTCTACTCTCATAGGTGTATCCAAGAGTAAGGATCGAGTCAACGACTCTTCCTGAATCTAAATTTTTCTCACAAGACATGTGGAGAGGATGGAATGTCTACACCCATGTCTATATGTATGGTAGCTATGGTAGAGAAGACAAAGAGTGTACCTTGGATCGTCCCTAGAGTCCTTGGGTTGTACTCCTACACTGAATGTAGCTATCCTCACCCCTGTCCCCCAACCCCATGAGCCTTGTGTGGCCCTTATGGGGTGGTGGTGGAAGTAGATCAAAGCGTCTTCCCCCACCTGTAGCTCTTCATACTCCTATGCCACATCTACCGCCCAACAGGTCAGTCTGGTCCACTATCTACCTCTTGCACGGTGGTCCAACCACCGTCTCCCTGTCAGAAGCTCGACGGGTTAAACAATCTCTAAAGAGATGTACCATACCATTACATGAGTAGCATCGCCTCTCCCTAGGATGACTATATCCAGCATGGGAGACATAGACTGCCAAACCCTTGTCCTGAGAACTCTTGTGACATCACCCATATCCTGATCCCTGGGCCTGACATTGTCTCCCTAATACCGAGGTTTATGCACCTGACTGCCTGTTGCTGACTTTCGTCGACTATCACTGCTCTGCCATGAAGATCTCATTCACCAAGTCCCACTCGTGCACTCCAAAATTAGTTGGAATGCAAAGAGGCACGACAATATCTTGGATGTCCCGTCATAGACCTTTCAAAAATTTCCGAGATATGACGTAATGATCATTGACCACACCCATCGAGTACCGAGCGAGGTTGGTGAACCATGATGAATAGTAATACACCGTCAAACTTCCATTCTAGAGCTGAAGAAGCTCTTGGATATGCACTGCTCTCCGCGAAACCGGTGAGAACTTCTCCCTGAAGAGTCTATCAAACTTCATCCATGAAAGCGTCTCCTCTTCGTGAGTCTCTGTGGTCAGACTCCACTATCGTAAAACTGAACCCTAAATAAGTCTCACTCCTAGGATCACCATCTGGTATGTCGGTGTCCTCACGAGATAGAAAACTCTGGTCATCGCCTCAAGCTAGTCCTCAACCGCATGAGGGCCGGGCTTGCCTTGGAACCTGAGGGGTCTCTATCTCTGGAATTCATGGAGCGTGCTCAACCTACACCCCTCGTCAATCGGTACTACAGGTACCACATGATGCACTACTAGGGGTGGCATATTAGGTGCACCACATAGAGGCAATGCCTGGGGAAAATGTCCCTGTTTTGAAGCATTGTCACTAAGGGAGTCATCCGTGTGATCGTGCTACAGAATCCTAGTAGATATGCATCGCGGAGGCATCCTGTAAGAAATAAGATGTACCATGGTCAAATAGTATATCTGGATAGTTGACACAAAGTACATGGAAACACAACCCATTACTATATTATGCATGTGCCAATTTTTAATTTCCCAACAACTAGTGTTTTCATGTACTAAGAAAAAAAAGGTTATCAATGTCTTGGTGTATGGATACGACAGCCTCACACACCAATACAAGTGTCTCTAGCCTAAAATACAAGATCGAAACACTTAACATTGTTTCCCCAAACCAAAATCACAGACTCTTCATTCTAAGGTATAACTGACCTGCTCTGATACCACTATATCATGACCCATCCCAGTGGGTCTCGCACCTCGACTCCCCATGCCCGCCTCCAATAGGCCATGGGCTGGTGACTAGCACGGAGTATGCATATTACTAACATTGTAGGAATTGACTAAGTAACTGTACACACAAACACACACACACACCTCCAAGCCCACAAATGATAAAATGTAAAAAATATCACTATGGAACAAAACACATGCACAAAACTAAACCCAACCAACAGAGTATGACAGGATGTAAAGTACTGAAAGTAAACAGGGACAGAATTAAATACCACAAAAAAAGAGTCTAAAAACTAAAAAGTCCAACCTATAAACATAAAGAGGTACTGGGACTGCTGCTCGTAGCCATAGTAACTCCTCAGCCAGTTCGGAACTGAGAATTCTCGGTCCTGTCCAGGTCACCCCTAGACTCTTTCTAAAGGATGCTCGTATGCACAAGACACGACACGTGCAGGAAAAGCCCATGCAGGGGTGAGTATAACAATAATCAGTAGAGGAAACTGATAACAACAATGCAATACACCAAATAATGGTACAGTCAGCTCTACATAGTATATATCTAACGAACAATTAATAGGTGAACACAAACCAGATATACTAAAAACCTAGACCAATAGTCTAGAGACAAGTCACACAACCACATTCTCCCACTAGAGATTCGGTTTGAAGATTCCACAAAGCACTTGTCTCAGAGAACTCACTCCATGAGTAAGATACCGCTAATGAAGTCTGTCTGAGAAGTACTTACCATCGGGAAATGTAACAAGATATAGATACACTCATTTCGGGAGAACACACTCTTGAGTGGGGATAGATCTCAATACACATATGAGGATCACTTCCAGGGCCTTGGTGGATAACGTGACTAATATGGATTTACCTAATATGTAGTGGATCAGCACCAAATGGGAATAGTCATGTCGATACCATACTCTACCTAGGGTCAAGAATTGATAGATAATATCGCTATGGGCCACTCGAAGGGAAACCTAACTCTATCTCGGAATGTACTGTTCAAGGGATCATAATCCTGAACAAGGAAATGATACATGACCTTCAGGGGAATAAGAAAAAGGGTCCCTACACCAAATGAAACATTTCCATGATACGGTGGGAAAGACAATCATGCCATGTAATGAGAAGTACATTTCATGTAGAAGTGTTAGAATTCGTGTCTTATGACCCCGAGTACTGCCCCTGTACAACGAACCATGTCATAAGGCTGGTCATGTAGAAGAATTTATACACTATATATAAGAGTGTGACATGTCATGTTACTCTATTCGGGGAGTACTCTGTGTACGCTAGCCATGTTCTCGTACATGGATTCAACCTGTGGGTTTCAACTCATGTGTCACGTACACGAGGTAACCCATGTAGTCAGCCTGGTCTCGTCGTGTGGTGGAGTACATGACCGTGTACTCCACCCCATGTTCGTGTATCCCCTGAATACACGCAGAGTCCCATGTAAGGACCCACACATTGTGTTCATTGTAGAACACACTGTTCCTTCACATCATGCACCGCGGAACCCTAGCATATACTTAAGTGGGCCTACATGGCATGTTCTTTGCGATACACACTATATGTTCTGGAAATTTCTAGAATCATGAACCTCTGCCATCAGGCCACGGGTGGAGCTCCAATATTTGATCTGGCTTTCCATTTTCCACAAAACATGATGATTAAGGTCATACCGATATCCCAAAGTCATCACTGTTGTTTTTGGGCCACCGATAAGCCCCAAAAATGCTTATCGATCCACCCGTGTAGTGAACACCTGAATAACGGTCTCTCCCGATTCGATCTGATTTGTCATCTGCCATTTTCATTGCACCTCCGCTAGATTGTAACAATGTCGGATCTCCAAATTGAGATCCTTACATTGTAGATTGGATGTGCAAAGATACGTTGTTCATTTCCTCATGATGAATGTGAAGAAAGCTGGTTAAAAAGAGGGGGAATAAATCCAAATCACGAAATAAAAAATGAACGATCCCCCGCTGTCATTCGTCACGACATTGATCTGCTCCTATTATAAGAATTAAATAGAGAGAATCAAAACACGAATTTCAACATCGTTGATTAATCCCTTATAACAACCCAATAAAAACCCTCCTACAAGAACGTATGATCCACGGGTCAACCTGTTTGTGGGTTTATCCACATTCATTTTTTTATTTCTAAAATGGGGAAAGGAGGAATTGAAATAACAAACCCCTACCTCAAAGAGGAATTGATCACAGACGAAGGGATTTCATTGTCGTCGTCATCGAGATCCTTCAACTATATTGGCATAGGGATTCATGCTTTTTATTTGAAATCATTTGTCATCGAGTGTTCTCTCCAATGATCCAAGAATTTACCAGAGTATTTCCCATTCTTCTACCAAAAACCAAAATTCTATTAACCCATTAAAAGGAGGAAACACGTTTCTATGTCCCGTTTCCATGTCATTCAGTGTTGCTGTTTTGGAGTCATTATGGAACGGTATTAATTACTAAAATAGTTGCCCCGTCATTAAACGATAGCGCATGTTTCTAAATAAAATAAAATAAAAAAACCATTCGAATTATTGTATTTTATTTATTTTTACTAAAATCATTAGAAAATTAACTTTTTCCCTCGACTCGTGCCAGTCGAGGTTAGGAATGTTCATAGGTAAAGTCATCATCCCAAACGTAACAATGCACTCATATTTATATTCCGAACATCCATTTGTAAACTGCCACAACCGCAAACACCCACCAACTTACATATCTTAAAAAATGTTCAAACCACCATTCCGGGATCATTGGGCCTTAGAATGGCATGCCAGCTTTGTGCTTGGTCTTATAATAATTCCATATAATATTTATAAAAAATACATGGAGAATACAAGAAAATATAGTACATAAAAATAATGGAGATTTCACTATAATTGGTAAAACATTAAAGTAATGAAAAATAATTTTATGGTACACATACTTATTATAGAAATATTTTTTCAGTATAAGTAATACGTTAGGGATAATTTAAAGACCAAATAAAGGGTAATTATTGCTCTAATATTTTGGTAGGTAATGTTAATAACAATATATATTTATATATATGACATTTTATAGTAGATATATTTTTTGATATAGCTCTGATATAATTTACGGATGTATAAAATGTCAATTATATAAGGGTGGAATAAGTTAGATGAAATGTCATAACCATTAAAGTATGACATGTTGGTTGGCTTGAAGGATAGAGTTTGTAATCGTATTGAAGAAATATGAACATTTTCTAATTTATAGCTATCATATTATATGGAAATGATTTGGAATTTAAGGATTTTGGAGTTTATTATATTAGTTAAATTGATATATAATTACAATTTTAATGGATAATAATTTCTAAAGTATGAATTACAAATTTAATGTGTATTAATGTAATTTTATATCACTTAATATAAATGATGAATATTATATAAATAAATAATGTCAGTTTGTTATAAAATAAATTCACACACTTATACACAATTATGTCAACCATGATGATAATGCACATGTGATGTGATATTGAGGATTCATATAATTCTTGAAAAACACATGTTATCCAACTATGTTTATTTTTTTTCAATCAATGTAATTATTCAAACCAATATTAGTCAAACTAAATTTAAAGGACACCCTTACATAATAATGTAGTTCTATTTACTGGAATGTGTATCCCTCACCATGATCTTACCTATCTATGACTCTTTATTTATCACTGGTGAGTATAAGGGAATCATTTTTTAAAGTAGGCATCTAATAGGTCCATGCTTATCTACTGATTTTTGGTGAATGAAATGGAAACATTATGAGAGACCTCATGATGTTTAAATTAGGTTGTTAAATATAAAATGATATAGATTTTATAGAATATTTTACCAACATGAAAATTAAGACCATTGACATGAACTGGAGAAAACAAATCAAAACTAAAATATAAAAAACAAACATAATATGATTAAACCATGAAAAATTTATAGAATGTATTAACGTAAACATCACAAATAAAACTTAATCTTCACTTAATCAATTATTATAAATATGAAACCTATGAAAATGCAAAATTAAAAATAAAACCAATTTTAATTCAATGTAAGATATTTAAATATAAAAATACTAAAATAGTCCAAACCAAATCATAACCAATTTCTAACAAAACTAATTTAACAAAAATGGAATGAACAATATTAAAATAAGAAGAACTAAACTAAATTAAATCAACAATAACTGAGCAGTAGTGGATTTATCTAAATAGGATGATAAAAACCATTCCAAAATGAATAGAAATAAATAAAATCCATTAAATAATTACTAAATTGAAACAAACATAATAATATATTAATAGTAAACAAATTATAATTCAATAATCATTGAGGGAACTGATTAAACTAATAATCAGTTACTAGAATATCATGAAAATGGAACCATCACGACTTCAACAATACGAAAAGTATTAGAAAATAATTTACTAATATAAAAATGAACTAGATATTAAAGGGGAAAAATAATAAAAACATTTCACATAGATAGAAAAAACAGAATATAATTTAGTTGATATAAATCAAATAGAAAGTAATATAACTAAATAAATATAATTCAAAGTATAGAAAATAAAATTATATAAGTTTAGAAAAACCTAAATCAAATTTAAATGAATATTCCTAGGAAAATATAACTAAAAGTAAAAAAACAATGATCTAGAATAAAAAAATCCAAATTATATAGATAAAAAATGAAATAGGTGAAATGGTAGGTTACTAGTAGAAATAGAATATAACTCATATAAACTAAATTTAGTTATTCCAAAAAATGAAAATTTAATTAAAAAAACAAAAAATGAAAATGTGAACTGAAAATTAATAAGATATATTAAAATCAACCTTACCTAACCTTACACAAAATTTTCTTACTCAATATAAACATCATTGACCTAAAACAAATCAGAATAAATCAACTGATTCTTAGTATATAGTACAAAATCTAAACTAATATCACATGAGATGAATATAATATAATAGGTCAAAGAAAAATAATTATAAATTTCTATTTTACTACATTTTTAAATCCTATATTAATAGAATATTTTCTAAACAGTGAAAATTTATTTACAATGTGGTTTATGGTTAAACAATGCATTGAATTATTTCTATTTATAAATTATTCATGTACTTGATTTATATATATATATATATTGTGTTTGATATTTTTTAAATATTTATATGTTTTTGTTTTAAATAAATGTAATTAATGTTTAATTTTATATAAATAATTGGGATCTAAAGGCCTACTGTTTTGGTTTAGGGGGTTATATTTATAATGATAATTGATATAATTTTCATTATTTAAATTATAATATTGGTGGTATGTTCCTTACTCTAGCATATTCTGTACATGTATGAAAAATAATGATATAAGTGTTGTAGAAATTAACATCCTTGATAGAGCTTAATGCATATTTACATTTTTCATAATAAATTTTATTCATTACAATACATTATAACTTAAATTAATGAAATATATTTATCTTTATAATTTTCTTGATGAATATTAATAAACATTACAATTAAATCATGAGTAATAATTATGAGGTGGTATTTGGAGATGATCATCATGGTAGGGTGTTTTATTGACCTTTTAAGAATAGTGGTCTATATAAATACCATCCTTTTGATAGTTTTTCATTGAATAATGTTTTAGGTTTAGTTATATAAGAATAAATAAATGATTCAATTAAAAAAGACACATGATAATTAAACAAAATATTTTCTGTGCTAACACATGATAAGTGAACACATATTTAATAACAAGTTGTCTTTTACATATTTACATCCACTAGATACTATTGTGGAATTAGATTATTTTTGGATGAAAATAAACTCTATTTGAATGGGTTCCTATGAAATAAATATTTATTCATGATATAATAATGATATGGATTCCCACGATAATGATAATGGTGGATATGTAAGAGTCGGTGATGGTGTTTCTATAGAATATGTTGATGAGGAGGATTTAGGTAGTGGTATGGAGGTTTTTGAACATGTTTATGTTCATTATGATCATTATTTTTATATTAATTGTATATTTGTTTAATGTTTTGGTAATAGTTAATTTTTATGTATTTATTTTTATTTATTTTTATTATCTAATTATTTTTCTAATTATGTATATTTTTGTGTCTAAAACATCACTGATTATATATGAAAATCACAGTATCATATAAACATATATAGATCGATCATTTATAGGTATGTGTAGGTTATTTTTTTTATTTTATATCTACAACCAATAGAGGAAACCAGGATTTTAAATCTATTTCCATGGGTGATGTGTGTTGTGTTTCATCTACAGTCATAGGCTGCATCTTTGAAAATTAATGTAATTCTAGTTTGGGATCATGAGGTTGTTTATTTTCTTCAATAGATAGTTGATCATGGGTGTAACTATACATCAATGGTATGTCCCCATGGAAACATCATAACATATTTTTCCATTGAAATAGGTTCCATGACTATATTAACATTTTCAATATGGTATATACATTATAATTTTTACCTATCTATATATATGGTTTTATAACATGGTTACACATTTCTTTCTAAATGAGGTATACCTATATGGTGTGTCTACATTGTAACCTATACATAGTCACCACCCAAATGCTACCTATCTATCGAAAGATAATAGTTATATTGCAGCATCACAATCAGTAAATATAATAATATGTCACTAAATAGGATAATTTCTATATATAAAATGGAATATATTTGAAAATAATTTCTACATAATCAGAAATTCATATTAGAGTCCAACTATACATTCACTAGGCCATTCATGGAATCTCAAATGGAGTTAATAGCATGATAATGTTATATGTATATATGTATATATATATATATATATTAATGGATTTGTAAATTAACCATATTCTCATTCAGATTAATGTATACATTGTGACACTTGAAATTTATTTATAATAAGAATGATTTACTTCCTAAAAAAACTATTAGAAATTTAAAAATACATTATTGATGAATAATATTAAAAATAAATTCCAAAATTTTATAAATTTAATTTCATAAAATGAATTAAATTTTTGAATATATGATCTAAATATTTGGATTGAATACAATTTAGAGATTTTCTAGAAGTATTTTTTAAATTCATTAATGAAAACAACCATTTCTACAATCATATCAAATTTATGACCTCATAATTATATAATAATAAATTTATGATTTCTAAAACATTATATATATAAAAAATAAATTTTTATGAAGTAATATAATGCATAAAAACATATATTCTTTAATATAGAATTATATTCTTGACATTTTTGAAATATGAGTAATGTTTGTTTTCAAATATAAGATGTTATTAATTATTCTATTTTAATTTTGTATTTATAATGTTAAATTTAATTTTCATTTCTTTTAAATGTAAAATTATTGTCATTTTATTTAACATAATCCAATTAATTCCATCAGAAAAAACATGATACTTCATTTTGGTGTAGAATAATATATATATATAAGTACATTTTAGAAAACTACTTTTTGAATTTTTTTTAGTTTTTTTGTAATAATTTTATCCGCATAGATAAATTTAATTTGATAATATGAGACCCAAATTTTTAAATTTTAATTAATATATTTGGTAATGAGGATACTTTAATTTTTTTCATTATGAATATTAACATTGGTCAACAGTTAGTTACCATGTTATGAATTAATAAAGGTTAATTCGTTAATATATAATCATATATTTGAACATGATTCTTTTTGGTGATAATTTTATTTCTTAAAACATTAATTTATTTTATTATTTTTACAAATTTTGGTTGTTTCCTCTCCAAGACATAAAAATTAACACCAAATATCCAAAGTTTTAAATGCATCAAGATCTTATTATCTCCTAAAATACTAAAAAGTAATTAAATAAAATCCCCATCAATGTAACAAAGGTATTTTATTAATTAGAATACTATCCTATCAATTATTTTGGTATAAAACAAACAATGTTTCTGAAAAAAAAGTTATAGTTATTTTAAATTTATTTTTTAACTGTCATATTTGAGTCATTTAAATGAACTGACATAAATAATGTTTCGTTGTAGATATGTTACCTGATAGTACTAGGTACGAGGTACAGAATAATTGTATCTTGTCGGCTCCATCGTGTGCACCCACAATTAAAAAGAAAGATAATCCAAGCTTCCCACATACAAAGAAGTATAGAAGAAGATGCGTGATCATTTTCTAGAAGAGTGAACTGATACATGAAATAAGATAGAAATAAAGAAAACATGTAACACTTGATCTAAAGGCTTGACTACAGTAGATCAAAATCAAAGTCATCTTCATAGTACAAACTCCACAAAGAAAATGATCAAGATCTAACTGAAAACTAGAGAACCAGACATTCGATAATCATTTCTCGTAAGTGGACTCCATACTTGTATCTACTTCATCATATATGTCAATAGCTTCATAGAATAACACTCGAGCACTTCTAACCTTATCTCATCATTTTTCTCTGTTGTGTATTTTTTTTAGCTTTCGAGCTATGAGGGTGTCTGTATTAAAACACACACTATCTCCTGTACTAAACTGAAGGATACAATATATCCTTCCTCTCATATATTTTATCAGTTGTTTACTCCCACAAATAAGTGTGGAAGAGGGCCCTGTATGACCAGGTAGTTTATTCCCATGAAGAACTGTGGAAGAGGTGATGTGACTTGGAATGTCCTATGCACTATTTTTTACCCCGATCGAGGGTGTAGATCATGTTTATTAATGTATACTTCTCTGTGGTAGGTGATCACCATGTGGAGTGGATTAGGTCTCAGCTTCATACTAAACACATTGTTTTATCTACTCTATAACTGAATTTAGTTTATCTCTCCTTTACTATATATTTAAGAAAACACTTGATTTAAATTTGATAGTTAGTCTTACATTTATGTTATAATTGTATTTCCTCATTATAATACATTCAAAAGTAGTATTAATAACTCATATTGATATTACTGTGAATTAGTCAATCATTTGAGAGGTTATTTGAACAATCAAACTTTTATAACTGTATTACCTTTGTTCACTAGGTTGTATTCATTTTTATTAGGGAACCATTTTAATAGAACATTTTTACAAAAAAATTAAATAGATACTCATTTCACCCCCACCTCTTGAGTACTCTACTCTAATGAACATATTTTGTATTTATAAAATAATTAACTTCCAGTATATTAAAAAATTAAAAATACCATAAAAACAGAGTATAATAAATAATTTCAAATATAAGTATTTATGTGTACAAATTATGTTTAGTATAAATTTTTTACCACATATGATTATATTTTATAAAAAATTTAAATTGTTATCAAAATGTTTATTTTTAATCATATCTACTTTAAATACAAGAAATATAATTTTTTTAAAAAAAATATTTGAACTAATGGTGGATGAAAAAACATGGCAGTAGATCAAAATATACCATTTCATAGATACAATATTTGCGTAACACAAGATCTATCATTTTTTATTTTTATATTAATATCACAGTGGTTCAACGTGATGCTACTATGAGGAGAAATTCATTACCAGGAAATTTGTAATCCATAGGAAATATATCATTACATCCTAAAATTACTACTGTAGAAATACAGATGTAATGTAACACGAAGAGATCCACTAGTGGTTGAAAATGATAGATAGACATATGAATGATTTTGTAAGAACTCGGTTCTTATTTTTGAGGTTCGAGTTTCTTATTTTCAATTTTCCTTATGTGTTTTTGAGAAATAAGGAAAATGGGGGAAAATCCCAAATTTTGGGACTACACGCTTTGTTCTTTTCCACACACCGTGTACTTTGGACATGTTGGATGAGTACACAGGGTGTGTAGCCATGCTGGCGATAAAAGGTGTAAAAACCGACTACACGCCGTGTAGTGGGTATTTACATGCCGTGTAGTCTGTCGGCAAGCAAATAGTAAGGTGGTGGAAGAAGATGCCAGCTGAGCTTCACTACACACCGTGTACTCAACTATTACACGCTCTGTACTCATGTCGACCGATGAACAGTGCCATGTTGGTGAGAAGCCGCCAGAGGAAAAGTTAAAAAATGAAAAGTACACGCTGTGCACTCAATAGTACATGTCGTGTAGTTTGTTTGTTTTTATTAAAATGGGTAGTAGACTCCCCTGTTTATAGGGAAGTGTTAGAACTAGAGGAGTCAGGAGAGAGGACCGAACCTTCTAGGAACTCCAGATCGAACACCGAGAATCCGTTTCCGCCTCAGTCAATCTCATTGGGACTGTACGGGTAAACCACTCCTTTTTTTAAAGCCATTCTTGCCAATTATTTCCAGAGGGAAATTTATTTATGTTTGAATGGGTTTTCTTTTACCCCAGATCTATATCTTCTTTGGGTGTTTCACGAAGCGATGTTCACGTATACCATTTAGGGGCGTTTAAGGTAGGTGACTTGGTGTTTAAATTCGAACTGTTGTGCGTTTTTCTATACCGTTGTGCTACAAACCCATGTTGGGGAATCATGTGGCTAACACTGTAGCTATTTTGAATACCCACAACTGTAAAGGTAATTAAATGTGATAATAAACTGTTGTTTGGGATTGCTTCTTAGATCCAGGACCACCCCTGGGGTGCGTTCCTCTGTTTAGCCACTTCGCCAGGTTACCCGAGGGTATTCCATGTTTACCATATGCATTACTTTTTCCATGAGAGGAATTGTAAGTAATTTCATGATTAAATTTTGTTCATGGCCCAGTTACTTTATATCCTGAGGGAGTGGTTACTTTATAGCCTGAGGGCGTGGATATTTTATAGCAAGGGGGCATGGATAATGTATAGCCTGAGGGCGTGGATACATTATAGCCTGAGGGCGTGGATATTTTATAGCATGAGGGTATGGATATGGTATAGCATGAGGGCATGATTAATTTATATGTGTGAGGGTGTGGTTACTATATTGGCCTGAGGGTATGGTTATATTATATTATCCTGAGGGCATCAATTCTTATTTTTGAGGTACATGTTTATTCTTTTCTCTTTTCCTTATGTGTTTTTGAAAAATAGGGAAAATGGGGGAAAATCCCAAATTTTGGAACTACAGGCCGTGTACTTTTACACACACCATGTACTTTGGATGTGTGGGATGAGTACACAGGGTGTGTTGCCATACTGGTGATAAAAGGTCTAAAAACTGACTACACACCTTGTAGTGGGTATTTACAAGCCATGTAGTCAATCGGTATAGATTACATGCCGTGTACTCATGTCGACCGATGAACAGTGCCACACTGGTGAGAATCTTCCAGAGGAACAGTTTAAAAATGAAACGTACATGCCGTGTACTCAATAGTACGTGCCTTGTAGTCAGTTTGTTTCGCTTAAAATGGGCAGTATCCTCCCCTGTTCACAGGAAAGGCTTAAAACCGGAGGTGGAGTCAAGAGAGAGGAACAAAACATCAAGGAACTCCAAATCACACGCTAGGAATCCGTTTCCGCCTCTGTCAATCTCGTTGGGACCATACGGGTAAACATCCCCTTCTCCTTAAGTTGTTCTTGGAAATTATTTCCTGAGGGAAAGTTATTTATGTTTGAATGAGATTTATTTTACCCCAGATCTATGTCGTCTTAGGGAATTTATAGAAGCGACGTTCACGTATACCGTTCAGGGGCGTTTAAGGCATGTGACTTGGTGTTTAAATTCCAACTGTTGTGTGTTTTTGTATACCGTTGTGCTACGAACCCATGTTGGGGTATCGTGTGGCTGAGGCCGTGGCAATTTTGAATACTTAGAACTATAAAGGTAATTAAATGTGACAATAAACTGTGTTTTGGGATCGCTTCTTGTATCCAGGACCACACCTGGGGTGCATTCTTCTGTTTTACCGTTTTGCCAGGTTACCCAAGGGTATTCCATGTTTACCTTATGCATTACATTTTCCTTGAGATGAATTTTAAATAATTGCATGATTAAATGTTGGGCATGGCCCGATTACATTGTATCCTAAGGTAGTGGTTACTTTATAGCCTGAGGGCATGGATATTTTATAGCCTGAGGGCGTGGATATTATATATCCTGAGGGCGTGGTTACTTTATTGCCTGAGGGCGTGGATATTTTATAGCCTGATGGTGTGGATATTGTATAGCCTAAGGGCGTGATTACTTTATATGTCTGGGGGTGTGGTTACTATATTGGCCTGAGGGCATGGTTATATTATATTATCATGTGGGCATGGTTTTGATTAGCACAGTATGTTATTAAATTAAAAGGTTAAATGAATAATAACGATGTAAATATAACTGGTAATGTTAGTTATTTTTGAGTACTACTAAGTTTATTGAATTTTTATTACTGCACACTGTTGTTGCATATTTTCACATAGTTGGGAACAAGCCTTTGGTGGGTGCCTACTGGGATTCATTTCTCAAACCATGTTTGGGTCATGTCTTCGGCCCAAAAAGATTACGTTTCTGCAGGTATGGATAAGGGCAATGGTCCCTATACCGGTACTTGATTGTTGCTGATGTGTAGTAGAGCATGGGACCAAGCTTAGGCTCATGATGCCACCGACTGTTTTGTTTTTTTGTAACTGTACTTTCCATTTTATCATATTTTACTACTGTGTAACATGTTCTGGCTATTTTTATATCATAGTGACATACATATATATATATATGACTTCTGGTTGTTAATTCAGTTTTTCATTTCAGTTATGTATGTTTTACTTCTTCTGTTGTTGTTGTATGTTTTATTTAGTATTCTGTTGTGCTACACTTTGACAAATGAGGGAATAGTTTCTCCACTATCAGACCTGGGCCCTCACTTCTAGTCGGCAGCCTCTGGTGTTTGGGGAAATTCACTTGAGGTCATGTGACCAACCGGGTTCGGGGCACCCGTTGAGTGGAACCCGGATCCGGGACATTACAAAGTGGTATCAAAGGGTTTCTTTTCTTTGACATAATCTTTGGAGCCTTAGTCAGGGATATGACAGGAACGGTAGTTGGTAATAAGCTATGCGCTGGCGTAGCTAACTCGTGTACAGGGAAAATCCAGTCTACCTCATATTTTTGCAATGCTTCTGATTTTTCAAATTTTACAGTTGATTTGATTTCACCTTTGGGTGACGCACTTGTGATTGTGTTGTTTATAATTTAGATATGGGTTCTATTTAGTTGCAAAATGATGAGATGAGGGTATTCCATCTCATTCATCATTTAGGAACATGCTAGAAATCACATTCCATGAATAGTTCCGTGCCACGTAGGTGCATTAAAAATTGCATGTTGTTGTGATAATTGTTGTGCTAGAAAAGCATATTGTTGTGATAGCTATTTGATAAATACCTACTATGTGATAGGGTATTTTCTTGTGAAACTATTGATATAATGGATGACAAACATTGGTTTTTGGGGAGTATGGTCCCTCATTGACCTGAATTTGGTGGATCATTGACTGTTTATCTTGTTATAACACATATAAGATGCCAAAATTTGAGTCGCGGGGAGTATAGGCCCTCAAGGATCGAAATTTGGCACTTAAGTGTTGTTTTCAGTATTTTTTGGGTTCCAGAGTAGTTTTAGAGATGTACTGTTCGGAAAACTCAGTATACACACCGTGTAGTTCCTCAGACATATGCCGTGTGTTCTTCTTTTCAAGAAGAAAACAAAATTTTTTGAGTACACGCCGAGTACCCTAAGTACACACCGTGTAGTCGCTTCCCGGGTCAAGGACCGTGTTGGCTGGGACATGGGGAAGGGAAATGCTTAGGGAAAACACGCCGTGTACTGGATGTACAAGGCCGACTACTCAGCTTAGACGTGTAGAAGGACCCGGACAGGGGAAGAAAAGTATGTTTCATGCTGTGTAGTCAGTATACATGCTGTGTAGTATTATTTTCAAATCTTGAAATCCTTCTTCCTCCTATTTCCTTTTTGGTTCCTTTGAATTATGTCTTTTATAATCATGATCTAAGGTCTGTGTTTGACCTTGTAGAGTCATGCCGCTGAGATGACCAGGCGTTGTTCTCCAAGAGAGCAGAAACGATTATACTCTAGAGATGGTGGGCCATGGGCGACCAGTGGATCCTCCAGCAGAGACAGATATGGCGCCAGCTGTTATAGTGGACACAGGAACTGAGGCGCAGTTCCGTGAAGGCTTTATGCTGTTCATGCAGACCATTTAGGGAGCACTGCTGGCTACCACATCTATGGCTGAGAAGACTCATATATTCCAGCAGCAGCATCCCCCTACGTTTTCAAGGGATGGCGGACCACAGGTTACAGAGTCTTGGCTGGAGTCTATGCAGACTATCTTCGAGCATCTTGAGATGCCTCCTAGGAAGAGGGTCAATCTCGCGACTTATATGCCGCGTGATTCCGCAAAGAGGTGGTGGGATGTTACCACCCAGTCAGAGCATCACAGATACATGGCGTGGAAAGATTTTCAGATAGCTTTCTATGAATTCTTCTTCCCAGAGACGCTGAGGGCAGATAGAGCTTGAGAGTTCATGAATCTGCAGTAGGGTGCTATGTCGGTGATGGATTATTCCACTCGTTTCACCGAGCTTCAGCGTTTTGCACCAGTTCTGGTGGGTGATGAGATGTTGAGGGCCAGACGCTTCGAGGATGGTCTTGTTTATGAAATCCAAGCACTAGTAAATGTTTTCAGGTTGACTACAGTACATGATATTGTGAACTAGGCCCTGATCACAGAGTGGAACCTTTGGGAAGCTGGTGCTGCAGGCCAGGGCGGTTCGACACCAGCTTCTGGTACTATTTCTGCATGTAAATGGAAGCAAAATATTATTTTCTTTTATAGTGGCAGTACTAGCCAGGAGATTACGTCAGGTGGCCCGGTTAGGTGCTACCAATGTGGTAAAGAGGGGACCAAGAGACCACAGTGTTCCCGTGACCTAGTGGAGGGTCGAGATTGCGGTAAGATGGGTCATCTGCAACATTTTTGTAGGAATTTTAAACCAGTGGCTAGTGAGAGGGGTTCTTTGCAGACTCCGCGTGCAGGAGAAGGACCAAAAAATTCTTACCAGTCGTGGAACTGGGATACATCAATTCGTGAAGGAAGGGATGGTGGTCGTGGCCATGGTATCCAGACACCAGGATCTTAGAGGCAGCAGGGCGAGACAGCTCAGTGTAGCCAGGCTATGTCGTTGGGCCGTGGCACTGAGTTGGCATATACAGTGCAACAGACCCAACATGAGCAGGATCTCGGACCTTCTACTGTCAGAGGTACTATACTAGTAGATTTAGTCTTATCATTAGTACTTTTTGATACAGCTGTTATACATAGTTTTATATATGTGCCCGTATTGGAGAGGCTTCAGCTCTGGGTTTCTTCTTCATCGGATGTTCTGATTCTAGACACTCTGTTGGGGACTAGAACGGCTGGTGTGCATCAGTGCAAGGAGTTCCCCCTTGAGGTTGGTGGGTGTCAATTTCTTTGGGACCTCTATGTCTTCATGATTAAGAGCTATGATTTCATTCTTGGAATGGACTGGTTGGTTCCCTTTCGAGCCTTTGTAGATTGCTATCATCACAGGGTGATTTTCACGTCACCAGCGGGCAGAGAGTTTCTATACAAGGGAGAATGGGATGTCCAGGGGAGTCAATCTTGACCAGAACAATGTGGGCGGGGTAGAGTCATAGCCCAGATTACGAATTTATATCTGGATGATCAGGGGACTTGTCAGAAGGATTTCCCTCCAGTGGTTGATCGTTTTGGGGATGTCTTCCCGGACGACCTTTTGGGTCTACCTCCAGAGCGTGAGGTGGATTTATCTATTGATCTAGGGCCATGAGTATCACAAGTATCCATTCCTCCATATTGGATGGATACACAAGAGTTACAGGAGCTCAAGAGACAGTTAGAGGAGTTATAGGAAAAGGGTTTCATCCAACCTAGTTCTTTTCCCTGTGGTTTGCCGGTCCTCTTTGCGAAGAAAGAAGATGGTACCCTCAGACTCTGGGTGGATTATTGGAAGTTGAACCAGTTGATGGTCAAGAACCGATATCCCCTGCAAGGATTGATGATATCTTTGATCAACTTCATAGAGAAATAGTTTTCTCGAATATTTACATGAGATCCAAATATCATGAGTTGCACGTTAGACCATCTGATATACCTCTCACAACCTTCATGAGCAAGTATGGTCTATACGAGTATATGTTTATGCCGTTCGGACTCACGAACGCACCAACAGTTTCATGGATCTAATGAATTGTGTGTTCCACCCTTATCTGGATTCTTTTGTGG
The DNA here is from genome assembly GCA_963277665.1 of Viscum album. Lineage (NCBI taxonomy): Eukaryota > Viridiplantae > Streptophyta > Magnoliopsida > Santalales > Viscaceae > Viscum > Viscum album. Next base: position 1,107,421,584 of record OY728140.1, read on the forward strand.
TAGTATTCGTGGACGATATCTTGGTGTACTCTCATACTCGACACGACCATGCCACCCATCTTGAGATCATATTGAGTACACTAAGAGAGCATAAGCTATATGCTAAGCTCTCAAAGTGCCACTTTTGGATGGACTAGATTCACTTCCGAGGTCATATCATCTTAGAGGCAGGATTTTTAGTAGACCCAGATAAGGCGAGAGCAGTAGTTTCCAGGGAGAAGCCTAAGAACGTGTTTCAGATACGGAGTTTCTTGTGGCTGTCTGGTTACTACAGTCGCTTCATACACGACTTCTCCTGCTTAGCAGCACCGTTTTTGAGTCTGACTAAGAAGGGAGTGATGATTGTTTGGTCAGAAGCATGCGAGACAACCTTTAATGACCTGAAAGGAAGGTTGACACCATCACTAGTGCTGATACTTACATAGCAAGGGAAGAGCTATACAGTTTACTGTGATGCATCATGTATTGTGTTGGGAGCAGTGTTGATGCAGGGTGACCGAGTTGTTTCATATGATTCTCGGATATTGAGTCCACATGAGAAGAATTACCCGACACATGATATCGAGTTGGCTGCAGTTGTTCATGCATTGCACTGTTGGAGACACTATCTCTTGGGATGGAATTTTGTGGGTTTCACCGACCAAAAAATCCTCAAGTATATTTTTACTAAGTGTGACTTGAATCTGAGACAACGAAGGTTGGTCGAATACCTTCAGTACTTCGACATTGAGTTTTCCTATACACATGGTAAAGTTAATGCAGTAGCTGATGCATTGAGTAGGAGGACTCAGATACAGGCAGTGTAGGAGGCCAGTGGTGAGTGGTAGCTCATGGCTTTGTTCTCCAAGATGCATTTGGAGGTGCACGATAGTCAAAGGTAGACCTATCTTTCATCTTTAGTTGTGACCTCTAGCCTCTTGGATAGAGTGAGGATGAGACAACTATCTATTTCGAAAGGCCTAGTTATACGGGAGTCAGTGGAAAGTGAGGACCCTCCTCCTAGATGGAAGATAGGAAATGATGAGCTTCTACATTTCCATGGACGAGTATGGGTTCCAGGGGATATACGTGAGGAGATGATGCAGGTGTTTCATGATTTAGCTTGGGCAGTTCATCCCAGAGTTACCAAGATGTACCATGACTTGAGACGTCAGTATTGGTGTCCATGTATAAAGAGTGAAGTAGCTGGTTTTGTTATGAGATGTTCCACCTGTCAGCAGGTGAAGGCGGAGCATCAGAGGCCATCCGGACTATTACATCAGTTACACATCCCGGAGTGGAAATGGGATGATGTCATGATGGACTTCGTGAATGGGTTTCCATGGTCACCTTGAGGCAATGATGTCGTGTGGGGTGTTATGGATAGACTCACGAAGGTAGCTCAATTTTTGCCGATCAAGGAGAGCTTTGGTGTTGACGAGATCGGAAAGCTGTATATCTGAGAGGTTATACATCTTCATGGGGTTCCTAGTTCTATCATTTCAAACATGGACAACCATTTTACGTCTCATTTCTGGAAGATATTTCGGAGGGCGCAAGGTACACAGGTGCTTCTGAGCATAGATTACCACCTTCATACCGCGGATTAGTCAGAGCGTACAATACTTGTGCATGAGGACATGCTACGAGCATGCATCCTAGACTTTGGGGGCTCTTGGGAGAATCACATACCCCTATTTGAGTTTTCCTATAATAATGTTTTTAGGCGACTATTGAGATGTCACCTTACAAGGATTTATATGGCAGGACATGCTGATCACCCTTGTGCTAGTTAAAGGAAGGTGAGGCAGCTTTACATTGACCATGTCTCACGCAGGAGACTTCTGAGCGGGTCCAGTTGATTGAGAAGAGGATGGATACCACATAATCTCGTTAGAAATATTATACTGATCACCACAAACGAACCTTGGAGTATGTGGTTGGGGATCAGGTTTTCTTACATGTTTCGCCGAGGTTGGGACACATGCGGATAAGGAGACATGGTAAACATCCATCGAGGTATATGGGTCCAATTGATATTCTAGAGAGAGTCAGGCTGGATGCCTTTTGGTTGCAGTTACCACAGAGGTACCGGGCCATTCTCGACCTCTTCCACATATCTAAATTGTACCACTATTATTCAGACCCATATTACGTCTTTCAGCAAGAGGAGGTTGAGCATTAGATCGATGCGTCCTATGGAATCATGGCTGAATGCAGGATGAAACCTAGGAGCGGGAAACCGATGTATGTGATTAGTGTCCAGAGCTGTTCTGAGCTTATTCTTCGCCACCCTTGGAAGGGAAATTCGGGGACGAATTGCTTTAAGGGGGAATTTTGTAAGAACCCGGTTCTTATTTTTGAGGTACAAGTATCTTATTTTCTCTTATCCTCATGTTTTTTTTCAGAAATAAGGAAAATGGGAGAAAATCCCAAATTTTGGGACTACACGCTGTGTACTTTGGCCCTGTGGGATGAGTACACAAGGTGTGTAGCCATGCTGTCGATGAAAGGTGTAAAAACTGACTACATGACATGTAGTGGGTATTTAAATGCCGTGTAGTCAGTCACCAGGCAAATAGTAAGGCGGTGGAAGCCGCCACCAGATGAGCGTCAGTACATGCCATGTACTCATGTATTACACGTCGTGTACTCATGTAGACCGATGAATAGTGCCACGCTAGCAAGACGCTGCCAGAGGAACAGTTAAAAAAATGAAAAGTACACGCCATGTACTCAATAGTACACATCGTGTAGTCTTTTTTTCGCTTAAAATGGGAAGTAGCCTCCCTTGTTCAAAGGGAAGGCTCAGAATTGGAGGAGGAGTCGGGAGAGAGGGCCGAACCTTGGAGGAACTACAGATCGCACACCGTGAATCTGTTTCCGCATCTGTCGATCTCGTTGGGACCGTACGGGTAAGTCTCTCCTTCTCCTTAATCTGTTCTTGCCAATTCTTTTATGTGGGAAAGTTATTTACATTTAACGGGTTTTCTTGTACCCCAGATCTACGCCGTCTTTGGAAATTTCTAGAAGCAACATTCACGTATTCTGTTCAGGGGTATTTAAGGTAGGTGGCTTGGTGTTTAAATTCCATCTGTTGTGCATTTTTGCGTACCGTTGTGCTATGAACCCATGGTAGGGTATCATGTGGCTTTGGCCGTGACTGTTTTGAATACCTAGAACTGTAAAGGTAATTAAATGTGATAATAAACTGTTGTTTGGGATCACTGCTTGGATCCAGGACCACCCCTGGGGTACGTTCCTCTATTTAGCCGTTTGGCCAGGTTACCTGAGGGTATGCCATGTTTACCATATGCATTACTTTCCTTGAGAGGAATTTTAAATAATTGCATTATTACATGTTGGGAATCGCCTATTTACTTTATATCCTGAGGGCGTGGTTACTTTATAGCCTTAGGGTGTGGACATTTTATAGCCTGAGGGCGTGGATATTGTATAGCCTGAGGGTGTGGTTACTTTATAGCCTGAGTGCGTGGATATTTTATAGCCTGAGGTCATGGATATTGTATAGCCTAAGGGTGTTCTTACTTTATATGCCTGAGGGAATGGTTTTTACATTGTCTTGAAGGTGTGGTAATATTATATTTTCCTGAGGGCAGGGTTCTGATGAGCACAGAATGTTATTAAATTAAATGGTTAAATGAATAATAAATATGAAAATATAACTCGTAAAGTTAGTTACTTTTGAGTACAACATAGTTTATTTCATTTTTATAACTGCACACTATTGTTGCATATTTTCACATAGTTGGGCACAAGCCTTTGGTGGGTGGCTACTTGGATTTATTTCTCACACCCTGTTTGGGTCATGTCTTCAACCCAAACAGATTACGTTTCTGAAGGTATGGATAAGAGAAAGGGTCCCTATATAGGCACTGGTTTGTTGCTGAGGTGCAGGGGAGCATGAGACCAAGCTCAGGCTCGTGATGCCACCAGTTGTTTTGTTTTATTGTACATGTACTTTCCATTTTATTGTATTGTACTGCTGTGTAACATGTTCTGGCTATTTTCATAGAATAGTGAGATTCATATATATATGACTGCTGGTTGTTACATCAGTTGTTCATTTCAGTTATGTATGTTTTACTTCTTTCGCTGTTGTTTTATGTTTTGTTTTGTATTCCACTGCACTATACTTTCTCAAATGAGGGCATAGTTTCCCCACTATCATACCTAGGCCCTCGCTGCTAGTAGGCAGCCTCTAGCAGTTGGGGAAATGCGCTTGACGTCATGTGACTAACCGGGTTCGGGGCACTCATTGAGTGGCACCCTGATCTGGGATGTTATAGATTTTCAGATATAGATAGATATACCAGTTCTGTGAGATCATCTGTTACATTGAGAAGCTTGATGTGATGACTTACAATATGAATAAGTCTAGAAAAACAGTCAAATAGTAGAACATTGGTGGATCTACTATTGATCTAATAGTACCTGCATTTGTGGGATGGTGGTACCACTATTATAGGATCTCAAAGTTTTTATTTTTTCTACTACTAGTGAATCATGGATCTATCATTGAAGAAGAGATCTATTTTTGTCCAAATAGACTTCTGGTGCAGTGATCTATTGGTGTTCTAGTATCTTCATTTTTTCGATAGTATATTGATCTACTAGTTATAAAAGATCCACCTATTAATGTTCAAAAGAATAACATCGATGTTCAAGTTATTTTTAACCTAATATAGAGATGGGTATTAGACTAGAATAACTAGTTAATACAATAACTTCTTTAACTTCCAAATATAAAGGAAGGGAAGTTATAGTGAAACGAAAATGTTCTTAAGGAAGAATAATGAAAAAAACTCATGGCTGATCACATGACATTCTAATTCATTCTAGGTTTATTTTATTTGTTGTTTTATGAATAATATCAATATATAATGAATCAATGTGGAGAATTTAGGAAGAATGCAATGAATTCTAAGATTTGAAGTGTGTGAGATTGAATGAGGCCTCAGGAATCAAATTATTGATCATGCCGCTCAAATGAAACTGATAAGATGGATAAGTGAATGGAAAAAAATAAACCAGATAAATAGTATTTCAAGAACACATCCTACATCAACATATCAATGCAATAATCCACCGCTATAATAATCAACTCACCCAATTCCACCATCATTCTGTCAGTAGGGGATCATCACCCACACACCTATTCACATATACATGGGTTGTATCCTTGAAGGTTAAGGAGGTCCAAATCATGTGATCCCCTAGGCACATTCCAACAAGCCTTATGTATGGTATTTCTCTACATCCTTGTGCATATACATGGGCCACCACCAAAGTATAGCCCTTGGTATGCTCTTCCTTAGTGGTTGACCTCTAAGTCCCCAAAGTAGTAAAAGGGATATCCCTTGTGGTGAACCATAGTCATGACAACTTATTTTTAATGTTATTAAAAATAGAAAGATAAATAAAAATAACATTTTTTATAGAAAATGAAAAATTTAATAACAACAATGTATGAAATTGTGATTAAAAATACCAATAAACATATTAAACGATAATAGAAATTGATTATTATTATATATTTTTAAAAAATTAAGTTTATAAAAGTGAGGAGATATTATCATGAAAGATACATTAAATAATTTAGGCATATAATAAAACTACAAAAATCTATATCTTCAGCAAATTAAATAGATAATGATTTATTAAAAAAATTTACTCAATTTTGAAATTTATCAAAACATAAATTAATATAAAATATTTAAATCATATTTACTCTTAAATAGTATATAAAATATTAATATTAAATTATATAACATATGTAAGATGGTATTTAATTATAGGGAATAATATTATCGAGAACAACAATTATACTAAACAGAAATTTTAATTTTCAAGCATTACAGATTCAAATTTCATTCCATCAAATTTAATACAGTATTAATGTTTACTGAAGATGTTAGCTAACTAGTTCTCAATAAAACAATAATTTAAACATTTATCAACTTAATTAACATAATCTTTTAGAAAATTAAATCTCAAATATATGGGGGTTTTTATTGTTGAAGGGGGTTTTTATATATGTAAATAGGAATTTATTTATCATAGAAAACAAGATATTTATCAAAACTAATATTAAAATAAAATAATTCTTGATTAATCCATATGGTATGAAAACAAAAACTAGAAGAAGAAACATATTCAAAATATACTATTGATAATGCTACTGTTATTTGAATCATAAAACCCCAGGAAATCAATTTTTTTTAATAAAAAATGAAACATACCTGTAGTGTTTTTTCATTATATATTAAAAATACACAATAAACATTAGTGTAATGTATTAAATCAAAATAGTTATAATTAGAATAAAATAACCCAAAAATAGTTCTCTTAATATATAAAATAACACTTTTAATTGTTTTAATAATACATTATTCAGAGTTTGAAGAAAATTTAGCACACAAAGAGACATGAACATTATATCTTATCTACATTCTATGGGATACTAAAAGATATATTATACTCCTCTATATAGTGTAATATCACCTTAATTTATAGAATGGTATAAATCTATTTTGAAATTAGTACTCGTTAGGGTTTTAATATAATTAATAGAATCAAGTCCATTCCTTTTAACAGGTTCTTCAACATATTTCTCTTTATTTAATTAAATACCATATATCCTTTGATAAATAAGAAAATTGAGGAAATATTTTTGTTCTCTTATTAAGCTCATGTCAAAGTCAATTTCCATTAGTTTTGAAAAATACATAAATCTATAATAATTAATTGATCCCATGAATATTCCATCATGTTAAATCATTATAATCAGTATATCATTTGAATCTATTTTTATAAATATGCGTGGATACACAAAAATTTATCAAAATGATTTTTTTTAAAATGTCAGTAGGTCTTTCGATTGAATAATTTTGATCTTCCATAAGATTATTTAAATATATATTAAATTTAAAAACATTATTTGTGAATATTTTATTTTCAAATCTAGGTGGTTGTATAATTTAGACTTCATTTGAAATATTCAATTTATAAAGCATATTTTTACATCCATTTGAAATAATCTAATGTTTTGAAAAAAGGAAAAGGATAATAGAATTATAATTTCTTCCATCCAAGAAACATACAGTTAATAATATTTCTTATAAATCACCTCTTCTAAAGAATAACCTTTAGTAACTAATCATTCTTTATTTTTAAGTATTTTCACATATTCATAATGTTTAATATGGAATATCCATTTATGTCCTATTAAATGTTTATCTTTATGAAACATAGTTAATTTCAACATTTTATTAGTTTTTAAATTTAATTAATCATCATGCGTAGAATTATTCCAATTTGACTATACTATATAACGATCAACATTAACACAAAAAATCCACAATAAAAGAAGAACGTGCACAGTAAATAAAACAGGTTAATTGGTTTGTATACTTGATTCAACATTACAAATTACATTTTCAATTATATGATCATTAATTTTTTCAAATTTAGTAAGATTAATTTTATAATAGTTATGATCCCACTCAAAGGATTCATTTTCATCATCTTGATATTTATCTTCACCAAACTAAATTTCCAAAAGGCATTATTTCCTTTGTTTGAATCAAAATTTTTATTATTAGAATAATTTTTATTTAACATAACATGCACAAATTCTTTGTCAACTATTTTTTATTAAAAACTCTATATTCTATTACATAATTATAATATCGTAAAAATTTAAATTCATCACTATTAGAATGGAATTTTTCCAAATTATCATTTTGTATGAAATAAACATTACAACTAAATAACCTAAAATATCCAACTTTATTTTTAATCATTTTAAAAAGTTCAAAATGGTCTCAATTGAAACATTAATAATAAAAATTATATTTAAAACATGGAAAGGTATATTAATATATTCATATGTAAATTATTTAGGTACACTTAATTTCCTTAGAATTGACCTCGCTATTTCTTTAATAGACATTATATGTATATCTTCAACACTATTATATTGAAATATCATAGGTGTTAATTAAATTTTAATAACCACTTTCTTAACATAATTTATCAGTTAATAAATTTTAAAAAACAACCCCTATGCCACTCCAGTAAGAGATTATTGACATGTTTTTTAATCTTTGAAAAATTTTGTGGAAGGAAAAAATGGATTAATGTTTAATTTTTATTGGATAATAAATAATTCCTTAAGAATAAACTACAATAATATAAAATTAACAGTAATTACTTTTTACAACCAAAACTAACCAGTTTTTTATGTCTAAAAAGGTCATTATTTAATTCTTATAAACATCTAGTAGCACCTAAATCATTCCCATATTTGAAATTTCATTATGTTATATACCCTTTAAACATGATTCATAAAAAATTGCATACCTGCATATAAATATTACAAGTGAAGAACCTATTTGTGCCTTAATAGTTTCTATTGATGATTTATATTGTCATGCCCAGGACTCCTATTCCATAGAATTTCATGTGATACTATAGAATATAAATGTTGAACCTTTTGTTTCATTGAATAAGATAAATTAACATTGTAAATAGTCTCTTTTCATTTAGAATACAATAAAATAAATTTATATTACAAAAATGTAAATTTATCATTTCAAAAAATTAAATTTATTCCATTATTACATAGCTATGATATAATAATTTGACTATTTTTTTAAAAAATATATAATACTTTTTAATTAATATGTATTTAAGAAAAAACAAATTCATCAATACCATTAATTTGATCTTTATAGTTGTCTCTATGTGTGACATGTCCAGTATGACATGAATTTTAAGAAATAAATTTTAAAATTTCACATTTTATGTGTCTAGAGAAGTAACTATTTGAAAAAAATGAATCATTGAGAATTATAAGGTGGATTTCCTAAAATTAACTAATTAAAATTTACTTTTTTTCCCATTATGACATGGTTCCACCTGGATTAACAACAAATATTTTCTAAACACAAATTGATTTAATGAATTTTTTAGTGGGTTTTTTAGAAAATAAATATCAGGAAATGAAAGATATATTATGTGAATATTATTGTGTACATGTTAGTGAATTATAATTGTTATAATTCCCTTTCATTCAATATTTAAAACATGTTTCATTTGAAATAATTAATTATGATATTTTAATAATGTTAGCCTTATTTAAACTTACTAATAAAACATTATAACCAAAAATAATTATTATTTGTGTCTAGTTTCATCAATGAAATTAGTCTATCATATTAATAATTACCTTTAACAATTTTTGTTAATTTCTATTTATAATGGATGACTTAATTTATCAAAATAATATTCTACTTCTTAATTGTTTCTAAATATGTAAAAGCATTATCATTAGATATAGATGATGTATTTATTAAATTCTTTTTTTTCACAATTTTCATTAAATAATTTTCAACATTAGTTAAATCATCCAAAAATTAATTAAATATTAATCCATGGACATTATCATTTACTACTAGTCGTTTTTTAACTTTTCCATTTTTTTAATTTTTGTTTTAATAATAAATAATTATATTTATATTTATATACATCATTCCTTGAAACAAAGATTTTTGAACTATCACATTCCTTTTTTATTTTTCCATTTTATTTTACGAACATATTATTTTTAATTACTATGTGCATATAATTTTCAATTTTCCTAACTCCAATATTTGATAATTAATTATTTTATTTATACAATTTTTTAAATTGGGAAGTAATAAAATCAAAATTAGAACATGAATCATATTTATTTTCCTCTTTATAAATAGAATTACGATCAACAAAAACATGATTTATTAACTAATTAATCAAAAATCCATTTAGTTAACACTTTTTTTTCATTAGGAAAAGATTTTATATCTTCTATTCACTTCCAAAATCACTACTATAGTAAGAATTTCTTGAGGAGTCCCTACCTCTAAACATGGATTTCTTTTATTTTCTCCATTTATCTTTCTATTTTATTGGATTTTTGATTTTTAGGTATCCAATTCTAATAGGGAATTTCTTCCCGCACTAATGACATATACATTCATAAACATTATTGTAATTACTCATATTATATTTCTTATAGACCATCTAAATATCCTCCTGAACTATTACTTTCTTCCTTTTTTAGATCTTATAAGAAATATCACTATTGTTTTCTATATCATTAATACTTCCTTAAAAACTATATTTAGTGGAATTATAGGAATGAATATAATTATATTAAATTGACAAACCATTCATATTTTATAGAAAACTCATTCAAATTTTTTAACTATAATTCATACTACAACAATGAGCCTATTTGTTCATCTAGGTTATAATCTTTAAAATTTTAATCCCACTGATGGAAAACTTATTTTCCTTCCATATTGTTTTGAAAATCTCTCAGTAGTCATTATATATTAGCAGTGTTATCCCAAACTTATATGATATCACTCAATCTATTTGTAATACATTTAAATGAAATGAATAAATTTTCTACAGAATCTTCGTCTCCCATATTAAAGTATTGGTATTATTCTTAAATAATTTATATCTTAGTTCCCTTTATCTTAACATTTCAATAGTGAGTCACGAAATTTATTCTATATATATTCTGTGATATCATACAATATTATACATTGATATACACACTTATAATGATAAAAATGTATAATATATTTTTATCTTTATAATTAAATATATATTTTATATTTCATTACTTAAAAGTTTATCCATAACATATTTGGGTAGTTTATATATATAATCCTTGATAGTAAACTAATCCAAATATAACCATTTCAAGTAGCCTTCCATTATGTCTTTCCTCTATAAATATTCACTTCCATCAAAGAATGTTTTTTATGAATCCTCTATTCATTCTCATTTACACCATCTATCTTCAAATATTCCTTTTATTTTATTCACTGGATAGTTAAGTCTTCAATATCAATTTATAATAGGGTTAAAAATAAAAAATATAAATAATTTGATACTTCCAATCTCAGTTTGAATAATAATCACTTTTGATGCCAATTATTTTTTATCATATTAAAATAAAAATAGATTCTAACTACCTTTAATGGAAGTTCCTACTCTGATACCAATTATTGGATCAATATCAATGGAAATAATGATAATATAGAGATGATTGATCTTTTTAATTTTTTATTAGAAATAAATTTTATTTTATAATATAATAATACGTAGTAATTATTGTTTTCTTTAAATTAATTGATGTAGAAATAATTATATAGGATATAAATATTTATATTTGTTCCAATCACAAAGATCCCAGTCCACTCCCCAACCTTTTATACTATGTAAGAAGTTAATATTTAAAATGAAACTCAATTTAAATGGTATGAGAACCTATTATAGACTCCACCATTTAAAAATAGCAATCTAGAAAACCTTATAACTTTATAAGAGACCAAACCTAGTCTACAACCTAAAATTTTATTAGGAACCACAACATAGACATACTTTTTGGTGTTAGAATGAACTGATATAAAAATTCATTCTTTTGACTGGGAGAAGTATAAACATAAAACAATAATTAAAAACTGATATACTAAAAGATAACAAGAATAAAAACAAAAACAAATAAACTAATTGATTTTTAAATTATTTTGAATATTATGAAGCTTGGTATTCATGGATCACTTCAACAAAATAATGTTGAACATTTTATTTTTTATTTGAACACCTAAAATGATAATGTTTCATTGATGTTTCATGATTGTATGAGTGCAGTAATAATTGTATCACACTTTTGTGATGTATGTTTTCAATGAAAGATGTTATACCCATTGATTAAAATATCTAAATTTATTATCTAAATTTATTTAAATTAATATTATTCTCGTAAATTCAACATATCAAATAGAAAAATGAAACTTTTTAGAACATAAAAAAAAATTATTTTATTTTTTTATTTTTTTAAAATTATGATATGAATAAGAATGAAATTTCAGACTCTTTATTTTATAATAAAATAATAGTTTAAAAAATTCCATTGCTTAATTATAAAAAATAAATATAATTATTATTGAAAAATAGTTAATATTAAACTAATAATCATATATTCTATTAAAACATTAAAATATCACAAAATCATAACATCATAAATAATTTCAATTACAAATGTATATGTGTATAAAATATTCTCAAAATAATTTTTATGTAACATATAATAATATTTCTGAAAAATATATTAACAAATTTCTCCAAAAGAAAATTTATAATTATATCAAAAAATGATAAAAAATTTATTTTTTAGAAATATTATTTGAACTATCAAAAGATATAAAAACCCGGTGGCAGCTGATAAGCTACCATTGAGCTATTATACAGTTGGATTAAAACATGATCTACCATTTTAAAGTGGAATATTAATCTAATGGAGGTTGAACAAGGTGATACTATAAACATAGATCCAATACCATGTCACTGTGCATTTGGTTGGAGTTATTACATTACAACATGAATTTGCTACTGTAGTAGTGTGATTCTACCTTCCAAATGAGAGATACACCATTAGTTTCAAAAATTAAAAAGATCTAATAGTTATGTCCATTGGTAGATATAATTACTGATGATGTAATATCTATTATTCCATTGATACCAATGAAATAGTGTTTGACATCATAAATAATGCTAAACAAACCTCTTAATAGTCAAACATTGGGGGATATACTGTTGATACAATTGTACATCCTTTATGGATAGGCGATACTTGTATTAAACGAACTAGAACTGTTTTTCTGTTTTTTCCACTGATGAATCACGGATCTTCTGGTGAAGGAATGGTCTTCCATTGGTTGAATGAGAGACCATTGATGTGATCTACCAGTGATTCATTATATAATATTATTAAAGGGTATATTAATTTTATGGTCATGAAAGGAGACACCTATTGATGTCTTCTGATTGACCTATTATATAAGAGAGATTTCCAACTAATGTTGGATATGAGAATCATATTGGAAAAACCAAATAGGTGAAGTACTACTCGAAATTTTATACTTAAATTAATAGAAGATTCACCACAACGATGAAGGTATTTAGGAATATGAATGATAAGAAAACTCTTGGATAATCAAAATGAAATTTTAAAACACGTCTAGTCTTATCAAGAAGGAGTTTCATGATGAACACCAGTATACATTGATAACATCATGATATTGGAGGATGAAGATGAAAGATTTAAGTGGTGAGGGGTGATAGATTGATCTTGGTATGTTAGATCAAATACTTCATCATAAGGTTCATCGGAAACTCATCGGATGACCGATAAAATGTCAAACATTTTAAAACTAGATGTGGACTGTTGTGAAACACACATCCCACTTCACTTTCATTATTCAAAAATACACCAAAACTATAATCACATTACCCATGCCACCATGGGGAATTTTATAGGGATCATGACCTACATAACCATTTACCTATACACATTCAACTGCCCAATGGGATAACAAATACCATATTATGTTCTCCTTTAGGCAAGTTCTAGTAGGCTTTATATGTGGTATCACTCTACATCCTTAGGCCTATACAAGGAGTCCAATAATGGCTTGTCACCTTGGTCTACTCTCCAAAAGGGGTTTATCTACAGGTCCCCCAATGTTGTTGTAGGGGTCCCCCTTTTGAGGTATCCATGGCTGGCCTAACATATTAGTCTTGATTCACAGAAATAGAAAGTTAAAAAAAATATAACAGGATTAGTGAAAATGAATCAATGAATAAAAATTAAGTATAAAATTTTAATTATAAATAACCAATAAATATTTTAAACAATTATAAAAAATGACGATGATGATTATTATTTTTTTCAAAAAATAATATGAACATAATATGAGTGAGGAGATTATAATTAATTAAAGAAAATTTGTTAAAAAATAAGGCATCCAATCAAACAATAACAATTTCAGAATATCAATAAGATTTTGTGTTTAAAATCTTCTTGTAATACTATAAATTCCTAGGATACATAATATGCACTTAATATAATATAGTTGGAAATGTCATCAGCTCCCAAGGATACACATTCTAATTTATGTCATATAAAATAACTTTAGAATAAACATAATCTATTTTTATATTGAGTAATTTATTTATGTATTGCATATAATATTTATAAGTTGATATTATCATATGAAATATATATGTTATTGGGATTACACAAAAGAGACATATATTATATATAATATCATTCATATATTTTAATAGTTTGTATAATTTTAGGAACCTGTGATTTTTTCAGAAAATTAATTTCGATATTTGAAAGAGAAATTCTCAAAGGATAATTTTTCTGAATTTTATGCTCGAAAATGAAAGATCAATTTTTTCATAAAATAACCATCATATTTAGTCAAATTTAATTTTTATTAAATCTTATCTTTATTAATGGAGAAACATTTATGCTAAGGAAAATGAAATCACATCATGTAATCTTTATTAATTCTAATTATAAGTCAAAAGATTTTCATGGGAAAAAAATATTACTAGTACATTTAAAGATTCTTATGTTTCAGTGGGTGATAAAGGGTATATCTCAAAAGATAATTGTGTTTTAATATATCTGATTTGAAACCATGACTACATTTCTTGGAAAAAATAGATTCAATCATTGAATATTAGTCATGTATTTTATAGAGATATGTTTTCTTCTATTTAGTGTCACCTATGATCTTAAATCCCATGTGTTAAAGAAGACATTGTTAGTTTTTAATTTGAATTTAATATAGAAGGTTCTGGTTTGATAATTTAAAAATGAGAAGATATCGACTATAGAAGGAGATTATTTTCCAATTCCAAATATGTAAAATTTTATTAAGAAATAATATTTCAAAACTTTATATAAGAAGAAGATCATTAACGAGTGAGAGAATATGATAATAATTCTATTGAATAATAAATGTGTATCTAAATAAGATGTTGATTAAATAAATAATAAATAATCATATGTGTACTATAAGAAGAAGAAGAAGAAGTTGATATATTGGAACTAAAGATGAAAATGATGTAAATTGATCAAGGTATGTGATCCAAGTATTTATGAATATAGGAAATTGGTGACTGAAAAAAAAGGTCAAATCACTACCATACTAGAGGAAAAAATCAATAGATATTCAATTTATAGTTTGGTTAAAATAATCATTTGAATAAATGATGTGAGTCAATATAATGGAATAGTCAAGTGATTATTTGGGTAGTTTGGAAGATGGCCCACTATAGTGGGATCCATTATAAAAAAAATCATTAG
This sequence comes from Viscum album, assembly GCA_963277665.1. Taxonomy (NCBI): domain Eukaryota; kingdom Viridiplantae; phylum Streptophyta; class Magnoliopsida; order Santalales; family Viscaceae; genus Viscum; species Viscum album. The sequence continues at coordinate 1,107,436,810 of OY728140.1, forward strand.
GAGACAATATTGATTTGTTGTGAGATAGACCTCTACATCATTCACTGCTATTATGTTTTTTCATGTGATAGTATTTTTTGCACTCACTCAAGTTTACTAGTGGATATATGTGAACTCTACTAGACATGAATGTATCAAGGGGTAAGAACCCACATTGGAAATGATCTTTTTTATATTCCTCATGTTATTCACTATTCATTAATTAATTGTGTATAGAAAAGTGAGAGATATTAATGAATGATATTATCCATACATTAACAATTCATGATGGATTATTTCAAATAAGAAATAATATAAAAGGATATTATGGATTCACTACACCCTCACCCACTCAGTGATATATTCACACACCTATTCATTTATATATATATACATGTGTGTTTATTTGTAAATTGTGTATGTTACATATTTAAATTATATAATCTATATTGGGTTAATATAAGATCCCCTCAAACATTTCAAAATTGAATAAAATATAAATAACAATGAATAATAAAAAATAAAAAACAATGTTGAGTATAACACCACTAATAAAATTCCATAATTGCATGTTGATAAAATTATTATTGAAAATGAATCATTTTTAAATTATTATTTTGGAAAAAATTTATCTATTATTACTAACAATAGGAAATTTAACTACTTTGATAACAACTATAATGATGTACAATTGGTGAGTGGTTACCTACCAATGGACTGTCATATCCCTAACCCCAAAATCATAGGAAGGGAATGTGAAAAACATATATCTTTATGAAACAATTTTTAGGTGTACTTTTATGGATTGTGTAGTATGCCACTATATTAATAGAAATCAAGGGAAAAATAAAATCCATTATATCATTTTATTTAACAATATAATAGTCATGTAAAATAAAAAAGAATTAAAAAAACAAATTTTATAATTGAATCAATTATGGGATAAAGAGTTATTTTTGGATTAAACTCAGTTATTAAGGATGTAATGAAATGAAAAAGTAAAGTATGTAGATCATTCATAAACATCACTAAATCATAATACCTATACTGACATGTCAAAATATCCATTTCAACTAGAGTATGAATTCACATGGATGGAATATGGGATATGTGATATTAATAGGGAAAATATTTGAGTGCACTACTAGAAAAACCTTTTAGGGGACCATATATATTAGTATATAAATTAAATATAAAATGATATATTTTAAAATTTTAATATAAACCAATGAATACCTTACCCATTCAATTGATATGAAAAAGACATCTAATGGACACTAGGGTGCTTTTAGATAATCATTTCTTATCCATCGAGTATTGAACACCAATACTTCTCCCAAAATCAAACTATTTCCATCCATCTTTGACCTCTAACTACATTCTAAAATTATTTTAATCCCACTAAACTAAAAAAAAATTTATGAGAATTAAATTATGAACTAATCTAAATTAAGAGTTCATTAAATATCTAAAATATTGAAATTATCATACTTGAGAAAAATTATCCAATATTTTGAGAAAATTATTATTTGCATATAGATTTATAGATATCCATCCACTCATTAGTATTTTACATAAGATAATTTCACTACCACCATGCCTTGAATAATGGGATGAATTTACACTATTATAATTTATTCATCCAATTAAATATAAAAATAGGTTAATTAAGATATGATGAAAATATTTCAATTATATATCTTTTAACCAAATAATATAAACACAGATATGTATTTTACTTTCCAATGTTATTTTTTATAATTTCAAAAATGTTTGTAAGGAAAATTATTTTATAATAAATAAATAATGGAAATGAAATAATTATCATAATGAAATTGGGAAATTTATAGAAGGATTCCCATTTTAGGTGGGAAACATTTTCAACATCAAAACACAAATCCCTTTTTCCAAATGTCATTATCATGGCCTAGGGGTCACATTATATTGATAATGAAAGAAAGATTTTCAACCTCTAAGGTATAAATGACTGATGCATCCTTGGTACGTTAGAATACAGACTTTAATACATTCAATTAAAGTAGTCAATATATCATATAAAATAATTTGGGGAAATTTAATAATTCCTTCTACATATCTGACCCATCCTTTAATATGTCAAATTATATATTTTTTGGCATCAATAAGTTTATAGTTTCTAAGAGAAATATTATTGTAAATTTCATAATTTTTTTATAACGTTTTCAAATAATTATTAGGGAATTAATATTTTAATACGTAATAAATACACCATGCATAAAAATTAATGAGAATATAGAAATTTTATAAGGTAATATATTCAAGATATGAGTTACATAGTTTAAAAAATATTCCTTCATTTAATGAATTTGAAACATTACTTCATGTAACCTCTCATCCTATTTTAGAGAGAGGGGGAGTTCATTTCATAGGACCCTTTCAAAAATTCATTCCCTCCATAAAAACATCCTGATGTGAATAGCTTAGGAACAATTTCATAGTATTTTCATATAGATTGATAATATAGTGATTCTTGTGTAATTAATTTGTGACCAATGGATATTATATACCACAAAATTTGTGAATCAAACTCAATAAAATATAATTCAATATTAATGAAAATTAATTTTTAATAAATTTTATTTAATACACTTTAAAATCATCCATGAATAGTATATATTCGTACTATGGTAATTTACCCTTATAAGAAACTCTATTATTGGTTCTATGTATTCATTTAGGCCTTTTAGTCTTTCAATGTCACAATCCTAGGCCAAATTAATCCAAATTACATCATTATAGACCTTTTTAAATGTTTGGGGACTATGAAATCCTATTCCATCATGTACTCCTCTAAGTCCATGAAATTTAAATGTTTCAAATATAATGATAATATTCATCGAACCTCTTGAACATGTTTTTCATTTATAATGAAATAAAAAACATCCCATAAATTTTTTATCTGGACTTCCACCATACATAAAAAGGTGCTCTGGGTATTAAAAATAATTTATTACCCTGATAATTAATATTTATCCCTTTGGAAAACAGGGTGTTACTTCATGGACTAGGAATCTCAACCTAATGGCTCCACACTGGCCTTCAATAAATGTCATATAAATTTTCAACCTCCATGTGCTAGATTTATTTTTATAAGATAACTCACTCTTAGGTTAACATTCTCTAATACTCTCTCATTGTAATTTTTAACTATCTCAATGACTAGAATATGCCATAAAAATCCCTTTATTAGCCTCCTTTGAGTCCAATAATTGAGTAAGTTTTGTACATGAACCTCTAAACAATTTTATGTACTAACTCATACTCATTGGATCATGTCACACATGTGTCTAGTATTCTTATTTTCTATAGCGATGAACTAATATAAGGAAAATGTTCATATCATGATATTATTTCTTGGTGTATTCTCTGATGAAGTTCTTATTTATGACCTCATCCTTATCACACATCAATGAGTTTTACATATCACGTGAATCATACATGGTGTAATCCCCAACCATACTCTCTCATATTAATTTTATTAATAAATTGTGTGAAACATAGAGGGGTTGTCCAACATAATTCCCTTAAAAACAATTTCTAGGTCCCCTTCATATATAATTCAATTACACATATTCTCTAAATAATACCTTGACATAAACAAATAATATGCAATATAGAATTGTCTTGGACACAATCCCTCTCAAATAAAATCAGTTTCCCCAGATTCAAAGCCTTGAAACTAAATACAATGTTCCTCCTCACATGACCATAAAATTTAAAAAACACAAATTTAGTGTCACTAAACAATGTTGGTTCCAATTGACTTCACATGAATCCACAAGAAAGCCCCCCTCATTGGATCGATCCCTACTCCATAAAACATACTTCCTCCCATGATGGGGATAAATCCTAGAGTTTCCATTTTTTTAACCACATTGTAATTAAAAACAAATGGAATGGAACAGATACCCTGTTAGATAAAAATATGCACATTGATTCATGGAAAAAATAGATTACTATCATGAAAATGTTATGCATTAACACTATAAAATTTTATCATGTGTTTCCATTTAATTAAATAATATGTGTCTAATAGTTTATTAAAAACAAAATAATAAACTAAAATGAAAATTTATTTGTTTCATTATTTTATTTTATTCAATAATAAATGAAATAAATTAATAGATATTTAAATGAAATATAATTCATAAAATTAAAAAAATAATGAAAACCCAAGTAAATAAATACAATAATGTTTAAATTTTCATCATTATAACTTGATATAAATATCATTCCAATAATGATTACTATAAAAAGAGTAAAATAAGTTATACACATGATCAGTATATTGATGTGATGATTTAATAAGTGAATGAATTATTTTAGAGATTTATTCAATGTTATATATTAGAATATAATATGATTGTTGTGCACATGGTCATTGAATATATGGTCATTGGATTTATAATCATTTTTTCTATATAGTCATTGGATATAACTATTTCCTATAGGTTTGTCAAAATAATGAAATTTTTTGGAAAAAATTAATAAAATTCAATCAATGAAGGAAAGAAATTAAATGATTATAAAAAATCAAAATGATTAAATATAGGAATATGTATTCTTTTTTGTTTCATATTTTTATTTTTGTTTATAATTTCAAAATATTTAATTTTTTTTAAATTCATAGAAATATTCTAATACTATTTTAATTATACTATTGAGGGGCTACAAGATAAATATTTAATTGTTTTTTATTGAAATTTATTTCTGTTGAAAGATTGTATTTTTTAAATATAGATTAATAAATATTATATATTTTTTATTTAATAAATATTAGAACTCTTAAGTTGTGATACAAATAAAATAACATAACTATATAAGAAAATTAAAAATATTCTAATAATTATAACTTGTTAAATAATTAAACCAAAATAAATTTATTCTTCTTATAGTATTTTTATATTCATTATTACATGTTATGAATTATTATATAAAAATTAATTTTTTTTATCAATTTTATCAATGGAATCCTATAAAATAGAATTATGTATATGGTTATCCATATTCTTATATTATGTATCAATATCTTATAATAGTTTTTTCAGGATTCCAAATTCTTTTACCAAATTAATCACGTTATACTATAAGAATTATTCATGATCCATGGTTTCTAATACATGTTTTATTGAGTATTATTTCCTTATGTTTTGATCATATACATTGATTATATTCTTATACCCATATGTTCAGATTATTCCCACTTATGATCATAAATTAATATCTATTTTATCGAAACCTTCCTAAGAATCTGATATCATGCATTATTATGATTATGTTCACTAGCTAACAAGCTGAGTGATACTATTATTCATAAACTGATATTGGTGAATATATTATCTTATTTATTATAAACTCTCATTGTTCATATTTGTTCCTATAAAAAAAATAGGGTTTTATGGAAACTAAAATGGTACACCTCGACGAAGTGTAAAGAATAATATTAATAAATGTTAAAAATATAGAAAGAAACATCTGGGAATTGATTCGAAAGAGTACATAAATTCTTCAACTGTGGAAGAGAAGGCCACCCTAAAAAATGAATGCCAAAGAAAACTAAAAATATTAATAAATAAAATAGATAGAAACAATGTCATTCCCAAACCACCACCCATAATATACTTCATTAAATGTAAGGATTAGAGAAAATTTTCACCGCATTCCACATATCCAATGGTTTATGATGACAATTAATATAAAAATCCATTAAAAAAGATAAAAAATAAAAACAATGCAATAAAAAAACTGAAGGTTTTAAGTAAATGGTTTTGGAAAAATTTAACCACACCCTCCACTAAATGTCTATAACTTTCTTATTTTATTTTAGATCGACCAGAAACAATATTTCTAGAAATTATTATAATACCTTCATTTCAACACCATAATGGATAGATATTTATATACCAATGATAACTATTTTTCTCTAAAATAATATATCCCAGGTATATAACAAATATCTCATTATTTTATTGTGATTTGGGAAAATCTTGAAATTATCTATTTATATGAATTTCATATAAATATAGTTGTGGATATGCCCTCTCTATGATCACCCCATAATAATTTTTGGATTAGTAAATCACATTTCATGTCATAAATCATGCCACAATAATTTATTAAGGAAATGATGGTTGTAATCTCTAAAAGGAATAACTTCACATAACAATGTCTTAAAAACTAATCAAGTGGAATAGTAAACATAAATTGTTGAGAGAATTTAAATAGTGAGGATATGAAAACTGAATATGGATACAATGGTATTCTTCTTTATAGATCTTATTTTCTTCACATTGATCCTGAAGATGAATATTCAATAAATATTTGACCAAGTGTTATATCTATATTAATGAATCCATATAATACAACCCTTACTAAATTAGAGGTACTGAAGAATAAACTTCATGGGAAAACACATAATGGATTTATACAGCAATGTACAATACCATGGGTTTCACCAGCCCACTTTGTTATCAGTAAATTTGGATTAATGTATATGTAAATTGATTATAAAAAACGTAATAACATTTTCTTACCGAACAAGTATCATATACCCTATATTGATGACTTGATCAATCAACTATAGGCAGATCAATACTTCTCAATGATATACTATAAATATATATATAACTATTTTAGTGTTATGATAAATGATCATTCCATCAAAACAAATAAAAACAGATATGGGAAAATTATATTCAATAATATTCAATTCAAACTAATTAAATAACAAGCTATATTACTGGGCCCAACGGATAGATTCTTAGAGATTATCTCAACAATTGGTCGGTTATTTTGTAAATGGATGTTCTCATGTATTCCAAAAATAAAAGTGATCATTTATATAATTTATTGATGTTTTTATAAACAATAAACTATATAAAAATTTACAAAATATTCAATTAATTCTATATAATTTTTGTTTTTTGAGAAATATAATCACAACAAAGGGTATAGTTGTAGATTCTTCAATTATAGAAGTGATTGAAGATTTACATAGACCAACCACTATAATAAATATCAGTAGATTGTTTTGTATTTTCTAGAAACTTTCACCACATTGTAATATGTTTTCCTCATCCATCAAATACACTATATAAGTTAACTCAAGAGGGAGATAATTTTCTTTACACAAATGAATGGGATGAAAATTTCAAGGAACTCAAAGGATATTTGGTATTTATACTTCTACTCACACAATATTGTGATGTAGAATGGTTTTTGAGAGATAATGATGCATTGAAGATTTTATTTATATGCTTATTCAGTAAAAATGACATTATTGTAGATTATTCATGATGTAAATTAAACTTCACATAAAAAAATTATCCAATGTATGATCTCATGTATGAATTAATGTCATTTCCATTAAATATATTAAATAATTATCTATATGTGGAAAGGTGTGATCTATATACTATTAACAAGAAAATATTGTTTAAATTCACAGAGAAGGAGTTCAGTATGGACTAAAGGAGATATTTGGATTTCATCATTGTCTATGAATTATCAATATATTAAAACAATTATAAGGAAAATTATTTTTAAGATAATCTTAGTAGAAAGAAAAATACTACCATATCTTTGGTGATGATTTAAGAAGACCCAATTTCCATGGATTTTAAAAGGACGATCCTAGTAGTCATAATGGATGGGGGAAACACTAAATTTTATAAATGATAGATCAACCATCAATCCATTTGAATTTAAAGATCAAAAAATGGGGGATTAATATCTATAGAATAAATTAATTATTATTATAGTTTTAAAAATGACATCATTGGAATTATTTAATTCTAGAAAATTAATGTGTTCACTTCAGTACTAGTGTTAAATGGGTTTTTTATGATGAACATTTCTCATTATTTTCTATCAATCTCAGAAGAAAAAATATGTATTTTGATGTCAAGGATAAATTCTATTGGGAAAAGATAATGAAATATATTTCAGATTATATATCATTATTGTTTATATTCTGGAAATTCAAGTTAGAAAAAAATGAATTCTATGGGGGTGATATAAACACTACAAATACATATATAACAACGGGAGAACATTAAAATGGTCTTATTAATATGATATCCCTATAATTATAAATATGAAATATGAAATTTGGGATTTATTTGATCTTTTTAAAATTTCATCTCATTACATTGTAATTAGAGATGATTCCTCTCTAAATCAAAATTCCATGATATACCTAAAGATGTGGTAAGGCATAAAATTATTTAATTTATTTATGTTCATGTATCTTGAATATGTTCTCATTCACAAATTAACATATTATGAAAAATTATGGTATTTGATTAATATATCATGTGTCCACCCATTACATAATATCTATTATCACCGTTTATTTCATTTATATTCCCCCGGTAGTGTTTAAGAGTATTATGTATGTTTTTCCTCAATGGGTATTATGTGAGAAGATTATTTTTATGATATGTTAAATAGTATTTTTAAAATATTTTATTTTCATTTCTAATATCTAAAGGTCATAAACCTATAGGTTCTAGGGTGTAATTTTTTGAAAAATATATTTAATATTGATGTGAAATAATGTTCAAAATATGTATGATATGATTTTATAATCTTGGAAATAATAATATTAATAGGAAAATTTTCTTGAATATGTTTTAAATAAATATGAGAGTCTTGATCCTGAAAAAAACCTTAATGTATGATTTATCATGTTATCTTCCCATCTTAAAAAATGTTCCATCATCATTTCCTTAGATTATAGATAAGATTATTTATTTCAAGAGAAAGGTGAGTTATGTGGGAGCTAGAAAAACTAAAACATTAATCTTAGGGTAGGGAAAATTTATCAAGTATGGAATGGTGAAAAAAATATAAAATTATTTACAATTTAACAAGATTGATTAACCATGAAAGTTTCTATGTAACGTTTCCCTAATGGATGCCTTTTCTGGGTTCTCCCTCACAATCCACCATAACATATAAATTACCTAATTTTTACAACTATTTAAGCTCAAGAATCCTCTATAGGCTCATAGAAAATAGAATAATCCAAAATATTTCTAATGATAGTAATTGAGGTATACGAACTATTCCTTGGTCATAAGGAATATTTCAGTTGTGCATTCAGGATAGAAATTTTTGTTGAAACAACCCACCCCCAACAAAAGATCCAAAATTCCCTCATGCGGGAGTATTTACTAATTATATCTAACCGAAATATATATATATATCCTATAAAATCCTCTTTCTATTCAATCACCATAGGCCATTGTATAATTTAAAAATCGTTATAAAGGATATGTCACATGATTACTCATATAATATATTTTTAATACTTTACTATACTAATCCAATTTCTCAAGTCTTTAATCTAAATGAGATATAGATAAAAATAATATATTCCTTGATATCTGTTCAGTGGTTTCATAGGATAGTTCGTAACAATCATCAATATCACAAATGTCAGAGGACCAAAAATTCTCTAGAATATTGAAAGGATATCACATTTGGGATATTGATCCATGTTGCCAAAATGTGTCCCTCTGTTAAAATGTTACACTAAGAATAGATTTATTATTGATCCTGGTGGTAGGATTACACCCCTATTCCTATTGACATTTAGTAATACCATTAGTATATCCTGGGAAAAATTGAGTGGTTGCAAAGGACCACTTCTACTTCAAAAGGTTGGTGATTACATTTGGTGATTCTAATCATGATCATGGGTCAAAACTCATTCACATAGTTGAAGTCATATATAACGATAAAATCACTAGAAAAATAAGGACTCTAAGATAATGTGCCTTCTTTTATGGACATTGAAATCATTAAGGATTAGTAGAAAGCACTGAGAATTTCCTAAGGTGATGGAAATCATGGTAGTGGAAGTACTTCATAGGTTTTCATGGAGAAAAGGCTTTGATGTCATCCTCAGAGTATCTTTTTTGAATCAATTCCTCATAGAATCATAATCAATAACTCTGGAGTTCCTTCCCATAGTATCGACTAAAAAATCCTCCCTAATACTATATAATATCCACCTCTCGTTTTCCTCTTAGAAAAAATGTCTAGTTAACCCCCAATAATACCATGAGAATAACTATTGTTGTCCACGATGGTGAATATACAATAATGGTCCCCACCACATAGACATAATAAAAAACTCAGTAGTCACCCCTCATAGATATAATAATGATGTCCTTCATTTAAAATATAACCAATAACCCTAGAGATTTTCTCAAAGTTATTTTTATCAAAGAACCATCCTAGATAACCAAAATATAAAATTTATTTATGTTATCTCAAGAGTATATTATATGACGTTCCTCCCTAAAAAACCATAGTCAATAGCTTCGAAGGTGTACAAGAGCTTCGACCTAGTTGTTGAGGACTCAAAAAATAAATCTAAGAGACTTGATATCAAATTTGAGTAAAGACATATTTCTTGGTTATTATAGTATTACTGTAGTAGGTACTATAGATGGTATTGTTCAGTATTGTAGTTTCCATAACTATTCATCTATTTGGGATTTTGGGCCATCGGGTTGGTCCTTAGGTCCTTCAAGGCCTTTGAGCCACCCATGTCCTTCAAACAAGTAAAGCTTATAGGCCACCTCAAGGCCTTTGGGCCACAAGAAATTGTGCATAAATGGGACTGACAATGTCTACAAGGAAAATTCCCCAGATAATTATTTAGAGCCAGCACATTCACCAGAGAAAATATAACAGATTTGGAAAAATGATTGGGTATGAAATTTTTCATCAGGAATAGCTTATGAATGCACAAAAATCCTAACATAACAACCATGTGAAGGTGGAGAGCTGAAATGTTGATGTATACATTGGGGACCATAAGATTCATGTAGTTACAGTTTTGATGCATTATTTTATGACCTTCAGGACATGTAATTTCACAAAGCCTGTGGTCTATGAATGGTTTCCCCTTAAACCCTTAAAAAGGAATATTTTCAAAAAAAAACATGGCCTTCAAGACATTCAGGCTAATAGATTTGGAGGTCCCCCAAGAGATATTCTATTGAAATGGTCCCCCTTTTAGAACCATAATAAACAACTCCATCGTTCTTCCCTAGAGTATCCACTTTTAATTTTATCCACTCAAAACTATAATACAAAATAATAAATTTACACTATAGAGAATCCGCCATGATGTTTCTTCCCACATCACTAGAATTAAAACCTAAGGAGGGTTTCCTTTGAGAGTTGTTCATAAAGGTTATCCCTATTTCACTGTACATACTATCTTGGAAGGTCCTCATCACTATAGTAAATAAAGGTCATTAATCTAGGAGATTATAGATGCATCATTGTTAAACTAGATTACGAAGGCCTTTGTCATGACACATGTTGATGCACACCTCTATTAACACATTGAGATTTTATATTACAGTTCCCTTTAATAATTAATATTTCATTGATAGATTGAATTATATTCAAAACAGAGCGTAACAAACAATAATTTTCTATTATAATATTTTTTTATATTTATCACCTATCCAATTTGTTGGTGGTAATGAATAGGAATAAATAAATTGATATAAATATATATATATATCAATTACACATGAATAAAATAAATTCAATAGTTATCAATTGCTAATATATGAAAATAATAACCATTTTGTAAAAAAATCATATGGTTTCCTTAAAAACTAATTTTATACATTTAATGTTTTTAAACATATCAAAATAAATGTATCACTATCGGTGAATTATTTTAAAAATATATATATATTAAATCAATTTTTTTAATCATTCATAAAATATATTTTTTTTGGAATGAGAAAATAAAATAAATCATGTCATATGTTTAAAACATTCATGACCTAGTCCTATGGGCCCGAAGTTTCCACTACCACAAGCCTGTCACTAATATGCAAGGGGCTGGAGACCGACAATAGGTTTGAATATAAATGACATGGGAGGAATCAAATTAATTTATTGTACACACTCATATCCTTCATCCAATACTATGCTGAAATATAAAACAACCAATAACCATGCATGTAGACAAAATCTCACAATCAGTGTTTGAAAAGAAGTGTTGGAAAGGATGGGGCCATATACAAGCCCCTAAAAGATACTAAAATCAGGTACATCTAGTGAATATAGTGAGGACTAATGTAAAAGTAACCAATGGAGGACAGATCAATTTTTTTGTATCACTGAGCTCTAAATGTTCTTAGTTCTTCTTGGACTCCTCAAAAGTCCAGTCATCTCCATAAGTGTTGATTGGTGCATGAAAATCCCATTATGATTTTGAATAAAAATACCCTATAGAAAACACTAAATTCAATAAGAATATAGAATCAATAATAATATTCATATCTTCACAAGTAAATATCTACAAAATATATAACATCAACATCCTGATGTACACATACAAGACACATAGTCTCAATAAAATTTCACAACCATTAATCAAACATATGATTCTGTATTGAATGTTCTATATAAAACTAATCTAGGATAACACTCTCCATAAGATACATAGTAATTATGTCATCCATCCTAGGTGTTTTTCACTTTACTTCAATACATACGAAGTAATCACATGAGGTTCAAGGAGAATGATACACATGTGGGGATCACACCATAGGCCATAGAGTATAACAAAATCCAAATCTAGATTAAACCTCTGTATAGGGGACTGAAGAAAATGTAGTATTGGTTACAAATATACTAGGATACCCACCTTTGAAAACTGATAATTATATAGGTCCTCACTTCGGGGGCTCATGAATGAAATGCAAGAACTCTATCTAAAACTGATGTTCCATAGAGGGGAACAAAATCTTATACACAATATGAGAATAACTTACAATCCTCAAGTGGAAGATCAACATAATGTACAAATGAAACATTTCAACGCTAAAGAAAACAATATCCCCTAATCATCATTAATGTACTAAAAGACCTGTATATGGCCTATATATATCATATCCCTTCAAAATCAACTTCCCCCCTTGTATAACAAAATGTGCTCATGTCTATGTAATAGTACATGAAGTGTGCCCAATAACATGGCATGTGGATCCACATAGTCTCTTTGGCTTGTTACCATCTATACACACTGAGCTACCTTCCATTCTGTACAACACATATGGTATGAACCACACAATGTGTTACTCGACACATATTCCTGGCCATGTACACACTATACATGAGGATATGGTTGGAAGGGGTCACATTGTGTGTGACTTTAGTCTCCTGGCATGTGATAAATATCTCTATGCCAAAATCCAAGCACTGCATAAAAATACATTACATGGAGTGTGGTCATAGAACTGCATACATTTATTAATAAAAGATGTGGCATTCATATCATGTATTACTCCAAACCTTTAATCCCATCAATTTTAATATGAAAGAAACATTCATCATGCATCTTGTTTGATTGAACCTCCTTTGTCGTCACTAGATGGATTCTGCCATATCAGATGCTTGAAAAAATACCCACTACTACACCTCATCAGTGTTGCACACCAAAATAATGAACATAGAATGTTGATATATCATAGAAGATTCATCCCATCGCTAATAAAATCCTATATTTGAGGAATCATTCCATTTCTACAAGAAATGGATGCATAATGATGGATTTTTATGTATTCGTTAATCCATGGGCCACCGCGATGAAGGAAGATCTAGTTAAGGACTGAAAAAACATAAATTTGAATAATATAACTGAATCAATGTTTATATTGGCCTCGATTCATGTTAATTAGAGTGAAAAATTAAGATATATAACATAATAGACAATTGAAATCATCATTCCTAGATAAATCGAACCTATACTAAAAATACACTCGATAAAAAATTCATTTAGTTAGTTAATCAATACATTTTCTTTAATGGATCAATAAAACAAGGATAAATACAGATAAAATTTTGTCATACATTGGTATATATCTATAATTTATGAAGAAAAAACATGAACCATTATCATTGGTGATGTCATCAAATTCTGTTGCATGCTAATCGACAGTACAAAATCCACTATTAAGTTGTTGTTCACCTAATAAAAATAATCCAACACTATCTCTTATTGATCTGAGGATGAGTGAAAAAAAAAATATTAATTCATTAAAATAGATTTATTGGGAAATTATGGTCCTGAAAATTTAATATTATTAATTATATTAATCAATTATTTTTTATGCATTCTCACATGACCACACCCATCATGAACGTCTAATGTAATCTATGTCTATGCATCGCGTAGGTTATAAAAACATTATATTAACTCAATGGAAGTCTCTAATATTGCATCCAAACTCTTATAAGGTATTTATTATAGGTTTTTTATAGAAATGTGTTTACATTCTATTAGTATATTTAATATAATTCAAACATTAATTCTTGTCTCATTGGGCCTTGGAATCTCATTCCATATAAGTGCATGATCTTGAAAATATTAGATGACATACTCAATGATTATTATGGAAAAAATGGAGAAGTTTTCTAATCTCCAAATTGGGTATTTACATCAGGGAAATAAACACCAATGATTATACAAATAGATGTTGGTACTGAAAATGCATATAGGAATCCCATTAATGGGTACCCTCCTAAAGATTCCCATGTTCCCACCATAGACACTATAGAAATTGGTCTCCCAAAAAGGATAAAAAAATTCATGATCCTTAACATCCAATGGCTAATCTATAAAGGAATCACTATATTAGATGTCTAGATCCCTCCAGTTGATAACACACAATAGGTTGTGCACATACCTCCTCATCTACAAAATGCTGAAGAAGTCAAGTACACGGCCTAACCAAGGTAGTAAAATGAAGTGGTAATCCACCTTTCGAACTCTACGAAGTACTTATAATAGGTTAATACTTCTTTGAGATAAAATCCCATATCAAAATTATCTTTAAATCCTCATATTTAGTGGAGATCCATAGGAACACATGGTCTCCCTCCTCGAACCCCAAACGCCACTATCGTCAATATTCATAGGACTTCTGATGGAACTTTTCTATCCTTATATACTCATGGATGATCTACACCTTCTCTATAGTGTCTCGCACCAACTCTAGAACCATAAGATCTAACTCTCATTATTTATCACAGCACATAAATGACATGTATGGGAAACCATAAATGGACTCAAATGGTGCCTTACTCATGTAAAAATGGTATTTATTATTGTATTCAAAATCAACCAATGGTATGTGATACTATCATCTATGGCCATATACTAATATGAAATCTAACATCATATCCTTTAAAACATGAATGGTATTATTATTAGTATCGAAATTTGTCTCAGGTAGAAATCGATGATGAAACACAAATGAGTCTAAAAAGCATCTTTCAATACCTTCCATAAATAAAATTTTATGTGAGCATCATGTTCTAAAATGATTATTTAGGGAGATCCATGGATCTTTAATTTCTCCTACATGTATTGTCTTCCAAAACTCTATAAAAACACTACTCTTGAATATCTAGGATGTGCTATGATGTGGTGAGTTGGTATTTGATCACCTATATGGAATCATGTCCTATGGACATGTCATAACCCCATCTAAGAAGTACAAAGGTATCCCATATTAAAGTCAATATGGAACCTCATGGAGTTGAGAGATCCCTTATTGAACCTATTGGTCAACCTTTTCCTAATGAAAATTAAGGTTTCACGAAACAAATTATACAACACATCACTTGATCCCAAGCCACACGAAATACTATTTAATGTACTGGGACATTTTCAACACAACTGGTTATATCGATAAGGGTGGAGAATGAAACTCCCTTAACACATCCTCTATTAGCGTAACAAAAAACATCATTTATCCTCAAACAATTATGACATGGTTTGCACTATCATAAAAGACATCATGATTTTTTCTGGAGGAAATCATAATATTATAGGGTCTCACAGTCAACATCAACAAGTTATGGCTCCCTGAATCATTGTAAATGTGGTGGCGTTTCAACATTTGAATGAAGGTAAGCTTCTCCATACTCATCCATAAAGGATATCTATAAAATATAAAACAACTACTAATCATTACATCGTATCAATAAACAATATATCCTTCATAGATCATATATTACCATGCCCCCCATTTTGGGAGTATAGAAAATCTCAAAGTCATAGTCTTGGAGGAACTCTAGACATAATAATTTTATCAAGTAATGTTTCATATCTCAGAAGATATACTTGATAGTATTATGTTTATACTATATGATAATTCTCTCACCCATAAGTTTGTGTCACCATATATTCAATACGGAGACGACCACTACTTGATCAAGATCATGGTTCCTGTAGTTAGGAATATGTAGCCTATACTAATGTGAGCTATAGGAAATCACCACCTACCTCTTAAAAAATTTCTGGAGTAGTCCCTAATGAATCAAACCAAACTCAATACACAACAACTTCCTATGCAAATCTCAATATGGGTGGTTTTATAAGTATCTGCCTCATCACCTGGAAAGACTTATAGAACCTCTCAGTCAAAAAAATCATACCAATTTCAGTTAAAATCATTCAAGGGGAGCTAATATCCTAGATAAATAATGGTCAAATATATTATAATACCCTACAAACCCCTAGAATCTACAAACATCCTTCATTTTATTGGGTGTCTCCCAATCTAATATTGCCATTCCCATTTTCTAGTCCACTGCTACACCATCTATTGAGAAAACATGTCCCAAGAACTAGGATCCATATTATAGATATGGATATTTGGTAGATTCCCATAAAGTTGGTGCTCTTAGAGTATGTTGATGATCATTCTCTAGTGGCATGTGTGCTCCACATCAGATGCCGAGTACACTGGGATATCATCGGCGGATCTTGATGTGCGGCAACGCTTTAGTGCGGTGTGGTGGTGTTGTGGCGGTAGAGCCTTTGGATTGGTTTATTTTTTCTTGGTTTTTTTCATAAAATTTTGATTTGGATCAAACTCTGGTTCTATAATGGGTTATGTTCCACTGGGATCTTGAGCCACTATATTTTAAGTCCTTTTACCAAACCTATGAGTTTTCTATGGGATTTCTGGTTCCCCTTTTCCCTAAAAAGGGGTTTTCTTTTCTTTTCTTTTTCATAAAGGGGTTCACCCCCAACTTTCCTAGTATATAGTTCAAAATTCCCAAGATCACTATTAGGGGTCTTATCCTGCAAATATCATCACCAATTACTCATAGAGACCATAATGATATTGTATGGTCTTATTTGTTATATCCTTGTCACATACTCAAAGATGGATATAACCTGATACAAGTTCAATCATCGAGAACTATCATGCCCATATCAAATTATCAAAGAGGTCACTGATTTGAGAGAGGGGATAATTTTTATTATTATTCACATGGTTTAGGTGACGTTAATCCACACGCATTCATAAGACCTCAATCTCATTATTGGATAACAATACTGAGACAATCCAAGGTGAATCAATGGTCCTAATAAATACTTTCATCTTCAAGAACTCCAACTACACCCTCATCAATCAACGATTTGAAGGAGCCATCCAATTTTTTACCATAGATTTATTGTAATTATTGTGGTTAATTTCAATGAATAAATCTATCTCTAAGTGTAATGTTTAACCTTGAACATCCTCAGGAAAGACATACTCATATTCTGCCACCACTATTTGAAACAATAGGCTCAGTAAATCTACTACACTAAGAGTCATGATATCCAAATGCTGTGTAATTTGTATCACTATCCCATGCATGAGACTATACTATTCTATATAGGTTTCATTTTCACCTAAAAAAGAAAATCCTCATTCCATCGTTATGGATAGACTACATCCTCCACATAAAAAAGTCGATATATGAATGAACTATATATAACAATTATATCGCTATTATAACCTCTGAAAACTCATAAGCTACTAAGAAGACCCCCCAAAAAAACCATCACCTCCAAGAGAAATGTTAGACCATTCTAAATAGTTTCTGATCCCGGATTCACCTCCAGTATGAGTTTCCAGGTGTAAGTGTTGAGCCATGGGAACAAAAATAATCTCTAAATATTGAACCAAATACTTGGAAAGAATGTATTGAATTGAACCTATGTTTATTAGTGATCAATGGATAAGATTTACCTTCATGACCACTATTTTTTCTATAGGAGTTCTGAAAATATGAAAGACTCATTTCCCTACCCCAGGCTAGTCCTCAGGTGCCAAGGGGTTGGTATCATCTTAGATCCTGAGGGGTCACTGCCACTAAAACATAGTAAGTTCATTTATATTTTTAACCTCATCCATGGGTACATTTGGTTCCATATTCTACTCAAAAGGTGGTGGTAACTATTGTACGCCACCTAGAGGAAACACCACATAAAGAGGTCATTTTATTAAAGCCTCTTCACTGAGGGAATAATCCTGATGATCAAGCTACTGATTCCAAGATGTAAAATGTCATAGAGGAATCCTGTATCAGAAAATATGTACCCTGGTCAATGAGTATATCTACATATCTGGGAAAATAAGGACACAGAAACCAAAATCCATTCCAATGTGATCCATAAAACAATGTTTTCCCTACAACTTCTGTCTACATGTACAAATTCATGATGAAGGATTTCAATGTCCTAGTGAATTGATATGGCAGTCGATGCATGAACTATGGAGTTTGTGTCAAAAGATCCTAACTAAAAATACTATTAACAATGTTTGAAAAATCACAAATCAATCTCACAATATCTGGTCAAATGTTATAATTTATTTCTCTAATACTACTCTTTCATTACATACCCTAATGAGTCGCTTACAATAACTACCTCAAACCTATGTAAAATTGGTAAAGGTTATGTGACCAATTCCAAGTAGGCATATCACACACATGTGAATCCATAACCTACTATACTGATACATACATATCCCTATGACCATACAGTACTAAAAAGAAAAAAACAATAAACATTCCTTCTTACATCTAAAATTACACAATTTGAGTATAAGAACAGTTATATGAATGAATGGGGGGAAATAAAAGACCACCAAAACAAACTAAAAACTTATATAACCCAATACATGTGTGAATATATTATTCAATGTAACCATTGGAATACACCTCGTTCAGTCTAGCTTACTAAGATTTAAATGGGCCTTGTCCCTCTTAGACTCTTTCAAATGGCTAGTCGTCATTATAAGACAAGAATAATGTGGGAAAATACCATGGTTTGGGATAGTATAATTATACCTAGTATTTCTACCAAAAAACATAAAACAAATAATATATAGAATAATATTCATCTCATTATATGTACATTTGAATGGAATATTGAACAATAAAATCATTATATACTCATATTAGACACACAGTCTCAAGGTATCATCATAAATGTAAGGCAATCCTTGGATTCTTGGTTAATTATTACACATATATCTTATCTTGGAGAACACACCCCATGAGTCAGATAGCACCAATGGAATCCATCAAATATGTTCTGCTCATTAGGTTTCACCATAAATAGTAAACACTGGAGGTATGAAGAAATAGACACACTGATGAGGATTACAACTGAGGCTATGAGGTATACCACCAACCGAATATTGATTAACCCTATATATTGTGGTCGAAAACCACATAGTATTGGCCATGAAGATACCAAGAAAACAACCTCTAAGAAAAAATGATTATTGAGGATCACACTATAGTCCTCATTGGGGGATTCCAACAACTCAATCTGAGAATAAAATTACATATAGGTGATCACCATCCTATAAAAATGACATGAATCCATAAAATCTATCATGTGAATGATCAAGAGAATGAACCATAATAAATATATTACATTTTGATGGGAATAGGGAATTTAACTATAAAAAAATACAGGGTGTTTACTTGAAGTACATGATGTGGCCCTTTAGAACTAGGTTCTACCCGTGCTATAGGATCCATGATCATGTCCTTTTCTGAGTACATGACATGTTTCCCACATATGGAATGTGGAGACACATAGCCTCTTGGGGTTGAAACAACAGTATGTAACAAACCACATGCTAGGGTGTACATACTGTGTGGCATGGAATATATAGTGCATGACACCACCTGAATTATTTTTTGTGTGCACTATGTACATTTTGAGATGGTTGAAAATCATTTCACATCATGTGACATGAGTCACATAGAATTTGATACTTATATCAATGCAAAAACTATATCACCAATTAAAAAATGGACAACACAAAGTGTGTTCATAGGACTGCACACCATGTAGTTAGGTTTTTATAGAACCCATGGGATTTATCACGTGTCATACTCCATGAAACCAATAAATTATATTATAACTCTAATGGTTAAATTACCTATAAATCTTGGTTGATATAACCTATTTTTTATCATTGTCTTGATTCTGAATGCATCTGGTGGTAAAGAAATTGCCCAACATTATTCCTCATCCGTTCTGCATGCTAAAACAATGATTATAAACACCCAATATCTTATCATAGCCTGATTCCAATATTAATTCAAACACACATCTGGGGTACCAATATGCCGTACTACGAAATGAATGTTCTATCTAATTTTTTCATGTATTCATTGAACCAAGAGCTAAATCAAATTCCCATGATGAAGGAATAATTGGGGAAGAACATAAAAAACACAAACATGGGGAACAAAACCCCTTCAATGTTCATGTTTGAATCAATCCATATTTCATACAATGAATAATGAAGATATATAACATAATCTGCCATAGAAACCCACTTTCTCAGATAAATTGTGCTCATACTTTCTATACTCTCGATCCTGAAATCAATATTCTATTTATTTGTTAATATTCATAACAGATATTATCAAATATGGATAAATCCATATAAAATAGTGTATTACCTTGAGATAGATCAATCAAAGATGTAGTATAAATCTGTGTCCTTTTCATTGGTGAGATCCTCGCACTATATTTTACACTGATTGACGTTCCACGATCAGGTTATTGTTTTCCCAATAATGGTCCTCCAATTTTCTCTCTAATGGATTTATGTTTATGCATCAAAACATGATATTTCCTACTAAACATATATTTATTGTGAAAATTTAAGTCCTGTGAATATAATTAATTTTTTTTCTTTTAATAAATTAATTTATTTAACCATTCTCCCATGAACGATCATATCCTGAAAATCAGACGTGATTCAATGGTATGTTAAGGATACGGTTAAAATAATGCTTATAAGTCACTGAAGAGATCAAATTTCTATTCCTATCCCATTTTGGAAACTATTTTAATTTTTATGGATAACTATTTTTGTGTACTATTAATATATTAATTATATTACAAACATTTATTATGGGCTAAATGGGTGTTAGAATCACGTTCTGACTTAGCGAAAATTCTTGAAAATATTAATAGATATATTTGAAGACATTGCATGATACAAACAGAGATGTTATGTTCTATTTCAAACAAAAATCATCTAATTTTCTTTCATTTAAATTTAAATTAATTTCATCCATGTATAAAAAATGATTTGGAAAAAATTAATTACATATTCAGAAATAGGAGGTCCAAATTTGGTATACAAGAAAAATTTATATTTAAGAATTATACATAATACTATTTTAAAATCCATCAACAAAGTAAATGGTAAATCGAGTTAAAGTTAGTAAGAATTATGGGATTAATTAGAGAAGGTTTGGGGTTGTATCATCAAATAAAATGATACTGTTATATCTTATTAATAACTAAAACTATGTATCTAAAAGTAAAATTCCCCATAATAGGAGTTGGATTTAGCCATGATAGTTTTTCCTTAATGATGTGGAGGAATTATATTTGGAAGAATGGTGGGAAATATAAACTTATTATAAAATTTTAATGAATATATTCAAAATAAAAAAGTATAATATTTTGTAAAGAATGTTGATAAAGAATATTAAATACTATGGACACCTAACACATTACCCCTATGGGAAATGGAATAAGGGGGAAGATATTGTGGGTCAAAAGGGAAATGTTAAATTATCGACGATGAGCATGGGAAAAGACATAATAATTTTATAAATGAAAATAGTGGATCATGAAATCATGAATGAAGTTGAGACATCATATCATACACAAATTATTGTACACCCGGCTATCCATTTGATTATTATTGTGGTGAATAAGAGAGGTGTGGAGCTGTAGATGATGGTGATAAATGTGCATGGGTTAAACCTTGATTTCAATGGAATGAAAAGTTTCTCGAACCATTTACGTGTCTCATCCATAATATATTTACAAAAATATTTACTAGAATAGCCTCATAAATCTTTATACTCTATATATCTAAGAAGTAATATGATGTAAGTAAATTTGGAAGAGTATTTCAAGTGGGGAAACATTAAAAAATATATTGAAAAATATGTTTCTTAGTGAATAGTATGACAGACAATTAATTTTGATATAGAAGAATATAAGGGTATCTTACAACCAATAAACATACTATAATTCAAATGTTAAAAGTCATTCTAAAATTTTATCATCATATACCCGAAAACATCGAAAGAAAAAATGCTATATGTGTTTTAGTTAATCAATAGACAAACTCACAACACATCAATTCCATATTAGATGTATCATTTGTAGATTATAATTCAATTATTTATATTCTTTATGTAGTTGGATTTCGTAGAGTACCATATTCAGTTGTATCTGATTGGGATCCATGGTTTACATTTATTTTTCAGAAATGTATTCACTCAGATTTGGAATATATTGGTGGTTTAGCACTTCATATTATCCTCAGATAAGTGGTTAATATTAGAGGATCATTAAAATTATAGGAGAAAATGGATATCCTTCTCTATGGATTTAAATTTTGTTTGGTAACAACTCATTCCCTTGATGTAATCCTCTTACAACAATAACTTTCACTCGAGAATTTAGATGGATATTTTTGAATCCATCTATGGAAAGATGTGGTGAACTCCAAAATGATGGAATTAAATTAAAAAAAGTAATGATACTGAAACTAGAACAATTTTAGGAAATGTAATATAATTTTTGATTCATCTAGTTCCACATAAGGGCATTTTAGAGCTGACATAAATGTTATACTGACAAAAATAAAAAAGATTTACATTTTGAAGTATGTGATATGGTATTCCTATAAATATCTACATAGAATATTGTGATAAAATTTGTAATCAAGGGATATATAATACCTAAATATATCTATACATTCATAATATTTTACCACATATTTATTGTACATTATAAATTACTTCTTCCACCTAATCTCTCACAAGATCATGATGTGTTCCCTATATCTATCTTAAAGAAGCACAATCCTAGTACATCAAATGTTATAAACTCATATATCAAACCTTTGGATCAATATTTTTCTTATGAAAAATAACCATCAGTTATTATATATCCTTGAGAGATATATTTATGAAATAAGGCCACTACCATGGTCAATTTGTCATGAAAATTCATTAATTTGTGGAAGCTACACGGGATCCTAAGGATGTTTGGAGGTAGAAGTATCAATATTTATTTTTATACATGTTATCTAATTTAAATGGATAAATTAATTTTAATGTGAATATAATGTAACCTACATATATATTATAATATATTTCCCTTTAATAAATTTTATTTATTCAATAACATTTATTATATGAAACAAAAAGTTTAAACAAAAAATGATTTTCAATTAAAACTATCAATCGCCAATCTATTGGGATGATAGGTATGAATAGAACTAAATTAATTAGGAAACATATATGTTTTACATATGAATAAAATAAATAAATTGGTTATAAATTAATTTTAAATTAAAATTAAAATCAAATTTAATATAAGGGTGACTGTTTTTGGGAAATTGTTTTTATACGCACATCGTTTATTTATCAAAATTAATTAAAATTATCATTATGGGTGAATTATTTTAATGAAATTTATATAAATTCAATAATATATCTATCATCCATCTAATAATATTTTTTCTAATAATGAAAAATGAATATAAATCCATTTTTATTCTTTAAATTTTTAATTTTATAGAAAAAAAATTTCATAGCATTTGGTGATCTTTTATTATTATTAGTTTCTACCACATGTAGTTGTAGAATTTGATAAAATATATTATATATTCGGAATCAAGAAGTAATTTTTTTTAAATATTCAACTTCTTTTTAAGGAAGAATGAATAATAAACATGGTAATCTTTATCCCCTCAATAAGGATATATCATGAAATGTTTTGTTAAAACAAAGAGAAAATTTCCAATTATTTTATTAAAATTATTATTAGATGAATGAAAGTAGACCCTTATCACGATATATATGAAATTAATATTTTTAACGGTTTCTTTTACATAAAAATAACTTATATAATATGTATATCAATGAATGTTATAGAATTAAACTCTCTTAGTTTTACATATATATTATGAGTCGACATGTGAAAAATATTATTATGAATGAATATAAATTTCATTTTTTTAAATAATTAAATTAAGTATATAATGATACATTTTTTGTAATTTTTATTAAAAATATAATTATCTTAAATGTTTGTGAAATTCTAATACAATATTTATTCAATTTAGATAAAAAGGAAATAAATGATATTGATAATATTTGAAGTAAATTAATTTAGTTGATTTATAGTATTCAATTAATTCATAAAATTAAATTGAAATATTAATATTTTTTAAATGTATTATATTCAAAAACCAACATTTTCTGGATGTATTTGTTGTCAAATTCAATGAATAGTGTCAAAATTGACATTAATTTTAATTATTAAAATAATATAATATTATTTTAGTTAAAAATCATTTGACCTCTAAAATAGGAAATTGGGTTATGGTATGGCCAACAATGCCATCCATTGTCTATTTATGAGTCAATATTTAGCATAAATGTATACTAATAACCCATTAAGTGAAAAATATGTGTTACCAGTATTAATGTAAAAATATATTTACTAAGGTGTTAAACCAAATGATTAAGATGAAACCCCGCACAATTCATTCGAAATTGTATTTACTGATTATATTTCAAAATTATATATTCTGAGGTTATAATATATATCGATTTTAATATATTTATATTTATAATTTCTTTATAATAATTTAATGTTTTTTATTAATTTTATAATACCCCCCACAGATCAATTATAAAAGTGTACCACATTCTTCACTTATTTACAAAACATAGAGCCATATATCTCAACCGAACCATACATATTAAAATTAAAAAAATCTTTATACAAGATTTATAGGTTCTATGAATTCCAAAACACCTAATCTAATTCCCTTATAATGATATTTAATGTAATTATACTAAACAAGAATTAATCATCCTTACTGTGCCCTTCATGTTTATTTATTCTTCTAATTCCTTTTAAATTATTTTACAATGTCTAATATAATCACAACAATTCATATATATATATATACATATATATATATTCAAATATTTTTATTATTATGTTAGATCCATATTATATCTCTTTTATTTCTTATAAAAAGAATAAACATCACTTGTACGTAGACAAAACATACTATCTCTGTGTAGTGGTGTAGTTTGTATCCATCACCACATTAATTTGATGATAATAATAATGTAAATAATTAGTATATATGATTCTTATTAAATAAATATTTATCTAGAAAAATGTTATTTTATATACCTTATAAATTTAAAATCGTTTTGAGAATGATAATTTCACTCATGCATATGTAGGACCTACTGTCTCCAGGAAGAGATGTAATACTATTTTCATTTACACTTTACATGGATATTAGTAAGGTTAGGTTTAATAAAAATATATTAATTTTATGATATAATAATTATTA
The DNA here is from genome assembly GCA_963277665.1 of Viscum album. Lineage (NCBI taxonomy): Eukaryota > Viridiplantae > Streptophyta > Magnoliopsida > Santalales > Viscaceae > Viscum > Viscum album. Next base: position 1,107,462,606 of record OY728140.1, read on the forward strand.
AATAATTTATAATTATTAATTAATGTTATTTCATTCCATCCATTGAATGGTGAAAACAATGTTCATTAGTACGTACATCTTATCGTCTTTAAGAACTATGTAAATCATTTTTATCTATATATTTTATGAATTAATATAAATATGCATAAAATGAACATATATTTTATTTATATCATTATTTAAAAATATATTTTATTATACTACTATCAAATTATAAATACAAAAAATACTAAAAAACATCCCTTAAAAAGGAAGAGATTATTTCTCAAAAGGGTGATTTAAACAAAGAATTTTTTTAAATGTGTAATAAAAGATTATAAGTAAATAATATATTGTGTGATATATGATAGTATGGTTTAAATATAAATAAATAAATAAATATATATATATATATAATATTTTTTTTATGTTCTAGACACATATGAAAGAAGTGAAACCTGATATAAGGGTTTCTCATCTCACTATTACTTCTGTAGGACATATCTTATATTCAAAAATAGTGTATATTATGAAACATTTCTATACTATATCATGGATATATTTTTCATCATGTAATATAAAAATTCAATTTATGTAACTTCTTTAATGGGGCGTATGATTCAAAAGTTACCAAAGTGGTAAGGGTTTATTTCACAATATCTTTACTATTTGGTTTTTTAACCAATTTCACCAGTGAGGGAATGTATTTAGTACATATCAATGTTTACTATAGAAATTTCAATGTTTCTAAAACATCAAAAATTGATTTATTAAATATATTCCGATAGGTTTTTCCTCTTAACAAATGTTTTAAAATGAAATTTCTTATCATTTTCTAAATAATTTATTTTGGACAATTGTATAATAGTGTGAAAGGAATATTTTTGACAAATATTCCATAAATGAATAATACCACAATAATATGAAATATTTTCATTGAATATTATGTAATATTTTTAGAACTAAATTATTGTTTAAAATGTTTTTATTCATGTTTCTATAATATTATAATAATTTATTTAAATGTTAAAATGATATTTTCCTAAAAAAATTGAATGATATTGGAAAAGTTTATTAATATTTGTAAACAATATTAGTATGAATGGTTTAGAAAAATATTCCTTTCATTGAAATTTTTTTCATTAATGTTTATGAAATGTTTTCATTGAATATTCCTTAATATTTTTAGAACAATATTATTATATACTAAGATTATTATCTTATGAATCTATCCATTATATTTTTATGAATTGTTTATAATAAATTTTACAAGGGAATCAATTGTTATTCTATATGCTAGTTCCTCCAAAATGAACATTTATTGATTTTATGATAGTTTACTATGACGTGGTATTTATTAATTTGACTAATGAATTATACTTATTAAGTTATTTTTGGGGATAGAAATTAAGTATACCTTGACTCATAAGTAGTTCTCATGATACAAACTATTTTGGGTTTTTGGATGAGGCATTACCTATTTTTGTAATACATTTTAGTATACAGTATTGATAGAATGTTTAATATGTAATGAAATGAGGACTCAACAGCGTCTTCCATATGTAAGGCATTATCTATTCCATCACAATGAACTCAATTATTGATTTCCATGTGATTATATTAATATTTTTATATTCAAGGATAATTTTTACCAACTTGATTAATTATATGGTATTATTTTATTATCATTTAATTTCTATGATATTATTCATTCTTTATTTAGGATACCTGATATACATACCCTTAATGAGAATAAGAGATTACCCATTTTTTTATGTTTCATTTAAAATAGATACTTGGATATGTATTTGTATTAATACATAATGATATTCTAAAGTAAAAATTTATGTTCTTGAAGAAAATACTAAATTATACAATAATATTTCAAATGTGAATATAATGTTCAAGTTTTTATTTTCCCCACCAGAAAAATGATATATTTTTTCCTTTTCTATTTTATTTCTTATATCCATTACTGATGTAAATATCTAACCACCGTCTCTAGGATACAAAGGATATGCTCACTACACATCTTATCAACACAATTACTGATAGAAAATGTGTTCATACACTCATAAGATCTTCAATTATCAATAAACATAGGGGACCATAAAATGTAAATTTATGTTTATAAAATATGAGTTATTCTCTATGCTATATTGTATAGAGGTCCCCTTCGTGATAATATATGTAATGGAAGTAGTGTTATTTACAAAAATGGTATATTTGAAATAAAAAAACATGCACGTCCTCTCCACAGAATATGTTGTGAATACCAACCATGACATGAAAAATCATCTCTAAATGAAGATCCTATATGGGTCGAAGTTTCCTTGATTCTCCCTTTATAATGACCTTGCATTTTGTGACATTAATAATACACCATTTTACAGATAAAAAAAATAATGTTAAAAATATTGGATCTATAGTTTTAATGTCTTGGGAAAATTTGGATTATTCGTAACTATTAAATAATAAGACATAAATATTTATTCAATTCATTCCAATTTAGCTTCTTATTGGCCCTCATGTTATCCTTATTATACGTAATCACCCCAGGATATTCCTTAATGAAAATGATGATCAAAATTCCGAGTAAGAGGATTAATTAGAGACATAAAACCTAGGTTTGTATAATCATAATCATCATAATATAATTAAAGGATCATAATCATAATTATAAGGGAAAAAATTATATAAATTAATGTAATGTGGCAATGAATAAAAATGAAACATAATGTCTTAGTGGTCAAATACCGCACATATTTGTGAAGAAAGATAGCATCATGTTCACACATATTTCACTTCACCTCATGAGATTTATCAAATTACCCAATGTATTGGAGGGAGATATAATTATTAGCACAACCATCATATCAGAACATTTACATGCCCCATATAATTCCAGGGGTACTTTTCAGACCATAACATTTACATTATTCTGCATTCCACATTGAACGTATATAAATATTGAACCTAAAATAAACCATCAAAATTAATTTGTTGAATTTTATATATAATAAATTAAAAAAATTTAGAGCTCCCAAGATAAAAAGGGTCTAAGATTATTGGTATCAATATTGATTGAACATGAAACAATCTCATGAGAAGTAAAAGATCTATGTTTTTTTAATATATTTATTTTTCAAAAAAATTGACATTTTTCATAAAATAATATTTGAAACATGTATATCCCTGAAAATAAAAGGAATGTGAAAGAGAGAATATATTTATTAAAAAATAGTGGAATATCTATAATTAAAATGGATTAAAAGACATAAAACCCAATGTAATAGAGTTGGGTTCGAGAACCCCATTACCATATGTCTGAAATATTTATTCCCCTTAAAATCCTATAAAATAAATTTAAATTTATTCGATAAAAAGTATAAAAAAATTAAACATTATTTTTCTTCATTATTTTTTTATTTAGTTTATTTATTGTATTTTTGAGGAGTTATAGAATTAAATTTCATCGTTTAATAGTGTTCATTTTCATGGTTTTAATGTTTAGTTCACTTTCATATAAGTATGGAATATCATATAAAATTTGAATAATTATCCTAAATGGAAATTTTCGGTTTTAGATGATCATAATTTTTTTGATGGTCATATATATCATTTGGTTATATTATATGAGGATGAATCATTAGATACGACATTAGTGATAATCATTTAGATAATTATGGTGGGTTTTTATCACAATGAACTCATTTTGTGTTATAGGTTATAATTATGTTAATATGTTACTAATAGGACATAAAAATGGATAAAACATAGAGTTTATAACCTATTCTAACAATTAGATTAGTTTCAATACCATGTTTTAATTAGGTAAAAATAATTAAAACATGTCTTCCTTGAAGGCGATAAATCAATACCTCATAGATTATGCTGTCATTTAATGAATAAAATATAGGAGAGAAGGGGTTTGATGATGTATTATTTCATAAGAATAATAATAATAAATTATATGTACATTATGTTATTTATCATACCATTTTTATGTGGGTAGGTGGGTAAAGAATAATAAATAAAATGAACATGAGTATAAATTAATAGAAAAGACTAATGAATTTACTTTTTTGAATACTTCTACTTGAAACCTCTATATGGAAAGGGGATTGGGCTTCTCATGAAAAAAAAAGAGTTCCCGGACATTGGTTATGGGATTTATAATAGTATTTGGATGAATTTTTATAATGATAACATCCTGGAATGTGTGAAGAGAAGAGGTGGTGAGGGGTGGTATTTTAATGTGAACAAGGGGTGTTTTCTTAATATTTTAATCATTAGTGTAATATTTTATTTCCAGAATAGGAACACATTTATCATGTTCAATAAATATATTAAAATAATGAAGTTTATTTTTATATCATGGTTAATAAAATATTAATTAATAAATGAATATTGTATTTAACTTATAATGTATATATTCCATAAATTACCATATTTTACTATTCCATAAAATTAAAGTATTTCAGAAAAATACCAAAAATTTAACATAACTATTTTGTTTTAGAATATATAAATGAAATTAATTTTATGATAATAATTTTCTATATATGATAAATATAATTTTAAATAAAAATCATAATTTACTCAGAAAAAAATATATTTTCAAATTATAACTTATTTTATAAAACATTGATAAAATAATTAAAGTTTCCTAAAAAAGCATATAATGTTAATTTAATAAAATATTAATTTAAGAGTATGTTTTAAGGATATGAATTTTATTTAATATAAATATATTAATTAAAAAAATATAAATATAAACTTATGATTTATAAAAACAGGAACACTTAATTAAATATTTTGATAACAGAAATTTACTTATGCTCTAATAAAATAATATCATATTTTTATTTATGATATTATTAATTTTCATACATTTATATAGATGATGTTACTATTATATATTCTGAATTACTACTTTAATGTCAAAATACTAGTCTAAATGTCAAGTTAATATTCTATCAGGATAGGTTCTTTAACCACTATAAATACCTCTTATTTCATTCATTCATCATTTGTAAAATTTGTGTTGTGTTATTAAAGCCGTTGTTTCAGGTTTCTAATATATTACATAATTATAGGAAAGAAAATTTATATTGATAAATTTTTGGGTCATTACATTCCTCCCCCTTATGAAATTTCTCCCTCGAAATGTCGTTTTACATTATATGTTGAAAATATGTGAAGGTACATCTCCATTATCATTTAATCCAGTTCCAATGAATCCTCTTCATACTTATGGTTGCTCCATAGTACTTTTACCATGTGTGTAGTCCTGTTGAGTATAAAATTATCTATACAATCAATGATATTTAACAGCTTCTCCTCACAAGAGATATCATTTTCCAACCATACCACCTCTAGATTCAATAAATATGTTGGACACAAGATATAATTTTTCATAAGTGTTACATTGAATATATATTTTACATGAGGCATGGTTTGTGTATATTCCATTCAATGGGCAATTTATCTAACACGATTGACGATCTCTATGGGGTCGTTGTACCAAGGACCAACATTCATTTTCTAAAAAATTGTATATTCCTCTTCTGTGGATATATATGGATGAATACCATATATAAAAAATTAAACTCAAGACCCTAGAAAATTGTCTACATAGATCTTATGTAGAATTTTGGATACCATTATATGATGTGGAATGGTTTTTCTATTTTACACCATTTCATTTATGATTTCAGTACCTAGAAGCTTACATTCACAAACATCATCCCAACATGTCAGCGTTCTGCATATTTTCCAATAAAGGTCCTTATATAGATCTCTTTGGATACTCGAGTGTGAAATTTTATTTTAAGAGAACTGATCTAAAGGTGGATGTTGGTCCTATCATCCTATGAAGTCCATAAAAAATTCCCTCAACAATATCCTAGTGTCGGAATATTTCATTTATATTGGTTATCAGATGGAGGATGGTAAACTGTACTAAAGTTCAACTCAGTGTTTAGATCATGTATGAGACGTTTCCAAACCATATAGTTAAATCTAGGATCCCAATTAGGTAAAATATATTGATGTACTCGATGTAGGATTATGTCTTCTCTAATGTAATTTGATGAAAGTTGATCTAGTGACAAGTCCTCTAAAATTGTAAAATATTGTGATGACTTTGTAAGAGGATCCACAACAACCCACATAATATTATTTCTTCTATATGTCTTTGAATTTATAAAGACAACCTATATAGTGATGTTTTTACATTTCTATTTGGGTATTGGTAATGTATGTATCATACCCACTAAAATTTTCTCTTCATCGTTATTTTTCTAACATACAAGCACCATTGATGTATATACAGTGATCTCATTATTCTTATTGTTCCACCAATATTTCTCTAAAATATCATGACACAACTTAGTTCTCCATGACTGAATATATATACTAAAGATATGTTCATCATTCAGAATCTCCGTCTTTATCTCTGGATTAGATGGTACACATAATCATGACCTAAATCATACAACTCATTCATCATAAATTATAAACTTTGTGGATTCCCCCTTTCCCATATATTCCACCTTCTTTATAATTTCAACATCATTTCATTGAGTATCATTTATTTTCTCTATGAAGGATGGTTAATATGTCCTATGATAAAAGATATATCTATCCTTGTAAAATCAAATAACATCATATCCTTATCAATTATATTTAGTGATAGTGTTGTAGGATATGTTCTTCTCAGAGAATCCTCAACCTAATATTCTTTAAGAAGATGGTAGGGGATTTAAGATTCATAATTGTTGTTGAGATATAACCATCATCGATGAAATATATTAATTTCATTTTGTGAAAAGATGTATTAGAGTCAATTAACATTATTATATATCTCAAAAAATCCCTATAGACATAATGTCTCCAGTTTTTCAATGCAATGATTGCATATTCCAACTCTAGATCATGTGTGGGGTTATTTGTTTCCTTAATTTTCAACTCCCTTCATGCATATTATATCACATGATGATTCTGACAACATTTTTTACATGTGGGTGGTTATTTTTTTCCATCACTGTCATTAGATGCTCCACCTTGAAAATCAATATTTTATTAATTATCACCAAAGACATGGACCATTTCTTAACTGCATCTCATATTTGAGTGAACAATAGAAAACCTATTCATAACATCCGATGTCTTAATTTATAGATCCTTTTAACGGTGTGAGTTTGACCATTGATGAATCTATCAATTTCTCAACCATTTTTTATTTCAAAACTCGGATCGTACCTTACATTCCTTGTGAAATTTTATTCTTAGGATATGATAGATTCATGTTCTATTTTCTCTATCACTATTAATTCTCTCTCAATCATTGTACGAATAAATCTATTGAAATACTTTTTGATAAAAATTATCATAAATTCCTCCCATTCCATCACTTCAATTTTTTTTCTTTGGCATTGTGTTCTTAATTGATTCCAACCATTGGTCGGTCTCTCCATCTAAATGACAAACGACCAGAGTCAGCTTCTCCATCTCAGAATAGTGAAGTATAAAAAAGATCTTCTCCATTGAGTTGAATAATTTTTCCTTGACTAGTGTATGATAAGATCCACTAAATGTCTCTATTCAATACTAAATAAATGAATCGATATCTAGTTTCTAACTCTTATGAGATGAAGTATTTTCTACATTATTGAGGTTTTTGTTCAATGAATATGAATGTTGGGAAATCTACCTCCAAATTCAGTGGGGATTTAATTTCAGAAATCACTTCATTTTCTTTCACATGTATTTTTTGGGGATAGTTTCGCTTGGTTCAAATTATTTTATAAAATAGGTATGTTTAGAACGAAACATAAGTGAACATTTCATTAATAAATAATTTATTACTTTCAAAAAATAATCTAATGTAATGTATTTTTGGATTCCTATGTATAAATGTTGATGAAACATTGCTTCTTAGGTGCTTACTTATATGTAGTCTCACATTAATTGGTTTTAATAAGTCTCCCTAATGCTAATTTCCAAATTTACTATAATTTTCCCTAATACCAACTATATCACCATTATTTTTCTTAAATTACTATTAAATTATTTTAAAGACAAATAACATAATAGTGTTAAAAAATTAGGATAAAAAATTAGTGTCTTAAGAAAATTTGGACCATAAATAGATTTAACATAATAATACATAAACAATTATTTAATTACTTCTTCCCTAACATCTTATTTTCCGTCATGTGTTCACCTTAGTACAAGTACTCACCTGACGAAATATGTCATAGAAAGGGGTGAGCTATAATCCCAATAAAATGATGAATAAGAGTCCTCAAACATGGGTGACAATAATAATCAAAATAATAATATAATAAATGTATCATAATAAAAATCATGAGAGGAATCATTAGATAATGTTTTGTAATTTTGAAATATAATAAAATTAAACATAATGTCTTAGTGGTTAAAGACCACACGTAACTGTGAAAACATCCAACATAATGTTCATTCATATTTCTCATTATCTCATGGGATTCATCATATTACTAAATAAATGGGATCTGAATATAATTCTTGAGTGCACCCGTCACATCATAAAATTTACATCCCATATATAATTTTAGGTGCACCAATCACATCATTACATTTATGTTATAATGCATTCCACATAGAATGTATATTAATATTAGACATAAAATTTCCCATGTAAATGAATGGTTTCCATTTCATTAACAATACATCATAAAAATTGGAGTTCCGTATATTAAAAGGTAATAATATTATTGGTATCAATCTTGAGGGAAAAAGAAACAATCTCATGGGATGCAAATCTAGTTTCTTTAGAAAGAGTAGTTCTTTTTCAAAAAATAATTTAATTTTTAATTAAACTTGATTTGAAACATGTATATCCCTGAAAAAATAGCGAATGAAAATAAAATGATATTTATAGAAAAAATGAAACATCTATACAGAAAATGAAGCGATAGATTTAAAACCCAATGATAGAGAGTTGTATTCAAGAATCCATTTACCATATGTTGAAATGATTTCTTCAATTTAATAATCTGGATAATCAAATCAGATTAATTAATTAAAAAATATTTAACATTTTATAAATCAATATGAATCAATATAGATTGATTAATATCATTTATGGGGTTTTCAATGGGTTATAGAGTATAATTTCATCATTTGATAATGTTCATTTTCATGGTTTTCATAATCAGTTCGCTTGTATATAATTAAAATAGTTCATTTACAATTAGAATAATTATACATAATTTAAATTATAGTTAATTAATTATAATTTTTATGTTTAAATGGTTATATATATCATTTGGTTATATGGTATGATGATTCATTATTAGATAAGACATTAGTTGTAATCGTTTAGATTATTACGACAGGTTTTTCCCAATGAACTCCATTTTTGAATCATTTAGTATTATGTTAATTTTTACATATAGAATATAAAAAGGGTTAGAAAATACAAAGTAAAATTTTTATTAAACATCAAAATTGTTTCCTGACCATCCTTAAAGACCGTAATGGAAAATGAAAATATGTCATCGATGAAGGTGATAAATCAAGACAACACAAAAAATGATTTCCTATTAAGAATAATAGGGATATGAGAAGGATTTTGATGATGAATTATTCCATTAGAATAATTAAATTATAGTCTAGTCATGGTATTATATTTACATTTTTTTAGTATGTGGGGAGGTGATAAAGGAATAAAAAAAGAAAATAAAAAGAAAATAAATTAAAACAAAAGAAAAATTATTTTACCTCTTGAATATTTCTCCTTAGGAACATCCATGGGGAAATGGTTTTGATATTTTTGTTAGAAAAAGAGATCTGGGAAATGGGGGAGGGGCTTTGAAGAGTATTGGGATTATTTTTTCAAGGATCCTCACTTGAATGGTGTGAGTAGAGGAGGTGGTGAGGGGTGTTTCTTATAGGGGAGTAAAGTGGTGTTTTCCTGTTATTTAATTCAATATATTACTATTTTGGCTCAAAACTATGAATAATTTTAGAAAAATCACTAAATCTATTAAATTAATTATGGGGTGTCTGCGATTATGGATATTACATCAGATATGATTCAAGTAATAGTTCATTTATCTTATAATATCCTTATACCAAAAAAATAACTTATATTTCACAATATTTGTTATGAAGGAACGAGAAGAAGGTTCTTTCTACATCAATAATGACTACTAAGGTTGATGCTCGGCTATAGTGATATGTCACTTCATTGGATTCTGGATTATTTCCCTCCCAACAGTGTTGTATATGAGGTTCCCTCCTCGCCTACTCCTCTGGGTGGTGCTATTTCCGCGGTTCCCTCCTCTCTATCGTTCGCTGATACTTGCAACCCTAAGGTTGCAGTGAAGTGAAATGTCTCAGTTTCTACTCCATCGGTTCCTGATCCTGCCTTTCTATCTAAGGATGCTCTGAATTTTCGATCAAGTTTTGTGATCATGAATCACAATGTCTCGATTTTCCCCACATTGGTAACAGATACTATCCTCAGTTCTGATGACGCACCAAGATCTAGTTCTACGGTCTTGAAATATGACTCCTGGTGAATGAGAATTCCACCCACTCAGTAGGTTGTTGTAGTGGTGACCATGATTTCAATTTTAGTGGTTGATACATTTTTGTATGTCATGATGGAGTCCTTTGGTGATCTTTCTAGATATCTTTCATTTTTCAAGGTGATGGAGAAATATTTTTCAGGCCTGAAGATGGATGGAGGATGCTCGTTGGGTTGGGAAAAGGACTTAGGTCATGGTTGAATTGTCCATAAGGGTTCATATTCTCATGTTGAGGATAATCCTAATATTCTTACTGAGATACTAATAATGGGAATAACATTCACTAGTTTAATGAATTATTTTACCTAAATGTGCAAAACAATGGAATCTTGATGATTTTATTTGTAAACTCTTGCTTTTGTGGGGTTTATCTAAGAGGAAATGTGTATCTCTTAGCCGAGGATTATTTCACTGCATATTCCCTTTAGATGACTTGAATATTCATGCATGGATCATTGAGATGGTATTATTGAAACCTAGATGACCATATTTAGATGAATGGTATTTGTAACTTAATTTCTCATGTGAATGGAATGCCTTTTCTCAGGTCTGGTTTCGTCTTCATCGGATCAATTGGCTCCATTGGCATTCGAACATTTTTTAAGATATTGCCACAAAAATTGGGGCTTCTATTCGGATTGATAAGGAGAAAAAATATGTCTAGTTTAGACAATTCTCTAAGATTTTAATGGTGATTCACCTCATGTTCACATTGATTGATATGGTAACCCTTTATGCATTCTTTGATAACATTGAAATTGATGTTGAGTATGAAAGGAAGCCTCTTTTCAGTAATGAATGTATGGCTATTAGAAACTCTTGGAGCAATGTTAAAGGAATGTTTCAGGTAAATAATGTTGTATGGGAGGCCATCCTACCAATATTTTTTAAAATAAAGCAAATTTTGATGGTTCATCTTTTACACATCCCACTACTCTTGTTGCTGTTTCACTTAAAGAACCATCTCCCATTGTGGGTGATATGTTGATTGTTGGAAAATCTGATTATCAAGTTTCCCACTTGGAATGATAAGAGATGTTGATGGATGGACATTTGGAGAGTGACCAAAATAGTCCCTCTAATACTCATATTGATTTAGATAAAAAATTTACATTAGTTGAGAATATGAACCCTACTTCCTATCACAAATAGTTTTCCTATCAGAATAATTTGTAGAAACATGTTAAATATCATTAGGATATCCAGAAGATTTTTAAATAATCTAAAATATCAAAAAGATGTGGAAAAATTTTTGAGGATGAAAGGGGGAACATTGGTTCCCCTATTTGGGTTTAGATAGTAGTGAGAATGAATTTTACTAGGATTCAATCTTATGTGGCATGATGAAGATGACTGAAAGCGAGGGTTTCAACTTTGTTCTCTCCAAGAGGAGAACATTCAAGGATCATTGAAATATTCCTTGTAATTTATCTACTAGATCATTGACTATGGTATCATAGAATGTGGACACTAATATCCTTACGATTCTTAATCGTGACAAGTATCAATATTAATGGGATTCTGCTAGAGACTCCGATTAATGTAATGATATGTCGTACTATGATGTCTAGTTTTGTTGTTTGGTGGATGAGGAAATTTATACATGTTGGACCCTGTTCCATGATTTTATGTATTGTTTCATTATTTTTAATAAATATTCAATATCATTACTTCTGGATGGACTTATATATATAGACACACACACACACACACCATAAATTGATATATTTTACTTTACCCCCAAAATTCAAGTATTTCAGGAAAATCCCAAAAGTTCACCCTAACAATTTTCCAATTTACAGAATTTAAAAATAAACTCCACTTTATTAAAATAAATTAAAATCTATGATAAATAATATTGTTACTTAAAATAATCAAAACATTGCAAATACCGATTTTAAAATTACAATTGTTTTTATAACACTTTGAAAAATATATTAATGACATATAAAATTATCTTATAATATTTTGAAAATAGAATATTTATTTATGAATTTATTTTATTGATAAAAATCTATTTTTACATAATTATATTAATTATAAAATTATTAATAATAATTTATGCATTATAATAATAAAAACAATTTATTAATATTTTTTTAGAAATTTATTTACTTATACAGTGATAATATTATATCATATTTTCATTTATGATATGGCTAAATATTATATATACTTATATAGAAGAAGAAATTACTCTATTGGATGAATTATTACTCCAAATGGTCATAATATTATTCAATATTCCAAGTTACTCTTCCATGAGGATTGGTTTCTTAACTTCTAGGAATAACTCTTATTTCATTAATTCTTCTTTAGTAATGATTTTATAGGGCTACCAAAGTCATTTTATTTTCTTATATTATATAATGTAATTATAAGATGGGAATTTACAATGATTAAATTTTGGGTCATACATCCCTCACATTAAGAGCCACTTGATGATCATTGTCCATATAAATTGGGTTCCTTATCAATGTTTGATGATGTTTCATCCCATCCAAATTAAATTTCCAAGAAATGGTCTTTATATGTTCTTCCCATGGATATTTAACTATAGAAATTTATCTTTGGACATATAATATGATGCTAACTCTTGGTAAAGTAGTAGGTAAATCTTAATTTTTCTCAGATAAGGTTAAAAACATGTCCCTTAGGGTTTGGAGATCTCTATTTTCGTATTGAAAGAATCAGATGAAGGAATAAAAATGTGAATCATTATCTAGACTATGTCAAACAAATAAAATGACATTATTATGATAGAAAATGTGGAATATAAACATGTGTGTTACACATAATCAAATCATGATAATATACCTTAATTATGGATGGTATATTAATCATTTCTAGTTGGTAGATAAACTGTAAAACATTTATTACCATACCCCCTTTCAGTGGACTGAAATCTAATATTAAGGAAACAACATGATTTTTTATGCCACTTACCAGGTAGTTTAAATGTTCTCTACTAGATAATTATTGATTTTCCATATTATGTATACGTCATATGGTAGGTCTAATATGTAGAATTATATTTTACTCGAATTATATATTAGAATGTATCATGATTTAAAGACTCCTGAAACACTGTCATTTCAATAAAATACTTAAATAATTGTTCTATATATGCTAGTTTTTATGTCATATAACATCCTTCCCTCACCTAATGTTGTGGAAAGGCATAGTCAACATGAATGTTATGATTATGATATTTTTTTATCAAGCAACACAATGAAAATATAAAATTCCTATTAGGGGAAATAAATAACTAAAAGCATAAATAATCATAATATATAAAGTAAATTTTACTAAATATATATTCTATATGACGCTTTTACTTGGATAAAACCCCAAAATGAAAACATAGATTTGATAAAAATCTAATGTAAAGTACAAGAACAAAAGTATCCTAAATTACTGTGGAATTTGTTACCACTACATTGACCCCTAAAATCCAAAATCATATTGTGAGGCATAATATTGATGTTATAAGATCATTTTAAACCAAATCACATTGGTATTGGAGAATTATTTTCTCACTTATATACAAATAATTTGATCAATTGAAATCATAGAGTATCTTCCAAACAATTACTAATCGAGAACTTCCATTCATGTTTTATGATTCACCTCCTTCAAAAGAATTTCTATTGAATTCTATTAGGGAATCACTCTATATTCCCTTATAGATACTATTTCTAATATAAAATTTAAGAGAGAGGGTGAATCATCACAATTACTTCAAGTTTAACTAGTCTTCTACCAAATTAGATATCCCAGAGGATTATGAAATATGCCAGAAATGATATTTCTATGATGATAAATATGAAGGAAACTATTATAAAATTATTATTTTATTCCTAATGAATAATTTTAACATGTTAATGTTTTTATTTTCAATCCCATTAATAAATTAAAACATTAAATTTATGTTATGTAACACAATGGTAGACAATAATTGGTAAAATTGTGCACACCTATATGTTAAGAGAGGTCATAAATACCCAAAAATTGGGGTATTCACGAAATATATAAGCTCTTTAAATTGATATGATATATATTAAATATTTATAAATAGATCAATATAAATGTAATGGTCAAGATAAATCCATAACCCAACTTATCCATAATTAATTAAATCATTTTTATTATGAATAGAAAATTTACAACCATATAAATGACTTTGAGAACATATAGTGGCCCAATGTAAAATCTATCTAAGGAAATATACCTATAATATAAATTCCTTTGTCGAGGTAAGTAAACCACCACTAAGGGATCCCCTATAACATAAATTAACCAATTAACATGTATAATATGTTTCCAACAATCTAAAAAACCTAAGCATAAGAAAACTTTTCTATATAACACTATCGATCATGGATTATAAAAAATTCCCTAAATTGGTCCAGTAACTACAACCCTTTGGTAAAATTTACCACTACCTCACTCATGGTGGTCAAAAAATCCTTCAAAATTGAACAATCATTATCAAGCCTCATCTAACCCCTCCACTAAGTCATTAGCCTATGAAACAATGCCACAAAATGTTTTTATCTAGATTAAATACCATTTTTTCTATGGAATCCACAGAGGAGTGATATACTCCAATGTAGCTCAAGAGGAAACAATTCATTGAGTTGGTAAGCATGAATCCCCCTCTACCGAACTTTGACAATCCTTTATTTATAGCATTTTATGGTATTAGATATTATTATACTTACCTCACATATTTATTTCCCAATGTGGGCATATGATGGGAGCACTAGAGATATCAGAGACTGAGAAACATGTGTCACTTTGGTTGGACCCTGATCGAGCCATAATGATTCTATAATATAAATATACTACTTTGTTCTATTACTAATTATAATTATATTATTCAATATTTCCCATATCAATTCAACTCCACACAGTGAAGAATATAAATCCTGAACCTCAAAAAGTTTAAACAATTTTTTAAATCGTAGTGTCAATAAAACTGTTAACATGTAAATAATAAATTTTCTAGTATCTTAATATTTTTATTTAATATGTTATATTATATATGTTATGTATAAAAATATTATAAATGATTTGCAGAGGATACTCATTCACTTGAAATAACCTTCTGTATTTTTGAGTTCCTTGTAGTATTTTATCTACAAGATGACAGGAACTAGTATTCCAAAATGAAATCATATATGATGTCACAGAAACAAATAGAGAAATATATAATGGTTTCTGTTTTAATTATCATTTAGTAAAATATATTTATGGAATATATAACCCTTCATACTACTTACAAACATAATGTTCCTCCTCTTGAACAAAATAATTGGCAACAACAACAACCTCATAAAGATAGAAAGATAGATCAGAAAGCTTAAAATGTCATGTATATTAATAAAAATATATATTACATTAGAAAATAAAAATATGTTATTTTTTTCATCAATACCCTAGATTTTAACAAAGTAATATATTTACAGATCAACTGTCTGAGTGAAGTTCTTCAAATTAATTTCTCTGATTACATAACATTCAATTCAATTATAGGGCGTAATATTCCATAGTTATTCATCATAAAGATACACTCCAGAATATGATTGAAAAAAAATTGGTAAATTTTTTAAAAAAGACTCTCAGATTACATTCTTCTATACCACTCATATATTAGTAGAATGAAATTAAAAAAAATAATTAGCAGATATATGCTAATGATTAATTAATATTGGACTACAATATTAGTTATTTGATAAGAAAACAAATATTTCAGGAAATGATAATTCTATTGGGGATATATCCAAATCCCTTCATAAAACCTAATATGTAATATTCACTATAAATTTTCAATGTATTTATATAGTCATCACTGATAGAATGTGTAAAACATAGAATAAACACAACTTGTATCGAAACCAATATATATTTTCTTGTGTTTCCCACCCCCATCACGAGGAAGTTAAAAGTATCTCCAAATAATGTTTTTAATTAAATGTGGTGCTAAAATATGACTTAATAATTTTCATTAATTTTACGTACTCATTAATTGATGAATATTATAGGTATAAACATATTTTCACCATCAATAATCAAGAATGATATTGTACATGTTGATAAAGGTGTGCTTTAAATAGACACTAATGTCTAGTTTTCATTTTATTTTGAAGATTGATATGTAAACAGAAATCAGTGATAGTATAATAAAAAATATAATTAATAAAATTATTTTTATCCTGAATAATCACGGTCTCATTCCAATATAATTATATGATAGGAATGATTTACCAGAAATTTTTCAATTGATCAAAATTGAAGCATAGAGATGTTGTTTCCTAGAAACTACTAGGTATCATTGGAAAATGATGTGAACCCTCTAATTAGTTTCCTCTCTTATAAAGATTGTCCATATTTCATTATCAAGTATCCATCATCGTTTGAAGATAGTAACCCCATGTTACCCATCCATATTAATTCTAACCCTAATTATTTAATCACACACAATTCTGACTATAGTCTTGAGGAAACATAAAGAGCTATTTGATTGGATGGATAGTAATCCTATATGAAGAGAATTGGATTTTTGAACATTCACATCCATTATCATGGTGTAAGTTTCACAATACAACACCAGCCATCTCAATGTAGGATGTGATTCTACTAGAAAAAATAATTGGCCCGAAACATATTATATATATTAGGATGTGTGTTATTCTCCTTGAAATAGTTATGAGGAAGGGGAAGAAATAAAATATTCTCCCCTGTTGTTTGAGGAAGGTGTATCAACTACCCTTTATAAGAATATTCTAATTAATATTGTTTAAAATAATACATGTGACCATTATTGGTAAATTCCACCTTCAATAGTAATGAACATTTATAATACGTATCCTTATTAAAGAACATCAAGATGAGTTCTTGTTATATTACAACTATGTTCCTTGTTTAAATAAAAAAATGGATACCCATATTTTAATTCTATCAAATGAATATAATATAAAAAAAGATTTTAGGAGAATTATTCTAAACCATTATTCCATTGTAGAAAAAAATAATAGATACCACTTCATTTGAGATGTTTAGTAATAGATATGAAATGAAAAAATATCTTCCAACAATAAAATGAATGGGATGATTGTGTTCTGTATTTATTTTTGGGATCTCAACTACTACTGGCCAAAATACTATTTCCAAGTTGTAATCATCAACCTATTAATCGATGAAACTATGGGCTTCCATTAATTCTCTATCATGGATATGTATTCCTATTATAGTATAATTTCAATTGGTAACAAAGATGGGGATTCCATTTCATTTATTAAATCCCATTGGTTAGAATATAATAAGGTGATTCCTTTTTTCTTGCAAACTATAAATTATACCTACCATAGTTCCACTCAAATTACATTGAATCCCCTTTTAAGGATTACATTAGATTTCTATATGGAATATTAGGATGTCAAATCATAATGTAATAGTGATCACCTTAATGATATAGAGTTAGTTTTTAGAAAGTTACACTAACAATTTTTGAATATGTATACTTCAATTATTTTAATGATAACATTAGTTAAATTACATTTATTCATAGTATTCCATCAAGGAATCATGACTGACTGTGAATATTCCAATAAGATACATGATATTCTTCATCTTAAAAACCTCATGGAATTATAAGGACTCTGGTGATCTTTTTCTAATAATAGGTGGTTCATAATAATTATTGATGAAAAGTGTCTATCATTTATAATGATGGTAAATAAAGGGTTCACCTATCAATGGGATGAATATTCCCATGAAGAGATTCAGGATCTTGATTATCCACATAAACAGATAAATTTTTATTACATTTTTATCACTGGTTATAATAATCCTGGTTTATAAAATCCACAGTTAATTCATTTTACAATTGGAATCAAAATTATCATCATTTTAATGATTATGTTATATAATTATAAATGTTTGTCCACCTTAACATCAAATTATGAAAAATAAGCAATTTTTTTAATATAAAAGGAATCTTGAAATATTCATCCATAAATTAAATTTATTATTGGAAAACAAGATTGGTATTTATCCCAAATGAATATGTGGATATAGAAATTCAACACAACGGAATATGAATTAATATATAAATATATATGGAAAAAATGATAAAACATTCATTGGTCAATGAATAAAGATAATTAAATCTTTTAAAGGTAATCCATGAAGAACTAGTTGATGTTTAAATTATGGGCAAGATTTCAGGGCCCAAAAAGTCACCCCATTGAATATAACATCCAAGTTAAAAAAATATATATTGGGTGAATTGTTTTTAGATATTATAGAAATATGGGGAAACATTTTTATCTTATATGATCAAATAAATTACACCATCTTAAAGATTTATTGATAAAGTAAACAACTGGGACGCAATCCCACTTTGAATGTTTTTGTCAAAGGTTGAAATGTATACAACAATTATTATTTAAGATGAAATATTCTAACCCAAAATGATTATGATTAATTTTTTTCTTGAAAATAAAAACCTACGCTCTAATACATACTATATATATATGTTCTGGTGAAATATTTGTTATTTTTTTCATTTGCAATACACAATTTTATTTCATATAAAAGATAAATATTCAATTTTATGTTGTTCAAATTAGTCACATTTCATAATTAATGTTCTATATTATCTATTATTATGTTTATATTTATATGTGTGTATATATATATATATTGTAAATATAGTTGTCTATATGTGTTAATTTACTAATCCCAAAATTTTAAATATATTTCACACTATTGGGGAGTGTTTTATATTTCTTTATTTTCCCTCATACATTCCCCCTAATATTAGTATACATCCCATTTTACTTTGAGAAAATTATATCAATGGAATAAAAAAATTATAATGGGTTGATTTTATGGATTTCCATTGTCTTTATTATATTTTACATTCTGTGATTTAATTAAATTTTTTTCTTGAATGAGAGAGATCTATTAGATGATTTATTTTCATCCCTTTAATCTTATAATTTTAAAACTATATATAACGTGTGATAGAAATATTTTTTTCCATAAAGTGATCCTTAAATTTATCTTTTATATTCATAGGTGATAATAATTTTCATTATAAAGAGATTATTTCAATTTATATTGTGTATATAAATTATCTAGTTCACTGATACATCATAAATTTGTAAAATTATAAATCTATTTAAAAAAATTAAGAAAACTAGATATAGATAGAACCTTGTATGGTCCCATTAAATTAATTCATTTTAATTAAAATATTTTCTTATTCTTTATTCAAATAACATCAAATAAAATAGTTTTCTACTTCATAATGAAATCCCTAAACATATAAGAGTGGTTAGAGGTTTAATTATTCAGTATATATGGGATAAGCACTAAGATCCCAATACAATTGAATTCTTCAACCATTTTTGTATATTTGGAAGAAATTTTTTTTGGGATCATTGTTGTAGACCCATGTATGTAACAAAGAAACCCATATTCTTTTATCAATGAAATTTCCCATTTATCATCCACAAATCTCATACTTTTACCATTTCAATATCTGTATTTCATTTTACACCAATAACCATTCAATTTAATTATTTATGTAGGATGATCATATTTTAATGGAATCAACTCATCCAAGTGACCATCTATAATTAAATACAAATTTTCTGAATATTCACGAATGTAAATATAAGTTCGCTATAATGTATAATTTTTTTGAACAAATACAAACATGGAGAATATCTCTCAACATTATAAAACCACCAAAATATTATGGAATACAAAATTATAGGGATAATGAAATATTATGGAATATACATTAAACTCTATATAAGAATGTCAAACATATAGACCATATGAAAGTCCAGGATGTTAATTTCTTTTTCTTTTTTTATAATTTATGAGAAATTTGACTACAAATTAAATAGTTTTAAAAATATTCTTTTAATTGTAAAAGATATTCTAGGAGGAACATATATAGAGGTCAATGATCTATATTATAAAAAACCAATGTATCAATGTCTATTCAATCCAAGGTACATTAATCAATGGTTAATTCATTAGAGGTATTATAAACAACCAAAAGAATTTCAATATCCAAAAATGTCCAAAAAGAGTTCCAAATCATATCAAATTTAAGACAAAATGATGATAATTATTATATCCCATAGTGAAATACCAACCTCACATGAAAAAATAAATCATCCAAAATGACTCTACACCTTTGATACACCATACAATGCATCCCCATGTCCAATTTAAACCACAAATATTACATGATATATTTTACAGTCTCATGGGGAGAATAGATTATAAGGATTCATCAATAATATTTGAATTAAACAATATTAAAATAATAATTCCACATATTCCCACTCAGGATGTCCCTTCCACAACCACAATGAAATAATATTTTCACACACAATCCTCTCATGATAAACATAGAGTTGTGACAACCTTAAAGAGTTGTAAAAAAGTTATAAAATTGAACTAATGGTTCTTATACCATCAAAGGCTCTAAATTATCATGGTAAATAAATGAATCATATTTATTATTTGATAAATATGAGTAGTTTCATGAGGTGAACATTTATGGGAATTGATAAAATTGTGGGAACATCAAGGTGCAATTCAAGGATTTATAACTCAAAAAGAAATTTTTTCCTATATTCAAAAGAGGAAAATTTATCTTTTTGTATTTAATATTCTGAATATATATCAATAAATTATTTTTTAAGACAACCAATCACAATAATATTTTTAAAATTCATGATAAAATTACATATAATAGACCATAACAATGGTATTCCAAATTTTAAGGTGAAAACATCATTTATAATGTAACTAATTGTATCAAAATATTTGAAAAAATAAAAATAAACTTTCATTTAAATTCACAATATAATTCATATAATTTCAAAAAACAAATGATCAAATTAAAGGTTTTAACAGCCAATATAAAATATTAATTTATGGGGGGAAACCAAAATCATCAAGTTTTCATTTCATTTTATTTACAAGATAATCAAGGGGGAATAATCATTTAAGAATTAAGAAACTGTATGAAATCAATTAGAGAAACCCTATTGGATATTACTTGGACTATACCACTCATTAGAAAACATATCATTTTACTTGTATCATCTATTAAACAAACAAAATATCTTATTGTAATGGTAAGGGTACAAAAACAAATCTTTATGATGTTGAAATCTACTTTTATATGAGTTGAGAGGATTCACATTACGATAAATACATTAAACAAAGATACATTAAGGAGTAAACATGGATTATTTTTAACTTTTTTTAATTTTTTTTTAATTTTCTACTTTTATCAAATAAAATATAATAAATTTTATTTTTTATTTCCTACAATTATGGTAACCCATTTGAGAATCCATTCATATAAATATTATTAATTTTATAAGATTAAATTGATGAAGAATTTTTGGATTTTCGATCGAACCACTTTTCATCTAGTGTTTAAACCCAACCATGATTTATTCTATAGTTTTATACATGGGGTATAATGGAATTGAGATTAATTTCTTACTTTTGCGTCTTCATTTTTAAAATAATTTATTTTTTTCATGATAACTATTCAAATATTAACATTGATCTTTTCAAATTAGCTGTATTAATAATGGTGATCTCTCTATTTATTTTTATTTCATGAACAATAGATTCTCTATATTCTATTGGGTGTGGGTGGAAAGGAGAGATTACGAGAAAAAGAATTCAGAATATTATGAAAAAAATAATTTATGTATCCTATAATGTAGTAATATACTTTATGATCAATCAAAACTCATTTTCAAAGATTTGTAATTCCTTGATTCTAATCATTATGCATGTTTATCTTCATTACCATAAATTTGGTAAGCCTATATGTTTGATGTTATTTTACCTCATCTATATTTTCATCAATTTAATGTAAAGACCATAATTCACATATTTTATATATTGGGGGTATTTTCAAGTAAATGCGATCCATTTTTTTATAGAATATGTTTTTGATTACATTATTTTTTATTTTAGTATCTAGAAAATTAAAGGAAAAATAATGAAACATGAATTTTCCATATATTGAATTTTTTGAGCAATTTGGTGGAAATTGATACTTAGTGATAATTCCTCAACAATTTAATGGCCATAGTTAGTCTCTAAATATCTTTTATATAGTAATGAAGTGAAAAATTTGTGGCATTCAGAAATTTGGGATAGTGAATCCATAATTTTCTTTCAAGAATATATTCAATAGTTTTGTACTATGGATAAAAATTATAAATTAAATTAAATTGAAATACAAAAAATAAATATCACAATAACCTTCATGTTACCATGTGATTTTTGCATTGGGATTTAATTTATTCTATGGGATGGAAAATGACACCCATGGCTTTGGTGATAAAAAATTACATCTTCCTACATAATTGGAATTAGATGAAGTGTAGAAGTGAATTTCAAAAAATTAATGATCATGGGATTGATATTTGATGGAATATTATTTTATTGAATTATGATAATGGGATTCATAAAATTTTTATATGAGATGATTATAGGTAATATAAAATATTAAATGCTTTCAAATAAGGGAAAAGCATTTTGATCTCTATATGAAGTAATTTTTAAGGTCTTTATAAAATTCATGTTTTTAGGGAGTTATTATCCATGAAAAGTGAATATTTTTCTTATATATTGAGAAGTTTAATTTTCTTTGATCATGATAAAAACTCATGTTAATTAATTTTTCAATTTTTAAATTATTTTCAATTCATATTAAAAATGTTTCATTCTCTTTCCACATTAGCATCAATATATCGAACACTCACTTTTCCTATTTGAATTATAAATTTCGGTATTTTAGTAATAATTATTTTATTAATTTTTTCTCATGTATACTAATCATTGATTTCCAATTTCTATTGGACATATTGGTCCATAAATTTAAAAATATATGGGAGAAGTATATTGGCCATCATGATACTAATGAATATGTGGAACCCTTAATTCAGTTAAAATACATCCATTATTTTATCTAAATATAGAATAATTTATTAGCATTATTCCATTAAAAGGATACTATAGATAAATGTTTATATGGAAATTTGATCCAGAAGGCCTAAGAAGAATATTAAATTATGGTCTAAACTTCATGGACCAAAAATTTAGTCAAATATTTCAACAATTAAATTTGTATTACATTTATTATTGGGATTAAATTTTTCTATATGATTGTATACATATAAGGAACATTGTATCTCTTCTTCAGTCTATCAAATTAAACCATCTAGAAGATATTTCTTGCATCAATAAAAGCGATGAAAGATATCTACAAATTTTTACAAAGGATGAAAAGTATATTTTCAATTTTATTCCCACCCAAATATTCCTAACCATATATATTGGTGTGACATTAAATAATGGTAGATTGATCTATAGAATATGAAATTCTGAATTGGAGTGGTGTTGTTGAATAAATTTACAGATTTTTTATTTCATTTCAATTGAAATTTGTTTCTACTGGACTACCTATACATGTTATATTTTCAATAGTATATTATTCAGTTTAATATTTTTTCATAACAAAACTTCTTATAAAGTTATTATTATTTTTATATATCAAATTTATATCCATAGATAAATGTGTGGATTAATTAATAGTCAGATTCATGATATTCATCGCACCATGGTGGGTTTTTATTTTATTTTAAATTTTTATCTTATTAAATCCCATATGTATTTGTAAAGTTATTTTCATGAATTAATATTTACATAAATATAATATTACCCTCTTATAAGATGAATTTATGGATTTAAATAAGTTGGATTGCATGTTATGTTATCCGATTTAAACATATAATTAGTTGTTTATTTTAATAGCTCCATTCAATTGTATATTTTCTTATTCAACCTCATGACATTTTCAAACTAAAAATTTTGTGTGATTGTTTCAAAACATTCATGGGATATATTATGAAACTTATCCCCTATAATCATAGGTGATTCCACCTAAAATTATGAAATGATTAAATTAGTAATTTATGGATGGTTTTATCATTTATTAATCACTTAAAGAATTATTTAACCTAAAATTATCTATAAAAAATTATCCAATGTAGCCTTAGAAACAAACTAGGATAAACAATAAATATGTTTCCACATATAATTCAAAAAAAACTAAAAATAAGAGTTCCTCAAAGTATAATTCCTTGGCCTCTTTGGAATCTATGCCATAACAATTATATAAATAATTACTTCTAACCTTATGAATATTTGGGCAAACGAGAACTCAAACTATATTTTCTACACCCACCATTATTTATTAAATGACTATAAGGGAAGAATATAATTCTCAATGAGGAAAACATGAAATAATATAATAGTTCCATATTTCACATAAGATTCTATAGAAATGGAACATATTTTATGTTACCATTGTTTTTTGATGTCAGATATTAAGAAATGATCTTATGATTTGGAAAAAATATTACACATATTGATTTTCATAGTTCAAATGTTGAGTCACTATTTATAACACCATACGATCCATGTAGTCTCTTATTGTGATCATCTAAAATACATATTCAATATTCTTAGGTAAACAATTCATCTTGAGTTATGGATTATAAATCTACAATAATTTAAAATATAATTCATTAATACAAATTTGATGAAAGAGAAATATATAATTTATTTCCTCATGAAGCATACTATCATATTGTTAAAACTATTGGATAAAGATATCACTAAGTATAATGTATTCTCCCTATATGATACCTTCTATAAAATGGGGATACACTTTGATAGTTCCTATAGGATATTAGTAGGTGGATTGTTCAAAAATCCAAATGTCAACAAGGTCATCTTGTGGACTTTTTTCATTTCACAAAAAATATAAATTCCTACTTTCATCTTATAGATTTCAGAGAGATACAATAAAAATGATGTAGAATACCAGAACATTATCATTTTCAAGTATTACATGCAATATCAATTACATGACCAAGTGTTATGGGTGACTAAAATTTAGTTATTAAGAAAATTAGTGGTCACTATTGCATCCTGATTAAAGAGTCTGTTACCATTCCAAATTATTTATATGGTTGATGGATGAATTCCCCATTGAGATAGAGTTTTCATCCAATTTTATAGAAAATTATCAAGAATATGAAATTTTAAAATAAATTATATCCTTATATGTTCAATATTATGATTTCATGATCATTTATCTCACATATTTGATGGTTATTTCTCTGCTTTTAAATTATTTTATAAAACAAAATAATGATCTGATCATAGTAAAGGAGGAGGATAAATGTTTACACACTATAGTTGACAAAACAACCCGTTAGTTATCCCACATAGTAGAGTAACATAAAATTAGATTTCATAAATACTACTAAGAGAGGGAATAATAGATTCCTTGATGAGATGAATAATTAACCACATTATAATTTCTCAAATTCCATAAAGGTCCTCTATGTGTAATTAGTTTATGGATTTCTCCATAAGTGAACTGAATGATGAGAGAGAATTTATGTTTTGAAAGAAGTGCATGCCAATGTATGTAGTTTATAATAGTCATAAACAAATATCATCTATCAAATTGATATATATTGATTCTTATAGTAATAAATGATGTAAGATTACATGGAATTCATGGAGAAATTTTATAGAATCAAGATACATGTAAAATTCATTTGTTAAACATTGGTGTTCTTAAATTAGAGAATATATTGGATATTATTTCATATATGGTTATATT
Organism: Viscum album; assembly: GCA_963277665.1. Lineage (NCBI taxonomy): Eukaryota > Viridiplantae > Streptophyta > Magnoliopsida > Santalales > Viscaceae > Viscum > Viscum album. The sequence goes on from OY728140.1 coordinate 1,107,488,934, forward strand.
TCATGGGTCCATACACTCCAACCACAAAATAACTTTCCAATTTAATTATTTATAACATATATTTCTTATCTTACTGGATCAAGTGGTGCCTCTCATAGAATTTTGAATGAAAGAGTTCCTCAATTTAATGATATGTAATATCAATACTGAATTTTTTGTTTCTCATAAAATAACAGGGGATAGAAGAAACAATTTATATGATTCCTAATTGATAATTATGTATAGATATTAAAATATCAGGTATAATCGGTCATCCCACTATCATAATTTAGAAAATGGACTGATATATGCCTTCGTAAAATGTATATTTAATGAAAATCAGATTATGATGGATAAATATATGATATATTAGAATAGAGAATCCTAATATATTTTATGGGGTTATTCAACCTTGTCCTATACTATAATATCAGGAATCAATACTCAATGGTGTACGAGATTATGGCAGTTCATTTCCTTGTTGATAAATTACATTTTATTCTATATATATTTGAAATAATATATCTAAATTTGATCTGTATCAAATACAACTTTATGAAATATAGTGACGAGTACAGAAAAGGCTTTCCACACTACATGACCTAGAAATCCATAAAAACTATGCAACATGTATTTTCAATATGAATGTTCACATTTTCTTATTCATCAAATGACAAAAAATATTTTCCATATCAAATCCTTTGATACCTATGATTATACCCAAAATTATTGATTACAAGAGGTATGGTCCTTATTCTATAATCTGTGTCAACAATAACAGAGTTGAAACACTAAATACAATAGACATAGAGTTTATTCTATATAATATATAGTTTACCCTCTGTGGAATTGTGCTACCAAAAGTGGTCTATAATATATCACATATTTCTCATACATATGAGCCAGACCAAATATGGGTTCCTGGTTTACTAGTTTACCAGATCAGGTAAAGTACTCTTTAAAAACATTAAAATGGATGAAATCATTTTTTCCGATAATGTGAGTCCAATTTTTGTGGATGATACCTTTACTAACAACTTGTGGATTGATTCTTTTTTCAAATGGGTTAAAAATTGATGCATATATATCATATACTAAAATGAGATATAGATGTCATTTTTAAGCATATGTATAGCTCAGTGATGTGATATTACAAATTCACATTGGTTTTTATCTTTCTCACTCTCACCATGGCACCCACACATTAATAACATCTTATTCTTCATAGGGGTTTGATATGTGAATAAACCCTTTTGATATACTACATATGGATTGATTACTTTTATCAAAAAAATTATTGACACATAGATCTATTATTTTGTGCCCAACCCAAAAATTTCCTTCAAAATAAATCTTTCCTAGATCCCTATGCTTGGATAAAACATTAATAAATTATGAACATCATATACTATGATATATAGAATCTCATTATACATAGTAAATCTCATATATTATTCAAGGTCCAAAAATAAAAACCATAATCATAAATCCTTATTATGTGGGAATTTTCTAGTTCATATATGATTATATATGTTTCCAATACATTGATTCACAATATCATGAAATCTTATCATTTGTCATGGTTACAACAACGAATCATTTTCATGTTCATATAATTTACCATAATTCAAAAAATACCCATATTGATAATTTTATGTTCCTTGATCATATTTATCTCTTAGATACATAGAGTTCCCTAATGTTCTCAACCTATGACCAACCAAAAAACCTTCAACATTTAATCATGTATTCTATCCTTTTAATTAGATCTCAAAAACATTATTGGGGGATTTTACTATATCCATGTACTAGGTTGCAATTATTTTAATTTTTCATAGTTTTTAGACCTGATTCATTTAATGGATAAATTCATCTCATGATAGCATAAAAATCCATGTTACAGATATATCCCTTACACATCACCTAGATAAGTGTAAATATATTTTAAAATAAACACATTTTGTTTATTTTTTGTTATTCTAAGATCTATAGTGATGTATAAATCATTTATCATGTTCTAAGATAATAATTCTATTTTTATCCCATCTTTCTACTAACAAAACTCTTATATCTATGAAATATTTTTTTGTTATCCCTCATTAAAACCATTATTAGATAAAAAAATGTGTGACGACATTAATTTCCATATACATATGAATGTTCAGTCTCAATTATTCAAATTAGGATCATCAATAACCCTGCATTAGGATGAATTAATTATCATTTATCTTGTGAATGAGCCAGATACACAAAGTGAATTTCCTAAGAAGAAAATGTGTATTGATTCCTATTTTTATAAGATATATAGGGATTTATGAACCATATGTATTAGTCACAATCACAAATTACCATCCACTTCCACCGTATCTCTAAATTTCATTATAAATCATCCTTTTTCAGTTTTGGACTAGAGTATTCCATTCACCATTTTAATTCAACTTTCATTGAATGAAAATTAGTTAATTGGGTGTTTTAATAACTAACATCCTTTTGTTGATATTGGTAACAAGTGTCTCTTGATCCATAATAACCTTTATGATTTTTCATAATATATATCCTAAATATTTGTCACTCTTGTATCCAACTAGTGGTATATTTTCATACTCTTTATATGACCCTCTAACTTTATATACCCTAAACAATATTTATGTGGAACATTCATTAAAATATAATCAATGTTCCTCTGAACATATTAATTCCATTTCATTATCTCTTGATTCAAACTAATCAGGATAATATTTACACAATTATCATTCCTTGTAAAAAAATTGAATCACTCCTAGATTGTGAAACCCATTTTAGTTGTCACAACCAAATTCTTACTCTTAGCCCTATAACCTTAAACTATACATTGTATACACTACACAAGTTTTCTTATATTTGTTTCATCATCATATATGTGGGTTCAATTCTACCCTTAAAACCAAATGATAAACACATCAGTCTGATAACTAAAACCATAATCTAACTAAATATTCAATTTTAATGTGTATGTACACCAATATGGTTACTCAACTCAGGTCATATTTTTGTGACTTTACAGAAATATAGACATCTCATAAATTAAAAAAATATATGACATTAAAAAACAAAATCATGTTTTTAAATGCTGTTTTATTTTAAACAAAAAATTATTTGTACTAAAATTATTACTTTAAACTACCAAATAAAATAGTCATAGTACATTATACGTTGAAAATTTATAAAGGGAATCATAGGAAAATATTGAATCTATAATATATAAGAATAAATCGTTTATATCATAATAAAAACATTGAGCATTTGAAAAGGGAATCTGGCTGAATATTGTATAGATTAAAACACGTAAAAAGAAACAAAAAATATATTATTTCTTTCTCACTAATCATTTCCCCTCCCACAGATTATGTAATATTTATGTACCAAATTAAAGCACATAAATATTTTTTAGGACCACCATTCAACCATGAAATAAATCTTCTCACAAGGTCTGCTAACATTGGAAAATGTTATATCATATTTCTTAAAAATATATATATTTTTAGATAACTTGGTAAAATATAATAAAGGATATATTTTTTGATACATGATCCCTATCTAGAAATGATCCTTTCATTTCATAATCCTTCTTCATAATTAAGCTATACAAGTTCATTCTTGTCTTTATATATGAATGCTATAACAATGGATTATAGTGATGGTAATTGGCTCACATATCTGGCCTCCCTATATTAATATAGGGTTAGTGGTTTAAGATGATCTCTAACCATTAACTTATACCATATCAAAATAGGCTAACATTATCTTAAAGTGATGGGAATCGTAATAAATATTCAGCCTTCTAACAGCTATCTAAGTGTACATATTCAAGAGGTAATCAAACATCATAATATTATTTCATAAATAAATTCCTTCACTTGAAGTGATAGTATTTTAATGTATATCTAACTTACCAATCTATATATAAGAAAAAATACCTTAATGATCCTATAATGATTAATCATTTATTCATCAAATTATGTTTTATGAATTATGATTAAATATACCAATTTATATAAAATTTTCAAACTGGTTAAATTATTATTATGTTCCACTTTATGTTTTTCATAGATTTTAATGAATTGATATCAAAATAATAAAAGATAAAAAATTAAATTTATTTATATTGCAGATATATATAACTATTATTCAATCAAGAGATTAAAATACACAATCTAGAGTCTCGCTATGGCCATTTATAAATGGAAGGATAAATTTATTTACTCTAACCTAAAATACACAATGCACACTAAAATAATGATACTTGAATATTCCTAGATAGTGATGGCTTGATAGAGCTCAGCCAACATTACATATTTTACTTCTTCATAACATGATAAATACTCTACCTTTATGCTAACATCATCAATTCCATTTCATTATCCTCATCTTTTTATTAATTATCCTCTTTTTATTTCTCTGTGGGGTCCATCTATCGACAAATTGGGGAAACTAAGTATCTTCCTTCTCTATGTTTATGTTTTTGTTAATATTACAATTGAGAATATTTTTATGATTAGTAAATGTTTTTAGTGATAATATGTTTCTAGTAATCTATTGATTATACTCTTGGTAATATCATATAATGTTCCTTCAATCACTAACAGTAACCAATCACCCCCTTCACACTAGCATGGATGATGCTGAAATCATTCCCACAATACACCAGAGTGGAGAACATGTGTTTAAAATGATGTTGTTAGACTCAAATTAGACAAGGGAGGGTCCATGGAATCACAAAACAAATTTTCCTCCATAACCACTTCTATATAATACATTAATGTGAGGTCAACTCTAAGTGTGAGTTATAGTAGATCATAATAACTTTTTTATAGTAATGAACCACATAACATAAAGAGTTTTTGGAATCAATATCTAATGAGTGATTTTCCATAAAACAAATTTATACGATTGTAAATTCTAGTGGTAGATACACAGATGTTAATACCCCTTGAGTTTTTATATTCAATGGTATGGTTAATTTGGTAATAATAAAATAATGAATTAGTATTTAAACACCAAGTAAGGTTGAATATAAGGAAGTTTTAACACCAATCATCACATACAAATGTGTTTGAATAATTAACCATCAACACACCATATAAAATCATGATATAAGGGACATCTTATAAATATATCTGCATAGGACTTCATGATTTCCAATCCCCCTTTAATAACCTTAAATCTCATAGTGGATTTGGACGCTCAAAATGAATTTCAGGTCAAAATTTTATCTTTTACAACCTTTTGGAGATACACACAAATATCTCAACACAAATTACCATGGATGGTAAATTAATAATAAATATCTTGATAAAACACCATCCCATTTATATGTACATAATGAATAAACCTTGGAATAAGGATGACCAAACCATATTTCAAAAGTGATGATGTTTTCCATAAAGTAAAAATATTATGATGTGTTTTCACCAAATTGTGGTGATGATCTAATTCCATACTCTCTTTGATTCCTGAATTTTCATTTCAGGGAGGATAAATTCTATGTGTTCAGATAGGTTTTTCTCTTATATAACCCAAATCCCATATCCCATGATTCTCAGATATAGCTTTGAAATAGTGGATGGATTAGAGTGGAATTAGAGATTAAACTCCGGAAATAAGTATATATATGTAACATTTCCATCCAATCCCTATGAAAAGATAGAGCTCAATATATGTTTATTTCTATCATATGTCTAGTTCTTTTGAAAAAAATTACATTAGATAAACCATTTTCTATGGTACCTAGAACAATCCTATAGAGTTGTATACTGCTACATGGATTTGTTCCAGGTGGGTAGGTTAAAATTATTCTTCAACAAGTTTCATGTTTAATAACCCAGGATGATCATTATGACACTATATGAATACTATATCAATATAATGGGTGATGGAGCCCTGTTAATCTTTCTTAATGTCTACGGAGGATATGAATTATGAATTCCATGACAACATGATATGTAAAAAATGGAATGACTTTTTCACATTCTGTGCGAGTGATATGACTTGCATCTTCCTTGTTAGTTCATTCCCTTACATTATGAGGACTGTCACAATTGACTCCATCCTCACCATCATCTTCATTACTACCTAACTATTAATCCAAAAAGATAATTACACCTTTTGATTGAAATTTTTGAGCTTTAAATTTGTAGATTATGAATTCATGTTTAATCATAAAAGAATTATGTTCATTTGGATGATTCTCATGGTATATGATGAATGGGACAATGACCTACCTGAACCCTATTAAATAACCGTCATCCTACATGAGTGTATCTCAATTCCAATTTCCCAAAAAATATCTCCTATAATAATGATAGTATCACATGGATTCTAGAAATTGATCATTAGAGTGTAAGGGATAAGAGATCATCCCCACTAATCATTAGAGAAGGGTCCATGTTCCTCAATAATTTCTCATTCATATGGATCACTGCATGCTCTTATTTCATGTGCCTTTATAGGGTATTCCCAGCTCCTTTTATTTCATTTATTATTTTTTACTTTGGTAACATGTGGACACTTGATTTGTTTTCAAAAAATAAATTGGTTTTATTTAATGGTATAATAATGTATCTGATTTACCACACTCAATTGATATCATTATGATGAAATTAACACATATGAGGGTGACTCTTATCCCAATATCCTTCTATTTAAGAAACATCTAGAATAGATGTGTGATAAAAGGTATTTTTTTATATTTGAGACTTCAATGGACAATGGGATAATTATTGTTTTATGAAATATAAATAAAACATGAACTTATATGCTGGTTATACCTTACTAATAGTCTTCTTATAAATCATAGATACCAGGACACCTCTATTAGATTCATCATAAATTCACACTGATGTTATGTAACAATCATGTTTTCAGTGATTCTCCCAGTCTTCACTGGGTATAGTTAAATGAAAACCCAAATATATAAATTAAAACTATATCTAATGTATCGATCACCATGTGGGGAAACCATAAATCTAGCTATTCAATGGATGAAATGTTTGTATTAAGGACCTATAATTTTATTGGACATTAATGAACTCATATCCACCCAATTTAAACTAAACCAGGCAGATAATTCTGAAAAATATCAAAGAAGCATAAATATACCCCTACCCCTATTTTGTTTCATTTACTGAATTTATATCATATTAGAAATCAATGATTCTTGGTAACACTATAAACCAATTTCAAACTAATGAACCATCACAATCGTCATTATCCTTCACACATTTTGAGACTCACTTTCTAGAAGGATATATGTATAAAACATTTTCTTTAATGATTCATGGGTAAAAAATTATTTAATCATAGGTTTGAACCCCAATCCCATTTTTAAACCCTCATTTCTCGACTGTTAACCAGTAGAAATCAAGAATGTAGTGTTTCATAATGGTTGGGTAACATTATGGTCTCTATATCTGTGATACTTATATAGTCAATATAACAAATAGTTTAGATCAAGTGTCAATGGGATAATAAACCAATTTTAAAGGAGGGGAGGGGGAAGTTAAAAATACATGGTCCTCATAAGAAACTAAATACATCCATTAAATGAAAATGATTCCTTTTAAAAACTGTCTCATTCAATGTTTAACATAATTAAATAATAATTTATTTATCCTTAGATCAGATCCTCTATGATCATCAATAATTCTAAAAGACATATCTTAATATCCCCATGAATAATGTGTAATGTATTCTGTTCTATGATAAAACATCTTTTTATGTCTAGGATGATCTAAATCTTATAGAGGTAAAATTATTTTTTCACCCACACTACATTCTATAGTCATACATCCCTAAAATAAACCTCAATCCCTTAAAATATATTGATCACCTAGATACACTAGGTAGAATCCTTAAAGTGAAATAGTTTTGTAGATTTCCTATGGATACACTAGGCACAAACATTAAATAGACGTTGGTAAACAATCCTATGATGTTCTTTTAGAGGTGGTTTTCCCTTTTGATGACTCTCTCATTAAGAATAGTCATAGGTGCCTTTAATTATGAAATATATAACACTAATACTATGATATGAGATTGGAATGATGTGGAAGATATTATAGCGTAATGAAATATAAAATTTTGGGGTTGTAGTTTAATATTTGAGCATTTTCACTTTACCATCATAATATCATGATGTTATTTAGGGTGATTCCATTTTTCTTAACCACATTAGACCTATGTTATTATTTCTCTATCCTTTTATTCATTCAATATACAAATTCTCAAAATTTCATTTCTATTCATGAGATAAGGGTAATGGAAACACATTAGACCATCCAGAAAATTCCTTCCCTAGATTTTTGTTTCATTGAGAATCTCATCAAATATGTTCGTTTGATGTATTTTATCTTCATAAATTCACATAGGACCACTAAAAAATTTATTTTATAACTTATATCCATTAAAACAAATGATTTTTGTGAATTCTTCCACATATCATTGAAAAACGAAATTTTATTAAACTTATTGTTCATAATGTAAATGTTGGACTCCCCCAATGGTTCATCACTATAGAATAATTGACCTATGATTAGTTTACAAATAGTGGATCCATACATTTTATGTACATAACTCTTTGAAACTTTTATTATATCTAGGACATGTACATTAGTTGAATTAATCCAAATGAGCCAATTATCTTCATTTAAAAAAGATTCAAACAAAAAAAATGCTATTAAATTGGGACTCCTCTCTAGACAATGGTTTTACATTATTATTATACCACACATGTTTGATTTTCACCCATTGGTCATGTTTTTTATTAATAATGGGAGTCAATAAGTTCATAATGGAGTGTACCTCAGGTGGTCCTCCCTAAACGATAGGGTCCTCAAGGTATTTAAAATTTTGTATTCCCTTAACAATAATGATTTACTCATTGAGGATAATAGTGGGATACTATTTTGACATGGACAATAATCCTAACCACTCTATGACGACCTCTAATAAACCAGATATAATCAATTAGCATCTAGGTGTTACCTTGTTTTACATGATATATTTATCTTAGATGAAAACATTCTCACACTATCTACTTTTCCCATGTTGTAAAATTAACATGATTATCTTGTACCCAAATAATTCTTCAATCATATTATTTTTTTCTATTAAATTAGAAATATATTCCAATGATCCACTAATCTAGTGTATATCACAAATCTTCCTCAATGGGTCATATCTGAATAGAATATATTCTTCCAACCTTGTATAGGGACTAATAGAGATGAGTTAAACAATTATGTAATGATCCTTAGATAATATTTAATACCTAAACATGTTCTTTTTAATGATATAATCCTTTTGAACTATCAAAGATCCACACTTACCTTGAGCCTCAAACTAGGTCCATGAATTTACCATACCCTCTCATCCTTAGTTACAAATAGATTGGATGATCTAGAAATTGATTATAATGTATAAGTCACTTTCAACACATTTCAAGACACATTTCACATAGTATTACATTAAAAATCATGTTCAACTACGCATAATAAGTATTGGTCATTTTACATTTAGCTAAAGGATACCATGTTCTTAGACACATGACCTCAAAAGGTACATACTTTTTTATAGACACATGTATTTAAATGAAACATAATGGTCTTTATCACATGACTATAAATTGTACAAAAAGTCACATAATGTCTCACTAATCTATGTGAGATATATTTCCCTTCATAACTAAATATTGAAAACCCAATTATGTAAGAATTTTTTACTCCACAATACGTGCCACCTCCCAAGGTAGAGATATATTATTGAGTTCCCAACATTGTGTATATAAAATATATTGTAATAAAAAACTGTGTTTAGGATATTTATACTCTAATAAAAATAAATATTTCTATTATAACATGGAAAAAATCGATTACCCTTCCGACCAGGGTAACTAGTATTGTTACTACAAGGGTTTCACAAATATGTGTTAAATCTATAAGAGAGATGTAGAATAGAAAATAACACCCCTTAATGTATGATATAACATATAATTTTATCATATTATGAATGGTACCATCATTATAAAACCAATTGATCTAGAGTATAACCACTTTTTCAAAGAAATAGAGTTTTATAAAACCCCAAAAAACTAAAAAGAACATTTTTGTGAACGGTAGAACCATCAAAATAATATACATGTCACATTTTTGAGTCACATAAAATAAACTATTTAAATCAATATATAATTATATATAATAAAATCTATATATGGTTTCTCATATATATTCTTTGATTCCAAATGATTAAATATAATAATGTGTTAATTAACATTGATTTCCAATTCATAGGTGACGTAAATGTGGATAAACATGAATAAATACATGGTCACTAACCAAAAATTTATGGGTCTTCCTCCTATAATTGACTTTAATTTTTATTAGATTTAAAAAATCATTTACCTTTTTAAAATCAATTTGACCTATTCAGTCATATATGGAACAATGATAGGCCTCTATAAATTGGATTCAGTAATATTTACTAATAAGGTACAGAATAGTACATTCTACAAAAATAATTTTCAAATATAGATAAGAGGAAATAGGTTTCGTCTTTATAATAATAATTAATCATTAATAAGTATAAAAAATCATCCCAAGAACTATTGAAATCCATATTATAGGCCCAAATTTTATAATCTTATATATGAGGGTTATTAGAAAATTATAAAATATTTTGAGTGTAATAAAATGTGATCAATTTTAATTGTGCAACAAGTGATCTCTACAATTATTTCCTAAATCTATATATTATCTGAAAAAGGTGATTTGAAAAAGTCTCATTGGTACTCTATTAATATAAACAATCTATTGGTGATGTTATGTCCTATATTCAATAATGTAAGGTAATTACATGATTTTTAAAATATAGTGAGTTTTCATGGTGGGGAAATAAAGAATGTAACAGTCGATATCATAGACCCTAGGAAAAAAATAGTTTTTTTGTCATGAAACTCTTCCTAAATTTAATAAATTTTCATACCAGTATAATAAAAATTTATAATTCCCTTAAAGGCTACTAGTTTTCCTCTAGAACCTATTAAAATGTGAGAATTAATAAATGAAACAAGATAACCCATATTTCATACATGGAAAAAAATATTCAATCAATAATATGATATATCATATAAATTATAGGGTAAATTTCAAATTGTGATAACTGACATTACTGTATAATATATTACATCATTCTAGCTAAAAAATAAAACATTCATGGAAACAATGGGATTAATTGAGAACATGAATGAATCAATCTGTATCCTCCCTACCATCGAGCCTATAAAAAAATATTGATATAATATTGATTGAGGATATATATGTCATTTACCCTTTTTGTGCAATATTCAAAGGTAAAAATCGTAAAATAATGTTCCCTTATAATCATAATAGATGTAAAAGAAAAAATAAACATTAAATTAAATAACGAATAATTCTTTCGTCACCAACTACACATTTACATATTAGGTATTTCTACATAGATAAAAATTAACCATGTCATTATTCACATGTTATAATGGACCAAAACAATTGTTGAACATATTCAAAAAATGGATTCGACATCCCATTTAGATCATGTTGATAAAATATATATTCAATGGACTTATTATTGGGGTCTTCTATGAATTATTCCATATTGGGATAGTCGATCTAGTACTTTCAAAGAATTTGATACTATAGAGAACTCTATAAAAGATTCAGATAATTCCATTCAAACTTTTAAACATGATGATAACCTCATGTTACCACTCAGAAATCCTCTAAAATCAAAAAATTAAAACATACCAAAGAGGAATTATAATATAATAAAAATAACTTACATGATTTCGTAAATGTTATAAGACAACCAATTGTAAATATATTCTTCAATCCATAAAACTCCATCCAACATTTTTCATTCGAAATTTACAGTTTTACCTATATTTTAATTTTAGTCAGTATAAATATATTTGTATAGAAGTCACACAATGATATGTCTGTATTTGAATCAATAAAAAATATCCAACATAAAATACAACATATCCAACATAGAAAATCTGAATTCAATCAAAATAAAAAAATCATCATCATTTCTAGTTCACAAATATATGTTGGCCTCAATCATTTCAAGTAGATGATATATTATGTCCTAACCCCTAAAACACCTATCATTATTCTATATTTAGTCAAAGTAAAATCACCTTAACATTAGTCAATGAGAAATAATAATAATCACGAAACATCACAAAAATAGATTCACTAATCCATTAGAACATCGCCATCAAACCCATCACAAATCCAACACAAAATAATAAAATACATGAATCTCAATATTGAAATAGAAATAAAAAAATATACATGAAGAAATATCATAACAAAAAATATACATTTAAAACTGTAAAAAATATAATCAACACCAAGAAACATTGTAAATCACCAAGATTGATAGTAACTGATATCACCATTCCATTATTTTATATCATTCCCAAAATTAGAATATTTCATTACATAATAATTTTAACTTGAGAAAAGATAGGTCTACTTCCACTAGATATTATAATAATATTATTAAATTACAATGCTTATAAACATTCACCCATATTTTCAACATTCAAAATCATATACTTGAAATTTCATAAGATAAAATGATCCTCATAACCATAGAAATATAATGAAAATAAAGGGTAGTGGTAAAATGCTCTGTAATGTAAAAATTAACATATCACCTTAATACAATGGGTGAGCAAAAAATTTTAAGTAAAAATATAATAATGGGATAATTATTTTAGTAAAATAACATGTAATCATAAATACTACTCTTATTTTATAATAGGATAGTATGTAATCCCATGTTATAAAAAATATAAAATCATGTAACGATTATATAAAAATGGGAAATATTCATTATCCATGGGTATAACATAGTCACATATCAAAATTATGTTTCACCAATTAAAGAATTAATACATAATGATGTGGAACAAGAATTAGTATCCATTTTACATAGTGGATTATTCATCACAATATTTTTTCTATTGGTTATCATCAATCAAAAACCTTTTACCATAGAAGAAAAGGATTAAAAACTACTTCCTATTTGTTATCGTAAAAAATATCCATTTCTCTGTAATCTATTGTGATTTAAATCATAAACCAAGCCATTGGAGGGATATATAAAGATCACCAGTCACATAAATATTTTCTATACATGTTTTATAAAAGGAAAAATATAATTATCACTTTACAAAAACTATTGGATAAGAATGAGTTTCATGTTACACTCTAATAAGATCCACATAAACAACCATATAAACTAAAAAAAATTGAAGAAGAATTCAGTAAAACAAATGAGTAACAACATAATATCATTTTAGGGTGTTTCATAAAACATAACATCAGGGAAAGTATATCCCTTTATATAATGATGAAAAATAGAAGTCTATTTTAAAACAACCAATTTTTTAAAGGAAACATTTTCGATATATTGAAATACCTTTATTAATAACCCATATTCAAAAAGGAGGTAATAATTCTTAAATTCTAAAAGTTTCAAATGAAATTATAAATATCACATCAAATGACACACACATATATATATATTAATACCTTTAAATTGATCATTTTTAGAATACGAACACATGGAATTAAAACAATGTTCCAATCAAGATATGAAGTTTCATTATTCAGAACATTATAATTTTAGTACGGGAAAATTAAAGTTAAAATCATTAAATAGTAGGGTTAATTTTTACTAAAAGGACTATATAAATCATCATATTAAATTGGAAGAAAATTAATTGATGTTTTTATTTCAATAGAACACATATAACTGCAAGTTTGAGATTTTGTTTACCAAATTCACATAGATACCACATATATAATGAAGTAAGAATATTCAGAAAAAGGGATTTATGAAGTGAAAATATAACAACATATTATTAAAAGCTAAAATAGCACATGGTATAGTCATAAAATATTTTCCCAACTTATAAGAAAAATGCAGAATAATGAAAATTACAAATCAATGAATGTGAATTGAGTAATCAAAGAACGATAAAATGTAAGGAATATTAAAATCAAAACATATTAAAATATATATATTTGAATTGATCCTAAAACCCCATTATTAATTATTTTTTCATCATATAATATCTCAATTAAGTAGTAAATACACCAAATAGAATTAATTATGTTCATAATTGATAACATGAAATAATGAGAGTAAATTGAGATAGAAGCTATTGACTTACTCGTATTTTTTTTCACGTCCACAAAATACCCAAAACAATTAAATATCATATAATTTCATTTATATATATACCAATTTATGTAATATCCTTAATTATTAATCATAATAAATCTATATTATTTTGTAATATAAATTTTTTTTATATTCAAATGAAATTTATAAGTACTAATCACTTCATAAGTTTTTGAAATTATTTTCATAAGGTTAAAAGATGAGTTATTATCATGGAATATTCTAAATAATATTTTATGAGTTAAGAGAATTATTATTGAAAAATTATGAGGCTTGTAGAGTCTTTTGATAGTTGAAATAAAGAAAATAAATAAAAAATTATGTGGATTAAAAAACTTTCTAAAATATTTGAATATAAACCATATTAAAATCATATAGAAAATCTGAGACCATCGCATTGTATGGGACACAGTTTTTACCCAAGGAGTGCTATGAAATGTGTGAGATTCTAGTGATCGGTCAAATAGTATATGGGGACAATTTATTTAATATATTTTATAATATTGTTTTTTGAATATAATTCAATGCATCCAATATATTATTATATATTAGAAAGCTAAGACCATTGTTTGATCTAGGATAAAGTATTTACCCTATGCAGGGTAGAAAACTTTTGAGTATTAAATGTTTAGTCTAATAGAAAATAAGGATAATTTCCCTAATTTTGTATTCTATTTTTTTCTCTAAATAATAAAATATCTTCCAAATGTTGCATCGTATGATAAATACAAGATTGTTGTTATGTCCAGGTTGTGTGTTATACCATAATAGGGATAGAAATTATTGTACACATCGATAATTTCATCAGGAAACTATTTATATTAATTTATTTAATAGAGATATTAAATAATTATTATTAATGAAACATTAAAAAACATGTGAGGTCTTCTTCTTCACTCACAAAATATACATGGACAAAAATTTTGACACATGAAATATTTCAAAGCCATAAATTTTAAACCATTTTGATCCATTTTTTAGGGAAATTCCTTAATAGGGTAGAAATAATGACTTTCCATCAATTTTTAATTGAATCGTGAATTTAATGGGTGTTTTAATTGTGGTTTTGAATTTATGTGATTTTGAGGTTTAAAATAGGTAAACCATTTTTTCATTAGTGTGGGATGATTCCATTGTGTCTGGACCACCCCAAATATCCTCTATGCATGATCAACGAAGGTATGGTAATTAGCTCGTGGAGTGTGAAATGTATTCTTACTCATTCAAGGGGCCTATTCCTATTCGTGATATTTAGGGGTAATATTATTTTAATATTTTTTTCATTATTCCAACCATGTTTGGAGATGCATACAAAATAATTTAAAGAGATTGAGAATTTACACACAAATAATTTAGAAATATATTATATTGGAATAATCTATGTGAAATTTTAATAAATAATTTTTAATGTATGATAATTATTGAATGTTGAATTATAATTTATTTAAATTATCAAGTGAAAATTATTTTATATTATAAACAGTAATTGTTAAAGAAATTATGAAATGGTATTTGTGTTATATTATTAAATAGTTATTAAAATGATTTATCAAAATAAAATTTATCAAAATTATAGAAAGATAAAACCTTTAATTATAATTATTAATATATTAATATTAAAAAATAATTTTTAGATTATCAAAGGGTAGTTTTTAGACTAAAAATATCCAAGGATAGTTGCATGTTTTCATTGATGGATAATGTATTGAATTGTTACAAGATAATTAAATTTATTTATACAATTATTAAAATATAATATTGAGTATTTCAAAATATAATTTATGAAAAAGTAATAAATTAAAATTATAGATAGTTTATTTTCGAGAAGTTATCAAAGTTCAATTAAAAATAAAAATTATAATTAATTATAAAATGAATATTATAAACTTTTCATTTATGAGAAATTGTAAAATTATAATTATAAAAAGGCAATTTAAGTTAAATTATCATGATATAATTATAAAATGATAATTTATGAGAAATTATTAAAATAAAAATAAAAATAAAAAAAAATTATTTATGAGATATTATCAAGAGGTAATTATACAAGGTTGATTTATAATAAATTATCAATGGATAATAACAAAAAAATAGTATTATAAATCATAAAAAGATAATTATTCTTTCATGAAAAAATGTGAGTGGATGGATTGGACTAAAAAGATAATATATAATATTTCTACGAGAGAGAAAGTGTCATCAGATTTGATAATTGATTTGTTTTTATATAAAATAGTTGGTTTTTGTTCAAGGAACCATTAAAAAACCTCAAATATTATGATGGTTAGGCCGCAAAAAGGTTTTCTTGAATGTATATGGTACCACTCCAACTATAGAACCATAAAGAGCGGTTTATCCTTTCCTTTGATGTAAAAAAAATTGAGGTGGGAAGTACCTTACATTTTTTGGATCTTGTTTAGACAAGTTTCTACACATGATTTATGGGTTGAATTAATTGATATCGTGGTTGAATTGTGTTTATATGTGGGTGTTGATATATGTCATGGTATGTTAATATTTGTTTCCCTGCAATTCATGAGATATATTTTTTCTATGATGATGTTTTATTTGAATTTTTATTTATATAATGATGTTATATTTCTAATGATGTTTATGAATGTTGTTATCATGTTAGTAATTTTCATGTTTTTCTTTGGAGGACTAGTATGTGTATACTTGATAGGTTATTGTCATTGTACGATTATCCTTTTGGGTTGCTCGCATGATGAGTATCAATGAAGACAACAAAACATGATATACTATTAACATGGAATGTACTTGATGCATTTTGGTTATAGAGTAAATAAATAAAACATGATTCCTTATGGATTCTGATTCTTAGCCAATTCCTTGTAGATTTTAGGTAGGTTACAGATGCTCTATTCCTTGTTTGATTCAAGTACTTTTAAATGAATTTAAGATTCTAGGGTGGTTGTTTTTAGTCAATTACTTTTGGATTTTGAGTGTCTCGATAATATCCATATGGCCAGTTTTTGAAATTTATTAACATAAGGTAAATTTATATAATGGATTTGAAACATGTATAGATGGGGTTTTGTGACGGCTTGGTAATGGAATTCCCATTCAATTTTGGATATTTTGTTACTATGATGGTTATGAATTTATTATTATAATGTAATAAACTTGAAAAAATGGTCACATAAGGTTAATGAAACATTGTCGGTGTCATAATGAGTATTTTACTCACACAGTACTTGGTTATTTTGATGAACTTGTAGATTTTATGGGGGATATGGTTATGGGAAAGGGCCTTATGATAGATGGATGAATATTAGAGTATATACCTATTCCTAGACAAGGATTACATTATGAGGACCCACTGTTTATCGGTTTATTTAACTAATTATTATCACACAATATATTCTAGCCACTTTGGGAGAGGATTTATGTGTATGACATGTATTCCATATTTATCATTCAACCTGAATATAATGACTATCTATTATATTATTTATTGACTTTTATTCCCATGACTTAATATTAAGGTTATTGTCTCCCCACTAATATACTAAGACCCTCAGTTTTAGTTAGAAGCCTCTTGCATACCGGGTGGCGCACATGATGTTAAGCAGCATTCAACTGGGACCCATTGGCCCATGTTGGGATGTTTCAATTTACACACCAAATTTTTTACCCTTCCATAATTATAAATATTAGTTATATTTTTTACCAATTTTCCCCTAACAGGTGTTTATTATTAATCCAATTTGAACTATATTCATATAAGTGGTATTAGTATTCAATTTTCTCACATATTTCATCATTTAAATATAATTAATGTTACAGTTAATAAATTATTATTATGATTTATATAATTTCAATTTCATTTAATGAGTGTCTCATTATCCATCCTTGAAGATGAAATCAATAAGGTGAATGTTTCACTCATTTTCATGTTCCATGAATTTATTTTCAATTTTTTTTAAATATTTATGTACACTATACATAAAATTATATATATTTTTTAATATTTAAATAATATAATATCATTTCTTCTATTTTTCAACCATCCATGATAAAATTTTATATCACTGTTCAAGTTGGGGGTCAGCATAATAAAGACATAAACATACAATGTTTGATGGATGGTTATAACATGATTTGGTTTTATTATCAGTATACATGTTGAAAATTTTAATTATTTAGTGTTCACTATGGTAAAATATCAAAATAAGAGATGTTAAAATATTATTAAATGGATACGAAAATATATTATATTATGAATACAATCTTATTCCTCTGTGTTCTCTATATTTGCAACAGAAATTTAATAAAAATTATAAAACATTCTTAAAATTAAGAGGATATTCAATTTATATTAATATATAATGATTAATATCATTAATATATTATTTACTATTTTTTCCAATTCATATATCCATCATTTAGGTTTTTAATTGAGTGATGGGTTGTATTGTATGTTGGTGGAGGTAGTCTGCACATATGTGTAGATGATGTTTTTATTTTTCAAGGAAGAAGGCAAAAATTAATATGATTTAGTACTAAGGAATCATAAATTTTTTATAAGGATATAATTATATTTTTAATTATATTTTTAGCCTATCTAGGCCAGGTGGTGAAGGAAAACAAATTCTGTTATTCATGTAGGTTGTAGTCTTCCCATATGCATGTTCAATTTTTCATTTTTCTTAATTAAAAAAATGTGGCTAGTGATAATACGATAAAAATAATAACATATAAATATATGAACTATAAGTTTTTTGTGATTTTAATATTTATTATTTAAATTTGAATAAAATTGAGTGCAGAAATAGAAAATAAAAATTTGAAAGAGTGGTTAGGAATATATACCTCACATCTTGCATTATCTCATTTATGAAGGGGGGAAGCCTTTGATGATTGTTATTTGAGAGGGATATAATATTTTCAATGTTGTTAGTAATTATGAAAAGATGAATGGTAAATGACATGGAGTATATTATTTTTTTGGTGTGAGGGGATGTAAGGAGAGGAGAGCTAATTTTATTAGTAAAATGTTATAGAATTTATGAAATTACACAATACATTTTAATAGTGGGAAGTAACTCTTGAGAAATTAGGAACAAATTTTTTAAAATAAAGTGGAGGGGATATGATAATTTCATGAAATAATCAACCATTTTCATTCAGACATGTTTTAAAAAAATTTCCATCCTTTTACCCCTTGAAGTATTATTTTACCATTTTCCATTTTACCATGGTAACTAATTATTTTGTAAGTCCAATATATATATATATATATATATAAAGATTTCATTATTATTTAATTTGGACCTATAGATTAAAAAAAATTAAATCGATTTCTCTAATGGAATTTATAATAGTATTAAAAATTAATTTTAATGAACTACTTGTAAAATATATATTAAAACAAAATTTCAGAAAAAAAGAATTCTGTTTAAAACTATTAGAAAATGTATTGTAAACTATAATAAGTATATTAAAATATAAAATTTAAGTTATTAATCACATTTTTTCCTCGAAAAAATTTTCATAAATTTTAATGTTAAACCATTTTACTAATAATGGAATAAAATTCATAGTTTTATTAAAAATCATATCTTTCAATATTAACATTATAATTAAATGTTTTATAAAAAATAAAAATATTTCACCTGATGATAATTTTTAAAATCTCAATTAAAAATTAAATATCATTTTAGGGAATTTGAATTCTTAAAATTAAATTATTAACATTATAACAAATTTTAAAAAAATATGAGGTTATTATTTTAAAATGGATTTTTAATAAAATTTGTTATTATTATTTCATATCAATTTAAAAATAAAAGTATATGAATATATTTTTTTTAAATATATTAATATTTTTAAATTTGTGAACATAATATAATATGATAAAATATATAATTCTTAAAAAAAAGGTTCTTCAAAAAAAAATACATTTTTTAACCAAATACACTAATAATACCATTAAAATATATTATTTCTAATGTAAAATTTAATTTTACATCACCTTTGAAATTTAAGTAATTATTTAAATTTTATAAATACATATTATAAAATTTAAATAATTTTTATATTAATTTTTATTTGTAACTCATAAATATACATAGGTATGATATTTTAATATTGTATTTTTATTTCATTTTGAGTAATATTATTTTAAAATTACTACGTAATAATAAAAATATTATATATATATATATATATATATATCTATTGGATATATTCTCAATGAGATTATCTACAATGAAAAAAATTATAAATGGTCATGTTGATAATACCATACATTTGATGAAATGATTTCATTCCTATATATATAATCTTAATAAATAGATTCCATTCACAATTACAATTTCAATAGTTTTTATTTTATTTATCACAACATGATCACTCCTTTTATGGTATTATTTCTCATTTGTTTTTTTATAATATTGGTGATTCAAATAGTAGATAGTGATCTAGGGGAGAAACTAGTTATAATGACAATATTATTTTCATTTATTTTCTATATAATTGTTTTAGTTTTAATGGATGTAATCATTTATAATGTGTAAAAATTATATTCATGTGATTTTTTTCTAATGTGTTATTTTAAAATAATAATTTTTTGTTTGATCTATTACTATATTATATGACCCATTACATAAATTATATCAGTTTATTTCTTAAAGTTGAAAAAATATTATGAATTATAAACATATAGTTTATAGAAAAAATATGCATCCAAAAAACATGGTTTGTTACATTCTCCCACTTAATTATATTACATCATTTTGAGTTTAATTATAAAAAACCAATGTAAATGTATATTGGGATATTAATTTTATATATGAATCCGGATATAATTTCTAGAGTGATATCATCTATAAAAAACATGAGAAACATATGTATTTTCTTGGAATATATTTATACCTAATATTGATTTTTCCACAAACTATTTGGGATATTATTATACTCATATTTTATATAAATAACCAATTTATATAATTTCTTCCATTTTTTTATTATAAACGTTTTCTTAATATAATATAATATTTTAATTTTGAATGTTATTTTAATACTCCAGTTAATTTTTCCACTTTGTAGAATAAACAACAACATTTTGAAAATCATATTATTATTTTTTATAAAGGATTGATAATTTGACTTGCATGAATTATAATTACCCAAGCCTTATTGAGTATTAATTTATCACAGATACAATAATGATATAGTGAAGTGTTTTATGTGAATAGTTAATTGTTCATAGAAACAAATATGACACAACATATCTGAAAATGCAGAGTGCTTTATAAGTGTACATATTACAAATTAATTACCAATATCCACTTAAATAGTATACATTTCATAGAATATTCATTTTTCCTTTTGTTTTAGGTGATTTTGATTTTATTTTTCAGGTTAATAACTTTTATTAGAGCACTGGCTTTCAAGGCACTAAAATTACTCACATAAAACGCTTCAATATCCTAGTGGATCCATAGAAATAACATTATTTTCCTTCATCGTGTTAAGTTAAGAAATTATTTTACATAAGGTACATTGTTAATTTATTTCCATATTTACCATATATATATATAATGGGATCTAATTCCATTGATGTATTCCCCTGGGCACCTCCCCCAAAAGTTTTTAGATGGAAGAAATTTTATCTTCATTCTTTCATCACCCATGTAACCTAATGTCGTATGAAACACTATCATCATTTAATCTTATTGGATTATATTTTTGTAAATACTCATGTCATTAATTATAATAGAAGATTGTCCTATGAACATAAAAAAATATTTTCAACAATGTATTATATCCCAAATGGGTTCCCATTAGAAAAATTATTATTTTTCCGATCACATCCATTTTATGATTGTACTCTATGATTTATCCATTAATAAAATGAAATGGATTAACCTGAGAGATTTATATTTAAAATCATATGAGTTTATACAAATCAATTAAAAAAGGGGATTCAAATATTAACCATTATACCCTTTTATATATCTATGTTAGCCAATAATCCCTTTGGATCAACCCATATCAATATTAGTTTTTCTTTTGTGGCATTATGTTATGTTACCATATAATTATCATCCTAATCCTAAAATATTACATTGAAAAAAATACTCAGTAGCATTCCATGAAGATAATATGATCAAAAAGCATAATTGCTGGTTTTTTCTATATAGGAGTCTGGTATTATGCTTATGGATTTTTTATTATATTATTTATCGATTAAATACTTAATAAAATACATTTCGGATGATTATCATAACTATATATGTACATAGATTCATCAAAATTAAAGTATCCAAAAACATATTATCAAAAAACTACATTCTAAATACATTACCAATACATATATAAATATTCATATACTTACAGTCCTTATTATAATTTCGCAAAAAAATCTTTAACCTTAATCGGAAAAGTGACTAAATTAATCAATAAAAATAAAAAATCCTTTTATCAGATACCAAAATAAAGTGACCCATGATTAATATTCCATTATTTGACATCACTTTCTTAATTAAAACTTTTAATTTCAATAAAATCTCCTCTTTACAAGAATATATACGTTTAAAATCATTGGATAATAGCTAAATAGGTGAATTGTATTATAATACATGTGAATTTATCTGTTGAATTTCATCATACTATATCTTCCCTTAGACATCTCATAAGGTAATATCATCGTCATAATTATGGAAATTGAAACATATGAATGGGGTGAGCTTAAACACTCTATCATCGAATTATAAAAATATAAATTTTATCCCTAGTGTGAAACACAAGGGAAAAATGAAGTTCGAAATAAAGATCATATTAAAATATCTTTGAATTGTAAAATCTATTCATATTTCATAATAAGAGAACATGTAACCCCATATAATCTAATATATAACATGTTGTAAAGATTATTAAATCAAGAGACAAAAATACTAGGAATTGGGCATATAATAGTCACATATCCAAATAGTGGGGCACCATCATAATCATATAAACCCCACATTGTAGTGTAGGTATGACCACTTATTTTATAGAGTGGATCTGTTATCAAAAACATTTTGCCAAGGATGATCAAAAATCAAAAACAGTTTCCAGATTATTATCAAATATGATAACCTATTTCCAATTTTGGATCAATCATTAGTACCATATTCACAATTATCTTTTGTGTTTCAAAACATTCTTAATTTATTGGACAACTATATAGGTCTGACCCATCTCCTAATGATTAACGATACACGTGTGACACAATAAAACATATAATTATCATATCCACAAAATATAGGAATACAAATTTATTATACATTATATTTTTTAGGATATAATATAAAAAAACTGATACAATAGATAAATCAATAATATATTAAATCACTAGAAATGGGAACATTATGAAATATTATATGGGGTGGTTCATAAATAATAACTTTATATATAATATAACACCTAATATTTGGGGGAAAATAAAAAACAAAGATAAAACATTTATTTTGAATGGAAAACATGTTTTGATATTTTGAAATAATAATAATTAAAAACACTTATTGAAAAAGGTGGTAATAAATTATATACTTTTAAGGTGGAAATGGGAAGTATAACTGTCACATAAATTGATACATACTTGTATTTTTATTTATTAATGTATAAAATTGATAGTATATGAAAACCTGGACCTAAAAAGAGATCTAACTAAGAAATGGAGGGTAGTTCATGATAATGTTATAATTTTAGCTCAAATAAATATCAAGTAGTAATTTTTAAATTAAAATAGAAATATTAATCATAAATGTAACAGAGAAAATTGTAACTCCCTAACCCTAGTTACCCCAAGTTGGTTCTTTATAACATAACATTGGCATGATCACAAGAGATCATGTCATGAATGACCGATCAGTTTAGAAGCTTTTGAAGTACTAGATACATACATTAGTGATAAATTACTTTATGAAATGAAACAAAACAACATTATGTCTCATTTGGACACACTCAAATCCCTTATCCTATCCCTTTAGGGAAATCATAATATAATTCTTCACATATTAGGTCAAATAAAACATAATAAATGGGTGAGATCATATGCTTAGTCAGTGTATCAACATAGTGGAAACTAACATAAATAAGCATAATCATTTAAGGAGATATATAAGACTAAAACAAAAGCCTTTTAAACATAAATTTCAGAATAATATGGAAAAGATAAATAATAAAAAATCATTTACTTGTTGATATGGATAATCTACTAGTTAAATAATCACATGTAATACCAATAGCTAATTTCATAATGATAGAATGCATAATTTCGGGCATCATAACCACATAGTCCAGGCCTCGTGCAAATATTACAATTAAAATATTTTTAAATTCCTTGTTCCAAGACACTAATTTGTCTCATGAGACCTAACTATTCATTCAGGGGTTATAGCGGGTTATTCCCATCACTTACTTCATCCAACGCATTCCTCATATGAAAAGTTTGAAACAAAACATAAACATTCGTATAAAAACTATCATACTAAATTTTAATACATTAATCACAAACCATGAATGGTATAAAAATAGAACATCCATATTCAAGCATATAACAATGCCTTCAATACAAAATGGAAGATTATATTTTAATAAATCAACTTCAAATATGCTTAACATCCAACAAAGAATGTGGACATAGATGAAATCAATCCAAAAACTATTTTAGAGAAATATCCTTTTCCACATTGAAATCACTTAACATTAAAGAAAAAATTTATATTGAAAATATTATTATAATCTAGTAATGGATGGTTTGAAGGTGATATAATGGCGGAAAATAGCTGCACCTGCCGTATAAGTTAAAAAACATTCATTATTTAATTTATTGAAAAAGTCATAAAGTACCGTGTTTGGAAAATGACAGAAAGATGTCGTCAAATAATTTTACAAAAAGTAAACCATGGGTATAAATAACTTTAACCCATAGTCTAGTAAATAGAAAAAATGTTTTGAAATATATTATTATGAAACATGGATGTGGATTATAAAGAAGTCCTAATAGATACTTATGTCTAAACAGCCTCAGATAATGAAGAGATTGTCAGATTAACCTTTACATTGTACTTTTCCTTAGTCGAGGGTACAATAAACACCTGTATTATGGTTAAATCCTTGTAATTAAATTATAAAAGAACCACATACATAAATATGATATCATATATGATCCTCTAATATTACATTGTTAATAATATATCAGTAGTATCATTGATTTAGTTGTTAACTGATTCGTTTTCCATTATAAGATTTGTTACGTAAGTTAGGTATGTTATGGATAGGATGTATTTTATTCATATCCAAAATTATATTAAGTTCTTAAACATTATTTATAATCATCAAATTAAAATAATTATTTAATGGTTACAATGCGGAATGAAATCTTATCATGTCGTGGAGACGATAAGCCATACGTGCGCATGAGTGAAAATATCATTCTATTGGTGGTGAAATCATATATAGTTGGATGGAATATTATATATAAATAATAATTAAAATTTTATATTTATTTTTTACTTCTATTATTTTAATTATTATACCCCTCCAAGTAATGATGATTTGAATAACATACAACACCATGATGTTGAGATGATAATCATTACGTACACACGTATGGTGACATTTTCATTCATTGGATGGATAGAATAATGAATATGGTTGTACAATATTTATAATAACAACACATTATGTAGAAGGTACTGGATTTAATTTTTCGGTATGGAAAAAAATCAAAGAAAGAGGAAGTAGAAGAAGAAAAGAACATTCAAAGAGTTGATGAAATAATTACCTCTTCTTCGGGCGCTTCCTTTTGATTCGAACAAAAGGGATCCATAGGTTGGATTTATAAAAGAAGTAAATTCTCTAGGATAAAGTGAGGGTAGTTGGTAGGAGTTTGGAGTAGGTTTTGGCTGATCTATATGGATTAGGATAATTCAAAAGTTTTTTATAAGCCATTATGACAGATCTATGAGTAAATATTTCCACAAAGATAACGGTTTTATGATTATGGATTATATGAATTAACTGTTCAATTTATGTTAAGTATGTTACATGTTAGGAATTATGTATTGATATTCATAATCTAATATAGTGCCTTCCATTATTTAGAAATGGTGACTAGTTTATGGAAGGGAAATTGTATCCACACACGTAATCCATGTCGGGATTGAAATCTTTTTAAAGGTAATTATATTGGATATAGTGGTAAAAATACTATTGAACATCATATAACTATACATGGAAAACATAATGAGGTTATGAATAATATGATTACTCGTATTGAGCACCCAAATCCACAATGTGAGGGATCAATGTTAAACCACTTAATGAGGAAGTATCCACCAACATTCAATGGGACTACAAATCCATTTGTAGGTGAGCAGTGGATATGTTCCTTAGAGAAAATATTTTCTTGCATTGGGTAGTAGAGAAAGGGAAAAAGTTATCATATTAATTTATCACCTCACATGAGATGTAGATTAATGGTGTTCATTAATTCAAAATAAACAAGAGGATGACGATGCATCAAATGTAGAATTGAGGGATTTTAAAATTCTTTTCATAGAGAAATACATTCCTTGTGAGCATCAAGAAGATATAGAAAATAAATTTCTTAGTCTGAGGAAAAAAGAAGAGGAAAATTCCAAAAAGAATGAGGCTAACATTACAGGGTCAGTAAGTCATGTTGTAGATTATATACATAACCCATAAAATAACATTGATAGATTCATTGATGTTAAAACCATCTCTCTGTTGAGCGTTATTCTCTCAATCCTTCACATTATAAGAATATATATTCTCACATTCTATCAAGATTGAAAATTAAATCTATAAGTCATATGACTTTAATGCGAAGAAAGAGAATAATAGTTCTACTAAATACTTTGAAAAAGGTAAAAAGGTGATGAAAGAAATAGTTAAATTTCCACCCTGTAGTAAATGTGGGAAGAAACACCCCGGTACTTGCCTAAAGGGGTTGGGAGTTTGTTACAAGTGTGGAGAAAAGTTCCATCAAGCTCGTCATTTCATGGAAAATAAAGAGGCTATCAATTTTGAATGAAAAAATTATAGATAAATTGGACATTATTCAAATAAATATCCTAAGCATTAGGGAAAATTACATTATAAAATTCCAAGAGAGAAAGGAAAAGAATATGTGATCAGTAATACAGAGGTTTAAGTTCCTAATGACATGGTGGCAAGTACATTAATCATTTCCAAAAATTTAGTTAGGGATTTATTTGATTCTGGATCATCACATTCATTCATATCATCCATGTTTTCCACAAAAAATAGATATTTTCAATTTGACTAAACAATGAAGTTTTCATTCGTAACTCCTAATAGAAGTATAATTGCAATAATGTTTTGTCAATGAGTTGCCATTATTTCATATAAATGGGATAAATTTCATGATCTTATTATCATACCCATGATTGAATTTGATACAATCCTCGGTATGGATTGGCTTTTGCACTATAACGTGAAATTTTATTGTGAGAATAATTTAGTTAAAAATTGTTGATGATGATAAGGAATACCTTATCTTTAGAGTAGGAACATCACCATCTGATTATCATCTAGTTATACCCCAAATAACTCAACTAAATTCAATTATTGGGGAGGAAGGGAGTGAAATAACTCTGGGTGAGGAAATGAATATTCAAATATAGGATGTACCTATTGTAGAAAAATATGTTGATGTGTTTTTAGATGATTTACCTGTACATCCTACAGAAAGGTAAATTGAGTTTTACATTGACTTAATTCCTTGTTAAAGGCCCATATCGAAGACCCCTTATATAATGGACACTATGGAATTAGTTGAACAGAAGACACAACTAGAGGAATTGAGTAATAAAGGATTTTTTCTCCCTAGTGATTATCCAGGGAGAGCCCATGTACTTTTTGTTAAGAATAAAGAAGTATTTATGAGATTTTACATTGACTATAGAAAGATCAATGCTATAATAATAAAGAAAAAGTATCCCCAACCTCATATTGATGATTTCTTAAATCAACTTTATTGATCTCAATATTTTTAAAATATATTATTTTTATCTGGATACCATCATTTGTGCATGAAGAAGGAAGACATTCCAAAGAATACTGTTCATACCAGGTATGGGAATTATGAGTTTACAGAAATTCCTTTTGGACAAACTAATTCCCCCCCAATTTTCATGGATCTAATGAATAGATTTTTCAAGTAATATATTGACGAATTTGTAGTGGTGTTTATTGATTATATATTGTTGTAATTGAAAAGCAATGAGGATCATGAAAATAAAATCTGAACTAATCTTATGACTCTTAGAAGAAATGAATTATATGGGATGTTTAGAAAGTGTTAATTCTAGCTTCCAGAAATTTATTTCTTGTCCATATTGTCTCTAATGATGGAATCTCTATTGATTCTTCTATGACTAGGGAGTTCCAAGAATGGCCAGCACCATTGAGTATAACATAGGTACATAGTTTTATTGATTTTTTAGGTTATTATTGACATTTGTTCTATAATTTAAATGAATGGATAACCCATTATAGAAGACCACACATAAAGGTGTTAAATTTGTTTGGACAAAATAGTGTGAAGAGTGTTTTGTAGAATTGATGATATGATTATTCAATGATCCTTTCTTGAATCTACCATCAGGTAATGATATGGTTGTTATTTATAGTGATGCATAAAATAATGGACTTGGTTGTGACCTTATACAGAGTTATTTCATATGCATCACTGCAACTAAAAAGTCAAGTACAAAACTACCCTACTCATGATATTGAGTTTGCAGCGGTAATCTTTTCTCTTAAAATATAATGACACTCTCTCTATAGTAAAAAATGTGAGATATATACAGATCACACGAGTTTGAAGTATATTTTCTCATACAAAGAACTCAACATGAGGAAAATTTGATGGCTCAAACTACTCAAGGATTATGATTTCATATTACACTACCACCTAGGGATGGAAAATAAGGTGGAAGACACTTTGAGTAGAAAGAATCATGGAGTTCTGAATAAGATGAGAGTTGAAAGGGATCATATGTTCATGGATCTAGTAAATAGGGGTATAGGAATAATCATAGAAGGTCAAACTTGAATACATTTCCAAATGGTTTCCAAACCATCTTTACTAGGTATAATAAAAACTTATCAGACTGATGATGATGAGTTTCAAAAATAAAAGTAAAACTTTAAATGATGGGATATTGATTGACTTTGAATATGAATATTGTCTTTTGAAATTTGGGACAAGTCATTGTGGTCCTGATATACTTGATCTAAAAAAGATTTTTTTGTATGATTCTAATAGAACCAATATCTCTGCACACCCTAGTATAAATAATATGTATAGTGATTTAAAGGAACATTTTTGGTGGGACAACATAAAGAGGGAGACTGTTGATTATGTGTCAATATATGTGGTTTTTCTGTTGGTCAAAGATGGAAGAGAACATCTTATAGGATTCATGGAACCTCTTCCCATACCTGAGTGGAAATGGGATGATATTGTGACGGGATTTATCATAGGGCTACCAAAGTCACCTAGAAGAAATTTTGCAATATGGGTCATTGTTCATCGTCTTACCAAGGAATTTTTTTTCATTCTATAAGAGATGATTTTCCACTTGAATTATTAGAAATTCTATATATTAATGAAGTTTTAATGCTTCATGGTGTACCCCTGTTTATTTTTTTTCATGATCCCCATTTTACATCATGATTCTAGAAAAGCCTTCAGAAAGGACTTGATATTGAACTTCATTTGAGCACTGCCTACCACCCTGAAAATGATTGAAAATTGGAACATACTATTAAAATTTTAGAAGGCTTGTTGAGATCTTGCTCACATGACCTTTAAGGTATGTGGGATCAGTGTTTACCTCTAGTAGAATTTTCATATAATAATATCATACATTCAAGTATTTATATGACACCATATGAAGTGTTATATGAAAAGAGATGTCAGAGACCATATAGTTGGGATGATGTTGGTGAATAAAAACTCGTAGTCCTAGAAAATGTTGAGGAAACAATGAAAAATGAGATTATTATCCAAAGCCACATCAAAGAAGATCAATGTAGGAAAAACACCTATGCATATAACCAAAGGAATAATTTGTAATTTCAAGTAGGAGATCAGGCTTTCATGAATGTACCTCCATGGAAGGGTGTTATAACTTTCAGTAATAGAGGAAAATTATGTCCCAAGTACATCGGTCCTTTAGAAATTCTATAATTAATTGGAGTTGTAGATTACCATTTGGAAATGTCACCAAGTCACCCCATAGTTCATGATGTGTTACATGTATAAATATTGATAAAAATACATGCCTGACCTAACACATGTAGTCACCTATGAAGAAATAGAACAAGATCCCAATCTATCTTATTATTAAGAGACAATAAAGATTCTAGATACCATCGAATTTTTGTTGAGAAACTACACAACTCGTTAGAGAAAATTTCATTAAAGAAACAATAAAATGGAAGAGGCAACATGAGAACTAGATGAACTTATGATGAGGAACCACGCAAATCTTTTTATGAAGTAATTCTCTTAATATTTCTAGGATGAATATATTTTAACGAGGGAAGAATATAACACCCCATGCTTCCATGGTACGCTTCATTTTGAATAATAAAATTTCTTGTTTTGTACGCAACATCAAGTTCTAACACACCACGACCTGTCAAACTAACCATTTAAAAAGTCATTATGAATAGTGATACACACTTTTTGAAAATTTAGTAGTTTTATTTTTCAATATGGACTTAATTTAGGGGTTTGGAATGTAAAAATTAGCTTAGGTGAGGTTTTTTTTATTTTTCTAAAATCATTAAATTATTGATGAATAGTGAAAGAGATTGCATTATTGTTTGAAACCATATTTTTATTTAAATGATTATATTTAAATTTAAATTTATTTTAATGAAAAAATAGATACAAAATACCCATATTAATCTAATTTAATTCATTGTAGTCATTTTATAATAAGATTAGATATATAAAGTTTTATTTAACCTTTTAACATCTTTTACCCACCTTCTAGGCACATTTGAAAATCTACATAAAATGTAATATTGCCACTTCTGTAAATTGAATTTATAAAATCTAAGAAACATGTTTGAAATCAGTAGGTAAATTTGGTTCAATAGGATGATTTTTAGTGAATAGTAACTTTTCAAAATTATTTACCACGGCTAAAAGTAAATTGGGTAATTAAAGGTAAAAATGATATTATAATTAACCCAACACATGTCTTAATTCTATGAAAAAAGTTTATTTTGACCAAAATCCACTAAGGAATAAAATATGATTCTTTTGATCCACTAGGAATAGATATGGACATTTATTATATTTTATCTAAAGGATAGTTAAAAGTATTAAATTCAATGTTTAATAACTAAAAAATTTTAATATTGGGTTACACATAAGATAAATTCTACTATAAATATTCATTAGAAATATAAAATTATTTCCATCATCATGTAATTATATTTATAAATTTTATACATTACATAATTAAATTTATTTAGGACACAATGATGATGTAGTAATTACCTTATTACTAAAAGATTAAAATTATTGATGTTATAAATATTAAAATAAATATAAATTGAATCTTTTTATGCTATCCACAAATTTTATACTAGAATATGACATGTTAAAGTCGATTAAATGTATTTATTTCTAAGTAGTAATGTTTTAATGAATTTAACAGATACTAAATACTAAATAGTGTCAAAATTTACATAAATGAGTTTTTAAAACATATATTAATTTATTAAATGATATAGTAATCAAAAAAATATAATAGTCAGATAAGGACATAGATAAGGTTAGATCTATCAATAATGAACCTCTTGACATTCTATTTAAATTTTATTGTAAATTTTTTAACTATGTAATTTAAAAATACAAGGAGACATGGTAAATGTTACAATATTTAACCATCAATAAAATCTAAATGATATGGTTAATATGGTGACCTAAACCTATCTAAAACCTATTGTTTGAGAATATTTTGAATCATACCCACTTCTTAATAGAAAAAAATCCATTTTAATTTACATGAAAACGAAAAATATTTTATATTAAATTAATATTTCTTACATTTCCTAATGTTTTCCTCACCTCTCATATAAAATGGTACTTCCCCTTCTCTCAAATTCACACCTCCAAAGCCATTTGGATCAGAAAAATTAGGATCTAAGCTTCTCCAAACTACAATCTCATAATCCTAGAGGTCTTAATTTGATCATAAATCTACCCTATGGAGCCCTTTTTTCAAATCAATAGCAAGCACCCCAACAAGGGGTAATTATTTCATCACCTCTTCCAAAGGTCTTTTCTTTTCCCACTTCATCATTAATTGTTTTTACCATAACAAAATAATAAATCTTGTACATTCTATGTAATGTGATGTTATTATAAATATTGTTCAACCATATTCATTATTCTATCCACCCTATGAATGACAACGTCACTATACATGTGTAGGTACTGATTACTGTCACTATGTCGTGGTGTAGTTTCTTATTCAAAACATCATTATATGGATGTGTATAATAATGAGTATAATTGATATAAACAATAAATATAAAATTTCAATGATTCATCTATATAATATACCATAAAACTAAATATTATTTCACCATCAGTAGAATTATATTTCCGCTCGTGCATAGGTACGTCTTACCGTCTCTACGACGTGACAATATTTCATTCCCCATTGTAACCATTAAAGAATAAGTTTCATATGATGATTAAAAATAATTTTTATGAACATAATATCATTCTATATATGAATCAAATAAATCTTGTCCATAACATACATGAATTACATAATAAAACATACGAAGGAAAATGAATCAGTTAACACCTGAAATAATGATACTACTGAGATAGTAATAACAAATTAATATTGTATGATCGTATAGGACATCATATTAACATATTTTGTTCATGTATAATTTAATAAAAATTATTTAACCATAATACATGAGGTTAACATACCCTCAACTACAGAAAAATACAAGGTAAGGCTTAATGTTACAATCTCTTCATTATCTGAGGCTGTTTGTACACAAGTATATACTCGGCATTCATTATATTCCACATCTATGTTTCTTCAAAATGAATTTCAAAACATTTTTACTATTTCCTTGATGATGAGTTAATGTCATTTATACTCTTGTTTGACATTTTATAAAATTATTTGAATGAAATCTTTCCATCCTTTTCTAAACATGGTACATAATGGCCTTTTTGAAAAATTAAGGAAAGAATGATTTTTAACTTATACGATGGTTGAAACTATTTTTTTCAATTATATCACCATCGGACCTTCCATTAAAAAACTATAAAAATATTTTTAAAATAAATTTGTTTTTCATGTAAATTATTTCAAATTGTAAATAGATATTTCTCTAAAATAGTTTTTGGACTCATTTCATCTATTTCAACATCTTTGTTGGATATTAAGCTTGTTTGAGGTTGATTTGTTATGATATAATCTTACTTATTGAATTGAAGGTTTTGTGACATGTTTGACTATAGATGTTCTGTTTTTAGAATAATCATGGCTTATGGAGGCAGTATTAACCATTGGTATTCTAGTTTTAAGATGAATTTTTATGTTATGTTTCAAACTTTTCATATTTATTTTGAGAAAGATGAGCACAGAGGCTCTAAAATTGAAAAATATAGGAGTCACAAAATTCAAAAGTAGGGTATTTTACATTTATCTCGAATTATAAAATGAATCAAGTCATTAGGAACTATGGACAGTTGCATGTATTGTTCTTCCAAGATTCCTTTATTTGTAAGGCCATCCGCAACATAGTTCTCTTCCCGAAACGTGTGCGTGACAAAGTAGTTCATATTTAAAAAATTTTCTATGCAGTGGACCCATTTAACAGTTAATTCCCTGAGAGATAATATTGATCCATCCGAATATTCTGCACAAGCACCGCTGAATCACATTGAAACCAAATATTGTTCCAGTGATTCTGGAAGAAAATATCTACCGCCCAAATTAGTTCCTTCATTTTTTCTTCCAATGCAGTGGCCTGCCCACAGGGGTCATAACAACATTCCTCTGCATCCCCCTAAGAGTCCCTCAATGTAATCCCGAAACATGACGATCTCAGATTTCCCCAGGAGGCCCCATCTGTATTGCATTTAATACATCCCTTAAATGGGTGGGATCAAACAACCTCCATTGTGCCCCTTGGTTTAGGGAAAGACCCTACAACCTGCCACCTTCTTAATATCAAGAGGTCCCTCAACGAATTACTACAATGATCATAGATCCGATCGCTTGACACTATGACTTCTACTGCAATGTCTTCTAGTGCCTAGGCTTCATGATATTTTTCCCTTTGATGCACTATATTGTTGCAAGATCTCCAGATTGAGTGAATAACTTCAGCGCAGGTGACCTGAAGGAGTGTGTTGAGTTTCTTGGATTATTGTACATTAAACAGTTCCTATATGAGCTCTAGAACTAAGGTAGTGCTGGGAGGATGTAGATAATGTGAAAAATTAGTGTCCTGGCCCATGGCCTTGAAAAAATGTATTTTGTAGTCCTAGAACGACGCATTGACTATGTGGTTATGATGTCCAACATTATGCATTCCATCATTATGAAGTTTTCTATATGTATTAAATGCGATTATTCAACTACTTGTATATCCATATTAATAAGTAGATGGAATTTTCTATTTATCATTGTTATATTAGGAAAGATGTTAAGGTTTAAAAGTGTTGTGTTTTAGTCATATACATCACCCTAAATGTTTATGCTTTTTTAAGAAAGTTTCAACTTTGTTGTTATCCTTACTGAGCATCTAACTCACCCATTTCAAATGTTTTATTTATCCACGGATGTAAAAAGGTATACTATGGTTAACCTACCAGGATAGTCTAAGGGATATGAGTGTGTTAAAAAGAGACAAAATGTTGTTTTTTTCTATTTCATAATTTAATTTAAAATTTATGTATGTATTTAGTACCTCCAAGGCTACTAAACTAGTTTGTCTTTCGGGAGATGATCTCATGTGGTCATGCCAATGTTATGTAATAATGTACCGACTCTAAATAACTAGGGTTGTGGAATTACGAAAGATAATACAAAATCCGAAATCAATTATTTATATATCATAGTTAAAAAGAAACCACACAGCTAAATGAAATATATTATGGTCAGAAATGTTTTGAAAATTAATCATATATGAGGAAGTAAGAAACCTTTGAAAAATTGTTTATGTGTTGAAAATGTAAATTTATAGAATTAAAATATAATATACCATAAGATACAATTATAGTGTTAAATTTCCTTAAATAATGTTAAATATTTTCAGAAAGAACAATTAGAACTCAATAAATAAGAATTGGGTTAATAAATAACCATATAAATTTTGGAGTATTTTAATCAAAATAGCTTATAAGAGAGATATTTAAATTTATACAAAGATATATTGAATTGGTTTTATTTCATTGCATAATATATAAATTAGGTATTATATACAACACATAAAAATTTCACTATAAAAAATACCTCATAAAGAAGAAATCGTGAAAAACCCTTATTTTTTCACTGAATTATTTTGTACTTTCATCAAATGTCATGAATTATTAATTCATGTTTATTAATTAGAAACCTATAAAATATATTAGATGCTTTCATAATTTATACTCCTAGTTGAGAAAATTCCATATATATATATATATATGAGTTATGTTTTTCATATTTTACCACATTAGGTTTTTTATAGTTTTTACCATTCATTAAAACTTCATATAAGAAGTGAATGTATAAATAGTTCTCCCAATTTTTTTTAATTCCATTAGTTTTTAATAGAGTAAATTGTGATTGATAGAATATGTGATACATAAAACCAAACACAAACCATCATAATTTTACCATAACTGTTATAACATTTCCATAGAAAGTGTGGGTATGAAAAAGATTAACAATTTTTTTAAATATATATATATATATATCAAAATCAAAATAAATATATTTGTAAATGTTTAAACAATAATCAAGAATTATTTTGTAATATTTTTTTGTTCTTTAAAATATGTTCTCTTCAATAATTATTTTTATATCCTATTATGAAAAAATATTATATTTATTTTCTATAAAATTTTACAAAATGTATCTGATAAAATAAAATTCTTTATTTCTATTAGAATATCCAAATTATCTTAGGGTGAAATTTTGGGATTTTTCAGAATTTAATGTTTTTTCATTTAAAAGAGAAAAATAACCATTTTCTGTAAATTATGAAATCTGAAATTCCCACTATTATTTTAATTTTATTTTAATGTAACATAATTTTTCTTGATTCATATTTAATTCAATTAATTAAATTTAAAAAATATGTACGTAGTATTTTAGAATAAGTTTATTCTTAGGCCTAAAAACATATTTTTCTGAAATGTTTTTTTAAAATGCATAATGATTATATATTAAAACATATTAAAATAGACCTTAATATTAAAATATTGAAATATTTTTTTTGAGATTATATACCTATAATTAGAAATTAAAATTCATAAAATTATGATTATTAGTTATATAGTTAAATTAAATTTGTATTTTCATATAAAAATTATTTTTTAAAACCACTTTCTATCAAGTTTACAGGTTTTAATTTGAATTAAATTCATCCACCTCTATAAATTGATTTTTTAAGAAATATTCCACATTTGAAATAGTCATAATTAATATAAGGTAATAAGGTCAACATATTATTTTGGAGAAAATGAATAGAAAATGTGGTAAGACATTATTACCACAGTAAAAGGAAAATAGTTTAATTATGGGTAAAAATAATTTTTCAAGGTCAATAAAAAATGTAAAAATAAAAGTATGACTATTTATATTTTTGTTTCAATATAATAATGACTATATTTTTAGTTGTTTCTAATTAATAAACTGTTTAGATAAAAATAATATTTTATTAGGATGATTTTTTTATATTTGTTTGATAAGAAAAATCATTAAAGATATTCATTTTTTATGAATTGATGAATTGTTCAAATAAATTATATTCAAATAAAAAAATACTATGAAATAATTATTATTAATTATAAATGAGAATATATTTTTATGAAATAAACTAAAATTCTTATAAGGGTTTTAATACTATTATAGTCAAAAAACAACAATTTCTTTAAGACATTAATTTTTCCCTAAAAGTTAAAATTCAAATACATAAATGAATTATTTTGATAAAATAAATTTTATATTTGGAATCAATATGTAAATATTTTATAATGATAAATTTTTCATAATTATCTGATTCAATTAATTTTTTGATTAAAAATTAAATACAGTATACATATATATGGAGTAATATGACGTCTATAATATCAAAAAAGTGATTTAAAAACTATATAAAGGGTATAAATTTCCAAATATGAATTTACCATTCATATTAATTTTATTTTTATGTTATTCTAACAATTTTATAAATCCATTATAAACCCTCCAGAACCTAAATTAAATTTTAAGGATTCAAAATCATTTATTTTTTAATATGAATCACTTCCACATCACCAAGGTTAATATATATTATGCATTTATTATCCTGGTGTTGCAAAATAATTAAATACAATCATATTTGTCAGAAACCATGGGAAAAACCACGGTATGTTTTGTGATTTTGACTATTTTATTATATATAATCTAAAACCTATGTTTGGGAAATAATAAATAACCCCCTCTCTTTCCCTATATAAACCCATCAATTATCTGATTAATCTACATTAAAACACATTTTATCCTTTAATTACTCTAACCAACACTCTTTAGTGTCCTCCCTTTATTCCTCCATGATCTCAATAAGCTTCTCTTAATATTTTTAAATCACCCTCTCAAAGATAGGGATCTCCCTCTATTCGATTTAATCATGTACCTCTTTAATTTTATAAATCATAATTTCAATTTTTTCATGTATTGGTATGTTTTTAGACATCCGTATTACTTCACATTTTATTTCCATGTGATTAGAGTCCCCCTTCACTCTCATTAATCCATCCAATGAACCTTTAAGTGCACTAGTTATCTTGTAGAAATTTCGATAATGATTTCCCTATCTTTTTTTCAATTAAAGAAATTTCATTAGATTTAACTATTTTAATAAAAATTTCTTATGTTTTAAAGCATTTATAAATAAAACATTACATCAAAATTTATTTTCTTATAATTATAAATAATTTACTATATATTTATATCTTTTAACTAAGACATTATTGTGAAAATATTTATAAGGGGACCACGTTATCTTCTGTTCAATTAAATTAAAATTTTCATTTTTCATATTTAATTTCTGTTAACTAATTTGGTATTATTTTTTCAAAACCCAATTTTTCCGTTTTATTTCCAAATCATTATAGAACCATGAAGTGCCCAGATCAGTGTGAATCACTGAGAGGGGGAGGGGGTGAATCAGTGATCTCTTAAAACTTTTTACTAATTGATTCTTTATCAATTAAACCTCTATGGCTGGTTAAAGCCTCGATCCACTCTTCTTGTATCTCTCAACCTTTCTCGGATAATGCAGTAATGAAAAGGCACAGGACACAAGGATTTACAAGGTTCGGCACAAAAGGCCTACATCCTTGCCATGCTCTCCAAGCATGGATTCTCCCATTATAATCTGTTAGTATTACAATGGTCGATACAGCTTCCCACCGTATCTCTCCTGAGTCCCACAGGAGGGTCTTTATACTGCGTCCCACAGTGTTACCAGAGTCCCACTGGCCTGCTCCAGAATCCCACTGAAGACTTCTTCTCCCTGAGTCCCACAGGGTCTTCTCCTGGCTCCTCGAGTCACACGAGTAGCTCTTCTTCACTTCAAGTTCTTCAAGTAACTTCAACAGCCTGGGATAAAGGCTGCTGTCCTTGCTCTTCTTCTGATCACTTGTGGTGAACAGGTCTTCTCGTCTAGCTCAGGCTTTATCTCCTTCTTCAGGAAGACCTGGCTTCTCTCTTCAACTACTGAATACTCAGACAAATAATATCTTTAACTTCAGTCTGGTCCAGTCTCAGTTTCACTTCAACTTCATGCACCGAATGCATGGCATCACAATATCTTCAAGATCTTCTGGTCTTGGACTCCTCAGATGCACACCACTGATTTAGCACTGTTCACGTGTGCACGTGCATGCATGCATGCATGCACTCCCCTTATTTTCTTCCTGGTGCAGTAAACCCACAAAGGGTGTAGTCACTTTAAGCACACACCTTCTCCACAATCTTCACACACTTTATTCAATTTTCTTACACACTTAGAGTGTGTTCTACTTTAGTGTGGGTCTTGTTCTTCTTCAAAGTGTGCACATCACTTTGTACACACTAAGGTTCGGCCTCTTCTTGTCTAGCACACACAACTTGTTTCTTCCTCTTGCACACACACACAATATGTGTTCTTCTTTGTTGTGGTCTTCACTTGGTGCACACAAGCAAATCTTGGTGTAGTTCTTCTTGTTTGCACAAGGCTACGGCCTTTCCCTTCTTTTTGCACACAAGGCACAAAGGCCTCGGCCTTCTATTCTTTCTTCTTGCACATACACTGCCCGTAGGGTCTCTTCTTCTTCACTTGGCACTCAAAGGGTGCAAGGGCTCAGCCTTCTTCCTTCTTTACTGTGCACACACAAGAGGCAAGGCCTCGGGTCTTCTTGTTCACACCTACTGCCCAACTTGCGCAAAGGGGTGCGGCCCTCCTTCACTTCACAGCCGCGCTAATTCCACTGGTCGTGGGTCGCGCAAGCCACAAGGCGCGCAAGTTCAAGGCACAAGCCGCGGGTGTGCAAGCCTTCGAGCGCGCAAGGAGCACGGCACAAGGGCGTGCAAGACCTCGGGTGCAAAGCACCTCGAGCTTCAACCGTGGGCGCGCAGAGTGTCGCGGCCCCGGGTTCTTCCTGCCGCGCAAGGATTAGCGCGCAGGGGTCTTCCCCTTTCTTCTTTCACGCAAGGAGTGCGCGAAAGGGACTCAGCCGCGCAAATGGTATTTGCGCGGGGCTTCGGCTTCGCGAGGCACAAGGTGCACGCGGGACTCCTCAAGGTTTCAGCAAGCATCTTTGGAGCCTTGGGCTCTTCTTTTATAGGCGAAGAGGGCCTCGGTCTTCTGCGGAGAGATATCTTTCAAAACCCCGAAATCTTCGGATCTTCAAAATCTTTCCAAATCTTTATTTTTATCCTCTGTTTCACGCGGGTTCTTTATTTTTTCAGTTTTCTCCACGTGCATGCATTTTCGAACGAATGCATGGCCTCTGTTTTGGCCATCCCATGCAAAACACGAACCACGTGGCCTTGGCAGCTTTGCTTGCCTCGGCCGACATCAAATTTCTCCACTGGTAGCATGCAAGCTCTTTTTAAAGCATGTATGGATTCGGTTTGAGGAGACGAACTCAACGGACACTTCATCTTCGGCAATGGTGGCCGGGATCTCAAAATCTTCATTCGGGAGGCGCCTGGTTCGAAGGAGGCTCGCGGGAATGTGCGGGGAGGCCTTCGGCTGAGCTCGACGAAGGAGACGAGCTCTCGGCCGTCGGATGCGGTGATCAAAAAGGCTTCGACGGCTTGGATCAGATCGGGGGCGCGGCGGATTAGATGATCGGTCCAGATCGAGCGCGCGATGAATCGTGCGGCTGGGATTTGTTCCCGGTGAAAATCCCGCGTCCCACATCGAATTCTCTCGCGGAATTTCCGCGGTTTATAACCCTGCCGCTCTCCGCTACCCCACAATTGAACTTCCTCCCTCCCGGTGCCGCCCCGCACCGGGTTCTCTCTGCGGGCGCGCTCTGCGCCCACTATGCTCCCTGCGGGCGCGCTCCTAGCGCCCACAATGCTCCTCCGGTGTGCGGATTTCACCACCGCGTGCCCTCGGGGGCTTATACACGGCCCCCTGCGCTCCTCCGGGCGTGCCCCAGGCGCCCATGCGGTGTCCTTGGGTGCGCCCCATGCCTCAAGGTTGCTGCCCTGGCCTTGAGGGTTCCCCATGGGCGTGGTGACCTTGAGTCCCACAAGTGCCTTGGGTGATGACCCTCGGCTGGCCTCCTTGGTGGCCATTTTTTTGGCTAAGGCAAAGAATGATACTTTGTCAAATACAAAGTTCTTCCATAAGTTCAAGCCAAAATTCCAAGCCATCTTCTTCCCATCTCTATTCTTCTTCTTCTTAGAATTCCTCCATACTTCTTAAACAAATGTTCATCACTTAGGAATGGAAATTCTTGAAGGTTCTTCATCTTCAACCGAACTCCTGAATCACTTAAATTATTCAAAGTGCTTCATTGATCTAATCAGAGATCAATTGGGGCTTCTTCTAATTCTCATGCACTAAGTAATAGTGCATGGACTTCTTCAGCTCACTTCATCCACTT
This sequence comes from Viscum album, assembly GCA_963277665.1. NCBI lineage: Eukaryota > Viridiplantae > Streptophyta > Magnoliopsida > Santalales > Viscaceae > Viscum > Viscum album. The sequence continues at coordinate 1,107,530,602 of OY728140.1, forward strand.
AGGAGGTGTGGATGGATCATCTTCCTCTTCTCATGCATTGTCAATACAATGCATGGTCTTCTAACTTTGTTGTGACTTCGTATCCAGTTGATACAAGTTCTTAGAACTTATAGAGCAGCTCAGAAATCGTCAGATGTAATGATGCTCCATCATCATTCATTCTTCAAGTGGTGTAACTTAGTATCATATTGATACAAGTATTGAAACATTAAGATCAGTTCAACAATCGTCTGATATGCTTAGAGAATGTTTCAACCATCATCTCCTATGTCACTTAGTGAATCTCCTAAGTGACATGCATCTTAGTACCATGGCCATTCTCCTTCATCACCATCACCATCACATCCTTTTTCATTCACATCTTGACAATCCTTTACTTCCATTCATTGTAAGACAACAACATGCCTCATTGACAACCTCATTGACAACAAATGCAACACAATGCACTTCAATCTCCCCCTTTGTATTTGTTGTCAATACACTCCTTCAGCACATATGAATGGGTCAATATGTGTGCCAATATTTCTCCCCCTTATTGGCAATCAAATACAAAGGTGTGGTGTGGTTCTCTTCAAAAAATATCTTCCTCCCATTGAAAAGTATCTTCTTGAAAAACACTAGGAGAGGGATGATGTCACATGTTCTCTTTAGCAAAGAACCTTTAGTAAATCAGCTCTAAGTCTACTTGGGCTAACCCGGTGTAGAAAACAAGAGTGATATGACCAAGGAATTCAAAACTGTCCAAAATTCACTGTACATGTGAGATAATGCTTCAGGGCTTTGAAATTATTTCAGATATAACAATGAATTGCTAAATCCTGCACATACTTCACAAAACACATTAGAATGTTCAGGTGCAAAGATAAAGCTCCCCCTTTCATCCATTTGTCTTCAATCCATACTCCCCCTTAATTGACAAGATAAACTCAATTAAGAAACAAGGGGTGAATGTATGATTGGAATACCTTCACTTTTCTCAAGATGGTATTAATCTCAGAATATCATCTTCTCCAGATTGGCTCCCCCTCAAGGGGTGCACTCCGTTCTGTCCAAACCATCCTCCAGCTGAGAATGACCATCATCTTCAATTCCCTGCAATGTTAGCACATGTATATACAAGTGATTAGGGAATAAGATGGAACCTCCTTGGTTCATCAATGTGAACAACAAGGTTGAGAAGATTCTCTCAACCGAGATGCCCCATTTTCACCAGTCTTCACACTTGCACATTTGATCTTCATTGATGATTGTGCTGGTGTGGTTCTCAAAACATCTTCATGTGAAACCTTCTTCTTCTCTTTTGCTTTAGCAATTGCCAGAACTTCCTCTTCAGCTCTTTGTAGATCTTTGGCAAGTTGCAACTGATTTGGCCATATGACTAGTAAATCATTTGGAAGAGTGGCCTCAGTTTTGGAAGTTCCACATGGTTCCTTAGATACTGTCAAGCTACCTTTCTTAGGCAACTTGTTTTCAATCAATCCCTTCTTCTTCTGGATTGATTGTCTTTTTGAGTTCAGTCTGCCTCTATTGAATTTCATGGCTTCTTTACAAAGATCCATGGTATGACCAATCTTTCCACAGTAGAAGCATGTCTTCTTGGTGGTCCTACTGGATGACTCACCCTTCTTGGATTTAGACTCCAAGGTATTCTCTTCATTTTTCATAATCTTCTTGGGAGCATCTTCCACTTTCTTTTGCTTGCTTCCCAAGGATTCTCTCTGAGCCAGGTTCTGTGATCTTTTCTTCTTTTGAGCTCTGGATACAGTTGGAGACTGACATGTATATTTTTGATGACCACTTTTGCAATCATCCCAGATGTTGTCAAGTAATCCAAATCTATTTGCAGTAAACAGATGTCTCTGGACCTGTGGATGTTGCTTCTTTCCTTCTGGATTGCTCCCCCTTGGCATGAGCTTCCTTTGTGCTTTGACATTTAGTGGATTGTACCAACAATCCTTTGCACAGTGCCCATACTTATTACAACACCAACACTGACCCACAAATCTTGACCTCTTCAGTCCTTCTGATTGTTGGGTACTTTTCTTGAATTGCTGTGTTGTTTCAGGAGAGCATTCTTTCTTCACTGTCTTCATCCATACATGTTTGGATTCATTCTTCCATCCTGCACTTTTAGTAGAAACACTTTTAGAAGCATGAGTACAAGATGGTATGGATGGTACCTTCCTTTTAGAAGTTGTTGCACTTTTACTAGAGGATGTCTTTCTTTTAGAATCATCCTTCTCAAAGCATACTTGAGTAGCAACATGTCTTCTTCCAGCTGACTGGGAGGATTCAGCTTTAGGTGATTGCATATTTTTCAGTATCACCTCTAGTTCTAAGAATTTCATATTGAGGGAGTTCTTCTCATCCTCAACAGTTCTTAGCTTTCCTTCCCAATTCTCCACCAGTTGTTTCATCTGGTCTTCATGCACCTTCTTCAATTCTTGCAATGAATTGTCCAGCTCCTTCACCAATTTGACTTTTTCTTCGAGTTGAGTATCTCTGACATTCATTGACACTTTGTGCCTCTTCTCCAGTTCATGGTAAACATCTTTGATTATTACTTTAAAGATTTCTTTCTCAGAAAGACTTCTTTGCAATTCTTCAGTAGTGTCTTCATATCTTTCATTGCAAAGAGATACTGTTTCATCTTTGGCATTTACCAGCTTTCTGAGAGTGTTGGTTATGCCAACCCTTTTAGCCAGCTGATCTTCCATAGCATTGGCTTCTTCTTCTAACTGTGATTTTTCTTCATGAAGATCATGGATGCCTGTAGCTATACACTTTGCCACTTCCATGGGAACTGTCTTCTGAAGATATTTGAGTGCACTCTGAAGATCATTCATTGTTTCAACTTCATCACAGCTAGGACAGGCTTTCTTCATCTTCTTGGCCTGTTTCTTCGTTCTATTTTTCTGAGTCTTGGCAGACATCTCCATTTGAGGCTGGTCACTCATTTCCTCAAATCTTCACTTCATAAAGACTCCCTTGGATCTTCTAGAGGTAACCTCCGAGCTCTGATACCAATTGAAGTGCCCAGATTAGTGTGAATCACTGAGAGGGGGAGGTGGTGAATCAGTGATCCCTTAAAACTTTTTACTAATTGATTCTTTATCAATTAAACCTCTATGGCTGGTTAGAGCCTCGATCCACTCTTCTTGTATCTCTCAACCTTTCTCGGATAATGCAGTAATGAAAAGGCACAGGACACAAGGATTTACAAGGTTCGGCACCAAAGGCCTACATCCTTGCCATGCTCTCCAAGCATGGATTCTCCCATTATAATCTGTTAGTATTACAATGGTCGATACAGCTTCCCACCGTATCTCTCCTGAGTCCCACAGGAGGGTCTTTATACTGCGTCCCACAGTGTTACCAGAGTCCCACTGGCCTGCTCCAGAATCCCACTGAAGACTTCTTCTCCCTGAGTCCCACAGGGTCTTCTCCTGGCTCCTCGAGTCACACGAGTAGCTCTTCTTCACTTCAAGTTCTTCAAGTAACTTCAACAGCCTGGGATAAAGGCTGCTGGCCTTGCTCTTCTTCTGATCACTTGTGGTGAACAGGTCTTCTCGTCTAGCTCAGGCTTTATCTCCTTCTTCAGGAAGACCTGGCTTCTCTCTTCAACTACTGAATACTCAGACAAATAATATCTTTAACTTCAGTCTGGTCCAGTCTCAGTTTCACTTCAACTTCATGCACTGAATGCATGGCATCACAATATCTTCAAGATCTTCTGGTCTTGGACTCCTCAGATGCACACCACTGATTTAGCACTGTTCACGTGTGCACGTGCATGCATGCATGCATGCACTCCCCTTCTTTTCTTCCTGGTGCAGTAAACCCACAAAGGGTGTAGTCACTTTAAGCACACACCTTCTCCACAATCTTCACACACTTTATTCAATTTTCTTACACACTTAGAGTGTGTTCTACTTTAGTGTGGGTCTTGTTCTTCTTCAAAGTGTGCACATCACTTTGTACACACTAAGGTTCGGCCTCTTCTTGTCTAGCACACACAACTTGTTTCTTCCTCTTGCACACACACACAATATGTGTTCTTCTTTGTTGTGGTCTTCACTTCGTGCACACAAGCAAATCTTGGTGTAGTTCTTCTTGTTTGCACAAGGCTACGGCCTTTCCCTTCTTTTTGCACACAAGGCACAAAGGCCTCAGCCTTCTATTCTTTCTTCTTGCACATACACTGCCCGTAGGGTCTCTTCTTCTTCACTTGGCACTCAAAGGGTGCAAGGGCTCGGCCTTCTTCCTTCTTTACTGTGCACACACAAGAGGCAAGGCCTCGGGTCTTCTTGTTCACACCTACTGCCCAACTTGCGCAAAGGGGTGCGGCCCTCCTTCACTTCACAGCCGCGCTAATTCCACTGGCCGTGGGTCGCGCAAGCCACAAGGCGCGCAAGTGCAAGGCACAAGCCGCGGGTGTGCAAGCCTTCGAGCGCGCAAGGAGCACGGCACAAGGGCGTGCAAGACCTCGGGTGCAAAGCACCTCGGGCTTCAACCGTGGGCGCGCAGAGTGTCGCGGCCCCGGGTTCTTCCTGCCGCGCAAGGATTAGCGCGCAGGGGTCTTCCCCTTTCTTCTTTCACGCAAGGAGTGCGCGAAAGGGACTCAGCCGCACAAATGGTATTTGCGCGGGGCTTCGGCTTCGCGAGGCACAAGGTGCACGCGGGACTCCTCAAGGTTTCAGCAAGCATCTTTGGAGCCTTGGGCTCTTCTTTTATAGGCGAAGAGGGCCTCGGTCTTCTGCGGAGAGATATCTTTCAAAACCCCAAAATCTTCGGATCTTCAAAATCTTTCCAAATCTTTATTTTTATCCTCTGTTTCACGCGGGTTCTTTATTTTTTCAGTTTTCTCCACGTGCATGCGTTTTCGAACGAATGCATGGCCTCTGTTTTGGCCATCCCATGCAAAACACGAACCACGTGGCCTTGGCAGCTTTGCTTGCCTCGGCCGACATCAAATTTCTCCACTGGTAGCATGCAAGCTCTTTTTAAAGCATGTATGGATTCGGTTTGAGGAGACGAACTCAACGGACACTTCATCTTCGGCAATGGTGGCCGGGATCTCAAAATCTTCATTCGGGAGGCGCCTGGTTCGAAGGAGGCTCGCGGGAATGTGCGGGGAGGCCTTCGGCTGAGCTTGACGAAGGAGACGAGCTCTCGGTCGTCGGATGCGGTGATCAAAAAGGCTTCGACGGCTTGGATCAGATCGGGGGCGCGGCGGATTAGATGATCGGTCCAGATCGAGCGCGCGATGAATCGTGCGGCTGGGATTTGTTCCCGGTGAAAATCTCGTGTCCCACATCGAATTCTCTCGCGGAATTTCCGCGGTTTATAACCCTGCCGCTCTCCGCTACCCCACAATTGAACTTCCTCCCTCCCGGTGCCGCCCCGCACCGGGTTCTCTCTGCGGGCGCGCTCTGCGCCCACTATGCTCCCTGCGGGCGCGCTCCTAGCGCCCACAATGCTCCTCCGGTGCGCGGATTTCACCACCGCGTGCCCTCGGGGGCTTATACACGGCCCCCTGCGCTCCTCAGGGCGTGCCCCAGGCGCCCATGCGGTGTCCTTGGGTGCGCCCCATGCCTCAAGGTTGCTGCCCTGGCCTTGAGAGTTCCCCATGGGCGTGGTGACCTTGAGTCCCACAAGTGCCTTGGGTGATGACCCTCGGCTGGCCTCCTTGGTGGCCAATTTTTTGGCTAAGGCAAAGAATGATACTTTGTCAAATACAAAGTTCTTCCATAAGTTCAAGCCAAAATTCCAAGCCATCTTCTTCCCATCTCTATTCTTCTTCTTCTTAGAATTCCTCCATACTTCTTAAACAAATGTTCATCACTTAGGAATGGAAATTCTTGAAGGTTCTTCATCTTCAACCGAACTCCTGAATCACTTAAATTATTCAAAGTGCTTCATTGATCTAATCAGAGATCAATTGGGGCTTCTTCTAATTCTCATGCACTAAGTAATAGTGCATGGACTTCTTCAGCTCACTTCATCCACTTAGGAGGTGTGGATGGATCATCTTCCTCTTCTCATGCATTGTCAATACAATGCATGGTCTTCTAACTTTGTTGTGACTTCGTATCCAGTTGATACAAGTTCTTAGAACTTATAGAGCAGCTCAGCAATCGTCAGATGTAATGATGCTCCATCATCATTCATTCTTCAAGTGGTGTAACTTAGTATCATATTGATACAAGTATTGAAACATTAAGATCAGTTCAACAATCGTCTGATATGCTTAGAGAATGTTTCAACCATCATCTCCTATGTCACTTAGTGAATCTCCTAAGTGACATGCATCTTAGTACCATGGCCATTCTCCTTCATCACCATCACCATCACATCCTTTTTCATTCACATCTTGACAATCCTTGACTTCCATTCATTGTAAGACAACAACATGCCTCATTGACAACCTCATTGACAACAAATGCAACACAATGCACTTCAAACCATTTTTCTGTAATTAAATCCTCTAATAAATATTTATGTACTGTTATAATTCTTCTAAAATTTCACTATGACCATTCCATGAAAAAAAATTGTATTTTAAATGACATCTTTATTTTAACTCAAGGGTATTAACATAGTAATACCAAAATTTATCTTATTGTGGAATTAAATTTACTTTGTCGAAATTCCTTAATATTTTAGTTAATTTTGATGAAATATGATTCTAATTCGAATGATATTTGTGTAACACTTATGAAAGTATATGATATAAAGAGAACAGTTGCACCTAGAATTATATAATAGTTAATAACATTAGGTAATGTTTCAGTTTGATGAGACAACATTTAAGGGACTTGGGAGTGATGATAATCCATCAAGAGACTTTTTCCACTAGGTTATCATGTTTTTCTGGATAGTCTTGACTTATGTTTATGATTTCATGTTTAATTTTTTTATATAATTCCATGTTACCTCTGCGCTATTATTCTATAAAATTCCTTATTTTTCATGTTTATGATTCCTACCCTTATAGGTCCTATTCAAATTACTATTGTCTTAAATGAAATGTATTACTCATTTTATTATTTTTTTTAATTTCATTAATATTAATTGCTCAACCCATTATTATGTATGTCCCCATGTTATCATATATAGTTATAAATGCTTTGGTGTTTTAGAAGCTTGTTAAGGAATATTTCAATAATTATTTTTGTATCCATGTAATAATTTTTCGACTGATGTACCGAATTATCCAAATAAACTAGGATTATTGATCTTTATTGTTATACCAAGTGAACTTCTATGTAATAACTCTGGAATTATATTTTAATTGTGACAGATGTTTTCATAGTTGATATCAAAGATAACTTTTGTTATTTTTCATATTGGGATTATAAAACATCATCGAAATACTTATGGATAACACTATGTACATGAAAAAAATACATATGTTTTTTAAATTATAGATTATATGATCTAAAAGAAAATCCACCCATGTCTGGATAGTATATGTCGTGATGGATCTAGAACATATGTACCTAGGGGAAATGACCTTGAAAAGACAATATAGAGCTATACATGGTTGATAATTTGTTTATGAAAATGGTCCTTGTTGCATATTTGGTGAGAAACAATAAGGTGGTATGATTTGGTATGTTCAAAAAAATCTTATGAACCATTATTAATTGAAAAAAAACATGTATGATTCTATGTAATGAAATTGATTTTATAACATAGTTTGAAGAATTGATATTCATAAATTATGGAATAAGTGTAATTTTTTTATGATCTCTTAAATTTTATCGATTTTACATTTATCAGTTTTATATATTTAATATAATGAAACATGATTTTTCTTTTATTATATCCAATGGACAAAAAAATAGAAGGAACTGGGTAAACTACCAATGTGATCAGGAACTACCAAATTGAGTTGAATAACATGATTAGAGCTCAAGTAATAAATCTTTTGATTATACCATCCCAACTATCAAAAATAAAAAATAAAAAATGGAACATTATTCAATGTAAAAAATATATCAAATATGAGCAGTACGACATATCTAGGAAATTTATCAGATAAAGATAATAATGAAATGATGATTCAGTTTCTTAATTATTAAAAATGTGGAATGATTCACTAAGGGAAATGAACCAACAGAACTTAAAGGTGTTTTAACTGTGAAAAACTATGGCTTGAAGTAGTTAGTTGACATAAAAAATAAGAGTATAATGGTAGGGAATAAATCACATCCTATGAAAACATTTGCTGTTAAATATATAATGTGTCAATAGTATGGGAATTTTGTGAGTAAGTTCCTTAATCCGATGGTCAAATCCAATACTAACAGTACCTCAAAACCCATGTTTAACACTACTGGTATTTATTAATATTGGAAAAACAACTAATAAATGGAATCATTATCAGCGCTAAAGAAAGCACTGATAAAACTAACCATTTATCAGCACAAATTCTAAGAACTTATAAATATCCCATTTTATAGAGATTTATTTCTATCGCTGATAAATGGCTCCATTTATCAACTATTTATTTTTAGTGCACTTAAAGGTTACATTTTATCAATGCTTTATTATTATCACTGAAAAGGGTACCCTTTTTCAACGCTATATTTTTAGCCTTCATAAAGGTGTCTTTTATTAGTGTTTTCTTAGTGTTGATAAAGTACCAATTGAATAAAATGATATAATAAAATAAATAAAAATTAAAAAAGAGTTTATTAGAAAAAATATTAAAAATGTATTAATTAAATAATTAATGAAAAAAATGAATAAATTTATTATACTATATATAAATTATAAATACTATTAAATAGTATGTATTGAACATATAGATAAAATTAAACAAATTAAAAATAAAAACAAGAAAATGAAAAAATATATTAAATCATTATTAATGAGATTACTATTGAAAATGTTAATAAATATGATTATATATATATATATTAATTTATCTAAATATGATTTACATATTAAAAAATATTTACGTGCTATATTTAGTGAACGAGAGTTTGTAAATTAAAAATTAACTTGAATAAAAAAAACTTAATAATTATAGAGAGTAATAGACTTATAATTGAATATCTTTTGATTTTTCTATTTTATAGAAGTCAAATGTGTGTTATCTTGATTTCACATATATATAAATAGTTTACTTTTATAGTAAATGTACGGGAACAAAACATATCCCTTTTGTCTACATTATTAAATTGTATAAATTTTTAATTAATTCAATTTCACTCATTCTTTACCTACATTCACATAAAATTAGATATTTATTAATAATATTAAAAAAATATTTGTCAAAAAATATTTATAAAAAAAATATTTGAAAATGTACAGGAAATATTATTAAAATTATATATTTATAATTATAAATAATTATAGATTATTTAAAAGTATTCATATAATTAAAAAATTAAATATATATATTTATATAATTATAAAAAATAAATAATATATATTTAAGTAATTATTAAATTTAAAATAACTCTACATAAATAATAAATATATTTCCTATATTTATATTATATTTATTTAATATATATATATATTTATTTATATAAATTTATATAATGATATAAATATACTTTTTTAACTATATTTATATAATATTAGTAAATAACTATATATTGAAATAATTATAAAAAATATAATAAATATAACTAAATAAGAAATATATTTTCTATACTTATATTTTTATATATGGATTATGTATATATATTTTTAAAATTATTTATCTATAATTAAAGTTATATATCCTTTATGAACTCTTAAGTAATAATCCAACATAAAAGAAATCATTATCATCACGTTTTTTAGAAATGGTAAAAGTAATATTTATTAGTGCTAAAAAATTTTCACTAATAAATATTGATTTTATCATAACTTTTTTATAACTAATAAGGACCTACCATTTTCAATGGTAAAAATATGCAGATAAATATGCCTTTTATCAGTGCTAAAATAATAACGATGATAAAATGACTCTTTATCACCACTTTTTAGAATGTTCTGATAATTGTGTCTTGATCAAATTAAAAAAATCTATCCTATGGATAACATTTTGAGGCAACTTCTCATTCATTATCCCATTTCTCCAATCCCTATTTCCTCCCACTTTTCCTTCAATTTCTTGGCTTATAGGTTGTATAGATATTCAATGGTGTTCCGAATCTTTTGATCACAACCTCAATGTTCAAAACAACATCATCTATTCTTAAAATCAACTCGATTGTGATTTTTATGATGTGTCACCCGTCAATAGACATATTTTATGGTTTAATCTCCATGTATTTGGTGTTTCATGATTGTGTAATGGTTGGTCTTATCGTCAAGAGGAATACCGTGATTCAGTTTCTTAAGAGGAATATCTGCATAGGGTATGGTCCAGTTCCCCCTATAGCTGCACCAGCTTCCTATTCTATATCATTTAGTGATCATATGACATCTATATGAAAATATAGATTCTAAAAAAATTATTTGGGTTAGTTTCTCCATTCTCCCTTAACCAACTAAAAATCTAGCGATTATACGCATTCTAGGGAATCACATTTGAAGATATTTATGTTCTGATATCAGAACTCAGTTAGTTTTTCAACCTACTTTTCCTCACATTTATAGGGAAGTTGATATCTAGAGGGTTCCTACATATTATATTTGTATTATAGTGGGTGAAGATTTTTTATAAAAGTAGTTTTTGTGGATTTAATCATGGGTTGATTTATGTGGTTACTATAAGAAATTTAGTCATTCTACATATTCCTATAATAGAGTGACCAAGAACCATGAACAACAATAGGTAACTGTTTCTAGAGTTAAGAACATGGGCTTCAAGCCTGGTGTTGGTGAACAGATGATGGGAAAGAGTTAATTGGACGTTTCTACTGATCCATGCAATGAAAAGTTTGTTCAATGCGAGTCTCAAGGGGCACATATCCTTAGTGAATGGAAGTTATTAAATTCTATATATTAGAAATTATTTTTAGGTATTCATCATTTTAGGTCTATATATACTTTATTAGGTATATATATTTATTAATTTAATTTAATTAAATATAATTTATATTTGAATAACCAATAAAATATTTTAAACACACATTAATTTACAAATAAAATAATTAACTATATATATATATTTTTTAAATAATTAAACATTACAAAATATAAATAATTATATTTAATAAATAATTACATAGAATTATAATTATTTATATTAATATAATTAAAAAATTATTATTATTAGGTTTTTTTAATTAGAAAAACTAGTAGAATATATATATCATATAAAATATTTTATATTAAAATTATATTTAAATATAAAAAATAATATACATGTATATGTATAATTATATTAAAATAATGTTACAAATAATATATATATAATTATTATTTAGGCAGATTCACTTTATTAATATATGTATTGAATAAGGAGTGACCTCCATTATATAGTTCTTGAAGGTGGAAGTCATGAACCCTTTTCATGTTTATTTCCAATCGAGGTCTATTTTAACAAAGAGAACACATCCATCGACCAATTTTCCAGTCATATAAAATCCTATCAAAATTTTTTATAAAATAAATATGATTAAAAAGGGCGAGGTTTTATCTAAAATAATTAAAAAATCCATACCAATAATTTTATTAACGTTTTATTCAGATCGTTATGGATAATTTTGAGGTCAAAAAATAATGTAATTCATAATTAACTCTACCTAGGCATAAAATAAAATAAATTAATTTCATTAAAATAGAATCATTAGATGAAAATACACTATTGAACCCAAAGACCCTCGAGTTGCACTACATTGTAATTGGGTATTATGATTCATCGCTCTACAGCCACTTTATTTCTTTGAAACCATTCACTCTATCCTTTATATAGTTGTGTAGGTATTTGATCTAGAAGAATATGGTAGAAATGGAGGCATTAATTTAATAACTACTTTCAGTTGTGTAATTATAGGAAATGAGAGCCACTGACCCTTTTAGAGAACACTATGAAGTACAATTGTAATCCTCATGAGTTTCATCTATCAAATAGTAATCATTGAATTTGATTCTATGAGACTAAGCCCCACATATTTTTAATAAACACCTATTTTTCTAGTGTTACTCAAATCTATTGTCATCCCATTATTAACTACTTCTTCTTATATTTTAAGAAACATTTGTTCATTTCCACAAGATATGGGGAATGTGTGCCAAAATAACAAAATTAAATGATATTTATTAAGGAGATGAGATGATGAGGATGATAATTGTACTTTATTTTGTTTTATAAAATGTTAAATGACTCCAATTATTTAGAATTAATCCATTGAAATGAGTAAGTAACTCAACATCTCCATTTCTACGAACTCCTTCCAGAGAAAATCTCCACATAACTAGAAAAACAATAGAGTGAAGGGTTGGAATGAAATAGATAGGGGTGAGACTAGAGAATTAGAATCCACAATTGATGTGATACATTACCCCCACATCTTAGGTAGATACAAATTAATTTCAGCTAAAAAGTGAATATTATTAAAATTAATTTATTTGATTTTTTGTGGAGTCCGAGAAAATGATGAATTAATTTCCTTTTTATCCTCAAAATTATCAATAATGATTTGAAACAAACATTAATAAAATAATTGATTAAAGATTTTTTTATGTTTTATGGAAAAAACATGCCCCTTTAATATGATTTATTTTATTAAAAAATAAGAGGGTTTTATATGATTCGAAATAGAGGACAATGGATATGTGTACATCATTCACACTTACCTCAATATGCAATAATCCCAAATGTGTTTCATACCTTCCACTATCAAAAAACTATAAAAAAGGTCACCCCTCATTCTATACGTAGATAAATAAATAGAATCTACAAATATATATATATATATATTATATGTAATATATTAGTAACCTTATATGAATATAATTATATATATATGTATGTATATTGTTTACCATATTTAAATTTATTAAAATATAATATTCATTATTCAATATATATTTATATATGATAATATTTTTTCTAATGAAACTAGAAAATTATATTAATTATAATTTCTAAATATATTACTTGAAATTAATTATTATTTTGGGTAATTATGTTCGTTATCAGTTTGAAATTTAATGTTTAGTTCAAAAAAATTTACTCAATGAAAATAAAGAAAACTAACTTGGATTGTCTATATAAATTATCATATGGATTCGTAATTTGTTTCTAACATGTAAGAATTTTTCTCTTGTCATCCCAATGCACGATGTGATGTGTATATGTCAAAGTGTGTGTTTTGACTTTAAAATGACATTCTAGTAAAAAAACAAGTGGAGTACTCAAAATTCCGAAAAAACAATCAGATTTTTTATAATATTTGGAAAATGATCTATATGTCATTTGAGACATGTAGTAGTCACCCATACCTCAATCTGACAAGCTGTGCGATTGGTATGACTCTTATTGTTTAATTTTATTTAAAAATAAAATCAATTTTAAAAACAAAGGACAACAAAACTACTCAAAACTAATAAAACATATTATGATTTTTTTAATACTTTAGATAAATGACCCAGAAGGCATTTGTGACATATAGGAATCTATTGTAACTAAATCGAGCGCTAGGTGTGCCTGGTGTGACTCAATGGGTCTATTATCAGTTTAAAATCGACAGTTTAGTTCAAAGATGTATCTCACTAAAAACTGAGAAAACGCGCTCATATATTATAATAGATTTATTAAATTTTTTCATAATTCATTTGTGATGTGAAGGAAGCATCCTCACATAACGGGGATACATGATGTGATCAGTATAAGTCAAAGTGCATGTTTCCAGTTTAAAATTAAATTTTTGTAAAGAGTACATGTGACATAATGAAAACTGATTAATCAAATTCAAATTATTTTAATAATTTATGAAAATGATCCATAAAACATTTAAGATGTGTAATAATTAGCTACATCTTAATCGAACTCATGATTTAACCACTGTGACACAAAGTGAAACTTTTTATTTAAAATTGAAATCAATTTTTGTAGATAAGACAACACACCTACTCAACAAATAAGATAAAACATTTGGATAGTTTGGATACTTTATATAAACAATCCATATGTCATCAGAGACATGTTAGAATAAGAAACTCCTCCATCTGATGCACATTGTGATAGGTATTACTCTAAGTGTGGTTTTTATCTTAAAATAACAGTAATTTAAATAACAAGGACAACTCACCTACTAAAAATTGAGAAAACACATTAATATTATTTTAATACTTAAGGTGAATGATAACTAAATCATTGGTGATGCGTAAGAATCAGCTAAACCTCAATCTGATGCATGGTGTGCCTAGTATGACTCGATGTGTTCGTTGTCATTTTAAATTTGGCTATTTAGTTAAAAAAATGTCACTCACTAAAAATTATTAAAACACACCCAAATTTTTTGATAATTTTGAAATTTATTCTTAATTCATTTTTGACGTGTAGTAATTATTCTCTTGTCCAACTATTACATGATGTGATTGTTATGAGTCAAAGTGTGTGTTTCCAATTTAAAATTATATTTTAGTAAAAAACAAGTGCAAACTCAGTACGGAGTAAATTAATTCAGATTATCTTGATAAATTATGAAATAAATCTAAATGTTAGTTAGGACATGTAGTAATTAGTTTCATCTCAGTCTGACATACAATGTGACCGATATTACTCAGTATGAATTTTTTTATTTAAAATTGACATCAATTTTAGTAATAATTAATACTCAACTACTCAAATAAACTAAAACACAATCATTTTGTTTTAATACATTAGGTAAATTATCCATAATTCATCTGAGACATGTTGGAATTAGTGGTGCCACAATATGATATATGGTGTGACCGGTATGACTCCAAGTGCATCTTTTTATTTATAAATTGCACATATTTTTATATAAATGACAATTGGCCTAATAAAAAATATGAAGATGCATTCAATTATTTTTTGATAAATTAAAAAAATGACCCAAAAGGAATTTTTGACATATAGAAATCAGCTTAACCTCAATCTATTTCATGGTGTGCCCAGTATGACTCAATGTGTCCATTATAAATTTTAAATTTATAGTTGAGTTCAAAACACTTCAGTCACAGAGAATGGATAAAAGGACCTTGTATTATCTTGATAATATAGTAAATTGAATCATATGAAATTTTTTCATATAGGAATCAATCTCAAACCATACTAATAAATTTTTTTCTCGGTATGAGTCAAATTATATGTTTCCAGTTTAAAATGAAAATTTAGTAAAAAAGATAAGTGAAATACACAAAAAGAATCAAACACATTCATATTGATTTCATAATTTATAACAATGATCCATTTGGTATGTGTAAGAATTATCCACACCTCAATCTGATTCATTATGTGATAGATAATACTCAAATTGTGTCTTCTTATTTAAAGTAGACATCAATTCCAGAAAAAAGGACTACTTACATACTCAAAACTGAGAAAATGAATTCATTTTTTATACATTAGTACAACTATCTATAAGTCCTTTTTGACATGTAGGAATTAACTGCATCTCAATATGATACATGATGTGCTCAGTACGACTCAATGTGTCTGTAATTAGTTTAAAATTAACATTTCAGTTCAAAATGTGCCACTCATTAAAAAAATAAGAAAACAAACTCATCTTGTATTTTTTATTTAGTAAAATGACTCATAAGTAATATGTGACATTTATAAATTAGTATGACATCAAAAAGCCACATGATATGACCGGTATAAGTCAATTTCTATGTTTCTAATTTGAAATGACATTTTAGTTAAAAAGGAAAGTGATGAACTCAAAACCAGGAAAACAAATTCTAATTGTTTTTATAGTTTAGGAAAATTACCTCTAAGTAATTTGTGATGTTTAAATAGAAAACATACTTCAATTAAATTCATGGTGAGATCAGTATGACTCTATGTGTGTGTTTCAATATATAAGTATCATTTTAGTATAAAAATTCATCATAAAACCAAAACCGAGAAAACAAGACAACAATACTTTCTCTTAATTTAAATTCTATTTTATTTATTTCTTATTTGGTTTTTTTCTACATTGTGTTTTTACATCACACTACACTAGTGGGGCAGTGTGATGTAATAGAACACTACAGTATGCCTCTTTATGAGTGGTTTTAAAATAACTGATAAATTAATTCATTATCTGCAATTATAGAAGCAGTGAAAAAATAGTCCAATATCAACTCTTTTTTAGAGATGATAAAAGACTATATTTTTGACACTCTATAGTAGTTATCACTTCTATAGTTCTAATAGAGGTTATTTTTAACACTGTTATAGCCCTATTTTGTAGTAGTGTGAGAAAGGACATATGCTGTGGAAAGCATTGATGTGTAAGGATTTATGATTGTGAATAGTAGTATTTGATAATATAGTTTTATATGTAGTATATCAATGAAAATTTTTGATATATTAATCATGAAAACTATAAATATTATCCAAAAATGGATTTTCTTTAATTATATAAAACATATGTTGAAAAGTACCGATAACCATTATATGTAATTTTTTGATAAGGTGATATTTTATAAAATACTTGAGTTAAGTATTCATAACCCATAATATGTGTCTGCTGTTGGGATAAACCAAAAAAATTATTTGAAGTGATGTCTAAAGATAATATTATGTTTAAAATCATTGATAAATTTTTTTTACATTTATCTGACATAGGATTAATATGATTAAGGATATTTTGGGAAGCATATTATATGATAAACTCTTAATTTGTATTTTGAGGTGATTAATGAAAATTCAGGTTATGTTTTATTGTTTTGAGGTATATATTACCATTGGGTTTAATATAAGGGACATCTTGAGTAGAACAATGTCATGTTTTTGGAGGTTTCAGATGAATCTTATGAGACAAACATTGCGGACAAAATCAATCTTCCACGTTGAGGGTATTAGTGTTATTTGGGATATATGTTCATTTATTTAAAGAATGATATATATTATAATTTTTGAGATAAATATATTACTTTGTATTAATTTTATGTACTATATTACATTTTTATATCAATTTTAGGATTTTGTAAAGATAATAGGAATAACTTATTATTCTGTAGTTGATTATGTAATCTGTTAGAAGCTTATTATAGTTCTTCTGAAATTAAAAAATCATCTTTAGTTCTCATCATTTTGAGAAACTACAATATTATAGATGAAATTTATTAATTTAGGAATTTATTATTTTCAATAATGTATATTTTATTTTATTCCAAGTCAAGATAGTAATGTAGTTTCTTAAAAATTAGGAAACAAAATCCTGAAAAAATATTTTCTTTCATAATAAAATTTGATTTTATTTTCCCCTATCACATATTTATATTATTGTGGTCGTTGAATCTCTCCTAGAAATATTCTCTATCACCAACTATTATTTCTTTAGAGTTAGTTTTTTAATATATATATTATCATTTCCTACTAATGTTATCATAGTTGGATACACAATTATGTTATGGACTCCATACTTCAATTTCCCACTTTCCAAGCGGATGATTTATTAATCCTTTTTTTCTAAATTTAAAATTAAATAAATATATTTCCAAGTGTCAAAACATTTATTACCATTGTTAATTTAATATTATGAGTATTATATTTTTTATTTGGGGAATAATGTATTGGGCAGTATATTTGAAATACAAAATTATGTTCAATAGCGTATGTGATAAACAACAGGAAAACTGATTAAACAATGATTATTTAGACATTAATTTTATAACATATCCAATAAATTCTTTTTTTGAATAATATTAACTAACTTATGAAATAAATATAAACTTCATAGTCAATATAAATTTATGGATAGATTCTTAGTAAATAATCACTCTATTTTTTAAAATATAATTTTATTTTTAAAAATTTGATTTCATCAAAAATGATTTTTATTTACTTTTGTGAAAAAATATTATATTTATATTATTTAATATATAGAAATTTTATTTCATTAAATTAAAAACATTTTTTCTATTATTGTATGAAAATTAACCTTCAGTGAAATTTTGTGATTTTTTGGATAATATCAATTTTCTGAAAATAGAGAAAATTTCATTTTTTTCTAAATTAAGTAGTGTAGAATTCCCATTACCATTTTTAATTTTATTTGTATGTTTAATATTTATTTTTGATTTATATATAATATAATTATTTTCTTTAAAAATATATTTATATAAATATTTGAATTTATTATATTTTTATACTTTAAAATATATTTTAAAATGAAATGTTTTTATATATTATTATTAACTAAAATGATCCCCAATGAGAAAATAATTACATCCCTTTAATTATTATTTCATATTCATATATTAAATATTATTATAAATGTATTTAATATAAAATAATATGTTCTTTGAATAATGAATTTTTAATAAAACCCACCTCTCATCCCTCAAAGTTGTTTCCTCATAATTAAACATCATCCACATATTTTAATTTATTTTTATAAAATTTAGTCTATGTTTTTAAACACCATAATTAATATTATTTTATATATTCTATGTTATTTTGGAAAATAAGAGTAGTAACCATAGAGAAAATGTGTTAACATGATTAACAAAATAAAATTTATATAATTATGGGTATAAAATAAATTAAAATGGGATAGAGACAATGGAAATCCAATATTATTAATATTTATATTTTTATATCTATGTAATAAAGATTATATTTCGTGCTTTTTCTAATTAAAATATGTTTTTTATAAAAATTTATACTTTCAAACAATAAACCAAAAACTATTTCTTTTTATAATATAAAATTTCAATGAAGATATTATTTTATGAGGAATTCATGAATTTTAAGAATAAATTACATTTTAATAAAATAATACTATTAATTATTTTTTATTTATTATATATTATAATATAATTTTTTATGAAGAAAAAAGTAATTGTTATAAGGGTTTGAAAACACTTATTGTAAAAAAACCAAGACTTCTCAATAAATGTGGATTCTATTTTGAATGATTAAATTAGAATATTTTTAATGTTATTTTGAAAAAATAAACAATATTTTTTGAATCATCCCATAAAAGTTATCCAATCATGAATTTTTCATATTTTTGCAAGACAGATGAATGTTCAAGAAGAAAATAAAAACAGTATAAATTTACAAGGTGTATTGTGAGATCATAATGACCCAAAAGATATGTAATAAATTATATAATGGGAATCAACGATAAAATTCGTGTTTCCCCTTGATTTTTTTTAATTTGAGGTTATTTTTTAAATTTTATAAAGCCATTATAAATCCTACAAAAACCAATAATATATTTTTTGTTTTGAAAATCATTTATCAATGAACATGAATCACTTCCAAATAACCATTAATAACATTTTAATGAGTTCGTAACTTTTAGTTGTAAAATAATTAATTCAACTTCTATTAAAATGATATTTTCGGAGAAACCGTTGGAATGTTTTTGTTTCTTTGTTATATTGAGTCCAAAAACCGTGTTTGGGAAATAGTATAGAACTCCCATTTCTTTTCATATAATAACCCACTAGATCTCAAATTACACAGCACAATAAAGCCTTATTATTTATTATTACTTTATAATTTAATCTCTAGAGTCCTTCAAAGGTTCCCCCAAGATTTCAATAAGATCCTCTAAATCTTTTTGAATCACCCTCACAATGTAAGGAATCCCCCTCTCTGCTTTTTAATCAAGAACCACTTTTATGTTATAATACTTCAATTTCTTTTGATTATGTTTGGGTATGTTTTTAGACATCCATATCACTACCCTTATTTTTTTCATGTGTTGAAATAACCCTTTCACCCACATTAATTCATCATATTAACCGTTATTTACACCTATTATGATGCCAAAAGTTAGTAAGTTATTTCTCTCCATTCATTTAATTTCACACACCATCTTTGTATTTGATCATTTGAATCTAAATTTTTTATGATATCAAGATTTTATAAATTTGAATTTACTATAAAAATTATATTATTATAATATGAGATCAAATATGATGAATGAATGTGGGTGAAAGGGTTATTTCGACACATGAAAAATTAAGGGAAGTGATATGGATGTCTAAAAACATACCCAAACATAATCAAAAGAAATTGAAGTGTTATAACATAAAAAGTGGTTCTAGATTAAAAAGTAGAGAGGGGGATTCCTTACATTGTGAGGGTGATTCAAAAAGATTTAGTGGTTCTCTCTGTTCATTTCATTTCACACACCATCTTTATATTTAATCATTTGAATCTAACTTTTTTATGATATCGAGATTTTATAAATTTGAATTTACTATAAAAATTATATTATTATAATATAAGATCAAATATCTCTCTCTTTATAACCTTTAACTTTGATGTTACTATACCAAGATTTAGAAAGGTACCTGTCTATGTCCATTTAAATTCAACCATCTTTAACTTTTATGTATTTTGTTTATAATTAATAATGTTTGGGTATCTTTTTAAAAAATCCCTCATTCTCATATTTTTATTTTCTAATAAAGAGAGACCACTTTTGCTCTCATTAAACCCTTTTATGATTATTTAAGTGCCATCATTGTGCTTCCAAGATTTTGCATTGAATTTTACAAGATAAACACATATATTGTGAATATAATTTCTATTTCCACTCATGGGTATTCATACATACATGACTATATTTATTTTATTAATGAACTAAAATTATGATTTCCTCATTTCTGTATTGTGTAAATAAATCTGATGAAATATGATCATAATTTTAAAGATCTATGTGAAACAATTATGCATGTACATGATTAAAAGTGGCTTGTGTGCCTAGATTTATATCGAGCTCAATTGCATTGGGTAATTTTTTAGTCACATGAGACATCATGAAAGGGATTATTTGGTGAAACAAATCAATCATAATACATTCTCCACCATGTTATGAAATCTTATCAGTTATCCTAGACATATTTTTATGATGTCATGATGAACTATTATTCCACATTCCCATGTTACCACTACTAATCATGCTATATCATTCCTTATTGTTGATGATTATTATTCTCACCCTATTATGTTCCATTAAAATTACCATTCTCTAACATGTAATTTGTATGTTTTGTACCTTTTTTGTAGAGTTTCCATGGTCTACTTTACTGTTACTCTTTTTTCCTTATTTGAGTAATTTTTTGGGTTATAACATGGGTTGTTTTTGGGTGTAATTTTGAAAAAGTGAGTGAAAAGGTGTTTATGCACGATTGGTTCACTATTAGTGAATATCATGCACCTTAAATAAAAAAAACCATGGAACACTTAACAGTGGGGAATTTCATGGTTGGCACATGGTTTTCCAAACTATACACCCTAATAAGAGTAACAATTCACCCCTAAAATAATATGTGCATGGTTGGGGAACAGTTAGGGGTAATTAGGAACCCCATCCCATCTAAAAATGTGTGGAAATTAAATTCCTTGGATAATCAATTTTGAAAATTCCCTTACCACCAAATTAGTTCCAAATCGACCCCATTTAAAGCTAAAGAATTTTATTACTTTTGGATCTCTCCATGTGAATTCCAATTCTTCCTTTCCACTATTATTCATGAATCTAATCCCATATTAATTGGTTTCCCTTATATTAGGTATTGATATTTAGGTATAGATCAACATTATTGTGTCGATCATTTTTTGGGTATTTTTATTAGGTGATTATCCATTGACGAATGGAGACAATATTGTTTCATGCCATGATATGGGAAAAGGCCCTAGGATAGATGACTGATTTGGAGATAAATATTGGATAAGGGAACCATTTGCAGTTTGGAACCCTTTTAGAGTTTCTGATGTCTTTATTTGTAGTTTTCAATTTAGCTACATGATATGTAAATTTTCATGTAATGTTTTATTCTTTAGCATGATTTTTTATTTCCCTATATTGATTATCTTGAGATATTGGTATTGTATATGGTCATATATGATCTCTGAATTATTTTTTTACTTATGTTGGGGTATTTATTTGATAAAAGATGGTATAGTATCCCCATTAATGACTTATCATAGAGTCACAACTAGCTGAAATCCTCTTGTATATGAGGAGGTGTTGTTTAGGTCATTCGATCGACCAGCTCAGGGTACAAGTGTGGCACCTTGGCCAGTACTTTACAAATTGGTATCAAAGGAGATTTCTTTTCATTTTTTTGTCTTACTATTTAGGTAAATCAATATAAGAGACTATGAAGAGTGGATAGTTGGACATAAGCTCGTTTTTTGGAGTTAAAAAACAATGTATGGGGAAAACCCCATGTAGTTAGGTTGGGATTGTTGTTGGTGTTTTTTTGTTATAGGTGAATATTATTTGACCATGGGTTACATACATGTTGTTTCATGTCAATTTTTTTTATATTTTCTATGATTTAAATTAGGGACTATAATGGAATGAGGGTTTAGTCTTCATTCACCATTCTAGAAACTCAGAATTATTTTTTGAAATGCATTATTTTTTTGCACGAATTAGAAAAGTGGTTTTGGGTATGTTTTTGAACATAGATTATTTTCCCATTCTTGTCAAATTGAACTGAAAAATTAAATCTAAAAATAATTGAAAATGGTAAAATGATTAAAATTTTGAATAAATGGTTGTCGAATAGAATGTAAAAACTTATAATGATTACCAATTTATAACCAATACCTAGGTGTATGATGATTAATGATAGTGTTAGTGCCTCAGTTTTGGCCACGTAATGATATTCAGATAAAAGGATTATTGCAAGTTTCTATGATTTTCCACTTTCGTAAATGTTTTAAATTTGTTTTTGGAGTCATAATACATGTATGTAAATTGTTTAGACATACCTATATAATGACTATTGTTATGAGGGAGTCAAGAGGATATGAATTTCAATGCACTACTAGTAGTGTGACCTAAAGAACCAATAGTTTTTTTTTTGAGGAAGAATGAGATAATTTATAAGGGAACATTTTTCACTTTATTCAGTTCATGGGAATAGAACAGGGTTGCTTGTAAATTGCATATATGACTTGATGAGAGAGTTTCAGTTACATCACCCTATGACAGTTACTATAGAGGTTAGGCACAAGGGTGATGATTTCTAGGTTCAGTCCATTGAGATGATTAATGTCCATTTGGAGAATCCAGTTCAGGGGAGGGTCATGTTGGATGCTTATATACTACGAGGATCAGTGAAGCATTGGTGGGTGGTTTAGATGAGGAATGGAAAGAATGATGGTATGTTATAGGAGTTTTTAATAAGGTTAGTGAATGACTTCTATCTAGAGAGGATGAGGTATGAGAGACTCATGAAGTTCTTGTACCTAACAAAGCGGAGCATGTCTGTGATGGATTATGATGGATTCTTTACAAACCTATAGTGTATTACTCTAGAGTTGGAAGGATATGACACAACTACGGTATGAAACATTCATGATAGAAATAAGTGATATATTAAGTACCATGTTATCCATTTTATTAAAATAAATATAATAATGTGGTGTACTAGGGTCTCTTAGTTGAGGGGAACCAGAATGGGGCTTCTAGTGATGGAAAGATAGTTTCTACTAGCCGATCATGAGATGTGACTTCAGAATGTAAGAAGCACTGTTTTGAGAACATTATCCTGTGATGTGAAAATATGAGTGGTCAGATAGGAGGGTAAATTTCACGAGACCATTCTAGAGTGATCATCCATCGGTGTAGTAGGTCATTTCACTATCATAGAAACTACCTCTAACAACCAATATTGTGTTTTTCTTGCAAAAGAATGGTTAATCAACACATGTTTCAATAGATAGAGTGGAAGAAAGTCAGTGAAGGAGTATCTAGACAATGTCAATGTGTGGGAAAGGGATATTCTACACCTTATTAGATTGACAGTTGGAGTTCTACTAGCCAAGGTGGTAGTGGTTGTAGACATGGTGATTTTGGGAAGGGGTGCCCATATTAGAAGTGTGGTTCAACACAAGAGAGTCAAACTACATCATAGGGATGTGTGAGACGACTAATAGATTTATTAGAGCCTAGACTTGTGTATAAGGAGACTGGATCATTGGTAGTGAGAGGTACAATTATTATAGATTCTATATTAGGTAATGACTTATTTTATACCAGAACCTCTACTTCCTTTATATCTTCAAAAGCTATTATTGGTTTTAGCCTTTCTCTTGAATTTTTGAGAAGGGTTACAACTATATATATATTATTAAGAGTATGGTCTAGAGACATATGTATATTCAAGGGTTGTTCTATTGAAGTCGGGGTGTATCATTTCTTATGGGATCACTATATCATTAGAATGATATGATTTTCCCTAATTATGGGAATGGACTAGATTGTCGCATATCGATCCCATATAGATTTTTACCAGAGTAGAGTTACTTTTATGTATCCTAAGGGTTACCATTATATTCACCATAGAGAGTGGGATATCAACAAAATAAGAGTATTGATAATTACTCCACCAATGGGAGATCTTATAGCCCATGTTTCTATTTTATTGTTGTATTGTTGAGGCATAAATAATGATATCTTTCTACTAGTGGTGGAATAGTTACATGATGTTTTTTCTAAAGACTTATCATGGATTCCTCCTAAGATATATGTCGAATTCACTATTGATATCATGCTGGGGGATAATCTAGTATTTATTCGACCATGTATAATAGTATAGACAAAGCTCGATTACCATATGTTGAACTAGATGAAAATAAAGAACCACTATTCTCTTCCATTTATCAATAATCTATTTGACTAGTTGATAGGATCGTGTCTGTTTTGAATGAATGACTTCAGATCATGGTATATTTAGTGGAGAGTTAAGACTTCTAATATACAGAGGACTACATTTAGAAGTATATTTGTCTAATATTAGTTCATCAAAATATATTTTGCATTGACAAACACACCAGATTTGTTTATTTAATTTATGAAAATATAGTTCATCTGTACCTAGATCAGTCTTATGTAATGGTTTTGGATGATATGTTGGTGTACTAAAAGACTAATTACGATCATTGACAACATCATGACATCATTCTAATTACACATAGAATGGATTAACTATAATCAATTCTATACAAGTGTCAATTTTTTATTAATCAGGTACCCTAAATGGAATACATCATCTTTGAGGAAGGTGTGTTAGTGGATCTAGAGAAGGTTTATGTTGTTGTTCATTGAGAGCATCCCAATAATGTATTCGATAGATGCAGATTTATGGGGTTTGTTTGATGTTATTGGAAATTCATCTTGGACATTTCCCATTTCTCATTTCATCTTTTGAGCTAATGAAAATAGAGGATAAGTTTTGATTCATCAAAAGTATGTGAGAATACCTTCCAGAACATAAAGAATAGTTTGACATCGAAACCCATTTTGATCTGACCTCATAATGGTGAGGAGTACATGGTGTACTGTAATGCATATAGAATACAGAATTGGGTTTTTTTTTGAGTTATTGAGATTGATTCATGGAGTAGAGGTTGTGGTAACTATGGCCACATGGATGGAACTACTCTATACATGATCACGAGCTAGCGGAAGTGGTTTATTTTTTGAAGTGTTGATGACACCATCTTTAGGGAAAGAAGTTCACTATGTATACAGATCAAAAAACTTATGGTATGTCTTCCTACAATGAGATTGGAATATATTGTAGGGGATATGGGTATAATATAGGTAGTCAATTTATTTCCATCACTTATAAGAACCTTGAAAATTAAATAGTGTTTTTGGTTCTTTGAGTAAAACAATTCAGGCCCAAGAAGTTTGGGAGTCTAGCGTAGAGTGGAAGACGATTCCCTTGCATGCTGAGATACATGTGGTGGTTCGGGAGAACCATGAACATATGAATATAGTATTGGTTTCAGTGGACTCTTCGCATGTGATATATATCTGAGATAAAAGGAGGATCTAGAATATTGGACCTTGAGGGAAATCCTTGAAGGTACGGATTCACCTATATATTGGTTGATAGATCAAAATGAGATCCTATCTGTTAAGAACCATATTTTTGTACCTATGAGTATATAGAAAGTGTTGAAGAGAGAATTTCATTCCCCAAAGTGGGTAGAATGTTCTGGTGTGACACAATTGTTACGTGACCTACAACGGTAGTTTTGGTCGACGTGAATGAGAATGGAGATAACTGGGTTTTTGAGAAAATTCTACACCTATTTTTAGGTGAAGGCAGACTATAAACAACATCTAGATTTTCAGTAGTCGTTTTGTACTCCAGATTTGAGGTGGGATAATGCAAAACTAGATTTTATGGGGGTCTCTTGAAGATTTCAAGGAATGGTGATGCTTACTGGGTTGTTGTGTGCCGAATGACAAAAGTAAAATATTTCTTGCATATACAAGACACTTTCTAAGAGGACCAGATAAGAGATTTGAATTTTTGGGAGATGTCCATCAACGCAGGGTGATAGAGACTATATTTTTAGATCCTGACTCACATTTCACTTTAAAAGGTTACTGGGGATCGAAGAAGGAACTCGTTTCAAGGGTATTTTTGAAAACATATTTCCACCCACATATAGATATTCATTTGGAGCATATTATATACATAACAAAGGATATGTTGAGAGAGTGTGTTCATGGATTTAGTGGGACATGGGAGAAACACTTGGCTTTAGTGATGTTTTCCTAAAACAAAATTGATTAGAAAACTATACATAAGGAGCCATATGAGGTTCTATATGGTCATCCATACTGATAGCCTCTATATTGGTTGGATGTTGTGAGCCATAGTTGTTGGGAAAAAGACTCGTTATAATAACCCTTTTTATTTATCAGATATTTAAAAATGATTGATTACATAGATTTCATCTAATATGACTCCAAATATTTATTCTCCTAGTGTCTTGAAAAATTAGGAACATTACATAACATCTAAAAACATGGAATACAACATCTTTATTGAAACATTTTTTACATGATCACAACACTACTTCATACATAACAAATCATGCGATAACCTGAGGCTATACATAAGAAATAAGTGGGATATAAAGCCTAGTATGGGAATAAACATGATGTAATATGATGATAATAATACATGTTAGACAAGGAATATCAATGAGACATGAAGGACCATAAATATAGAGGCGTGATATGGCATGATAATCATAACATGGAAATATAATAAATACATATAACATTGCATCATAAACAAATAAATAATCTTATAAACCACAATCCCAACATGGTGGAAAAAAGTATCATAAATGAAATAGAAAAATCCTACTCCATCCATGATGTATCATCATACTAAACATTACCCAATGCATGGGATCTCCATCTGGTCGCACCCTTCATAATCATTTCATCCCCATGCTTATGTATACCATATAGATCATATAACATGGATTTACTCATCGTAATAATTTTTTCCATGACCATCGAAAGTGGAATAAATACATGTATTTCCTCAATAATCAATTATATGTGTATAATGTTGAATAACCTTGATCAGGGAATGGGTATGGTATTTTCTACATGATGACTTAGGCATGGAAAATCGTGGTGCAATTTCAGCTGCAAAATGAGGTCATAAGGAAACTCATAAAAATGGTTGATAAGAGTGAAAGGGATCTATAATAATTTATAGCTGAAATTGATAATAAGTGGATCATGGAACATTATATCCCAACATATGAAATGGAATTTTAGATACATAATATAAAAGAAGTGATCTAATGGAAATGGGGTGAGAGAAATCTATTATGAAATTTCAGCATGGTAACTGATGTATATAAAAGATCATGAATGGATTAATGAGAGTTAAATTAATATCTCATTATTTATAAATTAAATGTATATTATGTAGAGTGTGTATGAAAATATCCCAATATATGAAAATTGAAATTAAAAGGAATATCAAAAAAGTATTGTTTCATAAAAGTGGAAAGTGAAAGATCCCTTACTTGGTTGTGTGACTCAAAAGGCTTTAGAGTGGCTTATTGGGTGATATTAGGTTCCTTGGGAGGAATTTAGAAAGTAATGGGAAGAGTTTGGTATAGTATAAAAAAGATTATTTGAAGATAAATGGGATCATTGGGGGGTTTATATATGAATAAAGAAGGGGTGTTTATTTACTATTTTAGTTGTGGTCACTATATAAAAAATTATTCAAAACCACAAACAATCTCTTAGTTTTTTACGATGGTTTCTGAAAATTTGGAATATTATACATTATTTTATAAAGATTATGTTTGATGAAATTAAATTATTTTCATTTCATATGTGGAGGTGATTTATAATTTCAAGGAAATTATTATATAATATTAAAATATAATATCTCTTTTGGAGGATTGACTAACGATTTATAAAAAATCAAATAAACCTAAAATTAAATTATTTTTAAGGAAATAAATTTATTTTTCTAAATATTCCTTTTATTTTATTTATTACATAACTTTGGTGGTATTATGATGTCATAAAACACACCAGATATTTCTATGATATTTCCTTTTCCCCGGAAAATTCGAATGTCTCAAAAAAAATATAAAAAATAAACTATTAGATAATTATAAAATCTTGATTCAAAAAATAATATTAATTTTTCTAAATAATTTTATAAATATGTGAATTTTCACTTTTAAAATAAAAAACTAACATTTAATAAAAATTGATAGGTTTTGAGAAAAAACAATTTTAAAACCATAATAAAACATATTATTGAATTTATAAATATTATAGGATAATTTATATTTAGTAAAATTAATTTAACAATAATATTTTATTATAATATTATATATTTTAAATATCCATTAACTCATAAATATATTTTTCTTAATTAATGTTTAATATTAACCAAAAATACAATTTTTTGATTTGAAAATTATTCCCAATGTAACATTAATAGAATAAAAGTATCTTAACTATTCAAAAAAAAAATAGTGTAAATAATCATAATTCTTGATTCTTGTTAACTATCCCTTTATTAGCTTAGCATACACCCCAACAGATAGGTGTGTGATGTTGAGGATTTTCTTGGGCTGTTCGGTGAACATGGTTTGGGTCATCATCTCGATGAGATTGAACTTCTCCCGTAAAAGGTTTTTCTTATGCTTAGATTATTGGATCTCGGCTAGGGATTGGTATAGAGAAAATCCCAACAATTCTATCTCAATTAGAATCATTTATAAATTGTCTTCATATAGAGAAATCATACTGGTTTAAGAAATCATTTCCTTTTTCTATACCCAAAGGATTTATTAAAACCCTATATTTATACATGTAATGTAATCACTATTCAATAGTAATATAATTTATGATAATGATAATTCACTGTCATTTAAATCTAAATGAATATAATAGAAAAAATAATTTCATGCGCCTTCAAGATATATTGGACATTTAATTACATTTAAATGGGGAATTTTATTCATAAGAAATTTCGTCATTAAAACCATCCCCCTTAATAAATTTCACTCAAGAAAATTTCATTTCTGAAACTAATTATGATGGGGAGAACTTTTCTTAAACACCTCATGTAGTTCCCAAATTGCTTCTCTCAATGTGTGGTTTCACTACAACACTTAGAAAAGAGACTTTTTCATAGTTCATGAAACTTTTTCTCTATGATGTAAGATCTACACCGGCTTATCCTCATAGGAATGGTCATATTCTAGCAGTACCACAACTAGTTTGAGTACAAGTGATGGGTATGGAATGTACTTACATAAGTGGGATACATGGAATACTTATTGTACTTATGATAGGTTCTGGAAGATTTATAGTCGATAATCTACTACTCTAATGCAATCTATAGTCTGAAAAGGGTTGACGTACATTTTTCTATTCAGGGCCTTCTTCCAAAATCTCATGACTCTATTCCATGGATATATATGTAGGAATACAATATCTCAAATATAAATCTCTAGGTCACGTTAATTATTTTACGCACAACACTTTTGTCAAATTTGAGTAGCATTGATATGCATCTGGATGGTCTTAACCTTCTCCACTATTTCATCAACCATTTCCGGACTGACAAGTTTTCATGTCCTAACAACATATTGGCATGATAATTTCTGATCTTCTTCCCAAAAAGGGCTTTGTAAGGGGTCATTTCAATTCTAAAATGGGAGATATTGTTGTAAGAGAACTCCACCAAAGGAATATATTGACCTCATCTACACATTATTTCCATTGAGAATGATCTCAACATGTCCTCAAGTGTAGGGATAGTCCACCCAGATTGACCATCACTTAGAGGGTGATAATCCATACTAAAATATATATGAGTTTTTAGAGCATGATGGATAACTTTTAAAAACATAGAGGTTAATATTGGATATCGATAAAACACAATCGATAGTGGTAATCCATGCATCCATACCACTTCTCGGATGATTATCTTTGATATTTGATCCTTTGAAAATTGATCTCAAATCACAATGAAGTATGCAGTCTTTCTAACATGATCCATAATAACCCATATATCATTGTTTCCATTGGATGTCTTTAGAACTCTGGTGAAAAATGCAATGGGATTTTTTCCATTTTTCACATTGGTATGAGTAATGGTTGCCTCAATCATTTATATTTATGTCCCTCAGCCTTAACTACCTAGAATACTAGGTACTTTCATGTATATTAAATGATCTCTTCATTTACGTTATCCTACCAATACTGCTCCTAAAGATCTTGATATATCCATTTGTTTCAAAGGTGAATGGAAATATTTTAACTATGTGCACAATATAATAGAATTTACCTTATCTAGATATTTCATGGAAACTATATTGTAAACCCAAATCACAAAATTACGTCTTCATTATGAATGAATATTGAGAACTTAAGATTTGAGATAGTTTTCCACTTTCATATAATTTCCATAATCATCTTTCTGGCCATCCTTTATCCCTTCCAAAAGAGACTATTAAGAAATAATTTGTGAAAGGAATGACGATATTCCCTTATTTATGATTACCATGACTATATTATTCAAATATAAAAAGATTGTATCCTTTTCAATTCTCTTTAATGATGTAATTTCTATGTCTTTTTTTTCTAATAAAATCTACCACCTTGTTCGCTTTCCCGGGATGTTAGTTGATTAAGTAATCGTGATCCATGATGATTTCTAACAAAATTCATTAACCCATATTCAACAATTTTTGTGTGAAAATACATTTGAGACTTTTGGGTTCTGTATATATTTCACACTTCTCCCTAAAGAGATAATTCCAATATATTTTCATTTCAAATATCACATCTTCTATCTCTAGATCATGTGTGGGATATTTTTTCCAAGGAATTTTCAACCACCTTGAGGTGTATCCAATAAAAATTTCATTTTTCATCAAAAAACATCCCAATATCTTCTTTGAATCATTTTTAAAGATTATGAAAATATCCCCATTTTTTGGTAGTGTGAGAAAAAGGGAAGTGATAATACTTCTTTTCACCTCTGTGTAACTTTTTCACATTCATCATTCTAATAAAACATAAAACCACTCTAAGTTTTCATGGTAAGAGTGTTTGAAAATTATTAAGAAATTTCTCACAATTCAGCAACAATATCTATAAATCCCAAGGAAGCTATGGAAATCCAGAAATGATGTTTTCCTTGGCCATCCCTCAATTTCTTTGTCTTGTAAGGATATATATATATATTCCACTACTTTCTACGATATCCCCCCATAATGAGACTTCCATCAACTAGAACTCCCAATTTCAATTGTTCTCATAGAGATTCTTCTTTTGCATGGTATTTATAATAGTTCATTGATGATACTAATGATCCTAAATGGATTTTGAGTATATTATAATATCATCATTATACACTAGAACACATTTCTCGTGGTAATTTATAAATACTCTATTAATCAATTCCATGAAAATTTATAGATCACTGGTGAGTCTGAATGGAATCAATATAAAATCATAATTACCATTACTTATACAAAAAGAATTACTAGGGATATCCTCCTTCTTCACCCTTACTTTGAAATATATCAACCACTGATCATCCTTGAAGAAGTATTGTGGTCCACATAGCTGATTGAACAAGTCATCAATTTATGGCGAAGGATCCTTTTTCTTTATAGTTATTTTTTTGTGCTCATGAGAATCAATACAAAGGTACATTCACCGATCCATCATGTTGAAAAAGAGGAATAGTTCACCCCATGGTGATGCAAATGGGAATATAAACCCTTTATACAGATTCTCATATAATTGTTTCATCTATTCCTTATGTTTCATAACATTAATCCTATAACGATTATAAGATATTGGAAACTCTTTATTTCTAAGCTCAGTAAAAAATTCAACCTCTCGACTATGGGGACAAATAAAAAAGTCCGTGGAAAACAGATCATCAAATTACCTCACAATAAGCATGTCATTGAGAATGGTACAATCTTTACAATCAATTATTTGACAAAGATACACATGCTCATAGGGAAGTAATACAAAATCTTATAATAATAATGTCAAGGAATATTCATTATTCTCCTTTCACATGTATAGAATGCAGGATCCATTGAACATATGGAGAGTGATTTCCCTCTCATGGAAATTTATGTTGTATATATATAGGTACATTCCATCTATTCTCAGAATTGCAACAAATTCCACTAAGGAAAGAATGATATGGTTAGCTTGGAATTTCAATCCACAAATTATGACATGGAAGGAGTTATATTCTTGGGATGAAATAATTTCCACATTTTCCAACTTCATCAACATCTCTGCTTCCATTATTTCTAGTGCATCTTGAATTTTTCTACTAAACATTCATGATATAAAATATTGTGTAGAACAATCAATGTTAAACCTACCTTTCAATTTTTGATTCTGGTTCTACTTTATCCAATATAGAATTAAGAACGATATTGTTTAATCTATTTGATAGATAATATGGAATCCAATGGAATTAAATGGATAACTTAAAAATTAAATTTATCTCTTATAATATTGACATTCAAGGATCTAATTTATGCTATGCATGATATAATTCCTAACATATATTCCTTTGGAATTTTTCTATTTTCATTACAATGGTTTGTAATGAGCATATGAATTTACCAAATCACATCACATAGGAGTAACAAACAATGAGTGAAGAAAGACCCGTTTTCAGGCCCTAGTTATCATTCATGAATAGCTCAAATATGTGATTTCATGTTTTACAACTAGATATATTTGGTCCAGAGCCACATCCACTTGATCGTTTACATATAGGGATTTATTTTTTTGATAAAACACATACACTATACTCACCCAAAATATAAGGATGTTTTTCATATACTTAGCCTTATCCCTAAGGTTTTTCACTAGTTTATTCTAATCTAAATCCCAAAAATAACTAAACATGCCCTATGATACCAACATTAAGAACCCTGCTTTTAAATACAAATTTAAACATGATTTATTACATAGTTTTTTGCTTAATTAAATATTGATGTTTGGTAGGTCTAGTGTATTTTGAAATAATGAACATCACATAACAACATTAAACATGAAATACAACATCATTATTGAAAACACATTTTTCATGACCATACTATTCATTCGTAGTTAACACTTCATGGGATAACCTGCGGATGTACATAAGAAAGGGGAGATCAATAAATCCTGGTAAGGGAATAAACTTGGTATAACTTGAGGATAATAACAACATCTAGGCAAGGAATATCAGTGTGGCATTAAGGAACATGAATATAAATGCATGATATGGAATTATAATCATAAAATTGAAATGCAGAAAGAACTTAAAACACTACATCATAAACAAAAAGTTATCAGGTAAAACCCTATCCAAAAATGATGGAAAAAAGACCCATAAAGGAATCGGGTAAAGCCATCTACCATTATTATGTATCATGATACTAAACATAACCCAATTTATTGGAGCACTATCATGGCGCACCCTTCATAATCATTTCAATATCACGCTTAATTGTGCCTCATTGATCATATAAATATATACATTCAACATCATCATTTATCACACAATAAAGGAATATGAAATAAATACATGTATATCCTAAATGAAAGAGTAATTTTTCCTAATGCTGAATACCAATGATATTGGAATGGGTATAGTATTAAATACATAATGAGTTTGGCATGGAATGTCGTTGTGCAATTTTGGCCGCATAACTACGTCATATTTAAATTTGTAATATAGGTTAATGGGAGTGAAAGGGGTATCTAAGAATTTATAAATTATATGGATTTTAATTTCATCATGAAACATAATATCCCAAAATATTAAATGTAATTTATGATGTATAATATAAAATAATCTCTTTAATGGGAATGAGGAATGAGAGAATAACATATAGAATTTCTCTAGGGAAACAAGTGTACATAGAAGACCATGAATGGGTTAAATAGAGTGGATGGAAGATATAATTAATTATAAATAAAATGGAATGTATGTATATTATATTTTAACATATCCCAAAATATGAAAATTTTAATTAAAAGGCATATCACAAAAGGAGTGCTTGATAAAAGAAGAAAGTGAAAGATCACTTACATGGAAGCGTGACTCCAAAGTTTTAGGAGATTATTAATGGGAGCTTGGGGGTGCCTTAGGAGGAACCTAGATAGTATGAGGATTATGGTGGTCCAACATCAATGATTTTGAGTTTAGAGAAATGATATCTTGTGTGGGATAATATAGGGGAGGGGAATTTCAATATTATTTTGGTTTTGGACACTACATGATAAAATATTCCAAAACAGAATAAATCACATGGATTTTCAAATAATTTTTGGAAAATGGTAGTGGTATAAATTATTTTATAAGTTTATGGATAAAATATATTAAAATATTCTCCTTTAATATGTGGTGGTGAGTCATACGTTCAAAAAATTATTTTAAAATCCTAAAATATATTATATGTTTTAGAGGATTCACTAAGGATTTATAAAAGAAATAAAATAAAGTTAAAGTTACATTATATTAAATGGAAAAATAGATTTGGATGAAGAAACTTTTTATAGTATTTATTATATCATTAATAGGTCGTTTTGATGTTATAAAACAAACCGTATATTTATATGAAATTTAATTTTTACCAGAAAATTCGGTTGTCCTAGAAAATTATGAAATATTAACTGTTAGATAATTATTAAATTGTGATTCCAAAAGTAATTTTAAAATAATCTATATAATTTTATAATTATTTTAATTTTCAATTTTAAAATGAAAAACATACATTTATTGAAAATTTACTTGTTAAAAAAATAGTTACCAAACTATAATAAAAATTCAATTTGAATTCATAAAAATTGTATGATAATTTATATTTCAGAAATTTAATTTAATAATAATATTTTTTTAAAATATTATTTATTTTTTATATCCATTAATTATTGAAAATATATTTCTTAATTTCATTTGAATATTATCCCAAAATATTATTTAAGCTTTAAAATTTATTTACAATGTAACAATCATATAATAAAATTATTTTATTTATTATATACAAAAATGATGTACATAATAAAAATTACAGGGTCTTTTTACATATCCATTTTATTACGCCAGTATACACCCTATGAGTATGGTGTGTGATATTGGGGTTTCACAGGTCTATTCGATGAACATGGTTTGGGCCATGATTTTGACGATCTTGAACTTCTCCTGTAAACAATTTTTC
This sequence comes from Viscum album, assembly GCA_963277665.1. NCBI lineage: Eukaryota > Viridiplantae > Streptophyta > Magnoliopsida > Santalales > Viscaceae > Viscum > Viscum album. The sequence goes on from OY728140.1 coordinate 1,107,566,219, forward strand.
TCATGATTAAGTTTTTTGATATCCACTCAGAATTCATCTTATGAAATTCAAAGAAATGACATCTCTCATGGAAGCTATGAAATGTATGGCTCATTGTTCTACTGGTTAAGGCCATCACATCCTTCTTCTATGCCAAAAGGATGTCTTAAAACCTTATATTTATGCAAGTCATGTGATTACTGTTTAATGGTTATATTATCAATGATTGATATTTAAAAGTCATTTAATTTAAACAAGATATAATAAAAAATTATGTTTGTGTGTCTTATATATCATTATGAAATTTAATTAAATTAGAATGGGGATTTTATTCATAATAGTTTTGGTCATTACACACATGCAGGAGTCATCAGAGCAGGTTCAGTAGATTCAGAAATGTATGAATATGTCTCAAATGAGGCATATGTAATATTAGGAAAGACAAATACAGCATGAATAGTTTACAAAGGTTGGAAGGGTAATCCATTAAATGTCTTCGAGGATGGTTCACTGTAGGATACAGAATCATAAAATGTTGGATCTCACATTCATTGGACAATTTAATGTAGAAGAGATAAATGGCCTTGGGGAATACTGATTGGATCTTCCACATAAATATATATCTATACATGACATTTTCAATGTTTCACAACAACAATGATTTCACCATTAAACTTATCATTTGATTGATGTGGATGATATTGATATTGAGATATATGTTTCCATTTAGGATTATCCAATACATGTGTTGGATCGTAGTGACATAGTGTAGTGGGAAAAGAATGTGCTGATAGTACGTCTATCATGGAAACATGGATCTATGTAGGATGATACTTAAGAATAGGAATAAGATATATGGGACCAATGTCATAGTCTTTTCAACTGGGAATCTCATGGAAGTTGAGGAGTGTAGCTTGAGTATTATCTATTATAAGGTAGGGTGATTTAAATATTATGTACTTTTCTAGAGTTTTCTCGTGCTTATTTTCAGATACTATTTTTTTATTATTTTAGAACCATTTTTTTGGTTATAACATCATGTGTGTCTGGGTGGAATTTTGAGAAAAATGAAATAAAAATGGGTTGTGCTTGGTTGGTGCCGTATTTGGGAAAACCGTTCACCCCAACCCAGTAAACCATACAACCATGGATAGTAATAATTTCATGATTGTTACATGGTTTCCCAAAAAGTGTTCCCTATTTAGATAATACTTTCCCCCCTAAAATTAAAGTTTCATGGTTGGCAAACGATTATGGGAAACAATTTAAATTATCCATGCTAATTGTATGCAGAAATTAAACTCTCCATAGAAATATTTTTTTAATTTATGCAGCACTTAATTTAACATCAAATCAAACCTTGTTCAAAAGTATGTCCTCTTTCATTTTTTTGGATTTCTCATGATGAATTACAATCCATCCCTATAAATATTCTTTGTGAATATAACCCTTGATCGAAGGTACCCTCATATCCATGGTTTTGAGATTCAGATATAGATCTATGTCATTATGACGCTCAATTTTTTGGGATTTCAATTGAGTGATCATCCATCAATTAATTCAGATATTATTTTTTTAGGATAGGATAAGTTACATGGCCTTGGTATTATTGGATAATTTTGGGGTGGATATTGGATGAATGAAGTATCATTATCATTGATAAAATATCCAGTGAAGAGTGATTTTATTTTTTGATTTTTTTTCTGTACTATTTTACTCTGATCAAAATGGGTATAGTATCCCCATGAATGACTTTCCAGACCATTTCTACATTTCAGAAGCTTCTGGCATATGGGGAGGCACGGTCGAGGTCATGTAATCGACCGACTCAGGACACTAGTGTGTGAATACTAGGCTAGTTGTTTCATAATACATTCATGATGCTGTTAATTTTTATTCCCCTAATGTGATTTACATCTCACCCCCTTCTTAGTAATTTTAGAAGGTTATCCTCTTTAGTTTTGAATGCTATGTAATTTTGGAACCATGTTATGGAAGTTTTAAAAAAATTTATTTGTTAATCCATGAATCATGTGGTTATATAATGTACATAATTATCAAAAACTCACTAATCATCTCGATCATCTATGTTATACTATGTGTAATCTTATGTAATGTATACTTAGTTAATGAGTATTAATGACATGGATTATTAAAAAATTAATCATAACACATTAATTTTTTTATAGTAAATTATTAATTTTAATGATTTATGATGTCCACATTATCTTTAATGAGAGTTTCATTCTTTATCCTTGATGATGAAGTAGACAATAAGCGCACTTCAATGTTTTTGTTAACCAATAAAAGGATTCAATTAATTATGGACTTAAATATTCATAATCCATTCCCATAAATAGATATAACTATTAATTTAAATATTTATGTCAAATTGAACCATAAAATAAGATTTCATAATAATCAATTATATAATTTCATTGCATTTCTCAGGTAAGTGATGAAGCTATCTTGAACATGAACTCACCATTATTAAAGGATTATTATTAGGTGACTTTGTTGTAATATCATTATAAAAGTATCATACGATACAATATACTATTTATTATATTGATATATCATTATTTTAAAATGATTAAGGAGATAAAATGTACATGAAATAATTACAAATGGAGAATAGATTGTTTCCCCCTTAGTTTTCTTGTTTAACATCGTTAATTTTATAATAATGGTTTATACTTCATAACATTTATAGGTAATTATTTTTTAATTATAATAACCTGATTTATATGATAAAAATCATATGTACCCATTTAATGAATACTTAGATCATGTTGTGATATGATATATTGAAAAATGTAATACAACATACGATGGAGGTGGTAGTCCTTAAATATACATGAGCGACGATTTCATTTTTAAAAGAGTGGGAAATGAATTTATATGGTTTAATTTTTAAAAATAATAAATATATTATAGGGATAATAATTATCTATTTCATTCCCAATGTGGATAGTCTAGGTTAGGTAGTTAATGATAACACGAACATTTATTCAGGGAAAAGGTGGTTCACACATACACACATTTCACATTTTTGTTTCTCACAATATCAAATTAGAAAACTAATTAATATATTTAACATTAATATTATATAATTTCAATAGAATTATTATACTTATGAAAACATTTCTATATTCTTTAATGAAATTATTAACAATTATTTCACAAAAAAATGAATATTATAAAGAGATTTTGGGAATATACAGATGGTTTTATGGATTGTCTATATTTTTTAGGGGCTTAAGACACTATGTAATGAAAATTTACCAAGATGTAATCCTCATTAAAGTGGATTGTAATGTTTAATAATAGTAATTGTATAATTGTTTCAGAACATGAAGATATATTTTGTGAGGGGATGTAAAGATAGAAGAGCAGCTTTGATAAGTGAAAATGTAAGTCATTTTTATAAATAAAGAAATCATTTCGATTATGGGAAGTAAATATCAAGTAAAATATAATAAAATTTTGATAAATATTGTTTTGGGTATAAAATAAGGTCCATAAAAAATTAATAAATACTTTTAAAACATTTTTTAATCTTGTTTCTTTCCCATTACCCATTGAATTGTTATTTATCTATTTTAGCTTTTATTGTAGTTAGTAGTTATTACCAATATTTCCATAATATTAATGCATAAAACTAAGGTGTTACTTATATCATATTTTTTATTTATTAGTTATAAATTTTAAATCAATTATGTATGATTCAATTTATAAAATTTTCCAGAATTAATTTAAATATGTTTAATGTATAATGTAATTTGAGAGATTTTGAGAAAAGTATCACTTATGTTCTAAAATATCAATAATAGGTCAGTAAACTATTGTAAATATTTTAAAATGTATTTTATAAATTATTAAAAAATAGTTTATTATGAAAATGAGTTTATAAAAGTTTATATCATTCTTATAAAATAATTAGGTCATAATAGTCTAAATATCAATAAAATCATTATAATGCTCCCAAAAATAAAAGGATTGATAAAAATTAATATGTTTACCAATATATAATTATGAAACTATCGATTAAAAAATTATGGTACTTTTTGATAATTCATGTTTTAAAAATTTTATATTCATAGTTATAATTAAAAAAAATAAGGATACTTTTTTTTAAAAGTTCCATTATAAAATATTATACATTTTAGTTATTATTTCATATTGATTAATAATTTAAATAATGGTTTTTAATTTAGGAAACATATAATAATATTATATGTTTTTTCAAATTATGATATTAAATTAAAAATATATATTACATTAAAAATAGTTCTCTTAAATAACATAATAAATTTATACTAAGTACCGTTTGGAAAATTTAAAAAAATTAGTTATTTATATTCTAATTTATTAATTTACTACATCATTAATGACAGAAACATTATTTGATTTTTATATCACATCAGGTCATAATTAAAAAATTATATCATTAATATTTTTACCAAAAACACACACACAAACATATATTTACATATATAATATTTTAATGTTATATTTTTATTTGATTAAGAATTCTATTATTTTAAATATACTTATTAACAATACCCTCTATTCGCATACCTATTAGATATATACCCAATAACTATATAAATAATCAATATTTAAAATGAATATATTTTTAGTGACCATATTTGCAATGATCATATTTCAAACGGCTAGATATCCTTCATATATATTTCTCCTTACTAAACAATATCTATTCACACTCTCCATTTACAATGTTTTCATATTATAACTCACAATAGTCATTATCCTTCCATGATATTCTTTCTCATTTTCTAAATTTTTATAGCAATATTGAATCTTAATGGGGATATTGGTCCATGATAGATTCTAGTGTAAAGATATTTTTTAAAATTTATATTTACCTCTTAATTTTTATTGTTTTAATGGATGTAATGACCCTTGATATGTAATTCTTAGTTTAATGTTATTTTTTTGTAATGTTTTTATATTCAAATAATAAATTTTTTATTTGATGAATATCATGTATTAATTTTCACGTAATCTAATTCAATTTGTTTAATTAAATTGAAAAAAATTATAATTATGAATATATTTTTTTAGAGAGTATATGTTTCATAAAAACCTAGTTTGTAATAAATATGAAACTAAAATTGATCGAATTTCTATTATAGATGATTACATTGTAGCGAATCCCAATACTAGAACAATTTAATCTTATTTTTTATTATGTATGATGTTGTCACGATACCATGGACACCCATACAAAATATCAAGAAAACCCCCAAAAACTCTACCCCAAAGCAACCCTATAAGTCGACTGAGAAGCTATTAAATACATATCTATGTGAGGGCAGAACATGATTCAAGTGAGATTTTAATATCAAACCCACTAATAAAAAACAAAGTGGGTGTTGGAACAATAATGTTTTACTTTGGAAAAAATAATAAAAAATTTCAAATATCATACAAAAGAGACAAAATAAGTTTCACTAAAGTGGGGGATGACACCATTGATAGACACACCATAAACAATGCACATATACAAAAAAAATACAAAACCCAAATAATACCCTTTATAAAAAACAATAATAGGTTCTAACATAAAGAGTTATGTTGTAAGAGTAATGGAGGGAAATAGGATAATGAGAAAATATCAATAGAGAGTCACCACTAGTAAAATCAAAAAAAATATTGGCCTACCATTGTGTTAAACCGAATAGTGGGTTCATGTGATGGACTGGGAAATGAGTGTACTAGTATAAGTAGTTTACACTCATGAGTCAAATGAAAATATACTAGTCTTTCTAAAAAATATCATGATGAATTGCCTAGATTGAAGAGATATGAAAATCCCAATCCATAAGAAAACCAATTAAAAGAGGATAAATAGAAAATCTATAGTGATATAAAACACTTAGACCAAAGCTAGAGGGAATAATTAGAAAATCATATATCACTCTGGATTGTGAGAAAGAATATGTAAAGAAAGGATGATTCCAAATATCACTAGATTAATGATATTCAAAAAAGAAATATGCCATCATTTTTAAATGTATCCATAGGATTATATATTCCTAAACAATTAAAAAAAGAGTTGATAAAATTATAAAATCGTAGAAACTAGAAATATTTCATACATTCATTGGTGCCCCTAAACATTAATTATTTTAAATTCTAACGATCCACTAAAATTATATCCAATTTTATTACATTACTACGAAACATAACTTCACAATTATTAAATAAAATTTTTAAATCATGGAAAAATATGGTTCTCTCAATATTTTACAAATAAAACATCAAGATTACATCTATAATAATACATGGTTCTAAATACATAAGTATGATATCGATAAAAACTACAAAAAATGATTCTAACAATGTATGTGATAAAACCATCATGGTGGAGATGATGTTTTTTGGTCCATTTTTCAATCAAAATGCAATAAATAGATACATGAACATATTATAACATGATTTGAAATTATTCTTTTGAATTTTATTTTTAGTCAAATATATTTATTATATTTTTATTAAATTTAAATATTATTAAAATAATTATCCCCATAAAAATGATCAAATAATTCAGTTATCCAAAATAATACATATGGTTTATTAATGGTTACCCCATTTTATATATATTAGTTTATATACAACCATGGAATCCTAATGTCAATCATGAAAAAAATGATTGGAGAAAACCATGGATAAGTGATAGACATGATAAAACATATAAACACAATGTCCATATATGGAATATTTATCAATATAGATACAAAAAAATAGATATTATATGGTAGAATAGAAATCATTTTTATTAAGAGTGATAATTTTATTGAGGACATTATAATACATTTTAGAGGGGAAAAATAACTGATAATAAATTATCATGTTAACCTGCGTCATGTGGTAATGTTTCTATATTCTCGTATATAAATGCTCTTCAAATTAATGTCTTTATTAGTGTAGTATGTTTCCAAATATACATATAATTGGGTCTTTTTAGACCATAATGGAATTCAAACACTCTAATTTGAGTTTATATTTTTTGACTTAGAGTTGATAAAAACCACAATTTTAAAAGTATTAAATATGGTATATGAACAGGATTAACTAGTTCATGTCCATGATAACATAAATGGACATTATATCATTGGTTGATTAATCATGTTTTTTTTAAAATGGTCTATTATAAAATAATAAGAATATTTTCTTACTATATTATAATTTTTATCCCAATAGAGTATAAATACTCAAATTTATTTTGGATATCACAACCATTAATAATTTATTAGATACCAATTTCTTATAAGAGAATGAATTGTAAGACATGTAGTTAAAAAATTCCAAGAATGATATGGGAAAACTATAATAATTCTTATCTATATTGGATATAGAATTCACCATAATTTTTTTTATTATTTTGAATGATTAATTTTGATAATCAGAATTCATAATGAAATTATAATAGCTCTAATATCAAAAAACTGATGTTTATAAAAATGGTTTATTGTTTTATGTTTATCTAAGGGAGTCAGATGAAAACCAAAGGTTAATTCAGTGTCATAGGTTAATGAAATGTGTAGTTGAAGACCATTAATCGTGGGAACATTTATTCATAGCATGAATATTATTCCTGGGGTCATTTTATAGTGATAAAAAAGTTAGGATGTGGGGTCCAAGAGACATTCATAAAAAATCATCATTTTCCACATATGGTCTGGACGTGGGAGTTCCTAGGTATCTTTTTGTTAATAAAAAAGGCAATCCACCTTCATTCTAGATAGAGAATCTCTAAAGGGGAGTCCTTATCCAAATCTCTCAACCCCTATTCTTCCATCTAATCTGGGAGAATTTGAGTAGGTTTCAATAGTATTGAAGAAATATATCTTCACCTCCCCTCCATACATTCATTTTTCTTTGTTGGAAACTATTTTTGGTTGAGGTTATTTGATGGTTTTGTGAAAATAACACAAAAAATGGAGGAATTGATGGAAATGGATGGAAATTTTATCAATAATTCATAGAGGAGCTCTCAAGGCATCATCTACACTCATCTTAATGTGGTTTCAATAATGTTATGTCACTATTTGAATTTTTAGATTAATTAAAACAAAATAAAATTATTTGTATCTAGAATTGTGGGTATTAATTGGGGATTATATTTATCTTAGTTCTGAGGATTTTATGGCATTGTAAAACACCCCATCACTATTATTATTAGTGTTAAAAGGTTAACATGGTGTTTTTAGACATTTTCTGTTCTGTTTAATTTAATTATTGTTAACTATTTTTATATTTTTTCAATTAATTAATTACAATGGGTCGGTATGAGTTAGGGCCCTGAGTGGTTTGATAGTGGATAAATAGACTTGGTTGAGATTTGGTGAGAGTTTTTCATATGCAATTATAATGGGAAAAATCATTTTTAATGTAGGTGGCCCCAATACCAAACCTATACCTTTATGAAATGGAATGTGTGGAATACACTATGTGTTATATCCAAATTAGGTGATATCCTTTTTGTTAAATGGATTACAAAATTTAAATTTATTATTATGTTAAATGAACATGATTGAATAAATTAGTTGATTAATGAAAGAAAACAAAATATCATGGGAAATGGAATTCCCAGTGAACTGGTTTGATGTGTCTGTTTCAGACAGTTAGGGTATTAAAAATTAAGATATTGTAATTATTGTACTAATTAAGGGAGTGATTTTTCTTAGGGATACATAGGGTCCCTACTGTAGAATCCAATTAACATCTCATGATGTTGGAGTGTTGTGACTTGATCTGGAGATCCCAAGAGGTCTATTTGGGAATATTGAGATAGCATGCGGCTTCCAAACCACTTGAGAGGTGAAGAAAGACCTAATGTTTCTTCTACACCTTTGTATAAGGACTTGAGTTGTATCTAAGATAGATTTGAATGTGGATATTGAACACCAATACAGGGTGGAAAATAGAATCCCATTTTCATCCATTCAGCTATATCTTTTTCATGATTAGTAGAGTAAAATATCTCTACTCTTTTCCAATGTGACATGGCCTAGGAGGAAATACAATGCATTAGATGGAAATTTCATGTCGGAAGTACATAATATTATTCTCTTTGACATCTTGATGGGTCATTTTCTATGTCTATAATTCATGCCAAATTGACACACAATTTGAGGCCTCCATGATATGAGGCACATTAAAAATATCCATGAGACATTATGTATATTAGTAATGGGTGTTCACCTAAGAGACAAGTACAAAACCTAGAACACCAAGTGGAGTGAACCTTTGTTTGGTTTGAATATAGGGCCCCAATGGGGGGGACATTGATTAAATAGACCTATATTGGTTCATGTTAGATGGGATGTAAAACAAATGTGTATCCCGTGGGGCCCATTTAATTTTGTATTCTATAATTCATTGTAAAAGTATATTGTTATGGGTAGAGAATTTTTGGATTCACATTAAAAGAAATGTTACATTGTGAGTTATGTAGACTATAGTATATGATATTGTTCAAGCTTATAGCTTCCCAATTTTTCATTCTAATTGGTCATTTTTTATGCCCGAGGGTAATGGATATATCATGAATTTATTTTATCTACTAGTTTATTTTCCTTGTCCTGGTGATAGGTACATTACCGATGGTTCCCAACTATACCATAGGTATAGATATATTTCCTATAGATTTTTATGCACAATAGGTGGTTGATTTATTACGTAGGGATGGAAATATTACACTATGTCACTTGGGACCTTATTCTATTAGGATAGGTACATTACTTAAAGTAGTCCATTACCCTATGTACGATCAAGTGGTGGTTATATTTCTCGTTTATGGTATTTTTCTTGATGTGGTTTTTCAATGCATTGCGGATGGGAATATTACCACTTATGGGTTGAGTCCACATGCTATGGGGATATGTATATTACAAATAGTTGATTTTCTCTCTACGTACCAATATGAATTACCCATAGATAATCTATAGTGAAAGGATTGTTGGTATGTTCTTTGTGAAAAGATCATAGATAAGACAACATTAAAAAAATAATAAAACATCGATTGAGGTCCCACACCTTAACATCGACATTGGTTAGTATTATTGTAAAGATCATTTTTTTTACTATGATTTGTACTATAATTTGTTTTGTTATATTAGTTATGGTGTTTTTATATATTTATTTTGTTTATGTTATTTACTTATTTCAGCTGATAATGTCACATGAACATATTAAATCACATTCCGACTTTCACAAAACCACATCATTCATGCCCATCTGAGTTTTTTACTAACTCCCTACTTAGAAAGCCATTAAACATAAGGACCCATGTAGAAATTCAAATGATGCATGTATTAGTTGGGATAACACTCATAACTTAGATCATAAAAATTAAGCAAGATTGTTTCGATAGATTCATGATCATCAGCTGGGATAAGTCTTAGATATGTCATAGATTCATCATCTTTATTTATTTTATTTCATTTTGTATATGTAACCATCATAGTACGTAATTAGTAGATGTTTTGGCATGGTTCATTGGTTATTTTCTAAAATTAAGTTATTATCTCCTTGTATATATTTATATTATAATTTTATTGGTATATTTGAGATGGAAGATATTGGGTAATCATATATTCAAATTTTTAATCTTAATTAGTTTTTATTTCCTCCCATTAAACCACTTTGGACTCCTCCTACTTGTCAATGAAATAATGTATTTTAGAGGTTCAGTTGATGTCACATGGGGAACCAACCTCGTAACATTTCATAAATGTATATGATTCACAAGGTTACAAAATGGTATCATTATTTTTTTTCTATTTTTTGGGAATTTGGTAGAATATAATCAATGGAATGTGTCGAGAATGGTAATGGAAACCATATTAGCGTGTCAAAAAAACAATTTAGTGGAGCAATAAGAAACCATGTGTTTGGGACAAATTGAATTGTATTTCACTATTATAGTTAAATATTATAATCACTGTCAAGAATAAATTATTATAGAGATTTTTTGGTCGAGTTATTGTATTTTTTCTCTTAGAAAATTAAAATGAGAATAGTTGTATGTTTGGAACATAGAATGTAGAGGCAGAGGCATAACATGCATCATGATAAGGAACGTATATCTACATGTCATGTAATCCTCTTTGGGTGTGATGTATTACCATTGATGATAGGTTTAGTTTATTGAATTTTTTATAATATCCCATATTATTTCTTCCTATTAAATTACTTGGTGTAAGTTTACATAGAATTTGATATGATGTGGGTATTTCTTTTTTACAGAAGGTCACGTGGATATATGGTTGGATGATAATTGATGATAAATATCATATGGAACCATGTGTGTATCAGTTATAGATACTAAGGTGGTTCATTAATGGAACATAATAACTTATTTATAACCCCATATGGCTTGTAAGTGTGTTTTATTAGAAACTCAAACTATTAATAATAACATGTATCGTGTTTTACTATACAACCTAAAATAGAAAGATACATAACAATGAAATTTCTTATGATTCCAATTAAAAAAATTTTATAGGATGATACTATTATTTATGGTGAGATTAATCTTCATGTTGTCATCATCGAGGGAGAAACCCCATCGGTGGATGCTCTGTGAGAATCATTGTCATTATGGGTTGTGATCATGGAATGTGATATGTGATATATTTTCAATGCGAGACCCAATTAATTAGTGTTAATCACTATATATACTATGTTTTTTTCATAATGAGAGGTTTATGATTTACCAAGATATATTTCCTATATGTGATACCTTTTCAATATTGTTAATAATATTTTCTAGTAACCCTTTATATAAAACTCAAGAATTAGTGAATCAGTGAATTATATGATCGAGGTAACCCATGAGAGGGTTTTTCCTATGTTGGTGGTTGCCTTAGTGGAAGAAAATTAAGGGTTGTTCCATGGATTACTAAAGAGATGATGAGAACTTGAGTGTCATTGCTCTATGAAATCATGATTATACTTAAATTAAATAATAATTTTGGTGTCGAACCCTATTTACATTGGATGTACTTTAATGGCATGATGAGATGGGATGGATTATCATGGATTGATACCATACTAAATAATGATTAAGAAGATAGTTTTCCATGACAAGGGAGAGAATTTGGACATTATATATGATCATTTGGTGTTTTCATGTATTGATTTGTTATTATGTCATGAATCATGGTATACCAAACCCTGTTTTTCATGTTTTATTTTATGTTCCAGATTGATGAGAATCCTGGCCATTTTCTTAGGTTATATGTTTTATGGGTGATGAGTTTTATGTGTTCATATATGTAGTCATTTCCCGAGCCCTTATCTGTTTGGATGTTTATGGAAAAAAAACATAAGTTTAGCTTAAAAATGCCATTAGCATGGTTGGTGCATGGATTGATAAACCATAGAACCAAACCCAAGTAATCATGAAACAGGTATAAAACAAATCATACTGTTGGTTCATGTCATTGAAGACGATAAGGGGTGATTGTGTGGTTGTTCCCAATGGGTGTCACATGGTTTCCACAAGGTTTAATAAAACATCTTTCCTAACTGTGTAGCCTAACAACGTGGCCTAACCGTGCATCACTACCCATAATTAATTTTTTTAAAAATCCCTAAATGACCCTGTTTGGATTTTAGACCCAAATCTTCCCAGATTTCCTTCTTGAGGTTCATCAAAACGTAGACTGGTCTCTTCCATACTCTCTAAGCCTCTCCTTTTGGTCCATTAAGGTAGACCAATGAAAACATGATAGTGGGTTTTAATGGTCAATGTAATTTCATTCTTCTTCCCCCTCTCTTATCTTCCATACTTTTTCTTGGTTTTCACTTCTATCCAAGTCATTATTGACCCAGATCACTATTTTCAAATGTTTTTATAGGTTATTTTGGTTGTTTATGGGTTTTCATCAATTATATAGGGTTTTGGAACCCTCGTCGAGTGATTTAGGGTGCTCTTTTCCTTTCCACCTCGGATTTGAGGTATGTTTTCCCATACGCTTAGTTTTATTATTTATAAATAATCAGTTTAAATATATTTGGACTTTATTTACATTTTGAATATTATTCTAGGATTCTATGATTAATTATTCAGTGTGAAAATTTGTATTTCATTCCTTATTTTGTTATAAATAGTGTTGATTTGTTAAAAATGTTCACAAATCATGTCTAATAAATTATTTCATTACATATTGCGCATTTTTTTTTGATATTTTTAACATTTATTAGTATCTTGAATAAATATTTGGCTTGAAATTTCTGTTATATTATTTTTTTGGTGTTTAATTGAATTTTTTTTGTTAAATGTTCCAAGCATATTTTGTGATAAATAACTCGGTTGTCTTTTTTGTGTAAAATGTGATATAGAGTGACTTTTTGGGTTTTATAAATGTATTGGAATCATGAAAAATAATATTTTTGGTCCATAATATAGTTTCAAAATTGGATATATTTTTATATATAAATGCGGATTAGGTTTTAGTATTGTTTTGGCATGTGATGACAATGAATGGCCCATTTGGTATTTTCATAAGAAATAGGTTATTGTGAAAAAGTAATATAAATTATTTAAGAAGATTTTATAAAGGTATATCTATGGAAAATGGTGTGTTTAAACCCTTTATGAAAAAAGAATTTTGTATCGTAGAAGAAGGATGTTTTTTAAAATGCTCAAGAGCCAGTTTGGAAAATTTAAAAAATGATGAATATTGATTATTATAAAAACTTTCATTGGATGTTTCTCATACCATGTACCAAGTAATAGATGAGATTTACATAAAATTTTATCCTACGGATTTATCATTCATGTTTCTTTATTTGAACTGTTCGTGTTCTCTTTATTTTAGAGCATGAGATTTGTCCTTGGGGAGACTTGAGGTGATGCATGTTGTTGAATTATTATTATTATTATTACACACACACACACACACAAACACACACATATATATATATATGTGTGTGTGTGTGTGTGTGTGATTGGATGCTAGGTTGGAATCAGTTGGATCACCTCCACTATATAAATGAGACATGGGAACCTGGAATTTTTAGATAATTTATTAAGAATAATTGTTACACTGATAGTTGACCTACAAATTAGTGGCCCATTGTATGTGGATATATTTTGGTTTATTACTATGGGATTTTCCCATGGTATGTTCTATGTTAGTGTGGATAGGTGTATTGAGAGTTCATAATATCATAATGTGTTTTATGGCAATGGAGATGGGGTCTCATGTGTTAATATATTAGGGATTATTATTGATCTCATGTATCCACCTATATCTATTGACTCTTAGTTTCTTATAGTGATGAATGTGACACTTATATTATTATTTTAATTAACATTATTGTGGAACTAATATAGTTCCTTACTATGTAATGTTTTTATTGGAATATGATGTATTAATTTAATAAGGCTTATGAATAAAAATTATCAAGAAAAGTGTTTTATACCCTTCGTACAATATGAAAACTGTAGACATAACTTCCCCCTTGAAAATAAAAATGTTCCACAAAGGGAATGATCTTAGTTTTGGAAATGAATAGGGGAAATGATTTATTATTTGTTTTTATGAAAAATTTGTAGCAAATCACACTTTTATATATTTAACCTCAAACGTGAAATTGAGTTTTATTATTATTATAAATAAAGTTTATTTTGAATAGAATATTGGGCTAGCCTACATTGTTTTAATACTCACACCTATATTTATTTTTTGTTTTTCTCCCATGTGTGTAGGTTTCACCATGGGTTATTTCACCCTGGGAAACAATTGAATTTTTAATTATATAATGACCAATGGTGTCACATATAGAGAGTGTGGTCATCAAGTTTAGTTGGTCTAGATGTGTAGTTTTATTTCACCTTTCGGATTCTTATGAAAATGATGTTTATCTCAGTCTCATTTATATATTAAGCTACATGTATGATTTTCTTCTACTTATTTCATTGTTTCCAGTTTGGGAGAAATCATTCTCATGTGTACCAAATTGATGCTCGACACTAGTTTCCAAACCATCAGGATTGGGAATGCCCTTTGGGTCATGCCACTGATCATCTTGAGTAACTGGATCAAGGATGACCCAGATTGGTTCGTGATAAAATGGTATCAAAGAAGGTCATCTCGTAGAGGACTATTCTTTTCATAGACTACTTTTTTACTTGGGGATGTTGAGGTAGATGGAGTAGTATTGCAGGGAATTGATTTATAGGTTTGGGAAGAGCATCGTGATCTTTTTATCGTCTTGATACTTTGGTTTCCATTGGAAGTACCGTTTTTTTAGTTTCATGTTCTTTATGTATTGTTTGGAGATTGGGATATGAAATGGTATTTTGAGATAGTGGTCATAGTGGGATCTCTAGTTCTATAAATCTTAGTGTATTTGGGGTCATGGTTTTATATGGCTCTCCATGTTGGTGTTGTGTATAACATATGGCCAACAATAACATGTTCACGTCACCCAGCTACACTAGTTCCCTCTTTGAGTTGTTTTGGGTCTAATTTGAATTCAAAAAACTATTTTGAAAACCATCATGTTCTATTGGTGAAAAAACTCGGTCTTAGTCGTAATGGTTGGATTTTGGGAAAGTGTGAAGGATGATTTTTAGAATTAATTCTGAGACAGGCTTTAGAAAAATGGATTTTTTCTATAGTGACCTATTGGGGGAAAATTGAAATGGTTTAACATAATTTGGAATTATTGATCAAAATTTATGTTTATGAAAATCATATATCTATTTTGGGAGTTTTTTAAATGAAAAGGAGTTTGTTTTTTATCCAATCATTTCTTTGAGATGAGATTTTTTTATTTGATGGAAAATGTTTTCAAAAAAATTAAAATTATTTTTGATGGAAATATGTGGGATTTCATTATCATACATGAAAATATTTTTTGATGTGTGAGAATATAAAAATGATTTTGACTTTATGGTTAGTAAATCTCTGGGAGGTAAATTATTTTTAAAATGATATGGATAATTTGGTTTGGAAAATGAGGAATGTTTATTTTAGTCTTGGTGTTCTTATGTATATTTACATGAGCTGTGTTATTTGGAAATATAGATGACTTCCATGTATGGAATGTCACATCGGTGCTCGGGCTTCCATAGAAACATGTATGTGACAGATACTATAAGGAATACTAATGGTGAGTGATCAGAACACAAAGTTTGTTTTAAAATTAGAGATGTTTGGAAAAAAATATTTTAATGCAATAATGATTTTTTTTCTATTTTTCAATGCTTTTTACCTATATGGTGTTTGTTCATAAAGATTTTGTGTTGTTTATTTGAATTTGATAAAGTTCTTTCATTTTCCTTGTCTATTTTTTTCACCATGTATATTGATGTGTGATTGTAGTGCGGATATGGGAAATTCACCATTATTAGGATTTCCTATTGATCATCCTAATAATTTCTTTCCTGAGTTCCAGAAGCAATATCCACCACTACATTATGGAAAAGAATATCGACTCAAGGTGAAATAGTGGATACAAAATACTAAAAGGAAAATTATCCTAATCGTGATTTTAGAGTTTTTGAAGGTTATGTTTTCAATATTCATGCCTGAAGGTTCATTGTGGAAGTGGTGGAATTCAGTGTCTCGAAACAAACCTCATGAAGATCTTACATGTGAGTTATTCAAGGCTTCATTAATTCATCAGTATTTCTATGAGAAAGAAAGGGTGAGAAAATTTATGGAGATGGGTAGTTTGCATCTATTTGATGGATCCGTGTTGGTTTATTTCCTTCAATTTTTAGATCTAGCCCCTAATGATCATGGGTGTAATGAAAATGATTCAACGAAGGCTGAAATGTTTTAGGTTGGGATTCATCCTGACGTATAGTCGATGGTATCGGAGCTCAATTTAATTTTTTTGGTAGATGTTCTAAGGAATGTTTTCATGTTTAACCCATGATAGTGGGAGTTCATGAGGGTTTCCTACATTTTTCAATCCCTATGAGCAGGTGGGATGATTTTGGTAGGGATATGAGAATGAGGTAGTTATTTGAGGGGAAGGTCATGGAATCAAAAAGACTAGAGATCTTTTATCAACATTTCTGACCGATATATCCTCTTATGTTACTAGTGTGGAATGTCTGACCGCAAAAAGAAAATATGTTCTAATGTTATGAAACCCTTCTAGGATTGTGTACTATTGGGTCACTTGCAGCGATTCTATCATGATTTTTTTGGAAATAACTATAGAGGCAACCATCAAGAGTGATGTGTTATGGGAAAGTTGATTGAAGTATATTTTTATATGTTTCCTTATAGATTAATGGATCTTTTTTCATGGTATTTTCCCTGATGGAGTCATGGTTTTTTATATTTAAAGGATGTTGTGAGTCTCTTTATGAAATAATATTTTTAGTTGAAGTGTGTTTTTTATTTCAAGATTTAAAGTCTTTATATTATTATCTAATTGGGTGATGCATGTTCCAGTTGGGGTGTACAGACCCAAAGCCTGACGTACATGGAAATTACATTACTTTTGTGGAATACTTATTACATTACAAAAACACACACCCAAGGATCGTAATAGTTTAGTGTCTTTGGAAACTCGAAATATAATCTTCTAATCCTGGTGAAAGATCTTCAACATCTCCCATAAAGATCTTCCTTTTTTATACCTAAAACCTTTTTTTATATTCTGGGTAAAAGAAAACCTAAAAGGGTGAGCTCAAATGCTCAGTAAGGGTAAGAAAAAGAAAGATCAATCACATTGTATACATAAGCACATAACTTTTGGAAATCTTACCCGGCAAAAGAGATCATAATTTCATAACATGGGATAAATCAAGGCAGTGAAATGTAATCACAATAATCATAACTTAAAACATGAAACATTGTGGCATTAACACATAATCATATAGAAGCATTTCTTGTTAGTCAAGACTCATATCCAAGACTATCTTAGTGGACAAAGTCCCTTTCTGAACCGAGTCACCCTCGTTTCAGTCCTGTTTCACTGAACCGGTATAACCTACCGTTCCAGCCATGTCTATCTCATGAGATATAAAATATTTACTCAATGCATTGGAGGGAGATATTGGTCCCACCCATCTCATAATGATACCATTCTTATGTGTGCCACAAAATCATAAACCATACATCATAGCATAACCCATGTAATAAAAATGGGAATCTTAAACATCATGACATCATAAAACAATTCATATAAGATAAAGGAATTCATAAAAATAATTCCATCACAACATAATCAAATCAATGTAATAATAGGGATAAAAACAGAACCCTTTATTATCTTAGATGGAAAATAATTTTGATAAAACACTTGAACTCCATTCTTGAGGAAAATATCCTTTCTACTTCAAAAACACTTTTCCTTTCTTAACATGTCATACAACTCTAAACTAAAAGAACTTGATTAAAAATAAACTTGAAAAATTGTAAGGGAAGCTTCTTGGAAATAATTATTTAAAAATCCATTCATGCCATATATGTAAACAAAACATTCTTCTCGTACTTTTGTCGGAAAAGTCAAAAAGTACCTCGTACGAAAAACAAAAAAAGATTCCTTTCATATCTTTTACTAAAAACTCAGAAAAGGGTAAAATAGGTTTTAAAAAATTGTAGGTGTATGGAAATAATATTACATATTGAGGAAACATGGATGTGGATGATAAAATACACCCCAGTAAATTACCAAAGTATAAGCAATCTCGGATAAAAATGAGATTGTGATATTTACCTTACCTTAGGTCCGATTTGATTCGTAAGTGTCCGAACCTCCTGTATAATGATTTAAATAATGTCATTGACTTATTAAACAATCATATTCATTGTTATGATATCATATATGGTTCACTTATGACTTTATATTACCCGTTCTTTTGTAAATTCCATGTTAAAGAAGCGTTTTGGGTAAAATTGTTTCATTTATCTTAGGTGTTTGGACTTGTTGTTCTTTACATTATTATTACTTATATCATGGTTTAATTACTTCCAGAATATAAACCATGATTTATATATCATATATATTCAGTATATATATAATATATAGATAAATTAAATGAAACACAGCGTTCATGGAGACGGTAGTCCGTACGTACACATGAATGCTGTTTTCCTTTCCTTATTGTCTTGAATGGTAGTAAGTAGATGAAATATATATATACATATATAAATAAATCCAGTAGATTTAACATGTCATATATTTCATTATTATTAATTATATATACATTATAATCATTAATGAATGGTTAATGTGGAGAATGAATCTCATCGCGTCGTGGAGACAGTATTCCGTACGTACACACGAGCGATGATATCATTCTCATGATCATGGGACTGTATTGGAGTGTATGTATATTATTTCAGAATCAATATCACTT
Source organism: Viscum album (assembly GCA_963277665.1). Classification (NCBI taxonomy): domain Eukaryota; kingdom Viridiplantae; phylum Streptophyta; class Magnoliopsida; order Santalales; family Viscaceae; genus Viscum; species Viscum album. The sequence continues at coordinate 1,107,585,570 of OY728140.1, forward strand.
TAAAATAATAATATATAGTTATTATTTACACCATTATACCCATCCAAGTAAGGTGGTGGTGGAAAATAGATTTCACCACGGCGTGGAGACGGTATTCCGTATGTACGCACGCACGGTGATTTCGTTTTCCGTAGAATGGATAGATGGTGAAATAGGATGGTTTCATACTTATAATAACATATCAGTATATGAGTGATACTGATGTTAATACTTCATAATAAAACAACCTAAGAAGAATAAGTGGAAGAAGAAATAAAGGTGAACGAATTGGTAACGGAAATTACCTCTTCTTTGAAGTGCCTCTTTGAGACCTCCTCTTAGGGCACTAAAATTGGTCTTTTAGGAAGACCAGAACCTCTAGGATGTTTCTAGGGAAGTGGAGAAGAGATTTTGGCTGGGGTTGGCCGAGCATGAAGGCTCAAATTTGTGTGAGGAAGAGAGGGAGGAGGTGCCCTTTTATAAGGGAGGAGAGGGGCACCTTTGGAATTCTTAAAAATATTAATTTATAATAAATCTAACCCCACTTAAAAACCTCCAAAAAATGACTCATATTAGAAGATTAGATGATATAGGATTGTAATATTATCAACCAATCAAATTTAGACATGTTTGGAGCTTATTTTAAACCTTATCATTTGGATTTATCCTTATTTAATCTATTTAAGTTTATTTGTGGAAATAAAATTCTAAATTTTAAATTATAACAAATAATTACTTATTTGTTGTGAATTTTTCATAATTGTTTACTTCATAACATTATAGACCATATAAATTTAAATTTATAATTTTTAAATATTTTTGTGATTTTTTAAACAATTTTATAATATTTTATTTTTATAAAATAACAATGGTGTCAATTTTGACATTATTCATTTCTTTGAATTTAAATAAAATATATACAGAATATATGTTCAAACTAAAAGCTTTAATATATTAATAAAAGGTCATATGTATCTATAAAATTAGTGGATCAGATTAAATAGTTCATATAATAGTTATTTTATTATTTTTTAAAACCATTTATTTGGTTTATCTCTTAATAAAATAATTACTACATCATTTTTGTATAATTCTTTAATATACATATTTGATGCATAAAAATTTAAAATAAAATCCTATGATTAAGATAAATATATTACCTTTCACAATAATACTTTTACTAGAATTTATCATCTTAAAATCACAATATTTAAATTGTTATATTTATTAAATTATGAAGGTGACAACTTTGGCATCATTTAAAATAAAATAATATAAGTGTCATAATTGCTTGTATAAGACTCCAAATGGTCAAATATTAGACCATTGGATGATTATAGTTTCCATTTACATGACCAATAATTTTTGGTCAGGGTTTTGTGCCTTTTATGGTCACTATTAGTTTAATAAAAACTATATTCTTGATTTTTCACCAGATAAATAATTTCTGCATCACTATTGTGTCACAATTAATGATAACTATTTAATCCCAAAAAATTCTAAATAAATTCTCATGATGTAGATAATTTTGTTAGATTTTTGGATACTATTCATGTTTGATGTTTTATAATGTTTATCACTAAGTTAAAATTATTATACTTATAATATTTAAGAAAGTGACATGTTGTCACTTTCTTTGGTTTTAATAATAATTAAATTATTTTCATGGTCAAAAGTCCATAAAATGAATCTAATCCGACCCTTAGTTGATATGGGTTTACTTTTAGCCATCAAATAGAATTTTGGCATGTGTTGGGGTAATTTTATAATATTATATTTACCCTTAATTACTTGATTTACCTTTAACTATGGTAAATAAAATTTACCGTAGTTACTATTCATAATTCCCAAAAATAAAAAGTAGCCTATTAACATAATTTGGCCCCACTGATTCCAAATATGGAATCCATTTTTTAAAATTCAATACACAGAAGTTTCAGAAATTAAATTAAAATTAATCCCGTTGTCGAATAAAAACGGGTTTTTGTTTAAAACATTGCAAAAGATTAAATTGATTTAACCTATGAATTCAAGGTAAAATCAATGCTAATGACATAAATTATATTAAATGGTAAAAATATATTCTATTTATACTTTAAAACAATTCAATATTATAATTTAACCACATAAGATATTATGATGAAAAAAGTTTTTTTTAATTAAAATATAGCGTGTTTTTACTATTCATTAAAATATGAAAGTTATCGGAAAAATATCAAAAATTTATCTAATGTAAATTTTTACATACTGATTCAAAAGAAGAATTTTATTTTGTCAAATTGAACATATAAACATGTCAAAAACTAGATTTAAAGTGGGTGCGCCATCAAAAGGCGGCAAAACTGCATTTTTTGAAAAATACTTATTTTACCCAAAAAATTTATTTTGTTCTTATACCATGTTCTAGAAAATGTGTAAGATGATTAATAATGTTATAAAATTCAAAATTTAGTTAATACTATTCATAACGGCTAGTTCATGACAATATTATAATAATATATCATTTTTTATTAAAACCTGGTATTGCGTACAACACACGCTATCGAGGAAGGTCGCGATTGCGTGTAATGCAAGCCAAGTCAGGGTTGCGTGTAGTGGAAGAATTATTCGTTGTTTCGTATAACAGAATCAAACCATATTTCATTTATACATTGAATATATATATATATACTCAATGTTGCGTAGAATAACTATTATCAAAATTGTGTGTAACATGATCCAAAAATAGTGTTGCATATACTGCAAGCTAATACAGTGTTGCGTATAGCGCAAGGTAATCTTGGTGTAGAATAAAACACAAGACATTAATGAAACTAAAATAATATTTTTTATAAAATCTCGGGGTGTTACATTCTACCCCCCTTAAAATGAATTTCGCCCTCGATATTCGTTGGGGTTATAAATGGTTTACTATTCGAAAGTTTCTTTAATAGAAACCCACATCGTAAAAAGGAATACCAAAACCAATCTTTAGAAAAAATTATGAAACGTAACGGTTACCCAAATAAACTAATCACTGGGTTTCCACATAGGTTAAAAAATGGATATGAAAGAGAAATCAAACCATCATGTTCTGATGGAGAGTGGTAGAGAACATGACTATGGAAAAACCAGCAATCACAAAGCCATAAATTTGTGATGATCTAAGGTACCATCTGATTCATCAGATATAAGAGCACTAGGACAACATTTTTGGTTTTCAAGATCATTTCCCTAAAGTTGATGAAATTGGAATTAGAATAAATACTTTCGTGATTTCGGTATAGTCTCACCGTTTGTCGTTCTTTGGACAATTTCCTCTTCATCTCTTAAAGAAATAAAGTTGAATTTGTCATTCGTGATGTGTTAGCAGATCATGTGATAGAATGATGGGTCATTCCATCTCTTTCAGACAAAAGGTTAGGAAAAGTTATAAGTCCATCTTATGGTTAATCGTATAAGGTTCCAAAAATGAACTTATACTTCATATATCAAACCGCTTAATAAAATAAAACTAGTTTCTACTAACCAGGGACTTCCTGTAGGCCAGTGGTAGGCGATAAAGGCCAGTCGCACTTCGGTTGTGGGTTCGATTCCCACAGCCTTGTCTGACGCGATGCGTTGTCGCCCGTCCGGCAGGTTGTCCTTTTTCTAAAACTATATTACTATAACATCCCATCATTAATATCAAAAAACAAACAATACTAACTTATGTCTAACATAATCCATTCCAATCCTTAGGCTTATCCATAATACTGCAGTCCACTCTCATAACATAGTGAAAACGATTATCAGAGATTTAATACCATCATTGATCCCCATATATCATAAGATATGTTTTGTTGGTCACATTCCAAACATTCAAAGTCATTAATCATGTATTCTCTTGAATACCCATTGAACCTTAGTGAAAATATGAATGCAGTTAAAAGTTAACACCTTACACATACCAAAATCCTCAAAATTCTATATACTCAAACCATGATATAACTTAGTCCTTATATCAATCATGAGCTCATGAATACTGTTAAACATTTCATTTTCTCATTTTCCCGTCATTATGCGCATATCGTCTTATTTCCAAAAATATCTCAATCACTTTGAATACCACATTAGACCAATACATAAATATTCCAATACCCCATGATACAACATTATTTTGGAATCCCATTACATAAACACTTAATCATTCCACCATTTCATTGTCATATTCAACATCGCCAATAGTGATCGCATGTGACTTCCCTTTATCCTTTGCCATAAGCGGTTGCTCATGTCGATCATCACTAACCCTTAGATTAGGGCATTTATTAGCATAATGCCCCATTTCCTTGCACTCGAAGCATTGAAGTGATGGTGGTGCATTCTATGCAGTGTTTGCTTTATTCACATCATTAGAAACCCTTTTTCCATTACTTCAAAACTCAGCTACTCGATGACCTTCTTTTCCACACGTAAAACATTTTCTAGTCCCTTTAAGACAATCTCCACCATGCTTCCTTCCACACTTTGTTCATAAGGAAACATTCATCTTCTTTTCACCATTATTCTGAGATTTCTCCTTGAACTCCATCTTTCATTTCTTGTCAAAACGATGAGATGGATATGTAACACCAACTTCCATTTCTACCTTGATAGCACAATGCTCAATTTCTTCATAGCTACTGAAGTCTCTTATAGCTAATGCCCTTCAAAGACTTGGTTTTAAGCCACTGAAAAATCGATCAACTTTACTTTCAGGTTGGATGATAATGCCAGATGCATACCTTGCAAGTCTTGTAAAATTCACTTCGTATATACCAACAGATCCATCATCCTTATGCTTCAGCTCAAGAAACTCATTTTCCATCTTTTTTCGAAGAATACGAGTGAAATTCTTACTGAAAAACAAGTTCTTGAACTCGTCCCATTCCATGGACTCAATTTCATCTCTTGGCCTCGTATTCTTGATAAGATTCCACCATTGATCAGCTTCACCATCCAAACGATATACTACTAAGATGACTTTATCATGTTCAGAACATTGAAGAACTGAAAATATCTTTTCAGTGGTATTGATCCATTGTTCAGCAACAAGTGGATCGGAAGACCCATTAAAAGAAGGTGGACGTTGCCTCATGATGGACTTAATAGAATATTGTTCCCTTCTCTGTTCATTTGGAAGTCCAGAATGATTCATAGCTTGTGTAAGTATAGCAATAATATTTTCTACTCCATCTCCCATAACATTTGTTTGTTCAGGAGGGAAATCGTTGCATTGTCCATTGCATTGATCAACACGGTTCCTTCGGGTTCCAGCCATCGTCTAAAACCCAAAAAGAATAGTGTGAGAGGCAAAAATCATGCTAGGGAAAACAACATAATAAAGGGGGAGTACCTTCAATATCTAACATCTTAGGTTTAATTCTATGATCGTTAGCGTAATTCTAGTACTATAGCCTATACGTATACTTAACATTAGAGACATCCCTAGACATACGTTAGAAATATCTCTAGGGATCTCGCTAAAGTTCTCGCATCCTAGTTTCCAAAGGTTGACTAAACCTTTCCTCTGATACCAACTGTAGAGACCCGAAGCCTGACGTACATGGACATTACATTACTTTTTCGGAATACTTAGTACATTACAAAAACACACACACAAGGATCGTAATAGTTTAGTGTCTTTGGAAACTCGAAATATAATCTTCTAATCCTGGTGAAAGATCTTCAACATCTCCCATAAGGATATTCATTTTTTTATACCTATAACCTTTCTTTATATCCTGGGGAAAAGAAAACATAAAAGGGTGAGCTCAAATGCTCAGAAAGGGTAAACAAAAGAAAGATCAATCGCATTGTATACATAAGCACATAATTTTTGGAAATCTTACCCTGCAAAAGAGATCATAATTTCATAACATGGGATAAATCAAGGCAGTGAAATGTAATCACAATAATCATAACGTAAAACATGAAACTTTGTGACATTGACACATAATAATAGAGAATTATTTCTTGTTATTCAAGACTCATTTCCAAGACTATCTTAGTGGGCAAAGTCTCTTTCTGAACCGAGTCACCCTCGTTTCAGTCCTGTTTCACTGAACCGGTATAACCTACCGTTCCATCCATGTCTATCTCATGAGATATAAAATCTTTATCCAATGCATTGGAGGGAGATATTGGTCCCACCCATATCATAATGATACCATTCTTATGTGTGCCACAAAATCATAAACCATACATCATAGCATAACCCATGTAATAAAAATGGGAATCTTAAACATCGTGACATCATAAAACAATTAAGATAAGATAAAGGAATTCATAAAAATAATTCCACCACAACATAATCAAATCAATGTAATAATATGTATAAAAACAGAACCCTTTATTATCTTAGATGGAAAATAATTTTGATAAAACACTTAAACTCCATTCTTGAGGAAAATATCCTTTCTACTTCAAAAACACTTTTCCTTTCTTAACATTTCATACAATTCTAAACTAAAATAAGTTGATTAAAAATAAACTTGAAAACTTGTAAAGGATGCTTCTTGGAAATAATGTTTTAAAAATCCATTCATGCCATATAAGTAAAAAAACATTCTTCTCGTACTTTTGTAGGAAAAGTCAAAAAGTACCTCGTACGAAAAACAACAAAAGATTCCTTTCATATCTTTTACTAAAAACTCAGAAAAGGGTAAAATAGGTTTCAAAAAATTGTAGGTGGATGGAAATAATATTACATATTGTGGAAACATGTATGTGGATGATAAAATACACCCCAGTAAATTACCAAAGTATAAGCAATCTCGGATAAAAATGAGATTGTGATATTTCCCTTACCTTAGGTCCGATTTGCTTCGTAAGTGTCCGAACCTCCTGTATAATGATTTAAATGATATCATTGAATTATTATAGAATCATATTCATTGTTATGATATCATATATGGTTCACTTATGACTTTATATTACCCGTTCTTTTGTAAATTCCATGGTAAAGAAGCGTTGTGGGTAAAATTGTTTCATTTATCGTAGGTGTTTGGACTTGTTGTTATTGACATTATTATTACTTATATAATGATTTACTTACTTCCAGAATATAAAACCTGATTTATATATCATATATATTCAGTATATATATAATATATAGATAAATTAAATGAAACACACCGTTCATTGAGACGGTAGTCCGTACGTACGCATGAACGCTGTTTTCCTTTCCTTATTGTCTTGAATGGTAGTAAGTAGATGAAATTTATATATACGTATATAAATAAATCCATTAGATTTAACATGTCATATATTTCATTATTAATCATTATATATACTTTATAATCTTTCATGAATGGTTAATGTGGAGAATGAATCTCATCGTGTCGTGGAGACGGTATTTCGTACGTACGCACGAGCGATGATATCGTTCTCATGATCGTGGGACTGTATTATAGTGTATGTATACTATTTCATAATAAATATCACTTTAAAATAATAATATATAGTTATTTTTTACACCATTATACCCATCCAAGTAAGGTGGTGGTGGAAAATAGATTTCACCACGGCGTGCAGACAGTATTCCGTACGTACGCACGCACGGTAATTTTGTTTTCCGTAGGATGGATAGATGATAAAATAGGATTGTTTCATACTTATAATAACATATCAGTATATTAGTGATACTGATGTTATTACTTCATAATGAAACAACCTAAGAAGAATAAGTGGAAGAAGAAATAAAGGTGAACGAATCAGTAACGGAAATTACCTCTTCTTTGAAGCGCCTCTTTGAGACCGCCTCTTAGGGCACTAAAATTGGTCTTTGAGGAAGAACAGAACCTCTAGGATGTTTCTAGGGAAGTGGAGAAGATATTTTGGTAGGGGTTGGCCGAGCTTGAAGGCTCAAAGTTGTGTGAGGAAGAGATGGAGGAGGTTCCCTTTTATAAGGGAGGAGAGGGGCACCTTTGGAATTCTTAAAAATATTAATTTATAATAAATCTAACCCCACTTAAAATCCTCCAAAAATGACTCATATTCAAAATATTAGATGATATAGGGTTGTAATCTTATCAACCAATCAAATTTATACAGGTTTGGATCTTATTTTAGACCTTATCATTTTGATTTATCCTTATTTAATCTATTTAAGTTTATTTGTGGTAATAAAATTCTAAATTTTAAATTATAACAAATAATTACTTATTTGTTGTGAATTTTCCATAATTGTTTACTTTATAACATTATATACCATATAAATTTAAATTTATAATTTTTAAAAAAATTTGTGATTTTTTAAACAATTTTATAATATGTTATTTTTATAAAATAACAATAGTGTCAATTTTGACACTATTCATTTATTTGAATTTATATAAAATATATACAGAAGATATGTTCAAACTAAAAGCTTTAATATATTAATAAAAGGTCATAAGTATCTATAAAATTAGTGGATCACATTAAATAGTTCATATAATATTTATTTTATTATTTTTTAAAACCATTTATTTGGTTTATCTCTTAATAAAATAATTTCTACATCATTTTTGTATAATTATTTAATATACATATTTGTTGAATAAAAATTTAAAATAAAATCCTATGATGAAGATAAATATATTAAATTTCGCAATAATACTTTTATTCGAATTTATCATCTTAAAATCACAATATTTAAATTGTTATATTTATTAAATTATGAAGGTGACAACTTTGGCATCATTTAAAATAAAATAATATAAGTGTCATAATTGCTTGTATAAGACTCCAAATGGTCAAATATTAGACCATTGGATGATTATAGTTTCCATTTACATGACCAATAAGTTTTGGTCAGGGTTTTGTGCTTTTTATGGTCACTATTAGTTTAATAAAAACTATATTCTTGATTTTTCACTAGATAAATAATTTCTGCATCACTATTGTGTCACAATTAATGATAACTATTTAATCCCAAAAAATTCTAAATAAATTCTCTTTATGTAGATAATTTCGTTAGATTTCTGGATAATATTCATGTTCGATGTTTTATGATGTTTATCACTAAGTTAAAATTATTATACTTATAATATTTAAGAAAGTGACATGTTGTCACTTTCTTTGGTTTTAATAATAATTAAATTATTTTCATGGTCAAAAGTCCATAAAATGAATCTAATCCGACCCTTAGTTGATATGGGTTTACTTTTAGTCATCAAATAGAATTTTGGCCTGTGTTAGGGTAATTTTATAATATTATATTTACCCTTAATTACCCGATTTACCTTTAACTATGGTAAATAAAATTTACCGTAGTTACTATTAATAATTCCCAAAAATAAAAAGTATCCTATTAAAATAATTTGGACCCACTGATTCCAAATATGGAATCCATTTTTTAAAATTCAATACACAGAAGTTGCAGAAATTAAATTAAAATAAATCCCGTTGTCGAATAAAAACGGGTTTTGTTTAAAACATTGCAAAAGATTGAATTGATTTAACCTACGAATTCAAGGTAAAATCAATTCTAATGACATACATTATATTAAATGGTAAAAATATATTCTATTTATACTTTAAAACCATTCAATATTATAATTTAACCACATAATATATTATGATTAAAAAAGTTGTTTTTAATTAAAATATAGCGTGTTTTTACTATTCATTAAAATATGAAAGTTATCGGAAAAATATCAAAAATTTATCTAATGTAAATTTTTACATCCTGATTCAGAAGAAGAATTTTATTTTGTCAAATTGAACATATAAACATGTCAAAAACTAGATTTAAAGTGGGTGCACCATCAAAAGGCGGCAAAACTGCATTTTTTTAAAAATACTTATTTTACCCGAAAAATTTATTTTGTTCTTACACCATGTTCTAGAAAATGTGTAAGATGAATAATAATGTTATAAAATTCAAAATTTAGTTAATACTATTCATAACGGCTAGTTCATGACAATATGATAATAATATATCATTGTTTATTAAAACCCGGTATTGCGTACAACACACGCTATCGAGGAAGGTCGCGATTGCGTGTAATGCAAGCCAAGTCAGGGTTGCGTGTAGTGGAAGAATTATTCGTTGTTTCATATAACTGAATCCAACCATATTTCATTTATACATTGAATATATATATATATATATACTCAATGTTGCGTAGAATAACTATTATCAAAATTGTGTGTAACACGATCCAAGAATAGTGTTGCGTATAGCGCAAGGTAATCTTGGTGTAGAATACAACACAAGACATTAATGAAATTAAAATAATATTTTTCATAAAATCTCGGGGTGTTACATTCTACCCCCCTTAAAATGAATTTCGCCCTCGAAATTCGTTGGGGTTATAAATGGTTTACTATTCGAAAGTTTCTTTAATAGAAACCAACATCGTAAAAAGGAATACCAAAACCAATCTTTTAAAAAAAAGTATGAAACGTAATGGTTACCCAAATAAACTAATCACTGGGTTTCCACATAGGTTAAAATATGGATATGGAAGAGAAATCTAACCATCATGTTCTGATGGAGAGTGGTAGAAACAATGCTATGGAAAAGCCAGCAATCACAAAGCCATAAATTTGTGATGATCTAAGGTACCATCTGATTCATCAGATATAAGAGCACAAGGACAACATTTTTGGTTTTCAAGATCATTTCCCTAAAGTTGATGAAATTGGAATTAGAAAAAATACTTTCGTGATTTTGGTATAGTCTCACCGTTTGTCATTCTTTGGACAATTTCCACTTCATCTCTTAATGAAATAAAGTTGAATTTGTCATTCGTGATGTGTTAGCAGATCATGTGATAGAATGATGGGTCATTCCATCTCTTTCAAACAAAAGGTTAGAAAAAGTTATAAGTCCATCTTATGGTTAATCGTATATGGTTCCAAAAATGACCTTATACTTCATATATCATACCGCTTAATAAAATAAAACTATTTTCTACTAACCAAGGACTTCCTGTAGGCCAGTGGTAGGCGATAAAGGCTAATCACACTTCGGTTGTGGGTTCGATTCCAACAGCCTTGTCTGACGCGATGGGTTGTCGCCCGTCCTGCAGGTTGTCCTTTTTCTAAAACTATATTACTATAACATCCCATCAATAATATCGAAAAACAAACAATACTAACTTATGTCTAACATAATCCATTCCAATCCTTAGGCTTATCCATAATACTGCAGTCCACTCTCATAACATAGTGAAAACGATTACCAGAGATTTAATACCATTGTTGATCCCCATATATCATAAGATATGTTTTGTTGGTCACATTCCAAACATTCAAAGTCCTTAATCATGTATTCTCTTGAATACCCATTGAACCTTAGTGAAAACATGAATTCAGTTAAAATTTAACACCTTCCACATACCAAAATCCTCAAAATTCTATATACTCAAACCATGATATCACTTAGTCCTTATATCAATCATAAGCTCATGAATACTGTTAAACATTTCATTTTCTCATTTTCCCTTCATTATGCGCATATCGTCTTATTTCCAAAAATATCTCAATCACTTTGAATACCACATTAGACCAATACATAAATATTCTAATACTCCATGATACAACATTAATTTGGAATCCCATTACATAAACACTTAATCATTCCAGCACATCGTTGTCATATTCAACATCGCCAATAGTGATCGCATGTGACATCCCTTTATCCTTTGCCTTAAGCGGTTGCTCATGTCGATCATCACTAACCCTTGGATTAGGGAATTTATTAGCATAATGCCCCATTTCCTTTCACTTGAAGCATTGAAGTGTTAGTGGTGTGTTCTCTGCAGTGTTTGCTTTATTGACATCATTAGAAACCCTTTTTCCATTACTTCGACACTCAGCTGCTTGATGACATTCTTTTCCACACATAAAACATTTTTTAGTCCCTTTAAGACAATCTCCACCTTGCTTCTTTCCAAACTTTGTGCATAAGGTAACATTCATCTTCTTTTCACCATTATTCTGAGATTTCTCCTTGAACTCCATCTTTCGTTTCTTGTCAAAACCATGAGATGGATATGTAACACCAACTTCCATTTCTGCCTTGATAGCACAACGCTCAATTTCTTCATAGCTACTGAAGTCTCTTATAGCTAATTCCCTTCGAAGACTTGGTTTTATTCCACTGAAAAATCGATCAACTTTACTTTCAGGTTGGATGATAATGCCAGATGCATACCTTGCAAGTATTGTAAAATTCGCTTCGTATATACCAACCGATTCATCATCCTTCTGCTTCAGCTCAAGAAACTCATTTTACATCTTTGTTCGAATAATACGAGGGAAGTACTTATTGAAAAACAAGTTCTTGAACTCGTCCCATTCCATGGACTCAATTTCATCTCTTGTCCTCGTATTCTTGATAAGATTCTACCATTGATCAGCTTCACCTTCCAAACGATTTACTGCTAAGATGAATTGATCATGTTCAGAACATTGAAGAACTGAAAATATCATTTCAGTGGTACTGATCCATTGTTCAGCAACAAGTGGATCGGAAGACCCATTGAAAGAAGGTGGACGTTGCCTCATGAAGGACTCAATAGAATATTGTTCCCTTCTCTGTTCATTTGGAAGTCCAGAATGATTCATAGCTTGTGTAAGTATAGCAATAAGATTTTTCACTCCATCTCCCATAACATTTGTTTGTTCAGGAGGGAAATCATTGCATTTTCCATTGCATTGATCAACACGGTTCCTTTGGGTTCCATCCATCGTCTAAAACCCAAAAAGAATAGTGTGAGAGGCAAAAATCATGCTAGGGAAAACAACATAATAAAGGGGGAGTACCTTCAATATCTAACATCTTAGGTTTAATTCTATGATCATTAGCGCAATTTTAGTACTATAGTCTATACGTATACTTAACCTTAGAGACATCCCTAGACATACTTTAGAAATATCTCTAGGGATCTCACTAAAGTTCTCGCATCCTAGTTTCCAAAGGTTGACTAAACCTTTCCTCTGATACCAACTGTAGAGACCCGAAGCCTGACGTGCATGGACATTACATTACTTTTGCGGAATACTTAGTACATTACAAAAACACACACACAAGGATCGTAATAGTTTAGTGTCTTTGGAAACTCGAAATATAATCTTCTAATCCTGGTGAAAGATCTTCAACATCTCCCATAAAGATCTTCCTTTTTTTATACCTAAAAGCTTTCTTTATATCCTGGGGAAAAGAAAACATAAAAGGGTGAGATCAAATGCTCAGTAAGGGTAAACAAAAGAAAGATCTATCACATTGTATACATAAGCACATATCTTTTGGAAATCTTACCCTGCAAAAGACATCATAATTTCATAACATGGGATAAATCAAGGCAGTGAAATGTAATCACAATAATCATAACATAAAACATGAAACTTTGTGGCATTAACACATAATCATAGAGAATCATTTCTTGTTATTCAAGACTCATTGCCAAGACTATCTTAGTGGACAAAGTCTCTTTCTGAACCGAGTCACCCTCGTTTCAGTCCTGTTTCACTGAACCGATATAACATACCATTCCAGCCATGTCTATCTCATGAGATATAAAATCTTTACCCAATGCATTGGAGGGAGATATTGGTCCCACCCATCTCATAACTATACCATTCTTATGTGTGCCACAAAATCATAAACCATACATCATAGCATAACCCATGTAATAGAAATGGGAATCTTAAACATCGTGACATCATAAAACAATTCATATAAGATAAAGGAATTCATAAAAATAATTCCATCACAACATAATCAAATCAATGTAATAATAGGTATAAAAACAGAACCCTTTATTATCTTAGATGGAAAATAATTTTGATAAAACACTTGAACTCCATTCTTGAGGAAAATATCCTTTCTACTTCAAAAACACTTTTCCTTTCTTAACATGTCATACAATTCTAAACTAAAAGAAGTTGATTAAAAATAAACTTGAAAACTTGTAAAGGAATCTTCTTGGAAATAATGTTTTAAAAATCCATTCATGCCATATAATTAAAACAAACATTCTTCTCGTACTTTTTTCGGAAAAGTCAAAAAGGACCTCTTACGAAAAACGACAAAAGATTCCTTTCATATCTTTTACTAAAAACTCAGAAAAGGGTAAAATAGGTTTTAAACAATTTTAGGTGGATGGAAATAATATTACATATTGAGGAAACATGGATGTGGATGATAAAATACACCCTAGTAAATTACCAAAGTATAAGAAATCTCGGATAAAATGAGATTGTGATATTTCCATTACCTTAGGTCCGATTTTCTTCGTAAGTGTCCGAACCTCCTATATAATGATTTATATAATTTCATTGACTTATTACAGAATCATATTCATTGTTATGATATCATATATGTTTCACTTATGACTTTATATTACCCGTTCTTTTGTAAATTCCATGTTAAAGAAGCGTTTTGGGTAAAATTGTTTCATTTATCGTAGGTGTTTGGACTTGTTGTTCTTGACATTATTATTACTTATATCATGATTTACTTACTTAAAGAATATAAAACATGATTTATATATCATATATATTCAGTATATATATATAATATAAAGATAAATGAAATGAAACACACCGTTCATGGAGACGGTAGTCCGTACGTACGCATGAACGCTGTTTTCCTTTCATTATTGTCTTGAATGGTAGCAAGTAGATGAAATATATATATACGTATACAAATAAATCCGGTAGATTTAACATGTCATATATTTCATTATTATTCATTATATATACTTTATAATCATTCATGAATGGTTAATGTGGAGAATGAATCTCATCGCGTCGTGGATACGGTATTCCGTACGTACGCACGAGCGATGATATCGTTCTCATGATCGTGGGACTGTATTGGAGTGTATGTATACTATTTCAGAATCAATATCACTTTAAAATAATAATATATAGTTATTATTTACACCATTATACCTATCCAAGTAAGGTGGTGGTGGAAAATAGATTTCACCACGGCGTGGAGACGGTATTCCGTACTTACGCACGCACGGTAATTTCGTTTTCCGTAGGATGGATAGATGGTGAAATAGGATTGTTTCATACTTATAATAACATATCAGTATATGAGTGATACTGATGTTATTACTTCATAATGAAAAAACCTAAGAAGAATAAGTGGAAGAATAAATAAAGGTGAACGAATCGGTAACGGAAATTACCTCTTCTTTGAAGCGCCTCTTTGAGACCTCCTCTTAGGGCACTAAAATTGGCCTTTGAGGAAGACCAGAACCTCTAGGATGTTTCTAGGGAAGTGGAGAAGATATTTGGGCAGGGGTTGGCCGATCTTGAAGGATCAAAGTTGTGTGAGTAAGAGAGGGAGGAGGTGCCCTTTTATAAGGGAGGAGAGGGGCTCCTTTGGAATTCTTAAAAATATTAATTTATAATAAATCTAACCCCACTTAAAAACCTCCAAAAATGACTCATATTCGAATATTAGATTATATAGGGTTGTAATATTATCAACCAATCAAATTTAGACATGTTTGGAGCTTATTTTAAACCTTATCATTTTGATTTATCCTTATTTAATCTATTTAATTTTATTTGTGGTAATAAAATTCTAAATTTTAAATTATAACAAATAATTACTTATTTGTTGTGAATTTTCCATAATTGTTTACTTTATAACATTATAGACCATATAAATTTAAATTTATAATTTTTAAATATTTTTGTGATTTTTTAAACAATTTTATAATATGTTATTTTTATAAAATAACAATAGTGTCAATTTTGACACTATTCATTTATTTGAATTTAAATAAAATATATACAGAAGATATGTTTAAACTAAAATCTTTAATATATTAATAAAAGTTCATATGTGTCTATAAAATTAGTGGATCACATTAAATAGTTCATATAATATTTATTTTATTATTTTTTAAAACCATTTATTTGGTTTATCTCTTAATAAAATAATTACTACATCATTTTTGTATAATTATTTAATATACATATTTGTTGCATAAAAATTTAAAATAAAATCCTATGATGAAGATAAATATATTAAATTTCACAATAATACTTTTACTCGAATTTATCATCTTAAAATCACAATATTTAAATTGATATATTTATTAAATTATGAAGGTGACAACTTTGGCATCATTTAAAATAAAATAATATTAGTGTCATAATTGCTTGTATAAGACTCCAAATGGTCCAATATTCTACAATTGGATGATTATAGTTTCAATTTACATGGCCAATAAGTTTTGGTCAGGGTTTTGTGCCTTTTATGGTGACTATTATTTTAATAAAAACAATATTCTTGATTTTTCACTAGATAAATAATTCCTGTATCACTATTGTGTCACAATTAATGATAACTATTTAATCCCAAAAAATTATAAATAAATTATCATGATTTAGATAATTTTTTTATCTTTCTGGATACTATTCATGTTCGATGTTTTATGATGTTTATCACTAAGTTAAAATTATTATACTTATAAGATTTAATAAAGTGACATGTTGTCACTTTCTTTGGTTTTAATAATAATTAAATTATTTTCAAGGTCAAAAGTCCATAAAATTAATATAATCCGACCCTTAGTTGATATGAGTTTATTTTTAGCCATAAAATAGAATTTTGGCATGTGTTAGGGTAATTTTATAATATTATATTTACCCTTAATTACCCGATTTACCTTTAACTATGGTAAATAAAATTTACCGTAGTTACTATTCATAATTCCCAAAATTAAAAAGTAGCCTATTAACATAATTTGGACCCACTGATTCCAAATATGGAATCCATTTTTTAAAATTCAATACACAGAAGTTGCAGAAATTAAATTAAAATTAATCCCGTTGTCGAATAAAAATGGGTTTTTGTTTAAAACATTGCAAAAGATTGAATTGATTTAACCTACGAATTCAAGGTAAAATCAATGCTAATGACATACATTATATTAAATGGTAAAAATATATTCTATTTATACTTTAAAACCATTAAATGTTATATTTTAACCACATAAGATATTATGATGAAAAAAGTTTTTTTAATTAAAATATAGCGTGTTTTAACTATTCATTAAAATATGAAAGTTATCGGAAAAATATCAAAAATTTATCTAATGTAAATTTTTACATCCTGATTCAAAAGAAGAATTTTATTTTGTCAAATTGAACATATAAACATGTCAAAAACTATATTTAAAGTGGGTGCGCCATCAAAAGGCGGCAAAACTGCATTTTTTGAAAAATACTTATTTTACCCGAAAAAATTATTTTGTTCTTATACCATGATCTAAAAAATGTGTAAGATGAATAATAATGTTATAAAATTCAAAATTTAGTTAATACTATTCATAACGGCTAGTTCATGACAATATTATAATAATATATCATTGTTTATTAAATCCCGGTATTGCGTACAATACCCGCTCTCGAGGAAGGTCGCGATTGCGTGTAATGCAAGCCAAGTCAGGGTTGCGTGTAGTGGAAGAATTATTCGTTGTTTCGTATAACAGAATCCAACCATATTTCATTTATACATTGAATATATATATATATATATATACTCAATGTTGCGTAGAATAACAATTCTCAAAATTGTGTGTAACACGATCCAAGAATAGTGTTGCGTATGCTGCAAGCTAATACGGTGTTGCATATAGCGCAAGGTAATCTTGGTGTAGAATACAACACAAGACATTAATGAAATTAAAATAATATTTTTCATAAAATCTCGGGGTGTTAGATGGGGGTTATATTTTCTTGATTGTGAATTAGTAAATGCATCATCCATCAAGACCCTATCCATAGGTCTCGAATTGAATCTGGCATGGATTCATGAATCCCCAGAGTGTGGACCAGCACTGTGAATCATTTTTTATCTTGGATTATATCCATCCATAAGAGATAAGTGGTGGGTGTTTTTTGGTTATGGTTGTAGTGCTCTAATCATTGGGGTCCCTTACTCCCCAACCCTTGTGATGTGGTACTTTTTGTTTGTGCGGGGGTTATTGGATCAAATTTACCTCCCTCTGTTTTGGGTTTGGATAATTTCAATGCCATTGTAGAATTATTATTGGCATGGGATGATTGGTAGTTTTAAGAGAGTATTTGTTTATCTTGAGTGAAAAAATCATGATTCTAAGTCATAGTGAATTTACATTTGTCCAGTAATAGTTGGTTCTTAATGGTGAAGATACCCACCATGGGTCTCATCGACTTTTCTTCTTGGAATGTTTTAAATGTTAGTTGTTCTCTAATGGTGGGGTATCTGTTTCGGCCTCCCTTGAAATAATTGGATTTCATGAGTGCTCTTAGGTTTGGGAAATTGATGGGATCCTTGGGAGAAGTCCCATCATTCTAGTTTTTGGCTTTGTCATTGATGCAATGGCTTGATCCTTCCATTGATTCTCAGGAAGTGGTTATGAGTTGTTTCTTTGTTTCAGTCAAGTGGTTTAAGTTCTATTTTGGTTATAGAAATTTTCATGGATTAAGAGGTTGTATCATGTTGATGTGGTATACTTAGGCACTGATCAAATAGTTGGAATACGTTATGGATTCTTGGGGGTGGAAAGCATTAATGATGGGGTCAATTATCACACCTGGGTTTTCATTTATTTTATTATGCATTGGTTCTTTTTTAATACTATGATTTTTCATTTGTTTTAGGTATTATGGGTGTTGATTTTGATGTATTTTATTTGAATATTAATTAATGTATGTTTTATTCTTGGTTAATTCAGATGTTTTTTTGTAGAATTCAAGGATGGTTTTCTTTAAAGGACCCAACACATGGTTGGTGTATGGTTGGATAAACTGTGCGGCTGAACCCTGGTAAGAGTGCAGGTGGGATAAAACCTACTGTATGGTTAGAGGATGATCATGTGTCCAACTAGGGGTCAACATGCGGCTGGTCCCCATGGATAACACACAATTTCTTCATGGTTTAATAAACTATGTGGCCTAACTTTGTGGCCCTGCCCATAATTAAAAAAATTAAAAATCACAAAACTACCCCTCATGATTTTAGACCCAAATACTCCCAAATTGGATTCTCTATATATTTCTAGACCTAAGGAGGTCTATAGTAATCTCTCAAATCCAATAATTTTTTTCTATTTATGTATATCTGTGAAACCCTCATGATGGGGCTTTATTCTCAAGGAAATTTCCGTATCAATTATCCCCCTCTTCCTTATCCTTCCATATGTTTTCATGGTTTTATCATCTCCCTATGGTAATGTATGACTTAGGGAAAAAAAATTCCATTTTACTATCGGGGGTTTGTTTATTTAGGGATTTTCTTCATATATCAATGGTCTTGGAACCCTCATTGAGTGATTTCTGGTTAGTGTTTCTTTTTGACCATGGATTTATGGTCGGATTTCCATTACCTTTGTCTTTATAATTAAATAATAATTTGTTTCATGATATTAAAGCCTTTTTTAAATTCCAAATATTAACATATGGTTTTTTATATATTATTGGGTGTGAAATATGGTATTTTACGTCATCTTTCATGTCAAATAGTGTTGTTTTGATAAAAATGTGCACACCACATGTCTAATAAAATGTGCTATTACATTTTGTGCATATTTTTTGATATGGTAAACGTGTTTTATTATCTTAAATAAATTTTTATCATGTAATTGGATTTTTATTTATTGTTCTCTGGTGAATTAGAATTGTTTTCTTAAATGATTAATGCCTATTGCGTGATAAATTGCATTGTTTTCTTTTATGAGTAAAATGTGGCATGGTGTGTTTGGTTTGGTTATATAAATATATTTTCAGTGTAGGAAATAATTTTTTGGTCCCCTTATATGGTTTTCCTAGTGTTTTTTGGTTTTTAAAATGAAATGTGCCTTGGGTTTTAGTACTTTTGGCATGTTTTTCCAATGAACAATCCATTTGAAATTTTCATAAGAAATGGGTTGTATTGAAAAAGTTGTGTGAATGTTTTAATAGGATGTTATAAATATTTTGATGTGGAAATGTTTTGTTCACATCGTTTATGAATAGTATATTGTGTATCATTGATAAAAGTTGGGTTTTTGAAATTCATAAGGGCCCGTTTGGAAAATTTGTAAAATTGACATTAAATGATTATTAAAAAAAATAAATTGGATGTTTCTCATGCCTTGTCTCAGGTAATGGAAGGTATTTCCTCACTTTGGATTCATTGAGATCCTCTATTAGTGTTTCTCAATTGTAAATCATTGTGTCATCTTTATTTTTTGGCATTAAATTAGTCCTTGGAAAGACTCGTGTTGAGGCATGTTGTTGATTTATTCTTTTAGATATATATGTTGCTAGATGATAGAATGGAATTGATTGTCTCACCCCCATTATATACATGATACATGGGAACCTGGAATATAGAGTGAATTTTCTATGAATGATTTATGCACAGGTAGTTGATGTACTGACCAATGGCTCGTAGTGGGTCTATATATTTTATTTCATTATTATTAGATTTTCCCTCAGTTTTCCCCAAGTTAGGATGGCCAAGTGCATTGAAATTTTTCTTATTTCAACATGTGTGGCATTATACCATATTTAGGGTATCATCTATTAGTACATTATATACTATATTTGATCATAGGTGTCCACCTACGTCTACTGGATCTTAGTTTCTTATAGTGGTGAATCTGTTACATATATGTTTATTTTAATTTCCCTTATTTTGTGATTACTATAGTTCCTTATTAGGTAATTTCTTTCTTGGAATGTGATTTTCTGATTTTAGTATGTCTTATGATTTTTTTTTTCAAAAAAAAAATACTTTTTCCCCTTCATAAAATCTGAAAAATTTAGACATCACTTTTTCCTTGAAATTACTAATGTCACAATAATAGAATGTACCTGGTTTTGGAATTGAATATTTCCAATGAGGTGCAATTTTTATCAAGTAAAATATGTAGAAACACATTCCTTTATATACATTTGTTCATTCTTTAAATTGATATTTTATTTTATTTTAATGGAAGTTCATTGTAAATAGATTATTGTGCTACCCTACTAAGTTTTAACACTCAGGCCTATAGTTCTTTATATTTTTAACCCTTCTATAGGTTCCATCATGTGTTCATTCAACTTGGAAGATAGTTTATATTTGTGTTGTAGAGTAACTTTTGGGGTCACATAGAGATAGTGTGTTCAAAATTAACAATTGATCTTGTTCTACTGTTTTGTTACACTTCATATTATTGTATAAATGATGTTCAACTCAATTTCATTTATATATTGGAAAAAATTTTTATTTTGTGTTGTCTATTTATATATTTATAAATTTTGGATAAATAGTTTTTTTGTGAAATTTCGATGTCTGACACTAGTTATAAGACCGTGAAAATCAAGAATGACCTTTAGGCCATAGAAAAGATTAGGTCTGCTAACCAGCTTAGGGTTTACATAGGTTGGTTCATCACATGGTAAGACATATTTGAGGAAACAAAACTACTTGTATCATGAGTTTTTTTTCAATTGATTATTTTGTATAGGGTCTTATGGATGTTTTTTAGATTAGATTAGGTATATTGTGATGATGATAATGATTCTTATTGAATTGTGATTCTATGAATGGTTATATGTGATTAGATGACTTATGGTATGAATGGGAAGTTTTTTCCACTAGTTTCCTAATAGATAACATGGAAATGGTTAATTCAAATTTGTGGTTGGGGATACATTGAATATGGATCAGGTGTGGTATCATGGATGAAGAGAGTTAATAATTTACAACTGATTCATGTGATTGGTGAGCACGTCTTGGGAGGAGTGACAAACACACATTCATACAGATTGTTGAGTAATGCTAATATAGTGTTATAGTGAATAAATATAGTGAGTAGTATACCATTATGTATTGGTGGGTTCTAACATCATTATGATTTTGATATTTTGTTATTGAAGTGGATGATGTTCCCATGGGTCGATAATTGGTTATAAAAATGTTGTTCATTTTAGTGATTAGGTATGAGTTAAATGAACATATCCAGCCACTGAGTGTTGTAATTCATAGATCATGAGTTTTGGAGGAAATACCAATATTTTTCAAGGTTCATTAATATAGTTGTAAAGGAAATTATATAGTTTAGGTACCTCAAATATTTAATAGATATATAAATATTATTTATTTAGACAAAT
The DNA here is from genome assembly GCA_963277665.1 of Viscum album. Classification (NCBI taxonomy): domain Eukaryota; kingdom Viridiplantae; phylum Streptophyta; class Magnoliopsida; order Santalales; family Viscaceae; genus Viscum; species Viscum album. The sequence goes on from OY728140.1 coordinate 1,107,607,638, forward strand.
TTAAATACCATATATGGGTTTATAAGAGACATTTGACGAGTTCATGAAATGTAATTGGTATAGGGATAGTTTGAACATAATGTAATGGTGTTTCATTAAGTGAACCCAGCAACATGACATGATTCAAGGAATAAAGTAGTTTCATGAAATGATTTATGGGTGAAACCGTTTTATAAAATTATTTATTGGTGGATCATGTGGAAAATGTTTTAAAGGTGATTGATGAGATAAAACAATTTCAGAATTTAAGCGAAGATTGTTCTATGATTCAGGTACATCATGTTTGGTATGATGGGAATAATATAATGTTTATAAAATACCTCAAATTTAATTTATAGTATATGTGGGCCTTATGAAGATAAAGAGGATAGTCGTCTAATTTGGTAAAGAATTAGAGACCACAAGATGTATTAGCTTTTAAAATATGTTTGTTTGTGGTGAGAAGGAAACCACATTGAGTGGGTTTTTTAACCCACTAAGAATTATTAAAAATAATGATTATAAAAATAGGACACCATTATATATTAGGATTATATATGATGAGTTAAATTCTATATTGTAGACCACCATAAAACAGAATATGTGGTAATTAACACAATGGTATTATGGGATACACTACTATTAGGTACCATAGTCTACAGGTTATAGTGATAGTTATTCATAGTGGATTCAGAATTCATAAATGATGTCCCTCGTGATTGGATATGGGTAGATAAAGCTCATTATGTGTTTTGGAGAAGGGAATTGTGAAATGATAATGGGTAAGTAACATGATTAGGTTAGGTTTGTTTATTGATATAACAAGTCGCTTCTTAAGGAAAAGAAGTTTGATGGTGGGGAGATTATAATAACCGAGATTGGGTGGGATGTGAAATTTAGTTGAAGTTTTATTTATTTTAATTATAGGACATAGAATTTTTCAGAACTAAAATTAATACTGAGATTTTGTGATTTTTAAAACCCCCAAAATGATTTTTGGATGTGTTGATGGTTTTGGATGATTTATTAGGGGTTCCAATGAACACAAAAATAGTTCCACGGACTTAGGCTATCAAATAATGTAGTATTAGGTCTTTCATGATATGAATTTTAATTAAAAACATTAATATGTTTCAGGGTAAGATTATTATGTGTGAAACAGGGTGGGTAAAGGGGTATAGGATCCATTCCTGATAAATCATGATGTGATGAAAATTTTCACATAGTGAATGTTTCTAGGAAATGTTTTTTATTTTCAAAATGGTTACCCCCTCCCACTTCATTTTTTATTCATAAATTAATGATGGGAGAACTTGGTCAGATGTCACTATCCCCCTTCACCCCTCCATTATTAGAAACATCATGTGTATTTTGATAGTGTCAGAAGTTTGGATCTTCCTCTCCCCTCCTCTCCCTCCATTATTCTGATCTAAATTAGAAACATTTTTTAGGAAATTTAATAAAGGTTTGAAATGTAAATTCTATAAGAAAATCATTGAATAAAAATAATGTATGGTTCTTTTATGAGGTTTTCATATAGGAGGTCATAAGATGTTATCTATATTCCATTGGATGTGGTTTTGGAAAAGGAACTATGAAATTAATTAATTCAATTTTTTTCTATATTAAATAAAAATGTATTTCATTGTTGAATTGGTTATATATATTGGGTATTTTTTTGATGTATTGCCTTAGGTGTTTGAAGGGAGTGTACATCACACTATCACATTCAGTTTTTGCGTGAATATATTGAACCCTTGTGTTTTTTAGATTTATTCTCCTTTAAGTTAATTATTCTAATTAATTGTTGAATATTATTACTAATTGATTTTATTAATGGTATGATATATGGCACTTGGTGGTTTAATGATGGATATATTTAATTTATTGATCTTGGGAAAGAATTATGAGGTTACACAAAAAAATTGAAATAAAATCTCGGAGGTAGGTTCCAAAAAGTACAAGCACAATGATTTCATGATTTTGATTATGTTCGGTGATTTTTAAGGATTTATATATTAGGTTATTCTATTTTTGATAAATAGATTATATAGTATTAATTGAATATTATTTTACATATAAATTGTTGAATAAATTGCATTCTTTATAAAATAAGACCAATGTTTAGGGCCATAACATAGCTAGTGGATTGGCTTGACTCCTCAGCCACCGATGCTTTGGTAATTGACCAATGAGAAGTGGTGACTTCGAAATATTTAAGGGGACTAATTGAGTTTTAATAGGTTTAGTGTCCCTATTGTAGAATCACTTTACCACCTCATGATAGAGGGAAATTGTTGCTGGAGATTTCTATACCAAGAAAGATAGGTGGGACCTTTGAGATACTAGGTGGATTCAAGACCTCATGATAGGTTAGGGAATACCAAAGGTGACATGTTATCCTATTAATAGGGCCTATTACTAATTGAAAATCTATGTTAGTGTATACATAGTGGACCTTGTCTAGGTACAATTTTGAATTCCGTTTGTGTTCCTCTAAGTTGAAGGGTGGTCATGATGAGCACAAGATATTGTTCTTCTCTTTTCTAGCCTGACCCACTCTAGTTGGACATACCATCTTTGAGATGAAATGTTTTAGTGAACATACTAACCATTTGATACCAAATACATAGATATGAGATGTGTGAAATCGTTTCATAGATATTCCTTTGAATTGGCTGATGTATGTGTAGTCAATGGAGGTCCTCGACATGAGGATCTTCACTAGATATTATAGTTTGTGTGATGATCTGGATTTTCATTGAAATATTATATCATCAGAGTGAATATATTATTATTTATGTTTCATTTATTTAATTTTACACACTTATATATATTTATATATCATCAAAGAATTTCACATTCACATATTATAACATATTCTAGTTAGTACATGGTTGTTTTTTTGGTAACCCAATGATTTTTGTACTCCCACTATACTAAAGACACCATTACTCATGGGTAAACAAGAATACATTCACATGATATATTTATTGGTTAGGATGAGGCATGTGGGTTATTTATTTCATGTTTATGTCGATAGCTTGAGCTGCATCAAGAGAATGGGATATAATATTTTATGGAGATATGATAGAACTGACAACCTGATTTACTTTTATTTTTGTTTTTAAGTGTAAATACATTAGTTAGTAATTTATAATGCATGGAATGAGTGTTTAATCCTTTACCATGTTTAATTTATTTATAATTTGTTTTTATAGATTTTATTTAAAAAACAGACCAATTTTGGTGGATGATATTGAAAATTTAATGTTTTATTTTTCCCTATGTGTCTTGGGGTATAGACTCCTCATAATACCTCTTTAGACCATCACCTCCTTCGAAAATCCTCTATCATTTGAAGAGATTTCTTTAGGTCATGTGGAAAATAGGTCTGACTACTATTCATAGAATGACTTGGGAAAACATTTTACAAAGGGGTATCAATGATTTTTTGGGATTTTATATTACTATTTTGATATTTTATATATTAAAGAAAAAGAATGTTTCATGAAATGTGATTGAACCCAAATAGGTGCATAAAATTATAATTTCATGATGGAATTATATGATATAAGTTTTATGGGATTGATGTTTATTGATTTTCCTATTATTAATATTTTTTATTTTTATCTATTTTGATGCACTTGAGGAGAAACATTATTGTTGTTTAGTTGTTTTATTTTTTTTCTATTTGATTATTAGAAATAAACCAGTATTGGGATTGTATATTGACATGTAGAGGTAAGAGGAATATCATACTTTATTATTTGAAACATATGATATACCTATCATCTATTCCTACAAGTGTGTGGTTTTTTATTACTGATGAGAGGATCGATTTTTAATACACAATAAAGTTTTCACATGGTTTATTCTCATAAAAGTGTGTGGTGGAATTATAATCATCTAGTATGAGAAGTATATGTATTATTATTGATGGATTGTTATATGAATCTATAGTTGTAAAGTTATTTATGATTATGATAGGGGTGTAGACCTATGTGTATAGGGGGTTTAGAAACCTCAGTGGGTCTGTACATTCACAATGTTCCTTAGTTATAACACCTTATCTGTTGTTAGTAAATATGTTCATCTACTGAAATTTTCTGTAACTGTCTACATAGAACTTTCCAATATATATTGTAATGGAATTAAATATAACTGTGCTATTAGTTGTGTCGACCATATTCTGAATCGTCTATAATGATGTTTTTTATGGTGGAACTGACAGTTTCTTTTTGATCCTTAAGGTCAAAATCCCATACATGGATGTAGGGAGAGAATAAATAACCTAGTTAGATAAGATAATTTCTTGATATTAGAATATATGTGATAATCCTTATTTGAGTATTTATCCATGTGATTTTTCATGGAATTGTTGATATGGGATTCGGGAAAAAATCCCAAAAAATGAGAACTATATCAGAAACCTGGTTTGTGGGAATGATGGAACACCAAACTGACCATTGAGAAACAATTTCTAACTTATTAAATCAATGAATTATATAACCGTGAGAAACCTGTGAGAGGAGTTTTCTTATGTAAATTTAATACTAATCAGAATAAAATAATTGGTTAAGCATTAGATTGATATGATGATGATGGGATCATTAAGTGTTTTTTCGTATCGAGTATTGATATTGGCATCAAAGGGTAAGACAGTTCAGGTTTCGAACAATACAAACATTATATTAAGTTTAGCGATGAAATGAGATCCTGGATGGATAGTCATGGCATGGAACTGAATAAAATTGTTATTAAGAGCATGATTAGCCTCAAAATGGGATAGATTTCAATTCTTTAGATGATACCATAAATGGATCTCTTTTATAGATTAGTTTACATTCTGTGAAACATATTCAACCATGTTTAATAAAATTTTATTCATGTGATTATGAGTCAATATACAGTGATCAGAAGGTACATGATCATATGACCGTTGATTTTCATATCAAATTAAGAAGTTTATTCAAGGATAGTGTTGAATTTGGAATTAGTAAAGGGTGTTATTTAATCCATTGAATACTGATATGAATGAGATATTTTAGTTTTGGTTTCCTTAGTGTTTCAGTGAAAATGGGAAATGTCCCTCCAAGGTAGAAAAGATATTAGAAGTGGATCAGGTGTGGTGAAATGGCCAATATGTATTAATCATTGATAGGTATTTAATAATACAAATAATGGTTTCTTTGGAGGAGTGACACTCTTATAGTGACAGATCAATTTGAGTTATTCTCTTGGAGTGGTATATCTGAATCCATGTTGTGGGGAGTTAACCATTGGACAATGGAGGGTGATGAACATTGTTATGAATTGTAATTTACTTAATGCCATGGATAACATTATTGTGGTATGGTAATGGATGATAAAAATCATGTTTCATGTTACTTTTTATGTTTGAGTGAGATATTCATATAATTTATTATAACTTAAACATGTTCACAAAATTATATTGTAACTTGTTATGACTAACACATATTTCTTTTCATGAATTCAGAAATTATACAGTTTATTTATTGCCACATGAGTCTAGAATGGTTTCTTCCATCATTTTTAAAAAATTATATATTTAAACTCCTCTTATCAATTCATGAAATTCCTAAATCAATGTATACTATTAAAATATACAGTTTATTATATCATCAAGAAAACCACATTCTTGTGTTCCATAAAATCGTGATCATCAACCCTGTAAATGTTATCTAGCAATATCTATTTGAAAAATAGATAAATAATCCTTTATAATAAAACCAATAGTATTTCATTATTTCCGCTATGATGTATGATAAATGAAGCCTATACCTTTTCAGAATAAAGAGGTTTAATAATACCCACTACTTTTTGGGGGTGTTAATATTCTAAATGTGTGGAATGATGTCTACAATCCATTCATATTATATTATATATAAAATTTTCATTAAAGAGTTAGATGTGATTAAATATTAATTATCCAAACATATTAATGTAATTTAATATATAAAAAGTTAACACATTCACAATAGTTTAATATAATTGACCAATACCCAAGATGACCTGAGGATCAATAATTGGTCAAGTGGGTGGAGATTTCCCATATCCCCTTCTTCAATTGTTTAATGAGGTCCTTAATATTACCTACTATAAATTTAAAATATATTTTCATTCATTATTATATTTATTTATAAAAAATGTTATTATGTTTTATAAAAAAGCGTCATAATAGTCCAAAGAAATCCCACACACATCTCTTATTTATTCAATCATTCATATTCTTATAAATACCAAAAGATAAGTCAAAAGTTTTTTCATAAATTATTTTTTCCATAAAATAATTATAAATAACATATCATTATGAATGATAAAGTAAATTATTTTCCAATTAATATAAATATTAAAATAAGCAATATGAACTTTAAATAGAAAGATAATTGTCATTTAGCTCCAATTTATATATTTATTTAAATTATTTCAATAATAAACTAATACAATAAAAAAAATAATATAATGAAATTATTTCCTATATATTCCTACTTAAAAAATTATAATTTTGAAACATGTGACACCAAATGAATATGAAAAAATTGGAAAAAGAAACTAAAATCATATATAAATAACCTAGTAAATATAATATCTCATAATAATTTTACTTGTCTAAAATTTTATATTTTATATCATTGACCCACATTAACCTATATCATGGTGAATTATAATTCGACTACTCAAGAGGAGAACTAATAAAAAATTTCACTACATAGTCCAAATAATTAATGTTTAAACAGAATCACCATAAGTTATTAATCAAGATTTTTTTCCATCAATGATTTTCATAAATAACAAGAGAAAAAAATATAGTAACTGATATGAATTTTTTCAGAGTTAACCCATTCCATTATTAACTATACAAAAATAAGAGAATGACCTTCCAATATTTTGTAAATTCTATAAATATAAATATATATTTTAGAGATCACCTATTATAACTAAAAATATCATAATTAACATTTTATATGAATTAAGACTCATAATATTCCATAATTAAAACACATATCACTCATTAGTAAAATATTACAATAAAATATACCATATATATATACTAAAAATAAATTGAAACTAATACTGAACGTGATAGAATAGTTATAATATGTAATGATATCCAAAAAATAAAAAATGAAGCACCCACAAGTAAATATATGAGTGAGAATACAAAGTATAGCTCCAAAATGTATATTTGTAATCTGAAAACCGTACTCATTGAATGATAATGAAATGTACATTTCATTTAACTATATCATAGACATATAAGCATGCATGTATCCTAATGTGAAATAATTATGGTGTGACTATATTGTGTTTTGTGGGAGGATACAGTTATATTATTACATTTTTTTCTTATGCATATGTTCATGTAGTAGAAGAACAGAATAAGTATAAGATAAATTATATTATCAAATATTTATTATTGTTTAGAAAAAATAATAATGTATTGGAAAATGATTTCTGTGTTCTAAAAAATATATACAAGAAACCAACTATATCTGATTTCTGATAAAAAAGTAGTCGAAAATAATAATAACTCTATATTAGCTATTGTTGGTTAAAAACTCACACACAAATAGAAAAAAACAGACACATAGATATCTATAGAAATGCACCATATCCATAATATGTATAAGAAATATATTGCAAATAAAAATTACCTTTAAATCTAATTATAATATTTTATTTACATTACATGTAATATGAACTACAATAATTGAAAATAAATTCACTACAGAAACATATCAATTTATAATATCCCTAGTATAGTATTATTACTATAGTTAAATGAAATTTATTTTGAAAAGTATCTATTTGAAGATTGAGTTTTCAAGAGAAAGATATTTTATGTTTATTTCTTATTTTATACAATATTGTTTCTATCATAAAAACTGTAATAATTTATATAAAAGAAAGAGAAACATTATGAAAGACTTATAAAATAATAAATCAAAATTTAGAGGAAGAGAATTTCTAATTACATGATGGATTTATTAAACCATGGATAGAAACAAATATGTGATTAAGCTTAGAACTAGTGTAATAATATAAATATATATAAGAAAATAGATTAATTTTCATTTTGATTCTTAATGATGTACTCCTCAAATATACTAATAAATAAATTAACCTCTTTTTAATGTATAATCACTTAGAGGAGAATGGTGGAATTTGGAATTACACTCATTGGTTAAGGAATAAATTGAAAATATGAGGAAAATAAGAAGGTCTTACATTATCTTTGCTAAATAAAAATACATAAAATTCCATGGTTAAAGATAAAATTCAAAATTATAATTGATTCACATGGGGGAAGATAGAATATAGATGAGACATGATAAATTCCTCTAATATATAACTGGTGAAACTGTCTAGATGGACCACATATATTTAAATTTTGAATTAAATAGAATGTTTCAACAATTCAAAATATTTTAATACACAAAAAAACTAAAAATATTTAATGTATCAATAATTTCAATTATTTGTACATTTTCAGTCTACTATATATAATATTCCTAGAAAAATGTAATTTGGTTCAATTTATCCACCTAAAATCAAAATCATTATCTCTTATTTTCTCAACATTTCAGTTATATTTTAAGTTTTAAATAAATTAAAACACCAATTTGAATAATTTTAAAAGTAAATTAATAAGATGATATAATAAAAAAACCTGAATGAATTTTTTTTTGTAATGAATTTATAATCGTATTCTTGAAGGAAATATATATATATATATATAAGTGTTCATGGTTAATAGTAGGAAATTGGATTATAAATCTCACGGACAAAAAAACCAGTGTATTATCAACTAATCAATATAAATAAATACTTTTTTGATGATGATAAAAAATATCTATCACCACATAATTGTCAAAATGATATTCCCAATTATATATGAAATTTATAGGACATAAATTATATTCAACTAATTTTTAAATCAAGTCTTCTTTGTTAATGTTTTGTGTTTGATTAATACATATTATTGGGTAAAATAGTCCACTCATCTCTATAAAAAGTTATCCTAAATTCTATGAGTCAATAAATATTTTAGAATAATATGTATCTAACCAATCACATTTCCATATCCTCTCCTAAATACCATCAGTAACCAAGATTCCCAATAAACATGTAATCCAATGTAATAGTCTATTTCCAGAGTCAACTATACCCCCAAAAAATTTATGAGAACATATATATATACACACACAATTATAATATCTTATTTTATTTCCCTTTAATTTAATAAATGTTTATGTACAAAATTTCTAGTTATCTATATTTTATAACCCTTACATCACATTCAACTGCTTATGTACATAATTTATAACATTTAAACTGAATGAACTGATCCCAAAAAAATATTTCTTCATAACACATACATGTTAATGGAACCTTTTCCTTATAGATCACAAATATATCATCTATATTATATACATATATATATATAATATCAATATTTATAAAATAAACATATTAATGCATTCCATAAAGAGTTAAAAAACATTGGATATTCTATATTAATCAAGGATTATCATTCCCTAGAATAAACCTAATAACCATTAGGTTTCCTTAAAATATTTACTAATTGTATATCTCATCTACATAAAAAAATCTCATGAAATTCTTGAATTTCTATTTTTTTCAATAATTATAATTTCCATGATAGTTTTGATATCGTCCAAATTAACTTATTTAGAATCATTAAAAAGGTTATGAAATGTTTTTTATACCTATAAAACATCATTAAACCACTCAAAATTGGGTGGACAAGTGAAGAGATATGTAACATTTCCTACAAGATACATCATTGAATAAAAGGCATGAAATATATCTGAAAATATTTTCTATACCAAATATGTCATAATAAATTTTGTTTCACCAATCTATAGTCTAATAATCACTTTTTATGTCTCCGGGTCATCAACATCAATAAAATTAACTGATTTATTCAAATTATCTAATCATATACAAAATATATACTAATCAATATATTTCAAATATATTTATATGGAAATGATGATTTATAAGACCATATATACAATACTAAAAATCATGAAATTTACATTGATGAATAATGATTATTAAAGAAATTAAACTCAACTCGGGGAGAATGTTTCACCCATGATCCTTAAAAATATTAAATTTATTCCCTCCACAAGTCTTATAATGTGTAAGTAATCCTCATGATTTATAAATAATTTTTTTGGTGGGGTTGTTTTAGAATAAAATGATATTAAAAACTTGAAATGGTAAATTTTCATTCCTAAATGAACACTGTTATAAAAAAATTATTACAATATTTTATAGTGGAATTGATAAAAAAATAAAGTACTAAAATTTTTATTTGAATTATGTTTCTCCTATGAAATTAGAATATATTGGACATAAGATTAATTGGGAAGTCATGGAAAATAATACTCTATTTGGAAGATAGTTCCTTAAATAATCAATTAATCAGGATTAGATATGTATGTAAGTAACATATATCTATAATTATTATAGGATTCCATACCAGTTCAATATCCTACTATTTACTAATCTAAATATTAAAACAAATTTATTTAATATAAATCAGTATCATCATGAATTCCTGATGAAGAGAAAATATTTCCTACATTTATAATGGTGACATATAACCAAAATCTTCCTTTGAGGATGAAGGGAACCAATATTTTTCTTCATTTTGGAATAATAATAGGATGATAGAGTATAATAATCTAATAATGGAAAATTGACGCATAAAATTATGTAATATAGATAAATATTAAAATAAATTAGTTAATGATAAATTAAAGAATTGTTTTTTTTTTCAAAATGGAATACTAGACCACTAAAGATCCTTTGAACTATAAGGAAAAATGGTTATGTAAAACTTCTCTTCATTATATGAGATACAAAAAAATGGTTAATTATTTTAATCTTATTTTTCTCCTATTATATGCACCTTTTCATATTAACAGAAATTTCATAATTGATTGACTCTATATCTAATAGTTACATTTGGTAACTCAATATTAATATTGCTTCCACCAAGTGTTTATAATGATCAACTCCAAAGATCATGATATCATAATCATTAGTTAGTATTTAATAATTAAATAATTTTAATAAATATTTTGGAATTTAAAAATTAATATAACTAATCATATGGTTAACATCTCCAAAATCACTTTACTTTTGTCTCAGGTAGTAAAAACACTATGAAATTCACTTGAATTAATTAATCACTAAAATGATCTGATCTTATAATTTCGGAATGATTCCATTGTATGATGATGTTCTAATGGTGTTTTTTAAATCAATTTATTTGTTAAAAATTCTATTTTATTATGTCTTTCTATTCTTACATTCCCAAAAACTCATTAACATAATATGTTTTACCACTAATTAATATAGTTAATTCTATGATGTTCATCCATGATATTCCATTATGGTACTTTACCATATCATATATTTTCTCCAATAGTATAGATAAAATGCATAACTTGATGTTATATAATATGTACATTTCAAAATATTTAATATATCATATTGAAACTCTCAAAATACATCTAAAAAATTGCATCATTCAAGCATTACATGATAGTTGAACATTGTAAAATCTAATATTATATAAACATAAAATAATATATATTTATAATTATAACCCTTTTAAAGTGATTCATTTAAAAATATTTAATAGAAACAAAAGAAATTTTTTCTATAATGTGGTTCTATAATCTTAATTTTTTTAAAATATAAAAAAACATGTCATTATATATGGGGTTAATTTTGTGTAACAAAAAAATTAATCATCTACTCATCTTGTTAAATAGAAATTATACAATATCATTATTATTATGAATAAAAAAGAAAAAAATAAATATTACATTATAAACCGAGTGTATCAATAAATTATATTTTTAAAAGAATATTGAATCTGTAAAATTTTTAATATAAATTTATAGTCACATTGTGATGATTTTTAAATGTGAAAAATTAATTCCTAAATTACATATAATAGTGGAAATGTTTTCTAGATGATTTATAATTTTAAAGACAAAGAAATTGAAAATATAGAGTTTTGTATCTCATGTTTTAACAGATACACAATAGCATTAAAAAATATAGAATTTCTAATTCCAATATTGGATTAGCATTGAAGAAAAATAAAATTAAACCAAATTTGACCTTATAAACTAACCATATTAAATATTATATGCTAATAAATACTTTTATTTAAGGTGGGAATGTTTCACAAACTGATAAATAATAATTTTTTAGAAATTTAAATTCACAAAAATACATCTAAACATATCATTAAACATGTATTATAAGTTATTAGTGATATACACATGTAGATAAGATATAATAAATATACTAAAATCATAAATATAATTCAATAAAAATGATTCCAAAGTAAATATTTTTTGAATTATTAAAATGATGAATCAATTTTATTATTATCCTTCATACTATTGAAAAAATAATTTTTTATATTATCTAATAATATATTACTATTACCCCAGTGAATGTTTTGTATTATTTTCTCATGTACAAGATGATATTATAATAAAAGGTTTTTTAATTTAGGTCAATGATTAATTGATACCCATGATATTCTTATCATTTTTTATAAAAAACATATTAAACAATTCTCTCATATTATCAATAATCTAAATTGATTTAATCCCGAAATTATAATAATATATGAAATAAAATAATATAGTATAAGAATAATAAATAAAATAGTGAATGTATTTCCTCATTTATAAAACAGTTTGGAATAATTATAGATATTCAAATTACAAATTTATGATAAAGTATTATCATAAAAAATGGATTTCCTCATAATTATATAATACAATGTTAAAACAAAAATTACATTAGATTTAAAGAACAGATTATAAAATACATCATCTGAAATAAATAAGTCCAAAACAATCTATGAAATATTGATAGAGAATATTTGGTGAACATAGACTAGATAAAAAAATATTTATATATATAAATTACCCATGAAAAAATTAAAATATATTTAATAAATTTTAAGTTGATTTCAATTGAATCACAAAATACATCATAATATGACATAAAAAGATGTATAGTTATTTTATAAGTATATTACTATAATATTGGATGTATTTTAAAATATACCATTAAACCAATTCATAAAAAATAAAAAATGTCTATACAAACACTAAGCTAACACATCACATGGTAATATAAACTAGATTATGCCTAATTATATTACTTATAAAATGATTATGAACAAAAATAAATTAATATTTAGAATATTATAGATTTGATATGATTTTCGGAAAAAAATATTCCACGCCAAATATTAATTAAATATCATTGTATGTCAAATGAAATTTATAATAGAAATACTTCTAGTAGTAATTATATAATAAAAGTTTTATAATGTTCAGGTTCTTTTCCAATCTAATAAATAAAATTTATTTTCTTCATAATATATTGTAATTTCATTAGCTATTCTAAATATTAAAATCCATCTATGAACATAGAAAATGAATAATTTAATCTATCAATTATAGATTTATAATTTTCATTATTCTTCAAATTATCCTGAAAATAAACACAAACATTTTTGTTAATATAGGAATTTGTATTTCAAATATTTTCGATCACTTCTCAAAAAATTGACAAATCATCCACCATATACATCTTTTTCTTTTTCTTTTTTTGATATTTTTATATGATTATAATAAAAACACTTTATAATTCATCACACATATTTTTTAATTCTATATTATTAGCTATAATACCACATGAATCGGAAAACAAGAAATTGCATTAATATATTGTAATGAATTTTTCCATTAAATATAGTTTAACATTATAGTTTTTTGAGGTCGAAGGTCGTTAGGAAACTAATGAAAATGTGGTGTGTATTTTTGAATCAATTTTATAAATTATTCATTTTTTAATAAATCTATTTGACTAGATAAATTCAAGATTCACAAAATTAGATCCACTCATCACCTCTAAGTAATGATAATATTATAGAACATGATACATGAAAATTGGAATGGTAATACTTCATATGAGATCCTAATACATGTTTTTGGTAACATCTTTTTAAGAATAACATTAAATTATCATTATATAATTATGGTTATTGTGAATGAAAATCCCATGGAACATAGTGCTCGAGAAGATTTTATCCACCTCTATTGGTCAGGATGTATCATCAACTTCCCAATGATAGTTGATACTTGTTGTTTACAAAAAAACATACTTTTAAAATATTTTTCCTCCACTCTATAATAAATATGATCTTTTACAAATAAATATATTCACAATCCTCATAAAAAGTACATCTTCTGATGAAACTTTGACTGCCTGATGATTATAAGAATGAAATAGCACATTAGTCATTCCATGTAATTATTTAAAATTCTCATTTCCTGAAACAGATATTGAAATCATTAATATTTCCTTTTTATTATTTAATATAACTAAATTTGATATCGATTAATCAAAATAATATTTTTAGACCACATTAATAGGAATAATGTAGCACATATCTATTTTCTTTAGCTCTATTTTCTTTGATACAATAGAGTATAAGGATCTATTTAAAAAATTTATAAACTTTTATACATTTAATCATTAATATTATTGATATTATTTATATTATTTATATTGTACACAAAATATAATTTTTTGATTATTAAATAAATTCATGTGATGATCAGGTGTAGAAAAAATCTTCATCAATATTATCAATTTATCTTTCTATGAACTATATAATGATTGATTTAAAATATGTATTTTAATACCTACATTAATATCCAAAGATACAAATCATATTGATTTTGATCAAATTATTATACAAAAATCTAAAAAAAATAACAAAAAAATATTCCATAAAAAATCCATGAAACATAGAGGAATAAAAATTCAATTTTTCTTAACACTGAACTAGGACATCAAAACTTCTACTGTGATTTAGAGAACTCATGTTATCACTATGTATCACCATGTTATTTATAATAAAACCTCATATTGAATATAAATAAATTCAAATCACAATTATTTTTAATTGATAAACATCATCCCACAATCATCACCTGAGTTTGTCTCAAAACTAATGATCAATATACATTAGTGATTAATATTTTCAAAGCCTCAACAAATGATGCTTACAAATTCATTGATGATTAATTAAAAATTCTTATAGAGTCATGGTTTACCCATATGGGGATATCATGATTAAATAAACTGATGTTTACTTATTTTAATTAATGTCTACACATATAAAATAATTCTTATATAGGTCATATTGTTTTTAGAGAACTCGGATAATGGTTGTGGAAAAATTATAATAGGATGATGCTTCAGGGATGAAGAATATGGATATGATGAATCATCTTGTAGTCTCTAAATTTTTAAGACTAAAAATTTCAGGTAATCAAGAATTAACCATATAAAAATCATTCTTATATTCCAACATCCCTATGAAAAAAATGAAAAAATCATTGACACTTTCCAATAATCCCTTGTAACACATCGAGACATTGTGTCTTATTACCTTTTAAATAAATCAGTTTGGATACTACTGATGTAGTAAATGCCTAGCTTAAATTAAAATAATATATTGAATTACTACTTAATCATTTCCATTATATACTATAAATTATGTTATAATTAATGAATAGTTGTAACTACAATTTTAAAATTATGGTTATATATTTATTTTAAATAGAATAAAAAGTATTTACATTAAAAAATAAATGTTTTCTGAAAAATTGCGTTTTATCTAAAATATTTTTCATTGCTATTGGCACAAATAATTTAAAATTTTTTTTAACACATTTGAAAATTTATTTTATAAAATGAAATTAATTTTTGAAAAAATAAAATCAATATTATATTTGGATGATTTTTTATAATTTCTCAGATTTTTTTCTTCTATTGATAAATTTAGGAAAATATGGAATATAATTGAAACTATAATTTTCATTTAAATTATATTTTAAATGGTATTAAGAGTAAAATTAGTTAAAATATATAACTATTTATAGAATTTAGGTCATTCTAATCACTTTCATAATGAAATTTGATATATAAACATTGAAATTTTTGAACATTTTCTTATTAAAAACATAATTTCTTATCGTGTCTATGAGATTAATTAAAAATTACATTTTCAACGATTTTTATTAGAATTTTTAAAAAAGAAATAGTTTATTGAAATCATAATAATTTATATTAATATGGCCATGATAATCGTTTTCTAAAAATGAGAACTGATAATAGTAAAAATTATTTAGAGTGGTTAAAATAAAAATTGGTTTAACATTAAATTAAAATAAAGAGTTATGGGATAAAATAAAAAAAATAAAATATATTTTCATCGCATATTTATACCTTATCATGTATAAAACTCTATAATACTCCATTGTGGATGATTTTGTCATGTGAAAATGTGGTTACACCAATTTCTTTACAAAATTACATTAGTGGAACTCACCTCGCTTCTAAAAGGCCACCATGTCTCTTGTCTTCTCTTCAACATAAAACCATTTTGGTCCATCCAATACCTTCTAAAATTAATTCAAAAATTAAAATTCTTAATCCTATAATCCTTATTATTTCTGAAAAAGGAATCCTAGGAATGTTATGGGTGAAAACATAACGAGGTTCCCTAAAGAAGATGTAGCATTATTCAGTAAGTGTTTTTAATTTTTTTCTTCCTCTATATCCTTTAATTGTTAGTAAACCGTTATAATATAATATCCTGATTATATTCCTCATATTTTTTTATTAGTTGAATTAACTAAAACAATCCTCAAATATCATCAAAAGGATTATGAAATAAACATTTGAGTGTGTGGAGGACAACAGCCTCCCAAACCGATGTCATTGTTTCTACAATTAACACCCCTCGCAGTTGGGTAATATAATTGAAATATAGTATATCTATATATATTATTTTTTATCATAATTATACATATTTAGAAATTATATGATATAAAAAATGTTACATTTTAATCCATATTGGATATGATAACACCGCTCGTCTGTATTGCAAACTACTGCCTCACAAAGTGCTATGATTAATCTCTGGAAAACGATTTACATGGAATGGGATTAGGGTAAATTTAATAAATAAATTTGATATAGTTGAAATAATTTCTATATTAATCAAATAATTATCATTCTAAAGATATAATACATTCAAATATCTTTTACGAATTCACTTGCTAAAAGATGACACTTTTATTCTTTTATGTGTGGACCACTACCTTCGCAAAGCGATGTGACTCTCCTCTAATCGTGAATCCAAGTTAATGATATATATAATTTAATTTTAATAATTAATATTATATTTACTATATCTAGGAGATTTTTTAATGATAAAATATTTCTTTATAATATTTCTTTAATGGCCATTGATTAATTGAAATGTTACTCATGTGTACGTATAACCTACCATCAACATTACTATAACTTACTTATTCTATCATAAAAATATTCTATTATTCGATTAAAATGTATATTTTTTATAATTATGTAAATTATATCATAATTATTATTCTATATATGTTTAAATAATGACCACTTTGACCATAGTAAACCTACCAAGGTCATTTTTCACAAACAAGTTGAATATCTTGAAAACCGCCAGCATAAACAAAATTGATTTTGTATTTTTATATAAAATGTAAATAGTAAAATTAAATGTATAATAATAATTATAAATGTTAGTATAAAATTATATAATTTACATATCTTTATTATTTTTAAATATAAATAATGTACATGATGAGGTGGACACACGGTAAGGGACTGCATCTCAATTTCTATTCATTAAGGCACATTGTAATGTCTGCAACTAAATTATTTTATATGGTGTGTATAATATTAAGTTTAAATATAATATCATGATCAATTAATACCTCATGTTATTTTAATATTTAATTCAAAATATTTCATCCAAAACTATTAGATATGAAATTTACCATGTGGTAAAATTTGTTAAACAATATCCCTTTCTTTGGGATTGTTGACTTCCTCTTGAAACAATCACTTTATTCTGTTTTTCATTCAATGGAAATTAAATTTATATAAAATATCAATATTATAATATGATAGATATTATTATTCACTAAACCATACAAAATTTTCACATATATTATATACTTTTAATGTTATTTGGAAACCTAGGATAATAGTGATAAATATGTATCCTTTACATAATATAGATATTTTAGTATTTGGAATTTTGTTACATGAGTTCAATTGATTATTATATATATGAGGAATTATTTTAATAGTTAGATAATGGTGGGTCATGATTATAGATATCCCCTTTATGCATCAACAAGTCTCATGTGACAAATCAATTGTCAAAATTAGATGGTGTTTTACCCAGTAGTTTTAAAATTTCTTGAGAAAAGATATTTATTATAGGGGTATCATGATGAAAATATATTAATGTCTAAAAGTTAATATATTTATTCAATTAGAATATATTTATTATTAATATCGATGATATTTTCTCTATTATATTATCTTTTATTTCATTTCATTCTCAGTTATTGACTAAATTGCATGCTTTTTCAGTTATTTACCTTAATGTATTGATTCTTCCCTATCTTATTATGGGTATCATGTTATATAAATGGAACATGTGTTTTAATTATTTAACATTCAATATTTATTTTCATTATTATTTCATGATATATTGTCATATACTTAAAACTTAATGTTTATTTGAACTCACAAATATTTTGTTTCTATTACCCACAATTTTAAGAAGAAATCATTGAATGAGGATTCAAGGGTGATGTTCGATTTTTTGTTATGTATTATGTTTAATTTTATATTAAAAATTAAAAAAGGGTATAATTTATGAATTTGGTCCTCAAAAACTACTAAAATGATTAGTCTATTGATATTTAACCATTTGTATATATGCCATTATAATAAAGAATACATCATCACTAGGATAATAGAGATGGGGTCGTTATAGTTGGTATAATAGTTTTTATAGTATACATAATGAGAACTAAAATGGGGAAAACATTTATTAGGGAACATAACACTATTTTATACATTTATGATAATCTTAAAAGAATAAAGTAATCTTTTGGTAATGAAAATATTTTGTGGATTTTCCTACCAATAAATCACTAGACAGATACTACAAGTGGAATTTGTTCTGGGTTAGTGGTTCTTAGTGAATTAACTCTGAAAGGTCACATTATTCTTTTCCCGATTATCATTTGGTGCTAAAAATATGGCCTTTATGAAACCTGATTTCACACTCTTATGGGATATTCTTAAGATAGTCCACATTTTCATTAAAACACATTATTAAGGATTTAAAACTAAAAATATCCCCCAATAAAACTCTGTTTAGGATTATGATATTTATAATTAATTAATATTAATTTATGCCCAGTGTTAGACCATATTTAAAATTATACTTTATGATTTAAAATTATTAATTTAATGAGATAATCTAGTAAATTCTATTGTTTATATATGTATATTGGATGTAATAATGAAATCAATACTTGTGTCTAATGTAGATATTTCCCTACTAAGGAATAAAATTTAGCTAGAATTGTAACTGATCAAATTATAGATATATTTAGGTAGCATAATATGTTTATGTACAATATCCTTTCTAAGATATGGAAACCAATTCCATATCAATATTCTATGATGTTGGATAACATTATGAGATTGAATCCACCATCATTTGGTGGGACTACTTATCCAGTGTAAGATGACAAATGAAGTATGCAGGGAAGATATTTATTTCCTTAGGATGTGGGGAAAATAAAATATTTACACATGAAAATTATTTTCATAAATTCATTTATGATAAATGGGGGTTATTGATCCAAAATTATTGGGAGGAAAAATAAATATAATGCATGGAATATAATAATTTTAAGAATACATTTTTGAAAATTATTTCCATCACATACAAAAAACTAGAATGAATATTATTTTATTCAGCTTATATCAAAAGGAAGAATATTTTCTTGTAGAGTATCAGAAAACCATTACATGTTTATCTAGGCATTCTATATTTTTCATTTACAACAAGGAGTAAAAGATAGGCCATTTCTTTAAATGGATTAAGACATATCTCTGAAGGGTACATGCCACTCAATCATTTTCATTATTTGATAGCATAGTTTTATGTGCCATTAAAATAAATAAATAATTCATTATATCTTATATATACAATTCAAATAAAGAGAAAAATATTCCATCTGAACACTACCAAAATGGGAATACATCAACGATTAAGAATAAAATAAATATGTTTAACTTGTGATAACTATTGAATGAACCACCTTTATAAATTCTTGAAGGGATTTGACTTTTTTTGACCATGGAGATAAGGGTCACCAGGAATAAGGATATAAAGGGAAGAATCTAAATACATCTATGCATTATTCAAAACTATAAGGATATTGGAAACTATAAGTACAATATTAGTGGAAGTATCCAATGATGTAATGGTAGGTATTTTAATCATATCTAAAAATTTACATAATTTTTATAATATTATTGATTGTTTCACTATTTTATATCTACCTAATTTCGTAGGAAAAGTATACATTCCAAATTTAATTTAAAAATGGATTTGTTAGTAAAAACCCCTAAGGTGAGTCTCATTGATACAAGGATGTTTCAGGAAGACCCTGTTATCACACATAAATATTCCCAATTTTCATACCTAATTTTCATTCATATGGTATAATTTTATATAATCCTTGAAATAGATTAGATTTAAACATTTTAGGGGAAAATGTATTGATGTAATAAGGATGTTATTATTTAGTATGATTATGTATAATTCTAAATATTTAGACTAGGTAATTTATTTATACAATTCATATCTTGATCCACCCTAGTTTTTCTACTAAATGAGAATCATGGTGGAGAAGATAGACTAAAATATATAAATAGAAAATGAAATATTCTATGTGATTTTTACTTAATATATCTAAAAACATTAACATATTCGATTTAAAATACCTTATAGAATATGGTTGAGTATTAATTTTATTTAACCCATCATCTTGGAATAATATCAAAGACTACCTATTAAAAATACCTAATCAATTTATAGGTACTGAAGAAATCAATAGAGGATTATGGTGATATGGGATTTATTTTTGGGCACGCCCAAATCAATCTATTTTAATATCCCTGTTGAGAAAATTTTCAATCAACTCTTCTCTTGGAAGAAGAGGAGACTCTCTCTGGTTATTAGAATCTCATGTGTGATGTCATTTATCATCTCAAAAATGGTTTACTCCATGATGGTTTATAAATGTCATGTTGGTCTTTAAAAAAATATCCAAATAAATAATTTTGTTTGTCCTAGTAGTACCTTAGACAAGAAGCGTCTGAATGTAAGTTGGTCTACTTATGAAATCCTCTTCAAAAAGGAGGACTTGGTATCAAAAATTTGAACCTCTTTAATAAAGCTCTTTAAGAAAGACTTATTTGGAATTTGATTCACAAGGAATCTCCTACTTTTTCCTTCTTTAAAAGAAGGTTCCTTGATAAACTGAAAATAGGAAACATGAATTTTCTCAACATTATAATGTAGTCTTCCATTAAAAAACATATTCCAAACTTATGACCGCATCTAGATGGATGGTCTACAAGAAATACATTACAAGATTCTGTTTAGAAAACTATACTGGTTCCCCTCTATCCACTCTTATCCTTGATCAAACCCCTAAAAATAACAATATGTCCATTCATGATGTTATGAATTCACATTTTCATAACCTTCTTGCGAATGTTAGTCAAGTGGTTGACAACTACACTTTCTCTAACATGGATTATTTTCTTGTATGGTATCCTACTCATAATTGAATCCTAGACCCAATAAATTATTTCACTCATTACTTCCATGATGATGGAAATGACCTTAGTTGGATCAAGATTTTTGCGAGACATGGATAAATCATTCATGTATTACTTTTATTTGTCATCTCTCCTATATCTAGATACAAAATTATATATGTTTATAATATTTTATGATTAACAATTGTTCCAAATGTCTTTTTTGTAATCAACATATAGGGGATATCAATAACTGATATCTTTCTTGTGCCACCACCACTACTCTATGGAATTATATTCTTTGAAATTATTGATTGTAGATGGAAGAATAATGACTATGTTAATGCTTAGCTAAAGTGTTGTGTGGATATTGATAGCACTAAATAAATAAAAAATCATTTCCATGATGCTATTGCTGAACACTTTCATGGGAATTTGTATGATTGAAATGAAACTTTTCACAGTAATTTCTCACTCAACATCAAGGCTGGTCGAACTCGGATTCTCGTTGCTATTTGTGAAGCGTCCTTGATTCAGAAGGGACATTACAACAACATAGTGAAGGATTTCATGATTCTAGGAAGGCAACAAGTTGATGGCGTTTTCTGTCAACTGCTGAGCATATTTGATGTTTTTTGGAATCCCCCACCGACTGGATGGATCAATGTTTATATTGATGGTTCTTCTAAATTCAATCCAAGACCTATGGGATGTGGGGCTATATTTCCGAATCAACTTGGTAAAATCCTCAATTGTTTCTTTGGAGGATGTGGTATCAACTCTTCTCTGGAAGCTAAAATGATGAGTCTCATTCATGCTATTTCTTATGCCAAACACCATGGATTGAACAATATAGTGATTGAGAGTGACTTGACTACCATTTTCCCAGCACTTTGGAATGGGGTGGTACATTTTTTCAGGTCGATCACTACTCGATGGAAGAAATGCCTCCGTTCACTCTAAGATATCAATAACATTGTCACTCATAGCTATTGTGAAGTAAATGTTGTTGCGAATGGGATTTCCTATAAAGGTGTAAGCCATATTATTACTTGGTTTGATGATCTCCCAAATGAACTACTACCCCTTTATGTTAAATATTGTAATCATTTCCCATCTTTTCATCTCATGTATTCTTGACATTTAATTTTAATAATCCACTTGTTATTTAACCAAAGCGACACCTTCTTCATTTTTTTTTGGATTCAATAAGTTTACTTTCATAGATATATTATCTCCTAGGATGGAATCTTAGTTGACCCTTTGAAGAAAAATGTAGTCAGTGAATGTCCTACAATAGCGAAAATAGTATTGGTGAGAAGATTTAATGGTTTGGTGAGTTACTATTTGAGATTACATCATAATTTTCTCCATCGAATAAACCATTAACAAATTTTAAGTTAAAATGGGATTAGTTTGTTTGGATGAAAATATGTGAAGTATGATTTTATGAACTAATTTAGAGATTTATCAATGCTCAGAATATGACTCTACCACTTGGAAGTAATGGGTTCATGATATATAATGATGCATCGAATATGGTTTTTGATTGTGTGATATTGAAAAATGATACTGTTATTGCATATTTATAAACAAAATTAAAGATTCATAAAAAAAGTATCCAACCCATGATCTGAATTTGGCGTCTATAATATTTTATTTTACGATATGGAGACATTGCCTCTGTAGTAAGAGATGTGAGATATGTATATACTATAATTGCATAAAATACATATTTTAAAATAAATATATATACAAGATGAAAATGTGACGGCCAAAGTGAGTCAAGGATTATGATTTCAAAATACAGTACTAGCAATGAAAATATAATAACGTACAGTTTGTATTAATTTGTAAATATCATGGAATTATGATGAAAATGATGATTGATATGCATGTTGTGTTTATGGATCAATTAATGATTATTTTGGTAATCATTATGTATGGGTATTAAAAAATACTAATTCAAATGATTATAAATCATTCATTATTAGAAATGATAAAAAATTATTATTTAGATGATAAGAACATTTAGAATAAAATTATAGTTGGGAATTATGGGAAATTAGAATGATTTTATTGTGAAGATGATTTTATAAAATTTGGAAATTGATTATATGATTCATATATACCTTATATAAAAGGGAATTTTTTGGATCGAGCTCATAGGTAAAATTTCTCAAGAACTCTATTAGCTCCATGTTATTTAGGGATTTGTGGGATAATTTTTAATTGGATAAAATGAAAGAAAAATATTCATATAATTCTTTCAGATTTAAGTTTCATCAGCAAGTCAAATCTAAGAGACATCATCCTTGAGGATTCAAGAAAACTTGTACTATTTCTGTGTGGAAATGGGGTGAAAGTAATATGAAAATTTTCACTAGACACTAAAATACTATAGGGAATAATTATGAAATATGGTTTATGGTTGATCACCTAACCAATTATATACATTTCCTCACTATGAGAAAACATTTACCTCATAGGTTCCTCACAAGGCTCACTATTAATTATGTTATAAAACATTGAGGGGATTTTCATTAAATAGAGTTTGATCATGATCCCTGATTTATATTGAAATTATAGAAGTGTATCTAAATGGTCAATATTATTGAGATACATTTTATCACCACCTACCATCCTCAAACTGATGGAATGTCAAAATGGACTATTAAAATAGTTGAATATATGTTGAGTTATTTCCCAATAAACATTCACAGTATATGGGATAAGTATTTACCATTTATAGTTTTTAAATAAAAATATAATTTATTAATGTTTTCAATGGAACCGTATGAATAATTATATGGAAGGATATGTCAATGTATAACTATTTAGTATAATGTTTATGAATGAAATATCATAAGACCACAACTTTTTGAAGAGACAACATAACATTCAAAGGCTATTTAGGATCACATTAATGAAAATCAATGTGAGAAAAAGAGTTATATAGATAATAAGATGAAGTATTTGAAATTTCATGTGTGATATCATGATTTCATTAATGTATCTCTTTAAAATGGTGTTAAGAATATCAATATGGAAGCTAAATTGACATCTATGTACATCAGTTCCTTTGTAATTCTTGAAATAGTTGGTGTTTTTTATTATCAATATGATATTCTTCTTAAAATCTAATAAAAGTATATTATGTGTTCTATATGTCATTATTAAGGAAGTCTATTCCATAACCAATAAATTATTTCACCTTTTATGATATATAATTTTACCAAAATATGTTATACTATGAATAAAAAATCCTAATTATTTACATTAGAGAGAAAGAGCTAAAGAACCAAACTACGCATATGGTAACTGTTCATTAGAGAAATCACAAAATGGGGGAAGTAACGTGGGAATTAAAAAATATTCTAAAAATATACATCCCTATTTTCTTTATAATTTTACATCCATGAAATATTTAGAATTAATTTTTTATAGTATATAATAATGTATCACCTCAATAATTTTCAACTTATATTCTTTTCAATAAGTCGCATTGATAATAAAGATTCAGGAAACACTAGGTTTAAACAAAAATACACTATTAAAATCTTCATTTTGAATTATAATTATAACATTGAAATAATCTATTAGTGTATGCATATTACTAAATAAATTTTGAAAAATATGACTATAAATTAATTAGAAATAATATACGAATCATTTAAATTAAAATGATATATTTAATGAAAAATATTATTTATTCTAAAAGATGGTTTAGTTGAAAAAGGTGAAAATAATTGAAAATTAATGATTATAATTTTAGGAAATTATATAATTAATTTAAATTAACATTTTAATTTATAGTAACAAAATTAACTTTGGGTAAATATAAGGTATTTTTCAGAAATGTTTCATTTTTTGATAAATAGTGAACAATATGGATTTTTAATTGAATGCAACATTTTCATTTAATTTTTTAAAACAAAAAGTATATTCATAAAAAAGTTAAAGAAAAATTAGATAAATGATATATCTATTAATCCAATTTATTCTATTTGAATTGATTTTTCATATTGAATATTGATATAATAACATTGTAAACTGTTGAACATATTCTGTATGAACACCCAATTTTTTTCGGGTCTTTATGATAACTGTTAATTTTTAATTTTCAATTTATATGAGTGAAATTTGGAAATATGGATTCCATATTTTTAATAATTATTATTTATATTATCTAATATAGTGAACATAGTTTTTTACCAAAATTAATAGTGAAAATTGTAAAAATTATTTACTACGGTCAAGAAAACAATTTGATTAACTGGTGATAAAATAAGAATATAATGGTTAAAATAAACAATATAAATTTCACCAATCTATTTTATATTAATATTTATAGACTGTAATTTATAAACATCATCAATACTCTATTTTGGACATTTGTGTCATGTTAAAAACGTGAGTACAACTTTTTATTTCAAGGAATTGAAAGTGTACATGTCACACCACATATAAAAGAACATCCAATATCTTCTATGATTACCTCCACAAAAACCATTTTGGTTTCTTAAAATAAATGAATAAATCACTTCCAAATATCAATATCATCATCCTTGAATCCTTGTGTTTTTTGAAAGTCATCCCAGGAAGGATATTAGAGGAAATATAAAGTGGTTACCAGAAAAAGAGGCACATTCTTCTAGTAGTGTTTTAATTTTATTTCATCCTACGCCAAATGTTATTATTATGTTAATATCCAAACCTAAAGTAATCAAAACATCCATCAATTTGGATACAAAATCATTATTCATGTTTAAGGTGGACTACCACCTCATTAACCGATATCTTTTTTTTCCATTTACACTTTTATAAGATGGGTATTATAAAGGAATTAATGTATATTTTTTTATATTAACAGAGCAATTATACCTGTTGGTAAATTATAACATATATACATCTTAACATTCAATTCAGTATCGGATATAATAACATCACTTGTGTGGATATTATAGTATCACCACACAAAGCCATATGATTCATCTTTCAGTAAGGCTTTTCATAAGATATGATTTGGATATATTTAATGAATATGTGTTGTATAAATGAAATAATAATGATATTTATGAAATGTTTTTCATTATTAATTTATAATGCCTCATTTTAATTTTTTACCCTTTCCCATTAAAATATGATAATATCTTTCGTGTTTTTGTGGACTACCTCCTTCATGAAGTGATATGACTCTATTTTTATTACCATAACAAATGGATTCTATATATATATAAGTATATCTATGGATGTAATGTGTTATTTAGGATACTATTATCTTTTTTTAAAGATAAAATATAGCATACCTCCTTTCTAAAAAGACAATTGAAAAATATAATCATTACTCAGGCATACATTCAACCTAACATATCCAGGATCCTAACAAACATTATTTATCATATCCATCTATCATTATTTGGTCTACATGTAAAATTGAATAATTTATATGATAAATATTTCATTATTATTAATGTTTATATGTTTTAATAGTTACTTAATTGACCATAGTCAATATTCAAAAGAAATTCACTACTAAAACATGACAAAGATTGATTATTAGTGTTGTTATGTATTAATTTTATTTGAATTAATTACAATTTTGTGTTTACAGATTCTAGAATAAAGATGAATTTAAATTAATATTTTTGGAAGTCAAATTTTTTTGGTATATATTTATTTCGGTTTGTTACGGTGGTTATGAATTAAAAATACAAAGAATGATTTGTGGAATAATTCATTGTGTGTTTTTGAGTTATCTATTAAAAATATGGGTATGGGTGGATTATTTTATATTATTATTAAAAGGTTATTTTTATCATTAATTATAGTGGTTTTTCTAATTTGGTTAAATTTTTTATGAAATTGGTGTTCCTTAATTTTAGGGCCTTCTAATGATCATTTAAAATTTTAAAATATATCTATTAAAATTGGTAGGTGGTATTAACATACTGTGTGATTATCATGTTACACCTATAAAATATTTTAGTTCTTTTTTAAATTTATTTTTATAAAATTAATTGTTTGTTTTAAAAATATTAATGGATGGTATCGAATTTTGTTTTAAAAACGGTTAAATTTAAACAATTGAGCAACATGAATTTATGTATAGATCCTAAATATCTCAATAATATTTAGGGATAAACATAATTTATAAATTCAACTTTAGTGATCCCCTAGAAACACATATCCTATTTTTTCACATTATCCCTTTAAATTAAGTTCTAGTACCTCAAATTTTATCATTTCACATAACCTTGTACTATTAAAATTCCACACACATTCTCATGAAATAAACTATAAAGAAAAATATCCCATGTGTTTGTTTCAGAGTTATTATATTTTATAGACAAAAAATATATTAGGGCCTTATATTGACTTATCAGCATGGTTAATTTTTATACAGATAGAGTGGACATACATTAACCTCAAAAAAATTCTATCATTAAGGTCACTTATTTCCATTAAAACGTGAATAAACCATCATTAAAAAACCATGATTATCTTGAAGTATGATATATATTTTTCTTCTCATCATTATGTTTAATTAATCATTAAAATGTTAAATAAAATTATTTTAACATACAACTCACATTTCCCTTAAAAACATGGCCACTTTAATGAAATGTGGTTATATATACTACTAATTATAATAATTGTTTTTATGATTGATGATTTATTAAGAGTAACGGTGAACCTAAACAATCAAAAAATATTAATATTTATATTATATTATAAAATTATCACATTGTTTTTAATTAATTATTTCATTTTTCATCCCAAGGACTCCCACTAGAATACCCAAGTTAAACTTTTATAATTATTTTACTCAATATCCTTGTAAATTCATAGATATTTTTTTTCTAAGAAACATTTTCACTAATATTTTGAGACAACATTAATTATTTACAAATATATATATTTTTTCAAATACTAAATAGACTCTCAATGGACATACAACCACCACTATACAAATTTACATGTACTTAAGGACTTTAGTAACCATAATTTGTTTTATTGAGTCGTTTATATTTTTTGTTCAAGGGGAATAATTCATTACATTATATTATTATCTAATAGAGGATATCTATTAGACAATTTGAATATTCTATAATTCCTCTCAATTTAATTTTTGTATTAGGCTTCATATGGATTGAATTTTATTCTAGAAGTCTTTTTCTAGAGACCCGACCCCATAACGCTCATAGTCATTATCTACAACCATTACATTGGAATGATTACAAATAATTATATCTAGAAGTACTAATAGTTTAGGTTTCTAGGAAAACAAGATATATACATGTGTCTTGTACAACAAATAATGAAAAAAATAGAATATAATTTTATTCTACCTAAATATATTATAGGATAATAATTTTATTATTTTTAGAATATCTCTATATATCTATCATACTTATTGGATTTATAGGGGTATGAAACATAATAAGAGTGATCTCATATGATCTGTAATAGTATTATATAGAATAAGAAATAATAAATGAATAAGAATAAATCAATATGTTAAGGTAAATAACTGAACAAACATGCCATGTAATCAAAAGGACGAAAAGTAAGTGAATAAATAATAAGACAAGGTAAATTTAAATACATTCCACTCAAATAACACAATAAGTAAAAAATTAATCTTAAAAATTAAGAAGCTAAAACACATTCCATTTAATCAATAAACTGAAAAGGAAATGTATCCATTGACAAGTTGAAGTAAAATCTCGTGGATAAATAATATATGAATCTAAATGGGGGAGATTCTTAATTATTTGAAGTCATGTATAAGGAACATGAAATATATTACCTTAAATAACATTCACAAGATTTTATACAACTACAGATATAAACAAGTTTAATTATTACAACATATTTGTATAATTAGAACCATTCATTGAATCGAGGCCCTATATAATCTTTGGGACCCAACTAACATTTCCTTCCAAAAGTACTCCCCTTATCTAATAGTCAAAAAAAATATGATCGATAAAAAATACATAGAAAATAAATAATAAAAAATATCAATATTTCTCCGAACAACAAAATAACTATCAAAGTAGACACATTGTTTAAAATTGTATATGGTTTATCCAATATTAAAATCTATATTGAATTAAATGGATAATTTAAAGGAATTTAAATCTTTAATGATCATTAGATAATTAGTATTTCAATGGTACTATGAAATTAATCAATTATGTTAATTTGAATACTATCATTGCAAAAAATAATTCACAAAGCATCTAAAGGTAGAACATGAATTGTATCAATAGATTATATATGCCAAATGTGAGTACCAAATAATGATTTTTAAATAAAAAAATAAATAAAGAGAATTTATTACACACATAATCATAGAATATAAAAAACAGTGAGTAATTATTATAAAACAATAAAATGGAATCGAGTTGTGAAATTTGTTTCCACTTGGAAACTTTTAACTCAAACCCCTTTAAATGAAATAATTCAAATTGAAACTAAAAATATCATGATGACTGAATGAATCATGATATTATATATAAAAGTGGACATATCTAAACCATATAAAATAAATTAATTTCACAACAATAATTTTATTGTTTCAAGATAACGTTAGAAATCACAAAAGAATGTGAAATTTTAAATTTGATCAATAAAAATAATCTTTATGTAAATAATCATTAAACATTCCAAAGTGTACAATAAAACTTTGAAACATTTGAATAATAATATACATGAAGGAATGTCATTAAATAAAACTTATAATATCATTATAATAAGGATATCAATGGTATAACATGTCAAATATCATTATATACACCATATAAAAGAATCTAGGTTCATAACAACAAATAAGTCTCAATGTAATGTAAATTTAGAGAAACCACTTAGTGTGCATCTGAATTTCCCTATGTGTCTTTATATTCTAGGATAAAAAACTTATGTTAATTATTTACTTTATTGGGATCCATTTTCATGTTTAAAATAAACATTATTTCAATAATTTCCATGTTGTAAACAACTAATTCGACAATAATGTTTACATCTGGTGTATTCACCAAATTCAGATCATGTGTTAAAAATTTACATTGATACGTCATCTATTGTAAAAGGGAATCATTATATAACATATAAAGAATAAAAATAATGAATTTATTATCATATTTAAAAATAAATTATTCTTTTAAAAACAATTATTAAATATTTTTATGAAAAATGGGCCAACATTACAATCATGGAGAGGGTAGGTCATACGTATTCAGGAGAACATTGCTATTTTTCAATAAACCTTATTTAAAGGAGGTTATAAATTATATCATGAAAAAATGATAATTATATCTTAAATAACATATTTTTTAATCATATATACTTATATATATATATAATGTTTTGATGCAGGTGGAATCATATCATGTCGAGGAGGCGGTAGTCCAGACATTCACGAATGACATTATATGTTTTTTTGTGTGAAAGGGTAATAATGAAGAAGAAATATATATATATATATATATATATTTAAAAAAAATAATTATGTATTTAATATCATAAATATATGTTTTTTATTTATGATATGATTAATTATAATAATCTATTATACATTCGATGTATCATGTGAATGAATCACATCACATTTAGGATGCAGTAGTCCATACATCCATAAACAACGTTACCATATTTACACAAAATGGAAAGAATAAAAAAAAAATTTATAATAAAATTACATAAGAATAATGAAATTATATACATCATATATATAATATACAAGTAGTGTGTCTATCATAATTCCAAACTATAGAAGGTGGTAAAATAAAAAACGTACAAATTCATTTTGTGAGTGGTAGTTCACCTTACAAATAAATGTTATGTTCATTACCCATTAGATGGATTTGTATGTATGTTTAGGTAAAAAACACAACCAAAAAAAAATATTATCTTGGATTTTATTTTAATATTATCTTGTAATCAGAAAATATTTAGAGGTGAATAATGGAAATAAACTAATGAACATCAATAAATATGTTGTCTCTTTTTTAAGTGAACTTATTTTTGTTCACATAAAGGGCTTCCTTTGATGAATTTATTCCCAAGGTATTGATTCTAGATTGAGTTTAGTGATTTGTATAAACTATTTGGGATGATATTTTTTGAGGAAAGTTTTCTTTATTGGTGTGAGGAAGTGGGAGGAGAGGTGGCCTTTTAAAAGTG
Source organism: Viscum album (assembly GCA_963277665.1). NCBI lineage: Eukaryota > Viridiplantae > Streptophyta > Magnoliopsida > Santalales > Viscaceae > Viscum > Viscum album. The sequence goes on from OY728140.1 coordinate 1,107,639,669, forward strand.
GAGGAGGACTGAAAATATTGTGTATTTTGGAAACTGGAATTCAACCAACGTTTTTCCCATTAAAGGTGGATCCAATAAATTTACAAATTTATTAAATGTGAGTATTAATATCAAATATATAAATCCCCTTCTTTTTGGATAAGTTTATAGTTTATAGTAACCATTAAGTTTAGGTTTTAGTCCCATGTTATGCTTAATTTCACCTTATTTATTATAATAAATTTTATTTAATTTCAATAATATTAATGGTCAAAAATAATTTGGCCCTATTATAAATTATTAAGTATTCTGATTTTAAATATGGAATATATATTTTCAAATTAATTTCCCACAATTGGTTGGATGAAATTTATATTTAATCTAACAAATAGGAAGAAAATGCATGTTTTTAATGTTAAACCCTCTAAAAGCCTACTATGATTTTATATTAAAATTCAAAGTGAAATTTATTCCGATGAAAAAAACTTGATTAATTGAAAAAAATTTGAAATAATTAAACATTAATAATAATGAAAAATATAGTTTATTATTCTAAATAAATTATATGAAAATGATTTTATGAATTAAAAATCAGTATTTTTAATTATACATTAAATAATAATTCATCAATGAAAAATACTAAAATTTCACTCTAATATATTTTTTTTGTTACATATATTATGAATTTTTTTAACATATTTAATTTATTAAAGTGTCAAAATAGTTATTTAAAATGAGTTCTACATTAAAAGGATGTAAATGTACCTTAATAAAAATATTGGTTTTGATGATTATAATTGGGTTTGTTTTTATCTTATTCTTATCAAATATATTGGATGAATATAAAAAAATATATTGAATATATAATAAATATATTACATTAAAACTAGTCAGTAATTATAATTAATTAAATTTTTTTAATGTAAAACAACATTGTGGTAATGAAAATTCATTTCTATAAAAATACTCTTTTTATATTTAGTTGGTTATTATATTAATTTGTGAATAATTTGAAACCAATGAATTCATGCTATATTTTAATACATATTCATAAGTAAGTAAAAAACATTCATCTCCTTTAATTTAACATCTAGGTTATATCTAATTGTATGAAATAATAATACTTCTATAATATATTATTATTTGGTAAAACATTATCTTGTGTGTAACATAAAACACTAAAGAAACTTGTTGTTTCACATGATGCATTTTAAATCTGTGTCACATGCTCGACAAGATATAAATTATATTTAATTTCATTAAAATATTTAATATATTATAACTTTTCATTATATCATGTTCCATTATGCATTTTTTGTGGCGTGTCAAACATGTTATCAAATACAATTTTCCTAGGTTATTTTTTTTGGGCATCACAATCTCCCCATCTTAATTAAATTATGTCTTCTTACTTAAAAATTCATCTTGGTGATAAATTATTTGATATTTCCAATGTTTTAAATATCCTTTCAAAAGATGGTTTTATCGTGGAATCCTCTTGAAAGTTGAGAATGGGATGTATAAAGGTCACATGGAATAACATATAACTTGGTGTATCTATAGGATGACATTGGTGGAAAGTAGAGACACATACTTGGAGGAAAAGTGTGAATATTTATAGGGAGTTATTGAAGTCATAAATCATAGAATTAAGAACGATCAAAATAATTTTTAGGGCCTCAAATTTATAAATCTGTAATGATTTAGAAGACCATCAGTTTATCAAAAATTAAGGTACTAGGACAACATTTTTTTGAAAATTTTTCTATTGATGAGTAATTCATTTACTAACATAGTATATAAGAAAATATACACAATAGATACATTTATATAAACTAAATTTAATCCTTTTTTGTGCTTATATCAGTTTCCCATTTCATCCAAATATTAATTTTGATGTCTGAAGTACTAAAATATGTTTCTAAACGATCTTATGTACCATAAAGAGTGAAAATTATAACTATTTGACTCTAAAAATTTTACAAACACAATATGGTAATGATTTTAATTATTAAACCCAAAATGTAAAGCTAATAAATCATCCTGAATGTTTATTCGTTGTTATTTTTAACTAATAATAATGAAATATAAAATATGGAATTTTGTTTATCAGTGGTTGGTGTGAAATCCATATTGTTCTTCAGTCAGGAGTTCAAGATTGGCAGCCTTGAATTACTTTTTTGGTTAACACCTGACATATATGGGATCATTTTTTAATACCAAATTATTATAATTTCAAAAATAAATATGATGGAAAAAATTGAAATAAGGTTAATAAATAATAAAATTGTTATCTATGGTATTCAATATTACCCTAATACAAAAATAACTCTTCCATTTATTTCCACATAGGTCCTTAATTTGTATAGGGTTTATCCGAAATATCAATTACATGATTTATAAATCAAAACACTTTATCATTAATTTAAAACACCTTAGGTTTATCCATGGTCATTCATTTTCTTTATCTATACAAGTCCTTCATAATGGATTGTAAATAAAATGTTAATTTTCTTAAGAATATCCCTCGAGAGAGTCAAAGTAGGTGTGTTGTAAGGCCCACTATATTGTACAAGGTTATTTTAAAATAGACCGAAAAAATGTTGTCGGGGTTAGTACTCCTAGGTATATTTTTTCTAGAACCACTTCTTAATGTAGTATCTAGATAGGGATATATTTCTAGGAAAACTAAAAAATACCTATATAACTTAAAAACTACGATGTTCTTCTATACTTATCCTATAACAATACCATATGTATAAGTTATCTAGTCTATTTTTTCATAAATATAGTTACCATGGTTGATAACAAACTTCCTTTGATAGCATCTATAGCGACCCATCCCCAGAAAGACAAGAGCCAGTGTATAATACCATTACATTGAAATAATTACAAGGAATCAAATCCTAATGGACTCGAAAGTTAGTTGACTTAGAGGACAAGATATATAAATGAGTCTTTAATTATAAAAAAATAAATTGATTACCAAATAGTTATTTTATAAATAAATAACTTCAAGTACAATATATTTTTTCTATATAGTATGTCCTTTTTTATCATTCTTAATTCTAATATTCCTAGGGAAATAAAACAATATATGTGTGAACTCAAATGCTCAGTAATGTTAAAGTATAACAACTAAAATAATAAATCAATAAGAATAAATAAAAATGGAATGCTAAATAACATAAATCACGTGAAAAATAATCCATATGATGAAAAGGCTGTGAAAAATATATAAGGAACGATAAATAAAAAAACATTTGATTCATATAACTAGATTAATATAAATGAATATAGCATGTTAAGAAGCTGAAACACATGGAATTTAATGAATTCACTGAAAATGATATACAACCATATATATTTCGATGAAAAGTATCATGAATAATTAATAAATCTTTCTAAATAGGGGAAATGATAAATTATTTGACTTCATATCTAGAGAACCTAATAAAATATACCATTAAGACCATTAACAATATTGTTTAAAACTACTCATAGAAACCTATGTAATTTTCACAACATATTTTTTTCATGAGAACATTTTGATGCATCAAGTAGATATATAATTTCTATTACTCCCCGACCCTAGTTACCCATAGTCGGTGCATTATTACATAATATTTTCATGATAAAAAGAATCATGTTTTGAAATACCTATCAGTTTATTATTATTGGAAACTAAATACATACATAAGTTCAACATTAAAATGTGAAAAGAAATAAAAACTAATTTATTCCATTAGAAACATCCAAGCCTACTAAATTATGCTAGCATAACACCCATAACAAACTTCTTCATATAATGGGAAAATGAAACATAAAATATTGTTGAGCTCAAACACTCAGTAAGGGTAAGAAATACTGTAGAAGATAACATAAAAATTAGGCATAGTTAATATTTGAAAACATGTTCCATTACAAATAATAATCATGAAAACTTTATAGCAAGAATATAGATGAGTAAATAATACCATAATAAAACTTAGTCATGGGTATTCTACTAGTCAAATAACCACATAAACCATCAATAATATTTTCATAATGAGGGAACGTATAATGTGGGACATTCTAAACCATTTTGTCAAGGCGCCAGTCAAGATGTCAAAAAATGATTAAGTCCTTGGCCAAAACAGTATATCAAAATTGGGGAAGGCCTCATCCAATTCCATGTCTAGATATATCATGAGACCGAACAATTCATCTAGTAGCTATAGTAGGATCCACCCACCAAATAATAAGACCAGTACATTCCTTATATGAAAAGGTTGAAACTAACATAAACATTCATATTAAAATGATCATACGAAATTTCAATACGTTAACCATAAATCATGAATGGTACAAAAATAACACATCCACTGTCAAATAAATCACAAAAAATTTAATATAATATGTAATATTAGTATCAAAATAAATCAACATCAAAAAAGTGTAAAATTTATCAAAGGATGTTGACACAGATTAGATCAAAACTATTTGAGGGAAATATCTCTTTCTATTCTGAAATCATTTAAGAGTCACATAAATATAATAGAAAGAATTTATTTTGAAAATATTTTTATAATCTTGTAAGGGAATCTTCAATGATGTTATAATGGTGGAAAATAGTTGTACCTTCCGTATAATATAAAAACATTATTACCTTAATTTCATCGAAAAGAGTCATAAAGTACATTATTTGGAAAAAGGTGGAAAGATTCCATAAAAAAATATAACATAAAATAATGGTATAAATTAATTTAACCCATTTTCTAGTAAATAGTAAAAATGTTCTGATATATATTTTTTAGAAAACACGGATTTGGATGATAAAGAGGTCCAAGTATATACTTATGTAAAAACAACCATGGATAATAACGAGCTTGTGAAATAAACCCTTACCTTGTACTTTTCCATGGATGAGGGTATGTTAAACCCCTATATAATTGTTAAATTATTTTTATAAAATTATACTAGAATAATATAAATAAATTTTTCTCATATATGATCTTTTAATATTACTTTGTTTAAAATATTTTAGTAGTATAATCGTTTAGGGTGTAAACTGATTCGTTTCCATTTATATGATTGGTTACATAATCCATGTTTGTAATGAATAGGATGTATATGATTCATATCTATAATGATATTATGTTTTAAAACATTATTTATAAACCTAAAATAAAAATTATTCTTTAATGATTTTGATGGGGAATGAATCTCATCGCATTCGTGGGGAGGGTAATTCATACGTATGCACTAGCAACAATATCATTATATTAATGGTGAAATCATATGTAATTGGATGTTATGTCATATATAAAGAATAATTAACATTTTATATTTATTATTTACATCAATTATACTCATTATTATACCCATCCAAATAATTATGTTTTTAAATAACAAAATTTACCACGACGTGGAGACGCTAAGCCGTATGTACGCATGTATAGTGAAATTGTCATTTATATAATGGATAGAATTTAAAATATTGTTTTACCATATTTATAATAACATCACAGTATGTATAGGGTACTGGATTTATTATTTTGGTATGAAAATAACCAAGAAATAGGAAGTGGAAGAATAAAATTTCTTGAAAGAGGGTGGTGAAATTATTACCTCTTCTTCTGCCGTTTCATTTTGATTTGATCAAAAGGGATATTGAGGAGGGATTTATAATCAATTAAACGTAACTATGATGATTTTAGGGAATTTAGAAGGATATTTGGGTAGGGTTTGGCCAATCAAAATGGCTTTGGACATGTGATTTTGAGAGAATGGGATGTGCCCTTTTATAAGAGGGGTTAAGGGCACCTTAAGAAAGTGTGAAATATTATTTTATTATAAAATTATTTTAGGTTTATAATGGATTAAAAATAATTTATTTAAAAGTTAATGTGGTAATGGGTCGAAATAATCTCATCCAATAGGTTTTAGAAATTGTTAGGTCACCATATTAACCTTATCTTTTTAGTTTTAACTATTAGTTAAGTGGTTTAACTTTTACTCTTTCTTCTTTTACTATTACACTGTATGGTTTATAATCATAATATAATCATCCAAGAGATCATAAAGTGGTTAATTAATGACATATATAATATTAATTAATCCCTTTTGTCGAACCATATATTTTTTGGAATATTATATCAACCAATAATATACTATTTATTTAAAAAACCAATTTATGTCAATTTTGAAACTAATTAGTATTTTGTTTTTGTGAAAATCATAACAGCATGATTACTTCGAAAAAAATTACTTAATTAACCCTAAAATGTCCTATTAACCTAAAAAATTAGTGGAACTCATCAAAATTATGAAATTACCTTTATTTGGATATTTATAATTTCCATTATTTTAATTATTCATTAATAAGGTAATTAATACATCATCATTGTGTCATAAATAAATCTAATTATTGGTTGTCTAAAAATTATAAATATAATAACATTATGTATGAAGTCTTCTTATCTTTCTAATGAATATTTAGAGTCTAATTTATCATATCTGTAACATGATATTAAAAATGGTTTACTTATTAAACTTTGAGTTTAACACTTTTAACTCTTCAAAAAAATAGTAAATGTTCTAATATAATCCAAGTGGAACTAAAGAGTCATATTTTATTCCTAAGGTTGTTTTTTTTGAATCGCACTTATCCAATAGAATTATGACATGTCTTAGGGTAATTATAATATCATTTTACCCTTAATTACACTATTTAATATTAACTGTGGTAAATAAAAGTCAAAAGTTACTATTCACTTAAACTTATATTCATCTTATTGAAACTCATTTTACATAATTATGTTAATCATTTCTCTCGGTGTTTTTGAAATTCAACTCATAGAAGTGATAAAATTATGTTTTATGCAAATTTTCAAATGCTCATAGAAGGTGGGTATAAGACGGTAAAAAGTTCAATAAAATTTTATAAATCTAAAATTATTATAAAATGACTACAATGACTTAAATTGAAAATATATAGGTTTTATATAAATATTTTTTCCTAAAACATATTAAAATAAATTAACTGATTATTTGAAAAAAATTCAGTTTTAACAATAATGCAGTGCTTTTTTACTATTCATAAAAAATTGACTATTTTTAGAAAAATACAAAAATTCACCCTAAGATAATTTTGATATTATGATACAAAAAATGAATTCCATTTTTAAAATTAAAATTTATAAAATTTAAAATATTGGGAATTACTATTCATAACGTTATGTTTTATTAGTCATGGTGTTTTAAAACTCTAAGTGGTGTACAATGAAGATTATTCAATATTCAAAGGTAAACATACTATGGAAACTCGGGGTGTTACATTCCCTCCTACTTAAATTTAGACCTCGCAACTTCTAGAATATTACTGCATAAAAAGATTCAGGTGGTTCTTCATCCTATGTTCCTCAGGTTATCACATTTCCTCTTCCATATTATGGTTTCTCCATAGAACCATCACCAGACGAGTCATCCAATTTCTCAACAATTATTCTCTTATATCAAGAATCATTGCAGGCTCTTCTAAATAAGAAAGATCAGGTTCTAGTGCAATTTCATCATAGGCGAGTACATGCATTGTGCCAGGTATGTTTTTTCTCAATTTTGATATGTGGAACACATCAGGAACTTTGGAGAGACTTAGAGGCATTTCCAAACAATAAGCTACAACTCCAATTCGTTCTAGAATTTTAAAATGTCTGATGTACCTGGAACTAAATTTACCCTTTCTAACGAAATGTCTGACACACTTCCATATAGATACATTCAAGAAAACATGGTCTCATACTTGAAATTATAAATCCTTCCTTTGGTTATAAACATAGCTCTTTTTCCTAGTTTGGGTTTCTTTGATGTGGGTTTGAATAATCATCACATTATCCATTGCTTCCTCAACATGTTTGGGGCCTATGGGTTTCATTTGACCAACATCATCCCAACAAGTTGGTGTGAGACATCTCTTTCCATATAATGCTTCCTATGGTTCCATCTGAATACGTGAATGGAAGTTATTGTTATTGGAAAATAATACTAGAGGTAAATATTGATCCCACATACCTTGAAAGTTACAAAAGAAAGATCTCAACATGTCTTTTGTGGTTTTAATATTCCGTTATGATTTTCCATCGTTTTGAGGGTGGTAGGCAATGATCAAACAAAGTTCAGTATCCATGTCCTTCTAAAGACTTTTTTAGAATCATGATGTAAAATGAGGTTCATGATCAGAAACAATCGATAGGGGTAATTTTTGATGTCTTAAAACTTCAGTAATATATAGCCTTGTTAGATATTCATGTGGTAAATCTTCTCTTATAGAAAGAAAATGCGCTAACTTGGAAAGAAGATCAACAATGACCCATATTGTATCATCCCTTCTAGGTTTCTTTTGTAGTCCCATGAAAATGTACATCGTAATATCTTCCCATTTCCACTCAAGTGTGGGAAGAGGTTGCATGACTCCACTAGGATTTTGTCTTTCTTCTTTCACTTGTTGAAAAACGATATATCTTGACACATAATCAACAATCTCTCTCATCATGTTGTCCCACAAAAAATGTACCTTTAAATCTATATACATCTCAGTGCTACTAGGGTGTATAGTGAAATTAGAGCTATGAGCATCATCCAGCAATTACCTTTTTAGATCAGGAATTTCAAGAACACAAATTCCACTCCCAATTTTCAAAATTCCATCTTCGTACATGAAGTCATTCAATCTCCCATCATTCAGATCTTTAATCTTCTTTTGAAACTCCTCCTTATCTATCTGAGAACTCCTTATCCTTTGTAGTAAAGATGGTTTGGTAACCATTGGAAAAAATATTGATGATTCACCTTCAAAGGTGATTCCCATATCCATCATTACTAGATCTATGAAAATATGACCCCTTTCAACTCTGATTTTGAAAAAAATATTATGATCCTTTCTTATCGAAGAATCTTTAACCTTATTTAACATCCCTGGGTGGTAGTTTATAGTAAAATCATAATCCTTCAGTATTTCATACCATCATATTTGCCTATTGTTGAGTAAATTCTATGAGAAAATATTATTTAAACTCTTCTGATCAGTATAAATCTCACATTTTTCCCTATAGAGATAGTGTCTCCATATATTTAGAGCAAAGAATACAGCTGCTACCTCAAGATCATGAGTAGGATAGTTTTTTTCCTGAATTATTAGCTATAGTGATGCTTAGGTAATAACTCTATCATTATGCATAAGGACACAACCAAATACTTTCTTTGAATCATTGCTATAAATAACAAACCAGACGTTCCCTGATAGTAGAGTCAAGTTAGAATCATTTACTAATCATCTATTCAGTTCTTCAAAAAGTTATTCACACTCTTTTGTCCAAAAAAATTTAACCCCATTTCATGTGAGCTTGGTTAATGGGTTATACAACCAGGAAATATTTTGGAGTAAACATGGATAATAACCTACTAAACTAATAAAACTGCATACCTTAGTTATACTCATCAGTGCAATCCATTCTTAGATTGACATGGTATTTGAAGGATCAACATAGATTACATACATAGAGACAATATGGTTAAGAAAAGAAATATCTTGAATCCATAATTCACAATTTCTAAACTTCCCATATAATTCATTTCTTCATAGGGTTTTTAGAATAGTGTGTTAGTGATTTTCATGATTTTCGTAGTATTTTTAGTAAACCAAGATACCAACAATAATTTCTAATACAAAGTCATCAAGATATTCGTTGAAAATGTTATTAATTAAATACATAAAAATATAGGGTGAATTAGTCAGTCCAAAAGGAATAACTATAAACACATAATGCTTGTACCAGGTTCGAAATATGGTTTTTAGAATATCTTCCATCTTCACACACAACTGATGATATTCAGATCGAAGGTAAATCTTTAAAAAAATATTGAGCTCTATGAAGTTGATCGAATAAATCATCAATGAGAGGTAGAGGATACTTGTTCATTATTGTTATTTCATTGATCACCCTATAGTCAAGGCACAACCTCATAGATCTGTCTTTCTTCATAACAAAATGGACATGGTCTCCCCATGAAGAAACACTAGGGAGAATCAATCCCTTATTACTTAATTCTTCTAGTTGTTTTTTTGTTCTACTAACTCCATAGTGACCATTCTATTAAGGGTCATTGATATGAGCCTTGAACTGGGGATTAAGTCAATGGAAAACTCAATTTCTCATTTTGGAGGATGTGATGGTAAATCCTCTAGAAACACATCAACAAATTCTTTCACGATTGGTACTTCCTCTATTCCAGCATTCTTTTCCTAAACCGTAGTTATTTCATTATATTCTTCCTTAAAACATGAAATATTATCTCTATGGAACTTATCCATTATGACAACCCTGATTTTAATTACAAATTAAACATGATTTATTAGATAAAACTTCACCTTATACAGCAAATAAGATAGATAGGTTTAGTGTCTTCGGGGCTTAGGATCATTACATAAAAAATTAAAATATGAAATACAACATCATTATTGAAAACCTCCTTTACATGACCACTACATTCCTTTGTACTTAGCATTGCATGGGATAACCTGAGGACATGCTTAAGAAAAGGGTGAGCTATAAAGCCCAGTAATGGAGTACAAATGGAATAACATGAGGAGTACAATACATGTTAGACAATAGGAATATCAATAGAGAATAAAAGAAACATTAACATAAAAGAATGATAAAGCATGATAATCATAACATGGAAATGTGGCAACAACACTTAACATGGAATTAGCATGAGCCAAGGCTCATTGCACATAAAGCATGAGTAAACCCTAATTGCACATGAAGCACGAGTAAAACCTAGTTGCACTTTAATTAGAATGAGTCAACACTCATTGGACATGACGTATCATGATACTATACTTTACCCAATGGATTGGAGCGCTATAAGGGTGCACCTTTCTTAAACATTTCATTTCATTCATAAGTGTGCCACATGGATCATAAAACATGGATTCATAAAACACAATCATTTATTCCACGATAAAGGAATTTGGAATTACTACATGAAACTTTACAATCAATATGTAAATGTGCATAAAGGTGAATACCCCTGATGGAGAAATGGGCATGGTATTCACTACACAATGACATTGGCTTCGAAAATCGGTGCGATTTCGGCAGCATAACGGCGTGACATAAGAATTCATAAAAATGGTTGATGGGAGAAAAGGGGTTCCTCATCATATTTACATGTAATTTATAGTAAGGAGGTTATATAGATACATGTCTCAAAAATTGTAATGGAATTTAGTTTCATGATACAAAAGTATTGCTTGAATGTAAATGAGGAGGGAGAAGTTCTTTTTGGAATTTCAGCATAGTAATAGGTATACATGGAAGGCATTAAATGAGAGAGAAAAGGGTCTCCCATCATTCAAACATAAAGAGGGAAGTATGATGGAGGTGCAAAACCATACCCCAACATTCATAATTGAAATTAAATGGGCAATACAACTTAAAGAAAATTGAAAAAAAATGAGAAAGGAAGAAAAAACCCTTACATGGAAGTGTGCTTCCAGAGGCTAAAGATAGGCTTGCGAGATGCTTATTGGGAGCTTGGGGAACCTTGGGGGGATTCTAGAGAGGGTATGGCAGAGGTTGGACGAACTACAAGGGATTTTAGTGAGGAGGAAGTGGGAGCTTTGGTGGGTTTATATAGGAAAGGTGAGGGAATTATTTATTATTTAGGTTCGGGTCCCCTTACATTAAATTAATCCAAACCACAAACCATCCCATTGTTCCCCCATAGTTTTTAGAAAAGGGAAGAGGAAAAAAATATTTTATATGGCCCATGGCCGAACGTATTAAAATAATAAGGTTGCTTATGTGGAGGTGAGTCACACTCCCATGGAAATTAATTTAAAAAGGCAAAGTGTTGAATATGTCTTGAGGGGTCCATTAATGCTTTGAAAAGTAAGTTAAACAAACCCAAAATCACATTATTTTAATGATAAAACATATATTGGCCGAACATAAGGATTATGGTATTTTATTACATCACCATTGTGTCATTATGATGTCATAAAACACATTATATATTTAAACGGTACTTAATTTTTACCCAAAAATTTGACTCTCTCATAAAATTATGAAAAATTCACCGTTGGATAATTTCAACATCCTGATTCTAGAAATGACATTTATTTTATCTAAAAAAATTTCTAAATATGTTAATTTTCACTTTTAAAATAAAAACGAACATTTATCGAAAATTCACGTGTTTTGACAGAAATGGCTTTCAAACCTTAATATAAAATTTTAATTGCATTCATAAAATTATAAGATCATTTATATTTAATAAAAATTAATTTAATAATAATATTATCATTTTATTAAAATATTATTTAATTCAAAAATCCCTTAATTTAATATAATAGATTTCTTAATTAAATATTAACTAAAAACACCATTTTTACTTTAAAAACTATTTACAATGTATCAAAAATGACTAGAAATTATATTCATTATTATATACAAAAATAATGTAAATGAACATAGTACTACATATTTGTTACATAACCCCTTAAAATAGCAGCATAAGACCTAAGGGTAAGGTGTGCGATGGTGACAGACTCTTGGGGTGGCTCGGATAACATCGCTCGAGTGGTAATCTCTATCAACATCCACTTTTCCCATAGACAGTCCCATTCGAGCTTGACATAGTAAAGCTCAGCTTGGTCTTGGTCAAGGGAAAACCCCAAGGATGCCACCTCTTTTCTGAGCTCCGACAAATGGGCTTCATATGGGGCAATTCTACTGGATGAGGCCATCGCTTCTTTTGTCTGAGTAAATTGGATTTGTTAAGGTCCTATATTAATACTAATCATGTGATCACTGTTCAACGATTATATTAACAACGGTCAAAATTATTATCATAAAACCAAAGAATTTGACATCTTATAAAAACATTTTTCATAAAGAGACACTTAACTAGATCAAGAGGGATTTTCCATTAATAAAACTTTGGGTCGTTACAATATTCCCCCCTTAAGAAATTTCACCCTTGAAATTTTCCATTTCGCAAACTAAAACAAATGTGGGTAACTCAGCTTCATCATATCCTCTAATTCCCAAGCCGCTTCTTCAAACTTGTGGTTTCTCCAGAACACCTTGAGGAGGGGAATTGTCTTATTTCGTAGAACTTTTTCTCTACGATCTAAGATATTCATTGGTTGATCCTCATAAGAAAGATCGTCTTCCAATTGTACCACCTCAGAAGAGAGTACATGTGAAGGGTCTGGTATGTGCTTCCTTAAGAGGGATACATGAAAGACATCATGCACTTTGGCCATGGTATGTGGAAGTGCTAGTCGATAGGCCACAACCCTAACACGATCAAGAATCTCAAAGGGGCCGATATACCTTGGACTTAACTTCCCTTTCTTTACAAACCTCATGACCTTTTTCCATAGAGATATGCGTAGAAACACCATGTCTCCAACTTTAAACTCAAGGTCTCATCGACGATTATTTGCATAACTCTTCTGTCAACTCTAGGATACCTTGATATACTGTTGAATGGTTTTCACCTTCTCTACCATTTCTTCAACCATTTCTGGTCCAAGAATATTACGTTCACCGACCTCATCCCAACATGCCGGTGTTCTGCACCTTTTCCCATACAGGGCTTCAAATGGTGCAATTTGGATGCTTGAGTGGAAGCTGTTATTATAAGAGAACTCAACCAGAGGAAGATGTTGATCCTATCCTCCTTTAATGTCTATTGAGAACGCTCTCAACATATCCTCAAGTGTTTGGATAGTCCGCTCGGATTGGCCATCAGTTTGAGGATGATAGGTCGTACTAAAGTTCAGTTCAGTATTCAGAGCATGTTGAAGACTCTTCCAAAACATAGCGGTGAATCTTGGAACTCGGGCAGACATAATAGATAGTGGTACTCCATGAAAACTTACCACTTCTCTGATATATATCCGTGCCAATTGATCCAATGAGAAATCCTCCCGAATAGAAATGAAGTGTGCAGTCTTTGTTAGACGATCCACAACAACCCAGATTGCATTGTTGCATTTGGATGTCCTTGGAAGTCCAGTGAAAATATCCATGGTGATGTTTTCCCATTTCCATTCTGGTATGGGAAATGGTTGCATCATCCCCTTAGACTTCTGCCTCTCTACCTTCACTTGCTGACACACCAGGCACATTGATGTATATTCAGCGATCTCCTTCTTCATATTATCCCACCAGAGGTTTTCTTGGAGATCTCGATACATCTTTGTGCTCCCTGGGTGAATAGAGAAATTTTAACTATGTGCATCATCTAAAATTTCATTCATCAGCTCCGGACTTGATGGAACACATAGTCTTTCCCAAACCGCACAATTCCTTCTTCATTAAAATTAAACTCCGTGGATTTCCCATTTTTGATAGATTCCGCTTTTTCTTGATTTCCCACATCATCCTTTTGAGCATCCTTTAACCTTTCCAAAAGAGATGGTTGAGCACTCATTTGTGAAAGGATTGATGATGTTCTTTTCTTAATGATTCCCACGTTCATCTTCATTAAGTCTATGAAGATTGTATCCTTCTCAATTCTCATCATTGATAGAATCGCTGGATCCTTTCTACATAGGGCATCTGCCACCTTGTTCGCTTTCCCAGGGTGGTAATGTATTGAACAGTCATAATCCTTGATGAGATCTATCCGTCTTCTCTGGTGCATATTAATCTCTTTCTGTGTGAATATATATTTAAGACTCTTGTGGTTAGTATATATCGCACATTTCTCTCCATAGAGACAATGCCGCCAGATTTTCAAGGCAAAGATCATAGCCACCAACTCCAGATCATGCGTTGGATAGTTTTTCTTATGGATTTTCAACTACCTTGAGGCATAGGATATCACTTTATCATTCTGCATCATCACACAACCTAATCCCTTCTTTGAAGCATCACTGAATACCACAAAAAGTTCCCCACTTGTGGGTAAAGTGAGAACAGGTGCAGTGATAAGCCTCCTTTTCAACTTCTTGAAGCTTTCTTCACACTCATCACTCCAAGCAAACTTTACTCCTTTTCGAGTTAGCTTGGTAAGAGGGCTGGAAAATCGTGAGAAATTTCTCACAAATCGTCGATAATATCCAGCTAACCCCAAGAAGCTATGGATATCTATTACTGATGTTAGCCTCGTCCATCCATCAATTGCATCTGTTTTGGAGGGGTCCATAGATATCCAATTGCTTGTGATGATATGGCCTAAGAATGAGACCTCCTTCAACCAAAACTCACAATTGTTGTACTTTGCATAGATCTTCTCCTTGCACAAAGTCTCTAGTACAGTTTGTAAATTGTCTTCATGATCCTCCTTGGTTTTGGAGTATATTAGAATATAATATATAAAAACTACCACAAATTTGTAAATTTAATCTCTAAAGACTCTATTCATTAAGTCCAGGACTATTGATGGAGCATTGGTGAGTCCAAAAGGCATTAATATGAATTCATAGTGCTCGTAGATTGTACGAAAAGCATTCTTGGGGATATCTTCCTTCTTCACACTTACTTGATAATATCCTGACCACAAATCCACCTTGAAGAAGTATTGTGCTCCACGCAGCTGATCAAAAAATTCATCGATTCTTGGGAGAGGATACTTGTTCTTTATCGTGATTTTGTTATGTTCACAATAATCGATGCAAAGCCGCATTGACCCATCCTTCTTCTTGACGAAGAGGACTGGTGCACCCCATGGTGAAGCACTTGGGCATATAAACCCTTTATCCAGATTCTCTTGTAGTTGTTTCTTCAGCTCTTCAAGCTCAACAATAGCCATTCTATATGGATTCTTGGATATTGGTAGCTCCCCAGGTATAATTTCAATTGAGAACTCAACATCTCTTCTTGGAAGAAGATTAGGCAGTTCCTCGGGAAACACTTCAGTGAATTCCCTCACAATAGGCATTTTTTCAAGGATGGTTTCTTCCTTGGACTCAATCATCTGAGCCAGATATGTGTGCTCATAAGGTAGTAATATCCATGCTTGAGAAGATTGAGCTAAAGGCGATTCATCTTCCTCCTGACACTTGTAAAGAATCAGGGGTTGATTCTCCATATGGAGTCTGATTTCCCTCTCCCGACAATTTATATTGGCTCTATATAAGCAAAGCCAATCCATGCCAATAATTGAATCAAATTCCACCAGAGGGAGTATGAAGAGGTTCGCCGGGAAATTCAATCCATAGATTATAACATGGGAGTACTTATACTCATGGGATGCAATGATTTCCCCATTTGCCGTACTCACCGACATCTTTACTTCCATGATTTTTGGTGGTGATGGGATTGTTCTACTAAACTTTCGAGATATAAAAGAATGCATAGAAACCTGAATCAAAAAGTACGTTCGCTATTATTGAATGAATAACTAGCATACCTATCACCACTTTGTTGTCGGGGTTCACTTCGGTAGAAGTTATGGAAAAAGATCTTCCTTGCTGTCTTGGAGGTTGTTGGTTGCCTCCGATAACCCTTGGATTAGGGCACTGATTTGCAAAATGACCCGGTTTTTTGCATTTGTAGCATTGAACAATGCGTTGAGGTTCAAACGGAGCGTTCCTCTCCTCTGTCGTAGCCGCGGGTCCTTCTTGCCAATAGTTAACTGCTAGGTGCCCTTCTCTTCCACACCTGAAGCATTTTCTCGTTCCCTTAAGGCAATTTCCAGGGTGCTTCTTTCTGCACTTTTGGCAAGTGGGGTGATAGATCTTCTTAGCACCGTTGGATTTATCCATCGGACCACCAGCATTGAATTCCACCTTATGCTTCTTGACCCCATGATACCCCTGTGATTCTCCGATCTCCATTTCGACCTTGAGGGCACATCAGACAATTTCCTCATAGCTGTCGAAGTCACGGATCGCTAATGCTTTCCACAAGCTAGGCTTCAGCCCACCAAAGAAGCGGTAAACCTTGCATTCGGGGGTAACGACAAAGCCGGAAGCGTATCGTGCAAGCCTTGTGAAGTTTTCCTCATACGCTCGAACAGATTATTCATATTTTTTCTTGAGGGGAAGGAAGTCCCTTTCCATCTTAAGCCGGAGGGTGCGCGGAAAATATTAATCGAAAAACATCTTCCAGAAATACTTCCATTCTAACACCTCGATCTCCTCCTCAGGCTTTTTATTTTTGATCAATGTCCACCATTGATCAGATTCACCCTCCATACGATAAGCCACTAGGAGAACCTTCTCTTGTTCAGAACATTGGAGTATGGAGAATATCTTTTCAATGGAGTTGATTCATTTTTCAGCGATCGTGGGATCAGATGATCCACTAAAATTAGGAGGCCTTTGTCTCATGAATCTCTCGATAGCGACTTGTTCTTTCTTGGGGGGGGGGGGTTGAACGTTCCTCTTGACCCGTGTTTCTATTCAAAACATGAGTTAGCTGAGAGAGAAGTGTGAAAAAGTTCGCGATTCCCGCTCCCATTGGATTTGGCATCTCATTAGTACAGTCATCACACTGATCTTCACAACGGTTGTTAGCCCGAGTCCTCATATTACCGGTCATTGGCTGGAATAGAAGGAAAGTTAGGGGTAACACACAAAGGGTAATCCAAATACAAAAGTTGATGACTTATAAATAAACTTTCATTTCCTTAACTCATGAGTCTATAGGCTTCAATCTAGGCTTTTCATGATCTAATTTCTAACATATATTCTTAGGGGAATTTTTTTAATTCCCTTAATAAGGGTTCATACTAAGCTTGTGAATTTATCAAAACATATTCCCCGGGAGTGTCGTAACCAAGAGTGCAGCAAGGCCCGTTGTCGTGTACCAGTTCCCGTTTCAGACTAGCTCAAAGCGGTGTTTTCGGGTTTTACCCCTTGGATACATCTGTGCCAGAGCCGCCTCTACCTGCTCGTATCTAGACAGGGATGTATTTGTTTGATAAACCACTAACTAAGAACTTACCAAAACTTAGGGATGTTTTTATTATACTTATTCTTGTATCTAAGGCTTTACTAGGGTTTCATAATCCCAAAAATAACTAAACCTATCCTCTGATACCAACTATAACAACCCTGCTTTTTATTACAACTTAAACATGATTTATTACAGAAAACTTCACATGATACAACAAATAAGATCGAGAGGATTAGTGTATTTGGGGATAATGATAATTACATAAATACATAAAACATGAAATACAATATCTTTATTGAAATCTTCCTTTACATGACCACTACATTCCCTCGTACATGGCATTGCATGGGATAACCTGAGGTCATGCATAAGAAAACGGTGAGCTATAAAGCCCAGTAAGGGAGTACACATGGAATAACATGAGGAGTACAATAATGGTTAGAAAATAGGCATATCAACAGATCATAAAATAAACATGAACATAAAGGCATGATAAAGCATGATAATCATAACATTTAAATGTGGCAACAACAGTTAACATGGAATTAGTATGAGCCAAGGCTCATTGCACATAAAGCATGAGTAAACCCTCATTGCACATGAAGAATGAGTAAACCCTCATTGAACTTAAATTAGAATGAGTAAACACTCATTTCACATGACGTATCATGATACTATACTTTACCCAATGCATTGGAGTGCTATAAGGGCGCACCCTTCTTAAACATTTCATTTCATGAATAAGTGTGCCACATGGATCATAAAACATGGATTCATAAAAAATAATCATTTATTCCATGATAAAGGAATGTGGAATTAATACATGAAACTTTAAAATAAATAAGTAAATGTGCATAAAGGTGAATACCCTTGATGGAGAAATGGTCGTGGTATTCACTACACAATGACATTGGCTTAGAAAATCGGTGTGATTTCGGCAGTGTAACGGTGTGACATAAGAATTCATAAAAAAGATTGATGGGAGAGAAAGGGGTTCCTCTTAATATTTACATGTAATTGAATGTAATGAGGTTATATAGATACGTGTACCAACAATTGTAATGGAATTTAGTTTCATGGTACAAAAGTATTGCTTGAATGTAAATGAGGAGGGAGAAGTTCCTTTCGGAATTTCAGCATAGTAACGGGTGTACATGGGAGGCATTAAATGAGAGAAAAAAGGGTCTCCCATCATTCAAAAATAAATAGGGCAGTATGAGGGAGGTGATAAACCATAACCCAACATTCATAATTGAAATTAAATGGGCAATACAACTTACAGTAAATTAACAAAAATGAGAAAGGATGAAAAAACCCTTACTTGGAAGTGTGCTTCCAAAGGCTTGAGAGAGGCTTCTGATAGGATTATTGGGAGCTTGGGGAACCTTGGGAGGATTATAGATATAGTAGGGAAGAGGTTGGACTAACTACAAAGGATTTTAATGAGGAGGAAGTGGGATCATGGGTGGGTTTATATAGGAAAGGTGACAAAATTATTTATTATTTAGGTTTGGGTCCCCTTACATTAAATTAATCAAAACCACAAACCATCCCATGGGTTTTGCCCATGTATTTTGGAAAAGGGAATAAGAAAACAATATTTTATAAGTCACAAGTCCGAACTTATTAAAATAACAAGGTTGCTTATCTGGAGGTGAGTCACACTCCCATGGAAATTAATTTAAAAAGGAGAAGTGTTGAATATGTATTGAGGGGTCCATTAATGCTTTGAAAAGTAAGTCAAAAAACCCAAAATCACATTATTTTTATGGTAAAACATATATTGGCCTAACATAAGGATTATGGTATTTTATTACATCACCATTGGGTCATTATGATGTCATAAAACACATTATATATTTAAACGGTATTTAATTTTTACCCAAAAATTTTACTCTCTCAGAAAATTATGAAAAATTCACCATTGGATAATTTCGACGTCCTAATTCCAGAAATGACATTTATTTTATCTAAAAAAATTTCTAAATATGTTAATTTTTACTTTTAAAATAAAAACCAACATTTATAAAAAATTCACGGGTTTTGACAGGAATGACTTTCAAACCTTAATATAAAATTTTAATTGCATTCATAAAATTATAAGATAATTTATATTTAATAAAAATTAATTTAATAATAATAATATTATTTCATTAAAATATAATTTAATTCAAAAATCCCTTAATTTAATAAAATAGATTTCTAAATTAAATAATGACTAAAAACACCATTTACAATGTATCAAAAATGACTAGAAATTATATTCATTATTATATACAAAAATAATGTACATGAACATAGTACTAATTATTTGTTACATAACCCCTTAAAACAGCCTCAAAAGTCTTAAGGTTAAGGTGTGCGATGGTGACAGACTCTTGGGTTGGATCAGATAACATCGCTCGAGTGGTAATCTCTATCAACTTCCAATTTTCCCACAGACGGTCCTGTTTGAGCTTGAGATGGTGAAGCTCAGCTTGGGCTTGGTCAAGGGAGAAGCCCAACGATGCGACCTCTTTTCCGAGCTCCGACAAATGGGCTTCGTATGGGGCAATTATACTGGATGAGGCCATCGCTTATTTTGTCTGAGTAAATTGGATTTGTTAAGGACTTATATTTATACTAATCGTGTGAACACTGTTCAATAGCTATATTAACAACGGTCAAAATTCTTATCATAAAACCAATGAAGTTGACATCTTATAAAACAATTTTTCATAAAGAGACATTTAACTGGATCAAGAGGGATTTTCCATTAATGAATCTTTGGGTTGTTACATCCATTGCTCAGTTACTAATAGATTTGAACTCAAATTGAATGTTGGTTGTTGTAGTCTCTTGAAGTAGTCTAACATTGATCCTCCACATTGGGGATCAGATTAATCCATTGGGGCAAGGTTATTTTTCATAACCTGACTGAGTTGTCACAGTATGGTGATAAGCTGATCAGCACTAGTTTCATAACCATTTCCACTATAATTATCTGGATTAGGAGGGCAGTCCTTACATGGATTATGTGCATTGATATGATTCTTATTCCTTCCACTATGTGACATTTCTAAACAATGGAATACACTAGATTAGTTTAGGAATCACAATACATAATTCCAGACATGTAAAACTCTTTACATAAATTAAAAAGTTTATGGATATAATCGAAAATCATAAAAAATGTTTTCTTTGAGGTAGTATATACTCATAAATCAATTATAATGGTTTATAAAGAAATTTTAATTATCTGAAGCATATATTTCGAGAGTTTCATAACCAAGAGTGTAGCAAGTCCCGTTGTCATGTACTAGGATACTTTGGATCAAGACATAAACTCCTTGTCTGATTTTTCTCTCTTTGGTTCATCTGTTCTAGAGCTTCCTCCACCTGTACATATCTAGACATTGATGTATTTCTTGGAGAATTCACAAAATATCTACATTACAAAAACTCTAAGATGTTCTTTTATGCTAATCCTGATAGTCTATATTAGGGTAATGTTCTATAATCATAGTTTTTCTAAATCTAGCTTTTATGGTTTGTACTAAAAATCCTCTGATACCAATGGTAATGCCCCGACCTCAGTTACCAAAAATAGGTGCATTATTACATTACATTGGAATGATCACAAGGGATCAAATCCCGAAAGACTGATCAGTTTAGTATCCTTGTAATTACTAGATACATTCAAAAGTTTTATATTACTTTATAAAATGAAAAACAACAACAACCTTATCTCAATTGACCACATTCGTATCCCTTATACTGTCCCTATAAGTCATTCATAATATACATCTTCACAACCTAGGGAAAATGAATCATAAGAAAGGGGTGAGCTCAAATGCTCGGTATGGGGAAAAAATACAGTAGAAGATAACATAAACATTAGCCAGGGTGAATAATTTTAAACACATGCCTTTAAAATAATAAACATGAACACTTTATGGGAAGAATATGAGATGAGTAAATAATTAAATAATAAAACACATTCAAGGGTATTCTACTAGTTGAATAACCACAAGAACAATCAATGAAATTTTCATTATGAAGGAATGTAAAATGAGGGACATTCTGAAACATTTTTTCAAGGCCTCAGCCAAGATGTCTAAAATTGATTAATGCATCACCAAAAACACTATAGAAAAATTAGGAAAGGCCACATCCATTTCCATGTCTAGTTGTGTCATGAGTCATACTGATGCATCGAGGAGCTATAGTGGGCTCCACCTGTCACATACTAAGACCAATACATTCCTCATATAATAAGGTTTAAACACAACATAAACATTTATATTTAAACATGCATATGAAATGTCAATACTTTAACCATAAATCATGAATGGTATAAAAATAACACATTAATAGTCAAATGTATCACAAAACCTTAAATAAAATATGGAATATTTTTATCATAACAAATCAACTTCAAACAAGGGTAAAATTCATCAAAAGATGTTCACATAGATGAAATAAAAACTATTTGAGAGAAATATCTCCTTATATTTTGAAAATATTTAAGAGTTGAATAATTATAAAAGAAAACATCCATTTTGAAAAGATTCTTATAAACTTGTAAGGGAAGGATCGATGATGTTATAATGGTGCAAAATAGCCACACCCACCGTATAAGTTAAAAAAGATTCTTAATTTAATTTCGTCGAAAAGGGTCATAAAGTACCTTGTTTGGAAAATGAGAGAAAAAATCCTTTCAAAAACTTATATGGACAAATAAAGGTATAAACGACTATAACCCATTTTCTAGTAAATAGTAAAAAAAATTTGAAATGCATTTTTATGAAAACACGGATATGGATGATAAAGAGGTCCTAGTAGATATTTATATAAAAACAACCTCAGATAATAAAGAGATTGTAAGATTAACCATTAAATTGTACTTTTCTTTAATAGAGGGTACATTGACCTCCTGTATAATTGTTAAATTATTTTTTTCTAAATTTTTCAAGAATTATATACATAAATATTATATCATATATGATCTTTTAATATTTATTTGTTAATAATATTTTAGTAGTATCATCATTTCATGTGTTAACTGATTTGTTTTCCATTATATGATTGGTTACATAAGCCATGTATGTTATAAATAGGACATATTTAATTCATATCTAGAATGATACTAAGTTCTAAAACATTATTTTTTATAATAAAATGAAAATTATTCTTGAATGATTATGATGGGGAATGGATCTCATCCCGTTCACGAAGATGGTAATTCGTACGTACGCAAGAGAAACATTATCATTATATTGATGGTGAAATATTATGTAATTGGATGGTATATCACATATAAAGAATCATTGACATGTTATTTTTATTATTTACATCAGGTATACCCATTTTTATACTCATCCAAATAATTAAATGTTTGAGTAACAAACTACACCACGATGTGGAGACGGTAAGTTGTATGTACACACGTATGGTGACTTTGTCATTTATACGATAGATAGAATAATGAATATGGTTGTCCCATTTTTATAATAACATAAAAGTACGTATAAGGAACAATAATTATTATTTTGGCATGGAAACAACAAATAGAGAGGAAGTGGATGAAGAAAAGAACGTGAAAGTGGGTGGTGAAATTATTACCTCTTCTTCGGGTGTTTCCGTTTGAGTCAATCAAAAGGGACATTAGATTGGATTTTTGATCAAACTGAGGTCTCTAGGTTGATTTTATGGAATTTTAATGGATATTAGTGCAGGTTTTGGCTGAGCCAAATGGATTTGGTGGTGTGATTTTGAGAGAAGGGGATGAGGCGTTCTATAACAGTAGTGAGGGGAACCTTAGGAGAAGCTTGAAATATTATTATATTATAAAATAATTTTCGGTTTTTAATGGATAAAAAATTATTTATTTAGATGATAATGTGGTTATGGTTCTAAATCTACTCAACCAATAGGTTTTAGACTAGTTTATGTCACCATATTAACCTTATCTTTTATATTTAACTACTAGTAAAATACATTATCTTTTACCATTATTCTTAAATTTTAAACTATATCATTAATAAACATACTATAAAAAACCAAGAGAACCTCAAATAGTTCATTAATAACATATATAATATTATTTATGACCATTTGGTGAACCTTATATTTTTTTCAATATTATATCAACCAATAATAGAGTATTTTTTTCAAAACTCCTTTATGTCAATTTTGAAACTATTTAGTATTTGTTTTTTTAAATAATAATAACATGAATACTTCGAATAAAAATATTTAATCAACCACAACATGTCATATTAACCTATAAAATTTGTGTAATTTATCAAACATATCAAATTTAATTTATTTGGATATTAATAATATCAATTATTTTAATCATTCATTAATAAGTTAATTAGTGCATATTCATTGTGTCATAAATAAATTTAATTATTTAATGTCTAAAATTTATAAATAAAATAAAATTATGTAGGAAATTTTTTTAGATTTCCAATGAATATTTATAGTGGAATTTATCTTATGTATAACCTTATAATAAAATGGTTTAGTTATTAAACATTGAATTTAACTCTTTTAACTCTTCTTTAAAAAATAGTAATAAATGTCGTAATCTAATACAAGTGGACCTAAAGGATCATATATTATTTCTAAGGTATTTTTGGTTGAATCACACTTATAAAATACAATTAGGACATTTTTAGGTTAATTATAATATCATTTTAATCCTTAATTACCTAATTTAATTTTATCAGTGGTAAATAAAAGTCAAAAGGTATTATTTTGAAAACATTATATAATATTATTCAACAAAATTTTATTTACTGAAGAAAACATTTTCTCTTGGATTTTTCAAATTCAACTAACATAAGCAGTATGATTATGGTTTATGCAAATTTTCAAATGCTCCTAAAAGATGGGTAAAAGATGGTGAAAAGTTCAATAAAATTTTATATATCTAAACTAATTATAAAATGACTTTAATGAATAAAATTAAACATATATAGGTATTATATATCTATTGTGACCTAAAATAAATTAAAATAAAATAACTAATTATTTAAATAAAAAGTCACTTCTAACAATAATGTAGTGTTTCTCACTATTTATCAAACATTTTAAGTTTTCATAAAATACCAAAAATTCACCATAAGATAATTTAAATATTCCAAATCATAAAATAAAGTCTATTTTGAAAATTAATATTTATAAAATTTCAAAAAGTTGGTATTACTATTCGTAATGACTAGTTTGATTGGTCATAGTGTGTTGAAACTCTAAGTGGTCTACAACGCAAGATTCTGCATTATTCAAAGTGATACGTATCATGGAAGCTTGGGGTGTTATAATTTCTAAACCCCACATTTCATTTTATTCCCAATTAGCTCCT
The DNA here is from genome assembly GCA_963277665.1 of Viscum album. Lineage (NCBI taxonomy): Eukaryota > Viridiplantae > Streptophyta > Magnoliopsida > Santalales > Viscaceae > Viscum > Viscum album. The sequence continues at coordinate 1,107,664,902 of OY728140.1, forward strand.
CATGTTGAATGGTCGAAATAGATAATATTCCTTATCAAATATCTATATTGAAATCATGTATACAATTATCAATATTTAAAAAAAATAAAAAAACTAAATTCTAATGTAGACATTATATGTAAAATATTATAGGATTTAGGAAATAATAATATCTGTTATAAATTAAATAGATAATTTATGGTAAATTAAATGTTCATTGATCTTATGAGATGGAATATTTGAAGGAGTCTATCAAATCTAATCAAGGAATTGAATGTGAATACTATCCTTGGAGTAATAATTCATAAAACATCAAGAGGATGAATAATGATGGTATCAATATATAATATCAAATTTAATGTAATGAAATGTTTAATTAACATTGATGAATATAAATACTATATAAAGATCGGAAAAAAACCTTCTTGGGGAAAATATCATATCTTTTTGAAAAAAAAAATTGAAAAAAATTATTTGAAAAAAACATTAAAACAATTAAAAATAAACCTATTAAAAATGAAATAGAAAAACCAAAGAAATTATGGTGGATAAATCTGTATATGTTGTCCGAGGAAAGAGAACACTCTTTTTTCATGGAAAAATGATTTTAAAATTAATTGATTAGAAATAGAGCGGAAGATACCTTTGAAAATTTTGGAAAAAGGTAAAAATGTCACTACATAATCATTTTGAAAATGTTCAAAAAAATTGAAACATTTTAATAAAACAATCTTTTTAGAAAAAAATAGATTCTCTTCATAAAGATAAAAATGAATTCTCATTTTCTTAAAAAAAATTCTAAAATATTTTGAGGAACAAAAACTATCAAAACTGTACTATTACCTGAAAAATGTCATGAATAATCCAAGGATTTTAAATTGAAAGGGTTTATTAAATAATTATCAAGAAATATTATATAAGGGAAATTCATGTGTAAGCAATCCAGAACAAAATGAGATTATAAATTAAACACCTGAAAAAACCATAACATTGTTGTAAAAATCATATAATTAATAAATTCGATTTATCAAATGTCAATACAACAAAAAATAATTGCAAAATAAAAAAAATAGATAGTGCAAAGTCATTATACAAATAATATTAGGGTATTAATTATAATAACGAATTAATATTACCAAATTAAAAGGTATTGGGTTATGAAATTGTTTTGCACTTTGTAACTTTTAACTCATATACCCAAAATCAAATAATTCAAATTGAAAGTGAAAGTATCATGATGAGCGAATGAATCATTATATTATATTTCAATATGGAAGTATGTACACCATATACATGAAATTAGGATCACAAAAATAAATTTATTTTTTAAAGATAAATCTATCAACCATAAAATGAATTTATATTGAAAATATAATAATTAAAATTATTCTTGAGGTGAATACTATTTTAACATTCTATAGTGTCATGTGCAACATTGAAAAAATTGAATCATAATCTTAATGAAATAATATCATTATATTAAACACATAATATCCTTAAAATAATTATATTCATGATATAATATTTCAAAGGAAAATATATACTCTATATAAAACAAACTAGGTTCATAACAATAAATAAGTCCCAATGGAATGTAAATTGAGACGAAATCTTTTACCTTGTGCCATACTGGACTTGTGTGACTTTACATTTCTCAATATTAAACTTAAATTAATAATTTAATTTTTTTGAACCTTTATAATTTTAAAAATACTTTTATTTTACTAATTTATTGGTTTAATAAAACTACTTAAACAATTAAGTTTATGTTGGGTGTTTTGGAAAAATCTGGTTTATGTGTTAAACAATAACATTGGAAAGTCAAATATGGTCAAAGGGGTTCGTTATATAACATAAACATACTAATAATCATGAAATAATTATCATATTTACTAGTCAGTTATTGTTTTAAAAACAATCATTAGATATGGGTATGAAAAATGAACCAATGTTAAAATCTGGGAGATGGTAGGTCGTACGTACGCATGAGTAACATTCCAATTTTTAATGATCGTTATGAAAAGAAGTTAATTTACACTATATATTTCTAGAATGACCAGTATTGAATAAATAGCATGTTATATAATCATATATACATATATTTATAATTCTTGTGATGTAAAAGAAATTACATCATGTCGAGAAGGTGGTAGTCCACATGTCCACGAATGTTGTTATCACTTTCTAATTGTTTAAAAGGGCAGTAAAGAAATATATATATATATTATATTTACAAAGAAATTATATATTTCATTAATATAATATATATTATATGTTAGTACAATATGCTTATTTTTAATCATCCTTTATACATTTCATATATAATGTTAATGAATCACATCACTTTTAGGATGTAGTAGTCCACACTTCTACAACTGACGTTATCATATTTACAAAAATGGAAATAATAAAAAATTCCTTATAATATAATTAATGATGAAAAAATAAATTACATATAACATATATGTCATACATAAATAGTGTATGCATAATAATGACCAACCACGAACGGTTGTAGAGGAAAAATAAACAACAGTATTTTGGGAGGCGGTAGTGCGTTGTTCACAAAAATGGTAAGTTCATCACCCATTAGATGGAAGTGTCTGTAATTGAAGGTAAAAACCTTAACATAACAATTCAATGCACATTTATTATAATATGTGTTTATATAATCATTGAAAAAGAATATATGATGGAATGAAGAATGAAAATTAAACCAATGAGATTGAGGAATGATGTTACCTCTTATTAGGGTGACTGCTTTTGGATTCCACAAAATGGACTCCTTGGATGTATTTTTTCCCAATTGGATGATTCTATTATGACGGAAGGTATTTTTAAGAGAATTTGAATGTTATAATGTGAGGCAATTTTTCTTGATAGTTCTGTTGAAGTTAGAGGAGAGGATGAATTTTTATAGTACAACTAGAGTGGCACTCTTGTAAATTTTTTAAATAAGAATTCTACCAATGATTTACCCATTTATGGTGGATCCAATAATATTAAAAATTATGGATAAGGAATTATATGATTGAAAATGGCTATAAAATTGATTTTTTTACAGTTTATAAGTCATTTGGTTATTTGTTTTTAAGGTTTTGTCCCCTAATAAGCATAATTTATCCTCAATAGTTGTAATTAATATTAATTTATTCCAATAGTATTTTGGTAAGAAACTAAGTTTAACATATATGGAATTATAAATTATGATGATTTAAAATTTGGAACCCACTTTTTAAAAACTCTATTCATATATGTGGTTAAAATTAATTTAAATTTAATCCAGTATACAGAACAATAATGAAGGGTTTTGAAGTAAAAATTACCAAAAGATTTCAATGTTTTAATATTGAATTTCAAAGTGAAATTTATTCCATCAACCTATATTGGATTAATTTATTAAATATTAATGAAATTAAACATTAAGACCACTTAAAAAAATAATTTTAACTTATAAATTAATTAGATGAAAATATTTTTTGAATTAAAATTTGTTAATATTCATTATTTATTAAAAAATAAAACTTCATTGAAAAATAATAAAATATCATCCAAACATAATTTTTATGTTTCTATTTTAATTTCAACTATTTAATATATAAAACTTTAAAAGGGTTTATATATTTTTTTAAATGTGTTCTCCATTAGAAGGTGATAAATGTGTCTTAAAAAATATTGGTTCTTATGTGTAAAATTTTGCACGTGGTGGTGGAGAATTTCTACTAGAAGGTGGTGACCTAGGAGGATATAGATGAAGGCGGTGATGTAGGCATGATATAGGAAAATGGTGATTTAAGGAAGATGTAGACATGACACTGAATTATTCTTTTAGGCATGTAATTGGATTCATGACCAATGGGCCTTCGGTCCATGTACCGAATAAATAAAACTTGATGGATGGGATATCCGATGGGGGGGTATGACCTTTTTTGTCCATTGTTTGTGGTTTGTATCAAGGTTATGTAATTTAACCACCAATAAAATAATATATATACATATATATTGGATGAATAAAAAATATTATATTTATTATATATTGAATATATTAAATTAATATCAGTCAAAAATTGTAATTAAATTAATTTATTTGGTTAAATCATCTTTGTGATCATAAAACAGTTTTTTATAGAATATTTATTTTTATATTAAATTGGTTGTTATATTAATTTTTAATTAATCTGAAACCAATTAATTTTTTTTATATTTTCATATATTATCATTAGTTAGTTAATAATATTGATAACAAAATAACTTTATGGCTAGGTTATATCTTATTATAATAAATAATAATATTTTGATAATATAGTATAGTTCGGTAAAATATGGTATTACATGAAATGTAATCCATTGAAAAACTCATTGTTGTGTGCGATATATGCTAACTCTATGAAGAATTCTTTGAAATCAGTAAATTATATTTAATTTCCTTAAAATATTAAATATATTGTAAATATTCAGAGATGTCATCTTTCATTTCTCGTTTGATGTATCATGTCATACACACTATCAAATGCAATATTCAAATTATATATTTCTAAGGAATCACAACTTTCTCCAATAAGTTTCAGTTTTTATGGTTTTCTTTCATTAATATAAAGGATTATTGGTAGTGTACTTTCATTTTCATTCCTCATATTGACATTTTGGTCAGTGTTTTATTCTTTTTAGTTTTAACCTATTGATGAGTCATTATATTATTTATATAAAGGAAAAACATAAATTTTTTCCATATAAATGATTAAATCATTACCCAAATTTTAGTTGGGACCCACAATACTAGACACCATTTGTATAAGCCCATAGAACACTCTAGGGGTAGTAGTGAATGTGAATCAATTTTCATATGGTTATTCAAATTATGGATAATACAAGAATAATTAATTTTTAATTCTATGAACATTATTAACATCATGGGATCAAATTACTGACAATTTATTTTTATGTACAACTATATTGATGTTAAAAATGATTAAAAGATAAATTATTGATAAAAATAATATTATTTATGGATATTTCTCACCCCCTTTAATGGTTAAATCAGTATATAAATTAAACAAAACCTAGACAAAGACATACCTAGTGAAGAAATGAATAAAAATATCCTCCAACATTTTCGATAGCCACCTAGAAAGGTTATAAAAACTGTCCTATATTTACAACCTTTCATAATGAGGAGATAAGAACGTTTTAAATTCCATAATCTGACTAATGTAATTTTTCTTTTTGTAATTTAATTTTAGGAATGATTTGATTGTTTAAACATAAATAAATATCCCATTATGAGGCTTTTAATGAATTCTCAAATGAGCCTTATCATGGTTAAACCAATTAAGTATCCCCTTATAGGGATTGAACTACTGCTAATAACTTTTTTCTCGAATTAGGGTACAAACATTGAACTATTTTATTGGGATCCACTAATTACATGATCAAGAACATTTTTAAATAAGGAGAAAACATTCATCCTCGTTATCTTCATCACAAAAATAGTTCATATTACTTTTTCATTATTGAGAATAATCCCCTATCTCTTTTGGAAATTCACATACTTTTATTGTACTACATTGAATAGTAGCCATCCTATACTCTGTACCAGTAATCATTATTGGTGAATTTTGAGGAAAACACCCACCACTAGTGGATCAATTCTTTTATTAAATTCCATTACCCATTTTCATAAATGATTAATGAAGTTATTTTGAGTAATAAAATATTGAGTTCATATTATTATAATTATCAATACATTTATCCTTTAAGTATGAATAATTTATTTAATTCTTTTTCTGACAGAATTAATATATTATAAACATAATTGGATGGTTATAACTCAAAAATGGATTCTTGTTAATTTTATGAAATATTTATAAGAAAATATAGTTTATGAGTTCATCAATTAGGAAATATATATTTTATATCCCCCTCAAAAAAACTTTGTAAGTGTTCAATTTTTTAAAGAATATTTAGACTGGAGGAGTTGGAAGAACATTTTATTTCTCATTAAAAATATTTGGTCTATAAGTATTGGACTACACATGGGAAAAATAGAATTTTCACACCAATTAAGATGATACTATTGTTTATGTATCATTTGATGTGAATACCAGTGTATATGATTGTCTAAATCACATGAGAGAAATGAAAATGGAAAATAAATATGTCCTTTTTCGGTTTCCAAATATGTATAAGAAGTTAAATATCTATGCAAAGAGACCACTGAATACATTTTATAATGAACACACAACATTTTAATCTTTATTAATGTCATATAATTTGACATGAAGAAATAGAGGGATTGTGACAAGCTTTATTGAACTATGTGGTTTCTAGAATGACATGTTATCATTAGAAAATGAAGATTATTTTAGAAAATATGATAGTAATATATTACTACATTCAGTGGGAATGATCTCTAAAAAATATATTCTTTTCCAAATGATTTTATATTTATCTTCAGGGACCATGAATCATTCATACGATTCCCTATGTGTGTCATAGAATGATACAAGAAAGATTAATCATGCCATTAAAAAGTTCTATGGTGATATCCTACCAATAAATACTTTAAAGAACTATATGGAAGATAGAAAAAAATAATATAGATTACATGGAATGAAGGTCCAATGATTTAATATGGGAAACTATATCATATATTATATTCTCTTCAATGTAAGAAAATTTATTATGAGTTTCCTACATTTTGAAGTGATATGAGAGCCCTTTTATTTTCATTTCCTATAGATGGAATAAATAATTTTACTATACTGTTATGTAATGATAATATTTTTTCTATCATTTTAGTAAATTAGAAATTGGAACCATGGTAATGAATATATCCGTAATTTTATACGTTGTTTTTACAAAAACATAGACCAAAGCATCCTGGTAATGATATTTATGTCTATTTCACTCCATTGATCAATATGCTAAAATTTATAATGGACAATAGAGTCACAATGAACAATTCTTATAGAAATTAATAATTCAAATTTATTTCAATGTTGTACGTGGTGATACAAAACACTAATACATATGAAAATTTGTTAGGATATAGCATTAATATTATGATGTAGTGTCCCATTTGTGAATATTTTTCACACTCTGTTCTATTTATACATTCCATGAAGGTTGTGATTCTATGAAATAAGAAATTTTTAACTCGATAACTTAAATAACCATCATAGTTGACAACATTCAATTGGAACACTTTACAAGGTGCACCACCATCACTTCAAACGAGAGATCAACTATTCAATAAATTAAAATAGATTCAGATGATTTTAGATAGAGAATTTTCAAAGAACCTTATGAATTTATGTTAAATAAATAAATAAAATCTATTTAAATTACCACATTATAATTGTTTTTATGTTTGATATTTTCATAATTTCATGCATGTGGAAAAAAATATATTTGAGACTGTTGTTTGAACACTACTTAGATGTCCTAGAAAAACAAAATATGGTATCAAGAGTTAGTTGGAAATGTTTGATAATGGGAAAAGGAAGTAGTTAGGATCAGTTAAGGGTAAAGGGTGTAATGTTTTCCCTCTAGCGTCTTACACTCAATCCAAATAAGAAAAATTGATAATTTTCATTTTCCTTACTTGTGTTAATGTTATACAAGTGTGTTCATAAAATATAAACAATTTCATGCCAATGAATATTTTAAAATTATAGGGACTAAAATAAAATGAGTTTCATGTTACAAAGATATGTTTTATTCTATTAAATTTAAGACTCAGTCATTCTAAAAATTAATTACATACATTTTCCAAACACTGTATCATTTTCAAATCCATATATAGTAATGTTATAGACCCGAGGAAGTATAAAATAATGAATAATGATATTTCACTCAAATTATTTGAATTTAATATGTTTGTCCTACTAAAATTTATTGATATGATGGTCCACCTAATTCATTGCATGTATAGATAGGTTCAACTATATGGTCATATCCATTACATATGGATGTACCCAATTGAATGGAATATAAATATTTTAAAATTCTAAGTCGAGAAATAATGTCAGTTAGAAGGTTGTATTTCATAGTCATATATTATTGAATAAGCCATCGGATATACACCAATTATAAATATTATTATGATAGAATAAATCACCCAAATTCTTATCATAGTATATGCCCTATGGGAAAATGATCATCTAAAAGATATGTTGTTATAATTAATATAACTATGCGGAAGAAGGTTCAAATTTATATTATATATAATAGTGAAGATATTAATCCATGTGTTGAATCACCCAAATATATTCTAATAGATTTATATCCATCAAGGGTTGAAAGATTGATATGTGTTATATATAATCAACAGTTTATAAGATAATTTTGAGATCATATTTATATGCAGGTTTATGAAAATACTTATTCAATTTCCAAATAACTTCGATGTCCATCTAGGGGACCAAATGGAAATGTTATATCAAATAATGGTTTTTTAATAAATTAGTATACATTCTATATAAAACAATTTGATGACTATAGTAAGAAGAAAAATTGTGGAGATATGATTGGGGTGAAATCAATGAACATATATCGTTACAATGATAGAGATCCAATTTATTAGAATTTTTCATATTTAAGAATTTTTTAAATTAATATAAAAGTTTTAAATCACAAAATTTAAATAGTCGGTTTTATATTAAAAAGGGATGAAAAACGTGTAGTTTAACTTTATGAAATGGACATCATGATAGTGAACTTCAGTGTGGAAGGGGAAAAGGATAATCCATTTCTAAATAAATTATTTGCAGTGTAGGCATTTAATGTCTCATATCCAATAAACAAGAAGTGGCCAATCATCCAACTATAGACTAAAAACTATAGCGTTAGAGGAAAAATAAATCAAGAATAACCCTATCACTGGGAGATCATAATCAGCACATAGTTTTCCTGATGTATACGATAATGGGGACCATAATGATGTGATTCCAATTCTAGATAGATGATCTAATTCCAATCACCATTTAAAAAACATATTTCGAGTAGAAACATTAAAAATATTAATGTACTTTTATTTTCCTCATAATATTCTGTGTTTTATTCTGTATTAACATAATCTAAAATAACTGTTTGAATAATAATGATGAAAATGTCTAATGCACAAGATGATGTTACCAAATACTTGGGAAGGATAGGTTGTTAATGCTAAAAATGGAGAATTTTTCTAGGATGGTTTTCATGTTGATGAAAAACATAAAAACTATAAATAATAATAGTGTTAAATAAAATTATTAAAGGTATAATTGTGGTTTTAAAATTATAGTTCAGATGGTATTAAGGTGAACAACCTATTAACCTAATAAAATTAAATTATCATAAGATATGTTGAGGTCAAAATGTGTATGAGTACTACCATTGATATAGAGTCATAGAGCCATGTCAAGCCTATAATGAAGTATTCCGTTTTCAAATAATTATCGGTAATGTAATGATATCCTTTCTCAATTTTTTAAATAATGTATATAATGAAACATTGATATAATTTTCCTTATTCCTTGAAAATTTAATTTATTATATATTATTTCCCTAGGAAATAAGTCTTCATGGACAATAAAAAAGTCCATAGAGTCTTTGTGACTCTTCCTACCCAATTTTATCTTGGGGATGCTTAAGTGAAAGAAAAGACCCGCCCCTAGTTACTTATTAACCCATTATATATAAAGAAACATAGGATTCTTTCATTAGTATTAAAAATGATAAATCATTTTAGTTTCATTATATTTGATAGTATATTATACTATATTATTTCTTTTATCAAATATTATTCAATATTGGTATTTTATTATATAGAAAACATGTGATGTAAATAATGAACGGACATCAAAACTAACTTACCACAATGAAATTACAGGATGTCTCACACTTCCCTAGGGAATACATTTTTGGGTATTTTAAATCAATAATAAATGTTTTATATGAAATAAAAAATATTTGTTCTATTATTTATGTATAAATTATGGGATCAATATCTGAAGAAAATTTTATCCCTTGTTAGGTAATGAATGGAGGGTCATTTAAATAAGAAGGGTAACTAGTTAACGAAAACAAAAAAGCATCATAAGAATCATATATAAGAATGAAATAAAAAAAATTATATATTATTTATAAATATAGGAAATAAAATTATATAATTTTTTTCTTAATATTTTTATACATTTTAGAGACATGAATCATTAATGACCATACCAGAAAAAAGCTTCTTTCAATATCATCGAAGTGGGAAGAACTATAATGTAATGTTAGAGTTATAGTTTTTGAAGTGTCTCCCCAAAAATACTGTCAAATGAAAAAACCACAAGTTGATTCAGGTAATATGATGAAATTATTTTAGGAAAAAATAGTTTATTTAGAAGATATAATTTTTGTTATAGTTTGAAAGAGAAATATATTAGAAAATATCAAATAGTACATAGATTGGAATGCGGTTCAGCACATAAACAACCAAATAAATACACTAGCATTAAGGCAAGTCATTTCTCTCAACCATATACCTTAATTGAGATAATAATTTATTTATAAAAAATTCTCTAAATTGAAAATATAATAAATTAAGAAAAAATTATTTTACTAAAATTATATATGGTAAACATGTATGTGATTTATTTATATCAACACCCATGAAATTACTTGCTGATAGGGGTAGGGTGAAAAATAAATATGGAGAAAATATATAAAATAATGAAATCCCAAAACATAACATGAATGTGGGTATTGAAGTATATCATGATTTGAGAGATGTGTTTCTTGTTCAACATAATGATATTGATATTACAACACAACATAATGTTAATAAAATATAAATAGAAATATCTTATAATATTATAATTACTCATGAGTTATTTGTTTAAAAAAGTCAAATGAAAAACCATTACCAGTAAATGAAAAAGGTCTAATGAGAGTAATGTTATCTTAAAAGTATAAAATAATTAGGAAACCAAAGATCAGATCAATACATCATGTGAATTGACCAAGAAAAAAAATGACCTTATGGGAATACATTCTTCCCACTATTTCAACTATAAAATTTGTTATCCGTACAACTTCATGTAGAGACCACATTCAAAAAATGATTTATGTCAAACATTCCATATGAAGAATAAATAGTTGGAAGAGTCATCATGGATGGAGTTGGTCATAAGGGTAGAAATAGGAATCTGAAGCTTGAATGACAAAGAGTCTTAATTGTGAATACATATATTTGGTAATTTTTTATAATACATATATCTAAACAATTATTTAATAGATTCATTAATGTTAATTACTATTCATATCTTCTATAGGATTTATTGTTACTTCTATATTGAGGGTAAAACATTCAATATAAGAATAGAATTCATCATTCTAGGTATCATTTCTGTAGAAAAAAATGAAATTGGAGTCAAAAGTAATTGTGAAAAAAATACAAGCTAAATGAGGTGTTTTAGAATAAAGTAATATGAAATAAACACATTTTTATTCCTATAATGAATGGTTCAATCTCTACAATATAATAATATAATGTTTTTATTTATTTTTTCATTACATAATTGTTATTGTTTTTTTGAAGCACATGATTTTGATCAAAATCAATCTAGATAGACCAATTTTTTATTTTTTGGATCCAATGAATGAATATCCATCAATCTGACCACACATGATCTGTATTTTGAATTTATAATAATATTAAATAAATATTTTATTTGTAAACATTAAATTATAGGTTCTATTCCATGTATTGATTGGAATTTTTTTTAGATTCGGGAGTATCTAAATATAGGCTAAATGATGTTATGAAGTCATTGAATGAATATAAAAAACTGATGTATTACTTAAAATGGAATCGAATTAATGAATATATATAAAACATAACTCTAAAACATATTTCAAAATAATTACATTTTATGGTTATTGTGTCTATAGTTTCTTATAAGAGATAAAAACTATTATGTATAATATTTTCTCTAATTTATGAATGATATCATAATCCAAGGTAATACTAGAATCCCTAAATAAGTAAATTCAAAATTTTATTACAATTTCATTGAAAATATTTTGTAATAATTTATTTTTAATTATTTTCGATATACTACTAGTATTATAGACAAACATCACACATAAACGAAGGAGTAAGTTCTTTTAGAGATGAGAGGGAAGTATACATGGTGTGAGAATGTTTTTTAACAGAAAACATTGTTAAATAACTACTACGATTGGGATATAGTACATTATATGACATTATAAATGTATTTGGGGTGTGATGAATTAGTATCGTAATTCTTATATATTATTTTTAATCTACTTCTAAAGGATAAGTATAGTATGGGAAATAATTTTTCTATGAAAATAATGGGAATTACTTATGGTGATAGAATTTATATAGACGAAATGTATATTTGACTTCTTACTATATAATTAGTAATTTTTTCATAACTTTATCTGCTTTATTTAGATAATTTTTATTGCAATTTTCTCTAATAAATAAATTTTTTATTTTTTTATTAGTTAAAACCAATGTCACACACTCAAAACAATGAAAACAATCCCATATTGTTTTTATTGATTATGTAAATGACATATATAAGTAATTTTTACCATGTATGAATTGACCGCACATCAATTGGACACCTGATGTGGATGGTCTGACTCGGAGTATGTGTTTTCAATAAAAATGTAATATTTTACTTTAAAAAATATATAAAATTGATAATCCAAGAAAATATGATTGTATTGTTAATATATATCATGAATATTTTACTTAATTATACTTATTTAGTTTTTAACATTTTTATCTTCTTTTCAATGTTAATTTACTTATCATTTTTTTCTTATAAGTATTTTTTTCTAATGATCATGAAGTAATTACTTAATTAGAAAGGATGATTCACACATGTACTATGACCATTATATCTATAAGGATGAAGGGCACGTGGGGATACAATTTTTTTTGTTGTCCAATGCATCCAAATTTCTATGATATCAAACAATGACATTATTAGATAACTTAGAATGTTGAATTAATTATAGGATAAAAAGAATCATGGAATCAACCATTCTAAATCTGATATATGGTAGGCCTAGTATGAATCAAATTGAGTAGTTTCAGTTTAAAATTGAAATTTTCTAAATTTATTGTTCAATACTTATGTATAATTAATTTCATTAGAGTGACACTAACATAAGAATTGTTTTCTATCACATGTGGATTGTGTTTCTCAAGTTGGGGTGGTTTATTCGAAGCTGCTTTTTTTACGATAGATTGTACTTTGAGGATGAAACTATGATAATAGAAAACAATAAATGGGTCTATAATTATATATTAATCAGGAAAAGGGTAATTCCTACTACATAGATTGTTAATTTTAACATCATATTAACTACTTTTTTTAGTCAATATCCTTATCATTTTTAATAAATATCAATTTATCTATTTTATAAAGTTTTCTTGAAGTAATTTTTTCTCTCAACTATCTGTAGAATGAAAGATAAGAGAGAACATGTTCCTTTTGAATGGAAGAGGAACCCAAATGATATTTCAAATGTGACATGTTTAGAGAATAATATGGATATCTCATCCATACAAATGAAACATGATCTCTCTTTTATTGATTTATTTTGATAATAGAATGAAAAAGCATCCCATAATCAAATATACGATCCTCAATTAGATACAATGTCTAATATATATGACTTGAACAAAAAAATTGTATATAATTAAATTTTTACACCAAAACATACAACACATTCTCATTACTAAAAAACACATTAGGAATATATGATATTTAGGATAATGATACATAAGTCATTTTAGTGGTTTAAGAAATAGAAACACCAAAATTTCATACAATGTGTTCCCTGTATGATTAAAATTTTCTGTTATCATTTTATAATTTACATTTTAGTTTAAAATGTGCGCCACTCACTAAAAAATAAGAAAACAAAATATTTGATTGTCTTGATAATTTAGGAAAATGATTCATTAATAATTATTAACATGTGAAATTTAGTTTCATGTCAAACTGCGACATGATGTGACCACCATTACTCAAGGTTTGTGTGTCTTAATTAAAATGATATGTTTGTAAAAACAAAAATAATATAATCAAAACTGGGAAAAAGTTCAACTTGTTTTGGTACGATAGTAAAATAATCAATAATTCATTTTTTGACATATATGTATCACATTCACCTTATTTAATTTCATGTTGTAACTAGTATGACTCTATATGTATCTTTTTATTTAATTTTGACATTAATAAAAATAAAAACGAATTGTGATAAACTAAAATCCATGAGAACTCATTAATATTGTCTTGATACTTTAGGTAAATCATTCATATGTAATTTTTGAGGTGTAGAAATTATTTTAACATTAGTTTGATAATATTTGTTTTATTTATGATTCAAAGTGTCTGTTCTCTAATAAATATTGATATTTTAGTTCAAAACTTGTGTCACTAATGAAAACCCAAGAAAACACACTCAGATTTTATTGATAATTTAGAGAAATGATTCATAAAGTAATTTTTGATTTTTTGGAATCCGTCACATCTTAAACCAACCAATTAAGTGACCAGTATGAATAAAAGTTAATTTTTCTAGAATATAATGTAATTTTATAAAAAATTAAATTGAAATACTCCAAGCTAATAAAAAATTATCATATTATTTTCATAGATTAAGAAAATGATCAAAAAATTATTTGAAATTTGTGTGAATTATCTTCACCCAAATCTGATGTGCAGTGTGACCAGTATATCTCAAATTGTATGTTTTTTACTTAAAGGTTTCACTAATTTTAGTAAAAAATATAATTTTAAAACACAAATCCCTGAATACACATTGATATTAGTTTTATAATTTAATAAAATTATCCATATGTTATTTGTGAAATGTAAGAATCATCCACACCACAATACAATACATGATGTGCCCTATATGACTCAATGTGTCTGCAATTAGTGTAAAATTTAAATTTTAGATTAAAACATGCGTCACTCACAAAAATATGTGAAAAAAAACACTTTTATTTTCTTTAAAAATTAGGTAAATATTTCTAATGTAATTTGAGACCTATAGGAATCAGTCTCACATTAAAATGATAAATGATGTGACCAGTATTACTAAAAGTGTAATTTTTCAGTTTAAAATGACATGTTTTTTTATAAAAGTTACATAATGAATATAAAGAATTTTTTAATTATTATTTTAATAAATTATCAAAATGATACATAATCCATTTATGATAGGTATGAATCATCCTCACCTAAAATCGTATGTATGGTGTGCCTAGTATGACTATGTTTCTATCTTTTTATTTACAATTGAAATAAGTTTTAATAAAATGGGCATGTTACATACTCAAAAATGAAAAAAACACATTCATATTGTTTTGATACATTATGAAAATTATCCAAAGGTAAAAGTTTTTACATGCAGGAGTCTTCTCCACCTCAATCTGATTCATGGTGTTCTCGGTATGACTCAACATGTCTGTTATAAGTTTAAAATGTACATTTAAGTTAAAAAAGTGTTCCACTTGAATATATTAAGAAACCACAATCATATTGTCATTATAGTTTATAAAAATGATTCAAATTTCATTTTTTATCTGTAGGAATTAGTCTCATGTCAAAATGGTACATGATGCGATTGGCTTGACTAAAAGTGTGTGTTTTTTAGTTAAATAAAACATTGTTTTAAAAATCCTGATTGAAATATTGAAAACTAATAAAAATACATTTGTATTGTTTTTTTCTTTTCTAAAATGATGCATAATTTAATCTTTAGTTATAGGAAACATTCTCACCTCAATCTGATGCATAATGCGAAAAGTGTGACTCAATATGTCTTTAAAATTTAAGATTGACATTTGGTTCAGAAAAAAATAAATGTGACATAATAAAAAATATAAAAAACTAATATTGTTTTGATAATTTACTAAAATGATTCATATGTCATTTCTTACATTCAGAAATTAATCTCTAGACAATCTGATTGATGGTATTCCAGATATTTCAAAAAGTGTATGTTAGCAGTTTAAAATTGACATTTTAGTTCAAAAAGTGTGTTACTCACAGGAAAATATGATAACACAACCCGATTGTCTAAATAATCTATTAAAATTATTAAAAAGTAATTTGTGATGTGTGGTAATCTGTATCACATAACAAGGACACATAAAATGATCAGTATTACTCAAAGTGAGTGTTTTAGATTAAATTGGCATTTTACTTTGAAATAAGATTTTGATCACCATAACTGAGGAAAAAATAACCAATTTTTTCTCATCATTTTATGTCCTATTACATAGTTAATTTTCTTATCATTTTTATCATATAATTATTTAATAAATTTTCATAGATATTACTCTTAATGAAGAACATTAAATATCCTAATGTGCAAGAATCAACTACAATACAATCTAATACATGGTCTTCCTATTATGAATCAACATATATGTATTTAGTTTAAAATTTCCACCTTTTGTTTTATTTATTTATATATATTAGTATTAAAAAAATTTCGTATACAGGTAATTCTTCTTCTCCATCTAGGTTGGTTTGTTAGTGAATAACACGACCAGGGGTTGGGAGAAAAGGTCAAATTAGCATTGATTTTTATTAATGTATAAGATAATTTTTACTTAATCATGTAATAATAAAAATATTGATCCAAATTTATATAATATAAACTGTTTTGGTATTTTTTTATCCATTTTATTTCATTTAATTTTTTTCTTTAACATTTATATTCTATTTTTTCTATAGTATTTATGATGTAGTGTATTATAATTTTTACATAAAAATATAATAGAATTCCCCTTTATCAGTAGTATTGAAAGAGTTGATAATTTATCACATTCATTAGTTATATTAAAAGTGATGATAAATGGTACCATTATCATTTATTTTTAAAGTGATGATAAAAGTTAGATTTATCGGTTCTTTTTTCTAGCACTATTAAACAGTGCCTTTATTTATTCATTTATTTAGAAATGATAATGGTTGAATTCATTAGTTCTTTTGATAACACTGATAAATTGTGACATTATCCACAGTTTTATAGCATTTATAAAATCATAGGTATTATAATAATTCTCCATTTGTAGTGCTTTTTTTTCTGAGAATTCTCAATTTTAGCTCTATTAAGGGCTATATTTTCTATAGTTATTTTTGAAACATAAGTCAATTACAATTGAATAACCTGACATAAGAATAATTTATTTTGTAGTCATTTATAACATTGGAAAATTTTAAATAAAATTAATAATAAACATAATAAAGGTTCTTCCTGAAGTAAATAATTAACATAATATTTTCATTCCGGATGATAGTGAATGTACGTGATGATCCAGACTCAAGATAAGGGAATATTTATGAATTTAACTCCATTATATAATAATATAATATTATGAATAAAATCTATTTTATTTTTTTTTCTGAAATTCCCCTTTTATAAGTAATATTTTTTTCCATTCATACATCACGTTAGTCTATGTTTTAATTTTCTTTATTTCATCCAAGGTTATTTGATATGAAATTTACCAGATTGTAAAAGTTATTTTTCAATCACGTTTTTTTCTTGTAAATATTATCTTGAAACAATAACTTTCATATGGTAATATTTAATTTTAAATTATATTTCTATTATTAATACATAATTATTTATGATGGATAGTAATATTTCTTAAAAATATATCATTTTTACATACATTTTATACTTTAAATGTTATTTGATTAACTAGGGAAATATTGATAAATCCATATCATTTACTAAATGTGGATATTTGATAGTAAATAATATTTATTAAAGAAAAATATTGATTATTCTATATGTAAGTAATTATTTTGACATGTATATATCCATGATCATGGTTATAGATGGCCCCTCAATTGAGAAAAATGTCTCATGAGATAAATTAGTTGGCCAAATCATATTGGTTTTTAACTAATAGTTTTAAACTGTCTTGGGATAGATCTTAATTATAGAGGTTTTCTGAGGGTTTAAATAATGAAATCCAATAATTATGAAAATCCATCATTGAGAATAAAATTATTATTATTTTACATACTATTTTTTCTATGGTATTAAATTTTGATTCATTTCATTCTCAGTTATTTCTTAAATTTCATATGATTTCAGTTTTGTACCATGCTATATTGATTGTGCCTTATCTTATCATGATATTCAAGTAATTTAAATTGAGTTTGTTTTCACTTATTTATCATTATATACATATTATTAATTATTCATCATCAAATCCACTATTTTTAACTGTTACTAAACATTTTATAATCACCCTATTTTTTTCCTTTCCCTAGGATTTGAAGAAGAATTATTAGACTGAGTTTTAAAGGATTCTATTAATTTTATTTTTTATGTATTAGGTTTTATTTTCTATTACCAATCTAAAAGAGGTATCATGTTTATATCTTGTTCTCCAATACTAAAAAACCTATTATTCCTTTTTTATTTTATTGTTCATATATATGTTAATGTAGTTAAGCAGAGACCGTCTATTTGTTACTGGATTCAGGGTCATTACATCCCTTCAATTAATCATGTGGTTCTATCAACAAGTCAAAATCAATTCTCAAATATATAAAAAACATTTCAAACATGGTTCATAATGAATACAACATCATTAATAAGTCCAATGTCACTATAATATCCCCATTTTAGTTTATTTCAAGCCATGAAACTCATCTAGTTACATTTCATGGAAAGAAATATCTCACGTATGATATAAAAATTATAGCCTTTGACATTTGAAATGTTTCATGAAACCAAAATGCATGATACTTTAGAATTAATAAGAGAAATCCAGCTCTTAGTTACATGTAATATTTTATACAAGTAAATAAATATTCTCTGTATCAATAAAAATACTAACACCATAAAATGTTTGTTGTAATGTCCTGGTTCCAGAAGTCACCAAGAGATTCCCCATACATAGTTAGTCACATGGACTGAAGCGCATTTCCCCTAATGTCAGATTCATTCAACTAGCAGCGAGGGCCTTAGGTGTAATAGTGGGGAAACTATGTCCTCATTGGTAGTGTAACACAGAGGAAGAGAAAAAAATAACAATAGTAGAAGTAGTAATAATGGAATACAACAGTAAACAGTGGAAGAATAATAGTAATAAGTACTTCGAGCATATATATATAATGATGCATGATACATATTTCTAGAAAAATAGCCAAAAAAGTCACAATGAAAAAATATTGTACTAAACCAATGTACAAGAAAAATAGTAAAGAGGACCACATCATCGCAAGTCAAAGCTTGGTCCCATGCCCTCCAGTTCCAAAGTAGTCATGTGCTAGAGGTAGAAGGGGGATTTCCCTTATCTATACCTAAAAAATATAATCTGTTTGGGCCCAAAAGCATGGCTCAATGAGGGTGTGAGACTAAATATTAGTAGGCAACCACCAATAGATTTGTTCCTAATAGTTAGTGAATATATATGGATGTAAATAAACAAAATAGTTAGTAAACAATGAAGTTCCCAACAGGTACAATTCCACAGTTTCAAATAATTCAGTTAAACATAACAAGTAATTATATAATCTCAAACAAGTAACCCTCTTGGATGTACTCATAGCCTATCCCCTCTAGTCCTACATTGTAAACACAACCAACCCTATGGGATGTGAACACTGTCTAACCCATACGGTTCAGCTTTAGTATAGACTCTATAGTGAAGCACTTTCCATAAATTATCCCTATAGTCTTGTATCGGTAACAAAATGCACTCAGGGAAAGCACTTACGTCAGATTCCCCCTGTAGCCAATGTCAAGTAACTACAGACACTCTGAGGAAGCACTTCTATTGATTCCACATATGGTCTCACATTATGACAATAAAAACATACACTTTGGAGGAGAACTTACGTCCATTCTCCCTATGGTCTACTACACCAGCACTTCACAGACCTGTGTAAGTCAAACAAGCATGGAAATGCACAACGTCCAAGGTAAACCTCATAAACTACTTAGATAAAAGTCTACAACATAACAGCCTGGTAGATAAACAAAACTCTATCATACAATACAAGGAAGAGGAAACAACAAGGAAGCCTAACAGTCTTAGAAAGACCAATTATTCATAAACAAAACATGCAGGGGAAATCAATTCCAACGAATATCAATAAACCAAATTCCCATTCTATTAACCTCTAATCCAGCATACAAGAATAGCCAACAAATTTACATGGATAAAACTATACACACACAGTACCCTGATCAAGGTTATTGGGCACTTTGGCACATATAACACAAATACATTCAACAAAAAGGCAAAAACCACCTACCACATTGTTTCACGATCATTATATGTGAACCTCCATCATTGAATCACCCCATAACACTATAGATCAACAAAAAATTTCAAAATGTTCAACTGAAGATAACGTGAGAACAATGAGGAATTAGGAAACTAAGCTCTAGCAGAATAAATTACATTCTGAGGTGATCCCAATGCAATCGACGGCGGTTGATTCGGAGAAAAGATGGTCAATCAGGGGCTCGAGAAAAGATCATGGACGAACTGGTGATATCTGATAAAACTTACCTATAAGGAGACAATCTTGTCCTTCAAATGAAACTCTAGTGCATTTTTTGTAAAACATAAAGTACACAACATGTACTTTATCCGTACACAATGTTTACTTGCCTTCACCGGCCCCCGCATTAGGCGGTCTCCAGGTCACCACACACGGTCGTGTGTAGGTCCATTACACGGCCAACACTCGGCTACCTGTAGTAACCAAGTACATAAAGTGTACTAATAATGTACATGGAATGTAACATAGAAATGTTAAGGAATTTCCTCTTTATCTTAAAAACACTAGAAAAGGAAAAGTATACCTGAAAATGTGATCTAGGTTCTTACAAACATCCCCCCTTAAATAAATCTATAAAAACATTTCCCTAGCAATGCGGTATTGAAGAAGAATCCCTAAACAGCTCCTACCACTATGATCTTATATCAGTATCCCTCTCTAAATTATCATCTTGTACTCGCACGTGCCATTATAGCACTCATACAAGAGGAATAGAACTGCCACGATGAACCTTCGTACTGCGATAAAAAATCAGGATATGATGCTCCTCGAATGAGGCATCCATCTATAACTCAACCTCCTCAGGTTGAAAAACATGTGACATGTTTGAGAAGTAATTTTAAAGATGAAATATGTGGAAGTATTTGGGCATAGATCAGTACCACTGAGGTAACTGCAACTGGTAGGCAACCGTCCCAACTCGCTCCAAGACCTCAAACGACCCAACGTACCTTGGAGAAAGCTTACCCTCTCTCCTAATGCTCATGTGTACCAACCTTAGTGTGACATGTAGGAAAACCAGATCCCCGACCTTGAATTCTATAGGTCATCACTGTTGATCAACATAAGACTTTTGTTGAGACTGTGTTATTACCATCCTCTTCTGAATCAACTATATCTGCTCAGTGGTCTCCTATACAAGATGAGGTCCCATTATAGCTGCCTCTACTGCCTCCAACCAACATAAGGGTGATCAGCATGGCCTACGGTACAAAGCCTCAAAAGGTTACATCTGAATAGTTTCTTGAAAACAATTGTTCCAAGAAAACTCCACAAGTGGTACGTACCTCCCCAAGAACCACCAAAACCCTGGATGCATACACAAAGCATGTCCTCAGGAACCTGAATCATATGCTCATTCTGGCCATCTGTCTAAGGATGATATGTTGTAATGAAAGGTACCTATGTTCCCAAGTCCTTCTATATCCCCTACCAAACTCAAGAAGTAAAATGTGTGCCCATATCTAAGACAATGGAGTGTGGAACCCCATGTTAACATACAATCTCTTAGATGTACAACCTTCCCAGCTCATCAACACTGAAGGTTTTCTTTGATTGGAAAGAAGTGAGAATAAATCATGAGTCTATCAATGACAACCCAAAATGCATCATTCCCTCAAGGAGACCTCATTTAACCCATCACGATGTCTATCATGACATCGTTTACTTTACACTCGGGAATAGGTAACTACTGCACAAGCCCTGTGTGTCGCTGATACTCCGTCTTCACCTGTTGACTGGTGGAACACCTCATGAAGAACCCAGTAACATATCCCATCTTACATAGACACCAATACTGACAGT
Source organism: Viscum album (assembly GCA_963277665.1). NCBI lineage: Eukaryota > Viridiplantae > Streptophyta > Magnoliopsida > Santalales > Viscaceae > Viscum > Viscum album. The sequence continues at coordinate 1,107,687,032 of OY728140.1, forward strand.
TTATATCACAATACATCTTGGTGACAGAAGGAAGAATTACCCAAACTGAGGAATTAATGTCCTGTATCAACTCCTCATGTATGTCTACTGGCACGCATACGCGCACATGAAAATGCAAGATATCATCCTCTCCTATGGTCTATCCAATAATATGAACCTCTCCAAAAACTATTTCCCATAGGACTAGGCCTTTAGAGTCTGATATAATTCTCATTATCACTCGATTAAGAAGAGTAGAGGTAACCACTAAAGAAGAAAGAATTGTTTTACCCTATTTGTCATGCACTACAAATGCATCTCAAAGAACATATCCATAAGATACAACTCACTACTGGACTCCTGAACTGCCTGTATCTAATTCCTTTTACTCAACGCATCTGCCACTTCATTGCCTTTCCCTAGATTATAGGTAAGCTCAAATTCAAAGGAATGATGGTACTCAGCCCACCTTCATTGTCCCAAATTCAGGTCATGCTGAGTGAAGATATACTTGAGACTTTTATGGTCGGTGAAAACCAAAAAATTATCTTTCCATAGGTAGTGTCTCCAACAGCGTAAATCATGAACAACTATAGGTAGTTTGAGATTGTTCTTCGAGTAGTTCCTCTCAATTGGCCTCAACTACTGAGAACCGTATGCATGGACTCTTTCTCCCTGCATGAGCACAGCTCTCAGATCAACACCTGATGCATCATAATACACAATGTAACTCTTGACCGGATTTGGAAATACTAGAATAGATGCTGAAGTCAACCTTCACTTCATCTTAGGAAAGTCTGAATCATTAGAATCTGAACAGAAGTAATTTTCACCCCTCTTAGTCTGGCCTGTTAGTGGCACTGCTAAGGGTGCGAAGTCCTATATGAAATGAATGTAGTATCAAGCCCTCCATAGAAAATATCATACCTCAATCTCATTATTCGGCTATTACCAGGAATCTACAACACTCACTTTATCTCGGTATACTGATACTCTTGTCTCTGATATAACATTACCCAAGAATTGAATCTGATCAATCCAAAAGTGTCATTTTGAGAGTTTAGCATATAACTGATGCTCTATCCGTGTACTCAAAACGATCTCATGATGGGTATCATGGTTGTGTCGAGTATGAGAGTACACCAAGATATAGTCCATGAAGACGACCATGAAAGAATTAATGTATGGATGGAATACTTGGTTCATTAGTGCCATTGAAACCTCATAATGTGTTCGTGAGACTGAACGGCGTAACCACATACTCATATAGACCATACCTACATCAGAAAGATATAAGAGGTATACCAAATGTTTTAACACACAACTAATGATAACTTGACCTCAATTCAATCTTTGAGAAGACATAGGCTCCTCGACGATTAAAAAAGAGATCATCAATCCTTGGCAGGGGATATCGATTCTTGACCGTCAACTGGTTCAACTTATGATAATCCACAAAAATTAGGATATTATCATCCTCCTCCTTCACAAATAGAACATGAGAACCCCAAGGAGAAGTAATGGGTTAAATGGAACCCTTTTCCTACAACTCCTCCAACTCCTTTTTTAGCTCATGCAACTCTTGTATAGCCATACTATATAGAGGAATGGAAACTTATGCCGCTCCTGGCACAAGATCAAACGAAAAGTGCTCCTACATATTCAGAGGAAAACCTGAAAGGTCCTCTGGAAAGACGTCCCTGAAACGATCCACCACTGGGGGAAATTTCATATGTGAATTCCACTAGTCATTCAGATATAGACTAGAAATCATGGTTGTAACTCCTACCAACCAATGATGATTGGGTTGCGCTGTGCTCTCCTAGACATCCCATTCGCCCTTATTAAAAATGATCTACGCTATGGAGATGTGAAACTCACCCAATGATGATAGAAATTAAAAACTATCTGGAAGGGAACTAACCAGTCAATTCCAAGAATGAAATCATTGTCTTTCATCTTTAGGACATAATGGTTCCATAACAAGTGACACTGATACACCACAAGAGGGAATTCCTTGAACTGACTTACAGTAGTCGTTCTTGTCCCCAATGGTGTTTCCAATGTCAATACATCAAAAAAAGTAAAGACACATATCCCAAGGCTCTCCACAACAGAAAGAGATATAAAGCTATGGGAAGCCCCTGTATCGAAAAGATCAGATGCTAAAACTGAGGCACCTAGAATTGTACCACGAACTGTAGTGGGTTTGAGATCATGCTTCTGTTGGGTCTACTATACTACAAAATTCTAACCGGCACTGCAACCCTGTGACCCTGCCTGACCACACTGAGCTAAACAGCCGAAAGAACTCTAGTACCGAGGCTTATGAGAAACTGGTGGTTCTACTCATGAATGAGGAGTCATTGAAGACCCCTTTTCACCAGCTGCTATTTAGATGATTTGATATAAATGTTATAGATGACCCATTTTTCTGCAAGATTGGTACTCCAATGGGTCTCTCGGGAAATTAGGCCTCGTATTCCCTCTCTTTACGCATAGGTAGAACACCACCTGGATACCAGGAGAAGTGTCCCACCACTTTGGATCAACGCTCGAAGACCCCCTGTGGTGCTCCATACTTTTGGAAGGAGGAATAGAATCTCTATATGTCGAAGCGCTCTGGCTCACAACCCCAGAATCTGTCAAATTTCACATTGTGATCAATGCCTGGTTGACAATAGAAGTGATGAAAGTAAACCTGAAGATGTTCACCTACGATCATATGTAATGCCTCAGACCATCCTCAATCATTATTTCCAGGAATAATTCGTCACCTCCTGGAATTGGTGTGAAGAGTTATAGCTTAGTCAAACAAGAAGAATACACCCTGAATGAGAAAGTACCCTACTCCAGACTCATGGAATCCAATGCTCGATCTCCCCTCAAGGTCTCTGAATAGAAGTAGTCATAGAAGGCATGCTGGAACTCATACCAAGCCATAATGTGCTGGAATCCTACCTGTGAGATCACATCCCACCATCTCTTTGCAGAATCCCAAAGCATGTATATAGAGAGCTTGACAATCCTCTTTGGAGGAATATCCAGATGATCAAAGATGGAATGCGTGGTTTCTAACCATTACTATGAAGACTAAGGTCCTCCTTTCCCTGTAAAGAAGGGAGAATGTTGTTGCCGAAAGACCCACACGAAGTCTTTCATAGAAGGGGTTGGAATCAGTACTCCCAAGATGGTCTGCATGAACCTCATGAATCCCTCTGGGAACTGTGCATTAGCACCATTGTTTGGAATTATGGTTGTTGTCAAGACTCTCACAACTTGAGGATTTTCTGCTAGTCCTTGATCAGTCATGTCTGGTGTCTAATCATTTCCCTGCAACCGGCAAACAACTAGAGGATGTCTCTATTGCATGACTCTGCGAGGGAAAGTGCACACCATATATCAAGATTAATAGGGGATGATACATAAAAGGGTAATGAGGGAACCTGAGAAAGAAAGAATTCATGTTTTTAAGAACATGAATACCCAATGTGTTCCCTTAATCCTTTCTCATGGGCATGTACCTATGCCAAAACTAGTCATGTAACATCCCATACAAGGCGTGTTGTCCTTAAACACAACGTGCACATGAATCCTCTTCCCCTTCTTGAGTTCCCTTACCTAGATAGACCATGAATTTATCTTAGAACAAGACTAAATGTTGTGTTTGTTCTAGAAATAGCATGTACGTAACGAGCTACACCAACACGTGTTGTTAGTGACATGGCCGGTTACACGGCTCACACTACACGGCGTGTTCCAGATGGACACGACATGTACTAGGAAGACTTAATTGACCCGTTTTTTTTGTAACATGGTCAGATTACAGGGATTACACTACACAGCGTGTCTAAGACTGACACGGTGTGTATTAGAGAAGACTCAACCGACCCGTGTTGTTAGTGACACGACCGAGTACACGGTTCTACAACCCGACGAGTACATATGGTACACGGTGTGTACTACCAAGGATTCCAAACCCCGTGTCTCTACCCACATATTCTAGGACACAGTTAGAGACTACATGGTGTGTACATATAGTACACGACATATACTTAAGAAAAAGAGTATCTTCCCGAACAGAATAACACATTGAATGTATGCAACATTACACGTTGTGTATTCTGGGTTATCTGGATAATAATCCATAGAAACTACTCCAGAACCCAAAAAAACACTGAAATGAACCTTTAAGGTTCCAAATTTAGATATGTGAGGGCCCATACTCTCCACGAATCAATTCATGGCATCTTATACATGTTATAAACAAGCATAACAGATGGATGATCCACCATATTCTGATCCATGAGGTCCCATAACAACTCAAGAATCGAAGTTTGGTATTCATAAAAACAAAATATTACACAACCAATACCCTATTAAACAGTAGGTATTTTTATCATGGAATCTATCATAACAACATGCATATCAAGCACAACAAATATCACAACAACATCCAATCGCTAATGCACCCTAAATTGAATGACAAGAATGCATGATATGTGATCCTTATAATGTTCCTATATGATGCATGAGATTTTATACCATCATATCATAGGGTTGAAACTGAAATATAACCTCAATAACAACAACAATAACATCACAAAACATATGAATCACCGAATGGTGAAAATCAAATCAATTGTAAATTTGTAATACCAGAAAACTTGCAACAAATGAGGTAGATTGGATTTTCGTTGTACATGGATTAGCAACTCTTGGGCATAGCTTATTACCAAGAACCTATTCCTTATTATCCATGTCTATAGTCTCTGAACAGTATGTCAGGAAGAAAATTATTCCTTTGATAACACTTTGTAACGTACCAGTTCTCAAAGCCTCCAAGAGACTCCCCGTACCCGATTGGTCACAAGGCCTCATGTTTATTTCCCCTAACGCCAGACGCTTCCGACTAGCAACGAGGGAATAGGGTGTGATTATGGGGAATCTATGCCCTCATTGGCAGAGTAACACAGCAAAATAGAAACATATAACAATAGTGGAAGAATTAATAAAGGCATACAATAGTAAACAGTGGAAGAATAATAGTAGTAAACAGCTGGAACACTTATATATAATGATGAATGATACATATTTCTAGGAAAATAGCTAAACAAGTCACAATGATGAAATATAGTAGTAAACTAATTTTCACAAAAAAATACTAAATAACTCCACAGCATCACGATCCACAGCTCGGTCCCATGCTCTCCAGATCCAAAGCAGTCAAGTACATGAGGTAGAAGGGCCCTTTCCCTTACCTATGCCTGCAATAATATAATCTGATCAGGCCCAAAAGCATATCCCAAATAGGGTGTGAGACTAAATCATAGTAGGAAACCACCAAGAGATATGTGCCTAATAGTTATCGAATATACATGGCTGGTAATAAAAAATGAAGCAGTAAACAAGGGAGTACTCAACAGTAACAGTTCCACAGTTTCAAAGCATTCAGTTCAACATAGCAAGTAAACAGATAATCTCAAATAGGTAACCATCTGGGATGTTCTCATAGCCTATCACATCTGGTCCAACCTAGTAATCACTAGAAACCCTTTGGAAAGTACACACAGTCTGTCCCCTCTAGTTCAACATTAGTATAGAATCTCTAGGGAATCACTCGTCATCAATTCTACCTATTGTCTCATATCGGTTACTAAAGGTGCTCTGGTGATGCAAATTCATCACATTCCCACTATGGCCAACGTTGAGGAACTACATACACTCTGAAGAAGAATGTACATCAATTCCCCCTTGTGATCTCGCATTGTAATAGTAAAAACATACACTCTGAAGAATCCCTTACGTCCATTCTCTCTATGGTCTACTACACCAGGTTCTCATGAACTTATGTAAGTATATAAAACATGTAAATATGTGACAACCGATGTAATACTCAGAACTACATGGCTTACAGTCTACAACATAACAAAATGGCAGATAAACAGAACTCCATCATACAATACTAGGCATGGGAATCAACAATGTAGCCTAACAGGCTAAGCAAGACCGATAGGTCATAAACAAATCATGAATGGGAAAACACTTCCAAAGAATTCAAATTAACACTATTCTCATTCAACTAACCACAACTACAACATACAATCATAGAGGAAATAAACAGGGATAAAACTGTAAACAAGAAATACCCTAATCAAGGGTATTGGGTACTTATGCACATATAACTCAATGACTTTCAATGGAAAGGCACAAAACCCTACCTTGGTGTTTCAGAATCATTATACATTAACCTCCAGCCTTGAATCTCCCAAGAATACCATAGATCTACAAAGACACTCAAAAATTTCAACAAGAGATAACCTGAGAACGAGGATGAATGACGAAACGAAGCTCTAGAAGAAGAAAGAGAATATTGAGGCGATCCCAATGCAATCGACAATGGTCAATTTAGAGAACAGATGCTTGGTCGGGGGATCAGGGAAATATCACATTCGTACGGATGATCTCGAGCAAACTAGACCTATAGGGAGATTGTTATGTCAATCAGATGCAACCCCAGTGTGTTTAATGAAAAAATAAACGGCGTGTACACACCTTCTCCAGCCCCAACATTTAGAGGTCTCCTGGTCACCACACATGGTCGTGTGCACGAACGTTACATGTCCATCACCCGGCTACCTATGGTAACTGAGTACATTGTGTTTATTAATAATGTACATGACGTGTACTTAAGATTTTTCTAGAACTATGCCTTTTTTTCTTAAAAACACCACAAATAGAAAAACAAACATGAAAATAAGATCTTGGTTCTTAGTTTTTTCACCAAATCCATATTATTAGTATCCATTAAAATAGAATATCGTGAAACAAAATGAATTTCTTCTCGATTAACATCTTTAGGAAAAATGTTATCTACAAATAAAACAATTTTGAATTATATATCCCCCTTTAAAAACATTATCAAAAGAACATTGGGATACATATCAATGATTATTAATGATGTAGGAGTGGAAAAAATGATATGTAACCACATAAAATCAAATATATAATTAGGGATAACCATGGTAAAAATATCATAAAAATTTAAATTAGTTGGAAACAGTTCAACCCTGATGTATCTATTGTCCATCAACTCTATAATAACATTAAATATTTATTTATACTTTTATATTGAGTGTGTTTCATAGGATTTTTAGAAATTTATATAGAATATTGATAATAATAATTAATTCTGATTGGTATTTATAGTTTCACACTAAAATAATCTAACTACCAATTCATCTAAAATAATGTAGTGCATAAACTAACATTCAAAACATATATGACACTCATTTTATATGGTGTTTCTAATTACTATTTGATGCATTACTAACTCATAGATCTATACCCCTAATAGAAAATACCATAAAAATATTACTTCTGTCAACACATTTACCAAACAAGTATGCATCTTTGAATCTAAAAAGATTTATGTATTTTATTTATTTTAATAAATTTCAATTCGATAAACCATTTCAAATTTCCCAATATTTGTTTAGAGTATAGAAAATATGAATCCTCAGTATATATCTAATATTGAGAATAAATACTCATAATATATAAAACATTTGGTCAAGTTGTTGTGGGATAATGTATAATGCCAATTTATTTTATAAACTCCCATTTATTGATAATTTTAAATACATTAACATTTGATATTTGTTATCCTAATTAAAAGGTGTAGGCCCAAAATTTTTTCCCTCATTCAAGAAAAAGTTCCTAAAAATTTACAATAGTTTTCTTTATATAATAAAATATTTCTTTCATTTAGAATAAAATGTAAATAAGAAAAATATATCATTTCCATAAAGACAGACATTTGAAAATATTGATATATTTATGTGGGATATTATTTATAGTTGTTATCCTGATCTCCTACGTGAATAATAACATCATCATAAACCATTTTAATATGTATAAATGATGTATGTTATTTGTTGAACATGTTGCTGTCCATTTTTTGTTTGATGAATTTAAATTCATTTAGGTTACAATGATGATCTGAATATCGGTCCTTCGGTTCCTATTTTAAGCCATATAGTGATGTCATCAATTTTCAAACCACTTTTCCATTATTACTATCCAAAGAATCATATTTAATAATATATAATAGTTCTCAAATATGAAAATTTATGAAATTATACATTAAATTTATCTTATTGATTATATAATCTATAAATGATTTCTTGGAAAGGAACATCTCTGTTCACTAGTGTAAAAAATGTTTTTTACGTGGGTAATTATACATTTTTACGTCATTTATTAGCTGATGTTAGTAATGGAGACATTATAAATATTTCTTTAAATTAGTTATTTTAATATCGAAGTAAAAAAATAAATTTGATGTGTTTTTCGCATCGGTTATTTGAGATCCGATGTGAAAAACCCTTCAAAGGCTCGATTTATTATGATTGTTATTTAACAACCGACGTAATATATTGCACCTATAAAGAATTTTTCACATCAGTTATACAATAACCTACATTAAAAAGGAAATATGACATCGATTATTAAATAACTGATGTAAAAAACCATTCTCTTTGAATTTATTACATCGGTTATGAAATAAAAAATGTAAAAAACTACCCCCATGTATTTATTATGCCCTTTATAAAATAACCAATGTAAAAACAAGTCATGGAATATTTTTCACATCGGTTATAAATTAACCAATGTGAAAATTTTATACAACATCGTTTATTAAATAAATGACGTAAAAAACCATTCTATATGAATTTATTACATCAGTTATAAAATAAACAATGTAAAAAACAATTTTTAAACCGTGAAACCATTACTTTGCTCTTCCAAAGTAAACATGAAATGAGCAGAAATGGGACCAAAAGAAGGCTAAAACCAAACCAGAATCCATACCAAAAAAACAACAGAACTAGACCAAAACAAGAAAAACTAGAGACAAATAAAACATCCACATATATAACATACAAACCGTATAGTTTCAATTAAAAATACCTAAATCCATCCAAAAAACTAAAAAATACACAATTAATATTACAATACATATAATTAGATTTCACACTACAAATAAAATAACATCCAATCAAACCTGTAAAATAATTTCACCATTCCACTTGTACGTGTTTAACCTCTAGAGAACTATAGTATTGAGGGTCATCAAATAGATACAAATTAAAATGAAATTAGTAAAACTGTATAATGAATAAATCAAATGATATATTACGGAAAATTTTGTATGTAAATATAACCTTGTAAAATATCAAAAGTGTTCCAGTTGTAATTATTTCATACATAAATCTTAACATAAAATATCTGTGTTCGATGAAACCTTTTTGTTTATTACAATTCTATTGAAATGAGTGTTAATTAAAAATATCATATTTATGTAGTACATTGTTAACTAAAATTTATAAATGGATATTAACCTTTACTTTTACATATTTGATCTTGGAAGTCTTTCTCATTTTGTTTTTTCAAAAGTAGGCCCAAAACCTGATAGAAAATAATATAAATGGGATAAATTTAAAATTCATTATAATTTAAAAAACTATTAGAAAATTGAAACATACATTTCTCCTACGTATTCTTAAAACATCCCCACAAATCACCATGGATAGAGAATATCTAAAAATGTGTTTTCTCTATTGGACAAAAAAACCTAACATCCAATGATCAGTGATATAAATGAAAATTTAAGGTAAGTTGTTATTTATGTTAAACGACATAGAACACCTTTCAAGATATATTTTTCATACCTCTCACAAAAATGAATCATCCAACACTACATGATTATATTTTGTTTTTATATTTCTGCAATATAAAGTGTCCATTATTCATCATCCAACGAATGTGCTTCATTAGAAATCATATGCGGGGCCATAAATCCATATACATCTTTCTTTTCATTCTTCTCACACATATTATAAAGATAACTAATAGAAAATAGACATAATTATACCTTTTTAATATATATAATGTAGGGAAAGGTGTAGAGACTTACATGGAAAAAGATGAACCATATTGATGCCCAACATAGCTCTAATAACAAGCTTCATGATATCATTCTTCACAATACCCACATTTATTGCACATCACAAAACATTAGCATTCATTGGAAATGAATAATAATCCACCAAAAAATTTGAATATCATGAACATATGTCAATTCTACTAGAATCTGTATCTAATGTCAATGCCATTTGTCTTTTTTGTTGTCTATACATTATGTATTTCCTTTTATGTATTCATGTAAAAAAAATAAAAAAACAAATTAGAGTCCAAAAGTTAAGAAAAAATTAATAAAAAATAAAATAAAAGATATAACAAATATACCTCTATGATAATGAGTCATAGAATTATGGATGGCCTAACTAAAAAGTGGCTGATACTTTGTCCAACTATCATAACCTCATCTGTCTGTAATGGTACTCGTGCTGATCTATCTATAATATCTTGTACAGTGACCATATTTTGTACTACATCTAACTATTGATGATGAACTATATCTGACTTAAAATATACCCACCCATATGAAACTATATGATAGTGATGATCATCAACATACAACTCACAATAAGTAGAATGCTTTGTCAGAAGAGTTGGACAAAAAATGGGGTCCACATACTGAGGTTGAGGATAACTAAGGGGGTATGAAGGTAGGGTAGAGGGAGCTGCTGGTGGAGGGGGGGATAAATAATGCGGTCTATAGGGGGAGGTAGAAGAGTGGGAGCTGAAGTATAAAATTGTCTTTACATGTCTACAAAAATATACTATATCAACACAAAAATCTTTTCCCACATCATCTAATTAATATTATTAACATCAGCCACCGTTGATTCTATTTTTAATAAACACACTCAATAGAAGAATTTGAAGAATGTGGAAAAATGTTTCTTATAGATACACCCATCAAGTATCCTTGTACACAACTGAGGATTTTGGGCATTCCCAATGTTGCAGATCAAATATCATTCCTCCCAGAAGCTGTAAAACCCCCATGTATGCTCTTTTTCTCAAGATAATCCTATATTGATTAATTAAAAATTTATGTAATGATTCAATGTAAATAAAAATAGAATTATCTTAAATAAATAAAATAAATATCTTTAAATCCTCTCATCTATGATTCTTAATTATGCCAATATATATTTCCCCTTTTTTATAATCCAAGATCTCTTCTATTTTTCATGTCTAGATAGAGGGGATGGAGGGAAAACCTCTTCAGAGCTTGGAGACTCAGATCTTTTTTTTGGTAATTTTTCTGCAATCATTTGTTCTTCTAATAAACTATAATCTCTTTGACATAAACTACGAGGGTATACAATTTTAGATTGGATATCCTGATGAGATTTCATTGTCTGCTATAAATTAAGAATAAAAAATCATTAACAAAACATTAATAAAATCAATTATATAAAAAATATTATACAAGATTACATTTTCTTTAGAAGAAATGATTCTTTTCTTCTACATTAAACATATTGTGTCCATCTGTTTACATATTTGAAAGGATATATATTACATGGATTATCATGTTTCCTGTGATGAAAGATGAAATCAGATGAGATGGTCGATTTGAAATCCCTGTATATCCTACCATATATCGATAAAAATTTCCGCCAAACTCCTCCAGTGTTAGGAATAGAAAAATTTCATCTAATAAAGATGAGGTTAAAAAAATATACTATAAACATTTAATTATTAGTCAAACATTAAAAAAATATATTAACAAAATTGTCTCCCACAACTAAGATATTATCACATTGTCCACACTTCTCCAATCATTATACAAAATTATTACTTTCCTTTTACCTTGTGTTGATACAAAACTCTTAAAATATTTTTAATTTTGACCTCTACGAATATCATTCCCATCAGACTCAATGAGTACCCTCTGGTCTAAGATATGGGAATGTGATAATTTTGATAAATATGTGCAGCCACGTTTTCCAACTCTTGAACTATTCTTCGTCGTTATGGGAGAACATGGGGAAGATTGCGGAACATCGAGAAAAGAATGTGAATGTTCTTAACTAAAGGTATGGTAATAATGATTATATCTAGAATCATGTGGCTGATCAAATTGTTGATATGTCAATTACCTTTAAATCAAAAAAAAACATTATTTCACAAATATACTAATTCAAATATTAAAATACAAATATAAACAAGAAATTTAAAATAAAATGATGTTATATTATAGTAAACCTGGTAAATATGGTAAGCATGTTAAAAAATAGTAAATATGGTAAACATGTTAAACCTGATAGTGTAATTTTCATTCAACAAAATCAATAAATATATATGTTACATGAATGTAAACTATAGTAAAAAATGGTAAACAGGGTAGACATTTTAAACATGGTAAAGTAATTTTCATTCAACAAAATCAATTGATATATAAGTTAAAAAATGGTAAACATGAAAAACTAAATGAAAAAAAATAAAATAAAATCTCTACTTATTTTTTTAAATACATGTTTTAATAAAGAAAAAATTACAATTTCAGACATTTTACGAAAATAGAAAATTTAAACTAGAAATAAACAAATGTTACATTTAATTTTAGGAATGTATAAATTGATTTTTTTCCCAAATGAATTCTTCATGATTGTTCCTTATGGAACAAACCACATCCTCAACACGCTCATCATTATTTTCTATTAATCTTTCAATTGAAGTATGGATATCACATAAATCGAAATTTTCATAAAGTTGATCCTGACCAACATATTTTTTTCCTTGTAAAAAAATAGACCATTGAATATCTTATGGGTGAAATTGATAGAAAATGTATTTTTATGTGTTCCCATTATAAAATAATATGTTATGTCTTCCAATGTATTCATATTAAAAAATTTCATTCCAAATTCTTCGGGTCAGACACTATTGTTACCGATAAACCATTTCTAGTTAAAAATATTAATTTTACATTTAAATTAATCAAAATCTTATATTCCTTAAATGACTCCCTAATATGAATTTAATGTATAAAATAGATTTTTTTCTTTAGAACTCAAAAAATTCATTTCTTCTGCAAACAACAATACACCACTATTCTGAATCGCACTTCTTTTGTCCTGGGCTTTCTTATGAAATGTATATCCATTAATGTCATAATAAGACCATGTTATCAGACATAATATTTGACCACCCACTAACCATATTAATGTCTCGAACACATCTGATCTACCAAGAATGATATTTTTAAACCACGTGAAAAATGTTTTGTTGTGCTCATTCAAAATCCACATTTTATTATTATTTGGATGACATTGTTTCAACTCATTAATATGCAATGTGATATATGGTTTAGTATTATCTTTTTTATTCAATATATAAAAATATACCTTCTTCATCTATTCAGCAGATAACGATTTGACTTTAATGTAATGCCCCAGCTCCCGAGTACCTAGAGCTGGTTCCATATAGTGGACCGAATTTGGTTCAGGCTCTAAGAAACTACTTGCTTCTGAAATGTTTCTTCTGGTAACAACTGATACCTGAAATTTTTATTTCGAAAACATAGGGTTAGCATACGAATTCCCTGTAAGGGGTTTTAAAAATAACACACTATACCCAAAATGACATTTTAGAACATTCATTAAAATTTCCATAAAATATTTTAGTTAAAATTATGTAACACATTAAAAATACCATGAAAATTATCTAAAGGATATAAGTTCATAATTTAAAACGTACTAACATTATCATAATTAAATTGTAATTCCCCGACCCCAGCTACCCAGAGTCGGTGAATTACTTCGTAACATTGGCATGATCACAAGAAAGATCAAATCTCGAAAGACTGATTGGTTTAGTAGCCTTGGAAACACCAGATATATTCATAAGTTTTACATTACATCATAAAATGAAAAACTACTACAACAACATAATGTCTCTACAGTCCACACTATTATCCCCTCATAATATCCCTACAGGTCATTCATAATTTACTTCTTCACTTCCTGGGAAAAATAAAACATAGAAAAGGGGTGAGCTCAAATGCCCAGTAAGGATAACAATATTGCAGAAGCTTTCATAAATAAACATAAAAATTTAAGGCAATGTATAACTAACACAAAAGACTTTTAAACTTGAACATCAACATAATATGGCAAAAGTAAAATGAGATAATTCCATTCACTTCTTCACATGGATATTCTACTGGTCGAATAATCACATCCAATATCAATAACCACTTTCATAATGATGGAATGCATAATGCCAGACTATCATAACCACGTAGCCAAGGCCTCGTGCCAAGACCACAAATAAGATTTTGTCAAGGCCTCGTGCCAAGACACTAGTTTGTCTCATGAGACCTGCTGATGCATCGAGGAGCTATAGCGGGCTCCACCCGTCACTTATTAAGTCCAATATATTTCTCATATGAATAGGTTTAAACATATCATAAACCATAACATAATCTTATCACATAAAACATGCTTAAAGGAAACATAACAGTTCCACATTTCAATCACAAGATATAAATACAACACATTGATATAATAAAAACACTTTCAAAACCATTTTCAATACCAAAATAAAATAAAGTTAAAACATTGTATTTATTTTTCATTAAAAAAATGATGGCTTGTAGAGGAAGCCGAAACTCAAATAATGGTCATGGCGGCGGAGAAGTCGTTGTCGCCGCATAAGTACGGAAAGAAAAACATTCCCTTTTTGTCGTTTAGTAAAACTCTTCGTATAAAAAAGATTCCTTTTGAATAAACGTAAAAGTCAAAGGGGTTTATACACCGTATGAAAGAATGTTGTGTATAAAACCAAATATGACTCAATGAAAGGAGATTGAGACGAAGTCCTTAAAAAGATCATTTTTAAAATAAAATAGATCTATTATGTGTATTCACTATAGGTACACATAAAGAAAGTAAAAATACAAAATAATACATAATAATATCATGATATAATTGGAAAGTAGGAGATTAACCCAAAGAATGGAAGTTGGGTTAAGAAGTTCCCTTACCTTGCGTCCTGTCCTGACTCGACCGTTCTTTAACCTCCTGAATAATAAAATAGAGTTAATTCCTATTTACTTAAGAACCTTTTTCATGTTCATTATTCCTGTTATATCCCTTATTACCATGTTATGAACATTATGTAATTATTTAAGTTAATAACGGTCATTTTGTCGATCTTTGGTACTTGAGTCAAAAATAAACTTCCTATAATTTCATGTTGTTCATGTGGTCAAATATCCATTATATCCAGAATTATATTCATGATGTAGATATCATATATATGATATATATCCAGTATATACATTCATTCATAATGTCACGTAACATCTAGAGGTAAGAAATGAAATGCACCGTTCATGGAGACGGTAAGCCGTACGTACGCATGAACGCTACTTTCATTTCTATTTCGTATTTAATGGAACAGAATCATAATGATATAAATTTATAATATAATTACAGTATAATATAGTGTATAATACCATTTAATCCATCCTTTATACATCCCACATATGGAATTAACGATTCAAATCACTTTGAGGGGGCGGTAGTCCGCACTTCCTAAAATGAAATTATCGCGTTTTACCCATAATGGAAATCATAAAGTATGCCATAAATGAGAAATAAAGAAGCATAAGTAAAACATAAACACATTATATATCATATATAAATATAGTGACATCTTAATGGCCACCTATGAAGTTGTTATATGAGTGTTGAACAATCATCGTTTCGTGAGGCAGAAATTCGCCATCCACAGAAACCGAATGTTCTTTAACCATTAGATGTAGGTGTGTGAAAGTGTAGCTAGAATACTTCTTATAACAACATCCTAGTATATTGAGGATACAGGTTTTTTTACAGAAGTAATGAATAAAAATTGTTTAGGGGGTTGGAGAAGAAAAATAAAACAAAACAACATTAGAGAAGACATTACCTCAAAATCGGGTAACTCTTTTTGATTTGAGCCAAAGGCTTCCTTGAGAAGAGTTCTGCCCAAAGTGAGGCTTCTCGGAGTAATAGGGGGAAGTTGGGAGAGTATTTGGGCAGAGTGTGGCCGAGCCAAATGGCTTGAAGGTGTGAATAAGGTGGGAGAGGTGGGGGCCTTTTATAAGTGGAGAGGAGGGGCTTTTTTGGAAAGATTGAAATGTTACATTATTACACAATGCATTACGGATTCTAAAGGTACCACACTTATATAATTCCTGGATAAGGTGATAAGGGTTAGAAATATACCCATACAATAGTCTTTGGACAAGTGTAAGCCCTGTATTTTGCATTATCTTTTCATTTTATTTAAATCGTTAAATAATGAGGTCATCGCTGCATCATAATGATGTCAAAAATAATTTAATTTATTTAATGTCTAAAAATTATAAAAAAATACTATGATGTAGGAAATCTTTTTAGATTTCTAATGAATATTTATAATCAAATTTTGGACTTTTTTAACCCCACTTAAAAACTGTTTTAGTAAAATAACTCATGTTTGTGTCAATTTAATTTTAACATTAAATAAATATATATTAATGTCATTTTCCAACTAAAGTGGATCAATGGGGTCCCCAAGTTGACCCATGGGTTGTCTTGGTCGGCCATGACTCATACAATAGGAGTAGGACAAATGTCATGCTCATCTCATATTATTAAAACATTATTTGTACCTTAAACTACACTAATTACCTCTAATCGCGATTAAGAACTTAAAAGTTACTATTCACCAAAATATTATTTTAATCTCATTGAACCACATTTTACTTCTTAATGACAACCATGTATGTCAGATTTTTGAAAATCAAATCACAGAAGTGGTAATATTTCATTTAAACGAAAAAGCAGTTATTTAACTACCCCTTAGTGGTTTCACTATTCATCAAAAATTGAAGTTTTTCAGAACAAGGACAAAATTTCACCCTAAGCTATAATTGATATTCTGAATTCAAAAATGATGTCTATTTTACAAAATTCCAAACATATAAGTTGCATTAATTAATTTTATAATTAATTCCCGCTGTTACGAAAAATAGCGTGTTTTTAAGAAACAATTTATATCAAAAGATTGGCAATTGTTTATGTCCAATTTCAATGTTAAATTAATTCTAATGACCACCATTGGATAAAATGGTAAAAATATATTCTAATTATACTTTAAAACCACTAAATAGTATAATTTTTCACTATAAATTATTTTGATTTAAAAAGTTGTTTTTAAGTATTTTTCACTATTCATAAAAAATTAGAAGTTCTCAGAAAAATACCAAAAATTCAACATAGGCTAATTTCGATATTACGAATCCAAAAATGAAGTCCATTTTGATAAATAAAATTTATAAAATTTCAAAATGTAGGTATTACTATTCACAATGGCTAGTTTAATTAGTTGTGGTGTGTGTTAGAGCTTGAGGTTGCGTACAACACACGCTATAGCATTATTCGAAGGGAAACGTACCGTGGAAGCTTGGGGTGTTACATTCTCCCCTTTTTCAATAAATTGCATCCTCGCAATTTGAAATTTTTCTTTGAAAATAAAAGGTTGAAAAGAGAAAATACCTTTGAGGAAAACCCACATCGGAAATAAGGTTAATAAATATATAACATTAAAAGAAAGCAAGATAAGTACAAAGGTCACCCGATATAGCCCATTCTGGGATTCTATGAAAATATGGATATGGAGGAGAAACAAACCATCAAGGTCTGATGGAGAGTTATAGAAAACAGGATTAGGAGAAACTTTAACCACAAGAAAATCACAAACTTGTGATTGGTTAAACGGTCATTGAATCCCCAGTTGGAAAAGTTAACCGACAACATTTTTGTTTTAAGTTACCTTTTATAATGTTGAGGAATTTATTTAGGAGATTTACTAAGAACGTAAGGGAATATACATACTTGTTATGTATACTTTCATTCGTTAATTTTTTTTACCACAAACCCAACTTTTACTCCAAATGGTAACGAAACTCAAAAATATTCTATTTATCCTAATTGTATAAGGTTCCAAATGTTAACACATACCATTTAGATTAGTAAAACTATTTTGTAATAACCAGGGACTTCCTGTAGGCTAGTGGTAGGAAATAAAGGCTTGTCGCACTATGGTTGTGGGTTCGATTCCTGCAGCTTTGTCCGACGCGACGGGTTATTCCCCACACTGCAGGTTGTCCTTTTCCTAAAACTATTGTATTATAATATTCCAAAAATAATCATCAAAAATGCTTTAACCTTAAACAATACTATCCATGGTTCAACTTAATCCATTCCAACCTTAATAGTTATCCAAAATACCTCCGTCCAGACTTTCTCTAAAAGGTCTCTAAATTCCAAAATCAATTGTAACATCAGATTCCCCAAACAAAGAAAAGTTTCGCTTATTGTAACATACTAAAAATATGATTACCTTAATCATATTAAAAACTTACTAAAATCAAAAAGTACTGCAGTACAATCTTTATATATATCACATTATTCTTATAACCCGAATATAATCCTTGAGTCCAAAAGCACCAATACATTAATTATTCTGCTTCAACTGTAGTCACAATATAAGATTGTCCTTGATCCCTTGGCCTTTTCTGAGGTAAGTTTCCCTGACGCTTAGGACATTCATTTGCATAATGATCCATTTCTCTACAATTATAGCATTCAACTTTGATAGCCTCTTTCTTTCCCTTGCAGTCACGAGCCTGGTGACCCTTTTCTCCACATTTATAACAAACTCCCACTCCTTTTAGACAAGTACCAGGGTGATTCTTCCCACAATTATCACATAATGGAAAATCCTTCTTTCCCTTTTCCCTTTATCTATCTCTTGTTCCACCGTTCTCTTCTTCTCTTGCTTTACTTTGTTGTCATAAGACTTAGAGAATTCCTTTTCTGTCTTGATAGCACACGAGACAATATCTTCGTATGATGAGAAGGATTGTGATACTAAAGATCGACGGAGAAATGGTTTTAACCCATCAAAGAAACGATCAATATTACTCCTTGGTTACGTATATAATCTCCAGCATACCATGCTATCCTTGTAAAGTTAGCCTCATACTTTGTGACATTCTCATCCTCCTTTTGTCTCAGACTCAGAAATTGCCTTTCCATATCTGCTCGATGGTCACGAGAAAGTATTTTTCTAAAAACAGATCTTTGAACTCCCTCCATTCCATATTTGATACTTCATCATCTTCCTTCATATTTTGAATCAATGACCACCATTGATCAGCATCTCCAGTGAGGCGGTAAACTGCCATGATAACTTTTTCCCTTTCACTGCTCCCCAAAGCCTGAAATATTTTCTCTAGGGAATTTATCCATTGCTCGGCTACTAAGGGATTTGTACTCCCATTGAATGTTGGTGGTTGTTGCCTCATGAAAGAGTCTAGCATTGATCCTCCACGTTGCGGGTCAGAGTGCTCCATACGAGTAAGGGTATTATTCATAACCTGTGTGAGTTGTCTCAGTACGGTGAGAAGCCGATCAGCACCAGTTGTATCACTTGCTCCACCATAATTATCTTGAGCAGGAGGGCAATCCCTATATGGAGTGCGTGCATTGATACGGTTTCCATTTCTTCCACTAGGCACCATTTCTAAACAATGGCATAAACCAGATCAGTTTATGAATCAAAATACATAATCCCATACTTATAAAACACTTAACATAAATTGAACTATTTATGGATATAATCCATAATCATAAAAATGTTTTCTTTGAGGATGTATATACTCATAAACCCCTTATAATGATTTGTAAAGAAAATGAGAGTTATCCTAAAAATATCCCCCGGGAGTGTCGTAACCAAGAGTGCAGCAAGGCCCGTTGTCGTCCACCAGTTCCCGTTTGAGTCTAGCTCAAAGTGGTGTTTTCGGGTTTTACCCCTAAGAACATCTGTGCCTGAGCCGCCTCTACCTACTCGTATCCAGACAGGGATGTATTGCTTGGAAAACTCACAAAATCTCTACAATATCAAAATTCTAGGAAGTTCTTCTATACTAATCCTCAAAGTTCATCTTAGGTCTACGTGCTCTAATCAGAGTTTATCTAAATCTAGCTTCCAAGGTTTGTACTAAACTTCCTTTGATACCAACTGTAATGCCCCGACCCCAGCTACCCAGAGTCGGTGCATTACTTTGTAACATTGGCATGATCACAAGAAAGATCAAATCTCAAAAGACCGATTGGTTTAGTAGCCTTGGAAACACCAGATATATTCATAAGTTTTACATTACATCATAAAATGAAAAACTACTACAGCAACATAATGTCTCCACAGTCCACACTATTATCCCCTCATAATATCCCTGCAGGTCATTCATAATTTACTTCTTCACTTCCTGGGAAAAATAAAACATAGAAAAGGGGTGAGCTCAAATTCCCATTAAGGATAACAATATTGCAGAAGCATTCATAAATAAACATAAAAATTTAAGGCAATGTATAACTAAAATAAAAGCCTTTTAAACTTAAACATCAACATAATATGGCAAAAGTAAAATGAGATAATGCCATTCACTTCTTCACATGGATATTCTATTGGTCGAATAATCACATGCAATATCAATAACCACTTTCATAATGATGGAATGCATAATGCCAGACTATCATAACCACGTAGCCAAGGCCTCGGGCCAAGACCACAAATAAGATTTTGTCAAGGCCTCGTGCCAAGACACTAGTTTGTCTCATGAGACCTGCCGATGCATCGATGAGCTATAGCGGGCTCCACCCGTCACTTATTAAGTCCAATGCATTCCTCATATGAATAGGTTTAAACATATCATAAACCATAACATAATCGTATCACATAAAACATGCATAAAGGAAACATAACAGTTCCACATTTCAATCACACGATATAAATACAACACATTGATATAATAAAAATGCTTTCAAAACCATTTTCAATACCAAAATAAAAGAAAGTTAAAACATTGTATTTATTTTTCATTAAAAAAATGATGGCTTGTAGAGGAAGCCGAAACTCAAATAATGGTCACGGCGGCGGAGAAGTCGTTGTCGCCGCATAAGTACGGAAAGAAAAACATTCCCTTTTTGTCGTTTAGTAAAACGCTTCGTATAAAAAAGATTCCTTTTGAATAAACGTAAAAGTCAAAGGGTTTTATACACCGTATAAAAGAATGTTGTGTATAAAACCAAATATGACTCAATGAAAGGAGATTGAGACGAATGCTTAAAAAGATCATTTTTAAAATAAATTATATCTATTATGTGTATTCACTATAGGTACACATAAATAAAGTAAAAATACAAAATAATACATAATAATATCATGACATAATTGGAAAGTAGGAGATTAACCCAAAGAATGGAAGTTGGGTTAAGAAGTTCCCTTACCTTGCGTCCTGTCCTGACTCGACCGTTCTTTAACCTCCTGAATAATAAAATAGAGTTAATTCCTATTTACTTAAGAACCTTTTTCATGTTCATTATTCCTTTTATATCCCTTATTACCATGTTATGAACATTATATAATTATTTAAGTTAATAACGGTCGTTTTTTCGATCTTTGGTACTTGAGTCAAAAATAAACATCCTATAATTTCAAGTTGTTCATGTGGTGAAATATCCATTACATCCAGAATTATATTCATGATGTAGATATCATATATATTATATATATCCAGTATATACATTCATTAATAATGTCACGTAACATTTAGAGGTATGAAATGAAATGCACCGTTCATGGAGACGGTAAGCCGTACGTACGCATGAACGCTACTTTCATTTCTATTTTGTATTTAATGGAACAGAATAATAATGATATAAATTTATAATATAATTACAGTATAATATTGTGTATAATACCATTTAATCCATCCTTTATACATCCCACATATGGCATTAACGATTCAAATCACTTTGAGGGGGCGGTAGTCCGCACTTCCTAAAATGAAATTATCGCGTTTTACCCATAATGGAAATCATAAAGTATGCATAAATGAGAAATACAGAAGCATAATTAAAACATAAACACATTATATATCATATATAAATATAGTGACATCTTATTGGCCACCTATGAAGGTGTTATATGAGTGTTGAACAATCATCGTTTCGTGAGGCAGAAATTCGCCATCCACAGAAACCGTATGTTCTTTAACCATTAGATGTAGGTGTGTGAAAGTGTAGCTCGAATACTTCTTATAACAACATCCTAGTATATTGAGGATACTGGTGTTGTTACAAAAGTAATGAATAAAAAGAGTTTATGGGGTTGGAAAGAAAAATAAAACAAAACAACATTAGAGAAGACATTACCTCAAAATCGGGTAACTCTTTCTGATTTGAGCCAAACACTTCCTTGAGAAGAGTTCTGCCCAAAGTGAGGATTCTAGGAGTAAGAGGGGGAAGTTGGGAGAGTATTTGGGCAGAGGTTGGCCGAGCCAAATGGCTTGAAGGTGTGAATAAGGTGGGAGAGGTGGGGGCCTTTTATAAGTGGAGAGGAGGGGCTTTTTTGGAAAGATTGAAATGTTACATTATTACATAATGCTTTTCGGATTCTAAAGGTCCCACACTTATATAATTAGTGGCTAAGGTGATAAGGGTTCGAAATCGACCCATACAATAGTATTTGGACAAGTGTAAGACTTATATTTTGCATTATCTTCTCATTTTATTTAAATCGTTAAATAATGAGGTCATCACTGCATCATAATGATGTCATAAATAATTTAATTTATTTAATGTCTAAAAATTATAAAAAAACTACTATGATGTAGGAAATCGTTTTAGCTTTCTAATTAATATTTATAATCAAAATATGGACTTGTGTAACCCCACTTAAAAATTGTTTTAGTAAAATAACTCATGTTTCTGTCAATTTAATTTTAACATTAAATAAATATATATTAATGTCATTTTCCAACTAAAGTGGCTCCATGGGGTACCCAAGATGACTAATGGGTTGTATTGGTCGGACATGACTCATCCAATAGGAGTAGGACAAGTTTCATGCTCATCTCATATTATTAAAACATTATTTGTACCTTAAACTACACTAATTACCTCTAATCGCGATTAAGAACTTAAAAGTTACTATTCACCAAAAAATTATTTTAATCTCATTGAACCACATTTTACTTCTTAATGACAACCATGTATGTCGGATTTTTGAAAATCAAATCACAGAAGTGGTAATATTTCATTTAAACGAAAAATCAGTTATTTAACTACCACTTAGTGGTTTCACTATTCATCAAAAATTGAAGTTTTTCAGAACAAGGACAAAATTTCACCCTAAGCTATAATTGATATTCCGAATTCAAAAATGATGTCTATTTTACAAAATTCCAATCATATAAGTTTCATTAATTAATTTTATAATTAATTCCCGCTGTTACGACAAATAGCGTGTTTTTAAGAAACAATTTATATCAAAAGATTGGCAATTGTTTATGTCCAATTTAAATGTTAAATTAATTATAATGACCACCATTGGATAAAATGGTAAAAATATATTCTAATTATACTTTAAAACTACTAAATAGTATAATTTTTCACTATAAATTATTTTTATTTAAAAATTTGTTTTTAAGTATTTTTCACTATTTATAAAAAATTAGAAGTTCTCAGAAAAATACCAAAAATTCAGCATAGGCTAATTTCGATATTCCGAATCCAAAAATTAATTCCATTTTGATAAATAAAATTTATAAAATTTCAAAAAGTAGGTAT
Source organism: Viscum album (assembly GCA_963277665.1). Lineage (NCBI taxonomy): Eukaryota > Viridiplantae > Streptophyta > Magnoliopsida > Santalales > Viscaceae > Viscum > Viscum album. Next base: position 1,107,710,662 of record OY728140.1, read on the forward strand.
TACTATTCACAATGTCTAGTTTAATTAGATGTGGTGTGTGTTAGAGCTCGAGGTTGCGTACAACACACGCTATTGCATTATTCGAAGGGAAACGTACCGTGGAAACTTGGGGTGTTACATCAATTATGAGAACGCTCATTCATAATATAAAGTAAAAGACATTTCATTTTAAAATGCAAGTACACAATTAATAAATAATTGTAATGCATGATCAGAGTTTCTCTTTAAGATAATATTAACTTCGATTTCATCATTTACTATTGTCCATTAAAATCTCAGAATATTTCATAAATCAAAAATATGTTATACTTACACTTTTTCTGGTTCTCATTACTATAAGCTCTTTAACCAGGAATATTATATTTGTCAAATAATCCTATGGTCAATTAATTTACTTAGTCTTAATGAGGAAAGTGAATATGTTGGACTGTGTCAAGGCATCGTACCAAGACCTAGGGGCTAACTGTAACCGGTTCTCAAACCAGAGAGCCTCTCTAACTGGACTCCACCCCGAAGAGGCTCTGTAACTAGACTCCAACCTGGAGCGTCTGCTGTAACAGGACCCCAACCCAGAGGGCTTACATTTACTGGTCCTCAACATGGAACATACTAGGTCCAATGCATTCCTCATATCTCTAAATCAAATCCCACATACTACTTTGATTTGTTAAATTACTTAACATTCTCAGTATACATTTTACTTGGTTTATTAATTCACATTATTCAAAGTGCCCCATACCACGTTGAATAATTAAAATCTTATCTCATAAATTATTATTAACAATAAATTATTTTATTATCACCTAATGTAATAACTTTACAACTCTTCCATAGTAAAAACATTTAATTCATTAAATTACATGCTCATAATTAATGTTCAGACAAATGGAACTGGTAATGGACTAAAACATAATATGGAAAATACTATCTAGACAACATGTTTCTCCATGACATGCATAAACTAGTATACAATCATTGCGCATGTGATATTAATATAAAACACACATGAGTGGAATGGGCAGGGTTACCATATGAAATGAATGTTCTTGAAATAATCCTGACTAATTACTTAATGAAATTCTCTTCTAGGTGCATAATAATTAAAAAGGATAACCCAACATTCCATGTGGTGTGTTACTTTCACATTTCCCCTTACATTTTTATAAACATGATTTGTTTAACATATTAGATATTAAAATGTGAATTTATGAGACTCAACCATAACCTTTATCATGTAATATAAATAGTAGATAGTAACTCATACATGTGAATATGAAGTTGCAAGCCTTCAATTTTTTTTAAGCATGAACTAAGAATATTGAATGAAAATCATTTAAAATAACTACACTTAGAGTTTCATGTTGTGTAAAACATTCATTCAATAGGGTGTTCATAAGAAGTAGTGTTTAGTCGAATCCAAAACAAAATATTTAGAAACAAAATTTGTGTATCTTCCTCACAAACCATGGATATTTATAAATCAAATTGGGGATCAAAGATAGCATATATACACACGTACCCACATAACTGATTGTACATAACATGTATATGCAAGGTTCTCATTCTAATTTAATTTAACACTTGTAAATTTATCAAAAGAATGGATTCAGTTATCTGAGAACAATTATTGAATTGTTTTAAAAAAAACCCCATTTATATTATTTGTATTCATATATAAGAACATACTATATTAGATATAAAATTTTCCTACGCAAAGTGACTCCATGCATTTTAGTCCATTATTTACATGAAACTAAAATTTATGAATCTTTATCCTAGGTATATGAACTTTATGAAAATATGAGTGTTTTGTATATTATAAATATATATTTTCATATAAATATATATATATATATGAAACATATTATGTATTTAATCCATAAAAATCTACATGGGGCGTCTGTATTTAGGGTCTATGAATACCTTGTTATTCAAGATTTTTTTGCAACTCATAATAGGGAAACTAATGGTTTAAACTCAATCCATAGATGATGTATATTTATTATGAGTATATATATATATATATACCCACACAACTTAAACCCAACAAGCATGAAAAATATTAACCCCCTACATTAGCTTGGGAGAAAAAGGGCTCGCAAGAATTTGATGAAGCTTGATGGCAGTTGAGTGCAAAGAAATGAGGGAATACATTGGGGCACCTTGGATGTATTTTTATAAACTAAACCTAAAATATATATAAATATTTTTAATACAAGTTTCATGGGATCTGAGGCCCAAAATAGTTTATAAAAAACGATGGAAAAGGTCTCTGTGGAAACCATGACAGAGGAGGGTCTTGCGGCTAAAATGGGTGAAGAAAAATGGTACAAAAAGGGAGACATGGTACCGGTACATGGAATGCCTCGAGTTGAAGAAGACGGTGCCACGAGATGAAAACCGAGAGTAATTTTGATGGCCCAGATCAGATCTGGCTTGGATTCAAGGGCCAGGATGCGTCCGTGGGTTATAAAGGTAATGGATGGCTCGGATTAAATCCAAGTCTGATCAGACGACGCATGATCGATGTGGTGTTTAATAAAACTTAGAATAGTCCCGATTAGATCATGCTGGATCAAACATACCAAAAAAACCTAGTGGCTACTCTGTAGTTGTTGAAGGTCGAATGCGAGATCGAGATCAACGGCCCAGATCGCACACTTCGTGATCCAATGACCATGATCCCATTTTGCCTGAAAAAATGCTTCCCACATCGAATCGGGGAGGCCTGCATGGAATCCTTATAAGCATAAGACTCTGATGCCTCACTCAGAAAACACACAACACACACTCATGGGGCCTTAAAAATGGGCTCCCACAACCCCTGTAGGCCTTGACCTTCCCATGCTCACCGCGGCCTTGTGCCTTCGCTATGCACTCTCAAGTGCTCCTGCAGTGCTCTCATGCTTCTGTGTGCCCCTTATGGGACCTATTCCTAAGCTCAGGATGGCCCAGGATTGGGCTGAGGTCTAGGCTCATCCACCAACCATGAGATGCCTCCCTTGGCCTAACCATAAAGGGTTGGCCCTAGCGCGCCCAGATTTTTAATAAAAACTAAATTAAATAAAAAACAATTCTTAAGGGAAAATAAGAATATTTAGAAATTTTATCAATTTTTTATACGTGGATTTTATCAAACATTAGAAGGTTAATGTATACAAATTTGACATAATCATATTTTATGAGGCTGTTTATAAACATGAAACCTTCAACATAAAAAGTTAAAAAATTGAATGATAATTCTTATACTAGTGTTATAGTGGTCAAAACATAGTTTAATTAAAATTACAATTCAATTAAAAGGGATTAAACATAGTTCAAGTCACTGAATGAAAATATTACAATACATTTGAATCAATTGCAACATGTTTGGAATTATTTACTACATTTCAAAATTAGTACTGTATGATTCATAAAATTTCACTATATCCTTTTAAGGTTCATGGTTATGAGTTGTTTTTTTAAATTTTCAATTAAAAAAATAATTACTTAGGGAAGTATAAAATACTTATTAGATTTCAGTTAATTTTCCAATAAGGACAATGACTATATTTATAGTAGTTAGATTCCCATGGTTTCCCAACACAATGGACACATTAGTGTCTTATAAATCCAAGACTAAGGGTGTCTAAAAACACAGGATGATTAAAGAAATGGAGGAAATCATACCATTGGTGCTTAGTGTGTACGTGGTGGCCTCAGCCATTTTTATGTTCATTATGGAAAAATATAAGGACCCATATTATTTCCTTAGGGTTCTCATTGTTTTTTGTTTTCTCCCTGTAATTCTGATAGGTTTTTAATAAGTGTTTTTGGCCAACATGATTACTCTTTTGATCTCGGTGTATTGTAAACACTATGTTTTTTTTATTTAAATGAAAATTCTTGTATCCACGTGTGTGTTTTACATGGTTTCGTTCTAATATAAATGAAAACCATATTATTACTTTCCCATGAGAAACATGTTTTGTTCAGTTATTCAAACAAAATAAACCTAACTTATCAATACACAAGGTTCGAGTTTTAGGGTGTTACATCATTCCCCCCTATGAGGAATTTAATCCCTACAATTAATTCCATAACCACAAAAGAAATCTCTCTGATGTTATTACAACTTCCCCCATCGTAGAGGATCCTCAGGTGCATTCAGTGGAAAACCCAAATTCATGCTCAACTCCTCTAGTTCACTGATCCAGATACACCACTAATAGAAGTGGTTGAACTCTTGCATCGAACACTCGGGCTTCCAGAGGGTGGGTCGAGTGGTAGAAAGTTTGGAAATGTTCATATAGACTATCACACGAGGAACTCACCATACTATGTCTCGACTGAGAACATCGAAGCAGTAGATGTTCTTGTATAGGATAAAACTGAGGAGTTGGTACAAGTAGGTCGCACAAAGGTTTCCCTCCAAAGTATCCTCTTGAAAACATAACATGGCTATGTTGTTCCAGACTAGGGTGAAACCTAGGAAAATACCTTCATTGTATTCTCTTCCTTGCCTAAACTCAGCCAATTATGTCATGGATATACGGTAGTAAATTGAAGCATTCCCTTGATCGGTGTGGAGGATGTTCAGACTATTCATCAGTTCATATAGTCATTTACACGTTTCTTGCAAGTTTTTAAGAGGTAAGTACACCTCTTCACATGTTTTTTCACAATAATCTCTAGTACCTCAACAAGAAGAGATAACATATGGTTTTTTCCTTCCATCTGAAAAATTATTATAAAATTTAACTTAGTGATACTGATTCAAAATTATATCCGATGAAAAGAAAAAAAAAGAAGAGACCATAAGTTATATTATTATATAAGCACAGGTTCGAAAAGTAAAACAGGGATAATGGTTTCCCCAGTCCCAGAATACATGAATCTATAAAACTAGTTCAAAGCATTCAATCTCCCAGAACCTTATGCAACCCAAGAAATCTCGTTCGATATCATGGGTGCACTTGTGCTGTCTCCAGAGTCTAACATGTTGGTTGTACAATTGTGATATGCCCATATGTACTTTTTTTCTGTATACCGAACGGGTGGCTTCGTACTCAAGGATTATGATGACCATTACCTGACCAAAATGGTAATAGGATAGGACTTGACACATATATGCCTCTCGGAGGCCTCTCGCTACTGCAGCTTGTTGGAAGTCTATGATGGATTGGATGTCTTCTGCTACTGTGAATCATCTAAAAATTCCATCGTAGTATTTTCCCTGTCGGGCGTAGGATGGAAACTGGGATTTCATCATAAAGATGTAATCCAGACATGCTCTTAAGTGGAGTTGAAGTACTTAGGGAGAATTGGAAATTACATAGATATGTTTTCATGACATACATATATGGGAATAAATTATATAATTTTCATGGCTAGCGATGAAAAGTATGGTTTCCAAGGCCTCCTTGGGATGATAATAAAGGTATGTACCCTCGTTTTCGATCTGAAATTAAGAGAACATCATTCTTAGTATTTCAGAAGTAAATTTTCTTTGTTTAGTTATGGTTTTCCAGAGTTATCCAAACCAAATCATCTAATACCAACTGTCACGCCCCAGCTTACAAGTACCCAGAGCTGGTGTCAAATAGAGGATCGAATTTTATTCAATCTCTGAGAAACCAGCTCCTTCTGAAATGTTTCTTCTACTAACAACCAATACCTGAGAAATTTATTTCGAAAACATAGGGTGAGCTATGAATGACCTGTAAGGGTTTTTAAAAATAATATACTATGCATTAAATGACTTTGGAAAACATTATATAAAATTTCTAGAAAATTTTTTCTTTAAAATGATGTAACACATTAAATATAACTTGACAATTTTCTAAGGGATATAAGTGCATAATTTAAAACATACTATCATTATCATGATTTAATTATGAGAATGATCATTTAGAATATAATGTAAAAGACATTTCATGTTAAAATGAAAGTAAAAAAATTAATAACTACGTGTAATTCATGATCAGAGTTGTGCTTAAAAATAATAATAACTTCAAATTCATCATTTACTATTGGCCATTAAAATATCAGAATATTGCATATATAATAAATATTCCATACATATACTTCTTCATGTTCTTATAATCATAACTCTTTAACAAGGAATATTCTACTAGTCAAATAATCATCTAGTTTATTAATTTATAAAGTATTAATGAGTAAAGTGCATATGTCGGACCATGTGAAGGCCTCGTGCCAAGACCTAGGGGCTAACTATAACCGGACCACAACCCGAAGAGCCTTTGTAACCAGACTCCATCTTGGAGAGCCTCTTTAACCAGACTCCAACCCGGAGGGTCTGCTATAACCGGACCCAAACTTGGAGGGATTACTTTTACTGGTTCACACCCCAAAACATAATATGCCCAATGCATTCCTCATATCTCTAAAACAAAGCGCACATACAACTTTGATTTATTAAATTACCTAACATTCTCATGATACATTTTAATTGGTTTCTTAATTCACATTATTCAAAGTGTCCCATACCACCTTGAATAATTAAAAGATTATCTCATAAATTATTATTAACAATAAATTGTTTGATTATCACTCAAAATAATAAATTTACAACTATTCCATAACAGAATGTTTTAATGAATTAAATTACATGCTCATTATTCATGCTCAGACAAATGGAATTGGTAATGGACTAAAACATAATATGCCAATTAATATTTAGACAACATGTTTCTCCATGACATGAAGATACTAGTATACAATCTTTGCGCCTGTGATAATGATTTAAAACACAAAAGAATGGAATGGGTGGGGTTCCCAAATGAAATGAATGTTCGTGAAACAATCACGACCAGTTACATAATGATATTCTCTTCTGGGTGCATAATAAATAAAAAGGATAACCCAACATTCCATGTAGTGTGTAAATTTAACATTTTCTCATACATTTTTTATAAACAAGATTTTGTTTAACACCTTTGATATTAAGACAATAAATTATGATACTCAACCATAACCTTTAACATTTAATATAAATAGTAGAGATTAACTCATACATGTGAATATGAAGTTTCAATCCTTCAATATTTTTACTTGTTAACTAAGAATATAGAAATAAAACCATTTAAAGTAACTACACTAAGGGATTCATGTTGTGTAAAACATTCATTAAATTGGGTGTACTTATAATGTAGTGTTTAGTTGAATCCAAATCAAAATATTTGAAAACAAAAGTGAGTATCTTCCTTGCAATCCTAGGAAACATATAAATCAAATTGGGGCTCAAAGATGGCATATATACACACATACCCACATAACCGAGTATACATAACAAGTATAGGCATGGTTCTCATTCTAAGTTAATTTGACACTTGTAAATGTATCACAATTATGGATTCAATTATTAGGGTACAATTATTGAATTATTTTAAAAAACCACATTTATATTATGTGTATTCCTATATAAGAACATACTTGATTAGATATAAAATTTTACTACACAAAGTGAATCCACGCATTTTAGTCCTTTATTAACATGAAACACAATTTTTGGATTCCTTAAACTGGGTATATGAACTTTATGAAAATATGAGGGTTTGGTATATTATAATAATATATTTTCATATAAATATGTATATATGTAACCGATTATGTATTTGAGGCATAAAAATAAATCTGCATGGGGTATCCATACTTAGGGTCTATTAATACCTTCTAAGTCAAGATTTTTTTACAACTCCTAATTAGGAATAGAAAGGTTTAAACTCAAACCATAGATGAAATATATTTATTACAAGTATATGTATATACACACATATTAAACCCAACAATAAAGAAAAATATTAACCCCTATCTTAGCATGGGAGGAAAAGGGATCAGAAGAAATTGTTGAAGATTACTGGAAGTTGAGTGCAATGACCCCTGGGAATCCTTGCGGGTGCCTCAGATGTATATTTATATACTAAACCTATACAATATATACATGTTTTAAATACAAAATTCATGGGATCCGAGGCACAAAATAGTTTATAAACAGAATAGGGAAAAGGTCTCTATGGAAACTGTGAGAGAGGAGGATCTGGCGGCTGAAAGGGGTGAAGAAAAATTGTGCAAAAGGGTGATATGGTACTGGTGCATGCAACACAGTGGCAGGAAGAAGACAACACCATGAGAAGAAATATTGGAGGAATTTCAATGTCCAGGATCAGATCTGGCTTGGATTCAAGGGCTGGGATACATCCGGGGGTTATAAAGGTAATGGATGGCTCAGATTAAATCAAAGTCTGATCGGATGGAAAGTGATCGATGTGGTGTTTATGAAAACATTGAACGACCATGATTAGATTGTACCAGATTGAACGGACCACAAACACCAAGTGGATACTCCCCGGTAGATGAAGGTCAAACACGGGATCAAGATTAACGTCCCAGATCGCACGCTTCATGATTCAACGACCATGATCACGATTTTCGTGAAAAAACACTTCCCACATCGAATTGGGGAAGCACATGAGGCATCCTTATAAGACTAATACTCTGAAAACATACTTAGAAAACACATAACACACACTCAGGGGGCCTTTCACAAGGGCTCTCGCCTCCCCCGTAGGCCTCGGCCTACCCAAGCTCAACATGGCCTTGTGCTCGCATTGCACACTCTCTAGCTCTCATGCAGTGCTCTCATGCTTTTGTGCGCCCCTTAGGGGACCTATGCCCGAGCTCGGGCTGGATTAGGATTGGGATGAGGGCTAGGATCAGCCCCCAAGCATGAGCTACCTCCATTGGCCCGGCCATAATGGTTTGGCCCAAGCGGGCCGAAATTTATAATAAAAACAAACATAAATAAGAAAATAATTCTTAAGGGAAAATAATACTATGTTGAATTTTTTTCTATTTTTTATACATGGATTCTATCAAACATTATAAGTTTAAAGTATACAAATTAGACATAAAACTATTTTCAATGTTTTTTATAGACATGAAACATTTAACACAAAAATTAATAAAATTGAATGATAATTCTTATATTAGTGCTATAGTGGTCTAAACATAGTTTAATTAAAAGTATAATTTAATTAAAAGAGATTAAACATAGATTAAGACGTTGAATAAAATATTACAATACATTTGAATTAATTAAAACATGTTTTGAACTCTTTATTACATTTCAAAATCACCAGCGTATAATTCAAAACATTTTACTATGTCATTTTAAGGTTCATAGTTAAGAGTAGTTTTTATAATTTTTCAATTAATAAACTAATTACTTAGTGAACTAAAATATACTTGTAATGTTTCAATTAATTGTCCAACAAGGCCAACAGCTATATTTATAGACGTTAGAGTTCTATGGTTTCCAAAGGAAATCGTCACATTTTTTTCTTATAAATCAAAGACATAGGGTGTCCTAAAACTCAAGGTGATTGAATAATATAGTTCAATTCATACAATTGGTGCTTAGTGTGGTCATCGTGGCTTTGGAAATTCTTGTGTTCATTATGGAAAATTATAAGGAGCCATATTATTTCCTTGGGGTTCTCGTTGTTTTTTGTCGTCTCCCTTTAATTCTGATAGGTTTTTTAGTAGGTATTTTTTGTTAGCATGATTACTCTTTTGATCTCGGTGTATTGTAAATGCTACGGTGTTTTTATTTAAATGAAAAGTCTTGTATCCACTTGTGTGTTGTACTCAGTTTCATTCTAATATAAATTATAACCATATTATTACCTTCTTATGAGAAATAAGTTTTTTCAGTTATTCAAACAAAAGTAAACATAACTTATAAATACAAAAGGTTCAGGTTTTGGGGTGTTACATTATTCCCCCTATAATTAATTGTATCCTCACAATTCGTTCCATAACCACAAAACAATTGTCTCTGATGTTCTCACCACATCCCCCATCGTAGAGTATCCTCAGGTGCATTTAGTGGAAAACCCAAATTGATTCTCAACTCCTCAAGTTATTTGATCCATACACACCTCATACAGAAGTGGTTGAACTCTTGCATCAAACACTCGGCCTTCTAGTGGGATTCTTGAATGATATAATGTTTAGAAATTTCTGAATAGACCATCAGACGAAGAACTCAATGTACTATGTCTCGACAGAGAACATCTAAGTCATATATGTTGTTGTATAGGCTAACACCGAGGTGTTGGTACCTGTAGGCCGCACAAAGGTTTCTATCCAAAGCAGCCTCTTTAAAAAATAACATGGCTCTGAAATTCTGGCCTAGGGTGGAATATTGGGAAATCCCTTCATGGTATTTTCATCTTTGCGTAAAATCATCCAGTTGTGTCATGGATATGCAGTAGTAAATGGATGCATTCCTTTGACAGGTTCGAAGAATTTCCTGACTATTTTTCATTTTATATAGTTGTTTATATGTTTCTCACAATTTTTCAAGAGGTATGTACTTATCTTCCCAGGTTTTGATTGCAATAATCTCCAGTACCTCAATAAGATGAGATAACATATGGTTTTTCCTTCCATCGGAAAATTGCTATAAAATTTCACTTAGTGATACTCATTCAAAAGAATAACCGATGAAATCATAAAAAGAAGAGAGAATAAGTTATATTATTATATAACCACCAGTTCAAAAAGTAAAATATGGCTAATGGTTTCCCCAGTCCCATAATATACAAATCCCCAAAACAAGTTCAATGTTTACAAACTCCCAGATCCATATGAATCCCAAGCTATCTAGTTTGATATCGTTAGTGCACTAGTGATGTCTCCAGAGTCTGACATGTGAGGTGTACAACTGTGAGACGTTCGTATGTACTTGTTGTCATTATACCAAACGGGAAGCTTCATAACTAAGGATGTTGAAGACCATTACCTGACCAAAAAGTCCATAGGATTGGAATTGACGCATATATGACACTCGGAGGTCTCCTACTGCTGCAGCTTCTTGGAAGGCCATTGAGGAACTGGATTCCTTCCGCTTCAGTGAAGCATCTAAATATTCCCTCATAGTATTTTCCCCGTCGTGCGTGGGATGGAAAATGGTCCTGCATCATAAAGATGTAATCTAGACCTGCTCTTCAGTGGAGTCAAAGTACTCAGGGAGAATTGGATATGTCATAGAGATGTTTGCATGAAACACCGATATGGGCATAGTTTATATAATTTTCATGGCCAGTAATGGTAATTATGATTTCCAATGCCTCCTTGGGAAGAGACATAAGGATAGTACCCTTGTTTTGCATCTAAAATTATGAAAACATCATTCTTAGTATTTGTTTAAGTAAATTTTCATTTTTCAGTTCCGGTTTTCCAGAGATATCCAAATCAAATCCTCTGATACAAACTATCATGGCCCAGTTATCGAGTACCCAGATCCAGTTCCATACAGAGATTCGAATTCGGTTCAGGCTATGAGAAACCAGTTGCTTCTGAAATGTTTCTTCTGCTAACAACTGATACTTGAAAATTTTGATTTCGAAACGTAGGGTGAGAATGTGAATAACAAGTAAGTGGTTTTAAAAATAACATATTATACCCAAAATGAATTTCATAAACATTATTTAAAATATCCATAAAACATTTTATTTAAAAATCTGTAACACATTAAACATAAAGTGACAATTGTCTAAGGGATATAAGTGAATAATTTAAAATGTAATTACATTATCATGATTCAATTATGAGACTGCTCATTCAGAATAGAAAGTAGAAAACATTTCATGTCAAAATTAATGTAAAAAATTAATAACTATATGTAATTCATGATCAGAGTAGCTCTTAAAAATAATATTAAATTCAATTTCATCATTTACCATTGGCCATTAAAATATCATAATATTGCAAAAAAAAATATATGCCATACTTAAACATCCTCTGTTCTCATAATCATAAGCTCTTTAACTAGGAATATTCTACTAGTTGAATAATCCTCTGGTTAGTCTTAACGAAGAATGTTCATATGCCAGACCGTGTCAAGGCCTCGTGCCAAGGCCTAGGGGATAATTGAAATCGGACCTCAACCCATAGAGCCACTATAACCGGATTCCCTCTCGAAGAGACTCTATAACCAGACTCCATCCTGGAGGGTCTGCTGTAACTGGACCCCAACCCAGAGGGCTTACTTTTACCGGTCCCCACCCTAAAACATACTAGGTCTAATTCATTCCTCATATCTCTAAATCAATGTGAACATACCACATTGATTTATTAAATTACTTAACATTCTCAGTACAAATTTTACTTGGTTTCTTAATTCATATTATTCAATCTGTCCCTTACCACCTTGAATAATTAGAAGCTTATCTAATAATTTATTATTAACAATAAAGTTTCTGATTATCACATAAAATAATAACTTTAAAACTCTTCCTTAGTACAAACTATTAATGAATTAAATTACAATCTCATTATTCATGCTCATGAAAATTGAATTGGTAATGGACTAAAACATAATATGCCAATAACTATTCATAAAATATGTTTCTCCACAACATGCATAAACTAGTATAAAATTTTTCCGCATGTGATATTGATTTAAAACACACAAGAATGGAATGGGCCAGGTTACCACATGAAATGAATGTTACTAAAACAATATTGAACAATTACTTAATGAAATTCTCTTCTGGGTGCATAATAAAGAAAAATGAGAACCTAACTTTTATTGTGATGTGTTAATTTCCCATTTCCCTTTACATTTGTTATAAAAAAGATTTTGTTTAACAAATTATATATTAAAACATGAATGTATGAGACTCAACCATAAACTTTAAAATTTAATATAAATAGTAGAGAGTAACTCATATAAGTTAATATGAAGTTGCAATCCTTCAATATTTTTACCCATGAACTAAGAACATTGAAAGAAAAACATTTAAAATAACTACACTTAGGGTTTTATGTTGTGTAAAACATTCATTCAATGGTGTGTGCTTAATAAGTAGTGTTTAGTCAAAGTGAAAACAATATACTAGAAAATAAAAGTTTCGAATCTTCCTCTCAAACCATGGAAATTTAAAATTCAAATTGGTGCTCAAAGATGGAATATATACTCACATACCCACATAACTGATTATACATAACAGGTATATTCAAGGTATTAATTCTAAGTTAATTTGACACTTGTAAATTTATCAAAAGCATGGATTCAATTTCTAGGGTACAATTACTGAATTGTTTTAAAAAACCCGAATTAATATAATGTGTATTCTTATATAATAACATACTTCATTAGATATAAAATTTTTCTACACAAAGTGACTCCACACATTTTAGTCCTTTATTAATATGAAACTCAAATTAAGGTATCTTCAACCTGGGTATATGAGCATTATGAAAATATAAGGGATTGTATATTATACTTATATATTCTCATATACATATGTATATATGTAACTGAATCAGTATTTAAGTCAAAAAAATAAATATGCATGGGGTGTCCATACTTAGGGTCTATTAATAACTTGTAAGTCAAGATTTTTTTTCCAACTCCTAATTGGGAAAAGAATGGTTTGACATCAAACCATAGATGACTTATATTTATTACAAGTGTATATATTTATAAATATATGCACACAACATAACCCAACAATAAAGACAAAGATTAACCCCCTACCTTAGGTTCGGAGAAAAAGGGCTCAGAACAATTTGTTGAAGCTTTTTGGAAGATGATTGCAACGAACTGAGGGAATCCTTGGGGGTGCCTTGGAAGTATTTTCATAAACTAAAACTATAAAATGTATACATTTTTTTAATAAAAGTTGCATGGGATATGAGGAACAAAATAGTATATAAAAGTACTAGGGAAAAGGTTTCTGAGGAAACCTTGAGAGTTGAGGGTTCGGTGGCTGAAAGGGGGAAGCAAGATGGTGCAAAAAGGAGATAGGCTACTAATGCATGGAATGTCGCGGGAGGATGAAGAAAGTGCTATGAAATAAAAATCCAGAGGAATTTCGAAAGAAAGGATCGGATCTGGCTTCAATTCTAGTGTCAGGATGCGTCCATGGGTTATAAAGGTAATGGATGGCTCAGACTAAATCCAAGTCTGATCGGACAACACCAGATCAATGTGGTGTTTGAAAAAACTTCGAACGACTATGATTAGTTCACGTCAGATCGAATGGACCACAAAAAACTGGTGGCTACTATGTGTTTTTTGAAGGTCAAATGCCGGACCCGGATCAACAGCCCAGATTGCATGATTCGTGATCCATCGACCATTATCTTGTTTCTCCCAAAAAAAATTCCTCCCACATCGAATCGGGGAGGCGCGTGCGACATCCTTATAAGCCTATGACTCTCGATCTTGTGGCACTCTCATGATTTTGTGTGCCCCTCGGGGGACCTATGCCTGAGATCGGGCTAGCCCTGGCTTGGGCTTAGGGCTGGGCTCAGCCACCAATTGTGAGCTGCCTCCCATGGCCCATCGATAAAGGGCTGGCCCTATCAGGCGCAAATTTTTAATAAAAAATAACATAAATAAGAAAAATAAGACTTAATGGAAAATAATACTATATATAAACCTTCACTCTTTTTTATACGTGGCTTTTATAAAACATTATATGTTTAAAGTATTCAAATTAGACTTAAATGTATTTTCTAAGGTAGATTATAAACAAAAAACCTTTAACATAAATTGTTATAAAATTGAATGATAATTCTTATACTAATTTTATAGTGGTGAAAATGTAGTTTAATTAAAAGTATAATTCAATTAAAAATAAAATAAACATAGTTTAAGACACATAATAAAAATATTACAATACATTTTAATTAATTTCAACATGTTTTAAATTCGTTATTACAATTCAAAATCACTTGTGGATAATTCAAAAAAAATCACTATGTTATTTTATGGTTTATGGTTAGCAGTAATTTTTATAATTTTTAAATTAATAAACTAATTACTTAGTGAACTAAAATATACCTATAAGCTTTCAATTAATTGTACCACACAACCAACGACTATATTTATAGCCATTAGAGTTCTATGGTTTTCCAAGGCAACAGTCACATTAGGTTCTCATAAATCCAAGACATAGGGTGTCCTAAAACTCAGGTTGATTGAATAAGATTCTTCACGCCATACCATTGGTGCTTAGTGTGGTTGTGGTGGATTTTCCCATTCTTGTGTTCATTATGTAAAATTATAAGGACCTATATTATTTTATTGGGGTTATCTTTGTTTTATGTTTTCTCCCTATAATTTTGATAGGTTTTTTTATAGGTGTTTTTGGTTAGCCTGATTACTCTTTTGATCTTGGTGTATGGTAAATTATATGGTGTTTTTATTTAAATGAAAAGTTTGTATCCACTTGTGTGTTTTACTCTGTTGTATTATAATATAAATTAAAACCCTATTATTACCTTCTCATGAGAAACATGTTTTGTTCAGTTATTCAAACAAAAGTAAACATAACTTATCAATACATATGGTCCAGGTTTTGGGGTGGTACATTTCATGCCACAAATCCCCTTTCCATCATTATTAACATGTTCTTGGACAAATAGAGGAAAACCCATGTGCTCCTCCACAACCAATTATCTCGTAAAAAACTCCACATCCTCCTAATAAATATACTTTTCAATAAAGGAGGCTTCAGGTTGATATTTATTCTTAATATAGTCCTTCAATATTTTATTGTAACATTCAAAAGGATACATGCAAAAATGATATATAAGTTCATGAAGAATTATTTCTCGAACTATATTAACCATTAAATGCACCATTATATCAAAACAATATGGTGGAAAATACATTTCTAATTGAAAATGTATATGAATTTAAGAATTTTCTCAAATGTTAAACGAATTAACATCAATCGCCTTATGAAAAATTAAATTGAAAAAATAACACACCTTCATTATAGTATTTATTACATGGATGGGAAACATTCCATGCGATGGAACTGGTAGAATTTTTTTCATCATGATGTCGAAATCATGAGATTTCATACGTATAAAATTCAAATACTTCAAAGAGACCACTTTTTTTATATTTTAAGAATAACCCTGAGGCCCATTGATATCATGAAGACACTGAAAAATATAATATTCTACCTCTTAGATAATGTATGACAAGCCAGGGGAAGAAATGGTCATCTTCCATTGGGAGTGGGAGATTACTCAAAATGTATTCACATTGGTAGTAAGTATAATCTTGAATTCAACCTATCTTTACTCTTTCCTTTAAAATCTATCAATGTTCCAATCAAACTATCACATATATTTTTCTCCATCTGCATGACATAAATATTATGTTTCACTTCATGATATCTCTAATATAGCACCAAAAAAAATATTGATGTTTCCATCCCAATATTTCTATCATTACCAGATTAATGTTCCTTTCCCATTGTCACATCAATGTTTTGCGCCATCTCAAAATAAAACTAAAGGGATAAATTTGTTTAAGAAATATCAAAATTTAGTGATCCATTGAATTCCTTTTTCGGACTTATTTAAGATTTATCTATAGACAAAAACTTTTGACGACCCATGTATACTGTTTTACTCCCAAGGTACAATTGATAAGATGAAGTCTTTTTTTTCACAAATTGTACATGTTTTTTGCCCCTTTACATTGTATCCTAAAAAATTTCCATATATATAAAAGTCATTTATATTGAACATAATCACTACATGAAGTTGAAAATATTCTATTTTATAATAATCATACACTCGAATACCATCCTCTTATAAAGGTTTCATATCATCAATCAATGTATACAAGAAAACATCAATATCATTTCTGAGTTTCTTTAGACTAGGGATCATCAAACTCAACATGACATATTTTCCCTTAATAAAAACATCTAATAGAGGTTGTAATTTAACAATAATATAGACCATGAACTATGTGTGCTACTGAGGATTCGATATGGATTAATTGCATCTGTGCACAACCCAAGTCTGAAATTTCTAAATTCATTTCCGAATGTAGGATACTGCACATCAGTTTTCATCTATTGTGGACAATCGATTGGATGACGTATTTTTCATCACAAATACACTCATCATCAATCCATATCAACCATTTTTCATCATGTGAATTGGAAAATATATATTTCAAACGATTAATTATAGGAAGATACCAAAATACATTACCAGGAATCTTTGTAATCTCTACATCAACCTATTAGTTTTTCTTTCAACTTATTCTAGGATTTACCAAATCTAGGATACTCTAAAAGAAATTCATATTCTTTCCTATATAACATATATTCATTTAGATAAGCATGTATTTTTTTTTGTATCCCAATCCCATCGGGAATAATATTTTCAAGGCCATATAATGTGAATCTGTAAGATTGATATCTTTTGGGAGAAAATCTCTCAACAATTGTAATGGATCTATAAAACATATGTCACTCCATTAATGTTTCGTCTTTATGTTAATCAATATTAACACTGCCAAAAGAACTGTAACACCTGATACTTTTATGAGAAATATTTTTTTTTATGTTATATAAATCATCAAAGGAATCTTTCACTACACACAATACTAGCTTGTCTTGATTTACACGCAATCGCGGCCTTCCTCGATAGCTTGTGTCATACCGAGTTTCACTAAACAATTATATGCTATTAAAATATTATTAGAACTAGCCGTTATGAATAGTAATAACCACTTTTTGAAATTTTATAAATTTTATTTTTCAAAATGGACTTCATTTTTGGATTCAGAATATCAAAATTAGCCTAGGGTGAAATTTTGGTTTTTTTCTGAAAACATTCCATGTTTGATGAATAGTGAAACCACTAAGTGGTAGTTAAAAAAACTGAATTTTTCATAAAACTTAATTTTACCGCTTATGGGAGTATAATTTCAAAACTCTGAGAGACACGGTTGATGTTAGTAAGTAAAATGTGGTTCAATGAGATGAAAATAATTTTTGGTGAATAGTAACTTTTTACTTTTATTTACCACGGTTAAAAGTAAATTGGGTAATTAAGAGTAAAAATGATATTATTATTACCCTAAAACATGTCCTAATTCTATTGGATAAGTGTAATTCGACCAAAAACAACTTTAGGAATAAAATATGACCATTTAGGCCCACTTGGATTAGATTAGGAAATTTATTATCAATTTATTTAAAGAAGGGTTAAAATAGTTAAAATAAAAGTTTAATAACTAAAGCATTTTTAATATAGGGTTATACATAATATAAATTCGACTATAAATATTAATTAGAAAGATAAAAATATTTCCTACATAATTATAGTTTATTTGTAATTTTTAGACTTTAAATAAGTTAATTTATTTTTGACACAAAGATGATACAGTAATTATCTTATTAAGGAAATATTGACATAATTGATGTTATAAATACCCAAATAAATGTTATTTGGGACTTTTTATCAATTCCACTAATTTTATAGGTTAATATGAAATGTTATTATTGATTTAATTAACTTTATTATAATTAATCATTCTGTTATGATTTTCACAAAAATCAATTACTAAATAGTGTCAAAATTGACATAAAATAGTTTTTAAAGCAAATATTATATTATCAATTGTTATTTTATTCATAAAAATCTAAGGTTCATCCAAATGACTTAGATAAGGTTATATATATTAATAATAAACAACTTGAGGTTCGTTTGACTTGTTATAGTAAGTTTATTAACCTTATAGTGTAAGAACACAAAAAGACACAGTAAAAGTAAAATTATCTAACTTAATGTTAAATCTAAATGATAAGGTTAAAATAGGAACCTAAACATGTCTAAATTCTATTGTATGAGAGGATTTAGACCCATCCCCACATTATCTTCGAAATAAATCAATTTGGAGCTATTTAAAACCGAATTTAGCTTTATAATAAAATAATATTTTTAGTTTTTCAAAAGGAGCCCTTCTTCTCCCTTATAAAAAGGCACCTCCTCCCCCTCTTCACCACACTACATTGAGCCTTAAAGCTCGGCCACACCCTGCCAATTTCTTCTCTCCACTTCCCTAGAGACATCCTAGAGGTCCTGGTATTCTTCAAAGACAAATTTTAGTACCCTAAAAGGAGGTCTCAAAGAAGCGCTTCAAAGAAGAGGTAATGTCCATTAAAGATTCTTTCATCTTTATTTCTTCTTCCACTTCTTCTTCTTTAGTTGATTCATTATGAAGTAATAATATCAGAATCACTCATATAATGATATTTTATTATAAGTATGAAACAACCCTATTTCACCATCTATCCATCCTACGGAAAATAAAATCACTACGCGTGCGTACGTATGGAATACCGTCTCCACGCCGTGGTGTAATCTATTTTCCACCACCACCTTACTTGGATGGGTATAATGGTGTAAATAATAAGTATATATGATTATTGTAAAGTTATATTGATTCTGAAATTGTATATATACACTCCATTACAATTTCATGATCATGGGAACGATATCATCACTCGTGTGTACGTACGGAATACCATCTCGACAATGTGATGCGACTCGTTCTACATGATATTCATTGCATAATGATTATATAAATGAATTTCATGAATGAATATGATATATATTACACGAATTCCAATCTAGAAATGAGGTATCTATAACCTAAAAAGAAGAATAAGAATTTATTCGACAAAACACGCATAAGAACAAAAAGTAATAAACACCCGAATTACAAGTAGTAATGAAATATTACTAATAAGACGCTAGGAATATGACCATATATGATATCATAAAAATATGTATGATTATGTAATAATTCAATAACATTATTTAAATCATTATACAGGAGGTTCGGACACTTACGAAGCAAATCAGACCTAAGGTAAGAGAAATATCACAATCTCATTTTTATCCGAGATTGTTTATACTTTGGAGTTTACTGGGTTATATTTTATCATCCACATCCATGTTTCCTCAATATGTAATATAATTTCCATCCACCTACAATTGTTTAAATCCAATTTTACCCTTCGGTGAGTTTTTAGTATGAGATATGAAAGGAATCTTTTGTCGTTTTTCATACGAGGTACTTTTTGACTTTTCCGACAAAAGTATGAGAAGAATGTTTTTTTAACTTAGATGGCATGAATAGATTTTTAAAACATTATTTCCAAGAATCCTCCTTTACAAGTTTTCAAGTTTATTTTTAATCAACTTCTTTTAGTTTAGAATTGTATGACATGTTATGAAAGGAAAAGTGTTTTTGAAGCAGAAAGAACATTTTCCTCAAGAATGGAGTTCAAGTGTTTTATCAAAATTATTTTCCATCTAAGATAATAAAGGGTTATGATTTTATCCCTATTATTACATTGATTTGATTATGATGTTATGGACTCATTTTTATGAATTCCTTTATCTTATATGAATTGTTTTATAATGTCATGATGTTTAAGAATCCCATTTTTATTACATGGGTTATGCTATGATGTATGGTTTATGATTTCGTGGAAGACATAAGAACAGTATCATTGTGAGATGGGTGGGACCTATATCTCTCACCAATGCATTGGGTAAAGATTTTATATCTCATGAGATAGACATGGCTGGAATGGCAGGTTAAACCGGTTTAGTGAAACAGGACCGAAACGAGGAGTGAACTCGGTTCAGAAATGGACTTTGTCCACTAAGACAGTCTTGGAAATGAGTCTTGACTAATAAG
The DNA here is from genome assembly GCA_963277665.1 of Viscum album. Taxonomy (NCBI): domain Eukaryota; kingdom Viridiplantae; phylum Streptophyta; class Magnoliopsida; order Santalales; family Viscaceae; genus Viscum; species Viscum album. The sequence continues at coordinate 1,107,731,210 of OY728140.1, forward strand.
AAATAATTCTCTATGATTATGTGTGTATTCCACAATGTTTCATGTTTTAAGTTATGATTATTGGGATTACATTTCACTACTATGATTTATCCCATGTTATGAAATTATGATCTCTTTTACAGGTTAATATTTCCAAAAGATATGTTCTTATGAATATGATGTGATTGATATTTCTTTTGTTTAACCTCACTGATCATTTGAGATCACCCTTTTGTATGTTTTCATTCCCCAGGTCAGGAAGAATGTTATTAAGTAAGATATGCCAGAAGGGACTATAGATATGATGAAATAAATGGGAGACAGTGTAGACGCTTTATGAAACAGTGGTTTATGTTTCCCAGTTTCTAAAGACACTATACCTACACGATCCTTTCATGGTTTTGTTATATGTTGTAATAAGTATGCTTTAATTTTGAAGTAATAACAATTTATGCAAAGTATGGGTCGTTATAGTTGGTATCAGAGGAAATTTATAGTCAACCTTTGGAAACTAGGATGTGAAAGACTTAGTAAGAACCCTAAGGATAAGTCTAAGCATAGAACACAATCTTAGTGTTTTAGAAATGGCCATGAATAACCTAGGACAAGACCATAAGTGTGAAATTTTATTCTTGATTATGTGGTTTTCCTTTTATAATTAGTGTTTCTCACACTATTCTTCTAGGTTTTAGTCAATGGCTGGAACCCGATGGAACTGTGAAATGCGGAATACGATGGGCAATGCAATGATTGTCCCCCTGAGCAACCAAACTTTATGGTAGATAGAATGCAAAATCTTGTATCCATTCTCACACAACTTTCTCAAGCTATGAATCATGCAGGACTTCAAAATGAGCAAAGTAATGAGCAACAATATGTTGAATCCTTCATGAGGCAGCTCCCACCTTCATTCAGCGGGTCTACTGATCCATTAGTTGCTGAACAATGGATTAGTACTACTGAAAAGATATTTTTACTTCTTCAATGTTCTGAACATGATAAAGTCATCTTAGCAGTGTATCGTTTGGAAGGTCATGCTGATCAATTATGGAATCTTATCAAGAATATGAGGCAAAGATAAGATATTGAGTCCATGGAATGAGATGAGTTCAAGAACTTATTTTTCAATAAGTACATCTCTTGTATTCTTTGAACAAAGATGGAGAAGGAGTTTCTTGAACTAAAGAAAAAGGACGATGAATCTGTTGGTACCTATGAAGCAAATTTTACAAGACTTTCAAGGTACGTTTCTGGTATTATTATCTAACATGAGAGTAAGATCGATCGATTCTTTAGTGGCTTAAAACCAAGTATTCAAAGGGAGTTATCCATAAGGGACTTCAATATCTATGAGGAAATCATTCGATGTGCTCTCAAAGTTGAGATGGAGATTGGAGTAACCCATCAGTCATATGGGTTTGATAAGAAGACGAAAATGGAATTCAAAGGAAAATCAAAAGAGCATACTGAAAAGAATATGAGCTTTCCCTTATGCTCAAAGTGTGGAAAGAAACATGGAGGGAGTTGTCCTAAAGGGACAATTAAACATTTCAAATGTGGAAAGGAAGGTCATCGGGCATTTGAATGCCGCAATGATGGGAAGAAGATGTCTAATGATGCAAACAAAGGAAGGGACACACAGAATGAACCTACTACACTTCAATGTTTCATGTGCAATGAGATGGGGCATTATGCCAATAAATTCCCTAATCCAAGGGTTGTTGATGATGATAGACATCAACAAAATCTTAAGGCTAAAGACAAAGGAAAGTCACATGCAATTTCTATCAGCGATGTGGAGTATGATAACGATGTGGTGAAATGTACACTTACCATCCACTCTAAAGTAGAAAATGTTTTATTTGATTCTGGATCCACCCACTATTTTATTTCTGAAGATTTTTCTAAGGGTATCACTGTATTTTCTCAACAATTAGATGTTGAGTTAGCTGTGACAACACCTAATGTCACAACAGTCACACCAAATGTTTATAATTCTTCCCTGATTGAAGTTTGTGGGAAAGTGCTTCCTACAAATCTTGTGATCCTTCCTATAGTGTAATTTGATGTGATTCATGGCATGGATTGGCTTTCTTTATATGGATCTCATATCAATTTCCAAAGAAGGGAAGTCACATTTCATATTCCAGATCAATCTATGATCGTCTATCGATGAAAGGATGCACATAACCTTCCAGTGGAAATTTCATCCATCTTATGGGTCTTGATTCCACTGAATGAATGTTATTTATCTCAAATGGTTGGTGAGAAACTCACAATTAAGAATACGCCCACTGTACGGGAGTTTGATGATGTCCTTCCGGAGGAATTCCCGGGTCTTCCACTAAATCGTGAAGTTGAGTTTTCAATAGAACTCGTACCAGGTGCTTTACCTATTTCAAATACACCTTATAGAATGGCCCCAATTTAGTTGCAGGAATTGAAGAAGAAACTCCAAGAGAATATTGATAAGGGATTCATACACCCTAGTGCATCACCTTGGGGAGCACCTATTCTATTTGTTAAGAAGAAAGATGGATCAATGAGACTCTGCATTGATTATCGACAACTTAACAAGATCACTATCAAGAACAAATATCCTCTCCCACGCATTGATAACTTATTTGACCAACTACGCGGAGCTCAATACTTTTCCAAGTTTGATCTTCGTTCAGGGTATCATCAATTAAGGGTCAAAATGGAGGATATACCAAAGACGACTTTCCGTACAAGGTATGGACACTATGAATATATAGTGATGCCATTTGGTCTTACTAATGCCCCTTATATCTTCATGGATCTAATGAATAGAGTCTTTAGAGACTATCTTGATCAGTTTGTGGTAGTCTTTATAGACTATATTCTTATATATTCAAAGAGAAAGGAAGAACATGAAGATAACTTGAGAATTATATTGAAGACCCTAAGAAAGGAGAAGCTTTATGCCAAATTTACCAAGTGTTAATTTTGGTTTCAAAGAGCTTCATTTTTGGGTCACATAATCTCAAAATAGGGGATATCTGTGGATCTAGCAAAAACAAAGGTTATCGAAAGATGGTCGAGACCAACAACAGTAACTGGGATCTGAAGTTTTCTTGGTTTGGATGGATATTATCTACTTTTTGTGAAATATTTTTCACGATTATCTAATCCACTCACCAAGTTGACTCGGAAAGGAGTTAAGTTTTTATGGATGGAGGAATGTGAAGAGAATTTCAAGGAGTTGAAAAGAAGGTTATCCAGTGCACATGTGCTCACACAGCCTTGTAGTGTAGAAAGGTGTGTGTTCTACAGTGATGCATCCAAGAAGGGACTGGGTTGTTTTCTCATGCAAAATGATATGGTGATAGATTATGCCTCACGATAGTTGAAAATCCAGGAGCAAAATTACCCAACTCATGATTTTGAGTTAGCTGTGGTAATATTTGCATTAAAGATTTGGAGGCATTATCTTTATGGAGAAAGGTGTGATATTTATACTGATCATAAAAGTTTAAAGTATATTTTCACAAAAAAGGAGCTGAATATGCACCAAAGAAGATGGTTGGATTTGATTAAAGATTATGACTGCTCAATTCATTACCACCCTGGGAAAGAGAACAAGGTGGCAGATGCATTAAGTCGACAAGACCATGCCTGTTTATCCATGATGAGGATCACAAAAGATCCAATATTTATGGATTTACAAAGGATGGATCTCGGAATTATAATGGAAGGGGGAAAATCATATCATTCTCAAATTAATGTTCAACCATCTATACATGTGAAGATTAAAGAGGCGCAGAAAGAAGATGTAGAGTTACAAAAGAATGTGAGAAATATTCCTGAATTCAACCTTGATTGTGATGGGATAATAAAGTTCAGGAATCGGGTTTGTGTTCCTCCCATCCCCGAATTAAAGAAGGAGCTGCTGGATGAGGCTCATAGTTCTTCATTCTCTATTCATCCTGGAAGCACGAAGATGTATAGGGACCTGAAAGAGTACTTCTGGTGGGATGGCATGAAAAGAGATGTTGCTGAAAATGTCTCTCGATGCTTGGTTTGTCAGCAAGTTAAAGCTGAGAGACAGAAGTCTAAGGGGATGTTACAACCATTACCCATACCCGAATGGAAACGGGAAAACATCACTTTGAAATTTATCACAGGACTTCCTAAAACATCCAAAGGAAATAATGTTATCTGGGTCATAGTTGATCATCTTACAAAGTATGCACACTTCATTGCTATTAGAGAGGATTTCTCTCGGGATCAGCTTTCCAGGATATATGTAAAGGAAGTGGTAAGAATACATGGAGTACCACTTTCTATTATATCTGATCGGGATCCGAGATTTACCTCGAAGTTCTGGAAAAGTCTTCAACATACTCTAGATACAGAGTTTCGTCTCAGCACTGCTTATCATCCTCAAACAGATGGTCAGTCTGAGAGAACAATTCAAACTCTAGAAGATATGTTGAGAGCTTGTTCTATGGATTTCAAAGGTGTTTGGGATCAACACCTACCTTTGGTGTAATTTTCTTATAATAATAGCTTTCACTCTAGTATTTAGATGGCTCCTTATGAAGCTCTCTATGGAATGAAATGCAGGACTCCAACTTGCTGGGATGAAGTTGGGGAAAGAAATATATTAGGACCTGATCTTGTTGATGAGATGGCAGAAAAGGTCTGATTTATTAAACAACACATAAGAGCAGCTCAGAGTTTATAGAAAAGTTAGGTCGACAACCGAAGAAAAGACTTAGAGTTTGAAGTTGGTGATAAAGTGTTCTTACGAATATCTCCCTGGAAGAGGGTCATGAGATTTGGAAAGAAGGGGAAGTTGATCCCTAGATATATCGGTCCTTTCGAAATACTGGATCATATTGGAAAGGTAGCTTACCTATTGGCGCTTCCACCGAATCTCTCTCAAGTTCACGATGTGTTCCATGTATCTCTCCTGAGAAAGTACATACCTGATCCTTCACATGTACTCAGCTCAGAAGTTGTACCGCAGGAGCAAGATATTTCTTATGAAGAACAGCCGATAGAGATTCTGGATCGTAGCAAAAAAGTCCTACGAAACAAGACCACTCGCTTGGTGAAAGTTTTATGGAGGAACCACCAATTAGAAGAAGCTACATGGGAGCTTGAGGATATGATGAGGGAGAGGTATCCTCGTCTTTGTGTTACAAAGTGACGAAATTCGAGGGTGAAATTCATTTTAAGGGGGGTAGAATGTAACACCCGAGACTTTTATGAGAAATATTTTGTTTTTATGTTTTATAAATCTTCAACGGAATCTTTCACTACACACAACACTATCTTGTCTTGCTTTACACGCAATCACGGCCTTCCTTGATAGCTTGTGTCATACCGAGTTTCACTAAACAATGATATGCTATTAAAATATTATTAAAACTAGCCTTTATGAATAGTAATAACCACCTTTTCAAATTTTATAAATTTTATTTTTCAAAATGGACTTCATTTTTGGATTCGAATATCGAAATTAGCCTAGGGTGAAATTTTGGTTTTTTTCTGAAAACTTTCAATTTTTGATGAATAGTGAAACCACTAAGTGGTAGTTAAAAAAACTGATTTTTTTATAAAACATAATTTTACCGCTTCTGTGAGTGGAATTTCAAAAATCCGAGAGGCACAGTTGATGTCAGTAAGTAAAATGATGTTCAATGAGATGAAAATATTTGTTTGGTGAATAGTAACTTTGTACTTTTATTTACCACGGTTAAAAGTAAATAGGGTAATTAAGAGTAAAAATGATATTATTATTACCCTAACACATGTCCTAATTCTATTGGATAAGTTTAATTCGACCAAAAACAACCTTAGGAATAACATATCACCATTTAGGCCAACTTGGATTAGATTAGGACATTTATTATCAATTTATTTAAAGAAGGGTTAAAATAGTTAAAATCAAAGTTTAATAACTAAATCATTTTTAATATAGGGTTATACATAAGATAAATTCGACTATAAATATTCATTAGAAAGATAAAAATATTTCCTACATAATTATTTTTTAGTTTTTTATTTTTAGACTTTAGATAAGGGAATTTATTTATGACACAAAGATGATGCAATAATTATCTTATTAACGCAATATTGAAATAATTGATGTTATAAATACCCAAATAAATGTATTTTGAGACTTTTTATGAATTAAACTAATTTTATAGCTTACTATGACATGTTAGTATTTATTTAATTAACTTTTTTTGAATTAATCATTCTGTTATGATTTTATCAAAAATCAATTACTAAATAGTGTCAAAATTGACCTAAAATAGTTTTTAAAACAAATATTATATTATTAATTGTTATTTTATTCCTAAAAATATAAGGTTCGGAAAAATGACTTATCTAAGGGTATATATATTAATAATAAACAACTTGGGGTTCGTTTGGCTTGTTATAGTAAGTTTATTAACCTTATAGTGTAAGAACACAAAAAGACACGGTAAAAGTAAAATTATCTAACTTAATGTTAAATCTAAATTATAAGGTTAAAATAGGAACCTAAACATGTCTAAATTATATTGTATGAGAGTATTTCGACCCATCCCCACCTTATCTTCTAAATAAATCAATTTGGATCTATTTAAAACCGAATTTGGCTTTATAATGAAATAATATTTTTAGTTTTTCCAAAGGAGCCCCTCTCCTCCCTTATAAAAGGGCACCTCCTCCCCCTCTTCCTCACACCACATTGAGCCTTCAAGCTCGGCCAACCCCTGACAATTTCTTCTCTCCACTTCCCTAGAGGAATCCTAGAGGTCCTGGTCTTCTTTAAAGACAAATTTTAGTGCCCTAAAAGGTGGTCTCAAAGAAGCGCTTCAAAGAAGAGGTAATGTCCGTTACCGATTCTTTCATCTTTATTTCTTCTTCCAATTATTCTTCTTTAGTTGTTTCATTATGAAGTAATAACATCAGTATCACTAATATACAGATATATTATTATATGTATGAAACAACCCTATTTCACCATCTATCCATCCTACGGAAAATTAAATCACCACGCGTGCGTACGTACGGAATACCGTCTCCACACCGTGGTGTAATCTATTTTCCACCACCACCTTACTTGGATGGGTATAATGGTGTAAATAATAACTATATATGATTATTGTAATGTTATATTGATTCTAAAATTGTATATATACACTCTATTACAATTTCACGATCATGGGAACGATATCATCGCTCGTGCGTACGTACGGAATACCGTCTCCACGATGTGATGCGACTCGTTCTACATGATCTTCATTGAATAATGATTATATAAATGAATTTAATGAATGAATATGATATATATTACACTAATAACAATCTAGAAATAAGGTATCTATAACCTAAAAAGAAGAATAAGAATTTATTCGACAAAACACACATAAGAACAAAAAGTAATAAACACCCGAATAACAAGTAGTAATGAAATATTACTAATAAGAAGCTAAGAATATGACCATATATGATATCATAAAAATAAGTATGATTCTGGAATAAGTCATTAACATTATTTAAATCATTATACAGGAGGTTCAGACACTTACGAAGCAAATCAGACCTAAGGTAAGGGAAATATCACAATCTCATTTTTATTTGAGATTGTTTATACTTTGGAATTTACTGGGTTGTATTTTATCATCCACATCCATGTTTCCTCAATATTTAATATTATTTCCATCCACCTACAATTGTTTAAATACAATTTTACCCTTCGATGAGTTTTTAGTAAAAGATATGAAAGGAATCTTTTTTCGTTTTTCGTACGAGGTACTTTATGAGTTTTCCGACAAAAGTATGAGAAGAATGTTTTTTTAACTTATACGGAATGAATGGATTTTTAAAAAGTTATTTCTAAGAAGCCTCCTTTACAAGTTTTCAAGTTTATTTTTAATCAAATTCTTTTAGTTTAGAATTGTATGACTTGTTAAGAAAGGAAAAGTGTTTTTGAAGCAGAAAGAATATTTTCCTCAATAATGGATTTCAAGTGTTTTATCTAAATTATTTTCCATCTAAGAGAATAAAGGGTTCTATTTTTATCGCTATTATTAAATTGATCTGATTATGTTGTGATGGAAAGATTTTTATGAATACCTTTATCCAATATGAATTGTTTTATGATGTCATGATGTTTAAGAATCCCATTTTTATTACATGGGTTATGCTATGATGTATGGTTTATGATTTTGTGGCACACATAATAATGATATCATTATGAGATGGGTTGGACCTATATCTCCCTCCAATGCATTGGGTAAAGATTTTATATCTCATGAGATAGACATGGCTAGAATGGCAGGTTAAACTATTTCAGTGAAACAGGACTGAAACGAGGAGTGTACTCAGTTCAGAAGTGGACTTTGTCCACAAAGATAATCTTGGCAATGAGTCTTGACTAATAAGAAATGATTCTATATGATTATGTGTGTATACCACAAAGTTTCATGTTTGAAGTTATGATTATTGGGATTACATTTCACTACTATGATTTATCCCATGTTATAAAATTATGATTTCTTTTGCAGGTTAATATTTCCAAAAGATATGTTCTTATGAATATGATGTGATTGATATTTATTTTTTTTACCCTTAATGAGCGTTTGAGCTCACCCTTTTGTATGTTTTCTTTCCCCAGGTCAGGAAGAAGGTTATTAAGTAAGATATGCCAATAGGGACTATAGATATGATGAAATAAATGGGAGACAGTGTAGACGCTTTATGAACAACTGGTTTATGATTCCCAGTTTCTAAAGACATTATACCTATACGGTCCTTTCATGGTTTTGTTATATGTTGTAATAAGTATGCTTCAGTTTTAAAGTAATAACAATGTATGTAAAGTATGGGTCGTTATAAGAACCACAAAATCCGTACATCCAGGATATAATGATTTTTCAGTATCACCATATAGATGAGCAACATTCAGTTCTATCTCAATTTTTTCTACTAAAATATCACGAATCCTTTCATAAATTACATTGGAATAACCATCTTACAAATCATTATCATCAGTAGATCTGAAATTTTATCCAGTTTCACTATGCCAAATCGATGTGTTGTAACTCGGATTAAAACCATGATACATTTGATGATCTTTGACCTCTCTACTTTTCTACTTCTTCAAATTCAATTATTTTAGGTAGTTACATAAAAAATGTCATTTATTGGAACATATCATTTAAAAAATTATAAAAATGCATCAAAACCATCCTCATATTCATTACACATTTCATGTACATTAATCCAACATCGACTCATTATCACCTATAACAAATATTAAAATTATATATCTTGTTCTAATAACCCAATTTTAGATCTATATATAAAATATCATTATTTGAATGTGACATAATTTTGAAATATAAAACATATATATGCATAATTGAAAAAGATATGCATAGAAATAATTTTTTTAAAATATATAGTTAGATATAACAGTTTAATATTTTTATTAAATATTGACATAATTTGAAACTAAAACAATTTTGAAAAAACGATTGGGAATAGATATGTTAGTAATCAGGGATGGGAGAATATTCAAAAGAAAGATTATAATCAATTTCTAATGATATATAAAAGTTTTCCATCTCATAGAAAAGTGTCTAATGAAATTATTATATGATGATGATAAAAAAAATGAAAAAATTGTTAATGGGTGTGAAAGGAAGGTTTAATTTAGAATTGAAATCCTTTAGAAACAATAACCTTTTTTCCTAAGAAGAGGTTATCACCAAATAAGTTCAAGTGGAAGAATTTTAAAACTATAATGACATCTGGTAATTATTTATTACGTTTTTCATAAAAAAACCCTTTCGGAACATAATTATGAAATCACTGATGTTGATGGAAGAGTAATGAATATTGTTAAATTAGAATATTCTCTTGAATAGATCAATGTTTTGAGGGATAATATTGAAATAATTTTAGGATTACATATATCTCTCATATGGATCATGATGTAATAATATAAATTTATCTGGGATCCTTTCTTCGTAAGGTACATAATGAATACATCCTGGTGCAACTAGATAACAAATTCACCCTTAAATGAACCTAAATTTTGATGTATAAATATAAAAATATGTATACATTCAGAATCTTGATCCATAGAAAAAACTATTCAAGTTTTAACATCTCTAGTGAAATCTTGAAGAGCTTCCCAGATAAAAATCCTTTTTTGTACAATAAGGCAATAACCAGATAAATCATTTTATACTTCGTAATGAGGAATTTAAAATCACTTAACCCCTTCATTTGATGATATTATGATATATTATCCACAAAAAATACATTATGGATGTCTTTCATTTCTATAAACTCATATTCAACTTGTAAATAGTAGTAATGGTGATTTTATGATAGAATGACATATCATTATTACAGAAAAATATACATATCCTTATCATTGAATGACTAGCCATAAATGATATATATACAAACATTAACCTTAAATTTATTTTTCTTAAATAAATCCTAGAGAAAATGAGAGAGGATTACAAAGCTCAATATGATGACTATATTTACCTCTATATCTCTTGTGTCCAACCAAGTTTATTTTTAAAGAGAATTGTTGAGTAAGTTAGTTTAGATTCAAACACATAATAAAGAATTTTATCATATATAGAAAAATATAATATTGAATGTATACGGAATTTTAATTTGAATATATTACCAAAAATAATAATTAAATACTGATACAATTGTTGACTGTAAAATAAATGTATTGAATAACTTATTTAGTTGTAATGTTATAAGGTATAACTTGCACGATAATGATTTTAGGGTATCACAAACATGGAAGTACATACACACACACATGATTGAACACACATGGTACAAAAACAAAATTGATGAACATGTGTGATATCTCTCCAATAGTTTATTTTACCAAAAAGGTACGTAACATGGTAGAAATATACGCTAGGACTCATACCATGATAGAAAGAACAATTATTGAAAAATAATATCTCAAAACATAAATTTAAGGCATCACTAAAAATAAAGATTGAAACTGTAGAGTGTGAGGCTTTCTTGAGTTTTGTGATTCGACCTGAAAGAATTGGTGATAATAAAGATGATGAATTATGTTGAAAAAATGAGGTTAGGGGGCACAACTTTGAAGAACAGTTTTTAGGTTTTCTACATGAGAGAGTCGATTCGCAAGTCAGCTGATCGAATAAAAACTAACAACATAATACATTTCCTGATAAATCATTTAAAATTTTTATCATGCCTATTATTTAATTAAAAAAGTTATAAAAATTATTTATGTTTATAACATTGGTTATTTTATAATCGACATGATAAATGTTCCATGATTCGATTTATCACATCAGTTATTTTATAAGGGATGAGATAAATCCCCAATATTTTCTTTATCACATCAATTATAAAATAACTGACATGATAAATCAATAATATTTTTTTTTTCACATTTGTTATAAAATACCTGATGTTATAAATTTATTTTCAGTATTTATCACTTCAATTAAAAAACAACTGATGTGATAACCCAATTTTTACAGCTTTGTACGTCGGTTATATATAACTGACGTAAAAAAAACCTACGGGGTAAATATTTTCTACACTACTGATTGGCTATAGAAATTCAATGGAGGAAAAATACTCTTCAAATTAAACATCCTTATATTGAGAATGTCCCTATAAAATATTATATCCTTGTTCTATTTCACTTCAACGTTTTCTTACAACTTTTTTATAAATACACTCATGGTCCTGATGACATTTTTTAATAGGTCCTTGAACAAATACATAAGATGAATAAATCTCAATTTTTTTTATGTATATCGTATATTCTATAAATATATTAGATACTTTTATAATATTCTACCAATAATTTCTATTGGTAGGTTCAATAGTTGGTTCATAAAAAATCAATTTTCTTGGAGATTCAACATGACCAAATTAGTAAAAAAAACGTTCAATCTTCCACATTCCAATTTATTTTTTTGTAGTATTTCAATTTAATTTTAGTATCCAGGTCCACATCATTAATTTTTTCATTCATAATCTTCTTACATTAGTTTAATCTCACATTTTTTTATTTTCCCATTCCAAAATCTAAATATTATATTCAAAGGCTTTTTAATAACTGATTCATATGGTGCATTATATTTTAGTAGGATTTTAGCTATTTTGAAAAAACAATTCTTGACCATGATGTTAGAAATTTAATTCAAGTATCTATATCATATTCCATTAGATATATAACCAATAAATAATTCATCCTCTTAAAATTCATATAATTTTCATTGCTATTAGGTTTTGATTATAATAATCATTGATATTACAAAGACTTTAAAATTACTCATTATAGTCTTTACCATGTACATAATTTAATATTAATTGATATTTTATTTTTTCCTCAAATAGAATATGGATTCATTGTTTATAGAATTTCACACATCTTCCACCTAAAATAAAATACATATTTATAATTATGCAAGCATTATTTTACACGTTTATAATATGATTATATTCAGTAATTCAAAAATCAATTTCTAATAAAGTGTATATAATATGTAATTCTGATTTATAATATCCCATATGAATGGAAAGGCTTTAATATAACTCCTAGTATAATTTTTATTATTTTATATTCTTATTTTTTTAATATGAATACCAATATCTCTTTTAACATATATTTTTTACTACTTGATCATATTTGTTTCCTATAACTTGTTCATCATATATAATTCTCTTCTCTTTTTATAATTATCTCTTATAAATGTTTTAAAACATAAGTCACCTTTTATGATTGGTGTATCATAGATCTACAAACATCTAAGTGGATTAATTCGTGTTAGACTATATATATTATCCCCACTCTTTTGTGCATAAGTGAGATCATTTTTACATTTTAACATGTAAAAAAACTAGATCTCTATCTTGAATCAATCGATCCATGCCCCTCAGCAAATTCTAATTTACTTCATTACTAAAAATTATTTAACCAATGTGTACAAGTATTCAATTATATATATTATTATCTTCCTTAACATTAAGATAACTTCAATTAAAAGAATTTATAGTCAAAAATAGATTTTCACATGTCCATCCACCATTTGAAATAATCATCCCATTTTCAATTATTTTTATAAAACATTTGTTCTTATTGATTCTAAACTCATTATAATTATCTAATAAATTATATTTATTTAAAATTATATTCTTGATAACATTAATAAACATGAACTCTTTGAAATTAAATACTTTATACACAATTTTATATTTTTGAAGCTTCTAATTTTCAAAGAGATTCCATTTCCAAAATTAAATATATCACTATCATGTCTTTATAAAATTTTTAGATTCTTATTATCATCAATCATGTGTAATTTTAATCCATAACCAACAATCCATGTATTTCTCTTTTATATATACTTATGATAAACCATCCCAATAAATGATTTTTCTAGGTTTCCATTGTTTGATATCATATTTTCTTTTTAAATCTATTATTATTTCAGTAGAATCATAGCCAATCAAACATATTCATAGTGAAATTACAATTCACTTAATATATCGATATTTTCATGACAATTAAACTTATTCTACATAGGAGAACTAGACGTCCTTATAAATTTAGTCTATTTCACTAAATAATTATTTCTTCTAATTTCTATGTGACTTCCCCTTAACATTTTCAATCTACTGTTCCATGGAAGTATCATATTATTACATAAAACATATACCATATGATCATGTACTTAGAATCACCAATAATATCCATAAAATTGGTTCTCCCAGGAAACTGTCACGTCTGAAAAAAATCTACTTTATGTTTCTATATAGAACCATCCTTTATAAAAAATGGTATTGAAGATTCTCCCATATTTTTATAGTTCTCAACTGTCTATGATGTTTGATTTGTCATTTATAGATCTTTAAATACCTAGTTATTCTTAAATTTTACTTGGCAACCTATATTCTAAAATGAAATATATTTTTTTGAAGAAGAATTATATATGTTGATCTTACCTAAAATTTAATTTTATCATTTACAATCTTTTCAGATGTTTCTTCCTTCATGTAAGATTCATTTCTAAAGAAAATATTTATTTTCCATTATTATTCGTTTCTTTAAGACATTGTGATTCTATCTGTATAATCTTTTCACCTTGATCTGATAAATTTTCTCATTTTTTTTACATTATTTCCTATGAATAATTTTTACTTAGAGATTTTTTTAATTCATAAATATATTTGTTCTACATTCTTCAAATTATTCCTCAAAATCAATTATCTTTTTAATGTTATCAATAATATTGTTTCCCTCATTATTGAATAAGGAATTTATATTTATCAAATGTTTTATTTTTATCCAAAACATGTGAAAAATTATGTCTTCATCATATTACCCTTATTCATAAATGTATTTTTATCTTATATTGATTGAATATGTTCCATGAAGTTAGTTTCTGTTATAGAAAATTCAATATATAATTCACTATGTGATAATTATTTTTCTTCCCTACAATTATATAGAATCCTCCTCTAAATTTTTATTTTACATATTCTTTCTACATATATATAATTTTCTACTATTTCTAGTAAATAAATTTTTTAGCCTTATATGGAATTTAATTCATCATCCTCGTCATCAAATTAAATTTTATTATAATTTCATAGAAAATCAACTACATAGAGTCTAATTACCCCATATTTAGTAAATATAAGTAGAATACTTCCTTTATATTTTCCTTTTCCCTTATTACGTGTTGATTATAATAGATTAATGGGTATATTGTGACATTCCTCACTCTTATATTCAACATATTACTTACATAAGAACTCATCCTCATTCTCTTAGATTTCAAATTTATTCATTGCTTCAATATTTATATATTAATTGTTATTTTTATTTAAAATTTGGGGTTTTATAAACTTATAATTTATAGGAATATTATGATGCACATAAAAACATATATCATGAGTATATCTGTTTGTTTTTATCACCATGAAAATTCAATCTAAAAAATTACCTATAAAGTTTTTGGAAATGGTTGAATCATTTTTCTTTTCCCTAAAGAATCATATATGACAAACAATCATATTCACCCATGTTTAACATCCATTGATATTATAACCATATACCATTAATATGTCTTAAAAAATTTCCCTCCAAATTTTCAATTTTCCACCTATTGTTTCTATAATTAACACATTTATATTCTTTGTATATCCCAGATTTCACTAGCTATATGATACCCCATCACATCAGTAAATATTTTTATGGAAAATGGGATTTTGTATAATTTTTATATCATACATAATATCATTGATTTATCTTGTCTAAAAATTATATATCCCCATATCATGTAATATGTTGATAAATTATATCGACAACATCACATATTTTCATCATGTATGATATTAGAAAACATTTCATCTTATATCTCAACTAATGAATTTTTTTCCAATAAATGAATTGAAAACCTATGATATTAACAGAACTATAACATTTCATGATAACCATATGAATCTTTATAATCATAGTGGAACCTACTATTGAATAATACCACATCAATACCCAATATTAGTAACATACCAATGTGAGGGAGTTTGAATCATTGATATTGATTTTATAAATTCATCCTCTAAAATTAAACACATGTTTCTCACATTACCACTATTTTAATTTATTAATTTATTTATTTAAGGATTTCTAATCTCATCTGTCATTATTGGGTAAAATGTTTATATTTTTATGATTAAATACTTCCATAAGAGTCATAAGTTTGGAACATGATTAGTAGAAATCATGTGTAACCATTCATTTGATTATATAGGTTAATAGAGCCGAACTACATGATTAGAGCATGGGTTTTCTAATCCTTCATCTATCCCCAAGTGGTTTTCTTTAGTCCCACCTATTGGAGACATGATTTTGGTTGACATTTTGGATAAACAAGGGGTGTAACTATGTTTAATGCGATATATAATAAGAAAATTAATTTAAAAAATTACCCTCTGTACCTTTTAACTAAACAATGAATCCCCTATACATCATTACTTTTATCTCACATGAAAAATTCATAAGAACCCATATGTGAGTATCTGTTTTCTAATTTTTCCATATCCTTGATTTATTGAATCTGGTTTTTCACTAATTAAAGGTCAGATCATAAATGTAATGTCACCACTTCTCTTATTTCGTACATTTCCTTATGTTTCTTCATCCCATCATTGTGTAATAATATTTATCATCCCATGGGCGTTGGTCTAGATCAAAATTAGGGATTTATTTTTTAAAGGTTATGATTTATATATCTTGGTAATTTTTGATTATTATTCAATGATTATCACCATTAGTTCTTGATTTGAAGTTTTTTGAGACTCATGTTCATATTCAAATTAAGTACACATGTTTCTTATGTATAATGAAATTATTTTTATACTAAATAATAGTATGAAATATATATCAGCTGTATTTTGATGAAAAATGAAGTTTCATTTGTCTTTAATTTAAGTGAAATAGATTTTATAAATTTTCCAAAATAGTATTCTTATGTTTTGGTTATTTGTTCCCATCGACCATTTCATGAAATTACTGAAAGGAATTTATTAGTAAATTTTTTTGTTTTAATGTTATTTTCATTCTTTAATTATCTTTCATATTTAATTCATATATTTTGATGTGTTGTGCTGGTTTATTAAGATTGGATATGAAATACATTAAACATTTAGGGATATTTTCTATTTATTTTAAATTCGTTTTAAATTATTTTTATAATTTATAATTTTAAATGAATAACAATGAGGCATGGTAAGAACATTTAAAATATGTTTTGAAGGTATTTTATTCCTAATTGATTGGGAATTGTGGTTTAAATTATCCCATTATAGTATATTTATTTTGTTTGATTATAATGTTTGTGGAACCACTTAATGGAACTGTGTGTTATTATTTTGACATTATAATTATATCCTTCTTTGATTCCCTCATGATTAGTTATGAATTCCATGATTAAGAATGTTTCTCCTTCAACTAGTGATTCTATTGAAGTAAATGAAAAAACACTACTAGACAATGAAAAGATATTATATTTAACTAATTGTGATCTCTACTATAGTTATTAATTTTATGATCTATATTCCTCTATCCGGTCTAGACTTAGTGTCTTTTCCCATGAATTTTTTTCTATATTATTGAAAATATTATTTTCACTTACAAATACCTTAAATTATATTCCCTAGTTTGTTATACACTCTAAATTCATTCTAAAAATTTAATTCTATTTTGAAAATAATTGGTTTTTTGTAAATTGTATTGAAAATTATGAATTTATGTGGTCTCAAATAATTTGAAAATGGTTCTTTATATTATAAAAGTAATTGGATTACTGAATTCATAAAGAGTGATTGTTTTCATTAAAAAAAGTAAAAAATAATGTTCATAAAAAATATTATGGTAATTATGTTCGAATACATCTTCATAAGAATGAGAAAACTAGTTTCACTAATATATTTTGTGATATAAAAAACTTTATCATTAATATAAATATTATTCATGGGGTTTGGTTTCCTTTTGAATTATAAATAGTCATTTGTACGTAAACCAATTAAAATTTCACCTTTTGGTTTATATCTTATGTTCCCAATGATTAAATTAGTTTTGAGTTTTGATTGTGACAAATGGAATCACATTGTTGTATCATAGTTTCTTCATTTAATATCGTTTTATTTATTGAAATATCCAAATATGAAATTTTTTCATTCAATTAATTTTAATATTGATTCATCATTTATATATAATTAAAGAGGACATGATATGTTTCAATTAAGGTGAATGAGTTGGAGGTTAGTTAAGGTAGTGAATTTAAATTTAAATCATAAAAATTATTTATTCCTAAATACATGTTTCAAAAGATTTGATTTAGAATATATGACCTATTTTTCACAAACCATGCTAAATTTCTAGGGAAGATGTAAACTAACTTACTTTATATCATTTTCTAGAAAAATTTCCAAATATTGATTCCTTGATTCCTTTGAAAATTTTCTAATTTATGAGAATCATCAACTCAAATTGGGTTTATCACGGGTTTTCCCGAAATCCCTGTTCAAGGGTTTCCTATAGCTGTTACGTGAAATTTTTTATTAGAGACCTTGTTATAAATATAGAATAGGTTTTTGATATTCCATTTTTATATTTACATTTTATTGTAGATTGGAGATAATACATTAATGGCATTTCATGTATATTTATGAAGAGTCTTTTTATTTCTTTCACATTCGAATTCTCGGGTTTCCTATGGATGTTAGATTAATTTATTAGTTTTTGTATTGTGATTTTATACTTCTGATATTTGACATTTATTGTATTTTATGACATGTTTAAGGACCATATAAGAGAATTTGTGATGCTATATAGTCTTATATACCCCAAAATGACATGGGGATCATAAATAAATGCATCTAAATGTCTCCCAATGGTAGTTATATTGTTCTTATAGTGTAAAAAATAATAATTTTTATATAATATAAATTGATATCAAATTCCCTTTTAATTTTTTATTAATAATATTTTATTTTAATTCATTTTAGTTCATTTTATGTTTATTTGGTAAAATCTTGATTTTTACTTTTAAAATCATGGTTTTAATAGATTTAATCTCGATTTCAAGTAATAATGACTTTGTTTTTGATAAATGATAAATGATGTTTAGTAATATTGTGTTGTTGATATACCCTATTGTTGGGTTTCACATTGTGTGGTTATGATAAAATGGGTTCTCATAAGTGGATTTAAATTTCTAAGAAATCAATTTTTTGTGAAAAAAATAAGATTTTTCATTGGAAAAAAACCATCAAGCACTGTAATATTTTTTGTGGATTTAGTATTTTTTATGTGTATATTTTTAATATGGCCATTGTGAGGTTTTATAATGATCTTTTTTTGTTCATATTATATAGTATTCAAATGTGATTTTTTTTCGAGGTTTTTGTTCTAAAATTAATGATGGCTCCTCTTCATGTTTCATAATGGGATTTAGAAAAAGGTTTTGAAATAACCATTATTGATTTGATAATGAAATTTGGTTTAGTATCCCATGGTTAAAGAAGAAATTTTCAATTGAAATTTTACATGGTATTCCAAATGCAGCAATGGGGTTTTGTAGACATTTTTCCTTAAAGAAGTGATTATTTTTTGCTTAACCTGATATTATGAATAATTGTTTAAAGTTTTGACTCGAAATTAGTGTGATTTAAAGGGTATGATGAACTTTATGAAAATACCATTTTTTAAAAATAGTAAATTTATATCATGGGATGACCTATGATTTTTTATAATTAATTTCTTTTCAATTGGGATGTACATATTTATTTCCTTATATGTCTTATGTTTCACTATTTTTTACTCTCATTATTTTCTTGATAAATAGATTTGGAATTAATTTTAAATGACCTGTAGGAATTCGTCCCTATTTTTTCCGTGTTGTTCTATTTAATTTTTTTGGTGGTCATCTACATTGATTAAATGTTTTCAACGTATATAGAGTATTGTGTATCAATTAACTGATTGTAGATGTTGTGGTGATTTGGGTTCTACTTTGGATTTTCTCTATAGAAAGGGAAATTATGGGGATATTATTGGTTCAATGATTTTATTCTCTTATTGGTAAATTATAAAAAGTAATAGTCATACTTGTTTGACCATATCCCTAAGCAGTAGTGTTTATATGATTATTTCTTATGATTCAAGCCATTTTATTATGTTGATGAAATAATGACGTAAAAATAGACATGTAAGGGAATATTTGGGTGGGGGTTTGACTGACTGGAATAAGTATAGTGCTCTATTATTTCTTTATGGTTCACATATATTTTGTATTCATGAATAATGGTTTTGGGTTACTCTATATCTCAAATTAAGTCCATGTTCATGATGTTCTTGTGGAATAATATCTTATTTATGGAATCAATATTCATTCATTGTCTTCTCTGACATGATATTCATTAGTTGTCCCTTTTAAGTTGACGTTAGTCCTATGCTGTTGGAGGTCATGTTTTCTTATGTTACATTAGACTTTATGGTATCCCTTAAAAGTTATTATTCTTGGTTTAGGATTTATGTACATGGTGTGGATATTTATTATATTCTCTTCAAGTAGTAAGTTGTACTTTTTTATTACTAACATATCATTTTATTTCTAATATAGTATATAGAAAAACATATGTTCCCCATTATGAAACAAATTTGTTTTTGAGGTTCTAATATTTTCTAACTAGGAATAAACCATTCATATTATGATACATATATGGTTTTTTTTAATGTAAAAATATATAGTGATTATTGAATAATACTCTCACATAATGTAAGAATCTTGATATTTGGTCATTATTTGTGACTTGGTATATTTCTCATGGGATTATAATCAATTCATGTTTATTTATTTCAATTATGACCTTATTTAGTTGCGGTGTTCATTAAATTTTATTGGTTTCATTTATACATTTAACATGTGTAAATCATTGATATTCCTTGATTTTTTTTAAATTATTGTTTTTTAATAGGTCTTTTATATATTTTTTTATCAGTGGACTAAATAATTTTGGAAAATCAAATTTTTATATTTATGATGACTTCTTTAGTATTTTGAAGTAATTAACCCTATACCTAATGTCTCATGGGTCACATCCTTAGTTTGGTTGTTAATCCCTTTATTTAGGAATCAGTATTTCAGTACATGGATTTTTGGGGATTGAAATACCTATGGTTTCACATATTATCAAACATCAAACCTCTTTTCCAAATTATTTTCTCAATTTGAGGATTTTTTATATTTTCCTAGAATTTCTCATCAAATCAGATTAAATTTTGGAATTTAGGTAATTTTTTCATTAGAAAATGATTTTTCGTAACCACTTATAAACCATGAATCTATTTATTGATATTATCATATCAAAACTAATTTAATTTTTTCATCGTATTTTTGATAGTTTTCCATGACTATTAATGGATCTACAACCTCTCTAGTAGTATGCACATAGTTTATCCAATTGTTTCTCTGAACCATACATAACTCAAAGCCTATTAATTTTTTAAAAAAATTACCATCCAACCCTTTTTATGTAAAACTAAAACCCCCCTACTCCCCTTCCCCACACTCTCACATAATACTTGGATAGGGCCCCACATAAACATCCTTTTATGATTTCTGCTTCTCCATGGGAGATTCACGGAGGTTTCACTAGGATTCACAGTAAAATACTCAAGATAGTTATTTAAATTAATTTATTATTTCATATTACTTTGGTTTTATATTCCATGTCATTGTATTTAAATTTATCTAAACACTAGGGAGTTAAAAAACACTAATATTCAATATTTATTTGTGTATAGGTTGTTTTATGACTCTCTTGGGTCTCATTCAACCTCCCTTTGAGTCATTACACCATCGTCACATGATTTGATGTAGATTTCCAACCAAATATTTCTTAAAATTCAAGAACCATAATTTCATATGTTTTAAATTAATATTTTTTTTGAACTAAATGATTTTACTAAAAATATCATTGAACTATTTGAATGGGAAACTGTGTATCATTATATATTTTCTAATAAAAGTTATATTCTCTCATTGTAAAAATGAAAATAATATATTTTTGTTAATTATATACACAAAAAATTCAATAAAGTTTTCAAATTTCCACTAAAAATAAATAATGAGGTTTTAAAAGGAATTTTTTTCATCAAAATTGTTTCTATAGGATATACTAAATTTTTAATGATATATTCTTTGTTATAAAAATGTACGAAAAATGATAAATATTTTTGGGAAATTATCCAATAGTTTTTAATTGGTTTTAAACTATATATATAATTTTTAATTCAACTATAATATAAATTATGACGTATAGACACATTGAAAATAGTTTCTTATGGAATTTTATTTTTAAGGAACTGGGTAATATGGTTTAAATGTAATCTTAGTTTTTATATTATCATGGTGTTTGTAGGACCACATAGAGAAGTTCTATGTTATTATTAGTAATTATTAGTAAAACCTAATGGTATCCATGTGTGATGTGGAAGAAAATATTAGATCAAGACAAGTTACATTTCAACTGGAGATGTAAGTTATGTAAATTAATTACCACCACTAATCATTAATGTGATACTATATTTAATAAATTGAGGGCCTAACCCATATTAGTGAAATTTTTTCAAGCTACCTATATCCCTATATACTATAGGGTTTTTATCCTTGATTATTATTTTTTAGAATTAAATATATAGTTTTATCTTTTTATGACAAAATTTATACACCCCATTATTTCTAGCCTATTAATTATTTCATGAATGTTATTTATACCTAATAATGAAATGGGTTTATTATTTGTATTAGAAATCTTGATTTGAAAGTGGCTAAAACTAGTTTTAAATTTGATTTTCTTAGTAAAGGAAACTTCATCCATAGAAATACATTCAATGATGTTATTTTCACTATAAAAAAATTAAGAAACATAGTGTATAAAATGATCATATAAATGATATTTGGTTTTATCAGTTATAAATGAAAAATAGTTTTTCTTAATTTATTTCAAGGTTTTATAAAATAGATCCTTAATTTAATTGAAATATTATGTGTGTGGTTTCGATTAAAATTCCTACTATTCATTTGTTTCAAATCCTATTGATGTATCATGACCTAGATCCTTACAATATTTCTCAAAGTTAAATATTATGTTGATGATAGAGGTTCACAAGTAGAGTCATATGTATTTTCATTGGATAATATTTTTAGTCTATCATTATTAGTCCTATCATCCAAATAGACCACCTTTATTTCCTTTATATTGAGGAATGATCAATATTTATGTGGAGTTATGGATGATTGTATTGGAGATATTGAATGTGTGGGAGTTGGATGGGAGTTTGGGGTATGTGTTTACCTAAAATCTATTTAAATGTAATTTTTTGGGCTTCATATGGTTTATTTTATTTAGAGTGGAATTCCCAATTATATATGTGTCATGCAGAAATATATTGTGAATTTTTATTAATTGTTAAATTTCATTCCATTATGAACATAATTCCAAAATATTTATTGTTGTATACCCATGTACTTGTGCTATCCCATGGGGATTTGGAATTACTTTTGGGATTATCATGTATATGATTCTGTTCTTTATTCTTGTGTGTCCTAGTGTTTCTTTTTGACACCTTATGATTGGTCAATGTCATGGTCCCTTCTATTTGATATATTCTTCACCCATATCACAATATAATATTGAATAATAGTACATATGAACATATATATAAACCTAGCTCTATATGATAACCTTCCGTGTCACATTTTTATTGTGCCACAAAATTTATTTTCACTATATAACAGCTAGAACACCCAATATACAATTATAGTACATAAATATTATATCATAATACATTTTTGGATAAATAAACATAGATATAATAAACAATTTGATTAAAAATAACTTCCAAAAATTTTACAGTTTAAATTTTGGTAAATTAAATCATATTTTCAATTCATCATGTCAAAATTTTCTTATGTTCATTTTTTCGACTTTTTATATATAGTTTATTTTTGTTTGAATATTGGAAAAATATATTTTATACATACTAAAACTTTTCTGAAAATTAATTGTTATAATATTTACATCAGTGATCACTAAAACATTTTAATGAAAAAATTTATATTTAAAAATTAATATTATTTACTTCAAATTATAATTCTTTTCTTATTAATTTTTTTACTTTTTTAAAATAAATTTTTTTAATCAAATAAAAATTATTTTTGTTGCTTATGACATAAGATAAAAATCATAAGGTTATAATTAATTTTTGTTTAGTTTTAATGTAAATTAATCAACCTGTTATTTAATATTGTTCATTAATTTAATTGGAACCAACATTATTCTTTATTTTCGAATAAAATATTTTTCCCTTAAAGCATGATTTTTTTAAAATGGCTTCTTTTCTGATGTGAGAACATATTTTAAAATTAATATTAACTATTCTATAAATTGAATATTATAAAATAGTTTTCTTATTTTGAATCATTATCATTTACATTAGGAAATAATGTCAACTTCATTTTTTTATATATAAATAGTAACCATTTTAAATATTCATCATGTTAGTTAAGGGGGGAAAGGTTAATTGGGTTAACATAATGTGATATAGATTCAAGATAACAAAAAAATGATATCCAAAATCCCCTTATTTGTTTTTATTCCAACCCTATCCTCTTATTATTCAAAACAATGAATTTCTAGTGCCATGTGACTCGATTAATGCATATATTATGCAATAAAATTATTAGTATTTTCCTGTTTAGCACACTAATCACTTATAAAAGGGAAACAAATCTTCTCACTTCCCCACACTTCATGAACAAATTTTCAAGATAAATATCTATTAAATTATATTTCAAACATTATTTTCATCATCTTATGGGTTCCTCCCTTCCCAAAAATAAATCTTCAGGAAGGATTAATGTGTATGTCTACAGAGGTTACCAAAAGAAGAGTTATATTATGTTTCTTGGAATTTTTTAAGTTTTTGTTTTCTTAATCCTCCTCTAAATATTAAATAAACACATTAATATATATATATATATATACATTTACTATTATTATATGTTTTTATTTTAATATTTGATGCATATTATACCTTATTACCCTCCTATGGAAAATGAGGTCATTGCTCATGCGTACATACAAACTAATGTATGCACATTGTGGTGAAATTTCTTATCTCTACCCTACATGGATAGCTATAAATGACTATATAATAATTTATGATATTTATTAAAAAAAATTATGGTGTTATAAATATAATATATCAATTATTTAATATCATACCATCAGTGGGAGAATTACAATTCCTCTTAGATGTATGTGTGTAATACCACCTTCATAAAGTGATGTGTTTCATTTTTCAATTACCTACTTACATAGATGATTAATTTTTTCTAAAATTAATAGAAATTCTATTCTTAATATAATTAAAAATTTTATATTAATGAAATAATTATTAACACCTTTAATGATGTTCAATATACTATTTTGATTTTTGGAAAATTTAACCGAACAAAATTCTGTGGTCGATGTAAGAAAAAAAATTAAATAAATATATGTACAATAATTTTAAAATGGAATAAAACAATATAATATAGATGAAAAGTGAATTTATTTGTTAAATATTAATTTTTCTAGAGGATATAATCTCTCCGATCAAGAAGGAGCTCATGGTATGTGTTTTTCATCTCAATAAAACTATAATGAGACTTGTTTTATATTGTGAAACTAATTTCATTTCTCTAGTTTATAAACATCCTACACGACATACTATATGATTATTTAATATTTATTAGTAGAATTTAATTTTTCTATTAATTTTTTATCTTTTAATGGAATTTTATTCAATAGATATTAATATGATACTGGTTTATTTTAAAATCTCACTGTTCATAAATATTATTTATTTTTACATTTATATATGAAGAAATATTTAGTATTTATTTCATTAAAACCATTTATTTTTATAGACTATGATTATTACATAAGATTCATGTTGTCATCCAATTTTTCAGTACTTTGGCACACATCTTCTAAAATATTTTTTCAATGAAAAACTATAATTTTATCCATTTTTAGGTAGAGAATATATTTATTCCATTTATAATTTTTTATATTGTTTCACAAAATATTTACATAATTTTAAATTTTTTAATTTTATTTTTCTACAACTATTTAATTATTTTCAAATGGTTTAAAATGAATCATCTAAAATCATTTTGAACAACTAATTTTTTTAATTTCTATAAAATTGTGAAAGGGTTATTATATTTGATGTATATTGGAAGAATGGATTTCCTAAACTCTATAAACACTGCTAACTATTTATATTCTACTAAAATAATCTATGGTTATTCAAATAGAATCATTTTACATTATTCTATTAATTTTTTTAAATTTAAAAAAAATCAAAAATGATGAAAATGTTTTTAAATGATTATGAAAATAATAAGAATAATAAGATACAAATTATTTATGGAAATCTATATTAAAAGATTCAATATGGTTTTCATCGCAAAATTTCAAAATTCATTATTTTTGTTTAACATTTTTGTTCTTATTAATTGATGGTCTGCTATCATAATTTACTGATCTAGGGATTATTTTTATTTTGAGATCAATCAAGTTATTGTGATCTTATTCTAAAACAATCAAAAGTTTTATCATTGGAAATTAGGTTGTTATAATTATTTCATATAGTGTAAATAAGATAAAATAAAATAATGAACACAATATAAACAACATATATAATGAATGAATGGAATAAAAAGTATTTTAATATTTTGAGAAACCCATATCAATGAAATGGTAACTTGTGATTTGGAATACTAATGTGACCATTATGAATAGTAAACCAAAAAATTGAATAGTAACCTAACTTATGAAAGTATAAATAAAATTTCGGTATCTTATAAATAGAAATGTGATATAATTATATCATAGTATATGTAAATAAGTTTTTTAAAAATTACTATTTCAGTCTAGGTATTTGTATAGATCATCAATATTTCATTTCAATTTTTGGATTTATTTATTAATTTTTAAAAAAAATATTTTTATAAAATATATTAATTTTTTAATTTTTATAGTAGTTTTTGTTACCTTAATTATTTTTTCAAATAGTTATAAATGAATTTGTAATTTTAAAATTTGTATTTTATATGTAAATATTGATTTTAATTAAAATAATAATTTCTCATATTTAGAATTTTTTTTATAAAATTGAGTTCATTTTGGAATTATAAATTTTTAATAATAGATAGAGTGATTTTTTTTGATTTTTCTCAAATAACTGAATTTTTTGTGGATACTAAAATATGGTTGTTTACAATAAATAGTACTCACAAAAATTATAGATTCAAAAAGGATGTAAAGAGAATGTAAGTCCAAATTATCAAACAATAATTAATTATTTTATTATATTTTAATATTATTCTCATAATATTAAATATCTTGATCCAAAATAAAACAATTAATGATAAAATAAGAAGAAAACACTCCTCCTCCACTATAACTACCACCCTCACCACATATTCTCCCCAAAATTTCCAATCTTTGATCCTTGTAAAAAAAATTCCAATACACTTCCCAAATATTTCCCCCACATCCATGATCTTTTTTACTTAACATTATAAAAATTCTTACCCCCTGAGGAGGTTCTCAAGAAGATGGAATCAAGAGATAAAAATCTCATACTTTTCTTTTAATTTCTTTTCTAGTTCCTTTTATTTTTTCTATCCTCGCCTTCCCTCATCCAGATGGTATCATAACACATGTACTAAAAATATAATTGAATTTTATTATTATATTAGAATAATTCATCGTTATCATATTTCTCTCCCTCCTATACTAAAAATTAAAACATCATATGTGATGTGTTTATTTATCACATTCAAGGATGACGATGTTTTAAATTTCCATTGTCATATTCATGACCATTCATGAAAGCATTTTTTTTATTAAACCAGATTATGGTATATGTACTATAACTTATTTAATGTTATGTAACCATCATATTTATAATATATTCAATAATAAATCAAAACTCATTCATTGTGATCGAAAAGCTACTAAAATTAATCTAAACAAGTATCATTTACATGTTATCTAATGACTTATACTCACAGAAAATTTCTAATTTACTTATATAATCATGGAATATTAATTATTTTATTAATAAATTATAACTTCAAATCTGGAATACCATTCTTATTTTACAACATTATATATACATGCAAATAAGTAAATCAATCCTCAAAACAAAATAAAACAAGCACTCCTTAATGATGAAATTGAACTATATAACTCGTCAAATATTCCATAAATGGACATAATAAAATTATATTAACTCAATTACATGTAAAAATTGATCATTACTTATTAATTAAGGAATATAATTTTATTTTTTAGGACAGTAATATCATGTACATACACATTTCATACATAGGGTAAGGGATTCTATGCGAACCTCCATTATTCCATTGGGTTACATTTACAAAATTTTTACCCAAATTAAATTCTATTTTCTTTTCATGTACATCTTCTAAATTAAATTTATATTATAAAAAATAACTTATCATGATCCATTCATCCTTTTTTATTAATATACATTTTTTAAATGGATACCAATACAATTCTTCCCAATAAGCAACCCTGGTTTAATAGAACCTCCCAAATCCTGACCCACCATCAAGTGCAGTCCATAAAATATTTCAAGGAACCATTATTTTTCTTAAATTACTCATCTTATAATGAAAACATTCATTGTTTACTAATGGTTTCATATTAAATATTATGTCATTTCCTTCTTCAAGTACTCTTTAATATTATCATTAAATAGTATGAAAATGTTTTAATTCTATTATTTCTTAAATAAACTATTTACCTATTATCAATTCAGTATGTCATAATTTATCATGAACAATATCAATTCTCATTAATTAATGTCCATTTTGAAATTAATTATTTTCTTTAATAAATACTTTTATGATACACCCATTTATTATGTTTTCTGACATGCATATGATACCATTTCATTCCATGGGTATCATTTTTGTTTGTTTTTCATCTACCACACATATTCATGAAGATGTTATTATGGTTGGTCCCATATATAACTCAATTTCAATGGATAAAGTTCAGTCTCATCAGATATCATGTTCAATGGTCTTGGTCGTTATCCTTGACTCCTGATCCATGTGGAACTGCATTGGTGGTTATCCTTGACTCATGCACCTCTACGTGCAATGAGAGTTGAATCATGTCATGATTTATTTTGCATCCACATTAATATGATTAAATTATTATATGATCCCATTTTTTATATGCTATGATTACATATGTTTAATAATGTTCCATTTTTTTTAAATCATTATGTTATGCCTTCTTACCCATATCATAAGCATTATTTTTTATTTACTCCAATAATGGGTTTTTATCTAATCCATTTTTCATGTTATCCCCATGTTATCCTATGAAGATGTAAGGGATCAAGGGATATTAGGATATCTTTATGAATATTAACTAAAATTTGTTCTTTTTTAAATTAAAATGCTTATTTATACACCAAATATCTATGATAGTAGAATTTATGATCACTAGCTAGTAGTTTGATGTTTAATTTTGATTAAAATCATATAATGATATGGGTAAAAGGATAGGGTCACTATAGTTAGTATCCAAGGAAACAATTTGTTAGTTTTGGATATTGAGAAAAAATTACATTAGTAAGAACCCTTGGGACAAGACTAATTATGGGAAAAAATTCATAAATTTTGGTAATTATATAGTATGTCCTTTATCAAGAAAATGCATCCATGTATGGATACTAAAAGTGTATGTGGTTCTAGAAAAGATGTAACTAAGAGTAAAAACTCTAAAAATTTGTTTTTTTTTCCTGACTCGTGGTAACATAGTACATGTCAATTGGGCTTACTGCACACTTGGTTTGACACTCCCATAGAATATACTTTTGTAAATTCAAAAGCTCACAAAAACCCATTATGGAGAGATAATTTCTATAAGAATATAAATTAAAAAACACATCATGAATAACCAAGATTATAACCTATGTAAAAACAAGTTAAGATATAATTTCATTTATAATTTTATATCATTATGTTCAATGTTTCTTATTTTAATGATTAGTAGTTATTTATTCAAGCCCCATAATTATACTACTTTTCTTCATAGTTAATTGATGGGAATTGAATAAATCGCGCCAAAAATCAATTTGATAAGAAATGTGACTATTTACCTAATGATATGACAAATATAATCAGAATATTTTCTCCAAATATCATGATAATTCTTTCTACACTAGCTCATATTATGAATACAAACATGAATCATGTGGAATAACCTCCATATCCTATGATAGAACAAGTCATGATCAAATCTATTGTAAGTAAAAGTCCTCCAGTTTCTAGGGGATCATCGTATCCACTTCTTTCGGAATAGTGAATTAACTCTATAGAAAATTTATTATATCTCCTCCATTTATTAAAATAAGTGAATGTTTTCCTAGCAGACTATCATTGGGATGATATTTATCTAAACTACTAAAGGTAAAAATTGTCCATAACTTTTTTACCATAGGATTATATAGTACAATGTAAAATCATGAAAGATAATTAATCTTATATATCTTATATCTTCAATGTAAATTAATAAAAACAAGTGGTCATTAGAGAACAAAGGAAAATGAAATTTATCAAAGGTGAGGAAATGAAAGATGATATTTCAATAATTTGATAATTTTGGAAGGTAAATAACAAGGTATATTCATAAAATTAATGTGATTAAGTTATAATTGAAAACATATCAGACAGTTAGCTTATAAATTCAATATTAATAAAGAAACCACTTTTAAATAGTTAATTAGTTGTGAGGAGACAGTCCATTATTAAAGGTCATGCTCCAATCATCATGGGATTCTACTGTATAAGAGTCCAAAGAGATATATATAATCATATGTGATTACTATAACTCATTTTGATGTCCTTAGGGATGTATTGGAAGGTTATACGATCATAATCTCAAGGTTATGTAATGTAATATTTGACTATGTATATTTTCACTCTTAGATAACTTAAATGTTTTCCAATAACATTAAATAATTCCCTATAAATTTAATATGGTATGTTTAAATTTGGAATCAATGTTGAAATATTCTTTCAAAAAGGATCAATTAGATGGTCCCCATTATTATGCATTGACATACACAATATTCAAACACTATTATATTGCCAAAGGATGATTTATTAATAATCCTTGTTTTTGTTTTCATTTAAATGTATAATTTAAAATTTTATTTCAAGTAGAATGTAATTATGTTTCATAATGATGATGTGAAATCTCATGTCTTAAAAGGTGAGACTACAATATTTTAATTTATTCTAGATATTCCTCTAACTACTGAACATAATGAAATTCTAGTAAAATAGTGTAAATTAAATATATGGATGCGAATTATATGTTTAGAATAGAATATTTACATATTTTCCATGAATTTATTAATGATTTTCATAATGTGTAAACAATGTATTCACCCACGAATGTAGTTGAGTTATAATTTAAATTTTCCCTCATATAAAACCTCTATATATAAGACTCACTACAGAATGGTCACAACATAAATTGTGGAACTATAGAAATAAATCAATGGGTAATGTGACAAAGTATTAATTCACCCTAGTTTATCATGGTTGTGATAACCTATTATTTTTTTAGTAACTATTATCGCTCTGTGAGATTACGAATTTATTAGAGGGAAATCAATTCCATTATAATAGACAAAATTAACATATATCACATATTGATGACTTTTATGAATAAACTTAATGATATTTATCTTTTGAAATAATTTACCTCTTTTCTAGTAATCATTAATTTTGAGTAAAAAAGAATATGTTACAAATATGAAATTTCATTCAATATATGGACAATATTATTTTATATAAATGTCTTATAAATTGATTAAAGAGCCCAATATTTTTAAAAAATTGTGTAACAGAGTATTCAAATTTTGGTATTGTAATTTCATTTTGGTAATTCGTAACCATATTTTTTTCTATAATATATATAAAAGAATATAATCCATTGGAGAATCATTATTGAAACTATTGAAGGTAAAAATTTATTTGGTAAATTTAAAGAGTAATAATTTTATTTCAGAATGTTTCTTTTTTTATCCATACTCTCTACAAGGATAGAATATTAGTGGTTCCATTAGGGTAAATGGAAGTTATATAATATTATATATTCATTTACATTACTATGGTATGTACATTCTATTGATTAAAGGGTTACTATGCATGCAAGGTACTAAAAAGTTCCGGATTAGAAACCCATTATATATATTTGACATGTAAAAGTGTTATGTTCCAATGCTCATAATGATATATATATATTTAGATATTTAATCATGATATTGGTCAGTAAAATGATAATGAAATTACAATCAATAAGGGATGGTGTGTGGATTTATAGTGATGCATTAAATAAAAGAATCAGTTTCATTACTTTCTAAAATGATATAATTTTGTATTATAAATAAAAATTGTTAAATATTAATAAACTTAAATAAATAACAAATTATAATGATATATAAAGAGTAAATTTTCCTTGAATATTTAGAGCCATTATCCCTATAAATAAATATGTGAGATAAATAAGGATTATAAAAGATTAAAATACATATTTTCACTAAAGGGGGTCTACATTAGAAAAAATACGTGGTGATGTATACATAATGATTATGATTTCTCAATAAAATACCAACTTGGGATGAAAAACTATGTAAATAGTGAATTATGTAATAAGGATCATTAATTGTTAACTAAAATAATGATAAAAAACATCTTACATTCATGGATTTTGTAAATTTGGATATAGGAATTATTCGGTTAATAAAAACAACAATTATTATGAAAATGATAGTTGAAAAAACATTATTTGAAATAATAAAAAATTAACATCTTGATGATATGAGTTTACAAAAAAAATTAAGGATGTTAATATTTGGAATCTACAAGAATTTATTTATGAAGATGTTGTGCTAAATATTGGAAAGAGGCTATTTGTTCTATTAATACATATTCTGAAGAGGAAATTACATGATATACACAACACCTCCAATTTATTTATAATCTCTAGTATAACCAATATGTATAAGGATTTATGAGTATTTTTTTGTCTAATAATATGAAGTTATAATTTTTTTATATATCAATATGTTTTATTTTTTAAAATTGAATGTCTTAGAGGAAACATCTTAAAGGATTCAAGAAACCTCTTAATATTCTTATGTGCATGTGGGATGATATTAGTATGGGAACTGTCAATAGATTTAAAAAAATCATGTTAAAGAAAAAATGTTATATTGATTCTTTTTTATCACCTTACAATGTCATCACATTTCATTTCTCTCGGGGTTGACCAATCACTTCATAAACTCAATCAACATAATATTAACAAGTTTCTCATAATCTATGTGGTACCAATATTGTTTTTATACGTTCATTAAACACAATTAATATAGAAATTATAGGAAATTATTTAAAAGTATATAGACACTAATCTATATTTGTTTTCTGTTTATCATCCTATAATAGATCGATAGTCTAAATGAACTATTCACACATTAGTAGTCTTGTTTAGGTAATGATAGCTTTAATTTCAAGGTATACATGATATATATTTATCCTTAGTGTAACATTCATATATCAATTTCTTATACAAACGATTTTAAATGGAACTTAAAATATAATTATATGGGGAAAGAATAATATGCCAACATACATGGATTAATTTACAGAAATGAAACTTTTAGGCCTAGAACATATTATAGATACAATAGTCAATGTGAGGGTTATTTAATGTCATATCAAGAAATATTAGAGAAGGATAAAGAGTTATGCCATCATTGAAGGAAAATTTATTACATTTAAGTAGGGGATCATTTTTTCAAATAGCTATAATTTCTTTGGTTTTATAAGGATTAGTATTATTGTAAACTATGTCCCAGTTAGAACGGTCTTCCTATGATTTTAGAAATAATGGGGGTTGTTTATTAAAATTTTTAAACTTTACTAAACCTCTCTAACGTACATGTAATGTTCCATATATATTTAATAAAGAATTATATTGCCGACCCAATGAATTTACTCACCTCTAATGATATTTAATTTTACCCTAATCTATCTTATTGTGACATGCCTACCCAAATTTGTGAAACTAGAGAATATGTTATGTAGAATTGATTTCCCCATATGGTTGAGGTATATTAGATATACTAGAATATTAAATTATAATCACCATAAATACAAAGATATAGGATAAATAACTACCCTCATTTTTTCATGAGGGGTTATTTTTAAATTATCAAGATTGATATAAGTCATGAGTGGAATATTGTAACATCCACGATTCAAATATCTTCAGTAAATATTTAATCATAATGAAACTGTAGCATAATACAAATATATTTTTAATAGAATAGGATTGAAACCCAAACAATAAAATTTAATAATTTAAAATTTTTGAAGTTATTTTTTATTAATCATGTTTAAATAAGTTCAGTATAATTTTCTTGGAATTTTCTGAAAAAGTTGATTTTCTAGTTAATACGAAAAAATATTTTTTTTAAAATTAAATAGAATTTTAATAAATATTAATTATATAAAAGTGAAATTAATGTTTATGAAACCATTTTTTAATAAATTTTCTATATGTAAAATAATTTAATTTTTTTAACAATAAATTTTAATTCTATATTTCAGATTTAGAAATTAGAAGAATATTTTATTCAAGTAAAAATTATTTTTATTACTTATCTTGTTATCATGTAATAACAAGGTTGTTTATATTTTCATTCGATTTACAAAAAAATTCCGTTAATTTATCATAATCCAATTAATTCCATTGGAATCACTATAAAACATTATTTTTCTATTAAATAATTTGTTTTCTTCAAGCACTAATTTTTATAACAACATTTTTTTTTGAAAACATATATTAAAAATTAATTTCTACCACATATAGATATGGAATATTCTAAAATGGGATCCTAATTTTTAATCATCATAATAAATATTATTTTTGAAGGTAAATATATTGTTTTCATTCTAAATATTAATCACAATAAATATGTATCCCCTCAATTAAGTGTAAAATGTCTTAAATGGGTTAATATGATGAGATAATGCTTCAATATAACATAAAATTATTGAATAAATATATTTTTTTGGTTTAATTTCTAAAATAAACCAATTATATTCAAATTATTAGAATTTTATTCACCTGAATTGAGTGTGACATGTATTGTCTAATATAGTTTAATGTATTTACATGAATTCTACCCACCTCACTTATAAAATAGACTCTTCAACCCTCAATTATTTACAATTAATCAAACAATTATCTCAACCCTCGCCTTCCCAAATATCATCCAATATTCATTATCCACATACTCTAGGTTTTTTCTTCCCATAAAACAACTTAAAAAGGCATAATATTTTAGACATAGTATACTGTCAATATAATATCTATTTGTTCATACTGAGATTTTTCATCTTCCTTTATTCTTAAAACACTTCAGAAAAATTTAATAATCATATTTAAATTATTAAATAATTGATTGACCATATTTATATTCTTTATGTCGATGCAATATATATTTAATATCTACATTCAATCCTATAGAAAATGAAAAACTCATCTATGTTTACGGATAGACTATTGTCTCTACACATATGTGTAATTATTTTAACCACCAACTCACATGGACAGTTATAAATATTTCTTTACTCAATATATATATATAATATTCATAAAAAATTTTATTCTATTAATATAATATATGATTATCCTTTATAAACTAAAATCGTTTAGAATATAATAATATCGCTCGTGTGTATGTGTATACTACCACCTCCAATAAAATTTGTTATTCATTTTTCTATTACATCATTGCATAGATTGATGTAAAATATATATATAATTAAAAAAGTGATATTAATTTAATTATAATGTTATAATTAGAAGTAACCACTTCTTAACATTATCAATAATGGTCAATATTGAAAGTTAATTTTGGATAAATTGATAGAACAACCTTATGCACCCAATATAAGATAGAGAAATTCAATGAATCAATGTAAAATATTTATAAAAAGATACCAAAATAATATAATATGTATGATAATTTTTTTGGGGAAATTATTTAATAAATTTTATTTTATTACTACAGAGGATATAATGTGTCGGAACTAGAAGGTGTCCAATGTCATTGTCTTCCGTATCATTTCTACTCTATTGAGACAAATTTTATATTATCCTCCTAATTTATAATATTTTGTTTTTATAGTAAAAATAATCCTTATTATATCATGAAATAATATTTATTTATGAAATTTAATTTTTCAATTCATGCCTTACCTTATAAGGTGATTTGATTTAAAAGTTATTAAATTAAAAAAATTCCATTTTACAATCAATCTTATTAGGTATAGTTCATTTTTAAAATAATATTAGAAGTATTATTTTCCATTTGTTTCATAAAACACATATATTTTAAATTCCATTAAAAATTTCATTGGATTCCATTTTTTTATTGTAACGTTTTCACTACACCTTTCACAAATAAAAACAATATTTTTTTAATAACAAGATAACATTTTTTCTACTTTTAGATTGGGATTATTTTTCATCTATAATCATACTTCCCAAAAAGATTCATGGAATTTTTTTCATTTAATTTATTTTTCAAGTTATTTTTCTATTAATATTTAATTTATTTAAAAAATATATAAACGGAATATATTTAATGTATTCCAATATTTTGGTTCGTGAAATTGTTAAATTAGTAAACGTTTCAGACCCCTGACCCTGTAATTTTTTAATTATATTAATTTTTTGGATAGAGATACTTTGGATTATGTTTAGGGGGATTTCCTAGTATGAATTTAGTTAATTTTAAAGTTAAAGGTGATATTTTGTCCTCTGTATAGTTAGTGTAGGATGTTTAAGGGTTAACTGTGAGGCTTGATGAGGCCGAAGGTGTTTTTAATTGATGTTTTTCTATAATTGCAAGAATTGAATGGTTGGAGCATGTCTTGGTCTAAACATTGTTGTCCATAAGGTCTTGGATTTGCATGGATTGACCCTTTGTGTGTTTATATAGACTAAGGTGCTTGGAGGAGGCTTGGAGGAAGCCCAAAGGGGATTGGATGCTATGAGTTATAAGGATAGTATATTTTAATCCATGTAAAGATACATGATTTGAAAGTGGGTTTCAATATGTGTAATTATTCAGGGTGAAAAACAAATAAAAGTAAGAGGTGATTGCTTTCTAGTGGAATTTTGACCCTTAGGATTACATGAAGTGAAATGGGATTACATGTTGTGTAATTCACTACAATACTGTTATTTATAAATTTTTCTACCACAGTAGTGGTCAAACCCATTAAATGAAGCTCTCATCTCTCTCTCATTACAAGTGACCATAGAAATACCCCATTGGGGGTTTTGGATATCCCTTCAATGGGAATCAATCTTCGGGCTTCCTTATTCGATCTTTAGTGACCCGAGTTGATCCAGGGTGTTCTTTTCTTTCATTTTCCAGCAGTTCATTACAATTCCATCACTTTTTCTATTAATTATTTTTTCAATGTGATATTGGATGACCTGTCATGATTTTAATTGGTTTTCTCTAGTTTTTTTGGTGTGGTTTTATAGTGGAGGCCATGGATAGATGATGTTCTAGTTGGAGGTTTGATCGGGGATCCATTTCATGGTTTGTTCTCATGCGAATAAAGTTGACGACATTTTATGTTTGGGGGTTCATTTCCTCTCTATTTATTTATATGAAATCATTGATATATAATTATTTACCCCTTTGGATCACAATGTAATTTATTATAAATAATAACTTAAAGTTTATTAATTAAATGGTATCGATCATATAGTGTTGTTGTTATTTTTACCATGGTAACAGGTTGCCTATTGATTGAGTAAATAATGTGATATCTATGAAATTCTTATAGTGATTTATTTATCATGTGAAATTGGTAAAGAAATTAATTCTGATATTAATTTATAATTATTAAAATAAAATATTAAATATGAATATTTAATTACTCTAGTTATTGTTGTTGTTATATGATAATAATTCAATTTATGTAAGTATGGATATTTAATTGAATTGGTTAATGAACCAAAATCATGATGAAGATTTTTTATAAAATAATTAATATCATTTTAATTTCGTTGTATATTTACTTTTTGATATATTAAGAGAGTTATTATATTTTTTTCCATAGTTGGAACCTATAAATAATGAATCAATGAATTTAATGTGGAAGAAGAACTCATTATATGCAAAATATAATTCTTTTTGTAGTGCTTGGGGTTATCTCATGTATTGAAAGGTCGAGTTCCCATGTCATAGTAGTTGTGAGAGCACATTGTATTTAGAGGATAAATGCCATGATTTAGTAGAAAGATATCATTTTCCATGTTTGTTTAATACTTCATGTGAAGTGTTTTTAGGGTAGGATTGTCGAGAAATGATGGTTTTCAAGAATATTGGGAGAGGAGGGTCAGAGGTGTTGTGATCCTAGGATAGATGGTACTAGAAGGCTATTGTGGTATGTGGGATGGGGTGGACCAATTCTTGTGGCAACAATTGCAGTAGTGAACTGTGATATGAATTTGTATATGAGTGTGGGTGTAATGGAGGACATTAATGATGATGTAATGGGTCGATGGTAGGCTTACCTGGTGATATAAAGTCTAGATGCTTGTATGAATATATTTATTGGTAAATGGTCTAGTTGTTTATTTATTTAATTTCCTTTCTCCTCTATTTTATGTAGATGTATGTTAATGGTTGAATACCATATTTTGTAGATTGAGATGTTTTCCTATAATACCTGGTAATATGGAAAGTAATTATGTTAATTAATGAAAAACATGTTTAGCCCATCTGGTTGGATCTTGGTGGCATGCAATGATGAGGTTATAATTTTAGAGAATCCATGGACTCGGTTTTATTATGCTTGGAAGGAAGGAAACAATGATGTAGTGGTAATTTAATGCAATGTGGTGTTGTAAATGGTTAATTAGTGGTTAAATAATTAATTAAATAATGTGAAATTAATAAAAAATAATAATGTAATTTAATGTAACTCATTAAATGGTTGTGTGCTTAATGTAAATCTGGTCTTAAAAGAGGTACTCAGGAGTCTGAGACGTGTTAGCTGTAGTTGAGTAAGAAACTAGTTTATTCCCATAATTGTGTTGTGTGCTATATTATATCATGTAATTTTTTTCAAGACTCTAGTCCTCAATTTTAGTTAAGAAGACCGAAAACCCTAGGATTATGATCCCTAAGATGGGGATGTTTCCCCCTACATCTCAGTGGGAGGATGGATGGATGTCTATAACCTTTGTCCACACTCTCTTCTCTTGGCAGTTACTTGTACTAGTATTCGCATCTATTATTTTTACATATATATGTGTGTAGATGGTTATAATGTCTTGTAGTTTATTCACAAAAATATCTTATATATAATTTTTTTTAAGGAATAATATAGTTATAATGTGTATAGAACACGATGGCTTGAGGTTCCTTACTCAGTGTATGGGTTTTGGGGGCTTGAGGTATAGTATTAGATGTATAATTCAAATTCTAGATTCTTTTGTGGCTCTCAAAAACTACCATATTACACTTAGTTATGTGTATGTGGTCATTTTTTTACTAGGTTCATGTTGTGGTTCTTCTCCTTGGTGTCTACGGGCTAGCCTTTATAGTGAGAGATTCTTAGGATGTGAGACATTGGGGAAGAGCAACAAACAAGTGGGAAGTGGTGGTGATGTATAGTTAATTTTTTGTTATATAACATTTTACTTTAAGAAATGATTGGTACAATTAATAATGGTGGGGATAGGAGCTTATTATACCTGGATTGGGGATGACTGAGTTTGATTTATTGTTCAATATTTTTTATCATGATTTCGTTACCTTTTGCATGAGAGGATCTGGGGAGGATCTTATTGAGTATAATTTTATACTCACTTAATAGATATATAAATTATTTTTCCAGTTCACTTAGAGAAAGATGGAGATTAGGATATTAACTATTATCTTGGGGTTTAGAAGAAGCTCTTTGGGCTTAGTTTTAGTCGTCGTCTTCACATTTCCTTTGGTAATTATAGACTTCCTTTTAGTTTTAATAGATCATTCATGACATTACATATGTGTATTATGAATTTTCTCTAATATTTTATCATCATAAGTTATGTGTAGTTTTTATTTTATATCTCTTTCAAATGTGTTCTCTTAGTGTGTAATGCCTCCCATCTGTATGTTTACTATACACATAGTGCTTGTCTCTGACCTGGAAAAAAATGGAGTTCAGGATTGGGTGTCACTAACTCTCTAGTCCCATTTATAGTCTTGGAGTGGAACACATTGAGTGGAAGGGGTCATGATAGATTGTCATTAGAGGTATGGTAGAGGTGTAGGATGAAGTTTGGATTTTGGAACAGGGGAGGTTCTGTGGGATCATATGGAAATTATGTCAGATATGTTTAGCAAGAACAACAAATGGGGGATAACAGCTTGGACATAGGTATTTAGGTTCCCCATTGATATGATTTGTGGACCTTTAAGCCTGCAGTGGATACTAAACAAGGTGATACATACTTTATAGTGGACACCTATGAATTTATTATTCATTATTATTTTTTGATCATTTGATTGAATTAATAGAACATGGGATATTGTAACCTAAAATGAATAAAATTAAAAAATTAATTTATGTTATAGTCATCCACAATAAAGGTTTAGTAGCTCTGACTATTTTTTTCATTTGTCATGATGGCTCCAGGTCGGAGTCCTTATCAGGTTTGAGCAGAAGATGTTTGTCATGTGCCGCTAGTAGATCAAAAAATATTGGAGGATAACAACAAGGACACAAGGAGAAGGAAACTAATAGAGTTTCAGTAATAGAGTATATTGATGTAACACAGATCCATTTTAGATTCAGTCATGGAAGACTAGTTGGAAGAGGTCCTGATATACTTTAGATCAAGCCATACATAGATGGAGAATGTGGTGTCTTTTATGGTTATGATTCTATGTGGGGTCGTGAGGTAGTGCTGGTTCATGTTATTTAGGGGTCATTAGGAGTTGATAGTCTCATGGGAGGAGTTATGAGACTAGTATATAACCGAGTTTATTTATTGGAATTTGAATTCGACCATTCTCTAGGAGCTACATACCCGTCGAAATTGGAGATCTAGTTTGAGATAGTTTGATATCTATTTTAGTAACCTTCGGGAACATAGTTCAAAACTATTTCCCAATTAAGAGGCCAAGGCAAGGCATTTTGAGGAGTTGTTGCATCAAGAGATCTAGCTCTAGGTTTCCATGATTATGTGGAAGATGTATCTCAAGGTCCTTGCAAGAGCAGAGTTCATCTAGTGGATGTTATCCAGAACCGGTTTATCAGGGTAAGGCAGTCATTTAGATTCATTGCTATGTAGATATGTGATCCAGGGATACCATATGACAGGAAAAAGAGTTTTTGATAAACTAGGTAGGTCATAGTTCTCAGTGTATCGTTCAATTTGAGGCACAAGTAGCAGGTTCTCAAGTTTATGATCAAGAGAGGGTTGTTGGGGAAGGCAGAGGGAAACCCTAGGGTTCTCCCCTTGACTATATTTTAAAGTTTAACTGTGGATTAATTCATCAAAAGGTTCAGAGATGTCATGGATCAGGTCATGGTCATCTTCATGCATTAGAGTTACCACTTCTTGGTGGGCCAGATGAAGTTTGAGGAACCTTTTTCTTGTTTTTTACTTGGGTGCATGCCATGTTTGATGTTGGATATATTGATTCTTTTATATCACCTACCCTTGTCTAATTTTGGAACTTGAGGAAGAAATGCTTATAGTTCCCTTGGCATGGACTATGCTAATCGGAGGTCAATCAAACTTGTTTGATGTTTGTTGAATATGTGTGATAGTATTGGGGAATCACTAATCTTGGAAAGATTTACTATTTCATAGATAAAACCATATGATATCATCCTTGGAATGGATTGGTTGTATTCTATGCAGGATATCATGGACCGGTTTTAGAAAAAGGTAGTGTTATTCGATGCCGATAGAGAGCCATTGGTTTTTATTGGAAAGAGAGACCCTCAAATAGGTCAAAGGTATGTTCTATTCTTTTCATCCATGAGGATTGGATGATGTTGAGTACATTCAAATATCAACAATCAGTAGTTTCTAGGTTCATAGAAGAGTACCTTTATGACTTTCCGAAGGAGGTTGTAGATTTACCACCTCAATGAGAGATCGAGGTTAGGATCTAACTACAACCATACATGTCTCCTATCTCAATGTATCCATATAATATTATGCCTCTTGAGTTGAAAGATATGTGTATATATCTCAATGGTATATTTCTATGAGGTTTTGTTTAGCTGAGTGTGTCATCGTGGTGTGAAATCGATATATATTTGTTGATCTATGAGGGATGTGTGTGTTTGTGTATCAATTATCATAAGTTGAACCAAGTGACAGTGAACATCCTCTATCCTCTTTTGTGGATTGATGATTTATTTGATCAAATAAATGGTGCGAGTTTGTTCTCAAAGATCTATTTATATTTAGGACATCATCAGATGCATGTAAAAGAAGACAATATCCCAAAAACTATTTTCCATATTCATCATGGAAAATATATGTTTTTTGTGGTGCCATTAGGTGTGATAAATTCTCCAACAGTGATAACAATGTTAATGAACACTATGTTTTGTGTGTTCCATGATTTTTTTGGTGGATTTCTTTAATTGATTCCTTGTGTAATCTGTGTTCGAGGAGGAGCATTCAGAAAATCAATACTCCATTTTCAGAGTTCTACATAAGTTTTTACATGGGAATTTTGGGCTAAGGAATTCCATTTCATGGGGAATTTTGTATTCCAATAGGGAGTACTTGTGGAAATGTTAAATATTGATGATTTTTTTGTCGTGGGTAGCCCCCCAGATAGTGGAAAAGGTGTGAAGTTTCCATGGTCTTTCTGAATATTTCCGAATTATTGTGTGAGAACCCAGATCTTCGTTTCAGGTATGTTTTTCCTTTTTCTAAAGATTTCGATATAAGAGGAATTTATGGAAATTTTT
Organism: Viscum album; assembly: GCA_963277665.1. Lineage (NCBI taxonomy): Eukaryota > Viridiplantae > Streptophyta > Magnoliopsida > Santalales > Viscaceae > Viscum > Viscum album. The sequence continues at coordinate 1,107,773,962 of OY728140.1, forward strand.
GAAATACACATCATGTACTTTATGAATACATGTCGTATACTCCGTTGTCGCACCAGGACGTGTGCTAGCTGTGTCCAGGCTACACACACAATGTGTAGGGGTGAAGTGGAGGCCGCTTAAAGTGGAGTACGGAAAAATGGAGAACATGCTGTGTACTCAAGAAGTACATGCAATCTATTTTCTATCTTTTTCATTAAATGGACCGAGGTCATGCCTAATCGACAGAAACATCTTCTTCTAGGTCTCGTTCGACTGAGAGACACCGTACGACCACAAAACTTCTCCAAATCCCCGTGCCTTCATCCGTTATTTGAATCAACCGCTATCAAATGTAATGGAACCAAAGCGGTGAGTCCTTCCTTCTCCTAGAGCCTTGTTTTCCAATTACTCTTCTTTATCAAGTTATCCTCGGTTGAACATTTTGGATGTTTCCTCAGATCATCGATGTTATAAAGAGAATCAGTCTTCATGGCTCAAGTATATTGATCTCCTAGCATCCAAGTAGGTGTTTTGTGACTTATCATTCGATGTATTTGAGTTTTATGTGCAATTTCCACCAATACCCGTGAACGGGGTATAGTATGTTTACCATTTTTCCCTTGTAGTTATTCCTGACTTGCATTTATTCCTGTGTAAAGGTGAATTGATCATGTTTGTAGATAATTGTTGTGCTTGGATGTTTTTCCCATGTTTTTTTTCTGTTTACAACCTTCGGGTCTTTGTTAGCCTTGTCGGTTTTTCCTGTTTCCATGCCTAATGGCTGTAGGATGGAGTGATGATGATAACATGATTGTTTTCTATAGAGTGTTTAGCCAAGTAGCTCTATAGGTGTACTTTGGCCATATAGCATTATTATGCAATGACTGACACATGGCTGTGAGAACCTGTTGCTATAGACTACAAGGGATAGACCGAGTGAGCATCCCAGGGAGTCCTTGACATTATAGGCTACAGGGGATAGACCGAGTGAGCTTCCCATAGTGCCTTGGATCTTATAGACTACAGGAGGGTAGACCGAGTGAGAATACTCAGATATTCTTTGCTTCTTGAATTGCTTTAAACCCATTTTCCAGACTAGAGAAGGAATTGAATGAGTGAGATTCTTTAGAGAGTATGTGATAGACCTGAAACTATATGAGGAATTGACCAAATGAGCTTCCTCAGAGAGTTTCTAGACCTTGGGTCCACAAGGATTAGACCACGTGATCTTCCTTAGAGACTCCCCGACTAACCTAAACGATGAGGGGAAGAGACCGAGTGAGCTTCCACAGAGAGTCTTATATACTCGTAAGACCAAACCAGAGGTGTTAGGCTAAGTGCACTGCCCCGAGGTTTGTGGTACATCTTGGTTAGGACCAGAGGGGATGGCTACGAGTACTTTCCAGAGGGTTTCTTATTAGTGGTTAGCTGTTTTCTTCACTACTGTATGTTGTTCTGTGGACTAATTATTATTTTATATCTTCCTGTTAATGCATGTTGTTTAATGTTACTATTTACTGTTTACTATACTGTTACCTGCCATATACTCACTGACTATTAGGAACATATCTTTAGGTGGTTGCCTACTAGGATTTATTTTCACACCCTGTTTGGGCCATGATTTTGGGACCAAGAAGATAATTGTTTTGCAGGTATGGACAAGGGCAAGCACCCTTCGACTTCTAGTACTTGATTTATTAGAGCAGGAGAGCATGGTACCGATCTATGGTTTGCGATGATGAGGAGTTTATCTATTTTCCTATCTTTTGTACTTTTGTTTGGCACTATTGTACTTCCATCATTTTTAATTGATTGGAATTTTTCCAAGACATATGTATCATGCATCATTTCATATATATATATATGTGTGTGTTTGTGTGTGCTCCACTGTTACTACTTAGTCATCTGATGTTTACTCGTGTATGGATTGTTCTGTTTCCACTATTTATTATTGTTTATTTTTGCAGTGTACTCTGCCAATGAGAGAATAGTTTCCCACTATCACATCCAAGTACCTCGCTGCTAGTCGTTAGCCTTTGGCGTTTGGGGAAATGCGCTTGATTCCCTGGGACCAACTGGGTACGGGGCACCACTGGGTGGCTTCCAGAACTGGGACGTTACAAGGTGGTATCATAGGAGTTCTTTTCTCTTGGAATACTATTTGTAGCCTTAACCAAGGATAGGATGGATTTGGTACTTGGTGTTAAGTTGTGCTTGGGTGTAGCTAACCCGTGTACATGGAAAAGCCAATCTACCTCGCTTATTGCAGTTTTATAGTTTTGCAATTGTACAGTTGATATGATTTTACCTAGAGTGATTTACATGACTTGTGTTGTTATTGTTATTGCTATTATGGTTCTATTTCTGTCGCAACCCGATGAGATTAAGGTATGCCATCTCATGCATCATATATACACCTGTTAGAAATCACATTCCATGCATTCTTTCCATTCCATCTAGGTAGAATTAGAGATTGAATGTTGTTGTGATAGACTTGTGTAGATTATGCATGGTGTCGTGATAGATGCTTGATAGAATCTCTGGTGTTTGTTAGAGAACTATATGTATTGTACTTGCTTGGATGAACACAAAATTTTGGTTCTTGAGGTGTTATGGGCCCTCTTGAATCGGAAATTGGCGGATCATTGACCTTTTTTTCCTTTTATATGACTGTATTGGATGCCATGATTTGATTCGCGGGGAGTATGGTCCCTCACATATCGAAATTTAGCACCTCCATGCCTTATTTCTGTGTTTTCTGGACTCCGGTGTAGTTTCTGATCTACTGCTTTGAAAAACCCAGAATACAAGGTGTATACTTTGTATATACACGCCGTGTAGTTTTTTTAAATGTGTTGCTGACTATGTGAGCAGGAACACGGTGTTGTGGAAAATTTTCAGGAACATGCCGTGTACCGTAGGTACACACCGTGTAGTAGTGAGTTGTGTACCCGACCATGTCACTCAGAACATGGGCTGGGGAAACTTGAGTAGAACACGCCGTGTTTGGTAGGAACACATTGTTTAGTTTTGTTCCAGGTACCTGGTCGTGTCACGAATAACACAGTTCGGTGTTATCTTCTTCTATAAATGCTGTGTTTTTTTGGAACACGCAATGTAATGGACATCTGTGTTGTTGGTCGTGTAACTAACCACACGGGTTGCCGAAACCTTCTTTAGTACATTCCTTTTCCATGGGAAACTCGTCGGGTAGTCTAAGTTTATGTGGACCGTGTAGGTTAGCCGTGTAAGGAGACTCAGGTAGGGGAGTAGAGTTCAGGTACACGCCGTGTAGTTTGGGTTGTTACACGACAAGTGTGGCAGGAATACATGCCCATGTGAATGGCTTAAGAGAACACGCCATGTAGTTTTTATACACGACATGTAGTAATGATTGGTAAAACTTGAATGTTTCTTTCTCCTATTCTTGTTTTGTACTCTTGTGTTCTCAGTCTTTGATAATCCTGATTTAAGGTGTGCTTTTGATCTTCATATCTATGCCTCTGAGATGTCTTCAGGTTGTGTGTCAGTTTCTAGACAAGGATCAGACACTGGATATAGCCAATCAGGATCCTTCTACAGATCCTTCTGCTGTGCCATTTTTGGCACCAGCAGTTATACCCATCACAGGAGTCGATATGCAGTTTAGGGAGGACTTCCTGAGGATGATGCATGACTTTTCAAGGAGCGTCACCTCCTGCCCTGTCGTTGGCCAAATTGGCGTGGGACTTTCAGCAGCAGCATCCTCCTACATTCTCAGGGGATGGAGGACCCCAGGCTACCGAGTCATGGATAGAGGCCACACTGACTATCTTTGAGCATCTCGAGATACCCCCAGAGAATAGAGTAAAGCTAGCCACCTATATGCTTTGTGACACCGCCAAGAGAAGGTGGGAGGTGATATCATAGTCTAGGCGCCAGTAGGGTATGTCTTGGGACGAGTTTAGATATACCTTCTATGAATACTTCTATCCGGAGACCCTGAGGGCCGATCGAGCCCGTGATTTTATGAATCTGAAGCACGGTACTTTTTCTGTTATAGAGTACTCATCCTTCTTTACTGAACTGCAGCGTTTCACAATGATCACAACATGTGATGAGTTGTTCTTTTCTACGAAGTTAGAGGACTGTCTCAGGCAGGAGATCTATTCCCAGGTGAATATCTTCAAGTTGACCTCGATATCCTCTATCGTCAACCATGCGCTAACCTTTGAGCGCAATATGAGAGATTCTGGAGTAGTGAGCCAGGGCGGTTTGACATCCAGAGCTGGTGTTCCTCCTACAGATAGTAGGAAGCACCGTAGAGAGTCTCCTTGAGGAGATCAGTCTAGGCGGGATGTATCTTCTGGCATCCAGGATGTGTGCTAGTTGTGTGTTAAGAGTGGGCATACAAGGCCCCTGTGCTAGAGATATCTGATGGAGTGCTGATCTAGCAGCAAGATCTTCAATCTTTAGCGCTTTTTTCATATCTTCTCACATTCAGCTGCTGGAGTTCTTCCGGTCATTCGGGCTGAGGTGGAGGTCACGGCCGTGGTGGTTAGTCACCAGGTCACCAGCGATAGCAGAGTGGATCAGCTCTGAGTGGTCAGCCAGGGGCACATGGCCGTGGTACAGGCCAGAATTTTTGTGTGGATCAGAACTATAATGAGAATGATCCCGTACCTTATCTAGTTTGAGGTACGATCTTAGTAGCCTTAGTTTTATCTTCAGCTCTTTTTGATGCTGATGCTTCATATAGTTTTATCTCTGTTACTTTTTTGGAGATCCTTGGGCTCTATATCTTTTCCTCTGCCGACATGTTGATCCTTGACACATCGTTGGGAACGAGAAATTCTAGCGTACGTCAGTGAAGAGAGTGTCCTCTTGAGGTTTCAGGGTGTCATTTCTTATGGGACCTCTATGTCCTAGAGATGACGAGCTATGACATCATTCTCGGGATGGACTGGTTGGTTCCCTTCTAGGAATTCGTCGATTCCTATCTCTCACCAGAGGGAAGATCATTCCTTCATAGAGGTGAGTGGGATGTCAAGGTGGGTACAGCTGGACCAGAGCATCATGGGCTAGGAGGAGTTACAACCCAGATTTCATGTCTTTATCTAGATGACTATGTGACTTCACAGTTAGACTTTCCTCTAGTGGTGGATCGTTTCAGGGATGTCTTTCTAGAGGAATTTTCAGGTTTACCTCCACAGTGTGAGGTATACTTCTCGATTGAGCTCATGCCTTGAGCGACATCGGTGTACATTCCTCCGTATAGGATGGCTACACCTGAGTTGCAGGAGCTCAAGAAGCAGTTTGAGGAGTTGTAGGCAAAGGTTTTTATCTGAACCAATACTTCTCCTTGGGGTTTGCCTGTCCTTTTTGTGAAAAAGGAAGAGGGTGCCCTTAGGCTTTGCGTGGATTATCAGATGTTGAACCAGTTGACGGTCAAGAACCGATATCCCTTGACAAGGATCGATGATCTATTCAATTAGATTTGAGGATCCAAAGTGTTCTTGAAGATTGATTTGAGATCCAGATATCACCTGTTGTGCGTTAGACCATCAGATATACCTCTTACAGCCTTCAAGAGCAGGTATGCTCTATACGAGTATATGGTTATGCCGTTCAGTCTCACGAATGCGCCAGTAGTTTTCATGGTGTTGATGAACCGAGTGTTCCATCTTTACTTAGATTCCTTCGTCGTGGTCTTCATGGACGATATATTGGTGTACTCTCACACTCGACACGACCATGACACACATCTTGCGATCATTATGAGTACACTGAGAGATAATAAGTTATATTCTATGCTCTCAAAATGCCACTTTTGGATGGATCAAATTCACTTTCTGGGTCTTGTTATCTCAGAGACAGGAGTGTTAGTGGACCCATAAAAAGTGAGAGTTGTAGTTTCCTGGGTTAATCCAAAGAACGTCTTTGAGGTGTGGAGTTTCCTAGTGCTGGCTGGATACTACAGGCCCTTCATACAGGACTTTTCACACCTAGAAGCACCATTGACTGGTCTAACCAAGAAGAGGGAAAAGTTCATATGGTCAGATTCTTGTGAGTCAGCCTTTCAAGAGTTGAAGGGAAGGTTAACGTCAGCACCGATACTAGTTCTTCCAAATCTAGGCAAGAGATATACTGTTTATTATGATGCTTTATGTATCAGTCTGGGTTTCGTTCTTGTGCAGGGAGATGGGGTCGTTGCTTACAGGTCTTAGTAGTTGAGGCCAAACGAGAGGAACTACCTGGCACAGGATCTGGAGTTGGCAGCTGTTGTTCACGCCATACGCTGTTAGAGACACTCCCTTCTGGGAGAGCAATTTGTGGTTTTCACCAATCACAAGAGTCTCAAGTATATCTTCATTCAGCATGATCTGAATCTGAGACAACATAGATGGGTCAAGTATCTTCAGTCTTTCGACGTTGAGCTCGACTATACACCGAGAAATGGAAATGCAGTGATAGATGAGTTGAGTAGAAGAACTCAGATTCAGGCAGTTCAACAGGCCAACAGTGAGTGACAACTTATGGATCTGTTGTCTAAGATGTACTTAGAGGTGCACAACATACAGGGACAAACTTTCCTTTCTTCTGTAGCTGTTACCTCTACTCTTCTTGATCGGGTACGGATGAGGCAACTATCAGACACAGAAGGCTTAGTCCTGCGGGAGAGTGTGTTAGGAGAGGACCCACTTCCTAGATAGACAGTGGGCGAGGATGAGATCTTGCATTTCCTGGGACGCGTATGGGTTCCATTAGACATACAAGAGTAGTTTTTGCGGGATTTTCATTCCTCAGTTTGGACAGTTCATCCTAGCGTCACCAAGATGTATTGGGATCTTCATCTCCAGTACTGGTGGCCAGGTATTAAGAGAGATGTTGCTGGTTTTGTCATGAGATGTTTTACATGTCAGTAGGTGAAAGCAGAGCATCAAAGACCAGCATTACTTTTACAACAGTTACCCATTCCTGAGTGTAAGTGGAATGACATCATGATGGACTTCGTGATAGGGTTTCTGATGTCACCCCGAGGGAGTGATGTTGTTTGGGTTGTTGTCGACAGGCTTACAAAGGTTTCTCACTTCTTTTCGATTAAGGAGACCTTCAATGTTGATGAGTTGGGACAGTTGTACATCTGAGAGATTGTAAGTCTACATGGAGTTCCACACTCCATTGTTTCAAACAGGGATGCACACTTTACTTCTCGGTTCTGGCAGGGACTTAAAAAGGCCTTGGGGACACAAGTGCTTTTGAGTACATCATACCATCCCCAGACTGATAACCAGTCTAAGCGCATGATCCCTGTGCTTCGGGATATGCTCCGAGCTTTCATTCTAGACATTGGTGGTTCTTGGAAGAAGCATATTCATCTTGTTGAGTTCTACTACAACAACAGTTTTCAAGAGACTATTCAGATGGCACCTTATGAGGCATTGTACGGTAGGCCATGATGACCACCCTTATGCTGGCTAGAGGTAGGAGAGGCAGCTTTTCTGGGACCTCATCTTGTTCAGGATACCTATGAGTAGATAGGGTTGATTCAGAAGAGGATGGCTACAGCATAGTCTCTGTAGAAGTCTTATGCTGAATAGCGGAGTCAACCTCTGGAGTTCGAGGTCAGGGATCAGGTTTCCCTGCGTTTCGCACCGAGGTTGTGACACAAGAGGATTCAGAGACAGGGTAAGATTTCACCACGGTACGTCGGGCCATTTGAGGTGTTGGAGAGAGTTGGGCCAGTCACCTATCGGTTGTAGTTACCTTAGAGGTATCGGGCTATGAACGATGTCTTCCATGTTTCTCAGCTCCGACGTTACTTTTCAGACCCATATCATGTCTTCCAACCTGAGGAGGTTGAGCTCGAAGATGATGCACTGTTTGAGGAGCATCCTATCTGGATTGTTGATCGCAGTACAAAGGTTCTTCGAGGCTGTTCTATTCCTATGGTACGGGTGCTATGGAAACATAGGCGAGTACAGGACGAGACTTGGGAGAGGGAGGCTGATGTGCGATCGCAGTGGCCGGAGCTGTTTGGGGTTTCTTCTTCTACGCCTCACTAGGGAAATTCGGGGATGAATTTCATTAAGGGGGGATGTTTTTATGAACCTGAATCTTCGATTCAGGTATGTTCTTCCTTTTTCTAATGTTTTTGAGAAAAGAGGTAATTTTTTAAATTTTTGAAATACACGATGTATACATTATGAGTACACGTCGTGTACTCCCTTGCTGTGCCAGGCCATGTGTTGGCCGTTTCCGGGCCACACACACGGTGTGTAGGGGGGATTAAGTGGAGGCCGTTTAAAGAGAATTACGGAAAAATAGAGTACACGCCGTGTACTAAATAAGTACACACCATGTATTTTATTATTTATCATTAAATGGACCGAGGTCATGCCTAATCAACAGAAACATCTTCTTCTAGGTCCCGTTAGACCGAGAGATGTTGTACGGCTACGTAACTTCTCTGAATCCCCGCACCTTCATCCATTCTCTGAATCAACTACTGTCGATTGCATTGGAACAGAAATTATGAGTCATTCCTTATCCTAGAGCCTTGTTTTCCAATTCCACTTTATTCTCAAGTTACCGTCTATTGAACATTTTGGAAATTTCCTCATATATTCGACATTATAAGGAGAATAAATCTTCTTGGCTCAAGTATACTGATCTCCTAGCATCCAGGTAGGTGGGTTGTGCCTTACCTTTCAAATTCACTGAGTTTTATGTGCAATTTCCACTGATACCTATGAACAGGGTATTCTATGGTTACCGTTTTTCCCTTGCTGTTAATCCTCCCTTGCATGCATGCTTGTGTAGAGGTAAATTGATCATTTTTGTAGATAATTACTATGCTTCGATGTTTTTCCCATGCTTTGTTTTGTTTACAACCTTCGGGTCTTTGTTAGACTTGGCCGTTTTGCATGCTTCAATGCCTAGTGAGCGTAGGATAGAGTGATGATGATAACATGATTGTTTACTATAGAATGTTTAGCCTAGTAGCTATATAGGTTTACTTTGGCCATATAGAATTATTATACACTTACTGGCACATGGCATGGAGAACCTGGTGCAATAGACTACAAGGGATAGACAGAGTGAGCTTCCCATGGAGTCCTTGACATTATAGGCTACATGGGATAGACCAAGTGAGCTTCCCAGAGTTCCTTGGATATTATATACTATAGGAGGGTAAACCGAGTGGGCTTCCTCTGAGAGTCTTTGCTTGTTGAATTAATTTTAAACCCTTTTCCAGACTAGAGAAGGAATTGATTGACTGAGCTTCCTTAGAGAGTCTGTGATAGACCTAAAACTATAGGAGGAAAAAACTGAGTGAGCTTCCTCATAGAGTTTCTAGACCTTGGGTCCACGAGGGTTATACCATGTGATATTTCTTAGAGAGTCCCTGACTACCAAAGAGCATGAGAGGAATAGACCGAGTGAGCTTCCCCAGAGAGTCTTATAAATTCGTACGACCAAACCAGAGGGGTTAGGTTGAGTGCACTACCCAGAGGGATGTGGTACTTCTTGGTTAGGACCAGAGGGGATGGATACGAGTACTTCACCGAGGGTTTCCTGTTAGTGGTTAGCAGTTTTCTCCACTACTACTTGTTGTTCTATTGACTGATTATTGTTGTATATATTCTTGTTACTTCATGTTGTTTACTATTACTGTTTACAGTTTACTGTACTATTCCCTTCCATATACTCACTGACTGTTAGGCACAGATCTTCGGGTGGATGCTTACTCGGATTTAGTCTCACACCCTGTTTGGGACATGCTTTTGGGCCTAAGCAGACAATGTTGTTGTAGGTATAGACAAGTGCAAGTGCACTTCGACTTCTAGTACTTGATTGCTTAGAGCAGGAGAGCATGGGACCAAGCTATGGCTTGCGATGCTGAGGGGTTTATCTGTTTACCATTCTTCTGAACTTTTGTTTTACACTATTGTACGTCCAACATTGTTACTTGTTTGGAAGTTTTCCTAGATATATTCATCATGCATCATTTCATATATATATATATATGTGCTCCGCTGTTACTGCTTAGTCTTCTGTTATTTACTCGTGTATGGATTGTTCTGTTTCTGCTATTTCTTATTGTTTATTTCCTCTGTGTACTCTGCCAATGTGGGAATTGTTTCCCCACTATCACACCCAAGGCCCTCGCTGCTAGTCGACATCCTCTGGTGTTTGGGGAAAGTCACTTGAGGCCATGTGACCAACTGGGTACGGGGCTCCTCTGGACGGCTTCTGGAAATGGGATTTTACATATTGTATGAATTTTTTCCCAATATGTGACTACTCTAACGGTATTGAAAATAAATAAATAGATGTTCCTATAGAATGATCAGTGTCATAAGGGTTTTGAGTATCTAAAGGAAAAATTGGTCGGTGATCTAGTTATTATTCTTTTAGAATAAGGGGTATAGTTTGTGTTTTTCAAATATGATTTTCATATATATTTAGGTTATTTTGGGATGCGATAGATATAGATCATTTATTATGGGTCTTCACATCTATGTCTGACATAGTGTTACTATTACACCATAGATATTTATTTCGTAGGAGTGGTGTTTTCCCTTATGTTGTGGAGACATTACCTCATGGGTAGGAATTTTATGTCTTCACCAGTCATAAGTTCCTAAGGTATATTTTCACCCACCATAACATGAACTTGATCCCCCATCAGTTGATGCAATACATAGGATTACAACATTGAGATTTTTTGTAGACCTAGAAATAGAAACTTTTTAGTTTATGTTCTAAGAATGATTTTCTTGTAGTAATTTTTTTCAATGAATCAGTTGATACCTATAGATTAATATAACAACTTTCATCATTACATCTAGATATGGGAGAAGTTAGGGGAAAAGGATGCCTTTTTCGGATGACGGTGGAGTCATCCCTAGTAAATTAGGTGGTGGAATCCTATTTGGGGGGATGTTGAGTTGGAGGTCAAAAGAGACCAAGTAATTAATTTTCAGGCCCCTAACGGCTTGACTGATGATGAATAACATCAGATGTTCTTCCAGGGAAGGATTTTCATTTCTTTAGTTATGTATGATGTGTTTCTTAAAGAGTTCTATATTTTTTATTTAGTATTAAATATTGGTGTGATAAATATGTACTAAGGTTTTTTATGTTTTTTTTTTGGTTTCTTGGGTTGAATCATGAAGTTTTAGAATTTTATTCACATTTTTTGGTCTCCTAAAATAGGAAGTCTTAAAACTGTGTTCCAAGTGGTTTTCTCCTACCATTATTTGTTCCTCAATAGAAGTGGAATGACATCTTAATGGACTTTGTTACATGTTTACCTTGATCACAGGGAGGATATGACACTATATGGGTGGCAGTGGATTTTTTGATGAAATCATCCCACTTTAAATCAATAAAGGTGTTTATCTCGATGATGGTTGTGTTGATGATTTATCTAGGGGAGGAGGTGAGACTCCACAGAGTCCTAAGGATGAATGTTTCCAATCATTGCGCAAATTTTACATCAATGGTTTGGAGAGGTTCCCCACATTATTTGGTTCCTAGTTATTCCTTAGTACTTCTTTTCATCTACAGATAGATGGTTAGATAGAGTGGACCGTCCAAACTCTTGAATTCATGTTATGCTCTTATCTATTTGATTTCATAGTTTCATAGTTGAGGAAACTACCCTTAATAAAGTATTTTTACAACAATAGTTTCAACACCAACATTGGTATGGGGTTGTTTGAAGTATTGTATGGTTGATGTTTACACTCTTCATTATGTTGGATTGAGGTTATATAGTCAGCAATTTTCAGGATAGAAATGGTAAAGAATAAGATAGAGATGGTTCAGATGATTCATGAGAGGACTAAAATAGTGCATGATTGTTTCAAATTCTTCATTGATAATAGGAGGAGAACTATGGAGTTAAATTTTTTTGATCATATCTTTCTTATGGTGGATCCACGTCTTTGGATGTGAAGGTTTGGTAGTGTGAGTATGATTTCTATAATGTTTTTGGGACTTTATAGGTGTTATCTTATGTTGTATTTGGGGTGTAATATATATAACTTCCCCCATAGATGATCTTGACACATGATTTTTTCCACATGTTGTAGCTTTTTCGTTATCTTCATGTTGAGGGACAGATCATCGATTGGGGAGATATAGATGTTGACAATTATGTGACCTTTAAGGAGTGTCCAGTAAAGATTCATGGCCATCAAGATAAGTTGTTATATGGTCATTCAATCATATTATTTCTTGTCTAATGGAGATAGGGTGGCATGAAGGAGTGTACCAGGGAATGTGATTCATAGATATGCACACAATACCCATATTTGTTTTGAATTTTGATCTTATCTTGGGATGATATTAGTTTTGTGGTTTTATACCATTTTCTGGTTTATGAGATGGATCTCTATCCTGTTACTTGTTGGGGATTACTCAATTTATATGGGATGAAATTTTAGGCATGGTATTCCTTGAGCTTTTTTTTGTTTATCATTATGATGTTATAAGGGTTTACTCTTCAACTATATGTGGTGAAGTCTTGATGAGTATTTCATCTACTCAATGTGTTGATCCCCTTGTTCTTTGGAGAAGTGGTTGAGCCCATGTGGTGGTAAGACCATTTTAGATGTATCTCAAGGGGTGGTTGTTCAGATTACACCTTTTCTATTTCCTCTCTTCATTGGTTTTGGATACTCAAGGAGGAGAATATATTGTGAGTTATCTAATATAATTTAATGGATCCACATGGATCTAACCGTTGTCTATTATCAAAGGCCAAGTTACTCAGAGGAGGCTCAGGGGAAGCCTGGATGTGCTTGGCTTCTTAGCGCTGCATGCAGAAGAGAATTTATGTGTTGTAATGCTACATGATGTGAAATTTGGATTTACGAGTTGTAATGAATCGGGGTTATAAAAATAAATAAAATGAATAGATAATGTTTTTTCTATTGTAAACCAAACCCGGAGGAGTGAATGATTTGAAAGGGGGTTACATGTCAGGTAATTCCCCACCTCATTGTTGTTTAGAACATTTTTGGCCTCTTTGGTTATCAAACCCATCTGACGAATCTCCCATCTTCCCCATTCTAAGTGACCTAAAAACCCCCACTTTGGTGTTTTTGAGATCCCTTTTATTTGAATTGATTATGAGGCTTCCATCTTCGATCTGTGGTGTCCTGGGTTGATCCATGTTTTGTTTTTCCCTCAATTTCCATTAGGTTCTTTGGTTTTGATTTATTTTTCATACAATTATTTTTGCATGAAATGAGGATGATATCTGATGTTTATACTGGGGTCTCTCTTGGTTTTTTGGTGTGGTTTTGTAGTTTCATCCTTGGATGGTGTCATTTATTGTGGGAGGTGTGATTTGAGATCTGCTCTGTGGCCCATTCTCATGAGAAGATTATTGGCAAGATTTTTTTGAATTTCATTCATTTCATCTATGTTTATTTACATGAAATCATAGAGATATATTGATTTGTCTCTTTGGATCATAGTGGAATATAACCTAAATATTTACTTGGATTGGATTACAGAATTTCTATTGATCACATGGAAATGATGCTATTTGTCCCATGATAATTGGTTTCCTCCAGATTGGATAGATTGTGTAACATCTATTTTTTTCATTATTATCGTTAATTCAAATATTAAATAGGAAAAGAACATAAATCCAAAATTAATTTATAATTTAATAAAATATTAAAGAAGAAAGATTAATGAATCTGGTTAGTGTCATTGTTATTTGATGATAATTAAATTGATTCAAGTATGAATGTTTAATCGAATTGGCTAATAAACCTAGATCACGATTATTCTAATTGACAAAAAAATTAATAGCAGGTTAAATTAATTGTCTCATTTATTTCTAATATCTTGATATAGTTTGTTCATAGGGTTCCCGTAGTTGGATAATGTGAATAATGATTTAGCTTATTCAATATAGAATAAAAAATTGTTTTTTAATAAAGGATAATTCCATTGTTGGTCATGGGTTCTCAACATTATTAATAAGACCATATGCCTAGTTCTTTGGGGTTGTTAGAGATAATTGTGTGTGAATTTTGAGTGCCTTTTCCTTTGGAACTATAGGATTTCATTGTGTGTGAATACTGAATGACCTACTTTAAGGCCAAGATATCAGTTCCTTTATTTGTTTCTGTAAAGACCCGTAAAATTTCAAGGAAATTTTTTTCTTAATTTTCTTTGGAATTTTAGAAGAATGTAGTTTCTGATGGCACCTGATTCTGAGGCCCGGTGTGCCCGGAATCATTTTCCGAAGTTTCGCTCGGGTACGTTCAGTGAACGAACAAGCGGGTTTTTCTAACTTTTGAATCGGTGCTCGGAATCAAATTCTGAGGGCACTGATGGAATCACAGTGCCAGAATTTGCTTAGAAACGCCTCTTCTGGAGTTTCTTTTTATCGGGTGTGGTTTTTAAATTTTTGGGGTTAAGTTAAGAAATAAAATAAAGTGTGCGGCAACTTTATTTTTATTTCACTTAAAGCCACTTGAAAGCCACTTAAAACTGCTTAAGCTGAGTTGAAGCGCATAGGGTGCAAATCAAAATATCCTACTCTCTTGGTAGGATATTTGTGAGGTGGGGCCCGCACGAGCCCCACCGTTTCTTTTCTGCTAAGTAACGCACCCGTGAAAACCCCTATTAAACGAAAGTCAACTGACACGTTTTCTAAATTCATAACGCCCCTATTAATTGGGCGGTTTATTCGTTGAAATTAATTCTATGAATTAATGGGTCGTTACTTAGTTTGTTTTTCTCTTTGTTGGCATGTTAATAAAATAAGGCCAACCCACCTTCTTATCTGAAGGTTGTGTTAAACCTTTGGAAAATCTCTTCATCCTCCTTCGCAAAGAACGCGAAGAACGCGAAGAACGCGAAGAACGCGAAGGATGATGACCTCCGACGAAAAGGGCAACGAAGAACACTGAGCCCTCAGTGATCGACGACGCGGCGCCGAGTACCACGATGCCGACGCTTCTTCTGCAACGATCCATACCCGTGACAATCTTCGATCGGCATCTTGAGTACGACGACGTGACGCCGTATACCACGACAACACGACGCCCTTCCATGACGCGAAGATCATCTCCTACCATGACGGTCATTTCCACGACGAACTCGCGTCCGATGACGACGAAGGTAGGGGTCGTTTTTATAATGATTTTATCTATTCTTGTTTTTCTCCGAGGCAAGAACGCGGACCAACCAATTAACAAGTTGGTCTATGGATCTTTATTGTGGGACGTGGTTTATCAATTGCTGGGATTTATGGTCTTGTTTCAAACCGCTAACGCGGTGAGTGCAGACCAACGAACAAGTCTGAACCCACCGCCCCTTTTTTCTTGTTGTGTGGAATGACGGACGATGACAAAACGAGTCGTAGAGATGATTTGTTGATTCTGCAGTGAAGAACGGGACCCGGGAGGAGCTACGGCACAGACGGAAATGGAATCGGACCACCAGAGCAACTCCGGTGGCCCGCGGACTCCACTGGCGGCGGCGGTCGTCCAGACCCACAACCGCGCGGGTCCGACGAGACACGGGACGCGTCTCTGCCGCGTCCGTTGACCAAGCGCGGCCCCATTCGGGGCTGTGACTTCTCTTCCAGTGGGGACAGCACGCCCCGCGGCTCCCTTTTCTCGGCCGCTCGGCCGAGCCGACCCGCCAGCCGGGTCGCGCCCAGGCCGGGCCGGGTCGCGCCAAACCGGGTCGGACCCAGACCCGAGTTGGGTCGACCCATTTCGGGATAACCCAGGGGGGTTGGGCCGGGTGGGTCCGGGCCCAGACCCCCCGTTTCCGGACCTTTTCGGTATTTTACTCACAACTTGAGCTACGGGCCTCCGAACGACGCGACGTCAGCGGCGATGCGATCCTTGGATCGAGACGGTCGTTTTGGTATATCAAACTCAAGATTTTGGAATACTTTGGGTTCGGCTGGGTTGGTTCATACACGAAACCAACCGGGCCCTCGGAGCAGAAACGCTTATATCTTGAGCTTCGGACGTCCGATTGACGTGCCGTCGACTTTGTTGAATTCCTCTAAGTGAGACGGATCTTTTGGCTTACCCCGCCTGAGGCTTGAACGTAGGTGGAGTACGGTCAGGATGGTTTTTCCTT
Source organism: Viscum album (assembly GCA_963277665.1). Lineage (NCBI taxonomy): Eukaryota > Viridiplantae > Streptophyta > Magnoliopsida > Santalales > Viscaceae > Viscum > Viscum album. Next base: position 1,107,790,057 of record OY728140.1, read on the forward strand.
AAAAACCAACCGGGCCCCTGGAACGAAAAAGCCAATAACTCTCAGACCAGGCGTCCGATTGACGCGCCGTCTGCGATGTCGAGTTCCTGTTGTCGATATGGAACTTTTGGATACATCAACTCTGGACTTTGTTTCAGTTGATGTATCAGCCTCTCGGCTCGTGGATCAGACCCTCTCGAACTATCTTGCTATGTGCGGGAACCCTAGAGCTGGCTGCAACTACTACTATGACGACGACGACAGTACAGAGATCCTCAGTGGATTCGACTACGACAATGATGAAAATAGTACGGGAATCCTCCATGTTTTCGGCAGTGACCACTATGGTACATCTTGGGATACATCAACTCCAGACTACATGTCAGTTGATGCATCGACCTCTTAGCTCGTGGAGTGGACCCTCCTGGAACGATCATGTTGTGTGCGGAAACCCTAGAGCCGGTTGAGACTTGACGACTGCTGATCAAACGACTCGGTGTGTTACGGATAGCCCAGTGGGGAGCGCTTGGTTATAGCGGCAGACCCATTGTGGAGGAGTGCTTGGTTGTAGCAGCAGACCCGCGATACTCAACAGAAGGTGTACCTTTAGAGGCTGTGAGGCGGAGCGCTTGGTTGTAGCGGCAGACCCACGACGGTGGAGCGCTTGGTTGTAGCAGCATGGGGGAGCGCTTGGTTGTAGCGGCAGACCCATGGCGAAGGAGCGCTTGGTTATAGCGGCTGACCCGTGGTACGCAACAGAAGGAGTACCTCTAGAGGCTATGAGGGGGAGCGCTTGGTTGTAGCGGCAGACCCATGGTGGGAAGCGCTTGGTTGTAGCAGCAGACCCATAGTACTCGATAGGTGGAGTACTACAGCAGTACACGGTGAGAGGGAAGTGCTTGGTTGTAGTGGCATAACCACTATACTTGATGGAGAAGGAGTTTTCCAATATCTTTTGGGATCAACTTCATGATCGATCCTTGTGGGTCATTGCGGGGGTTAGTTACCTATCGATCCTTTGTGGGTCAGATCCATTGTGGGTCATTGCGGGGGTTAGTACCTATCGATCCTTTGTGGGTCCGACAGCTTAGATGTATCAGTGGAAATATCTGGTCATCTTTATCGTCATACAAAGAAGTATTCCTGTGTGAGCTGAATCCTGTTTTACTTTCCTATGTGGATTGTGTTGTGCTATCCTGTGTGGATTTACATTTTTATTTCCTGTGTGGACTGGGTTGTACTTGGGTTTGGATGTTGGAGCTGAATAAGAATTGATGACTTAGGTATATGTATGGGCATATACCTAAGAAGTGTCGGATGTTACTTCGTGATTGTATCTATCCTTTGTGGATTCTGGGAGACCTTCGGGGGTCTCGGGGTCCCTACTGAGTAGCTTATACTCACCCCTGAATGGGCTATGCCCGCACTACGTTGTGTTGGTTGCAGACGACGGATAGCGCTAATCATGGCTGAGGCTTGTGGAGCAAGACGGTACCTGGAGGTGAACCACTGGACGGGACGTACTCGGAGCGGACGGCTGGACCTGAGGAGTAGTGGAGGCTATCTGTACCCACCCTTCAGGTGGGATTCCCAGTGGACAGCTCGACGTCGCGACTTTACTTTTCAGTTGTTGTTTTCCCTTTTCGAGTTGTACTTTACTTTCAGTTTGGGTTTGTATTCTCGCCCACTTACTTTCCGCACTTACTATTGTACCAGTTTTTACTCAGTGTTTACTTCTGCCTGCTTGCTCTGGGGTGTTGTGGTTTACTTTTCAAAGGCAATGCCTTAAGTTTTTACCGGGATTTACGCCTTGGTGCTAGTCGCCAGCCCCTGGTCTTTGGAAGGTGGGCTTGGGGTAGTCCCGACATGGGCCCCGATGATGGGTCGTGACATATTGGTATCAGAGGAGTTCGGTTCTACCGCAAACTCTGATCTTTTCAATGTGAAGCAATAGTGTTTATCGTATTGGGTGTGGATATCAGTCCAGGGAGTCCAGTGTTGGTGCGGCGGCCGACGTATCCGTACACCAGGACCATGACTTCTGATTTCTGACTTAATGCATGAAAACATTGATTGCGTGTGTGTTTGAAGTTTTATTTGTGATTAATTTGTGTCAGCTCACCAATTATACTATTCTGAACATGGCGCACCTGTATCCTTTTCAGGATAGCCCCATGACGGCAGCCAGCTAGGGTTCTGAGAGTTGAGTCTGACGACAGCCCACTGATCGACGAGGACTCAGTGCAGGGCCCTTTGACAGCTGAGGCACCGGCGGTACCTTTACCTACCGAGCCACTGATGCTTCCATCCCTAGCCGCTAACGATGCACCTCGTCTTAGTGCACTGCATGAGTTCCAGCGCCAATGACCGCCCAGGTTCCGCGGGGAGACGGACCCCCAGGTAGCCGAGGACTGGTTGGAGGCAGTGGTGCGAGCTTTCTGATTAGTGAGAACACCAGCAGACCTCACAGTGATCCTCGCAGCGAGCCTACTGCACGCGGCAGCAGGCAGATGGTGGAGTTTGATGCTCCAGGTGCATGACGAGGCATCACTCCTTTGGACAGACTTTGAGAGCCTTTTTCGCTCAGAGTTCGTCCCAGCCACCCTCCGAGCAGTGCACATCAAGGAGCTACTACAACTGTGGCAGGGCAGCATGACAGTAGCCCAGTACGCGGCGAGGTTTACCGATCTCTCGCGCTATTCCACGGACATGGTACGAGACCCATTTTTTCAGGGCCCGAACCTTCGAGCAGGGGCTCAGGCGAGAGATCAAATCTTCAGTTGTTTCTCACAGCATTCTGACATAGACAGGGGTGTTGGAACGAGCCCTCTTAGTGGAGAGTTTCCTTGCTGAGTAGTCTCCAGCAGCAGGACCCACCACTAGCCGGTATGTGGCAGAGTCTTCTACAGCGGGCAGTAGACAGATGACGCAGGGGTCTAAGAGGACTAGACCTACTGGTGACCGACCGCGTGAAACCGGATCGTTTGTGCGAGGCACCCGGGGTGGACAACGACTTACCATGAGTGGACAGTGTTACTCCTGTGGCAGGGTTGGACACATGGCTCGTGACTGTCCGACCCGCCATACAGATGACCAGCAGATGAACGAAGGACCTCCCAGGCAGAGGCAGAGGTTCGATCGAGGCAGATCGCATGGAGCAGGGGACCGTGGCAGGAGAGATGTCCATGCAGCTGGAGGTGGAAGACGCTTAGAGGTGTTGCCACCACCACCACCAGGAGGTCCACCCCGACCGCAGGGAGCTGGTGGACATGGGAGATCTCAGCTTCAGGCAGCTGAGGCCTACGATCGTGGAGCTCCGGGAGCAGATGGACAGGAGCGGGACTAGCTCCAGACCTGGAGAATTTTGTTTTTGCTGCTTCTAGCATTGTTTATGTTTGTTTGTAGATTTTTTGTGTCTTTTCACATTGAGCTGTAGTAATAAAAGACACCTTTCTTTTGGCATTTACCTTCATGTTGTCTTTTTGTGTTGTTACTAAGAGGTTCCGGTTTAAAAACCGTTGTCTTGACCCTCACTTTGAGATACCTATTGGAGGAGACCCAATGACCACACACTGATGCCGACAGTGTGACTCAACCCTTAGAGGTGAGATTAACAGTTGGATCTCTTGGTAGTAGCGTCGAGGCCTTACGAAGTCATCCTTTCTATGGGTTTGTATCATCCATGACGGGAATGACTGTATTAGGCGAAGAACGTGGTTCATCTAGGGGATGAGACTGGATTTCTCTTCTCGGCAAAGAAGAAATCTCAGCAGCTCGAGTAGGACCAGAAAGGTCCAAGTCATCCAAGAGCGGATGAGGACAGCTTAGAGCCAGAAAAAGTCTTGTGTAGACAGGAGGTAGAGACCACTAGAATTTGAGGATGGCGACCAAGTTTCCTTACGGGTCACACCTCGACGTGAGTTACAGAGATTTGGCCAAGGTGGAAAGTTGTCTCCACACTTCATCGGACCATTCCAGGTCCTCAGCAGGATTGGGGAGGTGTCTTATCGCTTGTCTCTACCACCTCAGTTGCACCGGGTGCACGACGTCTTCCACGTATCTCAGCTGAGGAGATACGTGCATGACCCGACACATATCATTGAAAATGGGGAGTTGGACGTTGATGATGGGGCGACTTTTGCGGAGGTCCCAGTGGAGATCGAGGATCGACAGAAGCGTGTCCTACGTGGACGGTCGATTCCTCTAGTGCGCATCAGATGGCAGCACGGGAACCTCTAGGAGAGCACTTGGGAGGGGGAGGTTCAGATGTGTGCTCAGTACCCACATTTGTTTCTCTAGTTTATGATGTATCTTTACGGGGACGTAAAGCCCTATGGTGGGAGTGATGTAAAGACCCATAAAATTTCAAGGAAATTTTTTTCTTAATTTTCTTTGGAATTTTACAAGAACGCTGTTTCTAACGGCACCTGATTCCGAGGCCCGGTGTGCCCGAAATCATTTTCCGAAGATTCACTCGGGTACATTCAGTGAACGAATGAGCGGGTTTTTCTAACTTTTGAACCGGTGCTTGGAATCAAATTCTGAGGGCACTGATGGAATCGCAGCGCCAGTATTTTCTTAGAAACGCCTCTTCCGGAGTTGCTTTTTCTCGGGTGTGTTTTTTAAATTTTTGGGGTTAAGTTAAGAAATAAAATAAAGTGTGCGACAAATTTATTTTTATTTCACTTAAAGCCACTTGAAATCCACTTAATGCTGCTTAAGCTAAGTTGAAGCAGATAGGGTACAAATCAAAATATCCTACCCTCTTGGTAGGATATTTGTGAGGTGGGGCCCGCACGAGCCCCACCGTTTCTTTTCTGCTAAGTAACGCACCCGCGAAAACCCCTATTAAACGAAAGTCAACTGACACATTTTCTAAATTCTTAACGCCCCTATTAATTCAGTGGTTTATTTGTAGAAATTAAATCTATGAATTATTGGGTCGTTACTTAGTTTGTTTTTCTCTTTGTTGGCATGTTAATAAAATAAGGCCAACCCACCTTTTTATCTGGAGGTTGTGTTAAACCTTTGGAAAATCTCTTCATCCTCCTTCACAAAGAACGCGAAGAACGCGAAGGATGCCAGCCTTTGACGAAAATGGCAACGAAGAACACTGAGCCCTCGGAGATCTACGACGCGACGCCGAGTACCGCGACGTCGACGCTTCTTTCGCGATGATCCATACCTGCGACAATCTTCGATCAACATCTTGAGTTCATTGACGCGACGCTATATACCGTGACGACGTGATGCCCTTCCGTGATGCGACGATCATCTCCTACCACGATGGTCCTTTCCGTGACGAACTCGCGTCCGATGACGATGAAGGTAGGGGTCGTTTTTATAATGATTTTACCTATGATTTTTTTTTCTCCGAGGAAAGAACACGGACCAACCAATAAACAAGTTGGTCCGCAGATCTTTATAGCGGGATGTGGTTTATCAATTGCTGGGATTTATGGTCTTGTTTCAAACCGCTAACGCGGTGGGTGCGGACCAACGAACAACTCCGAACCCACCGCCCCTTTGTTCTTGGTGTGCGGAATGACGGAAGATGACAAAACGAGTCACAAAGATGATTTTTTGATACCGTAGTGAAGAACGGGACCCAAGAGGAGCTATGGAACAGACGGAAATGGAATCGGACCACCGGAGCAACTCCGGTGGCCCGCGGACTCCACCGGTGGCGCCCCGGCGTGCCACCGGATGGTGCCGCCACGGCTGAAGCTACGGTGGCAGCGGCCAACCAGACCCGTGACCGCGCAGGTCCGGCGAGACACGGGACGCGGCTCTTCCGCGTCCGCTGACCAAGCGTGGCCCCACGTAGGGCCGCGACTTCTCTTCCCGCGGGGACAGCACGCCCCGAGGCTCCCTTTACTCGGCCGCTTGGCCATGCTGAGCCGAGCCGACCCTCCGGCCGGGTCATGCCAAACTAGGTCGGACCCAGACCCGGGTTGGGTCGACCCGGTTCGGACCGACCCAGGGGGGTTGGGCCGGGTCGGTCCGGGCCCAGACCCCCCGTTTCCGGACCTTTTCGGTCTTTTGCTCACAACATGAGCTACAGGCCTCCGAACGACACGACGTCAGCGGTGATGTGATCCTTGGATCGAGACTGTCATTTCGGTATATCACACTCAAGTTTTCAGAATACTTTGGGTTCGGCCGGGTTGGTTTGTACACGAAACCAACCGGGCCCTCGGAGCAGAAACGCTCATATCTTGAGCTTCAGACATCCGATTGACGTGCCATCGACTTTGTTGAATTCCTCTAAGTGAGACAGATCTTTTGGCTTACCCCGACCGAGTTTTGGATGCAGGTGAAGTATGGTCGTGTTGGTTTTTCCTTAAAAACCAATCGGGCCCCTGGAACGAAAGGCCAATAACTCTCAGACCGGGCGTTCGATTGACGCGCCGTCTACGACGTCGAGTTCCTGTTGTCGATATGGATCTTTTGGATACATCAACTCTAGACTATGTGTCAGCTGATGTATCAGCCTCTCAGCTAGTGGTGTAGACCCTCCCGAATGAGCTTGCTGTGTGCGGGAACCCTAGAGATGGCTGCAACTGCTACTGTTACAACGATGACTGTACAGAGATCCTCAGTGGATTCGACTGCGACGATGATGAAAAAAGTACGGGAATCCTCCGTTTTTTCGGCAGTGACCACTACGGTACATCTTGGAATACGTCAACTCCGGACTACATGTTAGTTGATGCATCGACCTCTTAGCTCGTGGAGTGGACCCTCCCGGAATGAGCATGCTGTGTGCGGAAACCCTAGAGCCGGTTGAGACTTGATGACAGCTGAATGAATGACTCGGTGTGTTACGGATAGCCTAGTGGGGAGCACTTGGTTGTAGTGGCAGACCCACAGCGGAGGAGTTCTTGGTTGTAGCGGCAGACCCGTGGTACTCAACAGAAGGAGTACCTCTGGAGGCTATGAGGGGGAGCGCTTGGTTGTAGCGGAAGACCCACGACGGAGGAGCACTTGGTTGTAGCAGCACAAAGGAGCGCTTGGTTGTAGCCGCAGACCCATGGCGGAGGAGCGCTTGGTTGTAGCGACTGACCCGTGGTACTCAATAGAAGGAGTACCTCTAGAGGCTATGAGGGGGAGCGCTTGGATGTAGCGGCAGACCCATGGTGGGAAGCGCTTGGTTATAGCAGCAGGCCCACAAGACTCGATAGGTGGAGTACTACAACAGTCCGAGGTGATAGGGAAGCGCTTGGTTGTAGAGGAATAACCACTGTACTTGATAGAGAAGGTGTTTCCCAATATCTTTGGGTTTAACTTCATGATTGATCCTTTATGGGTCATTGCGGGGGTTAGTTACCTATCGATCCTTTGTGGGTCAGATCCTTTGTGGTTCATTGCGGGAGTTAGTACCTATCGATACTTTGTGAGTCTGACGGCTTAGATGTATCAGTGTAAATATCTGGTCATCTTTATCATTATACAAAGAAGTATTCCTATGTGAGCTGAATCCTGTTTTACTTTCCTATGTGGATTGTGTTGTGCTATCCTATGTGTATTTATGTTTTTCTTTCCTGTGTGGACTGGGTTGTACTTGGGTTCGGATGTTGGAGCCGAACGAGAATTCATGACTTAGGTATATGTATGGGCATATACCTAAGAAGTGTCGGATGTTACTTCGTGATTGTATCTTTCCTTTGTGGATTATCCTTTGTGGATTCTGGGAGACCTTCGGGGGTCTCGGGGTCCCTACTAAGTAGCTTATACTCACCCCTTCATGGGATATGCCCGCACTACGTTGTGTTGGTTGCAGACGACGGACAACGCTGATCATGGCTGAGGGTTGCGGAGCCGGACGATACCTGGAGGTGAACCACTGGACGGGACTTACTCGGAGCGAACGACCAGACCCGAGGAGCAGTGGAGGCTATCTGTACCCACCCTTCAGGTGGGATTCCCAGTGGACAGCTCGATGTCGCGGCTTTACTTTTAAGTTGTTGTTTCCCCTTTTCGAGTTGTACTTTACTTTCAGTTTGGGTTTGTATTCTCGCCCACTTACTTTCCGCACTTACTATTGTACCAGTTTTTACTTAGTGTTTACTTCTGCCTACTTCCTCTGTGGTATTTTGGTTTACTTTACAAAGGCAATGCCTTCCCTTTTTACCATAATTACACCTTGGTACTAGTCGCCAGCCCCAGGCCTATGGAAGGCGTGCTTGGGGTAGTCCCGGCATGGGCCCCGAGGACGGGTCGTAACAGTTTCCTCCTGTATATGATTTGTTTTAAGATTATGATGGATGATCCTATATGATTTTTTTGGTATATAGGGTAGGGAGGTCTGCATGTGTTGTGATCCTGGGATGGCTGATCCTGGAAGACTATTATGGTATATGGGGAGGGGATGCCTAGTTTTTTTGAATCAATTGATCCCTTGAGTGGTGAGATACATCAGAATATGTATGTGGATATTGTAGAGGGAATTGGAAATTATGGAATGAGTAGAAGTTGGTCTAACCCATTAATATGAAATCTTGATGCCTATATGAAATTGTTGACTGGAATAAGACCAAGTTGTTTGTTTATCTTCATTCAATTGTCCAATGTTGGATGAAGATGGATTTTCTTAGTTGTAAGACTTGTTCTGTAGAATATGATGCTTTCGTAGAGTGCCAGGTAAAATAAAAGCTAATGGTTTAAATTAATTATTAAATGTTTAACCCATATGGTTGGAGATTTTTGGTGTATAATCATGACGTTAGAATTCTGTGATGTTGTAGCCTCACTTTTCTTATTCTCAGAAGGAATGTAACTTATAGTAATTCTATTGTAATGTTATGTGGATATATTAATGGTAAATTAATGGTTAAAGAATTCATTAACATAAACTGACACTAATAAAAAGGAATAATGTAATTAAACATATCTCGTTAAATGGTTATGTGCTTGTAGGATATCTAGTCTTTACAGAGGCAGCTGGGATTCTGAGAGGCATTTGTTACAGTTGAGTATGAGACTACGTTTTTCCCACAGTGTGGTTGTGAGGTATATGATATCGTGTACCTTTTGTCATTATAGACTCTACTAAACATTGTTATTTCGGTGAACTGTAAACCTATGGATTCTGATCCCTTGGGGTGTTTTAACCAACATCCTAATGGGAGGCTGAATGGTTGAATCCCCACATTTTTCCCCTCTCTCTTCCCTTAATAGTTATTTTTGTATAGTACGCACAACGATTAGTTTTCCCCATATCTGTGTGTAGAGGGATGTAATTTCTTATTGGTATTTCACTTAGATACATTCTACATATAGTTTCTCAATGAATACTATAGGTATAACATGTATAGGATGTGATGGCTTGAATATCCTCACCTAGTGTATGGGATGTGATGGCATGAGGGATAATAACCAATGTATGATACACATTGTATAGTCTGTTGTGGCTCCCAGAAAATACATGGTTAATTTTTTTTATGTAGATGTGGTGGTCTGTTTCATGAGGTTCATGTTGTGATGTTTTTTCTAGGTGTGTTTGGGCATTTTATTTTGAAGATAGATGCTCAGGACATGTGATATTTGGACAGAGTGGAAAACTAGTGGGGATGTGGTAGCTGGGTACCCTTAATATTTTTTGTTATAATATTTACTATTTTATATGATACATGGTGAAATAATACATGGTGGGCCTAGTAATTTAGTAAACCTTATTTTGTGAGGAGTTAATTTCAATGGTTTTCCATAACAGTTTTTCATGCTTTCATTACATTTTTCAAGTGAGGATCTGAGCAGTATCTTACTCATTATACTATTATAACAACCCTACCTATCTATAAACTATTTTTCATGTCAATTGGATTAGGATAGAGATTTGGTTGTTTACTACTATCTTGGGGTTTATCAGATGTTTTTTGCCCTTGGGGGTTGTTGTCGTCTTTACATATCTTTTTGTAATTTCAGTTTTCCTTCCTGTTGTCATAGATTGTTCATGAAATTACATAAGTGAATTTTAGATTTTATTATATATTGTATCCTGATTATGTTTTTTATTGTATTTTTCTTATCTATCTCTTAGGAATGTGTTCTCTTAGATGTAAATTGCTTCTATCTATGTGTTTGTTATACCCTTCGTGATGATATCCAACCTGGGGTTCTACTGATAGTGGGACTCTTATGTTCCTATATTTCTTCTCCCATTTATGACCCACATGGTGGAAATTTTGTCGGGAGGGGGTTGTGGAATGGTGGATGGTAGAGACTGTATGGATTATTGGTTGGTGTTTGTGGCATGATGCACAACATCCACATAGTTAGGAAAAACCATACGAAATGTGTGGGGGGGGAGGTTCTTAATTTTGATTAAGGTGAATCATATAGTTGGTTCCTGGTTTACAAAACTATTCATTAAAACTATGTTGGGTTCCCCTTTTCTCCAGTGGGGTGTGCATGGCTGACACATTGTTTTTCAAATAGTGCTTCCAAAATATATGAGCTCCCCATATTATTAAAAATGAGAAATTTCAATTTTTCAGTCTCCCTTTTTATTTATATTCCAGGTTACTCCACCCTTGTTCAAAAAAGAAACTCTAATGATATCCATGGGACCCCCTTCCATTCATCCCTTCCTCTATTTATGATTTTTTTGAGTTTTTTGTCAATTTCCTCCTCTCCTCTTCATTATATCATGGTTTCTTATTTTTTTCTTGTTGGTTTCTATATTCTATGATCCTTAGTATGAGATATATCTTGTGTAGTTTGATTTAATTGGTTTTTGGGTGTTCAGATTGTCTCTTCCTATATATTGTTCCTTAATTGGATGTTTCGTTTCATTCCCACATCGTTTTGGTAGGTGATTCCAGCAATTTTCTTTCCATAATATTATATTTCTTGCTTGTGTGTTCATAATTAATTTATAAATATGTTTCTCATAATTTTGATTTGTTTTTTTGGTTTGTTATGGTGTTCTGATGATGGAATGTTGGAGATAAATAGATTTTAAAGAGTTTTATTAAACATTCCTATGAGTATTTTCGCACAATGTGTATGAAAAAAAAATCAATTGATCTTTTAAATTGAAAATGGGTTATTTGGGTGGTGTGTTCCATTGGTTATGTTTTGGAAGTATTTTTCAGTTTTGATTTGGGTATGGTGTATTGAAAGTGTTTACTTTTATGTTGTGATTCTTATGTCTTTTTTTGTTGGTTTAAATGAATTTTATGTTTCTCAAAAAATTGTTTTTGGGTGATTTCATGCATACTTCAAGAGTTTCATTTAATGATGATTTGTGTTTTCTTAAATAGAATATTATGAATTTTTGTAATTTTAAACAATGTGTTAGATTCATTGGGATTTTTTTGGTTATTAATGGTTTTTTGAATCCCATTTGGCACCTTGTTAATATTGGTTCTTATGTGAACTGTGGTTTTTCATAGGATTCTCTTCCCTTACCTATTTACTTTTTCAAAATGAATACATGATTTCTAAGCGATGTTTTCATTCCTCATGCAACTTTTAATGTGATTTCAAAAGTGTTTCCTAATTATTTCCCCATATTGAATTTTGAGATCTGGAGTGGTTAAAATTAGTATACAAACTCATTTTTCACATTAAGTCATACTTGGTAACTAAGTGGTGAAAAACTATTGTATTTCTTTTTTTGTGTTGTTTCTTAATTTCTATTTAACTTTGGAATGGTTTTGGATATTAAATATAATTTCATGTTTGGTATTATGAACGTGAATGTCGTGATTTTTTTAAAATTCTAAAATTTTGTGGAAATATCTTAGTAAATGTGTTTGGATTGGAAATGATAACGAAATGGTTGAACAATCATACTATCTATGAAAATATGATTTTGATGTGAAGTGATGATAACTCTCAATTGGTACCTTGGGATTATTTTTAAATTGGTTTTGAAACTCAAATGATTTGATTACCTAAATGGAAATTGATAAAAAAAACGGATTTTTCATGTGTCTGTGGTAAACTATCTTATGATTCGAGACCACTGGATCATGCTATTGGATCCCCTATAGTGTTTTGTAAAAGGGAATGTTATTTTTTTATTATGATTTGAAACTCTTAGACAATGGGATAAATTCACTTCTAGTGGCTCATACATGAGGATGTTGTTGGTAACAATTATTTTACCATTGTTCACTAAGTATTATTATCACATGATTATGGGATTATTCTAGAGGGTCAAGTGATGGATTATTTTGGACCCTAATTAGATATTTTATAACACTCATGGAATTTATGAGAGGTCAGGCGAGAGGATCTTTTGGATTAGGTAGTATAGATTGTCTAGTTGTTTATTGACTATGCAGCTACAATATATATCAGCAGGAATGACCGAATAGATAATGTCTTGGGATTTCTCAAGAGTTTTTTAAGCAATTATCATGGTTATATATTTGTATGTTATTTTTATTTGTTCTACTTAATGGTTATTATACATGGTATATTTTATGATAAATTTTTCCATTATTAACAACATTTTTTTATTGGTCATTTATTATAGATTAGTATTTGGGAATTGGGTTTGAACATTGAATTGAAGTACGAAACAATTTTTCAAATGAAAATTTGTTTGTAATGACTTAAAATGGGAATATTTATAATTTTTTATTTGGATGTTTAAGATAATAATAATTCTATATTTTATATGTTTTAAACTGCTTTTTTATAAGATGTTTTGGGGAAAAATGTGGGAACTTTTTGATGATTACCTAATGATCTATTTAAGATCACACCTTACATATGAGACATAGTGTAGATGGACCTAAGTTATTTGGTAGGTTCAGGTTTTTGGTACTTTTTCCCATTAGAGTGGGTTGGTCTTATGGTTATTGGTTACTAAGATGAAGTGTAGTAATTATGATATCATGTTTTTTCTTTTTTTATTCATTTTTTATTTTGTTTTTTAGTAGTTGAATTTGGTTGATTTGTTTATTTATTAATTCCTAATTAGTATTGATTTATTTCTAGGTTATATGTTTGGTATATTTGTTCCTAGTTTTCATTGTGTTAAATCATTTCTAGTGTGATAGCATTGCTTTTCGTCACTAGTGGTCTGCCCATGGGGATCAAGAATGCACTCCGAGCCTTTTCTTATACTTGGTTGGTAGTTAGTTTCGTATGACACCTTAGCTTGGTTCATGAAAAAAATTAATCATTGAAGGTCCTTATTTTTAGGGGTTGTTAGATATATTAGATAATAAGACTATTGGGAAATAAGTAGTAGGTACATGAAGGACGTCATGAACCATTGATCATTATAAATCATTTTTTTCGAGGGGTAGTCCGAGAGTTGATTCTTTTTCCTTTTTTGTTTGCATGGATGAGGAAAGAAAATAGAGGAAAATGGTTTTCATGTTGTGATATCACATGGAGTAATGACCCATGTGGAGTCTATGTTAATAGTTCAAGATCCATATATTTGTTGATGATTACCTGAGGCATGACTCACTAAACATGTCCATGGGTTACACATGACAATTAGTTCCTCATCTCAGGTGTTTAATGTGATTTCTTTGATTGGGATGGTTTTATTGTTGTGAGTGGATTTTAAAAAGAAAATTTATTTTCAAAAAAGTGTATTTCAAGGGAAACATTGTTTTAAAGTGTTATTACATGGGCTTTAGAGTTTGAAATGGATTTGAGTGTGTGTTCAGGTGTTGTAGGAAATTGCATGAGATTTGAAGTGGATTGAGATTGAATTGATTCTGTGGTTTTAAAAAAGATAATTTTGGTTTTTTGTGATGTTTATCTTCTGATCCAATTTATTTTGGGTGGGGATTATATTTTGGTTGTATTTTTATTGGCTCTAAATTTGTTTTGTTTCTTTTCATTGGTGTGTCTTGACCATGAAAGTTCCCAATGCTTAAAAAGAGTTTCTTCTAGTTGTTGGATATATTCAGAATCCTTATGGCGTGGAGGTGTTGACTTATTCATGGTTTTTTTAGTATATTAGTGTGATCATTTTACATTAGAGGTAGTGGAATGGATTTAGTATTTTTAGGGGTTTTTTTGTAATGATGGTAACTGTTGTTTTTCAGTCATTTTAGTGTGCATACTCGGATCAAAGGAAGGTGATCGTCTTAAAAACACTACATGTTGGTATTTAATAATATATGTGTAATACCACTTACATCCAATGGTTTGTACCTAAGGAGGATAAGGATGAGAAAGTTGTTGAGAAGCTGGGTGTTCAACAAGACTCTCTATTGGTGAGGTCCTACGATGATCACTTTAAGGTGATAGTTTCATTTTCTTCTGAGATTTCCATATAGAATTAATTGAAAGATTCACCTTTCCTTTGGGGAATTCATATATATATTAGGGATTGAGTCATATCATCATTTTAAGTTCACCTTGGGAAATTTTTAGATGAGGTATTCCTAGATGAATTTGTCCCAAAGGGTGCGATCAGATATGGATGGAACTCATGAAGGTTCCCCGCATAGAGAGAGTGGTGTTCTAGAGGAACCCATTACTAAGAAATCTTCTTTATTATCTCTGACATAAAACTCATTAGACAAGTCATTCATATAATTTCAATGTGGCCAGTTGAAGAATTTGATATTGTCTTGCAAAAATCCTCCAAATCATTCTCATCAATGTGTCTATTTAGGTCATCTATAGAAGATCTTCCAAAAACAAGGTCAAAAGAGGACGTCTAAACCAAAGGATATCAAATACTAAAAATTAGGAATTGGATGATTCAGTCATCAATGTTCCAACCATATTCCCCAAATCGATTCTTGGGTGTTGTCTAGAATTTTCAAGGTTGTGGGGAAGCTTTTCATAGTATTTGTCTATAGTGTTGGAGTAGATACAGTTAATAATTTTCTATAGTAATTTTCACTACTATTGTGAGATTCCCTTTATTATAAAAATCTTGGTGGTTTGTTTCTTTTATAATTCTAGTGTTGGTACCATTTGAAATATGATAATTTAATTTTTATTTGCATATTATATGTTCTTATACCTTCTAATATATTGTGTTTTCCTTTTGAATATTATTCTTTTGGATACGTATGTGCTTGTGGAAGTGATGAATTATTGTTTGGTCCATTATTTGGTTTGAGTATCGCCCATTTATTTTCCCATTGTTTGGGGGGTTTATTTGGGTTGATATTTTTCAATGTTGGTGGGTGGATTTATTTATACTGGGAAGAAAATATTGGACTAGTTTCTATTGGGTTTCCACATCAGAGCTGAAGTGTTGGGGGGATTCAATTTCGGTGTTGTTAGTCAATTTTTTTTAGTGGTAATGACCCTATTATGTTCTAACACTTTACTTCATATTTAAATTTACTCTAAAAATAGTTCAGTGTGACATGGTGAGTGGACAATCCCACCATAGACCAATGTGTTATTTCATCAAGTCACATTTCAACCACAAGCCTGGTCCATCATGTCGTTGGGGGATTTTTTTGGAGTTGTAAGTGTTTTTGGTGGAGAGTGTTGTTACACTCTAACCACATAATTTCTTCTATTTTATTCATTTCATGTATTTTGACCTTTTTATTGAATTTTGGGTTGAGTTTCTAGTTTTAATTTTATATTTTTGGATGCTTCATGTTGGGGTATAGCATGTGCATTGGTTGTGGTCCCGGATTAAGGGTTAACCATGTAGCCTAATTTTGAAGGGGGTGTTTTCAGTTAATTTTATTCTTTCATAGTTTCAATTTTAGGGTTTGAGCATGGCATGGACTAAACAATGCTGCGATTCGAAGAAATCGAACGACTAGTGGGTTGATTTCTAGGGCATGGCACAAGGATTGAACACAGTTAGGAAAACTAGGTGTCAAGAATGTGGTGAGGTTCCATAATTTCATATAGTTAGATAACATGCCTGGTGAATGGTTTCACAAACCATGTAGCCAAACCACGCAGGGTTCCCCTTTTCTCCAAAAGGGTATGAGCAGTTGTTGCGTAATTTGTCAAACCAAGCAGAAAAACAATATGAATTTCCCAGGTCATAAAAATGGCTAAATTCCATTTCCCCCTTTTTTGATTTAACCCAATTTTTGGTTTATCCTCCCTTGTTCGACCTAGGTGCTTCAGTGAGCTCAAGGAGAACCTCTTTCATTACATCCCTTCCTCAAATAAAGCTTCTTAAAAATTTATAGGTAATTTTATTTGATTTTTTGGTCAATTTATTCTTCTCTTATTCCTTCTCTATTAGGGTTTTAATGTATTATTGGTTGCTTCTCTCTTTTTCTACCCTTGTATGTGTTTTAGCTCATGTGGTTTGATTTCTTTGATTTTATGGTGTTATGATTGTCTATTGGGGTGTATTATTCCTTCTGCCAAAGTTTCTTTACATTTTAAGGTCATTAAGGTAGGTGATTCAATCCATTTACTTTCAAGAAAATTCCATTTTATTCTTGTGTAACACCCAGTTATTCCATGGTACGTTTCTCTTTGAATAATACAATATCTTGTGTTGTACACAACTTCGAGTTCTAAAACACCACAACCAATCAAACTAGCCATTATGTATAGTAATACCAACTTTTGGAAATTTTATAAATTTTCATTTTCAAAATGGACATCATTTTTGGATTTGGAATATCAAAATTAGCTTATTCTGAATTTTGGATATTTTTATGATAACATTCAATTTTTTGATAAATAGTGAAAAACATTGTGTTATTGTTTAAAACTGAAATTTTATTTAAATAATTAGTTATTTTATTTAAATTTATATTAGGTAAAAATTGATAGCTAGTACCTATATATGTTCAATGTAATTAATTGGTGTAATTTTCTAATAATATTAGATATATTAAATTTTATTGAACTTTTTATTGTCTTTTACCAACCTTCAAGGCGCATTTGAAAATTTGCATAAAACTAAATGATACCGATGTTGTGTATTTTATTTCAAAAATTCAAGAGAAATAGTTGAAATTAGTATGTAAAATGTGGTTGAAGAAGATGAAATTAATTTTTTTGTGAATAGTAACTTCTGATTATTGTTTACCACTATTAAAAGTAAATAGGGTAATTAAAGGTAAAAATGATATAATAATTATCCAAAATCATGTTCTAATTCTATTGGATAATTGTATTTTGACAAAAATAAACCTTAGGAATAAAATATTACCCTTTTGTCCCTCTTGTATTATATTAGGACCTTTATTACTATTTTATTTGAAGAAGATTTAAAAGTGTTAAATTCAATGTTTAATAATTGAATAATTTTAAATATAATGTTATACATAATATAAATTTAATTATAAATATTAATTAGAAATATAAATAATTTTCCTCAATAATGTGATTTTATTTTTAATTTTTAGACATTAAATAATTGAATTTATTTATTACACAATGATGATAGAGTACTTACTTTATTAATGAAAGATTAAAACAATTCATATTATAAATATCCAAAAAAATGTAAATTGAGACTTCGAATGAATTAAAATAATTCTCTAGGTTAATATGACATGTTAGGGATGATTTAATATATTTTTTGATGTGATTGTGTTGTTATGAGTTAAAAAAACAAAGTACAAAATAGTGGAAAAATTGACATAAATGAGTTTTTAAAACAAAAACTATATTAATAAATGATATTATATTCCTAAAAATCTACAGTTCAGAAAAATTGCTTAGAAAAGTGTAGATATATTAATAATGAACCACTTGGGGTTCTCTTGGCATTTTAGAGAATGTTTATTACTATTTGTTATAATAATACAAGAATACGCGGTAAAAGTAAATATATTTAACTAAGAGTTAAATAAAAAATATTAGCTTAATATGGTGAACGAAACCTATCTAAAACCTATTGGTTGAGAGGTTTTCGACCCATACCCACATTAGCTTCGAAATAATATTTTTAGATCCATTATAAACCAAATATTTTAAGTATAATAAAATAATATAATATGTGTTTCCTAAAGTGACCCTCACCTCTCTTATAAAAGGTTACATCCCCTTCTCTCAAAATCACACCACCAAATCCATTTGTCTCAGACAAACCCTACTCAAATATCCTCCCAAATACCCTCCCTTAAACCTAGAGGCTTTACACTGATTAGAATCCAACTTAAGGATCCCTTTTGATCAAATCAAAAGGAAAGACCCAAAGAGGATATAATAATTTCACAACCTTTTTCAAAGTTTTTTTCTTCTTCCACTTCCTCTTTCTTTGTTGTTTCCATAAAATAATAATAACTCCAGTACATTATACATACATTGATGTTATAATAAATATAATACAACCATATTCATTATTCTATCCATCCTATGAATGAAAATTCACCATACGTGTGAACGTACGACTTACCGTCTCCACGCCGTGGTGTAGTTTGTTATTCAAACACTTCATTCTTTGGAAGGGTATAATAATGTGCAGAAATAATGTAAATAATAAATAAAACATTTTAATTATTACTTAGATATTATATACCATCCAATTATATATTATTTCACCATTAATAGAATGATATTGTCGCTCGTGTGTACCTACTGATTACCGTCTCCACGAACGTGATGAAATACATACCCCATCATAACCATTCTAGAATAATTTTCATATTATGATTAAAAATAATATATTATAACTTAATATAATTATGTATATGAATAAAGTACATCTTATCCATAATAGACAAGGATTATTTAACTAAGCATATAAAGATAAATGAATCATTTAACACCCACAACAATGATACTACTGAAATATTATTAACAAAACAATATTAAAAGATCATATATGATATCATATTTATGTATGTGGTTCTTGTATAATTTAAAAAAATTTATTTAACTATTATACCTGAGGTTAACATACCCTCTATTAAGGAAAAGTACAAGGTAGAGTTAATTCTACAATCTAATTATTTTCTGAGGTTGATTATACGTGAGTATCTACTAGGGTCTCTTAATCATCCAAATCTATGTTTCTTTAAAATGTATTTCCAAAAAAAATTTGACTATTTATTATATAATGGGTTAAAGTCATTTATTAAAATTTTTATAATTTTTAAATTTTTTTTTGAATGGAATCGTTCTGTCATTTTCCTAACAAGGTATTTTTTAACCTTTTCAATAAAATAAGGAAATAATGGTTTTTACTTATATGACGAGTGAGGCTGTTTTCCACCGTTACAACAGCTTCAAAGCTTCCCATAAAAAATTATAAGCATATTTTCAAAATAAATGTTTTATTTTATAATTAGGTGACTTTAAAATGATTTCATCA
Source organism: Viscum album (assembly GCA_963277665.1). Taxonomy (NCBI): domain Eukaryota; kingdom Viridiplantae; phylum Streptophyta; class Magnoliopsida; order Santalales; family Viscaceae; genus Viscum; species Viscum album. The sequence continues at coordinate 1,107,809,231 of OY728140.1, forward strand.
TAGAAATAGATATTTCTCTCTAATAGTTTTTATTTTATCTATGTCAACATCCATTGATGGATTTTAACCTTTTTTGAAGTTGATTTATTATTATACAATCTCCTATATTGTATTGAAGTTTTTGTGATATGTTTGACAATTGATGTGTTGTTTATATACAATTCATGGTATTTGGATAATGTATTGACATTTTTTTCTAGTTTTAATATGAATGATTATGTTATGTTTCAACATTTTCATAAGAGGAATGTATTAGACTTAGTAAGTAATTGGTGTATCCCTCTATATATCCTCGATGAATCGGTGGGTCTCATGAGACAAAATATTTTCCTAGAATAATTCCTTGAAAAAATCTATTTTTAGTCTTCGCATGGGTCCTTGAATATGTTTTTATAATATCTAGTATTATGCAATATATCATTGTGAAATTTGATATTGATATTACTTGTGATTATTCGACTAGTAGAATATTTATTTTAATAAGTAAATATAATTATTTGATTTATCCTTGACATTTTTTTGCTGAATTTTATGTTTAAAATCCTTTTTTAGTCTTATACATTGCCTTAAATTTTTATGCTTAATTATGATAGTTTCTGCTATATTGTTATCCTTACTGAGCATCTGAGCTCACCCCTTTCTTATGTTTTATTTTTCCCCGTATGTGAAGAATTATATTACAATTAACTTGTAAGAATAGGCTGTGGGATATGAGTGTGTTCAAATTGGACATAATGATGTTTTTTTATTTCATGATTTAATGTAAAACTTATGTATATATATAGTTCTTCCAATGCTACTGAACTGATAGGTCTTTTAGGGCATGATTCCTTGTATCGTGCTAATGTTATGTAATAATTCACCGACTTAGGGTAACTGGGGTCAAGGCATTACAGTTGGTATCAGAGGAAGTCTAGTACAAACCTTGGAATCTAGATTTAGAACAACGTTGTTTAGGGAACAATACCCTAATATAGTAATTGAGGATCAGTATAGAAGAACATCCTAGAATTTTGGTAATGTATAGATTTTTTCATATTTCCAAGAAATACATCCAAGTATGGATATGAGATGGTAGAGGCTACACTGGCATAGATGTATATATGAGTGAAAACTCCAACAAAGAGTTTTGTGCTTGACCTGGGGTATCCTAGTACATGACAATGGGTCATGGTTCACTCTTGGTTACAACAATCCTGGGGGATACACATAGGATAATTTAGATTTTCATTACAAACCATTATGAAGGAATAATGAGTATATACCTTCTCAAAGAAAACATTTTTAGGATTATTGATTATATCCATAAACTGTTCAATTTATGTTAAGTGTTTTACAAATGTGAAATTATGTATTGTGATTCAAAAACTAATCTAGTGTATGGAATTGTTTAGAAATGGAACCTAGTGGAAGGAATGGAAACTATATCCACACATGTAATACATGTAAGGATTTACCTCCTACTCAAGATAATTATAGTAGAGTTTGTGATGCCACTGGTGTTGATCAGCTTGTCAGAATACTGGGAAAACTCACTTAGGTTATGAAAAATAACATTACACGTATATAACACCCGGATCTACAATGCATATGATCAATGTTAGGCCTCTTCATGAGGAAAAAACCACCAACATTCAATGAAACTACAAATCCATTTGTATCCCCTCTATGGAAAAGTTTTTTATAGAATGTTTTTAATGATTTGGGAGTAGTGAAAAAGAAAAAACTTTCATGGCAGTTTATTGCCTCATAGGGGATGCAGATCAATGGTGGTCAATATTTCAAACCCAAAGGAATATAATGAAGTATAAAATATGGAATGGATGGAGTTCAAAGAGATTTTCATAGAAACATACATTCTTCGCGACCATTGAGCGGATATGGAAAGACAATTTCTAAGTCTGAGGAAAAAGTAGGATGAGAATGTCGCAAAGTATGAGGCTAACTTTTCAAGGTTAGTAAGGCAAGCATCATGTTATATATATAACCTAAGGAGTGATAATGATCGATTTTTTTATGGGTTAAAACCATTTCTACTTCAAGTATAAGTCTCAAAATCCTCCTAATCATACAATGATATTTTATCATGCACTATCAAGACAAAAAATGAATTATAAAATTCTTATGACATTAAAGAAAACCAAGAGAAGAAGAGATCTATTAAACACTCTAGAAAATGAAATAAGGGGAATAATGGGAATTTTGAATTTCCATCCTACAGTAAATGTAGGAATAAACACCCCGATACTTTCCAAAGAGAATGGGAGTCTATTACAAGTGTGGTGAAAAAGGCCATCAAGATCATGATTGTAAGGGAAAGAAAGAGTTTTTCAATGTTGAATCCTACAATTGTATAGAAACGAGAAACTATACAAATGAATGTCCAAAAAGACAAAGAAATATACCTCAGAAAAGGCCAAGATAGAACGACCATGCATATGCAATCACTACTACTAAGGTTGAATCTCTGAAAGACGTGGTGGCAGGTAATTTAATGGTTTCTTCAAATTTATCCAATTCTTCAGTTGATTCTGGATCATCACATTATTTAATATCATCCTAGTTATCTAAGAAAATTAGATATTTCCAATTTGATTTAACAATGGAGTTTTCAGTCAAAAATCCTATGGGAAGCATCATTACAATAATGTTTTGTGAATCAGTTCTCATTAGGGAATATAAATGTTATTTATCTACTGATCTCGACATCATACCCACGATTTAATTTGATATAATCATCAGTATGGATTGGATTTCATATCATGATGTGAAAATTTATTGTAAATAGATAGAGGTTACAATTTTTGATGATGATAATGAGTAACATATCATTAGAGAAGAAATTTCATGACTTAATTGTTATCTAGATCCACCCCCAGTAGATCTACTAAATTAAATTATTGGGGAAGGAGAAAATAAAATAACAATGGGGGATGAAATGAATGTTCAAATAAAGGTTTCAAAAGGATTTACCTATAAATCCTCTAGAATGAGAAATTGAGTTTTCTATTGACTTAATTTTCAGTTCCATTATCTTATTGAAGACCACTTATAGAATTCCCACTATGGAATTAGTGGAACTAAAGAAAAATCTAGATAAATTTAGTAATAAAGGATTTATACACCCTAGTGTTTCTCCAAAGGGAGCCCCTATAATTTTTGTTAAGAAGAAATATTAATCTATGTTCTTGTTATTGACTACAGTGAGATCAATACTATAATGATAAAGATTATGTATCCCCTAAAACATATTGATGGTTTATTCAATCAACTTCAATGAGGTCAAAATTTTTCAAATATTGAAAACTGATCTGGTAATCATTAATTGTGTGTGAATAAGGAAGGCATTTTGAAGACCACAATTCATACACGGTATGAGGATTATGTGTTTACAGCAATGCCTTTTGGATAGACTATTGTACCCTTGGTATTCATGGATCTAATGAATATGGTTTTCAAATAATATCTTGATGACTTTGAAGAGGTATTTACTGATGATATCTTAGTATACTAAAAAATCTATGAAGATCATGAAAATCACTTGCGTACTATTCTGAAAACCCTGAGATGAAATGAATTATATGGAATTTTATCACGTGTGAATTATGGATTTAGGAAATTTATTTTCCTGGCCATATAGTCTCTAAGGATGGAATCTATGTCAATCCTTCAAAGACCAAGGCAGTCCAATAATGGCCAGCACCAACAGGTATAACTAAGGGACATTGTTTTATTGGTTTAGCGGGTTATTATCAGCATTTTGTCCAGAATTTTTCCCGATTGGCAAACCCATTAACAAAGCTCACACGTAAAGGGGTTAAATTGTTTTGGACAAAAGAGAGTGAATAATATTTTGTATAACTGAAGAGATGATTAGTCAGTGCTCCTATATTGACTCAACCATCAAGGAATGATGGGTTTTTTATTTATAGTGATGCATCAAAGAAAGGAATTGGTTGTGTCCTTATGCAGAGTGATAGGTTATGCCTCTGCATCATGAAAAATAAAAATCCATGAAAAAAACTATCCCACACATGATCTTGAGTTAGATGGTGTATTATTTGGTTTTAATATATGGGGACAGAATCTCTATGGTGAAAATGTGGGATATATACCAATCAAAATATTTCTATGTATATTTTCTCACAAAAAGGACTCAACATGAGGCAAAGACGATTGCTTGAACTACTCAATGATTATTATTGCACTACACACTACCACCTGGGGATGGAAAATAAGGTGGAAGATGATTTGAACAGAAAGGATCATGGAGTTTTGAAAAATATGAGAGTTGAAAGGGATCTTATGTCCATGGTTTTAGTAATGATGGACATGGGAATATTCATGGAAGGTGAAACATCTATAATATTTCAAATGGTTCCCAAAACATCATTACTAGAAAGGCTAAAACGTTCTCAAATGTATAATGATGAGTTTATGAAGAAAATTAATGTTTTGAATGATGGAAGATTGAATGAATTCAAATATGAATATTGAATTTTAAAATTTGGGAAGAGATATTGTGTTCATAATATACCTGATCTAAATAGGGATTTATTTGATGATGCTCATAACTCTAATTTATCTATACACCCTCATAGCACTATGATGTATAGAGATTTTAAGGAACATTTTTTAGTGGGACAACATGATGAAGGATATTGCTGATTATGTGTCAAGATGTATGGCTTAAGTTAAGTACAGAAGACAACATCCTGTAGTAGTCATGACACCTCTTATTATACCTGATTGAAATCAGGATGATATTAGGATGGACTTTTTCATGGGAATACCAAAGAATCATAGAAGTAATGATTCAATATGGGTCATTGTTGATCTTCTTACCAAGTCAGCACATTTTCCTGCAATAAGATAAGATTTACCACTTAAATGTTTGGAAAGACTATATATTAATGACGTTGTAAGACTTCATTGTGTAACCCTATCGATTGTTTCCAATAGTGATCCCCATTTTACATCGTGATTTTATAAAATAATTCAGAAGGCCCTAGATACTGAACTTTGTTTGAGCATGGCCAACCACCCTTAAACTGTTGGACAATCAGAATGGACTATTGAAACTTTATAAAACATGTTGATATCTTTCTCACATAACTTCCAAGGTATATGGGATCACTATTTACATCTAGAAGAATTTTCCTATAAAATATCATCCATTCAAGTATTCATATGACACCATATTAAGCATTATATAGAAAAAGTTGTCACACACCAACTTATTGGGATGATGTTGGTGAAAGAAAACTCATAGGCCCAAAACATGCTCAGGAAATAATGTAAAAGGTGATGATTATCCAAACCCACATCGAAGCAGCTCAAAGTTGAAAAAAGCTATGCTGATAACCAAAGAAGGATTTGTAATTTCACGTATAAGATAATGGTTTCTTTATGGTATCTCCATGGAAGGGTTATATAAAATTCGGTAACAAGGGTAAATAAAGTCCTAGGTACATTGGATCTTTCAAAATTCTAGAACGAATTGGAGTTGTAGTTTATTATTTGGAAATGCCACCAAGTCTCTCCAAAGTTCATGATACATTCCACGTATCACTATTAAGAGAAAACATGTCTGACGCAATAAATTTACTCACCTTTGATGATATAGAACTGGAACTTGATCAATCTTATTGTGAAGATCCGATCAAGATTCTTGATACTAGAGAGAATGTGCTGAGAAACCAGACGACTCGTTTCGTAAAAGTTCTATGGAGAAACCATAAGATGGAAGAGGCAATGTGGGAACCTAAGGAACATATGATGAAGAACAATAAAAATAATTTTTTGAATGTCGTATTATATAAATTTGGAGGATTAAATTATTTGAAGGATGGAAGAATGTAACACCCCAAGCTTCCACATTACGTTTCTCTTCGAATAATACAATAGTTTCTGCTCTACACAACTTCGAGTTATAAAACACCACGACCAATCAAACTAGTCGTTATGAATATTAATACCCACTTTTTCAATTCAAAATGGACTGCATTTTTTTATTTGGAATATCAAAATTAGCTTTGGGTAAATTTTTGTTATTTTTCTGAAAACATTCAATTTTTTATGAATAGTGAAAACACTATGTTATTGTCTAAAACCGACTTCTTATTTAAATAATTAGTTTTTTTAATTTATAATAGGTAAAAATAGATACATAATACCTATATATGTTCAATGTAATTCATTAAATCCATTTTATTATAATATTATATAAATATATATATTTATTAAACTTTTTACTGTCTTTTACCAACCTTCTAGGTGAATTTGCAAATTTGCATGAATTTTTTTTACCACTTATGAAAATAGAATTTAACAAATACACGATACACGGTTGATATTAGTAAGAAAAATGTTGTTCAATAAGATGAAAATAATTTTTGTGTAGTAACCATTGACTTTTATTTACCACTGTTAAAAGTAAATAGGGTAAATAATATTAAAAAACGATATTATAATTGCCCTAATACAAGTACTAATTTTTTAAAATAGTTTTATTTAGACCAAAATATTCCTTAGGAATAAATATGATCCTTTTTTTCACTTGTATTATATTAGCACAATTATTATTATTTTATTTAAAGAAGAGTTAAATGTGTTAAATTCAATGATTAATAACTAAACCATTTTTAATATAGGGTTATAAATAAGATAAATTCTAATATAAATATTGATTAGAAAGATAAAAATATTTTATACATTATGGAATTTTGTTTTTAATTTTTAGACATTATATATTTAAATTTATTTATGAATAAATGATGATGCAGTAATTACCTAATTAATGAATGATTAAAATAATTGATATTAGAAATATAAAAAAAATGTAATTTGAAACTTATGAAGAATTAAAATAATTTTATTTGTTAATATGACATGTTAGTGTTTAATAAATAATTTTTTTTGAATTGATAATTTTGTTACGACTTTCAAAAAAATAGAATACCGAATAGAGACAGAATTAACATAAATGAGTTTTTAAAACAAATACTATATAATAAGTGGATATAATATTCCTAAAAATCTAATGTCCAGCCAATGAACATATATAAGGTTATATATATTACTAATGAACCACTTGGGGTTTTCTTGGTTTTTTATATTATTTTTAATAACCATTTATTATAATAATACTAGAATACATTGTAAAAGGTAAACTATTTAACTAAGAGTTAAATTTAAAATATAAGGATAATATGGTGACCTAAACATGTCTAAAAACTATTGGATGAGAGTTTTTCCACCCATAACCACTTTATCCTTGAAATAAATAATTTTGGAGCAAATATAAATAAAATATTATTTTATAATAAAATAATATTTCAATCTTTCCCTAAAGTGACCCTCACCTCTTTTTTAAAAGGGTACATCCACCACTCTCAATATCACATATCCAAAGCCATTTGGCTTAGTCAAACCCTACTAAAATACCCTTTAAATTTCCCTCACTTCAATGTAGAGGAATTAATTTGATCATAATCTAACCTAATGATCCGTTTTGATCAAATCAGAAGGAAACACCCAAAAAAGAGATAATAATTTCACCACCTTTATCAAAGTTCTTTTCTTATTCCACTTCTTATTTCATTGTTTCATCCAAACCAAAATAATATATCCAGTACCTTATACATACTGTGACATTATTATAAATTTTGTACAACCATATTTATTATTCTATCCATCCTATGAATTACATGTCACCATACGTGCATACATATGGCTTACCATCTCCCCTTTGTGGTATAGTTTGTTCTTCAAACACTTCATTATTTGGATTGGTATAATAATGAGTATAACAGATGTAAATAATAAATATAACTTGTTAATGATTTTTTATATATGATATAACATCCAATTATATATTATTTCACCATAAAAAAATGATATTTTTGCTCGTGTGTACGTACAGATTTTTGTCTCTACGAGCGCAGTGAAATTCATTTCCCATCTTAATAGTTCAAGAATAATTTTCATCTTATGATTAAAAATAATGATTATAAACTTAATATCATTCAAGATATGAATCAAATACATCCTATCCATAATAAACATGTCTTATATATCCAATAATATAAAGGAAAATGAATAAGTTAACACTCGAAACAATGATACAACTGAAATATTATTAACACAGCAATAATAAAAGATCATATATGATATCATATTTATGTTTAATGTTTTTTTAAAAATTTATAATAATTATTTCACTATTATACTGTATGTTAACATACCCTCGATCAAGTAAAAGTACAAGTTAAGGGTTAATTCTACAATCTCTTTATTATCTGAGGTTGTTTATACGTTAGTATATTTTGGGACCACTTTATCATCCACATCTGTATTTCTTAAAAATGTAGTTCAATTTTTTTACTATTTCCTATAATATTGGTAAATTTAATTTATACCCTTGTTTGACCTTTTATAAATTTTATTGAATGAAATCTTGCCATAATTTTCCAAACAAGGTATTTTATAGCCTTTTCGAAGAATTAAGGAAAGAATGTTTTTTTAAATTATACGTCGAGGGAGACAGTTTTCTGTGGTTATAAAACCATTGAAGCTTCTTTTACATGCTTATAACAATATTTTCAAAATAAATGTTTTCTTTTATAATTATGTGACTTTTAAATGATTTCAAAATAGAAAGTGATATTTCTCTCAAATAGTTTTTATTTCATCTGTATCAACATCCTTTGATAGATTTCACAGTTTTTTAAAGTTTATTTATTTTGATACAGTCATTCATATTGTATTGAAGGATTTTTGATATTTTGTACTATGGATGTTTTCTTTTTATACCATTCATTTTTTATGAATAAATTATTGACATTTTTTATGCTAGTTTAAAAATGAATCTTTATGTTATGTTTCAACCCTTTCATATGAGGAATGCATTGGACATAGCAAGTGACAGGTCGAGCCAACTATAGTACCTCGATGGATCGGTAGCTCTCATGAGACAAACTAGTGTCTTGGAAAAAATACTTGACAATCTTTTATCTGTAGCCATGAAATGAGGGATTGACTATGTGGTTATGATGTCCGACGTTATGAATTCTATCATTATAAAATTAGTTATTGATAATACATGTGATTATTCAACTAGTAGAATATTCATATGAATAAGTAAATGGAATTATTTGATTTATCCTTTACATATTATGGAAAAATTTATGTTTAAAAGTTTTGTGTTTTAGTATTATACATTTCCTTAAAAGTTTATACTTAATTATTATAGTCTCTGCTATATTGTTATCCTTACTGAGCATCTGAGCTCACCCCTTTCTTATGTTTTATTCTTCCTAGTATGAGAAGAAGTACATTACAATTATCATAAAGGAATAGGATAAGGGATATGAGAGTGCTCAAATGGGAAACTATGATGTTTTTTTATTTCATGATGTAAATTAATACTTATTTATATATCTATTACTTCCAAGGATACTAAACTGAATAGTTTTGGGGACCTTATTCTTTGTATCATGTCTATGTTATCTAATTATGCATTTAATTTAGGTGACTGGGGTCAGGGGGTTATATCATGGGTGTTTCTAAATAATTTATAAATGTGTTTCACTTTTATTTATTTTTTTACTTGGTATGGTATGGGTTTTTCATGATGGAAATTGGCGTTAAATGATATTTAAAAGGTTTTCTTAAATATTCCTATGTGTATATGCATGGAAGTTGTTTGAAAAAATTCCAATTGATCTTTTAATGCGAAATTGGGTGCTTTTGGTGGTGATTTACATATGTTATTTTTTTTCTATGGTTGGGTTGTGATTTGAGTGATTTATTATGAAATTGGTGACTTTTCTGATATGACTCTTATGTGTGGCCTTTTGTGTTTGTTTAAAAATAAATTGATGTTTCTAAAAAATGATTTTAGGTGATTTCATGGATACATGAAGAGTGTCATTGAACGTTGGTTTGGTTTTTCATAAACGGAATTTTAAATGGTTTTAGATTTTAAATGTTGTTTTGGATTCTTTTGGAAATGTATGGTTTTATAATGGTTTCTTAGGGAACATTTGGCACCTTGATAAAACTGGTTCTTCCTTGAACTATTTTTTTTCAAATGCTTCTCCCCACCTCCAAAATTCTTTTTTCAATATAGTTTCATGACTTATAAATGGTGTGTTAGTGCTTCATGCAATTCAAATAGTTATTTAAAATTTGTTTTCTAAGTCTTAAACTATTGGGAATTTAAGGATATTGTTTTGTGAAAAAATGGTATAGAACTCGAATAAGAACTTTAATTAGTGTAATAAATTAGTGTAAAATGGATGTTTTAGTTATTTTCACATTGTTTCATGTTTTCAAATTTTCTCAGGAATGGTTTTGGAATTTAAATATAAAGGCCCATTTGTAATTGCACATGTGAAAGAAAAGATTTTATTTAATTTGAAGTTGGAGTGAATATAAATTAGTAAATGTGATTGGATTTGAACTTTTAAAGGCCTGATTAGAACTTTTTTTTAGAAAAGTAAATTTTAATGAGAATTGATGTGAAGGTTCGATTAGTACATTTTGATGTTTTGGAAATAGGGTTTGAAACTCAAATAATGTTAAGTGTTGACTGGATTTTGTGAAAGAAATGGATTTCCATGTTTGTTTGTGATGACTTGAAAATTTTTCGGAGACCACAAGATCTTGGGATAGGATCCCCTCTAGTGGCTTGTGCAAGGGAATAGTATTGGTTTTTGATTATTACTAGAAACCACTCGATAATGGGATGCATTCCCCTCTTGTATCCCATGCATTAAGAATAATGTTTGTTATTGTTAATGTACCATGTTTATCATAGTATTATTATTATGGGATTCTTGGGTGTCATGTAAAGGGTTGAGTGACATTTTATTGTCATATCTGATTTGATGGGTTGGTACCCAATGGAATTTCTAAGAGTCTAGGTGGGGCGTGACATTAGATTGGATAGTTTAGAATGGTCAGTTTGTTATTAAATATCAGGTTGCACCATATTCTACCAGGTGAGTCCAAAATAAGTACATCCAAATATATATCCATATATGTTTAAAAAATTCCCTTTATGATCTATTTCTATGATCTATATATTTATTATTTTTCCTAGTTATTATCCTTCCTATATATTCCTACTTATTTTTATTTCTTCATTATCATAAGAGTTTATTTTGGTCATCAGGTATGGATTTGTATTTGGGATTTGGTTTTGGACAGTTTTCGTGAGTGGGAACCCGTTTCTGTATATAAAAGTTGTCTGTGGGATATTAAAAACTGTATTTTCATAATTCTATGTTTCGTTGTTAAATATGATTAAAAACGGATTATCTTAATATATTTGAAACAAGTTTTTGTGGTCTTTTTCAGGAAAGAAAATTTGGGGACTATGTGGTGACTACATACTGAGCTGTTTAAGATCAAACCATACTTGTGACACTAAGTGTCAATAAAAATGATATAACATTTAGGTTTTGGTTCTAGGATTGGTTTTCCATAGGTTCATGTTGGTATTGTGGTTGGTGGTGACAAAGAGGCCATGTATAGATCATGTTAACATGGTTGGTTTTATTTTTGAATTCTTTTAATTTTTTGTTTATAATTTTATGTCATTATCACTGCTATAAATTTATATATTTTCATCTATTTTTAGATTATTGGTGTGTTCTCTATTTGTTTAATTTGATCTTGGTTTTCATTTGGATAAATCTCCACCATTATTAGAATGTTGATTCCTAGTGCTAGTCTTCAGCATGTGTGGATCATGAATGCCCTTCAAGCCTTTTCTCATAACTGGTTGGGTGTCAGCTTTATATGGCACCATATACTGGTTCAAGAATGAATGGAATATTAACTTAAATTTATACTAGATGAATGGATGTTCCCAAGTCCATGACTATTATTTTATATTTATATGTTGTATACCAACATGTATTACCATCAAATCGATAACTAGATTGGGGGAATTGTCCCCAAGCACATATCCTCGTATTCCATAGGTTGCCTACTTTCAAGTGGTTGTGAAGAAAGTTTAATTGGGAGACTATACCCTCATACATAGAGTTTCATAGTGGTAACATATCGTAAAAAATATGAAACAAAAGATGCAGTATAATACTATTATAATGAATGGAAGTAAAAGGTAATATCAATGGAATAAAAAATATTGAAAATGACCGTTTATAAAAATCTTGATTGATAGATTATAGTATATAAGATAGATTTATTAACATGCAACATTAATTACAATTAAGTACCATACAAACTCAAGTAAGATAAGAACTATAACCCTAAAGGAAATATTCATGAGAATATGGGTCTCCAAATCATTATTGTACTCTTAACTCCTCCGGTGAAAGAAAACTATCACAAGTGAAGGTTTATAGCCCTATGAACTATTAGACCTACTTAGGTACCGATTGATACTCAAGCAGGGTGTGAGATATGAATCTCAGTAGTCTGGCACCCACAATGTCACGCCCATTCTAATCTATTCTATGTTGATCTAATTGTACCAAGAAGATATATAAAATGTAAATATTACTCAAAAGATAACACCCTATAATGTAATGTTCTCCATATATACCCAAATATTTCTAGGCATCCCCCATAATGATATAATCAACGATGCCTTACCAGACTACCTATAAAACATAAAGAAGACTAAAACCAAGGTTATGATTTGGCTTGAAAGATGCGTCATCTGAATCATTTTATTCAGCACTCAATTTAGAACCTGAGTATTTTCATGTCATTCCAATGATGGAATATTTGTTTCACTCCAATTATATATATTTCTCCTAGAACACAATATCACTCTAGGTGTGGTATATTGTCTCAACCACCAGAGTAATTCCTTAGAGGTTCATTAAGAAACCCCAAGTATCACTCATGGAATAATAATCATTTCCATTGTGTAATTACTTGGATTATCTATAAGATCAAACTATCACATGGAATATAACTATCAAAACCCCTTATGAGTCCATCTTTGGAAACCATGGATCACTGAGACATAAACCTTATGCCTCAACAAGTCTGTACATGCTATCCCACAATGGATCCTTGTATCTCCCATTACATGATTTCATTTAACCATTGATTCTATCTTTTAATTCCTAATGTGGATCCATGTATCACCCAAGTTATAAAGTTAAATATTCACATGATTTTAAGTATGTGAATTTAATATGAATCAATTTTTTACCAAAGAATATTTTTCAGTTAACCAATTCAATTAAATTTAAAAAAATAATTTCATTTTCCATGGTCAAAGACAAAAGAATCCATTAAACACTCCCCTCAAGTGCGTGACTCAAGCATTGTCCAACCCCATAAGTATTGGCCATTCATTTAATCAAATGGGAAGAAATTTTAATGATATTACTATGATAAATCAATTCATCTAATTGCATGGTCTCCAAATGTCTCACATGGGTTAGAAACTGAAAATCCATTCAAATAATCAGAGGGAAAATTTCAGATTAACATGGCTATAAAACTATCACATGACTTAATTATCATATTAATCACATTGTACAATATTTATAACAAGATTTTATAAGCTTAATAATAAAAAACATGGTTAGGTAGTTACTATATAATATGGTCATAGAAATTTAAAGTCCATTTGCATCAACTGAAGGCATAGCCTCTACATTAATCACATGGGAAAGACATAAAAATGAAATCATGATTTAAACAAGTATTGACATAATATGGAACTAGGTTCTTGATTACTAATCCCTTCCCATTCAATCCATTTAATTTAAAATTCAATAAACAAATCAATTACATGATTGAATTCCCATTACATGGGTTAAATGCAACACATATGGGTGTATAAAGCATATTCCATCAGAGTGGAAATTTAATTCAACACACCAAAGGGATGGTTATTAAAGGTTCCCAATCCATATAAGAATTATAATTCATATTTTAAACATGTAGTACACACCATTCAATTTTATGAATGAAATTTAATCACAACCAACACCTTTTAACATATAAAGGAGGATGTATTCTAACATGCCTCATATCAAAAATTCCACTATAGAATAGTGAACATCCAAAAAATATGACCATGAACTATTTAAAACAACTAATCCCTAATTTTTATCTTGGATGGCATTGCACCTCTGTTAGATGTGTTTTATTATAAAACATAACATTTTTTCTCAAAAAAAATCATTTATCCCAATGATGTACTTCATTCTAGATGTCATATTGTAGTTTTTTTAAAGGAATTCATAATTCAACTTTTCTAAATAATAACATAAATAATTTTTAAATTTAAATAAGTCATGGATGGGATCCTACCTCAATAAAGAGACCAAGATGACACTTATCCATTTTCAGATTTTGTGACAACTACTATAAACCAACTCACACTCATGTGAACATGAATTCTTATACATATATATATATATATATATATATCATTTAATAAAAAGAACATATTCCAATTTACATGAGTTAATATGTACGAGGAAGAGATATTTAAATATATAAACATATATGTATGTGTGTGTTCAAAATCAAGGATGATCAAATCTCCCTACAGTAACCAACTCAACGGCTATGAGCCAAATCAAACCAATCTGTCTCACCATCTGTGGAGGGTGCTGGAAAACAAACCCCAGAGTCCTGAGGGAGCCTCTAAAAATTTAAATACCTAAGGAAAACACCAAAATCTAGGTTATAACCAACCTAGGATTCATACACACATATAACAGGTGATGGGGAGAAGAAAATCTACCAATGTAAAGGAGGAAGAGGAGGCAAAGAGGCTTACCTCCACAAGATGATCATAAATTGTAATAGATTCTGTTGATAACACAAATAAAATGGGGGGATAGAGGGAAATGTATCTCACATCTAGGGAGAACCCCATGGGGGTTTTTCATGGATGTAAAGGGGAGAAATTGTTTAGAATATGTTTTTGTTTATGTTATTTTAAATTTATTCAATTTATTAATTTTTTTAAATAGGGTCACTATGCATGGTTTTGACCACACAGTTTAGAATACTATGCTTCATCTGTTAGCCCTGTACTGGGTACCTAGAAACCCCACATGACTTATCCTATGAAATTTAGAAACTATGAGCCAATTTTTATGTGAATAGTGTTTACATACTTTCCAAAACCACTAAACGTGTTGGCTTGGAATACAGTTTGGAAAAAAATACACAAACATTGTGAAATCTTCTATCCACTTTCATAAGGACACATGGTTTTTGTTGTCGGTCATACAGTTTCATACAATCTATAAGCCCTTTGAAAGTCCTCTATAACCTGACATTCCTGGTCCAGTAATCTCAAACCTCCTTGATCCATCAGGAAATGTTATCATGCCATTACCCAAGTCCATAAATACCACTAAGAAGCATTACATCTCTCTAAATTCCGTTTCATAGATCTGTTTTTAAAATGGCCCATATAGTAATCACCAAAAAATCAAATTCTCATCAAATTTTATCTAGTTCAAAAAACATGGGTTCTTATAAACATCAAACCTTTGAACATCTTGTCTCTAAGTAGCCTATCAGAAATAATGAAGACCTTGCCCAACCTACGTGGGTTGTGAAGATTCGTTAAAATAGTCGTGTTTCATTTCCAAACTCTCAACACAAATAAAATTACCTTTGAATTACTTAGCATAAATTCCATCAAAACTCTTTTTGACACTGTATAATAAACTAAAACACTGAAGTAGTGCTTACCCGAGCCTGTATAACCTATTACATGATAACAGCATACTTTTTTTAACATTCGGAAAATTTTACTCCCCACCTTAATCTTTAAACATCAGAAAGTGGAAAATTCATAATTAGGTTTTCCCCACAACTAGAATTTCCATATAAATCATGTACCTAAGCATTTTAATGATGCTCTAAGAATATTTCAAAAAAATGTGAAATTCAATCCTTTGAATCTTTTTTATTTAAAAAATGAGTCCATCAAATATCACACATGAATTATGGTTACTTTTCAAGACCAGACCTACTATTGGCAATTTAAAAAAATTCCATATCACAAATGATGGTATAGACTAGTTAAAATAAATTGGAAATGTTACCCTTAACACATTACATCTAAGCCTGACAATATGTTCAGGATATCCTTCAATTCAACCCACTAGAGTTTATGGATCTATCCCTATGTATCCCATACCTCATGCTATAGGGGATACATTGTAAAAAATACAAAACCTCTACATAAGAACGTTGACTATTCCCAGAGCAGCATCTACATGGAAATAACGTCATGGAAGTGGTAGGTGTCCAAAAGTTCATCCAAGCAGTTCCTACACAGTAATCCAAGTATCACATAGGACTAACCAAGAATCCAAAAAACTCACACATATGGTGTATTAAATATAATGAGATATAAAATTATAGAAAAAACTTTTAAACATCACCATGACGTAACAACAATGCTCTATGAGTGCATATCGTATGAGGTCAATATAGGAGACATGCTTGTTTCTTTTAGAATATTACACTAAGAATATCCAAAATACAACCATAAGATGAACAGATGAACAAATGATGGTATATGTATTGAAATAATATCATATTTACCGTAACTATGTGTAGACATTAACTGATCGCAAGACTTTACAACATATGAAATCTTGTGATCATTCGAGGTACTCCACTGATGTCCCTCCAAGACAGAAAATGTTTCCAGAATTATCATACACCACCAACCAAAATAATGTCGGTATACCGAGATATAAATAAAACATATTAAAACTAGTAATCCTAAAATTAATTCAAACAAAACTAACAATTTCCCAGTGGTCCTCTAAGATTGTGCTCCTTCTACACGGAATGGAACACAATCCCCACAACTATTATGACACCCCCAACCTATGGAGTGTCCAAACTATATAATTAAAGGATGGACCCAACTCCCACCAGCGTGCTAGATATAGATTTCACCTTAAACTCACAGGTGAAATTCTGTAAACCAAAACCACCACGTAAATGAATTTGGCACAAAATATGAAATCAAACCGACCTGCGTGTCAAAACACCCACGTCCAATATAGTTATCTCTAGAAGTGGGATAAACAACAATGTCAAACTCTCAGGTCACTCTACTCTGGAGATATGCTGAGAACATACCCAACATCTCAATGATAAATATCTAACCAAACTCAAATGTCTTGTAAATACATTTTGGAGTAGATAGGTGCCACGTATACCAACATATACTACCCTATGTTTACAAGAGAAAATATCACATCCTGATTACTATCCCTCTTTTTTCCACCCAATATAATCAATTCTAAGATAGATCATGCAAAATATGGTTCAAAATTACATCATATTATATGTCCATTAACTTAGATAATCACATATCAAGTCATCCATCATTGATTAAAATAAAGGTTCGCTTAACCTCTAATGCAGTTTACCATGCCTGAGGCATGTCTAAGGTGAGGAACCGATAATTTCTCGATGCCCATTTCTATATTTTGAGACCAGATGAAATGAACACCCATCTGGACAAGGAATTCCATTTAAAAACTAAAATTTATACTAGGTATGATGACTCCCAAACCACACTATATGTTATAATTCCAATTGAGGAATGTATGACTTCAATCTCTAAGGGTTCTACCTACCATAGGCTTGGACATTACAAAGAATTAAAATAATACACATCACTATGTCACACAAAACATATTTCACTTGGCTTAAGAGCTAATTTATTTAAGTATTTATTAAAATAATTTCGTACGAATAAATGATCATGTCTCTTCTCCATGTTAAACCATTATAAACACTTTAACTACCCTTACATGATGGTCTAAACAATGGAAACCACATTAGGTTCCAATTAAAAATCCATTTCATTAATTAATTTCAACATTTAAATTTTAGTAATAATTATAAAAAAACTAAAAGTATCATTTGATAAACCAAGTCACATAGTAATTTGATTGAGAAAGAACCATAAGGGAAAAAATAATGTTCTTCCAATTTCCTTTTAGTCATTTAACGTTCAATATACTTTTTTCTTAAAAAAGAAATTTAAAATATAATTTCCTTTTAACATATAAGGTGGTATATGAGGGCCTGAGGTAGCCTACTTGAATTCATAAAAAACATCCCAATATCATTTTTTAACAAAATAATTATTAAAAACCATAATAGTTTATCTCATAAAAGCAAGCCCCAAATTACCTACTTGGGATCATTTAAGAATTTTAAAGTTAACCAATCCACTTAAGTTCAAAACATAACAAATTTATTATTTATATCCATCCCCAAATATAACATTTATATATAATGGCTCTGTCATATGGGTGGCTATATACCAATCCATAATGGGCTTATACACCTTATGGTTGGAATATAGATCTAATTAATAAAATCACTCCAAATTAACATTTTTATTTAGAATCCTTTTATCTATTTCAACAATCTCTAAAATCAATTATAAAGGCCCATAGCTGATTCGAGTATACTGGTTACCCATTTTCAAATCCTAAGGCAACCATGCAGTTTAAAATGGAATATTGGAGGCTTCTTAAACAACAATAAACAATTTTTATCCCATGAAAAGAATTTCATATATCAAAACTAGCATGTTATAACAAGTAGTAGACAGAAAGAGAATGAAAACAATATTAAAATCTTGGAATATAATCACATAAGCATGTTACACCACATGAATTACATGACAAATAAATAGTCATGTTAAAAGAATACTTGAGCATGTAGAAAAATAATCATGTTGTCACTCATGGAACACAATAATTCATATAAGGCTACCTAATAAAAAACTACAAGCCATGGAATATCTATGTAATATGATGTTTTCTATGTTCCTAATTTGATTCATGTTATGTTGATTCATTTTCATTCTTTTACATGGATTAGATACCATAAATTTTCATAAATCCATAAGACATAGAAAATAATCCATTTAATAAAGGTGAAATCATATCAACTATAACATCAAACAGTATAAAAAATAATTCCTAGCCAAGACCACATGGTTATTACCAAAAGCCTGAGTGATCATTATGAAACATAGCTTTTTACCAAGGGTTGACACATTCCTAATTGGTAGTCTACCTACCCAAAATAGTAACACAAAAAGATGAAAACATCAAACAACAATTTGTAATGTCCCGACCTAAGTAACCATGTAACAGGTAGTTGGAATTCTAGGTTACATGGCCTGAAGGGCATATCCCTATATGTCGGAGGCTGCCCACTAGCAGTGAGGGTGTAAAGGATGTTTAGTGGGGATACTATACCTTCATACTAAGAGTATCATAGTGGTAAATGACAGTAAAAAATAAGGAACATAAGATGAAGGATAAGATAATTATAAATATGTTGAAGACAAAGGTAATATATACTAAATAAAAAATATTTCCAACTCCAGTTTATATAAATAATTCATGATAGATGATATTACATAAGATAAAAAAGTAAACATGAGGCATGCTTTTAATTCTGTACCCTAATGGAATAAAGTATGTAAAGATATAAAAACCCCAAAGGAAATCTCAATGAGCAACCTATACTCCATCTTAGCGGTGTGCCACTATTTCCTCAGGTGAAAGAAATATACCACAAGAAATGCTCAATATCCCCACTAAAAAATTATGTCTTCTCGGGTACTAATGGTACCAGAGTATGGTGTGAGATATAAATCTCTATAGGCTAGTTCCCATGGTGTCAGTCCCAATCCTACATGTTCTATATAGATATAGTAGTGTGTAATAATATATATAACAGGAAAGGAATTACTCAAAAGTAACAACCTATAATGTCTTGGTTTCCACTTATACCCAAATTTGATTAATCAATTTCATTTGAGTTTGAAATTCATGATTTAGTAGTCATAACTACGTAATTTTAATCGAGTTGAAGAGATAACTCATCACAATGAATTAAAAAGTATAGAGACCCAGAGCATAGATTGATGTCCCTCAGAAATATATAATCAACGATGAAAAAACAATCCATTTACATATCATAAATAATAATTAATCCAGACTTATGCTTTGGATTTGCAGAATCATCATATGAATAATTTCACTCATTAATATATTTTGAACCTGGTCCCATCCTTCGAATTCCTAACATGGAGTCTATGTATCTCTCCATGTTTAATATGAACCGATAGCCTAAAATCCAATTGTTGGAAAACTTCTCTAGAACATTGTATCAATCTAGGTGTTGTATAATGTCTCAACCACCCCAGTCCATCATTGGAGGTCCTTTATGGAATCCACAAGTATCACCAATGACATAATAATTAATTCCCTTATGTATGTACTTGGAATCCTCTATAAGATCCAAGTATCACTCATCATATAATAGTCAAAATCCCATATGAGTCAATCCATCTCAAACAAATATTTATTGGGAAAAAATTCAGGACTCTTCCATTCCATCTGTGTTATCTGTCAACAGATCAATGTATCACCAATAGCATAATTTCATTTAGTCAATGAGTATGTTTGTGCCATCCTACAGTGTAGCCATGTGTCACAAAATGTATAATGGTTAGCAGTCACATTAGTCCATATATGGCATTATAATTTGATTCTAGGTTTCTCCCATTGAAATTTGTTATTTAGCTAATTAAATTCTATTAAAACAATTAATTTTACATGAAATGGTGAAAATCAAGAGAATCATTTAACAAACCCACCTCAAGGTGGTGGCCCAAGCATTGGCCAACCTCATAAGGCTTAAAATGTCATTTAATCATGTTGTAAAAAAATGATAACTATCTTCACAAGATAAACTAATTCATCGCATATCACAGTCTCCAAATAACTCACATGGATTAGAAAATAAAAATCCATTGAAATAGTCACCGGGACAATTTTGATAAAAAAAATCATATCAAACTATTACATGGGTTAGTTATCATATAACTAACATCGGCTAATTTTTATAAAAATATTCTCAATGTTAATAATATACGTTATTGTAAGGTAGTAACTATCTCACATTGGATTTTCAAATCAATGTCCATTTTCATAAACTCAATTTATATTCTATAATTTACTCTCACGGGAATGTAAAATCAAAAAAATAATTTTGTTAACAATCATTGACATAATAGGGGTCAAGGGTCATGTCCACTCATCCCTTCCCATTTAATCAATTTAATTTGTAATTCAATATAAGAATAAATAACATTTTTGACAACCCATGACATGGGGTAATAGACATAACACAAGGTGTCAGAATTATAAGATAACAAAGTTTTCATTTAGGCCAACACACCCAAGTGGTGGTTATTCATGGTTCTCAGCCTCAACTAATGTTATAAATCCTAATTTGAACACATAGGACGTGCCTTGCTGTTTTAGGAACATTATATTATGATAATGATTCATTTCAAATGAAGGTTATAATATACCAAAACTCATATTAACAATTCCACTCAAGCTTACAGAATAACCAAGCAATAAAGGAAAATATGATTTAAAAAAACTAATAACCAATTTTCATCTTTGAATGAATCACGCTTTCATTGGAGTGGTGTTTTTATAAAACATGATTTTGTTTATTGAACAAATAATTTATCCCAAATATGAAGTTGATTTAAGAACTCATATTCCAATTTATCAGAGGAATGACTGAATCAACTTATTTAATTAATCACCTAAATAATTATTTAAATTTAATAGGTCAACTATGGAGATCCTACCTCATGAAGAAGACCAAGACGACACACGACACTTGTCAGATTTGGTGGAAACCACTATAAACATCCTTGCACTCACACACACATTCACTCTTACACAAACACACACAAACACACACACAAACACAAAGATATATATATATATATATATATATATCATTTAATCAAAAGAATATATTCCCCTTTCCGTGGGGGAGTACACATGAGGATGATATATATAAAAATTTTTATCTATGGTTGTTCTCACCATCAAGGATGGTCAAAACTCCATACGAAAACTAAATAAATTGTGGAGAGCCAAATAAAACGCAACAACATCACCTTTGGCGGCGGATGCTGGAATACAAACCCAAGAGTCCCAAGGGAGCCATTACAAGCCCAAATACCAATAGAAAACACCCAAATCCTGGTTAACCCTTACCATGGATTCAACCACACATAAAAGGGTGACGGGGAGAATAAAATATGCCAAATCAAATGAGGAAGAGGAGGAAGAGAGGGTTACCTTCACAAGACAACCATTAAATGAAAGAGATTCGGTTGTAAACACCACAAAAGGTTGGAGCTGGAGCGAGGCACGTCACACAGCCTGCAAGAACCCTGAGGGGGTGTCACGCATTTTTCTGGGGGGAGAAAGTGGTTTGAATAGGTTTTCGTTTCTATTATATCAAATTATTTAATTTAATTAAGGTTTTTTAATTGGGTCACTATGCATGGTTTGGACCGCATCGTTTGGTAAACTGTGTCCCAATCATGCACTCGCTACTGTGCACATGGGCACCCTGGATGGCTTTCCCCACACAGTTTAGAAACTGCACACCTACCATGTGTTGAATAGTTATTAATTAATACATAACAACAAATAACATGTGCGATAGGTACATGGTTTGGTAAACTATGTGTAGCCCATGCAACATATCCTTTCCACCTGCATAAGGCTACATGCTTCTAGTAGTGGGCCGCACAGTTTCAAACAAACTGTTCACCCTCTACATGCCCATTAAAACAAGATTTTCAATGTTCAACTATTCCAAAACTCCTCAAGATACCTAGGAAAGTCATAAAGCCTTTATATAAGTATGAAAACCTCATTTAGAACCATTCCATCTCTCATAATTATGTTCGGAAGTTCTGTTTTAACAACTTTTTGTCTAGTAATCACAAAATTTCATATTCTATTAGAATTTAATATGGTTTCGGAAAATGGGTTCTTATATTGTATTCCACCAAAAGATTCTATGGTTATTTTAAGACTATTATTTTATATTTTTAATTTGAATAATTTTATTTTATAATAAAATAAAAATTGATTATTTTTTTCAAATTTGAAAATGAATTTTGTTAATAATTTATAAATTAGTTTTCAAAAAATGGTTACAACCTATTTAGTGAATGTAATATTAATATTCTCACTTCTATTATCACATATAATTCATAAAATATATTATTTTTCTGAAATTTTAATTTTTGAATAATTTAGGGTCCTCTATCGTCCATAATATATTTATATGTATTATTGCTTATTTTGAGATCATTCAATTTCTTATAAATATATTCTCTACCATTTTCTACTAGTCATTACACATTATTTTTTCCTTCATATTTATATTTTTAGTGTCTTGGTTATATAAAATATCATTTCCACTAATTTAATATTTCATTAACCATATAGAATATAAATTTATAATATTTGTTGAATGAATCATGTTAATAATGTTAGCTCATTTAATAGAGAAATATAAATATTCTATATTATTGATTAAATTTTGAAATTTAATTAATGATAATTAATATTAATTATTAATTATATTATTTATTCAATATGTGAGTATCACATTAATCATATGTTAATATGTATTAGGGACTAATTTTATGTAGTTATTTGAGGAACCAATACATCTAAGGAGACAAAGTTGGCCAAATTAGTTTCAAATTTGGTGTACACATAACCATTCATTGAAATGTCAGAATATACGACCTTGATGGAAACGTTCGTGATGATTTAGAATGGGGATTTTATGGTAATATCATCACATCCATCATTATAAATTCCAATCATTAAATTTTTTGTTATTTTATCCAAGTGATTATTATATTGATATTTTCAATTGATACATTTTGAAGCTCTTGATTTTGATTAAAAGAACCATGTTTTTATTATAATCTATTCTATATTTTCAATGCCTTGTATATATTTGAAGGAATAAATTATACACTTTATCTTATTATTATTATTATGTTGTAACACATTATTAAATTTTTATTTCCCCAAGATTTGAATATGGGATCATTTAAATATCATTAATAGTTGAAAAATGTTTTTATTCTATGTTTTCTTTTCAATTTAATAAAGATATTATGTGTATATATATAGTCGCATCATACTCCTAAACTACTAAATAATTCATTTCTTGATTCCTTATATCTATTTTCAATGTAATAAGGCATGCACCATATCCTGAATACTAGTTTATGAGTCATTACAACTACAATGATTAAAAATATTTATACTTGGAATATGTGGTTATAGAAGGAATCAACCACTTATAGTTATGGGAATGTATTATCCAAATCCTATTGGAAATTTATTGACATTGTTTGTACATGAATAACCTATTTATCAAATCTTCTTCCTCTACTTTATAATGAATCATATCTTCAACAAGTCACTGGATTCATGAACATAAATAAATGTTATACTTCTAAATGAACATTGACATCCTAAAACATTAGTAAACATAATGCATAAGTCTTACATCACAATTATTCATCCTGATCTATATATTTATATAGAATCCATGATTTAATATGACTTCATTCATCATCAACATCAAGAAATTAGATCAATAAAATCAATTTTATCTCTCATTGACTTCCTAATGAATTGGAATATAGAACATGTTGATATTTATCATCTTCACACTATTTGATATATAAGACTATATATAGACCATAAATATGGACTGAGATATTACAAATTTCTAAATTTTTCATTTTTATTTTCCTAATATAATATTGGAAGGATATTTCCATAATTGTTATGCAAATCCCATGAACAATTGAGTGTATTGATTTCAAAATTCATCATATTCAATTTATCATCACATAGAATCATAAATGTATTAAATTAGAATATTCAATAAAATAAAAAGATCCTAATAATATATAATTGAGTCAAAAATCAATATTGAAATCTCTATGTATCTCAGAATAAATGTCCCTCTAAAAAACATTCAATAAACATCCTTGAATTTAAATTCCATTCACGATAATAATGAACTATAACACGGAACATTCTCTTATGACACAAAAAACTCATATCATCATTAAATATCACAGTCAATTTTATTCAAAAAATATGTAATTAATTAGATTCCATTAAAACCAATGTGATAATTTATCATTAAAGAACATCACATGAACATAGCTTAGTTTTATCAAGAAATGAATTGTCTATATAAAGTATAGATTCATTGTTTTGAATCCTAAAAATTTATTTTTTTACAAGTCATTGATTCTTAAAGACTGATTAATATTGATTCACGGAATATATTCATGAATATCTCATACTTATGTATGATCAAATTTATGCAATCTATATTATGCTAATATAGCTCATATGATGGTTATATAGACAAGATGATACTTTCGGAACTCAAATAAGAAATGTAGAATGATTCATATAAGGTGAATTTTTCTAGATGTCGCTTTTATATTTCAAAAATAATCCTTAGGATCTCAATATAAATAAGATGTCTATATTTGTAATAATTAATGAACCTTATATAACTTATACTTACAACATGTTCAGCATAAACAACACATGGATACCTAAGTTAAACATTCACAAACCCCTTCCTATAATACTATGTTTTTTGGAGAAATTCAAAAAACGTCTCAAACATATCTTAAAAACTTTCTTTCAAGGATCGTGATAAATATAATGTATTCCCTAAATCTAAGGGTATATCAAATTCTCACCCCCTTGATTAATGACTTTTTGAGTTCATCATCCAATAAGTTCCATATATTATTAATAAAATTTACCATAATTAAATGATTTTTATTCATGTATTTAAAAATTAATGATTCAAGGGTTCTAGTTATAAGGCCCCAGCCTTAAACCTTACTTAAACTTGAGTTATTACAAGATTACACATTGAGGATCTTGTCAGGTTTAGAGTTTTAGAGAATTAGATCATGAAACATGCATTACATTCCACATTTAAACAAGGTGGTTACATAAAAGACAATATTCATTCTTCCCATCAATGTAAACCTATTTAAAATAAAACAAGGATTCTTTCTTGACACATCCTTGACACTATCTTCACATCATGTACCTTTCCCTTGACCTGTGAAAAGCATTTCAAAAACTTGGGATGAGCATAAAAAGCTCAGTAAGGGTTATAAAAATATGGAAAGGAAACATGAGTTCATATATACATAAGAATGAAATCATACTTTACCCATAAAACAAAGGCATATCAAATCATGAATAAATCAGAGAAAACATAAGACAAAAAGGTAACTTGAGGCATTCATAACATTCTAACGTAGGGAGTAACCCTCTTGGTTACGTTTGGAATACCCATCATAGTATATTCCCTAAATCTCTTCGGAGAAACCTTAACGTTTCACTCCTTCGCGTTACCCAATGCATTGGAGAGCTATATCGGGCTCACCCGCCCTTAGTTTATCACGGAACCACCCGTTCTTCATAACAATGCCCAAGAACCATAACATAATCGTATCACATAAAACATGAATAAAGGAAACATAACATTTCCACATTTCAATCACAATATAACATTTTAGGATATTGAAATAATTAATCCATTCAAAAAGAAACCATTTCCAAAACCATTTAAAACATTTAATAAAGAGATTTTTGAATCAAAGTGTCCCATACCACCTTGCAGCTTAAAATTTCAAACCATTAATATCCATATAAATAAATCCTTAAAACCATTTTGAAAACATGGATATTAATAAGAACAAATTATTAAAACATTTAAAACGATATTTTGGTTAAAGGGGTTTTACCAAAATTAGAGACACTTGAATACAATAATTGAGGAATAACATTTAGTCAGAACATTATAATATCATGAGAATAAAAGGATTCATGATATAATACTCCAAAGGACAGTATATACACCATATAAGAGTGAATTGGTGCATAACAACAATGAACCCTCAATAGAAATGTCAAATGTGATGAAATCCCTTATAAAGAAGGTATCCTTAAATTAAGGACAAATCAATCTCAAAATATGTGTGAAAAATATAAATACACCCAATATAAGTGGATATTAAGTGTAAAATAATAAAAGGTCATTCACACATATTAAATGGATTACATATTCAATGACTACATGTTGAACCCAAAGAAATCGAAATTGGGTTAAAAGATCCCTTGACAGCCTAACGGCATCACATCAAAATGAGTTGATGAGAGATAAAAAGTGTATCTCATCACTTGGACATAAAATTTAAATCAATAAGTATATATGAGAACATATCCCAACATAACAATATGTAAATTAAAAGACCCAACAAAAGAAGTCTTTTAAAAAAAGAGGAGGGTGAATGGTTCCCTTACCGACTTGGGTATCTTTCAAAACATACACCCCATGAAACAAGGACAATAGATCATTGATGTAAATACTCATAAATGAATGTATATTACACAATTATTAGAATAATGGGCAGTACATACACCACTCAATGGAATTTTTGGCAAATGTAGCATAAATCTCACGAGAATAAAAGTGAGATGAAAAAATCCCTTACGAAAACTCGGCAGCCTAACAGCGCCACATAAAACTTTTGAATATGGATTGATGAGATCAAATAGGGTATCTCATCACATTAAAAAAAATTTACAGCAATAGGAATATAAAATAACATCCCCCAACATTACAAAGAGTAGCTTAAAAGAAGTGACATAAAGGAGAGTACTTAAAAAGAAAGAGAGAGGTTATATCTTTTACGAAAGTTCGGCAGCCTAACGGCGCCACTCAAAACTTTCAAAATGGATTGATGAGAGAGAATAGGGTCTCTCATCACATGAACATAAAAATTACAGTAAGTTTAATATAAAAGAACATCCCAATCACAAGAAAGATGAGCTTAGAAGAAATGACATAAAAGAGTGTACTTAAAAAGAGAGTAGGATCCCTTACCTCGGGTCCGACTTGACTCGATCGTTCTTCAATCTCCTGAATAATAAACTTGAGTTAATTTCTAATTCCATAAGAACCTTTTTCAAGTTCATTATTACTTTTATACCACTTATTACCATGTCATAAACATTATGTAATCATTTAAGTTAATAATATGTGTTTTGCCGATATTTGGTTCTTAAGTCGAATGTAGACTTCTTACAATTACATGTTGTTCGTGTGGCCAAATGTTTATTATATCCAGATTTGTATTCATTATTTAGATATCATATATGTAATATATATCCAATACATGCATGCATTTATAACATTACATAATCATTTAGAGGTAAGAAATGAAATGCACCGTTCATGGAGACGGTAAGCCGTACGTACGCATGAACGCTACTTTCATTTCTATTTCGTATTTTATAGAATGGAATAATAATTATATAAAGGTATATTATAATTCCAGTATAATATCATATATAATATCATATTTACATCCTTTATACATCCCACATATGGTATTTAACGAATCAAATCACTTTGAGGGGGCGGTAGTCCGCACTTCCTTAAATGAAGATATCGCATATACCCATAATGGAAGCCGTAAAGGTAAGACAAAAATGAAAAATACAGAAGCATAAATAAAACATAAACATATTATATATCATATATAAAAATAGTGACATCATAATGGCCACCTTTAAAGGTGTTAAATGAGTATTGAACAATCATCATTTCGGGAGGCAGAATTTCACCATCCACGGAAACCGTATGTTCTTTAACCATTCGATGTAGTTGTGTGAGAGTGTAGCTCGAATAAATCTTATAACAACATCCTAGTATATTGAAGATACTGGTGTTGTTACAAAATAAGTAAATAAAAAGAGTTTAGGGGGTTGGATAAGCAAAATAAAACAAATGAACATGAGAGAATGAATTATCTTTAAAAGTGTAACTCCTTTTGATTTGAGCCAAAAGGCTTCCTTTGAAAGGATTATGCCCAAAGGAAATCCTCTAGGATGAGGAGAGGGATGTGGAGAGAGTAAATGGTCAGGGTTTGGCCGAGCCAAAGGCTTGAGGAGTGTGTTAAATGAGGTAGAGGTGGGGGCCTTTTATAAGAGGAGAGGAGGTGTACTTTTGGAAAGTAAAGAAATACTACTTTATTTGAAAATGTGTTTCGGTTTCAAAAGGTCCCACATTGATATAATTAGTGGCTAAGGTGATAAGGCTTCGAAATCCACTCATACAATAATTTTTGGACATGTGTAGTTCATATATTTTACATTATCTTTCCATTTTATTTAAATCATCAAATAATGATGTCATCGCTGCATCATTATTATGTCATAAATAATTTAATTTATTTAATGTCTAAAAATTATAAAAAAAAATACTATGATGTAGGAAATCTTTTTATCTTTCCAATGAATATTTATAATAAAAAAGATGACTTGTATAACCCCACTTAAAAATTGTTTTAGTTAAACATATCATGTTTGTGTCAATTTTACTTTTACATAAAATGTTATTTATGTCATTTCCCAAGCAAAGTGGATCCATGGGGTCCCCAAGTTGACCCATGGCTTCTCTTGGTCGGCCATGATACAACCAATGAGTTTAATACATGTGTCAAGCTCATCTCATTTTATTAAAGCATTATTTTTACCTTAAACTACACTAATTACCATTAATCGCGATTAAAAACATAATAAGTTACTATTCACCAAAAAATTATTTTAATCTCATTGAACCACATTTTACTTCTTAATGAAAACCATGTATGTCGGATTTTTGAAACTCAAAACACAATGATGGCAAAATTTCATTTAAACGGAAAATAAGTTTTATAAGTACCACTTATGGGTTTCACTATTCATCAAAAATTGAAGTTTTTCAGAAAAATCCCAAAAATTCACCCTAAGCTATATTTGATATTCTGAATTCAAAAATGAAGTCCATTTTACATAATTAAAAACATATAAGTCACATTAATTAATTTAATAATTAATTCCCGTTGTCATGACAAATAGCGTGTTTTATGAAACAATAAGTATCAAAAGATTGACACTAGTTTAAGTCTGATTTCAAAGTGAAATTGATTCCAACGACCACTATTGAATTTAATGGTAAAAATATTTTCTAATTTCACTTTAAAACCAATTCAAAATATAATCTAATCATATAAATAAATTAGATTAAAAAGTGGTTTTGAATTAAAATACAACATTTTACACTATTCATTAAAAAATGAACTTTATCGGAAAGATACCAAAAATTTACACAAAGTAAATTTTGATGTCCCGATTCTTAATAAGAGTTTTATTTGGTCCAAAAGAATGTTTAAGAGTGAACAAAACTATATTTAATGACGGTTCTCCATCAAAATGTGATAAGTGAACCTTTAGTGAAAACTAGGGCATATACGCCTAAAATTGAATTCTTTCCGTATTTTAAGCCTTTATATTTCATTGTATAAATGTAAAAATATTTAAGAACATATATAATCATATTTTAGTTATTTCTATCCATTCCCGCCCTTACAACGGCTACATGTTAACTACCATTTAGAATAATATTATTTTATTATTAGAGTGCAACGTAAGATTCCCAAGAAACTCGTTGTTGCGTGTTGGGTACGCCATCGAGCATAGCGTCCCCTTTAAAGTCATATTAATATTTTATTCACAAATATGGATAAATATGAAAATGTCATATTCCTTATTTACCTGGGGTGTTACATCCTTCCCCCCTTTTGGGAATTGCGTCCTCGCAATTTTAAAATTGCGCTTGGAAACATCCTTGAACGTCCCACATCGGAACAAGAGTCGGTAAAACAATCACTTTAAAATAAAGAAAGATAAGCACAAAGGTCACCCGAGTTAACCCATACTAGGATTCTACGTATGAAAATATGGACACGGAGGAGAAAACATAGGGTCATGTTCCGATGGAGAGTGATAGAAAACATGTTTAGGAGAAAGTTAACAATAAGAAAATCACAAACTTGTGATGGGTTAAACGGTGTTGGGTTCCCCAGTAGGAAAAGTTAACAGACAACATTTTTGTTTTAAGTTAATTTTTATTGAGGAATTTATTCATAAGGAAGCATAATCACTTATCATGTTGACTTTCAACTTTTACTAGATTCCTTAGTCAAACTCATATTTTTTCCGAAAGACAAGTATTTAGGGAGACTTGTTCGCATTAAGAGTACTATAATCAACTTCTAGAGAATCACCTAATCCCCAAAAGAGAACTATATACATCCCATGTATTTAGGCTTTAACCAAAACCAAAACCAAAAAGGTTAGTACAAGATCAGATAATCCAGAAAAGGATAACCCCTTATAAAAACAAAATCTATTCTTAATCTCCAAAATTTGTCCAACAAAACCCAAAGTTCAACGAGGACCATCCGATAAACAATTTATCCATAAAATTTTTCAAATTAACCCAATATAAGATTGAAACCCAAATATTTGAAAGATTTAGTCACATAGTCTCCAAGTTAAATCGTAACATTTATCTCCAAACAACATCAGTTGCTCCTAAAGTCTCGCATTGAAAAGTAATTATCCTAATCACATATCAACCAAAATCAACTTACTCTTAATTCATAAAATCATATAACTAAAAAGAATCAGTCAAACTAACCAGGGACTTGACGTAGTCTAGTGGAAGGTGATAAATACCAGTCGCACTTTGGTTGTGGGTTCGATTCCCGCAGTATTGTCCGACGCGACGGGTTGTCACATGGTCTGCATGTTTGTCCTTTTTCCAAAACTATAAAATTCTCAAATCATTACCCAAAAAGGGATAAAATCATCAAAAATAACCATAACATAATTTAACCTCAATTTTATCTCATGCCTTTCACTTCAATCATAACATATGGTAACCCATAATTACCTCAAAAGTAAGGATCATATAAACCCAAATGGTTCTTTATAACTATGTCCACAAAAAAAAGATAACTATTAGTTGAATAAAATTTGCCTATATTAAACATCCAAGTTACACATAATATAAAAAGTCTTCTAATGTAACCCCATCATCAAAAGAGACTTAATACTCTTAATAATTTCACCCTAACTCTTGAAGCCCTTATATGTTGACATCTTACTCATTCAACATTCTTCATGATCCATTATCCATTCCTTTCCAACTTATTCCGAAATACCTCTTTCCTACAAACAAAATCATGAATCATATCCTAAGATTCCAAAATAAGAAAACAATAGTCATGAAATAGTACATACCTTTGATTGTTCATTGTCAGTTTCTTCATCCTCAATCGGAATGGCATTAGGTATTGGTAAACGAATATTGGTACGCTCTTGGTGACCCCATTCACGAAACTTCTTCATAGGACATGTGTTTGCATAATGACCATGCACACCACATTTAAAACATTCAATTGATCCCTCAGAAATAACTTCTTTCCCTTTCCTCGAGTCAACTGGATGCTTCCTTTTTCCATGGCAGGTTCTTGCTTTATGACCTTCATTTTCACATCTATAGCATATTTCTGTCCCTTTGAAACATTTTCCTAGGTGTTTCTTTCCACATCTTTGACACATAGGTTTTTGAACACACTTACCTTTATGATTATTACCTGTACTTCCGTAGGGATTTGTTTCTTGCATATATGATGCCTTAGAGAAATCTCCAAGTTTTAGGAGGTCAATCATGACTCCAGATAGTTGGTTGAGGATAATCAAAAGAGTTCTCATTGCAGCTCCCATATCATTCATTTGCTTGCTCAAAAAACTGTCAATGTTTCCTTCACATCCACTATTACTTTGGTGCCTGCTAGATCCAGCCATTTACTAAAACCAAAAAGGTCAGTGTGAGTATATCAACAAAACCATCATGTACTAATGAGTAAGATAGACAATAAGATATACTTACTCATTCACTTTATCTAAAACTAAGACTCTTTCTGAAATCCTAACCATTATGGTAATTGTCAATTATGCTTAAAGAATACCCTAACCTCTAAAGTTATCTAAACCGACCTTTGATACCAACTATAAGGCCCCAGCCTTAAACCTTACTTAAACTTGAGTTATTACAAGATTACACATTGAGGATATTTTCAGGTTTAGAGTTTTAGAGAATTAGATCATGAAACTTTCATTACATTCCACATTTAAACAAGGTGGTTACATAAAAGACAATATTCATTCTTCCCATCAATGGAAACCTATTTAAAATAAAACACGGATTCTTTCTTGACACATCCTTGACACTATCGTCACATCATATACCTTTCCCTTGACCTGTGAAAAGCATTTCAGAAACTTGGGATGAGCATAAAAAGCTCAGTAAGGGTTATAAAAATATGGAAAGGAAACATGAGTTCATATATACATAATAATGAAATCATACTTTACCCATAAAACATAGGCATATCAAATCATGAATAAATCATAGAAAATATAAGACATAAAGGTAACTTGAGGAATTCATAACATTCTTATGTAGGGAGTAACCCACTTGGTTACGTTTGGAATACCCATCACAGTATATTCCCTAAATCTCTTCGGAGAAACCTTAACGTTTCACTCCTTCGCGTTACCCAATGCATTGGAGAGCTATATCGGGCTCACCCGCCCTTAGTTTATCACGGAACCACCCGTTCTTCATAACAATTCCCAAGAACCATAACATAATCGTATCACATAAAACATGAATAAAGGAAACATAACATTTCCACATTTCAATCACAATATAACATTTTAGTATATTGAAATAATTAATCCATTCAAAAAGAAACCATTTCCAAAACCATTTAAAAAATTTAATACATAGATTTTTGAATCAAAGTGTCCCATACCACCTTGCAGCTTAAAATTTTAAACCATTAATATCCATATAAATAAATCCTTAAAAACATTTTGAAAACATGGATATTAATAAGAACAAATTATTAAAACATTGAAAATGATATTTTGGTTAAAGGGGTTTTACCAAAATTAGAGACACTTGAATACAATAATTGAGGAATAACATTTAGTCAGAACTTTATAATATCATGAGAATAAAAGGATTCATGATATAATACTCCAAAGGACAGTATATACACCATATAAGAGTGAATTGGTGCATAACAACAATGAACCCTCAATAGAAATGTCAAATGTGATGAAATCCCTTATAAAGAAGGTATCCTTAAATTAAGGACAAATCAATATCAAAATATGTGTGAAAAATATAAATACACCCAATATAAGTGGATATTAAGTGTAAAACAATAAAAGTTCATTCACAAATATTAAATGGATGACATATTCAATGACTACATGTTGAACCCAAAGAAATCGAAATTGGGTTAAAAAGTTCCCTTGACAGCCTAACGACATAACATCAAAATGAGTTGATGAGAGATAAAAAGTGTATCTCATCACTTGGACATAAAATTTACATCAATAAGGATATATGATAACATATCCCAACATAACAATATGTAAATTAAAATACCCAACAAAAGAAGTCTTTTAAAAAAAGAGGACGGTGAAAGGTTCCCTTACCGACTTGGGTATCTTTCAAAACATACATCCAATGAAAGAAGGACAATAGATCATTGATGTAAATAGTCATAAATGAATTTATATTACACAAATAGTAGAATAATGGGCAGTACATGCACCACTCAATGGAATTTGTGGCAAATGTAGCATAAATCTCACGAGAATAAAAGTGAGATGAAAAAATCCCTTACGAAAACTCGGCAGCCTAACGGCGCCACATAAAACTTCTGAATATGGATTGATGAGATCAAATAGGGTATCTCATCACATTACAAAAAAATTTATAGCAATAGTAATATAAAAGAACATCCCCCAACATTACAAAGAGGAGCTTAAAAGAAGTGACATAAAGGAGAGTACTTAAAAAGAAAGAGAGAGGTTAGATCTTTTACGAATGTTCGGCAGCCTAACGGCGCCACTCAAAACATTCAAAATGGATTGATGAGAGAGAATAGGGTCTCTCATCACATGAACATAAAAATTACAGTAAGTGTAATATAAAAGAACATCCCAATCACAAGAAACATGATCTTAGAAGGAATGACATAAAAGAGTGTACTTAAAAAGAGAGGAGTAGGATCCCTTACCTCGGGTCCGACTTGACTCGATCGTTCTTTAATCTCCTGAATAATAAACTTGAGTTAATTTCTAATTCCTTAAGAACCTTTTTCAAGTTCATTTTTACTTTTATACCACTTATTACTATGTCATAAACATTATGTAATCATTTAAGTTAATAATATTTGTTTTGCCGATATTTGGTTCTTAAGTCGAAAGTGGACTTGTTACAATTACATGTTGTTCGTGTGGCCAAATGTTTATTATATCCAGAATTGTATTCATTATTTAGATATCATATATGTCATATATATCCAGTACATGCATGCATTTATAACATTACATAATCATTTAGAGGTAAGAAATGAAATGCACCGTTCATGGAGACGGTAAGCCGTACGTACGCATGAACGCTACTTTCATTTCTATTTCGTATTTTATAGAATGGAATAATAATGATATAAAGGTATATTATAATTCCAGTATAATATCATATATAATATCAAATTTACATCCTTTATACATCCCACAAATGGTATTTAACGAATCAAATCACTTTGAGGGGGCGGTAGTCCGCACTTCCTTAAATGAAGATATCGCGTATACCCATAATGGAATCCATAAAGGTAAGACAAAAATGAAAAATACAGAAGCATAAATAAAACATAAACATATTATATATCATATATAAAAATAGTGACATCATAATGGCCACCTTTAAAGGTGTTAAATGAGTATTGAACAATCATCGTTTCGGAAGGCAGAATTTCACCATCCACGGAAACCGTATGTTCTTTAACCATTTGATGTAGTTGTGTGAGATTGTAGCTCGAATAAATCTTATAACAACATCCTAGTATATTGAAGATACTGGTGTTGTTACAAAAGAAGTAAATAAAAAGAGTTTAGGGGGTTGGAGAAGCAAAATAAAACAAATGAACATGAGAGAATGAATTACCTTTAAAAGTGTAACTCCTTTTGATTTGAGCCTAAAGGCTTCCTTTGAAAGGATTCTGCCCAAAGGGAATCCTCTAGGATGAGGAGAGGGATGTGGAGAGAGTAAATGGGCAGGGTTTGGCCGAGCCAAAGGCTTCAGGAGTGTGTTAAATGAGGTAGAGGTGGGGGCCTTTTATAAGAGGAGAGGAGGGGTACTTTTGGAAAGTAAAGAAATATTACTTTATTTGAAAATGTGTTTCGGTTTCAAAAGGT
Source organism: Viscum album (assembly GCA_963277665.1). Taxonomy (NCBI): domain Eukaryota; kingdom Viridiplantae; phylum Streptophyta; class Magnoliopsida; order Santalales; family Viscaceae; genus Viscum; species Viscum album. The sequence continues at coordinate 1,107,845,398 of OY728140.1, forward strand.
CCCACATTGATATAATTCGTGGATAAGGTGATAAGGCTTCGAAATCCACTCATCCAATAAGTTTTGGACATGTGTAGTTCATAGATTTTACATTATCTTTCCATTTTATTTAAATCATCAAATAATGATGTCATCACTGCATCATTATTATGTCATAAATAATTTAATTTATTTAATGTCTAAAAATTATAAAAAAAATACTATGATGTAGGAAATATTTTTAGATTTCCAATTAATATTTATAATCAAAAAGATGACTTGTATAACCCCACTTAAAAATTGTTTTAGTAAAACATATCATGTTTGTGTCAATTTTACTTTTACATAAAATGTTATTTATGTCATTTCCCAAGCAAAGTGGATCCATGGGGTCCCCAAGTTGACCCATGGCTTGTCTTGGTCGGCCATGATACAAAAAATGAGGGTAAGACATGTGTCAAGCTCATCTAATTTTATTAAAGCATTATTTTTACCTTAAACTACACTAATTACAACTAATCGCGATTAAAAACTTAATAAGTTACTATTCACCAAAAAATTATTTTAATCTCATTGAACCACATTTTACTTCTTAATGACAACCATGTATGTCGGATTTTTGAAAATCAAAACACAATGATGGCAAAATTTCATTTAAACGGAAAATCAGTTTTATAAGTACCACTTAGTGGTTTCACTATTCATCAAAAATTGAAGTTTTTCAGAAAAATCCCAAAAATTCACCCTAAGCTATATTTGATATTCTGAATTCAAAAATGAAGTCCGTTTTACAAAATTCAAAACATATAAGTCACATTAATTAATTTAATAATTAATTCCCGCTGTCATGACAAATAGCGTGTTTTATGAAACAATAAGTATCAAAATATTGACACTAGTTTAAGTCTGATTTCAAAGTGAAATTGATTCCAACGACCACTATTGGATTTAATGGTAAAAATATTTTCTAATTTCACTTTAAAACCAATTCAAAATATAATCTAATCATATAAATAAATTAGATTAAAAAGTGGTTTTGAATTAAAATACAACATTTTACACTATTTATTAAAAAAATGAACTTTATCGGAAAGATACCAAAAATTTACACAAAGTAAATTTTGATGTCCCGATTCTTAATAAGAGTTTTATTTGGTCCAAAAGAATGTTTAAGAGTGAACAAAACTATATTTAATGACGGTTCTCCATCAAAAGGTGATAAGTGAACCTTTAGTGAAAACTAGGGCATATACGCCTAAAATTGAATTCTTTCCGAATTTTAAGCCTTTATCTTTTATTGTATAAATGTAAAAATATTTAAGAACATATATAATCATATTTTAGTTATTTCTATCCATTCCCGCCATTACAACGGCTACATGTTAACTACCATTTAGAATAATATTATTTTATTATTAGAGTGCAATGTAAGATTCCCAAGAAACTCGTTGTTGCGTGTTGGGTACGCCATCAAGCATAGCGTCCCCTTTAAAGTCATATTAATATTTTATTCACAAATATGGATAAATATGAAAATGTCATATTCCTTATTTACCTGGGGTGTTACACTAGTTCATTACAACCATTAGACAAGGCATTATATTTATAGTACTTTTACATATATTTTTCTTTCTACACAGCCTATTCATGTCTTACTTTTCATTATAGTTCTTTTAAAACATGTTAATCATCATTTTTATCTCATACTTATCATCAGTTGATGAATGTATATCATCTGGTGAGTAAAAATATAAATTAATAATAGTTTTGAAAGAACCACTCTCCATTTTATTATTTATAGACTATTATATATTTTTTAATTAAATATATTATTAATGAAGAGATCTAACTAGATAATATATGCTCTATTTTGTATATTAGTATCTATCCATAGTGGATACCTTCTTGGATTAAAGTTTTTTTGAAAGGGATATCAAGATTGTTTTCATCAAAATTTTAATTTTCCATCCTTAAAATATACAGATATTGAAATTTATATTTAATGTGATTTAATAATTTAAATTTATCAGTACCCTAGTGAGTTACATGTAAACGCATTCATATATTTGATAAAATATTACATATATATATATGGCTATAATAATTTGTAACATGTGAACAATGATTAATATTTGTATCTTTATAATTTGAAATGTATTTTTTCATATCTGTACCAAAATAAGTATGAATCACATTCTGATAAAGAGCTATTCCAAAATGATTCAAAACCAAAAGTGGTGATGCTAGCTTTCACTAATGTCGCTACTCCAAAAAATAATTCATAGATGTTGTGAAATCACCATCCAACATTGCTTTATCTATTTTTTTGCCTCCTACCAGATGGATTATCATGAAGGGAAGGATAGATCTTATATCATCCATCCAAGAAGTGGTCAAATAAGTGGTTAATATATGCACGTATTCCACCATTGAATGATTACCCATTCCAAAAGGGGAGATACTATGGAATTTTATTGATATTATGGAAATATTGTTAATATATGGGGGTTTGAGAAATGGTGAATGAAAATAATGGGTTTGGGAAATTACATTGTAGTATTCCCCTATGATGATAGTATACAATGATAATGGACACATGGTTCAATCTCTATGAAACCTGGGTTTCTAAGAATCTAATAATGGGACATGAACATAGATATGAAAAATGTAAGGAATTATCATACTCAGATCTGGATTCACATTTGCTTATCGAATTGGATGTATTGGAACTAATTAATTATTTGGGATATAGACTCTTCTGTTGGGAATCCCATTCAAATGGACAAGAAAATAGATAAGCCACAATATGCAAACTATGTTATAGTTATGGTTGAGGATGGAATATCTAATACTCTTGTATAGTAGGTGGTTCAACAAACAATGTATGATAACATAAGGATAAAAATTTACTATTAAAGGAAGCTTATGTTCTAAAAGTTCATTAGATTCTTTTGAAACATCACTTTAGAATGATTTGGGGAAAAAGAATGTCACATATGTTAGGTAAGGGGGCAGGATGTTGTTACTTAGAGATTGATGAAGAGGATTGACAATATTTTTCCCATAGTATGACACAGTAACATACATTAATTACCCTCAAATGTGGGTAATGTTGGAAGGGTTGGAACTAGTAAAGTAGATCATAATAACATTGAGGATATCATCCCCTCGGAATAGAACTCAACACCTCCTGATCCTGAGGTTGATGTGTTGAAAAGTAATAGTTTTTCTCCAACTGATGTATTTTAAGATGAGGTGGATGTGAAAGCCTTCCATGACCATCACAGTAATTAATAAGTCTTTACGTCTACCCTGAAATATGGCAGTAATAGTGTTAGCATTGATGTTAACACCTACTATCTTCCAACTGATGATGTACAAACTGCTATAATTGATGAGAGTAATAAGGTAGAAAAAATCCAAAATTATCATGAATCCAAATGTGATAAATTTGATGAGTATTGAAGTGGTATGATATAGGAATGTTCCAATTAATAAAACATGTATTTTTTGGGACTTCCAAATGATTCGGATGAATGGATTCCAGAGAAGAGTGATAGTAATTCTGAATATGGAATTACATTTCCATCTAATATCATAAAATCTACAAGATATAGCACCAAGACATAGAGTTAGGCTGAGAATTATGCTAATGATAGTGGCTTGTATTAATAGACCAGACATGTCTCATCCACTAATCCTAAAAATGAGGGTTAACATGACGAAATTTCTAAGACCAAGGAGTCAAGTACCAATTTCACCCCATTGAGTGGGATCTTTTCGTATAATGAGTTTGAGGATGATATCTCTAATGAACATACCAATGATGTTATAAATGGTATGTTTGTTGATGAAATTCAGGGAAATGATGTACATAAAATTATTGAAATAGATGTAATGAAGGGAGAAACATTGAATAATGTTCCAAGTGAATGAAATAAATCCAGGATAGGAAGAAAACAAAATCCCATGTGGATGTGATGTAGAAAATGGGGCCTCTAATAAGGGGAACCATGATAAGAAAATAAAGATTATATATAGGTAATATTAGGGGAAATGGAATTCCCTTATGTCCAATTCCCTTAGATATTACCTAATGTCCAACTAAACTATTATAATTGGAATTGATGAGCTTAAAATGATTTTTGGATATTGTAAATAATTCATTTCAGATTCTGTTGGTTATATATTGGTCTATAAAAAATTACATGACCGAAAATTGATCATCTATGGATCCTTAGACATGAGATAATCCACATTAGTAAATGCACCAAACATGAGAAAAGCATTTTAGTCTCTTCCAATACATCATGTTTCAATGTATGTTTTTCATTTGTTTGTTAATTTATATCATACATGAGAAGAATGATGTTATTGAATGATATTGTGTTTACCTCTACAAACATGGAGAAAAAATGTGTGGTAATGGGAGACTTAAATAATAATTTGATGCCGACAGAAATAATTGGTTCTATCTTCAATAAACAATTAGATTTGGTGTTTTATTCTTATAATGATGAATGTAGTATTACATATATCCCAATTGATGGTATTACTTCTACATTTAATAGGAACACTATGAATTATAGATAAGAAAGTAATCTTGAATGGTGATTTATACAGATTGAAGACATGAGTGATGTAAATGGGGTCTCTGTATATACTCTTATAAAGCATCATTCCAACCAAAACCTCATCCTTATTGGGATATACACCCAGATTACAAGGTGATTTTCTCACCCATTTTTTTAATAATATATTGAAGTTCACCCCTAGATGGTGGGAGGTTATTTTAGAAGCATATAGAGTTCAACCTATTAGAATTCCACTATACCCCATATCTGGAATTTTAAAACACTCCAATGAATTATTAAAGATATGAGTAAAAAATCCTTATCTAAACATGGTATTCGCATCAAGGAGTCTAATGTAAAACATGAAAAATTCAAAAATCAGAAACCAATATAAAATTTTTCCTTCTATAGTAAAAATGAATGCTCTTCCGATTATGGATTATCTTCTCACCAACAATTAAAGGATAGAATGTAACAACATCAATGTAAAATGGATAAACTTTGGAGATTTGAATTTTATGGTCGGTCATAGACTACAAAAATGGAAGAGAATAAGAACATGGAAAATTTCCATGAGTATAGTTGGTTGAATTAAAACCTATGATAATGGAATCTATATGGTTGTAGTGGATTATTTATAGATATTATAATCTGATGATGGATTGGAAAACACAACATAAAGGGTGGATAACATAGTACCATGCCTTTATGAGAATTAAAATGGATGCCTCAACATAACTCCCTCAAAAGTGGAAGCCAATGCTTCTCTATTCTCTCTCAATTTAAACAATACATTTGGTTATGATATATTTGATAATAAATTAAATATATATTATTGAAACATTTTTCAAGATGATATGACTAATACATTGAGGGACTTATTTACTCATGATTTTATTCCATATATAATCAACACACATTTATTCCTTGATTCCAATAATTGAAGGTAAAATTGATATCAATGATTTTAGGCTAGTTTTCCTTGGGAACATTATTCCTAATATCATTATTAATATTCTCATGAGAAGGTTGGTAGAATTTTTTAACTATCATATCACTCCACAGTAGTTTTATTTTTAACCTCGAATAGGAATTAAAAATTTCTTTTTAATAGCCATAGAAAGTGTCTATTTGATGAAGAGGACTAAAAAATTAATGAAACCTTCCACTCAATATTGTTATGTCCATGGATTTTTACACATTGAAGTGTATATTTTTAGTTAATATATTTAAAAAATATGGGTTATCATATAATTTTAACAAAATTTTCATTAGAATTATCACCTCTATAAGGCTATCCATTCTCATCAATGTGTCACCTAGGGGGTTTATCTACTGTACTAGTGGATTTAGACAGGGAGATCATCCCTCTAAGATTTGTTTTTTTATTAGTCACGATTAACTCACTATATTAATTAAATAAATTTAACATATTACAATTTATAAAAAAATCAATTCTAGTAGAGGTGAATTATTGGAAACAAAAAATTTCAAGGATGATGATTTTCTACTCTTTGGTCACTCATCAATGTAAACCATTTCCATTATCAAGGACCTTTTTTTATAGTTATAATGAATAGGTAGGACAATCCATATTTTGAAAAATGTCTTTTATTTTCATTGGCGAGGGTTAAAATTTTTTAAGGCTAAAAATGGATCACAACTGGGCTCCGAGTAAAGAATGGATCAACACAGTTTAGTTTCTTTGGTGCCCCTTATTTTAGGGAATGGTGAAAAGTCATTACCCTGGGAATATTTTCACTTGAGTCGTTAATAAAATTGATATATAGAAATAAAAATCCATGAGTCATGCAGAAAGAGTGTGTCTTTTCAACTTGGTTATTACATATAATTTTTTTACCGAAGCTCTCTTTACTAGTGGAAAAGAAGCCTTATCAATGACCATTAAGGTATGATAAGGAATATGTTTTGAATTTTATTGGTGAATGGTAGGAAGTTAATAGTTGTTCGATAGAGAGAATCCATCTAGCATGTTGGAATTGGAGGCCTTGTAATTAATAATATATGGATATTTAATGAAGGGTTTATGTGAAAATTAAAATGGAACCTCATGACTTATAATGATTATTCTTATGAGAAAAAAGTCCAAAATTAATCTAATTGAAAGATATACACATCATGTTGCATCCTTTGTTTTGGTTTCTTATAGTAATTCCATTAATTCCATTATATAGAAGGAAATATTGATGGTGGTATGGTATTATTATCTTAATTTATATAATACCTTATGGATCAATATTATTCGGAAATATATCAGTAATGTTTCATGAAACATAAAAAATATGTTTAATGGAGAGTAGACAAACATATCTTAATTGTTGGAATACCATATGGATCTACAATCTACTAAAATATATAATTATTTATCAATTAAATAGATTACATATGTCCATTACTTATTTCCTAATGCATATTAACATCATTAAAAGACTTTTCCTTAATCAAACTAGGTTTTATGTTCAATTTTATTACTTTATGGATGATAAAACCCTGGTATAGAAGCCAAATAATAATAGGAAATTCAATATTAAGAAGTTTTACAAAATTGAATGTTAATGATCCACTGCACTACCAATATGATTGATAAAATTCAAGGTATATTTTATATATCACTCTCAATACTTTATTCTATAGACGATATGAAGGAATACACTACCCACACATGATTAGTTAGTGAGAGATGGAAAATAGCTTGTCTCAACATGTCACATAATTCTGAAGGATGAATAAAATATACCTCACCATTTTATGGATATTGGAAATGCACAGGACCTCTGATGGTACATTGTCTATCTTTTCTGCATTCAGTTATTTACAAATTTCTAGTTGGGAGACTTCATTCTAGAACTATGATCATGTGAAAAGAGTGAATATGTCAATAAAAAATTATTATCAACCTATACCTCTATCATTTTTGTTATGTGGTAGGAAATGAATTATACTATATTTGAAAAAAAATTATTCCATAGTATATAGTACCTGAATTTTGATTCATAGGGATAATAAAGATACATCAATGGGGAAAACTTAGACTCTGAATAATGACATGGATAATCTGAATATTCAGTGAAATATATCTTTTTTGGTTTGGCTAAGGAAACATGTTGTTCTCATGTAAATATGATTGATCCCTACCATCATTTCCTTGATTAATTTCAATGTTTATGGTGAAACCACTAGAATTCCAGGGGCCTCATGGCATAGAGGAGTATTTTATCTCAGTGTGACATTGTGGAAGTCTATTTTCATCCTTATGTTTTCATTGGAAGTTCATTTGATGAAGAATTGCATACTATGAAATATTATTAACCATATTGTCCAACATATTTGGAATCATATATCGATGAAATATAATTACGAATTTCAGTGGGAACATTAAAAGGAAGAACTACGAATGCCCCTTAGAGGATTATACCTTGTTGGAATGAATGAATCAACCCATCCAAGCACTGTAACATGGATGGCTCATCCACTAACAGGAAGACCAATTTTATTGTTTGAACTCTTGTTATCTTTTTTAATAATTTCTGGGGGACAAAAATTTCCCATATCCTAAGCCTTGTTGGTAGGAAAATGGTAATAAAAGAATTAGTTACAAAGTAATGAAACTGCTTGAAAAATACTAATTGTTTTATGCTGTGATAAAAAAATTTAGTCCCTCATAAAAATATGTATAAAAAAATGTGTAACATTTAATATCAAAAAAATCATTGTAAAAAAAATATATGTATAGAATTTGATGTATAAAAATACTAAAAGAACATAAAAAATTAATTAATACAGAAGGAATAATATTAAAAGTAATAATTATCAGGTATATAATTTGGATAACAAGGGTCAATAATTTTTAGTGTTAATAATTCTCTACTCTACACATCAATCCCTAAAAATTATAGTGTAAATATTTAATATATCTTAAATTTTTAAGGGAGTCACAAACTTTATAATATTATACCCATTTCACACTTAAATGAATGAACCCATAATAATATGATTAATAATAAGCACTTTTCATATACATTGAATTCACAAACTACAATTTTATTTTTATAGGGACGTATATATTTACTTTTAAGATGAAGTAAAACCATGAATTCAATTTTATTGGGGGAATAAACTAATATGGTGGTTTTAAAACATGGAAATCTCATTATAAAACATAAATAGTAACAATAATAAAATAATTAATAAAGAAAACAATATAAGTGAAGTTAATTAATTGTCTTTAATTGGATGATCAAGCACAACCATCAGTGAAAAATTAATCATAAAATAACTCTTTTAATGACCAATTTTTCCTTCATTTATTTGAATAATTAATTAAGATGACTAGTTATATTTTTTCCTTTTGGTGTTACCTTAGTTAGAAATTTATAGTCATCTACTTAATTATCAAATCTACTAATATATATATATATATTATCTAAATATTTATGTGTTTTTAATCATAAGTTTATAAAAATTAAAAAAAGGATCAACATTTCCATGTTTTAATGTATTTCCTTCTCATTAAATCGACAGTATAGAAAATATATATTTTATACATTGATCTAAATAAACGTGGAATTATTTTCCACATTCTACATGAATTCTACACTATTTAAGAATCTAAATACGATGTTTCATTATATTGATTCAAAATACATATAAATAACACCAAATATTTTACATTATTATTTAATATATATAATCTTTGTGGATCTTGTTTACATCAACATTTTGTTAAATCAGTGTAACATCCTCAAGTTTTTTAGATACTTTCTGACAAACTTTCACCCCTTATTTATGTTTTATAGGGTCACAGTCTCATTGGAAGATATTTCCTATAGTCTTTTTTATATTATTATATTAGTTAAATGAGGTGAATGATTGGAGGACAATTAGGGGAAACCTAGATGCTCTCTGGGGGAAACAGTGCAGTATGTTTAGAGTGGAATAGTCTGAAAATTAAAATTTAAACACAGTTAGAGAAAACAATAAAAATATTTCCAGTAAAACCATGTATCATAGGATAGAGATGAAATAAAGTTAATTTAATGGTTTACTAAATAATGTATCAAAACTATTCAATATTCCAAAAGAAGAAAAAATTGTCACATGGATAGCACATAGATTTGAAAATCATTAGAAAAAACCTTGGGTGGTGTATTAACTAATCTAAAAATTGGTTTTTATTGTGAAACCACTTTGAAACCTATAATTTTCTTATATTTCTTGGTATATAAAACATAAGGACTCGTGTAGTGATTCTTAGTGGTTCCCCTCCCATCATACTCAAAATTAGAAGGATCTAGAGAATTGATTCATGTGGATTCAAGGTAAGAGGTTGTATCATCCTTCATTCTTCAAGTCCACCCTAGAAGTCCTCCTTTTTTCTTGATATAGATAATATTTTCACTCTTATATGGATATATTTGTGTATTATATCATGATCTAATGGATAAATTATGGTTTCTTGATGGATATATTTCATATCATGATAATTAGTGTCTCTTTCCTAAGGGGATCGTGATATTACATTGGTGAGGAATCATTTTTAGTAAATTAGTGTAAATTTATTTCATTGGAATGATTCATTCTCTAAATTAGAATCATAATGTTTTTATGTTGATGGATTATGTCATGTTATAGTGAATATTGGTTCACCTGTGTGATATGGTTGTGCGTTATTGTTTGATATGGGAAATTGGCAATAACACACTAATGGTAAGAATTCATTGCCACTTTTTTGGACATTTAATACATATGATTGACATCCATCTATTGATTTTATGTTCATGGTTTAGATAATGTAGCATAATGTGGTGTATTTTCATGTTTGGGTTTCAGGTGAGGCCTTTTTTGGGTATGTATTGTTTGTTCCACAATATGAAAATCCTTATATGTGGCTATTTCATTGCCATTTAATATTTGATATGCCAATATTATTCATTGTTGTGATATATCTTTATTATGTATTATTTCATAATCTATGGTATATTTATATTTAAACGGTTGTTCATTATAATCCATTATTTACATTTAGATTTATTCATAGCTAGTGAAACCCAGTGTCAACTATCAAGTTGATAGACATCCCTAATTAACATAGAAAATTCCTTAAAGGGGGAATATATACTAAATAGTTCTTTGTATGATGATATCTGTATAATTATTAGAGCCTAAATTTAGAATGTGTTTAAAGAATGGGAGAAAAATTACAGATGCCTATTGGAGTTGGTTTATAGGATGATTTTATGTACCAATGGGGAACATCCTTTTGTATGTGTATTGTTCCATTATTAAGGTGTGTCAAGAATTTGTACTATAACTCGAAATGATATTGTTATGGGAAATTGTAATGAAATTCCCTTCATGTAAATCAAAATATTCTTCCATAAACATTGATTGTGTATCCTATTTAAATGTAGAATTAGTTTCATATGGAACTCTACATTAGGTGGTAACTGAATGAGATATTATTCCATTATAACATAGATTTAGGAAGATTCGGGGTCTTTGGAAACCTTGTTGTGACACAGTCACATAGTATATTATTATTGTAATGAATGTATGTTTATTTTCCTTTTCTAGTGGTCAAAAGCATATTTATATATGTGAAATTATGTTATGGATGCATTGGTGGGGTCATATTGAGTTTAAAATTACATCATGTATGGATATATTAGTGCATGTGAAGGCTATATGACAAAGGATCTGATGAAGGGAAATGGACAAGTAGTTGGTCATTATGAATATTGGTGTTACGGATTGACATGATATTAGGACATACTCTAACCAAATAAAAAAACCATTTATTTATATTTTCTAATAGTACTTTTTATTCTTGATGAATTTTCACACTATGGGTCTATCTCGTTTTGTTGTATGACCTTCCATGACTTCTGTTGTAGCATTATTTCTTGTTAGCATCGTTTTTTGTTTAGATTTTATGTGTATATATTGTCATTCTCCTATGAAGGTTCTTATTACTAAGTGTATATTCTCCCCACATAACATCATACAATCAGTACTATTTTCATTTTCTTGGGATGTGTGTATAATATTGAGTGTAACTTTGGCACATACTAAGTGATTCGGGTAGGTATGTTAAAAAATTTCCTCAAAAAAATGTTTTCCATTGTCTTCCTTTTCTATTATGGTATGAATAAGTTTGGTTATATATAAATAGGTTGGGGATATTCGATGTGTGTAGCTAAAATATATGAAACATGAAAATAAGTATCCAATAATGGGATTGGTGTTATTGTTTTATTTTATTTTAGGTGTCTTCATGCACCATGACTTGATTTGAAGGATCACATGTCATATATATATATATATATTATTTTATATTAGTTCCTCTATTAATTTATTCAAATTTAATTACCTATAAATTGATATATATGTATTATCTAGTTTTTTGATATATATATATATATATATATATATTCTAGAATTAATGTGTTGAAATTGTGAATACAATTATCATATATATTATTTTTAAAACATATGGGTATGGAAGACTAGGTCAGAACCTTATATATAACTAGAACGGGGATACCTTGTATATGGGTACCTCCTAGGGTTGGTCTACTAATAGTAATTACATTTTTGTTCCTTGTAAATACAATTTTTTTTTCTATAATGTAATTTCTTATAGGATCTCAAAATGTTTTTTGTCACTTCATAATGATCTAACCTCATAGATTCTATAATTTTTCTACAATAGTGTATTTTCAATATCCTCCAAAGGTTATTTAGGATTAAAAAACAATGTGTTTCCCCAAACCATATCTAGTTATTTAGGTATTAGAAAAACCATATCCTAATGTCATAAAAAAATTTCATTCATAGGGATGATGGGAATATAGGAAAATGATTAATTATAACATGAAATTTTGACTCTAGAATCCCCCAATATTCCAGGGTACTTATTATCCTTTAGATACTATTGAAATGTTAGATGTAATTGAGGTAATAATTGATTAGGTAGATTCTCATGAGGATAGGTGGGTGATTTCAGATGTCATTAGGATTTAAGGTCCTACCATGAGGTGGTGGGCTATTATTGATCTGGTAAAAAATAAGTATTTTCTAACTCAGTATGCATTTAAAGGGGGTGTTCGAGGAGTAATTTCATAGAAAATTGATGTATGGACAATCATTGTAGTTTATAGAGACATAACCGGGGAAGATGTTGGATACTATATACAAGAATAATTTTAATTGGTTATTATAATTTCAACCACTTTTTTCATAGAATGCGGTGTAAAAGGATATAATTTTGGAAACTAGATACCATAAAATATAAAGAAATCATGTTAGGTTAATTGACCTAATGAAATATGATGAGGTTATTCACAAGGCCATGACTTTTGAAAAAGGGATATAGGAGGGACATACTATTTTTCCCATCATATAGGAAAATGAAAAATGGGCATATAAAGTGTTTCAAATAGTTCCACTTCTGGTATTAGGTTGTAGAAGGATAAGGGGGTATAATAGTATAGTAAACATGTGGAGTATAATAGAAATTCTTGTAATCCCAATATAAGAGGAGGTTTTACCATGTTCTACAACTATGGATGAAAGGTACATTTTATCAAATCATTCATGAATATCCACATGTAAATTTGATAATGATTCATGATGGGTCATCACAAACACTTTTTTAAAAATTATTAAATCAAAATTTTATAAGGTTAGTTCATGTTGATGAAATGGGTCCTTAATGGATAACCCAATAACTACTATATTTGATGATTAGTATTCTACAAACATTGCAAATGATATGTTGTGTTTCAAATACTATTAGTATTTACATGGAGAATGATGTTTTTTTTCATCAGCAAAGACAAAACGTCTAAAATTATTGGTATAATTGATAGAATTTGGTTCTTCCTTGGAGGTATGGATATTTCATTTTTAGTTTATACATATGAAAATGGGGGAAATTTGGTCAAGGGGTTAGTTGTAGTCATGTTAAAGGATATTATTGGGAAGTACACAATGTGTACTTATAGGTACATGCTGTGTATGTAAGGATACCTATCATGTAATCCCATTGAATGACCACATAAAGGTCTGGCTAGAAGATTGTACAGTAGTAGTGTGTAATCACATGTACATGTAATTTTATTAATGAGTAAATCAGACAGTAGGTTCATTTTACATCATATGGATATGAGGATCATTCAGGGTCGCGAACAGTAGTGCCGAGAGCCGTTTTCTTTAACGAATGATCTTCTGAACCCTAATTCCTTCGTCTTCAGTTGCATTTGAACCCAATCGGTGAGCTTTCAACTCCTCCTGATCCATTATTCCTGATTTATTCTTTACATTTAGTTATATATGGTCTATACATTATATATATTTTATAGATCTACTACATTTTAGGTAGAATCAAATCTCGATGCTGGAAAAGGAGAGTCATAATACGACGAGGGAGTTGGTCATGTGCCTTTTGTTGATTGCCGAGATGATTATATATGTTGGAGTGCTGCACACCCACTGCGATCATATAATAATACTTATTATTTCCAATTGATGATTATAAAATTAATTATATGATTTTAAGTCATGTTTTTGGTTGTGAACCATGATTTAGGGCCAGCTGATGGGTGTGTTTCCCTTGAATAGTCATTTGGCTGAGAATTATATTGAGGCTTGACTTGAATTGCCTTTGATGAGTTGTTAATAATTCATTTCTCACTATATTAATTGAAAATGGGATATTCCTCTTATTTTAATCCTTGTAAATGTTTAAATTTTATAATAGGCTTGTTATATGTTTTCCCATGTGAATTATTCTTGTTTAACCATGTAATAGTTTAATTTACATGTGTTGGTTGTTATGTAAATTTTTCCCACATGATTTAAATATGTTAAATCCAGTTGATATTTTCATTCTCATGTGTTTATTTTAAGATAGAATGTTTAACTGAATTAAATGATAAAAATAGGTAAATTGATGTGGGTGAGCCACAGTCTCGTTAAAAATACAAGGTCACACCCATGTGACTAATTTCATATTATATACATTTAGTGAACCATTGTCTTGGTTAAAAGATATCGGACAAGATTAAGAGGTTATTTATTTAAAGGTTCTGAGGTAGTCACATATAGGTTGGTCGGCGTCATTGAGTCTCGTTTTAAAATTTTATGCAATCCTGGGATCCATTGAGGGATACCCAGGCCAGCATCAATTGATAAATGATTATTATGTCACAATGTGAAAGATACTTTCATATGTGGGGTATTTAGGACTAGGACTGACCATGATGCAATATATAATTATTAGATGATGAATAAGTAAATGGATGACTTAAGGTGCATCTACCAAGCCAAAGAATTGGCTTGGATTCAGTCTTCAATTATACATGTTTACTATTGTCTTCTGAGACATCGGTTGTGCATAATTTTTAGTACCTAATGTTTACTTCATTCACTATTACACAATACATGTTATATATATATATATATATTCATTGATATATTAGAACATAACATTGGTGGTTTCTTTCTAGGTTTTAGTCTCACACCCTATTTGGGTAATGCATTTGGGCCCAAACAAATTATATGATTGTAGATGTTGATCAGGGAAAGTGCCCTACTATAGGTACTTGATGTGTTTCATAGGATTCGGAGAGCATGGGACCAAGTCGAGGCTTGTGATGCTTCCTCATATGTTTTTGTTTCCATGGTTCTTAAGAGACATATATTTAATATTGTTTCAGTATAATTTTTTGGATGATGTCTTAGATCATATCACATGTTGCATCATCTTTTGTTTGAAATAATATTTAGTTATTTATCTTATATGTCTTCCACTATTTGTTTTAGTTTTATGATGTTTATAGCTTCAACTATTTTATATTATTATTCCACTGTGTTAAACTCTTCCAATGTGTGATTAATTTACCCACTATCACTCGATTAGACCTCACTTTTAGTTGCCATCCTCTGGAATATGCAGAAATGCACATGAGGACATGTGGTCAACTAAGTATGGGGCACCAGTTGTGTGGCTCCCAGATCCAGGACATTACAAAGTGGTATCATATGATTTCTTTCATGATTTTCATTACTATCTAGAGATGATATAAAGGAAATGGAATTTGGTAAGTAACTATTTCTGAGAGTAGCTACCTTGGGTGTAGGAAAAATCTAAATCACCTCGAATGAAATTGTATTTTTTAGATTTTGAGTTATTATGGTTGATTAGATTTTTTTTGTTGGCTGACACATTTGTTTTTTGATGTTATTATTGATTTCAGTGTTGTACTATTTGGTTCCAACCTGATGAGATGAGGGTATTCCATCTCATGTATCATATAGACAGTTTTTAGAAAACACATCTCATGCATTATTTCCATGTCATTTATAGAAAATTACTAATTTCATACTGTTGTGAAAGATTTCATTCTAGATATAAATGATATTGTGATAGGTACCATGATAGATATGCCTAGTATTGTGATAGCTATACTGGTACGTGTTATGGTTGAATTGGATAGACACTAAACTTTGGTCTCTAAGGGGTATAGAGCCTATTAGATAAATATTTAGTGGATGAAAATTTTAAAAAGGGGTATAGATAGTGTTATTATGTGCTATATTTGGAATCCATGCATTGGTTTTTGGGGAGCATGGGCCCCCATGGATAAGAATTCAGCACACAATTGCTTAATTTTTAACAAATAGGGATTATGGGGAAGTTTATGTCTATTACTGTCTAGAAACCTACACCACATAGTGTGTGTTCCTATGAACACATGTAATGTGTTCATACGTTCATGAAGAAAATATCTTTTTAAGTACATGTCATGTGATTTTAGACCGTGTGTTAGGTTGTGTGAGAGAGAACATGAGTGGTTGAGTTTTGATCAGGACACACCAAGTACCTTAAGTACAACCTATGTAGTTTTTCATAGGAAACCCCATATGGTTGTGGACATGTAAAAGTACATGTCTAGGAAGAAATACGTGAGTACACTCCATGTTTCATCCGGACATTTCGTGTACCTAGGAAGTTTACATGACTAAGGAAGGTGGATTTATAGGAAAATGTGAGAGTTTATAGAGAGAAGTCATGTATAGTCACTACACGCTGTGTACCTAGGGTGTTTACACACCAAGGCCAACAAGAGTACACAACCATGTAAGGGAAAAGGTGTACATGCCATATTTAGGTTATACATGTCGTGTACCCAACTTTTGTGAACTTTTTAGGATTTTCTTCTCCTATTTAGTTCTTTTGCTATTGAATTGCGTACCTTGATGAATATGTTTATACTATGTTTTATATAATAAAATTTACAGAACAATGCCTCCATGAAAAATTCCAGTAGTACACCATGAGGGTGGAATTGTTCATTCTTTGGATTTGGTTAGCCATGTGATACCAGTGGACCCTCCTATTTTGCCAGTTTCAGTACAAACTGTTATACAAGATGCTATTGTGGATACACTTTTCTTGTGAAGGTTTATGAGGTCCATGAAAACCATTCAGGGTTCACCACAACCTTTGACATCTAAGGATGAACTGACATTAGTGTTCTAATAGAATAATCCTCCCACATTTTCTGGGTAAGGTGGTCCATAGGCTGTAGAGTCATTGCTGGAGTCAATGCTTATTATCTTTAAGCATATGGAGATGACTCCAGAGAAGAGGGTCAAACTTGCAACTTATATGTTGCATGATTCTCCCTAGAGGTGGTCTGATGTTACCACACAGAGAGAGCATCAGCAAGACATGGCATGGATATATTTTCAGACAGTCTTCTATGACTACTTCTATCCTGTGACGTTGAGGGCCAACAAATCACATGAGTTTATGCATCTAGAGAAGGGAACCCTATCAGTTATATAATACTCTTCCCACTTTACAATGATCCAGATCCTCGCAAAAATTTTGATGGGTGATGATCTATTAAAGGATATGCAATTCCAGGATGGTCTCAGGTATGACATACGCTCATATTTCAATATTATCCTACTAAATTCTGTGTCATCAATAGTGAACCAGGTGCTATTTACTGATTGAAATTAGTGGGAATCAGATGGTGAAGTCTAGAGAGGTTCGACACCAAGATATAGTATGGTTTGAATCGGTAGTAGGAAGTTTCATCTGGATCTCACACGTGGTGAATATCATACCCATAACATATCTTCTAGTAGATAGATGAGTTTCTTCTAGTGATGAAGTAATGGGAATACTATGACTCTTTGCCCGATGGATCCATACAAGTTCCATGAATATCATAATCTAGGACACATATATCATTATTTAAGAAGTTTCCACTAGCATCTAGTGAAATAAGGTCTGCACCAACTCCATATTCAAGAGCAGTGTCAGCAGCTTCTCACCAATCAGGTAACATGAATGTGTCTGGCCATTCCGGCAAATTTATTGGTCATGGCCATGGTAGCCAGACCCTAGGATCTTAATGATCTCTTGGCAGGTCAGCTTTGGGTAGCTAGGAAGTGTCTAAGGTTTTTTGTAGATTCCAAACATATGCAGTGTAATAGAACCCATAAGAGAAGGTTCTTGGACCATCTACCTTCATAGTTACTATTATATTCACCTCAGTTTTAGATTCTAAACACTTTGACAAAGGGGTGTCACATAGTTTCATATATGTTCTCATTATGGAAATCCTATGGCTCCTTTTTTTTACTTCAGATAAAATTATAATACTAGACACTCGGTTAGGGAATAGAATGATAGGTTTGTGATAGTTCATGGAGTACCACCTTTAAATTTGTTGGTGTCACTTTATTTGGGATCTCTATGTCTTAGAGATGACATGCTTTGATGTTATTATTGGAATGGACTGGTTAGTCTCCTTTCAAGACATCATCGATTTCTATCACTAAAGGGTGAGTTTTACATCACCAGAAGGTAGATCATTTATACACAAGGTAGAGTGGGATGTCTAGTCCAGATGAGATAGACACAATAATAATCAGTTGAGTGGGATGACATCACAAATTTCTCGTTTATATCTGATTGACCAACGAACACATCTGGTGGACTTTCCGCCAGTGGTTGATTTTTTTAGGTATATCATCCCAGATGACTTTTTAGGTTTACCTCTACTAATATAGGTAGATTTATCTATTGATTTGGTGCCATGGGATGCTCTGGTATCCATCCCCCATTATTGAATGGCTACGATGGAGTTGCAAAAACTCAAGACTTAGCTAGAGGATTTAGAGGCTAAGGGTTTCATCCAACCTTGTATTTATCTATGGGTTTCACCAATCCTTTTTATGAAAAAGGTGGAAATTACCATCTAGATATGTGTGTATTATATTAAATTGAACATGTTGACAGTTAATAAATGGTATCCTCTTATGAAAATAGATGATGTCTTTTATCAGCTATGAGGGGCTTTGGTATTCTCTAAGATCAATCTGAAATCTAGTTATCATCATGCGTGTGTTAGATAATCATACATACCTCACATATCTTCTCTATTCATATATGGTCTTCATAAGTATGTGGTTTTGTCATTTGGTCTCATTAATGCCCCAACAGTCTTCATGGCACTGATGAAACGAGTCTTCCATCCTTATCTAGATTATTTTTTGTGGTTTTTGAGGATGATATGTTGGTGTATTCTCATAATAGAAAAGAAAATTCCACATATCTTGAGAATGTTTTGAGAACACTGAGAGATCACCAGTTATATGATAAGATCTCAAAGTGAAACTTATGGATGGATGAGATTAAGTTCCTTGGAAGTGTAATCTTGGAGACATGAGAATCAGTGGACCCAATGAAGGTGATATCATTAGATATTAGGGAAAACCCCAAGAATTTATTTGAGGTTTAGTGTTTTATAGTGATGGATGCTTACTACATTTTTTTCATACAAGACTTCTCACACATAGAAACTTTGATGATGAGATTGACAAAGAAGTGTGTGAAGTACGTATGGTCAAATAATTTTAAGAAATCCATTCAAGATCTGAATTAGAAATTGATTTCAGCACCCATATTGATTTTTTTTAGAGATGTGAATGAGTAATACTCTACACTTTTATGCATCAAGTATCATGATAGGTGTATTAAATATAAAAGGAATTCTAGTTTTTTTTAATGAATCTTGTTAGTTGAGGCCACATGAGAGGAACTACCTGATGTATGATCTTGAGCTAGATGAAATTGAGTAGGAATTACACTGTTGGAGACATTAGTTGTTGGGAGAGAATTTTTGTGGTGGACAGAGACCACAAAAGTATTAATTACATCTTTTATCAATGTGATCTGAATCTAATGCTGTGATGGTGGGTGGAATACCTTCAATCATTCGACTTCGATCTTTCTTACTCTCTTGGGAAAGGTAATGTAGTGTCCAATCCACTAAGCAGGAGGACTCAAATACAGGTAGTGCCATATTCCAGTAATGAGTGTCAATGGATGGCATTGTTCTCTTAGATGCATCGGGAGGTGGACGATAGGTAGGGAACAACTTTTCTTACCTCCTTAACTATTACCTCCACATTACTCGACAGAGGGAAGATGAGGCAACTTTCACATTCCAAAGGAATAGTTCTACATGTGTGTATGTGAAGAGAGGACCATATTCCTAATTTGACCATAGGTGTGGATGAGGTAATATAGATACAGGGTCCAATATGGGTTTCGGTAGGCATGTGTGAGGATCTATTACATGATCTTCATTCCTCAGTTTGGGCAGTGCATCCTGGTGTCACCAAGATGTATCAGGATTTACATCACCAGTAATGGTATCAAGGTATGAAGGGAGACATAACTAGTTTGGTCATGAGATTTTCCACCTATTTGCAGGTGAAGGTGAATCACCAAAGACCAGCAAGAATTTTACAGAAGCTACCCATACCTGAGTGGAAATGGAATGATGTCATGTTGGATTTCGTGATAGTTATACAGAGGTCTCCCCTAGGTAATTATTTAGTATGGTTTTTGGTAGAGAAGCTTACGAAGGATTCAAATTTCTTTCCGATCAAGGAAACCTTCAATGTTGATGAGGTTGGGAGGTTGTACATTTGGGAGATTGTACGACTACACAGGGTTCCATATTTGATCATTTCATATAAGAATTCCCATTTTCATTATAATTTTTGGAAAAGGATACAAATGGAATTGGTTATACAAGTACATTAGAGTACTATTTACCACCAAAAAACAGATGGCCTATCAGAGCGCACGATTCAGGTGCTGGAAGACTTGCTACAGGCATGCATCCTTGATTTGGAGGGTTCAAGGGAGACACACATAACGTTTTTTCAGTTCTCCTACAAAAATATCTTCTTGGATATAGTTCAGATGACTCGATATGAGTATTTATATGGTAGTCCATACCGATCAGCCCTATGTTGGCTGGAGGCAGGAGAGTCAGTGATTCTGGAAGCTCGCCTTTACCAGGAAACCACTGATCTGGTTCAGTTGATTTAGAAATAGATTGATATAGCGTAGTCTCATAAAAAATATACATCAATAACCGTATACAAACTTTTGAGTTCAAGGTCAGGGTTCTAGTTTTCTTTCATGTCTCACCGAGGCTGGGACACAAGACTATCAGGATATAGGGAAATATTTCACTGACATGTGTCTGGTAGTTTGAGATTTAGGAGAGGGTCTAGATTCATATCCATTGATGTTACCATATATGTTCAAGTATATGCATGATGTATTCCATGTTTCTTAGTCGAAATGTTTCTTTTCAGACCCATATCACACCTTTCAACCCAAGGAAGTGGAGTTGTAGGAAGATGTGTCCTTTGAGGAGCATCTTGTTCATATTGTGGATCATAGTACAAAGGTTCTCTATGGATGGACTATTCCTTTGGTACAAGTGCTATGGCAGCACGACCAAGTGTATGATGATAATTGGAAGTTGGAGGATGACATAATATCACTGTGGATGGAGTTGTTATTACTTTTTCTTCATCAACCTTGGAAGGGAAATCTAGGGATGAATTTTTTTTAGGGGGGGGGGATTTTGTAAGAACCCTATTGTTGCATAGAGGTATGGAACTTTCCTTTACATTTGTACTCATGAAATTGGGGAAAAGGGGTCAGGGGGATGTCTACAAGTCTATTACATGACATGAATACATATAGTTACATATCGTGTATAGAATTCTACACACCATGTAATCCTAGTACACATCCACGTAAGGGTTCGACTATAATGTTGTACGGTCATGACTTTTAATATCTCATAAACATTGTGTATTTTTTTATTGATTAAATTATGTAATAGGATCGTTTTTCATCATATTGATAGAAGGATCATTCGGGGTCATGAACAACAGTGCCAAGTGCCATATTCCTTTCTGATTGATCTTCTAAACCAAGATTCCTTTAGCATCAATTGCATTTGAACCCAATCAGTAAGCACTTAATTCCTCATTATCCATTCATCATGATTTCTTCTATTGATTGATTTATTTAAGGTCAATAATTTAAATCTCTTTTCTATATCTACTCCATTCTAGGGCGAATCAAATCTCAAATCTAGACAAGAGTAATACTACGAAGATATAGGTGGTCTTGATATTTTTTTTATTATTATCGAGTTGATTATATCTTCTGTAGTTCTGCACACCCACTGTTAGGGTGTTGGTTGATTGAATAATAATCTATATTATTTTATATTGATGACTAAGAAATAAATTAGAATATTTGAAAGTGTCTTTAGGGTTTTTAACCTTGATTTTTTGCCACCCCTTGGGTGTGTTTCCCTTGGAAGACATTTTTTCCTAAAATGCCTTTGAGGATTGACCTAAATTCCATTTCATTAGTCGTTAAAAATTTATTATTAATTATATGAATTTATGACATGATATACTTTTTATTTTAATCCATGTCAATTTTTATATTGAATAATATGCTTGTTAAAAAATTTTCCCACGTGATTTAACATAGTTTTACCTTGTAATATTTTAATTTACACATGTTGGTTTCTATGTAAATTGTTCCCAAATGAGTTCATTATATTAAACCCATGTCATAGTTTAATTCACATGTTTTGCTTTTGATATTGAATGTGTAATTGAATTAAATGATACCAAGAGGTAATTAGAAATATGTGAACCAAAGTTTCATTAAAAATAAATGTTCTATATCATATAAATAATTTCATCTTATATATATTGGGTAAACCACTATCACAGTTAAAATATAATCGAAGGGATTAAGAGGATAATTATGTAAAGTTTTTGAGTGATACAATGTTAGGGTGGGGAGGCATATTGTGTCTCGTTTAAAAATATTGAGTGATCCTATGATCTATTAAGGGATACACAGACTGAGATTTTTTGCAAATTTATAATTATGTCACACGGTGACAGTTACATTCCTACGAGGGGTCTCTAGGCCTTTGATGGACCTCGATACCATATATAATTCTCATAACATGAATACAAAAATTTTTGACTTATTATACTTCTACCATGACAATGTATAATCATGGATTGTGTTATCACTTATACCTATTTACCATTTCCTTATGTGACATCTATTGTGCCTATAATTGAGTACCTACTGTTTACTTCTTTCACTATTGTACATTGCTTGTTATATATATAATCACTGACAGATTGAAAAAGACCTCTTTTTGATTCCAACTAGGATTTAGTCTCACATACATTTTGGGTCATTCATTCATTCCCAAATAGATTATATGATTGTAGGTGTTGATCAGGGAAAGCGACATGTTATAGGTACTTGATGTGTTTCTTAAGAGTTCGAGAGCATGGAACTGGGCCGAGTCTTGCGATGATTCCTTGTATCTCTTTTGATTCCATTGTGATTTTGAGACATATATTTTATATTGTTTTAGTAAAATTGTTTGGATTCATTATTAGATCATATGACATTCTACATCATCATTTGGATGAAATGATGCTTGGTTATTTATCTTATTAGTCTTCCACTATTTGTTTCTATTGTATGATTTTTACTCTTTATGCTATTTTATATTACTATTCTGATGTGTTACACTCAACCAATGAGGGAATAGTTTTCCCACTACAACACCCTAGGCCCTCACTGTGAGTTGGGATCCTCTAGTGTTTGGGAAAATTAACATGAGGCCATGTGGCCAGCTGGGTATGGGGCACCACATGAGTTGAACTCGGATCCGTGATGTAAAAATTATTTACATCCT
Source organism: Viscum album (assembly GCA_963277665.1). NCBI lineage: Eukaryota > Viridiplantae > Streptophyta > Magnoliopsida > Santalales > Viscaceae > Viscum > Viscum album. The sequence continues at coordinate 1,107,869,117 of OY728140.1, forward strand.
CTATGCTACTTAGATATATTTTTATATATGAGATTCTTATTAATTCATTTCTGATTAGATAATTTATATCTTATATTTAGGGGTATATTTTCCCTTTGATTTATCTATCTTATCATTCCATTTGGGAAGAAAGTAGACTATCTCTTGAAATTTATTAAGTGTACCATGTTTTTTTATATGGATACATAGGGACCTCTTAATATTATAGATGACTATTTTTGATGTGATATATGGAATATACTAGTTAACAAGTTATGAAGCTCATATTATCTACTACCAATGATATTTATTTTTAACAACTCATTGAGGTGGGAGTTTCATATTGACAAATGGGGGATGTTAGATTAAGATGAATTGAACTACATCTGAACTTGATTCGAGTAATCACATCACATATTTGAATCATAGATCCTATGGTAGAATCTTGAGTGGCCCCATATATCATCCCTTTAATGGTGGATAATAATTAGAAGCTATTCCTAGGAAAGATTTGTGGCATTCCTTCAGATCGGGGAATTGTGATTGTCACGACCCGACACAACGGGGCCCAAGAAATGACTCCACAAGCCCTCCTCTAATAGGCCAGGGTATATAGACTACCTCCGATTAGGATATCACACACATGAGAGGTCTTAGCATAAGGTATATGTATACACGTAGACACATACACCTCCATGAAATAGTGTAGAGATATATATAAAAACTGAAAAGAAATGCATGCATCCATCTAACCCACAACCAGAGTGCAACAAATGTACAAAAGGGAAAAAACAGGGCCCACCCAAAGTAAACTAAAAAACACCCAACCTGCTTTGAAGGAGGGAAATGCTTCCAAATGCACCCATCGGTAAGCTCCTCATCACAGCTCTGGTAAACACCACAGTCAGTCTTGTTCACTATGCTCCGCCTACTCTGAGTCCTCTTATGACTCCGTCGAAAGGTTTGTGGTCTACACCAAATAAAAACATGTGATGGAAAGTCCCATGTTGGGGTGAGTATAAAAATACTCAGTATGCACCCCAAAAAAACCCCAAAATAAAAGAGAGCAACTAAAAGGAGACAGTCATCTCATCCCAGCCAGAGGGAACCAAAATGAGAGAGAAACTCCCTCTCGAGACCATCCTCACCTAAACATGACTAGTCAACTTAGCTAAGAAGTATGCCCATACATACATCATGAACATATTCTCTAGTATATACACAAACATATACCATGAATTTCTAGATATACTCAATCAAGCACCAAGTCTCATGAATTTCCGTCTCATCTCCTGCAACTGGTACATAACTAGGAGATCACACTCCACGAGCTCTATCATCCCAGATTACAATAGTATGAGAGATACACTCCATCGGGTCTCACACCAACATCCTAGACCCCCCATCTTAGAGGTCATACTCGTCAGATATCTTCACTAAGAACATCACACTAAAACAGTGGAAACAATAAATTTCTCGGATAGGGGATCACGCCTAGGGTCTTCTGAGGGATAAAAGAACACACTCTGATATCTCGAATATCTCATTGATAGGGGATCACTCCCAAGATCCACTGGGGGATACTAGGAACCGATACGACGTTCTACAGTTCACATAACACAGATAGTGGATCGTCGCCTGTGTGGAGATGGTCACGATGATGCCGAAAACCCTATTGGGTATAACTTGCGATGTAGGGGATCGAACCGATGATGTACCAACCCTACCGAAAACCACATGCTCATTAGAAGATCATATAACCAAAAATTCATCAACCCTTCTAAAACCATGTGCTTTGTAGGGGATCATATTCTAGACAATACCACAACCCTACAATAATCCACATGTTGAGTAGAGGATCGTATAACCAGCGATGCCACAACCCTACAATGCACAGAACACTACGTAGGGGATCATATTCACGATGATTCCTTAAAACCTAAGAGATTAACCTGCAAGATAGAAGATTTATCCCCATGGATAAGAAGTAATAATGATACCAAGAAGCCAATGAAGTGAAACGAAGCTAGAGGATCCCACTCCAGACCCACTGGAGGGATTCCACAACTCAATCAGGAAAACATCCTATCAAGGGGATCAAAAACCTATACTATGGTTGTAATGTCACACTAACCCACATATGAATGAACCAATGGAGTACACTCAACCACTGCTAGTCCAAAAATCACTAACCCGAGTGACCCACAACATCGCCACATTGCGCACCAACTAAGCCTATACTGAGGCCACCACCACGATTTACACATAAAAACACACAAGATAGGCTATTAACTCGCCAGAAATAGAGAACCGGTGAAAAGGTAAAATTCACCATATCTAGATCAGGTGGAACCCACGCCTCGATCCTGAAACTCATCATGTGGATTTCACCCTTGTGATCCCCTCGTAAATAAATGCAAAAGATCGACTACTCGTTCGTCCGAAACGGACACCAGACGAAGAAGTCATGTTTCCCTATAAACGCCTAAAACTAGTCTCGGGTGGCCCACACCCTAATCTTTGTCCTAACCCCCAAAAACTATCCTAAAATTTTCACCTTACTATTAGGATCACAACTTCACTAATGACACATCAATCGGACACTCCGTGTAAATGGTACAGCGGGTCGAAGTTGAAAATAATAAAATATTATTATTATTTTCAATGTTTAATGGCCTCTAGCAAAAAAACTAACTCATAAATTTCCCAAAGTTAGTTCAAATGATTCTTCTTGATGCAAGAAACGCGTCGCTGCAAATAGCTCACAAATTGGAGTTACTGTTCACGAGTTACGGGGGTATAAAGAACCCTCGTAAAATCATGACCAGACCACCGCCTGCCTCTTCGGAAACCACCATGGCACAACCAGAATCCTTCACTCTGGATCCAGAATCGCCGTGCCACTGCCTCCCTTTCTAGAATCCACCATAGTCACCACAGGAAACCGATTTTTCCACCAAAAACTTCCGGGAGCCACCGGGAGCACCTCGATGCTTCAAATTCAGATCTGAAACATGTTTTGGAAAGCTCAGAACCATAACTACACAAACATTACAACAATTTGAAGAAAAAAATGCATAAAAAAGATATGGTATTTTGAAACTCAAACTTCCTACCTCACAAGTGAAACGCCGATGCTACTAGGCTAGAACCGTGATTCGAAGCTGCTGCTGCACCATTCAGGATTGATCACCGTCAAGATCTGAGTCTGACGACAAATTTTTTCTTCGATCTGATTCATTCATCTCTTGAACGATGAGGGAGGGGATTATTTTCACATTCCTAGGTATGGGTTAGAAAAATTTACATTTGTTCTATTTTTTATTAAATCAAATATCAGCTTAACTTTCCAGCCTGACTTGTCCCCGACCTGACGCCCCCTGATGACTAAACTTAAGTCGCCTATAGAGTAAACACGGTATTTTGAACACAACGGCACACTCAAAATTGGGATATGAGGCTCCATTCAGAATTTATTTGAGCTGACGCTCCTAAAGAAACTTGTCTTTTTTATTTACGAAAATTTCCATGGTGGCTTTTTCCACAGCAGGCCCACGCCTGCAATGTTTGCACCCTACCTATTGTAAACAACACACTCCGGACACAACCGTGTCCTATTATTTTTGATCTGAGCTACCATTAAGGAGACACAATACCCCTCCATGTGCATAGTAATAAAATACTTAATATTGTTATAAAATTAATTCCAGGCACAATAGGCCTGGGAATCACCCTCCATATTCATGCCTAGCTCTGGAAATATTCGTAGGAATATTTCAAAGTCCGACAGGGCCAAAACCCAAGTCGCTACATCCTTCCCACCATAGAACTTTTCATCTTGGAAAAGTCATAAGAACAAGGAAAGAAAATAAACTCTCAAATGGGTCTCCCATGCTAGCACATTCTCCAACACACACCTCAGCAAAACGCATCAGCTAAAGGGGCTCGTACACCAAACCTCAACACTATCCGCTTTGGGCGGCACTGACTCACCCGCACAGTTTTAATCATGTAAAAAAATGAATCTATGTTGGGGAAAGATCCATCTTTCTCATGCATTCATAGCACATCAAACAACACCCACACATGGTCTTACCAACACCCTAAACCAACCTCAAGCAAGCAACATAAAGGAAAGAGTACCACTAAACAATGTCTTTCAAAACTTCTAAAGAAGTAGAAAAGACACATAGCATACCTCCATCCACCCATAGAACCTCTAGGTCAAAAACCTCTATGGATTACAGTTGTCCTCCACCTCACCCTCCAGCTCCCAGATCTTGGCGTGGACCACATGGGGGTTGTGTTGGTGGCATCTGATACCACATGCCACCTCCTACTACTACACCAGCTCTGTCGCCACATTTTCCTCCCTATAGACCTCCATAATGAAGACGTTGTCGATGCCAAGACATCTTATCCACCAAATCTCTCTCAACTGCATGGATGGATGTACCATCACTAAAAATATGTCTCCAATCATCGCAAGTGTAATGCCACATCTCCTATGACTGACCAAAATTGTCTTGAGAGCCCTGGGAGCCATGAGCCTCAGATCCTACATCATGGGGTCATCTCATGAAATGTCAGGCACATCCAGACCCATGCACCTACCATTGAATACCAGCTGTCAATCTCTCAGCTGCTACATGACCAGCACTAATGGGCTGAATCTGATAGTTAGAAAGCTCTCCACAACCATGGCTCGCTCCAGCACTCATGCATAAGTGGCAAAGCACAAGGAAACCACACCTTCCCAAATGTCTCTACGAATGCCCTGTATGAAGGTACTAGCCCTAAATAACATGTCTCGAACCATATCCAGGGCATAGTGTAGAAGGTCTGTAAACCTCGCTGAGTACTCCGACACAGTCACGCCCTCCTACTGAAGCTATAGAAGCTCCTGGATCCACACTGACCTCAACATCATTGGATATAAATCTTCTCTAAAGATCCTCTCAAACACTTCCCACATGAGCGTCTCCTCATCATGGGATTGTGTCACTAATATCCATCATCGCCTGGCCGAACCATTTAGAATGCTAGCCTCTAGGACCACAATCTGATATGGGGGTGCCCTTACAAGGTGGAAAACTCGGGTTACAACTTCGATACATTCATCAGCTACATGGGGGTCTTGATCACCCCGAAACCTCAAGGGTCGCTGCCTTTGAAACTCGTGTCGTGCACTCAGCCAGCACACTTCCTCATCCTGCATTACCGGCACAACCAGCTACCTGACAGGTGGTGGTTCAACTGGAGGACCACCTGGAGGTCCAGCCTCATAACTTGCAGCTTGGTCCACAGCCTCAACACGGGGTGGATCGTTACCACAATCATGTTGTGGAACCCTCAATGGTTGTCGTCATGTAAGAATATTACTATACAATAAAGACGCGCCATGGTCAAAGAGTATAACTAGTGATATGACTAAAGAACAATAAGGGAAACCCAAAACCTTGTCCTATATGGTGCATGTACCATTATGTCCCTATTACTCATGTTCTAATGTTTCAAGTCAAAAGGTAGGTTATCAGAGTCATGGTGAATTGATATGTCGGCTACCACACCAAGACTGGAGTCCCTGACATGAAAGTAAAACTCAAAACAACCTAACACGGCCATTATTCAATCCAAACCAAACTCATAGCTAGACCACCTACACTCAGATATCCCAACGGTGGAACCTCTTCTGTTACCACTCTGTCATGACCTGACCCAACATGGCGTGAGATGCGACTCCCCAAGCCCGCCTCCAATAGTCTAGGGGATGGCGACTAGCGTAGAGTAGGCTATCACACACATGGAAGGAATTAGCATATAGTACTTGTATACATGCACCCACATACACCTCCATTTAACAGTGTAGAGATATATATAAAAACAAAAAATAAATTCGTGCATACATCTAACCCACAACTAGAGTGCAACAAAAGTACAAATGGATAAAAACATTTTCCACCAAATGTAAACTAAAAAAACGTCCAACATTCCCTAAAATAGGGATACACTGCCAAATGCACCTGTTGGTAAGCTCTTTGGCACATCTCCGGTAAACACCCCAGTCAGTCTCACTCACTATGGTTAGCCTGCTCTATGTCCTTCGGTGACTCCGTCAAAAGGCATGTGGTCTGCAGAAGACACTAACATGTGCGGGAAAAGCCCTTGTAGGGTAGGTATAAAAATACTCAGTAGGCACCACAAAAACCCCAAAATAATAGAGAGAAACTAAAAGTAATCAGTCAGCTCATCCCAGCTAGAGGGAACCCAAACAAGAGAGAAACTCCATCTCGACCCCATACTCTTCTAAACAGGACTAGTCATCTCAGCTCAGAAGTATTCCCATACATTCATCATGAACATATACTCAGGTATAAGCCCATAGATATACCATGAACAACTAGATATAATAATTTACACACCATGTCTCATGAGGTTATATATCATCTCTTGTAACCGGTACATAACTAAGAGAACACACCCCATGAGCTCTACCATCCAAAATGGCACTCGTCCTAGAGATACACTCCATTGTGTCTCACACCAACATCCCAGATGCCCATCCGAGAGATCATGCTCTTCATATATCATCACTAAGAACATCACTCTAAAATAGAAGAAACACTAAAATTCTTGGATAGGGGATCACTCCTAGGGTATTTTAAGGGATATGAGAACCCACTCCAGTATCTCGAAGATTTCATAGATAGGGGATCACTCTCAGGATCAACTGGGGGATACAAGGACTCGATATGACGTTATATAGTTACCATCACTCATATAAAGGATTGTCACATGTGTGAAGATGGTCACAATGATGTCAGAAACCCCATCTGGTATATCTCGCAATGTAGGCAATCGAACGGACGATGCACCAACCCTACCGAAAACCGTGCGCTGAGTAGGGGATCATATATCCAAAAATTCTGCAACCCTATTGAAACAATGTGATGATTAGGGGATTGTATACCAGACAATACCAAAACCCTAATATAAACCACATGCTTAGTAGAGGATCGCATACGCAGCAATGCCAAAACTATACAATGCATGGACCACTACGTAGGGGGTTCACATTCATAATGATGCCTCAAACCCTCTATGATTAACTCACTAGATAAGAGATCACTGCACGTGGATAAGAGGTAACAATGATACCAAGAACCCAATCCAGTGAAGCGAAGCTAGATGATCCCACTTCGGACCCACTACAGGGATTCCACAACTCTATCAGGAAAACATCCTATTGTGGAGACCATCAACATATATAAGGTTATTATGCCATACAAACCCCCATAGGAATGAACCAATGGAGTACACCAAACCACTGCTAGTCCAAACATTGATAACCTAAGCAACCTGCAACATCACCACACTGTGCACCTCCGAGGTATATACCAAGGCCACCACCAATATCTACGTAGAAAAACAAAAATGAACGGAAATTAACCCGTCCGAAAAAGACAACAGGTGAAAAGGTACTATTACCATAGCTATATCAAGTGGGTCCCACACCTCAATCAAGAAACTCCTCAATTGGACTGCCCCATTACGATCCCCTCAGAAAAAATGCACGAGATCGACTACTCGTTCGTCCGAAATGGACACCAGACCAAAAAAGTCATGTTTCTCTGTAAACTCCCAAAACAAGCCTGAGAGGGACACACCTGGATCTCTATCATAGCACATGGAAACTATCCTAATATTTCCACCATACTATCAGGATCACAACTTCACTGACGGCACATCAATCAGACGCTCCGTGTAAATGTTACATGGGTCGAAGTTGCAAATAATAAAATATTATTATTATTGTCAATGTTTCATTACATCGATCCAAAAACCCGATTCATAAAATTACAATGTGAGTTAAAAAGGTCCATCTTAACGAAACAAATGTGTCGCTACAAACGGCTCACAAATTGGAGTTATGATTTGCGGGTAACGGGGGTTTAAATAACGCCTAGAAAATCCTGGTCGGACCACCGCCTACCTCGCCAGAATCCACCGCAGCACTGTTTGAATCTGCTGTGTCATTTCCACCCTCACCGGAATCCACCATAGCCACCGCAGGAAACTAGGTTTTCTACCGGAAAAATTCCGGGATCCCCTGGGAGCACCCCAATTCTCAAAATTCAGATCTAAAACATGCTTCAAAATGCTCAGGACCCTAAATACACAACTCCTATAAAAATATAATGAAAAACAACACATAAATGGGTTCCAAGATTTTCAAACTCAATCTTCCTACCTCAAAAGTGAAACAATGATGCTTCAAGGCCATATCTGCGCTCCGGAGCTACTGATGCACCATTCGGGAGTGATCACCGTCAAGATTTGAGTCTGATGACACCTTGTTTATATGATACGATTCATTCGTCGCTTGAAGGAGGAGGGAGGGGATTCCCTTCATGTTCCATTTTGTGGGAGAGAATAATTGTTATTTTTTAATTTTTATTTAAACAAATATCAGCTTAACATTCTAGCCTGACTCACCTCCGACCTGACGCCCAATGCTCACTAAAATTAAGTCTCTTCTTGGGTAAACGCAGAGTTATGAACACAATAGCACACTCAGAATTGTGATTTGAAACTCTGTTCAAGAGTTATTCAAGCCGATGCTGATAAATAAACTTGTCAATTTATTTTTTAAAGCACCCCTGGTGGTTTTTCCATAGCAGGCATGCGCCTGCAATGTTTACACACTACCTAGGATAAACGGAATGCTCCAGACACAACTGTGCCCCAAAATTTCTTATCCAAGATACCATTAAATAGAAAAAACAACCATGCCATGTGCATAGAACAGAAATAATTTATATTTTTATAAAATTCATTCCAGGAACACTGGGTCTCGGAATTGCATGCCATCTCCGCGCCTAGCTCTGTGAAATTTCGTAGGAATATTCCAAAGTCCGATAGGGCCAAAACCCGAGTCACTTCAATGATTGAGATTAGTAATGTACATGGCGAAAAACCAATATATATTCTTCAATATTATATCACCATAGCTAGATTGATAGTGTTCAATGTTTCATTATAAAATTTTGAGGATATGGTATTTATAATATTGAGTAGATATCCTTTCCAAGGTTTTGTATTGTTTTCCAAGATGTCATATTGTGGTCTATAGCTCTGTGTAGACTACTAAAAGGTAAATCAAACAATGGTGATGTATAAGTACACATTAACTGGGTTTGGAGATCTATTTTATCTTTTATTGGGAGCTCATATATTTTATATGACTTAACATTCTTCAAGCTACCATGAGATGTGGGTCGAAGTGGAGGTTATTCACATGACAAAATTTAGTATTATATATGTATGTTATGAAAATCATTTCATTAATTTAGGTATTAAAAATGGAACTCCAGTATTTTTACATCTCATGAAGATTATTTTCCGTCCATACCATTATTAGTTCATTGTTTTATTCGTGTAATACTTTATAATATATTTTAGGACTTTTAATATCCATGATTTGACCCTTGAGATTATATTATGGTAAATTTGAGCACATAATAATTATCCCAAGTAATGAAAATGTCACATATGGGTATAATAGATGTGGTTTCATTCGAATGAACTTTTTATGGAATAAATTTTATTTTCCTAGAGAATATTGAGGTTTGTATTTCTTGGTATCATCTCATGAATGAGTTTGAGATCACAAATTTTCATGTTCTTATGGTACACTATGGATATTTCATCCAATACATCTACCATTATACTCACCAATAAAAGATATGACTAAACGATAAGAAAATATTTATTTTTCTTAAAATCTAAATAATTCATAAAATATGATTAATAGAAGATTTATTTATCTCCATTTGTGCCAGATCCAAAGATTTAGATGGGATATATGATATATTTTTATTCCTTGAATTTTGGTGTTTTGGCTATCCTGATGAAGTGGGATTAGGTGTTATCTAATATTTCTTTACTATTGGGCCCCCCATGAGTAGAACTACCTGATGCATGGAATAGAGTTTGTATTTTTTTACTTTATCTAATTTGTTGTTAAGATTATATAATTGCTGATATGTTTATAATAAACATATACCATAAGGTCTTGTGGTACATCTTTTCATCATAGAATTTGAATCGAAGGTTGATGAATTTTGTGGTGTATCTATTGAAATTCATCAATATGATATCCTATTCCATAGGAAAAGAGAATATCCTTATATATTTTTTCAACAAGATAATCCTAGAAAAGTATAAGTATAGAGAGATCCCCTATAAAGAGTAATGGAATCTAATGATTTTTGGTAAGGACCTTTTTTTATTCATATTTAATTTTTCAGAAATAATTTGAATTTTTACAATCATATGATTATAAGGTGTAAAATTATCATTTTACCATCCCAAATAATCATCGATATTTTTTTAACCACAATGTTGGTCACATAATAGGGTGTTTACCCTAGTACAATAGTTTGGTTGAAACCCAAGATGTTTTTATTGTAGTGGAATAACTAATAATTAATAATTATTAAATAGATATTAAAATATTAATTCAGTTTCATTTAGAGATATATTTTGAATGGAGAATTAAATTAATATTCTAACAACAAAGTTGAGTCTTGAATATGAATCTATTCCATGATAGGTCCAAACTCGAGCTGGACATCAGGGTTATCTTGGGCCCACATTTTTTTTATTTTTGTTCATTTTTTTCCATTTTCATTTATTTATATTATATTACCTCATGGGGCTACTCATGTACACCCGGGACTCCATCTTCACCACAAGACTGAGAGATAAGAGATTGGGAGAGAAGGGGAATGAATGTAGCATTGTAGATCTCTCGATGCACTGGATGGATGTGCGACTATGTGGATTTTAGATTTGGGAAAAGCATTGTCGGTTTCTACCCAAAAGAAAGAAATTTAATGTTTTTATTGTAGATCACCATATATATTCTGTTTTCTAAATTGAATCACAAATAATGATTTCATATGGCCCCTTGAGGCCCGATCTATTGATTTGGGGGGGGTGAAAATGGGTTTTTTTTTGCATTTTGGGAAAACCAGGATAAAAATATTGTGGTTTAGGGGAAATAGAGTGTGTTATTCCTGTTAAGAGAAGGAAATGTTTTGGGAGTACACACCATGTATGAAGTCATAATCATCATTTATTAGTTCTCATCCATGTACCTGAATACTTGGCCGAGCTACCTGTGTAGTGGTACACGACTGTGTATATTACATTGCCAGACATTATGTGGGAAGCACTCTATGTACATGTATATGGACTATCTATGTACATGGACATGTCAGTTGAGGGACACATGCTGGTACCATGTGTGGGGTTCACACCAAGTTCCCACTCTACATGTTTTATACATGGGGTGTTTTCATGCCTATGATAGTGGGAGTGCACTCCCTGGATGGTATTTGGTGTACACATCATATACATAGGGAAACATGTCGAGTACAGCTACCGTATAACCCTTTTTTGGGTTTTCCATATTTTTTTGTCTAGGAGACATAATTGGACCGAATGGTAGACCATTCTTAGTACCTTTTCATTTAAATCACATTGGTAAGACCTGTGATGTGTTTTGAGGAAACATGTGTGGCATTTCATACCTATCATTAATGGAGAGTTTATTTCTCCAACTGTTTTATTCAGCGTCCCTTGATAGTGATAACTATTCTAATACGATCTATGAGGTAACTCTCTTGACATATGTTGTGTATAATTTCCTTGAAGATATCTCACTTATGAGATTTTATTTTCTTTCTTAATAGTCCTTGAGAAAAATTTCTATCGAGGGTGCTTCGTTCGATTCCAATATTTAAATTTTTACATAGAGGATCTCGTGTAGGATTCCTCTATCTTCATTCTAAATAAAGGATCCCCTGATAAATAAATTTATAATATGTTTTTCTAGGGAGTCCCTTGTAGGATCCCTTTACATATTTTGGTTTTGAGAATCCCATTTGGATTCATATTTCATTTCATACTGGTATATAGGGTCCTCTTTATGACTCCTTCACCAATGTGTTGTTCAGAGTATTCAATATATGATGCCTCTACCTCTGTGCATTATTTTGAGGGACATTTCTATGATGCACCTTCTTTTGTACCTTGAGGATCCCATGTATGACTCATCCTTTTTTATTATATCTAACGATCACGTGAAGGATATCTTCAAATGTGTTTACCTCGAGTACCCCAAGTAGGTTTTGTCTTCTCTATATGACTTCAGGGACCTAATTGGTGCTCGATGTTTGAACAAAATTGATTTAGTACATGAGGGTTGGGTGGAGATGGTAGTGTGTGTCACCATAGAACCCTTTAACAAAATCTAATCCCATGGTGATATTATTGTATTGTTTGGATTTTTTTAATCAGATTCCCACACTCTTTTTTATGGTTTGATATGTTTATTTTTGAAACATCAATGTTAGATAGAGGTTCATCATGGTCGGTGGTTGTTTAAGAAGATGTGAGGCACCGTTCTTTAACATTGGGATCCCTAAACGTTCATTTTGTTATCCTTCATGTTTCTTGATATGTTGAGAAGTTCATTACTCATATTTGTCTTCAAAATCGTTTTAATTTTATATTATTACAGGTATACATAGTGGTACTACCCGGGACTATGTTTATGAGATTGTTTATATATATATTTGTTATTATATTTTTGGTATGTCCATAGGTGTTTCCTTCTATTCGGTTGATGAGACTATGGTATTTATATATGGGCCTCACATCCCCAGTATGTATACCTGTGGATTATTAATTATCATTTGGTTGATGAGTATTATTACAATCTTCTTGATATAATGCCACTTATCGATAATTACAGTCTCCTTAAGAATAGAGATTATTATTCTCTCCCTTGATGGTTATATGACTGCTGTGTTGAGTATAGAATCTAAAATCATTTGATACAAAAAATGATTATCCCCCAATGGATTGTATATATGATTATACTCTCCATTATTTAAGACTCAAGGGTTTTTAATGGTATCTCACCAGTGATTTCTCCATGAATATTAATATATGGTTAAACCCTTAAAGATTATCTGAGTTCCGATTGTTGTGATCTCCAATAGAGTGGGATCTATGGATCAGACATTGGATTATATTTATGTGGTTTGGGAATTATAGTGTCCAACTCAATGTTCAATTACAGGATGTTCAGATATAATTCCCTAGAATCCACATGTTCTGTGATTTGAGTCTAGTATAGGTGATCATAGGTGTAGGATGAGTATCCCCCTATTGTGACATAACTCTCATAGAGACATTAACAACATTGGCTAAAGTGAGTACATATCAATTTGGATTAAAGACCTAGAGATAAAATTATTGATACACCACTTGAGTGGTATGACATCTAGCACAATTCTCTTGAATAGTATGTCATGGAGATCATGATTTCAAACCAAATGATCGTCTGTCGATTATTTTTATGTTATTGATTTAACTTTAATCTTGTATGTCCTATATATTTATATATTTATAGGTATGGAAATATACATATATACACTTATATATATAGATATCCATGGTGTCACTTTTTCTTGGAGACCATCATTATGGACCCAGTTTTCGAATATAGCCCGACGTTAATGGTCTTACTTATCTTTTCAGCTATTTCTCTCCTAGGCAGATAAGTTTCCTTTTTTCATACATTTAAATTAGAATACTTTATAAGTACAATGTAGGGGGTATACTACTAAGATTATTTCATACCCCTGAAAGTAAACCTTAGTGCACGTTTAGATGTTATGTATGATTTTTAGGTTGAGCATGAGTTTCACAGTGGATAAGGCTAAGGCTCAAACTTATAGATTCATGTAGAGTAACTTGTGTAGGTTCTTATGATATGGATGGTTTAATTCGATAGTGTTGGAGAATGGTTATGTGGTATGGATCGGAGATATTTGTAGATCCATGTAAATTTATTTGAATTTTTTATACTCGTGTGTTTATATGGTTGGCTCATTGAGGGACTACTATTGTATATATGACATAGATGGTCAAGATTTTATACATTTTTCATTTATTATTACAAAATATTATATCTCACTTTATTTACATTGTATACTCTCTTTTTATTTACTATTGTTTATGTTACTCATCTATTTAGGATGTATTCTTACTTTAGTAAGAAGGAATAATCTTCCCATAATCCCACACTAGGACCTCACTGATAGTCTACAGCCTCTAGACTAAAGGACAGAATTTTTGAGGACTAATAACTTACTAGGTCACAACACCATTTTATTGGAATCTACTTTGAGATTTTACAATGTTGTATTAGATGTGTTTTTTTCCATGGGATTAATATTTGGTTTATGGTAGAAAGGATTGTTAGAAATGTGTCATAACATGTGATGGATATAGGGATAGTGCATCGAGAATTCTTATTCCAGAAAGATGTCATGGTTTTTAGGGTATGGGATTATTGTTCTGATTTTTAATGTTACAATTTTATTGGATTTTATCATTGAGTGACTCACATGTTTTTTTATGATATGATATAATATGGATATCTGGATCGTGGACATTGATAAGAGTCAAATGACGGATTTGGAATCCTGGAAGGTAAAGGAAAGTGGGGTCTCATGAACCAAATTTTTCACATTGTATTCACATCTTATAGTCATACTGGTGTTTGATTTCCCAAAAAACAGAGCCATATTTAATTGGATATTCTTATTTTTATATATTTCATTATAATGGAATGTTATGTGGATCTACATTGTTGAGTTTTGTAGTGAGGATGATGACTCAGACGTCATGAACAGGAGGTACAATATCCCAATAAGGTTGTTATGGAATGTGATACCCATATTTTCTACCCTTTATTGGGTGATGTTTTTCAGGTCGTGGTTTTCTAGTCATATTTTAAAGCATGATGTTGATGGATACCCACACATTCTCATGAACTAGACCTCTGGATGGTACTAAATTAAACAAATTCCTAATGAGTTTTTGTTAAATATTTTTTTTTCATTGATATTATGAACTCTAGGAATCAGTTCTTTATGAGGATGATCGAAGAGGATCAAGCCCTTGTAGACCATGTTTTGAGTTTTTACCCTTGTTGGTTGTTTTTATATTTACCATTTAAGAGATTTTTGATCTTTTAGGATAGGTAGTTAGACCTTGTGATCCCACTAAGAGATTTTTCTAGTAGGTATAGGTGGGAGACCTATAGGCCCTTTGTTTGACTCATATCCTTATTTGTAGATGTTTGTTTTTTTATAAGGACACATGCGTGAGAGTTGTTAAATCATGTTTTCATATGAATTTTTAAGAAGTGATCATGGCTTTATGATCATTTTGAGCTAATTCCTTTTTGGGTTATTGGGGTTTTCATTATATTCATGTTTATTCCTATAAATTTTGATGAAGAAATTTGGGGGGTTTTGTTTTTCATGACTAGCATTGTTGGGTAGGACTATTAGTGTGTCTTGCCCAGTCGATCTGTGTTTCTTATGTTGTTAATGTAGACAGATCATGGGTAGATGATCAATACTAGAACTATGTAGGGTAGCAAGGGTTTATGGTATAAATCATGGAATATGTGAGGTTCTTGATGTTGATGAGATGTTCAAATGGTTACTCTGGATTAATGAGACTATGGTTTTTTGCATCATTATCATTATAGCTTTGTAATGGACAACTCATTCAAGTATGAGTTGGGTGAAAAATGTACATAATGGTTTCAAATTTTACAATTTTAATCCATAATCGGTGAGTTTTGGGTGGGATCGTAGGATTAATGTTTTCACAAAATATCATGGGAATGGTTCTCTGAAGTTGTGTTGAATGTACCATTATGGTAGAGATGATATTGTGAATGACCTAATCCCATAAGATGATTGAAATGTTGCTAAATCATGGTAAGGTATTGAGAATAATTGTGCATGGATCATATTCTACTATACACACCATTATATAGAATCTTTGGTTACTACTCTTAGATATGATCATTCACTATCAAGACATTGTCCTGAGTATGATGAGACAGAATCAACCTTATGTCGAGATCATATTTTTAATTTTTTTCTAGGATTGGAAGTGGAATTTGTTGAAATTTTCCTTGAGGAGCATTGGATGTAATACATATGGTGGGGACTGAACCATTGGTTGTTTGAGTGTGGTGACCATAATTTTAAATAG
Organism: Viscum album; assembly: GCA_963277665.1. Lineage (NCBI taxonomy): Eukaryota > Viridiplantae > Streptophyta > Magnoliopsida > Santalales > Viscaceae > Viscum > Viscum album. The sequence goes on from OY728140.1 coordinate 1,107,885,251, forward strand.
ATCCTCACTATTTTAAATGGTTTGTTGGGATCAAATTTTTGTTTTGAGATGATAATATGGGTATTCCAATGTTAAGGAGTACCAAATCAGTCGTAGTTAAATGTCTCCCATATAAGTGATTTTTGTGGATGATATGAAACTATTAATTGTTAAATCTATATTACTTTTTATCAATAATTCTTGGGTTTATATCATAACTTCTAGTCTTACAATCAAAGATCTTAAGTATGAGAAGGCTTGTGTTGGGGAGACATTAAGGACTTGTGTTTCTCTTGAATGAATTTTATAGTATGAATTTTAATTTTTTCTATTAGATGCTTAAAAGAAGTAATACAATCATGTAAATTAGAATAAGATATCATCTAATTTTTATGACCCCATAGTTTGTCCCAGAAAAGGGTGTTTACCCTAGGACTATAATTTTGTGGATATTTGAGCCATTATAATTTTAGAAAAATAATTAATAATTAACTATAAATAAATATTAATTTACTCATTTAGGTTTTTTCAGCTATATCTATTCATCACAGGATTATATTTATATTCTATCTCTGACATTGAGTCTGGGAAATAGAATTTTTTCTAGGTGGGGCAAAAAATTGAGTTCGGTGATGGGGCTGGGTGGGGAACTTTTTTTTCATTTCTTTTTCTTTCTGTTTTCTTATTTTAATTTTCATTATTTTTGTTTACCTATTTGGATTCATACGCATGCCCAAGAGGATTCTTCTTCATTGTACGATTGAGAGAGAAAGGAGGGATATATATATATATATATATAGTTATAGGGGTGAGAGAGACATATAAATGAAGAGACGTACCATTTTAGGGATATCGACATGCTAGATTGATGTGCGATAATCATGGACAAAATATTTGATCAAACCATCAATGGTTTCCACCCAATAGTAGGCCTTTTTTAAATATAGATCCCTATAGATTTTCCATTTTATAAATTCAATCCCTTATTATGATTACTTATTTCCTTTTAGGGCTGATATGTTTATTCGGTGGTGAAAATGTGGTGCTTCAAGTATGATAGATTTTTCCATAGTTAAAACCATTATAATAGACGTGTCGTTCAGTGGGATGCATTTTTTGTTCATCGTATTTTGCGAAGATGAAGTTTTTTAGAGTACACACCATGTACTAGTACATGGAAATGTCACTGAGTACTCATCCTAGCTACCTGTATAAGGGTACACAGTAGTGTAGAGTATAGGACTAGAACCCGTGTTGGTAGAACACCGTGTATAAGTGCACGATCTCTCCAATTACATAGCCATGATAGTTGAGGGAGACAAGAGTGTACCCCATGAGAGGTACCCAAATTTTTCCCACCATACACGACATGTACCTAGGGAATTTTAACACCCAAGATGCTGAGAGTACATTCCCAAGAGAGACATTAGGAGTATAGGCTCTATACCTAGGGGGATATTCCATATACTTCCCCCGTGCAAATATTTTTTGGGTTTTTTTTTTATTTTTGACAAGAACTAGAATTTTAACATATAGTATTCCATTATGTGTATAATTTAATGTAGACAACAATATTAATACTTTGTATGTTTATTTTAGGACTCATGAGTTGCATTCCATCCGTTTTATGAAGGGAGAAGTTCATCATCCAAATGTGGTGTTTAGTGTCACTTTAGAGTGAGAACTATTCTGTTATAATCCATAAGATATATCTCATGACCTATGTTTTGTATATATTTGATGTGGACATATCCCTCTTGATATTTTCCCTTCTGTCCTAACATACTATGAGACTAGTTGTTGTCAAATATTCCATGTAAGAATCCTCGGTTAATGTTTCGACCTAATTGACCCCATATAGGTTTCCTCTATATCCTTTCAATATCAAGGATTCCATGTGGGATTATATGATTATATAATAATACATAGGGTCCCTTATATGATAAATTTACCACTTTATTGTCCATAGATCTTTAAAAGGATTCCTCAACCATTTCGTACAGTTATAGGGGGTCTCTATAGGATGAATTCATTGACGTATTGTTTGGAGGATTTGATGTAGTATTCCATTGCCTCTGTGAATTATTTTTATGGTCCCATTTTGGAATCCACTTTCATTATACTATGATGATTCATTAAAGTATTCCTCCTTTACCATTACAATTATTTATCCTTGGCAGGATGCCTTCATATGTGTCTTCATAAAGGTTCCTAAGTAGGATGCATCTTATACGATTGACTTGAGAGACCCAGTGGGTTCCCATTGTTAGAACCGACATGAGTTATTAAGTCGAATTTAGATATATATGGTAGCAATTGGAACCGTAGAACCATAATGAATGTGTAAGATTATGGGGTTGTGGTTGAAGTGTTGGTTTTATGCATTTTTCTGCCCCCAACTTTGTTTATGATTTCACCTGTTTGTTTCTGATGTAGTGATGTTAGGTATAGGTTCTACTTTTTTGGTGATTTTTTAGGCTATCATGAGTAATATTTCCTTATCTTTAGTATTCCTAGAGGTTATTATGGTGATCTATCATTTTTTTGATATTCCCAGATGTGCATTCCTGGTATTAGGATTATGTAACATGTTATTTCATATATTTACTAGTATACCTAGTGGTACTACCCTAGACATGGTTGTTTTGAATGTTCATATATATTTTTATTATTACATTGTTAGGATATCAAGAAGTTTTTCCTGGTATCCTGGTATTGAGCCTATTGTTATGATATATAGAGGTAGAATCCTAGGTAATTATACTTATGATTGATTTCACTCTCTTGAGTGATGAGGATGATTGTGGTCTCCAAAATCTAATTATATTCATGGATGATTATGTTATCATGAGGGATATGGATGATTATACACTCCCTAATTGGTTACATGACTACAGTGTTGATTGTGGCATCTTACATAATTGAATACCCAAACTGATTATGATCTTTTGAATGATATGGGTTATTACAATCCCTTTTACTAGAGACTCGGGGGGGGGGGATCTTGGCATATCACTAGTATGTTATCCTTTTAAATCTTCTAATGGTCATGCCATTAGGGGTTATCTGTGTTAAAAACATCATGACCACCAACAGACTGGGACATATGGCTCAAACATTATACAAGATTTAAGTTTTTGTTGCAGCATGGCCTCTATATGTGTGACCTATTACAATATATCAATATGTAATTTACTACAATCAAAAATTTCAGTGATTTGTGGTTATTATAGGTGAAACCAAGTGTTGGATGAGTATCCCCCTATGTTAATGTAGCTTACATAGAGACTTTTCTACTATTGGTCAAAGAAATTACATGCTAATTGGATTATGGACCTTGAGATCAACTTAATAATATATGAATTGATTGGTACCACATAAAGATCAATTACCTTCTACAAGATTTCTAGGAGATCAAGATTATAGACCCATGTGTCGACTATAGATGAATATTATGTCATTTCTTCTCCAAACTCATATATTTAATTCTTATATATATATATAGTTATGGGTTTATAAATATTTAAAAATATAGATATGGACATCCATGGGGGTGCTTTTCCCAGGGGACTAGGATTATAGACTCAAGGTTTGAATGAGGCCCAATGTTAATGGCTTTATATATCATTTTAGTTGGGTCTATGATAGAATATGTAGTTTCCTTTTTTTGCATAAACATAAAACTAAATACTTTATAGTTTCATCATTGGGAGTGGACTACTGCGATTATATCTCACCCATGTATGTACACCTCAATTATTTGTATATGTTATGTCTTTTTTTAAGTTGAGCATGAGTTTCGTGGTTGATAGGGATGAGGACCTGAGTTTTATTTTCATTAAAAATATATTGTCGGTTCTTGTCTTCATCTAGGAGATGTTTGATAGTTTCTGGAGATTGTGTATGTGTTATATATTAGTGTTAAAATTAGGGACCTATACTATTATTTCAAATTATTTTTTTACTCTTGTATATGTGCTGGCATCACAGTGTGTGACCATTTTTTCATGTATGACATTATTGTTCTGTATTTTATATCCTTTTCATTTATTATTAATACATGTTCTTTTTTAATTTACTTACTTCTTTAAAAAACTATTCATTTAATGTTTTGTATGTTACCTATCTATTGAAATTGTTTTCTTACTCTGGTATGAGGGAATAGTCACCAATCAATCACACCCTAGGATGTAAATTTTAGTTGTAGGCCTCTACTCTTCATGGAGGTGTGCTTAAGTCCTCATAACCCATCGGCTCAGAGAATAATTTTAGAGGTTTCCGGTTTATGATATCACAATTTTGAAAGTTGATGGGATATTGGTTTCATAAAAGGATAATGGATTTATGACATGTGATCCTTTATTTATCATGTTATCTTTATTGGATTAGTAAATTCCACCTATGAGACAGATCATGATTGTGAAGTGATGTGAAAGCACTTGGCAGTGGATGATTTACTCCCAATTTGTTTTTCAATTAATGATGATGACGTGACCATCATTCACAGGTGTTTAGTAATGCAAGATTCCATGAGGGAGGAGATGATGAAATACTATCATTCTTGAAAGTATATATTTTAGTCCAACATTAATAAAGATATACCATGTCATCTATTTTCAGTTATGATGTCCATGTATGATGAATGACACCATCATTTTTGTTTCATGATTCCATACTTGGTTGAGGATAAAGTTAGAGAACTAGAATACATGGGGTTTTCTTCAGAAACTTTTAGTGATTATTTGGGACTAAGATGTCATGATCATAGACATTGTAGTAGGTTTTCCTATGATAATGATGAGTTGTGATATATTTTATATCAGATGTTCAAAAGAAGAATGTGGTCCATTTCATTATAATTTTGTTGAGCCTTTAAGTGGAACAGTTTAGAAAATTATATATACTATATAATTTATCACATCATGAAGATACATTGAGAAGTATAATAGGTAGGGGCATTAATTTCACATTTTTATTTTTTGGTGGATTAAAAATTTCTTTTTTCAAATTGTATATTTGAACAAAGTATCATCTTCAAATTGATGGATAGTCCTAGAGGATGATATAGATATTAAATTATTATTATTTTGAATTTGTTCTGGACATTTCTTGTAGATTTTGATAATCACATATCCTTTCTTGAGTTTCTATATATAAATATATTCAAGTATTCTATTTATATGGTACATTTTAATGTAAATTATGGTCATAAATGTCTCTCATCACTATTTTGCAATGGGGCTGATGATGTTTTGATTTTGGGGATAAGTTTATTACATGAGACCTTCTTAAAAGTTATTAGTCACCACATAGAGTATAAGGAAATAATATAACGATTAGAAACTGTGATATGTGTAGTTTATTATGGGAAATTGATTTTTCTTATGGGTTACACCTCAAATTTGTTAGATATATTTTTTAATTAATGGGCTGACAATAGAAAGTTTTGTTGGACCCTTTGAGTTTACAAAGCATATTGGGATAATGTCCTACAATTTTAATTACCCAATAGGGTATAAAGGTATACATGATGTGTTCTATATTTTTTATTTTTGGTGTTAAATTACAAATCCTAAAAATGTAATTGACTGTGTTGACATCAAACAAGAGCCTAACACATTTTTTGTGGAGTTCCTAGTGCAGATCATAGAATGAAGAGATTATGTGTGCCAATTTATGATGGTGGAACATTTCAGCATCCAAGGGTTTTATAAATGTATACAAAAAGTTACTTTGGTGTATAAATCAGATGTCTGATCTCAATGGACCATGTTTTTTTAGTTGGAAGTATTGATTAAAGAGAGAATTCATTAGAGTGGGATATTACAATGGATTATAATTTGTTTAAGTAGTTTATACCTTTCTTTAAAAACATATTTATGTATTTTTTGATGTAGTTTTTTATGTGATGTTTAAAGAAACATCTGGTTGGACTTGTAGGTTTCTGGAATCCGTAAATGTGATTCATAATTGGGGAATAGTTATGGGGAACTAGGAAACACTCTCTAAGAAACTGTTTGGATTATTTAGAGAGGAAAATTAGGGGAAATAGTTTTCATAATGTTAGAACTACAAAAGGACCATTTCATAGAAAACTATATATTTTTAAATAATGTTGAAATAATTTTTAACTCAATATTTACCAAACAATGTAGACAAACCATGTGGGTACAGAAAGTAATTGAAAATCATCACATGATTGGTGAATGGTTTGGTAAATATTGTTAGCAAACCATGAGAGCCATATTTGTAAATTTGAAAATTGTATTTTTTGACTGGTCCCCTCTTAAATCCATCCTTTATTATCTTATTCATTTGAACTCAAATCAATGGAATATAGTAGTTTTTCATGTATATTATTCACTCTCTAAACTCTAAATGTGATCAATATATTGAACTAAAACATGTTGATTAATGTTAAGTGGTTTTTTCTTCCTTTATTCTACACATTTTCTCTTTATCAGCTCATTATCTCCTGAAATGAGACATAGATCAAATCTACATTTTATTTTCTTTCGTATTACATCATTACCGAATAAATAATTATTTGTTTTATGGATAATCTCTAGATCTACAGAATTGAAATCCCATTATCAATAGGATGTAGATATACCATTTCTAATGAATCCCTTTTTGTATGTTAATGGGGATTTTATTCATTGTCATGATTCCTTATTTGGATTCATATCCTAGAGGTTTTATGTTTGTGTATTATATTTTTTGAACTATATTTTAGTTAATGGGTGTTATATTAGAGTCACCTAGTAACATATTCTAGAAATTTCACCAAAATGCTAAATTTAGGATGTACATTTGATATTGAGAATTTGTATACAGTTTTTTTATATTATCAGCATGTTTACATATTTATATCTACATAATATTTCATAATTTGAAATGATAGGGTGGATGGTTAGCCTATGAGTACATTTTTCATTGTGGAATATGTGTTCCTTTCTATGTCCCAACTTTTACGTGGTTATTTCATAATAATGCATCATTTGATATTCCACTCATTTATTTTACTGTGTTTCCCCATACTTATTAATTGTTCAATTTTATTTTCAATATTTATTATAATATAATTGTTCAATATTATTTCATTAATTAATGTTTTTTTCAAATCCAATGGAAGCATATCTCAATATTCTCGTTCACATATATCAATAATATACTTATTTAGTTAATTAGAGGGGGGTTTCATATGACATGAATATTTGGATGTGGATCAAAATATTATGGGTTATTCCTAATCACTATGTGTGAATATCCCATTAGATAAGAACTCCATACGCCTTTAGAAGATTGACCATAGGCCTAAATGATTTACTTGTGAGTAACATCATTGCATATGTATAGGGTTCCATTGTTTGTATAAGGCCCCAGCCTTAAACCTTACTTAATATTGAGTTAATACAAGATTACACATTGAGGATATTTTCAGGTTTATAATTTTAGAGAATTAGATCATAAAACTTGCATTACATTCCACATTTAAACAAAGTGGTTACATAAAAGACAGTATTCATTCTTCCCATCAATGGAAACATATTTAAAAAAAACATGGATTCTTTCTTGACACATAATTGACACTATCATCACATCACGTACCTTTCCCTTGACCAGTGAAAAACATTTCAAAAACGTGGGATGAGCATAAAAATCTCAATAAGGGTTATAAAAAATATGGAAAGGAAACATGAGTTCATATATACATAAGAATGAAATCATACTTTACCCATAAAACATAGGCACTTTAACATACCTCATCAAATCATGAATAAAACATAGAAATAATAAGACATAAAAGGTAACTTGAGGCATTCATAACATTATTACGTAGGGAGTAACCCTCTTGGTTACGTTTTGGAATACCCATTACAGTATATTCCCTAAATCTCTTCGGAGAAACCTTGACGTTTCACTCCTTCACGTTACCCAATGCATTGGAGAGCTATATCGGGCTCACCCGTCCTTAGTTTATCATGGAACCACCCGTCTTCATAACAATGCCCAAGAACCATAACATGATCTTATCACATAAAACATGCATAAAGGAAACATAACATTTCCACCTTTCAATAACAAGATATAAATACAACACATTGATATAAATACATTATGAAAACCATTTTCAATACCTAAATAAAAGAAAAGTAAAACATGGTATTTATTTTTCTTTTAAAAAGATGGTATGGCTTGTAGAGGAAGCTGAAACTCAAATAATGGTCACGACGGTGGAGAAGTCGTTGTCGCCACATACGTATGACAAAAACATCCCCTTTTGCCATTTAATAAACACTTCGTATAAATAAGATTCCTTTCGAATAAACTTAAAAGTCAAAGGGGTTTATACACCGTATAAAAGAAGGTTGTGTATAAAACAGAATATGCCTCAATGAAAGGATATTGAGACGAAGTCCCTTACAAAGACGGTATCCTTGGTTTACGGATAAATCAATTACTTAATTATGTGTGACAAAATAATACACCAAATATAAGTGGATATTAAGTGTAAAATAATCAAATGACATTCACACATATTCAAAGGATGACATATTCAATAACTACATGTTGAACCCAAAGAAATCGAAATTGGGTTAAGAAGTTCCCTTGACAGCCTAATGGCGTCACATCAAAAAAAGGGTATCTCATCACTTGAACATAAAATTTAAATCAACAAGGATATATGAGAACATATCCCCATATAACAATATGTAAATTAAAATACCCAACAAAATAAGTCTTTTAAAAAGAGGAGGGTGAAAGGTTCCCTTACCGACATGGGTATCTTTCGAAACATACACCCCCTGAAAGAAGGACAATACAACATTGATGTAAATACTCATAAATGAAAGAATATTACACAATGAGTAAAATAATGGTCTGCACATACACCAATAGAAGGAAATTGTGTCAAATGTAGCATAAATCTCACAGGAATAAAAGTGAGATGAAAAATCCCTTACGAAAACTCGGCAGCCTAACGACGCCACATAAAACTTCCAAAATGGATTGATGAGAGAAAGTAGGGTCTCTCATCATATTAACATAAAGTTTACATAAAGTGGAATATAAAAGAACATCCCCCAACATAACAAAGAGGATCTTAAAAGAAGTGACAAAACGGAGAGTACTTAAAAAGAAAGAGAGAGGTTAGATCTCTTATGAAAATTCGGCAGCCTAATGGCGCCACCCAAAACATCCAAAATGGATTGATGAGAGAGAATAGGGTCTCTCATCATATGAAAAATAAAAATTACAGTAAGAGTAATATAAAAGAACATCCCAATAACAAGCAAGATGATCTTTAAAAGGAATGATATAAAAGAGCGTACTTAAAAATAAAGATAGGAGTATGATCCCTTACCTCGGGTCCGACTTGACTCGATCATTCTTTAACGTCCAGAATAATAAACTTGAGTTAATTTCTAATTGATTAAGAACCTTTTTAAAGCCTATTATTCCATTTATATAACTTATTTCCATGTTATAAACATTATGTAATCATTAAGTTAATAATGTTTGTTTTGTCGATATTTTGTTCTTAAGTCGAAAGTGGACTTCTTACAATTACATGTTGTTCATGTGGTGAAAGGTTCTTTATATCCAGAATGACATTCCTGATTTGGATATCATATATATCATATATATCCAGCATATACATGTATTTATAATATCACATAATCATTTAGAGGAAATAAATGAAATGCACCGTTCATGGAGACGGTAAGCCGTACGTACGCATGAACGATACTTTCATTTCTATGTCATATTAATGGAATTAAAACTATATGAGAGGTATGTATATTTTAATTCCAGAATTATATTAATCATTTAGATGTAACATACATCATATATATCCATTATATATATTTACTCATTATAATACATTACATGTGGGGATAAGAAATGAAATGCACCGTTCCTGGAGACGGTAAGCCGTACGTACACATGAACGCTAATTTCATTTCTATCTCATACTTTAATGGAAAGAAAATAATAATGATATAAAGTTATACTATAATTCCAGTATAAAATCATATATAATAACTTTAAATCCATCCTTTATACGTCCCACATATGGCATTAACGAATCACATCACTTTGAGGGGGCGGTAGTCCGCACTTCCTTAAATGAAGATATCGCGTTTACCCATAACGGAAACCATAAAGGTATGCCATAAATGAAAAATACAGAAGATTAAGTAAAACAGAAACATATTATATATCATATATAAGTATAGTGTCATCTTAATGGCCACCTTTGAAGGTGTTAAAAGAATGTTGAACAATCATCATTTCGGGAGGTAGAAATTCGCCATCCACGGAAACAGTATGTTCTTTAACCATTAGATGTAGGTGTGTGTAAGTGTAGCTCAAATACTTCTTATAACAACATCCTAGTATATTCAAGATAATTTATTTGTTACAAACGAAATGAATAAAAAGATTTTAGGGGGTTGGAGAAGCAAAATAAAACAAAAGGACTCAAGTGAAGACATTACCTTAAAATCGAGTAACTCTCTTAGATTTGTGCTCAAAGGCTTCCTTGGGAAGACTTATGCCCAATGTGAGGCTTCAAGGAGTAAGAGAGGGATGTGGAGAGACAAAATGGGCAGGTTTTTGCTGAGAAAAAGGCTTTTGAATTGTGGGTAAGGAGGTAGAGGTGGGGCCTTTTATAAGAGGAGAGGAGGGGCACTCTTGTAAAGTTACAAAATAATACTTTATTTTCAAAAGAGTTTCTGATTTTAAACGTCCCACATTGATGTATTTTGAGTATAAGGTGATAAGGGTTCGAAATACACTCATCCAATAGGTTTTGGACATGTGTAGGACTTAGATATTACACTATCTTTCCATTTTATTTAAATCGTTAAATAATGAGGTCATCACTGCATCATCATGATGTCTTAAATAATTTAATTTATTTAATGTCTAAAAATTATAAAAAAACAAATATGGTGTATCAAATCTTTTTATCTTTCCAATGACTATTTATAGTCAAAAATACGACTTTTATAACCCCATGTAAAAATTGTTTTAGTAAAACATCTCATGTTTGTGTCATTTTTACTTTAACATTAAATAAAATGATATTTATGTCATTTCCCAACCAATGTGGCTCCATGGGGTCCCCAAGTTGACCCATGGATTTTATTGGTCGGCCATGACACATCCAATGAGGTTATGATATGTGTCTAGGTCATTTCATTTTATTAAAACATTATTCTTACCATAAACTACAATAATTACCTCTAATCGTGATTTAAAACTTAATAAGTTACTATTCACCAAAAAATTATTTTTATCCCATTGAACCAAATTTTACTTATTAATGACAACCATGTCTATGGGATTTTTGAAATTCAAAATACAAAGATTCCAAATTTTCATTTAAACGGAAAAATCAGTTTTTATAAGTACCACTTAGTGGTTTCACTATTCATCAAAAATTGAAGTTTTTCAGAAAAATCCCAAAAATTCACCATAAGATATATTTGATATTCCGAATTCAAAAATGAAGTCTATTTTACAAAATTCAAAACATATAAGTCACATTAATTAATTTAATAATTAATTCCCACTGTCAGAGCAAATAGCGTGTTTTTATGAAACAATAAGTATCAATAGATTGAGTTTAAGTCTGATTTCAAGGTGAAATTAATTCCAACGACAACTATTGGATTTAATGGTAAAAATATATTCTAATTTCACTTTAAAACAAATTAAAAAGATAATATAATCATATAAATAAATTATATTAAAAATAGGTTTTGAATTAAAATACAACATTTTACACTATTCATTAAAAATGAACTTTATCGGAAAGATACCAAAAATTTACACAAAGTAAATTTTGATGTCTGAATTCTTAAGAAGAGTTTTATTTGGTCCAATAGAATGTATAAGAGTGAACAAAACTATATTTAATGACGGTTTTCCATCAAAAGGCGATAAGTGAACCTTTAGTGAAAACTAGGGCATATACGCCGAAAATTGAATTCTTTCCGTATTTTAAGCCTTTATATTTTATTGGATAAAATTAAAAACATTTAAAAACATATATAATCATATTTTAGTTATTTCTATCCATCCCCGCCAATACAATGACTACATGTTAACTACCATTTAAAATAATATTATTTTATTATTAGAGTGCAACGTAAGATTCTCAAGAAACTCGTTGTTACGTGTTGGGTATGCCATCGAGCATAGAGTCCCCTTTAAGTCATATTAATATTTTATTCACAAATATGGATAAATATAAAGATGTCATATTATTTATTTACCTGGGGTGTTACATCCTTCCCCCCTTTTGGGAATTGCGTCCTCGCAATTTTAAAATTGGGCTTGGAAGAATCCTTGAAAGTCCCACATTGGAACAAGAGTCGGTAAAACAATCACTTTAAAATAAAGAAAGATAAGTACAAAGGTCACCCGAGTTAACCAATACTAGGATTAAAAGTATGAAAATATGGACATGGAGGAAAAAAAACAAAGGGTCATGTTCTGATGGAGAGTGATAGAAAAAATGTTTAGGAGAAAGTTAACCACAAGAAAATCACAAACTTGTGATGGGTTAAACGGTATTCGGTTCCCTAGTAGGAAAAGTTAATAGACAAAATTTTTGTTTTAAGTTACTTTTTATTGAGGAATTTATTCATAAGGAAACATAATCACTTATCATGTTGACTTTCAACTTTTATTAGATTCCTTACACAAACTCATATTTTCTCCAAAAGACGAGTATTTAGGAAGACTTGTTCACATTAAGAGTACTATAATCAACTTCTAGAGAATCACCTAATCCACAAAAGAGAACTATATACTTCCCATGTCTTTAGACCTTAACCAAAACCAAAACCAAAAAGGTTAGTACAAGATCAGATAATCCAAAAAAGGATAACCTTTTATGAAAAGAAAATCTATGCTGAATCTCCAAAATTTGTCCAACAAAACCCAAAGTTCAATGAGGACCATTCGATAAACAATTTGTCCATAAAATTCTTCAAAGTAAACCAAACTAAGGTTGAAACCCAAATATTTTAAGGATTTACTCACATAGTCTTCCAAGTTAAATCGTAACATTTATCCCCAAACAACATCAGTTGCTCTTAATGTCTCGTATTGAAAAGTAATTAACCTAATCACATATCCTCCACGATAGGTTAATAAATTTCCATAGATAACCCAAAATCAACTTACTCTTAATTCATAAAATCATCTAACTAAAAATAATCAGTCAAACTAACTAGGGACTTCATGTAGTCCAGTGGTAGGTGATAAATACCAGTCGCACTTTGGTTGTGGGTTCGATTGCCGCAGCATTGTCCGACGCGATGGGTAGTCACACGGTCTGCGTGTTGTCCTTTTTCCAAAACTATATAATTCTCAAATCATTCCACAAAAAGGGATAAAATCATCAAAAAAACCATAACATAATTTAACCACAATTTTATCTCATGCCTTTCACTTCAATCATAACATATAGTAACCCATAATTACCTCAAAAGTAAGGATCATATAAACCCAAATGGTTCTTTATAACTATGTCCACAAAAGAAAAGATAACTATTCCTTGAATAAAATTTTCATATATTAAACATCAGGGTTACACATAATATAAAAAGTCTTCTAATGTAACCCCATCATCAAAAGAGACTTAATACTCTTAATAATTTCACCATAACTCTTGAAGCCCTTATATGTTGACATCTTACTCATTCAACATTCTTCATGATCCATTAACCATTCCTTTCCAACTTATTCCGAAATACCTCTTTCCTACAAACAAAATCATGAATCAAATCCTAAGATTCCAAAATAAGAAAACAATATTTATGAAATAATACATACCTTTGATTGGTCACTATCAGTATCTTCATCCTCAATCAGAATGGCATTAGGTATTGGTAAATGAACATTTGTACACTCTTGGTGATCCCATTCACGAAACGTTTTCATAGTACATGTGTTTGAATAATGACTATGCACACCACATTTAAAACATTCAATTGATCCCTCCGAAAGAACTTCTTTCCCTTTCCTTGAGTCAACTGGATGCTTCATTTTTCCATGGCAGGTTCTTGCTTTATGACCTTCATTTCCACATCTATAATATATTTCTGTCCCTTTGAAACATTTTCCTAGGTGTTTCTTTCGACATTTTTGACACATAAGTTTTTGAACACACTTACATGTATGATTATTACCTGTAGTTCCGTAGGGATTTGTTTCTCACATATATGATGCCTTAGAGAAATCACCAAGGTTTAGGTGTTCAATCATGACTCCAGATAGTTGGTTGAGGATAATCACAAGAGTTCTCATTGCAACTCCCATATCATTCCGTTGCTTGCTCAAAAAACTATCATAGTTTCCTTCACATCCACTGTTACTTTGGTGCCTGCTAGATCCAGCCATTTACTAAAACCAAGAAGGTTAGTGTGAGTATATCAACAAAACCATAATGTACTAATGAGGAAGATAAACACTAAGATATACTTACTCATTCACTTTATCTAAAACTAGGACTCTTTCTGAAATCCTAACCATTATGGTAATGTCACTTATGCTTAAAGAATACCCTAACCTCTAAAGTTATCTAAACCGACCTTTGATACCAACTATAAGGCCCCAGCCTTAAACCTTACTTAATCTTGAGTTAATACAAGATTACACATTAAGGATCTTTTCAGGTTTTAGAGTTTTAGAGAATTAGATCATAAAACTTGCATTACATTCCACATTTAAACAAAGTGGTTACATAAAAGACAGTATTCATTCTTCCCATCAATGAAAAAATATTTAAAATATTACATGGATTCTTTTATGACACATCCTTGACACTATCATCACTTCACGTACCTTTCCCTTGACCTGTGAAAAACATTTCAAAAACTTGGGATGAGCATAAAAAGCTCAATAAGCGTTATAAAAAATATGGAAAGGAAACATGAGTTCATATATACATAAGAATGAAATCATACTTTACCCATAAAACATAGGCACTTTAACATACCTCATCAAATCATGAATAAAACATAGAAATCATAAGACATAAAAGGTAACTTGAGGCATTCATAACATTCTTACGTAGGGAGTAACCCTCTTGGTCATGTTTTGGAATACCCATCAAAGTATATTCCCTAAATCTCTTCGGATAAACCTTAACGTTTCACTCCTTCGCATTACCCAATGCATTGGAGAGCTATATTGGGCTCACCCGCCCTTAGTTTATCACGGAACCACCCTTCTTCATAACAATGCCCAAGAACCATAACATAATCTTATCACATAAAACATGCATAAAGGAAACATAACAATTCCACCTTTCAATAAAAAGATATCAATACAACACATTGATATAAATACATTATGAAAACCATTTTCAATAGAAAAATAAAAGAAAAGTAAAACAGGGTATTTATTTTTCTTTTAAAAAGATGGTATGGCTTGTAGAGGAAGCCGAAACTCAAATAATGGTCACGACGGCGGAGAAGTCGTTGTCGCCACATACGTACGACAAAAACATTCCCTTTTGTCATTTAATAAACACTTCATATAAAAAAGATTCATTTTGAATAAACGTAAAAGTCAAAGGGGTGTATACACCGTATAAAAGAAGGTTGTTAATAAAACAGAATATGCCTCAATGAAAGGAGATTGAGATGAAGTCCCTTACAAAGAAGGTATCCTTGGTTTAATGATAAATCAATTACATAATTATGTGTGACAAACAAATACACCAAATATAAGTGTATATTAAGTGTAAAATAATCAAATTTCGTTCACACATATTCAAAGGATGACATATTCAATAACTACATGTTGAACCAAAAGAAATCGAAATTAGGTTAAGAAGTTCCCTTGACAGCCTAACGACGTCACATCAAAAAGGGTATCTCATAACTTGGACATAAAATTTACATCAATAAGGATATA
This sequence comes from Viscum album, assembly GCA_963277665.1. Classification (NCBI taxonomy): domain Eukaryota; kingdom Viridiplantae; phylum Streptophyta; class Magnoliopsida; order Santalales; family Viscaceae; genus Viscum; species Viscum album. The sequence continues at coordinate 1,107,901,178 of OY728140.1, forward strand.
TGAGAACATATCCCCACATAACAATATGAAAATTAAAATACCCAACAAAAGAAGTCTTTTAAAAAGAGGAGGGTGAAAGGTTCCCTTACCGACATGGGTATCTTTCGAAACATATGCCCCGTGAAAGAAGGACAATACAACATTGATGTAAATACTCATAAATGACAGAATATTACACAATGAGTAAAATAATGGTCAGTACATACACCACTCAATGGAAATTGTGGGAAATGTAGCATAAATCTCACAGGAATAAAAGTGAGATGAAAAATCCCTTACGAAAACTCGGCAGCCTAACGACGCCACTTAAAACTTCAAAAATGGATTGATGAGAGAAATTAGGGTCTCTCGTCATATTAACATAATGTTTACAGAAAGTGGAATATAAAATAGCATCCCCCAACATAAAAAATAGGATCATAAAATAAGTGACAAAAAGGAGATTACTTAAAAAGAAAGAGAGAGGTTAGATCTCTTACGAAAATTTGGCAGCCTAATGGCGCCACCCAAAACTCCCAAAATGGATTGATGAGAGAGAATAGGGTCTCTCATCATATGAACAATAAAAATTATAGTAAGAGTAATATAAAAGAACATCCCAATAAAAAGCAAGATGAGCTTTAAAAAGAATGATATAAAAGAGCGTACTTAAAAAGAAAGAGAGGAGTAGGATCCCTTACCTCGGGTCTGACTTGACTCGATCATTCTTTAATGTCCTGAATAATAAACTTGAGTTAATTTCTACTTGATTAGGAACCTTTTTAAAGCCTATTATTCCTTTTATATTACTTATTTCCATGTTATAAACATTACGCAATCATTAAGTTAATAATGTTTGTTTTGTCGATATTTGGTTCTTAAGTCGAAAGTGGACTTCTTACAATTACATATTGTTCATGTGGTGAAAGGTTCTTTATATCCAGAATGAAATTCCTGATTTGGATATCATATATATCATATATATCTAGAATATACATTTATTTATAATATCACATAATCATTTATAGGAAAGAAATGAAATGCACCGTTCATGGAGACGGTAAGCCGTATGTATGCATGAATGCTACTTTCATTTCTATGTCATATTAATGGAATTAAAACTATATGATAGGTATGTATATTTTAATTCCAGAATTATATTAATCATTTATATGTAACATACATCATATATATCCATTATATATATGTACTCATTATAATACATTACATGTGGGGATAAGAAATTAAATGCACCGTTCATGGAGACGGTAAGCCGTACGTACGCATGAACGCTACTTTAATTTCTATCTCATACTTTAATGGAAAGAAAATAATAATGATATAAAGTTATATTGTAATTCCAGTATAACATCATATATAGTAACTTTAAATACATACTTTATACGTCCCACATATGGCATTAACAAATCACATCACTTTGAGTGGGCGGTAGTCTGCACTTCCTTAAATGAAGATATCGCGTTTACCCATAATGGAAACCATAAAGGTATGACATAAATGAAAAATACAGAAGATTAAGTAAAACATAAACATATTATATATCATATATATGTATAGTGTCATCTTAATGGCCACCTTTTAAGGTTTTAAAATAATGTTGAACAATCATCGTTTCGGGAGGCAGAAATTCTCCATCCACGGAAACAGTGTGTTCATTAACCATTAGATGTAGGTGTGTGTATGTGTAGCTCGAATACTTTATATAAAAACATCCTAGTATATTTAAGATACTGGAGTTGTTACAAAAGAAATGAATAAAAAGAGTTTAGGGGGTTGGAGAAGCAAAATAAAACAAAATGACTCAAGTGAAGACATTACATTAAAATCTGGTAACTCTCTTAGATTTGAGCTCAAAGGCTTACTTGGGAAGATTTCTGCCCAATGTGAGGCTTCAGGGAGTAAAAGAGGGATGGTTAGAGACACAATTGGAAGGGGTTGGCCGAGCCAAAGGCTTTTTATGTGTGGGTAAGGAGGTAGAGGTGGGGGCCTTTTATAAGAGGAGAGGATGGGCACTCTTGTAAAGTTACAAAATGATACTTTATTTTCAAAAGAGTTTCGAATTTTAAAGGTCCCACATTGATTTATTTCGAGGATAAGGTGATAAGGGTTCTAAATCCACTCATCCAATAGGTTTTGGACATGTTTAGGTCTTAGATATTACATTATCTTTCCATTTTATTTAAATCGTTAAATAATGAGGTCATCGCTGCATCATCATGATGTCATAAATAAGTTAATTTATTTAATGTATAAAAATTATAAATAAACTAATATGATGTAGGAAATATTTTTATCTTTCCAATGACTATTTATAGTCAAAAATATGACTTGTATAACCCCATGTAAAAATTGTTTTAGTAAAACATCTCATGTTTGTGTTATTTTCACTTTAACATTAAATAAAATGATATTTATGTCATTTCCCATCCAAAGTGGCTCCATGGGGTCCCCAAGTTGACCCATGGATTTTCTTGGTCGTACATGACACATCCAATGAGGGTAGGACATGTGTCTAGGTAATTTCATTTTATTAAAACATTATTCTTACCATAAACTACACTAATTACCTCTAATCGCGATTAAAAACTTAATAAGTTAGTATTCACCAAAAAATTATTTTTATCCCATTGAACCACATTTTACTTATTAATGACAACCATTTCTGTCAGATTTTTGAAATTCAAAATAAAAAGATGTCAAATTTTCATTTAAATGGAAATATCAGTTTTTATAAGTACCACTTAGTGGTTTCACTATTCATCAAAAATTGAAGTTTTTCAGAAAAATCACAAAAATTCACCCTAAGCTATATTTTATAATCCAAATTCAAAAATGAAGTCTATTTTACAAAATTCAAAACATATAATTCATATTAATTAATTTAATAATTAATTCCCGCTGTCAGAGCAAATAGCGTGTTTTTATGAAACAATAAGTATCAAAAGATTGACACTAGTTTAAGTCTGATTTCAATGTGAAATTAATTCCAACGACCACTATTGGATTTAATGGTAAATATATATTCTAATTTCACTTTAAAACCAATTCAAAATATAATCTAATCATATAAATAAATTAGACTAAAAAAAGGTTTTGAATTAAAATACAACATTTTACACTATTCATTAAAAAATGAACTTTATTGGAAAGATACCAAAAATTTACACAAAGTAAATTTTGATGTCCCAATTCTTAAGAAAAGTTTTATTTGGTCCAATATAATGTATAAGAGTGAAAAAAACTATATTTAATGATGGTTCGCCATCAAAAGGCGATAAGTGAACCTTTAGTGAAAACTAGGGCATATACGCCGAAAATTGAATTCTTTCCATATTTTAAGCCTTTATATTTTATTGGATAAAAGTAAAAACATTTAAAAACATATATAATCATATTTTAGTTATTTATATCCACCCCCTCCAATACAACGGCTATATGTTAACTACCATTTAAAATAATATTATTTTATTATTAGAGAGCAACGTAAGATTCCCAAGAAACTCGTTGTTGCGTGTTGGGTACGCCATCGAGCATAGCATCCCCTTTAAGTCATATTAATATTTTATTCACAAATATGGATAAATATAAATATTTCATATTATTTATTTACCTGGGGTGTTACAGTTTGAGCATGTCGAGCATGTGTACCATTATCGGGGAGAAAGTAGTCATGGGACATGGGTATAATTTTTCATAAATAATGGGTGTCAAATTTTCCCATTAATTTGTAATTTATATTGTCTTTAAAGTAGTGAGGTGTTACATTAAATTACCTATGTTTGGATATAATTACTTATAATATTCATCCGACATGGAACAAAAGACGGTATGGATGTGGTTCCTTTCATCATAATTAGCTCATTATCACTAATTATATGGTTTATTTTATTATTATATGTGACGATACCATTGCATAATTTCAAACAACTATTTGTAAATGTGAACATATATAAAGGAATAATTATTGGCATCCTACTTCGTTTATACTCATAACATGAATGTGAATCTAGGTAAACATGCAAACTTCATGACAACAAATACAGGGAAGGGAATGTACCATGTATTATATTTAATAAAGGATTAAATTATAGCATAGACATAGTATCAATATGGACTCCAAATAGATAACAAAACATATTTGATTAATATTTTCTAGTTTTCCTACTTTTAATTCTTGAACTTCCACAATAGGGGTCTACTTCTTCTTAATAAAATACCTGGCCTGACTTTTACTACAAAGAAGTTACATGTTATCATCTATTATGTTATTTAGTTACATTATGATTATTTTTAATTTTCTAGTAATAAATATGATTATTGATGGTATATTCCCTCCACATCACTTCATACACATACCACTATTCGACATCCAAATTAGTATAGGGTGTTGTGAATGAATTTATGTGCCACATTTTCATATACCCATGATTTAAGATTGAATTTTAAAACCATTATTCTCTATGTTTAATTGTATTTCTTATGTACATTGTAAAAAAATCACAATATATTATTTCATTTTTTACTTAATTCCAGAAAAAACATGGAATTTTTTTAAAATACCACATTATTATTCATGATCTTATTTATGTATATCTTTAACACATAATTATCATAAAAAACTTATTCATTTAAATATTTCATGGTTTTTAAGTATTTTGAAATAAGATATAATTTTGGAACAATGTTTAAAAAATTATAGTATTTTAGAACATTATCTAGAAAATAAAATTAGCGTTGGAGCTCATGAATGGATTTTAGATTATATATTATTCTTTAATAACATCCATTATGCTTTGAGAATTACATTAAAGATGGTTGGATGAAATTTTAGGATAATTAGAAATGATATAATGATGCATGAGAAATAATAGTGTAATAAACATTTTCACACCATTAATGATGTTATGAATAGGTAACCTAGAAGATTTTTTAAGAGTCCAGACCTTAATAATGTTTTTTCTTCATCATTGTAGTGCATTCACCGAGATGTGTAACCCATGAGAATATCCTGTCGATATGGATGAATTGGGTGATTAATTCTCACCACATTGTAGGATATCATACCATAATATCTATTAGACTATATATGAGAAATTTTACATCACAATTCAATATTTGTCCATGAATCTTTAGCGTACCTCAGGAAATAAATGGTTCAAAATGATCATATTATAGACTATTCTACCACATTTGATCTTGATTGGACTAGTGATATTTGAGTAGATCTACTTGATGATTTTAGGGATTTGATTATAAAACGACATATTGATTTTTTAGAGTATCTAATAGATGAATAAAATCATGCTATAATTTATATATTTATTCTACAAATTGGTCATTTTTACATTACATCAAAACATAAAATATTTTATATGATATGGGAGATTGGATATCATAATTTTCATTTAATTAATATGTTATTAATTGTTTGGAGATAAAATATATAACTGACTTATAAAAGGGATAAGTAAGATTTTGAAAAATAAAATAAAATATATTAATGGAACTATGAAAGATTTTGGAAAAAGATATCACAAAACACATCATACAGAACAACTACATATAAATTTCTTAGTGAAGGGAGATTGAAATGAATAATAATGAAAATCTAACTCTTTTTATATTAAATTTAATAATATAAAATACACCATTATTTGTAGGGGATGATAATCTTGTTTATCTTCATTATAATAAATTGTTTGATTGAAATATATTTTATTCTTTATCACAAAAAATAGTTTATGGAGAGAAACTTTTAAGAAGTAACTTTGGGATTTAAAGGTTTAACTATTTAAAATGTTGTCGTCAGTAATGTGAGTATTGATTTCTATATTACATTAGAACATCACAATATTATACTCATTCAACTATCCCTTAAAATCTAATGAAGTAAAATTTATTTTCTTATTATTTTTATAATTCATGGTAACATTTAATTTTTGTGTAATCATAACGACGTTATATAGGACTTTCCAATATGAGAAAAATAGTATTTGAAGAAAATGATAAAATTATCATTTCCTAATTCACACCCCTCTTTGGGTGTGTTTGGAAAAAATTATTTTAATAAATGGTATTATAAAAACATAGTTATTCGTGTAAAATCATTCAAAAACATTTTATCAACTCGGAGGATATGATAAATATGAAAAGAGATCTATTGATTGATGGTTGTAATTAACAACTGTGGAGGAATTGAATGAGATTACATCTATATTCTCTCAAAAAATTTACTGAATATTTCTATATTTAATATATGTGAGTACTATTATATTTCATTCTTTGGTTGAATTATAAATGAAGTTTTTCAATACAGATAAAAAATTACTAAATTTTATATCTTGAAAATTTCTATATTTTATATATACATGTGTATATATATATATATATTAAAATGTTGAGTATTAGATTAGGAAATAAAATTATTTATATTTTTGAAAAGAAAAATTCAGGGGATTATAATGTGAAGGATGTGAATTTATAGTATCATTATAAAATTTTAATGATTTGAAAATGACAACAAATGAAAAAATTAATGTTTTAATCAATCGGATCATTGGTGTTCTTAGATTAATTCATGGACTCGGTATTGAGAAATATGATATTAATATTACAAATAAAATCAACCTATGATTTCCACCATTATATAATGAGAATTTATAAAACATTTTAGATGGGTATCATATATAATGAAGTATTAATGGTAATCATCGAGAAATTCATGTTCTTCTGATACAGGAAAGTGTGTCAAGAAAGTAACCAAAGATAAATAATTTAATTATATAGAGACTTTTAATTTTAATGAAAATCAAGATTAGTTAGAAGATAAAATGGATTTATTTTTATCTCTTGTGGTTAACAAATTGATATACAGAAAAGTTATTTTTTTTAGAAAAATTTTATTATCTTGTTTTTATTGTAGGATTTCAAGAATTATTATTATTATATATATGAAGATACATTAAGGAGAATAATTTTTGGAAGAATCATCCTAAAAACATTAAATATTTTTATATATAAATAAAACATTAAATCATGAATTCCATCTATAAATATGTATAAATGAATAAAATTGGTGAAAATAGAGGAACATAATGAGGCATAATGTTTTAAATAACGTGAAAATGAATTTAAATCTTATTTAGATAATGAGACCATGGTTTATATTTATAAATATTAATCAAAAATAGAAAACAAATCAATAATAAGGTATTATTGATTAGATGGTAGAGATTAGAGTAGAAAAAGATTTATATTCTAAATACATGAAAAATTAGAAGAATTCTATAATAGTAAATGAATAATTGAATTTTTTTATCTATCTAGAAGCTAAAAACGCTCAGTCGTATATGATTAGAGATATAAAGTGGTAACTAGAAAATCATCCAGTGATGTTTTGTAATTCAAGTAAAAATTGATGAGATGTTCTTGTGTAGTTTGATACATGAATTCAATCATAAATAATGAATTATGTATATATAAAATAACATAAAATAGATTGAGATTTATAAAAAATGACATGTTTTGTAGAACCCTTATGATTTTGTCTTGATTTTCTATAGAGTAGGACACTATTTTAGGTAATAGAATTAATAATCATAAAATATATTATATATTATATACATCAATGTGATTTGAATAATGACACAATTTTAAGCAATAGCTGATAGGTATTTTATCTTTGTTTCCTCATAATTATAGGATGTGATATACCATTTTCCTTAAAAAAGGAAAAAATAATGGAATATATCAATAAATTCCAAAGGAAATTTGAAATGGATATCAAATGGAAGATCATGAATATTTGATATAATAATATAAATGATTAATGTTTAATTTAGGTGAAAATTTATTAGTAGAATAATATGATCAATCTTGATCTTTCTTCAATGATAAAATCATAATAAAAATTAAGTGATAGAAAATATTATTTAGATGAGTAAAACAATATAAATGATATTCTTAGTCAATATTTCATTTATTGTCACTATTTTATGGATTAAATAAAAGTGAATATTGAAATTAAAAATAGACAATTACTATGTCATAGAGATGATTGTAATGTATATTGAATTTTATATCAATGGATGCACAACATAATAAATTTAATTTTTTTGGAAAAAATGCTACATACAAAATGAGAACTACATCTTGGAAATCTCATATCTTTGGCCAATGATGAATTCATATTAGCCAAATTTATCTTGAAAAAATATTAATAAATATTAAATAGAAGTTTCAAGGTAACTATAGAGTATATAAAATATAAAATAATTAAATAGAATAGATAAATAAAAATATAAAAAAAATTTGAAGAAATATTTGGTGAAGAATATGATGCCCACTCAAAATAAAATGTCCTTAAATGAATATCACAAAATAATGATTATAATTTTTCTTCTTATGAGTATTATTTTATTAAATAGAACCAACCATTTCCATGATTAATAAATTAAAGTGTTGATGATGATGAATTCGTTGTGATCAGTGCTGAATTTTCTATAACAAAACACTAATGAATGTTAAGTATAGAGAACACTAATCTATTGTATTATTTGGACCAGCCATTATTGTAGAAGGAAGAAAATTATGATTCATGGGATAAATATATAAATTAAGAAGAGTAAAAGTAGATAAATATTATACATGGGTGCTTATGAGATAAATAGGTGATTATAAGCTCAATGAAACTATATTTTTATTAAGAAATAAATACGATGAACATGATAACATGATTTAAAAAAGTCATGATTAGCATGAATTAGAAACCTAAATAATTAATTCATAGATGATGAATAAAATTTGAAACTAGTGGAATGATATGAGATGATTAAAATATTTTATGTCATCTAAATTAAAATAATATAAAATGTCTATTAAATGTATGTGAATATTTATTACTTTAATGGAGTCATCATGTTGTAAGGAAATAGAAATTCAACCTTTGATTTGAAAATTATAAATTATTCTATAAAGTTTTGTCAATTAAATATTAATATTTATAATTTCAAAAAAGTATAATTTTCATGTTCTATTTAATTAAACATATACATGACTGAGATATAACTTCATATAAATGTTGTTGATCACAAACCCTATCTAAAATCATTCATGGAATTGATGTTCATTATACCCATCAATTTTGAGTGTTTCATATTTTTTTGAATCTAAGATAAAATAAGTGACTAATTAATAAATTCAATTATATTAGATTTTTATCTATCAAAGATAATATAGATTATATATTTCTTTTAGTTTCTTGTTAATTAATAAAAGGAATACATATTTATTTCTCCAAAAAATACTTAATGAAGTTATAGAAGAATTTTTTATAAAAAAGAGAAACAAAAGTTTAAACACTAATAATAGTTGGAATGAAGATTTCGAAGCATAAAAGATTGATTTGTTATTGACACATTCTGTAATTGCATAAAGATTAGATGTTTTGTAAACATAATAGTAACAACTCAAACCCTGGGAAAGAAACTTGTTTGGAATCTAAGATTCAATTTTATATAAAGGAACAACATATCACTTATTTTAATAGAATTATGACGTATATTCAAGGTACTGTCAATTTTTGTTTAATTTATGATTTATTTTAGACAACAATTTAATATCTCATTCATATGTATTCTAGATTGAATGTATTATGAATAGAAAATAAAGTATTGTAGTTTCATTCCATTATGAAAGCATGTGTGTAAGATATATAGGAAATATTTGAAAATTATTTTTCTTAGTATCACAAAAGAAATAAATTTTTATCTAAAATTAATATACTCAGTTTTTGTTGTAATTAAATATCTGGTGGATAATGGTTATGATGTTATGGTGAAAAAAGAAATTTACTATGATAACAGGTGTGTAATTAAATTGATGAATAATGTAGTATTGTAATATTTTACTACACACATTAAAATTCAATGTCAAATCATTTAGAAAGATTTAGTGTGACATATAATAATGATTGAGTAATTTGAAAAAAATTAAAAAATGGTAAGCTATTCTCATATCACCATTGGTCACATCGATATTTAAGAATCATTCATAGAAACTATGTGTCTGAACACCTCTTATACTTAACGACAATGGATGATTCACTCTCAAAATATTACTTTAATCTTTTTTCATGGACATTAAACTAATGACTGATTATTAATTATCTGGTTTTATAGTTAAATAGGGTAAATAGAGAAAAAATAAGAATGGATTAGTGAAATTTATAAGTGAAATAGTAATTTTGTCTCTTTTCAAAAGTTGATGAAAGCCCATTGATTTAAACATTAAATAATAAGTGAGGTTGGAGAAAAATTATTATATCAAAGGGGTATTATACATTTCATATGGGGTTTTGGTATAATATAAATGTAAATGTATAATATATAATGATAATATAAATGATGTTCATAATTAAAAAATAAGGTGAGTTAGATGGTGATTAAAGGGTTAATAAAAAGTTGTTTCTTGGAACATGAGTAAAGAGGTATTCATGGTAATAATTGAATTTTATCTTGATCTCATAAATTCTATATTGAGAATTTCTCTAAATGATTTAAAGTAATGAAATATCCATTTTCTATTAATTTTATACTTTATTGATTTTTCACTTAACTTTTTACACAATGGAATAAAAAACAATCATGGAGGAGAATATTAGAACTAGGGTTATTCAAATTGTTGATTATAGGAACATTATTTAATAAACAATGAGAATAATGGACCTGAATCATGGAGATTAATACTGGAGTTGAGTTTATTTTATATCTCATTTGTATTTTTTAAAATCATTGAGCAATTTATGATGTTATTTTATGGTTTTAATAGTTGGATTCATGAAATATAAATAAACCATGGTGATATAAATGTATATATACTAGGACAGGTGAGGGTATGACTATAATAAAGGATTTGAAAAGAGATAAAACAATAATGATGTTATTACACCATAATTATATATGATATTATGGGTTTTATTTTATATATAATGGATTGTTTTGAGATATAAGCAATAGGTGACATGTATGTTTGATGAATTTTTTAATTACTTTAAATTTATTTTATCTAAAGAAGTGCATATTGTTTTTGTAAATGAAAACATATTTCATGATTCAATGAAAATCTATATGAATACTTATTAGAGAAAAAAGGTTGTGATTAATTATATATAAGATTAATTTTTTGAGTAAAATGAAGATCATTGATGATACCCTTACTATTTAGTGTTAATATTTTAGTATATATTCACTATAAGGGACCTTTGTGGAAATATTTCAAATATTCCATGTCTCAATGTTGTATGTAAAGAGATATGTTGATGAACTGACCATTTTAATGATAATGATTCTTTCAAAAATAATGATAGTGAGTAGTTATATCATTTCGTTATCAACACATAGTAAATGTGTGTTCCCTAAACTATCCCTTAGTATTGAACCAAATAAAATATTTATATGAACAAAATATATATAATATGTGGTTTTAATTGATTTTTATTATTTTGAAATATTTATATCATTAATTTCGATATCAGGGAAAACTTATGTTCAAAGACTAAGAGAAAGATTTCAAACCCCAATACACTAACTCACTTAGGTTGAGTTATATCATCTAATTAAAATAAAAATTATAAATCTAAACTAACATTAATTAATCATTAAAATATTCTGAATTTAACTAAATGATTAATTGATCATAGAAACATATAAAGTTTTCACCATGATATGGTTAAAAAATATTCATTTTTATGATAATATAGATGAAAAATATTATTAGATTCTTTAATAAAACTATTAGGTGACTAAAAAATTGATTTATTATTTTCAATATTTTGGAAATATTTTTATATTTTTTTTAAATATTTCATGATAAAATAATTAAATAGAAATCATTCATTTTTATCTCAAGATATCTAAAAAATATAGTATTGAAAGAAAATATCACGACTACAAATTTATAAAATTGAACATATAATGAATTTGAGATAATTAATTATATTAAAATGATCGGTTTTTCTATTATTTTAGATGAGAAAAATATATTATTACTTGTAAAGAAAAATAATCCAAAAAACATGTGGTTTTATATCTAATTATATTATAAAAACTAATATTTTAATAAAATATGGAAAACTCAATCCCAATGTTGTGTTGACAAGGAATAGTAATTGTTTTAGAATGAAATATAGGAATGAAAACTAAATACACTTCATGTCATCTGAAAATAAAACATTGGTTTGATTTGAGACAATATCATAAACCCTATAAAATATTTGTAAATCATGTTTTAGGTTCAAAAATGGAATAATTAATGTTGGTACACGTTATATAACATATAAGAAATGAAATATTAAATATACACATGAATTTACAAGATAAACCTATAAAATCATATTATGATAAAATAAACAGACATAAATCATTGGAAAAAATTATTAAATAATGATAATTAATGAAATAATAATTATTTTATATGTAAATATTAAATATATATGAAAATGTGTTGTAAGACATCAAAATAGTATAATTTCATACTAATTCAAAATTAGGTTTTGATGGAAAACTGTAATCCATTTCAAATATATAATTTAATCCTAAGACATATCTATAAAAAATTAATTCTTTAAACTTTTTAATGATTTCCCATCCTTTTAAAATATTTCATTTTCAAATAATTTTCTAAATTAACTCTCTAGATTGAAAAAATTGGGAATATTCCATTTACTGAAAATAAATGTATAATGTGTTTTTCTTTTAGATAATAACTTAATAAGGTCTTACTATCCCTGAAACGACCTATACTATCTAATCATAAATACATAGAGGTTGAAATATACCTACCAATGTACATCCTTTAATTGATATATTTTGAGACATATATCTTCAAGATTTTCAAAAAAAATATACATCTCTAACCACTAAAACATCATTTTCAATATCTAGATGATGTTCTATAAACAATAATATACATCTATACATTTTCCCTGAGATTTATTGAAATATTTATCTCACCATCTTTGAAAAACATATAATATCCCATAAAAATGGTGTCTCTCCAAATATCAACATTAGGACATCCTAATAAGAAAAATCCACCATTTGAAAAGAATAAGTGTAAATTTTCATTTAATATCAAAATCCATGACCACTACACTCATATGTAACTAAAAATTATAATGCGTTTTTTTCTATAATCTCACATTCATTACATTAATCACTATAAAAATCTTGAAATGTGTTTTTTAAACTCATCAAGAACCACATTATCATTTCATAGATTATTAGTCATTTTGAAATTGTAATCTTTTAAAAAAATTCAATCTATATTTGTAAATATGGGTTCAAATCACATTATAAAAAATAATTCATCTAACATTTATGATAATTAGAAACCAAAATTCATCAACAAATTAAATAATATCCCCAAATATTTTGATCCACAAACAAATCCTCCAACAAAAAGTCATTTTTTGATAGTGATAAAATTCATGAGGTCAAAAATTCAGGGTCCCATGTTACTTTCCAACCAACTTCTACATCAATATTATCCATAAACTAGGATTAAAAATCACAATAAGATTCAAATATAAATCCTTTTTCATGTAAATGAATTATATTAATGTTATTCAACTTATCCTTTATGTATTAAAGTGTATTATAATACAATAGTTCTTAAATGAATGAATAAAACTTCTTAGTTAATGAAAAGGAGATTCCCCATACTCACATTATATGAGCCTATGATAAGCACACTTACATTACAACATTGTTCCGTTACCATTTGAGAAGACATGGAAATATATAACATGCATTTTAAATTGTTTCTATAATTTAGACATTGAATCCCAAAAATAAATCCACAATCCCAAAACCTAATGGTTTAGTTTCATTTGATATTAGCTACATAAATATCTTACTCAACATTATTGATTCAACATATCCCACAAACTACAGTACATAATACATCATTATAATAATATTTTTGTATATAACTCCATAGGAAAATTTAAAAAAATAAAGACATAGATTAAATATTGAATAAGGGAAAAATTATCAATAATTCATAGAGATGATAAATCATAAGCATGTGAAAAAATAGGAGGATGGAGAAATATCTAATAAAATTTAACATTGATTAATAAGATTATTCTACAATGAATGACATACGGATATATAATATCAAATGATTAAACCTGTACTGTGGTATAAGAAATTATAAATGTGATAGAAAAATCACGATCCCAAGAAAATTACATATATACATGGAAAATATATAATTGTCAAATTAATATTATAATATAACATAGATCATGATTAACTACAAAGAAAATAATCTCATTTTGTGATTGTATAATCTACTTCCCATAATATAGTAGTATTTGGATTACCACCCATTTAAATATTTAGGCATGGGATAACAACATGTGTACTATATTTTGGGTTGGGATAACTAATCATGTACTCTTTGGGGAATGAAATATATACTAGTGTTCCCTATTGGGCATATGGTAAGCACTAGTGTTACATTTTTTGTATTTTGGTAACTACTTATCTATACTTTTTGTATTCGTAAAACAATTATGTACACATTTGGGATTAGGATATCCACCCATGTACCCATTTGGTATTAGACTAACCACCATTGCACTTGGGATTGAAAAGGCCCAATTATGAGAAATGTAATCCCTGAGTGTTTGAATTAGTGATATCATTTTTATTTATAATATATTTATTTTATAACAACCTTAATCAATAGTTATATTATTATCATTTTTCTAAAATCAAAACATTCACACGTCCACATGAACATAAATATTCACATGGTTCACTACTCAACAAGGGTAGCCAGTCCTTTGTATGTATTTAATAAATTAAATACAACATAATACCCTAGAAAAAAAATTATTTTTGTGGTTACATAAATTAGGAAATATCCCTAGAATGGTGTGTCACTATAATCAATAAAATTATGCATGTTATTCATATACCATGACTAATGTTAATAAAACAATTATCATGTTTTTAGACCTTTAGTATTTAGTTCTGAGTAAGTTATTGTGCTACTTGACCAATGTCCACTTTTTATATTCTTTAAAAAATATTGCATTTCTTACGTAGGTGTGGTAAGGAACAACATATTTAGTTTTGGTATTAAAAATCATTATAATAGATAACTCAGATTCATCTATTATGAAAAAAGTCAAAATTTCCAGTCTCAAAACTAATTTGATTCACTTCCTTTTTCCCAAAATGGTCAGTCCCATTACACAGTCTGATCTGAGAAATGATGACCAGAACATCATTCGAACACATTAGCTTACTGGAAATGTTGCCCAAAAAATTTTCATATGGAAAACTTACTCCTCTAATTCAATACTCTAATGTTCACTATAACACCCCTAAATTTTATGAGAAGTATTTTTTTTAATTTAATTAATTTCCTGTGTTGTATGCTACACCAATATTATCTTACGCTATACGCAACACCATATTAGCTTGTAGTATACGCAACACTATTCTTGGATCATGTTACACACAATTTCAAGTTCATTTGATAGTAGTTATTCTATGAAACATTGAGTGTGTATATATATATATATATATTCAATGTATAAATGAAATATGGTTGGATTCTATTATACACAAAAACAACGGAATCTTGCACTACATGCAACCTTGACTTGGCTTGCATTACACACAGTCACAATGCTCCCCGATAGCGTGTGTTGTACGCAATACCGAGTTTTACTAAACAACGATATGTTATTAAAATATTATATAAACTCGACATTATGAATAGTAATACCCACTTTTTGAAACATTATAAATATTATCTTTCAAAATGGACTTCATTTTTGGATTTCTGAATATCGATATTAGCCTAGGGTGAATTTTTTGTATTTTTCTAAAAACATTCAATTTTTTATGATTAGTGAAAACACTGAGTTATTGGTTAAAACCGTCTTTTTATTTAAATAATCATTTATTTTATTTAAAATTAATTTAAATACATAATACCTATATAAGTTCAATGTAATTCATTGGAGTCATTTTATGATAATTTTAGATATATAAAAATTTTATTGAACTTTTTACAATCTTTTACCCACCTCCTAGGAGAATTTGATAATTTATATAAAACATAATTTTACCACATCTGTGAGTAAAATTTAAAAAATCTTAAAGACAAGGTTGATATCAGTGAGTAAATTGTGGTTCAATATGATAAAAATAATTTTTGATGAATAGTAACTATTTACTTTTATTTACTACGGTTAAAACTAAATAGGGTAATTTAGTTTAAAAATGATATTATTATTAACCTAACACATGTCCTAATTATATTGGATAAGTTTAATTTGACAAAAAACTACCTTAGTAATAAAATATGACCCTTTAGGTCCACTTGGATTAGAATAGGACACTTATTATTATTTTATTTAAAGAAGAGTTAAAAGAGTTAAAATCAATGATTAATAACTACAACATTTTTAATATAGGGTTATAAACAAGATAAATTAGAGTATAAATATTGAATAGAAAGATAATATTAATTTATACATAATGATATTTTAATTATCTTTTTAGACATTAAATAATTTAATTTATTTATAACACAATGATGATGAAGTAAATAACTTATTAATAAGATATTAACATAATTGATATTATAAATACCCAAATAAATTTAATTTAAGACTTTTAATGAATTTCAGTAATTTTATAGTATAACATAACATATTATGGTTATTTAGAATAATTTTTTTCAAAGTAATAATTCTTTTATGAATTTAGAAAAAACAAAATGCCAAATAGTGTCAAAATTGACATAAAAACGTTGTTAAAACAAATATTATATTAGTAATTGATATAATGGTCCTAAAAATATGAGGTTTGGCCAAAAGACGTATATAATAATATATATGACATTAATGAACCAATTGGTGTAATATTGGAAGTTTATGTTATGTTTAGTAACCATATAGTGTAAGAATACAAGAAAACACGGTAAAAGTTAAATTATTTAACTTAGAGTTAAATATAAATGATAATGTTAAAATGGTAACTGAAACTAGTCTAAAACCTATTGGTTGACAGGATTCATACCCATACCCACCCTAGCCTTGAAATAAGTCACTTTGGAGCCATTATTAACCAAATATGAATTTATTATAAAATAATATTTTGTGTTTTTTCTAAGGTGCCCCTCTCTTCCCTTATAAAAGGGCACCTCATCCCTCTCCTCTTTACACAATTTTGAGACTTCAAAATCGGACAACCCATGCTAATTTCACTTTTAAAACTCTCTAGTTATATCATAGAGGTTCTGTAATTTTTTTATAGACAATATCTAGTTCCCTAAGAGGATGTTTAAAATAGGCACGTCGAAGAAGAGGTAATCTCTTCTACTGATTCTTTCATGTTTATTTCTTCTTCTACTTACTATTATTTAGTTGTTTAATTATAAATTAATAAAATAAGTATTAATTATATATTTATATGTTATTATAAATATTAAACAACCCTATTTCACCATCTATCCATCCAATTAAAAATAAAATCACCGTGTGTGCATATATACGGAATACCGTCTCTACACCGTGGTGTAATATGTTTTTCTACCAACACATTACTTGGATGGGTATAATAGTGTAAAGAATAATTATATACGTTTATTATAACATGGTAAAAGTTCTGAGATTTTATATCATCCACTCCAATTCCATTAAATAATTATGAGAACCATATCATTGCTCGTGCGTACGTACGGATTACCGTCTCCACGACGCGATGAGATTCATTCCCATTTTAACCATTCAAGAATGATTATAAAGTATATATAATGAATTTTAATGAAATATATGCCATAATAAATATACTTTATTTATGTATATATATGTAATCTACTTACTTTAATTCAAGTCAATAAGGAAACGAAAACAGCGTTCATCCGTGCGTACGGCCTACCGTCTCCTTGAACGGTGTATTTTATTTTATTTATCTATATATTATATATATAAAATGAATATATATGATATATAAATCATGATTTACATTCTGAAAGTAAGTAAATCATGATATAAGTAATAATAATATCAAGAAACAACAAGTCAAAACACGTACGATAAAGGAAACGATTTTACCCAAATCACTGCTTTAATAAGGAATTTACAAACAAACAATTAATATAAAGTCATAAGTGAATCATATTTGTTATCATAAATATTATTATAATTATTTTACAAGATAATAATATGTTTAAATCCACTATATTGGAGTCTTGGACACATACAGAAGAAATTGTAAATATGGCAAGGGATAATTTTTCAAATTTCTTTTTTATCTAAGATTGTTTATTCATAACTATTTACTGGGGTTGTTGTTATCATCCCTGTCCATGTTTTCTAAAAATGTTTTCATGTATTATTAAAGTCCTTTTACCCATTTTTTTAATTTTACTACATAATATTGAAGGAATCTTTCTTTTTTTTACCATACTAGGTACTTTTTGACTTTCTGACAAAAGTACGAGAAAATGTTTTTTTTAACTTATATGGCGTGAATGGATTTTTACAATTTCATAATGAATATTTCAATGAAGCTTCCTCTAAAAAATTTCATGATTATTTTCATCAAAATCCATTTCTTTTAAAACTTCATGGTATTTTGAGAAAATAAAAATGATTTTGAAGAAGAAAGTATATTTTCCTCATGAATTCATTTCAAGTGTTTTATCAAAAATATTTTACATCTAAGATGATATTATTTAATATGTTTATGTTTCAAGTATAATTCCTCTATTATTTACATGGTTTGATTTTTCCTATGATGAAATGATATATATTTCTTTTATATGTATTATGTTATGAAGGGATGAATTTTATGAACCCATATTAATCATTTGGTTATTATGAATGATATATGTTTTGTGGAACACGAAAGAATGATTTAATTATGAGATGGGTGGGACCTATATCTCCATCCAATGCATTGGGTAAAGATTTATATCTCATGAGATAGACCTGTCTAGAAGGGAAGGTTAATCCATTTCAGTTATATAGTAATGGAATGAAGAGTGAACTCGGTTCAGTAAGGGACTTTGTCCACTACGATGGTCTTGGCAGCAATACCTTAGTTACAATGGAAATCATTTAATGTCGTTAATGGTTTGACATAATTCCATGTTTTCTTCCCATGTTATTTATCATGATTAATGTTCCTTTATGATATATTCCTTATGCATTGTCAAGATTTATGTAATTACTCATGATTTTTATGTTTTATGTTCATGTTCTTACATTCAAATGTTTAGGGATTGTTTTCTATTTCCATGTTTACCCTTACTAAGAAATTGAGCTCACCCTTTTTATGTTTTGATTTCCCAAAGATTTAAAGAAATGTTTTAGGCAAGAAAACAAATAGGGAAGACCTTTATGGGAGATGTTGAAGATCATTCACCATTACTAAGAGATGATGTTATGAGTTTCGAGAGACACTAAACTATTATGGTCCTTGGGTGTCTGTTTTTTGTTATGTATTAAGTATTCCGCAAATGTAATGTAATGTCTATGTATGTCAAGATTTGGGTCTCTATAGTTGGTATCAAAGGAAAGGTTTAGTGAACCTTTGGAATCTAGGATGCGAAAACATTAGAGAGATCCCTAGAGATATTTTTAAGGTATGTCTAGGGATGTCTGTAAGGTCAAGTATAAGTGTAGGTTATAGTCCAAGAATTATGGTAGCAACTTTAGAATTTAACCTATGTTGTTATATATTGAAGGTACTCCCCCTTGATTATGTTTTTTTCCTAGTATGATTTTTACGTCACACAGTATTTGTTTAGGTTTTAGAAAATGCTTGGAAATAGGAATATTCATGATAGTGGAGGATATGATGGAAAATGGAATGATATTCTTCATGAGAAACCAAAAGAAACGGGATTTAGTTGTCCAAACATTGTTATTATTCCTAATTAGTAATCTCATAATATGATCAATAATCTCAACCTTGGTAAGTTTCTTGACTCAGCTAATAAGAGAAATATGTAGTTTCATTATGATCATAGAGGAAAGAAAGTTCAACTTACCTCATGTAAATCTTGTGGGAAGAGGCATCAAGGAGAATGTTTCAAAGGAACTGGAAGATGCTTTGGGTGTGTAAAATAAGGACACAAAGCCAGAAATTTCAAAGAAAAAAGGTTTAGTTAACACCATGGAAAAGGATAATGGTATTTTTAAGACATCAACAACGGTTAAATGTTATAAATGTGGAATGTACGACCATTATGCAACCCAATTCCATAAGGCAATGTCTCATGAAGAGAACCATAATGGTCGTATATGTAGTATTTATGTTGATGGTGATGAAGAAACTACAAATGATATATGAGATGAAAGAATTGTTGAAGCTCGGTCAATGGTTTAAGAAGGTAGTGGACTGATTGCATGTTTATGAAGAATAATTTAGGGTACTATGGAATAAAGAAACATATTAGGATTGATACACTATAGTTTTTGCTAAAGTATTTGAAATTATATGATGAATTGTACTGGTAACCATGAAATGTGATTTTAGAAAGCAGATGATATGTGCATAATGAATTGATAAAGAGAAAATGAAATGTTTGATTGTATTCATGAGCTCATGACTCATATTAGGACAAATTTAAATCATGGTTTGAGTATATAGAAATTTTGGTATTTTTCTATGTGGAAAGAGTTTAGTTTTAACAGCATTCATGTTTTGGCTAAGGTTCTATGGTAATTCATGTTTCAAATGAATACATGATTAAGGTATTTACATGTTTGTAATGTGACCAACAAGATATATATTATGATATATGGGGGATAAATGATGTTATTCACGTTCTGGTTATGTGACCTTTAAATTAATCGTTTTATTTATACTATGATCTTGGATCGAAGTATTTTGGATTATCCTAAAGATTGGAATGAATTAAGTTATACATATTATAGTATTGTTTAAGGCTAGAACTTTTTTCGATATTATTATAGGAATTTTATAATAATGCAGTTTTAAAAAAATGGGATAACCTGCAGGATGGGCGAAAACCCATCGCGTTGGAAAAGGTTGAAGGAAACGAACACACAATCGATGTGTGATGGGCCCTTATCGCCTACCTCTAGCCTACAGGAAGTTCCTGGTTATTATAAACTAGTTTTATTTTATTAAGAGGTATGATAGATGAAGTATAAGTCCATTTTTGGAATGATATATGATTAACCTCGCCATCGATTAACTTATGTATATTTGATAACTTTTGCTAACCTTTTGTTTGAGACAGATGGAATGACCCATCATCCTATCACATGATCTGCTAACATTTCACTAATGACAAATTAAACTTTATTTATTTAAGATATGAAGTGGAAATTGTTCATGGAACGACCAACGGGGAGATTCTACCAAAATCAAGTAATTATTTATTCTAATTCAAAATTTTCAACTTTAAAAAAGATGATATTGAAAACCAAAAATGTTGTCCTAGTACCCTCATATCAGATAAATTAGATGGTACCTTATATCATCACAAATTAATGGCTTTGTGATTGTTGGATTTTTCATAGCCATGTTCTCTACAACTCTTTATCAGAACTTGATTGTTAGATTTGTCTTCCATATCCATATTTTCACCTATATTCTCCTATGAGGAAACCGAGTGATGAGTTACATTGGGTATTCATTATTTTTATAACTTTTCTTTTTAAAATAATGATTTAGTATTCCTTTTTACGATGTGGGTTTCTATGAAAGAAACTTTCAAGTAGTAAACGATTTAGAACCCTGACGAATTTCGAGGGAGAAATTCATTTTAAGGGGGGTAGAATGTAACACCCAGAAATTTTATGAGAATTATTCTTTTTAATTTATTTTATGTCTTGTGAATGTATTTGCTTGGAGTATACACAACACTATTCTTGGATCGTGTTACACACAATTTCATGTTTGTTTGATAGAAGTTATTCTACGAAACATTGATTATATATATATATACAATGTATAAATGAAATATGTTTGGATTCTATTATACGCAACAAAAAGGGAATCTTACACTACACACAACCCTGACTTTTATTTCCTTAC
The DNA here is from genome assembly GCA_963277665.1 of Viscum album. Classification (NCBI taxonomy): domain Eukaryota; kingdom Viridiplantae; phylum Streptophyta; class Magnoliopsida; order Santalales; family Viscaceae; genus Viscum; species Viscum album. Next base: position 1,107,923,281 of record OY728140.1, read on the forward strand.
AAACAATTGCGACGTTCCCCGATAGCGTGTGTTGTACGCAATACCGAGTTTCACTAAACAACGATATCTTATTAAATTATTATATAAACTAGCCGTTATGAATAGTAATACCCACTTTTTGAGATTTTATAAATTTAATCTTTGAAAAAGGACTTCATTTTTGAATTCTGAATATCGAAATTAGCCTAGATTGAAATTTTTGTATTTTTCTGAAAACTTTCAATTTTTGATGCATAGTGAAAACACTGAGTTATTAGTTAAAACTGAATTTTTATTTAAATAATAATTTATTTTATTTAAATTTATTTTAGATACATAATACATATATAAGTTAAATGTAATTCATTGGAGTCATTTTATAATAATTTTAGATATATAAAAATTTTATTGAACTTTTTACCGTCTTTTACCCACCTCCTAAGAGAATTTTCAAATTTACATAAAACATAATTTTACCACTTCTGTGAGTGGAATTTAAAAAATCCTAGAGACACGGTTGATATCAGTAAGTAAAAATTAGTTCAATTAGATAAAAATATTTTTTTGTGAATAGTAACCTTTTACTTTTATTTACCATAGTTAAAAGTAAATAGGGTAATGTAGGGTAAAAATGATATTATTATTACCTTAACACATGTCCTAATTCTTTTGGATAAGTTTAATTCGACCAAAAACCCCTTAGGAATAAAATATGACCCTTTAGGTCCACTTGTATTAGATTAGGACACTTATTATTATTTTATTTAAATAAGAGTTAAAAGAGTAAAAATCAAAGCTTAATAACTAAAAAATTTTTAATATTGGGTTATACATAAGATAAATTCGACTATAAATATTAATTAGAAAGATAAAAAATATTTTATACATAATGGTATTTTAATTATATTTTTTAGACATTATATAATATAATTTATTTATGACACAATGATGATGCAGTAATTATATAATTAATGAAATATTAACATAATTGATATTATAAATACCCAAATAAATGTTATATGAGACTTTTAATGAATTAAAAAAAAATTATAGGTTAATATAATATATTAGGGTCGGTAAGATTAATTTTGTTTCAAGTAATTATCCTGTTATCAATTTTGAAAAAACATAATATCAATTAGTGTCAAAATTGACATAAAAGAGTTTTTAAAACAAATATTATATTATTAATGGCTATAACGGTCCTTAAAATCTAAGGTTAGGCCAAAATACATATATAATAATATATATGACATTAGGTAACCAATTGGAGCTCTATTGGTAGTTTATAGTTTGTTTATTAACCATATAGTGTAAGAATACAAGAAGACACGGTAAAAGTTAAATTATTTAACTTAGAGTTACATCTAAATAATAAGGTTAAAATGGTAACCTAAACTTGCCTAAAACCTATTGGTTGAGAGGATTGAGATCCATACCCACCCTAGACTCTAAATATGTCACTTTGGAGCCATTATAAACCGAATATGATTTTATTATAAAACCATATTTTATGTTTTTCCTATGGTGCCCCTTCCCTCCCTTATAAAACGGCACCTCATCCCTCTCCTCATTACACAATTTTGAGCCTTCAAGATCCACCGACCCTTGTAAATTTATCTTCTAAACCTCTATATTTATATCATAGAGTATCTGGTCTTCTCAAAAGACCAAATGTAGTTTCCTAAGAGGATGTTTTAAAGAGGCATGTCAAAGAAGAGGTAATCTCTTCTACCGATTCTTTCAAGATTATTTCTTCTTCTACTTCATCTTATTTACTATTTTCATTATAAAGTAATAACAAAATTATTACCTAAATACTGATATGTTATTATAAATATGAAACAATCCTATTTCACCTTCTATCCAACCTACGAAAAAAAAATCTCTGTGGGTGTGTACGTACGGAATATCGTCTCCACGCTGTGGTGTAATATGTTTATCTACCACAACCTTACTTGGATGGGTATAATGGTGTAAAGAATAACTCTATATTATTATTATAACATGTTACATGTTCTGAGATATTATTTCATCCACTCCAATTCCATTCAATAGTTATGGGAATGATATCATCACTCGTGCATACGTATGGATTACCGTCTCCACGACGCGATGACATTCATTCTCCATGTTAACCATTCGAGAATTATTATAATGTATATATAATGAATAATAATGAAATATACAACATAATAAAGCTACTGGATTTATGTAAATATATATGTGTCATATACTTACTTCCATTCAAGTCAATAAGGAAAGAAAAACAGCGCTCATGCGTACGTACAGTCTACCATCTCTATGAACGGTGTATTTAATTTCATTTATCTATCTATTATATATATATATACTGAATATATATGACATATAAATCATGATTTACATTCTATAAGTATGTAAATCATGATATAAATATTAAAAATAATAAGAAACAACAAGTCCAAACATGTAGGATAAATGAAACGATTTTACCCAAAACACTGCTTTAACATAGAATCGACAACCGAACAGTTAATATAAAGTCATAAGTGAATCATATATGATATAATAAATATTATTATCATTCTGTTACAAGATATTAATATGTTTAAACCCACTTTTCAGGAGTCTCAGACACATATTGAAGAAATTGTACATAAGGTAAGGGATAATTTTCCAAATCTCATTTTTATCCGAGATTGTTTATTCGTAAGTATTTAATGGGATTATTGTTATCATCCATGTCCATGTTTTCTAATAATGTTTTCATATATTATTAATTCCTTTTTTCCCATTTTTTTACTTCTACTACATTGTATGTAAGGAATCTTTCTTTTGTTTACCATACAAGGTACTTTTTGACTTTCTGAAAAAAGTATGAGAATAATGTTTTTTAACTTATATAGTGTGAATAGATTTTTATGGTTTCATAAAAACTATTTAAATGATGATTCCTCTAAAAAATTTCATGATTATTTTAAACAAAATCATTTTCTTTTAAAATTTCATGGTATTTTGAGAAAAGAAAAATGATTTTGAAGAAGAAAGTATATTTTCCTCAAGTATTCATTTCAAGCATTTTATCAAAACTATTTTCCATTTAAGATATCATTATTTAGTATGTTTATGTTTCAAGTATAATACTTTATTATTAATATGGTTTGATTTTTCTTATGATGAAATGATATCTATTTATTTTATGAGGATTATGTTATGAACGAATGATGTTTATTAAACCCATTTTATTCGTTGGGTTATTATGAATAATGTATGTTTTGTGGCACACGAATGAATGATTTCATTATGAGATGGGTGGAACCAATATCTCCATCCAATGGATTGGGTAATGATTTATATCTCAGGAGATAGACATGGATGGAATGACAGGTTAATCCATATTAGTGATACAAGGATGGAATGAAGAGTGAATTCGATTCAGTAAGGGACTTTGTCCACTACGACGGTCTTGGCAGCAATGCCTTGGCTACTATGGAAATCATATCACGTGCTTAATGGTTTTCCACAATTAAATGTTTTGTTCCCAGGCTATTTATCCTTATTAATGTTCCTTTATGATATATGCCTTATATTTTCTCATGATTTATGTTATTACTCATGATTTTTGTGTTTTATGTTCAAGTTATTACGTTCAAGTGTTTAGGGATTGTTTTATGTTTCCTTGTTTACCCTTACTGAGCATTTGAGCTCACCCTTTTTATGTTTTGTTTTCCCCATGATTTCAATAACGTTTTTAGGTAAGAAAACAAATATGGAAAAACTTTACTAGAGATGTTGAAGATCTTTCACCATGACTAGAATATGATGTTCCGAGTTTCCATAGACACTAAACTATTACGGTCCTTGGGTGTCTGTATTTGTTATGTATTAAGTATTCTGCAAAAGTAATATAATGTATATTTACTTCAAGATTTGGGTCTTTACATTCACACTCTCTCTTACACCTAAATAGTTTCCATGTATGTTTTACATTGACCTCTATCTATATGTTCCCGGGACAAAGAAAAGTCAGGAACACAAAATTGTTTTCATGCACAATAAAATTACATATTTACAAATCTCATGTTCAATTCAAATTCATTTTGAACAAAAATTAACACATCTAAAATCTTATGTATATTTCTTGAATGTTCTCTAAAATTTTCAAAACAGTATACATATTTTAATTAATAAAAAAATTATTAGTCTGATATAGTTTTTCATTTTGATAATATTTGTCAATTTTATTTTATTAATCTGTTTGAGAATATGTAAAATTAAAAACATACCATTCTGATGCTCTAAATGAACTGATATCTTTCTTTAATTAACATTATTATATCATTTATATACATCATAACCCCTTATATATAGTCTGGTATAATGTTAAATATTGTTTATAATTAATTAGTTTCTTACTAATTCCTAAGAACGATGAAAAAAAAAGTAAGATGAAATTCATCCTATAATGATTTTTCAGTTTCAAATAATTTTTTATGCATCTTGACCCAATTTCATAAAAATCAGAAAATTTTATCTATAAAAATTTTTCAATATATTTTTATTCTATATCTGATTGATCGGTCTCTGATCCTATATGATTAATTGGTCACTATAGTTTAATGATTCATTTCTTTTAATAACAAGAATTGTTTTCATGGTTTTAAAAAAATATATCCCTTGTCGTACTAATCAAATTTGGTATTACTTTGAAAGAACATTGTCATTAATGTCATATTGGTTTCAGCATTTGACTGATGAATTTGTGTATTAAATTAGTCAATATACAAATGTCAATAATGTATTCATTATTTAGAAAATAAAAACTATTGTTTTAATATGTGAATCAGTTTGAATGGTAGATCAACACGTCTAATGGATTGGTCGATCAACACTTTTCATACCTTCTATCTTCAACACATTAAAATACCCTCCCATCAAGCACATTATGAATCTAGTTCACCTCACATTGATGATCTATGCCCATAATAATTACACATAATAAAAACACCATAAATCCATATTTTACATTTATCATATATCATCCTTCATCTATCATGACTTCATGATGTATAGAATATTGAGATTAGAAAAATCAGTATATGACTTAATATGTTGAACAAATTTTCTCCCCCTTTATTTCAAAAATGGGTGATCTTATATTTTTATCTAAATTATGATATTGATAATTTTTTTCTCAGAAAAAAACATAGTTTGTGTTAAAAATACCTAAGTAAATTGTTAAACTGATTCAAAAACACACTTTGAAAAAAAATCATTTTATTTGAAGTGTGACTGTCAAAACAACTTCACCTAGAAAACATATTCAGAAGAGAAAATGGAAATGACCGAATTTCGTAAGAACATTGTTTCTTTCCTTTAGAGTCCAGTAAAGATTCAACTACAGAAAAAATAATTTTATGTGAATTGATTTCAAGAAATGAAAAAAGAATATAATACATTTATTAACCCCTTATTCCAATATTCAAAAAAAACATTCATTTAACTTGGTTACAATAGGGATGACCTTCTATGTTCCCTTTTTATATTATGATATATAAACCATTATCTACTACATTTTAGGGATTTATAAGTCCAACATTATATATTAATAAACATACATCTGATAAAAAATATAATGACATGAAAAAGGTTTATATGACATTTTCAAATGGCAATAGAAAATATTATATAATGAACTATATCAACAAATACTAATAGTTTAATGTCCTGAAAATATAATAGATAAAATGTTTTATTAAAAATTCATATATCAAATCTCAATAAGATATTGATACTATGTATTTGTGGATGAAAATAAAAGGAAAATCATAAAAATATTTTACATAAATACATTTTAACATTACTATAAATTCCAGAAGATACAAGTCATTTAAAAGATAATGTTTGAAAAAGTGGCAAGAATAATTTTTGAAATAAGTATTTTTATTGAATCTCTTTAAATAGAACACTAATAATATATAATGGTTATGATAGTAAATTTGTATTGTAAGATAAAAATTAGATGACAGTGAAATTAAATTTCATTAAACACATTTTTGATAGCTTTATACAACAAAATCTAAGAAATAATTAATAAAAAATAATTTAAAAATTCTATAGAGACAAATATAATGAGTAGAGAATATGGTCCATCATTAAATTTCAAAATAATAGTGTTAATAAATAATGTGATCATAGAGGGAAATGAGCCATTAGAATGGAGGAGAATTACTCTCTATAATGTCATATTTTATACGAAATAAATCCTTCAATGGAAGATATTATGAAATAAAAACATAATTTCACAATGAGATGATGAAGTAAAATTCCATAAAATCATAGAATATTATAATAAAAATAAATAAGAACATTTTTAATGAAGAGTGATTATGACTCAAATAATAGATTTTGAGACAAAAAACCCATTATAGCTTTATAAACAACTTAATAAATACTATTGAATGAAAAAAAATAAAATTGATCTTTAAATAACATGAATATGAATTGAAATATGATATAATATGTCAAATTGTAAATATATACACTATTTAAATAGAAATATGTGTGTGATAAAAAATTATAGAATGAATGGAAATAGTGATGAAAACAATCACCATGGAATACCTCTTAGACTGATAGAATCTAATAACATATAAAATAAACTAATAATAACTAATAATATATTCTACAATACTACTCATTTATATTACATTTTACATTAAATTTTATTATAATTTATTACGTAGTTATTACTTATTTTAAATCAATATTTTTTTTCCAATTATTAGTAGTTTCAATCCTTCCTTATCAGTCTTTTATCATCATTCCATTTTAATAAAATCATCATCTCAACAAAATTTAATGTACTATAATATAATCTCTTAAATGATTTCTGAAAATATAGATTCATTCCATGGGAATTTTACATACGATTCACCAAAATTTAATCCATATAATTCGTGATTTATTAACTTTTAATCTATAAATAGCGGTATATTATATGTGAGTTATATCATAGTATCACCCTTAAAAAATTTATAAAAACCCTAAAATGATCATTATTACATTATATTACTTTATTTTTAGTGTTATTAATTATTCATAAAATATGATTTATAACTATCTTTAGCTCAGTAGTAGAATTAACCCAAATGATAACGTATTATAACAAATGAATGTGTAAAAATGGTGGGTGATATATTTATTATATCATTATCATGTAAGTATAATTTTGTCATAATAAAATAATTATTTTTTAATGAGTTTTAGGATGCATGAATGTGAGAATGTAATTAAAAAAATAAAAGATAACTCATTAATTTCTTTGATGAAATTTCTCGTTCTCATGATGTATTTCCTTGGATTAAAGAACATAACCCCCTTCTTAAAAAAATGGGGATTATAAATGTGGGAGATGGATATATGTTTGAAAAAAAATATGGTATTCAAGATGGATTCTAATGATAATTGTGGTTTGGAAGGGTTAATGTAGATGTCCTTTTATAGGTGGAAATGAGAAACATTCTGTTGAAAACTTATGTTTGGTGAAAGGAAAAGATAGAATCACATTGGAGTTAAATAATTCTTGTGATTAAATATTGGATGTAATTTTTTGTTTGAATCCCAAAAATAAATATGATATTATATAATTTCTATAATTTTATTCAATTAATGAAAATAAGATCAATGATATATTTCCTCTTGTAACACCTTTTTATCATATTCAATTTTTTATGACGGTCATTATATATTAAAAAAATAACATGGAACCTATTAACCTATTTTAATATTTTTATTATAAATTCATATTGAAGTTAATATGGTTTAATTTCTTGATGCTATAAAATTTACATGTATATTTATAAATATGATAAATATAATCAATTTATGGATGAAATTTTTTTAATCATTAAGCATTATTATACTTATATCCTTCTGATAAATAATTGAATTATTTTTACTATACTTATTCATATTACTTAATATTAAATTTTGTGCATCATGTTAACGTAATAACTTTTATACTGATAAAAAAACAAATTACATGAAAAATAATTATTCAATAACAATCATTTAACCTTTAGCCTTGTAACTGACATTTACCTTATAAAATTTTTTGTTCCTTGATGAATTGATATTCTTACTAAATACTAACATAATTAATCCATGTATGAAATCCATTTTTTTTAATTGAACTTCATAATATGAAAATATTAATTTTTATGAAATTAAACAAACGACATATAAAATGATACTTCTAATAAAAATATAAGTTAAAGCATAAAATATATTTATTTTTATTTATTTATATTTAATAAATATATATTGATTTTATAGGATCAAATATTTTCATTAAAAAATTCTATAATAGTATGTGAAATAATTTATAAAAAAAAATTCACATAGAAAAAAAATTATTTAAGAAATACATTCTTTTACCTTTAAGTGACATTATCTTTATTTCAAACTAATTGATTTTCATTGTATAGATAATGATTCATTTTATATATTTATAAACAATCCTTTCCATTTAATATAAAAAATGTGTGGTTTTTTAAATAATAATATTGAATTTATGATAAAAATATTATTTTAAACTAAAGCATTTTTTATAGATGTGTATAATTTAGTTAGTTGCATACCAAGAACGTGGTAATTTGTTTATTATAATAATAAATCATTTTTTGAGCTAATTGAATTAAAAAAAATTATCTAAATAAAATAATTTTTTAATTATAGTACAATTAATGATATATATCCCATTTAATTATAAATTAAATTTTCTAATTAAATTTTTTTCTTGATTTTCATTATTTATCATTCTTGAGTTGTATTATTATTAATTTCTTAATAATAGTTAAACATATTCAACAATACTATTTGATAAATTCATTTCCCAAAAAAATATCCAATAACTAAATTTCTAACTTCTATATTTCAAACAATCATATATCCAATGGCTAAATATAGTACAATAATATTTCAATCCATTGTATATCATTACAAACATCACTAAGACATTCATCCTATTTATCAACCTCTCTAAATAAGTCTATTATATTTCTAATTTCAATATTTATTTCCATCGTTCCAATCAAAGTGATGATCTTCATAGAAAACCATGAGGATAAATTTTTTATTTTTACTGATTGTTTATTAACATTCAGATCTATTCACCTCTAAACATTTTCAATGACGTACAACAATGATGTCATAAAATGAATTATTGTTTTTCATGAATTATAAAATTTATTTCAAAACAATATATCTCTATTTAATTATTTTTTATTGTGTGTAACAAAATGGTTCAACATAGTCTTTATTTAAAGAAAATTTTGTTCTAAAATCAGAAGGTGTTAAATTCTACAAACTTACATAAATTACAACCTCCCAATTTTAATTACCTCTTACATATGTGAATTATTAATGGTATCCAAAAGTTAAAAAATTTATATGATATAACTTCAAATGAGATATCATGATCACTATATTAGGTAATACTAGGAAACTCAAATATTTTATCTAATAGTGTTAACATCACAAAATTGTGTTTCTTCCCAGTCATTTGGTCAAAGCACCCCTCACGATTTTAATAAGATAAATATAATATAAATAATTCCAATAGGGAGTTCACTTTCGTCCTTTTACCAATAGATGACCATATATTGATTTTGTTTATGAATATTTTTTTCCTTTTTCCATAAATTGATTTGTGATCTATACAGAGAAATACAAGCAATGCCCAAAACCACATCATTTAAGACCAACAAGCATTATTCAATTAATGTGAATTACATTCCAATAAATAACATTCAGAGAATATTCATATACTTATGATTTAATATTTTTACTTCAAATAGTTTTCTATGAAGTTATATAACTATTGTTTGTGGTGTTGGTTTTATTTAGTTTAATAATATTATATATATAATTGATTAAGTATCACTTTAGGAATGTAATTTATTTATAGTTCTAGACTGAGTGATTAGTGTTACATGATCCATATCACTTTCACTACTATCTTTATCAATTGTACTTGAATATGATTTCCTTTTGTAACTAGGTTTATGAGTTTATTGATAGTGATTTTTATCATTAACCCCTGGTTTGGTTTATTTATTTAATTTAATATAGATACATCTAATAATTGAATATTTGGAGTGTGGGTGGTGTATTAGGTTGATTATTTTTTTGATTACTCATACACCTTATACATTGATGTTTTCAATTATATTAAATTCCACACGACATACATTTACTTATTCCATTAATCTAATCATCTCTATGCTTTTTATAACATCTTTAAAATATATTAATATTAACATTATTTCCTCCATGGTTTTTACCCATTGAATTTCCATTAAAATTTATTCTTCACCCCTTGTCGAACAAACCATGGGAGTAATTAGATTCCAAAATCACTATTTATACCTTGAATGAAAAATGAACAATTTCCTCATAGAAATAAAATTCTTAAATAGAAAAATTATTTAAGATTCATGGTTTTATTTAATTATATAATATACCTATTTTCATTCAAGGAAATTGATAAAAACAAATGTTTACAACATATACCTCATAATAGATACTTCATAGGATCTAATTGATTCAACATAAATTTTCATCAGCTTAAAGAATTATTCATATTTGTTAGTGTTAACAATTTTGGGAAGATTTTTATTGGAAAGTATCTTGTTAATATCCTCAAAATTTGTGAATTTTATGTCTTCCTTCAGTCCAATGTTATTTATCATGTTCCACTATTGGTCTGCTTCACCATCTAACCAATAAAAATACAAAATAATTTTTTACACTATGAATTTAAGTATTTAAAATATATTTTTTCATATTAATTAATTAATAAGAAATTTTTAGATCTGAATATCCACTAATGGATGCTGGTCACTGATGAATAAAATACTCAATTTATTCTTACTCCTTTGTGTGTTTATGATATCATGAATATTTATGATATTTTACATAACCTGAGATAACATTTCAATGATTTTTTTAGTCTATATCCTATCACATATAGTTACTCATAGGTAAAATATCTCTATTATTCATATTGTTTATTATTTAAATGCTTCCTCCTAGTTACAACTATTGACTAAAACCGAATACATCAATGTGAGTATCAAAAAACAATAATCATATTAACAAATTATGCAATAAGGGAATTCAATCCTATGATGTCATATATTATGAAACCTTCAATTAAACTTATAGAATTTTATGCTAATCCTACATAATTTGGTTCATTATATGTTATTAATATGTATTTACTTGTAAATCTTGTATTACACCACATAAAAAACTAAACCCCGCTATAATACAAACCATGAATACCTAGACTCATACTCCGGGTTTCAGATCTAACAAACATAATACATATTAGTTTTTATACCATTTGAGATGATGTTAAAATTATTTTCATATACTTTTTTTCACATCCATTATTAAAAAACTAAATATCCCAAATAAGGGAACAATACTATAAGCCAAATTTTTGGTGTGTTTGGAGATTCGCTATATAGAAATTTTATTACCCATTATTACATCAACAACTCCCTTAAGCACATCTATAAAATACTTCATTCTATACAAAATAAGACATATAATTACTTAATTATATGAAAAATTAAATATTGAGTTATATTAAATGATTACTATGGGAATACATATCAATTATTCAAAAAAGTGGTCAGATCATAAGTAAGGGAGAAAAAAAGATCATTGAGAAATACCAGAGTAAACATAACATGGAATTATATGATTTCCATATATGGATAACAGAATAACATATTTCTTCAAATTACTAAACATGAACAATGTCATGAGAGTTTGTAAATAAAAGACAAAAATCATGAGATGTAGATAATAGATTAGCCAAGTGGAATAACATAAAAAAACAGTATAATTATAAGAAAATAAAAATTTTTATGATTAAATACTATGATAATCATCAAATAACGAAATATTATAACATCCATCCAAAAATATAGTAGTATTTTATAAACACTCATTTACCTTTTTTGGTATTTGGATAAATACATGCATCCCATTTTGGGTTTTAATATGACAACCAATGTACCCATATAGTGCTTGACTAATGATTAATGTACCCTTTAGAATTTATATTACCACTAGTGTATCATTTTTGGATTTTTATAATTTCATGTGTGCCCATTTGGGAATGTTCTAACCACCCATATTCCTTTTTGGGATTGGGGTGACCACCTACACACCCCGTTGGGCTTGGGCATACCACATGTATACCTTTAGTCTTGGGATACTCTCCCATGTTCTCTTGGGCTTCACATAACCTTGTTTTTCCCGTTTTATGATCACGAGATATATAATGATACCCAATACATTAAAGGGATATATAGGACCCACCTATCACATGATGACAAAAAAAAATATATTTATTCCATATAAGATCAACAATACATATAATCTTCCAAAATCATAAAAATAAATTTTATTAGAAAACATATTCAAATAAAATCACATAAGATGGTATCAACAATTACAAGAGCTCATTAAGAAAAATAAATATACTAATAAATTATATCATAATAGTGTTTAGATTTTTTACTTTTATCGACTTGTCCTTAATCATTACATATTCAAGGGACTTTAGACTATATTTCTTATTTTAAAAGTATTGATGATTATTTTGGTTTAGAGATTTAGATAATAGAAACATACTATTATGTAGTAAAAACATACATTAATAATGGGAACATAGACTAATTATCCATATTTCCCACAAAATATATCTGTTAAAAAGAAAAAAAAAATTCTTTTCTATAGATATCTTCACAAATTTGATATTGATATCTTCCTTGTAACTATTAATCAATAAAAACATATGAATGACTTTTAAAAATTTGGAATTAATTAAAAATGTCATTTATGGGTCACAAAAGAAGAAATACATTATTCTAAGGAAAAACATGAAAACCCATTAAAATTATTTTCATAAAAACATAAATTCTCTTCTAAAAAGAGGTCAATTTTTACTTAAAAAGAATAATTATATTTATTTTTTTGATCAAGTGATTTCAAAAAAATATAATTAATTTGAAAAAAAATCATATATGTAAATTGGGAATGAATAATCATATAACTCTCATAGCACTCTTACAATTACACTTATCAATTGGAATAACTACACTACTAACATCAAATGTAATTATTCGGACAAAAAAATCATTACCTAGCGTGTTAGAGGACTATCTAGGCACATCCAAAGCAATAATGGGATCACTAATGAGTTATAATGGGGATAATACCATTTTAAATAAATTTTAAGGGCCATATCATGATTCAATCCCTTGAAAACTCATTCAACCCATTGTGAAAAACACATTCAGTTATCAAAAATCTTTTTCTTTCTTAAAAAATTACTTTTAAATTATTAAAACTATTCACATAATAATTATATGTTTTTTAATATAAAGAAATATGAAAACTTATAAAGAAAACATAATTTAATTAATGTTTCACGGTTTTTTAGAGCCCATGTTTCGTTATAAGTTAAAAAATACTTTCCATTAGAATTTTGTGGAAAGTATTGAAAGGGAAACATTAAAAGATGATTTTTATTAAATAAAGTCCATTACCCTGTGTATGACTCATTGAATACATTGTTTATATTCATAAATAATAAATATAGATTAATGTTATTAATAATTGAAAAAAATTAAAAAAAATTATCATTCCCTTTATTTCTCTTATTACCATTTTATATACAATTACATAATAATTTATGTTCACATATAATGTTTTGAAGATATTCTGTACTTATATCAAATATGAATTTGGTAAATTGAATAGGGTAAATGTTTTCACTATTCCATCATCTCTAAATTTTGAATCTGAAATAATGGTTATTATTATATTTCAATTATATTTTTAATTCCATATATTAGTTGTGATTTTGAAAAATGAAATAATGATACATTCTTTGAGGTGGTAGGTCATACGTAGCCATGGGTAAAGTTTCCATTTTTCAACAATCATTATGAAAAGAAGGTAAGTAATATTTTATATTTCCAAAATTATCTGAATATAAATAATATAATATTAATAATTGAAATATACATATATATTTCGTCCATGTGATGTGACAATGAAAAATCAATCGTATTTCTATATGGGGTTGATAGTTCACACATACTCACAAATTAGGTTATCATTTTTCTGTTCATATAAAGGTAGCAACATAAATGATATATTATATATTAATAAAGATAAATATGTTATTAATATCATAAATAAACCATAATTTTATTATTATAATCATTCTTGAGAGAAGGTGATGGGAAAAGAATTATATCGATTAAGGAGGTGGTAGTACGCCACAGACATGAATGATGAATTTTTTTCCGATTTGAATGAAATTGAGAGGGATATAAGTAATTAAAATTACATAGTAACATATAAGTTATTCAATGATAAATTATGTTTTATTTTATCATTTTTTATTAAGGTTTTAGGGATGAAAAACAAAAAGAAAATAAAAAATGACTACTTGAAAATGAAATCTCTTATTAAGATAATGTCCCTTTCTTAACACCATAAGAAAACTATGGTTGGTGTTATACCAAAAAAATTACACCATGATTTTTAGAGTGTGATAATAGAAAGGTATTTTTTTGGTATTTTATAAACCAAATTGGTTTTTATATGTGAAGGATTCTAAGGAAGAAGATCCCTTCTATAAAAGTGGGTAGGGGAACTCATGGGATTTCTTAAAATATTTAAATTATTATAAAATAATTTTCACTTATGAGAGCATTAAAAGTCTGTTTTGTAGATGATAAGATGATTATTGAACTAAATACTTCATCAAATGAAACATATAAATGTTTCAAAAATATTTTTAAACTTATCTTTTGTATTAAATCCTATTTGAAAACTTTAACTCTTACTATGAAAACATGTAATTTTATTGTTTAAAGATGAATATAGTTACTATTAAAAGAAAAAATTCTTATAAATGTACAATGTATTATATTTTAAATCTTATTATAATATATTTTATTAATTCATGATTTTTATTAATTTTTTATCATTTAATAAAATATAGATTACTATAAAATATACTTAATGCCAATTTTAAGAACGATACTCTAATTTGAATTTAATAATATGATGAAAATAGATTTAATTTGAAAAAAATATTTTATTAAATCCTTGAAATATCACAGTCATAAATAATTTTATTGTGTATTATTATAAATTTAAAATAAAAAATTGTCCTTACTTTTAATTTCATTTATTTTATTTTTCAAATAATTAATTAATTACTTCATAATTATTGTATAAGAATTTAAGTTAATTATTTATTCACTAAAATTTAAAAATAAAATATCATAATGAAGATAAATATTTTAGAATTAAAAATAATATTTATCTTCTAAAATGTCTTATAGATTTCACAATAATAAAAATATTATACATAATAAAAATAAGATTGTTACATATTTGAGTTTTTCAGTAATAAAATAATATTGAGTTCATAATCTCAACCAAGTCACCACAAATTGTTATAGATAAATTTATATCATAAAATAAGAATATTATGATAATAATATCGATTTTTATTCATTAAATATTTATTTTTATCTAACATTTATATTATGAATACATATTTAATGTTTTATTTTTACTCTCTTGGCTTTATGCAAGAATTACAGAAACATTTAGATAAGATACTTGTTATATAAATCTAAATGTAATTTATAACCATAAAAATAATAAATAATAAATAATATATATTATTAATGTAAAGAATGGTTTTATCTCATCCCCACTATAATTTTTAGTATACAAAAGTTGACACTTCCAATGTTGTGCATTCTCAACATTAACACTGAAAGTGATTTTCATAATTATTATAGAATAAAATCCAATATCTAGGCTTCCAATTATTTATGAATGAAACTAATATAATATCATCATAATTTATTTTTTTCCATATTTTTATAAAATTTATTATATTATTTTTCTTTCATTATGATAGCTTAAAAATATTTAATTTCATAACAACAATATTTTTTATTTTTTCTAAAACCTTAACTTCTCTAGAGAAATGTAAAAGAAATCATCCTACGATAAATTCGTGTTTATGAATAAAAAAACTCCATTTTAAAAAATTTAAATTCTTCTAGGTGATGGAAATTATTTTACATATAAGTTGGAAACATGCAACAGATATCATTTTTTAAGAAAAAAACATTTATGCCTAAAAATTAAACTTTAAGTTCAAAAAAATAATTTATTTCAAATTAAAATATAAAATTTGTTCTAATGAAACTAAATTTATTATTAAAATATAATATAAATATATTTTACTTTTAAAATTCATAAAATAAAATGTTACTTAACAATTGGTTGAAACAAAATTAATGTTCTAACAAAAATCGTTATTTTTCACTATAAAATTAGAAAATCATTATTTTCATAAAATTCTGAAAATGATCCCAGATATAATTTTTTATGGTGATTTCATTAATTATATTATTTTTATAGTATAATATATATATGTTTTCAAAACAATTATTATAATATTCACTCACTAAAATAGAGAAACCCCATATTAAGAAAAAATGTATTTTTTAAAGAATAAAATGACATTACCAAAAAATAGTGTCATTATATTATAAGAACATACCATTACATTAATATTAATTTGGAACATTCTATTAATTTCACAAATAAATTATTCATAATTATAACCAATAATTAAAAACCTGGATTATACTGACTGCATTTAAATAATATTTAGTTGTTCCTTTAAGTTTGATGTCGAATATATTTTGTGGTATGAAACATAGTATTTCCATTTAAAAATATCTAGACGTTATATTCCAAACTATTTGAAAAACTCATTCTCTCTATTTTGAACCCTATCTTACTTACCATGGTTTTACTTTTTGAAATACCTTTTTCGAAATCCCACATAGTAAAAATGATTAACAAATATTTTTCATGAAAAATATAGAAAAGGGAGTATAATGGAAACCTAATGTCACACCCTATCCAAACAAATTTTATTAATATTAATTATATATATTTAATTTTTTTCATTCTGAGTGTATTTTCCTTGAAATGAGAGATTTTGAGCATGCAATGTATGTCACTTTGTAAAAGATCACAGTTTTCCAAACTGTGTGATAAATTTATGATAGTTTATAACATTATTGATAGTGCCAACTAAATTATTATAACATAGATTACAAAATAATGGGACCATCCCATGTGGGGTTATCTTTGAGAAAAGTATAGAGATCAAGTTTGGTGCATGGTTTTCCAAACCATATGAAAATGAGACTTTTTAAAAATTAAATTATTTAAATTAAATACAAAATAATAATAAAACCAAATATATCCCACCCATATCCCCAACCTCACACGACACAACCCCTAGGTATCTCGTCTTCCCATGACCCCCTCCATGGTGCACTTCCTTTTGAAGTGGTATCCCTTTTCATTACTCTTAAAATATGATGAATGCATTGATTACTTTGTTTTCACATCAAAAATGGTTATTAATTAATTAATTATGTTTTTTAGTAGATTTTTTTCCAAATAAGGTAATTATGACTGGTTTTTTACGGATTGAGATGGTTGTATTGGGTTTTTCAATCCATGTGGTTGGAGAAATGAAGGTTGGCTCTTATAAGTGTTTTTGAATTGATGTGATCATTTATGATTATTAAATTGGTTCCCAATTGTAATTTTAGTTTTAAAAGTGTTTTTTGTGTGTGGTTATAATGGAAACGGATTGGCATGTAATGGTTATTTGACTTCCAATTGGCAATTTTTGTAAAGACCCGTAAATTTCAAGGAAATTTTTTTTTCTTAATTTTCTTTGAAATTTGACAAGAACGCAGTTTCTGACGGCACCTGATTCCGAGGCCCGGTGTGCCTGGAATCATTTTCCGAAGTTTGGCTCGGGTACGTTCAGTGAACGGACGAGCGGGTTTCTCTAACTTTTGAACTAGTGCTCGGAATCAAATTCTGAGGGCACCGATGAAATCACAGCACTGGTATTTGCTTAGAAACGCCTCTTCCGGAGTTTCATTTTCTCGGGTGTGGTTTTTAATTTTTGGGATTAAAGTTAAGAAATAAAATAATTTTACGACAAACTTTATTTTATTTCACTTAATCCACTTGGAACTCACTTGAAGCCACTTAAAAGCAACTTAAGCTGAGTTGATCCAGATCGGATGCTATCCAGAAATATCCTACCCTCTTGGTAGGATATTTGTGAGGTGGGACCCACATGAGCCCCATCGTTTCATTTCCACTAAGTAACGCACCCGCGAAAACCCGTCTTTATGAAAGTCAACTAATGCGTTTTCTTAATTTCTTAACGCACCATTTAATTGGGTAGTTTTCTTCGTTGAATTAAATGGGCGGTTTATTCGTCGAAATTAATTCTATGAATTAATTTCATTCGTTTCATAACTAGTTTGAAATCCGTTGGTGTAATAATAAAATAAGACCAACGCACAGCTTCTGGAAAAATGTTCGTTGAGAGGATTTGACAGAAACCAAGAGTTCTTCATCCTCCCTCGCGAAGAATGCAAAGAACGCGAAGAACACGAAGAATGCGAAGAACACGAAGAACGCTGAGCCCTCGGAAATCGACGAAACGACGCCAAGTTCCGCGATGTCGATGATTCTTCTTCCGCGACGTTCTTCCATGGCAATCCAACCCCGCGACAACCTTCGATCGGTAGCGACAAGGTAGGGGGTTGCGCTCTTTTCTTTTTTTAAAAAAATTACCTTGTGGATTTAAACAAAAATATGGATTTAATTATTATTAATTAAATATTTTTGTTCTTGAACCTTGGAGTTCGTCGACGCGACACCCTTCCGCGATGACGCGACACCGGATACCGCGACGACGCGACAATCCCCTCTTTCCGCAAAGAACGCGCGTGCGACGACTTGACGAGGTAGGGATTTTATTTTGGAAGTGCCCTTATTCCATTGAACGTTTCTTTAAAATTAAAGAACCAGTTTCAAATGAACAACTTTATTTTATTACAATTCTTGTTTCATTTGTTGAATATTTCTCCCGTTGTTTTATCTAACGTGGAGGGTGCGGGCCAAACGAACACGGCCCGACAACACTCCGCCGTTCTTCGTGGTTGTGCGGATTTGGCGGGCGACGACGAAACGTGACGCAAGGGAAATTTGTTGATCCTGCAGTGAAGAATGGCACTCGAGAGGAACACGGAGCATACGGGAAGGAAAACGGACCACCGGCGGCGGCGGCTCCCCGACGCGCCGCCAGACGAGACCGCTGCGGCTGAAGCCGTGGTGGCGGCGGCCAACGGACCCGCGGCCGCGCGAGTCCAGCTCGCCCGCACGGGACGCGGCTGAAGCCTCATCCGTTGCTCTAGAGGGGTCCCAACGCGGGGCCGCGACATCTCCAGACCACGGGGGCAGCGCCCCGCGGCGCGCGGCCGTTCGGCCGACCCAGGGGGGGTCGCGCCGGGTCGGCCCGGGCCCGGACCCCCCGTCTTCGGACCATTTGCGGTCAAATGCTCGTAATGTGAGCCACGAGCCTCCAAATGATGCGCCGTCAGCGGAAACGCGATCCTTGGATCGAGACGGTCGTTTCGTTATATCGCACTCAAGGTTTCGGAATAATTTGAGTTCAGCCGGGTTGGTTCGAACACGAAACCAATCGGGCCTTCGGAGCGGAAATGCTCATACCTTGAGCTACGGACGTCTGATTGACGTGCCGTCAGCTTTGTTGAATTCCTCTATGTGAGAAGGATCTTTTGGCTCACTCCGCCCGAGGTTTGGATGCAGGTGGAGTACATTCGGGTTGGTTTTGCCTTAAAAACCGACCGGGCCCCTAGGATGAAAAAGCCAATAACTCTCAGACCGAGCGTCCGATTGACGCGCCGTCTGCGACGTTGAGTTCCTGTTGACGATACGAAACTTTTGGATACATCAACTTCGGACTTTGTGACAATTGATGTATCGGCCTCTCGGCTCGTGGAGCGGACCCTCCCGAACGAGCTTGATGTGTGCAGGAACCCTAGAACTGGCTGCGACTGCTACTTCGACAGTGACGACTGTGCAGAGATCCTCAGTGGACTGTAGCGACGACTCTTCAAAGATCCTCAGTGGACTGCGACGATGAAGACAGCTGGTCTTGTATCCTATGTAGGTCCTAGCTGTGCTGGTCTTGTATCATATGTGGGTCCCAGCATAGATGATTCAATACTGGTCTTGTATCCTATGTGGGTCCCAGTATAGATGAATCAATGAAGACAGCTGGTCTTGTATCCTATGTGGGTCCTTGCTATACTGGTCTTGTATCCTATGTGGGTCCCAGCTTTGATGATTCAATACTGGTCTTGTATCCTATGTGGGTCCCAGTATAGATGAATCAATGAAGATAGCTAGTCTTGTATCATATGTGGGTCCTAGCTGTGCTGGTCTTGTATCCTATGTGGGTCCTAGCTTAGATGATTCGGTATCTATGTCTGATCATCTCTTCCACCTTTTCGATAATGTATACCTGGGTGAGCTGAATCCTGTGTTACTCTCCTTTGAGGATTGTGTTGAACTATCCTGTGTAGATTTACTGTTTACTCTCCTTTGTGGATTGTGTTGTGCTATCCTGTGTGGATTTACATTTGCTTTCTTGTGTGGATTTACGTTTTCTCTCCTTTGTGGAGTGTGTTGTGCTATCCTGTGTGGATTTACGTTTTACTCTCCTTTGTGGGTTGTGTTGTGCTATCCTGTGTGGATTTACATTTTTCTCTCCTTTGTGGGTTGTGTTGTGCTATCCTGTGTGGATTTACGTTTGCTTTCCTGTGTGGACTGGGTTGTGGTTGGGCTCGGATGTTGGAGCCGAACAGGGATTGATGACTTAGGTATATGTATGGTCATATACCTAAGCAGTGTCGGTTGTTACTTCGTGATTGTATCTTTCCGTCGTGGTTTATCCTTTGTGGAATTCGGGAGACCTTCGGGGGTCTCAAAGTCCCTACTGAGTAGCTTATACTCACCCCTGCACGAGTTATGCCCGCACAACATTGTGTTGGTTGCAGATGACGGACAGCGTTGATTGTGGTTGAGGCTTGCAGAGCAGGACGGTACCTGGAGGTGGAGCACTGGGCGGGACGTACTCGGAGCGGACGACGGGACCCGAGGAGCAGTGGAGCTTTCTGTACCCACCCTTCAAGTGGGATTTCTAGAGGATGGCCCGACGCTCCATCTTTTCTTTTCAGTTTCTGTTTTCCCCTATCAGTTGTACTTTACAGTTGGGCTTGTATTTCCAGCCCCTTTACTTTCAGCACAGCTAGTTACAGTTTTTACTTAGTGTTTACTTTTCCGCTTGCTTACTCTGTGGTGCTTGTTTACTTTTCAAAGGCAATGCCTTCCCTTTTTGTTGGATTTACGCCTTGGTGCTAGTCGCCAGCCCCTGGCCTATGGAAGGCGGTCTTGGGGTAGTCACGGCACGGGCCCCGAGGATGGGTCGTGACAAATTGGTATCATAGGTGGTCGGTTCTACCGCAGACTCTGATCTTTCTTCTATGTGAAGCAATAGTGTTCAGCGTATTGGGTGTGGTTATCAGCCCAGGGAGTCCAGTGTTGGTTCGGCGGCCGACGTATCCGTACACCAGGACCCTGACTTCTGATTTCCGACTTAATGCACGAAAACACTGATTGCATGGGTGTTTCAAGTTTTCATTGTGATTACTTGTGTCAACTCACCAGGTATACTGTTCTGACCGTGGCGCACTTGTTTCCTTTTCAGGATGGCCCCACGATGGCAGCCAACTAGGGTTCCGAGAGTAGAGCGCGACGACATCCCGCCGAGCGACGAGGCCTCGGTACGGGGCCCGTTGACAGCAGAGGCACCGGTGGTACCTTTACCCGCCGAGCCATCGATGCTACCAGCCCCAGCCGCTGACGATGCACGTCACCTTAGCGCGCTGCACGAGTTCCAGCATCAGCGACCACCCAGGTTCCGCGGGGAGACGGACCCCCAGGCAGCCGAGGACTGGCTGGAGGCAGTCGTACGAGTTTTTAGGCTAGTGAGGACACCAGCAGACCTCATGGTGATCCTCGCAGCGAGCCTACTGCACGCAGAAGCGGGCCAATGGTGGATCTTGATGCTCCAGGTGCACGACGAGACATCTCTTCTCTGTACAAACTTTGAGAGCATCTTCTGCTCCGAGTTCATCCCAGCCACCCTCCGTGTGGTGCACATACAGGAGCTTCTTCAGCTGCGGCAGGGCAGCTTGACAGTGGCCCAGAACTCGGCGAGATTTACTGATCTCTCGCGCTACTCCATAGATATGGTACGAGACCCATTCTTCTGGGCCTGACCCTTAGAGCAGGGACTGAGGCATGAGATCAGGGCTTCGATGATCTCCCTTAACATTCCAACTCAGGCAGAGGTGTTGGAGAGAGCCCTTCTAGTGGAGAGTTTTCTCGCCGAGCAGGCTCCAGTGACAGGGCCCTCCGTAGGACGGCCCGTAGCAGGGTCTTCTACAGCTGGCAGTAGACAGGTGTCACAGAGGTTCAAACGGGCCAGACCATCAGATGGGCAGTCTCAGGATGAAGATTCTGTTGTGCGGGGCACCCGAAGGAGAGCCAGCTACACGTGGGGAAAGCATTTCTACGCATGCAGCGGGCGAGGTCACATGGATCGAGACTGCCCGACTCTTCTTACAGATGATCAACAGGTCGTAGAGGGACTTCCCAGACAGAGGTTCTGCCATGGTGGTCCGCAGGGTGCAGGCAGACGAGGCAGAGGAGCTGGCCGAGTAGCCGATGGTGGGAGACACTTCAAGGTGTTGCCACCACCACCACCAGGAGGTCCACCCCGACCACAGGGAGTTGGTGGACATGGGAGAGATCAGCATCAGGCAGCTGAGGCCTTTGATCATGGAGCTCTGGGAGCAGATGGACAGGAGCAGAACTTGTGAATACGTCTTTTTTACTTCTAGTTCCTTGTCGGTGTTGTGTATCGTCTTTGTATTATGAGCTACAATAATAAAAGACGCATACCATTATAATGTTTTCATTCCTGTCCTCTTTTGTGTTGTTACTAAGAGGTTCCAGTTTAGACTGTTGACTTGACCCTCACTTGTGAGACATCTACTGGAGGAGACCCAGTTACCACACACTGATGCCGATAGTGTGACTCAACCCTTGGAGGTGAGAGTAATGGTTGGATCTCTTGGTAGTAGCGTCGAGGCCTTACGACGTCATCCATGGTATGGATTAGTATCATCCATGTTGGGATTGACGGTATTAGGCAAAGAATGTGGTTCATCCAAGGGATGAGACCAGATTTCTCTCATCGGTAAAGATGAAATCATAGCAGCTCTTGTGGGACCAGAGGTGGTCCAAGCCACGACAGAGAAGGTCCAGGTCATCCAGGAGCGGATGAGGACAGCTCAAAGGCGGCAGAAGTCATACGCTAACAGGAGGCGGAGGCCACTAGAGTTTGAGGATGGCGACCATGTCTTCTTGTGTGTCTCACCTCGATGTGGTTTACGGAGATTTGGCCGAGGTGGCAAGTTGTCTCCATGCTTCATCGGACCCTTCCAGGTCCTCAGCAGGATTGGAGAGGTGTCTTATCACCTGGATCTACCACCTCAGTTTCTCCGGGTGCACGACGTCTTCCACGTATCTTAGCTGAGGAGATACGTGCACGACCCGACGCAAATATTTGACCATGGAGAGCAGGTCTTTGATGGTGGGGAGACTTTTGCGGAGGTCCCAGTAGAGATCGAGGATCGACAGCAGCGGGTCCTACGTGGATGATTGATTCCTCTAGTGCGCTTCAGATAGAAGCACGGGAACCTCCAGGAGAGCACTTTGGTGCGGGAGGCTCAGTTGCGTGCTCAGTACCGCCTTTGTATCCCTAATTTTGTGGTGAAGCTTTACGGGGATGTAAAGCCTTTTGGTGGGAATAATGTAAAGACCCGTAAATTTCAAGGAAAATTTTTTTTTCTTAATTTTCTTTGGAATTTTACAAGAACGCAGTTTCTGACGGCACCTAATTTCGAGGCACGGTGTGCCCGGAATCATTTTCTGAAGTTTGGCTCGGGTACGTTCAGTGAACGGACGTGTGGGTTTTCTAACTTTTGAACCGGTGATCAGAATCAAATTCCGAGGGCACCGATGAAATCACAGCACTGGTATTTTCTTAGAAACGCCTCTTCCAGAGTTTTTTTTTCTCGGGTGTGGTTTTTAATTTTCGGGCTAAAAGTTAAGAAATAAAATAATTCTACGACAAACTTTATTTTATTTCACTTAAGCCACTTGGAACTCACTTGAAGCCACTTTAAAGCAACTTAAGATGAGTTGATCCAGATCGGATGCTATCCAGAAATATCCAACCTTCTTTGTAGGAAATTTGTGAGGTGGGACCCGCACGTGCCCCACCGTTTCTTTTCTGCTAAGCAACGCACCCGCGAAAACCCGTCTTTATGAAAGTCAACTGACGTGTTTTCTTAATTTCTTAATGCACCATTTAATTGGGCAGTTTTCTTCGTTGAATTAAATGGGCGGTTTATTCGTTGAAATTAATTCTATGAATTAATTTCATTCGTTTCTTAACCAGTTTGAAATCCGTTGGCGTAATAATAAAATAAGACCAACGCACGGCTTTTGGAAAAATTTTCGTTCAGAGGATTTGACAGAAACTAAGAGTTCTTCATCCTCCTTCACGAAGAATGCGAAGAACGCAAAGAACGCGAAGAACACGAAGAACGCGAAGAACGTCGAGCCCTCGGAAATCGACGATGCGATGTCAAGTTCCCCGATGCCGGCGATTCTTCTTCCGTGATGTTCTTCCACGGCAATCCAGCCCCGCGACAACCTTCGATCGGCAGCGACAAGGTAGGGGGTTGCGCTCTTTTCTTTTTTTAAAAAAATTACCATGTGGATTTAAACAACAATATGGATTTAATTATTATTAATTAAATCTTTTTGTTCTTGAACCTCAGAGTTCGTCGACACGACACCCTTCCGCGACGACGCGATGCCGGATACCGCGATGACGCGACGATCCCCTCTTTCCGCAAAGAACGTGTGTGCGACGACTTGACGAGGTAGGGATTTTATTTTGGAAATGCCCTTATTCCCGTGAACGTTTCTTTAAAATTAAAGAACCAGTTTCAAATGAACAACATTATTTTATTAAAATTGTGGTTTCATGTGTTGAATATTTCTCCCATTGTTTTATCTAACGCGGTGGGTGCGGGCCAAACGAACACGGCCCGACCACCCTCCACCGTTCTTCGTGGTTGTGCGGATTTGGCGGGCGACGACGAAATGTGACGCAATGGCAATTTGTTGATCCCGCAGTGAAGAACGGAACCCGGGAGGAAAACGGCGCAGACAGGAAGGAAAACGGACCACCAGAGCAACTCTGGTGGCCCACGGAAGCGGCTGGCGGCGCGGCGGCGCCGGAAGCCGGAGGCGGCGGTGCCCCGGCACGCCGCCGGACGAGACCGCCACGGCTGAAGCCGCGACGACGGTGGGCAACGGACCCGCGGCCGCGCGGGTCCAGCTCGCTTGCACGGGATGCGGCTGAAGCCGCGTCCGTTGCTCCAGCACGGCCCCAACGTGGGGCCACGACATCTCTAGACCGCGGGGGCAGCGCCCCGCGGCGCACGGCCGTTCGGCCGCTCGGCCGACCCAGGGGGGGTCGGGCCCGGACCCCCCCGTCTTCGGACCATTTTCGGTCAAATTCCCGTAACTTGAGCCACGGGCCTCCAAACAACGCGCCGTCAGCGGAAACGCGGTCCTTGGATCGAGACGGTGGTTTCGGTATATTTCACTCAAGGTTTCGTAATACTTTGAGTTCGGTCGGGTTGGTTCGTACACGAAACCAACCGGGCCTTCAGAGCAGAAACGCTCATATCTTGAGCTACGGACGTCCGATTGACGTGCCGTCAGCTTTGTTGAATTCCTCTAAGTGAGACTGATCTTTTGGCTCACTCCGCCCGAGGATTGGATGCAGGTGGAGTGCGGTCGTGTTGGTTTTTCCTTAAAAACCAACAGGGCCCCTGGGACGAAAAGGCCAATAACTCTCAGACCGGGCGTCCGATTGACGCGCCGTCTGCGACGGTGAGTTCTTGTTGACGATACGGAACTTTTGGATACATAAACATAGGACTATGTGATAGTTGATGTATCGGCCTCTCGGCTTGTGCAGCGGACCCTCTCGAACGAGCTTGCTGTGTGTGGGAACCCTAGAGCTGGTTGCGACTGCTACTTCGACAGCGACGACTCTTCAAAGATCCTCAGTGGACTGCAGCGACGACTGTGCAAAGATCCTCAGTGGACTGCGACGATGAAGACCGCTGGTCTTGTATCCTATGTGGTTCCTAGCTGTGGTGGTCTTTTATCCTATGTGGGTCCCAACTTAGATGATTCAATACTGGTCTTGTATCCTATGTGGGTCCCAGTATAGATGAATCAATGAAGACAGCTGGTCTTGTATCCTATGTGGGTCCTAGCTATGCTGGTCTTGTATCCTATGTGGGTCCCTGCTTTGATGATTCAATACTGGTCTTGTACCCTATGTGGGTCCCTGTATAGATGAATCAATGAAGACAGCTGGTCTTGTATCCTATGTGGGTCCTAGCTGTGCTGGTCTTGTATCCTATTTGGGTCCCATATTTGATGATTCAATGCTGTTCTTGTATCCTATGTGCGTCCCAGCATAAATGAAACAATGAAGATGACTGGTCTTGTATCCTATGTGGGTCCCAGCTTAGATGATTCAGTATCTATGTCTGATCATCTCTTCCACCTTTTCGAAAATGTATACCTGTGTGAGCTGAATCCTGTGTGACTCTCCATTGTGGATTGTGTTGAACTATCCTGTGTGGATTTATTGTTTACTCTCCTTTGTGGATTGTGTTGTGCTATCCTGTGTGGATTTACGTTTGCTTTCCTGTGTGGATTTACATTTTCTCTCCTTTGTGGAGTGTGTTGTGCTATCCTGTGTGGATTTACGTTTTTCTCTCCTTTGTGGGTTGTGTTGTGATATCCTATGTGGATTTAAGTTTGCTTTCCTGTGTGGACTAGGTTGTGCTTGGGCTCGGATGTTGGAGCCGAACAGGGATTGATGACTTAGGTATATGTATGGGCATTTACCTAAGCAGTGTCGGTTGTTACTTTGTGATTGTATCTTTCCGTTGTGGTTTATCCTTTGTAGATTTCGGGAGACCTTCGGGGGCAGTACTGTGTGAAGTGGAAGACCCATGGAAAAGGAGAACTACTATGTGGGGTGGAATACCCATGGTGCTCGACAGAAGGAGTACCTATATAGACTATTAGGGGAGCGCTACTGTGTGAGGTGGCAGATCCATGGCGGGGAACGCTACTGTGTGAGGTAGCAGACCCACGATACTCGACAGAAAGAGTAACTCAGCAGTCTATGGTTAGTGATTAGTAACTCAGAGTTGTGATAGGGCCACTATAATTGGCAGAGGAGGAGTTCTCCAGTAGTCGTGGTTTCAATAAAGAAAATCATGGTTTGAGCTGAGTCAATGACCTTTGTGTTTTCCTCATGACTGAGATGGGTTACATGATAACTTAGGTATATGTATGGGAATATAACTAAGTAATTGTTGTCTGTTGAAATAATACTTTTGTGGTTTATCTGTGTTGGATTTTGTGATACCTTGAGGGTATCAGGGTCCCAACTAAGTATCTTTATACTCACCCCTGCACGGGCTATGCCCACACCTTATTGTGTTGGATGCAGACGACGGACAGTGCGGACTGAGGCTGAGTGTACGAGGACTGGACAGTACCTGGAGGTGGAACTCATGACGAGATGGTACCCAAAAGAGATGGATGAGAATGGAGAACTAAGGAGACCATATGTACCCACACTTCAGGTGGTGTTCTTGGAGGAAGATTTAGTGGTTGTTGTTTTATTTTACTGTAGTTGTACTAGATTTTCAGTTGTACTATACTTTACTGTTGGACTTGTATTTCCGGACCCTTTACTTTTAGCAGTCACTTTTTTATTCAGTATTACTTTGTGATTTATTCAATTGCGTACTCTATTGTGTTTATTTACATTTATAAATGCAATGCCTTTCTGTTTTGATGGGATTTACACCTTTGGTGCTAGTCACCAGCCCCTGGACTATGGAAGGCGGGCATGGGGTAGTCATGCCACGGGCCCCGAGGATTGGTCGTGACATCCTTTTTCCATCCATTTTCGAAAACCCAAAAAGAATTTTGTGAGAGGAAAAAATCATGCTAGGAAAATAACATAATAAAGGGGAGTACTTTCAAACTCTACCATATTAGGTTTAATTCTATGATCGTAACCGTAATTCTTGGTATATAACCTATACATACACTTAACCATAGGGACATCCCTAGACATACCTTAGAAATATCTAGATGGATCTAAAGTTTTTGCATCCCAGTTTCTAAATGTTAACTAAACCTCCCTCCGATACCAACTGCAGAGACCCATGCTTGACATACAAGGACATTACATTTCTTTTACAGAATACTTAATACATAACATAAACAGACACCCAAGGGAATTAATATAATAGTGTCTTTGGAAACTCGGATCATAATCTTCTAATCATAGTGAAAGATCTTCAACATCTCCCATAAAGATCTTACCTTTTTGTTTTCTTACCTAAAACCTATCCTTATATCCTGGGGAAAAGAAAACATATAAAGGGTGTGCTCAAATCCTTAGTAAGGGTAAACATGGAAAACATAAAACATTATATAAACATTAGAATGTAAAAACATGAACATAAAATTGAAAGATCAAAATCATGAGAAATGACATAAAAAATTGGACTACATAAGGAAAAGATCATAAAGAAGCATAAATCATGATAAAATGTCTTGGGAATAAAACAAGTAATTGTGGAAAACCATTAAGAACATGATATGACTTCCATATAGCCAAGGAATTTCTGCAAGACCATCATAGTGGACAAAGTCCCTTACTGAACAGGGATTACATGTCCATCTATCCCTGTATTACTGAACCGGATTTTCTTGATGTTCCAGCCATGTCTATCTAATGAGATATAAATCTTTAGAGAATGCATTGGAGGAAGATATAGGTCCCACCCATCTCATATTGAAATCATTATTATCTATGCGACAAAACAATCATAAATCATTCATCGTAACCCAAAAAATAAAATGGGTTTTATAAACATAATCCCATCCTAACATAATCCATACAAAAAATAGATATCATTTCATCATTAGAAAAATTAAACCATGTAAATAATAGAGACATTATACATGAAACATAAAACATATTAAATAATTTCATCTTAGATGGAAAATAGTTTTAATAAAACAAATGAAATCAACTCTTGAGGAAAATATCATTTCTTTTTCAAAATCAATTTATTTTCACAAAATGCCACACAATTTTAAAAGAAAAGGTGTTTATTGAAAACAATAATGAAATCTTGTAGATTTTTCTTAATGAAAATAAGGCATTTTGAAACAGTAAAAATCCATTCATGCCATATAAGTTAAAAAACATTCTTCTTGTACTTTTGGCGGAAAAGTCAAAAAGTACCTTGTATGGTAAACAAAAGAAAGATTCATTTTATACAATGTGGTAAAAGTAAAAAAGGGAAAAATGACTTTAAACATACATGGAAGAATAGTAAATACTTTATGAAATCATATCTATAAAATATGGACATGCATGATAACTATAACCCCAGTAAATACTTACGAATAACCAATATCGGATAAGAACGGGATTGTAAAAATTATCCCTTAACTTATGTCCAATTTTTTATGTATGTGTTTGAGACTCTTGTATAGTGGGTCTAAACATATTATTAACTTGTAACATGACCATAATAATATTTATGATATCATATATGATTCACTTATGACTTTATATTACCCTTCATTTGTTAATTTCATGTTAAAGCATCGTTTTGGGTAAAATCATTTCATTTGTCGTACGCATTTTGACTTGTAATTATTCATATGATTAATTAGATCATGATTACTTACAAACATAATGTAATACATTATTTATATATAATATATATTTAGAATATAAATATATATAATAGATCGACAAATGGAACTCAATAAACCGTCTATGGAGACGGTAGACCGTACGTACACATGAACATTGTTTTCGTTTCCTTATTAAATTTAATGGATATAAGTAAATAACATATACATAAATCCAATATCATTAGTATGTCATATATCTAATTATTATTCACTATATATACTTTATAATCATTCTTGAATGGTTAACATTGAGAATGAATCTAATTGCGTCGTGGAGACGATAATCCGTACGTACGCACGAGCGACAATATTGTTCCCATAATGTTTGAATAGTATTGGAATGAATTATATAATATCTCAGAATTATTATCATGTTATAATAATCATATATTGTTATTATTTCCACCATTATACCCATCCATGTATGGTGGGGGTGGAAAAACATTTTACACCCCAGCGTGGAGACAGTATTCCGTACGTACGCATGCACAGTGATTTCTTTTTCCGTATGATGGATAGAAGTTGAAATAGGGTTAGATCATATTTAAATAACATATTAGTATATGAGTGATAATGATGTTATTTATTTATTATGAAACAACAAAATAAGAGGATGTATAAGATGAAATGATTTTGAAACAATCCGTAAATAATATTACATCTTCTTTGACGTGCCTCTTCTAAACCACATATTAGGGCACTAAAGCTGGTCTTCGAAAAAGACCAGGACCTCTAGTATGTTTTTATGTAAGTGGAGAAGAGAAATTGATATGGGTTGGCAGATATTGAAGGCTCAATGTGGTGTGAGGATGAGAGGGAGTATGTTTCCTTTTATAAGAGAAGAGAGGGACACTTTGGGAAACCTCTAAAATTTTAATATATAATAAAATAAAACCCTGCTTAAAAACCTCAAAAAATGACTCAAATACTAGGATTAAATGAGATAAGGTTTTAATATCATCAACCAATAAGATTTGGACATGTTGGTAATTAATTTTAAACCCTATCAACATGATTTATCCTTATTTAATCTATTTAATTTTATTTGTGTTAATAATATTCTAAATTTTAAATTATTATAAATAATTACTTATGTGTTATTAATTATCCATAATTGGGTATTTTATGAAATTTTAGACTATATAAAATTCAGTTTATAATTCTTAAATATTTTTGAGAATTTTATGCATTTTAATAATATGTAATTTTTATAAAATAACAATAGTGTTAATTTTGACACTATTCATTTATTTGAATTTAAATAAAATCCACATAAAAGATATATTCGAACCAAAATGTTTAATTGATTAATAACATGTCATATGATTCTAGAAAATATCTACAGAACATTAATTAGTTAATATAATATTTATTTTAATATTTAAAAACCATTTATTTGATATTTCTCTTAACAAAACAATTACGTCATAATTTTTGTATAATCATTTAATATACATATTAGAAGAAAATAAACTAAAAATAAAATACTATGATTATGATAAATATATTATATTTGAAAATAATACTTTTATTGGAATTTATTATCTTAAAATCACAACATGTAAATTGTTGTATTTATTAAATTATGAAGGTGAGAACTTTGATATCATTTAAAATAAAATAATATAAGTGTCATAATCATTTTTATAAAGCTCCAAATGGTCATAAAATCGACCATTGGATATTTATGATTTAGATATATACGAAAAATAAGTTGTGGTCGGGTTTTTGGGCATTTTAATGGGTATTATTATTTTAATTAATACTAAATTACTGATTTTTCACTTAATAAATAATTTCCAAATCATTAATGTATAAGATATTAAGTGGATTAAATATCTATTAGAAATTACAAATAAATTACCATAAAAAGGAAAAACATGTTATCTTTGGAATGAGTATTTATAATATAATTTATATTTTGTATTATGTTATATTAAAAATACATTAATTATTAAAGTTTGAGTGATACATATTTCACTTTCTTTAAAATATAATAAATTAAAGTTCTTAATCACATCCAATTTGGTTCCAAAGGATTTAATTTATACCCAAATATGAATTATGATGAAATATATCATCCAATTATATTTAGACAACTGTTATGGTGATTTTATAATATTATATTTATCCTTAATTTCCCGATTTACCTTTAACTGTGGTAAAACAAATTTTCAGTAGTTAATATTCATAGTTCAAAAAAATAAAATGTAGCATATTAACGAAATTTGGACCTATTGATTTCAAATATAGAATCTATTTTTCTATATTCAATTCATAGAAGTTGCAGAAATTAATTTAAAATTAATGCTATTGTTAAAAAAAATGAGTTTTAAAAGTTAAAACATTGCAAAAGATTGAAATGATTTTACCTATTAATTCAATGTAAACTCAATGTTAAGGACATACATTATATTAAATGGTAAAAACATATAATATTTATACTTTAAAACAATTAAATACTATAATTTAACCATATAAATTATGATGATGAAAAAAGTTGTTTTTATTTAAAATATATTGTGTTTTTACTATTCATTAAAATATGAAAGTTATCAGAATAATATGAAAAAAATATGCAAAGTAAATTTTTATATCCATATTCCAAAGAAGAATTTTATTTTCTCAAATTGAACTTATAAACAAGTTAAAACTAGATTTAATGTGGGTGCACCATCAAAAGGTTGAAAAACTGCATATTTTGAAAAATACTAATTTTACCCGAAAATTTTATTTTGTTCTCATACCATGTTCCATAAAATGTATAAGATGAATTATAATGTCATAAAATTCAAAAAATAGTTACTAATATTCATAATGGCTATTTCATAATAACAATATATCATTGTATAGTAAAACTCAGTATTCCGTACAACACAAGCTATTGAGGAAGGTCGATCTTGCGTCCAACATAAGCCAAAAATAGTGTTGCGTATACTACAAGCTAATACAGTGTTACATATAGAGCACGCTAATAATGGTGTAGCATAGAACACAAGACATCCCTAAAAATAAAAATAATCTTTCTCATAAAATCTTGTGGTGTTAAACACACTCCATTTCTGGAGGGAGAGTAGCTTCTATATATTTTCATCGTTCATCGTGGAAGAAAGGAACTCTTCCAGGAAATTTTCTCAAAGTCATTCCACCAAACCTTAGTTTGCTTCTTCTCTATAAGGTAAAGAATCCACCAATAATGTTCCACTCCTCGAATATGGATCACTACTAGAGGAAACCAATACTCTATCGAAGCCCATATCAGTTGAAATCGATCACCATCTCCTCGAGCTAACTCTCCATCTCCATGTCTCAGACGTTGCCCCCGTACTTTCCCAGAGTATACCGCTGTAAGTCACGATGCATCTTCTTCCACTATTCGTCATCGTCCTCTTGATCATCCCTCCACTAAACAAATAGGTCAACCTTCTATTCCTCGATTTCTTGTACCACTCGTTAAGAACGTCTCTGTGACATAGCTTAAAAAAACAAGAAACTCTTATGCCTGAGTAGAATTCATATTTTTTTTTGAACACATAATATATTTTAAATTCACAAAACAACCAATACACACAAGAACACAAGTCTTTATGATTAATTTGCCTTTCCATTGGTCTCTACCTTACTATCAGTATATCCTCACTAGGCCATTCAGTAGTTTTACAACCATTGCATCGGATCACGTGTTGCCCTAATATCCCATGTCCTAGCTGATCTACCCTAGACTATTCACACAACCAGATTACCTAACACATTTTATCTACCATTCCATGCAGTCCCCAATATTCTTAATCCCAGACTCTATCTTATCTCTCACCCATCACCTTCAATACTATTCTTTCATGACCCGCTTTCTCTAAGATGATAGAAGGGATGGAAAATTTCCCTACCATTCCTTCCTCAATATAGAGGAGAGATAATGACCCATCGAGTCCCACCTTTAGTAGGAATTTAAGTGGATACAATCACCAAGGTTATAGAAAATCATATAAATTGAATTAATTAATTTATTTATAGAAAAATATAAAGGGATAAGATGGTAAATCCTAGAAACACCAAGGATTAATGGTAAATGTAATGAAAATAATCCATTTCCCCAAGCATGTTCAAAAGTAAAACTGATAAAAAGTAAGAAAAAACTACAAACAAAGTACCATGGAAAAGAAAATAAGTAGAAAAAGAAACTATCCTAATGCCCGAGCTAGTAAGCTTCATCATGGTCCTCAAATCCCTCCTGGAAAATATAAACCGTTTTGCATTTGTAGGGTTGGAATACAAGTATACTCAGTAAGGAAATAAAATTTACTCATGCACGAGTGGGAGAACATAAAAATTCCCGTATGATAAAATAGTAGAACCTCAACCACCTACCAAGGAATAAAAAGAGGCCCTACTATACCTTCGCACACTCACTGAAGTAACACAGGTCAAGTAAAGTAATTATATAGGAGAATCAATATTTGGATACCCTACACTACTTTCCTATTGGTTTATTGCTCAATCCTAATGATCTGACGTCTTTATGCTACCACAGTTTCCACATGAAGTACCACTACCGAAACCTGCCCACAAACACCTAGGCCTTAAACCACACACATCCATGCCCATAGACACCTGGTCTAGAATAACCACCACCATGCCCAAAGGCACATGGGAGAGAAAAACCACTTCCATGCCTGAAGACAGCTCAAACTCGTCCAAAATATACATTGGAAAATATACAAATCTAACAGATACCCGAGCCCCTAGTACAAAACAAACCCTTTCTTGAATAATATTGGACTATGGTAAGCCTTGATCCATTTTATCCCACCTGTATACACCCGACCGATAAGATCCGGAAGAGGGTATGGGGTTGAATATCAATAAAAAGCCATCCATCCCCCCACCAGGATGTTGGGAAAGACACCCTCTCCCATGAAATGGAGGTGTTCAGCATATAGTTCTCAAAAGGGGTGGGGTGCATGAATAAATAAAAATGAACTACAATATATATATATATATATATGTAAAGAAAAACTCTGCCCCAACCTACAGGTTTCTCACGAATAGAGAAAAATCTCACACCCACACTGTTTTTTCCGCTACTCCTCTATGAACAACCATTCAAAAAGCACTACCAAGCATAAACCCACCCTCATTTTTTGTTCAATTTCCACTTATTTATTTATTTAATAGGATCCAAATTAAAGTATTCTATCACTAACGATAAAAATAACATCGTAACCACACCAAGAAACAAAAAAATATACACTCCCACAACAAAAGAGAACAAAAATAGACTTATAGTCCCCTTTCACATCCCCATTAAACTAATATCAATTATTTTTATTCAATGTATTACCACACATTACTTCTCTCAAAACCCATCTATGCTTACCTGCTTCCCAAAAAAACCCCCAATGGAGTCCCACAGTATAACGAGTTTGTAACCACATAGAAATCCAATAGCTCGACGTTGCTTCATGACAAAAACAAAACTTAAAGGTATGTCATCTGCCTACAATTTCATCCATTTCACAATCAATCTATCTATCAAATAGATACACCAACACACACCCCTGTACCACCCCATATAACAAACCCACATAACACAGACGAGGACACATAACACATAACCACAACCATCAAACCAAGCATATGAAAATTTCACCAATGAATGTTCTTTAATTATATCTTGAATATAATTAGGGTAATCACATAAAATGTTTTATCATGGGGAATCTCTATATTTAAAATAGTGTACATGATTTATTTGATTTCGTGTTACATATATACATCAAAACACAACAAAGAAATGGAACACCACCAGTGCATAAGCAAAGAACACCAATGACCGTGATCATTAGAAGTAAATCAATGACAACGTCTAGAAAGGAATAAAGATAAAAAAAATAAAATGGGAGATTAACATAAAACTACACTCTCCCATTATTTTATTTCAATGAGTTATACTATGATCATATTAAATATTTGTAATATTCTCTTTTCCAAAAGAGTATATAGTCTATCATTATAAAGAACCGTAAACATTCCCAACCCACATGATTCACAATTAAAGAGAAGCTAATAAAATACCTACCTGGATGATCAGGGATCAAAGTTCCTTCTTATGCCAAGAAAATAAGACAACATGACTTGTAGGAAGAACTCTATGGTTGAGCGGGATGAGCCCCAACATGTGTGAACAACTCATCTCAGGAGGAAGCCTCCTGGCGCACCAAGAGAAACAAAAAGGAAGAAGGAAGAGATGATATTTTCTTAAGAAGCGGTCAAGTCCTAAAATTAATGAGACATTTTCAATGTACGTAAATATCATAATGTGGTTTGAAAATGTGGCTTTCTGGTTCCACATGTGGGAATTAATTGAGTGTTAATAGTTCCCCTAAAAATGATTGGTACAGACTTATGGATGACTGTGAGTTAATATATTAACATTAAATGAAGAAAAAACACGTTATAAGTGTGAAACTGGAAAAACTGGGAAAAATAGAAACGACTCACTAATGGGTGAGTCACTGACACCACAACCTACTGACCTAATGACCTACATATTCATGGACCTGTTGACACCCTGACCTACCAATGCCAAGCCACCGACATTGAGCTATCGACCGGTGACCTATCGACCCAACCTATCGATGCCTCATCCTATCGACACCGACACCCCTTGACTCACAAATGCTAAAGTCCCTTTTTTCACTAATGTCGATTCATATTGACTCACTGATGATGACACACTCAAATCACTGATGATGACGCCCCTTAACTCAAAGACACACTATCATGAAGATACAATGACATACCGACTCACATATATACTGAAGAACAAACAAGCTAATTGGAAATCTCTTGAGATGAACCACAGAAATATCAAGGAACACCTCAGCAATATATTTTCACAACGTAAGGTCCTTGGGAAAATATAGGGTATTAAAATTTCCCAATTAATGGAAATATATATATATATGGTTTATTAAAGTAAAATGATAACACATATTTATATGTAAGATAATTTAGTTATTGTTTAATCATTGATGAATAAGGTTTTAAGGTTGTGAAGGAATAAACAAAGCTGAAATGCTCGATTAAAATAGCCATCTCTTCTTCACACAATCTCTTTTTCTTAATAGATCAAGACCCCAAATGTTGGTTTTATGCCTAAAAATACATCTTGAATGTTGGTAGTTATTATAGTATGTCATGTGGTAAGGGGATATCTGAGGGAAATGGGATATTATTTTTTATTAGTTGGGAAGAATATGTTCCCTGTTATAATTAAGGGGAGGAGCGCTGTTGGAAATTTTGAAATATATAAATTAGCATTAAATTAAATTTCAATTAAGAATTGACAAAAATTGAGTTGAGTAAATCAAAACAAATGATTGTTGAAAATAACCACCTAAAATAAAAATTATAATAGTTTGGACTATATTTATACCATTATCTTTTTGTTTTAACCCCTATATAACTGCATTAACTCTTATTCTAACAACATAGATATATACGTTTTCAGGTTCAATATAGCTACAGTAAAATTAAAAAAACCCATATATTGACAGTTGATTAGATATAAAACCTCATCCTAAAAACATTGAAAACATTATAATTTTTATTAATATTATATCATGAAATTAAATATAGATTTCTTTAAAATATCCATAGTGTTTGTTTTAAGAACCATTCGTTACATTTAATTTCAAAATATGAATATAAAACATATAATTAGGTAAAAGATTAATTACTACCCAAATATGCTAAATGCCTCTGTTAAATTATTTATTCACATTATTTATCTAATATGATATATATTTTTATATTTTTATTATCATTTATTTTTTATTTACATTAATTAATTAATTATTATGTCAACATTTTATAAGAATTTAATGAAATATTTTATTAAATAAAAATTAAAAATAAATTTCCATAGTGAATATAAATATTTTTACATTAAAAATCATATTTATATTCTGAATTATCCTATATATTAAACCATATTAAAAATATTTCAATTATTAAAAATTAGATATTGAAATGTTTGATGTTTTATTAATTTCAATACTATAAATGTCATAATCTCATCCAAGTGGACCCAAAAGTACACTAATATATTTATTTCAAGAAAACTATATTTAAAAATGCAATTCTATTTATTAAATATTTTTTTAAATCACATCTATACAATTCTGTCTCTTTAAATGTTATATTTTGACAATGTTTTCCTTTTGTGAGAATAATATAAGATTTTTTGTAATACCCTTGTTATATAACTATAAAATTAATGTGTATCCAAAAGTTAAAAAAATAATACATAATATTTAATATCCATTTTTATAAAGGAAATATATAACACCAATTATTTTTTTAGGATACCAACATTTACTTTTCCAAAGATGATCAAACTCTACATCAACACCGAAAATTGTTTTCATATTTATTATGTAACAAATTATAATATCTATTATTCCAATTATTTTTTAATTATATTTCTACTATTATATCACATATTTTTAATTCCATAATTTTAATTTATTTTTCAAATATTTCTAGGTCTTGGTGAAGTCATAAATGTCACCATAGTTCATTAAAACAATAGTTTTTTACTATTCAATAAGAAATTAACTTCATTAGAAAAATGTAAACTATATAATCCTAGGAAAAATATATATTAATAAGTCTATAAAAAAATTATTTTCTTAAAATTAAATTCATATAATTCATCTAAATTAATTTTAATATTAGTTTGGAAAATGAAAGAAACCACTTTTTAGAATAAATATATCATTTCAAAAAAATTATTTTTTGAAAGATAATTTTATAAAAATATAAAATTAAAAATTTATTCAAATAATATTAATTAAATTATTAATAATAAAATATATCCAATTGTTATTTTAGAAAACATTTAAATAAAAGTTAACTTCAAAAATGGTTGAAAAAAAATTACTATTTCAATTGAAAATCTGTATGTTTAACTATTCACTAAATAAACACTCTTTTCACAAAAATAAAAAACATTTCCCAAAATATAATTTCAGAATACTGATTTAAAATTTTATATTAATTTTATAAATTAATATTTATTGATTTTGTAAAAAATTATTTAATATTGACTCGTAAAAATAAAGAAAACTTATTTTAAATGAAAACATGTTTTGTGATGAATAAATTGAATCTACTAATAATTTTGTGACTCTTTTACAAATACATTCCAATAAATTAATTTTGATTTATGACATTATAATTATTTTAAAAATCAATTATTCTAATTCACACTCTTTAATTTAAAAGCTATGTTATAACTACAACATTGAAATAATATTTATTTTTTTGTTTATACTTGATGTGGCTTATCTTATACGATATCAAACATATTTCCTTTTAAAAATATTGAGTTTTCACATTCTTATTGAATATCAAAAAATGATATATATCCTTTCGAGATAGTGGGGGAAATGAAATAGAAGCCATAATTTTTATTCAATGAAACATTCATAAATTTATCATTAAAATTTGACGTTATGAGTCACATATATAAATTATTTTCAAGGAGGTAAAAAATAAAATTTAAAAAATATATATTGATGTATATCCTAGTGATAAAAACAAAAAAATAAATAAATTCACTATTATAAAAATTGGACTATACTAAATAAAATAGATGAAATTGAAATAAAATCTATTTTTCTAAGTCTTTGGGTTGTTTTATAGAAAAACCCACATCTAATAATTAGTTATAAAATATTGTTTTGAATAGTGATAAAGATAAATATGGTGATTATAGATTTTAGTCCACCATTATCATTGAAAATTTGATTGTGAATGAAATTTGGAATCAAATTATATAAAAATAGAAATAAATAACCACATGAAATTATTCTATTTATTCTTGACCATGTCATATTTTTTAAAGAAATTAATTTATAAAATAATAAAATGATG
This sequence comes from Viscum album, assembly GCA_963277665.1. Classification (NCBI taxonomy): domain Eukaryota; kingdom Viridiplantae; phylum Streptophyta; class Magnoliopsida; order Santalales; family Viscaceae; genus Viscum; species Viscum album. Next base: position 1,107,963,253 of record OY728140.1, read on the forward strand.
AAAAAAATTTAATTTTCCAAGAAAAATTAGAAAAAATAATATAATTCAATAATTGGTTATAGTAAAGAAATATTTTACAAATATGATCAAATGTTGATACATTATTACTCAATGAAAAGAGTTTCACTCAAGAAAGAATTTAACAGTTATGTTGTCATTTGAAACATAATCCACTAAAAAGAGAGCATCAAATAGATATTTAAATAATATTAATATAAATAGAATCATTATGTAATATTATATAGACGTATTATATTAATCATATTAGTATAAATATTTGTATAAGAAAAAATATGTCTCATGTAAGGGGAATTGGGGAGAAAAACCCCTTGGGTTGGATTACTGCAGAGTTCAATGCGATCTAACGTATTGTAGAATAAACAAGGACTCATTAATAATCTATTTTATAATCTAATTTAGACATATTCTCTTTTATTTATTTCTTTTATATTTATTTAATCTAATATTTTTACTTTTTGATCATTTTTTCATCAATTATTTGTAGTGTTACCTATTATTTATCAATCATTAGTATATTTGTTTTGGTTTGTTTTCAATGTTCATATGTAAAAATCATTATAGTATTCAACATAATAGATTAAAATACCCATAATGAGTTTTGATATTTCATGTTCATTCCATTTTTATTTTTAGGTGTGACTCTCCAAGAGTAAATCATTAACAAGTTTTCTTCAGTAATGTTTAATAGATACAAGATTCTATATTAATATTGGGTGAACTCATAATTTTACCACTTAATAATTAAAAATATTATATTCATAAATATATATATTAATTATATTTTCTATGTTTTATTAATAAATCATGATAGAATAATTATAAGGTCGTTCATGTAGGTTGTAAAATCAACCGAAGTTAGAACATGTTAGAACAGTTAATTGAGTATGAAAGTGGAGTTATATAATTTAAAAATCATTTCCAAAAGAGAATAATGTTGTTATTATAACATATTTTTTTTTTATTTAATGATATTTAGAAAGAGTATAGGTGAGAATGTAAATGGAAGTAATAAAGGAGAACCTGCTACTTTAATGAAATCACTCCTCATCTTTACGGTTTCCATCAAATGAAGGGATTATTCCTCTTCCATATTTTCAAAAACCTACAAAAATTGCAGATGAATTACTGAGTAGATAAATATATAGGTATTATTGAGTGATAATAATGACAAGAATGGTTTTCATGATTTATATGGGAGATATTTTTATAGGTGGAAATGAGGTGCCTTACCCTGTGAACTTATGTTGGGTAATGGGAAAACATGGAATAACATGGGAGTTAAGGATGTTATATGATAAAATATTTGTAGGAAATAAATAATAAAACTAAAAAACTAAAAATTACCTTCTATAATTTATATACTAAATGTTAATTAAACAAAATTGGAGCCTTGATAAATTACCATATTCTCTCCCATTTAAATTGTTCAATTATTTAAATTGGTAATTATTTTCCTACTAAAAATATAAGATGACAAATATTATTGAAATTCGATAAGAATATTCTGATTTTGGAAATTATTTAATATAATTCAATTACTAGATATGGAAATAATACATTATAATTCAAAAAATAATTTATATTGAAATAAATATTTTTTGTGTACAAATTATTTTTTAAACATTCTATATTTTTATTCTGGTTTTCTATTGAAATTAAATTAAATTAATATAAAATTTTATATGTAGAATAATTAAATTAGAATCATATTTTTAATTTTATCAATATTTTTTAGATAGAAATAAACAACACATTAAAAATAATTTGTTGAAAATAACTCATTACCATTAATCATGGTAACTATATTATATCTTAATAAAATATATATTTTTACAAAAAAATAAAAGAAATGTTATAGATATTCCTAACATTTTTGTTTCAAATATGAAAAAAAATTAATTATATAAAATTAATACCTATAGAAAACAAATTTTAATATAATAATACATTATTCTTCATAAAGGAACACTTTGGAAAATAATATTTTAAACCTGTAATTAATTAATTATTATTTCATTCAATTGACTAAATATTAGATTAATGTTATATTATTAATAAAAATAATTAAAATTAATTATAAATAGTTATTAATTTAATTTTGAACTCTAAATTACACATAGAAAGCATATTCCATAAAAAATACACTTTTTACAATTACACTATTTTATCATTATTTATAACGAATTGACAATATATATATATTAAAGGTAATTAATATTTTAATATGTATGCAAAAAATCTTAAAATATTCCAATTTTTATAAACATAACTTTTAAATAAGTATATAAAATATATAATAAATATTTTATAATAAATAGTTTTTGTGCAGCTATGTATAACTAAATTGGTATTCATTAGAGTTGCATAGTTATTTCTAGATTGTTAATTATTATATTTATTAATAAATTAATTTGATCAATCCATTTATATTAAAATATTTCTTGAAATGAAAAAATATTTTTTATTATAGATATTATAATAATAATATTTAATTACAAGAAATATGCAATAAAATATTATAATTACAATTTTATCCTTCTGTCTGATTAATTATCATTTTTGAATTTTATTTTTTTCATTAGTTAAAATAAAATTTTAAAAATTCAATATAAATATTGCATACATTATCACCAAATGGCCTTAAAACTAATGAACAAATTTCAAAATATCATATTTCCAACATCCATATAACTAATGACCATATATAATGATCATATTTAATTCCTATATATATCTTTGAAAACATCACTAAACCCTTTATTTTATTTACTTCTCTCTCAACATGGTTATCACATTTCAAATAATTTTCTTTCCTTTCAAGATTTTAATTTGAGTGATTATCTACATGGAAAACAATGAGGATAATATTCTTGTTATTTTTATTTACATGGGGATTTATTCCCCTTATAATTTCATAATTATGTTTCCTATGGAATTATCATTATTTATTAATGTTTTTCTTATATCATAATATTTTATCTCATTAAAATGAATTATGTTTTTTTATGTTTGTGTTTTGTGTGATACATGTGGATCAATAAAATATTTATTAAAATAATTTCATACTAAAATAATATGGTGTTAAAAAAATATTTTTGTTTCTATCCATTATAAATTGTATATAAACCTATTATAATACCCATAAAACATGGGATAACTATTCACCATTGATACAATATTTGGTAACTTCATAGAATTAAGTCTTTAAATTTTTAATGATTTATAACTACTCTATGTTGAGATAAAATATTCTTAATGATGAACTATGCATTCCAATAAAGTACACATCGATATCTCACCATGGCCTAGAGGACCATATGTTGAAATTCCATTTGCTTTAATGGATCAAAGAACAACATAAGGCAATGAATTAAAATATAAAACTACCTCTTATATGACTATATTCTGTCCCTACCAAATCATTACATCAATATCCCAACCATTACAAGCATAAACCTAGTTATCAATACCACTAAACCAGCACTCCTAAATTTGGTTCTAAATATATAATCATTATATTTATAGCATTGAATCTAAAAATAATGACCCAATTTTAGTCATGAAAAACAAATAAAATAATCTAATAACATTGGTTCACTTACATATACATAGACCTTATAGAATTATAGTTTAAGATAATCTATCAAAACAGTCCCCTACCAATACCCATGTTATCAAGTTATTATTTTTCATAATATTTCTTTCTTTATATATTTTAAATTATATCTTCATCTTATCCCATATAGTTTTGCACATGAAAAAAATTTCTATATATAACTCATTTATAGTTGATCTTTATAAACATTTGAAATTGAAAAATAAGAATCTTGATGTCAAATTCAACGTAATTGTAAACATATTCATTAAAAATTAAATATCATTATCAAGAACAATATGATAATATGTCTATGAGAACATATATTTTTTACCATGTGTTGATTCAACAATTTATTAATTTAATTTTCATTTTGATTCTCACAATCACCCATGTTTATGGTAATCAATATCTCTTTCGTAAGTAAATTTTAGAAAGATAATAACATATAGAATATTTATTCTACAATTATATTCAATTCATTGATCCACTAGAGATATTTGATCAAATATTTTTGATGTGTTATTAATTTATTCTTGAAACATTGTTCATACCCTATGTTTTTAAGAGCAACATAAGTTTTAGAAACCCTTTGTTTGGATCAATATGTATTAATCATATACCCTAAATATGGAAGGAACCGTATATTTTCAAAATATAGAGCATTTCTTATCAACACTATATTTTTGAAAAAACATATATTTTCAACCCTGGGTTTGGATTTTTTTCATTATGAAAAGGAAACCGACATTTGATTATTCAATGACAATATTTTAAATTCAATATATTATCCATGATTTCTATAGTGGTTTTTTCCAGAATTAAATATCTATTAAAATATATTTAATAAATTATTCAAAGTCTTGTATTCAATTGAAAAAATAATTTCTATTCTTATAGAAAGATTCAACTCTTTCATTGATTATGAATTAAAATATATTGTTCGATATTAATGGAGCTGGTTTGACCAAGATATAATCAAACTACATTATAAATAATGATACAACTATCATAGGAAAAAAGACACATGTGATACAAATAGATATATAGATTGGAAGGGAAGAGTTTTGTTTCTAGAAAAGATGTTTGTGGTTACCTTTAATGCTACACATTGGAGACATAAAAGCATTGATCGATAATATTGACTCAATATTGTCACAACTACTACATCTTATTGTTATATATTTTTTTTAAATATCAATGAATCATTTTTATTGAAATCGACATTGAAGACAGACATATTTAAACATATTTCTAGTTTTATTTCTATAAATATTAAAAGAAAAAAAATTCAATGTTGAAGATCTATTTTATAATATGCATTATTGAATATCTAAATACAACTTTCAGTTGTTTCAACCACATTTTACAAAAACATATGTTGTCAATCAAATAAATATCATTTTATTTATTAGAGTTTCAAGTACTTGAACTCAGTCATGGATTTTCTGAAGTGTAAGATCCTTGTACTAAGCTGTGGATTTTTAATTCCTTATAAAAGAACCATAATTCAATGTAAAATATTAGTACGATGTCATCTACTTGATCCCTATTATTAATTGGTTTCTATATAAGATGAAATATTATTAAAAATCACCAAAACCATGGATTAGAGGATTTGTGGAGTGGAATAGGGGATTATTCTTACATGAACCACTATATATCATTATATTATTTTCCTTATTTTTTTGTTTCCCCACCCATCATTAAAATATACTGAACGGTTTACTTTATAGAAATAAAGGATTTATTAATTTTTCATTTTTCTAGAAACAAACTTCCCCTACCTTGTCTCTTTATCTTTATCAATACTGTTTTGACACAAAATATAGTATCAAATGTTCGGATCTGCTAGTATTTTATCTTATTGAAAATTCATTAAATAGTTTAGTTTCTATTTTGATTTCAACCAATAATATCAAAGAATCAATGGGATGGAATTTATATTCATAAATGATATGTATAAGATAAATAAAAAGAATATAATTGTTGATCATAAAAATGTTTTTTTATATTATGTTATACAATGATCTCTACGAATAATGATTTAATGAATCAGATGAATACAAGTCTTAAAATAGATGATATCAAATAAGGTATGTTGATGATTTGTACTCCTTACGTTAGTGGTGATAATTATGGATTATTGAATGATCTCATGGTTATATATTTTAAAAACATTGCGATAAGAGTTTATTTGAAGGTTTTTAATATTTATGAAATTTCTATGGAGTATTGGGAAAAACGGTTTGATGATCAAGAAAAATAATTTGATCTCAATTCAAAAGAAATGACTGTTATTATTTTGGTTTGTTTTCTAATGAGTTTAATGGAATTATTCAATTTGATACTTCATATGAGATGTGGGAGACTTTTTTGTTTCCTATGATGTGATTGAAAATATCATGGAATTAAGATAGACTACTATAATATAAATGTTTGATACTTTTATAATTCACGAATATGAACCTATAACATAAATAAATGGGTAATATACTAAAATTATAAATAATTTTTCTTTATTGGGAGATCCAATTTCACAATCATATTAATAATTAATATTACTTAATGTATTACATTATATGTGGAATGTAATATTTGAAACTATACATCAATCTAAAACAGTAAAAATTTAACATACCAAATAATTTCTTGGAACATTAATTATGTATGATGTTGAAATACTGGTTGATGTTAAAAATAATATTAATCATGATGAAGAAAATATAAAAACGTTAATGGATAAAACATATTATTCATGTCATCCATATTTAGACACATATTTATAAAATCCTGTTAAATGTTTTGAGAAAATATTCATAAAAGAAAAATCAATGGACTAAAGAAAATAGAAGATGAAAATGCAATGAAAAATGAAATTTAATAGATATATATAATTTTCTTGCATCTCAATGGATAGTTGGATATAAGAGAACCTGTAAGAAAAATAGCAAGGATACCTAGAGTGATTATTTTAGTTCTCATGATGAATCTTCTATAGATTCTTATCGTGGTCATCAACAAATGATATTTCTTATAAATTATTATGATTATGTAAGATATTATTACACTCAATATTATAATTTTAAAAAAATTAATATGATAAATTAAATAGGGATTTTTTTGTGATATAAGATAAATCTGAATCTGTAATGAAATATTTTTGAAAATTTAGAAAATATTATGATTCTGTTTTACGAGATAAATAATGTTTTTCAAATCTAATAAAAATTTTAAAATCAAATTCATCCAAAAACTATAGTGGTCTGCATTAAACAATGAATGAATAATTATTAATTGAACTTGATATAATAAAATAAGATTCCAGTATATTGAAAAAATATAAATATATGTAAATAAAATCCATAGTAAAAAATAAAATTCAGAATATAAAAATTGGAATATGATGTAATATCAAAAGAATAAAAATATCTTGAAATTATTTTTTTCTAATTAAAATTATAAATTTTGGTGAAAAATTATAAATTTTTATATTGGTATTAGTGGAAATAATGAAAATCATAATTTTTTTTAGAAAAACTAGAATTTATTATGTAAAAAAGTAAATTTTTCAAAAGAATTGTTTTACTTGAATAATAGAATCTCTATTAAAAATAAAAAACATGGTTACATAAAAAATTTAACTTTTAACACTAATAGACCCAAATGAATATAGGTACTAAATGAAACTCTTATTTTATGTTTTTCTGAATACACAACTGAGCTAAATAAATAAATCAGGAAGTGGTTTTATGTTCAATTTATAGAATTATCTACCTTAACAAAGAAGTTATTAACTCGGATGTAGGTCATTGTCAAAATAAAACTATTTAATGATGGAATCTAAATCAATAAATAATTTTATAATTATTTTGTATATATGGATTTATTAAATTAATTTTATTATATAGGGAGATAGGCCTTCCATACTCATTGAATAACGTTGTTAAAATATTATTGTACATTCATAAAGATATAATAAAAATAAACAAAACATAATTAAATTATTTTTTAAAATTATTTTTTATTTTTTTGTTTGATGTTTTTTTAACCCATATTTTTAAAACAATTCATTTAGAAATTCAAAAGCTTTTATGATTATTCATCATTTTTAAACTCCAAAATGATAAAAGACTTCTAAAATATTTCATAACAACAAATATCATTTTTTTTTAAAACCTAACAATAATTTTCTTTAAAAACCTTATTATTTATGTATTCTTTGAATACTTTAGAAAACTAGTTAATACATGACCAAGAGATAAAGAAATCATAGTTCAGAAAAAATTTATTCTAAAAAAAATTATTCAATATATTTGTTAAAGTAATATAACCTTCTACATGTAAATGATATATTTTGAAAATATTTTGAAGGCTATAAGGAAGCTCATGGTTATTAATAACTGGGAGTCTTTTTCTATAAAACGTATTATGAAAATGATTATGTTCAAAAAGCATACCATTAATAATGAAAGAAAGAAGTTATAAGTTGGTCTGAATATATATAGAATATAGTATGAATAACTATAAACAGAATATCATGATGCGAATGAAATTAATATTTCACAAGAAGAATTTGATGCATTAAATATTTAAATGATAATTAGTATGGAGTATTTTACTTGGGAAGCTATTACTAAGTTGGATCATGATAATTTGAAAGTGTTCATGGTTGAAAAGTGTTCATTGTCCTCACTCTATCAATGAATAAGATATTTTCAAAGAACAATATTATAACAATTAAAAGTTTTAACTGATTTGTGTGGAAAATATAAAAGTTTTTATTTTTTATATAAACCATCCAATCCTTTCAACCCACCTAGTTTAATTTTCAATGTTTATTTAATGTAAATATTATATATATCATATTTTAAATATTTTTTTTGAAATATGTTCTATAATTTGTTTCATAATTTCTTTTTAATTTTTCAAAAATTTAATTGTTATTGTATGTTTGAGTACACAAAAGATATTATTATCTCATTACATGTGGTAAATAATTCAATATAATAAATAATTTTATTGAAATATGAAATGTAAAAAAATAAATTTCTTGAATAAAATATATACTATGACGAGGGGGAGTTATTAGAATTTATTTTTATTTCCAAGAAGTATCTAAGTTGATTAATTTTGTGTGAACCCATTTTATAAATTTAAAAATAGTTCATATATTCCCGGATTAAATTATTGGGTGCATGAATATATGGGGATTTTATATTTATAACTTTTTCTATTTTGATTTTGATGTCACAACAAGGGGTATAGGTTTATATATGGATAAATTTATATTTTTTTCATATGGAATATATATGGAGAAATTTATGGGGAAATTTATTAACACAAATTATAAGAAATATTGGAGAAATAATTAAGGGGAAAATAAATTTTTAATTTTTTTAGGGTTATGGAAAAACATTTATCTAGAAATTTTTTTACTTATTAAATCTGAAAAATTGATTTATTGGTATTGAGATCATCAAAATGAGGGTGATTGTTGAGACTACATTCATTCGACAATTTATGTAATTTATTTCTGGTTTTGATGCTCAAAAACACCCACATTGAAGTTAACATTGAAGATTGTATTTGATGTATTTTTGGAATATAGTATTCATTAGAATATATATTATAGAAATATATTCATTTCATTGATCCATCAAAAATACTGGATGTGTTTTGAAAATATTCTAGAAACAATATTTATACCCTTCATTTATAATAAATAGTACCGATCATGCAAACTATATTTAGATAGAACACTTGGTTTGAGAAATTAATAGTAATTTTTTTCTACCCTATGATTGGATTATATTGATATCTGAAAAAAAAAATTAAATATTTAATAATAGAATTTTAAATTCATGACATTATCCATTATTTCTGAAATGGTTTCTCCATATGTAAATATCTATTAAAATCTATTTTATAATTATTTCAATGGATCACATTTAATAGAATAAATCATTTCTATTCTTATGGTATGGTAAGACTATCTTGAATGATTTTTAATTCAAATTTATTCTTCGTTATTTCTATATGTTGTTTAACCTCGGGCTATTCATCCTACTGTATAAATCTCATGAAAATTATATTTGGAAAATGTGAGATGAAATAAACATAAGATATATACATAAAAAATAAAGACCAGGGTTTGAAAATAATTAGTCTTTCCCTTCCATTAAAGATACCATTTTGGGATATACATGTTTTGATTTACCTGATTAGCCCATTTTTGTCATTCCTCCTTTATCTTATTATTATACCATCTTATAAAAGTTTATTGAAGTATTTCATAAAATTACACTTTGGAGACATACATGTTTACACATCTATCTTGTGTTTTTTCTATGTTTGATTGAATATAGCTATGAAAAATAGAATACATATTTTATATTGTAAATTATTGAAAATATGAATACATCAATCAGTTTCTTCTACAACTATTAATCAAACCCTTTTTTATCAATCAAATAAATAACTATTGAATTATTGGAGATTCAAATGCTTGAAATTAGTTGTGGTTTTGGTGAAGTGTGAGCTTATTGTATTATTATGAGGATTTCTGATTCCCTATAAAATAAAAAAGGCCCTATAAAAGAATTATAATGTGTCAACTACACTAAATCAGTTATTAAGAGGTCTCTGAATAAGAGTTAATATTAGTGAAAGTCCCCAAGAACATGTAGTAGAGAATTATTGTAATGGAAAAGGGGATCTTCGTGACATGAACCAATAAATGTCACTATATTACAATCCGTTTTTACTTACACTAATCACATGACATTGGGTTAGACTGTATGGTTTGATAAATACAAATATATTTATCTTGAATAGGTTTATGTTTTTTAAAAATATTAATCACCTCTTCTTGTGTCTTTATCTTCATCATAGATATTTTGACAAAATAATTCATGTTTTATTATAATTAAATATTGCAATTAAAACCCCAAAAAATTCCTATATCATTAAACATGTGATAATGAATTAATATTTATCAAATAAAATAGTCATTAGAACCAATAATCACAAGCAATTTTATATCAACCTTAATCATACGAACCATTAAAAATCATAAAAGGAAAGGAGAAAACATGTTTTTATCATGAAATATTATCATACAAAAATATATTCATTCATGTAAGAAAAAACTAGATAGAATTGAAACCTATATGATATAACTCCTCGAATTTCTCTATTTTTATTTACTTAACAGAAAAGATACATTATCGAATGCATTAGAGAACTATATCGGCCTTGCACATCGTATATTCTATATTAGGATCACCTATCATCATGAGTTGAATCAAGATATCCAATCCTCATGAGTTATATTATTTTCACTCATCATAATAAAGTATTTCAATATATCATACATTAATATAAAACATGGAATATTTAATTTTCTTCAATAATCATTTAACAACTTCTTTCATTCCTTTATAAATTAGCTCACTCATAGAAACAAAATTATTATCCTAACAACATCTTTATGAATCATCAAAATCTATCCATAGAAAGAATATGAATTGTATCACATGATCACATTCCTAGATATACATTTAATTCATTTAATTCATTTAATTATTTTGGAATTTATGAAAATTACATTAAACAAATATTTAAATAATTCCATTGAAAATGACGGAAAATACAATTTACTTTCAGTACATTTAAAAATAAGAAATTATCAAATATTAAAAAAATTATTTTCCATGAAAATAAAGTCATAAAATTTTAATTTATGGGTCAATAATACAAACAATCTTGGTTTTGTGACATCCCATTCAATTCCATAAAAATAAAATATAAACATTATTTTCAAAATTTTATAAATTGAGTCAAATGTGAAATGTAGAGAAAAAAATAAGATATTTGATGTCAAACCCAAATTAATAGAAGGTTAAAGTTCTAAGAAAATATTTATATAATTAATTTATTTTTATAGAATAAAATATTGAAATAATATAAGGAACATGGTATAAAATATTTGTTATAATTCTTTAAAAATTATTAAATAGTGTTTTTGTGAAAATACATTTTATTTATTTTGTTAAACGAAATTAAATTTGAAATAAAAAACATAAGAAAGAATAAAAATAAAATTAGTGTAAAATGATTCATGATATCATATGTTTTTATTTATTGTATACCTCATATATATATGAATATAGGTGTAATAATAAACACAAGTCTCAAATAATGAAGATTTTAATTAAAACCCCATGCTACTTTGGTAATGCTTGTATCAAAAATAATATTGAATGGAAGAACATATATGATTCTATAAATCCCAATTTTCTATACAATATTATGTTTTTTTAACATTAATGGTGATTTAATTATAAAATATAAAATAATTAATGGAGCATAACATGAATTATGTCCCAAATAATTGTAATTGAGACCCTTAAAACCCTTGAAACTATTTTAACATTTGAGTAAATAATTAATAAAAAATAAAACATAAAAAAAAATTAAATATTAAGAACAAATATTAACTCATGATATTATATTTCAATATTTATCATACACACCTTATTAACATATGTTGGTTTATAATACAGTAAATGTCTCAAAGAAATAGTATTGAGATGAATAATTGTTATAAATATCATATCACTAAATCTAGAATTAATCAATGAATTAATTATGTGTAATAATTGTAAAAAAAATAGGTGAAATACACGATAATAAATCAGTAGTCCATTTAAAACAAAATAATTTCCTAAAATATCCAATAATGTAAAAGTACAAAAAAATGAAGGGAAATTGAGATAAGAAACCCCTTACCTCGAGTCCAGACACGATTTGAAGAACCATTACATTTATGTATAATAAATTTATATTAATTCATTAATATTTAGGTGAATTTATATATTTCATTAACTTATCATTATAATATTTATTTCATTTATTAAATGTTAATATCTAGTTATATAATCGGATAAATCAGTGTCTGGTTTTTGGAGGTCGTTTGTCTCAAAATTGAAAAGTGAACTTGGTAGGGTGTGTGTGGTCAAAGGGGTTATTGTTAGATAATATATAGAATAATAAAAATTATATAAATATAATTTTTTAAATAAAATATGATTTTATAATCACCCATGAATGGAATAGGTGAAAAATTAAATAATATCGCTTCATAGACGTAGTATTCCAAACATACCTAGGTGCGACGTTATCCTTTTTAAGGGGTGGAAGGATAAAATTGTGTGTAACTATTTATATTTTTATAATAATAGTTTCTTATTAATATAATATATATATTCCTTAAATATATCATAATAACTATTATTTTCTGGTGTTTATGAAAAACGTAACAAATTGCATTGTGTCGGAGGTTGTATACACATACACAAAAATAATGTTTTTTTCACAATATGATGGAAAAACAGATGGACAATGTTTTTACCTAAATATAATAACCTCTAATTATATGGAATATATTGATATATTTATACAGTATTAGTCAGTAAATAATTTATGTTGGTAAATTATGAAGTTAAATAATATATATCTCTTATAATGACTAATTCCATTATGATATTCACCACTTTTAATTTTTATAATGAACCACGAATTTATATTTTTAAGTGAATAAATTTATATAAATTATATATGTATTCATAAAAATGTAATTCTATGTATTTTTTAGATAAGTGGGTCATGATGGTGTTAAAAATAGGGGAGGTGTGGTTGATTTTTATGATAAATTAATAGAGTCACATGGAATTAAAAATCAATTAAGCATAATACAATGTTTCCCATGTTAAAGTGTTACCATGTGGAATCAATTTAAATGATTATATTTTTTATGGTTGAAATAAATTCAATGAATAAAATCTTTATATCTTTATATTTATTTTTAATCATTATATTTAGAATTAAATCCTTCATTATCCAATTTTAACCTTTATTATAGTGACTACTATTTTCATACTAATATGTTATATATTTAATTCTAATGTAAAAATTAACTGAAAATGGTCAAGGAATTACCTTTCAAAACATATATTCTATTCCTTATCCTCTTGATTTTTTTATTATATTTAAATCATTGAATAATATATTCTCCTTCATAAAACACTGTCAATGTTATGTTAATAACAGATTACATATTTTGATATTAAAGAGTAAAATACAGATGTAAAATTCAAATTCATACACCTTCAAAATAAATTCTACATTATAATTAATCATAAAATTCATGTAATATCATAATTTATTGAACCTTTTTTCCTTTTCTGTTATTGTATCCATTTACTTTTATTTTTATACTTATTACATAAGCATTTTGTTAACATTCTATCAGCATTTACAGCAATATACGGCCACAAAAAACATTCTTGCATAAAAAATATTAATTATGATAAAAATAATGTTTCATATACATCCATAAAATATTTCTATACTTATGATAATATATAATATAAATTTAACTAAGGAGGTTGATATTTTGGAATTTTCCATTACTTAAAAAAATATAATGGTATTTATCAAAGGTAAATGGAAAAATATTTCCATTTTATTAATATATGGATGGTTATGTTAAAATAGACTCTACCATAATATATAAATCAAGGGTCATATATATTTTAAAAGGATTATCAAATTAGTTTAACCTAAATCACCTGATTTACCCTTACTTAGGTGACAAAAATTTTCTTTGGTTACTATTCTTTGTTAAAAAATAAAAGATCCCAATTTTAAAAATACGATTATGATAAAAAAATTTCTAATAATTTGTTTTAATAAAATTAATATAAATAAAAAAATCACTTTTAACATATGTTTAAAAAATGCTACTAAACAAAGTAATACAAAAAATACAAATTTTAAGCAAATTAATGTTTCTATACAAAATATTAGTATATATTTATTTATTATAATGACATTGATCAGATTTTCATTAATAAAAAAATATAATGAAATTTTTAAATCAATTTAAAAACAAGTTACTTTTTAATAATGTCAATTGGAATGATATTTTTCTATAAAATCATTATTTTTCCCTATTCAGTGGAAAATTATTCTTTTTAAAAAAAATAAAAATATTATTTGAAGAATATTTTTGAATTTTAATTTTAAAAAATATATCCTTATTATCAAATATAATTTTTAAATGTTTCCGAAATTAAATATAATATTCACTCAAAAAGATAAAAAAATTATATTTGAAAAATAATATATTAATAAAGCATAAACTCACTTTACTAACAACTGAGATCATAATTAATAAGATTTAATAAATAAAATTTTAATAATTTGTACCATTTAATTTATATTTCATAATTTATATACTCTTATTCATTACCATAAATTCAAAAACTATGTTTTAATAATCATTTTCAAATAACAGTATTTTGGTGTTTGTTTTTTCTCTATGTATTATGGTGTATACTCTCTCAAATATATTTTTATTCCAATATATTGGGCTATTACATTCTCCCAACCCCCTAATAAACAATATCAACATAATTATATTTTGAGATCCTTAATTAAAAAATTAAAATTATAAAGAATCATCGCTGAAAATCCAACTCCAATAAATGTTTAATATAACTTTTTTTGAATAAAGTGATGAGAAAATATGATGTTCATCTAAAAGAAAACATTAACAGAATTAAAAATATGATAATAATATGGGGTAGAGAAATTATGAAAATATAATTAAATATAAATATTTAAATAATGATGGCGTGTAATAGGGATAATTGATCTCTAGAAATTAAATAATCATAATAAATTCAATGAATAAAAAACATAACATAATTTATTTCCCAAAAATATAATCAATTACTAAAAAAAATTATTATATAAAATAAAAGTTAGGATCACCTTCTTAGTGGTGAGGATTTTTGTTTCCATCCAGACTAATTAAAATCATGAAAAACAATTTTTTTTATTTTCTTCAAATCTACAAACAAAATTTTTACCTTTTCTGGGTGTCACTATTTTTTTATAGGGGTCGCACGAACGCAGACCTCTACTACCACAAATTATTATGTAAACTCTCTCTCTTGGGGAGATGTCTGGATAACGCCTTTCCAGTGTGTAATGGAAGTCACATACCTAGGCCATGGGTAATTATGGTCACCCATTAACCCCATACAGGTATGTATTGTGTGTCTCTATCACATTATCCCATTATCACATCTTTTTCTAAACATTGTTGGAATGAATATTTAATACTGAATCACTATAATCGACATCTGGTTGACAATGAGTTATATAAAATGAATAAAAAAATATCATCCAGTATGTACAAAAATTTTAATATTTCGAACACGGTAATATAAGACCCAAAATGAATAAACCTCCTTATTAAAAGTATTGCATTAATCTCAATATTTTAATAATAATAACATAATTTTAAATTAAAGAATTCCACAAATAATTTACCATAGATCCTAAATAACCATAGTAAGAACATATTTTATATAATGGTAATCTTATATCATTTAGGTTATATCCCCCCAAATTCAACACAATTCTTCCGAAATAATCCATTATATTAAATTACATGAAAAACCTAAGTATTACTCGTACATAAACATAAATTAATGTCTCCCAAAATATTTTTAATCACATTAAAATCACATTATATTTAACCTGAAAAAAGAGATTCTAGGCCTTTTTCTTATGATCTAACATAGACTTATAAACACTTAATGGTATCCATAACTCATAATAATTATTCCTCACATTAAGGAATCATAATCTATAAGGTTATATAAACCCTGATTTGATTGGAACTATAATATCCTTAAATCTGCACGCATAGATCCAGTTTTAAAAAGGTAATATTTTAATTTCATTATTTAATTACTATTATTGTGACTCATTTTTTAATTAAAAATATAAAACAACATCATAAATAATTTACCACTTGAATAATCATATAATGTTTACGTTTTGTGATTGGGATATTTAAGAAAAAATATTAAATAAAAAGGACCATTTTAGGTGATTTCTCCACTATTTAAAACTTTTATTATTTCACATTACATCAATAACAAGTCCGAAAAAATTATTTAGACAAGAAAACATGTATTATATAATTCATTAACATCAATCATTATAACCTGTGGAAATGTGAAACATAAGAAGGATGAGAAAAAATGGTAAGTGATGTAAAATTAAAGATAAATAATTAAGTATCGTCATAGAGAACGATATGATAATAATGGTATGATAACATATTCAATGTTAACCATGATTATATAACATAATTTATAACCAAGAAAAACATACGTCATTATAGATGATGCACTAAATAAATACATATAAAAAAGATTGATAATCAATAACCATGAGTTGTGTGATGTCTACTCTGATCAAAGGATCCACTAAAAAATGACCTCAATCCCAAAAAAAACATGTTGGTATATTGGAAAATTTTTAACTTCTCCCATATTCACTCATATCAGAAAAAACAGGATCCTGGTTAAATTCATAGGAAGATTGTCCCCTTTTAACTTTCTCATTCTTACCTGTAAAGACAAAAAAAATAACCTATTGAATTTGGGAGGTATATTATGATTTCCATTTATATCATTGTTATATGGCTTTCCCATCATCATGATCTCTATTAGGATCACCCATCATCATGATATATATTAGGGTCATTGATCATTATAAAAACATTTCTAGCATCATTCATTAATATATCACATTAATACATTCAATTTTTTATGAATAATTTTAAACAAAGATCTCATTCCGTTATAACAAGAAATACATAGTGAAACTAATTTGGATTCAATATAATATCATTAGAGTAAATATCTAAAGTAATAGTTAGGTGGAAAATAGGTAGTATAATAAGATCATTTTCCAGTAAATTATATTAATCTTCAAATTTATTGGAGATGAAACTACTTTTAAAAAATTATTTATGTTATTTATTTGAAAATATGTGAAAATACACATTTTATTTTTTAATATTAAAAACTAAACAATAAATAAATATTGATAAATATATTATATTTAGAAAATAACCAAAATTTTTTTATCTAATATAAAATTTAAACAGGGTCATTGTGGTCTAAACTTATTTTCATGTTATAAAGTTAAAAGTAAATATTCTTTATTATACATTTGTAAATAGGGTCAATGGTGACCTAAATGGTAAATGTTATGAAATTTCATATTACAACTATTCATGAGAAATTAAAATACAATGTAAAATTAATTTATGAAATAATGTATTTTCATAGAAAAAAATTCTATAAAAAATAAGAAGAATATGGTGGAAGAGTTTTGTTAAAAAAATTTAGAAACAATAACATAACATTTTTAAAATATAAACCCGTTTAAAATATTTTAAAACCAAAAACAATATGAAATAAATAAATAATAATGCATATGAAATACCATGTGTATAAAAATCAAAATGATATTATATGTCAAGAAAAACCAAATGCACCATATAAATGAAAAGAGAAGAATCAATCAAAACCTTTCTTAGTGAAGGATGTTTGAGATGAAAACACCTTCCAACATTGTTAATACACGAATCAAAAAAAGGAATTTAATTAATTATTAAATCATGATTCATTAAAACCTACAATTAAAATGAAATAAATTTTCAAAACATAGTAATTGGATTTTATGTATACCATATAAAATAAATCATGTTGTATAATATGAATTGTATCTCAATAAATTACATTTGAGACCATGAAAACATTTAAAATGTTTATAATATATATGTGAATATTTTATTAATCTTAAAATATCATGGGAACCTTATGTATAATGAAAAAGAGTCAATCATGATATAAATCTTCAATATACAGAATATATATTGTAGAAAAAGGAAGTATATTGGCAATAAAAGATACGATACAAAGAAACAATATTGATAGGAACAATCGTTACTAATATCATTTCATCGATGTTATAATTATTCAATAATGTGACAATATTTTTCAATTTTAGAACTAAAAAAAATTAGAAATACAATATTAAACAATTATATGTTATTTTACACCTAATAATTCATTACAATGTTACTAAGTAGATGTATTACATATAGAATGGAGATTGAGTTAGAAAATACCTTAACTCGAGCCCAGAATTTTATGTACACTAATTAATTATTTTATAATTATTTTATATTAATTATTTACTTCTTTTATAAAGTTCTCCAAGTGAATTTCCTTATCATTTTGCAATTTATTTCATTTATTACAATGAAATACTTAATTACATAATCGATTAAATCCATCATAGTAAATGGTATGATTATTCCATAATAATGAATATTATAAACATTAAATAATTATCATTTTTATACAAAGAATTAAATTCTAGAAACAATCATTAATGGTTGAAATAAAAATAAATTAGTATCCCTTCATGGAGGTTGTATTTTACACGTACACATGTGCAATGTAACCATTTTCTAACCGGTAGAAGGGTAAAATGATAAAGAAAAATTTATATTTAATAAATAATTATTAGTAGATGAATTCAATATATATTAATTATATCCATCATAGTAACCATCTATTTTGGTGTGGTGAAGTGAAATGAAACACATCACTTCATGGAGGTGGTAGTCCATCGTATGTATGAATGATGATTTTGTTCCTTATACGATTGAAGTGGATATTAATAAGGTTGTGCATTAACAAAATAAAATCATAGTATATTTTATATACTGATGTGATTTTTTGGAAGGGTTTGGAACACGTTGGAGTTCAAATAATAATTAAAATGAAAGAGAATGGTTAAAACGATTACCACTTATTTGAGAGACCTATTTCACAATAAACATCAAGACCCTATGGATGTTCTTTTTGAAGATATTAGAAACTAATGAAAGTGGATAATGAAATTTAAAATATTTCAATACTTGGTTTTTTTATTATGTTGATGAAGGTGTTAGGATTAATTTAAGAGTTGTGGTATCCTTCTATAGTGATGGAAAGGACACACTTTAAATTACAAAAAATATTAAAATATAATATAATTAATTTTCATATGAAAGTAGAATGAATTGAAACAAATAGAGGATAATATAGATTAATTATTAAAACCTTTCAACCAAAAAAATCGAAATTATTTTCTTTAATTTTTTATCTTATCTTATTTTTTAACCCATTTATTATTCAATTTTAACCTTTACATTTGTAATGAGCTTTTCAATGATAATTGGTTATAAATTTAAATCTAATAAAAAATTATCAAAATTGCAAAGGGTGTGAGGTTTTATACTAAATCTCACTCCCTTTCCCTCATTCATTAATTTTATGATTTATAAATCATTTAATAATATATTACGTAACATAAAATAATGTGAAATATATTTTAAGAACAATTCAAATATCACCAAATTAAAAAAATCAATATAGTTGATGAATTAAAATATAAAATATTTCAATGAAATTTATCAATTATTATCATTTATAAAATTCTTGAGACACCATAATTCATCAAAAACATTGTAGTTCTGTTTTTATTAAATCAAGTACATTGATTGTTTCTACAAAATTCACATGAATTAGGCTGATATTGGGTATTAATTTAAGGTTATTATACAATTAATGAAAATTAAAATTAATATAAAATAATAAAAATAAATTAATTATGCTTAAAATAAAAATTTATATTTATTCATAACATGTTATTATCCATATTTAACATATAAGAGAAAATAAAATCAAGAGAGTGAATTTTTAAAATTTTCATTTCATTAAAATAATATTTATGTCTTTATCAATGAAAAATATAAATAATTTGAAATAATTTATAATAAATGATGTGTTTCAATGAAAAAAACTAACCAAATAGAAATATATTAGGTTTCAATGATATTATTAATTCAATATCCAAAAACCTTTACTCCCAAATATGGTGCTAAAAACATAAGCTTTACATTTCTACATTTGATAATAATAAATGTAGAACCAATTTTTTCTCTAAAATACATAAATTATAAAAATGAAATGTTTGGTAAGTTATAGACCCAAAAATTTATTTTTGTTCATATTTTTAGAAAATCCTAAAAATATCTTAAAGAAACAATAATACTGAATTCAATGGAGTTTTTCTTCTATTGCACCTGTGGCTTCCTATTCCATATTTAATCTTCAACATCTATAAGAAAATATCTCACATTTGAAATATTTGCAGAAACAGTTACTTTTTTAACATTCTATATAACCTTGGAAAATGAAACATAATATGGGTGATCAAAAAAACATTGAATGTTTAAACATATGAATTAAGAATTGAATTATATTAGTGAGGGTATGATGATCATAATTTGATAATTATATAATCAAAGTGAAAATTCTTAACATAAGAGAATCGATACAAATAAATATCTAGACCATCAAATCCGGAAACATGTCATAAAGCATTACCATATGAAAGATTCATAGGTATCAACTATAATGAGAAATGTGATGTCATACTTGTAAAATAGAATCTTTTTTAACCCCAAGAAATCGTAATGAAAATATGGTGGTACCGTGGTAAATCAACATCAATGTACCCTTATAGAACCATAAAAATTAGAATGACCATATAGTTGAATTTTAATATAATTATCTATAGAATACAATCATTTATCAATGCATTAGAGTATTATTTAATAACACCCATTTTATAAGATATATTAGGCTTCCTTATGAGATAAAATTGGGCTCAATATTGGTAAAAATTTCCAATCACCATATCATGAAATTAGCATTGAAAAACTCTTTTAACCACATGTGAAAAACACTTCTACATATCGGGATTCCATTTATATTTAAATTCAATCTTTCAAAACATAAATGCACTAAAAAAATAGAATGAAGTTTCTTATATATAATACAATGAAATATTATAATGTAACAAAAATATCAAATAAGTGTTATTTTAGTTGGAAAAGTTATTTTTTTTATATGATTTAAAATAAATTATTTATTAATTACATTACTATCCCATGTAAAATAAATTGGTAATGTGGAAATCTCTGGTAAAAACAAATTCCATCTATATATAGAATGAGGGTGGCATCATTACCAAAAATACCTATTAGTGAATTATTTATATTGTGTTTTTCAGTTGATGAATGAAAAATTTATTAAATGATAATAAAAAATATGATTGTGGAAAATATCTTTTTCAAGTTGATTTTTTTACAAAAAAGTAGAAAAATATAAAATATTTCATAAAAAATAAATGTGCCAATGTAGGCATAAAACATCGTGGAAAGAATGATCATGATAGATAGAAAATACCTTCATGTTTTTGTGTAGAAAATAAATATTATTTAAAAATATTTTGTAAAATGAGTTAAAAGTCAACCATTCAGAAAAATGATTTAATTTTTAAAAAACAATTTAAATAAGTTCAATGAAAATGTGAAATATCTTTAGGTAGTCAATTTTTTATATTAATTAATTTTCTGAAAATAATTTATATAACATTGGTTTTGTATAAAAAGATATTCTTGATTTAAATAATATACTAGATTGGTATCACTTCCATATATAAATCATGATGTTTCTTTAATGAACAAAGGATGAAATATAATTTAAACATTTAAGACAAAATCATTACTAAAGTATAATAAAATTGATTTCATTGAAGATAATAATAGTGTATTTCTCCCCCACCCCATGTGTCCATGAAGACAAATAATACTGAATATAAAAGAAATTTTAGCACAATGAATTTTCAACATTGGTAACTCTTTAATCACAATCCCGTGAAATAATTACCTCAAATGAAACATTAAATGTCCTTAAAATAAGGAAATTAATTATATATTATGCTAAATGAGAAGTATATACCCCTTATCAATGGAGATAGCTGTGTATCATAATCATTTATACCTAGAAATGTGAATTAACCATTAGTAACCCTTAAAACGATTATATTGTTGAATTGACTATTAATAAATATATATATAATTTATATGAAATTAAAATCCATTGAAAAAAAAATGTTCAAAAACATGTAAATAAATTTAGGTCTAAATTCACATATCATCATCACTAAAAAAAGTCAATAAATAAGAGTCGTAACCCAATATATTACAATTGAGTAAAAAATCATATTACCACTTGGTAACATTAATGTCAAATCACTTTGGATGTTGGAATACAAATTAAATTATAAAATATTTTTTTTTAAATCATGATATAAGATGTAAAATGGATATGTTTACAGCAAATAAATTAAATTTTTGACTGAAAATAATTTCTCTCAATGAAGTGAAATTCAGACAATGTTCCTTGTCTCGAGTCCAAACCTTCCATTTATGTCCCTTAACATCTAAACTATAAATTCATATAAATTATATTATTTCATAATAACATTTTATAAGTTTAATACCATCTCTCAAAATCATTTGTTTCATATATCAAAATGACTTATTTAATTATTGAATCAGTTATGCCCACATAATGTGTTTTGAGTACATAATATTTATAAGTTTGAAATGACTTTAGTGGGACGAATGAGTTCAAATAAGATATTAATTAATTTTATAAATAAAATTAATCATCAAATATTTTCATGTTTTTTTTAAAAATAATACTTTTAAACTATTAATTAACTATTTCTAATAAAAATTAACTATGATATATTCATAGAGAGGGAAAGATCTATATAAGGATGAGTAGCATTTCAATATTCAATGATCTAAAGAAAATGAAATAAATTGTTTTTATATATTTATATAATTATATTTATATCATAAATACCATATTAATATTTTTTATATAATTATGAATATCATCAATGTGATGTGGTGATTAAAAATGAATCACATCACTTCGTTGGGGTGGTAGTCTATACATACACATGATTGATGTTTTCAATTTTTAGTGAATATAATTTTATGAAATTAAATCATATATTATCTTTTTATAATGATAAATATTCCATTAACATAATATATAAACATGAATTACATCATTATAACTACTTTTGTTAGGTTTTCATCGAAAACTAATTACATCGGTGAGTGAGGCAGTTTTCCACTGTACACACAAATGATGAATTAAATTCCCATTAAATAAAGGATAGAAATGTATATAGCTTATTAAATTTCCATACAAACATATAATTATATATAAGGAATGTATTTAATTATATAATTTGGGATATCAAATATTTTAAGTAGGTGAAATATAAAATAACATTGAAAACCTCAATTAATAACTATAACACCTTATTAGAAAAATTCCTTTTCTTAATAACTTAACACCAATAAGTTTGGTATTATATATTAATATTTAATAAATAATGTGATTATAGAGTTGAGGAATAACTTTTTATTGATTTTGGATGAAAAAAATTGGTTTTTATGTATGAAGATGAGAGAAGAATATATTCCCTTTTATATGAGAGGAAAGTGGAAATCAAAAAAGTTATGAGAAAGTTAATTTAATATAAATTAATTTTGGTGTCTAATTTGATAAAAAATAATTATATTGGATGCTAATATAAGGATAAGTAAAAATAATCTCATACTACCATTTTTATAGAATATTATATTACACTATAACCTTTATCATTCTATTTTAAACTGTCGTTGACTATTTCAACACTTACCATGACAAAAAAGTATTTTACAAATTGAGGTGAGTATAGACACTAAAATAAAAAGTCATATTAATTGAAAATATTTGATATTATTAAAAATATATAAAAACTGTTTATAAATAATTTTTTTTAAATTTTCATATCATTCTATAATTATTTATTTTCACTAAAAAAATCATTAATGTCTAATTTTTATAACATTTTAATACATTGATTTTAAAAGCATCAAAAGAAGAAAAAAAAAATTCAAATATATAATTTATTACATTATTAAATTATAATTTTAATCAATTAATTAAATATATCACATTAACTGTCTAAAATTACATTTCTTTCCTTATTTTTAACATCATTTAATTTATTTTCAAACTAATTTAATAATTAAATTGTTCCCATTGTGGGAGAATTTATAGTAATTATATCTACCCTAATAATTATAAATAAATTATAATTATGAATATAAATGGTTTATATTTAAATTAATATTTATAACCAAATATATCTTTTTTTACCCCCATGTTTAAAATACTATTTTTTTATAAACAAGAGTGTGCCATTTTTTACATTACTATTGTAAAGGTCATAATCAGACCAAAATCGAAAGCAAAGGCCACAAAAGAGAATTTGGGATTACATTATACAAAATTGAATAAATAAAAATTAATTCATGTTTTATTATCATTTTATAAACCTTAACATATTATTATTAACCACAAATTAGATGATTCTCTCTTAACCGTGGTAACAAAAATAACCATGGTCACTATTTATAATCACCGAAAAAGTGAAATATTTACCGAATTTAGAATTCCAAATTTCAATTATTGTATCCATTTTTTGTAATGAAAAACACAAAATTGGTTGAAATTAATTAAAATTAAAACCATAAAAGGTGATCAAAAATGATCATTCAGAAAAACTCCCTTTTAAATATAATTTGTTTTCACAGTAAATTAATGTATAAATTTGATTTAAAAACCCCTAATTGTGTTATTAATAAAAAAAGTAAGAAATTAAATTTAATAACAAAACAAAAATATAATTAATCTTTTTAATAATTTAAAATAAAAAATATTTTTCAATAAAAGTAAATAGTTTTCACTATTCAATAAAAAATGAATCTTTCTAGAAAATTTCAAAAATTTCACAAATATATAATTATGATGTTATTATTTTAAAATTGATAATTGTTTCAAAAAATTAGATTAATAAAATATCAATAAAATAATAATAATATTGACTTACAAAAATCTGTATTATCATTTTTTAAGAATTATTTTTGAAGAATAATATATAAGTATTAAAAAACTGAGTCCTTATTTCCATAGAACTAATCAATAATTTTTTTGTTAGTTAATTTATATATATTTCAAAAAGTGGTTGACCCCATTTATCTAGTAAAATTTACCCCAAGATTATATAGTTTAAATTTAAATAATAACATTTTGTTGTCTATTGAACCTCTGTGTTGAGTATTTTTTATAATATAAAATAAGGTCTTTATTTTTTTATAATCATGGGATGTGACGTTATCTTCCACCCATTTTAGATGTTTAATTATTTTATTTTCTTACTAGATTTGATTAATTAATTTTTATAGGAAACCTTTTTTGAAATATCACATTGTAGAAAAAGGTTAATAAACCATCCACTTGATAATAGATAACGTAAAGTAAAAAAGGATATCTAAATTAACCCAAAACTAGGTTTCTATATACATGAACATTATTGGGATGGTAAATATTGTACAGGGATGATAAAAATATTATCCAATGATTAATAGAGATTAATAAAGAAATTGGTCCTGAGAATGTTAACCATCACATAAATATAAATCTATAACGTGTTAAATGACTGTTGATTTCTTGGTAAGAAAATAAAATGATAAAAATTTGTATTTCAATACCATTTTCCTCTATTTGAGAAATTAATTTATCATTTCTAAAAATAAAATGAGGAACTATTAATACTTGAAAAGTTGAATATTCTACTTCATTCAATTTCCACAAAAATCACATTTTTTTCCAAATGATGCGAATCTAGTATGATTTATTCCATGATGAACTTTCATAAACTAATTTAATTACAAAAAATGATAATAACCCATTTTATTTATGATTAGACATAACCCAAAACATAATGGTTGGAACAAGGTAATATAACTCCCAATAATAAAAATATCGTTACAGAGGGAAATAATATATTAATCTTCAAAATTCTATTGTAATAAAAAATGATTAAACTAAATAATTTATTAAATAAAAATCCCTAAAATTTATCAATAGATTCCTAACCAAGCTTTATTCCTAAATCTTATTATGATTTAATCACAAATTCTTCCAATAAAAATATAACATTTATCTCTAAAAAACATTACCCACTCATAAACTCATATAAAAAAGGTATATTCCCTAATCACATAATATCCAAAAAGTCACTATAAATCCACAGTAATAAGATATATTATTCAAAATAATAATTAAACCATGAATCCTTAAATAGTACGTCTTATTAAACTTAAATGTTTCATACACCTCAACCAAACAAAATGTCTCCAAAAAATATTTTGTCAACCAAAAATTCCATCACATAAAACCTCAAAACTGGTTTCTTAAAAATTTAACTTCTAATCAGACATACACATATAAACCCATGATTATATAAATAACACAAAATTTAAGCTCAAATAAAAATAAAAATATCAATTTTTAGGTAAAACTTACTCTGAAACCAACTATAATGGCCATAAACCTACACTCCTGGACCTGATGCTAAAAACATAGTATTTATGATTATAGACATGATACTAAAAAATGTGACACTATTTTTTCCATCCACAAATTTAAACATCAAATGGAAATGTTGGATCACTTAAATGGTGAATGATTTTTTGTTTAGATTTTTAAATAAAATTCTCCCAAACTAACATAAACAATACTCATGAATTCAATAGATTATTTCTTATACTATTACAGATTTTTCTTATTTCATTATATGTCATCAATATTTGTAATAAAATTATCCACATATAAAACCATTGTAAAAAGAAACTATCATTCACCACTATTAATAACCTAGGAAAAAGTAAACATAATAAGGGTGAGCTTAATTTCTCATTAATGGTAAATATGAGAATTTACAATTGAATTTCATCACTTAGAGTAAAAAAATCATAACAATTTGATGGAATAATAACATTTTTGTTATGAAAAATTATAATCCATACCAATTAATATTGATATCATTAATCACTAAATATCAAATAATTATTTACTATAGGACAAAGTGTGTAAAAACAAATCATGAGCAATATGATTTCAACTTCTATCAAAGGAAACATTTATGAAATATTGAAAGCAGAAAAGAAATTTATTGGTATATATGGAAATAATTATAATAGAACCATTAAATAACCCTTAAAATTAGAATATTTATTTATCTACCTTATAAAATAACTCTATGAATAACATAACCATAAACCAATAATTTTTATATATATTCAACTAAACCTATCATATAAGATACATCGATCAGACTCGTTAGATATATAGTAACTCCCCAGGTTTTCCTAGTATGTTATCACCTTAAAATAATTCAATAGCTTGCGCTACACGCAACAACAAGTTCGAGCACACCACGACTTACCAAACCAGGAATTCAAGAAGCTATTATAAATAGTATTAACTCCATTTTGAATTTTATATACTCCATATAATTTTAGAATACATATTATTGGTTTCTTAGACATAACATAAGAACAAATTCATTTTTTTAGATAAAAGAATTATTTTGAAAAAATTGAAATTTTAACACCTTTTAATAGAAACACTTTTTAAATCAAAGATTTTACACTTTTATATTTTCAATTTAATGAAATAGAATTATTCTTTATAATAACTTCATAAAATATTAGTTTGGATAAATATTTGTTACTTTTCTCATAAATATTAAATTTTGATAAATAGTGAAAAATACTAAATTTTAATTGGAAATAATTTTTTTAATCAAAATAATTTATAGTAATAAATTATTATTTTGAGAAATTTAAAAGTATGATTATATTTTATTTTTACCATTTAATATAAATTAGGTCATTTGATGTAAATTCACATTTTAATTATACATAAAAAAAGGACAATATTTTGATAGTTTTTGCTTCTTAAAAACATGCTTTCTGGTTATGACAATCAGAATTAATTTTAAATTAATTAATGAATCTCATATTTTTCAAATTTGGTTAAATATAAAACATTTTGGGATTTAGAATATCAAAATTAGCTTAGGGTGAATTTTTTTTATTTTTCTGAAAACTTTCAATTTTTGATGAATAATGATCAACACAGCGTTGTAGTTTAAAACCAATATTTATTTAAATAATTATTACTATTATTTGAATTTATTTTAATGTTAAAAAATATACATAATACGTATATTAGTTTAATTTAATTTATTGGATTAATTTTATAATAGTACTGGACGTATAAAATATTATTAAATTATTAAACGTCTTTTACCCTTCTTTTAGGCACATTTGCAAATTTGGATAAAACATAATTTTACCCCATATTTTAATTGAATTTCAAATATCTATGAAATATTTTACATTAGTAAGTAACATGTGGTTCAATAAGATGAATTTTTTTTTGGTGAACAGTAACTTTGGAATTTTATTTTCCACAGTAAAGAATAAATATGGTAAAAAAGGATAATGTGATATTATAATTACCCTAACACATGTACTAATTGTATTTGATAAGTGCATATCATCCTAAATAAACCTTATAAATAATGTGAGAACCTTTTGTTCCACTTGGGTTTTTTTGGACATTTATTATTATTTTACTTCAAGAATAATTAATAGTGTTAAATTCAAAGTTTAATAACTAAACCATAATTAATATAGGTTTATAAATAAAACAAATTCGACTATAAATATTCATTAGAAATATAAAAATATTTCTTACATCCTGGTATTTTATTTATAACTATTAGACATAAAATAATAAAATTTATATTTGACACAATGATAATGCAGTAATTACCTTATTAATGATAAATTAAAATAATTGATATTATAAATATATAAATAAATTTAAATTGAGAATTTTTATGTTTTGCACGTATTTTATAGGTTAATATAACATTTTAGGGTCCATTTAATGTATTTTTTTAAATAAATCAAGTTTTTTTGCCTTTTACGATAATAAAATACAAAATACTATCAAAATTGACATAAATGAGTTTTTAAAATAAATACTATATTAAAAAATGATTTAAAATTCATAAAAATTGTAGGTTTAGCCAGAGGTCCTATATGATTATATATATTTAATTAATTAACCACTATAGGTTCTCATGAATTTTATAGTAAATCTATTATCCATTTAATATAAAAATATAATAAGACAATGTAAAAGTTAAACTATTTAACTAAGAGGTAAATATAAAAGATAAAGTTAATACGGTGACATAAACATGTCCAAAACCTATTGGTTGAGAGGATTTTGACCCATCCCCACCTTATCCTCGAAAGAAATCTATTTTAAACCATTATAAACCTGAAATTATTTTATAATAAAAAAATATTTGAAGGTTTTCCTGAAATGACACTCACCTATCTTATAAAAGGGTACTTCCCCATCTCTCAGAATCACACCTCCAATGAAATTTGGCTCAGCCAAACCCTGCTCAAATATCCTCCCAACTACCCTCCCATCAACATAAAGGCATTACATTGATCATAATCCAACCTAAAGAGCACTTTTGATCAAATAAAAAGAAGAACCCGAAGAAGAGGTAATTACTTCGTCACCTCTTTCAATGTTATTTTATTCTTCCACTTTATCTTTCATAGATTATTTCAATAATAAAATAATAAATTCAGTACCTTATACATGATTATATGTTATTATAAATATGGTAAATCCATATTCATTATTCTATTCATCCTATGGATGACAAAGTCACCATACGTGTGTACATATGGCTTACCGTCTCCACATCATGTTGTAGTTTGTTATTCAAAACTTCATTATTTGGATGGGAATAATAATTAGTATAATTTTTTTAAATAATAAATATAACATTTTACTTATTCTATATAAATAATATAAAATCCAATTATATATGATATCACCATAAATAGAGAGATATCATCGCTCATGACTATGAACAACTCACCGTCTCCACGATACGACGGGATTCATTTCTATGTTCACTATTCGACGATGATTAATAAAATATATATTATTAATAACTATGTAAGATATGAAATAATAATACTATTTTAAATATATATATACTCATATATCTCATTAACTTTCTTCCATTCAATATGATATGAAAACTGAAACTGCATTTATTCGTACGTACAACCTACCTTCTCCATAAACGGTGTTTTCTATTTCATATATATATCTATTATACATATCCATATTATGAATATATATGATACATAAAAAAATTTCTATTTAGGAGGTAATTAAATAATGATATAAGTGATATTATTAAGAATAAAAATTTAAAATATTTATGATAGAGAAAGAGATTATTACCTGAAATGTTATTTTAACATAGAAATTATTTTTAAATGGGTAGTAAAAAGACATAAATGAATAAAGTATGATATCAGAAATATGAATATGGTCTTGGTATTATTTAATAACATACGATGGTAATTATAATAGAGGTCAAATGTACCCTCAACCAAAGGAATGTACAAGGTAAGGTTTATTTCTTCAATCTCATTATTATCTAAGATTATTTATCTATAAGTATATACTAGGACATATTTATCCACTATGTACATGTTTCATTAAAATATTTTTTCAAGGGATATTTGAAATATTTATGGAAGGGTCTCTTTTTCTAGATCATCATTTTAAATATTTTTTAATATTTATTTTTCTATATCTTTTAATTAATGTCCATGTTATCAAACTGATTTCACATATTTATTTACATAGAAATGATTGTTTTAAAGTGTTAATTTCATTCAAATGTTTCAAAGTGGTATGTAAACATTGATTCAAAAATCACTTTTAAAAGACTTCCTTTATAAATTTTATGACGTTTAAATGATTTCATGAAAAGGTGTTTTTCTCTCAAAGAGTTTTATTGAATATTTTCTACTATATCAACATCCTTTATGGGATATTATTCTTGATTGAGGTTGATTTAATATAATACAATCTTACATATTGAATCGAATGTGTTATGATTTTTTTGACTGTGGATGTGCAATTTTTATACCATTCATGGTTTATTGTTAAATTATTATCATTTCATATGCAACTTTTAATATGAAAATTAATGTTATATTTCAACATTTTCATATGAGGAATGCATTGGACATATTAAGTGAGGGGTGGAGCCCACTATATTTTATCAATGCATCAGTAGGTATGATGAGACAAACTAGTGTCTTGGAACAATGCTTTTAAAAAATCATTATTTGTAGTCTTCGAACGGGGCCTTGAATATGTAGTTATGATGTATCGTATTATGAATTCAATCATTATGAAATTATTTATTGATATTACCTGTCATTATTCAACTAGTAGAATATACATGTTAATAAGTAAATGGAATTATTTGATTAATACTTTCCAAATTATCATAAAGTTTATGTTTAAAAGGATTTTGTTTTAGTCTTATATATTTCCATAAATGATTATGCTTTTTTATGATAGTTTCTATTATGTTGTTATCCTTACTGAGAATCTAAGCTCACATTTTTCTAATGTTTTATTTATCCCAGGATGAAATGAATTATGTTATGATTAATGTGTAGGGGTAAGCTTCGTTACTAATGGTGTTTTCCAAATATTATTTATGTAGTGATTTATTTTAGAAATTTTAATGTAACATTCATATATATAATATATTTTCCAAGACTGCTAAACAGATCACCCCTTAGGGACTTGATTCTTTGAAATAATGCCAATGTTTTAAAATAATGAATTGGCTCTAGGTAACTGGGGCTATGACATTAATTTCGGTATCATAGTATGTTTAGTACAAACCTTGGAAAATAGATTTAGATAAACACTGATTTTGAGACATTACCCTTCGATAGAATTTGAGGATTAGTATAGAAGAGCTTCATAGAATCTTGGTAATGTAGATATTTTGTGAATTTTCCAAGAAATACATCCTAGTCTGGAGACAAGCAGGTAGAGGCGGCTCTAGAAAAAATATACATAGAAGTGAAACCTGCAACAATGAGTTTTATGCTTGACCCGGGATATCCTTGTACACAAAAATGGGCCTGGCTACACTCATTATTATGACACTACTGGAGGATATTCTTAAGATAATTCTGATTTTTTACC
Source organism: Viscum album (assembly GCA_963277665.1). Taxonomy (NCBI): domain Eukaryota; kingdom Viridiplantae; phylum Streptophyta; class Magnoliopsida; order Santalales; family Viscaceae; genus Viscum; species Viscum album. Next base: position 1,107,995,758 of record OY728140.1, read on the forward strand.
AAGCATTATTGAAGATTTATGAGTAAATACCTCTTCAAAGAAATTTTTTTATGATTATAAATTATATTCATAAATTGTTCAATTTATGTTAGGTATTTTACAAGATTGGAATTATGCATTGTGATTCATAAACTAACCTTGTGTATGCCACTGTTTAGAAATGGAACCCAGTAGAAATAATGAGATCTCCAGAAATACACATGATCCAAAGAGTAAGAAAGATCATATCTTTCGTGGTATTCTACCAAAATTTATAAGTTAAACAATCAAAAATGTATTCTCATCATATAAGGACATTGTATCATGTGTTAAAAAGATTAGTAAAGAAATATTTGAGTCCTATGGCTTTGAAGGGATGCTAGAGAGGAAAAGAATGATAGAGAGAAAGATGTATACAGGGAATATGAGAATGAAGGATTTTACCATATGTGATCACTGTAGAAATAATCACCTTGGTAAATACATAAAGGGAATGGGAGTTCGTTATAATTGTGGAGAATAAGGACACCAAGTACGTGATTGGAAGGGTAAGAAAAAGGTTTCAAATGTAAAATTCTTCATCTTCAAGGAGATGAAACACTATAGAAATCAATGTCTCAATCATCAGAGTATACCAAAAATGACATTGTTGGATGATAATCAAGTTATGATCCTACTACAGATGAAGTGGATTGACTTGTGTTCTTAGGTTGATATTAAAGAATTATGTAATTTTATTGTTGTATCAATGATGTACTAGTTATAAAAATCACATAGTATATAAGGATTGTACTGCAAAACTATTTTATTAAGGATTTGAAATTGTTTGGTACAATGAAAAATGACTCAACAGCATTTTAAACATTATGGAAATTACATGGTTTTTGGATTGATAAACATTAATATGGTCCTCATACAGAGGTATTGATTTTGGAATTATAGATGATTTATTTGGATAAATATTATTTGATATTATTGACTACTTTTGAACTAATTAATTGTTTGTTTATTCCATCATGGCTGGAGATAGCAAAATTTGTGGATTTAAAGAGTATATCCAGTATACTATTATTTACATAAGGAATAAAGACGTAAATGCCTAATGAAATCTGGTTTTCAGTTAATTCATTTTATTACCTCATTTTAATAGAATACATGTTGTAGGTATTCACATGTATATTATGTGACCTCCCTTATAAATTTGGGACTGTGAGTTTTGATATAAGTGTTGTGGATAATCCTAATGGTTGGAATGGATTATTTTTTACATTGGATACTATGTTAAGGTTAAATCATTTCATAAGAGCATTTTTATATTATTATAAAAAGGATAACCTGGAGGTTGGGAGACAACCTGTCACGTCCTGCCAGGCCGTGAGACTTGAACCCGCAACTGAAGGGCGACAAGGGTGAATCTATTACCACTGGCCTACGTGATATCTATAATTGTATAATGTAGTTTTTTAATAGTTTGATGTATGAATTATGAATTAATTTTTAGAACCCTATACGATATGAAATAGATAATATTCGTGACTTCTACTATCTTTTTGGAGTGAATGATAAGTTTGTGATAGAAATTAGTTAAAGGATGGAACTCTATTTTTCAAGTATTTTTTTTCTTATTCTATGAGTAAATAAATACTTCAAAATTAAGTAAAATTTCTTAAATCCAAAAATTAGTGGTCCTAATACATTATTTTTGGATGAACCAATAATATTTTATGTCATCATAGAATTTCATATTTAAGGCCTTCATTTTCTATTTATTGTTTTCTTTTTTTTGATTGATGACCACAATAACTCCCTAAAAATATTTAAATTTTCCATCCAATTATGTCCCTCAAATTTCAACTAATGTTCTCCGATTCAAAATCCTAATTTGGTGCTGACTTTTTTATTTCCCTTTCCCTCTTATTAAGAATAAATTTTATTAACCCTTTTTCCGATCTGGGTTTTCCAAAAATGTATTTTCTATTTTTAATATTTTATTTTCTATGAACAATTTAAAATAGAAATGACACAATTTATTGATGGAGGGGATAATGTGAAACCCCAGGATTCCATATTACATTATCTCTTAAAAGAAATTCAACAGCTTGCGCTACACACAACATCAAGTTTGAGCACACCACAACTTACCAAACTTGGCCTTCTAAAAGTAGTTATGAATACTATTTACCACATATTAAATTTTAAATACTCCATATAATTTTAGATTCCATATTATGTGTTTTTTAAAAATAATATAAGAACAAGTTCATTTTTTAGATAAGAGAAGTATTTTTTTTAAAAATGAAATTTCACCACCTTTTAATGAAGAATCATTTTTAAATTCAATATTTTACACTTTTATATATTAAATTTAATGAAAATATATTCTTATTTGGAATTGGTACATATAAATTTATTTGGGATAAATTTTTGGTACTTTTCTGATAACATTCATATTTTGATGACCCGTGAAAAATATAAATTTTTAATAGAAAACAACATTTAAAATCAAAAGAATGTGTTATGATAAATTATAAATTCTAGTTGTTTTAAAGTTTAATTAGATTATATTTTTATCATTTAATAAAATATATCTCATTGGATATAAATTCACATTTAAATTTTACTTTAACTAATGTCAATCTTTTGATAGTTTTTACTTCTTTCAAACCCGCTTTCTGGTTTTTACAATGGGAATTTATTTTAAATTATTTAATGCAACTCATATGTTTTGAATTTTTTAAAATATAAAAAAAAATTGATTCTTAATATCAAAATTATCTTAGGGTGAATTTTTGGTATTTCTCTGAAAACATTCAATTTGTTATAAATAGTGAAAAACACAATTTTATTGTTAAAAATTGAATTTTATTTAAAGAATTATTATTATTATTTAAATTTATTTTAATGTAAATATAATTAATAATACATATATTAGTTTAATGTAATTCATTTAAATCTTTTTATAATAATATAATATGTATAAAATTTAATTGATTTTGTTAACGTTTTTTACCCATCTTCAAAGAACATTTGCAAAGTTGCATAAAAAGTAATTTTAACACCTCTATGAATTGAATTCAAAAAATCCAAAAGACAAGGTTGAAATAATAATGTAAAATGAGGGTCAATAGAATGAAAATATTTTTTGGTGAATAGTAACATTTTAATTTTATTTAACACTGTTAAAAATGAATAGGGTAATTAAAGGTAAAAACAATATTATAATTACCATAACATGTGTCTAATAAAAATTAGAAAAGTGTATTTAGACCAAAATAAACTTTTGTAATAACATTTTATCCTTTTGGTCAACTAGTATTATATTACAACATTTATTATTATTTTATTTAAAGAATAGTTAAAAGTGTTAAATTCAAAGTTTAATAACGAAACCATTTTAAATATAGGGTTACACATAATATAATTTCGACTATAAAAACTCATTAGAAAGATAAAATAATTTCATACATCATGGTAAGTTCTTAATATTTTTTGAAAATTTAATACGTAAATATATTTTGGACACAATTATGATGCAGTATTTACCTTATTAATGAAAGATTAGAATAATTGATATTATAGTGAAAAAAGGTTCAGGTTCTGGCCGAGCCCTATCCTAAAATATTTATTGAGACTTTTGATGAATTACACGAATTTTCTAGATTAATATGACATGTTTTGGTTTTTTAAAGGTATTTTCTTTGAATTAATCACTTTTCATTGACTTTCACAAAAAACTAATACAAAATAGTGTCAAATTGACATAAATGAGTTTTTAAAAAAAATACTATATTACTAAATTATATAATATTCCTAAAAGTCATTGGTTCATCAAAAGGAATTATATAATAAAATATCTGTCATTGATGAATCACTTGAGGTTCCCTAAGAATTTTATTGTATGTTTATTAACTATGTAATATTAAAATACAAGAATACATTGAAAAAGTTAAACTATTTAACAAAAAGTTAAATCTAAAAGATATTGTTTATTTGGTGACCAAAACATGTCTAAGTCCTATTGGTTGAGAGGATTTACACCCATACCCACCTTATCCTAGAAATAATTTCACATGGAGCCATTATAAACATAAAATAATTTTATAATAAAATAATATTTCATGATTTTTCTAAAGTGACTCTCACCTCTCTTATAAAAGGTTACTAACCATTCTCTAATCACCACACCTCAAAATCAATTTGTCTCATCCTAACCCTTCTCAAATATCCCCCAAAATACCATGAATTCATCCTAGAGTCCTTACATTTATCAAAATCCAACCTAATGATCCATTTTCATGAAATAAAAAGGAAGAACCTAAAGAAGATGAAGTTACTTCATCACTTCTTTGAAAGTTATTTTCTTCTTCTACTTCCTCATTATTAGATTTCTTCCATACTAAAATAAAATCTCCAGTACCTTCTGTATGATGAGATTTTATTATAAATATGTAACTACTATATTCATTATTCTATCCATCCTAAGAATGACAATGTCACCATACATGCGTACATGCGTCGAACTGTCTCCACGTCGTGGTGTAGTTTGTTATTCGACACTTCATTATATGGATAGGCATAATATTGAGTATAATTGATGTCAATAATAAATATAACATGTTAATTATTATTTAAATATAATATACCATCCAATTACAAACTATTTCACAATTCATTGAATGATATCGTCGCTCGAGCCTTCGTACGACTTACCGTCTCCACGACGCGATTAGATTCATTAACACGTTCACTATTAAAACATGATTATAAAAATAAATATTATTAACAATTATGTAATATATCACATAAAAATTCCTATGGAAATATATATATATATATATATATATATACATATATCTTGTTCACTTACTTCCGTTCAATATGATATGAAAGCAGAAACAACAGTTATGCCTATGTACAGCTTATTGTCTCCATAAACGGTGTTTTAAATTTAATATATCTATCTATTATACATATTTATATTATTAATATATAAAATACATAATTAAATTTTTATATTCTTTATGTAATTAAATCAATATACAAGTGATACTATCAAAAAATAACAAGTAAAAACATGGATGACAGAGAAAGCGATTATTGCCTAAAATGATATTATAAAATAGAAATTATAATAAAATGGGTAGTATAAAGCCATAAATGAATAATGTAGTATATCATAAATATGAATATTATTATTATATAATTTAATAACATAATATGGTCATTATATAAGAGGTTAAACATACCCTCAACCAAAAGAAAATACAAGGTAAGGGTAATTTCCTTACTCTCATTACTATACGAGATTTTTTATCAGTAACTATATACTAGGAAATATTTATCATAAATGTCCATGTTTAATTAAACTTATTATAAAGGAATATTTAATGGTTTTTTGGAATGTAATATTTAACTAGATCACCATTTTAAATTTTTTTAAAGATTTATTTTTCTAAATCTTATAATTAATTTCCATGTTTTCAAAAGGATTTTAAAGATTTATTTACATCAACATGATTGTTTTAAAGTGTTAATTTCTTTCAAAAGTTTCAATGTGGTATGTGACACTTTAATTTAAAAATATTTTTTAAATGAATTCCTTTATAAATTATGCAACCATTAAATGATTTCATGATAAGGGGTATTTCTCTCAAATAGTTTTTTTTTATTATTTTCAACAATGTAAAGATCCATTATGGGATTTTATTATTTATTGAGGTTTATTTACTATAATAAAATCTTCTATATTGTATTGAATGTGTTAGGACATGTTTGAATTCATATGTACTATTCTTATACAATTCATGGTTTATGGTTAATGTACTAACTTTTCGTATTCTAGTTTTAATATGAATGTTTATGTTATGATTCAACATTTTCATGTGAGGAATGAATTGGACTTAGTAAGTGATTGGTGGAACCCATTATAGATTCTTGATGAACTGTTAGGTCTCATAAACAATGTAGTTTCTTGGTACAAGGACTTGAAAAAATCATTATTTGTATTCTTGGCACAAGGACTTGACTATCTGCTTATGATGTCCATCATTAGGCATTCCATCATTATAAAATTAACTATTGATATTACATGTGATTATTTGACCAGTGGATTATAATTGTGAATAAGTAAATGGAATTATTTGATTACTCCTTGTTATATTATTCTTAAATTTATGTTTAAAAGTATTTTTTATTAGTTTTATACATTTCCTTAATTGTTTATGCTTATTTATGATTGTTTCCGCTATATTTTTATCCTTAATGAGAATCTGAGCTCAACCATTTCTTATGTTTTATTTTTCCCAGGATGCAAAGAAGTGTGTAATGATTGATATGAAGGGTTAAGCTAGAGAAATAATGGTGTTTTCAATGGATTATTTATGTTGAGTTTTATTTTAGAAATTGTAATGTAATGCTCATATATAAAATCTATTTTCCAAAACTGTTAAGGTGATCGGTCCATTGGGACATGATTCCTTGATATCATGACAATTTATTAAAACAATACACTGACTCTATGTAACTAGGGTCAGCGAGTTACATATAATGGGTATCAATGAATCATTGACAATATCTTAAACCATTTTGAGAATTAAACGCCTGAAATATTCATATAAAACCATATGAAAATTATCTCTATATGTTAAGATACCCTTTATTTTTAAAATGACATTTTTAGTTAATAAATAACATAGATTGATAGAACATGTGGTTTTATTTATAGAAACATTTACATATTTTAAGGGAATCTAAAAAATAAAGGTTATGGTAATGGTAATATTCATCGCCTTCATCAATGTTAAAATAAATATCTCATTTCATAACGTTATTATCCTATATAAAAGAACCGAGTTCGTTAAGAATATATTAGAAAATAATAATCCATCTGGATAAAGAACAAAGAAGGTATCATTAAAAATATCAATAATGGAGAAAAAGAGACATTAAATGTTTTGGAATTTATGAATGGAAGAAAAATTAAAACTCTATAAAAACCTTTTTGATGAAAATATCCTTATCAATTTGAAAATTTCATTTACAAAAGTGAATTTAAAAAATATTCAAAGAACATTTCATTGGAAAGAATCGTGAAAAATATAATGGATTCTTTGGGGAAATTAATAATCATGATGAAAGGAAATGTGGATATTGTTGTTGATGTAAAAAATAAATATTATTTTCAATAATTTCATAAAAGGATTCAAAAGTGACCCATTTATAAAAATGTTATGAAATTTATATTTTTATACAACATAGGAGAATCTTAAATAACATGTAAAATAAATTATAAAATCATTTATTTTTTTAAATATCATTTTTTGAAAATAGTTTAGAAAGCACAAGTACATAAGAGAGTGATTCTAAATCTAAATGCAGATACAAGCTCAGTATTGTTAAAAATTACTTTCTTAATGATTCTTTAACCAAAAAGAGAGGAATATAAAATTAAAATTGTAAAAAAATAAAAAAAAAGTTGATTAAATGCAAATATTTTAATAATAATAATATAATATCTATTCCCCTAAAAGAAAACTGAATATAAACAATTCCTAAATGAAAATATGTGATTTTATAATATATTATTTAAAAAGGAAAATATATAAACCTAATATATAAATTTAGTTCTATTTAATAAACATATGTCCTAGGGAAAGTGAATTTGAGATGAATAACATGAAAAAATAAATATCATTGAATTGTAAAATATCCAATGAAGCAATTAAGTGTACAAATGTAAATAATAAATTTAAAAACATAATAAATAAATTTATAGATCAAATCACAATAAATCAGGGAATAATAATGTCAATGAAGAAGTGTTGTAACTAAAGAAAAGTAAATTGAGTAAAGAATCATTTAACCGCATTCTAACTCAAAAGTAAAATTCCCTTAGAGAAAGTTATTCAAAAGGAAACATAAAATATCAAAAATGAAATGGGGTTAATGATATTCCATTTAAAATGGAATTATATACACCATATAAATGAAATTGGGTTCATTATAATAAAATATTAATCAATAAAGATAAATTAAGATGAAATCCCATACATTGAGTCTAGAATTTTACTGTATACCTTTAAATACTTTATAATAAAAAATATCAATTATTAAATTTATTAAGAAAATTCTATAGTCTCATTCCCTTATAATCAAACCATTTATTTTATTTATCTTAATGAAATATTTAAAAACATAATCTGTTATATACACATCATGTGATTTTGGAATGTTACATTCTTAAGTTCAAAATTACTTCTGTAGATTAACTAAGGTCAAAAAGGTCATTATTTCATCATACATAGATTAATAATAATTAAATGAATTTTATTTTTAACAATAAATTATAATTTCAAAACTAATAATGAAATATTCACAACGAATAAAGAAATATGTTATATTTATGGACTTGGTAGGTCAGGCGTATGTATATGTAATGTTTATAATTTTAAATTATCATTATATAAAGAATAAAAGTATTATTTTATTATTACATAAATATAATTTTATCATAAATATAATATTAATTATGTATATTTATGATTTTTAAATTATCCATGTGATGTGGTCATAAAAAATGATTCACATCGCTTCATAGATGTGTTTGTCCACATGTACTCATGAACAATGATATCATTTTTAAGTGAATTGAATGCTATAATTTATATTACATATTATCATTTCAGAATAACAAAACATCATGAATATAGTGTATATATAATATTCCATCAATAAAACTATCTGTGATAGTTGGTTTTGGAAAATGAATTATATCGGCCTGTAAGGTGATAGTCCTCTATACACATGAATGATGAATCCCTATCCCATTTAATGGATATTAGATATGGATAGGCTATTCCATTAAAATAATATAATATAAATATACATAATATATGTATGACATTATATAATTGTGGTCAATGAATATTTAAACGATGTGGAAGAAAAAATAAAATAGAAAGACTCATAAAAGAAGATACCTCCTATTATTAAAACATCCTTTTTTGAAAACATAATAACCAACAAGGTAGGTTTTATGACACAAATAAGGCCCATATATCATAACACCTTTTTAAATTTATTTAAAACAAGTGTTTGACATTTTTTACTTCACCAAAAATATTATATAGGTCTTAATCACCCCAACATTAAAAAAATTAAAAAAAAATATCATGAATTATTATAGATAGGATTGGAACAAAAAATTAAATTAAATAATGTTTATGGATCATTTTACAGTATTTGTCATAATATTTATAACACATAATTACACAACTAACCCCTCAACACATTGACTATAATTTCTATCGGTTCTATTCACCAAACATTTTTAAATAATTTTGTAATTTTGAACTATTAATTTTGAATACATTTTACAAAATTTAAAACATATAAGTGGAAAATATAAATTTAAAATCAATCTGAAAAAATAAAATCAAAAGAAATTTTTTAGAAAAAGTATCATTTGAAATATAAAATGTTTTTATAGTAGTTTAATGTATAAATTTATTTTAAGACAAAAATTAGATTATTATAAATGAAAATAAACTAACTAAATTTTAAAACAAATCAAAAATACAATTTTACATTGAAATTAATTTAAAATATAATATTTTTTTCAATAGAAATCAGTATTTTTCACTATTCCCTAGAAAATTAATCTCTAATGAAAAATACCAAAATTTCACCTAAATATAGTTTTTATATGATGATTTAAAAATGATACTTATTTTATCATATAAAATTTATAAAATCTCTAAAATGTATTTATAATATTCACTCACAGAGAAAACAATACATGTCATTTTTAAGGAAAACTTTTTTTTGAGGAATAAAATGAATTTTCCTAAAATTGAGTGATTATTTCAAAATAATGTATAAATTAATTTTTTTCAAAATTGTTTTATATATTTTAAAAAATAATTGTTATTATTCATACCCTTTAATTTAAGGTTTAGGATATATCCATCAAATTTAATTAACAATATTTCCTAATTTCTTTACCCTCAATGTTTTTTATATTAAATGCTATCAAATATTTTTGTCCCTTATAAAACCATGGGATATTACATTTAACATGATATTAAATTTTTTTATTCTAACTTAATTGATTTAACCTAACTGAGTTGTGAAGTATTTCCAACAGATTCTATTCTATATGTACCAAAAATAAAAGGGTCATATTTATAATGTTTGAAACTAAAAATTTTAAATATGCAGTCCCTTATAAAAAAAGTAATTTAAAATAACAATAAATTATATAAATTAAATATAAACCTGTAAAATTGGACAAACACAATTTTCTAGAAAATTTCATTTTTAAATATAACTTTTTTTATACCAAAATTAAGCATTATGTCAATTTCAATTACATTAATTTGATTCTATTCAATTAAAAAGAATTAGATAAATTTTAAAATAAATTTAAAACAAAATGGAACATTTTTAAAACTTCAATAAAAAGGAATGTTTTATATAAAGTGAAATTTCTTTATTATTTATTAAACATTGTATCATTTCATAAAACTATTAAAATATTATCTTGAAATATTACTAATATGATTATTCCAAAAATGATATTATTTTTATTAAATACCTTTTTTAAAAGTGGTATAAATTAATTGTAATATTTTCTCAAAAATATAAATAAGAATGGTTTTCGATGAAAATATAATTTTAAATAATATAATGAATTCATTGAAATTTTAGTGTTTTTTATATTCCTAAATTTATATATTTTAATATATTAAGTAAAATTTATAAATATATCATATTTTAATAAGTCGTATTCATATCATTCAATTCAATAGTTATGTTTTAATGGTCATATTTAACTAATTATATTTATTTTTTCATTTTAGATAAATATTTCAACTCATATACGATATAAAACAAAGTGAAATTCTAAAATATTTGGGGGATGTGTTATGGGATGAATTCAAGTGAACAATCACACCATTACTACACCATTAATGGGATCCCTTATTTTAGTACGTCTAGACAACCATGTCATATAATCTACATGATCTTGTCTATTAATGTACCTGGAAAGCCCCATAGTCACTGAATGGGTGGACCAGAGGCCCTAGTGGTCTGAAGATGGAAATTAATGACCCAAATCCTGACTGGGGTGAAATATAATTCTTCTATAGAAACTATCCATAATAACTAATATGGTAGTCCCTTTGATACAAAATTTCTACTATAATAGAAAAATTATATAGAACCTGAATTTTAACCTTGTTTTTTAAATAGAATAATGTGGATTTTTTCAATCTGGTAAGCCTATGATGGAAATATTTTATTTTTTTAATTTTCAACTACTAATTCATGTTTTCATAATTTTTCGACAATATTTCTTTTTAAATAAGTTTAGTTAGAACACATAATTAAATATAGAGAACAAAATACAACACTTGGTGGCCCAAAGGGACAAATGCAATACCCAATTTTTACCCAACTCTATAAAAACGATCCATCCCAGGTATGACATTGTGATCTACATTGATTTTAAAATGAATTATTTATCACTGTATTTATTATGTGGGTTTCAATTTACATATTATACTGACATAAAAAATCATTTCCCATCAATGTTACTATATTTATCTTCCATTTCATGTTTCCTAAGAATCAGCATATCTATTTCAAGACTCTATTAATTAGATTTTATATAATATTTTTTGATAATATATTCATATTATATTTTTAAAAATTATTTTTCAATGGGATTTGAAATTTAGCCTATTTATTACAATGTTATGAAATTTTTTATAAAATTTATATTTCATGGTTTCTTTCCATTTACATCATTTAAGATCTTATACAGATATAGATATTTTTTATTTATCACCATTTATATTATTTGTGTAAATAATAAAATAAATGATTGAAATTTTTGAATTAACATACCAACTATTGATATCATATTATGATATACAATTTGGAGATCACATGAAAATAAATTTCTATTCCTTGAGATTTCCTGATCTATTGAATGATTGTTTTCTTGTTGAACACTTATGTGTGGTAATTTATGACTGGGTTCCTATATTTTATACTAATGCATTGGTCAGTATTTTATATCTAAAATGATAACATACCATGGAACTTCATGGATATGTTTCAATGTTAATGGGAGTTCAATTTTTTTTGTTTTGAAAGAAGCATTAGGGGATTGCCTTATTGGATATGCACATAATATAAGGATTCAATTTTATTATGATTGTTACTATGTTCGTTGTTATAGTATGTATCAAGGTTATGTAATATTTCCATGAGATATGCCTATGATTTTTCCCAATAGAACATTTTTGTTATCTAATGATTCTGAACCTTTTTCCCATAGTATATATTTCTTTAAATGAGATTCTGCATCCACCTATCAGGATTTCTATATATATCTTATAATTCCATGTTCTTTTTTAATAATAAATTTCTACGTTCTCATATTTTATCATATTCTTATGATCTGACACTTTGATGATATATTGAATTTTTTCCCCTTACTGAGAAATTTATTTCAATAATTTTCTAATATTTACATTACTTAAAATATTATGATGGTAATTAATTATGATAATTAAATAAGTTATTCTAGTATGGACCAATTTTTGATGAATGTTCACAAATATATTCGAATAAAGGGCTTATGTAGCTAGTCCTCAATGACATTATTCCTTCCGATCTTGGGATTATGAGATGGATTATGAGTTTTTATGTTTATCTATTGAAATAATGTAATAAAAATATATGATTATATTGTGTTGTTATATCAAGAATATGTGTAAGGATTGATTATTTTTAGTATTACTTTAGGTATTTGGGGGATTTAGATGGGATAAAAATAGTTCAAACCATTTGGCATGTGTATAAGTATATGATAACGTATTTATATTTTATTGGATTATAGATTATGTGGTATCCATGAAATTACATCCTTATCTATATACTATAATGTGGATGTGAATATTACACAAATGAACCCAGTGGAAAACACTTGGGAAAATGATGGTTAGGAATCAAATCAATATTCACAGTGGTTCGTAATTAGTGAGCCTAAGACCACACAGTGGGATAAACACTCCTTGGAAAAATTATTTTGTTAATATCATTATATTTACAAATAAATCTAAAGGATTTATTATTCCAGGTAATTATGTTAAGAAATATGATATAATCCAATAAAAATAAACATATATTGAATCTATAATGGTTTAGGTTGAACAAAAATCTATCTTTTCAATTTTTATGATTATAAAATGTTGAATTCAATTTTTCAATTAATTATCCAAAAATATTTCTCGATCGTTGTTCATCAGTCCCGAATAAATCATATTAATATTAGTAGAGTATGAGGCCCAAAGTAACCATGTTTATAATAAATTTATTTGATGACATAAAGATTTTCCCAATGAAAACATCATAGTTAATGAACTATATTGACAAGTATAGTGATTATGAAAAACTAGCTATGATGAACCATGATAAAAAAAATTGAACCTAGTTAATTTCAGAAAAAAAAATCATAAATGACAATCCTCAATCCTCATGGGATTCTAGGTGACAATGATGTTGGAGGAATGAATTTTCAATTTTCTACATATATCCAATGTGGGATGAATATCCATTGAAATATTTCCGAAGGAACTGTTAGATTCATTATATGCTGAAAAAGTTACAATAGGGTAGTATGTGGTAGAGGTATAATGAACCAATTGGTAAAAATGATTAAGACAAAAGATTTTTTCACTGAAATGACACTTAATATTGAGGTTGGAATCTCATTTAAAATTATATCATTAGTTATATCAAATTTAATATTCACGGAAATAAATATATTGTAATTAATGATATAATAGGTGAGGATAAAATTTATTTAGGGGCGTAGAAAACCCCAAAATTCAAAACATGGTTATTTTTTCAGCCATCCATTTATTCTAGGGGAGAATGTACCCCATATTATATTGTGTTATCTACTTAAATAAATATAGTATTTTATAGTATTTTTACACACAACACCAAATTGATAAGTTTTGATATTTTTTTCTATTTATAAAAACATAACCATTAAAAACAATGTATCTCTTTAGAAGATAGGAACAAGATTAAAATAATTTTTAAACCTATAAAAATAAATATATATGTTTATTTTACATAAATTTAATTACTTTATATTGTTTATAAATGTCTATTTTAATAATTGTAGACTTTTTATCCATTGTTAATTATATTATGTAATAATAGTAATTTTATTTTCAAATGATTGCATTAATAAAATATAATATTTATTGAATTATTATACTTTTTTATTGAAATTAATAATAATAAAAATCATTTTTATAAAAAAAATTCTATTAAATTAATTTTCATTATATTTCTTTCAAAAAGATAAATTTTACTCTTATATAGTTTTAGTTTCAGAAAATTTTATTATTTTATGGATTTTTAGTAAAAATATTATCTTAGTATTATTTATAGTTTTTTAAAAAGATTTATTTTTATGCTGATGTTCAAAATACCATTTTTACAAATAGTATGATATTAATGAAATTATTATAATATAATTATGACATGGATTTTATTTAGAAACATTTCTAGATAAAAATCAATTTTTATTTAAATTTTAAATTCAAAATATACATTTTACTATACATACTTATCCCTGAAATTTTATAACATAAGTTACACAATTCACAAATTTTTTTTAATAAATTATACATATTTTATGATTAGTTGTATTCAAATATATTAATTGAATATAAAAATGGTTACAAAATTTGGAATGAAAAGTACCATATAATTTAATAATGAATATTTTATTGTCAATATTTAAAATTAATTACTTCATTCAAATGTAGTTATTGTAGTAAAATCCATCTAATAAAAATTGGTTCACAAAGGGGATAAAATGCCAATCTTTTTAAAAAAATTATAACTATTTTTTTCATATGAAGATCACATCCAACAGTATATCAACTTGATAATTTTCTAGTTTTATATCTTATTGACAAGTGAAATATTTTCTCTCTTTATTTTAAAATTCAATATTTAGATGAATGTCATTCTCACCACTTATAAAAGGGGACTCACACTAATCTTTCCAAAAAATATAGAAATTTATATTTTGACATGAAAATCTATGATTTTTCAATTGCATTGAAAACATTTTCTCTTAATTTATCTTTTTTTTAAATAATTTATTGTATTCCCCTTAATTATATGTATTTCTCGGAGGGAAAACCCTACTTCTTAACAAGTCTTCAAATCTTTCCACAATTTATTTTCATATATATCTTAATTTTTGAAACATATTTTTCTCATTATTATATTATGAAAGTAGTCTTACTTTTATACTAGAATATATTATTTTAATGTAATAATAAATAACTAATTTCCCTTATTTTATTATGAAATATTAAAATGGCACTTGTTCGATTGTTTGAACGAATACCTCCATGAATTAACAAATCTTATTTTTTATGTAGTTTATTTATTATTTATTATTAAAATATTATAAATTATGATTCATTAACTTATTAATATATTTAATTTCATTATTTTTAAATTTTTGTGAAATTATTCTAAAAGGATCCACTTGTATAACCCTGCTCATCCATTAATTATTGTATGTCCATGTTTTTGTTGGTCTAAACACATACTTGAATAGTGTTATAAAATTATATCAGGGAATAATATGATAAAATTATTTCTAATAATGTAATATATAAAGAATAAATTATTAATATAATTTTTCTCCTAGAAAGATAACACTGGTTCTAAAATGATTAATCAAGTAACAAACATTAATTTATTAAAACTCATGAAAATATACACCTCATCCACTATAAAATTAGAGATCATAATAAAACATCTCAAAGAATGATATTATAAATGAATATATAACTACAAATAATCAATTAAAATAATATTCATTGTCTTAGAGTGATGAAATTTTGGATATGAACCAATAAAAACACTAATGTTGTAAAATTATTTCAAAATCAATGTGATTACACCCAACAGATATTCAAAAAAAATTATTAACTAAAAAATTACATGTAGATAAAAATTATGAATAATGATTATAAATTTATATAAAAATGAATAAGTTTTTAAAATAGGGTATTAATATAATGTTTCTGTTATAAAATAGATGCACGTTCTTTAGTGGATGTTTAGAATTATGGTATAGGGGTTCCAAACACATCTTCTTTTCATGATTCATAATGATTCTTTTATCATTTTGGTTTATAAAAGGACATTTTATTATAATATATTCTAATATTATAATTCATTTCCTCATTCTCCTATATACAATTTATTTCATTAAAATTGTTTTATTATAAAATATAATGTTGTTAATAAAAATTCCAACACATTCTAAATAGGGTATTTTTCTTCTATGTCCATATTAACTTTTCCCTCTAATGTTATATTATAGTTGTATAGAAAATAAAGTATTATTTATTTATTATAATTTTAGAGTTTATACACATCTATTATCATATAAAAATTTTATCTCTATATTTATTATTTGTATTCTATATATTTATTTATAAATTATTAAGAAATATTTCCCATTTATTTTCAAAATTTATCCTATCACTCCAAATTTTATATATAAAATCAATATATCCATTTTAAGACACCATTATTTTTATTTATTAAGCGGAATTATGTTAATAATAAATTATATTTTACCTTATTGGTTTTTTTAATGTAATTTGAAATTTAATCTTCATAAAATAACACAATGAACGGTTTTTGAAAAGATCATTTTCATGGTTTCATTTCAATTTTTCATTAACGATATAACTCCTACATAGTTTTTTAGGAATATTATTTTGTATAATTTGACGAATTATCTATTTCATGTGATTATAATTTTGGTGTTGTCTGGTCATCTTTTTCTATCATGTTATACAACACAACATGAAAATGACATGAAACTCATTTTCTTCCCATTGTTTTTCATGATATATTAAATAACTCATTTATTATGGATAAAATATGTATGGATGGTAATGGGTGAGGTCCTATAAATACCTACAAATCATTATTTAATTTTTTAAATACCTTGAGATAATTTATTAAGGGTCTTATTAAATAGACTCACAAATTAAAGGGTGAGACTTATTGGATTACATTCTCAAAAAAGGGATTCATTCTTAGAAACTTTCGCAATATGATGATACCATATTATTAAGTTTATGTCAAAAAAATTTGTTTTGTTATTTATCAAGATCATGAATTATTTTATTCTTTATTACTATGATTATTCAGTATAGATCATATTTATTATCTCATGATTATACATTCTTTTCCCTTGAGATATATTTTTTATTTGATATTTTATTTCCTTTTTAATGACTTATGAAAAACTATTACAACTTTATTCTCTATTTAATAATAAATTTATATATACTCCTGCTTTATTATATAGTCATTATCTAATCAGTAGATAGTATATTGATTAGATTTCCACTTAATGATAATTTTATCTTACTTCCCTTCTTATGCTTACATCCCTTAGTTATATAGATGATTATAAATTATGAGATGTCTATAGGGGATTATATTGTGTAAAAATTAGGGATAAATTTTTAAAAACAATTGTTGATTAAATATATTTTAAAACTAGTCCTCAAAGATAACAAAACTTTCATTCAAAGGATATTCAGATAATTTATGAGTTACAATGTCTATCATATGGAAATAATGTAAACTAATGAAGAGTTTGTTTTTGGTTTTAATAGTTGGTATATAAAATTTCTCAATGATTTTTTTGGATTAGTATTGTAAATATTGGTATAATATGAGAAAACATTATCGAACACACTGTGGATATGTCTAATGTATAAGTATATGTGTTGGATGACATCTGTTTGTTTTAGTAAAGTATATAATATACGGTTTCATAGAAATTCTATACATATCATGATACTAGAATGTTTATTTAGATATTATAACACCCAAAAATATTTTTTAAAGGAATAATAGGCTTGATTTCTTACATAACACAAAACATCTTGCTTTTGGAAATGTAAAAAATACTATCAAAATACTATTATTTAAATGTGACTATTATATCATTGAATTGAATTGAATGGTATCAATATGAGTGACCTAATTATGAAATATATTTATAATGTATCTACTCAATATAAATTTATTTAGTAATTATTATGATATAATAACTAAATATATAATAAAGTCATTTTACGAATAAAAAATTATTTTTTATTTTAAAATATATATACAAATATATATTCTTAAATATTGTAATATATTTATAAAGCATTTAGAAATTGTATTTTATATAATAAAAATAATTTTTAAATAATCTATCAAATTTAAATCAGGGTGAAATATCTATACTTTTCAGAAATGGTTGAATTTATAGTGAATATTGAAAAATATTGATATTTCAATCACTACAATTTCAATTATATAATTCAAAAAATTAAAAATCTCTCAATATATATTAGATTTGTAAATAATTTGAAATATTATTGATTTTATTTAGTTTATTATATCTAATAACATTTGATTATGTAATATTGAATATTTTGATGTTAGTTAATTTTAAGGAATAAAATACATTTTCATAAAATCTATTTTTTCATTGCATTTTAAAATTTTATATTTAAATTAATACTCTTAGTTCATGAAATTGAATCATAAATAATGGAATAATTATTTGTAAATAGAATGTTAAAATTTCTCATATTTTGGTTCTGTTATTTTTGGTCATTATGAACATTTACCATAGTAATATTTGTTAAATATGTAAGGGAAAAATTGATAAAAAAGGTTAAATTTATTTGGTAATTTTCGAAAATAAACCTAAAAAATTAATTTAATCTTTTTTTTGAGTGGGGTGTGGTCATTTTCATCCCTGATTGAATTTTATATATATTTTTTTGAAATTTTTCTTTGAAAATGACTTATATATGGAATTTTCATTAAATATAAATACAAATAATTATTCTATTTACTTTTAAAAAATCAAATATCCTACCATGTAAATAAAAATTGGTTATAGTCAGTGATAATATAGAATTAAGATTATTAAAAAATTATCTTTTTATAGTTATATATTTTTACTTTTTTGGTTTGGAGTAATTAAATTAAATTCATATTCAAATCAACATAGTGTTTTTGAATGTGGTAGAAAAATAGTACTATATAATATAAAAAATTGAAAAATAAATATATTTTTGATAAATTGTGGTGTTCCATGATTTTTTGGGGTAATTATAATTTATAATTGATGGATACATGTTAATTATACAAAATATATTGGTGTCTTCCTATAACTAAATTAAAATTATTTTATTATTCCCAAAAATTATATTATGAATATTTTATGTAATATATAATTTTATAAAATAATTTAAAATTT
The DNA here is from genome assembly GCA_963277665.1 of Viscum album. Lineage (NCBI taxonomy): Eukaryota > Viridiplantae > Streptophyta > Magnoliopsida > Santalales > Viscaceae > Viscum > Viscum album. The sequence goes on from OY728140.1 coordinate 1,108,015,142, forward strand.
TATAAATCATGAAATAGGATAACGGGATGTGATATTATAAGAAATATTATCTCTTCACCATTTTGGGACATTTTTTACCTTGTATTTGAAATTACAACTCTTTATGTTAATAAAATTCATTAATATTTTTAAGGGTAAAATTATTAAAAAAAATAGGGTTCAACTATATGATATGGATTAAAACACCACATAAAAATATCCAAATTGTATTGGTGAAAGTGATTTCAAAATTTTTAACAAGGGTTTCCCAGAAAATTCAGAATATTTCCCAAAAAATAAAGAAAATGGGATAAGTGGTGGGGTGATAAATCTTGTGATTATACCAAACCAACTATCACAAATCATCTTTAACATCTTCATGATAGTTCAATTCTAAAAGAAATAAATAATTGATTGATTGTGTTACATTAAAATTCAGTTAACAATGTTGATAAGGAAACCCATTTCTAATTTTCTTCATGTCACGTATGTGTAGGGAAGAACCATTGAATATGTATAAAAGAAACTCCAATATGTTTTATGTGTGCAATTAAGGAGAATAGAGAATCCTGTGGACTAGGAAAATGGGCTAATATCGAAACACAAGAAAGGGAAAAGATGTGTTTCTTATTTATACCAATGATTTTAAAGTGTACAACTTATTTCATTTTATATGTTGAGTTTTGTTTATTTATAATATTCTGATAAATAATTTTATTGTAATTAATGATTGATAATGTAAGCAAGCAATTAATATAAAGAGGGAGACTTTTTTGACATTATGTTTTACAACATCCCATCCTTAAAAAAATACAATATTGAATTTAGTGTCATACAACCTACACCGAAGTGAAGAAAACCCATGATATATTTTATTCAAATTAAAACTAATTGATAAATATAATCATATAAATATCATTTATGAATAAGATTAGTAGAGTTATGAAATATATTTATAAATAAATATAAGGGCCATTTATAAAAATGTACTTAGTTCATTATTTTCATAAAAATCTATTTTATTAATAATTTTCTTTAAATTCATTATAGATTTTATAAAAAAAATAGGTTAGTATTTTTAAATTATTATCTAAAGAAAATATAATATTAAATGATTAATTATAGTTTTATTATGGTTTTAAATATAATACAAATAAAAATAACTAGTATATACATAATTATTTTCTTCGGAAACTAATTTTCATTATATATATCCTTATAAGATAAATCATTGAATTGTAAATTATTAATTTAACCAAATTAAAATAATTTTCATATTTACAATGAATATATTATCATATGATAACTACTTTTTCTAAAAAGATTTTCTTCAAGTGATTATTGAAAAATAACATTGTCAGAAATACTATAAATTTTATCAAATTATTACTATATAGGTTTGACATGGGAATTTATGAAAACCGTATATAGGAAAAAAATTATAAGAGGAATTTTATATATTAAATTATGAATTTTAGTTTACAAAGACATTTTTTATGTTTTATAAAATAATTTAGGTTATTCTCTGAAATTGTTTTCAATACCTTAAATATTTATTATTTTATAATTTCAATTTTTATCATTTAGTAAGTGGATATAATAAAATTTGTTTTAGTTGTGGAATTACAACTTATATATTATGAATTAAGGACCATTTTATTTTTTGGAAATAAAACATTTGTTACATCAGAAAAAACTAGTCCCTGTGGTAAAATCCAAATGGGTAAAATAGGTTTACATTCTGTGTAAAAGGACTAACCTATTTATTTTTTTATAATTTAGTGGTATAGGTGTTACCTAACCAAAAACATATCTTATCTCTATTAATAACCATTTTGGATTATTCTTATCATATAAAACAATTTCTCTCTATATATAGATTTGAAATATTTAAAAGAATTATATCTTCACCAATTATAAAAGGGGCCTCTCAGAAACACTTTAAGACCACATTAAATTCTAGTTTCCCATAGAAAGTATATCATTTTTTCTTCTCATAAAATAGTTCTTCACATTCTATATATTATATTAATATTTAATAACACAACTATTTCCATAGAGTCCTTAAGTGAAAATATCATGTTCTCAACATTAGTATTAATATTTCCATAATTTCTTTTCTATTATAGATTAATTTTCCTAATGCTATGATAATATGTATATATAAAAAATTATTATTTCTTTATAATTTATGTTAGTATGCAATAGAAACAAAAATTTACCACCTTTCCCCTCCTCTATTATCAAAAATGAAAACATCATATGTGGATTTATACAGAATACTACCTCTCAAAAGCAATGTGACATTTTCTAACTACATTATTTTTTCTTTGTTAAACTTGATTTAAATTGGATTCAATAGCATAAAAATATCTAAATAATAATATTAATTTTATATAATAATTATATTATGAAAAAATTAAACTCTAATAATAACCATACTAATCAATTAATTATGGTATGTTTAGGTTTTAGCTAGTCAAACAACATACATGTCCAATGGAATAATAAATTAAATGATATCGATGAGACCAAAATTAATGACAATTTATTATTGAAATATGTAAATATTGATTTAATTTATTTACATAATTTTATCTGTAATATTAGACGCATTAATTAAGATACCAACATTTGTTCCATAATATTCATTGAAACATTTTCAACATTGATTTCAACATGAAGGATCATGAAAAAAATTCCTATATAATGAAATTGTAAAATTTGATGTGATTTAAGTGAATAAATTCAATTAAATTGGAATATAGAATATTGATGAAATATCATAGAATAATAATAATATATTCCTTTTTTGTAAAACTAGGTCAATACGATCAAGATTCTTCACACTCGTTATTGAATGTAAAAAATAATTAACTAATATACATGAAGAAAAAAAATTATAAATTGAATTTATAAAAGTTCATATATATTAATATTTTTTTTAATAGATTATCAAGAATAATTTATTTATACAGGATATTCATAATCCCTAGAGGAATTCTAGAAAGAATCTATTGGTTTTTCTTATGTTATTCTCTTTTCTTCAGTCATTATGATTCATTCTTGAAAATGGTAGTTACGATATTTTATTAATATAATATAATATGATATTATAATTCCATTACAAATTATTTTCTTGGTAATCACATTGATGAAATTACTTCATCATAATAGGTATTATTTCAACGAATACTTTTTATTCACTCCAAATGATCACTTTTTATTCAATATCAATATGTACTCTTCCAACTTGTGCTCTAATATTAATATTTTGAAATACCCATGTGATTTATTTCAATTAATTTAAAAATTAAACATTAATTTTTTCATATAAATGACTTATCACTATATTTATGATGTGGGTCATAATATTGTTATTTTTAAAACATTATAAAGGTTCTCTCATTGACATTCATATTTTTATCTTCAATTTAAAATTGTTATGTAAAATAGTCATATCCTTTTTAGGAATCTATTAATTTTTTTTTAAAATATGTTTTGTACAAATTTTTTCATGTTACCATAATGACATGATTCTTAAAAGTGACTAAAGTTTTTATCTCTATGTGTCAATATTAATCATGTTATATATTATATATTTTACATTTTTCTGTATCCATTCTTTTCTTAATATATATAAATCTTATAAAGTTACATTTTATAAATCATATTGTATGTGATTTCATGAAATAATTCATTTAGTGACTAAAATCTCGGTATCAATCAATATAAATTTGGTTTCATGTTTTTAAAAACTCTTAAGAGATTTTATGAAACCCATTTTCATCAAATGGTTTTTTATTATATGATGAATTATTAATAAATTATGGAATACATATCAATGGTACATAAGGGGGGATCCTATAACTGTTTAAATTTAATTGGTTAACATTTTATATATCACAAGACAATATTGAATGATAATTCATATATATTCTCACAAATTAAAGGCTAATCATTTTTTATGATGCTCACAACAAAAATGTAGGTCTTCTGAAATTCTCAAAATATAATGAAACCCTATGAAATTTGTTTATCCAAAAAATTAATTTTCTATGCCTTAATAGAATGTTATATTTATATTCCATATTAATATGATTATACCACATGGATCATATTTGTAACCTCACGATACAGTACCCTTTATCTGTGGCATATTTTTTTCTTTGGTGATTACATATTCTACTGCCCTGATTAAAAGAAAACATATATTATTCCATGTTATTTTTTATAAAACAACATTTTCTTGATAATGTTTTATCATATGATTCTTATCTAAAAATTTGATCATGTATTTATTATTTTACCTTATTGAGTGTTTTAGATTACCCTTTTCTTATGTTTTTATTTCTCATGATATTAAGATGATTATAACTTTTCATAACACTATAAGGGTTTCTAGTGTATCCCATTTATAGAGTATGTCTCAAAAATAAATTATAAAATAATTTTTTTTTATTGATTACTAAATTAAACTAAATAATTAAGTAATGGGATTAAAATATGTTGTATGAATTAAAATTATTAACATCTATAAATAATATAAATAAATATATATTTAAATTTGTTTATTATAGTTGAGATTAGATAATGGTTTATTTATTTTCCGAATTAACATAGTTATCATGGCTTTTGGGATTAATTTATTTTAATAAAAACCATAGAGATAAGTCTATGGGGAAATTCTATATATTATATAACATCCTGAATTATTGGTAAAGGATATATTTAGTTGTTTCCTAGAAATTACATCCATATCTAGTTGATGGACAGTTTATGTGTGTATTTATACAATCCACCTATGGGTTATCACACAAAAAATAATTTTTATAATTAACTCAATATAAACTATGATGCACAATGAACATCGAGATAGAGAATCCATTGGAATAATAGGTGGTTAAATACAATGAAAATCATTATCTTTCATACATTGTATTATATTATTTGAAACATAATGATACATATAATATATTCCCAATAGATTGGTATTTCTTGTTTACTTATGTAATTAGATACATATCATAAAAAAATAAAATATTGATTTAATGAAATTACTTAAAAGTCTATGACATACCCCTAAATTATTTTTATCTTCAAATATTACATGGCATAACCTATGTACAAACATAATAAATGGGAGTTTTATAACACCAGGTAAGTGGATAATCAAAGAATAAAATAATGTAAAGATGAATGTTTGAGTCAGGAGGAAAAACCTGATGAGATAGGATGGTGTGATTCAAAATACTTAACATACAATAAGGATATATTGTGATAACATCAAGGCAACATAGAAACCTATAAACAACATAAAAATGCCAACATAAGAATAATTCAATGCTAAATATAACGACATCAAAATATAGTATGTTTTTTATGACAACCCATGAAGCATAATTTATATATCAATTGATAAAAACATTAAAAAAATAATTGTATGGGTATATAATTCAGGGACCACCCCTCGCATTCATATTATGAACATGCATTTGAGTTCTACAAAGATCATACTTCTTAATAACACCGTCCATTAATATTAATACCCTTATAAAAGAATATGGGACACATAAATTTAAAAACCAAATCAATTAAGGATAGGTACATCCCATTGAATACCATTGAGTGGAAGTAGGTATGAGTATTCACCACAAAAAATCTAGGCAAGGAATATAAGAGGATAATTTCAATATCATAAAGAGCATACATAACGGTTTGTAGAAGTAACTCTATGAGTGAAAGTTATTTTTCATTTTATTTTTACTTATATTTAAATTGAAGGGATGTTTGAAAAAATATTTACAAATGAAAAATAATAAATTAATAGTCATATAATAAAGAATATTCTAGAATGAGAATATTTTGAGAAGATTACCTTACCTCGAGAGGATAATTCTTAATGTTTTGGAGGATATTTTTAAATGAATGGAAACACCATGGGATTAATTTAGGTATGAATAGGGAGATTAACATGATAATAATTTTTTTTGTTTTAATATAATTTAAAGGATGGGTAGGTATTTATATAAAAATAAAGGTGAATTATTTGTTAATTTATATGCAATGGTTATGGAATCTTTGTGAAAAAATAATCAAGAACAGAAATCATGAAATAGATTTGTCCCATGTTTTATACTAAAGAGGAGACTTTTTAAATATTATATTAGGTTAATACCCAAACTCATTAAAATAATAAGATTCATTATGTTGAAATGATTCATGTTCATAAATAATTTCTTTTCATTCCATTAAATATAATATAGTTTTTAGGGAATTTATTATGGGTTTGTAAAATTAGTAAAATAGCTTCAAAAAACATTATTTTTAAGGGGAATCATTTTTCATGGATTACAATAATATTATTATATACATAAATTTTGTTCCATTATGATGTCATTTTAAATAATGTATCTTTATATCATGTTAAATTTTTACAAAAAAATCTTATGTGTTATTAAATTTTGAAAAATTCAAAGTTTAGAAATATTTAAAATCTGATTTCAAAAATAATATTTATTTTAGTAAAATAATTTCTTAAATATAATAATTTACAAAACTAAATGAAAATATTTATTTACTATAAAATTGTTTTTTAAGACACTAACCACTTTATGACCCTTATAAAAATTGAATTGTTATTCATTAAATTACTTTATCATTTATATTTAATGAATTATTATTTAAAATAATAATAAATTAATATAGAATTTATTTCTAAAATTATTGAATTTATTATAAAGTGTTTATAATTGAAATTTTTTATTTCCCATAAAATTATTTTGATTTCCTCATATCGAATATCAACGTTTATCAAACTCATCATATAATATTTTGTCTCTATGTATAGTGGTTAGGCCAACTAGGTTAAATACTCTGGGAGGGGTGGAGATGAATCAGGGATTATATATTAAAACAATTATCTCTATGAATCTTATTTTATCATTACTATTCATTCTTCTCTATATCATTACAATAGTAGAGAATAATTTCAGTATTAAGAAATGCAAAAGAATAATCGATTTTTCTTGGTTAAAACTCACCAGGATACGTCCAATGTGTATACCAAGGAAATATTCATATGTAACAAATCTATTAAATATATCTATTTATAAATGATTTGATGTAGACTCATTATCCGTCTTTGTTTATAACAAATCATAATTTGAAATTAGACACCTTTTTCAATTGAAGTGCGATCACTTATCCATTATAAAAAAATATGTCAATATGAAACACCTGAAAAATGTTTAAAAGATGATTTTTCTATGAATATATTCTTTCAACATATAGATTATGTACCCTTTACTCAATGGTGTTTTACATTTTTATATACCTTCCAAATATTGTTTATTCTCTTTCATGAACTGACACGTCATCATGTAAATGTTATTCGATGAGAATGGAAACATTACATGTACATCCTAAAAAGGCATGCTAGGAGAAATAAGACTATATGGGTCTAGAAGAATGAAGATTGAGGGAATCCCCTGCAATTATGCTAATCCACCGTGGTTTCAGGATAATAATGTTATGAAAAAATAAGCTCTCGGAGCCTAGAGTGTCATGTTTGGAAAGATAGTCCACTACCTTATTACCCTCCCACTAGCTGTGGGTAACATTGGTATTGTTTTCTAGGATAACACAACATTTCTTGATGATATATTTCATCTACCAAAGGATAAATCTGAGTCTATATAGTGTACTGTGTATTAGCATTGAATTTGTTTCAGCTTCCATAAGAACCAAACTCTTATTCAATCACATAGTTAGACATGCAAGTATGGACATGGCCTCTTCCATGAGAGATGTGCCTTGGACCATCCAGATATAAAACACCAGGCAGACCAAACCATTGAAATCCCAAACGAATCCCCATCACACATATATCCTAAGACACAAGAACTATCGTGTTGAGCTTCATTACCCTAGGATGAGGGTTCCTTCTGACCTATTTACTGGTTGTAGTATTGATTCCAAAATGGGGATTATTAAAGGTCGGTTTATGGATCTACAAAATTGTTGACTCCATTGAGGTGCTGCGAACCCGAAAAGAGTACCATGGCTTAGTTAACTCCATTCACTTTAGGAACGGATTATCCATTAGAGCCACCTTTGTTAATAAGCTATTATTCCTCAAAAAACACCTTCTATGAAGTTTCTTCCTTAACTACCATCTTCAAAGAATTTATACTTTGTGAACCACATTGGATATTAGCCAAATTATTTCGATGATGATATTTTATACTGAAATTCACTCTCTCAAATGATGTGATTATAAATCGTTAATATAGGTAATGAAATCCAAAATAATCTTTTAACAAAATCAAAATAAAATTATTTTTTTAATTAGATATCATAGAATACTAAATTTAATGTGAGGTCCTCATAGCATTATAATTGGATTTTTATAACTATTAAATAACTATCTTTATTTAAAAACAACAATACCATTATGTAATCCTTCAATCCTCTACTTTTTATTGAAAAATAATAGCTTCTTGTGGTGTAACCTCCTTTATGGGTTTCGTAATTCACCATTTTGTCAAAAATAAACATCTTCCATTACTGTCTGTAATATACTTTAGATACATCGTATTCCATAAACTACATTGTATTATATGATATCTATGAAATTCACTAGGATCATTGTGGTCCATGAATTCTATGAAATAATTTCTTGTCCACAAAAAATTCTATGCAGAAATCATTCCTTTTATGTAATAAATACAAATTTTTTGGTCTAAAAATTTGGAAAACACTAGGATACTCTGCCACCATCAAAACCTCTACATTGAAACAAAAAATGTTACAATGTTTTCAACCATCTTTATAAACAAACACAAAAATCCCAGAATCCCCAAAATGAAACCTTGAGTGATTATTATCCTATAATAGTAATAATTAGAAGAGATGCATATTATTATTATTTTATTCAAAATAAAATATACAAATTCATAAAACTAGGGTCTAGATACATGAACCATTTGTACATCAACATATACACTACAGGTATGGTGTGTGATCATGTAATATTCTTCGTGAGGTTTGGAGAACATGGTTTGGTTGATGATTTCGGTGATCTTGAACTTCTACTATAATTAGTTTCAATCGTGTTTTAGTTGTGGAATCGTATCGTGGGAGTAACCCTATGAAGTGACTTAAGATGACATATCCCTTGGAAGCTTTTATAAATAGGCCTTATAGGTTATGATAATATTGATCGAGGTCATTTCAACTCCTTTCTGTGTCCAATAGATTTTTTTGTGAGCCTTAAAAATAGTAATTTTATTTGTCATTGAAGAATAGATATATTATCAATGTTTATGATGTCTAATGGAATATTATGCCTGTTATACAATTATGGATAAATATTATAACTTTATAAAATATAAAATTAATTATATTTCATGTGTATTATAATGTAAAATTACTTAATAAGAATTTTTTTCATTAAAAAATCACTGTTGTGTTTAATTTTTTTAATCATTACATTATTCCCTCTTCCAGAAATTATTCCATCAACTTTTAATATCAAACACTAAAGTATATGAAGTTACATTTTTAATCACATGTATTAGTTCACATGTTTCTTCTTCAGAACTTTGGTTTCATCATAGTACATTGACTGAGTGTGTTTTCTTATTTCATAAAACATTGCCCTTAAAATATAATATATATATATATAATGGTTTCTCCTCAATTGAATGATTTTTATCCAATGGTACTGAAAATGGATTCGAAATATGTGATGGGTGGTATGTACATACTTAAGAGTGATATGTGGAACACATAGTGTACTTGAGATATGAATGATGAGGTTTCTACTCAATACTCCACCACATTGATAAGTTAATAGACCTCAAATAGGGATTATGTATGTAATACTAATCATTAACTTCTTTTAAGAACTCAGGAATTTCATTCATGCTATTATATAAAAGAGTAACATATTTCAAACCTCAAACTCCATTTATCTTCATTTATTGTCCTCTTAGATTTTCTATCTATATTATGTATATTTCTAATAACACTGAAAAGTTTCATATTTTATATGATCTATTTGATTATATTTGGTCCCACTAGCTTCATCCCTCTAACTTCATCCCATTACTTGCGTGTATGAAATCAGTTCCCATATAGATCCTCATAATGTTCTATTTGAAAACTATAATTGAAACCATTTTATTTGAGAAATTTTCTCATGAAATGTGTTGATAACAACATCCTTGGAAATACAATGAACCTTATCTATCAATGTACTCTAGAGTTTAGATTGTTAAATTTTACTAACAATCCATCTAATGATTATAAGAAGTACGGAAAAATATCTATGTATTCAATTATTGATGAATTTATCTTTGTAGTATCGATGTTAACATTACATCTTGAACAGATACTATGATGATTTTTTACTCCATTAAGTCTTTCCTGTTATCTTATGTATATCGTAGTGAGTTTGTTAATCAATAAATCATATTTGAATATAATGAAATAAAATATCTATATAAACTGATCGAATATCACCCCAACATAATTATTGACCTTAGATATATTTGGGATTCCTATGATGATATCCATGCTTATGTTTTACATTTTCCATACTTGTATAGGAAGTGGTGTCATCACTGCATTAGTTTTACCTCAATCAGTCTTAAATTATTATTATAACAAACATTGAGAAACACATTCATCAATATATCTATTCATGTTACCAAAATAAAAACTTTTCTTAATATCTTCATACATCATAGTTATTCTAGGACTAAAATTGAAGGATGCTGTATAGAAATGATCTATATGTTCGTATTACCATTCTTGTTTTGATGGAACACATTCCCAATTTACAAACATTATAACTCAATCTCTACAAAAATTTGAAATTTGAATTATTTCCTATAATTTACAATAGCTCATTACCTTTTTGGACTTTTGGTCCTATAAAGAAAGGATAGTTTAGTAGTTATTTGAGAAATGTAGGAATTCAATACCTTTTTTTTCATATCCATCCTTTTCATATCCATGAATATTGGATCTATTTAAATACACATCATGGATTGGGTAATGAGATAATTTCTACTAAGAGAATCTTACAAATTATTTACCTTCCTAACATGGAAATAGAAAAAACATTCATAATCCTTGATTATATCATACCACCTTCATTGGTTCATATTGAGATCATTTTTAGGAATATATATAGGATTTTATAAAACATATATATTCCAAAATTCTCACCATTCTGATTTTGTCACTAAATCCTCAATATCAATATCTCAAAAACTAAATCCCAGTCATGAATTTGGTAGTTCTTCTCATTGATCAATAATTTATGGGATTCATATTCAATAACTTTTGTCATTTTTTTCATGAAAATAGAACCTAATACTTTTTTGATAAATCACTATAGATCCAAAATCATTTACCACGTGAGGTTCCTCTTATCAAAACTATATTGATTATTTAATTATTTAACTATTTATATATCTCCTCCCATTATTATTTTAAAAATAATTTCATTCCCTTTTTATTTTTCATAATTAACCAGATTTACATTTAAGAGAATTTTATCAAAAATCTATGAGAGTATCTATCTAATCCATGGAAACAAAAATACTCCATCGCAGATATTTATCTTTTCCATCATTCAATATCTGATATGATTAATGGATCCACTTAATTATTATTTATAATGATAATATTTCCTATTGAATATATTTTCTCCATTAAAAGATCACATTTATTGTACTACACATATAACTTATCCTTTTTGAAGGCCTTTAGTAAACAATAAAATTATCCTCTTATTTGTATTTTATATTAGAGTATACAATATTGTCATCTATAAATTCTGGGATAAATTTATGTAGATAATCCCTAAAGACTATATCAATTATGAATATGAATATAGTTAGACTATTATTAATTCCAAACAGAATCATTATGAACTCATAATTCCCAAACCATATATGAAATCCAGTCATGGGGATATTCATTTTATTCACCTTTACCTGATATTATATTGAAAGATGAGCCACCATAGAAAAGTATTGGGATCTATATAGATAATCTAAAAATTCTTCAATATGTTGTTGGGGATAATTTATTTTCATGAGTTTGTTGAGTTCACGATATTCAAGAAGGATTCACCTTTACTCATTATTATTTTGGAATAAAAAACCTTTTTTTGATCCTCATATTGAATCACAAGGTCATAAATACCCATTACCCATATTCACTTGTATTTATTTCTTCATCTACTCATGTTAAAAAATGGACATTCTAATAGATTTTTTTCATGATAAATAAATTTAAACTATATGTTTCATTGAAAACTAAACTTACTATCTAGAAGGAATACCAGAAAATTCTTTTAGAATCACTTCAAAATATTTTCTTAAAAGAGTAATGAAATTAAGGATGATATATTATTTAGACTCAATTAGTTCAACTTGTTACAATTTATCAATATGAAATAATATATATGAATGATATGATGATTCCAATATAGATCCATGACCCCCTTTTACATTTATAGAATTAGAGGGGAGTTCATAATATGGAAGGTGATTACCTTTTCTAAAAACATATATTGGATTTATATACGGAATGTCATAAAATACCTATAATATAATTTATTTTCACTAAATGAAGTATTAAATGTCCTCCCAGAAATTAGGCCACTAACTATTTAAATACGAGAGGTTATATAGTTGTGATACAATAATTTACCATTTTTCTATTTCCACTAATAAATCTACTATTACCTTTCCAAGTACATTTTGAATAAATCGATTATTCTTATGTGATAAATAATAAAACAAAGTACCTTGGATGATAATCCATCCTTTATATACTTAATTATAGTTTAAATCATTTAATTCATCCAAAACAAAAATAAGGAATTGAATTTTAATACTATTAAAAATTTTAATGAGAAGATATGAAAAATGATATGATTACTATAAATTATTTATATTCTTTAACCTATTAATTTCTATGATATAATCTATGTTTTCATAGTTTATTTCCTAACAATATATTTCATATAAATTATTGTCACCATCATAGTGGTTCATTAAGGGCATTTGAATTTATAAAGCCATATCCCCAAGGAGTGTCAAACCAGGTGTATGGAAATTCATTTTTATTTCTCCCCAGGGTACCATTATGTTAATTCAAAATATATCGTTTTCAGGGTTATTACCCATGGATAAAACTATTTTAGTGCAAAAACCACATATATTACCCAAATATTAATTTCATTCCTTAGAATCAACTCCCTCTATACTTTAACAAAATTTGTGGATAGTTTCATCTGTTTAGTCTTATACTTATGGTTTCCAATATGTATTATATTACTAATCCCTAGAAATATCTAAACATTACTCTAATACCAAATATGTTAATCCATATCTTTTTTAAGCATCATTTTATGTTTCAATAGACAATGAGACACATAATAAAATCCAAAAATATAGATAGTACTAGAGTATTTTGATAATTAATTACATATCAAAATTACAATAAATAGGGATATAATGATACTATTTACACTCCATAACATGTTCTTAACTTAATTGGTCTTCTAATACTTCACAGGATATCTTGGAGGAGAATATAATAATGATATGATATATAAAGTGAAGTATGATAAAAATGAATGTATATTATAATAGAAAGTAATATATAAGAGTCAAGATGAATATCTGGATCTGAAAAAAATGTATGAATTTTAGACATTAAACATCGAATAACGATATCAGATGATAAGACTTAGGCATCATAGGAAAGTAAAAATAACAGAAAACATAACATCTTTAACACATGTCTTGTCTTACTGTTGAACCACAATAACATCATGTTCCTCGTCTAATTTCTATAGTGACATGGTTGGTTTCTCAGGAGAAAAAAACATTACCAAATTCATTATAGGAATATATTATTTTATTCCCATTTTTCATATTCTTTTTACATATAGTCATTTGTTTCCCACATAGATCATGCCACATGAGATAGTTTTTATCATTTTTAATCCAATGAATAAAGAGTGTGGGTTACAAACATAGAATTATAAAATCATTTATTGATATGTAAATCTTTATAAATACCCTTGAATAAAAATGGAGATAGGTATTCAATGCACAAAATATGGGTATGGAAAATCATGGGACAATATATATATCATAATGGGTGAAATAATGTTTCATAGAATAGATTAATGGAAGTGAAAGGTGTTTCCTCATTAATTGGGAGTAATAAGGATAGTAATGGTCTATGTAAAATACAATACATAAAGAATAATGTTAATTCAAAGGGATTAATAAAAATAATCTACAAAAAATATAATAAAGAGGAAGATAATCCATTACCTAAAGATGGTGATTTTGAAAGCTTTTAAAGAGTTTCATTAAATATTCAAAACACCATGGATGGAATTTGGATACATAATGGGAGAATATAGTTTGGAACAATGTGTTTTATGTTGTGAGTAATGAGATTTTGGATGGGTATTTAAATTAAAATATTGGGGGATTAAATATTAATTTTATAACATAGGTTTTAGATTCAACATGATCATATTTTATAAAACAAAAATCTTCCAACGGTTTTTCCCATGGGTTATTCTAAATCGTAGAAGTTTTTAATATTTTATTAGGATTAAAATGATACTCATTAAAATAAAACTATTAATGATGTGATGTAGAGCTATGTTTTTAATAAATTTCTTTTAAAATATTAAAATATAAAATAGGTTCTCAGGGATAAATTCTATGTTTTAAAAATTAATAATATAACATAGAAAACTTTGTTTTAAATGTGAAATATATTTTCCATTTCTTTATTACATTTATAATATCATTTAAATTGATTTGCAGTTTTTATGATGTCGTAAAAAATGATGTATATTTTTATAGTATTTTTTTACCCAAAAAATTGACTATTTATAAAAATTGTGAATAATTTTTATGTTCATAAGATAAAAATGATGATTTAAAAAAATAATATTTATTTAAAAAATATAGTTTTCTCAATACTAGAATTTACAGATCTAAATTAAAATCATTATTTTTAACATTATACTATATTTTTAAACTATAAAAACTTTTTGAACCTTAAAACTTCAATTATACTTAATTATATTTTATTATCATTTATATTAAAATAAATATTATTTTATAATAATATTTCATGAAAATAACATTAGCTAAAAAAATTTCATTTTATAAAATATATAATTGAAATTGAAATTTTATTTTTCCTAGAAATACAATTTATATTTATTCATATAAAAATCAAATTTTTATTAAATGCGTTATATATTCACGTAAAAATACAAATTAATAATTAAAAGGGATAAATATAATCTTTAGATTGCTAAAAATAATATATAATAATTCATACTATTAGTGACTAGAAACATAACAACATATTATACTAGAATACACTCTAAGGGTCATGTGTGTGGTGGTGATACATTCTTTGTGTCGTAAGGAGAACATGGTTTGGGAGGTGATTTTAAAAAACAAGAACTTCCCTCAACAATACATTTTCTAATTTTTTTTAGTAAGTCAATAATAGCCTTGTCTTCATCAATTGAAATTCCCAGTGATTCCACCACCCTCACATGCTATAATAAAAGGGATTCATATGGTATGATCCTACTGGTTGAGTTCATCACTTCATCCTTCTATGTCAATTTTATTTTGACATAACAATTAATATATGAGATTAATAATGGTCATAATATAAGGGATGTATTGTCAATTTTTATAAATCATTATAGTATTTTATTCCCTTTAAAAAATAAAAGAAATATTTTATAATGCACAAAATTAACAATGAAAATTTAAGGCATGTGATTCTATAACTAGATTATTTAATATGTGTTTTTTCAATAGAAAAATAATTTCATTTACAATATTTTTTATCAATAATGTCACATTTATTTCAAAATAAATTATGAGTAATTTATTATTCTCTATAATTAGATTTTTTTATATTATCAATCATAACAATAACAATCATAGATTTAATTGACAGTAACATTGTTCGAGAAAAATAATAATGAAACAATTTCAAAGAGTGTGATATTTTAAAGTTGAACATATAATGTAGTTAAATTAAAATAATACTATAAGGTTGAAAATAAATCATAATTAACATCTTTTTATTTTATAAATGGTTGAATCCAAAAGGAATAAATTTAAAAAATATGTTGATAGTAAAAAAAGTATGTTGACAATGTTCATATTTCCTAAATGAGTATCCTGATGAGATAAGATCCGGGCTAGGAAATGATTTAATTATTCCAAACCAGACCCCATAAATCATGATTAATAATTTATAATAATAATATTTTATACAACAAAAATATAATAGGATGAAAGAAAACCATGGATGTTTTTCTAAAAAAATATGATGAAGGAATGAGTGTTCAATTACATAGATATTAGGAAAGTGAAGAGAACCACTGAGGAATGTTTTTATAAGTAACTGAGTAATGTTTTCTGTGTGTAAAATGATGGAATTCAGTGGGTCATTCTGTGGAAAAATTATTAAAATATTTAACATAATGAAAGACTGTGTTTTTTCCTATTCATACATGTGATATTAAATTATATTTCTCATTTGAAAATATATCACGAGATAAGTATATAATTTAAATACACTTAACTATTTTATTTGTAATTAGAGATGAAAATTGAAATGAATTAATTTATTTAGTGCGGTATAATGTTATAACTATAGATGTTATTATATTTTCTCCTTATATAAACACATTAATAAATACTGGGGTTTACACCCAAAACACAACTAAAATGCAACTGTCATATATTTTATTTAGAAAAGAATATAACTCTCAGAACCTTTCAATTAAATTAGTATGAACTATTAGAGTAACTGAACTATAAAATATATAAATAAATAAATACCATTTTCATTTTATACATATAAACATTGATACTTGTTTTATCATAAATAAATTTTACTAAAACTTATATTTTTCTGTGTTATACATTTTATTCAATAAAAATAAGTATATTAATGTTAAATTATAATTTTAGTAAAATATAATAGTGATGGATTAATTAAAATTGATATTTTATTTCATAAAAATTGAGACCTATAATCTCTAGTTTCTTAAGAAAATTGTTTTCCTATAAAAATAGTTTTAAATGTTTTATTTTTAAATGTTAAAATCTAAATTTGTGAAATTATAATTTAACTAAATTAACATTATTTTTAGATTTAGAATAATAATTAAATCATATAATACATGTTTTTATTTTTCTAAAAAAGTAATTTTAATTGGATAGTTTAATATACCATTTTCACAAATATAGTGACTTTAATGAAATTAGTAGTATATAAGTAAGGCTTGAAAATTTATTATACCATTATTAGTTTACAATTTTTTTTTATATTTTTGGAAAATATATTACCCTATTCTCTAAAATAGTTTTAATACACAAAATATTTATCATATAGAAATTACTTTTTATAAATTTTTTAAATTGAATCCATGAAAATGGATTAAAATATGGAATTATAATCAATATTATTTTAAATATATTATTTTATTTTTAGACATAATGAATTATTTACTTTGCTTATAATTAGTAAATGTGATAAATCTCAAAAGGGTAAATTTGGTAATTAAAAGGTTTAAAAGGCCAAAAATTTCGACATATAAGATTATTATTTTCTATTTGATATTTTTATTTACCAAAAAGTATCTACAATCCATTATAGACTATTTTTGTGACTTACTAAAATGTGAAATGTGTTTTCTTTTTATATTGAGATAAAATATTTATATGAATTTCATTCTCACCACATTTAAAAGGGTGATATATCTACCCCTTTAAGGCATATCTAAATATATGTTTCCTAATGATATTATTTCATTTTTAATTCACCTATAATGAATTTACAGTTAATTTAACTTCAGGTCTCATGATGTTAGCCTAATTCATTCATTTCCTAGGAGTCCTCCTTTGGAAAACACCATTTATCATCCTCGGTACTACTCCTTCCCTAATTTAAATTCAATTATAGAATAATTTTGCAGATTGAATTTTCATATTCCTATATAATTAAATTAGTACTATTTTAATACTTTATTTTATTATGGTAAGGTAATATTCATTAAACATTTTTCCCATTTCCATTAGAACAATCATAATAAACTTTCACTTGTTTGTGCGGACTAACACCTCAATATGGTAACATGTCACATTTTTTATCTAATGTCCATATTACATATTAACATATCATAAAATATATTTAAAAAATTAAATATATCTAAGAATTATCTATAAGATTATATAATAATGATATTATTCAAAAGGAAACCACCATCATAACCATACTCATCCATTAATTATAGTGTGTTCATTTTTTGTCAGTCTAACGAGGAACATGAACAATGATATAAAAAAATCATGGATAACCGTGAAGAATCAATTATTGAAAATATTTGATAAAAATAAGTAAATATTTTTTTCATATTTATTTTATACTAGTGTCATTAATTTTAAACTAATTAATTAATATACTATCATTAATTCACTCAAAATCATAGAAACATTTTAATTGATAATTTTTTATTTATGGATAAAAAAAGAAAATATAAAAAATTATAACATTATAAATAATATAGAATAAATTTTTAAATTATTATTTATTTCTAAGTGAGATAATTTGGGATAAAAATACAGAAAAACGGCACTATTTCAAAATTATTTAAAAAATATCAAGATTAGTCAAAAAATATTTTTAAAATTGATTATATGTAATTAATAGTTGTGTTTAATAATATTTCAAATGAAGTTTATACTTATTAATATACATGATTATTTTTATAAAATTGGTTACTAAGAATTTAATATTATTATATATAATATTTAAATGAGTTAATGTTTGTAAGAAATAATAGAAATGAGTTCTCCTGAAATGTATTTTTTAATCAGTCATAATGATTCATTAAGAATAATGGTTACTAAAAGGTTGTTTTCTTATGATATACAATAGTATAATTATACCTTCCCTCCACATTTTCTATCAAATTACATTTGTGGACTTATTTATTCAAAAAAAATTATGTTATATAGAATAATTACCATTCATTTCAAATCAGATATTTTTCATCAATATCTATATTTAAACTTCATGATACTCAAATATATTTTTAAAAATATTCAAGATTAATATTTTTCCAATAATTTTAAAATTACTATTTACCGCTTTTCAAATTAATGATTTAGCTATATATGATTAATGTGGGCTTAAATAAATGTATTTTCAATCCATTTAAAAGTATTTTTGATTCATATAGATATTTTTATCTTCTACACCACATTGTTTATATAATGTATTTTTGACAATTTCAAGACTCCCATTTTTGGATTTTGTTTAATATTTTTTATAAATAATGTTTTCATGTTGCCATCTTGAAAAAAAAATTTATGAAATTGAATTGAAATTTCAACTATATATGAGGATATTTAAAATTTATTTCTAAAGGATTATTTAATGGCTTCTATTCCATTATATTGTTTAAAGATCAAGCATATATGGATTTATATTCAATGAATCATACTCTAAATGTATATTTAAAATGATCATTTTAAGTGACTAAAATTTTGGTAGCAGCCATCCAACGTTTGATATCATCTTATGAAATAACTTTTAGAAATGATATGGAACATATTTTCATTCAACAGGCTTCTCCTGAAATTTTTAATTATTGATATCATATAAAGAAAATATATATATGGATGATGTTAGTTAGAGTCCTATATTAACCTGTAATGCATTGATTAATGTTTTATACCTCATGATATAATGTAAAATCAGAATTATTGGATATGATCACAAATTAATGGGTGATCCTTATTATATTACACTAAAAATATGTTTTCCCATCTTGTATATTGTTTTTATATGTTTATAACATATTCTTATGTTTCTTCCAAAATTTATTCTAATATGTTTTAGGGGAATACTACATTTGACACTATATTATTGTCATTTTTCACCAGGGACCATATTTATTATCTCATGATTCTAGACCCTTTTGTGGTTTAGTTTCATTCATTTAGTATTTAAGGTCCTCCTACCATTATTTACAGACAACTCTTATTGTTCCATGTTCTTTTTTCATAATAAATTATTACATATTTTTTATCATATTCTTTTAATATATCCCTTTGAAAGAATTTTTATATGTTTCCCATGAAAATAATATGATATCACCATTTTTCTTACCTTTCAAATACCTATGTTAAGATGATTATTATAACTTATGAAAATTATATAATAGATTCTAGTTTAGCTCGAATACAGTGTAATATACCTACATTTTAAATAAAAATATTATTATGTGTCTAGTACTCAAAGACACCAATCCAATAGTTATTAGGATTATCATAATATTTATGGGTCAAAAATTATATCTTATTGAAAAAATAATAAATAGTGACATGTTCATCTTAGGTTTCAACAAAAAAAAAATCCATTGTGAACCATAAAATGAGGTTTTTTAAAATATATAACAAGATTTTTCTCAATATATAGATGAAAAAAATCTCTGAAGATTGAAAAAAACTAACCAAATATAAATATGTATATAGTAATTTCTTCTATAAATACCTTTATTTATTCCCTATGTAATTCATAAATTATACTCACCAAACACCACTAGAAGATACCTTGTCAGTTACAATGTATTAATGGAATCCTTCAGTAAGAAAGTTTTTATATAGAAAGTTTGATTTGTTCTTCTCATTGAAATATACAAAAAATAAACCCTTAAAATATCTATATAATTAATACATTAAATAAAAATGTTTCTTAAATACAGGTCCCTCAAGCATCTAGTCTATGAATAGAAGTGGAAAGAGTACTTAAATTTTAATTGATTTAATTTCATATATTATTTTCACCCCCATGAACTATTTTTTACTGCCTTAAGAACTAAGTCATCATTTACATTTTGGTCAAAAGAAAAATGATATTTCTTTTGCAGAAACTGGACATGGATTACCAACAAATTTTAAAAGATGAGAAATATTATACCTACTTCATGTATATTTTTCACCTCATTTTTTATAACTTCTAATAGTTTGGGGTTTAGTCATATTTACGGATATCTATCATGTTTAGTGCCATCCTCTAGAAGAATCTTCAGTATAATAATGGATACATAAATACTTATTTTATCTACTAATTTCCACCCAATATCCAAATATTCTCAAAGAAAATATTTAAATGTTTTGTTTTATGTTCTTTTATGATATAAATATAAATAATTAAAGTCAATTTGAAATAATTATATAGGAATTTATATTTTAATAACCATTTTAATGGATTTATTTCTAGTGTGTGGGGGAGATGTGTTGAAGGATGTTTCTTGGGACCCAATATATATACAAAATATATATTGGGAAATTAATATAGATAACAAGAATCAGTGAATAATTTATCATAATCTTATAAAAAATTAGACCCATATCTTAATTAAAAATAACATCGTATAGAAATATATTGAGATATTTACGTACCATCAATCCTAAAAATAACCCAATGAAATGGATGATCCCCAGTTAGAAAATATTTAAAATCAAAATTCAAATAATCATTACATGATGGGATATAATGGAAGATAAAAGTAGAAATGTGGTTATATGTGTTTATTTTTTTGGTTTTTAGAATATTTTTTTAATCTTAAGATTATTTAAATTATACCCTCAGGGAAAATTATGAATTTGTATGAAGTCGTTAGGAAGTTCCTATCAAGAACTATGGGATTTGGAGAACTTACCATATAATCCTCTATATCCAACGTATTGAAATTAATAAGAGAGATAATATCTATCATCTGAATAAAAAAATCCTCAAACAATCCTATTGTTTATATTATGTGTCTAAATTATAATTGAAACACCATATATATTATAATAAACGCACTATCATCAATGGAATATAAAATATAGGGATACAAGACATTAATTGAGGAATGAAGTTCACACAATGAATATATGAGATAGAACTACCCTATGTTGCATTGTACTAAGAATGAACATGGTTCCTATAACTTTTTAAGAATCTATATGGTAGTTGTAGTTAGTGTAGATATATTACTAATGTTTTTTAACTTCTTATTTACCTTTATACCAATTATATTTATACATAGTTAATATTTTGAACTTGGCATTCATTGTAATTTTTTTAATTTCCTCATGTTGAAGTTTATTTATCTCGAAAGAGTTCAATATATAGAAGTCTTATTTCTGTCATCACATATCTATCCATATTCTAGGATTGTACAAATATACATGTTAATATATGGGGTTCGGAAGTAATATTATCAATATTAATCTTATCCTTTTCTATCTCTAATGATTTCTCATCGATTGGTCTTGAATAGGGTATAAATAAATAGAAGGTGAATCTTTGGGGGAAATAGGAGTGCATACTCATGTATTTTCTAATAACATTTCAATGTGATGAAACAAACGTTCCCAAATAGATTTATAGTTTGTTGGAAAAGATGATTTATAAATTTTTCTCTTACTGGTTCCAATATAGTGTTGAATATATAACATGTTTATGTACTTTAATGTAGTAGAGTGGAAAATAAAGGAAATTTTTTAATGTGTAATTAATTAAAATAATATATAATTTTTATTATGAAAATAAAATAACATAAATAAAAAATAAATATAGAATGGGGTTTGATTGATATTTTTCATATGGTATCTATGGGAAGATAGTATAATACTACATTATCACTTGATTATTGAGACAATAATCAATAATGTAGTATAGTCCAGTGAATATATACAAATTCCTCAACGGATTATGATATAATTTCTTTTGAACTAAGTGAATTTAGACCACAATTGTATTTGAATTTTACAACCAATTTACAATTATAATTTTTTCAAGAGATTCATAGACTTGGTGTACTCTATTCAAAAATTGTGTACCTCAATAACAAAATTTGACAGAGTTTTATTCCATATTCATTATTAATGATCATGAAATTGATGATTTTTTCCCCATCACACCCCCAAAAATTTCTCCCATAATTATATTTTCTATAGGTGTGATTTTGTCGTAGAAGTTCTAGATAAAGAGTTTCGTTATTATTTGTTGATATAGGTAGCTTCAAGATAACATCTTGAATCACTCCATATACTTACACATTGACCCCTCTTATTCTTCCTTACTTAATTTGATATTATTCTAAATATAAATTATCCACGATGAGAAAAAAATATCTATTAGATAATATATTTCAAATTCTTCCGATAAATTATATCTTCATGTTTTAAATAATAAATTATATCTTTTAGAACACTATCATTTGATAATGAGAATTGTCTTATATCTAATTTAAAATTAAATAATTTATTTGGTTTAATTAATAGAGGACCACATTTTATTTTTATAGGTGTATGTTGGGATCCCCACTATTGAGGAGATAATATTTTTGATGAAGTTGTATATATCCAGATTTTAATTGAATGAATAATTATATATTTTTGTATGAATTAAAATATATTGATAATTTAATTCTTGTGTTAAAAATTATGAAATTGTTCTATAATGTTCATTATTATTATTATCCTCTATTATAATAATTTATATGATTCATTTTTAGGTTCTTACAAATTTAAAATTCCCAGAATTTTGTAAAACCACAATTAAGAGTATGTTGACATTTCCCATTAATAGAGTCTATATTATTCTATCCTTAATACTACATTCAATTTAGATAAATAAAAAATGAATTCAATTTGGATAAAATTATATCCTAAATTTTATAAAAATTTAAAAGTGAAAATTGTAATATAATCTGATGAGATTAATTTTGAATTGATGGTCCCAAATAACAAATAACCTCAAAGGAAAAAAAGAAGAATTAAAATTGAATGAAATAATGAAATGAAAATAAATTAAAATCACTGGTTAGTTAAATAAAATACTTTCTTCCATGGAAATGATTCAAATTTGATGATTTTTTTTCATGGGAGCTATCAAATGATGTGTAGTTTTTATTACTTAGGAGTAGTAGAGTTGTTGACCAAGATTATTATTTTAAGGTTGATGTAATTAAAAAAAGATATTTGGTATTATGGAAATGAAATATTAAAAATAAAATTACACCAACGATGGAGTTTGTTTGATGTTTACATCATAAAAAGGATAAAGTGGGATGAATATGTTTTCTTAGAAAATTGGATGAGGATGAATAATAGATATAAATCCACCATGTAAATTCAATATTAATCACTATCATTTAAATTTAAACTATATAAATTATACTCAATTAATTATCTAACTTCCAAAAAATAAAGAAAATTTTGATAACTATAAAAATTAATGAAATAATCTTTAGGCTAGTTATTGAAAATAAAATATTATCACAATTCAGTGATTTTAATTTATAGGGAAAATTTTTTCAATGGTTAATTATTGTAGAATGACACACTAGAAAAGTAATTTATTTGGGTTTATGGAATATACATGAACCCAAAAAAAAATTATGATTTCACACATGAAAGTCACCATTTTTTTACCTTACATGTATATTTTTTAGCATTTCAATGATTTTGAAACTAAAACCCAATTCATTTATTATAATTTTATAAATTTTGTTCATCCTTTGGATTCAAAACATAAAATTCAATTGTGTGATAATTAGATCAAATATTTATTTGTAACTCTTCTATAGTTAGAGATTTAATCAATGAAAATACTTGAATATGTGTTGTTTTTTAAAGGGTATAACCTAAGAATTTTTATATATCCCATATAAAGGGATGAAAGAAGATTAAAATTTAATATAACAAGAGAAATGGAACATAAATAGTAAATTTTATTACATGAAATGAATTCTATAATGTGAGTAAGAAGAATAAGGAATAATAGAAGAGATCATTGATTTGAGATATATCCCTATTCTAATTCTTATAAAAATATAGTGAAAATCACTTATATTAAACCATAAATATAGAAACACATTTAACCTCCATTAAATGAAAAAAATAAATATTTGTTGATTAGATGGGATGTTGGGTTTCAAGTGTGATTTAAAAATTCACCAAAATATTTTCATCCAACTTGTAGTGACTTGTAATCCTCCAAAACAGGTGAACCAATGTTCTTTTTCTGGTGATAATTGGGTAATAATTGTTTCCCTTATCTACTATAAAATTATTAGTCCAATTCAAACCTGAATGTAGAATTTATAGACCAAATTCCATTATATTATCCATGTTGATGAGTTCAACATAAAACTAACTTCATAGATCATTTTACCACACAAAATTTAAGAAAAAGAAAGTATGTTCCAAATTAATATTCAATCTGACGAAGTGTAATGTTCTTTCATAAAGTACTAAATCCAAATAAGTGCCAAAATTTATTTTAGTTATAATTAATCTAGTGTATTTAAAATTACTAAAATAATAAATTTTCGTCAAAATTTATATATGTGATCTAATCTGATATTTTTTAGAATTAAATTTATTTTTGAATAATATGGAGATAATATATCTTTTATTATGAATAGAATATTCAATGAAATATTTAATTTACCATTGGGGAATAATTAAGGTCATATTTGAAGCCATGAAGGGTTTTTTCCATTGAGTAATGTATCCAATGACCATAAGACATCTTGTTTTATAGGTTATTCCTTCATATAGTGATGGATAAGGATGAGTGTTATTGATTTTATTGAATTATCCACATCATATATGGTAATAGGTGAGCATCTGATAATGTTTTAAATTTTAAAATATTTTTCCCTTTCATATAAAATGATTTGTATAGAGTTTCTATCCAATGACAGGTTCCCTAAAACTTATGTTTTGAATTCCTGTCTACTAAGGAAAAAATTAGAAGGAAATAGTGATGAGAATCATAGGAAATTGAAGTACGAAGGGTGACCTTGTTTCCTAATTTTTTATTGAATCCATGATAGTAATTCTTATGTTTCTTGTATGAAGATAACTTATTTGATTTTTATTCTAACTGGTTAACTATCCTTCTTAGGGTATATAAGAATGCTCAGTACGCCCTATAGTATGATCCTCATTAGATTTTTGATCAAATAGGATCCTAATTAATTGAAATGGAGGACAAGATTGAGTTATAAGAAATAAGTGTACAAAATCATGGTTGTCGATAACCATGATATTGGATTGGGTTCTAGTGATCCGACTCCATAGATGAAATACCACATCCCATGGATATGTATATTTTTTCCACTATTATAATTTTAGTGGTTAATAATTTAACCTTTCTTTTATTTATGTTTGTGATTATTTTTTATTGATCTATATTTATATTGAGTTTATTTTCAATAAACTATTAAATGTTATATATGTTAATGTGTTTTGTGAAACTCGATTCACTATATTATGGAATATGTGTTGTTATAACCCATTCAGTCCTTATTTATTATATTGAAATGATATAATTTTTTACCACCAGTGTTTTTAAAATTAAGTCCATTACATGTAATATTTTGATATACCACATAGTGGTGATAATTTATTAAAATTTTTAATCATATTATTAATACACAATCATGGTTAATTACGAGAGGACTAGTTATATATATTTCACCCAATATCCCTATAATACATTTCTATCCCATTAAAAATAATATTTTTTGTAGTGGTATATCGTTCAACAGATGTTTCTCTATTAGATATAAACAATTTACCTTATAATATAGTCTATTTACCGTGGTTTTTATGGTGGTAGACAATTCAAAATATATTTCATTATGATGATACCTTATTAACTTATTATTGTAGGGTGATGATAAATTGTTCACTCATACACCATGTGATAGTGATAGCCTATTAAATATTCTGTTTTATGATGGTGGTAGAGTATTCACCATATGTGTTATATTATTTTCAATGGTGATATATTGTTCACAATATATGTAATTTGTTTGATAATATGTTCACCAATATTAGTGGAGTGGTGATTTAGAATTCCCTCATAAACTTGTGGTTATAATAATTAACCAATTAACCATTGGTGATTGACTATTAACCTATTATAATTTTAGTTTGTGATATTAAATATACCATTACTGATAAAAGATTAATCTTATATATTATTTTTTGGTAATGAAAAAGTCCACATAATTTTGTTAGGGTGATTTTCCTTTCAACTATGATATAGAAAGGTGGTGACATGTTTGGATAAGATATTTCATAAAGATGGTTTTTTCATATACATAGATAATTATTGTGGGGATAAATGTTCACCAAAAAATATATCACAGGGGTAACAAGCCATTAACTCCCATTTTTCTCTTAATTAGTTGTGACACCTTTTCAACACAATATATATATGATCTGGAAATATTTATTCACCGACACAATATTGTGATCAAATAGGGGGTGTACCAACACATTTTATGACACTCGATGAGGCAAGTATGAATCAAATGTAAGGGTAGATTCATATACACACATATTTCAAGGGATTATTTATCCATGATTGTTATGAATTAAATTTCATTAAATATATACCAGAAAAAGTATTTTAAATTTCATTTTGAGCATGGTTAGTGATGTCTTACATAGATTTATTCTCAAACGCTACAAGATTTCTTTTTCACATATATAGAATTTATAGTTGATAGTTTACTCATGTTACAGGACCTAGTAATATACATGACCAGTAGGATAACTAGGTTACAAAAGAGGAAAGTAAGAGGTGACACTGATGATAGGATTGGGACTCCTTTTATAAATTTACAATTACATTACTATTCATTATAATATCATCCCATTTGGTGATCAGGTATCTATCATATGATTATATGACCTATATGTGTATTAATTTTTTATAACCATTTTTTGTATATATAGTATTAATTTATGGTATAAATATACTGAATACTCTTATGTTGTGTTTATTTATAGATTTTTAGACATATTTACACTATTTATGGTGATACTAGAGGATACATTATTCCAAGATGTTTATTAAAAACTCAAAACTCGAAAATAACGACAAGTTTATAGGGATTAAACCTTATGGTCATGCGGCTAACGAAGTCTTTAGATTTTTAGGCTAACCATACTAAAGAATGTTAAAAATTGGTATGAGTGTTTTTTATTGAGTAACTACTTAGGATATAGTATACAAACATATGATTGTTCAATGATTTTTATAGAAGTTGTACTTATACTTGGCCTGCTATTTTAGGAGCTACTGTCCAACTTAAAAGGGAGTTTGGTTGGTTGTTTTTTCCATTCAATATTATATTTTTTATAGTTAATATTTTCTAGGTGTGTTATTCACATTCATTATTTACTATGTTTCTCTTAATATAATTGAATAATGCTTATGTTCATGTACTACATTAGAATATCGGGGAAAATGAAATATATTAGTTTGTAAAATATTAATCTAATGTCATTTGGGACGGGTTCTTGGTTATTTAATTTTTCAGCTATAACATATTAATAATTTTCCATATAACTTATTGGTAGTGTAATTTATAACCAAACTATATAGAAATTTTCCATAGTAAATGAATAACTATATAGATATTTCTTCAAGATACACATAGATAAAAAATTGATCTATAATAATTATTTTTTTACAGTGATATTTGGTGAGGATTGGAACACTAAAGAATGTGTTTATTGCATTGGGATATACTTATAGTGTTGAGTAATAGCATTTATGTTGTTGAGTGAGTTGTGACTAAGAGGGATATGGTATATAGAATAGGTCCAAATCATTATTTTTCAATAGAAAAGGGGGAATTCTTTTAATGGAACCATTATGGGGATTTTTAATAGTGTCAGCCAAGAGAAGATCTAGAAAAAATGAGTTTACATGTAGGGAAGATAATTTTCAAATTCTCACAAACTTTTTTGGGTTTGATAGGGCATCCTTAAATATCAGTAGGTCTTACAATATATTAATTTCATCCTGTATTTGTACATCTTATCCCATGAACGTTTTGTATCCTATATGGTTGAACAACATTCTAAAATGGGAAAATGTTATACCAAATGAAAGGATAACAATATACAATCCATTACAACTTTATATGGGCAGATTCTTTTGTTATTATTTGATAGAGATGACGCTATAGAGAACCATAAAAAATCATATTATGGATGTGCATGTGCCAAAGTGAACACTAACTCCTATTAAAAAATAAACATTTTGTCCATGATTTTTCACAATGTATGAATGCAGTGTTTATATTTTGTTTTATGTCTACAAATGAATAATTACATGAAACCCACCTAAAGAAACTATTATTTCATATAGATTAGGTGGGGGAGATTAATTTTGATTATTTATGACTCATGGTATGGGTCAGTCATGTTCCTAAGAATAATATCATGGAACTATACCTATTTTTCCCTACATGGATTTGATTTTTGGATGGTATGCCCAGATAGACATAGCTTATCTTTGGAACGTAGATTCCATAGAAATTTAAGGCATGAGAAGAATATTTATTGATATATATGACTCATGGGTGATGTAAGATCATATATCAGGCTGAGTATAGCGAGGCCAAAACCGTTTATGGAATTGAGGTCATTGTTAGGGATTATTTAAAATATATAAGACAGGTATGGAGTGTATGGTCAATTAATGAATATGAATAATGATATAAGAATATTTATATATGAATCTATATGATGAGTGTTATTTTTAATACATGTGTGGTATTTAGTTGTACGGTTATAATGTACTGAGATTCAATGGGTAGTATTATTTTACAACCCTCCATTTAAAATTGATATGGTAATCGTCTTTTATTTAATAAATACTTATTGAGTGATTTTTATAGTATAATATTTTTTTAGATGGTGGTAATAAAATCTATTCATTTGTGATCAGGATTTTTTAAGCTTAAAGGAAATGATGAATCACTAATGAAGACAAAATTCAAGGTGCACCTTGGGTTAGTTCATGATGAAGGTCGATGATGCAACTTTAATATCTGTTTAACCTTCCTAGTTTCTGTGTAACGTCGTATGAATTTAGCACTTTGGACCATTGATTATTATACTTATTGGATGAAACATTGTGTATTTTTATATTTATATGAATTATTATACATCTAATGATTGTGGTGTCCTAGATTTATGACATGGAATGTATTGGGGTAGAGATCCATGATAGACATGGAAACATAGGATATGATTGTGGGATGGGTCAAAAAATTTATAAAATTCGATGTTCATGATTATTTACATTTATTTTGTAATAATAAGTTGGTGAGTTTGTTTTTATCAACCCTTGAAAATGGAAATAATATGGTATAGAAAACAATATCACATGATCCTAATAAGGAACATTATTTTAGGTACAAATATTAGTTAGTTTCTATTTTTATATGATTAATGAAACTAATAAGATGTTATTTAGGTTTTTATTTAATTAATAGATTCAACAAACAATGTTAAAATTATTTAGTTGGGGAACACTAGATTTGGTATTTGGTTTTGGGGGATGAAACTGGTCAATATATTTTAGTGACTAGCCAATTGTACCTTCTAGAATCAGAGCAGTTGATTTATATTGTATGTAAAAATATATTACTCATAAAAGTGTTTTAATATTGTTATTTTGGAGTGAAGATTCATGTTAGAATCATAGAATATGGTTTTTCATAGGTGTATTTATATGTGAGAAGTAGTCCATAAATCACTAAGGACTCCTATAATGGGTGTTAGACATCAATAATTGTGTGTTTAATGAGTTATCTTTAGAGTGGAAAATTTTTTTGTAATTTAAAAATTATCCCACACCTTTGATCATGATATAATGGTATTTATAATTATTCAGAGTAGTGAGTTGTTTATTGGTGTGTTTTTTACAAATTTGTGTGCAACTATTCTTATTTTGAGATGATCCCATCATTTGAGAATTATATATGTGTGTGTTAAGTTAATTTATGATATATTTATAGATTATAAATTTAGTTATTGCATGTTATAATGTTATAATGATTATGACCTATACGAATATTGAGATTTTTAATTTTCACTGGATTATAATAACCACAATAGTTAATGAAATATAAATCAGGTCCTCTATTAATGACGAGAAATTTTATAGTGCGGAGGATATGAAAACCCAAATTTTTATGTGGTCGTTAAATTGAAGAAAGATTATTTTTAATGAGAGTAGAATAGGAAAAATTTGAATTATTCAATTCACCTCATGAATTTGGATTTTTAGATGTTTTATAAATTATTTAGGGAAATTTTTAGACATATAATATCATGTGAAAATTAATTAGAATAAAATTTTCGGTTTAACTATAAATCAATTGGGTGTCAGTTGGTGAAATGAACCCATAGGTACCCAATTTTCATATAATAAGGTAATATGTGAGGTAACATGGGTTATAATCTCCTAGTAGGTTCCATATGGAGGCCACTTCTCAAAATCATGTAGCCAATGTAGAACCATGAAGTTGGTGTTAGTATAACTATTTTCTAATAAAAGCTAATTTTGTTTATTTAATAATTATCAAGTTATCGTTTTTGTCCCTTAAATATTATACTCCTATTCATGATTTTGGTATCCAACAATCCAACTATAAATGGGAGAAAACCCCTAATTTTTCCATTCTCATGTATTTTCTAAAATTGATCCATGGATCCTTTTTTATTACTTCTTAAATAATGGGGGGTTTTCACCCTCTATATCCCAACTCTTCTTCCATTATTTTATTATCTAATTTCAACTTCTTAAATTTGATTTTTTGGTACTGATTCAAATGTATCATGGTAAAATCGAGTTTGCATGACATGTCTCTCTCCCATTTTAGATATAAGTTGGTTTAGTTAGGGAAAAAACCTTGTTTAATGTTACTTATCATATGTAATTGTGTTCATTAATTTATTGTTTTTTTAAATTGTTAATTATCTCATATAATGTTGACGGATGATGAATATATTGATAGAAATATAATAAATAGTTTTTAGGGAGTAGACCACAACATATTTACAAATTTTTTAGTGTGTATATGGGGTGTGGTATCCTTAAAAATGATAAGTAATCATATAAGTGATTGATGTATTGGGAAATTATTGGACATGTGATCATATTAGGTAATGTGAAGATGACATCAAGTTATAAGGGGAGACACTAATTTATATGCTAGGTTTCTCCTATATGTTACAAACCTATATGGTTTTATTTATATTTCTCGATTATAAGCATGGGTAAGTGGGTATAATTGTCCTATGATGGAAAAGTGAGTGAGTTTCCATATGTGACGATAGGATAGAGTGATATGGAAAACACTCAATGTTTCCATTGTTTTAATGTATTTACAGTTTATCAATTCATATCCATGTTTCATATATCAGAGTGTTTATTAATTTTTTATAAGAACATGAGAAGGGGTTCCTTAATTGAGAAGTTCCTTAAAAAATATAGGTAATTATTCTTTGCATACAATATTTTCAACATGTTGATTACTGTGGATATCTATATAATTATTATGGAATTATTCAAATGTAATTCATCCAATGGTGGTAATATGATAATGGCCAGAATTTGAATCAAATTGGGTTTACATGCTCCATGAATGATGTATATTGACAATCATGACTATGTTAAGTATCATATATATATATTTTCTAAATATGTACCCCATGTGATTCATTTATCCTATATATAGTGATGAAAACCATTGGGAAGGTATCTATGAGGAGTAACCATGTCCCTTATACGATTTATTGAACCATGATTGGAATTCTTGAGTACCCCCATAGTATGGGAATGCACGGGGTGGTTTGGTTTATGGTTGATATATCATTTGTGATGGGACAATACTACGATGGGTAACCCTTATACGGTGTCACTATTGAGATGGGTAATCATATGTGATACTAATTCATGTCAACAGATATTGGGATAAACATAGTTATTTTATGTGTACATTATCATGGGAATGACTAAATTAGAAGGTGTACTAGAGGGGTGAACCAATTAATATGTTAACAAATAGACTACCATGGATATTATATATTTTGATAATTCTTTGACTATTGTGATTTACTATTCACCCATACATATGTGTATGCATATTGTGATTATCCAATCATGGTTAAATTGAGGATAAGAGTGATAAACAATTCACTAGATTGTATGTCTATGTGTATAGTGATTGTGTATTAACTTTGTTAGGGAATATGTTATGTTATTAAAATATTACACATGAGTAATGATATGAAAATGATAGTTTGTTCATCATAGATAGTGTTAATGTTGTGTTGATAGCACATTCACCTTTGTTTTTAAATATAGTAATGACAATCCATGCAACCAAGTAAATCATAAAGTGGAAACTAATACTTATATAATTTAATGGGTATGAGTTATAACCCATTATCTCATACACTTGATATAGAGATAACCCATTTACCTTTGAATGTTTTAGTTTGATTCCATTCACCTTATATATTATGAATGTTATTTCCCATTCACCATAGGTGAGAACCCATTAACATAGATTATTTGTAATGATATATTATTCACCTTATATTTATTTACGGTTATATATCATTCACCCATGTTAGTGGAGTAGTTATATCATATTCGTTCATACTTGTTGTGATTCTTATATCTGATTCATGTAAATATTTTTTGGTGATGAGATCTTATTCACCATAGGTGATAGACTATTCACCTATATTATTTTATTATGATATCATGGTGGCATTATATTTGATTGTGATGATTTCCTATTAAATTATATTAGTAATGTGGGGATACCATTTTCACAAATACTTATTGTTATTGTGATAACTAATTTTCCTCTATTACTATTAGTGGTGATAAAATGTTCACATTATATTTCTTAATATAGTGACATATCATTCACGATTAGTTGATAATCATTGACCTATATTACTGATATGTTGATATCCCATTCAATGCAAAATTGTTGATATAATCATATCCCATTCACCAAGACTATTATCAAAGTAGTGATAGTTCATTAACCCTTACTCAGTTTATTATAGTGATAATTCATTCACTAAATTGTTATTGGATATTATGATATCCCAATAATATGTGAATGTGGTAATAAATGACTTCTAATTAACATTGGATTTTATTCTATACTAATATTATTTAATGGTGAAAAATAATTGTTCAAATGTTTCAGCGAATTAGATATAGAATATTTTCATAAAAAATTATTGAATTTTAACCTCAATTGTTTAATAATCGATGTTAACAAATTTTGACACTGTTTACTATATAACGGCTGTCAAAATCCATACCAAGAAAACATAAAAAATAATTTTTACATTTTTTCATGTTAGAAGGTACCATATAATGTCATTTGTTATGAAATTAAACATTAAAAAACATTTTAAATATTAAAACACTTTGAATTGACATTCTTCCTCATTTCACTTATTTTTATTTTGTGAATCCATAATATCATTATGTCTCAATCAACCTCTTTTTTCTAATAGCTTCCATTTATCAACATCTGATATATGCAGACACATTCAGCAATGCTTCACAATCATTAACTTTCTCCCACTATCTATCATCCATTGTTGACCATTTTAGTAATTTTAACCTTGTTTTTTCTTATGTTGGTAAATATGTTATTCATTTATTTTCACTAAAAATTTGAATTTTTGGTATTTAAGATTTTATTTATTGACTATAGGTTATAATTTATATCCAAATTATTTTTTATGTCATTTTAAATTATAATTTTATTGATTTAATAAATTGTTATATTCTCTGTTATTTTAGTTGATGTTGTTTTGATTTTTGATGAAATATATATTGTTTCTATTTTTATTTACATTACTATTTTTATATTTCTTATTAAATTTTAATCAATTAATTTTTTTTATAATTATATAAATATATATAAATATGTCTAAATTTTCATAGATGTTTATAATTATTATTTACATATTGATTTATTTATTTACATATAAACCTGCATATGTTTATATATTTCCTCATGTTTATAAATGTTTATGTGTGCATTTTTGTCTGTATATATGTTTATATTTTTATATGATGTATAAAATCTATATATATATAAATTTTTAATTTTTTATATACATTTATTTGTTTTAAATTTATTTGTTTATATGTTCTAAAATAAATATATTTATAAGTGTCAAGTTAATACGTTTATATGTCTATAAATTTCAATATTATATATTTATATGTTTTTAAAATTTATATGTTTTAAATTTAAAATGTAATTATTTTATAATTATTTTTTCTATATTTATATTTTAAAAAATTAATATATTTATATATTTAAATATTTAAATGTTTTATTTGTTGGCATGTATATATTTTAAAAATTTATATATTTTATTTTTATTTTTATATTTTTATACGTCAGTATATTGAAATGTATTAATATTAAAATATATATATATTATTATGTTTATATATTTATATTTTTAAAATGGATTTATTTTAAATTTTGGTTTTTACTTTTTTAGTTATATAGGTATTTATATTTATATGGGTGGATATATATCTATAATTTTAATTATTAAATATATTATGAATGTTTATTTTTATTTTTCATTAATGAATCTTAATTAAAAGAAAAATATGTTGAGTAAAAGTGATGAATATGAGAAATAATCTAAGAATTTAAGGGAATTTTCTAATCCTAATCTTGAACAATAATAAATAATTTACTTTTAATGGGCGAACACTTCGAATTGTAGAAAAATAATGTCTGTAGAAATAAATTTTCATTTAATTTTCTATGGTTCTAATCACGATATAAACATTATATAAAGCATGATTAAATAATATAGAATTCAATATTTAACATTGATTAAGATTTACAATACAAGAAAGATGATCGTATTGATGAATTATTTCATTATGTTGGTGTCGAACCCATTAAAATTTTTAAAAAGTAATGAACAATTGTATAGATTTATGAGAAAACTAATATTCACAAGTCTTACTATATTTACATAGTAATCAGAATTTCTATGATTCCATAAATTAAAAGATAGAAATATTTTTACTGAAAAAAGATTCACTGAATCGGAAAAACTTTTGAAATAGATTGTTCAAGAAAGGAAAACATTCCAGAGTACACTTATGAGTCAAAAAAAGTATAATCTTATTATTCTGTCAAAAACTACTTATTCCCAAAATGGATATGTTATTTATTATATATAATATGAAGGTTTTAAAAAATATCATGGGTGAGGGAAATCCTCATATAAAATTGATGGTCAATCGAAACATTATAAAACTTTAAAGACATGAAACAAACCTCAAAATAAGTAAATTATTTAATTTCCAAAAAATAAATGCTTTAATAATTTATTTGAAAAGAAAAATTAAGTAAATAGGATGATATTTCAATCATATATGTTTATATCTGAAGGAATCCAACATCACGCTACTGATTCACCATAATGGATTTAATTTGATCAACTCTTTCTTATTTGTGTAGTTAAAAAATATATTATTTAAATGGGGAAACACATTGATGAAAGAAATACATATCAAAGAACTAGTATCAAATATAGATTGTGAATAATTATATTGGTAGTTTTTTAAATTTTCCTATCGATATGAATAAAATAAATATATTTTATGATTAGAATTATGATTTCTTGACCCAATCATTTTGAACATGAAAATTTTATTCACTCGACACCATTTATTCATGATCTAAAAATGGTATGAATTTCCTCACGTTTATAACAGGTAAAAAATACTACATACCTTGTTATGATATAATAATATTCACTATAAATGTGAATCTAGCACGAAACTGACTGGTGATGAAATGTGGCACTACACCTTGGTGGCCACGACCGAATCATGACTGCATGAAATTTCCGTGAAAAATTTTAGGGTTAGTTGATTTTCTCCGAGAATGTGTGTGTCATTTCCAGAATTATGTTTTCGAAAGATCAAGGTGAATTGTTACTGGTGATCATTAATGGCAGGCATTTCTGGTGACCTATAATGTTCTGAAAGAACATGTGGTCATAATAAGTGGGTTCTAGTTGCATGGTGGGTGGTTGCCTCCAATGAGGATAGGTATGAAAAAAAGAGTGATCTGGAAAACATTTGATACATGAATAGGGTATTGAAGATTCTGAATTTTGTGTTGGCTGTAGGATCACATTATTCATATGGCCTCTACTGTTGTAATAGGTAGTATTTGAATAGTAAGGCCTTTGTCACAACCCTCCCTCTTTAATAAGTGGGAAGGGATGGCAAAGTTCCATGACCTTCCTTCTTGAAGATGAAAAGGCAATAATGACCATTGAGTTATACCTCTATTATTTCCAAGGGTGGAAAACTACACAAATTATATAGAAATTTGAAAAAAGTGGTAGGAATTATCCTTTTTATATTAACCAAGATCGGGAGATAAGATCTATCAACCTCAAACAACACAAAGGAAGATATATAAAAGAAACAAAAATATATAAAAATGAATGTTCTATGTTAAACATCAATACATATAATGAAAATATCTATATTAAATACCAAAGAAAAAATCTATATCGTGACACAATAAATATCCCGATGCCCAGGCTAGAAAAGACCATCGAGGTCCACATAATCTCTATAGAAACCTGAAAACAGTTTTATGTGCATAGGGTAAGAATAACTGTATACTCCATAGGAAAATCCATTGTCACCTGTTGACATGTGGTATAAGCATACTAATTCTCGAGTGAGAAAATAGAAAATACTAAAAATAACCTAACAAGGTATTATATCCCCCACAGACATACCATGGAACGCTCACCAAATAACACAAGTCAAGTAAATTAAATAGAATGCACATTGATATTTGGGTACTCTACACCACTTCTCATTGGTTAACTACTCATCACTAAGGGAGAACATCCTGAAACAACCACGATATTCCATAACCCCATTGTCATGACCTGCCCACACACATATGGGTGACATACAAAACCAAATCCCGCCTGCAGACGCCTTGGCCACATAACCACAACCTCCTCCCAATGAAACATATGAAAGTTCAACGTATCTCATCCTAAAGAAACATGGGAAGCACACCTCGTCTCCAAATACCTGTCCCTCACAACCACACCACAACCTACCCAAAGAGTCTTGGGATACCAATGCCTTTAAGAGGGAGCCGAGAAGAGACAATAATCATTCGTCCACCCTCCCACTGGGATGTTGGGAAAGGAAACTCTCCCCTATAACAATGGGGGTGTTCGACATGTAGTGCTAAACACATTTGGAATGAATGTAGAAATTATAAGGAACTAAATGTGTGTATATATATAGGATCCAAACCCTGAACCTACCCTATGGTTTTTCAGAATAACACCAAGACAATAAAAAAACAACCATACCTTCAACCTTTAAATGCACAAATCAAAATGAATGATAGTCACATCCCAATTCGAAAAATGAATATAGCTTTACTAAAATCCAAAAATCAAAACATACCCATATCCAATTCATTGAACCAGTTTTCATTCATTATTATCTATTCATTCATTTATTTATTCCATTCATACCCAAGAAACTAACAAACACTACAAATGTTACAAGGCAAAGAAACAATAACAACCACTACAAAATCAAGTCTAAATATGATGGTAAAGGGTAAAAGAATCCATTCTAAAACACATTCCTAATATAAAGGTCTCGTAGAAATGCCAGGTGAATGGAATATGCAATATAACACCATCCATCATCAAAATAATCCCTCTTAAACCTTGTCAAAAACCCCACTACAAGAAAAGAAACACATTCATAAAAACAAAACTCACCCAGTTTCCTGTCCCACTACACACTCCCATCTCCTGAACACCCTTTAAAAAACTTCAACAATCATTCTACAATG
The DNA here is from genome assembly GCA_963277665.1 of Viscum album. Taxonomy (NCBI): domain Eukaryota; kingdom Viridiplantae; phylum Streptophyta; class Magnoliopsida; order Santalales; family Viscaceae; genus Viscum; species Viscum album. Next base: position 1,108,054,041 of record OY728140.1, read on the forward strand.
TAATATTTCCATTTCCATTCACTCAATAAGAGAATCCCCTATCACAACACATTATTACGACACTCGGGAGCCCCACTGCACAATAACACCACACCTTGGACACTCATAAATGTAAACATGAAAAAACCCAATCCAACATCTCTACTACCCAACCACTACCCAGATGTTTTTCCACTATATAAAAATTTCATTCATTCAATAATCAACCAATCTCTCAGCCTGAGCTCACATCACACCACCCGTACTTCCCCACACACACAACCACAATCCCTGCCAAAACACCACATGACTAGCACAAAACATAGTATCGAACAGATCCATACACAACCCACAGCCACACCAAATATAAAGGTGTATTAATATATTATCTAAAATATCTGTTAATTTCACTTTCATAATTCATGGGTGATCACAAACTTTGTTTAATCCTAGGGGGTCCATTTATTCAATTGGGTATATGCGATTGATGGATTAATATTTATAGTAAATTATCCAAAATCCACAATAGTATGAAAACAATTAAAACCAAAATACATTTTTTTTAAAGGCTTAGATCCCATACAGGTCACATAATGAGAGAAATATAACAGGTAACACAAAAATGATCATTAAAATATTATAAGCCTGTTATCATAAGAATTTGATTATATTTTATATCATCATATTTCCCCTTTATGATTTTTCATTAAATATTGGATTCATCTAATTTTGAAAATGATTCATCATTAACCCACACCTCATGATAAAAAAGAACTATGGACAATGTAAATATCTACATAGAATAATAGATGATGAAAAATTCCTCCATGGGTCAAAAACATGGGGTCACATGAGTAGTAAGAAAAACTCCAGGGGAAAATTGAATAGCCTACTATAGTACATGTGCACAACTCTTCAGGGGAGAATGGTTCATAGTTCCCCAAAAGAAAACTAAAGGGGTCAATGGATGGGTGGATCTAGGATTTAGAAAATCCTTCTCCTATATCAACAAAAGGAAATGGTTCCAAGGGGAAATAAAGTCAGATCATGTTTAAGGCCACACAGTTTTTCCGTTTCAGAGCCTCAGGAGAATTATGATATTAAATATATAATTAATATTCTTTGAAATTCCTTTATAAATTCTGAAACAAGATTTTAAAATCTATTTATGTCAAATAAAATGTAGGAGGGCTGAAATAGTGTAACGCCCCGACCCCAGCTACCCAGAGTCGGTGCATTACTTTGTAACATTGGCATGATCACAAAAGATCAAGTCTCGAAAGACCGATTAGTTTAGTAGCCTTGGAAACACTAGATACATTCGTAAACGTTACATTACATCATAAAGTGAAAAACTACAATAACAAAGTCGCCATAGTCCACTCTCATATCCTCTTCTGACAATCCTTGCAGGTCATTCATAAAATACTTCTTCACATCCTAGAAAATATTAAAACATTGAAAGGGGTGAGCTCAGATGCTCAGTAAGGATAACAATAATGCGGAAGCTTTCATAAATAAACATAAACATTTAAGGCAATGTGTAACTAAAACAAAATCCTTATTGAACTTGAATATCAACATAATATGGAAAAAGTAAAATGAGATAATGCCATTTACTTCTTCACATGGATATTCTACTAGACGAATAATCACATGAAATATCAATAACCACTTTCATAATGAGGGAATGTATAATGCCGGACATTCTGAAACATTTTGTCAAGGCCTCGGCCAGGACGTCTAAAATGATTAAGGCCTCGGCCAAAACCATAAATCAAATTGGGAAAGGGCCTCGGCCAATTCCACGTCTAGTTGTCTCATGAGACCTACCGATGCATCGAGGAGCTATAGCAGGCTCCACCCGTCACTTATTAAGTCCAGTACATTCCTCATATGAATAGGTTTAAACATATCATAAACAATAACATAATCGTATCACATAAAACATGCACAAAGGAAACATAACATTTCCACATTTCAATCACAAGATATCAATAAAACACATTGATATAATAAAAACGCTTTCAAAACCATTTTCAATACCAAAATAAAAGAAATTTAAAACTTTGTATTTATTTTTCATAAACAAAATGATGGCTTGTAGAGGAAGCCGAAACTCAAATAATGGTCACGGCGGCAGAGAAGTCGTTGGCGCCGCATAAGTACGGAAAGAAAAACATTCCCTTTTTTTTTAGTAAAACTCTTCGTATAAAAAGATTCCTTTTGAATAAGTGTAAAAGTCAAAGGGGTTTATACAGCGTATAAAAGAAAGTTGTGTATAAAACCAAATATGACTCAATGAAAGGATATTGAGACAAAGTCCTTAAAAAGATCATTTTTAAAATAAAATAGATCTATTATGTGTATTCACTATAGGTACACATAAATAACGTAAAAAATACAAAATAGGACATAATAATTTCATGACATAATTTGAAAGTAGGAGATTAACCCAAAGAATGGAAGTTGGGTTAATAAATTCTCTTACAAAGATCATTTATAAATAAAAAAGATCTATTATGTGTATTAACTATAAGTACACATAAAGAAATTACAAATACAAGATAATACATAACAATATCATGACATAATTTGAAAGTAGGAGATTAACCCAAAGAACAGAAATTGGGTTAAGAATTTCCCTTACAAAGATCATTTATAAATAAAAAAGATATATTATGTGTATTAACTATAATTACACATAAAGAAAGTACAAATACAAGATAATACATAACAATATCATGACATAATTTGAAAGTAGGAGATTAACCCAAAGAACAGAAATTGGGTTAAGAATTTCCCTTACCTCGTGTCTGACTTGACTCAACCGTTCTTTAACCTCCTGAATAATAAACTAGAGTTAATATATACCTTATTAAGAACCATTTTTAATTTCATTATCCTTTTTATATCACTTATTACAATGTTTTGAACATTATGTAATTATTTAAGTTAATAAGGGTCGTTTTGTCGATCTTTGGTACTTGAGTCAACAATAAACTTCTTATAATTACAAGGTGTTCATGTGGTAGAATATCCATTATCTCCAGAATTATATTCATGATTTAGATGTCATATATATCATATATATCCAGTATATACATTCATTTATAATATTACGTAACATTTAGAGGTAAGAAATGAAATGCACCGTTCATGGAGACGGTAAGCCGTACGTACGCATGAACGCTACTTTCATTTCTATTTCATATTTAATGGAATGAAATCATAATGATATAAAGGTATAATATAGTGTATAATACCATTTAATCCATCCTTTATACATCCCACATATGGCATTAACGATTCAAATCACTTTGAGGGGGCGGTAGTCCGCACTTCCTAAAATGAAATTATCGCGTTTTACCCATAATGGAAATCATAAAGTATGCCATAAATGAGAAATACAGAAGAATAAGTAAAACATAAACATATTATATATCATATATAAAAATAGTTACATCTTAATGTCCACCTTTGAAGGTGTTATATGAGTGTTTAACAATCATCGTTTCGTGAGACAGAAATTCGCCATCCACAGAAACCGTATGTTCATTAACCATTAGATGTAGGTGTCTGTAAGTGTAGCTCAAATCCTTATTATAACAACATCCTAGTATATTGAGGATATTTGTGTTGTTACAAAAGAAATGAATAAAAAGAGTTTAGTGGGTTGGAGAAGAAAAATAAAACAAAACAACATTAGAGAAGACATTACCTCAAAATCGGGTAACTCTTTTTGATTTGATCCAAAGGCTTCCTTGGGAAGAGTTCTGCTCAAAGTTAGGCTTCTAGGAGTAATAGGGGGAAGTTGGGAGAGTATTTGGGTATAGGTTGGCCGAGCCAAATGGATTGAAAGTGTAAATGAGGTGGGAGAGTTGGGGGCCTTTTATAAGTGGAGAGGAGGGGCTCTTTTGGAAAGATTGAAATGTTACATTATTACACAATGATTTTCGGATTCTAAAGGTCCCACACTTGTATAATTAGAGGATAAGGTGATAAGGGTTCGAAATCTCCTCATCCAATAGGCTTTGGACATGTTTATGCCTTGTATTTTACATTATCTTCTCATTTTACTTAAATCGTTAAATAATGAGGTCATCGCTGCATCATCATGATGTCATAAATAATTTAATTTATTTAATGTCTAAAAATTTTAAAAAAAATACTATGATGTAGTAAATCTTCTTAGATTTCTAATGAATATTTATAATCAAAATTTTGACTTGTTTAACCCCACTTAAAAACTGTTTTAGTAAAACAACTCATGTTTGTGTCAATTTAATTTTAACATTAAATAAATATATATTAATGTCATTTTCCAACCAAAGTGGCTCAATGGGGTCCCCAAGTTGACCCATGGGTTGTCTTGGTCGGCCATGACTCATCCAATAGGAGTAGGACAAGTGTCAAGCTCATCTTATATTATTAAAACATTATTTTTACCTTAAACTACACTAATTACCTCTAATCGCGATTAAGAACTTAAAAGTTACTATTCACCAAAAAATTATTTTAATCTCATTGAACCAGATTTTACTTCTTAATGACAACCATTTATGTCGGATTTTTGAAAATCAAATCACAGAAGTGGTAATATTTCATTTAAATGAAAAATCAGTTATTTAACTACCACTTAGTGGTTTCACTATTCATCAAAAATTGAAGTTTTTCAGAACAATGCCAAAATTTCCCCCTAAGATATAATTGATATTCTGAATTCAAAAATGATGTCTATTTTACAAAATTCCAAACATATAAGTTGCATTAATTAATTTTATAATTAATTCATGTTGTCACAACAAATAGCGTGTTTTTAAGAAACAATTTATATCAAAAGATTGGCAATTGTTTATGTCCAATTTCAATGTTAAATTAATTCTAATGACCACCATTGGATAAAATGGTAAAAATATATTCTAATTATACCTTAAAACCACTAAATAGTATAACTTATCAATATAAATTATTTTGATTAAAAAAGTTGTTTTAAGTATTTTTCACTATTCATAAAAATTTGGAAGTTCTCGGAAAATTACAAAAAATTCAACATAGGCTAATTTCAATATTAGGAATACAAAAATGAAGTCCATTTTGAAATATAAAATTTCTATAAATTTAAAAGGTGGTTATTACTATTCATAATGGCTACTTTGATTAGTCGCGGTGTGTTAGAACTCGAACTTTCATACAATACAAGCTATTGCATTATTGAATGAGAAGCGTATCGTGGATGCTCGGGGTGTTACATTCTCCCCTCATTCAATAAATTGCGTCCTCGCAATTTGAAAATTTTCTTTGAAAATAAAAGGTTGAAAAGAGAAAATACCTTTGTGGAAAACCCACATCGGAAATAAGATTAATAAAATTTAGCCTTAATAAGAGGGGAAGGGAAATGAAAAATTCACCACCCAATTATGATCTCGATTAGGAGAACATTGGTGGCAATTAAAGACATATGATTGGAGGAAAAACGTAAATATTTGTAGGGAGTGATTGAGGTCATCAATCACAATCAACTGTCAAATTGAGGGCCTCAAAGACATCAATCTATGTTGATTTAAAATATCATCAGTTCAACAAGACATAAGGTATTAGGATAACACATTTTTTTGTTTTAATATCCCTTTACTAAAGTTTAAGAATTAATTTATTCATTTAATAATGTAAAGCCCCGACCCTAATTACCTAGAGTCGGTGCATTATTACATAACATTGGCATGATCACAAGAAAGATCAAGTCTCGAAAGACCGATTGGTTTAGTAGCCTTGGAATAACTATATACATCCATAAATTTTTACATTACATCATAAAAAAAACATCTTGTCTTCATATCCCCTCATATTATCCCTGCAGGTCATTCATAAATTACTTCTTCATAATCCTGGGAAAAATAAAACATTGAAAGGGGTGAGCTCGGATGCTCAGTAAGGATAACATTATAGCAGAAGCTTTCAAAAATAAGCATAAACACTTAAGGCAATCTTAAACTAAAACAAAAGCCTTTTAAATTTGAACTTCAGCATAAAATGGCAAAGGTAGAATGAAATAATGCCATGTAATTACTCACATGGATATTCTACTAGTCGAATGATCACATGCAATATCAATAACCACTTTCATAATGATGGAATGCATAATGCCAGACTATCATAACCACATAGCCAAGGCCTCGTGCCAAGACTACAAATAAGATTTTTCCAAGGCCTTGTGCCAAGACACTAGTTTGTCTCATGAGACCTACCGATGCATCGAGGAGCTATAGTGGGCTCCACTCGTCACTTATTAAGTCCAATTCATTCCTCATATGAATAGGTTTAAACATAACATAAACATTCATATTAAAACTAGCATACGAAATGTCAATACTTCTACCACAAACCATGAATGGTATAAAAATAGCACATCCACGGTCAAACATAACTCATTCGATACAATATGGAAGATATTATTGTATCACATTAACCTCAATCAAGAATAATGAAGGATGTTGACATAGATGAAAATAATCATCAAAACTATTTGAGAGAAATATCTCCCTTTTCTTGAAAACATTTAAAAGTCACACTATTTGTCAAGAAGCCATTTAAAAATAGATTTTTGAATCAAAGTGTCCCATACCACTTTGAAACTTTTTAAAGGAGTTTTAATTTGTAAAATTTAATGTCCATATAAATAAATCCTTAAAACCATTTTTTTAAAACATGGACATTAATGAGAAAGATTTAGATGAATAAGTCTTTAAATCATTTTAAAAATGGTATTTTAGTTAGAGATTCCAACCAAAAGAGACACTTGAATACAAATAATTGTGGTAATCAAAACTTTGTAATATCATGAGAATAACTGGATTCATGATATACTATATCAAAGTACATTATATACACCACATAAAAGTGATTTGGTGTATATCAACAAAGAAGTCTCAATGGAATGTAAATTGAGATGAAATCTCTTGTAAAGGTTGTATCCTTAGGTTAAGGATAAATCAACGACATAATTATGTGTGACAAATATAAATACACTAAATATGATTGGATATTCAGTGTAAATCAATCAAAGTATATTCACACATATTTTTGTAAAAACAATACCAACGAATTGGATGTTTAACTCAACAAATGGAGAATGAGTTAAAATTACTCTTATCAAATTCATATCAATGACTTGAGAATTATCAATGGAGTGATTATGTGTATCAAACTTATATCCACAGGAAGGGGAGTGGAAATTATGACATAATCAAATGAATAGTGATTCCACACATAATCTTGGGGTAATATAATCAATGAAATATGCGTAAAGCCAAATGAGTGGAAATCGAAATCTCAAATTCCCTTATCGATTAGGTAACTTTCGAAACATACACCCATGAAAGAAGTATCATACCATGATGATGTAAATACCCATAAATTAAATTATATTACACAATGAATACAATCATGGGTAGTACACATACACCACATGCAATAATTAAGTGGTGAACAATGGAATTCTCACGAAATTAAAAGTGAGATTAGAAAATCCCTTACTTTGTACTTTTTCCTTGGTCGATGGTAGGTTTACCTCCTGTATAATGGTGAAATAATTGTTATTTAATAATACAAGAATCATTTACTTTAATATGATATCATATATGATCTTTTAACATTGATTTGTTAATAATATCTTAGAATTATCGTCATTTCGGGTGATAATCGATTCGTTCTTCTTAAATGTTTGGTTACATAAGACATGTTTGTAATGGATAGATTATATCTTATTCATAATCAGAATGATATTAACATTATTTTTAACCCTAAAATGAGAATAAGACTTGAATGGATACGATGGAGGATGGATCTCACCGTGTTCGTGGAGACGGTAGTCCGTACGTACGCACGAACGCTACTTCCATTTAATTTTTCATTTTAAAAGAATTGAGTCCAAATGATACATAGGTATATTATTATTCCAGTATAATATAATATTTTATATATGTTACTTATGTTCATTAATACCATTCTTTATACGTTCCATGTGTGGTATGAACGAGTCATATCATTTTAAGGGGGCGGTAGTCCGCACTTCCTCAAATGAAATTATCGTATGTATATACAACATGAAATGAATAATGGTATGAAATAAAATGGAATTACAGAAGCTTATATATAAAATATGTATCATTAATATCACACTTAATTACAGTGCCATCATAATGGCCACCATGAGAGGCGGTAAGATGTATTTGAACAATCATCGTTTCGTGAGGCGTTAGTTTGCCATTCACAGAAACATTATTTTCATCATCCATTAGATAGAGGTGTGTGTATGTGTAGTTAGAATCCTTCTTATAAAAACATAATAGTATATTGAGGATACTTTTTTTGTTACAAAAGAAAGTAAATAAAAAGAGTTTGGGGGTTGGAGAAGCAAATTAAATGAAAATAATTTAAGGGAAATCGTTACCTTTAATTTAGGTAACTCACTTTGGTTGGAACCAAAGTACTTCTTGAAATGCTTTCTTCCTAAGGGTAAGCTTCAAGGAGGAGTAGAGGGATGTGGGGAGATTATTTGGGCAGGGTTTGGACGAGCCAAGTGGCTTGAGAGGTGTGAGGAATGAGTATAAATGGTCTCCTTTTATAAGGGAGAGGAGGGGCTCTTTAGGAAAGAGTGAAAGTATTACTTTATAATATAATTATATTCGGTTTATAATGGTCCAAAAATCATTGAGGTCGAAGATAAAATGACTAATATTCTAAATAACATCAACCAATAAGAATTGTACAGGTTTTAGATAATATTTTAATCATTATAATCTTATTTATTTAAATGATTTATTAATGAGGTAAACATTTCATCATTATTGTGTCATTAATAATTTAAATTATTTGATGTCTAAAAATTATAAATAAAATATAATTATGTAGGAAATCTTTTTATCTTTCTAATGAATATTTATAATCTAAAATACAACATGTATAACCCTATGTAAAAATTGTTCTTCTAAAAGATGTAAGCTTATGCCATTTTTATTTTTATTTTAACTTTATTAATATAATGTGTCCCTACCACATAAAAGTGGCTCCAAGGGGTCCCCAAATCGACCCAAGGATGCCCATGGTCGGTTATGTGTCCACCAATAAGGTTAGGACACGTTTTAGGGTAATTTTGTATTATTATAATATTATTTTTTAACCCTTATTTACCGGATTTACCCTTAACCATGGTAAATAAAATATTTACCGCAGTAATTATTCAAAATGTCTAAAAATAAAAGTTACCTATTTACACAATTTGGACATCCTGATTACAAATATGGAATCCATTTTTCTAAATTCAAAACACAGAAGTGGCAGAAATTAATTTAAAATTAATTCCCGCTGTCAAAACAAAAAGCGTGTTTTTAAGAGATAATAACTATCAAAAGATTGACACTTGTTTATGTTCGGTTTAATTGTAAAATTATGTCCAATGACCAACATTATATTAAGTGGTAAAAATATATTCTAAATATACTTTAAAACCACTCAAATTCACAATTTATCACTATTAATTATTTTGATTAAAAAAGTTGTTTTTAATTAAAATTTAGTAATTTTCACTATTCATCAAAATATAAAAGTTATCCGAAAAGTACCAAAATTTCACCCTAGGATAATTTTGATATTCCGAATCCAAAAATGAAGTCCATTTTGAAATATAAAATATATATGATTTCAGAAAGTAGGTATTACTATTCACAACGGCTAGTTTAATTAGTTGTGGTGTGTGTTAGAACTCGAGGTTGCGTACAACACACGCTATCGCATTATTCGAAGGGAAACGTACCATGGAAGCTTGGGGTGTTACATTCTCCCCTCCTTCAATAAATTGCGTCCTCGCAATTTTTTAAAATTTTGCTTGGGAATATAATGGAAAGTCCCACATCGGAAAAGAGTCAATAAAACTATCACTTTAAAAGAAAGAAAGAGAGGTATAAGGGTCATCCAAGATAACCCATACTAGGATTCCATGTAAGAAAACATGGATATGGATGATAAACTAAGTGTCAAGTTCTGATGGAGAGGGATTGTAATCATGATGAGGAGAAAGTTAACAATGTGAAAACCACAAACTTGTGTTGGGACAAACGACCATTAGTCTCCTAGTAGGAAAGTAAACGGACAACATTTTTTTTAAGTTACATTACATAAGGAAGAGGAATTAATTTATGATATTGAATAAGAACATTATGAGATATACTTAAATTTTAAGTAGATTTTTTTTCTTTAATAAATTTCCACCACTAACTCAATTTTTTCTTTTTAAACAATGAGTATTCAAGAAGACTTGGTCACACTGGAAGAGCTAGAATAAACTTCTATAGAATCACATGATCCATGTAGGATAAACCATATATTTACATTGTCTTTGAAGATTAATCAAAACCAAAATGGTTAGTGAATGATCTAATGATCCCCCAAAAGGATATTCATTGAGATAAATAGGCACTAATCTTAATTTCTAAAAATAAACCAACAATACCCCAAAGTTAAATAAATACCATTCAATAATCAATTGTCCTTAAAATCCTTCCATATAATCCAAAGTAATATTTAAACCCAAATAATTAAATAATTCGATTATGTAGCTCCCATGTTAAATTGTATCTCCAAATGAAAGTCACATACTCAAAAGTAATTAACCTAATCACATATTCTCTATTATAGGTTAATCATTTCCATAAATAACCCAAATCACTATAAATCCACAATAAAAACATAGATAAAAATCTACCATTAATCCTCAAATGAAACCCCATAGTATTCTATTTTCCTTGTCCATATAGTGTTCCCAACAAATCGAACATCTTCCAAAATAATATTTATCACTTATGCACCAAATCATTTTCCTATACCAAGGGTATTTATTTGATAAGAAATAAGAACCCAAACCCAAATTAACTTATTATTGATCAATAAAATCATTTAACTAAAAAAAATAGTCACACTAACCAGGGACTTCACGTAGTCCAGTGGTAGGCGATAAATCCCAATCGCACTTTGGTTGTGGGTTCGATCCCCACAGCTTTGTCCGACGTGATGGGTTGTCACGCGGTCTACGTGTTGTCCTTTTTCAAAAACTATATCTTATAATATTACCAAAATGAGATAAATTCCTCAAAATAACATAATTTAACCACAAATGGTATATCATACCTTGCATTTTCATCCCAAATTATAATAACTTATAATTTCCTCAAACCCAATGATCATATAAGACCAAATGGTTATTTATAATTATATCCACAACAGAAAAGATAATTCTTCCTCAGATATCATTTTCACATGATAAATTGCAGGTTTACACATACAAGAGAAAATTATTCCAAAGTAATCCCATAAATAAAGAGCACTAACACTTTTAAACATTTCACCATCCATTTATTTCCACATAGGTTCTTCATCATATGTTCCTCGGGTTCCCACATTGCCTCTTCCATCTTATGATTTCTCCATAGATCTTTTACCAGACAAGTCATCTGTTTCTCAACACTTGATCTTCGGTATGAAGAATTCTGATAGGATCTCCACAATAAGATAGATCGAGTTCCAGTTATAATTCTTCATAGGTGAGTACATGCATTGGGTCAGGCATGTATTTTGTCACTAGAGATATGTGGATCACAACATGAACTCTGGAGAGACTAGGCGGATTTGCCTTTTGGTAGAATGCGTTCATGTGTCACAATGGTACCTCAGGAATTTTTCAAAATCATCTACTTCCTTTACCCAAAAACTCCACATCCATTTTGGATTATATCGATGGAAGCATCGATGCATCATAAAAAAATAGGTATTTCTTATATATAATTTTGAGGCATCGTCTTTAACATGTTTTTTTTTGAAAAATTCTCACTGATTCATCTTCAAATATTTCAAAATAAGGTTTTGGTAAATCAGTTTTTGTATATCCCAAAAGATATAAATATATAATTTGATACATATAGGCTGCTCGAAGATCTCCCTCTTCTGCAGCATCTAGAAAATCATTTAGTGCATCGTAATTTTGAGATAATGTGAATAATTTGAAAAGACCCTGATGGTATTTCCCACACTTAGCGTGGTAATAAAGTTGAGAGCGCAACATTATCCTATAGTCGGTACTTGTTCCTTGAATGAATCGTGCAATGATAGAGGTATTGGATGTCTCATAAAGTTGTTTGCATGTAACTTGGACATTTGAAAAAGGTTCAACATCGTCTGCACATGACTTCTGGATAATAATTGTAAGTAGTTCTTCAGGAAGAGAGAGAAGAGTTGTTCGTGATCTTGCTCCCTCCATGTTTCAACTAACAAAAGAAAATACAATTAGGGTTTTTGAATACTTATCTAATAAGAATGTAAAAAAATAGACATAATAGGATAATCTTGTAATTGAACAATATATCCTAACTTGGGGTACCCTATGTTAAAATCTAGGTTATCCACTATCTATTTGCCGACATATATTCTTAGGGGCATTTTTTTGTATTCCCTTAATAATGGTTTATACTAATCTTGTGAATTTACCAAAGCATATCCCCCGGGAGTGTCGTAACCAAGAGTGCAGCAAGGCCCGTTGTCGTGCACCAGTTCCCTTTCGAGTCTAGCTCAAAGTGGTGTTTTCGGGTTTTACCCCTAGTTACATCTGTGTCAGAGCCACCTCTACCTGCTCATATCCAGACAGGGATGTATTGTTCGGAAAACTCACAAAATCTTCTACAGTACCAAAATTCTAGGAAGTTCTTCTATAATAATCCTCAAATTTCATCTTAGGTCTACGTGCTCTAATCAGAGTTTATCTAAATCTAGCTTCCAAGGTTTGTACTAAACTTCCTCTGATACCAACTGTAATGCCCCGACCCTAATTACCTAGAGTCGGTGCATTATTACATAACATTGGCATGATCACAAGAAAGATCAAGTCTCGAAAGACCGATTGGTTTAGTAGCCTTGGAATAACTAGATACATCCATAAATTTTTACATTACATCATAAAAAAAAACATCTTGTCTTCATATCCCCTCATACTATCCCTGCAGGTCATTCATAAATTACTTCTTCATAATCCTGGGAAAAATAAAACATTGAAAGGGGTGAGCTCGGATGCTCAGTAAGGATAACATTATAGCAGAAGCTTTCAAAAATAAGAATAAACACTTAAGGAAATCTATAACTAAAACAAAAGCCTTTCAAATTTGAACTTCAGCATAAAATGGAAAAGGTAGAATGAAATAATGTCATTTACTTACTCACATGGATATTCTACTAGTCGAATGATCACATGAAATATCAATAACCACTTTCATAATGATGGAATGCATAATTCCAGACTATCATAACCACATAGCCAAGGCCTCGTGCCAAGACTACAAATAAGATTTTGCCAAGGCCTTGTGCCAAGACACTAGTTTGTCTCATGAGACCTACCGATGCATCGAGGAGCTATAGCGGGCTCCACCCGTCACTTATTAAGTCCAATTCATTCCTCATATGAATAGGTTTAAACATAACATAAACATTCTTATTAAAACTAGCATACGAAATGTCAATACTTCTACCACAACCATGAATGGTATAAAAATAGCACATCCACAGTCAAACATAACTCATTCGATACAATATGGAAGATATTATTGTATCACATTAACCTCAATCAAGAATAATGAAGGATGTTGACATAGATGAAAATAATCATCAAAACTATTTGAGAGAAATATCTCCCTTTTCTTGAAAACATTTAAAAGTCACACTATTTGTCAAGAAGCCATTTAAAAATAGATCTTTGAATAAAAGTGTCCCATACCACTTTGAAACTTTTTAAAAGGAGTTTTAATTTGTAAACTTTAATGTCCATATAAATAAATCCTTAAAACCATTTTTTTAAAACATGGACATTAATGAGAAATATTTAGATGAAAAAGTCTTTAAATCATTTTAAAAATGGTATTTTAGTTAGAGATTCCAACCAAAAGAGACACGTGAATACAAATAATTGTGGTAATCAAAACATTGTAATATCATGAGAATAAATGGATTCATGATATACTATGTCAAAGTACATTATATACACCACATAAAAGTGATTTGGTGTATATCAACAAAGAAGTCTCAATGGAATGTAAATTGAGATGAAATCTCTTGTAAAGGTTGTATCCTTAGGTTAAGGATAAATCAACGACATAATTATGTGTGACAAATATAAATACACTAAATATGATTGGATATTCAGTGTAAATCAATCAAAGGATATTCACACATATTTTTGTAAAAACAATACCAACGAATTGGATGTTTAACTCAACAAATGGAGAATGAGTTAAAATTACTCTTATCAAATTCATATCAATGACTTGAGAATTATCAATGGAGTGATTATGTGTATAAAACTTATATCCACAGGAAGGGGAGTGGAAATTATTACATAATAAAATGAATAGTGATTCCACACATAATCTTGGGGCAATATAATCAATGAAATATGCGTAAAGCCAAATGAGTGGAAATCGAAATCTCAAATTCCCTTATCGATTAGGTAACTTTCGAAACACACACCCATGAAAGAATTATCATAAAAAGATGATGTAAATACCCATAAATTAAATTATATTACACAATGAATACAATCATGGGCAGTACACATACACCACATGCAATAATTAAGTGGTGAACAATGGAATTCTCGCGAAATTAGAAGTGAGATTAGAAAATCCCTTACTTTGTACTTTTTCCTTGGTCGATGGTAGGTTTAACTCCTGTATAATGGTGAAATAATTGTTATTGAATAATAAAAGAATCATTTACTTTAATATGATATCATATATGATCTTTTAACATTGATTTGTTAATAATATCTTAGAATTATCGTCATTTCGGGTGATAATCGATTCGTTCTTCTTAAATGTCTGGTTACATAAGACATGTTTGTAATGGATAGATTATATCTTATTTATAATCAGAATGATATTAACATTATTTTTAACCCTAAAATGAGAATAATACTTGAATGGATACGATGGAGGATGGATCTCACCGTGTTCGTGGAGACGGTAGTCCGTACGTACGCAAGAACGCTACTTCCATTTAATTTTTCATTTTAAAAGAATTGAGTCCAAATGATACATAGGTATATTATTATTCCAGTATAATATAATATTTTATATATGTTGCTTATGTTCATTAATACCATTCTCTATACGTTCCATGTGTGGTATGAACGAGTCATATCATTTTAAGGGGGCAGTAGTCCGCACTTCCTCAAATGAAATTATCGTATGTATATAAAACATGAAACGAATAATGGTATGAAATAAAATGGAATTACAGAAGCTTATATATAAAATATGTATCATTAATATCACACTTAATTACAGTGCCATCATAATGGCCACCATGAGAGGCGGTAAGATGTATTTGAACAATCATCGTTTCGTGAGGCGTTAGTTTTCCATTCACAGAAACATTATGTTCATCATCCATTAGATGGAGGTGTTTTTATGTGTAGTTCGAATCCTTCTTATAAAAACATACTAGTATATTGAGGATACTTTTGTTGTTACAAAAGAAAGTAAATAAAAAGAGTTTGGGGGTTGGAGAAGCAAATTAAATGAAAATAATTTAAGGGAAATCGTTACCTTTAATTTAGGTAACTCACTTTGGTTGGAACCAAAGGACTTCTTGAAATGCTTTATGCCTAAGGGGAAGATTCAAGGAGGAGGAGAGGGATGTGGGGAGATTATTTGGGCAGGGTTTGGACGAGCCAAGTGGCTTGAGAGGTGTGAGGATTGAGTAGAAGTGGTCTCCTTTTATAAGAGAGAGGAGGGGCTCTTTAGGAAAGAGTGAAAGTATTACTTTATAATATAATTATATTCGGTTTATAATGGTCCAAAAATCATTGAGGTCGACGATAAGATGACTAATATTCTAAATAACATCAACCAATAAGAATTGTACAGGTTTTAGATAATATTTTAATCATTATAATCTTATTTATTTAAATGATTTTTTAATGAGGTAAACATTTCATCATTATTGTGTCATTAATAATTTAAATTATTTGATGTCCAAAAATTATAAATAAAATATCATTATTTATTAAATCTTTTTATCTTTCTAATGAATATTTATAATCGAAAATCCAACATGTATAAACTTATGTAAAAATTGTTCTTCTAAAAGATGTAAGCTTATGCCATTTTTATTTTTATTTTAACTTTATTAATATAATGTGTCCCTACCACATACAAGTGGCTCCAAGGGGTCCTCAAATCGACCCAAGGATGCCCATGGTCGGGTATGTGTCCACCAATAAGGTTAGGACACGTTTTAGGGTAATTTGGTATTATTATAATATTATTTTTTAACCCTTATTTACCGGATTTACCCTTAACCATGGTAAATAAAATATTTACCGCAGTAATTATTCAAAATGTCTAAAAATAAAAGTTACCTATTTACACAATTTAGACATCCTGATTCCAAATATGGAATCCATTTTTCTAAATTCAAAACACAGAATTGGCAGAAATTAATTTAAAATTAATTCCCGCTGTCAAAACAAAAAGCGTGTTTTTAAGAGATAATAACTATCAGAAGATTGACACTTGTTTATGTTCGGTTTAATTGTAAAATTATGTCCAATGACCAATATTATATTAAGTGGTAAAAATATATTCTAAATATACTTTAAAACCACTAAAATTCACAATTTATCACTATTAATTATTTTGATTAAAAAAGTTGTTTTTAATTAAAATTTAGTAATTTTCACTATTCATCAAAATATAAAAGTTATCAGAAAAGTACCAAAATTTCACCCTAGGCTAATTTCGATATTCCGAATCCAAAAATGAAGTCCATTTTGAAATATAAAATATATATGATTTCAAAAAGTAGGTATTACTATTCACAACGGCTAGTTTAATTAGTTGTGGTGTGTGTTAGAACTCGAGGTTGCGTACAACACACGCTATCGCATTATTCGAAGGGAAACGTACCGTGGAAGCTTGTAGTGTTACAAATAAGAGATAGGTATATATATATTTATGCTTGACAATTAGTGTTTCAACCTTCAACTCATCTTTCACTCAAAAAGATAATAGAACTCAAAATTATTATACTTATCCTAATTGTATAAGGTTCCAAATGTTAACACAAACCATTTAGATTAGTAAAATTATATTGTAACAACTAGGGACTTCCTGTAGGCTAGTGGAATGGAATAAAGGCTTGTCGCACTATGGTTGTGGGTTCGATTCCTGCAGCTTTGTCCGACGCGACGGGTTATTCCCCACCCTGCAGGTTGTCCTTTTCCTAAAACTATAGTATTATAATATTCCAAAAATAATCTTCAGAAATGCTTTAACCTTAAACAATACTATCCATGGTTCAACTTAATCCATTCCAACCTTAATAGTTATCCAAAATACCTCCTCCCAGACTTTCTCTAAAAGGTCTCTAAATTCCTAAATCAATTGTAACATCAGATTCCCCAATCAAAGAAAAGTTTCTCTTATTGTCACATACTAAAAATATGATTACCTTAATCATATTAAAACCTTACTGAAATCAACAAGTACTGCAGTACAATCCTTATATATATATCACATTATTCTAATAACCAGAATATAATCCATGAGTCCAAAAGCACCAATACATTAGTTATTCTGCTTCAACTATAGTAACAGCATAAGATTGTCCTTGATCCCTTGGCCTTTTCTGAGGTAAGTTTCCCTGACGCTTAGGACATTCATTTGCATAATGACTCATTTCTCTAAAATTGTAGCATTCAACTTTGACAGCCTCTTTCTTTCCCTTGCAATCACGAGCCTGGTGACCCTTTTCTCCACATTTATAACAAACTCCCATTCCTTTTAGGCAAGTACCAGGGTGATTCTTCCCACAATTATCACATAATGGAAAATCCTTCTTTCCCTTTTTCCCTTTATCTGTCTCTTGTTCCACCGTTCTCTTCTTCTCTTGCTTTACATTGTTGTCATAAGACTTAGAGAATTCCTTTTCTGTCTTGATAGCACACGAGACAATATCTTCGTATGATGAGAAGGATTGTGATACCAAAGCGCGACGGAGAAATGGTTTTAACCCATCAAAGAAACGATCAATATTACTCCTTGGGTTACGTATATAATCGGCAGCATGCCTCGCTAACCTTGTAAAGTTAGCCTCATACTTTGCAACATTCTCATCCTCCTTCTGCCTCAAACTCAGAAATTGCCTTTCCATATCTGCTCGATGGTCACGAGGAAAGTATTTTTCTAAGAAAAGCTCTTTTAACTCCCTCCATTCCATATTCGATACGTCATCATATTCCTTTGTGTTTCGAATCAGCGACCACCACTTATCGGCATCTCCAGTGAGGCGGTAAACTGCCATGACAACCTTCTCCCTTTCACTACTACCCAAGGCATGGAATATTTTCTCTAAGGAATTTATCCATTGCTCATCTACTATAGGATTTGTACTCCCATTGAAGGTTGGTGGTTGTTGCCTCATGAATCGATCTAGCATTGATCCTCTACATTGCGGATCAGGGTGCTCCATACGAGTAAGGTTATTATTCATAACCTGAGTGAGTTGTCCCAGTATGGTAATAAGTTGATCAGCACCAGTTATATCTCCAGATCCACAACAATTATCTTGAGCAGGAGGGCAATCCCTACATGGAGTTCGTGCATTGATACGGTTTCCATTCCTTCCACTAGGCGCCATTTCTAAACAATGGCATAAACTAGATTAGTTTATGAATCAAAATACATAATTCCATACTTTTTAAACACTTTAAATAAATTGAACTATTTATGGATATAATCCATAATCATAAAAAGAAATGTTTTCTTTGAGGAAGTATGTACTCATAACCCTTCATAGTGGTTTTTAAATAAAATGAGAATTATCCTAAGAATATCCCCCGGGAGTGTCGTAACCAAGAGTGCAGCAAGGCCCGTTGTCGTGCACCAGTTCCCGTTCGAGTCCAGCTCAAAGCGGTGTTTTCGGGTTTTACCCCTAGGTATATTTGTGCCAGAGCCGCCACTACCTGCTCGTATCCAGACAGGGATGTATTGCTCGGAAAACTCATACCATCTCTATAATACCAAAATTCTAGGAAGTTCTTCTATACTAATCCTCAAAGTCTATCTTTGGGCTATGTGCTCTAATCAGAGTTTATTTAAATCTAGCTTCCAAGGTTAGTACTAAACTGCCTCTGATACCAACTGTAACGCCCCGACCCCAGCTACCCAGAGTCAGTGCATTACTTTGTAACATTGGAATGATCACAAAAGATCAAGTCTCGAAAGAACGATTAGTTTAGTAGCCTTGGAAACACTAGATACATTCGTAAACGTTACTTTACATCATAAAGTGAAAAACTACAATAACAAAGTTGCCATAGTCCACTCTCATATCCTCTTCTGACAATCCCTGTAGGTCATTCATAAAATACTTCTTCACATCCTGGAAAATATTAAAACATTGAAAGGGGTGAGCTCAGATTCTCAGTAAGGATAACAATAATGCGGAAGCTTTTATAAATAAACATAAACATTTAAGGCAATGTGTAACTAAAACAAAAGCCTTATTGAACTTGAACATCAACATAATATGGCAAAAGTAAAATGAGATAATGTCATTTACTTCTTCACATGGATATTCTACTAGACGAATAATCACATGAAATATCAATAACCACTTTCATAATGAGGGAATGTATAATGTCGGATATTCTGAAACATTTTTTCAAGGCCTCGGCCAAGACGTCTAAAATGATTAAGGCCTCGGCCAAAACCATAAATCAAATTGGGAAAGGGCCTCGTCCAATTCCACGTCTAGTTGTCTCATGAGACCTACCGATGCATCGAGGAGCTATAGCGGGCTCCACCCGTCACTTATTAAGTCCAGTACATTCCTCATATGAATAGGTTTAAACATATCATAAACAATAACATAATCGTATCACATAAAACATGCACAAAGGAAACATAACATTTCCACATTTCAATCAAAAGATATCAATAAAACACATTGATATAATAAAAACGCTTTCAAAACCATTTTCAATACCAAAATAAAAGAAATTTAAAACTTTGTATTTATTTTTCATAAAAAAATGATGGCTTGTAGAGGAAGCCGAAACTCAAATAATGGTCACGGCGGCAGAGAAGTCGTTGTCGCCGCATAAGTACGGAAAGAAAAACATTCCCTTTTTTTTGTTTAGTAAAACTCTTCGTATAAAAAGATTCCTTTTGAATAAGCGTAAAAGTCAAAGGGGTTTATACAGCGTATAAAAGAAAGTTGTGTATAAAACCAAATATGCCTCAATGAAAGGAGATTGAGACAAAGTCCTTAAAAAGATCATTTTTAAAATAAAATAGATCTATTATGTGTATTCACTATAGGTACACATAAATAACGTAAAAAATACAAAATAGGACATAATAATATCATGACATAATTTGAAAGTAGGAGATTAACCCAAAGAATGGAAGTTGGGTTAAGAAATTCCCTTACAAAGATCATTTATAAATAAAATAGATCTATTATGTGTATTAACTATAAGTACACATAAAGAAAGTACAAATACAAGATAATACATAAAAATATCATGACATAATTTGAAATTAGGAGATTAACCCAAAGAACAGAAATTGGGTTAAGAATTTCCCTTATAAAGATCATTTATAAATAAAATAGATCTATTATGTGTATTAACTATAAGTACACATAAAGAAAGTACAAATACAAGATAATACATAACAATATCATGACATAATTTGAAAGTAGGAGATTAACCCAAAGAACAGAAATTGGGTTAAGAATTTCCCTTACCTCGTGTCTGACTTGACTCAACCGTTCTTTAACCTCCTGAATAATAAACTAGAGATAATATATACCTTATTAAGAACCATTTTTAATTTCATTATCCTTTTTATATCACTTATTACAATGTTTTGAACATAATGTAATTATTTAAGTTAATAACGGTCGTTTTGTCGATCTTTGGTACTTGAGTCAACAATAAACTTCTTATAATTACAAGGTGTTCATGTGGTAGAATATCCATTATCTCCAGAATTATATTCATGATTTAGATGTCATATATATCATATATATCCAGTATATACATTCATTTATAATATTACGTAACATTTAGAGGTAAGAAATGAAATGCACCGTTCATGGAGACGGTAAGCCGTACGTACGCATGAACGCTACTTTCATTTCTATTTCGTATTTAATGGAATGAAATCATAATGATATAAAGGTATAATATAGTGTATAATACCATTTACTCCATCCTTTATACATCCCACATATGGCATTAACGATTCAAATCACTTTGAGGGGGCGGTAGTCCGCACTTCCTAAAATGAAATTATCGCGTTTTACCCATAATGGAAATCATAAAGTATGCCATAAATAAGAAATACAGAAGCATAAGTAAAACATAAACATATTATATATCATATATAAAAATAGTTACATCTTAATGGCCACCTTTGAAGGTGTTATATGAGTGTTGAACAATCATCGTTTCGTGAGGCAGAAATTCGCCATCCACAGAAACCGTATGTTCTTTAACCATTAGATGTAGGTGTGTGTAAGTGTTGCTCTAATACTTCTTATAAAAACATCCTAGTATATTTAGGATATTGGTTTTGTTACAAAATAAATGAATAAAAAGAGTTTAGGGGGTTGGAGAAGAAAAATAAAACAAAACAACATTAGAGAAGACATTACCTCAAAATCAGGTAACTCTTTTTGATTTGAGCCAAAGGCTTCCTTGGGAAGCGTTCTGCTCAAATTGAGGCTTCTAGGAGTAAGAGGGGGAAGTTGGGAGAGTATTTGGGTAGAGTTTGGCCGAGCCAAATGGCTTGAAAGTGTAAATGAGGTGGGAGAGGTGGGGTCCTTTTATAAGTGGAGAGGAGGGGCTCTTTTGGAAAGATTGAAATGTTACATTATTACACAACGCTTTTCGGATTCTAAAGGTCCCACACTTGTATAATTAGAGGATAAGGTGATAAGGGTTCGAAATATCCTCATCCAATAGGCTTTGGACAAGTGTAAGCCTTGGATTTTACATTATCTTCTCATTTTACTTAAATCGTTAAATAATGAGGTCATCGCTGCATCATCATTATGTCATAAATAATTTAATTTATTTATTGTATAAAAATTATAAAAAAAATACTATGATGTAGTAAATCTTTTTATCTTTCTAATGAATATTTATAATCAAAATTTTGACTTGTGTAACCCCACTTAAAAACTGTTTTAGTAAAACAACTCATGTTTGTGTCAATTTAATTTTAACATTAAATAAATATATATTAATGTCATTTTCCAACCAAAGTGGCTCCATGGGGTCCCCAAGTTGACCCATGGGTTTTCTTGGTCGGCCATGACTCATCCAATAGGAGTAGTACAAGTGTCAATCTCATATTATATTATTAAAACATTATTTTTACCTTAAACTACACTAATTACCTCTAATCGCGATTAAGAACTTAAAAGTTACTATTCACCAAAAAATTATTTTAATCTCATTGAACCACATTTTACTTATTAATGACAACCATGTATGTCGGATTTTTGAAAATCAAATCACAGAAGTGGTAATATTTCATTTAAACGAAAAATCAGTTATTTAACTACAACTTAGTGGTTTCACTATTCATCAAAAATTGAAGTTTTTCAGAACAATGCCAAAATTTCTCCCTAAGCTATAATTGATATTCTGAATTCAAAAATTATTTCTATTTTACAAAATTCCAAACATATAAGTTGCATTAATTATTTTTATAATTAATTCCCGCTGTCACAACAAATAGCGTGTTTTTAAGAAACAATTTATATCAAAAGATTGGCAATTGTTTATGTCCAATTTCAATGATAAATTAATTCTAATGACCACCATTGAATAAAATGGTAAAAATATATTATAATTATACCTTAAAACCACTAAATAGTATAACTTCTCACTATAAATTATTTTGATTAAAAAAGTTGTTTTAAGTATTTTTCACTATTCATAAAAATTTGGAAGTTCACGAAAAATTACAAAAACTTCAACATAGGCTAATTTCAATATTAGTAATACAAAAATGAAGTCCATTTTGAAATATAAAATTTCTATAAATTTAAAAGGTGGTTATTACTATTCATAACGGCTACTTTGATTAGTCGCGGTGTGTTAGAACTCGAACTTTCGTACAATACAAGCTATTGCATTATTGAATGAGAAGCGTATCGTGGAAGCTCGGGGTGTTACAAATAGGAAAAACTTGAAATAACTCCCAAGGATGGGTGAGTCCCCGACAGTGAGTCACTAATGCCTGAATCATTGGCGTGAGTCACCAATGTGACTCACCGACATGATTCTACAACAACACTCACTAATGCCACTCACTTACGCCACTCGCTGATGCCACTCACCTACCCCACTCAATGATCCCACTCACTGACGCCACTCATTGACACAACTCACTGACGCCACTCACTGACGCCCGACTTACCGATACCTCGACATATTGATGTCTTCACTCACCAAATTTAATCTACCAATTCCATCATACCAATTCCAACCTACCAATGTTAATCTACCTACCCAACTTAGTGATTCCTGACACACTGATGGAAAAACTTGAAATTTATAAATCTCTTGGAATAAGCCTCAGTCGCCTCCCAGAACACTCCAAACACTAGATTTTGGAAATTTAATAAAAATGGGGTTTTGTAAATTACATTAGGTACATATCAAACTATTTTCACCCCCAAGAATTAAAAACCAAACTCGAAAGAAAGAGGGGTTTGAACAACCACCCCGTAAGATACCTCTCAAGGACAAATCGCCCTTTGTTGTTTGAATGTTAGAGTGAAACCTCAATATCCAAGAACAAATCCTTTGACATATTCTAACCGAAACATCAAAACTATTCTCCAAAAAGCCCCAAATATCATAATATCTGAATTATGTAATTCCATCCCCCATGTCAAAATAATATCCTCTCTTTGACGCACTAACTTTCCCATTTGTGTTTAATCACATCTCAATTAATGTGTTGTGATTAGGAATGCGTTATACCCCTTTTCATAGGTTAGGACTTCATTACACACTACAGAACAAGGAAGCAACCCATCTTATAACAAACAAGGTTAAATTAGTATATAACAAATCAAAATAAAAAACAATAACTAAAAAAACTCTGGGTATTGGGAATGAATTTTGTCTATCGCTCCTAAGTATTCTCTTAAAGGACATGATTCCTCCACAATACACGAACCAAAATAATTGTCCATATACGCATCACCAGCTCTCGGAAATCATGAATCTCTATTGTCCACTCCAAAAACGTTGTATCATCCCTGATATAAATCTCTCCCCAATAAATGACATGGGATTCATCGTGAAGATACCAATGAAGCTAGGAGAAATGAAAGATGTTGTGGATCCTTCTCAATTATGGTGGGAATTCCAACTGGTATGCCATCATACTAACTTACCCCAACACCTCGAATGGTCCAATGAACTTGGGAGAATGTTTCCCCCCTCTACTAAACCTCTTATTCCCACATCAAGGGGAAACCTTCAAGAAGATGTGGTCCCCAAACTCATTCTCCAAGGGCCTTCTCCTATGATCGATATATGACTTCTTTGAGTCCTTTGTTTCCTTCATTGTATCACGGAAAAGAAAAAACTTCTCTATTGAACTCATCACCACGTCTCGACCAAAAAATGTTTCCTCCCAAATATCCATCCATCACGAGTTTGAAAGACACAACCATACATATAAAGCTTCAAATGAAACTATGCCAATGGATGTGTGATATCTATTATAGTAAGGAGACTCTAAAAAGGGAAAATTGCAAACCCAAGACCCACCAAGTCCCAATATTCATGGTTGCATCAAGTCCTCTAATGTTGGGATGGCCCTCTCTGCATGACCATATGTCTAAGGGTGGAAAGAAGTGTTGAGGTGTAACTGAGTACCCAAAAAATGATGTAATCCACTCCAAACTCGTGAGGTAAAATGTGTGACCCAATATGAGACAATTGATCTAGGAACCCCATAATGATGCACCACCGTATCCACACACATCTACACTAAGGCATCCACTACGCTCGACTCCTTGATCATTAACTAGTGAGGTGATTATCTCAACTGATCCACCACTACCTAGATTGCATCACATCCTAACTAATCAATTGGTAATCATGTGATGAAATCTATTAATATTTCATCTCACATTCACATGGGTACATATAAGGTATTCAATAAACCATCGAGAACATAGTGCTCTGCCTTTACTTGCTGGCACACTAATAAAATTTCCACAAAATCTGCCATTGCTCACTTTATCCCGGGCCACCTCAAATATTCCATCAAGACATAGTACATATTGGAATCTCGTGGGTGTAACACTATGGGTGATATATGAAACTCACAAATAAGTCTCTCACGCATCACCACTGGAACAAATAGATTCCCATGGAACAATATCTGATTCTAATGATCCTATGACCATCCCTCTAGAGTATCACCCTAGTCAAAGCAATCATGCATTACCTCTACATCTGAGTCTGCCCAATGAGACTCCTCCAGCTAATGCCTTAGAGATGAAACACCTTCATCTAAAACAAGCAGCATCTTAATCCATCTATTCTTGAATATAATATTAAGGAGACCAACTACTCCATTGCTCCCCAATCATCTACAATTTCTCAAGCCCCTTCTTTATATGTGTTACTGCTCAATGAATCAGCCACAACATTCCCCTTTCCTAAGGTTTAGGAGATATCATATCGTAATACTGGATAAACTCCATCCACCATTTTTGTCCCAAGATCATATCTCACTGCGAATATATGAACCTCAATCTCTTAAGATCTACGAAGACTATAAATTAGTCCCCATTGATGTATGGTTACCACAAATATTGTGCAACCATGACTGCAGCAAGCTTTACACCATGGGTGGAATAGTTACATTCATCTGGATATAATTTCATTTCCCCATAAGAGATCACTGCCCATAACTATATCAACACACAACCAAAAGAAAAAATGTGAAGCATCTCAAATAACATTGAACATCACCCCTTCCTCTGGAAACCTGTTCACTAATGCACCAACCATATTCCCCTTCAAATAGATGAATGAGGCTTGGAACTGCTTTCTCCACATAAAATCATGGCCTTTTCTGGTTTCATCCATCAACATAGCTTATACTCAAGGGAAATTTGGTAGAAACCAATGGTAATATCTTACCAGACTAAGAAAAATGTGAACCTCTACCTCATTAGTTGATTTTTTCATGAAAAAACGTCTTTTACCTTTGATGGTTAAACTACTACAACCGAATGAGACACTACATTTCCAAGAAAGTTGACCTCCTTTGTCATAACCATGAACTTGGACATCTTTCCTTATAGGCCATGGCATCATAGAACTTCTAAGACAGTCATTAGTTTCTCAATATGATCCTCCTATAACTTTGAGGATATCGGGATGTCATCAATGAATACAATTATGAACTTTCCTAGAACTCATGAAAAATGTAGTTCAGAATCTCCAAGAACAAGGATGATTCGTTCATAACAACGAATGAAATAACCACAATCTATATGTTCTTATACCATTACTTGAATGCAGTCTTTGGGATGTCACCCTATTTCACCCTCAACTAGGGATACCTAGAACGAATATCAAACATAGAAAACCAATTTGCAATCCTCCGTGGGTTGTAACGATCATCTTTCCTTTCGTGAGGGTAATGGTTCTTGACAGATACATGATTCAATATCTGGTATACTATACTATTCCTCAGACCAACATCTACCTTCTTCACAACCAAGATTGGAGCACCCCACGAAGACACACTAGGATGGATAAATCCATTCTTCATTAGATCGCCAATCTGGATCTGCAAATCTTGCATCTCAAAGGGTTCCATCTGATAAGGAGCCATCAAAATCAGACTATCACGAGGTTGTAAGTCTATCCCATACTCAATGTCATGTATAGGGGTAAGACTCAAAACCATCTTGGGAAATCATCCAAGATCTTCCTAACAAATATTGATGCCTCCACCATCTCAACATCCACTGATTCCACTAACGTATCTTCCAAAAAATAATGAAAGCGATCCACATGTCGGCTTCACATTAGAAAAATATTCTATCCAATGAAATCCACAAATTTTCCACCCACATATGATAACAAAAAACTTCTCTTGAAGAATACGATTATA
Organism: Viscum album; assembly: GCA_963277665.1. Classification (NCBI taxonomy): domain Eukaryota; kingdom Viridiplantae; phylum Streptophyta; class Magnoliopsida; order Santalales; family Viscaceae; genus Viscum; species Viscum album. The sequence continues at coordinate 1,108,081,292 of OY728140.1, forward strand.
TTACACATTGATTACATCCAGTTGATTCCATGTATAACACCGAATGGATGCATCTGTATCAAAAATAGATCCCCACTGGATAGATGTGTCCCCAACTTCAGTCTACATCCCCCAAAAAAATTAAACAATTTGGTCAAACATCTAACTAATGTTCTTAAAAATAGGGAATTGGAATGTCTCTTAATGTTTGGTCCTAGAGAAAGGGTTTTGCAGGTTTAAACAAAAAAGTGTGAAATTACTAAATAAAATAAGGAGCAAACAATAGTATTAAACACACTGATCATACCTTGAACGATCTATAGACCTACTTAAATTTCTTCCTCCATGGCATGTATCGAACAATGAAAATATACTCTAACCCTTTGATATTTGTTGCCTCCTAGACCACACCTGAGTTTGGGTCCTTATGGGAGTCCCTGAGGTCAGCCTCTTCCTGCTCTGTCTCCCCTCAATGGAGAAAGAGCCAAATGTCCCTACTGCTGTAACCACCTTGGACAAAACTACTATGGAGGCAGGTGGTAAACCTTCCAACCTCCACTATATAGAGCTCAAAATAGGAATATACTCTGATGGTTGTCGTGGACTCCACATGTGAAACACCTTAGTCCCAAAACTACAAGAAAAGGATGAGGACTCGAATGTCAGAATTGAAGCTATTGGGGTTAGATCACCACCTGCCAAAACCTATAAGGCCTTGGTACCTAAGACGTAATGATATAAACCTTTCCCTTAATAGAAATATTTTTGTTCCCTTATCATGGTAGAACTCCTCATGAGTGAATCCTCTCAACCACCTCATCCTTCTTCAGGACCTCTAGATCTGTCGGCAAGCTGAATAGAGTAACTGCGTACTTGAGGGAAAGACGAAGTGCCTCCTCTAAACAACTCCCCCAAGACACCTAACCCGAAATTAGATAAGTGGAAAAGTTAATGAGATCCTAGAACATGATCCCCAACACCCTAACTGACATACTATCCTACTAGAGGGAGAGTATCTCATGTTCCTTCTCTGCCTTTCGAGCTAATGAAATGAATTATTCCCCAACCTCCTTCTCAAAGTCAAGCCAAAGAACATTGGTCACCATTCTCTCCTTGAGGAAAATTATCCACCACTGATTTTATAATCCCCTCATCTAGCTCACTTGCACAGGAACCTGGTACTCTTTCAGAGCCTAGTTCATGCTAAATGTGATTTCTAGCTCCTCAAGACAACTCTCTATCTTTTTGTCCAAGACACTACCCTCATACTTTCTCAGAGTCTGTGTTGGATATCACGAAGTGTCTTCTACCACTTATTGTCTTCGTCCTCTGGATAGACCATCCACCTATCATCTGGATTGGCCTTCTAGGCCTCCACTACCAATTCCACTCAGAAATGATGACTATGTGCCATAGATGATTGGTTAACAAGGAATTCCTTATTCTGAGATGTATGGAATTTATTTATGGTTCATTTTTTATCATTGTATAATTTTATTTCTAGAGAACTTCCAAAAAATAAAAAAACAAGTCATAATGGTTTTTGTACCATTCCTACGTTATCTACCCCACAATCAGTGTAGAACCACATGGTCATTTGGAAAGCTCGAAGTCCTTCCATTGGATCATGGGGGCCTAATATCACATGTCCTTGCCAGCCTTCCCTGGACTTTATCATGCACTAAGGTCACCTAACACTGCTCCCTTGCCATCCCATGAAATCCTCACTATGCCTAACTTCAAACCCATCATATCTCTTGTCCATCACCTATGATACCATTATATCATGAACCTCTATCAAGATGAGGGAGGGGATGACAAAGTGTCCTGACCTTCCCTCTATAAGATGAAAAATTGATAATTTCCCCCATGTACCAGCTTCAGTAGGCCCCAGGGTAGAGACTAGCACCAAGGGAATGTAAATTTCACCAAAGTGGTTAGAATTGCCCTTTTTATATTATACATGATCAGGAGATAAGATGTATCATCCTCAAAAAAACCACAAGGAATATATATAAAAGAGAACCAAATCCATCCCACATGCTTGTTTAAATTAAAACTAAAATAAATACAGTGAAAATATCCAATGAAAATACCAAAAGAACAATAATAAGTGGAAATGAAACAACTATCTCAAATCCTATGCTAGTAAGGTCCATCATGGTCCATGTAATCTCCCTAGAAACCTAAAAATAGTTTTATGTACGTAGGGTGATAATATAAGTAAACTATGTAAGAAAAGAATAATTCACCCATGAACAAGTGGGAGAAGTATACTAATGTCCCTATGAGTAAAACAATAACAGAAAAGAACCTAACAAGGTATATTATCCATGCCAACCTCACCATGACGTGTTCACTAAATAACACAATTCAAGTAAAGTAAATAGTTATCACATCGATATTTTGGTACCCCACAAAACTTTCCACTAGTTAACTTCTCATTCATAATGACGAACGTCTGGGTGCTACCACACCCTTTTACAAGCCCCACTATCAGGACCATGACACACACACCTAGAAAAGATAATGCACCACATTCCACATGTAACACTAGGGCCACAAATTCACAAACTCATCCAAAAGACATCGGGGAATGTAAAATGCATCTCATCCCAAAGACACCTGGGAATCACACCTCTCTCGTAGAAATTTGGGCCTCACAACCGCACCAAAACCTTCCGGAAGTGTCTTGGGTTTCCAATTCATGTTATATAAAGTATAAAAAATCCTATAACATGTCGTTCGTCATCTCATCAAGATGTGGGGAACAAAAAACCTCCCCCACAACAATGGGGGTTTTCGACACATATTTCTCAACACTGGTGGGGTGCCTATAGAAATTATAAGTATCTATATGTATTTGTATAGGTACCAAACACTCATACCAAACAATGGGTTTTTAGAATTACTACAATCCATACAAAACTTCCCTTACATACACCCTTAAATGAACATATCAAAATGAATTATGGTCACATCCCAATTTGATATATGAACACTTCTTCACAAAAATCCACAACTCGAAGCATACCCCCAAACAATTCTTTATACAAGTTCTCATTCTTTATTATCAATTCATCCAATCATTTATTCCATACCTACTTGGGAAACTACCATACAATACAAAAATTATAAGGTGAATTAACCAAACCAACCACTACCAAAGATAAACAATGAATGACGGGTCATGGTAAAATAATCCATTCAAACACGCATTCATTAAATAATGGTCTATAGAAAATCTAGGAAAACACTACCAAAAAACTAGCCTTTAATAGCACACGAAAAGAGTTGATAACTTGAGAAACATTAAAATCCCATGAAATTTGTCATAGCTGAAAAATCAATGATAAAGGGTCCATTTATTAGTGTTAAAAACCGCTAACAAATTGGAAATTTATCATCGCTTTTAAAAGGGTTGATATAGATCACATTTATCATAGATTTAATTTAGCGCCGCTAAATGATTCCATTATTAGTTCTTTTATAAAAACATATAAATGCCATTATCAGTGGATATAGAGGCACTGCTATAGTGATATACTATAGTGTGTTGTTATAGCGCACTACATTACCAAAAACACACAAGAAACAATGATAATATAAAAGAATAGTCCGAATAAAGAACATAAATGAAATAAAATTTACAACAGAAATACCAGAATGAAAACCCTATATTATAGACATTTAGAACCGTTGTTTATACAATTATAAATATATAGAATATTATATCCATTCAAAAACATTAATGTTTCTTTTACTTTTATTCATGAACTGACTCATTTTATTAACGAACAAACCATTCCCTACTCAAGAAAAATAACGCACCTATATAAGAAAATGGATCTTATGTTAGTAGTAATAAAAAAGAACATTTCATGGAATAATAAAAATGAAATAAAAAATTCATTACATAATTTATCGGTAAAACTGGGAAAGTATATCATAAAAATATTTTTACAACTTTTCAATGGGTTTCTGTCATTATATTTTCTTCATCCAAGGGATTGGAAACATCATCATGTGTAGAAGACATTGTCTGTATGAGTATTCAAAAATTTAATCTCAATTATCTTAATTCATCAAAGAATATTTAATATTCTGAGGAAAAACATAATATATTAAAAAAAATTAACTTATCATTGTAATATATTTCATTATTTTAATGGTTTCCTAGATTTTTTTCCTCTTTTGAGAATAGAAGTACCCTCTTTGTGTTCCCTTATATCATAAAACACATTGTCTAAATTAGGACAAGCACAAATTGATTGTGATGTTCCAATGAAAGGGTCATCCTCGATTGAATTTTTATCTGATTCAACATTTGTTTAGTCGACAACCGGACAATCAACCAATTATTATTTGTTGGATCAGAGACATAAAATACATTTACTACTTCATATTCCATTTTGAACGACTCATATTTTTCTCATCTACTATTAAATTCACCTTTACAAATATCATTTTATCAACTTTCACTCCATTTATATGTTCAACCCATTCTCAATAGAAAAGAGGAACTTTAAATGTTGTATTATGCAACTCGTATATCTATTCGATAATTCTAAAATATAACATATCTTCATAAATTGGATTTATATCCTTGAAACCAAATATGTGTGTCACTTCATCCACAAGTGTTACACCACTATTTTTCCCCATACTATAGTAATCTTTTTCATCTATATAGAACATGTAACCATTATTTAAAAATCCATTTTGAGATATGAAATTTGCATTCAATACTATAGATAGCCATTGATGTTGTTTAACAATTGAATTTAGATTTTCATATTACTCCTTATAATGTTGAATTCAGAACCATCCTATAAATTTTTTATTATGTGTATCTGATATCAATCTTTTAGAAATTGATCTATTCAAATCCATAATTATTTCATTGTGGGATTTAATGTAAGGATCAAAATTTTCTCCATTTTTTTAATTTTTAAAGATGTGTTTTCTCCCGCTCTATCAAGGTAATTTTAACAAAAACTCTTCCAAAAATACATTTTTCCATAATGTGTTCGAATTGAAAAGACTTTGGGAGACCGATCCTTTCAGTATCTTATAGGTAATCAGTAAAAAATTCAACAGGTTATTCAAAAATATATAATTCTTCACTACAACCTTCTAGATGAATTTGATTCTTGACATACCCTTTCAAAATATTCATATACCGTTAAATGGGGTACATCTATATATAATGACAAGGACCACATAGATGAATATATTTTAAAAAGTGAACCATCAAGTTGAGAATTATAAAAAATAATGATGGTGGGAAGAAATTTTCAAATTCAGATAATATTATGGAAATCTACATATTCAGATGTGAAACTTCACCATGCCTAAAACATTATTGCATATGATTTTGAAAAATATGTAGAGTTTAGTTATTGTATGTTTTCCATTTTTAGGAAGAATGTAATGGAATGAAACATGAATTAAATTATGCATCAAAACATGACACCGTGTTATTATTTTCATTGTTACTTAAAATTATTCATTGAGACAACATTCTGGATATCTTTTAAATAACCTACAGACCTTTTACACTCGTAAGGAAAATGAAAAATTGAATATTTATCCCTCTCTTGTTAGAGTGTATACTATTAGAGGAAGAAAATCATTCCCTTTACCCTCCATTGATTCCATCTCTTCCCTTATCCTCATTTCAATCATGTCCTCCCAGACCGGATAATATATTTTCATAAGAATAGTTAATAATGCACCAATAACACTATCAAATACATTTTTTTCTACATGCATGAAATCTATAAAATGTGTGACATACAAAATTTTCAAATATGGTAATTAATGGAAAATTGATCTCTTCGTCCAACCTGATTTGGTATGGTTTTTCAAAAATGGTTTACCAAAAATAGTTTCAATATTTTTTTTGTATAGTTTTACTTTAGTTTTGGGAGAAGTTGTTGTACAATTTTTGATATTATAATAAAATTTTGTTGTCAATGGTTGATATTTATGTCACTGAGGTAATAAAATTTGATGTCCTAAAAACACAATCATTGAGAAATGTTTCAATAAAGTTGATTATGTGCATTTTTCACAAATGGGACAACCCAGAATGCCTTCAATGCTAAAACCTAATAAAATTCCATAATATGGGATTCCATTTGTCATTACATACAACATGGTCCTCAATGTGAATTATTTCGTTCTAGGATCATATTACATTAAAACACATGTATACCACAAAAATTTCATATCTTTGATCAAAGGATCAAAATAGATATCAATATAATTATTAGGTTGCTTTGGTCCAAATATAAGAAGAGACAACATAATGTATTTTTGATTCAAGCATTAGCATGGTGGAAAGTTAGAATTTACCAAAAATATGGGCCTTGTATTATTATTAGTTCTTTGTAAATAAAAAGGATTTATTCCATCTATATATAATTCAAGATGAAATTTTCTCGGGTTATCTCTAAATTTAGGAAACACGTAATTAGTTTTCTTCTTCTATGGATATTCTAGTGTATGATGTAACATACTAACTTTAATTATTGTATATGAAATCCATATTAATTTTCTTTTAGTTTCATGACATCTATATGGTCTTTTAAACCATGGAATTATTGGAATACACCATACATATTTCAAAGGGTATGATTCATTTTTGACGTATCGATCTGTACCACCCTTAGGAAATTTCATGAGTGATTCAAGGTCCTTATGAAACAACATTATAAGGACCCTACTTTAAAACATTAAACAATCTATAATTAAATGAATAATTCACATTGAGGATCTTTTCAGGTTTAGTGTTTTAGAGAATTATTCAAAAACTATTTCATTACATCTCAGAAATTATAAAGTAGACACTTCTACTCAGTTTCATTTTTTTCAAAAAATAAAAACACTTAAAAAAGAGTCATGTATAGTTCCATGTTTAAGACAACGTATCATTTCCATGATCTCATCCTTGACCCTATTCATCTTCTTGTCCTATGAAAAACATTTCAAAACATGGGATGATCATAAAAAGCTCAGTAAGGGTATTAAGACAAAGAAATAAAACATTAGTTCATCAATACATACAAAACATAAGCACTTTAACATACCTCATGAAATCATAAAATTTATGAATAAAAAACAGTAGTCACAAATCATAAAAGTGACTTGTATCATCTATAACATACTTGCATTGCATCTTTGATAGATATGTAGGGAGTAACATTTGGAATACCCCTCATAGTATATTCCCTAAATCTATTAGGATAAATGTTATCATTTACCTCTGTCACGTTACCCAATGCATTGGAGAGATATCTCGAGCTCACCCACCCAAATATTATCATAGAACCACCTATATACGTAAACATTGCCCAAGAACCATAACATATTCATATCATATAAAACAAACATAATGTAAAGATAACATTTCCAAAATTTAATCACAATATATCATTTAAATAAATTGAAATAAGAAATCCATTATCAAAACCATTTTCAATTCCAAAATACATAAAATATTATATTGTATTTATTTTCCTTTTAAAAACATTACTTCTTTTTATGGAAGCTAAAGATTAAATAATAATCACAGCGGCAGAAAAGGTCGTGGTCACTGATTACATTAAAATAAAGCATTATTTTTTGTTTTCAAGTAAAAAACCTCATAGATTAAGATTAAATTTGAATAAAATTAAATGTAAAAGGTTTTTATACACCATATAAAATAATGTTATGTAAAAAAAATGTGCCTCAATGAATAGAGATTGAGATGAAGTCCCTTACCACATGTCCGACTTGACCCGTTTACTCGTTAATCTCTTGAATAATAAAAAAAAGTTAATTTCTACATTCTTAAGAACCTTTTTCAAGTTTATTAATCCTTTTATACCACTTATTACCATTTTATAAACATTATATAATCATTTATGTTAATAATGGTTGTTTTGCCTATTTTTGATACTTGAGTCAAAAATGAACTTCTTATAATTACAAATTGTTCATGTGGTCAAAATTCCATTATCTCCTGAATGATATTCATGATATATATATATATATCATATAAATCATATATATCCATTATATATAAGTATTTATAATAGTAAATAACATTTGAAAGCATGAAATGAAATGTGTTGTTCTTGGAGACGGTAAGTCGTACGTGCGAATGAACGCTGCTTTCATTTATATTTCATATTTAGTGGAATGAAAACATAGTGATACATAGGTATATTATAATTCCAGTATAATATAATATATAATTTAATTAATTCCATCCTTTATATGTTCCACGTATGGCATGAACGAGTCATATCACTTTGATGGGTCGGTAGTCCTCACTTCCCCAAAAGAAATTATAGTATTTACCCATTATGGAAACCATAAAGGTGTGATATAAATGAAAAATATGTAAGTATAGTGTCAACAAAAATATAATATATATTGTATGTAAATGCAGTTCCATCTTAATGGCCCCCATAAGAGGTGGTAGGAGAAGATTGAACAATTATCATTTCATGATACAATAGTTCGTCATCCACAGAAACAGTACGTTATTTACCCATTGAACGGAGGTATGTGTAAGTGTAGTTCAAATAAATATCATAAAAAAACCTAGTATATTAAGGATATTGTTTTTATTATAAAATAAATTAATAAAGAGAGTTTAGTCGGTAGGAGAAGTAAAATAAAATAAAATAACTTAAGAGAAGACGTTACACTTAAATCAGGTTACTCCCTTTGGATTGAAACAAAATGATTTCATGAAGTTCCTTCTACCTAAGGTAATAATTCTTAGTGGAATAGAGGGATATTGATAGGTTATTTGTGTAGAGGTTGGAATATACAAGGGGCTTTACAGGTGTGAGTAATGGATTAGAGGTGAGGGATTTTTATAACGGGGAGGAGGGTCTCTTTAGGAAAGACTAAAAATAATATATTATTATATAATTATTTTCAATTTCTAAAGGTCTAAAACTTATTAAATTTGAAGATAAGATGACTCTTTTTTCAAATTATAATCATCCAATAAGTATTGGACAGTTTTTGGATATTATTTTAATTTTTTTAATCATATTTATTTATATCATTCATTAATGAGGTAAACACTGCATCATTATTATGTCATAAATAATTTTATTTATTTTATTTCTAAAAATTATAAATAAAATAATATAATGTAAGAAATAATTTTATCATTATAATAAATATTTATAGTCAAATATATCAATTTTATAACACCACATTAAAATTATTTTATCAAAACATATATGTTTATGATATTTTTAATTTTACTTTAATTAAAATGTTATTAATGTCATTATCTTACCCAAATGGCTTTCAATGGCCAAAAATCTCCCCTAATGATTGTATTGGTAGGCTGTGATATAGAAAATATGTATAGAAAATATGTTAATATAATTTTATATTATTATAATATTATTTTTACCTAGAATTGCCCTATTTACCTTTAACCATAGTAAAAAAAGTCCAATGTTACTATTCACCAAAAATTATTTTCATTCTTTAAAGGTTGGGGTTGAAGGTTCTTTTATTATTAAATAATAGAAAATACCTCTTTGAACTGGGTTGAGGGAGACCCATTACATTTCCCGAAGGCCCAGTGGGCATTTATCCCATTACAATGCTCGTAGGCCCAAATTTTTGGCTTAAGGCCCATTATGTGAATAGTACTACTACAGTATCTGCCTGCTACAGTACCACACAGTACCCACCACTACTATAGTACCATACTAGCACTACAGTGCCTGCTGTTGGTAAAAAACCACCACTGCTACAGTACACTACATTAGTGTTACATTACCTGTGCCCCAAGGGTTTTCAACCTCCATTTTTCATGTAGGATTATGGGGTGCTTACCACTAAGCCAAACCCCAACAACACTGAAAAATTATTTTCATGTTATTGAATAAAATTTTACTTACTGATAACAACGTTGTATGTCAGATTTTCAAAATTCAATTCACAGAAGCGGTAAAATTTCACTTAAATGAAAATGTCGGGTTTTTACCTAATACTCTGTGTTTTCGCTATTAATAAAAAATTGATGGTTTTCCAAAAAATTACTAAATAATCATTCTACGCTATATTTGATATTACTAATTCAAAAATGATTCCTATTTTACCAAATTTGAAAACATAGAATTTGTATTAATTAATTTAAAATTAATTTCAGTTGTCAAACACAAAGTCTGTTTTTATGAAATAATAACTATCAAAAGATTGACACTTGTTTATGTCCAATTTCAACGTTAATTTACATCCATTGACCTAAATTGGATTAAATGGTAAAAATATAATCTTATTAAACATTAAAACCAATTAAAAAGATAATCTAACCATATAAATATAATAGATTAAACGGCAGTTTTGAATTAAAATATAGTATTTTTCACTATTCATTAAAAAATGAATTTTATCAGAAAAAAAAATTACCCAATGTAATTTTGATGTACCGATTCTAATGAAATATTTTATTTTGTCAAATAGAATATATAAAAGTGGCCAAAACTATATTTAATATGGGTCCAACATCAAAAGGCGCTAAATCGACCTGTTAAACAATATTAGAGTATTTATGCTTAAAATTAGATTTATTCAAATTTTACGCCTCTAAATTTTATCGGATAAATTCAAAAACATTTAAAAAAACATGTTTAATCATATTGTAGGTAGTTCTATTAATTCATGCTAATATAAAGACAAGGTGTTAACTACAATTTAAAATAATATTATATTATTATTTTTTAGTATGACCCAATGATGTGTAAAACAAAAGATTTTAATGAAACCATTGTTGCATATCGGGTACGCCATCGAACATAGCATTCCATTTTAAGTGAAATTAATATTTAATTCACAAATTTTAAAAAATATGAAAATGTATTATTCTTTATTTTCATGTGATGTTACATCCTTCACCCCTTTGGAAAATTACGCCCTCACAATTTTTATTAACTTATCAAAAAAGCGGGGGTATTTATCCCTCATAAAAATTTTAGATTCCTATAATGACACTTTAACCATATGGTTTTTCTACAAAACCATTACATGAGGAATTACATTATTCCACAACATATTCCCTCTTCAGCCATGAATCTGGACTGGTTCTTCTCATAAGAGAGATTCTCATCCAACAGAACTACCTCAAGGCTCAAAACACGAGATGGATCTGGTATATAAATTCTCAACATTAAAAAATGAATAACAATGTGTACTTAAGATAAAACTGGAGGTAATTACACTTTGTATGTAACTGATCCATCATTATACAAGATTTCATATGGTCAAATGAACCTTAGACTCAATTTTCCCTTTTTACCAAAACACATCACACATTTCCATGGAGATACTTTTAGAAAGACATGATCACCTACCTCAACAGAGAAATCCTTCCTCCAGTTATCTACATAAATTTTTATCCTGATCTGAGCTATTCACATGTGATTCTTAATCAATTGAGCTTTTTCTACCATCTCTTCTACAAATTATGGTCCCATCAAATTCCTTTCATCTATTTCATCCCAAAAAGATGGATTTCGACACTGCTTCCCATATAATGCCTCAAATAGAGACATCTGTATACTGGAATGAAAACTATTATTATAATAAAATTCAACCAAAGAAATATGTTTGTCCCAACATCCTTGGTAATCCATTTGGTAAGTAAGAAAAAAATCCTCTATGGTCTGAATTGTTTGTTCTGACTTCCCATATGATGGAGGATGGAATGTTGTATAAAAATTTAATTCAGTTCCAAATGACTTCTGATGGCCTTTCGAAAAGTTATAAGTAAACCTGAGATCACAATCAGATACAATGGAGAGGGGAACTCCATGAAACCTTATTATCTATTTAACATAAAACCAAGAAAGTCAATCTAGAGACAAAGTAACTCGAATAGAAAAGAATGGAGTTTATTTAGTCAATCGATTAACAATAACAACATTGAATTGTTCACTCGAGATGTTTTCGGTAATCCCCCAACGAATTCCATGGATATATTTTATCATTTCCATGTTGGCACTGGTAAAGGCTAAATCATCCTTTTTGGTAAATGCCACTCTTCTTTAATATATTGAATAGTCAAACTCTATATGGTAAAATCATCAATATCTCTTTTCATTCCATCCCACCAGTAATAATCTTGAGGATATATTTACATCTTAGTACTGCCATGATGAACTAAAAAAAGGGAACTATGAGCTTCACATAATAACTCTTTCTTCAACTGTGAATCAAAAGGCACACATAATATCTTCCCAATCCTCAAAACACAATCATTATCAATGTTAAAATTAGGCAACTTACGCTTCTGAACCAACTCTACCTTTTTTACAACTCGCTATCTTCTTTCTGTTCATCCTTAATTCTATCTAATAGAGATTATTTCACTAACAGCAAAACCAAAACAGAAGAATTTCTTGCACCAACAACTTTGATTCCAAATTTCATCAAGTATTTAATCAATGTATCTTATTCCAAACATAACAAGGTTAATGTAGCATTAAATTTCTTACTCAAAGAATCATCCACTTTATTTTCCTTTCCTGAATGGTAATAAATTGTGCAATCACAATCCTTGGCTAATTCCAGCCATCTCCTTTGTCTCATGTTCAATTTCTTCTAAGTGAATATATACTTAAAACTTTTTTGATCAGTATATATTTCACACTTTAATCCATACAAATGATGCGTCCAAATTTTTTAATCAAAAACAACAGAAGAAAACTTCCAATAATGTGTAGGGTAATTTAACTCATGAGGTTTCTACTGATGTGAAGCATATGCAATTACCTGATCATTCTTCATAAGGACACAACCAAGTCCTTTCTATGAAATATCACTATAGATAACAAACTCACTATTTCTATAAGGTAATTTAAAAACTGGAGCATTCAAATATCTTCTTTTCAATTCTCGAAAACAATCATCGAATTATTTTGTCCAAATAAACATAACACCGTTTTGAGTTAACTTAGTCATTGGACTAGATTACCATAAAAAAGTTTCAAAAAACATCCTATAATAATCTTCCAAACCATGAAAACTATAAATAGCGATTATATTTCGGGGTCTTGGCCATTTATCAACAATTTTTTTATCATGATCAACAGTTATTCCATTTTTTGAATCAATGTGACTATGGAATTAAATTTTTTATAACCAATATTCACACTTGCTTAATTTCAATAACAATTTTTTTCATTTAAGGTTTGAATCCAATACCATAAATGTCATTGAAGAAACTATTTTATTTTAGAATAGACCAAAATATCATCAATAAACATGACCAAAAACTTATCCAAAAACTTGCGGAAAATTATATTCACAAGATCCATGAATACAGTCGGTGCATTGGTAAACCTAAAAGGCATAAATACAAATTCATAGGGGCCATATCTAAAAAGAAAATCGATCTTCAGATTGTATTCTTATTTTACATTAAACTGATGGTACCCCAACCTCAATTCAATCTTCAAAAAATACTGAGCTCCCAAGAGATAATAAAAAAATAATCAATATGAGGAAAATGTTACTTCTTCAAAACATTGATGTTATTCAAAATTATCTAATTAATACAAAGTCTCATTGAACCATCTTTCATTTTAACAAAGAAGAAATGATCACCCCGTGGTTATGTTCTAGTTCGAATAAAAATTTTATCTAATAACTCCTACAATAGCTTCTTTAACTCTAAATGTTCAATTTGATCTATTCGATAAGGGGTTTTGAAATTAGATTAGAATAAATAATGAAGTAAAAAGTATATTCAACTTCTCGATCAGGTATTATACCATAAAACTCATTAGGAAAAACATAAAGATACTCATTTACCATTGGAACATCATTAATCTAAAGAGTTCCTTTGTTTTTAACAATATATAGAAGGTAACATTCATTTACATCTTTTACTAGTTTCACATCTTTCTGATAAGTTATCAAAAGTAAGTGTACCTTCTTGTACACAATCTGAAATTATTTCTGAAAAGAAACCTCTTTAGATCTATAATCAATCTTAGCCTGATAAATAGAAATCCAATCAATTCCAAAAATAACATCAAACTATATTAGATCCAAAACAATACGGTTTATAGGTAGATTCATTCGACACACAAGGACAGTAAGGTTTGTATAAATTATTTTGTCTCTAAATTTCCCTTTGGTGATTTTATAAAAGGTTCAGGATTCATATCTTGAGATCGAATTCTTAATTTACTAGAAAATTTCTTAGAAATGAATGAATGTGTAGACCCTGAATCCAACAAAACATTGACATAATCCGAACAAAAAAACATTGTACCTGATACTACTTCATTTGATGGCCCAACATCTGCTGATGTAGTTGCAATGGATTTCACCACCCCTTCATTCTTGTAGTCTAGCTTCTTTCCCTCAGTCGTGTTCTTCATTAGACACCCATTTTATTTCACTTAAAACATTTTTCTGAAATTAACTAAGATTGTCTCTTTCCATTAACCTGATCTTTTTCAGTGCAATTACGTGCCTTATGTCTCATTTTACCACATCAGTAGCACGTACCAGAATTCAAAAGACATTCCATATATTTCCTTTTAGCACAATTTTTATAAACTGTAAACATAAGTCTCTTACCATCAGACTTTTTTGAAGAGTTCTTACCTTTCACCTGCCACCGTGACCTGTTAATCTTTTTTTTTGTCAAAGAACATATGATAATCGGTAAACTCCATTTCTACCTTCTCCACAAATAAAAAAAAATTCCTAACTTTTAAACTCATGAGAAGATAAACTCCATGATACATTGGCTATAATACAGAATAAAAATGGTTGATTCTACTAAAAATATCTCATATGAAATTTGGATCAAACTGTGCCAGTCAATTGAATTTTGCTTCATAAGTAGCCACTGAGTCATCCTTCTACCACAATTCTATGAATTGTTTTTCCATATTAATACGAACCACCTAAGGAAATTATTTCTCAAGAAACATTCCATTGAATTCATCCCAATAAAGAGCATCAATCTTATAAATATCCCTGATATTTTTTACCATGTACTACCACTGATCGGCTTCAACTTCAAAATGGTAAACATCAAGACTAACATTTTCATGTTCTGAACAACCCATGACATTAAAAATCTTTTCCAGTGATTTAATCCATCCTTCTTCTAGCACAGGGTCAGATGATCCTCTGAATTATTGGGGATGTTGCCTCATGAAATGCGACACTATGTAAATGTTTCACTATGGTTGATCTGGATGATCTCGTGCATATATACCAACACCATTTATAGCCTAAGTTAACTATTCTATCACTGTAACAAATTGTTCAGTTCTGATTCTAACCATCTCAAGTTGCTGATTTGGAAGGTTGTCTTCCTTCTAATGTTGTACCATCAGAGATGCCCAGTTTCCTCTGTGGAAAACCATTATGAAAACAGAAATATCTTAGGTGAAGCAACATCCTAATCTATAAATTCAATATCATTTCAATATTAACATAAATAAATTTATAGATACTAATTTAATAGTATCCTAACTCCTAAATTTATATAAACCGAACTATGCTACCAACTATAAGGAACCAACCATAAAACATTACATAATCTAGAATTAAATGAATAATTCACATCGAAGATCCTTTCATGTTTAGAGTTTTAGAGAATTACGACATAACTATTATAATACATCTAAAAAATTACCAAGTAGACACTTCTACTCAGTTTCCATTTTTTCGTAAAATAATAACTCTTAAAAAAGAGTGATGTCTAGTTCCATGATTTAGGCAGCATGACTTTTAATTAATTATATCCTTTTCCCTATTCATTTTTAGGTCATGTTAACAACATTTAAAAATAAGGAATGAGCATAAAAACCTCAGTTAGGGTTATAAAACAAATAATGAAAACCCCATTTCATCAATAAATACATAACATATTCTCTTTAACATACCTCAAGAAATCATAAGATTTATGAATAACACATAGTAGTCACAAATATTAAAGGTAACTTGTCACGACCCATCCTCGGGGCCCGTGCCATGACTACCCTAAGCCCACCTTTTATAGGACAGGGGCTGGAGACTAGCACAAAGGCGTAATTCCTGACAAAAAGGGAAGGCATTGCCTTTGTAAAGTAAACAAACAACTCAGAGCAAGAAAGCAAACAAAAGCAAACACTAAGTAATGTTGGGTACAATAGAAATTTTGGCAAAGTATGTGGGCCAGAATACAAACCCAAACTGAAGTAAAGTACAACTCAAAGGGAAAAATACAGCAACTAAAAGTAAATCAGCAACGTCGAGCTGTCCACTAGTACTCCCACCTGAAGGGTGGGTACATATATCCACCTCAGCTCCTCGGCTCCAGCCATCCACTCTGTGTACGTCCCGCCCGGTGGTCCACCTCCAGGTACTGACTGCTCCGCAAGACTCAACCACGATCAGCGTTATCCGTCATCAGCAACCAACACAATGTAGTGCGGGCATAGCCCGTGCAGGGGTGAGTATAAGCTACTCAGTAAGGACCCCGAGACCCCCGAAGGACTCCAAGAATCCAAAAAGGATAATCCACAAAGGAAAGATATATTCATTAAGTATCATCCGACACTACATAGGTATATTCCCATACATATACCTAAGTCATCAATTCCAGTTCAACTCCAACATCCGAGCCCAAGTTCGATCACGTCCACACAGGATAGCACAACACAATCCACATAGGAAAGAAAAATAGGATTCAGCTCACACAGGTATACTTCTTCGTAAGACGATAGAGATGATCAGATATTGCCACTGATTCATCTAAGCCATCAGACCCACACAGGATAGATAGGTACTAACCCCTGCAATGACCCACAAAGGATCGATAGGTAACTAACCCCCTCAATGACCCACACAGGATCAGACCCACACAGGATCTGTAGACGCTGGCCCACATAGGACCGCTGAGCACTGACCCACACAGGATCAATAGCACTGATCCACGTAGGATTGTTGAGTGTTGTAGTCGTCACCGTCGAATCCACATAGGATTCCTGCACAGTCGTCATCGTCGTCGTAGTCGCAGCCAGCTCTAGCGTTCCCGCACACAGCAAGCTCGTTCGGGAGAGTCCGCTCCACGAGCCGAGGGGATGATACATCAACTGACACATAGTCTGGAGTTGATGTATTCAAAAGCTCCGTATCATCAACAAAAACTCAACGTCACAGACGACGCGTCAATCGGACGCTCGGTCAGATAGTTATTGGCTTTTTCATCCTAGGGGCCCAGTTGTTTTTTAAGACAAAACCAACCCGACCGTACTCCAACTGTGTCCAAAACTCGATCGGAGTAAGCCAAGAGATCCATCTCACTAAGAGGAATCCAACAAAGTCTACGGCACATCAATCGGACGTCCGGAGCTCAAGTTATAAGTGTTTCCTCTCCGAGGGACCGGTTTGTTTGGTGTACGAACCAACCCGTCCAAACACAAAGTACTCCGAAACCTTGAGTGTAGTATACCAAAACGACTATCTCGATCCAAGGATCACTACGCAACTGATGGTGCGTTGATTGGAGGTCTGTAGCCCATGTTACGGGCAACAAACCGAAATGTCCGGTATTGGGGGGGTTCGGGCCCGGTCCGACCCGGCCCGGTACCCCCTGGGTCGGCCCGAACCAGGGCGACCCGACCCGAGTCCGGGTCTGGCCCACTTGGGTGCGGCCCTTCCCGGCTGGCGCGGCCCAACCCAGCCTGGGCGCGGCCCGGCCTGGTGGTCCGGCCGGGTGGCTCGGCCCGACGTGCTGGCGCTGGCCAAGTGGTCGCCCAAAGGGCGCCACCCCATTTGATGAAACCACGGCCCCGCATGGAGGCCTCCCCTTGTCAATGTATGCGGCCGAGCATCGCGTCCCGCCTCCCTCGATCCCGCGCGGTCGCAGGACCTGCGGCCTGCCGCCGCGGCGGCTCTTCCCGTCGGCGCACCGGGCACCGCCGACAGAGTGTTTCGCAGACCACCGGACAAGCTCCGGTGGTCGGTTATTCCTTACGTCTTCACCAACGGCCCTCTCGGGACTAGTTCTTCACTACGAAGACCTCAAAACTTCCCTGCGGCCTGCTTCATCGTCGCCCGCTGATCCGCACACCATAAATGAAGAGACGGTGGGTTCAGACTTGTTCATTGGTCCGCACCCACCACGTTAGCGGTTTAAAAAGGATTCTGACAATTTTTAAACACACACGAAGGATATTAATCACATAGATTTAAATGAACCAAAACCCCTACCTCAAGCGTCGATGAGAGAGGGTTCATCGTGGAATTGCACGTCGCGGAAGAAGGAACGTCACTGAAGAAGCGTCGCGGAAGAAGGATCGTCGCGTTGGAGAGAAAGGATTCGCCGGCGTCGCGTCGTCGATCCACGAGGATCCGGCATTCTTTTCGACCTTCGTCAGAGGTCGGCGTTCTTCATGTTCTTCGCATTCTTCATGTTTTTTGTCGAGGAAAGAGAAATTCAAGAACCTGAGAGAATTCTCCCCAGCCTCTCACAACCCAACCACTTTGATAAAATAATAATTGTCTTATTTTACTAACAAAAGCCAAAGTTTCAATTTCAAAAATAAAGAATCAATTAATTGAATTAATTGATGAGTTTAAAACCGCCCAATTAATGAGTCGTTTATTATCCATAATAAATGTAGGGGTTGACTTCACTAAAAAGGGGTGCGGGTGCGTTACATAATTAAAGGAGGTGGTTGAAAAAGTTGAAAGAAATGGTGGGGCTCATGTGGGTCCCACCCACGAATATCCTACATAGTGGTGTAGGATATTGTGGGTCCCACTTTAACATCTTTAACGTAGGTTAAACAACTTGAAATAAAATAAATTGGTCACACCATTTTATTTTATTCATTTACTTAACCCGAAAATTTAAAAACCACACCCGAGAAAACACAACTCCGAAAAAGGTGTTTCAAAGAAATTATTGGTGCTGCGATTCCATCGGTGTCCTCAGATTTTGATTCTGAGCACTGGTTCAAAAGTTAGAAAATCCCGTTCATTCGTTCACTGAACGTACCCGAGCTAAACTTCGGAAAATGATTCAGGGCACACCGGGTCTCAAAATTAGGTGCCGTCAGAAACTATGCTCTTGGAAAATTCCCAAGAAAATTAAAAAAATCCCTTGAATTTTACGGGCCTTTACATCACTCCCACCTTAGGGATTTACATCCTCATAAAGATACATCATAAACTTGGGGAAAAAATGTGGGTACTGAGCATGCATCTGAGCCTCTCGCTCCCAAGTGCTCTCCAGGAGGTTCATGTGCTGCCATCTGATGCGCACTTGAGGAACCGACCATCCACATAGGACCCGCTCCTATCGATCCTCAATCGCCACCGAGACCTCCGCAAATGTCACCCCATCATCAATGTTCAGCTCTCTATGGTCAACGATATGTGTCGGGTCGTGCACGTATCTCCTCAGCTGAGCTACGTGGAGGATGTCATGCACTCGGTGCAACTGAGGTGGCAGAGCCAGGTGATAAGCCACCTCATCAATCCTATTCAGGACCTGGAATGGTCCGATGAAGTGCGGAGACAACTTTCCACCTCGGACAAATCTCTGTAATCCACGTCGAGGTGAGACCTGCAAGAAGATGTGGTCGCCATCCTCGAACTCTAGTGGCCTCCGCCTCCTGTCAGCATAAGACTTCTGCCAGCTCTGAACTATCCTCATCCACTCCTGGATGACCTGGACCTTCTCTTTCGTGGCCTGGACCATCTCTGGTCCCACAAGTGCTGACTCACTAGGGTCTGTCCAGCACAGTGGAGATCAGCAAGGTCGGCCGTACAACGACTCGTATGGTTCCATCCTGATGGTGGAGTGGTAGCTATTTTTGTACGCGGACTCCACCAAGGGTAGGTGGTCCTCCCAGTTGTGACCAAAGTCGAGGACACATGCGCGGAACATGTCCTCGAGAGTCTGAATGGTCCTATCCGTCTGACCATCTGTCTTGGGGTGAAAGGTGGTGCTCAGAAGTAGTTCCGTCCCGAATGCCTCTTGTAACCCATTCCAAAGCTAGGATGTAAGGCGAGAATCTTGATTGGATACGATAGATGATGGAACACCATGAAGCCGTACAATCTCCTGAATGTAGAGACGTCCCATGCTCTCCACTGAGCCCTACTATCTGATGGGTAAGAAGTGAGACAAATTGGTGAGTCGGTCAAAAATCACCCAAATGGAGTCGTGACCTTTGGAAGTGCGTGGATGTCCAGTAACGAAGTCCATAGATATGCCATCCCAATTCCACTCCGGGACCTCCAAGGGCTGTACCAAGCCTGCTGGTACCTGGTGCTCTGCCTTCACCTGCTGGCAGGTGAGGCATCGAGAAACTAACTCTGCCACAGCCTTCATCATGCCCAGCCACCAATGCTGTCATCTAAGATCCTGGTACATCTTCGCCACTCCAGGATGTACCGCCAAAGGGGAAGTGTGAAACTCTCTCAGCACCTCTTCTCGTAAAGAAACTGGTACCAAGGTACGTCCACTGAAAAATCCATCATGCTCTCCTCCAACAGAGAATCCATCAGGTGCCTGTCCTGAGGATATCTGTGCATACCGCGTCTCATAGTCAGCGTCCCCACGGTGTGCCTCTCTGACCCGCTGCAGTAGTGGAGGAGTGACTGTGAGTGATTGAAGGAAGGATGCTCTATCTCTATCCATGAAGGATATCTGCAAAGCGGCTAGCTGCTCTGTCGCCTCCCCAAGTATCTGAATGCCCGTCCTCCTTCTGAGTACATCGGCTACTACGTTCCCCTTTCCAAGAGAATAAACTATCTCATAGTCATAGTCCTGGAGGAACTCGAGTAATCGTCACTATCTCAGGTTCAAGTCCTTCTATGAGAAGATGTACCTGAGACTCTAATGGTCATAATAGACTGTAAAGCGCTCGCCCATCAGATAGTGTCGCCATGTCTTCAGAGCGAAGACCACTACTGCTAACTCTAGGTCATGGGTAGCGTAGTTCTGCTCATGTGGCCTCAACTGATGTGATCCATAGGCGATCACAGCCTTCTCTTGCTTTAGGACACATCTGAGTGCGGTCCCTGATGCATCGCAGTAGATTACGTACCCTACCCCCTCCTCTGGAAACCTCAAGATAGATGCGCTGGTCAATCTCTGTCTCAGCTCCTGGAATCTATGCTGACATCTTTCTGGCCACACAAAGGGTTTCCCCTACTTTTTCAAAGCTGAGAGTGGTGCCGCAACTCTGTAAAAGTCTGGCACAAATCTCCGGAAGTATCCAGCTAGTCCCAAGAAACTTCGCACCTCCGTCACGCTCCTGGGTGGCTCCCAAGATAGCACTACCTCGATCTTCACAGGATCCACTGCAAATCTCACCTCAGTGATGACGTGTCCAAATAAGTGGACCTCGCATATCTAGAACTGACACTTCGAGAGCTTACCATAAATCTGGTTCTCTCCGAGTGTGTCCAGTACAACCCGCAAGTGGTAGGTGTGCTCCTCCTCAGTCGTTGAGTATATCAAAATGCAGTCAGTGATGACTATGGAAAATAGATCAAGGTATGTCTGAAATATCCTGTTCATGAGGCCCATGAACACTATTGGAGCATTGGTTATGCCGAATGGCATAACCAAGAACTCATAGTGGCCATACCGACATCTGAAGGCCATCTTCTGCAAGTCCTCGTCCCAAAATTTGAGCTGATGATAGCCTGACTTGAGGTCTATCTTCGAGAACCACCACGCTCCCTTGAGCTGATCGAAGAGGTCATCAATCCTCGGTAGCGAATACTTATTCCTCATTGTCACCTGGTTCAGGCAACGATAGTTGACACCCAGTCCCAAGCTCCTGTCCGCCTTCCTAGCGAACAATATCGGGGAAGCCCAGGGTGAAACACTGGGTCGGATGAATACCTTGCCCTGCAAGTCCTCCAACTGTAACCATAGATCTCGAAGCTCGGCAGGAGACATCCGATATGCTGGGGTGGATATCAGGGTTGTCCTGGGGTATAGATCAAAATAAAATTCTACCTCTCTACGAGGAGGTAGTCCTGGAACGTCGTCGGGGAAAAAATGTCTCCATACTAATCCCCCACTGCAGGAAAACCATGACTCTGCATGTCAACTGCTCCTAGGATGAGGCTAACCAACTGATGAGTGATGGGCTGTCCTCTCCTCTACGAGAGTCCATCCTGTGCTGCGAAGGCACCCTTCTCGCCGGTGAAGGTGAACCTGCTCCCGTCAGTGCGTACACACCGCACCTTGTGCCTAATACATTCAATCTGAGCATGGATTGTATATAACCAATACATGCCCAAGATGATGTCTTAAGGACTCTATGCCAGTACAAGATGATCCTAGAAAAAGCTCTCGCCTCCTAGAATAAGCGCACACTGCCGGAAACAGTGTGTAATCGTTGAGTCAGCTCCCGTAGGAGTCTCTAGCCATAAGGATCGAGCCAACGACTCTGTCGGAATCTCTGAGCTCCGAACAAGGGCAGTGGCTATGAAAGAATGATTCAATCCATTATCTATAAGAACTGTAGAAAGGGTGGAATAGACACAGATAGTACCTCGAATCATCTCGGGTGCGCCGTGGTCATAGGCCTCTACTGCCTGAAGTTGCGCCTGTCTCTGCCCACCAGCTCCCTGCGGTCTGGATGGACTTCCTGGTGGTGGTTGTGGTAGAGCCTCAAAGCATCGCACACCACCAGCTGCTAAAACAGCTCCTCTGCCTCGTCCTTTTGCTCCCTGCTGACCACCACAGTCAACCCTCTGTCTCTGCCTGGGTGGTTCCTCAACCGTCTGCTGCTCCTCTGTAGGGCGGGTCGGGTAGTCACGAGCCATGTGGCCCTGCCCGCCGCATGTGTAGCACTGTATCCCTCTCGAAAGACTGGCTATATGCTGTGTGCCCCGCACCACGGATCCAGTGTCCTGAGGTCGTCTGGTCTGCCTAGACACATGAGTCATCCTTCGACGGCCTGCTACAGAAGACTCTGCTATGTGCCGCCCTATGGTAGGTCTCGCTGCTGATGTAGGCTCAGCAAGGAAGCTCTCGATCAGAAGGGCTCTCTCTAGTACCCCTTCCTGAGTCGGAATGCTGAGGGAGATCGGTGATGCCCTGATCTCCTACCTAAATCCCTGCTCGATGTTCCGGGCCCGGAAGAATGGGTCTCGTACCATGTCTGTTGATTCGCGCGAGAGATCGGTAAATCTCGCTGAGTACTCAGCGACCATCAAGCTTCCCTTCTGCAGCTGTAGATGCTCCTGGATGCGCACCGCACGGAGGGTGGCTGGGAAGAACTCTGAGCGGAAGAGTCTCTCAAAGTCCGTCCAGAGGATAGATGCCTTGTCGTGCACCTAGAGCATCAAGCTCCGCCATCTGCATGTTGCCGCGTGCAGTAGGCTCGCTGCGAGGATCACCATGAGGTCTGCTGGTGTCCTCACTAACATGAAAACTTGTACAACTACCTCTATCCAATCATCGGCTGCCTGAGGGTCCATCTCCCCGTGGAACCTGGGCGGTCGCTGATGCTGAAACTCGTGCAGTGCACTAAGGCGATGTGCATAATCAGCGGCTGGGGCTGGTAGCATCAGTGGCTCGGCAGGTAGAGGTACCACTGATGCCTCTACTGTCAAAGGGCCCTGTACCGAGGCCTCGTTGCTCGGTGGGTTGTCCTCACGCACAACTCTCAGAACCCTAGCTGGCTACCATCATGGGGCTATCCTGAAAAGAAACAGGTGTGCCACGGTCAAATAGTATACCTGGTGAGATGACACAAAGTAATCACAAAGAAAACATGAAACACACATGTAATCAATGTTTTCGTAAATTAAGTCAGAAATCAGAAGTCAGGGTCCTGGTGTACGGATACGTCAGCCTCCGCACCAACACTAGACTCCATGGACTGATAACCACACTCAATACTCTTAACACTATTGCTTCACATAGAAAAAGATCAGAGTCATGAGTTCTGTGGTAGAACCAAACCCCTATGATAACAATTTGTCACGGCCTACCCTCGGGGCCCGTGCCATGACTAACCCAAGCCCGCCTTCCATAGGCCAGGGGCTAGCGACTAGCACCAAGGTGTAATTCACGATAAAAATGGAATGCATTTCCTTTGTAAAGTAAACAAACACCACAGAGCACGCAAGAAAGAAGAATAAAAAACTATGTAGAGCTGGGTACAATAGAAATTGCAGTAAAGTATGTGGGCCAGAGTACAAACCCAAACTGAAGTAAAGTACAACTGAAAAGAAAAAATACAGCAACTTAAAGTAAAGCAGCAACATTGAGCCATCCACTGGTACTCCCACCTGAAGGGTGGGTACAAATATCCACCTCATCTCCTTGGGTCCAGCCGTCCACTCCGTGTACGTCCCGCCCGGTGGTCCAACTCCAGGTACTGACTGCTCCGCAAGCCTCAACCACGATCAGCACTGTCTGTCGTCTGCAACCAACAAAATGTAGTGCGGTCATAGCTCGTGCAGGGGTCAGTATAAGCTACTCAGTAGGGACCCCGAGACCCCCGAAGGTCTCCCAGAATCCACAAAGGATAATCCACAAAGGAAAGATACATTCACGAAGTAACATCTGACACTACTTAGTTATATGCCCATACATATACCTAAGTCATCAATTCCAGTTCGGCTCCAACATCCGGGCCCAAGTTCGATCACCTCCACACAAGATAGCACAACACAATCCACATATGAAAGCAAAATAAGATTCTGCTCACATAGGTATACTTCTTCGTAAGACGATAGAGATAATCAGATATTTCCACTGATCCATCTAAGACATCGGACCCACGTAGGATCGATAGGTACTGACCCATGAAATGACCCACAATGGACCGATAGGTAACTAACCCCCGCAATGATCCACACAGGATCGGACCCACACAGGATCTGTAGGCGCTGGCCCACATAGGACCACTGAGCACTGACCCACAGAGGATCTGACCCACACAGGATCGGTAGCACTAATCCACGTTGGATCGCTGAGTGTTGTAGTCGTCACCGTCGAATCCTCAGAGGATTCCTGCACAGTCGTCATCGTCGTCGTAGTTGCAAACAACTCTAGGGTTCCCGCACACAGCAAGGTCATTCGGGAGGGTCTGCTCCACGAGCCGAGGGGATGATACATCAACTGACACATATTCCGGAGTTGATGTATCAAAATCTCTGTATCATCAACAGGAACTCAACATCATAGAAGGCGCGTCAATCGGACGCCCGGTCTGAGAGTTATTGGCTTTTTCGTCCGAGGGGCCCCGTTGGTTTTTAAGTCAAAACCAACCCGACCGTACTCCAACTGCATCCAAACCTCAAGCGGAGTAAGAAAAAAAGGTCCGTCTTACTAAGAGAAATCCAACAAAGTCGACATCATGTCAATCGGACGTTCGGAGCTCAAGTTATAAGTGTTTCCGCTCCGAGGGCCCGGTTGGTTTCGTGTACGAACCAATCCGGAAGAACCCAATGTACTTTGAAACCTTAAGTGTAGTATTACGAAACGACCTTATCGATCCAAGGATCGCTACACAACTGACAGTGTGTCGATCGGATGTCTTTAGCCCACGTTATGGGCAACAGACCGAAAAGTCTGGTATTAGGGTTCAGGGCCGGTCCGACCCGGCCCGATACCCCCTGGGCCAGCCCGAACCGGGTCGAACCGACCCGAGTCCCGGTCCGGCCCGCCTGGGCGCGGCCCGGCCTGGCGGTCCGTCCGGGTGGCTCAGCCTGACGCGCTGGCGCTGGCCAAGCGGCCGCGCAAAGGGGCGTCGCCCCTTGTTTAGAATATTCCATATAGGATTCCTCTACCTATGTGCATTATTTTGAGGGAAAAGTCTATGATGCACCTTATTTTGTACCTTTAGGATCCCATGTATAACTCATCGTTTTCGATTATATCTAATGATCCCATAAAGGATCTCTTCATATGTGTTTACCTCGAGGACCCTGTGTAGGTTTTTTCTTCTCTATATGACTTCAGGGACCAAATGGGTGCTTGATGTTTGAACGAAATTGATTTAGTACATGAGGTTTGGGTGGAGATGGTAGTGTGTGTCACCATAGAACCCTTTAAAAATTTGTAATCCAATGGGGCTATTATTGTATTGTTTGGATTTTTAAATCATCTTCCCACACTCTTTTTTATGGTTTGACATGTTTATTTTTGAAACTTCAATGTTAGATAGATGTTCATCATGGTCGATGGTTTTTTAGCAAGATGTGAGGCACCGTTCTTTAACATTTGGAGGCCTAAACGTTCATTTTGGGATCCTTCATGTTTCTTGGTTTGTTGAGAAGTTCATTACTCATATTTGGCTTCAAAAGCCTTTTAATTTTATATGATTTTATGTATACATAGTGGTACTACCTGGGACTAGGTATATGAGCCTATTTATATATATATATTTGTTATTATATTTTTGGGATGTTCATAGGTGTTTATTTCTATTCAGTTGTTGAGACTATGGTTTTTATATAAGGGCCTCGCATTCCCTAGTATTTATACATCTGGATTATTAATTATCATTTAGTTAATGAATATTATTACAATATTCATGATATAATTCCACTAGTTAATGATTACAGTCTCCTGAAGAATAGAGATTATTATTCTCTCCCGAGATGGTTATATGGCTACGATGTTGAGTCTAGAATATCAAATCATTTGATACAAAAAATGATTATTCCCTAATGGATGATATCTATGATTATACTCTCCCTTATTTTAGACTCAAGGGTTTTGAACGGTATCTCCCCGGTGATTTCTCCATGAATATTAGGGTTAGCTCTTTAAAGATTATCTATGTTCCGATTGTTGTGATCTCCAATGGATTGGGACCTACGACTTAGACAATGGATTATATTTACGTGGTCTGGGATGTATGGTGTCCAACTCAATGTTCAATTATAGGATGTTTAGATGTAATTCCCTAGAATCCACATGTTCTGTGATTTGAGTCTAGTACATGTGATCATAGGTGTAGGATGAGTATCCCCCTATTGTGACATAACTCTCATAGAGACATTACCAGCATTGGCTAGAGTATGTACATGTTGATTTGGATTAAAGACCTAGAGATAATTTTTTGACAAACAAATTGAGTGGTATGACATCTGGCACAATTCCCTAGAATAGGATGTCATAGAGACCATGATTACAAACCAAATGATCAACTGGAGATTGTTTTTATGTTGTCAGTTTAACTTTAATCATGTATGTCCTATATATTTAAATATGTATAGGTATGGAAATATACATATATACACTTATATATATGGATATCCATGGTGTCACTTTTTTTTGGGGACCAATATTATGGACCCATTATTTGATTATATCCCAACGTTAATGGTCTTACTTATCTTTTCACTTGTGTATCTGCAAGGCAGAGCTGTTTACTTTTTCATACATTTAATGTAGCATACTTTATATGTTCGATGTAGGGGGTAGCCTACTAAGATTATTTCATACCCATAAAATTGAACCTTAGTGTACTTTTACATGTTATGTATGATTTTCTGGTTGAGCATGAGTTTCATGGTGGATAAGGCTGAGGCTCGGAGTTGTAGATTCATGTAGAGTTACGTGGGTTGGTTCTAATGATATGGATGGTTTAATTCGATAGTGTTGGAGAATGGGTATGCGGTATGGATCTGAGATATTTGTAGATCTATGTAAATTTATTTGAATTTTTTTATACTCGTGTGTTTATATCATCGGCCCATATGGGGGACTACTATTGTATATATGACATAGTTGGTCATTATTTTATATATTTTTCATTTATTGTTATAGAATTTTCAATTTCACATTATTTACATCATAGATGCTCTTTTTATTTACTATTGTGTATGTTACTCATCTATTTAGGATGTTTTCTTAATCTAGTAAGAAGGAATAATCTTCCCATAATCCCACAATAGGACCTCCCTGATAGTCGACAACCTCTAGACAAAGGGAGGAATGTTTGAGGCCTAATAACCCACTAGGTCACAACACCAATTTTTTGGAATATACTTTGAGATGTTACAATGTTGTATCAGAGGTGTTTTTTCCATGGGATTGCTATTTGGTTTATGGTAGAAAGGATTATTAGAAATGTGTCATAACATGTGATGGAAATAGGGCTACTACATCAAGAATTATTATTCCAGAAATAATTCAATGTTTTTAGGGTATGGGATTATTGTTCTGATTTGAAATGTTACAATTTTATAGGATTTTATCATTGAGTGATTCACATGTTTTTTTGATATGAAATACTATGGATATCTGGATCGTGGCCATTGACAAGAGTCTTATGATGGATTTGGAATCCTAGACGGAAAATCCAAGTGACGTCTCATGAACCAAATTTTTCACATTGGATTCACATCTTATAGTTCTACTGGTGTTTGATTTCCTGAAAAACAGAGGCATATTTAATTGGATCTTATAATTTTTAAATATTTCATTATGATGGAATGTTATGCGGATCTATATTTTACAGTTTTTTAGTGAGGCTGATGACTCAGTCTCCATGAACGGGAGGTACAATATCCCTAGTAGTTTGATATGGAATGTGATACCCATCTGTTGTACCCTTTATAGGGTGTTGTTTTTCAGGCCGGGGTTATCTAGTCATATTTTAAAGCATGATATCGATGGATACCCAAACATTCTCATGAACTAGACCTCTGGATGGTACTACATTAAACAAATTCCTGTTGAGTGTTTGTTAATTCTCTTATTTTCATTGATATTGTGACCTCCAGGGATCAGTTCCTTATGAGGATGATCGAAGAGAATCAAGCCCTTATAGACCGTGTTCTGAGTTTTTACCCGTGTTGGTTGTTTTGATATACACCGTTTAAGAGATTATTGATCTTTTAGGATAGGTAGTTGGACCTTGTGATCCCACTATGAGATTAGTCTAGTAGGTATAGGTGGGAGACCTAGAGGTTCTTTGTTTGACTCATATCCTTATTCGTAGATGTTTGTTTTGTTATAAGGACACATGCGTGAGGGTTGTTATATCATGTTTTCATATGAATTTTTAGGAAGTTATCATGGTTTTATGATCATTTTTAGCTAATGTCTTTGTGGGTTATTTGGGTTTTCATTATATTCTTGTTGATTCCTATAAAATTTTATGATGAAATTTGGGAGGTTTTGTTTTTCATGTCTGGCATTTTGGGTAGGACTCTTAGGGTGTCTTGCCCAGTCGATCTATGTTTCTTATGTTGTTAATGTAATCAGATCATTGTAGATGATCAATACTAGAATGATGTAGGGTAGCAAGGGTTTATGGTATAAATCATGGAATATGTGAGGTTCTCGATGTTGATGAGACGTTCAAATGGTTATTCTGGCTTAATGAGACTGAGGATTCATGCATATTATCATCATAGCCTTGTAATG
The DNA here is from genome assembly GCA_963277665.1 of Viscum album. Classification (NCBI taxonomy): domain Eukaryota; kingdom Viridiplantae; phylum Streptophyta; class Magnoliopsida; order Santalales; family Viscaceae; genus Viscum; species Viscum album. The sequence continues at coordinate 1,108,110,681 of OY728140.1, forward strand.
GATGACTCATTGTAGTTTGAGTTGGGTGAAAAATGTACCTGATGGTTTCACATTGTACCATTTTAATCCATAATATGTGAGTTTTGGGTGAGATCGTAGGATTAATGTTTTCACAAAATATCATGGGCATGGTTCTCAGAAGTTGTGTTTAATGTCCCTTTGTGGTAGAGGTGACATTGTAAACTACCTAATCCCATATGATGATTGACACGTTTCTAAATCATGGTAATGTTTTCAGAATATTTGTGCATGGATCGTAGTCTATAATACACACCGTTATATATAATCTTAGGTTACTCCTTTTAGATATGATAATTCACTCTCTGCAAATTGTCCTGATTATGATGAGATAGAATCGACCCTATGTCGAGTTCATTTGTTTTAAATGTTTTTCTAGGATTGGAAGAGGAATTTGTTGAAATTTTCCTCGAGGAGCAGTAAATGTAATACATATGGTGGGGACTGAACCATTGGTTGTTTGAGTGTGGTGACCATCATTATAAATTAAACATCAATGTATTAAATTGGTCTTTGGGATCTAATTATGTTTTTTAGATGATAATATGGGTATTATAATGTTAAAGAGTACCAAATTAGTCGTAGTTAGACATCTCCCATTTAAGTGATTGTTGTGGATGATATCAAACTATTAATTGTTAAATCTATATTACATTGTTTTGATAATTCTTGGGATTATATCACAACTTCTAGTCTTACAATCAAGGCTCTTAAGTATGAGAATGCCTGTGTTGGGGAGATATTAAGGACCTATGTTTCGCCAGAAAGAACTTTAGAGTATGAATTTTAATTTTTTATATCAGATGCTTCTATGAAGTAAAATTGTCATGTCCATTAGAATAAAATATCATCTAATTTTTATGACCACATAGTTGGTCCCATAAAAGGGTGTTTACCCTAGGACTATAATTTTGTGGATATTTGAGTCGTCATAATTTTAGCAAAATAATTAATAATTAACTATAAATAAATATTGATTTACTCATGTAGGTTTTTTCAACTATATATATGCAACATAACATTAGATTGATATTATATCTCTGACATTGGGTGTGGAAAATAGATGTTTTTCTATGCGGGGAAAAAAATTGAGTTGGGTGATGGGGCCGGGTGGGACCCTTTTCTTTTCATTTCATTTTCTTTCTATTTTTTATTTTAATTTTCTTTATCTTCGTTGTCCTTTTTGAATTCATACGCATTCCCAAGAGGATTCTTCTTCACTATATTACTGGGAGAGAAAGGAGGGAGATATATATATATATATATAATGTTATAAGGGGTGAGAGAGACATATAAATGAAGGGATGTTCCATTTTAGAGATATAGACATTCTAGATAGATGTGCGACAATCATGGAAAAAATATTTGTCATGACCCGACCCTACCCAGGCTCGAGCTGCAACTACCCCAAGCTCGGCTCCCAAGGACAAGGGCTGGTGACCAGCTCCGTAGGCACAACAACTCGGGGAGGCCTTTACCTAAGTACCTATACACACACACGTAACCCACTCAATGTAGAAGTGAAGAGTAAAATAAAAGACAAGTGAAGTAAAGGGAGATTGCTATATATAAACCACAAAAAGTGCATCGACCTATAATCAGTACAAAGAAAGTGCTGAAAGTAAATTGAAAGGAAAAGAGTCAAAACACGCACCCAACCAAAAATGTTCCACAACCCGGAAACAAGTGAACAAAAGTAAATAGTTGGAAGGGTCCCCCACCTGGAACTTGACTCCGACCACCGCATGCGGTCCAAGTTCCCGATCTCTTAAGCTCCACTGAAGTCACGACCAACCTGTTCTTTGACTGCAAGGGAACACCATGTACGGGCAAAGCCCAAGTAGGCGTGAGTATAAAAATACTCAGTAGGATACCCCAAAGGCTTGAGGGAGAAACAAAGGATGTACTGAAGGGTGAGCAGTAGATCAAATAGGAAATAGAAAATGAGTACAACCGAGAGTTCATTAAAGAGTAACAATAGAGAGTCCAACTCAACCCAATAAGAAAAAGGAGGTAGACTCGTCCAGACACAAGGAGATGGAAATGGTGAGAAGATGAACTTCTCATTGAGTATTCACTACCTATGGAGGGAGAGCAGACTTGTCCAACCACGAGAAGCTAGAAATGGAAATCACGTGTCATACCCCGCGCGTATATGCCTCTCCTGGAGAGAGAGTAACCAAGCCCAAGAAGTGGGTACTAGAACAAGGTATATACACATTCATATGATCAAACAAGAATCCCAAACAACATCATAAGGGGATCTCCATCCCGTAGCTCAGCCCAAGAAATTGAATAGCCAACAGTCCCGGAAGTAATAACCATCGATGCCCACCATCCCGCACGTCTACCCCGAACTGCAATTCAAGGGCTCAAATCACCGCACCTTGAAACAATCCGCTTTGGGCAGCACTAACATGCCCGCACATTTTTAGGTCATGTTGCAAAGATGCGTCTCGGTGGGGAAAGCACCCCTCATACTTGAGAGTTCTGGGAGAACGTCAAGCCACACCTCGTCACTGCCCTGCAGTCGAGAGGTCTCCTCAAAGTTGACAAGAGACCCGCTGCCCAGCCCCGCTGGAGGGTGATCCCTGGAATTCAACGGGTTCCCACTAGAGGCAGACCTGACAAGAGTCGATGGGTGCCACATTGCCCACTCCCGAAAGAGGGTAATCCACTAGAGGTTGACCTGGCTAAAGTTGTCGACGAGTCCCAATGCCCAGTCCCATAAAAGGGTACTCCACTTGAGGGAGGCTGGGAACTATCATCGGGTACCACTTCCCAGCCCAGCTGGAGGTAAACCCGGCATCAGGGACCACTTCCTTGCCCCACTAGAGGTAAAACCAGCATCGGGGACCCCTTCCCAGCCCCGCTGGAGGTAAACCCGGAACTGCTCTGGCCATCAATGCTGAATGGTACTTCTCGGTGAACACCATTGTACTGGTCATCCCTGCTAGATGTAACCCTCTGGCCATCCCTACTGGAAACAACTTCCTGGGTAGAGGATCGGTGCACGCATAATGTGTTGGTCACACCGAACCCACAAGAACTCTACTAGGGAACACGAAGAAACTCTACCAGCCAAACCATCGAGAACAAAACCAGGGGAAGCACTCTACCCTACTGGTCGAAACCATCGTGAACAGGACAAGGGGGAACCCACTCAGCCCTACTGGCCAAATAAACAAGAACAAAACCATGGAGAAACACAACCCTGCTGGTCAAAAAATGAGAACCTAGGAACCCTCTACGTCGCGAGAGGTCAAAAGTACATAAAGAGGAACATGGCACACACATGGGGCCCACACGACGTGTGGCCTGAAGTCAACCCCCAACCAAGCGCACAAACATTCTCAGGTAAAAACAACCACATGTACCTCCAAGTGTTCTCGTATACTCCAGAGTATACCACGTTTCCAGCCCAAAGGCTATCGTGCACACAACACCCAATGTCAATGCAAAGGGTGTAAATGTAACAACCCCAACTTGCCACCTCATCGGCCTAGGTACGGCCAACTACATCTCTTCAAGAATTACTTTACTCACACGAGAGTGCATGCGATCACACACCAAGGGTCCACTACAAACATAGTAGGATGAACCACCACCGGTACAACTTTCATATTTCCACATTTAATAAGATCAAGTAATAGGCTCCGCACACCTGAATAGATTACACCATTGTAATCTTCGCGGAAAAACACACGAGATAGACAACTTAATCGCCTCAAATGGATATCCAATGGGAAAGTTTCCAACACCACCTTACGCCCGAATGGAGTCCTATGATCCTGATCCTCAGCCCCGAACATAGTCGGGTGCATCGCACCATTGTGATCCCCTCAGGAAAGACAGTCAAATTAACTGTTCACTTGAGTGGAATGGATATCTGGAGAAAAAGATGCATTCTGGCGCACCACACATGAGCGGTGCTATGTGGGACTCACATCCCTATCAAAAAGCACCACGAACGGATCACACCATTGCGATCCTCTCAAAAAAGTACACAAGATGGACTATTCACTTGTCCAAAACAGAGAGCCGAGGATAAAGCTGGAAATCATCATCAACTCCCGAGATGGCCCTCAGGGGGCTCGCACTAGCGTGCAGAATTAGAGTGGGTGGATTGCACAATTGAAATCTCCTCGGAAAAACACCCAAAAACGGCTACTCGCATTCCTCGAATGGACGTCCGATGAAAAAGTTACAAAACACTGCATGCAGCTCAAAAGACGGGCCATGAGGCCCACACATCAACTCAGGTTTCAATGCCTGAAACCACATTGGAAAACTCTAGCTCAACTCTAGGGTCGCAACGCCACTAACGGTGCTAAAAACAGACAATGGATGAGTCTGTGCCGTCCAAAACAAGAAACCCCAAGAAAAACGCCCGTCCACATAACATCGTGACACTCCTCGAACCCCTCGTTTCGAGAGTTAAAAACCCCTGAAACCATCTCAAGATGATCAAATCGAATAATGGAACGCGTCTCCATTGAAGTGACACGAATATGACACCCGGTCTACATTCTAGAGGAGTTTTAAGTTTTATTGGGCCGAAATGGGGTGGGTCGGGCCGGTTCGGCCAGCCCACCCACTGCCTGAGCCGGCCCGCGGTTCACCGCGTGGGCCGGCCCGCATCGCCTAGACAGGCGGAGCGGGTCTGAATATTTCCCCACAAGACCTGCAAAGCATGGGTACCTTTTTTGCTGGCTGGGGTCACGAAAACCCTATGTCTTCCTCCAACAATGACCGGATGAAGCCGATCCTTCCCCACGTCACCGCCCTAGTGGCGCCTGTTGCCGACGACCCCGCGACTGGCCTCTGCAGGCCGCTCCGCCACGACATCCCGCGGCCGCCTACGCTCGCCAGCTCACTGAAGCCCGCAGCCGCCTCCGCCAAAAGAAGCCCGTGCCACCACCTGCTACTCTGTGCCGTCATGGGCCGCCTCCTGGGATTTCCGAACCACCCTTGGATCCGGCTGAAATCGCCGGAAAACACCCAAAACACCCCAAAACCTACAACCTTCGACGGACGCCCCCGAACTCATCAAAACTCAGATTTTCAAACCGAAATGTGCGTCAGGAAGCTTAGAAAGGGTACTAAGCATTTAAGGGATTTGTTGGACAATCAAACAGAAATTCCATGCAAAACTATGAATTCAAAGGAGGTGCGAATAGTATAAAACACACGATCCTACCTCTTAGGCGTTGCCCAGAGCTTCACCGTCGATCCTCCATAGCTTCTGCGCCTCGCCGGAGCTGTCACTCCTCGCTATAAAGGTGTAGGAGAGGATGAGTTCCTCCTTCCAATCTCCTTCCTAGGGGTGAACAAAGGGGGAGAGAGGGGGGGTTTTCAAGTGTTTAAATAGAAACACACTTAACCACCTGTCCGTCGGCCCAAACCCGAACTTCCAGAGCGGTCGAGATTAAGCCTCCCCAAGGCCAAACACCACCTCTTAAGAACAATGGCGGTCTAAGAATTTTAATCAGAGGCCCCGTTCAAAAGTTATTAAACTCGACGCCTGAGGCCGCCAAATTACGAAAACGCCCAAGGGCCATATTTCACTAACGGCCCGCACCTGAGAAGCATACACCCCTCCTAGGGTAAACGACACGTTTCGAACTGAACAATGCCCATGGTTTTCCCATATGAGACACCGTTTAAGAGATCATTAAGTTTAACCATTAAATGAATAAATAAATAAATAAATTTATCTGTTTAACGTTCCGGTAGTGGGTGAGGGGTCCAAACGTCCCGCGTTGACATTCTTTATTTCATTACTGGGGTAAACACCCCATTTTGAACCCATATGTACACTCATATTTCTGATCTGAAGCACCGTTTAGAGGTTATCCTATTTATTTGGCGTTCCCACTATGAACACATTGAAAATTTAATTCCAGCCACACCGGGGCTTGTAATCGCACTATGTCTGAAGGCGCTGCTCTGGAATAACATCAAGAATATTCCAAAGTTTTTTATAGAAAAATCTAGGTTCTTACATCATTCCCTCCTTCAAGCTTTTCTTCCCCGAAAAGAAAAACTAGGGAACAACTCAAGGTACTAAGCCCACACCTGGCTCTCCCGTAACCAGAAGATATTTTACACAGTCTCGCATCACCACACACAGACCAATGGATTTGATCTGTTCACGCGAGGTCTGCCCTTGCCGATGACGTGCATAGGATCACGCACACATCTCCTCAGGTGAGTCACGCGGGAGGCGCCGTGCACCCACTCCGGATATTGGGGTTAGGGAAAGGTAGTAGGGAACCTCACCATCCCTTTGCATGGTCTCAAACGGCCCAAAGCCTCTCGGTGGTTGCTCAACTCCCTGATCGAACCCCTACGTTGCATGCCGCGACTGGAATCACCGCTTGAACCTAGGATAAGCCTGGTGATTCCCTCCTTCAAAATTTCCATATGGGGAAACACCCAAGGATATCTGGTTACCCAATATTTTACAGTCAAGGTCCCACAACCAAGACCCTATTACATGCTCGGAATCGAAGGATCCAACACCATCTACTAAAGAGAAAGGTCTTACGTCTTTTACCTTACCAACATAGGGTTACACGGATGCCCCACTCCACGCTTGTGACAACTCAAACAAGGAGTAGGGAGAAAAATAGTTCACACATAGAGTCTAACAATTCTACTGCAAAAAGAAGAAGAGTTGTAGAGTGTACCTCTTATCACCTCATGCTCTGTACGATCGTAGACATCCAAAGCTCATGGCTGTCCATGGTCCCAACTGTCAGCTCTCGGAGCCTGACGTGGACCACCTAGTAGTGATTGGAAGACCACGTAAGGTCGTCCTCAACTTCCAGCTCCTCCTGCTCCTCTACTAGCACCACCTATTTCGGTACCACTCAGATCTTGGCGCTGCCCCCGTCGTGGTGGTGCACATGCTGCCTACTCGAAGCTCTCTGCATGCCTGGTCAGGCAGTCCCATGCCAGGTGTCCTCGCCATAGAAAGCATAGAACCGGCGCTCTCTGGGATGTACTAGTGCCCTCTAGTGCCACTATGGTGTACGACCATGCCCCAGTGTCCAGTTGTCAGAAAGCCACCTGCGTCGAGGTTCTTCTTGCCGATGCCCTCTAGCTGCGACAGACGTCGCAGCTCCAATGTGCCTACTGCCACCACCAACTCTAGAACGTGATAGGAAGCTCTCTATCACCAGAACCTACTCTAGCACCCCGACATATGTATAAATGCCCAAGGGTACTATGACAAAACGAATCTCTTGGCGGAGACCCTGCTCAAACTTCCGCACTCGTATGTTATCATCATGGACCATGTCCGGCTAAAATCATGCACGGTCTGCGAAACTAGCCGCGTACTCAGCCACCGTCATCCCTCCCTGGGGAAACTGCAGGAGCTCCTGAATCTGAATGGAGCCTAAGCAGGAGGGGAAATCCTCTTCACGAAACAAAAACTGAATTTTTCCCCACTAAAGTGATGACTCGTCAAGAAACTGAGTCACCAGACTCCACCAACACCAAGGTACTCCGCGGAAAAGGTTGGCGGCCAAAGCCACCATAAGATATGTCGGCATCTGCACAAGCCTTAAAAGGCGAACCACTATCTCCATCCAAACCTCTGCTGCCTGAGGGTCTAGATCACCACTGAACCTCAGTGGTCCCTGCCACTGGAACTCATGGAGCGCGCTCAACCTGTGCTCAAGCTCAGTCTGCTCTGCTGAAGCTGTCTGCTTCTCAACAGGTGGGGGTGATGCTACCGGCCCACCTAAAAAAAGGGGATCTCATGATGGGTCATGGAAGGAGGCCTCGTAGCTCACAGGGTCGTCATCACAAACCAAAGCTGATATCCTGGCTAACTGTCTTTGCGTAGACATCCTAAATATTATCAATGAGTGTCGTGATCAGATGAGCATAAATGTATATAACAGTATCAACAATGGTGATATGACTCAAGAAGGACAGTCAAAGACTCAATCCTATGTGATGCACAAACCAATTTTCCCTACAATAAGTGTCTCAGCATGCCGAGTCGACAAACGGGTTATCAAGTTCATGGTGAATGGATACATCGGCCACCGCACATTCACTGGACTCCCTGGCCTAAGAGCCGCTCTCAAGACACGTTAACACTGTTGCCCTAAATCCCATCCAATTTCTTTTTAAGGACATCTGAACAATGTACCAATGAATGAACCACCTCTGATTCCACTTTTCCACGACCTGCCCCTACTCGGCCTCCAGCCGCAAGTACCCCAAGCCCACCTCCATAAGCCAGGGCTGGCGACCAGCACCGTAGGCACAACAACTCAGGGAGGCCTTTACCTAAGTACCAATACACACACACACGCATCCCACTCAATGTAGAAGTGCAGAGTAAAAGAAACGACAAGTAAAGTAATGGGAAACTGCTATATATAAACCACCAAAAGTGCTTCAACCTCTATTCAGTACAAAGCAAGTGCTGAAAGTAACCTGAAAAAAGGGGAAAACATATGCCCAACCACAAAAGTGCCACAACCAGACAATAGGTTAACAAAAGTAAAATCTGGAAGGGTCCCCCACCTGGAACCCGAATCAGACCACTGCACGCGGTCCATGCTCCTAAACTCCTAAGATCCACTGAAGTCACAACCAACCTTTCTGTCATCTGCAAGGGCAAACCAAGTGCATGAAAAGCCCAAGTAAGGGTGAGTATAAAAATACTCATTATGATACCCCAAAGGCTCGAGGGAGAAACAAAGGAGGTACCGAAGGGTGAGAAGTAGATCGAACAGGAAATAGAAAAAGAGTACAACTGAGAGTGTAGTAATGAGTAATAGTAGAGAGTCCATCTCAACAAAACAAAAGAAAGGAGGTAGACTCATCCAGACACAAGGAGCTGGAAATAGGGAGAAGATGAACTTCTCATCGAGTCTTCGCTACCTATGGTAGGAGAGAAGACTCATCTAACCATGAGAATCTAGACACGGAAAGCATGTGGCACACCCCGCACGTCTTCGCCTCTCATGGAGGGAGAGTAACCAAGCCCAATAAGTGGGTATTAGAACAAGGTATATACATATTAATATGCTCAAACATGAAGCACAAACAAGATCTAAGGGGATCTCCATCCCGTATCTCAGCCCAAGAAAGTGAGTAGCCAACAGTCCTTGATGTAAACACCATCGATGCCCAGTATCCCGCACGGCTGCCCTGAACTGCTAGTCAATGGCTTAAATAACCGCACCTCGAAACTATCTGCTTTGGGTGGCACTGACTCACCCGCATGGTTTTAGGTCACGTCGCAAGGACGCGTCTCGGTGGGGAAAGGGCCCCTCAAAATTGAGAGGTCAGGGAGAACATCAAGACACACCTCGTCACTACCCCCGCAGTCAAGAGGTCTCGTCAAAGTCGACAGGAGACCCCCTGCCTAGCCCCGTTAGAGGGTGATACCTGGAAGTCAATGTGTTCCCACTAGAGGGAGACCCGACAAGAGTCGACGGGTACCACACTACCTAGTCCCCAAAAAGGGTAATCCACTGGATGGAGACTCAGGTAAAGGTGTCGACGATTCCCAATGCCCATCCCCATAAAAGGGTACTCCGCTAGAGGGAGGTTCGAAACCAACATCAGGGACCACTTCCATACCCAGCTGAAGGTAAACTCAGGATCAAGGACCACTTCCTAGCCCAGCAAGAGGTAAACCCGATATCAGGGACCACATCCCAGCCCCACTGGAGGTAAACCTGGAACTACTCTGGCCATCCCTGCTAGATGGTACTGCTCGGTGAACATTGTTGTGCTGGCCATCCCTGCTGGATGGTAACCCACTGGCCATCCCTGCTGGGAATAACCTCATGGGTAGAGGATCGGTGCTTGCGTAATGTGTTGGTCATACCGAACCCTCAAGAACTCTACCAGGGTACACGAAGCAAATATGCCGGCCAAACTATCAAGAATAGAACCAGTGGAAACCACTCAAACCTGCTAGTCGAAACCATCATGAACAGGACTAGGGGGAATCCCACTCAACCCTGCTAACCAAACAAACAAGAACATAACCAGGGGAAACTCAACACTTCTGGTCATAAAATAAGAACCGAGGAACCCTCTACATCGCGAGAGGTCCAAAGTATTTAAATCAGAACATGTCATGCACATGGGTCCCACATGACATGTGGCCCCATGTCAACCCCCAACCAAGCGCACAAATGTTCTCAGGTACAAACAACCACATGTACCGCTAGGAGTTCTCGTATACTCCCAGAGTATACTACGTTTCCAGCCCAAAGGCTATCGTGCACACGACACCCAACGTCAACGTAAAGGGCGTAAACGTAACAACTCCAACTTTCCACCTCATCGGCCCAGGCACGACCAATTACATCTCTTCAAGCATTACTTTACTCACACGAGAGTGCATGCGATCAAACACCAAGGGTCCGCTACAAACACAGTAGGATAAACCACCACCGGTACAACTTTTATATTTCCATATTTAATAAGATCACATAAGAGGCTCCACATGCTTGAACAGATTACATCGTTGTAATCCTCATGGAAAAACAAGTGAGATAGACTAATTACTAACCTCAAACGGATATCTGACGGAAACGTCGCCAACACCGCCTTACACCCGAATGGCGTCCCGTGATCCTAAGCCTCGACACTGAAAATATCCGGGCGCATCGCACCATTGCGATCCCCTTGAGAAAACACATCAAATTGACTGTTCACTTGAGTGGAACGGATATCCGGAGAAAAAGATGCATTCTGGCGCACCGCACACGAGCGGTACTACGTGGGACACGTATCCCAGTCCCGAAGCACCACGAAGGGATATCATCAATGTGATCCTCTAGAAAAAGTACACAAGATGGACTATTCACTTGTCCAAAACGGACACCCGGTGAAAAAGCTGGAAATCACCGTCAACCCCCAAAACGGCCCTCGCGGGGCCCACAGCAACGTGCGGAATTAGAGAGGGAATATTTCACCATTGCAATCCCCTCGGATAAACACCCAAAAGCGACTGCTCACACACCCCGAACGAACGTCTGATTAAAAAGTTACAAAACGCTGCACGCAGCTCAAAAGACGGGCTGTGGGGCCCACGCGTCTACTCCGGTTTCAATGACCGAAACCACACTGGAACACTCTGACTCAATTCCAAGGTTTAAACGCCACTAACGATGCTAAAAAAAGACATCGGATGTGTCCGTGCCGTCCAAAACAAGAACCCCCATGGAAAACGCTCATCCACTTAACGTCGTGACGCGCCCCGAGCCCCTCTTTTCGGGAGTAAAAAACATCTGAAACCATCTCAAAAATATTTCCTCGAACTAAGGAATGTGTTTCCACTGACGGCACACGAATCCAACAACCGGCCTACATTCTAGAGCAGTTTTAAGTTTTATTGAGATGAAACGGGGTGGGTCGGGCCAGTTCAGTCGGCGCCCCCACTGCCTGAGCCGGCCCACGGTTCACCGCGTACGCCGACCCGCATCACCTAGACCGGCTGAGTTGATCCGGCCATTTCCCCATGAGACCCGCGAAGCACGGGTCTCTTGTCTGCTTTCCGGGGTCACGAAGACCTCGGGTCTTCCTCCCGCAATGACCGACCGAAGCCGGTCCTTCCCCACTTCGCCGCCCGACTGGCGCCTGATGCCGATGACCCCGCGACCGGCCTCCGAAGCCCGCTCTACCGCGACGCCCTGCGGCCGCCTGCGCTCTCCAGCTCGCTGAAGCCCATGGCCGCCTCTGTCGGAAAAATCTTGCGCCGCCTCCTGCTGCTCAGAGTCGTTGTGGGCCACCGCATGGGATGGCCGGAGCGCCATTGGATTCAGTTGAAATCACCGGAAAACACCCAAAACACCCCAAAACCCGAAACCTTTGACGGACACCCCCAGACTCATCGGAACACTGATTTTCAAAATGAAATATGCATTGCGAATCTTATAAATATTACTACGCATTTAAGGGCTTCGTTCTACAATCAAATGGAAATTCGACGCAAAACTATGAATTCAAAGGAGCTGCAGAAAATATAAAACGCACGATCCTACCTCTTGGGCATTGCCCAGAGCTTCGTCGTCGATCTGCCAGAGCTGCTGTGCCTCGCCAGAGATTTAGCGCCTCACCAGAGAGGTGGAGGAGAGTGTGAGTTCCACCTTGAGAGCTCCTTCCTGGGGGGAACAATGGGGGAGGGGGGTAAGTGTTTAAATAGAAACACACTTAACAACCCGCCCGTTGGCTCGAACTCGAACTTCCGGAGTCGTCAAGATTAAGCCTCCCTTAGGCCAAACACCACCTCTCGAGCACAATGGCAGTCTCAGAATTTTAATCTCAGGCCCCATTCAAATGTTATTAAACTCTACACCTGAGGCCACAAAATTAAGAAAATGCCCCTGGGGCCATTTTTCACTGACGGCCCATGCCTGCGAGACTTACACCTCTCTTATGGTAAACAACACGTTCCATACTCAACGGTGCCCTCATTTTTCTCATCTTAGCCATCGTTTAAGAGATACTTGACTTTAACCATTAAACGAATAAATTAATTAATTAATTTATCCCTTTAACGTCCCGGTAGCAGGAAAGGGGTCCAAACGTCCCATGCCGACATGCTTTATGTCATTACTAGGGTAAACACCCAATTTTGAACCCATCAGTACACTCTTATTTCGGATCTGAAGAACCGTTTAGGATTTATCCCATTTATTTGGCATGCCCAGAGTGAACGTATTGAAAATTTAATTCCGACCACACTGGGGCTCGGAATCGCACGCCGTCTGAAGGTGCTCCTCTAGAGTAACATCAAGAATATTCCAAAGTCTTTTATAGAAAAAACTGGGTTCTTACAATATTTGATCAAACCTTCAATGGTTTCCACCCAATAGTATGCCTTTTTTAAATATAGATACCTGTAGATTTTCCATTTTATAAATTCAACCCCCTATTATGATTAATTATTCCCTTTTAGGGATGATATGTTGATATGGGGGTGAAAATGTGGTGCTTCAAGTGTTACAGAGTTTTCCATAGTTAAAACAATCATAATCGACGTGTCGTTCAGTGGGATGCATTTTCTGTTCATCACATTTTGGGAAGATGATGTTTTTTAGAGTACACACCATATACTAGTACTTGGCAATGTCACTGAGCACTCATCCTAGCTACCTGTATAAGGGTACACAACTGTGTAGAGTAAACGACTAGAACCCATTTGGGTAGAACACCATGTATAAGTACATGACCTCTCTTATTACATAGCCATGACAGTTGAGGGAGACAACAATGTACCCCATGTTAGGTACACACATTTTTTCCACCAAACATGCCATGTACCTAGGGAATTTTCATTCCCAAGCCAGCGAGAGTACATTCCCAAGAGGGACATTAGGAGTATAGGCTCTGTACCTATCGGGACATTCCATATACATCCCCCTTGCAACTATTTTTTGGGGTTTCTTTTATTTTTTGAAATGAATTGGAATTTGACCAAATAGTATTACATTATGATTATAATTTAATGTAGACAAAAATATTAATACATTGTATGTTTATTTGAGGACTCATGAGTTGCATTCCATTCGTTTTATGAAGGGATAAGTTCATCATCCAACTGTGGTGTTTAGTGTCCCTTGAGAGTGAGAACTATTCAGTGATAATCCATAAGATATATCTCATGACCTATGTTTTGTATATTTTTTATGTTGACATATCAATTTTGATATTTTCCCTTCTGGCCTAACATACAATGAGACCAGTTGTTGTGAAAGATTCAATGTAAGAATCCTCTATTAATGTTTCGACCTAAAAGATCCCATATTGGATTCCTCAACATCATTTCTGTATCAAGGATATCATGTGGGATTCTATGATTGTATAATAATACAAGGGGTCTTTTCTAGGATACATTTACCACTTTATTGTCCAGTGATCCTTAAAAGGATTCCTCAGCCATTTCGTACAGTTATAGAGGGTCTCTATAGGATGCATTCATTGACGTATTTTTTGGAGGATTTGATGTAGTATTCCATTGCATCTATGAATTATTTTGAGGGTCCCATGTTGTAATCCCCTTTAATTATAATACGATGATTCATTATTTTATTCCTCCTTTACCATTACAAATATGTATCCTTGGTAGGAAGCCTTCATATGTGTCTTCATAAAGGTTCCAAAGTAGGATGCGTCTTATATGTTTGACTTGAGAGACCCAATGGGTTCCCATTTTTGGACCCGAAATGAGTTATTAAGTTGACTTTAGATATATATGGTAGCAAGTGGAACATTAGAACCCATAAGGAATGTGTAAGATCATGGGGTTGTGGTTGAAGTTTTGGTTTTATGCATTTTTCCACCCTCACCAATTTTTATGATTTCACATGTTTGTTTCTGATGTAGTGATGTTAGGTAAATTTTCTTCTTGTTTTGTGGTTGTTGAGGCTATCATGAGTAATCTTTCCTTCTCTTTAGGATTCCTAGATGTTCTTATGGGGATCTGCCATTTTTTTCATATTTCCATATGTGCATTCTTGGGATTAGGATTACGAACCATGTTATTTCATATATTTACTATTATACCTAGTGGTACTACCCTAGACATGGTTGTTTTTCATGTTTGTGTATATGTTGATAATTACATTGTTAGGATATCGAGAGGTTTTTCTGGGTATCCAGCTATTGAGCCTATGGTTATGATATATAGACATGTAATCCCAGGTAATTATACTTATGATTGATTTCACTCTCCTAAGTGATGAGGATGATTGTGGTATCCAGAATCTAATTATATTCATGGATGATTATGTTATCTTGAGAGATATAGATGATTATACACTCCCTAATTGGTTACATGACTACAGTGTTGAGTGTGGCATCTAACATAATTGAATACCCAAAGTGATTATGATCTTATGAATGATATGGTTGATTACAATCTCCTTTATTAGAGACTCGGGGGGGTGGGGGATATTGGCATATCACTGGTATGTTATCTTTATAAATCGTCTAATGGTTATACGCTTAGGGGTTATCTATGTTGAAAACGTCATGACCTCCAATGGACTAGGACCTGTGGCTCAAGCATTGGAAAAGATTTAAATTTTTGCTGCAGTATGACCTCTATATCAGTGACCACTTACAAAATATCAATATGTAATTTACTAGAATCCACAATTTCAGTGATTGGGGGTAAGTATAGGTGAACCCACGTGGAGGATGAGTATCCCCCTATGTTAATGTAGCTTACATAGAGACTTTTCTATTGTTGGTCAAAGCAATTACATGCCGATTGGATTATGAACCTTGAGATCAAATTAATAATATATGGCTTGATTGGTACGACATAAAGCTCAATTAGCTTCTACAGGATTTCTTGGAGATCAAGATTGTAGACCCATGTGTCGACTATAGATGAATATTATGTCATTTCTTCTCCAAACTCAGATATTTCATTCTTATATATACATATATATATAGTCATGGGTATATATATATAAATATAGATATGGGAATCCATGGGGGCCCTTTTCCCAGGGGACGAGGATTAAAGACTTGGGGTTTGAATGAGGCCCAACGTTAATGGCATTATATATCATTTTAGTTGGGTCTATGATATACAAGGTAGTTTCCATTTTTGCATAAACATAAACCAAAATAATTTATAGTTTCATCATTGGGAGTGGACGACTACAATTATATCTCACCCATGTACATAAACCTGGATTATTTGTATATGTTATGTCTTTTTTTAGGTTGAGCATGAGTTTTTTGGTTCATAGGGCTGAGGCCCTGAGTTTTATTTCCATTAAAAAACTCATGTTGGTTCTTCTCTTCATCTTGGAGAAGATTGATAGTTTGTAGAGATTGTGTATGTGTTCTATTTTAGTGTTAATATTAGGGACCTATACTCTTATATCAATTTATTTTTTTACACTCGTAAATGTGTTGTCGGCACAGTGTGTGACCCGTTTTTCATGTATGACATAACTGTTCCGTATTTTATATCCTTTTCATTTATTATTAATATATGTTCTTTTTTAATTTACTTACTTCTTTAAAACACTATTTATTTAATTTCTGGTATGTTACTTATCTATTGAAAGTGTTTTCTTACTCTGGTATGAGGGAATAGTCACCACACTATGACACACTAGGACCTTAATTTTAGTTGTAGTCCTCTACTCTTCATGGATTTGTGCTTAAGGCCTCATAACCCATCGGCTCAGAGAATTATTTTAGAGGCTTCCAGTTTATGATATCACAATTTTTAAAGTTGATGGGATATTGGTTTCATAAAATGATAATGTATTTATGACATGTGATCCTTTATCTGTCATGTATTCTTTATTAGATTAGTAAATTCCACCAACGATATAGATCATGATTGTGTAGTGATGCGAAAGCACATGGAAGTGGATGATTTACTCCAAAAAAAATTCAATTAATGATGATAATGTGGTCTTCATTCATGGATGTTTAGTAATGCAAGATTCTACGAGGGAGGATATGATGAGAGACTATCATTCTTGAAACTATATTTTTAGTCCAATATTGATGAAGATATACTATGTCATCTATATTCAGTTTTGGTGTACATGTATGATGAGGGGCACCATCATTTTATTTTCATGATTCCATACTTGGTTGAGGATTAAGTTAGAGAACTAGAAAACATGGGGTTTTCATCATAAACTTCTAGAGATCATATGGGACTAATATTTCATGATCATAGACATTGTGGTAGGTTTTCCTAGGATAATGATGTGTTGTGATATATTTTATAACAAATGTCCAAATGAAGAATGTGGTCCATTTCATTCTGATTTTTTTGAGCCTTTATGTGGATGAGTATAGAAAATTATATATACTATAGAATTTATCACATCATGAAGATACCTTGAGATATATAATATGTAGGGACATTCACTTCCAATTTTTTTTTATGGATTAAATATTTATTTTTTCCAAACTAAATCTCTGTACAATGTATCATCTTCAAATTGATGGATAGTCATAGAGGATGATAGAGATATTAAATTATTATTATTTTGAATGTGTTTTGGACATTTCTGGGAGATTTTTCTAATCAGATATCCTTTCTTGAGTTTCTATATAGATATATATTCAAGGATTCTATTCATATGGTACATTTTAATGTACATTGTTGTCATAAATGTCTCTCATCACTATTTTGGAATGGGGCTAATGATGTATTGATTTTGGGGATAAGTTTGTTACATGAGACCATTGTAAAAGTTATTAGTCACCGCATAGAGTATAAGGAAATAATATAACGATAACAAAATGTGATATGTGTAGTTTATTATGGGAAATTGATTTTTCTTATGGGATACACATCAAATTGGGTAGATATATTTTTTATGTTATGGGATGAAAACACAATGTTCTGATGGACCCTATGAGTTTACAAAGCATATTGGGATAATGGCCTACAATTTTAATTACCCAATAGGGTATAACGGTATACAAGATGTGTTCCATATATTTTATTTTTAGAGTTAAATTCCAAATCCTACACATTTAATTGACTGCGATGACATCAAACAAGATCCTAACACATTCTTTGTGGAGTTCCTAGTGCAGATCATTGAATGAAGAGATTGTGTGTGCCAATTTATGATGGTGGAACATTTCAGAGTCCAAGGGTTTTATAAATGTATCCAAAAAGTTAACTTGGTGTAGGAATTAGATGTATGAGCTCAATGGACCATGTTTTATTTGGAAGTATTGATACACTTCATAAAGAGATAATTCATTAGAGTGGGTGATTACAATGGACCATAATTTGTTTAAGTAGTTTATACCTTTCTATCTAAACATATTTAAGTATTTTCTGATTTATTGTTTTATGTGATGTTTAAAGAAACATCTTGTTGGACTTGTAGGTTTTTGGATTCCTTAAAGGTGATTCCTAATTAGTGAATTGTTATGGGGAACTGGGAAACACTCCTTAAGAAACTGTTTGGATTATATAGAGAGGAAAATTAGGGGAAATAGTTTTCATAATGTTAGAGCTTCAAAAGGAACATTTCTTAGAAAATTATATATATTGAAATATAGTCGAAATAATGTTTAACTCACTATTTACCAAAAAATGTAGCCAAAACATGTGGGTACAGAAAAGAGTTGAAAATCATCACATGATTGGTGAATGGTTTGGTAAATAGTGTTAGCAAACCATGCGAGGCATATTTGTAAATTTGAAAATTGTATTTTTTGACTGATCCCCTCTTAAATCCTTCCTTTATTATCTTATTCATTTGAACTAAAATCAATGGAATATAGTAGTTATTCGTGTTTATTATTCACTATCTATAATCTAAATTTGATCAATATATTGAACTGAAACATGTTGATTAACGTTAAGAGGTTGTTTCTTCCTTTATTCTTCACATTGTCCCTTTATCAGCTCTGTATCTCCTGAAATGATTCATAGATCAAATCTACATTTTATTATCTTTCGTATTACATCATTATAGAATAAATAAATATTGGTTTTATGGATAATATATAGATCTATATAATTGAAATCCCGTTATCAATATGATGCATATATACCATTTCTGATGAATCCATTTTTGTATGTAAATGGGGATTTTATGCATTTCCATGGTTCCTAAATTGTATTCTTATCCTAGAGGTTTTAGGTTTGTGTATTATATTTTTTGAACTATATGTTATTTAATGGGTTTTATATTAGAGTCACCTACAAACATATTCTATAAATTGTACCAAAATGCTAAATTTAGGATGTACATTTGATATTGAGAATTTGTATACAGTTTTTTTATATTATCAGCTTGTCTGCATATTTATATCTACTAAATATTTCATAATTTGGAATGATAGGGTGGATGGTTAGCCTATGAGTACATTTTTAAGTGTGGAATATGTGTTCCTTTCTATGCCCCAAATTTTACGTAGTTATTTCATAATCATGCAACATTTGATATTCCACTCATTTATTTTACTGTGTTTCCCCCTACTTATGAATTGTTCAATTTTATTTGCAATATTTTTTATAATATAATTGTTCACTGTTATTTCATTAATTTCATTTGGTTTTTTCTCAAATTCAATGGAACCATATCTCAACATTCATGTTCACATATATCCATAATATACTTATGTAGTTAATTAGAGGGGGGTTTCATATGACATTAATATTTGGATGTGGATCTAAATATGATGGTTTATTCCTAATCACTATGTCTGAATATACCATTAGATAAGAACTCCATATGCCTTTAAAAGATTGACTATAGGCCTAAATGATGTACTTGTGAGGAACATCATTGCATATGTATAGAGGTCTATTGTTTGAGCATGTCGAGCATGTGTACCATCATTGGGGAGAAAGTAGTCATGGGACATGGGTATAATTTTTCATAAATAATGGGTGTCAAATTTTCCCATAAAACGTAATTTATATAGTCTTTAAAGGGGTGAGGTGTTACTTTAAATTACCTAGGTTTGGATATAAGTACTTATAATATTCTTATGACATGGAACAAAAGAAGGTATGGATGTGGTTCCTTTTATCATAATTAGCTCATTATCTCTCATTATATGATTTCTTTTATTATTATATGTGATGATACCATTACATAATTTCATAAACCTATTTGTAAATTTGAACATATATAAAGGCATAATTGGTGGCATCCTACTTGGTTTATACTCTCAACGTGAATGAGAATCTTGGTAAACATGAAAACATCATGACCACAAATACATGGAAGGGAAGTACCATGAATTATATTTATTAAAGGATTAAATTTTAGCATAAACATAGTATCAAGATGGACTACAAATAGATTACAAAACATATTTTATTAATATTTTCTAGTTTTCTTACTTTTAATTCTTGAACATCCACAATAGGGGTCTGCTTCTTCTTAATATATTACCTGACCTGACTTTTCCTAAAAATAGTTAACATGTTATCATCTATTAAGTTATTTAGTAAAATTATGATTATTTTTAATTTTATAGTGATGGATTTGATTATTAATGGTATATTACCTCCACATCACTTCAAACACTTACTACTAGTCGGTATCCACATAAGTATATGGTGTTGTGCATGCATTTATGTGCCACATTTTCATATACCCATGATTTAGGATTTAATTTTACAACCATTATTCTCTATGTTTTATTGTATTGCTTATGTTCATTGTAAAAAAAATCACAATATCTTATTTAATTTTTTTACTTCATTCAAAAAAAACATTGAATATTTTTAAAATCATACATTATTAATCATGATCTTATTTATGTATATATTTAACACATAATTATCATAAAAAACTTCTTCATTTAAATATTTCATGGTTTTTAAGTATTTTGAAATAAGATATAATTTTGGAACAATGTTTAGTAAGATTATAATTTTTTTAGAAGATTATCTGGAAAATAAAAATAATATTGGATCTCATGAATGGATTTTAGATTATATATTGTTCTGTAATAATATCCATTATTCTTTGAGAATTACATTAAAGATGGTTGGATGAAATTTTAGGATCATTAGAAATGATATCATGATGTATGAGAAAAATTATGTAATAAATATTGTCACACCATTAATGATGTTATGAATAAGTATCCTAGAATATTTTTTACAATACCAATCCTTCATAATGTTTTTTCATCATCATTGCAGTGCATTCACCACGATGTGTAACCCATGAGAATATCATGTCGATATAAATGAATTGGGTGATTAATTATCACCACATTGTAGGATATCATACTATAATCTCTATTAGACTATATATGAGAAAGTTAATATCATAATTCAATATTTATCCTGGAATATTTAGAGTACCTCAGGAAATAAATGGTTCAAAATGATCATATTGTAGATTATTCTACCACATTAGAACTTGTTTGGACTACATATATTTGATTATATCGGTCCGATGATTTTAGGGATTTGAGTATAAATTGACTCATTGATTTTTTGGAGTATCTCGTAGATGAATACAATTATGCTATAATTTATATATTTATTCTAAAAATTTGTAATTTTTACATTACATCGAAACAGAAAATATTTTTTATCATATGGGAGATTGGATTTCATAATTTTCATTTAATTCATATATTATTAATGGTTAGGAGATAAAATATATAAGTGACATATAAAAGGGATAAGAGAGATTTTGGAAAATAAAGTAAACTATATTAATGGAACAATGAAAGATTTTGGAAAAAGAGATCTCAAACACATCATACAGAACTACTATATCTAAATTTCTTACTGAAGGGAGGTTGAAATGAATATTAATGAACATATAAATCTTTTCAGATTAAATTTAATAATATAAAATATACCATCATTTGTAGTGGGTGATAATATTTTTTATATTCATTATAATAAATAGTTTTATTGAAATATATTTTATTCTTTATCACAAAAAATAATTTATGCAGAGACATTTTTAAGAAGTAACATTGGGATTTAAGGGTAAAACTTTTTACAATGTTGTAGTCAGTAATGTGAGTATTGATTCCTATATTACATTATATCATCACAATATTATACTCATTCAACTATCCCTTAATATTTAATGAATTAAAATTTATTTTCTTATTATTTTTTTAATTCATGGTTACATTTAATTTGTGTATGATCATAACCACGTTATACAGGCCTTTCCAATATGAGAAAAATATTATTTGAAGAAAATGATAAAAATATCATTTCCGAATTCACACCCCTCTTAGGGTGTGTTGGGAAAAAATTATTTTAATAAATGGTATTAGAAAAACATAGTTATTTGGGTAAAATCATTCAAAACCATTTTATCAACTCGGAGGATACAATAAATAAGAAAAGAGATCTATTTTTTAATGGTTTTAATTTTTAACAATGGAGGAATTGAATGAGTTTAAATCTATATTCTCTCAAAAAATTTACAGAATATATATTAATTTAATACATTTGAGTACTATTATATTTCATTCTTTGGATGAATCAGAAATTAATTTTTTCAATACAGATAAAAATTTACTAAATTTTCTATCTTGAAAATTTCTATATTGGATATATACATGTGTATATATATATTAAAATTATAAGTATTAGATTAGGATATAAAATTATTTATATTTTTCAAAACATAAATTAAGGATATTATAATTTGAAGGTTGTGAATTTATAGTATCATTATAAAAATTATGATTATTTGAAAATGACCACAAATGAAAAAATTGTTGTTTTATTCAATAGGATAATTGATGTTATTTGATGAATTTATGGACTCAGTAATGAGAAATATGATATTCATATTACAAGTAAAATCAAGCAATGATTTCCACCATTATATAATGAGAATTTATAAAAAAATTGAGATGCGTATCATATATAATGAAGTTCTAATGATCATCATCGAGAAATTCATGTTTTTCTGATACATGCTACTGTTTCAAGAAATTCACAAACGATAAATAATTTAATTATATTGAGACATTTAATTTTAATGAAACTCAAGATTAGTAAGAAGATAAAATGGATTAATCTTTATCTCTTGTGGTTAACAAATTCATATACAGAAAATTAATCTTTTAGAAAAATTCTATTATCTAGTTTGTATTGTGGGATTTCAGGAATTATTATTATTAGATACAAGAAGATACATTAAGGAGAATAATTTGTGGATGGATTAACCCAATCACGTTAAATATTTTTATATATAAATTAAACATTAAATCATGAATTCCATCGATAAATATATATAAATGAATAAAATTAGTGAAAAAGGAGGAACATAATGAGGAATAATGATTCCAATAACGTGAAAATGAGTTTAAATCTTATTTAGATAATGACACCATGGTTTCTATTTATAAATATTAATCAAAAATAGAAAAAATTCAACAATAAGGTATTATTGACCGGTGGTTGATATTGATGTAGAAAAAGATTTATATTCTAAATATATGAAAAATTAGAAGAATTCTGTGATAGTAAATGAATATTTAAAATTTTTTATCTATCTAGAAGCTAAAAACAATCAGTCATATATGATTAGAGAAACAAAGTGGTTACTACAGAATCATCTAGCGATGATTTGTAATTCAAGTAAAAATTGATGAGATGTTCTTGTGCAGTTTGATACATGAATTCAATCATAAATAATTAATTATGTATATATCAAATTATATAAAATGGATTGATATTTATAAGACAAGTCATGTTTTATAGAACCCTTATTATTTATTCTTGATTTTCTATAGAGTAGGACACTATTTTAGGTAATATAATTACTAATCATAAAATATATTATATTTTATATACATCAAAGTGATTTGAATAATGAAAAAATTTTAAGCAATAGCTGATAGGTATTTTACCTTTGTTTTATCATAATTATAGGATGTGATATACCATGTTACTTAAAAAAGGAAAAAATCATTGAATATATCAATATTTTCCAAATGAAATTTGAAATGGGTATCAAAAGGAAGATCATGAATATTTGATATAACAATAAAAATGATTAACATTTAATT
Source organism: Viscum album (assembly GCA_963277665.1). NCBI lineage: Eukaryota > Viridiplantae > Streptophyta > Magnoliopsida > Santalales > Viscaceae > Viscum > Viscum album. The sequence goes on from OY728140.1 coordinate 1,108,134,219, forward strand.
TAGGTGAAAATTTAATAATATAATAATATAATCAATATTGAACTTTCTTCAATGATAAAATCATAATAAAAATTAAGTTATATAAAGAATGATTTAGATGAGTAAAACAATATAAATGATATTCTTAGTAAATATTTTATTTATTTTCAGTATTTGATGGATGAAATAATAGCGTATATTGAAATTAAAAATAGATAATTATTATGTCATAGAGATGACTGGAATGTATATTGAATTTTATATCAATGTATGCACATCATAATCAATTTAATTTGTTTGGAAGAAAATTCTACATCCAAAAAGAGGAATAAAATCTTGGAAATCTCATAGCTTTGGCTAAGGATGAATTCATATTAGCCAAATATATATTGAATTTTTTTTAAAATATATTAAATAAGAGTTTCAAGGTAACTATAGGGTATATAAAATATAAAATAATTAAATAAAATAAATAAATAAAATTATAAAAAATGTTTTCGAAGAAATATTTGGTGAATAATATGATTCCCACTCAAAATAAAATGTCCTTAAATGTATATCATATAATAATGATTGTAATATTTCTTCTTATGAGTGTTATTTTAATAAATAGAATCATCCATTTCCATGATTAATAAATTAATGTGTTGATGATGATGAATTCGACGTGATTAATACTGAATTTTCTATAATAAAACACCAATGAATGTTAAGTATAGAGAACACTAACTTATAGTATTATATGGACCCACCATTATTGAAAAGGGAATTAAATTATGATTCATAGATTAAATATTTAAATTAAGAAGATTAAAAGTGGAGAAAACTTATACATGGGTTATTATGAGATAAATAAGGGATTATAATCTCAATGAAACTATATTTTTATTAAAAAAATAAATATGATGAACATGAGAACATGATTTAAAAAAATCATGATCAGAATGAATTGGAAACCTAAAAAATTAATTCATACATGAGCAATAAAATTGGAAACAATTGGAGTGATATGGGATGATTAAAATAATTTATGTCATCTAAATTAAAATAATATAAAATGTCGATGAAATGTATGTGAATATCTAATTTTTTAATGGAGTGATCATGTAGTAATGAAATAGAAATTCAACATTTGATTTGAAAATTATAAATGATTCTATAAAGGTTTTTCAATTAATAATTAATATTTATAATTTCAAACAAGTATTATTTTCATTTTATATTTAATTAAACATATACATGACTGAGATATAACTTCATATAAATGTTTTTGATCACAAAATCTATCTAAAATCATTCATGTAAGTGAAGTTCATAGTAAAAATCAATTTTGAGAGTGTCATGTTTTTTTAATCTAAGATAAAATAAGAGAATAATTTATAAATTCAATTATATAAGATTTTAATCAATCAAAGATAGTATAGATTATATATTTCTTTTTGTTTCTTTTTAATTAATCAAAGGAATACAAATTTATTTCTCCAAAAAAAATACATAATGAAGTTATAGAAGAACATTTTTATAATAAAGTGAAACAAAAGTTTCAACACTAATAGTAGTTGGAATAAATATTTTGAAGCATAAAAGATTGATTTGCTGTTGACACATTCAGTTATTGCATAAAGATTAGATGTTTTGTAATCATAATAGTAACAACTCAAACCCTGGGTAAGAAACTTTTTTGGAATTTGAGATTCAATTTTATATAAAGGAACAACATATTACTTATTTGAATAGAATTATGACGTATATTCAAGGTACTATCAATTTTTTTTTATTTATGATTCATTTAAGACAACAATTTAATGTGTCATTCATATGTATTGGGGGATGAATGTATTATTGATATAAAATAAATTATTGTAGTTTCATTCCATTACTAAAGAATGTGTGTAAGATATATAGGAAATATTTGAAAATCATTTTTCCTAGTATCACAAAAGAAATAAATTTTTAGCTAAAATTAATATACATAGTTTTTGTTGTTAACTAAATAACTGGTGGATAATGGTTATGATGTTATGGTGAACAAAGAAATTTACTATGATAACATGTGTGTAATTGAATTTATGAATAATATAGTATTGTAATCTTGTAAAACACCCATTAAAATTCAATGTAAATTCATTTATAATGATTTAGTGTGACTAATAATTATGATTGATTAATTAGAAAAAAATAAAAAATGGTAATCTATTCTCATATCACCATTGGTTACATCAGTATTTAATAATCATTCATTGAAACTATGTGTCTGAACACCTCCTTATAAATAAATACAATGGATTATTCACTCTCAAAATATTCTTTTAATCTTTTTTTAGGGATATTAAACTTATGAATGATTATTTATTCTTCTATTTTATAGTTAAATGGGGTAAATAGAGAAAATATAAGAATGAATTAATGAAATTTATAAGTCAGTGAAATAGAAATTGTGTCTCCTGTCAAAAGTGGATGAAATCCCAAGGATTTAAACATTAAATAATAAGTGAGGTTGGATAAAACTAATTATATCAAAGGGGGTATTATACATTTTATATGGTGTTTTGGTATAATATAAATGTAGATGTATAATATATAAGGATAATATAAAAGGATGTTCATAATTAGAAAAGAAGGCGAGTTGGATGGTATGAAAGGGTTAATAAAAAGTTATTTTTTGGAACATGAGAAAAGTGGTATTCATGGTAATAATATAATTTTATCTTGATCCCATAAATTATAAATTGAGAATTTCTCTAATTGATTTAAAGTAATAGAAGATCCATTTTCTATTAATTTTATACTTTATTTATGTTTCATATACATTTTTACACAATAGAAGACAAAATTCGAATTTTATCTTGATCCCATATGTTTCATATAAATTTTTACACAATAATGATGCACCTTATTTTATTTTGGGGAGGTTTTGTTGTGTGGAGATTTTGGGAGAGATTACACTAATTCTTGAAGAACGTGAAGAACTTCAAGTCCTCGATGAAGAATGCTGTCACCGAAAGGAGTGATCGATGCACCATTCTTCTCCTCTCCGCAGCCGGTGTGAGACAACGCTCCACCTCGGACGTTCTCTGTCATCATATACAGAGCTTCACCTCGTGACGTCGTTTCTGCGACGATCATCCTTCAAAAACTTCTTCGAGGTGGGGTATTGTTTATATGTTTGTGACTAATTTTGGAGTTCATTGTTAATTTTTATAGCCGCTTGTTACCGAATTAATTGGAGGAGTTCGGACCGCACAAACACGGTCGACCCTCCACCCCTTGTTGTTGTTGTGCTTCATTGTGGATTGGAACGAGGCAGCGCAGTGCAACGACGCCACGTGGGAAGGAGGAAAATGCTGTGAAGGTGCACGGCGATGTCGCGCCGCATCAACGAAGCTGAAGGAAGCCGCGTGCAAGGGCGGTCCGCAGCCGGGGTGGGCCATGGAGGAGGGTCACGACGCTGGTCGGACAAGGGCAGTGGCGGTGCCGGGAAGGGTGGCCAAAAATCCGGCCACCGGCAGACAGGGAGGCGGGACCGGCTGGTCCCACGGTAGCAACCCTGACCGGCCTTAATGGTCGACCGTTTCTCGAGGAAACTGGAGGTTTGAACCCCCATCCAGCACAGCAAGGGCGGACCCCCATGGGTCCACCATTTTTCCAATCATGGGGGGTAGCGCCCCCCCCCCCCCCCTTCTACACCGCTCGGTCACAGACCGAGCGCCCAGCCGAGCCGGCCCGGGCTACTCGCGCCGGGCCGGGCCGCCTGCGCCCAAGAGGGCCGGACCCAGAACCGGGTCGGTTTGACCAGGTTCGGGCCAACCCAAGGGGTCTTGGGTCGGGGCGGTCCGTGCCCAAACCCCCCTAAAATCGGCCAGATTCATTTAAACACCCGTAACATGGGCTATGGACCTCCAATTTGCACACCATCAATTGCGTAGCGATCCTTGGATCGAGGCAGTCATTTCGGTATATTAAACTCAAGGTTTCAGTGAACTTTTGGTATGGTAGGGTGGGTTCGAACACGAAACCAACCGGGCCTTTGGAGCGAAAACGCTTATAACATGAGCTCCATACATCTGATTGACATGTCGTCGACATTGTTGGATTCCTCTTATTGAGATGATTCTTTTGGCTTACTCCACTCGAGGTTTTGACACATTTTTAGTATGGATGTTTTAGTTCTGACTTATAAACCAACCAGGCCCCTAGGATGAAAAAGCCAATAACTCTCAGGTCGGGCGTCCGATTGACGTGTCGTCTATCATGTTGAGTTCCTTTTGATGAGATGGAACTTTGGGATACATCAACTCCGGACTTTGTGTTAGATGATATATCGACCCCCCTTGGCTCGTGGAGCGGACCCTCTTGGGAACGAGCATGCTATGTGCGGGAACCCTAGAGCTGGTTGTGACTACGACGATGAAGACGACTTTACTATGATCCTCGGTGGGTTCGGCATCGACGGCGACCATACTGGAATCCTCCGTGTGTTCGACAGTAATGACTACTATTGTTTTATCCTATGTGGTTCCGGTAGTACTACTATTCTTGTATCCTCTCTGGGTCCGGCAGTATTTGACTTTGTACTTGTATCCTACGTGGGTCCGGCCGAGTAGCTGGTATTGTATCCTGTGTGGGTCCGACAGCTTAGATGAATCAGTTGCTATATCTGATCATCTCTATCATCTTACAAAGATGTATACATCTTTGAGATGATTCTTGACTTTCAATCATTATCTTTGATGTGATTTTTTTGCTTTCCTGTGTGGATTGGGTTGTGTTATCTTGTGTGGATTGGATTGTGCTATCCTATGTGGACTAGATAGAACTCGGGCACAAATGTTGGAGCCGAACTGGAATTTATGACTTAGGTATATGTATGGGAATATACCTAAGTAGAGTTTGTTGTTACTTTGTGATTGTATCTTTCCTTTTTGGGTTATTCTTCATGGATTTTGGGAGACCCTCGGGGGTCTCGGGGTCCCTACTGGGTAGCGTATACTCACCCCTGCACGGGCTATGCCCGCACTACGTTGTATTGGATATAGATGATGAATAGCGCTGATCGAGGTAGGAGCTCGTGGAGCTGGATGGAACCTGGAGGTGGATCACTAGACGAGACGTACATGGAGCGGACGGCTGGAGATGAGGAGCGGAGGAGACTATCTATACCCACCCTTTAGGTGGGATTTCTAGAGGATGGATCAGTGTTGCTTCATTACTTTTCTGATGTTGTGCTCTCTTTTTAGTTGTATTTTACCTTCAGTTGGGTTTGTATTCTAGCCCATTAACTTTCCAGCACATACCTTTGTACTCAGTTTACCTAGTGTTTACTTATTCTTTCACACTCTGTAGTATTTTTATATTACTTAAAGGCAATGACTTTCCTTATATTGGGATTTACACCGTTGGTGCTAGTCGCCAGCCCCTGGCCTATGGAAGGCATGCTTGGGGTAGTCATGACCCGAGTCCTGAGGACTGGTCGTGACAAATTGGTATCAGAGGAGTTTGGTTCTACCGCAGACCTCAGGACTCTGATCACTCTTCTATGTGAAGAAATAGTGTTAAGGGTATTGAGTGTGGTTATCAGTCCAGGGAGTCCAGTGTTGGTGCGATGACCGATGTATCCATACACCAGGACCCTGACTTCTAATTTCCGAATCAGTGCACCAAAACATTGATTGCATGTGTGTTTCAAAAAATTCCCTTGTGATTACTTTGTGTCAGCTCACCAAGTATACTGTATTGACCGTGGAGCACCTGTTTCTTTTCAGGATGGCCCTACGATGGCAGGTAGCTAGGGTTACGAGCATTGTGTGAGACGATATCCCACCGAGCGACGTGACCTCGGTGCAGGGCCCTATTACAGTGGAGGCACTGGCGGTACCTCTACCCACCGAGCCACCGATTCCACCAGCCCCAGCTGGTGAGAGTGCACATCGCCTCAGTGCACTGCACAAGTTTCAATGATAGAGACCACCCAGGTTCCGTGGGAAGACAGACCCTCAGGCAGTCGAGGATTGGCTGGAGGCTGTTGTACAAGTTTTCAGTTTAGTGGGGACACCAGCTGACCTCATGGGGATCCTTACAACGAGTTTCTTTCACACTGTAGCAGGTAGATGGTGGAGCCTGATGATCCAGGTGCACGATGAGGAATCTCTCCTTTGGTCATACTTTTAGAGACACTTTCGCTCGGAGTTCATCCCAGCCACCCTCCGTGCAGTGCGCATTTAGAAGCTACTACAGCTGCGGCAGGGCAGCATGACGATAGCCCAGTACTCGGCGAGATTTACCGATCTCTCGCGCTATTCCACGGACATGAAAGGGGACCCATTCTTCCAGCCCCGGTCCTTCAAGCAGGGACTGAGGCATGAGATCAGGGAATCAATGATCTCCCTTAGCATTCTGATGCAGGCAAGAGTACTGGAGCGAGCCCTTCTCGTAGAGAGCTTTCTTGCTGAGCCTACACCAGCAGCGAGACCTACTGTAGGGCGGCATGTAGCTGAGTCTTCTACAGCTGGCAGTCGACGGAAGTCACAGAGGTACAGGTGGACCAGAACATCAGGCGGACGACCTCAGGATACTGGCTTGGAGGTGTGGAGTGCACATAGTAGAGCCAGCCTTTCGAGGAGCAGACAGTGCTATGCATGTGCCGGGCAGGGCCACATGGCTCGTGAATGCCCAACCTACCATGCAGAGGAGCAGCAGACGGTTGAGGGACTACCCAGGGAGAGTCAGAGGTTCGACCGTGGCAGTCCGCAGGGAGCAGGCGGACGAGGGAGAGGTGCTGGCCGAGCAGCAGGTGGTGGGCGACGCTTTGAGGCTCTACCACCACCACCACCTGGTGGTCCACCCCGACCATAGGGAGCTGGCAGACAGAGGAAGGCTCAGCATCAGGAAGTGAAGGCCTATGACCACGGAACACCAGAGATGATTCAAGGAACTATCTGTGTCTACTACACACTTTTTGCAGTTCTTATTGACGCAAGAGCGAGCCACTATTTCATTGTCGATGCCCTTATTCGGAGCTCGGATATTCCGACGGAGCCGTTGCCTTGATCCTTATGTCTAAAGAGTCCTATGGGAGAAGACTCGATGATTACGCACTGGTGCCGGCAGTGTGAGCTTACTGTAGGAGGTGAGAGCTTTGGCTAGGAGCTTCTTGTAGCAGGGTCGAGGCCTTATGCTATCATCTTTGTCATGGATTGGTTATCTACAATTCATGCTCAGATAGACTATATTAGGCACAAGGTGCGGTGTGTTCACACCGATGGGAGCAGGTTCACCTTCACCGGCGAAAAGGGAGCCTTTGCAGTGCAGGATAGACTAATGCAGAGGAGAGGATAGCCGATCACTCATCAGTTGGCCAACCTCATCCCAGGAGCAGTTGACATGCGGAGTCCGAGTTTTCCTGTAGTGGTGGATCAGTATGCGGATGTTTTTTCTGACAACGTTCCAGGACTACCTCCTCGTAGATAGGTAGACTTCAATATTGACATGTAACCCAGGACAGCCTTGATATCTACTCCAGCATATAGGATGTCTCCCGCTGATCTTTGAGAACTACGGTTATATCTGGAGGACTTGCAGGGCAAGGGATTCATTAGACCCAGTGTTTCACCCTGGTCTTCGCCGATATTGTTCTCCAAGAAGGAAGACGGGAGATTGTGATCGTGTGTCGATTATTGACACCTAAACCAGGTGATCGTGAGGAACACGTATATGCTACCAAGGATTGACAACCTCTTCGATCAGCTCAAGGGAGCACAGTGGTTCTCGAAGTAAGACCTCGGGTCAGGCTATCATCATCTCATATTTTAGGATGAGGATGTACAGAAGGCAACCTTCAAATGTCGGTATGGAAACTATGAGTTCTTTGTTATGCCTTTCGGCGTAGACAATTCTCCAGCAGTGCTCATGAGTCTGATGAACAGGATCTTCCATCCTTACCTCAATCTATTTTTTGTGGTCTTCATCAACGACATTTTGATATACTCGACTACTGAGGAGGAGCACACCTACCACTTGCGGGTTGTATTGGAAATACTGCGAGAGCACCAGCTTTATGGTAAGCTATCGAAGTGTCAGTTTTGGATACGTGAGGTCCACTTCTTGGGGCACTTCATCTCTGAGGCGGGAGTTGTGGTGAATCCTAAAAAGATCAAGATAGTTCTAGCTTAAGAGCCACCCAAGAGCGTGACAGAGGTGCGAAGTTTCCTATGTTTGGATGGGTACTACCAGAGATTTGTGCCAGACTTTTTCAGAGTTGCGACACCACTTTCAGCTTTGACGAAGAAGGGGAAACCCTTCATGTGGTGAGATAGATGTCAGCAAAGCTTCGAGAAGCTGAGATAGAGATTGACCAGTGCACCTATCTTGAGGCTACCGGAGGAGGGAGTAAGGTACATATTCTACTACGATGCATCAGGGACTGGACTTGGGGTGTGTCCTGATGTAGGAGCGAGCAGTGATCGCCTATGGATCATGATAGTTGAGGCAGCACGAGTAGAACTACGCTACCCATGACCTGGAGTTAGTAGCAGTGGTCTTCGCTATGAAGTTGTGGTGACACTATCTAATGGGCGAGCACTTTACAGTCTATTCTGACCACCAGAGTCTCAGGTACATCTTCTCGTAGAAGGACCTAAACCTGAGACAACAACGATGGCTCGAGTTCCTCCATGACTATGACTTTGAGATAGTCTATACTCATGGAAAGGGGAACGTAGTAGCCGATTCTATCAATAGGAGGATGGGCATTCAACTACTTGGATAGGCGAAGAGTAGCTAGCCGCTTTGTAGATATCCTTCGTGGATAGAGATGGGGCAGCTTTCCTTCAGTCGCTCACAGTCACACCTCCACTTCTTCAGTGGGTCAGAGAGGCACAGCATGGGGTCTTTGACTGTGAGACGTAGCATGCACATATTTCCATAAGACATGCACCTAATGGATTTTCTGTAAGAGGAGAGCACGTCATCCTTTTCAGAGGATGTACCATGGTACAAGATGCTTTACAAGAGGAGGTGCTGAGAGAGTTTCACACTTCCCCTTTAGTGGTACATCCATGAGTGGCGAAGATGTACCAGGATCTCAGACGACAACACTGGTGGCCGGGTATGAAGAAGGTCATGGTAGAGTTCGTTTCTCGATGCCTCACCTACCAACAGGTGAAGGTGGAGCACCAGGTTCCAGCAGGCTTGGTACAGCCCTTGGAGGTCCCGGAGTGGATGTGGGACGGGATATCTATAGATTTTGTGACTGGGATTCCATGTACACTTAGAGGACACGACTCCATTTGGGTGATTATAGACCGACTCACCAAGTCGGATAACTTCTTACCTATCAGAGAGCAGGGATCAGTGGAGAGCTTGGGACGCCTCTACTTTTATGAGATCATACGACTTCATGGTGTGCCATCATTTATTGTCTCTGATCGTGATGCTCACTTTACTTCTCATCTTTGGAAGGTGTTTTAGGAGGAATTTTGGATGCAGCTACGTCTGAGCACCACCTTTAATCCTCAGACGGATGGTCATATGGAGGTGACCATTCAGACTCTCGAGGACATGCTCTATGCATGTGTCCTCGACTTTGGTCACAGCTGGGAGGATCACCTACCCTTGGTGGAGTTTGCGTATAACAATAGTTTCCACTCCACCATCGGGATGGAACCATACGAGGCATTGTATGGCCGACCTTGCAGGTCACCTCTATGCTGGACAGACCCTGGGGAGTCAGCACTTATGGGACCAGAGAGGGTCCAGGCCACGACAGAGAAGGTCTAGGTCATCCAGGAGTGGATGAGGACAGCTCAGAGCTGACAGAAGTCTTATGCTGACGAGAGGTGGAGACCACTAGAGTTCGAGGATGGCGACCACGTTTTCTTATGGGTCTCACCTCGCTGTGGATTACGAAGATTTGGCCAGGGTGGAAAGTTATCTTTGTGCTTCATCGGTCTATTCCAAGTTCTCAGTAGGATAGGCGAGGTGGCTTATCGCCTGGCTCTACCACCTCAGTTGCACCGGGTGCACGATGTCTTCCACGTATCACAGCTGAGGAGATATGTGGACGACCCGATGCATATCATCAACCATGGGGAGATGGACATTGATGATGGGGAAACTTTTGCGGAAGTCCCGGTGGAGATCGAGGATCGACAGGAGCGGGTCTTACGTGGGCGGTTGATTCCTCTAGTGCGCATCGGGTGGCAGTACGTGAACTTCTAGGAGATCACTTGGGTGCAGGAAGCTCAGATGCGTGCTTAGTACCCTCATTTGTTCCCCTAGTTTGTGATGTATCTTTATGGGGACGTAAATCCCTGAGGTGGGAGTAATGTAAAGACCCATAAATTTCATGGAATATTTTTTCTTAATTTCTTCAGGATTTTACGAGTATGCCAATTCTGATGGCACCAGATTCTGAGGCCCGGTGTGCCCAAAATCATTTTCCAAAGTTTAGTTTGGGTATGTTCAGTGAACGAAAGAGTGGGTTTTCCTAAATTTTGAACCGGTGCTTGGAATCCAAATCTGAGGGCACTGATGAAACTGTAGCACTGGTAATTGCTTAGGAAGACCTTTTTTGGAGTTGCATTTTCTCGGGTGGTGTTGTTAAATAAAGGGGTTAACTGAAGAGTGAAAAAAAAATTGCACTACAATTTTTATTTCTATTCTGAGTAGTTATAACCTATGCATGGATGTTGGGGTGGGACCCACTACATCATAACTCCACATGGTAGGATATTAGTGATTTGGGGCCCACACAAGCCCCACCCCCTTTAATTTCCTCTAACTCCTCTAACCCTCTTAATATTGGCAACCCCCCCCCCCCCCCCATTTATTTTGTAACTCACCCACTCCCCCACTTTAATTTCATGTCAACACTCACATTAATTATATTGATAAAAGCTATTCAATTTATTTAATTAAGAGTTTGAATTTTAAATTATTGAATTCTTGACATGTGTTAATAAAATAAGGATGTACCTTATTTTATTTTGTGGTGGTAATGTTGTGTAGAGATTTTGGGAGAGATTAAGCTAAGTCTTGAAGAACGAGAATAACGTCAAGACCTCAATGAAGAACGTCGTCACCACAAGGAGTGATCGATGATCCATTCATCTCCTCTCCACAGCCGGTGTGAGACGCCACTCAACCTTGGAAATTCTTCGTCAACATGTACAGAGCTTCACCTTGCTATGTCGTTTATGTGACGATCATCGTTCGAAAACTTCTTCGAGGTAGGGGATTGTTTTTATGTTCGTGGCTTATTTTGGCATTCATTGTTAATTTTCTTAGCCGCTTGATATCGAATTAATGGGAGGAGGTCGGATCGCACAAACACGGCCGACTCTCCTCCCATTGGTGTTGTTGTGCTTCATTGTGGTTTGGAACGAGGCAGCGCGGTGCAACGACACCACGCGAGAATGAGGAAAACGCGGTGAAGGGGCGCAGTGTCGTCGCGTCGTGCCAGAGTTCCTTGAAGGGCCACGGCCGGGGCGGGGCGCGGCAGAGGGGTGCGGCGCCATCGCGCTGCACCGGTCGGACAAGGGCCGGGGCCTAAGGCCACGACGGTGCTGTGAAGGGCGGCTGGAAATCCAGCTGCCAGCGGACAGGGAGGCGGGACCGGCTGGTCCTGCGGTAGCAACACCTGTAGTCCTTAATGGCCAGCCGCTACCCGAGGAATCTGGGGGTTTGAACCCCCGTCCAGCACAGCAAGGGCGGAACCCCATGGGTCTGTCGTTTCGGCAATCAAGGGGATGCAGCGCCCCACCTTCCGCGCCACTCGGTCACAGACCGAGCGCCCCGCCGAGCCAGGCCGCTCGCGCTGGGCAGGGCCGCCGACCCCGGACCGGGCCGTGCCCGCTGTGCCGGGTCGTGCCCAAGTGGGCTGGACCCGGACCCGGGTCGGGTCAACCCAGTTCGGGCCAACCCAGGGGGTCTTGGGCCGGGTCGGTCCCAGCCCAAACCCCCCTAAAATCGGACAAATTCGTTTAAACACCCGTAACATGGGTTACAGACCTTAGATTTGTGCACCGTCAATTACGTAGAGATACTTGGATCGAGGTGGTAGTTTCAATATATTACACTCAAGGTTTCGTAGAACATTGGGTACGGCCGAGTTGGTTCAAACACAAAACCAATCGGGCCCTCGGAGTGAAAATGCGTATAACTTGAGCTCCGAACGTCGGATTGACGTGCCGTCGACTCTGTTGGATTCCTATTCGGTAAATGATTAGTTTGGCTTACTCTGCTCGATGTTTGGACGCAGTTGGAGTATGGACAGTTTGGTTTTGACATAAAAACCAACTGGGCCCCTAGGACGAAAAGGCCAATAACTTTCAGACCGGGCGTCCGATTGACGCGCCGTCTGTCACGTTGAGTTCCTTTTGACGAGACAGAACTTTGGGATACATCAACTCCAGACTTCGTGTTAGTTGATTTATCTACCCCCCTTTGCTCGTGGAGTGGACCCTCTTGGGATTGATCATGCTGTGTGCAGGAACCCTAGAGCTGGTTATGACTACGATGATGACGACGACTGTACTGGGATCCTCCATGGGTTCGGCAGTAACGACAACCGTACTGAAATCCTCTATGGGTTCGACGACGATGACTACTGTTCTTGTATCCTGTGTCGGTCCAGCAGTACTACTTTTATTGTATCCTATGTGGGTCTGGCAGTATTTGACTCTATATTTGTATCCTATGTGGGTCCGACAGAGTGGCTGGTCTTGTATCATTTGTGGGACCGACAGCTTAGCTGGTCTTGTATCATGTGTTGGTCTGATAGCTTAGATGAATCATGGGCTACATCTGATCATCTCTATCATCTTATGAAGAAGTATACCCGTGTGAGCTGAGTATTGACTTTCAATCATTATCTTAGATATGATTTTTTTGCTTTCCTATGTGGATTGGGTTGTGTTATCCTGTGTGGATTGGATTGTGCTATCCTATGTGGACTAGATCGAATTTGGTCTCAGATGTTGGAGGCGAACTGGAATTTATGACTTAGGTATATGTATGGGCATATACCTAAGTATTGTTGGCTGTTACTTCGTGATTGTATCTTCCCTTTGTGGATTTTCCTTCATGGATTCTGGGAGACCTTCGGGGGTCTCGGGGTCCCTACTGGGTAGCATATAATCACCCCTGCATGGGCTATGCCCGCACTACATTATGTTGGATTCAGACGACAGACATCGTTGATTGAGGTAGGAGCTCGTGGAGCTGGACAAAACCTGGAGGTGGATCACCTGACGAGACCTACACGGAGCGGACGGCTGGAGCCGAGGAACGGAAGAGACTATCTGTACCCACCCTTCAGGTGGGATTTCCAGAGGATGGCTCGGTGTTACTGCTTTACTTTTCTGCTGTTGTACTCTCTTTTCAGTTGTACTTTACTTTATGTTGGGTTTGTATCCTAGCCCATTTACTTTCCATCACTTACCTTTGTACTCAGTTTACCTAGTGTTTACTTCTTCTTTCATACTCTGTGGTATTTTTTATCTTACTTAAAGGCAATGTCTTCCCTTATATCAGGATTTACGCCATTGGATCTAGTCGCAAGTGCCTGGCCTATGGGAGGCGGGCTTGGGGTAGTCACGGCACGGGTCCCGAGGATGGGTCGTGACACCATGGGTCGAATTTGGAGATATAATGGAGAAGAGAGATTGTCACAATGTGTTTTATGTTGAGAGTAATGAGATTTTGGATGGGTATTTAAATTAAAATATATGGGGATTAAATAACATAGGTTTTAGATTCTACATGATCGAATTTTGTAAAAAAAATCTTCCAATGGTTTTTCCCATGGGTTATTCCAAATCATTTATGTTTTTAATATTTTATTACGATAAAAATTATACTCATTAAAATAATACTATTAATGATGCGAAGTAGAGCTATGTTCTTAATAAATTTCTTTTAAAATAAAAAAATATAAAATAGGTTATGTGGGATCTATTCCATGTTTTTAAAATTAATAATATAACATAAACAACATTATTTTAAATGTGAAATATATTTTCCATTTTGTATTACATTTATATTATCTTTTACATCACTTTTGGGTTTGTATGATGTCGTAATAAGTGTTGTATATTTATATAGTATTTATTTTTTAACCAAAAAATTGACTATCTATGAAAATTGTGAATAATTTATAAGTGGAAAAGATAGAAATGATGATTTTAAAAAATATATATTTATTTACAAAATAGAGCTTTTTCAATACAGGAATTTACACATCTAAATTAGAATTATTATTTTTAACATTATACTATTTTTTAAAACTCTAAAAACTTTTTGACCCTAAAAAATACCATTAGACTTAATTATATTTTATTATCATTTATATTAGAATAAGAATATTTTATGAAAATAACATTAGCTAAAAAAATTATTTTATAAAATTTATAATTTTAATTGAAAATTTATTTTTCCTAGAAATAAAATTTATATTTCTTCATATAAAAATCAAATTTTTATTAAACCCATTATACAATCATGTAAACATATAAATTAATAATGAAAAGGGATAAATATCATCTTTATATTGCTGAAAATAATATATAAAAATTATTAATATTAGTGACTAGAAACATAGCCCCTTATTATACAAGCAGACACCCTAAGGGTTATGTGTGTGATGGTGGTACTTTCTTGGTGTCATAAGGGGAACATGGTTTGGGAGGTGATTTAAAAAAACAATAACATCCCTCAAAAATACATTTTCTCATGTTTTAGTAGGTGAATAATAGCCTTGTTTTCATCAATTGAAATTCCCAGTGATTCCACCACCCTCACATGCTATAATAAAAGGGATTCATAGGGTATGATCCTACTAGTTTAGTTCATCACTTCATCCTTATATGTCAATTTTATTTGAACATAATAATTAATATATGGGATTAATAATGGTCATAATATAGGGATGTATTTTCAATTTTAATGATTCATTATAGTATTTTATTCCCTTTACAAAATAAAAGATGTATTTTATAATTCACAAAATTAAAAATGAAAATTTAAGGCATGTGATTTTATAACTACATTATTTAATATGAGTTTTTTCAATAGAAAAATAATTTCATTTACAATATTTTTTATTATTAATGTCACTTTTTTTTTCAAAATCCATTATGAGTAATTTATTATTCTTTATAATTAGATTTATTATATATGACCGAGCATAACAAAAACAATCATAGATTTAATTGACAGTAACATTGTTTAAGCAGAAAAATAATGAAACAATTTCAAAGCGTATGATATTTTGAAGTTGAACATATAATGTAATTAAATTAAAATAATACTATAAGGGTGACAATACCTCATTACTAACATCTTTTTATTTTATAAATTGTTGAATCCAAAAGGAAGAAATTTTAAAAAGTATGTTGATTGTTAAAAAAGTATGTTGACAATGTTGATATTTTCCAAATGAGTAACCTGATGAGATAAGATCTGGGCTAGGAAATGATTTAATTATTCCAAACTAGCCCCCATGAATCATGATTAATAATTTATAAAAATAATATTTTATACAACAATAGTATTATAGGATGATAGAAAGCCATGGATTTTTTTCTAAAAAAATAAGATGAAGGAATGAATGTTCAATTACATACATATTAGGAAAGTGAAAAGAATCAATGAGGAATGTTCCTATAAGTAACTGAGTAATTTTTTCTATGTGTAAAATGATGGAATTGAGTAGGTCATTCTGTGGAAAAATTAATAAAATACTTAACATAATGAAATCCTATGTTTTATTTCCTAGTCACACATGTGATATTAAATTATATTTCTCATTTGAAAATATATCACGAGATAAGTATATCATTTAAATACACTTAACTATTTTATTTATAATTAGAGATTAAAATTGGAATGAATTTATTTATTTAGTGCGGTATAATGGTACAACTATAGATATTACTATATTTTCTCCTTAAATAAACACATTAATGAATAATGTGTTTTAAACCCAAAATAAAACTAAAATGCAAATGTCATATATTTTATTTATAAGAGAATATGAATGTTAGAACCTATCAATTAAATTAGTAATAAAGAGTAGAGTAACTGAACTATAAAATATATAAATAAATAAATATTAATTTCATTTTATACATATAAACATCGATACTTGTTTTCTCAAAAAAAAATTTACTAACAGTTATATTTTTATGTGCTATACATTTTATTCAATAAAAATAAGTATATTAATGTTAAATGATGATTTTAATAAAATATAATAGTGACCCATTAATAAGAATTACAATTTTATTTCATAAATATTGAGACTAATAATCTTTAGTTTCTTAAGAAAATTATTTTCCTATCAAAATAGTTTTAAATATTTTATTTTTAAATGTTAAAATCAAAATTTATGAAATTTTAATTTAACTAAATTAACATTACTTTTAGATTTAGAATAATAAATAAATCATATAATGCATTTGTTTATTTATATAAAAAAATTTCTTTTAATTGAATAGTTTAATATACCATTTTTACAAATATAGTGACTTTTATGAAATTATTAGTATATAAGTAAGGATTGAAAATTTACTATACCATTATTAGTTTACAATGATTTTTTTTATTCTGGAAAATATGTTACCCATTTCAATATAACGGTTTTAATACACAAAATATATATCATATAGAAATTACTTTTTATAAAATTTTTAAATTAAATCCATGAATATGGATTAAAATATGGAATTACAATCAATATTATTTTAAATATAATATTTTATTTTTAGACATAAAAAATTATTTACTTTGCTTAAAACTATTATATGTGATAAATCTCAAAATGGTAAATTTGGTAATAAAACGGTTTAAAAGGCCAAAAATGTCGACATAAAAGATTATTGTTTTCTATTTGATATTTTTATTTACCAAAAATGATCTAAAATCCATTATAGACTATTTTTCTAACTTACTAAAATGTGAAATGTGTTCCCTATTTATATTGAGATAAAATATTTATATGAATTTCATACTCACCACATTTAAAAGGGTGATATATCTACCCCTTTAAGGTATATCTAAATATATTTTTCCTAATGGTATTATTTCATTTTTAATTCACCAATAATGAATTCCAACTTAATTTAACTTCAGGTCGCATGATGTTAGCCTAATATATCCGTGTACATGGAGACCTCCTTTGGATAACTCAATTTATTATCCTCGGTACTACTCTTTCCCTAATTTAATTTAAATTATAGAATAATTTTGCAGATCAAATTTTCATATTCCTATATAAGTAAATTAGTACTATTTTTATACTTGATTTTATTATAATAAGGTAATATTAATTAACCATTTTCCTATTTCCATTAAGACAAACATAATAAACATTCACTTGTTTGTGCGGACCAACACCTCAATGAGGTAACATGTCTAATGTTTTATCTAATGCCCATATTACATATTGAAATACCTTAAAATATATTTAACAAATTAAATATATCTAAGAAATATCTTTAAGATTCTTTAATAATTATATTATTAAAAAAGAAACCACCATCATAACCATTCTCATCCATTAATTATAGTGTGTTCATTTTTTGTCAGTCTAATGAGAAACATGAATAATGATATAAAAAATCATGGATAACCTTGAAGAAATAATTATTGAAAATATTTGTTAAAAATAAGTAAATATTTTTTTTCATATTGGTTTTATAGTGGAATCATTAATTTTTAACCAATTAATTAATATACTCTCTTTAATTCACTCAAAATCATAAAAACATGTTAATTGATAATTTTGTATTTATGGAGCAAAAAAATATAAAAAAATATAAAATTATAAATAAAAAAGAATAAATTTTGAAACAATTCTTTATTTTTAAATGAGATAATTTGGGATAAAAATATAAAAAAACACCACTATTTGAAAATTAGTTAAAAAATATCATGATTACTCAAAAAATATTTTTAAAATAGATTTTATGTAATTAATAGCTGTGTATTATACTATTTCAAATGATGTTTATAATTATTAATATACATAAATATGTTTATCAAAATGGTTACTACGAATTTAATTTTTTTATATATAATATTTAAATGATTTAATGTTTGTAGGAAATAATAGAAATGAGTTCTCATGATATATATTTTTTAATCACTCATAATTATTCATTCATAACAATGGTTACTAAAAGTTTGTTTTACTATGATATACGACAGTATAATTATACCTTCTCTCCATATTTTCTATCAAATTACATTTGTGGACTTATTTATTCATAAAATTTTATGCTATATAGAATAATTCTCATTCATTTCAAATTAGATATTTTTCATCCATATCCATATTTACACTTCTCGATACTCTTATCCATTTTTTAAAAATATTCAAGTATAATATTTTTCTAATAATTTTAAAATTTCTATTTACCACATTTCAAATTAATTATTTAGCTATATATGTTTTATGTGGGCTTAAATAAATGTATTTTCAATCCATTGAAATGTATTTTTGATTCAAGTAGATATTTTTATCATTGAAACCACATGGTTTATATAATGTATTTTTGACTATTTCAAGACTCCCATTTTTGGATTTTTTTTAATATTTTTTATAAAAAATGTTTTCATGTTACCATCTTGCAAAAAAAATATGAAATTGAATTGAAATTTCAACTATATATGAAGATATTAAAAATTTATTTATAAAAGATAATTTAATGGTTTCTTTTCCATTTTATTATTTAAAGATGTAGCATATATAGATTTATATACAATGAATCATATTCTAAATGTTTATTTGGAATGATCATTTTGGGTGACTAAAATTTTGGTAGCAGCCATCCAACGTATGATATCAAGTTATGAAATAACTTTTGGAAATGATATGGAACATTTTTTCATTCCACGGGCTTCTCGTGATATTTTTAATTATTGATATCGTACAGAAAAAATATAAATATGGATTATGCTAGTTGGGGTCCTATATCAACCTGTAATGAATTGTTTAATGTTTTATACCACATGAGATAATGTAAAATGGGAATTATTGGATATGAACAAAAATTAAACAGTGATCCTTATTATATTACACTCAAAAAAACTTTTTTTCTTCTTGTATATTGTTTTTATATTTTTATAACATATTCTTAAGTTTCTGCCAAAATTTATTATATTATGTTTTATGGGAATACAAAATTTGACTCTATATTCTTGTGATTTTACACCAGGGACCATATTTATTATCTCATTATTCTAGACCCTTTTGTGGTTTATGTTCATGCCTTTAGTATTTAAGGTCCTCCTATCATTATTTACGGACAACTTTTATTGTTCCATATTCTTTTTTTCGTAATAAAATAATACATATTTTTTATCATATGCTTTTTATATGTCCCTTTGGGGTAATTTTTAAATGTTTCCCATGAAAATATTATGATATCACCTGTTTTCATACATTTCAAATAACTATGTTACGATTATTATTATAACTTATTAAATGTGTAGAATATATTCTAGTTTAGCTCGATTACAGAGTAATATACATACATTTTAAATAAAGAGATTCTTTTGTGTCTAGTACTCCAAAACACTAATCCATTAGTTATTAGGATTATCATAGTATTTATGGGTCAAAATTTTTATCTTATTGAAATTATAATAAATAGTTACATGTTCATCTTAGGTTTCATAAAAAAATCCATTGTTAACCATAAAATGCATTTTTTTTAAAATTTAAAACTAGTGTTTCCTCAATATATAGATGAAACAAATATCTGAAGATTGGAGAAAAACTAACCAAATATAAATATGTATATATTAAATTCTTCTATAAATACATTTATTCAAGCCCTATGTAATTCATAAATTATACTCACCAAACAACACTAGAAGATACCTTGTCAGTTACAAAGTATAAATGGAATCCTTCGGTAAGAAAATTTTTATATAGAATGTTTGATTTGTTCTTATATTAGAAATACACTAAAAATATAACCTTAAAATATCTATATAAATAATACATGAAATTATAATGTGTCCTAAATACAGGTCCATCAAGCATCTAGTCAATGAATGGAATTGTAAATAGTCCCTATATTTTAATTGATTCAATTTAATATATTATTTTCACACC
The DNA here is from genome assembly GCA_963277665.1 of Viscum album. Taxonomy (NCBI): domain Eukaryota; kingdom Viridiplantae; phylum Streptophyta; class Magnoliopsida; order Santalales; family Viscaceae; genus Viscum; species Viscum album. The sequence goes on from OY728140.1 coordinate 1,108,154,317, forward strand.
CATGGAAATTTTTTTACTCCCTTAAGAACTAAGTCATCATTTATATTTTGGTCAAAAGAAAAACAATATTTCTTTTGCAGAAGCATGACAGGGAGAACCAACAGATTTTCAAATATGTGAAAAAAGATACCTACTTCATGTATGTTTTTTACATCATTCTTTATAACTTCTAATAGTGTGGGGTTTAGTCATATTTATGGATATCTATCATGTTTAGCGTCATCCTCTAGAAGAATCATCAGAATAATAATGGATACACCAATACTTGTTTTATCTACTATTGCCACCAAATATCCAAATATTCTCAAATAAAATATTTAAATGTTTTGTTTTATATTATTTTAGGATATAAATAGAAATAATCAAAGTCAATTTGAAATAAGTATATAATCTAGCCATAATCCATTTTTTTATATTTTCAAATGACACTTTTAAAGGCTTAGTGTGAACCCTAACAAATTCAACCAATAAAAACCATTAAATGGAATTCATCCCAAATAAAAACTGTAAGGAATGCCCCTCCCCAGTGACTAAATCATTATGTCAAGCCTCCACCATCGCATGACCACTCGGCTAGCTGTCCCATGCAGGATTGCACGAGCCTGGTACCGATGACCAAATTCATACCCTCTCATTCGTCCAAATCCGGAAGGCCAATATCTAATGAATGCTTACTGCTCTGAAACCTCATCTGGATCCGTTCCTTATAGAATTCCTATAAGTTGTTCCTCATAGAATTTCTATAATCTTTCACATTCCAAAATCAAAATATCACCAAATATCAATCAAGAAAACCTTAAGAGTCGTGCACTGACAAGCTCTAAAATTCAAAATTCAAAAACACTAAGGACTGCCATATTGCCGGGAGGCAACAAAAAACCAAATTCATCCATAAAACATTAATAAAAGTCACAAATAGAAGCCCATCCAGAAGCACTTCTCCTGAAATCATTTAATCACTCAAAGAAACAATTCTAAAACCTCCATGAAGAGCACTACACCAGACCAACTAGGAAGGGAGTGGTGCACTAGAACGTCAGAGCAACCACGAGTAGTCGAAAGATCGATATATGTCCATGACTTGGAACCCAAAAATGAACTAGCGGACTAGAAATCGACAATCAAAAACAACAAAACCAAAGAGAAACATCGATCCCAAATCCCCGCAACAACCAAAATCGGATCATAACCCACCAGAGAAGAAGACGAAGGAACCCTCACAGTAGATCTAGAACAAAATCCATCATCACCAAAAATATCAACAAGAAATAGAGCCCTATCAATAGTGTTGGAAGACGAGGGAGAGAAAACCAACGGATCTGTAACATAAGCCATCGAAGAAGAAGTCTATAAAAGAAGATTCGAAGCCTGCCACTGCAAAGAATGAAGAAACCTGAGCTGAACGTAAGAGGAGCAGAAGCCGATGAAGAAACCCTTTCCACTGCGAAGTCGTCGAAGGTAGATCTTGAATAATTTATCATCTTCTTATAAAAAAATTAGACCCATATCATAATTAAAAATAACATCGCGTCGAAATATATTGAGATATTTAACTACATAAATCCTAAAAATAACCTAATTAAAGGGATGATATTTAGTTAGAAAACAATTAAAATCAAAATTCAAATAATAATTACATGATGGGATTGAATGGAAGACAAAAGTAGAAATGTGGTTATATGTGTTTTTTTTTGTTTTTATAATATTATATTTTTTTCGTAATCTTAAGACTATTCAAAATATACCCTTATGGAAAATTATGAATGTGTTTGAAGTCATTAGGAAGTTCCTATCAAGAACTATGGGATTTGGAGAACATACCATATAATCCTCTAAATCGAATGTATTGAAATTAATAAGAGTGATAATATCTATCATCTGAATAATAAAATCCTCAAACAATCATATTGTGTATATTTTCTGTCCAAATTCTAATTGAAACACCATATATATTATAATAAATGAACAAACATCGATGGAATATAAAATATAGAGATACATGAAATTAATTGAGGAATGAAGTTCACACAATGAATACCTTAAATAGAACTACCCTATGATGAATTGTACTATGAATGAACATGGTTCCTAGAACTTTTTAAGAATATCCACGGTTGTTGTGGTTAGTGTAGATACATTACTAATGTGTTTTATCTTCTTATTTACCTTTATTCCAATTATATTTAAACATAGTTAATATTTTGAACTTGGGATTCATTGTATTTTTTTTTTAATTTCCTCATTTTGAGGTTTATTTATCTCGACAGAGTTGAATATATAGAAGTCTTATTTTTTTCATCGCATATCTATTCTTATTCTTGTATTGTACAAATATACATGTTAATGGATGGGTTTTGGAATTAATATTATCAATATTAATCTTATCCTTTTCCATCTCTAATGGTTTCTTATCAATTGGTCTTGAATGGGGTATAAATAAACAGAAGGTGAATCTTTGGGGGGAAATAGGAGTGCATGCTCATGTATTTTCTTATATCATTTAAATTTTATGAAACTAACATTCCCTAATGGATTTATATTTTGATGGAAAAGATTATTTATAAATATTTTCTTACTGGTTTATATATAGTGTTGAATATATAACTTATTTATGTACTTTAATGTAGTAGAGTTGAAAACAAAGGACTCTTTTCAATGTGTAATTAATTAAAATAATATATCATTTGTATTATGTAAATAAAATAACATAAATAAAAAATAAATATTGAATGCGTTTTGATTGATATTTTTCATATGGTCTCAATGGGAAGACACTATAATACTACATTATCACCCGATGATTGAGTCAATAATCCATAATGTATTATAGTTCAGTGAAGATTTAAAAATTTTTCAATGGATTATGATATAGTTTCTTTTCAACTATGTAAATTTAGACCACAATTATAAGGCCCCAGCCTTAATCCTTACATAATCTTGAGTTACTACAAGATTACACATTGAGGATCTTTTCAGGTTTAGAGTTTTAGAGAATTAGATCATAAAACTTCATTCCACATCTAAACAAAGTAGTTACATAAAGATAGTATTCATTTATCCCATCAACGGAAACATATTTAAAATAATACATGGATTCTTTCTTGACACTTCCTTGTCACTATCATCATATCATGTACCTTTCCCTTGACCTGTGAAAAACATTTCAAAAAAACTTGGGATGAGCATAAAAAGCTCAGTAAGGGTTATAAAAATATGGAAAGGAAAACATGAGTTCATATATACATAAGAATGAAATCATACTTTACCCATAAAACACATGCACTTTAACATACCTCATCAAATCATGAATAAATCATAGAAATCATAATACATAAAAGGTAACTTTAGGCATTCATAACATTCTTACGTAGGGAGTAACCCTCTAGGTTACGTTTGGAATACCCACCACAGTATATTCCCTAAATCTCTTCGAAGAAACCTTAATGTTTCACTCCTTCACGTTACCAATGCATTGGAGAGCTATATCGGGCTCACCCGCCCTTAGTTTATCACGGAACCACCCGTCTTCATAACTATACCCAAGAACTATAACATAATCGTACCACATAATACATGCATAAAGGAAACATAACATTTCTACATTTCAATCACAAGATATAAATAAAACACATTGATATAAAAAAAACTTATGAAAACCATTTTCAATACCAAAATAAAAGAAAAGTAAAACATGGTATTTATTTTTCTTCTAAAAAGAAGGTATGGCTTGTAGAGGAAGCTTAAACTCAAATAATGGTCATGGCGTCGGAGAAGTCGTTGTCGCCGCATACGTATGACCAAAACATTCCCTTTTGTCGTTTAGTAAAATGCTTCGTATAAAAAAGATTCCTTTTTGGATAAACGTAAAAGTTAAAGGGGTTTATACACCGTATAAAAGAAGGTTGTGTATAAAACAAAATATGCCTCAATGAAAGAAGATTGAGACGAAGTCCCATACAAAGACGGTATCCTTGGTTTAAGAATAAATCAATTACATAATTATGTGTGACAAAAAAATACACCAAATATAAGTGGATATTAAGTGTAAAACAGTCAGAGTTTATTCACACATATTCATAGAAAGACATATTCATGGAGTACATGTTTATCCCAAAGAATCAAATTTGGGTTAAGAAGTTCCCTTGAAACAATTTGACAGCCTAACGGCGTCACTTCAAAATTCAGAAAAAGAGTTGATGAGAGATAAAAGGGTATCTCATCACTTGGACATAAAATTTACATCAATAAGGATATATGAGAACATATCCCAACATAACAATATGTAAAATAAAATACCCAACAAAAGAAGTCTTTTAAAAAAAGGAGGGTGAAAGGTTCCCTTACCGACTTGGGTATCTTTCGAAACATACACCCCATGGAAGAAGGACAATACATAATTGATGTAAATACTCATAAACAAAATTATATTACACAAAGAGTAGAATAATGGGATGTACATACACCACTCAAAGGAAATTGTGGCAAATGTAGCATAAATCTCACAGTAATAAAAGTGAGATGAAAAATCACTTACGAAAACTCGGCAGCCTAATGGCGCCACTTAAAAATTACAAAAATGGATTGATGAGATCAAATAGGGTCTCTCATCATATTAAAATAAAGTTTACAGAAAGAGGAATATAAAATAACATCCCCCAACATAACAAAGAGGATCTTAAAATAAGTGACATAAAGGAGAGTACTTAAAAAGAAACATAGGGGTTAGATCTCTTACGAAAATTCGGCAGCCTAACGGCGCCACTCAAAACTTACAAAATGGATTGATGAGAGAGAATAGGGTATCTCATCATTTGAACATAAAAATTATAGTAATATTAATATAAAATAACATCCCAATAACAAGAAAGATGAGCTTTAAAAGGAATGACATAAAAGTGTGTACTTAAAAAGAAAGAGAGGAATAGGATCCCTTACCTCAAGTCCAACTTGTCTTGATCGTTTCTTTATATTAATGAATAATAAACTTTGGTCAATTTATAATTTCTTAAGTACCTACTATAAAGATTATTATTCAGTTCATATCACATATTTTAATGTTATAATAATTGGTTAATAATATTAGTTCATATCAGACGTTTTTGTCGATGTTTGGTACATGAGTAAACAATTTAACTTGTTGGAAAATAATTTTCCATGCAGTTATAGGTACATCATATCCAGAATAGTATTTATGTTCTAAATATCATATATATCCAGTATATATTCATTTTATAATATTCCATATCATTTTGAGATAAAAATTAAAAGCACCGTTCATGGAGACGGTAGGTCGTACGTACGCATGAACGCTACTTTAATTTTTTGTCATATTAATGGAATTAAAACAAAATGAGATATCTATATATATATATATGTTATCATTCCATAATGATATCCATAATTTAGATGTAATATATTACATATATATCCATTATATATATGTACTTATAATAGTACATATCATTTTGAGATAAAAATGAAATGTACCGTTCATGGAGACGGTAAGCCGTACGTACGCATGAACGCTACTTCCATTTCTATTTCATATTTAATGGAATTAAAACAAAAGGATGCATAATAGTATTTTAATTCCAGTATGGTATCATATATAATATCATTAGATATATCCTTTATACGTACCACATATGGTATTAACAAATCAAATCACTTTGAGGGGGCGGTAGTCCGCACTTCCTTAAATGAAGATATCGCGTTTACCCATAATGGAAACCATAAAGGTATTACATAAATGAAAAATAAAATAGCTTAAGTAAAACATCAACATATTATATATCATATACAAATATATTGTCATCTTAATGGCCACCTTTTAAGGTGTTAGAAGAATGTTGAACAATCATCGTTTCGTGAGGCAGAAATTCGCCATCCACAGAAACAGTATGTTCTTTAACCATTAGATGTAGGTGTGTGTAAGTGTAGCTTGAATACTTCTTGTAACAACATCCTAGTATATTGACGATACTGTATTTGTTACAAAATAAATGAATAAAAAGAGTTTAGGGGGTTGGAGGAGCAAAATAAAACAAAAAGGACACAAGTGAAGACATTACCTTAAAATCGGGTAACTCCCTTTGGTTTGAGATCAAAGGCATCCTTGGGAAGACTTCTTCATAAAGTGAGGCTTCAAGGAGTTATATAGGGATGTGGAGAGACAAAATGGTAAGGTTTTGGCCGAGCCAAAGGCTTTGGAAGTGTGGGTAAAGAGGTAGAGTTGGGGGCCTTTTATAAGAGGAGAGGAGGGGCACTCTAGGAAAGTAAAGAAATGTTACTTTATTTTAGAATGATTTTCGGATTTTAATGGTCCCACATTGATTTATTTAGAGGATAAGGTGATAAGGGTACTAAATCCACCCATCCAATAGGTTTTGGACATGTGTAGGTCTTATATTTTACATTATCTTTCCATTTGTTTTAAATCGTTAAATAATGAGGTCATCGATGCATCATCATGATGTCATAAATAATTTAATTTATTTAATGTCTAAAAATTATAAAAAAACTAATATGATATAGGAAATATTTTTATCTTTCCAATTACTATTTATAGTAAAAAATATGACTTGTATATCCCCATGTAAAAATTGTTTTAGTAAAACATCTCATGTTTGTGTCATTTTTACTTTAACATTAAATAAAAAGGTATTTATGTCATTTTCCAACCAAAGTGGCTTCATGGGGTCCCCAAGTTGACCCATGGATTGTTGTGGTAGGACATGACACATCCAATGATGGTAGGACATGTGTCTAGGTCATTTCATTTTATTAAAATATTATTCTTACCTTAAACTACACTAATTACCTCTAATCGCGATTAAAAACTTAAAAGTTACTATTCACCAAAAAATTATTTTAATCCCAGTGAACCACATTTTACTTCTTAATGACAACCATGTATGTCAGATTTTTGAAATTCAAAACACAGAGGTGGAAAAATTTCATTTAAACGAAAAATCAGTTTTTTTATGTACCACTTAGTGGTTTCACTATTCATCAAAAATTGAAGGTTTTAAGAAAAATACCAAAACTCCACCCTAAGCTATATTTGATATTCTGAATTCAAAAATTATGTCTATTTTAAAAAATTCAAAACATATAAGTTTCATTAATTAATTTAATAATTAATTCCCGTTGTCATAGCAAATAGCGTGTTTTTATGAAATAATAAGTATCAAAAGATTGAAACTAGTTTAAGTCCAATTTCAAAGTGAAATTAATTCCAATGAACACTATTGGATTAAATGGTAAAGATATATTCTAATTTCACTTTAAAACCAATTCAAAAGATAATCTAATAATATAAATAAATTAGATTAAAAAGAGGTTTTGAATTAAAATACAACATTTTTCACCATTCCTTAAAAATTAAACTTTTTCGGAAAAATACCAAAAATTTACACAAAGTAAATTTTGATGTCTCGATTCTAAAGAAGAATTTTATTTTGTCAAATATAACACATAAAATTTTCAAAAAGTGGATTTAAAATAGGTTCGCCATCAAAAGGCGGTTAATCGACCTTTTAAAGAATATTGGAATGTTTATGCTTAAAAATTAGATTCATTAGCATTTTTAATCCTATAACATTTATTGTAAAGAGTAAAAATATTTGAAAAACATATATAATCATTTTTTAGTTAGTTCTGTGCATTCCCTCCATTACAATGGCTAGACTTTAACTACCATTTAAAATAATATTGGTTTATTAATAGAGTGCAATGCAAGATTCCCAAGAAACTCATTATTGCGTATTGGGTACGCCATCGTGCATAGCATCCCCTTTAAAGTAATATTAATATTTTATTCACAATTATGGATAAATATTAAAATGTCATATTCATTATTTACCTGGGGTGTTACATCCTTCCCCCTTTTGGGAATTGCGTCCTCGCAATTTTTAAAATTGGGCTTGGAAACTTCATTGAAAATCCCACGTCAAAACAAGAGTCAGTAAAACAATCACATTAAAATAAAGAAAGATAATTACAAAGGTCACCCGAGTTAACCCATACTAGGATTCCATGTATGAAAATATGGACATGGAAGAAAAAAAAGGGTCGTGTTCTGATGGAGAGTGATAGTAAACATGTCTAGGAGAAAGTTAACCATAAGAAAATCACAAACTTGTAATGGGTTAAACGGTATTCGATTCCCCAGTAGGAAAAGTTAACAGACAACATTTTTGTTTTAAGTTACTCTTCATTGAGGAATTTGTTTTTGATCTTAAGGAAACATACTTACTTGTCATGTTGACTTTCAACTTTTACTAGATTTCTTACACAAACTCATACTTTCCCCAAAAGACGAGTATTTAGGAAGACTTGTTCACATTAAGAGTACTATAATCAACTTCTAGAGGATAACCTAATCCACAAAAAAGAACTATATACTTCACACATCTTTAGACCTTAACCAAAACCAAAACCAAAAAGGTTAGTACAAGATCAGATAATACCCAAAAAGGATAATCCTTTTTTTTAAACAAATCTATTCTAAATCTCCAAAATTTATCAAACAAAACCCAAAGTTCAACAAAGACCATTCAATAAACAACTTGTCCATAACATACTTCAAAGTAAACCAAACTAATATTGAAACCCAAATATTTGAAGGATTTAGTCACATAGTCTTCCATGTTAAATCGTAACATTTATCTCCAAACAACATCAGTTGCTCCTAAAGTCTCGTATTGAAATGTAATTAACCTAATCACATATCCTCCATGACAGGTTAATAAATTTCCATAGATAACCCAAAATAAGCTTACTATTAATTCATAAAATCATCTAACTAAAAATAATTAGTCAAACTAACCAGGTACTTCAAGTAGTCCAGTGGTAGGCGATAAATACCAGTCGCACTTTGGTTGTGGGTTCGATTCCTGCAGCTTTGTCTGGCGCAACGGGTTGTCACACGGTCTGCGTGTTGTCCTTTTTCCACAACTATATAATTCTTAAAACATTCCCCAAAATGAGATAAAATCTTCAAAAAAATTATCATAAAATATTTTAACCTCAATTTTATCTCATGCCTTTCATTTTCCATCATAACATATAATAACCCATAATTACCTCAAAAGTAAGGATCATATAAACTCTAATGGTTACCTTTATAATTATTACCTGAACTTCCAAATTGATTTGTCATCTCATACATGATTCATTATAGAACATACCAAGGTTCAAGTGGAATATCATGACTCCTTGATAGTTGGTTTATAACAACCACGAGGTTCCTCATTGAATACCCCATTTCATCCAGTCTCTTAATCAGAGAACCACCGCAGTTTCCTTCAAACCTATTGTCACTTTGGTGCCTGCTAAATCCATCCGTTCACTAAAAACAGAAATGTTAGTGTGTGTATATCAACAAAACCATCATGTACTAATGAGGAAGATAACCACTAATATATACATACTTATTCACTTAATCTAAAACCATGACTCTTTCTGAAATCCTAACCATTATGGTAATGTCACTTATGCTTAGAGGATGCCCTAACCTCTAAAGTTATCTAAACTGACATCTGATACCAACTATAAGGCCCTAGCCTTAAACCTTACATAATCTTGAGTTATTCTAATATTACACATTGAGGATCTTTTCAGGTTTAGTGTTTTAGATAATTAGATCATAAAACTTGCATTACATTCCACATTTAAACAAAGTGGTTACATAAAAGATAGTACTCATTTTTCCCATCAACAGAAACATATTTAAAATAAAACATGGATTCTTTCTTGACACTTCCTTGACACTATCATCATATCATGTACCCTTCCCTTGACCTGTGGAAATCATTTCAAAAACATGGGATGAGCATAAAAATCTCAGTAAGGGATATAAAAATATGGAAAGGAAACATGAGTACATGTATACATAAGAATGAAATCATACTTTACCCATAAAACATAAGCACTTTAACATAACTCATAAAATGATGAATAAATCATAGAAATCATAAGACATAAAGGAACCTTGAGGCATTCATAACATTCTTACATAGGGAGTAACCCTCTTGGTTACGTTTGGAATACCCATCACAGTATATTCCCTAAATCTCTTCTGAGAAACCTTAATGTTTCACTCCTTCATGTTACCCAATGCATTGGAGAGCTATATCGGGCTCACCCGCCCTTAGTTTATCATGGAACCACCCGTCCTCATAATAATGCCCAAGAACCATAACATCATCGTATCACATAAAACATGCATAAAGGAAACATAACATTTCCTCTTTTCAATCACAAGATATCAATACAACACATTGATATAAAAACATTATGAAAACCATTTTCAATACCAAAATAAAAGAAAAGTAAAACATGGTATTTATTTTTCTTTTAAAAAAAGGAATGACTTGTAGAGGAAGCCGAAACTCAAATAATGGTCACGGCGGCACAGAAGTCGTTGTCACCGCATACGTACGACAAAAACATTCCCTTTTGTTGTTTAGTAAAATGCTTTGTATAAAAAATATTCCTTTCGGATAAACATAAAAGTCAAAGGGGTTTATACACCGTATAAAAGAAATTTATTTATAAAACAAAATATGCCTCAATGAAAGGAGATTGAGACGAAGTCCCATACGAAGACGGTATCTTTGGATTAGGGATAAATCAATTATATAATTATGCATGAAAAATGAATACACGAAATATAAGTGGGTATTACGTGTAAAACAATCAGAGGACATTCACACATAATCAAGGAACGACATATTCAAGTAGTGCAAGTTTATCCCAAACAATCAAAATTGGGTTAAGAAGTTCCCTAGAAAAACTTCGACAGCCTAACGTCGTCATTTTGAAATTCAGAAAAAGAGTTGATAAGAGATAAAAATGGTATCTCATCACTTGGACATAAAATTTAAATCACTAAGGATATAGAATAAAATATCCCAACATAATGTTATGTGAATTAAAAGACATAACAAAAGAATACTTTTAAAAAGAGGAGGGTGAAAGGTTCCCTTACCGACATGGGTATCTTTCGAAACATACACCCCGTGAAAGAAGGACAATACAAAATTGATGTAAATACTCATAAATGAAAGTATATTACACAATGAGTAAAATAATGTTCAGTACATACACCACTCAAAGGAAATTGTGGAAAATGTAGCATAAATCTCACGGGAATAAAAGTGAGATGAAAAATCCCTTATAAAAACTCGGCAACCTAACGGCGCCACTTAATACTTCTAAAAATGGATTGATGAGATCAAATAGGGTATCTCATAATATTATAATAAAATGTACAGAAAGAGGAATATAAAATAACATCCCCCATCATAACAAAGAGGATCTTAAAAGAAGTGACATAAAGGAGAGTACTTAAAAAAAGAGAGAGGTTAAATCTCTTACGAAAATTTGGCAGCCTAACGGCGCCACTCAAAACTTCAAAAATGGATTGATGAGAGAAAATAGGGTCTCTCACCATATGAACATAAAAATTACAGTAGGATTAATATAAAAGAACATCCCAATCATAATAAAGATTATCTTAAAAGGAATGACATAAAAGAGTGTACTTAAAAAGAAAGAGAGGAGTAGGATCCCTTACCTCGTGTCCGACATGACTCGATCGTTCTTTAATCTACTGAATAATAAAATTTGGTCAATTTATAATTTCTTAAGGACCTCCTTTATATATTATTATTCAGTTAATATCATATATTATAATGTTATAATAATTGTTTAATAAAGTGAGTTCGTATCGGACGTTTTTGTCAATGTTCAGTACATGAGTAAAAATTGAACTTGTTGGAAAAGAATTTTCCATGTAGTTATAGGTACATCATCTCCAGAATAGTATTTATGTTTTAAATATCATATATATCCAGTATATATTTGTTTTATACTATTCCATAGCATTTGGAGAGAAAAAAATTCAAAGCACCGTTCATGGAGACGCTAGGCCGTACGTACGCATGAACGCTACTTTCATTTTTTTTCCATATTAATGGAATTCAAACAAAATGATATATATATATATATATATATTATAATTCCAGAATGATACCCATCATTTATATGTAATATATTACATATATATCCATTATATATATGTACTTATAATATTACATAACATTTGGAGATAAGAAATGAAATGTACCGTTCATGGAGACGGTAAGCCGTACGTATGCATGAACGCTACATTCATTTCTTTTTTTATTCAATTGAATGAAATAATAAAGATATAAAGTTATATTATAATTCCAGTAGGATAAAATATGTAATACCATTAATTCCATCCTTTATACAGCCCACATATGGCATTAACGAATCAAATCACTTTGAGGGTGCGGTAGTCCGCACTTCCTAAAATGAAGATATCATGTTTACCCATAATGGAAACCATAAAGGTATGCCATAAATGAAAAATAAAGAATCTTAAGGAAAACATAACCATATTATATATCATATATAAATATAGTGACATCTTAATGGCCACCTTTGAAGGTGTTAGAAGAATGTTGAACAATCATTGTTTTGTGAGGCAGAAATTCGCCATCCACAGAAATAGTATGTTCTTTAACCATTAGATGTAGGTGTGTGTATGTGTAGCTCGAATCCTTCTTACAACAACATCATATTATATTGGAGATACTGTATTTGTTACGAAATAAATGAATAAAAAGAGTTTAGGGTTTTGGAGAAGCAAAATAAATCAAATGGACACAAGTGAAAACATTACCTTAAAATCAGGTAACTCCCTATGGTTTGAGCTCAAAGGCTTCCTTGGGAAGACTTCTGCCCAAAGTGAGGCTTCAAGGAGTTAAGTAAGGATGTGGTGAGACATAATGGGTAGGGGTTGGCCGAGCCAAAGGCTTTGTAAGTGTGGGTAATGAGGTAGAGGTGGGGGCCTTTTATAAGAGGAGAGGAGGGGCACTCTTGTAAAGTAAAGAAATGTTACTTTATGTTAGAATGAGTTTCGGATTTTAATGGCCCCACATTGATTTATTTCGAGGATAAGGTGATAAGAATTATAAATCCAACCATAAAATAGGTTTTGGACATGTGTAGGTCTTATATTATACATTATCTTTCCATTTTATTTAAATCGTTAAATAATGAGGTCATTGCTGCATCATCATGATGTCATAAATAATTTAATTTATTTAGTGTCTAAAAATTATAAAAAAATAATACGATGTAGGAAATCTTTTTATATTTACAATGAATATTTATAGTCAAAAATATGACTTGTATAACCCCATTTAAAAATTATTTTAGTGAAACATCTCATGCTTGTGACATTTTTATTTTAACTTTAAATAAAAAGTTATTTATGTCATTTTCCAACCAAAGTGGCTCCATGGGGTCCCCAAGTTGACCCATGGATTTTCTTGGTCGGACATGACACATCCAATGAGGGTAGGACATGTGTCTAGGTCATTTCACATTAGTAAAACATTATTTTTACATTAAATTACACTAATTGCCTCTAATCGTGATTAAAAACATAATAAGTTACTATTCACCAAAAAATTATTTTAATCCCATTGAACCACAATTTACTTCTTAATGACAACCATGTATGTAGGATTTTTGAAACTAAAAACACAAAGGTGGCCAAATTTTATTTAAACGGAAAATCAGTTTTTATAAGTACCACTTAGTGGTTTCACTATTCATCAAAAATTGATGTTTTTCAGAAAATTACCAAAAATTCACCCTAAGCTATATTTGATATTCCAAATTCAAAAATGATGTCTATTTTACAAAATTAAAAACATATAAGTTGAATTAATTAATTTAATAATTAATTCCCACTGTCAAAACAAATAGCGTGTTTTTATGAAACAATATCCATCAAAAGATTAACACTGGTTTAAGTCCGATTTCAAAGTGAAATTAATTCCAACGACCACTATTGTATTAAATGGTAAAAATATATTCTAATTTTACTTTAAAAACAATTCAAAAGATAATATAATCATATAAATAAAATATATTAAAAATATGTTTTGAATTAAAATACAACATTTTTCATTATTCATTAAAAATGAACTTTATCGGAAAGATACCAAAAATTTACACAAAGTAAATTTTGATGTCCTGATTCTAAAGAAGAATTTTATTTTGTCAAATATAACACATATAATTGTCAAAAAGTGGATTTAAAAGAGGTTCTCCATCAAAAGGCGGTTAATCGACCTTTTAAAGAATATTAGAATGTTTACGCTTAAAATTGGATTCATTCGCATTTTTAATCCTCTAACATTTATTGTAAAAAGTAAAAATATTTGACAAACATATATAATCATTTTTAAGGTAGTTACATTCTTTCTCGCCATTACAATGGCTAGGCATTAACTACCATTTAAAATAATATTATTTTCAAAGGAAATCGTTGTCACGTATTGGGTACGCCATCGAGCATAGTGTTCCCTTTAAAGTAATATTAATATTTTTTTCACAAATAGGGATAAATATAAAAATGTCATATTCTTTATTTACCTGGGGTGTTACATCCTTCCCCCCTTTTGGGAATTGCATCCTCGCAATTTTAAAATTGATCTTGGAAACATCCTTGAAAGTCCCACATCGGAACAATAGTTGGTAAAACAATCACTTTAAAATAAAGACAGATAAGTACAGAGGTCACCCGAGTTAACCCATACTAGGATTACATGTAGGAAAACATGGACATGGAGGAGAAAACATAGGGTCATGTTCTGATGGAGAGTGATAGAAAACATGTTTAGGAGAAAGTTAACCACAATAAAATCACAAACTTGTGATGGGTTAAACGGTATTCGATTCCCTAGTAGGAAAAGTTAATAGACAACATTTGTTTGTTTTTTATATTGAGTAATTTATTCATAAGGAAACATAAATACTTATCATGACTACTTTCAACTTTTATTAGATTTCTTACACAAACTCATATTTTCTCTAAAAGACGAGCATTTAGGAAGACTTGTTCACTATAATCAACTTCTAGAGAGTCTCCTAATCCACAAAAGAGAACTATATACTTCCCATGTCTTTACACATTAACCAAAACAAAAACCAAAATGGTTAGTACAAGATCAGAAAATCCAGAAACGGATAACCCTTTATAAAAAGAAAATCTATTCTTAATCTCCAAAATTTTCCCTACAAAACCCAGAGTTCAACGAGGACCATTCGATAAACAATTTTTCCATAAAATTCTTAAAAGTAAACCAAACTAATATTGAAACCCAAATATTTGAAGGATTTAGTCACATAGTCTTCCAAGGTACAAATTAACTTTTATCTCCAAATAACAGCAGTTGCTCTTAAATTCTCATATTGAAAAGTAATTAACCTAATCACATATCCTCGATGATAGGTTAATCATTTCCATAGATAACCCAAAATAAACTTACTCTTGATTCTTAAAATCATATAACTAAAAAGAATTAGTCAAACTAACCAAGGACTTCATGTATTCCAGTGGTAGGCGATAAATACCAGTCGCACTTTGGTTGTGGGTTCGATTCCCGCAGCTTTGTCCGACGCGATGGGTTGTCACACGGTCTGCGTGTTGTCCTTTTTCCAAAACTATATAATTCTTTAAACAGTCCACAAAACGAGATAAAATCTTCAAAAATGATCATAACATATTTTAGCCTTAAGTTTATCTCATGCCTTTCATTTTCCATCATAACATATAATAACCCATTATTACCTCAAAAGTAAGGATCATATAAACTCTAATGGTTACCTTTATAATTATTACCTGAACTTCCACATCGATTGGTCATCTCGTACATGATGCATTACAGAACATACCAAGGTTCAAGTGGTTGATCATGACTCCTTGATAGTTGGTTTAGAACAACAACGAGTTTCCTCATTGAATCCCCCATGTTATCTAGTATCTTAATCAGAGAACCACCACAGTTACCTTCAAACCTGTTGTCTCTTTGGTGCCTGCTAGATCCATCCATTCACTAAAAATAGAAATTTCAGTGTGAGTATATAAACAAAACCATAATGTACTAATGAGGAAGGTAAACACTAAAATATACTTACTCATTCACTTTATCTAAAACTAGGACACTTTCTGAAATCCTAACCATTATGGTAATGTCACTTGTGCTAAGAGAATACCCTAACCTCTAAAGTTATCTAAACCGACCTTTGATGCCAACTATAATTCCCTGGCCTTAAACCTCACTTAATACTGAATTAAATTAATAATTCACTTTGAGGATCTTTTCAGGTTTAGAGTTTTATATAATTAGATCATAAAACTTTCATTACATTCCACATTTAAACAAAGTGGTTACATAAAAGATAGTATTCATTTTTCCCATCAATGGAAACATATTTAAAATAAAACATGGATTCTTTCTTGACATTTCCTTTCACTATCATCATATCATGTACCCTTCCCTTGACCTGTGAAAAACATTTCAAAAACTTGGGATGAGCATAAAAAGCTCAGTAATGGATATAAAAATATGGAAAGGAAACATGAGTACATGTATACATAAGAATGAAATCATACTTTACCCATAAAAAAATAATCACTTTAACATACCTCATAAAATCATGAATAAATCATAGAAATCATAAGACATAAAGGTAACTTGAGGCATTCATAACATTCTTATGTAGGGAGTAACCCTCTTGGTTACGTATGGAATACCCATCACAGTATATTCCCTAAATCTCTTCGGAGAAACCTTAACATTTAACCCCTTCACATTACCCAATGCGTTGGAGAGCTATATAGGGCTCACCCGCCCTTACTCTATCACGGAACCACCCATCTTCATAATAATTCCCAAGAACCATAACATAATCGTATCAAATAAAACATGCATAAAGGAAACATAACATTTCCACTTTTCAATCACAAGATATCAATACAACACATTGATATAAAAATATTATGAAAATCATTTTCAATACCAAAATAAAATATAATTAAAACATGGTATTTATTTTTCTTTTAAAAAAAGGTATGGCTTGTAGAGGAAGCCGAAACTCAAATAATAATCACGGCGGCGGAGAAGTCGTTGTCGCCGCATACGTACGACAAAAACATTCCCTTTTGTAATTTAGTAAAACGCTTTGTATAAAAAAGATTCCTTTCGAATAAATGTAAATGTCAAAGGGTTTTATACACCGTATAAAAGAAAGTTGTTTATAAAACAAAATATGCCTCAATGAAAGGAGATTGAGACGAAGTCCCACACAAAGATGGTATCCTTGGATTAAAGATAAATCAATTATATAATTATGTGTGACAAACGAATACATGAAATATAAGTGGGTATTACATGTAAAACAATTAGAGGACATTCACACATAATCATATAACGACATATTCAATTAGTACAAGTTTATCCCAACGAATCAAAATTGGGTTAAGAAGTTCCCTTGCAAAAATTCGACAGCCTAACGGCGTCACTTTAAAATCCAGAAAAAGAGTAGATGAGAGATAAAAATGGTATCTCATCACTTGGACAAAAATTTAAATCACTAAAGATATATAATAACATATCCCAACATAATGTTATGTGAATTAAAAGACATAACAAAATAGGTCTTTTAAAAAGTGGAGGGTGAAAGGTTCCCTTGCCGACATGGGTATCTTTCGAAACATACACCCCGTGAAAGAAGGACAATACAACATTGATGTAAATAATCATAAATGAAATTATATTACACAATGAGTAAAATAATGGTCAGTACATACACCACTCAAAGGAAATTGTGGAAAATGTAGCATAAATCTCACGGGAATAAAGTGAGATGAAAAATCCCTTATGAAAACTCGGCAGCCTAACGGCGCCACTTAAAACTTCTAAAAATGGATTGATGAGATCAAATAGGGTCTCTCATCATATTAAAATAAAAATTTAAAGCAAGAGGAATATAAAATAACACCCCCCCATCATAACAAAGAGGAGCTTAAAAGAAGTGACATAAAGGAGAGTACTTAAGAAAATAGAGAGGTTAGATCTCTTACGAAAATTCGGCAGCCTAACGGCGCCACTCAAAACATCCAAAATGGATTGATGAGAGAAAATAGGGTATCTCACCATATGAAAATAAAAAGTACAGTAGGAGTAATATAAAAGAACATCCCAATCATAATAAATATTATCTTAAAACGAATGACATAAAAGAGTGTACTTAAAAAGAAAGAGATGAGTAGGATCCCTTACCTCGTGTCTGACATGACTCGATCATTCTTTAATCTTCTGAATAATAAAATTTGGTCAATTTATAATTTATTAAGGACCTCCTTTACATATTATTATTCAGTTCATATCACATATTATAATGTTATAATAATTGGTTATTAAAGTGAGTTCGTATCAGACGTTTTTGTCGATGTTCAGTACATTAGTAAAAATTGAACTTGTTGGAAAAGAATTTTCCATGTAGTTATAGGCACATCATCTCCAAAATAGTATTTATGTTTTAAATATCATATATATCCAGTATATATTCGTTTTATACTATTCCATATCATTTGGAGATAAAAAATTTAAAAGCACCGTTCATGGAGACGGTAGGCCGTACGTACGCATGAACACTACTTTCATTTTTTTCCATATTAATGGAATTAAAACAAAATGAGAGATATATATATTATAATTCCAGAATGATACCCATCATTTAGATGTAATATATTACATATATATCCATTATATATATGTACTTATAATAGTACATAACATTTGGAGATAAGAAATGAAATGTACCATTCAAGGAGACAGTAAGTCGTACGTACGCATGAACGCTACTTTCATTTCTTTTTTTTATTCAATTGAATGAAATAATACAGATATAAAGGTATATTATAATTCCAGTAGTATAACATATGTAATACCATTAATTACATCCTTTATACGTCTCACATATGGCATTAACGAATCAAATCACTTTGAGGGGGCGGTAGTCCGCACTTCCTAAAATGAAGATATCACGTTTACCCATAATGGAAACCAGAAAGGTATGACATAAATGAAATATAAAGAAGCTTAAGGAAACCATAAACATACTATATATCATATATAAATATAGTGACATCTTAATGGCCACCTTTGAAGTTGTTAGAAGAATGTTGAACAATCATCGTTTCGTGAGGCAGAAATTCTCCATCCACAGAAATAGTATGTTCTTTAACCATTAGATGTAGGTGTGTGTATGTTTAGCACAAATAATTATTATAACAACATACTAGTATATTGAAGATACTGGATTTGTTACAAAATAAATTAATAAAAAGAGTTTAGTGGGTTGGAGAAGCAAAATAAAACAAAATGACACAAGTGAAGGCATTACCTTAAAATCGGGTAACTCTCTATGGTTTGAGCTCAAAGGCTTCCTTGGGAAGACTTCTGCCCAAAGTGAGGATTCATGGAGTTAGGGAGGGATGTGGAGAGAAACAATGGGCAGGTTTTGGCTGAGCCAAAGGCTTTGTAAGTGTGGGTAAGGAGGTAGAGGTGGGGGCCTTTTATAAGAGGAGAGGAGGGGCACTCTTGGAAAGTAAAGAAATGTTACTTTATTTTAGAATGAGTTTCGGATTTTAATGGTCCCAAATTGATGTATTTCGAGGTCAAGGTGATAAGGGTTCTAAATCCACCCATCCAATTGGTTTTGGACATGTGTAGGTCTTAGAGTTTACATTATCTTTCCCTTTTATTTAAATCGTTAAATAATGAGGTCATCGTTGCATCATCATGATGTCATAAATAATTTAATTTATGTAATGTCTAAAAATTATAAAAAAACTACTATGATGTAGGAAATATTTTTATATTTCCAATGAATATTTATAGTAAAAAATATGACTTGTATAACCCCATTTAAAAATTGTTTTAGTGAAACATCTCATGCTTGTGACATTTTTATTTTAACTTTAAATAAAAAGTTATTTATGTCATTTTCCAACCAAAGTGGCTCCATAGGGTCCCCAAGTTGACCCATGGATTTTATTGGTCGGCCATGACACATCCAATGAGTGTAGGACATGTGTCTAGGTCATTTCACATTATTAAAACATTATTTTTACATTAAATTACACTAATTACCTCTAATAGCGATCAAAAACTTAATAAGGTACTATTCACCAAACAATTATTTTAATCCCATTGAACCACATTTTAATTCTTAATGACAACCATGTATGTTGGATTTTTTAAATTCCAAACACAACGGTGGAAAAATTTCATTTAAACGGAAAATTAGTTTTTATAAGTACCACTTAGTGGTTTCACTATTCATAAAAAATTGAAGTTTTTCAGAAAATTACCAAAAAATCACCCTAACCTATATTTGGTATTCAGAATTCAAAAATGATGTCTATTTTACAAAATTAAAAACATATAAGTTGAATTAATTAATTTAATAATTAATTACCACTGTCAAAACAAATAGCGTGTTTTTATGAAACAATATCTATCAAAAGATTAACACTAGTTTAAGTCCGATTTCAAAGTGAAATTAATTCCAACGACCACTATTGGATTAAATGGTGAAAATATATTCTAATTTTACTTTAAAAACAATTCAAAATATAATCTAATAATATAAATAAATTAGATTAAAAAGTGGTTTTGAATTAAAATACAACAATTTTCACTATTCATTAAAAAAATGAACTTTATCCGAATGATACCAAAAATTTACACAAAGTAAATTTTGATATCCTGATTCTAAAGAAGAATTTTATTTTTTCAAATATAACACATAAAATTGTCAAAAGTGGATTTAAAAGAGGTTTTCCATCAAAAGGTGGTTAATCGACCTTTTAAAGAATATTAGAATGTTTACACTTAAAATTGGATTCATTCGCATTTTTAATCCTCTAACATTTATTGTAAAGATTAAAAATATTTGACAAACATATATAATCATTTTGTAGTTAGTTCCGTTCTTTCCCTCCCTTAAAATGGATATTCATTAACTACCATTTAAAATAATATTATTTTCAAAGGAACTCGTTGTCGCGTATTGGGTACGCCATCAAGCATAGTGTTCCCTTTAAAGTAATATTAATATTTTTTTTCACAAATAGGGATAAATATAAAAATGTCATATTCTTTATTTAACTGGGGTGTTACAAAAAAGGTATCTCATCACTTGGACATAAAATTTACATCAATAAGGATATATGAGAACATATCCCAACATAACAATATGTAAATTAAAATACCCAACAAAAGAAATCTTTTAAAAAGAGGAGGGTCAAAGGTTCCCTTACCGACTTGGGTATCTTTCGAAACATACACCCCATGAAAGAAGGACAATACATCATTGATGTAAATACTCATAAATGAACATATATTACACAAAGAGTAGAATAATGGGAAGTACATACACCACTCATTGTAAATTTTGGCAAATGCAGCATAAATCTCACGGGAATAAAAGAGAGATGAAAAATCCCTTATGAAAACTCGGCAGCCTAACGGTGCCACTTAAAACATACAAAAATGGATTGATGAGATCAAATAGGGTCTCTCATCATATTAACAAAATGTTTACATAAATTGGAATATAAAAGAACATCCCCCAACATAACAAATAGGAGCTTAAAAGAAGTGACATAAAGGAGAGTACTTAAAAATAAACGGAAGGGTTAGATCTCTTACGAAAATTCTGCAGCCTAACGGTGCCACTCAAAACATCCAAAATAGATTGACGAGAGAGAATAGGGTCTCTCATCATATGAACATAAAAATTACAGTAAGAGTAATATAAAATAACATCCCAATAATAAGAAATATGAGCTTTAAAAGGAATGACATAAAAGAGTGTACTTAAAAAGAAAGAGAGGAGTAGGATCCCTTACCTCAAGTCCAACTTGTCTTGTTCGTTTCTTTATATTCCTGAATAATAAACTTTGGTCAATTTATAATTGCTTAGGGACCTCCTATAAAGATTATTATTCAGTTCATATCGCATATTTTAATGTTATTATAATTGGTTAATAATATGAGTTCATATCAGATGTTTTTGTCGATGTTTGGTACATGAGTGAAAAATTTAACTTGTTGGAAAATAATTTTCCATGTAGTTATAGGTACATCATATCCAGAATAGAATTGATGTTTTAAATATCATATATATCCAGTATATATTCATTTTATACTATTCCATAGCATTTGGAGATAAAAATTAAAAGCACCGTTCATGGAGACGGTAGGTCGTACGTACGCATGAACGCTACATTCATTTTTTGTCATATTAATGGAATTAAAACAAAATGAGATATATATATATATATATATATATATATTTATTTATAATTCCAGAATTATATCCATAGTTTAGATGTAATATATTACATATATATCCATTATATATATGTACTTATAATAGTACATAACATTTTGAGATAAGAAATGAAATGTACCGTTCATGGAGACGGTAAGCCGTACGTACGCATGAACGCTACTTCCATTTATATTTCATATTTAATGTAATTAAAACATAATGATACATAATAGTATTTTAATTGCAGTATGTTATCATATATAATATCATTAAATATATCCTTTATACATACCACATATGGTATTAACGAATCTAATCACTTTGAGGGGGCGGTAGTCCGCACTTCCTTAAATGAAGATATCGCGTTTACCCATAATTGAAACCATAAAGGTATGCCATAAATGAAAAATACATAAGCTTAAGTAAAACATAAACATATTATATATCATATATAAATATAGTTTCATCTTAATGGACACCTTTGAATGTGTTATAAGAATGTTGATCAATCATCGTTTCGTGAGGCAGAAATTCACCATCCACAGAAACAATATGTTCTTTAACCATTAGATGTAGGTGTGTGTGAGTGTAGCTATAATAATTCCTATAAAAAAATCCTAGTATATTGAAGATACTGTATTTGTTACAAAATAAATGAATAAAAATAGTTTAGGGGGTTGGCGAAGAAAAATAATACAAAAGGACACAAGTGAAGTCATTACCTAAAAATCGGGTAACTTCCTTTGGTTTGAGCTCAAAGGCCTCCTTGGGAAGACTTCTTCCCAAACTGAGGCTTCAAGGAGTTATAGAGGGATGTGGAGATATAAAATGGGAAGGGTTTGGCCGAGCCAAAGGCTTTGGAAGTGTGGGTAAGGAGGTAGAGGTGGGGGCCTTTTATAAGAGGAGAGGAGGGGCACTCTTGGAATGTAAAGAAATGTTACTTTATTTTAGAATGAGTTTCAGATTTTAATGGTCCCACATTGATGTTTTTCAAGGATAAGGTGATAAGGGTTCAAAATAAACCCATCAAATAGGTTTTGGACATGTTTAGGTCTTAGAATTTACATTATCTTTCCATTTTATTTAAATCATTAAATAATGAGGTCATCGCTGCATCATCATGATGTCATAAATAATTAAATTTATTTAATGTCTAAAAATTATAAAAAAACTACTATGATGTAGTAAATATTTTTATCTTTCCAATGACTATTTATAGTCAAAAATATGACTTTTATAATCCCATGTAAAAATTGTTTTAGTAAAACATCTCATGTTTGTGTCATTTTTACTTTAACATTAAATAAAAAGGTATTTATGTCATTTTCCAACCAAAGTGGCTCCATGGGGTCCCCAAGTTGACCCATGGATTATCTTGGTCGGAAATGAAACATCCAATGAGGGTAGGACATGTTTCTAGGTCATTTCATTTTATTAAAATATTATTCTTACCTTAAACTACACTAATTACCTCTAATCACGATTAAAAACTTAAAAGTTACTATTCACCAAAAAAAATTATTTTAATCCCAATGAACCACATTTTACTTCTTAATGATAACCATGTATGTCGGATTTTAGAAATTCAAAATACAGAGGTGGTAAAATTTCATTTAAACGAAAAATCAGTTTTTTTAAGTACCACTTAGTGGTTTCACTATTCATCAAAAATTGAAGTTTTTTAGAAAAATACCAAAACGTCACCCTAATCTATATTTGATGTTTTGAATTCAAAAATGATGTATATATTACAAAATTCAAAACATATAAGTTGCATTAATTAATTTAATAATTAATTCCCACTGTCTGAGCAAATAGCGTGTTTTTATGAAACAATAAGTATCAAAAGATTGACACTAGTTTAAGTCCAATTTCAAAGTGAAATTAATTCCAACGAACACTATTGGATTAAATGGTAAAAATATATTCTAATTTCACTTTAAAACCAATTCAAAAGATAATCTAATCATATAAATAAATTAGATTAAAAATAGGGTTTGAAATAAAATACAACATTTTTCACTATTCATTAAAAATTGAACTTTTTCGGAAAAATACCAAAAAATTACACAAAGTAAATTTTGATGTCCCGATTCTAATGAAGAATTTTATTTTGTCAAATATAACACATAAAATTGAAAAAAAGTTGATTTAAAAGAGGTTCTCCATCAAAAGGCGGTTAATCGACCTTTTAAAGAATATTGGAATGTTTACGCTTAAAAATTGGATTCATTCGCATTTTTAATCCTATAACATTTATTGTAAAGAGTAAAAATATTTGAAAAACATATATAATCATTTTTTAGTTAGTTCTGTTCATTCCCGCCATTACAACGGCTAGGCTTTAACTACCATTTA
The DNA here is from genome assembly GCA_963277665.1 of Viscum album. Classification (NCBI taxonomy): domain Eukaryota; kingdom Viridiplantae; phylum Streptophyta; class Magnoliopsida; order Santalales; family Viscaceae; genus Viscum; species Viscum album. Next base: position 1,108,178,911 of record OY728140.1, read on the forward strand.
AAATAATATTGGTTTATTGTTGGAGTGCAACGCAAGATTCCCAAGAAACTCATTGTTGCATATTGGGTACACCATCATGAATAGCGTCCCATTTAAAGTAATATTAATATTTTATTCACAAATATGGATAAATATGAAAATGTCATATTCTTTATTTACCTGGGGTGTTACAACAATTGTATATGAATTTTCCAACCAATTCATAATTATAATATTTTCAATAGTTTCATAGACTTGGTGCACTCTATTCAAAAATTGTGTACCTCAATCAAAAAAATTGACAGAGTTTTATTCCATATTCTCTGACAATGAACATGAAATTGATGATGTTTTTCCCCATCACTCCCCCAACAATTTCATCTATAATTATATTTTCTATTGGTGTGATTTCTTCATAGATGTTCTAGATAAAGAGTTTTGTTATTATTTTTCAATGCAGGTAGCTTCAAGATAGCATCTTGAATCACTCCATATACTTATACATTGACCCCTCCTGTTCTTCCTTACTTAATTTTATATTCTTCTAAATAGAAATTATACACGATGAGAAAAAAATATCTATTATAAAATACATTTCAAATACTACCAATAAATTATATCTTCATGTTTTAAATAATACATCATATCTTTTAGAACACTATCATGTGATAATTAAAATTGTCTTATATCTAATTTAAAATTAAATAATTTCATTGGTTTAGGTTATAGAAGTACAAATTTTATTTTTTAGGTGTATGTTGGGATCCTCATTATAGAGGAGATGATATTTTTGATGAAGTTGTATATATCCAGATTGTAATTCAATGAATAACTATAGATTTTTGTATGAATTAAAATTAGTTGGTAATTTAATTCTTGTGTTGAAAATTATAAAATGGTTCAATAATTTTCATTATTATTATTATCATCCATTATATATATTTATATGTTTCATTTTTAGGTTCTTAAATTTTTAAAATTCCCAGAATATTGGAATTTCCCAATTAAGAGTATGTTGACATTTCCCATTAATCGAGTCTATATAATTATATCCTTAATACTACATTCAATTTAGATAACTAAAAAAACGATATCATTGGGATAAGATCATATCCTAAATTTTTATAAAAAAAAGAAAATTTGAATATAATCTAATGAGATGAATTTTGAATCGATGGTCCCCAATAAACAATAACCTCAAAGGGAAAAAAATAAGAATTAAAATTGAATGAAATAATGAAAAAAATAAATTAAAATCACTAGTTAGTTAAATAAAATATTTTCTTCCAGGGAAATGATTCGAATTTGATGATTTTTTTCATGGGAACTATCAAATGATGTGTAGTTTTGATTACTTAGGAGTAGTGGAGTTGTTGACCAAGATCATTCTCTTAAGGTGGAAGTAATTAAAAACATATATTTGTTATTATGGAAATGAAATATTAAAAATAAAATTCCAGTAATGATGGAGTTTGATTGATGTTTACATCATAAAAAGGATAAAGTGGGATGAATATGTTTTCTTATAGAGTTGGATGAGGATGAATAATATATATAAATCCACCACGTAAATTCAATATTAATCACTATCATTTAAATTTAAATTATCTAAATTATAATCGATTAATTATTTAACATCTTAAAAATAAAGAAATTTTTATAACTATAAAAATTAATGTAAATAATCTTTAGGCTAGTTATTGAAAATAAAATATTAGCACAGTTCATTGATTTTAATTTATCGAAATTTTTTGATCAATGGTTAATTATGGAAGAATGACACATTGGAAAAGTGATTTTTTTGGGTTTATGGAATATAAATGAACACTAAAAATCAATTCATGATTTCACACATGAAAGTCACCATTTTTTTACCTTACATGTAAATTTTTTACCATTTCAATGATTTTAAAACTAATACCTAATTCATTTATTATAATTTTATACATTTTAGTCATCCTTTGGATTCAAAACATATAATTCATGTGTGTGATAATTAGATCAAATATTAATTTTTCACTCTTCTATGGTTAGAGATTTCCTCAATGAAAATACTTGAATATGTGTTCTTTTTTAAGGGTATATTCTAAGAATTTTTATATATTCCTTATAATGGGATGGAAGAAGAATAAAATCTAATATAACCAGACAAATGGAACATAAATAGTAAATTTTATTACATGAAATGAATTCTATAATGTGAGTAAAAATAATAAGGAATCATAGAAGAGGTCATTGATTTGGGATATATCCCTATTCTAATTATTATAAAAATATAGTGAAAACAACATATATTAAACCATGAATATAGAAACACATTTAACAACCATTAATTGAAAAAATAAATATTTGGTGATTAGATGGGATGTTGGGTTTCAAGTGTGATTTGAAAATTCACCAAAATATTTTAATCCAACTTATAGTGACTTGTAATCCTCCAAAACAGGTGAACCATTTTTTTTGTGGTGATAATTTGATAATAATGGTATCCCTTATCAACTATAAAATTATTGGTCCAATCCAAAACCGAATGTGGAATATATAGACCAAATTCCATTTTATTATCCATGTTGATGAGTTCAACATAAAAATGACTTCGTAGATCATTTTACCCCATAGAATGTAAGATCAAGAAAGTATGGTACAAATTAATATTGTATCCTAAGAAGTGTAATGTTCATTCATAAATTAATAAATCAAAATAAGTCCCAATAAATATTTTAGTTCAAATTAATTTAGTGTACTTAAAATTACTAAAATAAGGAATTTTTGTCAAATGTTAAATATGTGATCTATTACAATATTTTTTAGAATTAATTTTTATTGAATAATATGGAGATAATATATCATTTATTATGAATAATATATTCAATGAAATATTTTATTTATCATTGGGGATTAATTAATGTCATATTTGAACCCATGAATGGTGTTTTCCACTGAATAATGTATCGAATGACTATAAGACATCTTGTTTTACAGGTTATTCCTTCATATAGTGAGGGATAAGGATGAGTGTTTTTGATTTTATTGAATTATCCAAATCATATATGGGCATAGGTGAGCATCTGATAATGTTTTAAATTTTAAAATATTTTTTCCCTTTCTTATAAAATGATTTGTATAGTGTTTATAGCCAATAACAATTTCCCTAAAACGTATGTTTTGAATTCCTGTCAACTATGGAAAAAATTAGAAGGAAATAGTGATGAGAATCATAGGGAATTTAACTACAAAGGGTGACCTTGTATCCTAATTTTTTTATTGAATCCATGATAGTAATTCTAAGGTTTCCTGTATCACGATAACTTATGTGATTTTTAGTCTAAGTGGTTAGCTATCCTTCTTAAGGTACATAAGTATGGTCAGTATACCCTATAGTATGATCCTAATTAATTTTTTGATCAAATAGGATCCTAATTAATTGAAATGGAGGACGTGAATGAGTTATAAGATCTATGTGTACAAAATCATGGTTGTCGATAACCATGATATTGGATTTGGTTCTAGTGAACTGACTCCATATATGAAATACCGCTCCACATGGATATGTATATTTGTTTCCACTGTTATAATTTTAGAGATTAATAATTTAACCTTTCTTATATTTATTTTTGAGATTATATTTTATTGATATATATTTATATTGAGTTTATTTGCGATAAACCTTTAAATATGATATATGTTAATGTGTTTTGTGATACTCTGTTCACTATATTCTGGAATATGTGTTGTTATAACCCATTCAGTAATTATTTATTATATTGAAATGATATACTTTTTACCACCAGGGGTTTTTAAATTAAGTTCATTACATGTTACCTTTTGATATACCACATAGTGGTGATAATTTATTCAGATTTTAAATCATATTGTTAAAACACAATCATTGTAAATTACGAGAGGACCAGTTATAGATATTTCACCCAATTTCCCTATAATACATTTCTATCCCATTAACAATAATATTTTTTATAGTGATATATCATTAAACAGATGTTTCTCTATTAGATATATACAATTTACCTTATAATAAAATCCATTCACCGTGAGTTTTATGGTGGTTGACAACTCAACATTTATTTTATTTTGATGATAACTTATTCTCTTATGTTTGTAGAGTGATGATAAATTGTTCACTCATACACCATGTGATAGTGATAACCTATTAAATATTATACCTTATGATGGTGGTAGAGTATTCACCATATGTGATATATTATTGTCAATGGTGATATATTGTTCACAATATATGTTATTTTTTTGATAATATGTTCACCAATATTAGTGGAGTAGTGATTTAGAATTCCCCCATAATCATGTTGTTATAATAATTAACCAATTAACCATAGGTGATGAAATATTAACCTATTATAATTTTAATTTATGATATTAAATTAACAATTATTGATAAAAGAATAATCTTATATATTATTTTGTGGAAATGAAAAAATCCACATAATTTTGTTAGGTTGATTTTCCTTTCACCTATGATATAGTAAGGTGGTGACATGTTTGGATAATATATTTTTATAAAGATGACTTTTTCATATACATAGAAGATTATTGTGGTGATAAATGATCACCAAAAAGTATTTTACAGGGGTGACAAGCCATTAACTCCCATTTTTCTCTTCATTAGTTGTGACACCTTTTCAACACAATCCATACATGATGTGGAAATATTTATTCACCCACACAATATTGTGATCAAATAAGGGGTGTACCATCACATTTTTTGACACTCAATGAGTAAATCATGAATCAACCGTAAGGGTAGATTCATATATACACATATTTCAAGGGATAAAGAATCCATGATTGTTATGAATTAAATTTCATTCAATATATACCAGAAAAAGTATTTTAAATTTTATTTTGAGCATGGTTAGAGATGTCCTATAGAGTTTTATTCTCACACGATACACGATTTTTTTTCACATATAAAGAATTTAAAGTTGATATTTCACTCATGTTATGGGAACTAGTAATATACATGACTAGTAGGACAACTACATGACAATAAAGGAAAGTAAGAGGTAAAAATGATGATAGGATTGGGACTCCATTTATAAATTTTCAATTACATTACTATTCATTATAAGATCATCCCATTTGGTGATCAGTTATCTATCATATGATTATATGACCTTTATGTGTAATAAAGTTTCATATCCAAGTGTTTTTTATATATAGTATTAATTTATGGTATAAATATATTTAATACTCTTATGTTGTGATTATTTAAATATTTTTAGTTATTTGTCTACTATTTATGATGATACTAGAGGATAAATTATTCCCACATTTTTATTAAAAACTCACAACTAGACAAGAACCACTAGGTTATTGGGAGTAAACCTTATGTTCATGTGGCTAACTATGTTTTTATATTTTTAGTCTAACCGTACCAATGAATGTTAAAAATTGGTATGAGAGATTTTTTCATTTAGTAACTACTTAGGATATAGTAAACAAACATATGATTAGTCAATGATTTTTATAGAAGTTTTAATTATACTTGGCCTACTATTTTAGGAGCTATTGTCCAACTTAAAAGAGAGTTTGGTTGGTCATTTTTTCTTTCAATATTATTGTTTTTATAGTTAATATTTTCTAGGTGTGTTATTCACATTCATTATTTACTATTTTTCTATTAGTGTAAGGGAATAATTCCTCTGATCATATACTACATTAGAAAATTGGGGAAAATGAAATATATTAGTTTGTAAAATATTAATCTAATGGCATTTGGGACGGGTTCTTGGTTATTTAAATTTTCAGCAATAACATATTTATAATTTTCCATATAACATATTGTTGGTGTTCTTTATAACCAAACTATATAGAAATTATCCATAGGAAATGAATAACTATATATATGTATTCAAGATACACATAGATACAAAATTGATCTATAATGATTAGTTTTTTACATCGATATTTGGTGAGGATTGGAACACTAAAGTATGTGTTTATTGCATTCGGATAGACTTGTAGTGTTGATTCATAGGATTTATGTTGTTAAGTGAGTTGTAACTAAGAGGAATATGGTATATAGAATATGTCCCAATCATTATTTTTCAATTGAAAAGGGGGAATTTTTTAAGGGAAACATTATGGTTATTTGTAATAGTGTCGTCCAAGATAATCTCTGGGAAAAATGAGTTTACATTTAAGGAAGATAATTTTAAAATTGTCACACACTTTGTTGGGTTTGATAGGGCATCCTTAAATATCAGTAGATCTTACTATATATTAATTTCATCATGTATTTGTATATCTTATCCGATGATCGTTTTGTATCCTATATGGATTAACACAATTCTAAAATGGGAAAATGTTAAACCAAAAGAAAGGCTAACAATATACAATCCATTTCAACTATATATGGGCAGATTTTTTGTTATTATTTGATGGAGAGGACGCTGTAGAGAACCATAAATAATAATATTGTGGATGTACATGGGCCAATGTGAACACTAAATCCTATTAAAAAATAAACCTTTTGTCCACAATTATTCAAACGCCTTTAATATCACAATGTATGAATGAAGTGTCTGTATTTTGTTTTATGTATACTAATGAATAATTCCATAAAACCCACATAAATCAACTATTATTTTATATATATTAGGTGGGGGATATTATGTTTGGTGATTTATGACTCATGGTATGGGTCAGTCATGTTCCTTAGAAGAATATCAGGGAACTTTACCTATTTTTCTATACATGGATTAGATTTTTGGATGGTATGCCTAGATAGAAATGGATTATATTAGGAACATAGATTCCATAGAAATTTAAGGAATGAGATGATTATTATTGATATATATGACTCATGGGTGATTTAAGATCATAGATCAGGATAATTATAGCGAGGCCAAAACAATTTATGGAATTGATTTCATTGGTAGGGATTATTTAAAATATATAAGACATGTATGGAGTGTATGGTCAATTAATGAATATGAATAATGATATAAGAATATTTATATATGAATCTATATTATGAGTGTTGTTTTTAATACATGTGTGGTATTTGGTTGTACGGTTATAATGGAATGGGATTCAATGAGTAGTATTATTTTAAAACCCTCTATTTAAAAGTGATATGAGAGTGTTATTTTATTTAATAAATACATATTGAGTGATTTGTATAGTATAATATTTTCATTTAGTTGGTGGGAATAAAATCTATTCATTTGTGATCAGGATTTTTTTATCTTGAATGGAATGTTGAATCGCTAATGAAGACAAAATCAAGGGGCACCTTGGGTTGGGTCACGATGAAGGTCGATGATGAAACATTAATATATGTTTATCCTTCCTAGTTTCTGTGTAAATTCATATTAATTTAGCACTTTGGACCATTGATGATTATACTTATTGGATGAAAAATTGTGTATTTTAATATTTAAAAGATTAATAATACATCTAATGATTGTGGTGTCCTAGATTTATGCCATGGAATATATTGGGGTAGAGATCCATGATAGAAATGGAAACAATAGAGATGATCATGGGATGGGTCAAAAAAATTATATAAATCGATGTTCATGATTATTTACATTTATTTTGTAATAATAAGTTAGTGGGTTGGTTTTTATCAACCCTTGAAAAGGGAAATAATATGGTATAGAAAACAATATCCAATTATCCTAATAAGGAACCTTATCTTAGGTAAAAATATTAGTTAGTTTCTATTCTAATATTATTCATCAAAATAATATGAAGTTATTTAGGTTTTGGTTTAATCATTAGATTCAACAACCAATGTTAAAATTATTTAGTTGGGGAACACCAGATATGGTATTTGGTTTTGGGGGATGAAACTGGGCAGTATATTTTAGTGACTAGCCGATTGTACCTTCACGAATTAGAGCTCTTGATTTATATTGTATGTAAAATTATAGTACACATGAATGTGTATGAATATTGTTATTTTGGAGTGATGATTCATGTTACAATCATAGAATCTGGTTTTTCATAGGTGTATTTATATGTGAGAAGTAGTCCATAAAACACTAAAGACTCCTATAATGGGTGTTAGACATTAATAATTGTGTGTTTAATGAATTCTATTTAGAGTGGAAAATATTTGTGGAGTTTAAAAATTATCCCACACCTTTGATATTGATATAATGGTATTTATAATAATTCAGAGTTGTGAGTTGTTGACGGTGTGTTTTTTACATAATTGTGTGCAGCTATTCTTATTTTGAGATGATCCCAACATTTGAGAATTATATATTTGTGTGTTATGTCAATTTATGATATATTTATAGATTATAAAATTTAGTTAGTGCATGTTATAATGTTATAATGACTATGACCTATAGGGATATTGAGATTTTTAATTTTCAATGGGTTATAATAACCCCAATAGTTAATGAAATATAAATGAGATCCTCTATTAATGATAAGAAATTTTATAGTGTGGAGGATATGAAAACCCAAATTTTTATGTATTCGTTAAATTGAAGAAAGAATATTCTTAATGAGAGTAGAATATGAAAATTTTTTAATTGTTCAATTCAACTCAAGAATTAGAATTTTTAGATGTTTTATAAATTATTTAGGGAAATGTTTTGACATATAATATCATGTGAAAATGAATTAGAGTAAAATTATCAGTTTAACTATATTTCAATTGGGGGTCAGTTGTTGAAATGAACCCATAGGTACCCACTTTTCATAAAATAAGGTAATATGTGAGGTAACAGGGGTTATAATCTCCTAGTAGGTTCCATAAGGAGGCCAGTTCTCAAAATCATGTAACAAATGTAGAACCATGAAGTTGATGTTAGTACAACTATTTTCCAATAAATCCTAATTTTTTTATTTAATAAGGATCGAGTTATCTTTTTTGTCCCCTAAATATTATACTTCAATTCATGATTTTGTTATCCAACAATCCACCTATATAGGGGAGTGAAACCCTAATTTTTTCCATTCTCACGTCTTTTCTAAAACTGGTCTATGGATCCTTTTTATTACTTATTAAATAATTGGGGGGTTTCAAACTTTATCCCTCCACTCTTATTACTTTATTTTATTCTCTAATTTCAACTTCTTAAATTTTATGTTTTGGTACTGATTCAAATATATCATGGTAAAATTGGGTTTGTTTGACATGTCTCTCTCCCATTTTAGATATAAATTGGTTTAGGTAGTGCAAAACACCTTGTTTAACGTTATTTATCATATGTAATTGTATTGATTAATTTTTTTTAAATGGTTAATTATCTCATATAATGTTGACGGATGATGAATATATTTATATAAATAGAATCAATAGTTTGTATGGAGTAGGCCACAACATATTTCCATATTTTTTAGTGTGTATATGGGGTATGGTATCCTTAAAAATGATAAGCACTCATATAAGTGATTGATGTATTGGGAAAGGATTGGCCATGTGATCGTATTAGGTAATGTGAAGATGACATCAAGTTATAAGGGGCGATACTAATTTATATGCAAGGTTTTTCCTATATGTTACAAGCTTATATGGTTTTATTTATATTTCTAGATTGTAAGCATGGGTAAGTGGGTATAACTGTCCTGAGATGGAAATCTGAGTGAGTTTCCATATGTGGTGATGGGATGGAGAGATAGATAAAACACTCAATGTTTCCATTGAATTAATGTATTTATGGTTTATCAATTCATATCCATGTTTCATATATCGGAGTGTTTATTAATCTTTGATAAGAACACTATAAGGGTTACCTTAATTGAGAAGTTCCTTTAAAAATATAGGGAATTATTATTTTAATTTAATATTATAACCATGGTTATTACTTTGGATATCCATATAATTATTATGGAATTATTCAAATGTCATTCATCCAATGGTGGGAATATGATAATGGTAGGAATTTGAATCAAATTGGATTTACATGCTCCATGACTGATGTATATTGACTATCATGACTATGTTAAGTCTCATATATAATATGTTCGGAATATGTACCCCATCTGATTCATTTATCCTATATATAGTGATGAGAAACATTAGGAAGGTATCTATGAGGAGTAACCATGTCCTTTATACGATTTATTGAACCATGATTGGAAATCTTGAGTACCCCCATATTATGGGAATGCACGGGGTGGTTTGGTTTATGGTTGATATATCATTTGTGATGGGACAATACTATGATGGGTAACCCTTATATGGTTTCACTACTGAGATGGGTAATCATATGTGAAACTAATTCATGTCAAAAGAGATTGGGATAAACTATGTCATTTTATGTGTACATTATTGTGGGAATGACTAAATTAGCTGGTGTAATGGAGGGGGTGAACCAATTAATATGTTAATAAATAGTCAACCATGGATATTATATATTTTGATAATGTTATGACTATTGTGATTAAATATTCACCCATACATATGTGTATGCATATTATGATTATCTATTCATGGATAAATTGAGGATAATAGTGATAAACCATTCACTAGATAATATGTCTACGTGTATAGTGATTGTGTATTAACATTATTAGGGAATATGTTATGTTATTAAAATATTACACATGAGTAATGATATGACAATGATAGTGTGTTCATCATAGATGGTGTTAATGTTGGTTTGATACCACATTCACCTTTGTTATAAAATATGGCAATGACAATCCATGCACCCAAGTTAATCATAAAGTGAAAACTAATACATATATAATTTAAAGGGTATGAGTTATAACCCATTGTCTCATACACTTAATAGAGAGACAACCAATTTACCTTTTATTGTTTTAGTTTGATCCCATTCACCTTATATAATGCGAATGTTATTGCCCATTCTCGATAGGTGATAACCGATTAACATATATTATTTGAAGTGATATTTTATTAACCATATATTTATTTACGGTTATATATCATTCACCCATGTTAGCGGAGTAGTAATATTTCATTCGTTCATACTCATTGTGATTCTTATATATGATTCAGGAAAATATTTTTTGGTGATGAGATCTCATTCACCATAGGTGATAGACCATTCACCTAGATAATTTTTTATGATATCATGGTGGCATTATATTTGATTGTTATGATTTCCCATTAAATTATATTAGTTATGCGGGGATACCATTTTCACAAATACTTATTGTTATTGTGATGTCTAATTTTCCTCTATTACTATTATTGGTGATAAAATGCTCACATTGTATTTATTAATATAGTGACATATCTTTCAATATTAGTTGATAATCATTCACATATATTACAGATATATTGATATCCCAATCAATTTACAATCATTGATATAATCATATCCCTTTCACCAAGACAATTATCAAAGTATTGATACTTAATTAACCCTTACTTAGTTAATTATAATGATAATTCATTCACTAAAATGTTATTGAATAGGATGATATCCCAATAAAGTGTGAATGTGGTAATAAGTGACTTCTAAATCAAATTGTATTTTATTATATACTACTATTAATTATTGTGGAAAAATCAATGATCAAATTTTTCAGCAAATTAGATATAGGATATTTTCATAAAAAATAATTTAATTTTAACATCAATTGTTTAATAGTCGATGTAAAATTTTTTTGACATTGTTTACTATATAACGGCTATCAAAATCCATATAATGAAAACATAAAAAATAATTTTTACATTTTTTCATGTTAGAAGGTACCATATAATTTCATTTTTTATGAAATTAAACATTAAAAAATATTCAAAATATTAAAAAACTTTGAACTAGCATTCTTACTCATTTCACTTATTTTTATTTTGTGAATCCATAATATCATTATGTCTCAATCACCATATTTTTTCTAATAGCCTCCATTTATCAACATCTAATATCTTCAGACACTTTCAGCAATGCTTCATAATATTTAACTTTCTCTCTCTATCTATCATCCATTGTTGGCCCTTTAAGTATTTTGAACCTTATTTATTCTTATGTTGGGAAATATGTTATTCATTTATTTTCACTAATAATTTGAATATTTAGGAATTATGATTTTATTTCATGAGTATAGGTTATATTTTATATCCAAATTAATTATTATGTAAATTGAATTTATAATATTATTGATTTAATAAATTATTATATTCTTGTTTTTTTAGTTGATGTTGTTTTTATTTTCGATGAAATATATATTGTTTCTATTTTTATTTAGTTGTTTACTATTTTGATATTTCTTATTAAATATTAATAAGTTAATTTATTTTTTTATAATTATATAAATATATTTAAATATGTCTAAATGTTCATTTATGTTTGTAATTATTATTTATATATTTATTTATTTATTTAAATATAAACTTTAAATATGTTTATATATTTACTTATGTTTATAAATTTTTATGTGTGCATTTTTTTCTATATATATGTTTATATTTTATATGATGTATAAAATATGCATATATATAAATTTCTAATATTACATATACATTTATTTATCATAAATTTATTTTTTTATATGTTCTAAAATATATATTTTTATAAGTGTGAAGTTAATACATTTATATGATTATAAATTTCAATATTATATATTTATATGTTTTTAAAATTTATATGGTTTAAATTTAAAATGTAATTTTTTTATATTTATTTGTTTTATATATATATTTTTTAAAAAATAATATATTTATATATTTATATATTTAAATGTTTTATTTGTAGGTATATATATTTTTTAAAAATTTATATATTTTAATTTTAATTTTATATTTTTATATGTCAACATATTGAAATGTATGAATATTATAAAAATTAAATATTATTATTTTTATATATTTATATTTTTAAAATGGATTTATTTTAAATTTAGGTTTTTAATTGTTTATATATGTAGGTTTTTATATTTATATGGGTGGATATATATCTATAATATTAATTATTAAATATATTATGAATGTGTATTTTTATTTTTGATTAATTAATCATAATTAGAAGAAAAATATATTGAGTAAAAGTGATGAATATGAGAAATAATTTGAGTATTTAAGGGAATTCTCTAATCCTAATCTTGAAAAATAATTAATAATTTACTTTTAATGGGTGAACACTTTGAATTGTAGAAAAATAATGTTTATATAAATAAATTTACATTTAATTTGCAATGTTTTTAATCAAGATATAGACATTAAATAAATTATGATTAAATAAAATAGAATTCAATATTCAACATTGATGAAGATTTATAATACAAGACATATGATCGTATTGGTGAATTATTTCATGATGTTGGTGTTGAACCCATTGAAAATTATAAAAAGTATTGAGCAATTGTATTGATATACGAGAAAACTAATATTCAAAATTCATACTAAATTTACAGTGTTATGAGAATTTCTATGATTCCTTAAATTCAATGTTAGAAATGTTTTTACTGAAAAAAGATTCACTGAATCACACAAACTTTTGAAATAGATTGTTAAAGAATGTAAAACATTACAGAGTACACATATGAGTGAAAAAAAAGTATTATCTTATTATTCTGTAATAAAAAATTCTTCCCAAAATGGATATGTTATTTATTATATGTAATACGATGGTGTTACAAAATATCATGAATGAGGTAAATCCTCATATAAAATGGACGGTCATTCCAACAAATTATTAAACCTTAGAGAAATGAAACAAACCTCAAACTAAGTAAATTATTTAATTTCCAAAAAATACATGCTTTAATAATTTATTTTAAAAGTAAAATTAGGTAAAAATGATGATATTTCAATCATATATGTTTATATATGAAGGAACCCAACATCACACTATTGATTCAACATAATGGATTAGATTTGATCAACTGTTTCTTATTTGTGTAGTTAAAAACTTTATTCCTTAAATGGGGTAACACATTGATTAAAGAAATACATATCAAAGAATTAGTATCAAATATATTTTTTGAATAATTATATTTGTAGTTTTTTAATTTCCCTATCAATATGAGTAAAATAAATATATGTTATGATTAGAATTGTTATTTCTTGTCCCAAACAATTTGAACATGAAATTTTTATTCACTCGACCCCATTTATTCATGATCTTAAAATGGTATGAATTTATTCACGTTTATAATGGGTAAAAAAATACTATATACCTTCTTATGATATAATAATTTTCACTATAAATGTGAATCTAGCATGAAACTGACTGCTGATCAAATGTTGCACTACACCTTGGTGGCCACGACAGAATCTTGTCTGCATGAAATTTTAGTGAAAAATTTTAGGGTTAGTTGATTTTCTACCATAATGTGTGGGTCATTTCCAGAATCAAGTATTCGAATGACCAAGGTGCATTAGTACTAAAGCTCATTAATGGTAGGAATTTCTGGTGACCTCTAATGTTTTGGAAGAACATGTGGTCATAATAAGTCTGTTCTAGTCGCATGGTGGGTGGTGGCCTCTAATGTGGATAGGTATGAAAAAAGCGCGGTATGGATAACATCTGATGTAGGAATAGGGTATAATAGACTCTGAATTTTGTGTTGGGTGTAGGATCACATTATTCATATGGCCTCTACTATTGTAACAGGTAGAATGTGAATAGGTAAGGCCTTTGTCACAACCCTCCTTCTTCAATAAGTGGGAAGGGATTGAAAAGTGCCATGACCTCCCTTCTTCAAGATGAAAAAGCAATAATGATCATTGAGTCTTACCTATAGTATTTCCTAGGGAGGAAAACTACACCAATGCTATAGAAATTTCAAAAAAGTGGTAGGAATTACCCTTGTTATTTTAACCAAGATCGGGAGATAAGATTTATAAACCACAAAGAACACAGTGGAAGATATATAAAAGAAACCAAAATATATAACCCAAGAATGTTCTATGTTAAAATAAAATAAATATAATGAAAATATCTATATTAAATACCAAAGAACAGAGTTATATAGTGATATAATAAATATCTTGATGCCCAGGATAGTAAGGACCAGCAAGGTCCACATAATCTCTCTAGAAACCTGAAAAAAGGATTATGTGCATAGGGTCAGAATAAATGTATACTCAGTAGGAAAATCAATTGTCACCTGTGGACATGTGGGATAAGTATACTAATTCCCAAGTGAGAATGTAGAAAAAACTCAAAAGAACCTAACCAGGTATTCTATCCCCCACAAACTTACCATGGCACGCTCACCAAATAACACAAGTCATGTAAAGTAAATAGCATGAAAATTGATATTTGGGTACTCCACACCACTTACCATTGGTTTTCTACTCATCACTAATGGAGAACATCCTGAAACAACCACGATATTCCATAAGCCCCATTGTCAAAACCTTCCCACACACACATGGGAGACATACCAAACCAAATCCCGCTCGCAGACACCAGGGCCACAAAACCACAACCACCTCCCAAAGAAACATAGGAAAGTACAATGTATCTCATCCCGAAGAACCATGGGAAGCAAACATCGACTATAAATACCTGGGCCTCAAAACTTCACCACAACCTACCCAAAGGGTCTTGGGATACCAATTCCTTGAAGAGGGAGACGAGAAGAGATGATAACCATCTGTCCATCCTCCCACTAGGATTTTGGGAAAGGAAACTCTCCCCCATAACAATGGGGGTCTTCGATATTTAGTGCTAAACATAGTTGGGGTGGATGTAGAAATTATAAGGAACAAAATGTGTGTGTATATATATATGTTCCAAACACTGAACCTACACTATGGTGTTTTAGAAAAACACCCATTCCACAAAAAACCACCCTACATACCACCTTTAAATGAACATATAATAACGAATGATAGTCACATCCCAATTAAAAAATGAATATATCTTTACTAAAATCCAAAAACTCAAAACATACCCCCAGTCAATTCATTTAACCAGATTTAATTCATTATTACCAATTCATTCATTTATTTATTCCATTCATACCCAAGAAACTACGAAACACTACAAACATTAGAAGAAAAAGCAACAATAACAACCACTGCAAAAGCCAGAAAAAAAATGATGGTACAGGGTAAAAGAATCCATTCTAAAAGAAATTCCTAAAATAAAGGTCTCTTGGAAATTCTAGGTGAATGGAATACAAAATATAACACCATACATCTTCAAAATAATCCCTCTTAAACCATGCTAGGTAACCCCACTACAAGAAAAGAAACACATTTAGAAAAACAAAACTCACGCAGCTTCCTGTCCCACTACACACTCCCCTCTCTTGAACACCCTTTCAACCACTTCCATAATCATTATAAAATGTAATGATTCCCTTTTCATTCACTCAATAATAGAATCCCCCACCACACCTCATTATTACGACACTCGGCAGCCCCACATCACAATAACACCACACCTTGGACACCCATAAATGTAAACATAAAACAACCCATTCCTAGAGCTCTTTTACCCAACCACTTCCCAGATGTTGTCCCACTATATAAAAATTTCATTAATTCCATAATCAACCAATCTCTCAGCCTAAGATCACATCACACGAACTATACTTCCTCACACACACAACCACACTCCCTGCAAAAAAACCAAATGACTAGCACAAAACATAGTATCAAACAGATCCATACACAACACACAGCTACACCAAATATAAAGGTGTAGTCATATTTTATCAAAAATATATGTTAGTTTCTCTTTCATAATTTATGGGAGATCACAAAATTTGTTTAATCCTAAGGGGTCCATTTAGTTAACTAGGTATATGTGATTGATGGATTAATATATACAGTAAATTATCCACAATCTACCCTATTATGAAAACAAGTACAACTAACAACCTTTTTTTAGAAGGCTTAGATCCCATACAGGTCACATAATGAGAGAAAGATAATAGGTAACACAAAAATGATCATTAAAAAATTCTAATCCTGTTATCGTAACAATCTGATTATATTTTCTATCATCATATTTCCCCTATATGTTTTTTTATCAAATATTGGATTCAGCTGTTTTTGAAAAGGATTCATCATTAACCCACACCTCATGATAGAAAAATGAAGTAAGGATAATTTAAATCCCTACATAGACCAATTGATGATGAAAAGTTCCTCCATGGGTTAAAAATAAGGGGTCGCATGAGTAGTAAGAACAACTCCAGGGGAAAACTGAATAGCCTGCTACAGTAACTGTGCATGACTCTTCAGGGTAGAATGGTTCAGGGTGCACTAAAAGAAAAAAAAAGGGTACAGTGGATGGGAGGATCTGGGATTTATAAAATCCTTCTCATTTATCAACGAAATGAAATGGTTCCAAGGGCCAATAAAGTCAGATCATGTTAAAGGCCACACAGTTTTTCCATTTCAGTGCCTCAAGAGAATTTTTGTTGGATCGAATAGTTGATATAAAAGTCTATTAGATGGAACAATACAAGAGGGGGGGTGAATTGTAGGTTTAAAAACCTTTGAGTTTTATAAACAAAGAGATTAGTTTAAAAGATCTTAAACTAATACAAATACAAACACCCACAATTGTATTGAATGTAAAAGGTATGATGTATTGTAATACTATTGTAAAGTAAAACAATTGTATTCAAGGTGAACACAATAATCAGAGTAATACAAAAATGAATGGTTCTACCTTTAAAAGCGTATAGAACCAATTGATACAATATGTAAAAGAATGATTGTAATTGAAACAATTACAATTGAATATGTAAAAGAAGAAAGGAAACAATACAATTCCTTTCTAATACAAACAGCGGAAATGTAAAAGTAATACAATTCTTTTAACCCAAAGAGAAGGGTTATCCTTTCACCTAGGATAAAAAGGTCTGTCTCACCAACACCTTGGTGAGCCCTCGATACGATGATCGGCACGTCCGTCTGCCTATCCCCGGCAGCCCTCGATACGATGATCGGCTCGTCTGTCTGCCTATCCCCGGCAGCCCTCGATTTTGCAGGTAATCGGCACCTCTGTCTTTCAATTACTTGAAAGCCCTCGATACGATGATCGGACGCACAAGGCTGATGAGAGAAGTCACAGCGTCTCTCTCTAGAATCTTCGTAGTTCACAGAATCTCTTCGTTCATCAGTTTGCTCATCGTTCTTCTCAGCTTCAAATGACCTCCTATTTATAGGCCTCGGGTTCCAACGGTCATATTGCCTCCAACGGTCATATTGAAACAGAAAACACGACATCGTTTTGATTAGTATATAACTAACTCAACGACATCGTTTTGTTAGGATAAGAGATATAGAAAATGTAAAACATGAGTACGATTCATATGCAGAGAGAGTTTTTTTTAACAAAGTACCAAAACAAAAAATAATCATTTGAATAACAGTCAGTACGATACGATCGACAGAGTCAGTACGATACGTTAGACAGAGTCAGTACGATACGTTTGACAGAGTCAGTACGATACGTTTGACAGAGTCAGTACGATACGTTTTGGTCGGTACGATCAGTCATCGTACGATACGATAGACACAACTTGTTATTTACAAACATATGATAGAATACATTTGAGATTTTCAAATCATGACAGAATATATTTGTGATTTCCAAAACATGATGTAAAAGCCAAAAGAAGACTTTTGACTTAACAATCTCCCCCTTTTTGGAAAGCACAAACACACAAAGTAAATGAAACAAGAAATACTTATCTCCCCCTGAGTTATTGAAAACTCTTCTGAATAAGAAATTGAATACAACTAACTCCCCCTTAGGTATTGACTTTCCCAAGGATTGTATTCATAGATTTTCCTTAAGAGTATTGTATTGCATTCTCCCCCTTTGTAAAACAATCTTTGCTTTGTAAATATTCTCCCCCTTTGTGATTTACAAAAAGAAAGGAGTAACCTCGAATTGTCTGAAAGAGTTAGTGAAGTAATACAAGACAATGGATAAAAGAATTTTAGGAATCCAAACTTGTTTGGATCCAGAAGGATTAGATAAAAGAATTTTAGGAATCCACATTTGTTTTGCAAAATGAGCTTTATGAAATCCTAAGGATTGAGTTTTGTTAAGAGAACAATCTCTTCTCCAATGTCCACCACATTGACACTTGGAACAGAAAATGGTTTTTTGAGGAACAAAATAGTTATTACTAAAAACAGGTTTGGAATAAGTATAACCAAGACCAGAACGATTTCTCAATGGTCTAATTTGAGAATACATCCTATCAAAGTTTTCTTTTCCATGAGTAAAGTTTGACAAACACTTTTTCAAGGATAAAATCTCTGACTTTAGTTTTAAAACCAAATTCTTGTTTTCTAAAACATTTGAATTTGAACTAGAGTTAGACTCTAAAATGTTTTTCTTTGAAATAGCAGTTTCAAGATCCTTAGAAAGTTTATCCTTTTCAGATTTGACTTTCTCAAGAGTTTTCAAAATACTTTCAAAATCAGAAGTTTTCCCATCAAGATCTTTAGAAAGATCTGAAACTTCTTTAGTCAAGATAGAAATTCTAGAATTCGCTTTTTCAAATCTTTTTTTGAGTTTAGAATTTTCATTCTCAAGTAACTTAGCAAATCTAGAGACTTCTTCAAAAGAAGGTAAAGTATCATCTTCTGATGATGAGGGTTCATCATTTGAAGATTCATAATATCTATTATCAACACAATTTGCATTTAAAGAGACATTTGTAACAGCTTCAGCACTATGTACCTTAGCCATGAGACAATGATCTTCAATTGGTAGTCTGGCTAGAAGTCCAATATTCCTTTGTCCTGACGTCTCATATTCTGAAGAATCATCTGAGGAATCACCTCCACTTGCACTCCACGTATCATTTGCTTTCAAGACCTTCTTTGTCTTATAAAACCTTTTCTTGTTTCTTTCAGAATGTTTCTCCTTTCTATCTTTCCTCTTTAGTAATGGACAATCAGGCCTTATATGTCCTGCTTTCTTGCATTCATAACAAGTTACCTCTGAATCTTTCCTGTCTTTCCTGTCTTTCTTTTTGAATCTATATTGAAAATCTTTCTTTCCCACAATCTTGTTCATCCTTCGAGCAAGATTAGCTAACTCATTGTCTGAAAGATTACAATCACTTGAATCAGAAACAACAACTTTCTTGGATTTAGACCTTGTAACCCTTTCAGGTGTTTTAGCTTTAGAAGCAAAAGCTACACTTCCATTCCCATTCTTCTTCTTATTGAAATCAGCATCTCTTTTCATTCTTGTCTCGTGTTGTAGAAGAGTTCCAAAGAGTTCATCAAGAGTAATCTGGGAAACTTTTCTATTTTCATCAATAGCTGTTCTTTTCGACTCCCATTCATTTGGCATAATATCTATAATCTTATCAACAAGAGCTTTATCATCAAGACCTTTTTCTCCCATTGATTGTAAGCTGTTGACAATTGTCATAAACCTTTGTTGCACTTTGCAAACTGGCTCTCCATAAGGAAAAACAAAACCATGATACTCTGCTCGAAGCATTGCTCTCCTTGTTTCAATAACCTTGGATGTACCAAAATGAGTGACTTCTAATTTCTTCCAAATACAGTTGGCTGCTTCACATGAAGATATCTGACTATATATATTCCTGGTCATAGAGCATAATAAAGTATTGCGTACCTTGTAATTCAGTTGATATTCTTGCTTCTCTTGATTGGTGAAAGTACTAACTTCCTTGTCAGGAATTTTGTAACCCCCAGTAAGCATAATAAAATTGTCTACACCAGTATTGATGACGAAAGTCTTCATGCGATCTCTCCAATACTCATAATCATTCCCATCAAAGATTGGTGGTCTAGAAGGATTCAGATTATCAATTGATCCGATATTCATTCCTGCCATCTAATAACAAAAACAACTTTTCCACTCCACACGTTAGTGTAGTAAGTATTTAAAAAAAATAATAAGAAATAAAGCTAATAATACAAATCAGTGGAAAACCTCCTTTGATACCAATTGTTGGATCGAATAGTTGATATAAAAGTCTATTAGATGGAACAATACAAGAGGGGCGGTGAATTGTAGGTTTAAAAACCTTTGAGTTTTAGAAACAAAGAGATTAGTTTAAAAGATCTTAAACTAATACAAATACAAACACCCACAATTGTATTGAATGTAAAAGGTATGATGTATTGTAATACTATTGTAAAGTAAAACAATTGTATTCAAGGTGAACACAATAATCAGAGTAATACAAAAATGAATGGTTCTACCTTTAAAAGCGTATAGAACCAATTGATACAATATGTAAAAGAATGATTGTAATTGAAACAATTACAATTGAATATGTAAAAGAAGAAAGGAAACAATACAATTCCTTTCTAATACAAACAGCGGAAATGTAAAAGTAATACAATTCTTTTAACCCAAAGAGAAGGGTTATCCTTTCACCTAGGATAAAAAGGTCTGTCTCACCAACACCTTGGTGAGCCCTCGATACGATGATCGGCACGTCCGTCTGCCTATCCCCGGCAGCCCTCGATACGATGATCGGCTCGTCTGTCTGCCTATCCCCGGCAGCCCTCGATTTTGCAGGTAATCGGCACCTCTGTCTTTCAATTACTTGAAAGCCCTCGATACGATGATCGGACGCACAAGGCTGATGAGAGAAGTCACAGCGTCTCTCTCTAGAATCTTTGTAGTTCACAGAATCTCTTCGTTCATCAGTTTGCTCATCGTTCTTCTCAGCTTCAAATGACCTCCTATTTATAGGCCTCGGGTTCCAACGGTCATATTGCCTCCAACGGTCATATTGAAACAGAAAACACGACATCGTTTTGATTAGTATATAACTAACTCAACGACATCGTTTTGTTAGGATAAGAGATATAGAAAATGTAAAACATGAGTACGATTCATATGCAGAGAGAGTTTTTTTTTAACAAAGTACCAAAACAAAAAATAATCATTTGAATAACAGTCAGTACGATACGATCGACAGAGTCAGTACGATACGTTAGACAGAGTCAGTACGATACGTTTGACAGAGTCAGTACGATACGTTTGACAGAGTCAGTACGATACGTTTTGGTCGGTACGATCAGTCATCGTACGATACGATAGACACAACTTGTTATTTACAAACATATGATAGAATACATTTGAGATTTTCAAATCATGACAGAATATATTTGTGATTTCCAAAACATGATGTAAAAGCCAAAAGAAGACTTTTGACTTAACAATTTTGATATTAAATATATAATTAATATTCTTTGAAATTCCTTTATAAATTTTTAAACATTATTTTCAAATCAGTTTATGTCAAATAAAACGTAGGAGGGATGAAATAGGAAAAACTAGAAATGACTCTCAAGGATTGGTGAGTCCCTAATAGTGAGTCACTAATTCCTGAATCATTGGTGTGATCCACTAATGCGACTCACTGACATGATTCTCCAATTCCACTCACTAATGACACTCACTTACACCACTCGCTGATGCCACTCACAACCCCCACTCAATGATGCCACTCACTGGCGCCACTCATTGACGCAACTCACCGACGCCACTCACTGACACCCGACCTATCGATACCTTGACCTATTGACATCCTCACTCACCGATGTTAATCTAACAATGCCATCATACCTATTCCTACCTACCAATGTTGAGCTACCTGCCCCACTCAGTGATTCCTGACACACCGATGGAAAAACATGAAATTTAGAAAACTCTTGAAATAAGCCTTAGTGGCCACCCAAAACACCCCCAACATTGGATTTTGGAAATTTATTAGATTTGGGGTCTTGGAAATTACATTAGGTACATATAAAAATATTCTCACCCCCAATAATTAAAAACCAAACTCGGAATAAATAGGGGTTTGAACAACCACCCCGTAAGATACCTCTCAAGGATAAATCACCCATTTTTGTTGAATGGTGGAGTGAAACCTCAAAATCCAAGAACAAATCCACTAACATAGTTTAACCAAAATATCAAAAAATATACTCCAAACAAGCCCCAAATATCCTAATATGTGAATTATGTAATTCCATCCACCATGTCCAAATAATATCCTCTCTTGGAGGCACTTACTTGCCTGTTTGGGTTTAATCACATGTCAATTAATGTGTCCTAATTAGGAATGAGTTTTCCCTATTTTCAAAAGTTAGTACTTCTTTGCACACTACAAAACAAGGAAGCAATCCATCTTATAACAAACAAGGTTAAATTAGTATATAACAAATCAAAACAAAAAAAATAAATAAAAAAACAATGGGTATTGGGAATGAATTTTGTCTATCGCTCCTAGGTATTCCCCTCCAGGACATGATTCCTCCATGACACACAAACCCCAATAATGGTCCATACATGCATCACCATCTCTTGGAATTCATGAATCTCTATTGGAGCACCAAAAACGTTGTGTTATCCGTGATATCAATCTCTCCCCAATCAATGACATGGGAGTCATCGTGAATATACCAATGAATCTAGGTGAAATGAACGATGTTGTGGATCCTTCTCAATTGTGGTGGGAATTCCAAATAGTATACCATCATACAAACTTACCCCAACACCTCGAATGGTCCGATGAACATGGTAGAATGTTTCCCCCCTCTACTGAACCTCTTATTCCCACATTAAGGGGAAACCTTCAAGAAGATGTGGTCCCCAAACTCATTCTCCAAGGGCCTTCCCCTATGATCGATATATGACTTCTTCCAGTCTAGTGTTTCCTTCATCCTATCATGGAAAAGAAACACCTTCTCTATTGTACTCAACACCACGTCTCGACCAAAAAATGTTTCCTCCCAAACTTCCATCCATCACGAGGTTGAAAGACACAACCTTTTATATGAATCTTCAACTCGAACTATGTCAATGGATGAGTGATATATATTATAGTAAGGAGACTCTAAAAAAAGAAAATTCCATACCCAAGACCCACTAAGTACTAAGACACATGGTTGCAGCAAGTCCTCTAATGTTTGGATGGCCCTCTATGCATGCCCATTTGTCTCAGGGTGGAAAGAAGTGTTGAGGTGTAACTGAGTACGCAAAAAATGATGTAATCCCATCCAAAATCGTGTGGTAAAATATTTGTCCCAATATGAGAATATGGATCTAGGAACCCCAAAAAGGCACCCACCTCATCCAAATACGTCTATGCTATAGAATCCACTACGCTCGACTCCTTGATCATTATCTTGTGAGATGATTTTGTCAACTGATCCACCACTGCCAAGATTTCATCACATCCTACCTAATCAATGGGTAATCCTATGATGAAATATATTCAGATGTCATCCCACTTTCACTTGGGTACATATAAGGTATTCAATACACCATCGAGAACATAGTGCTCAGCCTTTACATGCTGGCACACCATGAAAATTAACACAAACACCACCACTGATCACTTCATCCCAGGCCACCTCAAATATTCCATTATGACATAGTACATATTGGAATCTCTCAGGTGTACCACTAGAGGTGATATATGAAACTCACAAATAAGTTTCACACACATTTCTACTGGAACAAATAGATTCCCATGGAATAATATCTGATTCTAATGATCCTCTGAACATCCCTCTAGAGTATCACCATAGTCAAAGAAATCATACATTACCTCTACATCTGAGTCTACCCAATGAGAATCCTCCACCTGATGCCTTAGAGAAGACAACACCTTCATCTGAAACACACAGCCTCTTACTCCATACATTATTGAATCTATGAGTGTGGAAACCAACTATTCCATTTCTCCCCAAGAATATACAATTTCTCAAACCACTTCCTTATATGTGTTACTTCTCAATGAATCGACCACAACATTCCCCTTTCCTGAGGTTTAAGAGATATCATATCGTAATCTTGGATATACTCTATCCACCTTTGTTGTTACAAGATCATATCTCACTGTGAATATATGAACCTCAAGATCTTGGAATCTATGAAGACTATAAAGTAGTCCCCATTGAGGTATTGTCACCACAAATATTGTGCAACCATTACTGCTGCAAGATTTACACCATGGGTGGCATAGTTACATTTATCTGGATACAATTTCATTGCCCCATAAGAGATCACTCCTCCTAACTACATTAGCACACAACCAAAGACCAAATGTGATGCATCTAAAAAAACCTTGAACATAACCACTTCCTCTAAAAACCTGTGCACTAGTACACCAACCAAATTCCCTTTCAAATAGATGAATGATTCTTGGCACTGCTTTCTCTAAATAAAATCTTGTCCTTTTATGGTTTCATCCCTCAACATAGCTTATACATGAGGGAAATTAGGTTGAAACCTCTGGTAATATCCTACCAAACTGAGAAAAATGTGAACCTATACCTCATTAGTTGATGTTTATCATGAAAAAACATCTTTTACCTTTGATGGTTAAACTAATACAACCTAATGAGACACCACATTTCCAAGGAAGTAGACCTCCTTTGTCATAAACATGCACATGGACATCTTTCCCTATAGGACATGGAATCATAGAACTTCCAAGATAGTCATTAGTTTCTCAATATGCTCCTCCTATAACATTGAGTAGTTCAGGATGTCAACAATGAATACAATTATGAACTTTCCAAGAACTCATGAAAGACATAGTTTAGAATCTCTAAGAACAAGGATGATTTGTTCATAACAAGGAATGAAATAACCAAAATCTCTCTGTTCTTATACCATTTCTTGAATGCAATATTTGGTATGTCACCCTCCTTCACCCTCAACTAGGGATACCTAGAACAAAGATCAAACATAGAAAACCAACTTGATCTCCTCAGTGGGTTGTAACGAACATCTTTCCTTGGGTGCGGGTAATGGTTCTTGATAGATACATGATTCAACATCTGGTATAATATACTATGCCTCACACCAACATCTACCTTCTTTACAAACAATATTGGAGCACCCCACGAAGACACACTAGGATGGATAAATCCCTTCTTAATTAGATTTCCAATCTAGATCTGCAAATCATGCATCTCAAAGGGTTCCATCTAATATAGAGCTGTCAAAATTAGACTATCACGAGGTTTTATGTCAATCCCATACTCAATATCGTGTATAGGGGTAAGACTCAAAACCATCTTGGGAAGACATCCAAGATCATCCTAACAAATCTTGATACCTCCACCATCTCAACATCCACTTATTACACTAACAGATCTTCCAAAAAAGAATGAAAATGATCCACATGTCGACTGCACATTAGAAAAATATTCTGTCGAATGAAATCCACAAATTGTCCACCCACATATGAAATCAAAAAACATTTCTTGAAGCATACGATAATAGTACACATAGATTACATCCAGTTGATTCCAAGGATAACATTGTATGGATGCATCTGTATCAGAAATAGATCCCCACTGGATATATGTGTCCCAAACCTCAGTCTACATCCCCAAAAAAATTAAACAAGATGGTCAAATAGCTAACTAGTGTTCTTAAAACTAGGGAATTGGAATGCCTCTCTATGTTTGGTCCTGGAGCAAGGTTTGAATAGGATTAAAAAAAGGAGTGTGAAGTTACTAAATAAAACAAGGTGCAAACAATAGTATTAAACACACTGATCATACCTTGAATGATATATAGACCTACTTAAATTTATTCCCCTATGGTGTGTATCGAACAAAAACAATATACTCTACCCCTTAGATATTTTCTGCCTCCCAGACCGCACACATGTTTGGGTCCCTATGGGATTCCCTGAGGTCGGCCACTTCCTGCTCTATCTCCCCTCAATGGAGAAAGAGCTTAATGTCCCTACTACTGTAACAACATTTACCAAAAATAATGTTGAGGCAGGTTCTAAACCTTCCAACCTCCACTATACTGAGCTCAAACTAAGAGTAGACTCTGATGGTTCTCATGGCCTCCACAAGTGAAATAACTCAGTCGCAAAACTACAAGAAAAGGATGAGGACTCGAATGTCAGAATTGAAGCTATTGGGTTCAGATCTCCACCTTCAAAAACCATTAAGGCCTTGGTGCCTGAGACGTAATGATACAAGACATTCCTTTAATAAAACCATTTAGGTTCCACTCTCATGGTATAAATCCTCATGAGTGCATCCTCTCAACCACCTCATCCTTCTTCAAGACCTCTAGGTTTATCTGCAAGCTGAAGGGAGTAACTGCGTACTTGAGGGAAAGATGAAGTGCCTCCTCTAAAAAACTCCCCCAAGACACCTTACCTGGAAAAAGATAAGTGTAAAAGTTAAGAAGATCCTAGAACATGATCCCCAACTACCTCACTCACATAATCCCCTAATAGAGGGAGAGTATCTCATGTCGCTTCTCAGCCTTCTAAGCCAATGAAATGAACTGTTCCCGAACCTCCTTCTCAAAGTCGAGACAAGGAACATTGGTCACCATCCTCTCCTTGAGGAAAATTATCCACCACTGATGTTATAATCCCCTTATCTAGCACACTTGCACAGGAACCTGGTACTCTGTTGAAACCTAGTTCATGCTAAATGTGATCTCTAGATCCTCTATCCAACTCTCTATCTTTTTGTCCAAGACACTACCCTCATACATTCTCGGAGTCTTTGTTGGATATCACGAAGAGTCTTCTACCACATATTGTCCTCCTCCTCTGGATCAAACATCCACCAATCATCTGGATTTGCCTTCTAAGCCTCCACTACCTCTTCTACTTAGAGATGATGACTATGTGCCATAGATGATTTGTTAACAAGAAATTCCCTATTCTGGGATGTATGGAATTTATTTATGTTTCATTTCTACTCATTGTATAATTTTATTTCTAGAGAACTAGAAAAAAATAAAAACACAAGTCATAATGGTTTATGTACCATTACTAGGGTATCTACCGCACAATCAGTGTATCCCCCACATGGTCATTTGGAAAGATCAGATTCCTTCCATCAGATCATGGGGGGCCTAATATCCCATTTCCTAGCTATCCTTCCCTAGACTTTATCATGCAACAAGGTCACCTAACACTGCTCCCCTACCATCCCATGAAATCCTCACTATGCCTAACTTCAAACCCATCATATCTCTTTTCCATCACCTATGATTGCATTCTATCATGACCGTCCCTCAAGATGAGTGAGGGGATGAGAAATTGTCCTGAACTTGCTTCTATAAGATGAAAAATTGATAATTGCACCCATGTACGAGCTCCAATAGGCCCCAGGGTGGAAACTAGAACCAAGGGTATGTAAATTTTCCCAAAGTGATTGGAATTACCCTTTTTATATTATCCATGATTAGTAGATAATATGTATCATCCGCAAAAATCCACATGGAATATATATAAAAGAGAACCAAATCCATCCCACAGGCTTGTTTAAAGTAAAACCAATAGAAATACAACACAAATATCCAATTAAAATACCAAAAGAAAAATGATAAGTAGAAATGAAACAACTATCTATACACCTAAGCTAGTAAGGTCCATCATGGTCCATGTAATCTCCCTAGAAACCTAAAAATAGTTTTATGTACGTAGGGTTATAATACAAGTATACTATGTAGGAAAAGAACAATTCACCCATGCACAAGTGAGAGAAGCATACTAACGGCCCTATGAGTAAAAAAGTAACATAAAAGAACCTAACAAGGTATATTATCCATGCCAACCTCTCCAAGGCACATTCACTAAATAACACAATTCAAGAAAAGTAAATAGTTATCACATCGATATTTTGGTACCACAGAAAACTTCCCACTGGTTAACTTCTCATCCATAATGACGAACATCCTGGTGCTTCCACAACCTTCCACAAGCCCCACTATCATGACCATCCAACACACTCCTAGAAAAGATAAAACACCACATTCCACATGTAAAAACTAGGTCCACAAAATCACAAACTCATCCAAAAGACATCGGGGAATGTAAAATGAATCTCATCCCAAAGACACCTGGGAATCAGACCTCTCCCATAGAAATTTGGGCCTCACAACCGCACCAAAACATTCATGAAGTGTCTTGGGTTTCCAATTCATATTATATGAAGTATAGAAAATCCAATAACCAGTCATTCATCCTCTCATCAAGATGTTGGGAATGAAAAACCTCCCCCACAACAATGGGGGTTTTCGACACATATTTATCAACACTGGGGGGTGCCTATAGAAATTATAAATATCTATATGTATATGTATAGGTACCAAACACTCATACCAAACAATGGGTTTTCAGAATAACTACAATCCAAACAAAACTGCCCCTACATACACCTTTAAATCCACATGTCAAAATGAATTTAGATCACATCCCAATTTGATAAATGAACACCGCTTCAAAAAAATCCCTAACTCGAAACATACCCCCTGACAATTATTTTTACAAGTTCTCATTCTGCATTATCAATTCATCCAATCATTTATTCTATCTCTACATGGGAAACTACAATACAATACAAACACTATACAATGAATTAACCAAACCAACCACTACCAAAGACAAACAAAGAATGACAGGTCGTGGTAAAAGAATCCATTCAAACAACCATTAATAAAGTAATGGTCTATAAAAAATCTAATAAAACACTACTAAAAAAAGCCTTTAATAGCACACGAAAGGAGTTGATAACTTGAGAAACATTAAAAGCCAATGAAATTTTTCATTTCTGAAAAATCACTGATAAAGTGTCCATTTATTAGTGCAAAAAACTACTAATAAATAGGGAATTTATCATCGCTTTTAAAAGCGTTGATATAGATCACATTTATCAGAGATTTAATTTAGCGCTGCTAAAGGATTCCATTATTATTTCTTTTATAAGAACATATAAAGGCCATTATTAGTGGTCATAGAGGCACTAATATAAGGATATACTATAGTGTGTTGTTATAACCGACTACAACACCCAAAACACACAAGAAAAAATGACAATATAAAAAAATAGTCTGAATAAAGAAAATAAATAAAAAAAATTACAACAGAAATACCAGAATTAAAACCCTATATTGTAGACATTTAGAATAGTTGTTTATACAATTATAAAAGTATAGATTATTATATCTATTCAAAAACATAAATGTTCCTTTTTCTTTTATTCCTAAACTGACTCAATATATTAACGAAAAAAACACGCCCTGCTCAAGAAAAATAACGGACCTATATAAGAAAATGGATCTTATGTTAGTAGTAATATAAAAGAAAATTTCATGTAATAATAAAAATGGAATCAAAATTTCATTACACAATTTATCAGTAAAACTGGGAAAGTATATCATAAAATTATTTTTACCACTTTTCAAAGGGTTTCTATCATTATATTTTGTTCTTCCAAGGGATTGGAAACATCATCATGTGTAGAAGAAATTGTCTGTATGAGTAGTCAAACATTTAATTTAGATTGTATTAATTCATCAGAGAACATTTAATATTCTGAGGAAAAATATAATATATTAAAAAACAATTACCTTATCATTGAACTATATTTATTTCTTTTAATGGTTTCATATATTTGGTTCCTGTTTTGAGAATCCAAATACCCTCTTTGTGTTCCCTTCTATCATAAAACACAATGTCTACATTGGGACAGGGACAAACTGATTGTGAAGTTCCAATGAAAGGGGCATCCTTGATTGAATTTTTATCTGATTCAACAGTTGTTTTAGTCAACAGCCGGACAATAAACCAATTCTTCTTTTCTAGATCAGAGACATAAAATACATTTACTACTTCAGATTCCATTTTGAACGACTCATATTTTTCCCATCTACTGTTAAATTCACCTTCACAAATACAATTTCATCAACTTTCACTCCATTGATATGTTCAACCCATTCTCAATAGAAAAGAGGGACTTTAAATGTTGTATTATCCAACTCATAAATTTGTTCGATAATTCCAAAACATAACATATCTTTGTAAATTGGATTTCATCCATGAAACCAAATATGTGTGTCACTTCATCAAAAAGTGAAACACCACTAGTTTTCACCATACTAAAGTAATCATTTTATTTTACGTAGAACATATAACCATTCATTACAATCCCATTTTAGGATATAAAATTTTCATTCAGTCCTATAGATACCCATTGATGTTGTTTGACAATTGAATTTGGATTTTCATATTACTCCTTATAATGTTGAATTCAAAACCATCCTATAAATATTTTATTATGTGTATCTGATATCAATATTTCAGAAATTGATCTATTCATATCCATAATTATTTCATTGTGGGATTTAATGTAAGGAGAAAATTTTTCTTCAATTTTTTATTTTTAAAGATGATTTTTCTCCCACTCTATCAAGGTAATTGTAACAACTCTTTCAAAAATACATTTTCCTTAATTTTTTCAAATTGAAAATAATTTGGGAGACTGATCTGTCCAGCATCTTATAGGTAATCAGTACAAAATTCAATAGCTTATTCAATAATATATCATTCTTCAATACAACCTTCTGGATGACTTTGATTCTAGACTTACCCTTTCAAAATATTCATATACAGTTAAATGGATTACATCTATATATAATGACAAGGACCACATAGATGAATCTATTTTAAAAAGTGAACCATCAGGTTGATAATTATAAAAAATAATGATCGGGGGAAGAAAATTTCAAAATCAGATAATATGATGGAAATCTACTAATTAAGATGTGAATCTTCACCATGTCTACAACATTATTTCATATGGCTTTGAAAAATATGTAGAGTTCAGTTATTGTATGTTGTGCATTTTTAGGAAGAATTTAGTGGAATGGAACATGAATTAAATTATGCATCAAAACATGACAGACGTGTGATTTTTTTCATTTTTACTTCAAATTATTCATTAAGACAACATTCTTGATATCTTTTGAATAACCTATAGACCTTTTACACTCGTAAAGAGAATGAAAAATTGAATATTTTTCCTCTATTTTTAGAGTGTATACTATTGGAGGAAGAAAATCATGCCCTTTACCCTCCATCGATGCCATCTCTTCTCTTATCCTCATTTCGATCAAGTCCTCCCAGCCCAGATTATATCTTTTTTTTTCAAGAACATTTAATAGTGCCCCAATAACACTATCAAATACATTTTTTTTCTACATGGATGAAATGTAGAAAATGTGTGACATACAAAAAAATTCAAATATGGTAAGAAATGGAAAATTGATCTCTTCTTCCAACCTGATTTGGTATGGGTTTTCGAAAATGGTTTACCAAAAATAGTTTAAATATTTTTTTTTGTTCATACTTTTTATCTAGTTTTGGGAAAATTTGTTGTACCATTTTTGATATTCCCATAAACATTTGTTGTCCATGTTTGATATTTATGTCACTGGGGTAATAAAATTTGATGTCCTGAAAATGCAATCATTGAGAAATGTTTCAACAGAGTTGATTATGTGCATTTTTTCACACATGGGACAACCCAACATGCCTTTAATTCTAGAACATGATAAAATTACATAAAATGGGATTCCATTTATCATTATATTCATCATGGTCCTCAATGTGAATTATTCTATTCTAGAATCATCTTGCATTATAACACATGTATACCACATTAATTTCATATCTTTGATTAAAGGATCCAAATATATATCAATATAATTATCAGGTTTCTTTGGTCTAAATATAAGAAGAGACAACATAATGTATTTATGCTTCTTCCATTACAATAGTGGCAAGTTAGAATTTAACAACAAGATGGGAATTGTATTATTATAAGTTCTTTGTAAATAAAAAGGATTTATTCCATCTATATATAATTCAAGACGAAATTTTCTCAGCTCAACTCTAAATTTAGGAAACACGTAATCAGTTTTCTTCTTCTATGGATAATCTACTAGATGACATAACATAATATCATTATTTATTCTATATTAAATCCATATTAATTGTCTTTTAATTTCATGACATCTATATGGTCTTCTAAACCATGGAATTATTAGAAAACACCATAAATATGTCAAACGATATGATTCATTTTTTTTCCTATCGATCTGTACCACCCTTAGGAAATTTCATGAGTGATTTGCCATCCTTATAAAACAACATTATAAGGACCCTACCTTAAAAACATTACCTAATCTAGATTTAAATGAATAATTCACATTGACGATCTAATCAGGTGTAGAGTTTTATATAATTATTCCATAACTATTACATTATAACTCAGAAATTACAATGTAGATAATTCTACTCAGTTTCAATTTTTTCAAAAAACAAAAACACTTAAAAAAAGAGTCATGTATAGTTCAATGTTTTAGGTAAAATGTCATTTTGTTGATCTCATACTTGACCCTATTCATCTTCATGTCCTATGAAAAACATTTCAAAACATGGGATGAGCATAAAAAAGCTCAGTAACTGTTATAAAACAAAGAAAGAAAACATTATTTCATCAATACATATATAACAGAAGCACCTTAACATACCTAATAAAATCATAAAATTTTTGAATAACAAACAGTAGTCACAAATCAGAAATGTGGCTTTTGGAATCCATAACATACTTACATTGTAGAATTTATATATATATAGGGAGGAACATTTGGAATACCCATCATAGTATATTCCCTAAATCTATTAGGAGAAATGTTATCATTTACCTCTGTCACATTACCCAATGCATTGGAGAGCTATCTCGGGCTCACCCACCCTAAGCTTATCACAGAACCACCTGTATATGTAAACAATTCCCAAGAACCATAACATATTCATATCATATAAAACAAACATAAAGGAAAGATAACATTTCCACATTTTAATAAAAATATATCATTTAAATAATTCGACATAAAAAATCCATTATCAAAACCATTTTCAATACCAAAATATGTAAAAGATTATATTGTATTTATTTTCTCCTTAAAAACTTTACGGCTTGTTAAGGATGTTAAAGATCAAATAATAATCGCAGTGGTAGAAAAGGTCATGGTTACTAATTACGTTAAAAGGAAGCATTCTTTTTTGTTGTCAAGTAAAACAACTCATAGATAAAGATTCCCATTGAATGAAATGAAATGTAAAAGGTTTTTATACACCCTATAAAATAATGATATGTATAAAACAAAATATGCCTCAATGAATGGAGATTGATACAAAGTCCCTTACCACATGTCCGACTTGACCTGTTCGTTCTTTATTCACCAGAATAATAAACAAAAGTTAATTTATACTTTATTAAGAACCTTTTTCAAGTTTATTAATCCTTTTATACTACTTATTACCATTTTATAAACATTATGTAATCATTTATGTCAATAATGGTCATTTTGTCAATTTTTGATACTTGAGTAAAAAAATGAACTTCTTATAATTACAACTTGTTCATGTGGTCAAAATTGCATTATCTCCTGAATGATATTCATGATATAGATATCATAGATATCATATATATCCAGAATATATATGTATTTATAATAGTACATAACATTTGAAGGTAAGAAATGACATGTGTTGTTCTTGGAGACGGTAAGTCGTACGTACGCATGAACGCTGCTTTCATTTCTATTTCATATATAATGGAATGAAAACTTAGTGATACATATGTATATTATAATTCCAATATAATATAATATATAATTTAATTAATTCCATCCTTTATATGTTCCACGTATGGCATGAACGAGTCATATCACTTTGATGGGTCGGTAGTCTTCACTTCCCCAAAAGAAATTATAGTATTTACCCCTCATGGAAACCAAAAAGGTGTGATATAAATGAAAAATATGTAAGTATAGAGTCAATAAAAATTTAATATATATCGTATGTAAATGCAGTTCCATATTAATGGCCTCCATAAGAGGTGGTAAGAGAAGATTGAACAATTATCATTTCGTGAGACAATAGTTCATCATCCACAGAAACAGTACGTTCTTTACCCATTAGACGGAGGTATGTGTAAGTGTAGTTCAAATAAATATCATAACAACAACCTTGTATATTAATGATAGTTTTTTTATTATAAAATAAATGAATAAAAAGAGTTTAGTGGGTAGGAGAAGTAAAATTAAATAAAATAACTTAAGAGAAGACGTTACCTTTAAATCGGGTTACTCCCTTTGGATTGAAACAAAATGATTTCTTGAAGTGCCTTCTACCTAAGGTAATGATTCTAGGTGGTATAGATGGATCTTGAGAGATTATTTGTGTAGATTTTGGAATATCCAAGGTGATTGAGAGGTGTGAGTAATGGATTAGAGGTGAGGGATTTTTATAATGGGGAGGAGGGTCCCTTTAGGAATGTGTTGAAAATAATATCTTATTATATAATTATTTTCAGTTTCTAAAGGTCTAAAAGTTATTAAAGTCGAAGATAAGATGAAAATTTTTTCAAAATAAAATCATCCAATAATAATTGGACAGGTTTTGGATATTATTTTAATTTTTATAATCATATTTATTTGAATCAATCATTAATGAGGTAAACACTGCATCATTATTGTGTCATAAATAATTTAATTTATTTTATGTCTAAAAATTATTTAAAAAATAAAATAATGTACGAAATAATGTTAGCTCTATAATTAATATTTATAGTCAAATATATCAATTTTATATCCCCACATTAAAATTGTTTTATCAAAACATACATGTTTATGATATTTTTAATTTTACTTTAAATAAAAAGTTATTAATGTCATTATCTTGCCCAAATTGATTTCAAAGGCCAAAAATCCCCCCTAATGATGGTATTGGTAGGCCTTGATATAGAAAATGTGTTTAGGACATTTGTTAATATAATTTTATATTATTATAATATTATTTTTACCTAGAATTACCCTATTTACCTTTAACCGTGGAAAATAAAAGTCCAAAGTCACTATTCACCAAAAATTATTTTCATTTTTTAATGGTTGGGGCTGAAAGATCATTTATTATTAAAGTAAATAAAATACCTCTTTAAACTGGGTTGAGGGAGACCCATTACATTTCTCGAAGGCCTAGTGGGAGTTTACCCCATTACATGGCCCGTAGGCCCAAATTTTTGGCTCAAGGCCCTTTATGTGAATAGTACTGCTACAGTACCTGCCTGCTACAATACCGCACAATACCGGCCACTTCTATAGTACCATGTTGCCACTATAGTTCATGTCGTTTCTACAGTATCGCCACTTCTACATTACACTACATTAGTGCTACAGTCCCTGCGCCCCATGGGTATTGAACCCCCATTTTTCAAGTTTGATTATGGGGTGATTACCACTAAGTCAAACCCCAACAACACCAAAAAATTATTTTCGTGTCACTGAATCAAATTTTACATACTGATAACAACCATGTATGTCAAATTTGCAAAATTCAATTCACAGAAGAAGTAAAATTTCATTTAAATGAAAATTTTGGTTTTTTAACTAATCTCAGTGTTTTCACTATTCATCAAAAATTGAAGGTTTTCTGAAAAATACCAAAATATCATCCTAAGATATGTTTGATATTCCTAATTCATAAATTTTTTTTATTTTACCAAATGTGAAAACTCAAAATTTTCATTAATTAATTTAAAACAAATTTCAGTTGTCAAACACAAAGTTTGTTTTTATGAAATAATAACTATCAAAAGATTGACACTTGTTTATGTCAAATTTCAATGTTAATTTACATTCAATGACCTATATTAGATTAAATGGTAAAAATATAATCTTTTTAAACTTTAAAACCAATTAAAAAGATAATCTAACCATATAAAAATAATAGATTAAAAGGCAGTTTTGAATTAAAATACAGTATTTTCACTATTCATTAAAAATCAATTTTATCATAAAAATAACAAAAATTTACCCAATGTAAATTTTGATGTACTGATTATAATGAAGAATTTTATTTTGTCAAATAGAAAATATAAAAGTGTCCAAAACTAGATTTAATGAGGTTTCACCATCAAAATGATGTAAATCGACCTCTTAAATAATATTAGAGTATTTATGCATAAAATTAGATTCATTCAGATTTTAAGCCTCTAAATTATATTGGATAAATGAAAAAACATTTAGGAAACATGTTTAATCATATTTTAGTTAGTTCTATTCATTCCAGCTAATATTAAGGCTAGGTGTTAACTATAATTTAAAATAATATTATATTATTATTTTTTAGTATGGCCCAATGTTGTGTACAACGTAAGATCTCAATGAATCCATTGTTGCATATCTGGTACGCCATCGAACAAAGAATTCCATTGTAAGTGAAATTAATATTTAATTCACAAATATTAAAAAATATGAAAATGTATTATTCTTTATTTACATGGGATGTTACATCCTTCCCCCCTTTGGAAAATTGCTTCCTCATAATTTTTATTAACTTATCAAAAAAGTGGGGGTATTTATCCCTCATAAAATTTGTAAATTCCCACAATGCCTCTTTAACCATATGATTTTTCTACAAAACCATTACATGAGGAATTACATTATTCCACAACACTTTCTCTCTTCATCCAGGAATCTGGACTGGTCGTTTCTCATAAGAGAGATTATCATCCAATAAAACTACCTCAGGGATCAAAACTTGAGATGGATCTGGCATATATATTCTCAACTTTGAAAAATGAATAACATTGTGTACCTAAGGTAAACATGGAGGGAATGCCACTCAGTTGGAAACTGATCCAACATTATATAAGATTTCATAAGGTCAAATGAACCTTAGACTCAATTTTCCCTTCTTACCAAAACACATCAAAGATTTCCATGGAGATACTTTGAGAAAGACATGATCACCAACCTCAATAGAGATATCCTTCCTCAAGTTATCCACATAACGTTTTTACCTACTCCGAGATATTATCATGTGGTTCTGAATCAACGTAGATTTTTTTACCATCTATTCTACAATTTTTGGTCCCATCAACTTCCTTTCAGCAATTTCACCCCAAAAAAGCTGGAGTTTGACACCGCTTCCCATATAATGCCTCAAATTGAGACATCTGTATACTGGAATGAAAACAGTTATTATAAGAATATTAAACCAAAGAAATATGTTGGTCCCAACATCCTTGGTAATATATTTTGAAATCATGAAACATATCCTCTAATGTCTGAATTGTTTGTTATTACATTGCATCTTATGGAGGATGGAAAGTTGTAACAAAATTTAATTCAGTTCCCAATGACTTGTGATGGCCTTTCGAAATGTTCTAAGTAAACCTGGGATCACAATCAGATCCAATGGATAATGGAAATCCATGAAACCTGATTATCTTTTTAACATACAACCAAGAAAGTCAATCTAAAGACAAATTATCTCTAATAGAAAATAAATGAGTAGATTTAGTCAATCGATCAACAATAACCAACATTGAATTGTTAGCTCGATATGTTTTCGGTAATCCCACAATGAAGTCCATGGATATATTTTATCATTTACACTCTGTCACTGTTAAAGGAAAAAGAATCCCTTTCAGTAAATTCCACTCTTATTTAACATGTTGACTAATCAAACTCTATATGGTAAAATCATCAATATATTTTTTCATTCCATCCCACCAGGTATACTCTCGAAGATAACATTACATCTTAGTACTGTTAGGATGAATTGTAAACAGAGAACTATGAGCTTTACATAATAACTCTTTCTTCAGCTGTGAATCACAAGGCACACATAATATCATCCAAATCCTCAAAACACAATCCTTATCAATGTTAAAATCAAGAAACTTAACCTTCTGAACCAACTCTACCTTTTTTGAAACTCACTATCTTCCTTTTATGATTCCATAATTCTGTCAAATAGAGATGATTTCACTAACAGTAGAACCCAAACGAAAAAATTTCTTTCACCAATAACATCGATTGCAAATTTCATCAAGTATTTAATCAAAGGATCTTATTCCTAACGTAATAAGGTTAATGTAGAATTACATTTTTGACTCAAAGAATCATCCACTTTATTTTCCTTTGGTGGATGGTAATAAATTGTGCAATCACAATCCTTGATTAATTCCAGCCATCTCCTTTGTCTCATGTTCAATTACTTCTGAGTGAATATATACTTAAAAAATTTGTGATCAGTATATATTTCACACTTTACTCCATAAAAATGATGCCTTAAATTTTTTTCAATCAAAAACAATAGAAGCTAACATCAAATAACTTGTAGGGTAATTTAACTCATGAGGTTTCAACTAACATGAAGCATATGCAATTACCTAATCATTGGTCATATGGACACAACCAAGTCCTTTCTATGAAGCATCACTATATATAACAAACTCACTATTTCTGGAAGGTAATGAAAAACCAGGAGTATTCACAAATATTCTTTTTAATTCTTGAAAACAATCATCACATTCTTTTTTTCCAAATGAACATAACACCTTCTTGTGTTATAATAGTCATTGGACTAGATTACCATAAAAAAATTCAAAAAACATCCCATAATAACCATCGAAACCAAGAATACTATAGATATAGATTATATTTCTGGGTCTTGGCCATTCATCAACAACTTTTTTTAGCATGATCAATAGTTATGACATTTTTTGAAACAATGTGACTAAGGAATTAAATTTTTGTAACCAAAATTCACACTTGGTTAATTTCCATAATAGTTTTTTTCATTTAATTTATGAATCCAATACCATAAATGACATTCAAGAAACTATTTTATTTTAGAATAAACAAAAATATCATCAATAAACATGACCAAAAACATATCCAAAAAATCACATAAAATTCTATTCACAAGATCCATGAATATAGAAGGTTCATTGGTTAACCCAAAATACATAACTACAAATTCATAGGGTCCATATCTGAAAATAAAATTGGTCTTCCGAATGTATGCTTATTTTATATTCAACTAATGGTACCCCAAACTCAAATCAATCTTCTAAAAATACTGATCTCTCTAGAGATAATTAAAAAAATCATCAATATGTGGTAAAGGATACTTGTTAATAACATTGATGTTATTCAAAAGTCTATAATTAATACAAAGTCCCATTGAACCATTTTTCTTTTTAATAAAAAAGAAAGGAACACCCCATGGTTATGTGTTAGTTGGAATGGAAATTTTTCTAATAAATCCTACAATATCTTCTTTAACTCTAAAAGGTCAATTTGATCTATTCGATAAGGGGTTTTGAAATTGGATTAGCATAAGGAATGAAGTAAAAAGTAAATTCAACTTCCCTATCAGGTATTATACCAGGAAACTCATTAGAAAAAACATCAAGATACTCATTTACCATTGGAACATCATTAATATAAAGAGTTCATTTGTGTTTAAAAATATATGCAAGGTAAAATTCATTTACATATTTTACTAATTTCTCAGCTTTCTGATATGTTATCAAAAGTAAGTGTACCTTCTTATACACAAACTAAAATTATTTCTGAAAATAAACATCTTTAGATCTATAATCAATAATTTCCTGATAAATAGAAAGCCAATCAATTATAAAAATAACATCAAAAACTATGAGAGACAAAACAATATGGTTTATAGGTAGATTATTTCTGCACCCAAGGACAGTAAGGTTTTTATAAAAAATTTTGTCTCTAAATTTCCCTTCGGTGTTTTTACCAAATGTTCAGGATTCATATCTTAAGATGGAATTCCGAATTTAGTAAAAAAATTCAGAAATGAATGAATGTGTAGACCCTGAATCTAACAACACATTGACATAATCTGAACAAACAAACATTATACCTGATACTATTTCATTTAATGGCCCATCATCAGCTAATATAGTCGCAATGGATTTCACCACCCCTTTCTTCTTGTAGTCTAGTTGCTTTCCCTCAGTTGTGTTCTTCGTTGGACACTCATTTGCATAATGACCCATTTTATTTCACTTAAAACATTTTACTGACATTAAACAGATTTTTTCTTACCATTAACTTGATCTTTTTCAGTGCACTTACTCGCCTTATGTCTCATTTTACCACATTAGTTGCACGTACCAGAATTAAAAAGGCATTTACTAGCTTCCCTTTTAGCACAATTATCACAAACTGTAAACATAAGTTTCTTACAATCAGGCTTTTTTTGAAGATTTCTTCCCTTTCACTTGCCACCATGACCTCTTAATCTTTTGTTTGTCAAAAAACACATGATCATCGTCAAAATCCATTTCTAACTTCTCCACAAATCAAAAAAGTTTTCCTAACTTTTTAACTCATGAGAAGATAAACTCTATGATACATTGGCTTTAATATTGAATAAAAATGGTTGATTCTACTATAAAGATCTCATATGAAATTTGGAGCGAACCCTGCCAGTCAAGTGAATTTTTCTTCATAAGTGGCCACTAAGTCATCCTTCTACCACAATTCTAGGAATTGTATTTACATATTAAAAAGAACCACATATGAAAATTATTTCTCAAGAAACATTCCTTTGAATTCATCCTTATAAATACCATCAATCTCATAAATATCCCTGATATTTTTTACCATGTACCACCACTGATCGTCTTCACCTTCAAAATGGTAAACATCAAGACTAATATTTTCTTGTTCTAAACAACAATTGACATTAAATAAAATTCCTGTGATTTAATCCATCCTTATTCTAGCACAGGGTCAGATGATCCTCTAAATTATTGAGGATGTTGCCTCATGAAATTCTACACTATGGACATGTTTCTCTTTGGTTGATCTAGATGATCTCATGCATGTATACCAACACCATTTATAGCCTATGTTAACTGTTCCATCACTATAAAAAACTATTTAGTTAGGTTCTAACCATCTCAAGTTGCATATTTGGAAGGTTTTCTTCCTTCTGATGTTGTCCCATCATAGTTTCCCAGTTTCCTCTGCAGAAAACCATTATGAAAATAGAAATATCTTAGGCGAAGAAACATTGTAATTTGTAAATGATATATCATTTCAATATTAACATAAATAAATTTATAGATATTAATTTAACATTATCCTAACTCCTAAAGATATCTAAACCGAACTATGATACCAACTATAAGGACCCAACCTTAAAAAATTACACAATCTAGAATTAAATGAATAATTCACATTGAATATCTTTTCATGTTTAGAGTTATAGATAATTAGGACATAACTATTAGATTACATCTCAAAAATTACCAAGTAGACACTTCTACTCAGTTTCCATTTTTTCATAAAATAAAAACTCTTAAAAAAGAGTGATTTCTAGTTCCATGATTTAGAAAGCATGACTTTTTGTTAATTATATCCTTGGACCTATTCATTTTTATGTCTTGTGAAAAACATTTCAAAATAAGGGATGGGCATAAAAAGCTCAGTTAGGGTTATAAAACAAAGAATGAAAACCTCAGTTCATCAATAAATGCATAACATATGATCTTCAACATACCTCAGCAAATAAAAAGATTTATGAGTAACACATATTAGTCACAAATCATAAAGGTAACTTGTGGCTTCCATAACATACTTACATTGTAGCTTTCATAGCTATGTTGGGAGTTACATTTGGAATACCCACCATAGTATATTCCCTAAATATCATAGGAGAAACATTATCATTTACCTCCATCATGTTACCCAATTCCTTTTATAAAAATATCAGGATCACCAACCCTAGTTTTATTACGTAAC
The DNA here is from genome assembly GCA_963277665.1 of Viscum album. Classification (NCBI taxonomy): domain Eukaryota; kingdom Viridiplantae; phylum Streptophyta; class Magnoliopsida; order Santalales; family Viscaceae; genus Viscum; species Viscum album. The sequence goes on from OY728140.1 coordinate 1,108,221,213, forward strand.
AACCTATATATGTAAACAATGCCCATGAACAATAACATATCCATATCATATAAAACAAACATAAAGGAAAGATAACACCTCCACATTTAAATAAAAATATATATCATTTAAATATATTGACATAATAAATTGATTATAAAAACAATTTTCAATACCAAAATACATTCAAAAGTATATGGTATTTATTTTCCATTTTAAAACACTACGTCTTGTAAAGGAAGCCAAAGATCAAATAATACTCGCGGCAGAGAAAAAGGTCCTTGTCACTTCTGACGTTAAAAAGAAACATTCTTTTTTGTCATTATGTAAAACACCTCATAGAAAAGGATTCCCTTTGAACGAAATAAAATGTCAAATAAGTTTATACACTGAATAAAATTATGTCATGTATCAAAAAAATATGCTTCAATGAAAGGATATTGAGATGAAGTCCCTTACCTCATGTCTGACTTAACTCATTCATTACTTAATATCCTGAATAATAATCAAAAGTTAATTTATACTTGTTTAAGAACATTTTTTAAGTTTATTAATCCTTTTATAACACTTATTACCATGTTATAAACATTATGTAATCATTAAATTTATTAATAGTCATTTTGTTGATATTTGATACTTGAGTCAAAAATGAACTTATAATTACAAGTTGTACATTTGTTCAAAATTCCATTATCTGAAGAATGATATTCATGATTTAGATATCATATATATCAAATATATATAATACATATATGTATTTATAATATTACATAACATTTAGAGGTATGAAATGAAATGAACCGTTCATGGAGACGGTGAGTCGTACGTACGCCTGAACACTAGTTTAATTTCTATTTCACATATAATGGAATGAAAACATAATGGTACATAGATATATTATAATTATAGTATAATATAATATATAACATTACTAGTTATATACTTTATAAGTTTCATGTATGACATGAACGAATAATATCACTTTGAGGGTGCAGTAGTCCGCACTTCCTCAAATGAAATTATCGTATTTACCCACTATGAAAACCATAGAGGTATGATGTAAATGAAAAATACAGAAGTATAGAGAAAATATAAATATAATATATATCAAATTTACATATTTTTCTATCTTAATGGCCACCATAAGTGGTTGTTGGAGAAGATTGAACGATCACTGTTTCGTGAGGCAGTAGTTCTTCATCCAAAGAAAAAGTATGTTATTTACCTATTAGACAGAGGTGTGTGTATGTGTAATTTGAATACATATCATAAAAGAAATATTTTATATTTATGATACTGGTTTTTTTATAAAATAAATGAATAAAAAGTGTTTAGGGGGTTGGATAAGTAAAATAAAATAATAGAACATAAGAGAATACATTACCTTTAAATCAGGTAACTCTGTTTGGATTGAACCAAATGGATTTCTTGAAATACTTTTTGCATAATCTAAGGCATCAGATAGGAAGATAGGGATTTTGATAGCTTATTTTGGGTAGAGTTTGGATGATAAAAGGGTCTTGAGATGTGTGAGTAATGGGTTGGAGGTGAAGGATTTTTATAAGTGGGAGGAGGGGCTCGTTTGGAATGATTGAAAATATTATTTTAGTATATAATTATTTTCTATTTATAAAGGACCAAAACATATTAAAGTCATATTTAAGATGAATATTATTTAAATAAAATCCTACTGTAAAAATTGGGTTGGCTTTGGATATTTTTTTAATTTTTATAATCTCATTTATTTAAATCTATCTTCAATGAGGTAAACACTACATCATTATTGTGTCACAAATAATTTTATTTATTTGATGTCTAAAAAGTATAATTAAAATATTATGATTTATAAAATCTTTTTATATTTCTAATAAATATTTATAGTAAAATATATCAATTATATAACCCCGCATTAATTTTTTTTGTAAAACAATAAATGATTTTGATATTTTTATAATTACTTTAAATAAAATTTCATTAAGGTCATTATTTTACCCAAATGGACTTAAAAGGCAAATAATATAACCCAAGGATTGTATTGGTAGGTCGTGACTCATCAAATAAGGATAGGTCAAGTGTTAAGTTAACTCTATGTTATTATAATATTATTTTTACCTTGAATTACCCTATTTACATTTAACCAATGTAAATAATAGCCAAATGTTAATATGCACCAAAAATTATTTTCATCTTATTGAACCAAATTTTACTTACTGATAATGACCATATATATCGCATTTTTTCAATTCAATTTACAAAATAGGATAAATTTCATTTAAATGGAAAAGTCTGTTTTTTAACTACAACTCAGTGTTTTCACTATTCATAAATAATTGAAGGTTTTCAAAAAAATAACAAAAATTCATCCTAAGATATATTCGACATTCTGAACTGAAAAATGATGTATATTTTTCCAAATTCAAAACATAAAATCTTCATTAATTAATTTAAAATTAATTCCCATTGTCAAAATGAAAAGCCTATTTTTAGTAATTAATAACAATCAAACTATTGACACTTGTTTATGCCCAATTTCAAATTGAATTTAAATCTAATGACCAATATTGTATTAAATGGAAAAAATATAATCTAATTCCACATTAAAACACAATTTAAAAGATAATCTAACAATATAAATAAATTATATTAAAAGGTAGTTTTGAATTAAAATATAGTATTTTTCACTATTCTCTAAAAAATTAATTTTATCAAAAAAATACAAAAAGTATACCCAAATTAGATTTTGATGTCCCAATTCTAAAGAATAATTTTATTTTTTCAAATATAAAATATAAAAGTTACTTAAACTAGATTTATAGAGGGTTCCCCTTCAAAAGGAGGTAAATCGACCTTTTAAAAATATGAGACTATTTATGCTTAAAATTAGATTCATTCACATTTTAAGCCTTTAAATATTATTTGTTAAATGTAAAAAACATTTAACAAACATGTATAATAATATTTTATTTAGTTCTGTTCATTATCTCCAATACAATGGCTAGGCATTAACTAACATTTAAAATAATATTATATTATTATTTTTCAATATTACCCAACATTGTGTGCTATGTAAGATTTCAAAGAAACCCATTATTGCGTATTGGGTACTCCATCGAACATAGCATCCCATTTAAAGTAGAAATAATATTTGACACACAAATATTTATAAATATGAAAATATATTATTCATTATTTACATGTGATGTTACCAATATGCAAGTAGTTGGAAATGTAAGTATTTTTTAAGAGAACATGCCCATTGAACATAAAATTCATGTAGCATAATTTTTTTGAAATTGTAGTTCATTTTCCTCTGGTATCATATCATTCATAAGACAATGTTGTTCTGTAAAGCTATTATCACTCAATATGTTTCCACCTTTCAGATTATATAACTTCAATACAGCTAAAATTTTTGTGTATTTAGTACAACTGGTATAGAGTGGTTTCCTGGAACATCTATTTAACTCCTCAAGATAATTTGGAAATTTTTTATGGTCATATTCAATTTCCATTTCCATTTATTTGATGCAACCTCGATCATCTTTTATAATGGTATACATATAAAATGATTCATTAATCAAAGAATCATCAAAATAATTATCCACATTCAGTTTTCCCCTTTGTTATTCAATAATTTATATCTTTGATCTAAATTTTGGAAAATATAATGTTCTTACAAATATTCTAGAATAAGTTTTCTTGAATAAAAACTACGTAAACACAGATAGATGATTTTAGAAGGGTCTTCTGCATGGTTTGTTGCAAACCTGATGAACTATTTAACTCCAAATTCATATACGTTTGTCAAAAGATTATCATTCAATGATTTTTGATTCATATCCATCCTCTTGGGTTCGTATATATTGATTTGGAAGTTCTATTTAATTTTTAAAATAGTGGATATGTTTTAAATACACACAATATGAACCATATGAAAATTGAGGATCATCTGATGAGCTATATAAGAAAGTAAAAATAATGGTGATTTTATTTTGGATTGTATATGTATTTTTATAGTTTTCCCTTAATTTTTCTGAATATATTTACCATTTTATTGTTAGAGGTTTTATAAAATAACTTTACCAATTATACAAATAATGTTATGAATAGTATTCAATTAATTATTTCTATGTTAATTGATTCTCTATTGGATGTCTCAAATGATATCTATCTAGAATAGAAGTAGGAAACCAATATTAACTCAATTAAAATTACATCAAAAAGATGAATATTAATTTTAATACATACTATGAAGTTATAAATGATGATTGAAGGTAGAAATTGTTTTTTGAGAAAGATTGACCATGAGTAGGTTGCCTATCCCACACCCCCTAATATTGTAAAATAATAAAATAAAGAGGATGCACAAGGTGTAATTTTCTATCACCAGTAACAATTTAAAAGAAAAAACATGAGATTATGAAAATTTCAAGAAGAATAAAAATTGAAGAATAGGACATCATGCTACAAAAAAAGATGATGCAATTCTAATTCCTTACCATCCCCACAAGTGTGTAGAGAAAATCAGCAGTAGGTGCACATAGAAAAAGAACCCTTTATTTGCCCACCTCCGTAATCAACAAATGAAAAGTATCATTGGATATAGGTATCATTGGTACAATGCCAACAAAGAAAACAACCAGTGGCCCACATGATATGGACATGTATATTAAACTCTCCATCTGATTTTCTAATATGATCACAATAATTTCAAGTAGTGAATGATATGTCTTTATCTATCTAAAGTTTCATGTGATTGAGTGAAATAAGAGACATAATAAAAACAAAACTTTGTGTCATATGTTTATTCAAGATCTAGTTGATGAGTTGGTATAAAAAACCAATCATAAATTGGTATTCAAAACAAACAGTGGACCACAAATCGTTCCCTAAACAACGGATCACAAACAAATCGTAATAAAAATATCATAAACAAAAAATCCTAAACAAATCATAGAATAAGACATAAAAAATGAAACAAACAATACAAAAAGAAAATTCGAAGGCCTACCTCCCTAGGTTGAAGAACATCGGAGACCCTCATCGAATTTCATATGGGATTTTTGGAGGTAGACAAGTGGTGTGATTCAATGTTTGATTCACTGAGAAGGAGAGTTGACAGAGGGTGGATTCCACTGAAATCTCTATAACGCGACGAGTTTGTAGATGGTTAGGGTTTATAAAAGAGGTCGAGACACATTTATTATTTCTTTTTTAGCACGAAGAAATATAGGTCTTTAACAGTGCTAAAATTAGAGTGGTGATAAATGTTCATTTTATCAGTGCTTATTGTTGAAGAACTGTTGAAGGATTTATAATTATAAATAATAATAATAATAAAATTATAAATACATGATAAATATATATAAATATAAATATAGTAAATATATTCCTTTCTAAACATATTTATTATAATTTAATAATTATTTATTTCTAATTATAGAAATATTTGTAGAAAATTTTATTTATATCATTATATATATTATATATCGATATATATATATATAATATTTATATATAAATATAAATATAGTAAATGTATTAATTATGTAACAAAATTTATTAAAAATTTCAAAATTATTTAAATATGAAAAATTATTTATTTATTACTATATAAATATATTTGAAAAATATATATATTTATTTATAATTTTAAAACAATAATTGTATAAATATAGTGATTGTACATTTATAAATATTTTTAATTTTTAATTTTTTTAAAATATATTTTTAACATTATTAATGAATATCTCATTTTGAGTACAGGAATATATGTTTAAAATGAGTAAAATTGTATAAATTTATAATATATTTACAGTTTAACAATATTGAAATATGAAAAATATCTTTGTGTGTGAATATTTTATATAAAAATTCATTAATTACATACATATGTGAAATTAGTATAACATACACTTGATCTATATTAAATTGGAAAATAAAACGACATTCAATTATATGTCAAATACAACAAAATTAGTTTTTATTTTTAATTCATAATAATTTTTAATTATAATTTATTATTCAATAAATATATTACTATTTAATATAAAACACATAAATTTTTTCTAATATATAAATCTTATTTATATATATTAATATATATCTATATATTTAATATATAAAATTTAATAACATTAATTTTCAAAATTATCTAATTAATAAAATGATTTATATTTAATAATGTATAGTAAATCATTTAATATTTATCATTAATTTAGTTAATAAAATTTGTAGTGAACACATTTTTTTAATTTTTTTAATTTTTTTAAATTTTATCAGCATTAAAAATGTGTTTCTAAGAGAAATATTTATCAAATATAAGTATAAAGTGTTAAGTAGGTGTATCCTTTAGCATCTCTAAAACATAAGCTTTGATAAAAGAAACCATTTATCAATGATGAAAAGAAATCATTGATAAAGGATACCCTTTATCAGTGCTAAAACTAATGCCCTGATAAAGGATATCCTTTATCAGTGTTAAAAATAAAGCACTGGAAATGGTTTCCTTTATTAGTACTAAAATAAATGCACTGATAAAAAATTAATTGTATTAGTGCTTTTTTAGGGATGATATATTTAACATTTATCAGTGTTTTCTTCTCATGATGAAAAATAATAGCGTTGTTAAATGATATTATTTGTAGTATTGGAATGACCCACACAACGTAACATCATGCTTTTTCAAAATCAACCCTCTTAAACCATCCTCAGATTCCCCACTGTATGAAAATCACCACATTCGGCCAAAATACTCACCTATCTTGTAGTCCCACTGCACACTCTCCTCTAATGAACACCCGTTCAACGACTTCCACCATCATTCTTTACTGTAACGTTTCCATGTATTTTCTCCCAACAGAGAAAATCCTCCAAGGAACATCATTACTACCACACTCGGCTTCCCGGGTGCACAACAACACCACACCCAGCACACCCATAAATATAATCATGACACAATTGAATCCTACAGCCCAACTACCCAACCATTACCCATATGGAGTCCCATTATATAAAAAGTTCATACATTCCAAAATCAATCAATATCTCAACTTGAGATACCATCACACCACCAATACCGCCCATACACATAGCCACACTCTTGTCCTCATCCACACACTATTAACACAAAACACATGATCAAACTTATCCATACATAGAACAAAGGCACTCAAAACAACAAGGTTTATTTAGATTTTATCAACTCTATTCGGTAATTCTAATTTCATAATTTACGGGTGATCACAACAAATGTTTTGACCTAGGGTATCCATTTATTTATCCAGGTATACGTGATTAATGGATTGATATTTACGTTAAAATAATTCCTATGATACCATAATATGCAATCAAATTCATCCAAATACCATTATTTTCAGATGCTTTACATCTCGTATGGTTCACATCATCAGTGAAAGATAACATATAACACAATAATTATCATCAACACATTCCCAAAACACTATCATAAAAATATGATTATGTTTTCTACAATTATCTTTAACATTTTTATTTCTTTGTTAAAATTTCGATTCAACCATTTTGACAAAAGAGGCATCATTACACCCACCCCGCATGATACAAAAATGAAAGAGAGATAATGTAAATCCCTACTTGGAATAATAAGTGATCAATAATTCCTTCATGCATCAAAATAGGGGGTCAGACGAGTATCAAGAAAGACTCTAGGGGAAAACTGAGCAGACTTCTATAGCCTAGGAACACGAATCCTTAGGGAAGAAACGTTTTGGGTGCACCAATAGAAAACTTAAGGGTTCAAAGTAAGAGGTGATCTCTACTTTAGAGAAGCCAGATCCTTTATAAATGGATGAAAATGGTTCCAAAGGCCCTTAATGACGGATCATGGTCAAGACCATGTGGTTTGACTATTTGAAATCCCCCAGAGTGTTATGATATTAAATATATGATTAATATCATTGGATATGCCTTTATAAATGCTCAATCGTGTCTTTAAACTCGATTTACTATAAATAAAACATAAGAGGGGTGAAACTAGAAAATCTGGGAAAAATTGGAAATGAATCAACAATGGGTGAGTCAATTACACAAGTCACCAATAGTAAGTAATTGATTCATGAGTCAAAAACATGAGTCACTAAGGTGACTCACCCACACGAGTCAATGATTCCAATCATATATGACACTCACTGATCCCACTAACTGATGTTTGACCTACCGACGCCTCGACCTACCAACGCCCTAAGTCACCGACGCTAAGATACCGACACCAACTGTAACATCCCAAGTAAATAAAAGAATAATATATTTTCATATCTATATATATTTATGAATTAGATAGGGAATTAGAGGATTAAAATGATAATGAATCCAATTTTAAGAATAAATATTTTAATATTATTTAAAAGGTCTATCAACCGCCTTTTGATGGAGACCAATTTTTAAATCTAAATTTTTTCACTTTTATATGTTATATTTGACAAAATAAAATCGTTCTTTAAAATCAAGACATCAAGATTTACTTTTTATAAATGTTTGGGTTTTTTCCGATAAAGTTAATTTTTTTAATGAATAGTGAAAATATGTTGTATTTTAATACAAAACCTCCTTTTAATATAATTTATTTATATGGATTTATTGTCTTTTTATTTGGGTATAATGTGTAATTAATATATATTTTCACCATTTAATCTAATGGTGGTCATTGGAATTAATTTCACATTGAAATTGGACATAAAGAAGTGTCAATCTTTTGATAGATATTGTTTCTTAAAAACACGCAATTTGTTTTGACAGTGGGAATTAATTATGAAATTATCTAATGCAACTTATATGTTTTGAATTTGGTAAAATGGACATAATTTTTGAATTTGGAATATCAAATATATCTTAGGGTGAATTTGTGGTATTTTTCTGAAAAACATCAATTTTTGATGAATAGTGAAACCACTAAGTAGTAGTTAAAAACTGTTTTTATCATTTAAATGAAATTTTACCGCTTCTATGAATTGAATTTCAAAAATCCGACATAAATGGTTGTATTTAGTAAGTAAAATGTGGTTCAATGGGATGAAAATAATTTTTGGTGAATAGTAACTTTTCAGTTTCATTAACCGCGATTAATGGTAATTAAGATATTTTAAGGTAAAAATAATATTATAAAAATATAAAAATACCTTCAAACATGTCCTAACCATACTGATGATTCATGGCCGACCAAGACAATCCATGGGTCAATTTGGGGGCCCCATGGAGCAACTTGGTTATGATAATGACATTAATAACTTTTTATTTAATGTAAAAATAAAAATGTCACAAACAAGTATTATTTTACTAAACCAATTTTTAAAAGGGGGTATATATATTATCTTTTTTACGATAAATATTCATTGGAAAGATAAAAATATTTTCTACATCATGTTATTTTTATTTTATTATTTTTAGATATTAAATATATAAATTTATTAATGACCCCATGATGATGCAATGATTACCTCATTAATGAACGATTCAAATAAAATGAAAATATAAGTTAAAATATAAGACATAAACTTGTCAAAAACCTATTGGATGGTTGTATTTCTAACCCTTATCAACATAGCCCCAAAATATATCATTGTGGAACTTTAAAATCTGAAAATCATTTTATAATAAAGTAACATTTGAAGACTTTCTAAATGTGACCCTCCTCCCTCTTATAAAAGGCCCCCACCTCTACCCCCTTACCCACACCTCTCAAGCCCTTGGCTCGTCCAACCTCCAATCATATTATCTCTCCACATCCCTCTATTACTCCTAGAATCCTCACTTTGGGCAGAAGTCTTTCCAAGGAAGCCTTTGGCTCAAAAGAAAAAGAGTTACCTGATTTAGAGGTAATGTCTTATATCGAGTTTCTTTCTTTTATCTTCCTTATTCACTCACCAATATCTACATATTATTTTATCCAATAATAAAAATATTATCCTCAATATACTTGTATTTTGTTTTGATAAGGATTATACCTACACTTACATGCACCTCCGTCTAATGGTTAAAGAACATACTGTTCTATGGGTGGCGAATTACTGCCTCACGAAACGATGATTGTTCAATATTATTTTAATACCTCTCATGGTGGCCATTATGATAGAAATATATTTTTATATGATATATATTATATTTATGTTCTCTCTATGCTTCTTTATTTTATATTTAAAACATACCATTATGCTTTTCATGTCGTGCAAATGCGATAATTTCATTTGAGGAAGTGTGGTCAACCGCGCCCAAGTGATGTGACTCATTCAGGCCATACATGGAAAGTATAAATAATTGAATAAATGAACTTATGTGGCCTATATAACATATATATTATGCTAAAATTTTAATATATCTATGTATCATTTATTTTTAAAGCCCACTAATATGACAAAAAATTAATGTAGCGTTTATGCGTACGTACGACCTACCGTCTCCATGAATGGTAAATTTCATTTCTTATGTCCAAATAGTATATAATATTATTAAATACATATATACTGTATATATATGATATTTAAATCATGAAAACCATTCCAGAGATGATGTACATATAACTACAAGGTCAATTCTCTTCAAACAAGTTTATTTTTGACTCATGTACCGAGCATCGACAAAAAGTAAGATATGAATTCACATAATTAACGAATTATTATAACATGATAATATGTGATATGAATTGAAAAATATAATTAAAAAGAAGTCCTAAAGCAATTATAAATTGACCAATGGTTATTATTCAGGAATATAAGGAAACGAACAAGACAAGTCGGACTTGAGGTAAGGGACTTCGTCTTAATCTCCTTTTGTTGAGGAATTCATCAATTTATATATGACCTTCTTTTGTTAGTTGTATAATTAGAACTTTTGACTTTTAATTTCATTCAAAAGGAATCTTTTTACACAAAGCCTTTTACTAAACGATAAAAGGAATGTTTTTGTCTTACGTATGTGGCAACAACAACTTCTCCGCCACCGTGACCATTATTTGAGTTTTTGCTTCCTCTACAAGCCATAATGATTTTAAATGAAAAATAAATACCATGATTTAATTTTCATTTATTTTGGCATTGAAAATTGTTTTGATAATGTTTTTATTACATCAATGTGTTGTATTGATATCTTGTGATTGAAATATGGGAATGTTATGTTTTTTTGAATCTTTAATCTGATACGATTATATTATGGTTCTTGGGAATTGTTTATGAAGCCCTGTGGTTCTGTGATAAAATAAGGGAAGGTGAGCCTGAGATAGCTCTGGAATTAATTGGGTAACATGAAGGAGTTAAATAGTAAGGATTATCCAAAGAGATTTAGGGAATATACTGTGATGGGTATTCCAAATGTAACCATGAGGGTTATTACATATGTAAGAATGTTATGATTGCCTCAAGTTACCTTTATTTCTTATGATTACTATGAGTTATTTATAAATCTTATGATTTCATGAGGTATGTTAAAGTGCTTATGTTTTATGAGTAAAGTGTGATTTCATTTATTCCTATGTATTTGTGGACAAATCTTTTCTTTCAATATTTTTATATCCCTTACTGTACTTTTTATGCTCATTCCATGCTTTTGAAAAAAAATTCACAGGTTAAGGGAAAGGTACATGATGTGATGATAGTGTCGAGGAAGTGTCAATAAAGAATCCATGTTTCATTTTAAATATGTTTCCTTTGATGGAAAAAAATAAATACTGTTTTTGATGTAACCACCTTGTTTAAATATGGAATGAAATGAATGATTTCTGATCTATTTCTATAAATATATAAACCTGAAAAGATCCTTAAAGTGAATTCTTGAAATGACTCAAGATTAAGTAATGTTTAAGGTTGGGGCCCTATAGATGGTATAACAAGAAGTTTTAGATAACTTTAGGAGTTATAAATCTGTTAAATTATTATCCAAAAATATATTTTTTTATGGTCAAATTGAAATGATATTGCATTGGAAGATTATCATGTGCTTCATCTAAGATATGTTTGTTCAGAATGGTTTTTCACAGAGGAAAAAGCGAAGGAATGATATGAAGGAATATAGAAGGAAATGATCTTCCAAATAAGCATCCTGAGATTGTCGGAATTGGAACTAAATAGTTTGTTGCAGTAATGGCGTAGTTGAATCAATCTATAAATGGTGGTGCTATCCATGCATGAGATCAGCCATATCAACTGTAGAGGAACATTTTAGTGGTGGAAAATTTCGTGAGGCAACAACACCCATCATTCAGAGGATAATCTGACCCTGTGCTAGCTGAAGGGTGGATTAAAGAACGTGAGATTATTTTCGATGTCATGGGGTGTTCAGACAATCAAAAGGTTAGTCTTGTTGTTTACCATTTGGAGGGTGAAACAGGTCAGTGGTGGTCGATGGTTAAAAATATCAGGGACGTTGATGAGATTGATGCTCTTGACTGAGATGGAATCAAAGGTATGTTTCTTGAGAAATATTTTCCTAAGGCCATTCGACTTAGGATGGAAAAACAATTCTTGGAATTTAGGCAAGAGGATGAATCAGTGGCTGCTTATGATGAAAATTTTACTTGATTGGCAAGGTATGCTCCATATTTTATCTGAGACCATGATAGTAAAATAAATCATTCTTACTCATGATTAAAGAAAAAATATCGAAGGGCATTAGATTATTATGATTTCTAATGTTATGAAAAGCTTGTTTGATATGCTGAGAAGGTGTAAATGGAGTTTTCCAATGATCAAGTGTTCTATGACACACAACAAAAGAGGAGACCGAGGTAGCAGAAGAAAGGGAAGAATCCTTCAAAAAGGTTTTATGGTAAGAAACCTATGTTTTCAGTTTGTGATAAATGTGTTAAAAAGCATGCTAGGGAATGTCTTTTGAATTCTGGAAAGTTCATCTGATGTGGTAAGATGGGACATAAGTCTCATGATTACACTAGAAAATATCAGGGTAATGGTAAGAGAAAATTTGATTTTCAGTTAGTGAAATGTTTCATATGAAATTAGATGGGTCATTATGCAAACGAGTGTTCAAAAAAGAGCTCGAAAGATGTAAAGCAGTCATACTACAAGCAGAAAGGTGTAGTAAACTCTTTGAAACTACTTCAGCAGAAGTTGGTCCATCAAATGAAGTGGTATCGGGTACTTTTATTGTTTTTTAGATTATTTCAATGTGTTGTTTGATTCATGGTCTACACATTGTTTTATCTCTGAAAACTTTTCTCGTAAATTTGGGAATTCCATCTCAAGAAATGACTCCTGAACATGGGGTAAAAACACCTCGGGGAAATGATGAGGTGTAAAGAATTTATAAGAATCTTCCTATCCTTATGCGTGGAAAGAACCTACTTCTAATCCTTTTTGTTGTACCTCTAGTAGAGTTTGATGCTATCCTGGGTTTGGATTGGCTCTCTGTTCTCTATTCTAAGAGTGACTGTAGAGATAAAGAAGTCTATTTTCAGAAAGATGTTATGTTTAGGTACAAGAATGAGACCTTACTATTGATAACATATCAAGAGACTGAGAAACTTTTAAAAGATTGAAATGAATGTTACCTTACACATATTGTTGAAAACAAAGGAACCATTCAGATTAATGATGTTCCAGTGGTAAATGAGTATCCAGATGTTTTTCCTGATGAGTTGCCTGGAATAATACTAGATCGGGAAGTTGAATTTACTTGTTGACTTAGAACCTGATGCTAATCCAATTTCAAAACCCCCTTATCTAATGGCTCAAATTGAACTTTGAGAGTTGAAGGATAAATTGAAAAATTTATTAGAGAAAGGTTTAATTCAACCTAGCACATCACAATGGGGTGCTCTTGTCTTATTTGTTAAAATGAAAGATGGTTCAATGAGACTTTTCATTGATTATAGATCCTTGAATAACATCACTATTAAGAACAAATATCATTTTCCTCATATTGATGATTGGTTTGGCCATCTCCAGGGAGCTCAGTATTTTTCAAATAATGACTTGAGATTGGGGTACCATTATTTGAAGTCAAAGGAAGCAGATATTCTGATGACCGTGTTTCGTACAATATATATCCATTATGAATTTGTAGTTATGCCTTTTGGGTTAACCAATGCACATGTTGTATTCGTTGACTTTATGAATATAATTTTCCATGAGATCATGGATAAGTTTGAGGTTGTTTTCATTGATTTATTTTGGTTTTTTCTAAAAGTAAAGATGAGCATGAAATCCATTTAAGGGTTATTCTTAAAACCTTAAAAGAAAAGAAATTGTATAGGAAATTTAGCAAGTGTGAGTTTTGGTTGCAACAAATTTCTTTCCTTGTTCACATTGTTTCTAAAGATGGTATAACTATTGATCCTAAAAAAACAATGTTTGTTGAAGAATGTACAAGACCCACAAATGTTGTCGAGATTCATAGTTTTCTTGGTTTTGTAGGGTATTAAAAAAGGTTTTTTAAAAATTTTCCATGGTTCTCTAGCCTATTGACTAAGCTAACTCAAAAGGGTGTTAAGTTTATCTGGACAAAAGAATTTGATGATTGTTTTCAAGAATTGAAAAGAAAATTGGTGAATGCCTCAGTATTGAAACTACCTTCTAGGAATGGTGAGTTTGTTATCTACAGTGATGCTTCATTGAAAGGACATGGTTGCGTCCTATTGCAGAATGATCAGGTAATTACTTATGCTTCACGTCAGTTGAAAACTCATGAGATAAATTACCCTACACATGATTTGGAATTATCTACTATTGTTTTCGCTTAAAAAATTTGGAGGCATCATTTTTATGGTGTAAAATGTCAAATATATACTGATCACAAAAGTTTAAAGTATATATTCACTCAGAAGGAATTGAACATGAGATAGAGTAGATGGCTAGAATTAGTCAAGGATTATGACTGCTCAATTCACTACCACCCAGGAAAAACAAATAATGTGGCAAATAATTTGAGTCAAAAAAGTAATTCTTCATTAACCATGTTACATTTGGAAAATGATCCTTTGGATAAGGATTTGATGAATTTTGGATCAGAAGTTTTTGATGAAAAAAATTATTCTTGTTCGGTTTCAGGTATCAGTGAAATCTTCTCTATCAAACAGAATTAAACAAGCACAAAAGCAAGATAGTGAGTTGCAGAAAAAGTTAGAGCTTGTTCAGAAGGGTATGTTACCTGAATACAACATTGATAATGATTGTGTTTTGAAATTTGAGAAGAGATTTTGTGTGCCTTGTGATTCAAAATTGAAGAGAGAGTTGTTATGTGAAGCTCATAATTCTCCATTTTTATTTCATTTAGACAGTACTAAGATGTATAGAGATGTACGGGAGTATTACTGGTGGGATGGAATGAAAAGAGATATTGCTGATTTATAGTGAAGTGTTTGACTTGTTAACATGTTAAATATGATCTGCAGTTACTGAAAGGGATGATTCATCCTTTACTAGTGCCATAGTGTAAATGGGAGAATATATCCATGGACTTCGTTTTGGGATTACCAAAGACACATCAAGGTAATAATGAAATCTAGGTTATTGTTGATCGTTTGACAAAATCTGTTCATTTCTATGCTATACGAGATACTTTTTCTCTAGATCAACTTTCTCGATTATATCGTAAAGAGATAGTCAGGTTACACAGAGTTCCCCTCTCCATTTTATCTAATCGTGATCCCACGTTCACTTTTAACTTTTGGAAAGGCATTCAGATGTAGTTTGGTACTGAATTAAATTTTAGTACAGCTTTTCATCATCAATCAGATGGGTAGTCAGAATGAACAATTCAGACCTTAAAGGATATGCTACATTCTTTTTCGATGGATTATCATGGAGGTTGGGACCAACATCATTCATTGGTTGAGTTTTCATATAATAATATTTTACATTTCAGTATACAGATGACACCATTTGGGGCATTATATGGGAAGCGGTGTCGAACTGTAGCTTTTTGGGATGAAGTAAGTGAAAGGAAGTTGATGGGACCAGAATTGGTAAAAGAGATGGTAGAAATAGTTCAGTTGATACAGAAACACATGAGAACAGCTCAGAGAAAACAGAAAAGTTATGCGGACAACCGGATGAAGGATCTCTCTTTTGAGGTAGGTGATCCTTGTCTTCCTCAATATTTCACCATGGAAAATTGTGATGCGATTTGGTAAGAATGGAATAACGAGTCCAAGGTTCATTGGACCATATGAAATTATGGAGAGAGTTGGATCATTTGCATATAGAGTGGCTTTTCCTCCTATTTTATCTCAGGTACACAATGTTTTCCATGTTTCAATGTTATGGAAGTACATGCTAGATCCATCTCATGTTTTGAGTCCAGAGGTAGTTCAGTTGGAAGAGAATCTATCTTATGAGGAATAATCGGTTAAGATTTTTGACCATAGGGAGAAAGTGTTGAGGAATAAGGTGATTCATCAAGTATAGGTTCTACAGAAAAACCATATAGTTGAATAGGAAATATGGGAATCAGAAAATGCAATGACGGATAAATACACCAACTTATTCGATAAGTAAATAAATAGAAGGGGAGCAATTTCATAAAGGGGGGAAGGATGTAATATCCCAATTATGTAAAAGAATAATATATTTTCATATCTATATATAATTATAAATTATATAGGGCATTAGAGGTTTAAAATTAGAATGAATCTAATTTAAGCATAAATATTCTAATATTCTTTAAAAGGTTGATTAACCGCCTTTTGATGGAGACCCCTTTTTAAATCTACATTTTGCCACTTTTATATGTTATATTTGAAAAAAATAAAATCATTCTTTATAATCAAGAAATCAAAGTTTAATTTTTGTAAATTTATGTATTTTTTTCAATAAATATAATTTTTTTAATGAATAGTGATAATATATTGTATTTTAATTCAAAACCTCCTTTTAATATAATATATTTATATGGATATATTATCTTTTTAATTAGTTTTAAAGTTTAATTAATATATATTTTTACAATTTAATCCATTGGTGGTCATTGGAATTAATTTAACTTTGAAATTGGACATAAACAAGTGTTAATCTTTTGATAGATATTGTTTCTTTAAAACACACTATTTGTTTTGACAGCGGGAATTAATTATAAAACTAATTAATTCAACTTCTATGTTTTGAATTTGGTAAAATGGAAATCATTTGTGAATTTGGAATATAAAATATAGCTTAGGGTGAAATTTTTGTATTTTTCTGAAAAACATCAATTTTTGATGAATAGTGAAACCACTAAGTAGTAGTTAAAAACTGATTTTTTTCATTTAAATGAAATTTTACCATTTCTATGAATTGAATTTCAAAAATCAGACATACATGGTTTTCATTAGTAAGTAATATTTTGTTCAATGTGGTGAAAATAATTTTTGGTGAATAGTAACTTTTGAGTTTTATTAACCACGATTAATGGTAATTAGGGTAATTTAAGGTAAAAATAATATTATAAAAATATAAAAATACCTTGTAACATGTCCTAACCTTATTGGATGAGTCATGTCCGACAAAGAAAATCCATGGGGAAATTTGGGGGCGCCATGGAACCACTTGGGTATGATAATGACTTTAATAACTTTTTGTTTAAAGTAAAAATAAAAATATCACAAACATGTATTATTTTACTAAAAAAAAATTTACACTGGGTTATATACATTATATTTTTTACTATAAATATTCATTGGAAATATAAAAATATTTCCTACATCATGGTATTTGTTTTATAATTTTTAAACATTAAATAAACAAATTTATTTATGAATCCATGATGATGCAGTGATAACCTCATTAATGGACGATTTAAATAAAATGAAAAGATAAGGTAAAATATAAGACATAAACTTATCGAAACCCTATTAGATGGGTGGATTTCAAACCCTTATCACCTTATCCATAAAAGTTATCATTTTTGGGCATTTAAAATCTGATAATAATTTTATAATAAAGTAACATTTCAAGACTTTCCAAAAGTGACCCTCCTCCCTCTTATAAAAGGTCCCCACCTCTACCCCTTCACCCACACCTCTCAAGACCTTGTCTCATCAATATTATGCTCATATTATATCTCCATATGTTTCTCTTACTTATAGAAGCCTCGCTCTGGGAAGAAGTATTTCCAAGGAAGCCTTAGGCTCAAATCAAAGAGTTACCTGATTTAGAGGTAATGTCTTCTCTGAAGTTTCTTTATTTTATTTTTCTTATTCACCCACCACTATCTTATTATTATTTGATCCCATAATAACACCAGTATCCTCAATATACTAGTATTTTGTTATGATAATGATTATACCTACACTTACACACACCTCTGTCTAATTGTTAAAGAACATACTGTTTCTGTGGGTGGCGAATTATTGCCTCACGAAATGATGATTGTTCAATCTTCTTTTAACACTTCTCATAGTGGCCATTATGATGGAATTATATTTTTATATGATATATATTTTATTTATTTCTTCTCTATGATTCTGTATTTTATTTTTAAAACATTCCATTATTCTTTTCATGTTGTGCAAATACGATAATTTCATATGAGGAAGTGTGGACAACCGCCCCCTCAAGTGATGTGACTCGTTCATGCCATACATGGAACATATAGAGAATGTAATAAATTATCTTATGTGACCTATATAACAAATATATTATACTATAATTATAATATATATATGTATCATTTAGTTTTAAAGTCCATTAATATGACAAAAAATGAAAGTAGTGTTCATACATACGTACGGCCTACCGTCTCCATGATCGGTGAAATTAATTTCTTATCTCCAAACATTATGGAATATTATTAAATTCATATATACTGTATATATATGATATTTTAATCATGAACACCATTCTGAAGATGATGAACTCATAACTACATGGACTATTCTCTTCAAACAAGTTTATTTTTGACTCATGTACCGAACATCGACAAAATGTATGATATAAACTCACATAATTAACTAATTATTATAACATGATAATATGTGATATGAATTGAATAATAATATTTAAAATAAGTCCTTAAGAAATTCTAAATTGACCAAAGTTTATTATTCCGGAATATAATGAAATGAACAAGACAAGTCAAACTTGATGTAAGGGACTTCGTCTCAATCTCCTTTCGTTGAGGCATACATCAATTTATATACAACCTTCTTTTATTAGTTGTATAATAAACCCTTTTGACTTTTAATTTCATTCAAAAGGAGTATTTTTACACTAAGCGTTTTACTAAATGACAAAAGGAATGTTTTTGTCTTATATATGTGGAGACAACGACTTCTCCGCCACCATGACCATTATTTGAGTTTCGGCTTCCTCTACATGCCATAATGATTTTTAATGAAAAATAAATACCATGTTGTACTTTTATTTTATTTTGGTATTGAAAACGGTTTTGATAATGTTTTGATTATACCAATTTGTTGTAATGATATGTTGTGATTGAAATATTGATATGTTATGTTCCTTTATTCATGTTTTATGTGTTACGATTATGTTATAGTTCTTGGGCATTGTTTATGAAGTCGGGTGGTTCCGTGATAAAATAAGGGTGGGTGAGCCCGAGATAGCTCCCTAATGCATTGGGTAATGTGAAGGAGTTAAATGATAAGGTTTTTCCGAACAGATTTAGGAAATATACTATGATGGATATTCCAAATGTAACGAGGAGGGTTACTCCCTACATAAGAATGTTATGATTGCCTCAAGTTACCATTATGTCTAATGATTTCTAGGATTTATTTATAAATATTATGATTTCATGAGTTATGTTAAAGTGATTATGTTTTATGAGTAATGTATTATTCTATTGATTCTTATGTATACATGGACTAATGTTTTCTTTCCGTATTTTTATATCCCTTAGTGAGCGTTTTATGTTCATCCCATGTTTTGGAAATGTTTTTCACAGGTCAAGGGAAATGTACATGGTGTGATGATAGTGTCGAGGATGTGTCAAGAAAGAATCCATGTTTTATTATAAATATGTTTCCTTTTATGGAAAAAATTGAATACTTTTTTGATGTAACCACCTTGTTTAAATGCGGAATAAAATACATGATTTATAATCTAATTCTATAAAACTCTAAACCTGAAAAGATCCTCAAAGTAAATTCTTGAAATAACTCAAGATTAAGTAATGTTTAAGGTTGGGGCCTTATACCAACCTACTGATGCAACTCAACTATTCCTAACTCATTGATGGAAGAAATGAAATTTGAACAAAATATGAAATAGTCCACTATATCCGCCAAAAAAACCCCAAACACTGGATTTGGACAATATAATGGACACTGGATCTCGGCCATTACATCCTTGAAAAAGTGTTTTAGGATTAGGATATAGAATCCTCTGAACTTGATTTGGGGGTTTATATTATAGTGAACCATATTTTTCATACATAAATATCAGATATTATAATATTATTATTATATATATACGATTATGATCTATGGTAGAAACATATTGGTCTAGTATATTTGTGGAATTTGATACAAAAACAACTGGTTCAAAAGTGAACTATATTACCTACCTCTATATTCCTCACAGTAAGAACTATTCTTAGACATATAATATGAAAAACAGTTCATCTTAACATAGTGAAATGTAACATAAGAATGAGTGATCCTTGACTCTCTATAAGAGTAAACCAATTAGATGACAATGATCACTTCAATATAACACTAGCATAATTATATTAGAACATGAGATTGGAATTTAAGAACCATTTTATTCTTATCATAGATCACAATATTGAATCATGTAATAATGTATTCAAAATTCACAATATCTGCCTGATAAATGAATCAATTAATATGATCTCTGAGAGTATAACATTGTCATAAAACATAAGTTCGTGAAATACAAATAAGCATAGAAAATCATTTCCCTAGTAGTCAAGTATAAATACCAATACCATCATAGTGGATTACATTCAATCTCAAAACCATTGGATTAGTCAATGTTCACTCAAAATAATATAATAATGAATAGAGTCCCCATATAACTATGTTTACTACCCAATAAATCCAATATTACTTTTTGAGATATCATTCTTTACCCAATGAAGTAAAGCGATATATAATTCTAGACTCACATGTAACATTATAAAATTCAAACATGTGTGTACCAAAAGATCACGTATCATTCATCATAACATATCATATGATAAGGAAACATGATTCATAAAAAAATTAAGCATTTAATTATGTCATAACCTGTGGAAAAAATGTGTCTCAAAATAAAATTATTCTCTGGAAAATAAACTGATTTCATATAAGGATAGTCAAATCATCACCACCCCAAACCATCCAAATCATGAGATATTATGGTATAAATATATTGTATTATTAATAAATATTTATAAAATTTAAATAATGTTATAACCGTTGAATATTATTATTAAAATATTTCAAGAACATTTAATGAGAAAAATAGAGTAATTTATTTGAAATCATATACTTAAAAACTAAACAATTTTTTAATATTATAGAATTTTTTTATTTTAATAGAACAATGTAAACAATTAAATGAATTTTTTATCAATTATAATTAATCATGGCATCAAATTATATTCATGCTGTGTATGTTAAAATAAATAATCTTTTCATGTTTTTAATAAAAATTTAAAAGTAACTCATTCAGAATAAGATATGAATATACCATTAATTTTTTTTTAAACGTGTCTAAAAATTTAATTAAAAATCATATAATAATATTAAAACATTGATAAAAATATTTTATTGAGAACATGGACATCAAAAAAATGATTTTTGATTGAACAGGGAAATAAAGTTGAGTTTCCTTATAAAACATTTCCAGTCTCTTTGTTTTTTAAGACAGAAACATAATAGGAAAAAATTTTAATCTATAAAAAAAACAATAATAAATTTAATTATATTATTTATATTTAGATTAAAAAATATTGTTTTTGAAAAGATAAGCATATACACTACCGATAAATAATAATATTATAACATAAAGCCTTTACATCGACTTCTATATTCTTCAAAAGAAATATACCCTACTATATAATAAAATAAAATAAATTAAAAATATATAATAATGACATTTAAATACTTCTAATATCATATATTTTCTACCTATATGATTTCAAAAACAATGTAATGAATATTAATTTTTAAAATCTTAGTATTTGATTGTTAACAATTTAATATTCCAAGAGAATTTCACTTTGGTAGTTTGAATCCTTTGACTTTGAAAATGGTTCCATAACCTTTATTTTTTAAATAATGATATAAATATCATATAAATTAGATTTGTATATATATATATTAACCTAAAACTATGGATATCATAAAACAATTACTCTATTCAGGGAGAAGGTAGGTCGTATGTACGCATGAGCAATGTTTTTACTTTTCAAAGGATGGAAATAAATAAAGGGAAATGATAATTAACCATTAAGGAACCTTTATTATTATATATATCATATATATTCATTAATTATATTCTTTTTACCATCAATGGAAATTGAAAATGAAAAATGAATCACATCACTTCATGGAGGTGGTAGCCCATACATAGGCATGAGCAGTGTTATCATTTTCCAACCCATGGGAATAAGGTGGATAATTATTTTTCCATTCACATAATAATAAATCATAATTTTCAATATAATTGATTAATTTTTATAAAATGGATACCATAAATTTCGTGGTTATATAAGAATAATTAAAATTGAAAATGATTGGTTAGGAGTAATACAACTTCTTTGACAAACCTCTTTTGACTTACAACTCAATCCTCAATGGGATGGTTTTTTTATACTAGATTCACTAGGATGTTTTGATGTAATATATATAGGTATTATAGTGTTTATTGGTTGATATAGTGGAATCATGACATTTGGAGAATTAAAGAGATATGGTATCCTTTTATAGGGGTGAGAAAGGGAACAAATGGAATTATAATAAATAATAAAATATAATTATGTCATTCTGATGAAACATTCATCAAAATGGCCATAGATTCATAAAAAAATTGAGTTAATGTGATATAAACATCATAAATTGAAATTTAAATATATTTTGGTGTCATTTAAAACATTATCTTTTGAATTAGCCCATGGGTTAAACAATGACAATCATAATTATGGTAACGAATTTTTTAATATTAAAAAAATTTAATTTTACTTATAATGTAAAATATTGTTATAAATGGGAAACGAATAACATATTTGGAAAATGATCATCCTATTTGAAATCATTCAAGATTTTTATGACTTTTAAATAATTAAATAAAATATTTTTATCATAAAATACAATTAATGCTATTTTTTGAACTTTTCAAATAATTTGAATTTCAAAACATCATTACCCCATTGTAATTCAAATAAAAACCATTAAAAACTGAAAATACTAGGGGAAGGTGTTAATCTCAAAAACCATTGAAATTAATAGTACATGATCTAGTTATATAATATTAGGTTTAAATAGTTAACATAGACTAACCATCATTCTATGGGTGAGTTGAATAAAAAAAATTCTATTGTATATCTAGAGCATAGTAAAGACTTCTCTGAAAGATCAATGTAAACCTAAAATCCTAATATAATACAATAGAATGTGGTAATATGTGAAATTATAACAATTCCATAATTTATATCCCTGTAATATTATCATTATAGAAATCATTTACATAATAAATGATATGTGTTTACTTAGAAGGTGACCCACTATAACCCAAATATCATTAATTCCTTTAGAGTTCTTGGTTTATCCAATGAAAAATCCATTGTTATATTTTCCTATTTCAATATTGGTATGGGTAATTGTTGTAACATATCCATATACTTTTACCTCTCAACCATAGGTTTATGACATACAATCGGCTAACATACATACTATGCAGTATCGCTCATCATATTATCACACCATCAATTTTCTTTCAGTTATATATACATCTTAATACTTCTATGATAAATATTTAATATTGAAATATTCGACTAATCTAATAGATCATTCTAAAAATATAGTATGGATGGAATAGATACACGGATCATGAAAATTATCACTCCATCACAATCAATTTTGAACTCAGAAACATTTAAAATCATCTTCTATAATTCCACATATTCCTTTCCCAACCCATTAATACTCACATGTATTGATGGTTAAATATACATTTGAGAAATCTATTATTTTTATATTTGAATCAATATTTCATGATCCATTATTTAAAAATATAGTAACATTGGATCTTTTCTAATCCTATTTATAGATAATCTATCATTATATTTTAGACTCAATGCATCATCCACCTTGTTCATTTTCCTATAGTAGATATAAATTTATAAGTCATAATTCTTAACCCATAAAAACCATATTCTCTTAAGCATATTTTCCCCTTTTTTCAATATATAAATTAAATTTTATTATCATTATATCTGTCATCCTATTATCAATAACCATAATTCTTTCATATCTTTAATTCCATAATTACCATAGTTAAATCCAAGTCATATGTTTTATTGATGTTTTTCATTAACATTCAATTGGAATATGATTTATGCTATCAATATATCATTTTACACGACGTTGTATCCACATCCCTACATTTTTGTGTCACTATTGATCATAACCCCTACTCTATTTCAAGGTAATGTGATAATATGTGTACTTGCTGGACCACTCTTCATGTCGTGGAAATTTTCATTAGTTTCATCAGTATAAATTTTCTTGGTTGACTTCCAATCAAACTTGGTGATTGTATTAGACAACAACTATATGTTCTACAAAAATTATCCAGCATATTTCTCCAAAACTTGGAAACTATGGATCTCTGTCAAAATGGTTGGTTTAATATACTTATCAATAAAAACTATCTTTGATTGATCCACAAAATATACTCACTTCTAAGATTATATAACCCCAAAAGATACTTTTTATATAAAAAATTAACACTTCGTAATTTTTTTAAAAAAATTACCCTTCATTAGTGTCATTAATATACTGCTTAAGTGATATTAATTCATTTTTCGGCACATCTAATATCTGAAAATTATTATCTATAAATACATCTCGGAACTGCTCAAATGAAATATTTAAATGATCTAATCATTAAATACTTGTAAATGGTGGGATAATTAATAAAACCATATGATAAAACTAAAAATATATATTATAAATAAAATTTTATAAATATTTGAGTTGATGTATAATACTTTTTGAACATCAATTGATGATATACCAAATAATGAAAACACTTTGAAGTGTTCTGAACTCTGTATAGTTGAACAAAATTCATGGGTATTTGATACTTATTCCTAATAGTGATCTTGTTATGTTCTCGATAATTAATGTAGAGTCTCATTGATGCTTATTTATTCGTTATAAAAACAAAATTTTATCCATTTTTCATTCACATAAAAGAATTAATATTGTTTCCATATTATTTTAGAGTTACCTATTACATTCTTATAACTCAATCAATTCTATTCTATATATTGTCATTGAAATATGTTTTTCACCACGTAAGGTCTATATTGAAAACTTAGATTCATGATTTAATAAATGATTACGGAACTCTTCAAGAAAGACATCAAAAAAATCCTGAACAGTATGAGTATATTCGAGGATTATTTTCTACTAAACCATAAGAAAACATCCATTATGAATAGGAATGAAGACCTATTTAATGTGTATGATATCCTTTAAAATTACATATATATCATCATGATAATATATTATCATGGTTTAGTTTTGAATATGAAACATGGCTTCACTTCCTCTTAAATATATTTGGGGTACATTTAATGATATCCAATGGCAGATTAAGATAAAATCAAAATCGAATAGTGTGAAAAATAACATTTATAGGAAGAGCAATCCTAGAAATTTCAATTAGATAAGAAGAATTAATGTGATAAGTGATTATAGTACCACCTGCGGTTTTTAATGTGAATTCAACAGCGAATTATTTTTGTGGAATTTTGATACACTGAGAAAATTCAACAAATATAAAAGATTGTCTATATCTAGAATCAAATAAGGGATCAGAATTATTATAGTGGATATTAAATTTACCTTTCAACAATTTATTATTCACATTATCATTGGTGATCTCATGGTATATCACAATGTCATTATGTATTTGTGATTTTATATATTGATCATCATCTTTAACCTTTAGACTAGAACACTAATTAGTTTAATTACAATTCTCCTTGAATTTGATAAATTGTGGTTTGGATGGTGTATTATTTTGATTTTTCTATCTATTTATATCATTTTATAGCATATTATTCCAATAAATTCAGTTTTAGATTTTCTAATGACCTTGATTTCGACACAAAAATATGTTTACTTGTTCGGATAAGAAAATTCCCCACATTTTTTCTTATACACATAGACTGTGAAGGACGTATCATCTTACCCCCTATAGATTTTTAAATATACTTTGAATTACACCATTATTTTATATTCAAAACCATTATTTTATAGGTAAATCCAATTACCATTTCCACCATGATATCACATCAATTTATTTCTTCATAGGTCTTGAATTCTCTTATATATAACTCCATTCGGAGACAATGTTTTATTACACTCAAAAATCAGTCAACCTTAATTTTATGTTTCATGAAAATACCAAAATAATATCTTGAAAGATTTGTAAAATTATCCTCATATGAAAAAATGGATTCATTATCCTTTTACTTTAGATATTGGAATTTAATATCCATTTCTATAAGGAATTCACACATTGAGAAATAATATCATACATTCCTCCAACTCCATTGAGTCAAATTCATCTCATTGAAGTCATGTACATTTTTTTGTCAATGTCTTCTCCTCAGTCATTATGAAGTCATAGAGGGTGTCCTCAAGAATTCTCAGTGATTGAGAAATTGCATTGCCTAGTCTCTCCTATTTTGACTTTCTCCTTTTTGTGGATCTGTTTTTGTTTTTTTGGTTCTGATAACGTCATTTTACAATTCTCCTATACTCTTTTGGCCTTACCCTTTGCACAGACCCCCATTTTAGTCTAGGTTTATGGTTTCTCTGAAAAATTGGGATGGTGTTACTAGATTTGATGATGTTGTTTTCATTCTTGGAGGATCTTGAATTTGGATCTCTCTTAGCCATAATCGTCTGTGAAATGGTGGTTTCTGTTGGACAAGCTGCATTATCTTGTATTATTTTTGTGGTTCTGGAATGTGTTTTCAATTGTGGATCCCCTTGGAAATGTTCTCTTAGTTTGTTTAACTTGTTAAGTTCTCACATTAACAAAAAGTGTTTTTAAATATCTAAAAAATTAATTTTCAGTCTGTAACTAGTGGATCAGCCGACCCACTGAGTGACGATGCATGTTTCTTAATGATAACCTCAATTTAATTTTGTCCCCACTATTTATTATTTTAAATATCATTATTATTCAAAGACTAAAATAATTTTTAAACCATTGATGAAATATTGTTCATTCCATATCCAACAACATTTTATTTACTTGGAAGACAATCATTGAATTTTTCCTATTTATCATTAACATTATTTCTCTAGGTTCCATCCATTGACTAAAATAAAAAAGAATAGTGTGAGAAACAATAATCATAGTACGAAACCCGAAAATCATGGATAATCATTTATCGGATTCCTAAATTAGGAAACCATATTTTTATAATACCACACCTCGTGTTTAACCTCAGTCAACCATGGTCATAATCTGTTTAATCCTTTATAATTGTTTTCGATTAAAATGTGAACTATCCCATTATAATTTATGAGGAGTGCCTAACTGGGTGAGTAATAAGGGAATTACCACTAATAATATGAATGATGGATGAAATATCCCACATTAATTTTTTTATGTATATTACCCATAGATAAATATGTGCCATAACCATGTCAACATTTCTCTCTATTAAAGGATATTTCTCTAGTAAAACAACACACTTTTGTTTACCATTACATTTGATGTTTTCATATACATATGATTATGCTAAGGGTTCTCACTAAATTTCCTTAAATATAATTTTCAAATTTATATAATCACTTCCAAAATATGAACTATATAAAATCATACTTTTCATACAGAAATATGTCTGTTAATTAGACGAATATTCAATACATAAATTTATGAATCGTGATATAATCTTATTGGTCTCCTATATTTAGAAACATGGATATATAAAAACTAATTCATAAGATAACAACATAATCTACCTCAAAGTTATCCATATCTAGAACCCTTCTTAATAATAGCACCCATAAAAAGATTTCATTATATCTTATGTAAATAAATCCAAAGAAAGGGTGAGCTATGATTCTCAATAAGGCTAAATAATGGAGATACTAACAAGTGCAAAAAACATGGGTATATGGGTAATATAACATGATCATAATATTTTAAAAACATCCCATATATATCTTATAACATAATCTAGATTCAATTCATAAAGCACGGTAGTTGATTAGACATAGATCATAAAAGAATCAAAGAACACGAGTCGTGATAAAATAACATTAGCATAATGAATAAGTATATTACATACACATAAGCATATAATATAATTTCCCTAGTATTCAAGGATCAGTTCCTATATTATCATAGTAGGTAGGGTTCACTCCCCAAATAATCTGTTTAGTCATTGTTACTCCCAAGAATATAATAGTAGATAGAGTCCCTTACTGGATGGAGTTCACTCCTCATTATAAACTATATTATCTCATGAGTTATCAATCCTTTCCAAATGTATTGGTGGGGCATAGAGTTTTAGTCCACCTTTCAAATAAATTAATTTATAGATATATTTTCCAAAATATTATAGAACATGCATCATAGCATAACTATTAAAAATGAAATGGTTTTAAGAAACATTTCATTTTTTCATCTTATCATAACATGTGTAAATGAAACATGTTTTATAACATCATTAATTAGTGGAAATGAAATGGCATTCAAAGAATCATCTTGAAATCATCATCATAAGCCACTAAAAGAATGAAATTGGATGGTATCACTGGATAAAATTCACTCTTTTGAATAAATAACATTATTAGAGAATATCATAGATTACAATTCATTCAATTGATCACAATAACATTTTTTGTGGAAAAATGTTTTTTCTGGGAAATTAATTTTCTAAAATCTACAAATTTAACACAAATTATGGAATTATTTTATTTAAATTCATCATTATAATCAACTAAAACACGTTTAAAATCCAAGAGTGTTATTAATGGTAGTAAATTCATTTTGAGCCATGTACATTAAAATAATGATTAATTTCTCATTTTTAAGAAAAATTAAAAATTTACCTTGTTATGAAAATGGAATAAAACTTCCATTTGAACAATTTTATAAAAATTAAAACATGGGTAAAATTAATTTAAAATATCTTATATTAATTTTATATCATTCATTAAAATATTAAAGCTAAAAAATTGATATCAATAAGGATTTTTCAATGAAGAATAAAATAAAGGTAATTTTCTTTAAAAAAATCTTCAATACCTTTAGTTATTAAAGAAATAAACAAGAATAATAAGAAAAATAATAAATATAAATAACCAATGTATAAGAAAAATCAAGAAAATATTTATAGGTATATCATAAAATTTCATAATCATAAACATAATTATAAGTAATCATAATGAATAATGAGATAGTAACATAAAAACCTTACCATAAATTTGAATTAATTAAAAAATTATCAATACTCTTATAATACAAAATTAAATTTACTAAAATTATACAAAAGAGTAATTTAAATACATAAAATATCATATATGATCGACTAATATCATTTCAACCCCAATTTAATAATTATCCCTTACTACAATCATTGTTTCATGAAGTTAGTTGTTTTATTTCTCATGAAAATTTCAGTTTATTAGTTCATGTCCTTGATCATTGATCACAGTTAATTAATACCAATTATTTTAATTATGATATAAATATAATATTCTTGGACATGAAAAAATGGGGTCCCAACTATGACTACTTCCAACCCGCCTCCAATATGCAAGGGCTGGGGACTTGCGCCGAAAAGGAATATCACCCATATATGAGGTCAAAGCCTAATGTACCTATATAGATAAAAAAATATTTAAACCAATAAAATGATAAAATTTAAAATAACCAGTAATGAATGAATGCATACATCTAAATCTCACCATCAGAGTTTGAAAACATGTACTAGAAAGAAAATGTTCCATGTACAATCCCACATCAATGAAATTGAAAATAATTCCAATGTGAAAGTATAGAAGGAGAAAAATATCAAGGTATATATAGGAACATGAATTACTCTATCTGGATAACTATGCTATTCCTGGCCCTAGTCCATCTAGTAATCTATCAAAGGCTTGGTCATCTATATAATACATGAGGCATGTGGGTAAATACCATGTTGGAGTGAGTGCAACAGTACACATTCCAACACAAAAAATGTAATGCCTCGACTCCAGTTACCCAAAGTCGATGCATTATTTTAATACATTGGCATGATTACAATGAATCATGTCCCGAAGGACCGATCAGTTTAGAAGTCTTGGAAAATAGATTACATACATGAATGTTACATTACATACAAAACAACATGAATAATCCTTTATGAATGCCATTATTCCCTTGGATTAACCCTTCATATCAATCACAATACACTTCATGGAATCCTGGGAAAATAAAACATAGAAAGGGGTGAGCTCAAACGCTTAGTAAGGGTAATCAATACAGCGGAAACTATCAAAAATAAGCATAAACATTTAAGGCAATGTATAAAACTAAAACAAAAGCCTTTTAAACATGATCTTCAGAATAATATGGAATAAATAAAATTAAATAATTCCATTTAATTATTCACATGGATATTCTACTAATTGAATAATCACATGCAATATAAATTACCACTTTCATAACGATGGAATGCAAAATGTCGAACTTTAATTTCTGTGTCTATGCCTTGTGCCAAGACCTAAGGGATAACTGTAACCAGAACCCAACTTGGAGAGCCTCTATAACTGGACTCTAACCCGGAGTTCCTCTAATAATCGGACACCAACCCGGAGTTCCTATAATAACCGGACACCAACCCGGAGTGCCTCTAATAACCAGACACGAACCCGGAGTGCCTCTAATAACCGAACACCAACCCGGATTGCCTCTAATAACCGGACACCAACCCGGAGGGTCTGCTGTAACTGGACCCCAACCTGGAGGGCTTACTTTTACGGGTCCCCAACCCGGAACATACTAGTCCAACACATTCATCTTAAGAAGAGGATGAAATATAACTTAAACATTCATATTAAAACTTGCATACGATATGGAAAACATTAATCATAAGCCATTAATGGAATACAAATAACTCATCTATATTAAAACATATCAAAAAACCATAAATACAATATGGATTATTTGTATCATAATAAATCAACTTCAAAAAAATGTAAAATTTATCAAAGGATGTTGACGTAGATGAAATCAAAACTATTTGAGAAAAATATCTCTTTTTTTGAAATCATTTAAAAGTCACATAATTATAAAAGAAAACATTTGCATTGAAAATATTCTTATAATCTTTTAAGGGAATCTTTAACGATTTTATAATGGCGGAAAATAGACACACCTTCCGTATAAGTTAAAAAAATACATTCTTACATTAATTCTGTCAAAAAGGTTAAAAAGGACCTTGTTTGGAAAACGGTGGAACGATCCCTTTATAAAATTCATATAAAAAGTAAAACAAGCGTATAAATGACATTAACCCATATTATGTAAAATATTAAGAATGTTTTGAAATACATTTTTATGAAACATGGATGTGGATGATAAATATTTCCTATTTGATACTGACACATAAACAATCTCAGTTAATAATGAGATTGAGGAATTAGCCCTTACCAGTTTGGTAACTTACAAAACATACACCCCATGAAATAGGTATCATACAATGAATATGTAAATACACATAAATTAAATTTTATTACACAAAGAATACAATTATGGGCAGTAAAAACACCACACAAAAGGTAATAGTGGCAATATGGCATGAATCTCACGGGAATAAGGAGTGAGATGAAAACCACTTACCTTGTACTTTCCTTTTGTCGAGGGTACGTTTATCCTCCTATATAAAGACTATAGAATGTTATTAATTTATAAAAGAACCATATTAATATTTATGATATCATAAATTATTCATTTATGACTTTATACTACCCATTTAATAATAATTTCCATGTTATATTAATATTTCGGGTAATAATCGCTTTTTTTATCATACGTGTTTTAACTTGTTACTCTTGATTGTACCACTTAGATCATGATTTAAATAATTACATAATATAAAACACGATTTATTTATCATATATATTAGAATATAAAAATTTATAATAGACGTATATATGAAATGGAAAACACCGTTTATGGAGACGGTAGTCCGTACGTATGCATAAACACTGTTTCCTTTTTCATATAGTATTGAACGAAAGTAAGTGAATAAGATATATGTAAGTACATAAATAATTATATATATATATAAATATTTCCAGTAGCATTATTATTACATATATTACATACTTATTAGTACTATATATTTTTATAATCATGGATTAATGGTGAACTTGGAAATGAATCTCATCGCGTTCGTGGAGACGGTAGTTCGTGCGTACGCACGGGCGACAATATCGTTATTTTGATATTAAAATAATATATAATTGGATGGTATATAATATATACAGAACCATTATAATGTTATATTTATTATTTACATGAATTACACATCATTATTATACCCATCTAAATAATAATGTTTTGAATAACAATTACACAACGACGTGGAGACGGTAAGCCGTACGTACGCACGTATGGTGACATGTCATTCAAAGGATGGATAGAATACTGAATATGGTTGTATAATATTTATAATAACATCATAGTATATATAAGATAATGGATTTATTATTTTACAATGGTAATAAAAAAGAAAGAAGAAGTTGAAGAATAAAAGAACTTCAAAAAGGGTGGTGAAAACATTACCTCTTCTTCGAGTTCTTCCTTTTGATTTGATCAAAACGGATCCTTAGGTTGGAATTATGATCAAACTAAGGCCTCTAGGTTGAATTGAGGGAATTTGAGAGAGTATTTGGGTAGGTTTTGGCCAAACCAAATGGCTTTGAAGGTGTGATGAATTACATAGAAGTGGTGTTCTTTTATAAGGGGGAGGAGGGGCTCTTTAGGAAAACTTAAAGTATTATTTTATAATAAAATCATATTCAGTTTCTAATGCCTCCAAAGTGTATTATTAAAAGTATAAGGTAGGTATGGGTCGAAATCCTTTTAAACAATAGATTTTAGACATGTTTGGTTCATTATTTTAACCTTATCTTTTAGTTTTAACTCTTAGTTAATTAGATTGACATTTACCATGTCAATTTGTATTTTTATATTATATAGTTAATAAACATACTATATACAACCAAGAGACCCCCCAAGTGGTCCATTAATGATAAAACTATCATGATATAAGTACTTTTACTAAACTTTATATTTTTAGGAATAGAATATCAACTAATAATGTAATATTCGTTTTAAAAACACTTTTATGTCAATTTTTACACTTTTGGGTATTTTGTTTTTGATAAATTTGTAATAAAATTATTACTTCGAAACAAATTCAAATAACCAGTACTAGTAAGTCATATTAACCTAAAAATTAGTGGGATTCATAAAATGTTTCAAATTACCTTTATTTATATATTTATAATATCAATTTTTTGATTCTTTCATTAATAAGGAAAATACTACATCATTATTGTGTCATAAATAAATTTAATTATTAAATGTCTAAAAATTATAAATAAAATACCATTATGTAGGAAAGATTTTTATAATTATAAATAATATTTTTAGTCGAAAATATAACATATATAACCCAATCTAAAAAATTTTTTGCTAATGGATATATGCTCAGGTCATTTTTGTATTTACTTTAACTTAATTAATATAAAGTGTCCCTATCACCTGCAAGTGGCTCCATGGGGTCCTAAAATCAACCCGAAGATTCCCATGGTCGTACATGTATCCACAAATAATATTAGGAAACATTTTAGGGTAATTTATTATTATTATAATATTATTATTTACCCTTATTTATCGGATTTACCCTTTAACCATGGTAAATAAAATATTTACCGAAGTAATTATTCAAAATGTCTAAAAATAAAAGTTACCTATTTAAACAATTTGGAAATCCTGATTCTAAATATGTAATCCATTTTTCTGAATTCAATACACATAAGTGGCAGAAATTAATTTAAAATTAATTCCCGTTGTCAAAACAAAAAGCGCTTTTTAAGAAATAATAACTATCAAAATATTGGCACTTGTTTATGTCCGGTTTAAATGTGAAATTATGTCCAATGACCAAAATTGTATTAAATGGTAAAAATATATTCTAATTATACTTTAAGCCCACTAAAAGTCATAATTTATCACTATTAATTATTTTGATTAAAAATGTTTTTTAAAATTAAAATTTAGTAATTTTCACTATTCAGCAAAAATATAAAATTTATCTGAAAAGTACCTAAATTTTACCCTAGGATAATTTTGATATTAGGAATACAAAATTTAAGTCCATTTTGAAAGATAAAATTTATAAAATTTTAAAAAGTGGTTATTACTATTAATAACGGCTTTTTTGATTAGTTGTGGTGTGTGTTAGAACTCGAAGTTGCGTACAACACACGCTACTGTATTATTCAAAGGGAAGCGTACCATGGAAGCTTGGGGTGTTACATTCTCCCCTCCTTCAATAAATTGTGTCCTCAAAATTTATGCTCGGTATTGGAATCTTGGGGTTGACATTTCAAAATATTTTAGTTGAAATCCCACATCGAAAAATATATCAATTAGGCCTCTATTTAAAATAAAGAGAGGTAAATATGAAGGTAACTGAAAATAACACATACTATGGTTCCATGTAAGAAAATATGGATACAGAAGAGAAATTTAACCATAAATATATGATAGAGAGTGTTAGAGAACATGGATATGAAAAGACAACAATCACACAGCCATAAATTTGTGATGATCTAAGGCACCATCTAGGACAACATTTTTGTTCTAAGTTCCTTTTATTAATGTTGAGGAATTTATTTATGAGATTGGATAAGATCATAAGGAGATATACTTACTTCATAATTAGATTTTTATAAATTAATAAATTTCTACCACAAACTCATCTTTCACCCCAAAACATAATACAACTCAAAAATACTCTATTTATCTTAATCGTATAGGGTTCAAAATATAATGAATTTATAATTCAAATATCAGACCCTTTAAAAATAGAAACTACATTATACCATCCAGAAACTTCACGTAGTCCAGTGGTAGGCGATAAATCCCAATTTCACTATGGTTGTGGGTTCAATTCCGGCAGCTTTGTCCGACGTGACGGGTTGTCACACGGTCTGCGTGTTGTCCTTTTATAAAAATCCAAAATACCCTTTCAAACACAATCAATCCAACCTTTAGAATTATCCAAAATACTACTATCCAAAATCACAGTCTAAAATTTATAAGGAATTTAAACACAATGAAGATCCTTTTTTCCATGTAATAACATGTGAACACCTTCACCATGTATTATTTTAAAACATGGTAACATCCTGAATTACCATAAAACCTTTTTTATTACACTAATGTTCCCTTATTATTTATAGAATAATGGATATATTCCTTCTATCCAAAAATGTTTAAACTCCAATGATGAAAAATCACTAATCAGTATCAAGGTAGTCAAGAATATCCAATATAATTTATCCAAATCAATATTGTATTATTACAAAATCACTACCTCGGTATTAGAACCATATTATGGTTTATCTTTCTCTCAGCCGTATATTTTCCCAAAATTTAACCTGCTATTGGGTCACTTTTATTGGTTCCACACAATCTCATGTCCATAATAAAATAGTACTGCAGTACAATACTTATATACTCAATAATTACTATAACTAGTACATTGTTGTTACAACACTCAAATGAAATAAACCTATAATAACTACATAAGAACACTAGTCATTATTCTTCATCTGAGGTAGTATCATAACTTGATTATTATCCAATAGCATCATTTGGGGCATAATCTGATGATTTTGACATTGGTTCACGTAGTGTCCCAACTCCTTTCAGATGAAGCATTGTACATTTGAAACCTTTATCTTACACTTTCAGTCACGTACTTGGTGTCCTTTTTCTCCACACTTATAACATACTCCCATTCCCTTCAAGAATTTTCCAATGTGATTCTTTCCACAGTTATCACATATGCGAAAATCCTTCATTACTATCTTCACTTTATCTGTCCTTCTCTCTACTATACTTTTCTTCTCTGGCTTCCCTTCAAAGCCATAGGTCTCCGAGAATTCTTAACTTGTCTTATCAACACATGATGATATTTCTTTATATGATGATAATACGTGGGAGACTATTTCCCTTCTAAATTCTAGCTTAGGACAATGAAATATATGATCCTTCTTACTCTTTGGTTCATGTGTATTGCTAAAGTTCTCATTCCTTCTACTGAGTGCCATTTCTAAACAATGGAATACATGATATTAGTTTACGAATAGGTATACCTAATCTTGAACATGTAAAACACTTAACATAAATTAAATAGTTTATGTATATAATCCATAATCATAAAAATGTTTCCTTTGAGTAAGTATATAATCATAATCTCTTCATAATGGTTTGTAAAGAAAGTTAGAATTATCCTAAGAATACCCCCTGGGAGTGTCTTAACCAATAGTGAAGCAAGGCCTGTTGTCGTGCGCTAGTTCTCGTTTGACTCTAGCTCAAAGCAGTGTTTTTGGGTTTTACCCCTCGTTACATCTGTGCCAGAGCCGCCTCTACCTGCTCGTATCTAGACAGAGATGTATTGCTCGGAAAACTCAAAAAATCTCTACAATACCAAAATTATATAAATTTATTCTATACTAATCCTCAAAGTCCATCTTAGGTCTATGTGATCTAATCACAGTTTATCTAAATCTAGTTTCCAAGGTTATTGCTAAACATCCTATGATACCAACTGTAACACCCCGACCCCAGTTACCCAAAGTCGGTGCATTATTTTAATACATTGGCATGATTACAATGAATCAAGTCCTGAAGGACCGATCGGTTTAGCCGTCTTGGAAAATAGATTACATACATGAATGCTACATTACATACAAAACAACATAAATAATCCTTTATGAATGCCATTATTCGCTTGTCTTAACCCTAAATATCAATCACAATACACTTCTTGGAATCCTGGGAAAATAAAACATAGAAAGGGGTGAGCTCAAATGCTTAGTAAGGGTATGAAATACAGTGGAAACAATAAAAAATAAGCATAAACATTTAAGGCAATATATAAAACTAAAACAAAAGCCTTTTAAACTTGAACTTCATCATAATATGGAATAAAAAAAATTAAATAATACCATTTAATTATTCAGATGGATATTCTACTAATCGAATAATAACATGCAATATCAATAACCACTTTCATAATGATGGAATGCATAATGTCGAACTTTAATTTCTGTGTCAAGGCCTTGTGCCAAGAACTAAGGGATAACTATAACCGGAACCCAACACAGAGAGCCTCTGTAACCGGACTCCAACTCGGAGTGCCTCTAATAACCGGACACCAACTCGGTGTGCCTCTAATAGTCGGACACCAACCCAGAGTGCCTATAATAACCAGACACCAACCCAGAGTGCCTCTAATAACCGGATACCAACCAGGAGGGCCTCTAATAACCAGACACCAACCCGTAGGGTCTGTTGTAACCGGAACCCAATGCGGAGGGATTACTTTTACCGGTCCCCAACCCGGAACATACTTGTCCAACACATTCATCTTAAGAAGAGGATGAAATATAACATAAATATTCGTATTAAAACTTCCATACGAAATGCCAAAAAATTAATCATAGGCCAATAATGGCATAAAAATAACTCATCCATAGTCAAACATATCACAAAACCTTAAATACAATATGGATGATTTGTATCATAATAAATCAACTTCAAACAAGTGTAACATTTATCAAAGGATGTTGACATAGATGAAATCAAAACTATTTGAGAGAAATATCTCTTTTTTTGAAATCATTTAAAAGTCACATAATTATAAAAGAAAACATTTACTTTGAAAATATTCTTATAAGCTTGTAAGGGAATCTTTAAAGATTTTATAATGGTGGAAAATAGCCTCACCCACTGTATAAGTTAAAAAAAAGACATTCTTACCTTAATTCTGTCAAAAAGGTTAAAAAGGACATTGTTTGGAATACGAAAGAAATATTCCTTTATAAAATTCTTATTAAAATTCAAACAAGGGTATAAAAGACTTTAAACCATACTTTGTAAAATATTAAGAATGTTTTGAAATACATTTTTAAGAAACGTGGATGTGGATGATAAAGATGTCCTAGTAGATACTTACACATAAACAAGAAATAGATTGATCAAGGGATGGCATCGTATTCGAGAGGGGTGATTCCTCATGCGGGAGAAAACCCTAAATGTGCAGAAGTACGAACGGATGCCAGATCATTGGCGGATGTGGTTGTAGTTCGAACACAGAATGTTGAATCGAAGGATTTCGAGAAGATTTCTCCAAAACTCTTTAAGCATCGTGGTCTCACAGCTATATATTTCTCAAAGGATGAGGTAAATCTTCTTGCCTCCAATTTACGATTTTCCCTTGTTGGGAACTTTTCCAGAAATCGCCCCTCGCTTCTGTTCCTTCGCAAAACCCTTCAAAGGATAGGATTCTCTGACTTCCTTATCGGTCTTCTCAATTCATCCAATGTCGTATTTCGCTTATCTTTGGAAGATGATTATTATAGATTTTGGATGTGTGTCTTCTGGTCTTTCGAAAGATCTCATATGGAGGTTTTTAAGTGGTCTCAAGATTTTGAAAATGGCATTGAACCTCCCATTGTACCGATTTGGATTGGTTTCCCTAATCTGCCTCTCCACTTCTTCATACAGAATTCCCTGTCTTCAATCGTCAGTTTGTTTGGTACCCAAATCAAATTTGACAGAGCTACCTTGAACTTATCTAGACCTTCAGTTGCTAGGATTTGCACTGAAGTTGATATTTCGAGCGAATTGCCTTCTTGTTTCTGGATCCAGAATGGTGATCATGGTTTTATTCGGGAGGTGGTTTTTGAAAATGTCCCTAGCTTTTGCAAGGAATGCTTTAAAATTGGTCATCTTACTAAAGAATGTGATAAATGTAAGGAACCAGCCCCTAGGGTTAAGTCATTTTGGTTCCAAATGGTAATATCAAAAAAGAATTCCAATGATTCTCCAACTAAACCTGGTGACATCTTGGACTCCTCACGTCAAAGTGATGTTCCTTGTTCTTCCAAGGAACTATCATCCTCTAAATCTCCTGATAATCATATTAATGATTATATTAATGTTGTTATGGATACTACTGAGAATTTTGTTGCTTCTAAAGAGGTTCCCTCTATGGAAGAGGGAGGGAATCTCTTAGACTCCTCTAAGACTACTCTGGATCTTGCACTTGCTTTATATACAGAACAGGAGGATCACATCAATGAGACATGTGGCCCGATTGAGGATGATTGCATTGAGGATGATATTCAGTCTCATCAGATTGAGGAAGAGTACCTGAGGTCAATGGCTAAGAAGGGTAATAAGCCCATGGTTGATACAGATGGATTTATCACGTAAAATCCTAAGAAAACTAGAAAAATGAGGGACTATTCACAGTTACAGAGAACTATGGAGACACGCTCATTTAGTGTCTCCAAATATAATGTTGAACCTGTTCAAAACTTAGTAGCTGACAACTAAAATGATGAATCCCTGAAATGCTTGGAAGAGAAGCAGATTGAACCATTTCTATCTGAACTAGAGAAATATAACATGGAAACATTTCATGTGTATAGAGATTCCTATTAGCTTTCTAAGAAGGACGAAATCAGTGATGAAGTTTCAGCTTGGATGGAGGAGAAGGATGAAATTGTACATAAGAAATATCTTCTTCATCAGATTTCCGCTGACACATATCTTGATATTAAAAAACGGATGTTCATAAGAATGGTTGATGAATAAAAAAAGTATCACAAATTTATATTTAGGGATATTCCTTGGGCTTAATCCTTATGAATTTTCTTGCTTCTACATTGCTCCTCATTCTGAGTTATGTTAATATTGGATTTATTGACTAGATAAGCATGTTATAGGCCTGTGTGGTCGACCTCTTTGAATCAGTGAAACAAAATGGGCTTTCTACTGGTTGTTGGAGATTTCTATCTCATGTACTTGTGATGCTGCTACATGTATGACTGTCCTGACTTCCTGATATGAGATATCTGTTAATATTTCTTTGATTTTAGCTTTCTTGGAGTGTTGTTAACTCAATGAAATGTTGTCATACTGCCTCTTGATGTCATTTTTGTGGTCAGGACTCTTCTCTCACATGATTGAAGCATTTCAGGACCTGATTTGACTGGTTATATGGATTTTTCTTGATCTGTTTTTATACATTGTATACTATATTCTTTCCAGCATACTGGCTGGAAACCGATTGAATGGATTTCTATTTGTACCGTAATGAATGCTGTTGTCTAGTCCTGAAGAATGCTTCTTGTACAAATCTCTGATGGATTATTCCCTCCTCATGGCTAGCCATATTTTACACCACCTTTAATGCTATTTGAGGATGTCTTTCAGGCCATAGGTGCACAGTGGCAATATCTGACTGGAGCATTATTTTCAGTAATCCAATGCTAGTATGGAGGATCCTTGATGGAAGGTTCTACACTCTGGGAATCTCTTGTTGGCTTTTTGCATTGGTAGCTTGGATACTAATGCATCCATTTCTTTGTATCCTGGATACTTCCTTG
Source organism: Viscum album (assembly GCA_963277665.1). Classification (NCBI taxonomy): domain Eukaryota; kingdom Viridiplantae; phylum Streptophyta; class Magnoliopsida; order Santalales; family Viscaceae; genus Viscum; species Viscum album. The sequence continues at coordinate 1,108,262,059 of OY728140.1, forward strand.
CTGGTGAAAGTTCATTGCACCTCGTACTTATACTATAACTCTTTTGATTTTAATAAATTCCTCTTGGGGCATGAACTGGGAAACCAGTTCATGTCACCAATTTTCTAAAAAAAACACATAAACAATCTCAGATAAATATGAGATTGAGGAATTAGCCCTTACCAATTTGGTAAGATACAAAACATACACCCCATGACAGAGGTATCATAAAATGAATATGTCAATACACATAAATTAAATTTTATTACAAAAATAATACAATTATGGGTAGTACATACACCACATAAATGGTAATAGTGGAAATGTGGCATTAATCTCAGGGGAATAAGGAGTGAGATGAAAACTCCTTACCTTGCACTTTCCTTTAGTCAAGGGTACATTTTACCTCATGTATGAAAACTATTGTATGTTATTAAATTATACCAGAACCATATTAATATCTATGATATCTTACAGTACTCATTTATGACTTTATACTACCCATTTAATAATAATTTCCATGTTATATTAATATTTTGGGTAATAATCACTTTCTTTATTGTACATGTTTTGACTTGTTACTCTTGATTGTATCACTTAGATCATGATTTAAATACTTCAAGAATATAAAACATGATTTATTTATCATATATATTAGAATATTAAAATTTATAATAGATGTATATATGAAATGGAAAACACCGTTTATGGAGACAGTAGTCCAAACGTACGCATAAACGTTGTTTCCTTTTTCATGTAGTATTGAACGGAAGTAAGTGAATAAGATATATGTAAGTACATAAATAATTATATATATAAATATATATATATCCAGTAGCATTATTATGTCATATATTATATACTTATTAGTAATATATATTTTTATAAACGCCGATGAATGATAAACTTGGTAATGAATCTCATCGCGTTTGTGGAGACTGTAGTCCGTACGTACGTACGAGCAACAATAACATTATTTTGATATTAAAATAATATATAATTTGATTTTATACAATATATATAGAATCATTATCATTTTATAATTATTATTTATATGAATTAAACATCATTATTATACCCATCCAAATAATAATGTTTTGAATAACAATTACACAACGACGTAGAGATGGTAAGCCGTACGTAGGCATGTATGGTGACATGTCATTCAAAGGATGGATAGAATACTTAACATGGTTGTACCATATTTATAATAACATCACATTATATAGAAGATACTGGAGTTATTTTTTTAGAATGGGAATAACAAAGAAAGAAGAAGTTGATGAATAAAATAGCTTGAAAACCGGTGGTGAAAACATTACCTCTTCTTCAGGTTCTTCTTTTTGATTTGATCAAAAGGGATCCTTAGGTTCGCTTTCTGAAAAAAAAATAAGGCCTCTAGGTTGAAGTGAGGGAATTTGAGAGAGTATTTGGGTTGGGTTTGGCCAATCCAAAAGGCTTTGAAAGTGTGAATAATTGGATAGAAGTGGTGTCCTTTTATAAGGGGGAGGAGGGGCTCTTTAGGAAAACTTAATGTATTATTTTATAATAAAATCATATTCGGTTTATAATGGCTCCAAAGTGTATTATTCAAATTATAAGGTGGGGATGGGTTTTAATCATTTCAACCAACAAATTTTAGACAGGTTTGGTTCATTATATTATCCTTATCTTTTAGTTTAACTCATAGTTAATTAGATTTACATTTACTATGTCACTTTGTATTTTTATATTATATAGTTAATAAACATACTATATACATCCAAGAGACCCCAAAGTTGTCCATTAATGATACACCTATCATGATATAAGTATTTTGGCCAACCCTTTTATTTTTAGGAATAGAATATCAATTAATAATATAATATTCATTTTAAAAACTCTTTTATGTAAATTTTGACAATATTGGGTATTTTGTTTTTGATAAATTAATAATAGCATTATTACTTCAAACCAAATTCATATAACTAGTACTAATATGTCATATTAACATATAAAATTAGTGGAATCCATAAAAAGTTCCAAATTACATTTATTTTTATATTTATAATATCAATTATTTGATTCATTCATTAATAAGGAAAATACTACATCATTATTGTGTCATAAATAAACTTAATTATTAAATGTCTAAAAATTATAAATAAAATACGATTATGTTGGGAAGATTTTTAGATTTCTAATTAATCATTATAGTCGAATATATAACATATATAACCCTATGTAAAAATTGTTTTTCTAAAGGATCTATGCTTATGTCATTTTTGTATTTAATTTAACTTAATTAATATAAAGTGTCCCTACACCTACAAGTGGCTCCATGGGGTCCTAAAATTGATCCTAAGATGACCATGGTTGGAAATGTTTCCACCAATAAGGTTATGACACATTTTAGGGTAATTTATTTTTATTATAATATTATTTTTTCCCGTATTTACCTGATTTACCCTTTAACCATGGTAAATAAAATATTTACCGAAATAATTATTCAAAATGTCTAAAAATAAAAGTTACCTATTTACACAATTTGGACATCCTGATTCCAAATATATAATCCATTTTTCTAAATTCAATACACATAAGTGGCAGAAATTAATTTAAAATTAATTTCCGTTTTCAAAACAAAAAGCGTGTTTTTAAGAAATAATAACTATAAAAAGATTGGCACTTGTTTATGTCCGGTTTAATTGTGAAATTATGTCCAATGACCAAAATTATAATAAATTGTAAAAATATATTCTAATTATACTTTAAAACCACTCAAAATCATAATTTATCACTATTAATTATTTCTATTAAAAAATTTGTTTTCAATTAAAATTTAGTAATTTCACTATTCATCATAATTTAAAAGTTATCCGAAAAGTACCAAAATTTGACCCTATGCTAATTTTGATATTCTGAATGCAAAAATGAATTCCATTTTGAAAGATAAAATTTATAAAATTTTAAAAATTGGGTATTACTATTCATAACACCTGGTTTGATTGGTTGAGGTGTGTGTTAGAACTCGAAGTTGCGTACAACACGCACTACTGTATTATTCAAAGAGAAGCGTATCGTAGAAGCTTGGGGTGTTACAGAAAAATCGCAAATAATATAACATAAAAAATAAAATTCATCTCATTACTGTTTTATGTATAAATAATTTATACAAATTATATCCATACTCAAAAGAGAAATAGATCCTCACGGTAATGTCACAACTGTCGTGCTAGACTAGGAATCATGCTCGATGATTCCACATACAACTAATCTAGAAGAATGCACTCCATGAGTCATGCTGAACTTATAGCGTCCATATGGGATTTCATGCTCATCATGACTCACAATATTATGTACATGATAAAAATTTTAAGAGAACAATAGACAAATGAGGTTTACACAAAAGGCCACATGGAATAACAATAACCCAATCCGGAATAATATGCTATGTTGAGGATCGATGCCCATATAGTGTTGCTCAGGAGAGTACTAATAACTATTCATAGGGAAAGTTGATGATATATGATTTAAATCGAGGCCAAATAAAAGGATTCCAATAACTTTATCCATGACATGAGTGTAACACCCCAGGATTTTAGGATATGTCTCTTTGTAAAATTTAACTTCATTGATAGCTTACATTACAGAAAACACTGATATTTAGTAAGTGATTAAATATTCTATTTTTTTTATCACCTAACCTATGAAATGGCTGGAATGAAAAAGATTAATTAAATTTAAAAAAAATATTTTACACATGTTTATAATATAAAATCATTGTTACCAATTAATTAAAAAATAAAATAAAAACAAAATGGTCATAAAAAACTATTTTATGAACAAAATTTCATTTGATCTTGAAATATTAAATATATTACTATTATTGAATTTTATTAATGAAAATTATATGTTATATATTCAATAAAATGAATTTAAATTGAAATATAAAATTTGATAAAAATAATATAAAAATAAATCCAATTTAATTCATAAATTTCTAAAATATTTAATGATGTTTTAGTGAATTTTAATGGCAAACATATTTTAAAGATAAATTTTTACACTTATATAAATTTTTTTAAATAAGAACATAATTTTTAAAAGTAAAATACCATAATTATCATAGTGGTGAATTTTTGTATTTTCCTATAAAAATTATTTTTTATTGAACTGAGAAAAAATAATTGATTATTATAAAACACTCATTTTACATATATATGTAGTATATTTATGATTTGAATAGTAAAATCACTGAACAATGTATATGTAAAATTTATTTTTACTATAAATTGAATTTATATTTATTTATTTCTTCTAAAAAGTAGAAATATTTTTTAAAAGATTAAATTATTTGTTTTTATTTTTTTGGGAAAAAATTTTATTTAAATTTTTATAATTAATATAGTAATTTAATAGAAAAATAATTTTCATAAAGAATATTCAGGAATAATTTTTTAAATTATTATAAGATAATTTCAGGAGACCTTATATAATTTTTTAAATTGTTATAAAATCAGTTATATTGTTAAAATAAGTATTTTTCAAATAAATGATGATTAAAATAAAAAACTAGATTTCATATATCTAGAAAGAGTTTTCATAAAATTGATACGATTTTTTAATTATAATAATCCTAAAAGGTTTAAGATGATATTTTTTGGATTTTTTTGAAATATTTTATAATTTAGTGAATAATGAAATACGTTAATTTTGGGTATTAAACATTTTAGCCAAATACATGAATTTTTGAGTCATGGATGATTTATGAATAAGGAAATCACCCATTTATTTGACCTCAAATGGATTACTTATTGTATTTGGTCAAAAAATCATCACTATTCATTGTCTTGAGTTGAAGTAATAAATAAATGAATTAATTAATAAAAAACCCCCTCCTCCAATAGAAATACAGCCCCTTCTCATCATAGCTCCAAATACTTGAAACATTCTTATATTAGTATCAATTCTATTCCCAACATCACTCCCAAATTTTTTTATTTATAGTATCACCATATACCATTTCCATGCCCCCTAAGGAGGATTTATATGAGGCAACACTCAATATGTAAAAACCTCTCTCTTTATCTCTCTATTTTAGTTTATTTTATATTCTTGTCCTTCCCTAACCTTCCCTATACAAAGTGACATGATAACTCCAGTATCTTTTTTAAACTATAAATTTATGATTTTAATGGTATATCAACCATCAATTCTCTTATCTTCTTCTTTTTATTATAAAAATGGAAACATCGTCTATAATGTGCTGATTTACCACCTTCATGGAGGACGAGATTCAATTTTTCTGTTACACCTTCAATGATGGTTATAACACTACTCGAATTCATGTTAATTGAAATAGGCTATTTGTAATGGGATCCCATCGCAAATAGTCTTTAGAGACGGGGCCCCGTCTTAAATAGACCGTTGCAGAAAACACTGTCGCAAATACAAGTATTTGCGACGAGCCCGTCGCAATAAAAGTTATTTGCGAAGGGAAACATCGCCATCTCAAATAAGATTCCAATTATATGTAATATATATACTTAAACATTTTCGCGACGGGCCCGTCGCAAATAATATTTGCGACCGGCTCTCATCTTGTCGCAAAAAATATATATATAACACTTTCTGTGACAGGCTCGTCGCAACAAATTATTTGTGACGGTCAATTATTATCGTCGCAAATATGTTTTAAAAAATATTTAGTTAGACTATTTGTGATGGGACCACATCGCAAAATGTCCCGTCGCAAATAATAAATTAATTTAAAAATAAAATAAAATTTAAAAAAATTATGATTAATGAAAAAATAATATTACTATTATTAAAACAATAAAAAAATAAAAAATATTAAAATTATAAATATTCACAAAAAAATACTAAAATATTAAAAATTCAATTATGAAATATTTGTACCGATATAAAAGATAGAAAATTTAAATAATTCATATTACAATGTTAAACTCAAATGTTTGTAACATAAAAAAATCAATGGGGTGTGTCGTCTTTTGGAGGAGGTGGTGGAGTTGAAGGAGCTGGTGGAGGAGACATCATCCCTAAACTATGAGTCATACAGCATATGTACTCCATCTTTTCGTGATGATGCTGCTGCCATCGACACATCTACTCCTTGTAATGTTACTCCTGCTGCAGCTGCTGCCGACACATCACTTCTTGTTGCTTCTGTAAAGTCCTTATATGCTCAGCCTGAGCTCGCAACTGCTCCTGATACTGTGAGATAGAAGATGATGCCTCTCCATGATCTCCTCTCGAGATGGACACCGACATCGCAACAGTACCATAATAAGTACCAGGAGTCAAATGAGAGCTGATTCCAACTACTCTAGCCTTCTCAATGCCATACTGAGTTACCTACATCCATGCCACCTCATCGAAATGGTGAGCACCGGTCTGCTCAGCCGTCTCGTCTTGACCCACAGCCTGTGTCTGAGAGGTTGCATCCTCATATGACTCTTTGAATTCCAATTTAAAATTAAAATTATTAAAATATTATATGTAGTTAATTTTTAAACTGGAAAAAATAATACTAACCACAATCTGACGCTGGCGATCACCTCTAATCTCTCAAGTGGCTGGATCACTATACATCTTCTGATAAACATCTAACTCTGTAATATCGGGATGCTGGACTTCCTACAGAAATATAAAATTGACTATTTATATTTAGATTTATATAAAATATTTAAAAAATATACTTACCAGATGATCTCTATGCGAACTGAATGTACGGCTACCAGCTTGATGCGTCACCTCAGGTCTCTCCCAGTTCTGTCGTCCCACTGAAGATCTCCTCTGAAATCCACCACCCAACAAGTGTAAACACAATCTATCCCAAATGTGAGATGAAATGTACTCTGGTTAGTGGGCTCTACAAGACTCATCAAAATCTTTCATCCTTGCTTTCTTAATGGTTGTCCTCAAATTGTGCAAAAAATGGTAGAAACAGTCATGCATAGATACCTGCCATGCTGTGTGGACAGCTTCGCGCATGCTATCATCGTTAAGGTTCCATAAACCCTACAAATAATTTATAATATAAAGTTGTTAATAATAAAATTTTAAAATAAATATTATTTATTTACGTACCATCCAATTTTGGATCATGTCACGTCGCATATCAATGAGAATCTGTTCCCATGTGATCCATGGATGAGAAAAATAATTGCGCAATATAGCACTCCCCTATCCAATAGCTACATGCTGAAAACTGTGAAAAAGGAATAAATAATCAAAAAATTAGTATATATATAAATAAATAAATGAAATTTAACTAAAATATACAGGTTACCATACCTCCATGTGCATGGATTGAAACCAAGATGTGTGTGTAGCTCGGGGATAGGGTCAGGAATCATCACTCGTGCAAGACCACGCCCCCTCTACGTACCTCCTAAACCACCAGTAGGCTGAGGGTCAGCTGATCCCACATACTCATCATCCAAAGGTTTCTCATCCTCCTCTAACTCACGCAAAAGATCAGAGTCCATCTGAAACACAAAATGATTGTTCTTAGCAGATAGATTAAAATAACCATTATATATAGTTATATATTAGTTGTGATTATAACCAGCATTTAATTGTGTCAATGTTCATCTTCATCCTTCTCTCCATAGTTGTCAATGTCAATATCATCATCTTCCTCCTCATCATCATCAATATCCATACGAGTTTCAGTTTCAGCATCTCTTGTCATTTCAAATTCATTTGTAACATCATTAACATCTTCATCACCATCGATCCTTAATTGTGGGGTGTCATCGTCGATATTCACGTCTCTTTGTGAATCAGATTTATTTTGATCCGTCTCTTGGAAAATTTTAATTCCTTCCACTTCAGTGGAACCACATTCAATTTGAGTAAACTAATTTTCCTGAGATTTCATTTTTATTATGCTCCTCCAATCAATCAAGTCTATTAAAGTAGCACAATACTTTGCATAATAAATTTCATGTGCCTGCTGAGCAAGTAAAAATGGTTCATTTGCTATATGAAGACTTTTATATTTAATATCGATGATTCCATGAGTCAGATGAACACACAATCCTCTCTCAGTATCCAACCATTGAAATTTAAACATTGTTATGTAATTTTTTCCTAGATAACACAACTCAATAATTTCATCCAAAATGCCATAAAATTCAACTTCAGTTTCTCTATGATGTGATCCTCTAATGAAAAATCCACTATTCATTGTTTTTTTTATTCCTCATATGCATGTGTATGAAATGGAAAACCATTAACCACATATGCATTATAATATTTAACCATTTTAGATGGTTGGTTACTCAATATACATAGTCTCTTATCAATTTTATCATCATATTGAGACACATAAGAATTTGTAAAAAAATTATCAATATAATAAATAATAAATAGAATTGATATTAAACCATCAATAATTTATGGTACCAGTTTTTGAAACCATTGAGATTTTTTTTGTGTTCTTCAAGAGCAGCTGCTGTAATTTGTGGAAGTTGTTTCTTGATATGATTATCATATAACCTAAAATAAAATAAGTTTAAATAATGTAACATATATTATAGAATAAGTGATAGAAGTACTTACAGGATAAATGATTTCATTTCTTCATAGTTGAGCAGAATGTATGTATGAGCTCTGTGATGTTCATTATCTGAAATCCATCGTTCATGAACTCCACCGAAACCAAAATATGGCTGATAAAAAACTCTTAATTGATTTTCCATTTCATCATTAACATTCCCCTCATTTCATCCCATGTGATTCTGTTTTGAGGGATATTGAGATTTAGAATAATGAGAGCAGAAAAAAGCAATTTCCTCTTGAAAATAAGCTTCAGCAATTGAGCCTTCAACTGATGATTTGTTATATATTTTCTTCTTCAATTTCTACATGCATCTCTCGAATGGTTACATCCATCGAAACTGTACTGGACTACACATTTAGATTCATGTGAAAAATGTAATATCATATGTTCCATTGAGTCAAAGAAAGGTGGTGGAAATATGTTTTTCCAGTTTACATATAATTACAGAAACATCTTCTACCAGTTTTCTTAGCACATCATATTCTATTTTCACTGCACAAATGTCTCCAAAAAAATATGATATGTCTGTTATCAAATCTCAAATCATATAATTCAACAAACCTATGAATCCAATCAGCATAATTCTTTCCATTATAACATGAAAATCATGACTTTTAATCCAGAAATATAACCATTCTTAACACATCTTCCCAAATTGGAAGCATAGCCATATGGAAGTCTCAAATCTGCTATCCACTAACAAAATAATAAGTGACTCTCTTTGGATAGTGTATAAGCTTGTTTTTGCTTCATTAACCTCTGTGATCTAAAATTTTCAAATAATTCAAGTTCTGGTCGCCTACAAATTTCGGTAAGAACTAATCATGCCTTTATAGTGTAACACCCCAAGCTTCCACGGTACGTTTCCCTTCGAATACTGCGATAGCGTGTGTTGTACGCAACCTCGAGTTCTAACACACACCACAACTAATTAAACTAGCCGTTGTGAATAGTAATACCTACTTTTTGAAATCATATATATTTTATATTTCAAAATGGACTTCATTTTTGGATTTGGAATATCGAAATTATCCTAGGGTGAAATTTTGGTACTTTTTGGATAACTTTTATATTTTGATGAATAGTGAAAATTACTAAATTTTAATTAAAAACAACTTTTTTAATCAAAATAACTAATATTGATAAATTATGAATTTGAGTGGTTTTAAAGTATATTTAGAATATATTTTTACCATTCAATTTAATGTTGGTCATTGGACATAATTTTACAATTAAACCGAACATAAACAAGTGTCAATCTTTTTATAGTTATTATCTCTTAAAAACACGCTTTTTGTTTTGACAGCAGGAATTAATTTTAAATTAATTTCTGCCACTTCTGTGTCTTGAATTTAGAAAAATGGATTCCATATTTGGAATCAGGATGTCCAAATTGTGTAAATAGGTAACTTTTATTTTTAGACATTTTGAATAATTACTGTGGTAAATATTTTATTTACCATGGTTAAGGGTAAATCCGGTAAATAAGGGTTAAAAAAATAATATTATAATAATACAAAATTACCCTAAAACGTGTCCTAACCTTATTTGTGGACACATACCCGACCATGGGCATCCTTGGGTCAATTTGGGGACCCCTTGGAGCCACTTGTATGTGGTAGGGACACATTATATTAATAAAGTTAAAATAAAAATAAAAATGGCATAAGCTTACATCTTTTAGAAGAACAATTTTTACATAGGGTTATACATGTTGGAATTTCGATTATAAATATTCATTAGAAATATAAAAAGATTTCCTACATAATGATATTTTATTTATAGTTTTTAGACATTAAATAATTTATTTTATTTATGACACAATGATGATGCAGTAATTACTATAATAGTGAAAAATTAAAATAATTGATATTATAAATACCCAAATAAATATAATATGAAACTTTTAATGAATTAAACTAATTTTATAGGATAATATGATATATTAGGATTGATTTAATTGACTTTGTTCTAAGTAATCAATCTGTTATGAGTTTCACAAAAATCAACTATTGAATAGTGTCAAAATTGACATAAAAGAGTTCTTAAAACAAATATTATATTATTAATTGATATTAAATTCCTAAAAATCTAATGTTCGGCCAGGAGACTTATATTATGATAGTTTAATCATTAATGGACCACTTGGGGGTCGCTTGGATGTATATAGTAAGTTTATTAACCATATTATATAAAAATACAAAGAGACATTGTAAAAGTGAAACTAATTAACTTAGAGTTAATACTTAAAGATAAGGTTAATATAAGTACCCAAACCTGTCTAAATTCTATTTCATGAGTTGTTTTCGACCTATCCCCACCTCAACCTTTGAATAGTCAACTTTGGAGCCATTTTAAACCGAATATGAATTTATTATAAATTAATATTTCTAGCTTTTCCAAAGGTGCCCCTCACCCCTCTTATAAAAGGGCACTCCTCCTTCCCTTTTCCTCACACCTCTCAAGCCACTTGGCTCGTCCAAAATCTGCCCAACTAAGCTCCCCACATCCCTCTCCTCCTCCTTGAAGCTTCCCCTTAGGCAGAAATCATTTCAAGAAGTCCTTTGGTTCCAACCAAAGTGAGTTACCTAGATTAAAGGTAACGATTTCTCTTAAATTATTTTCATTTATTTTGCTTCTCCAACCCCCAAACTCTTTTTATTTCCTTTCTTTTGTAACAACACCAGTATTCTCAATATACTAGGATGTTGTTATAAGAAGGATTCTAACTACACATACACACAACTCCATCTAATGGATGATGAACATAATGTTTCTGTGGATGGAAAACTAACGCCTCACGAAACGATGATTGTTCAAATACATATTACCGCCTCTCATGGTGGCCATTATGATGGAACTGTAATTAAATATGATATTAATGATATATATTTTATATATAAGCTTCTGTAATTCCATTTTATTTCATACCATTATTCGTTTCATGTTGTATATACATACGATAATTTCATTTGAGGAAGTGCGGACTACCGCCCCCTTAAAATGATATGAATCGTTCATACCACACATGGAACGTATAAAGGATGGTGTTAATGAACATAAGTAACATATATAAAATATTATATTATACTGGAATAGTAATATACCTATGTATCATTTGGATTCGATTCTTTTAAAATAAAAATTAAATGGAAGTAGCATTCGTGCGTACGTACGGACTACCGTCTCCACGAACGCGGTGAGATCCATCCTCCATCGTATCCATTCAAGTCTTATTCTCATTTTAGGGTTAAAAATAATGTTAATATCATTCTGATTATGAATAAGATTTAATCTATCCATTACAAACATGTCTTACGTAACCAAACATTTAAGAAGAACGAATCGATTATCACCTGAAACGACGATAATTCTAAGATATTATTAACAAATCAATGTTAAAAGATCATATATGATATCATATTAATATATATGATTCTTGTATAATTTAATAACAATTATTTCACCATTATACAGGAGGTTAACCTACCCCAACCAAGGAAAAGTACAAGGTAAGGGTTATTTCACAATCTCTTCATTATCTGAGGTTGTATTATACGTAATAATCTACTGGGATCTCTTTATCATCCACATCCATGTTTCTTCGAAATGTATTTCAAAACATTTTTACTATTTACATGAATATGGGTTAAAGTCATTTATACCCTTGTTTGACTTTTTATAAGAGGTTTATAAAGGAATCTTTCTGTCGTTTTCAAAATAAGGTCCTTTTTAACCTTTTCGACAGAATTGAGGTAAGAATGTTTTTTTTTAACTTATACGGCGGGTGCGGTTATTTTCCGCCGTTATAAAATCGTCGAAGCTTTCCATACAAGCTTATAAGAATATTTTCAAAGAAAATGTTTTATTTTATATGGATCTTAAATGGTTTCAAAATAAAAGGAGATACTTCTTTAAAAAGAATTTTGATTTCATCTATGTCAACATCCTTTGATGCATTTTAAGATTATTTGAAGTTGATTTATTATGATACAAAACTTCTATATTGTATTGAAGGTTTTGTGATATGTTTGACTGTGGATGTGCTATTTTTATACCATTCATAGTTTATGGTGAAATTATTGACATTTCGTATGCAAGTTTTAATACGAATGTTTATGTTATGTTTAAACCTTTTCATATGGGAATGCATTGGACTTAATAAGTGACGGGTGGAGCCCGCTATAGCTCCTCGATGCATCGGTAGGTCTCATGAGACAAACTAGTGTCTTGGCACAAGGCCTTGACAAAATCTTATTTGTAGTCTTGGCACGAGGCCTTGGCTATGTGGTTATGATAGTCTGGCATTATGCATTCCAACATTATGAAAGTGGTTATTGATTTTTGCATGTGATTATTCGATTAGTAGAATATCCATGTGAATAAGTAAATGGCATTATTTCATTTTATTTATGCCATACCATGTTGAAAGTTCATGTTTAAAAGGATTTTGTTTTAGTTATACATTGCCTTAAATGTTTATTCTTATTGATGAAAGTTTCCGCTATATTGTTATCCTTACTGGGCATTTGAGCTCACCCCTCTTCTATGTTTTATTTTTCCCAGGAAGTGAAGATGTAAGTTATGAATGACCTGCAGGGATATTATGAGGGGATTATAGTGTGGACCGTGGAAACATTATGTTGTTGTAGTAGTTTTTCACTTTGAAATGTAATGTAAAACTTTATGATTATATCTAGTGTTTCCAAGGCTACTAAACCAATCGGTCTTTCGAGATTTGATCTTTCTTGTGATCATGCCAATGTTACGAAATAATGCACCGACTCTGGGTAACTGGAGTCGGGGCGTTACAGTTGGTATCAGAGGAAGTTTAGTACAAACCTTGGAAGCTAGATTTAGATAAACTCTGATTAGAGCACGTAGAACTAAGATGAACTTTGAGGATTAGTATAGAAGAACTTCCTAGAATTTTGGTATTGTAGAGATTTTGTGAGTTTTCCGAGCAATACATCCCTGTCTGGATACGAGCAGGTAGAGGCGGCTCTGGCACAGACGTACCTAGGGGTAAAACCCGAAAACACCTCTTTGAGCTAGACTCGAACGGGAACTGGTGCACGACAACGGGCCTTGCTGCACTCTTGGTTACGACACTCCCGGGGGATATGCTTAGGATAACTCTCACTATCTTTACAAATCATTATGAAGGGTTTATGAGTATATACTTCCTCAAAGAAAACATTTTTATGATTATGGATTATATCCATAAATAGTTCAATTTATGCTAAGTGTTTTATAAGTATGGGATTATGTATTTTGATTCATAAACTGATCTAGTTTATGCCATTGTTTAGAAATGGCGCCTAGTGGAAGAAATTGAAACTGTATCAATGCACGCACTCCATGTAGGGATTTCCCTCCTGCTCAAGATAATTATAGTGGGGCTGGTGATGCAACTGGTGCTGATCAGCTAATCACCATACTGGGACAACTTACTCAGGTTATGAATAATAACCTTACCCGTATGGAGCACCCTGATCCGCAGCGTGGAGGATAAATGTTAGATCGATTCATGAGGCAACAACCACCAACGTTCAATGGGAATACAAATCCCTTAGTAGCTGAGCAATGGATATTTTCCCTAGAGAAAATATTTCAGGCTTTGGGGAGTAGTGAAAGGGAAAAAGTTATCATGGCAGTTTACCGCCTCACTAGAGATGCTGATCAATGGTGGTCATTGATTCAAAATACGAAGGAATATGATGAAGTATCAAATATGGAATGGAGGGAGTTCAAAGATCTGTTTTTAGAAAAATACTTTCCTCACGACCATCGAGCAGATATGGAAAGGCAATTTCTGAGTCTGAGACAAAAGGAGGATGATAATGTCACAAAGTATGAGGCTAACTTTACAAGGTTAGCGAGGTATGCTGGAGATTATATTCGCAACCCAAGAATTAAGGTTGATCATTTCTTTGATGGGTTAAAACCATTTCTCCGTCGAGCATTAGTCTCACAATCCTTTTCATCGTACGAAGACATTGTCTCATGTGCTATCAAGACCGAAAAGGAATTCTCTAAGTCTTATGACTTTAAAGCAAAGCAAGAGAAGAAGAGACCTGCTGATCAATCTGGGAATGGAAATAAGGGGAAGAAAGGAAAGGTTGAATATCCATCATGTGTTAAATGTGGGAAGAAACACCCCGGTACTTGCTTGAAGGGAATGGGAGTCTGTTACATGTGTGGTGAAAAAGGCCACCAAGCTCATGATTGCAAGGGGAAGAAGGAAGATACCAACGTTCAGTGCTACAATTGCAGGGAGATGGGGCATTATGCGAATGCATTCCCTAAGCGTCAGGAGAACTTACCTCAGAAAAGGCCAAGGGATCAAGGCCAGGCTTATGCTATCACTACTGCAGAGGTAGAAGCTCCAAAAGACGTGGTGGCAGGTAATTTAATGGTTTCCTCAAGTTTAGCAAATGCATTATTTGATTCTGGATCATCGCATTGTTTCATATCTTCCCAGTTTGATAAGAAAATTAGATATTTCCAATTTGATTTAATAAGGGAGTTTTCAGTTAAAACTCCTAAGGGAAGTATCATTGCAACAAAGTTTTGTGAATCAGTCCCCATTAGAGCACATAAATTTTCATTATCTGCTGATCTCATCGTCATACCTATGATTGAGTTTGATATAATCCTCGGTATGGACTGGCTTTCGGACTATGATGCGAAGATTTATTGTAAGAAGAAAGAGGTTACGATTCTTGATGATAATGATAAGGAACACCTTATTTTTAGAGCAGAATCGTCACCACCTAATTCTTATTTAGATCCACCCCCAGTAGCTCAACTAAATTCAATTATTGGGGAGGAAGAGAATGAAGTAACTATCGGTGAGGAAAGGAATGTTCAAATAGAGGATGTACCTGTTGTGAAAGAATTTGTAGATGTATTTCCAGAAGATTTACCTGGACATCCTCCAGAACGAGAAGTTGAGTTTTCCATTGATTTGATTCTTGGATCAAGGCCTATATCGAAGACCCCTTATAGAATGGCCACTGTAGAGTTAGTCGAACTAAAGAAACAACTAGAGGAATTGAGTAATAAGGGATTTATTCGCCCTAGTGTTTCTCCATGGGGAGCCCCTGTTCTTTTTGTTAAAAAGAAAGATGGATCTATGAGGTTATGTATCGACTACAGGGAGATAAATGCTATAACGATAAAGAACAAGTATCCCCTACCTCGTATTGATGATTTATTTGACCAACTGCATGGAGCTCAATACTTTTCAAAGATTGACCTTCGATCTGGATACCATCAGTTGTGTGTGAAGAAGGAAGACATTCCGAAAACAGCATTTCGAACCAGGTATTGGCATTACGAGTTTACTGTAATGCCGTTTGGATTGACTAATGCACCCTCTGTATTCATGGATCTGATGAATAGAGTTTTCAAGGAGTATCTCGATGAATTTGTGGTGGTATTTATTGATGATATTTTGGTATACTCCAAAACCTACGAAGATCATGAAAATCACTTGCGCATTATCTTGAAGACTCTGAGGAGGCATGAATTATATGGGAAGTTTAGCAAGTGTGAATTCTGGCTTCAGGAGATTTCTTTTCTTGGCCATATTGTCTCTAAAGATGGAATCTCTGTTGATCCTTCTAAGACCAAAGCAATCCAAGAATGGCCAGCACCTACGAGTATAACTGAGGTACGTAGTTTTATTGGTTTGGCAGGTTATTATCGACGTTTCGTCCAGAATTTTTCCCGATTGGCTAACCCATTAACAAAGCTCACACGTAAAGGGGTTAAATTTGTTTGGACAAAAGAGTGTGAAGAATGTTTCGAAGAACTGAAGAGAAGATTAGTCAATGCTCCTATATTGACTCTACCATCGGGGAATGATGGGTTCGTTATTTATAGTGATGCATCGAAGAAAGGACTTGGTTGTGTCCTTATGCAGAATGATAGAGTTATTGCCTATGCATCACGACAGTTGAAAATCCATGAACAAAACTATCCTACTCATGATCTCGAGTTAGCAGCTGTAATATTTGCTTTGAAGATATGGAGGCACTACCTCTATGGTGAAAAATGTGAGATTTATACTGATCACAAGAGTTTGAAGTATATTTTCTCTCAAAAAGAACTCACCATGAGGCAAAGGAGATGGCTTGAATTACTCAAGGATTATGATTTCACGATACACTACCACCCGGGGAAAGCAAACAAAGTAGCAGATGCTTTGAGCAGAAAAGACCATGGAGTTCTGAACATGATGAGAATTGAAAGGGATCCAATTTTCATGGATCTAGTGAAGATGGACATGGGAATAACCAGGGAAGGTGAAACATCAATGCTTTTTCAAATGGTTGCCAAACCATATTTAATAGAAAGGATTAAGAGTTCTCAGACCAATGATGAAGAATTTCAGAAGAAGATTAAAGCTGTGAATGATGGGAGATTGAGAGACTTTGTGTATGAAGATGGAATTTTGAAATTCGGGAAGAGACTTTGTGTTCCCAATATACCTGATCTAAAAAGGGAATTGCTGGATGATTCTCATAGTTCCAATTTCTCTATACACCCTGGGAGCACCAAAATGTATAGAGATTTTAAAGAACATTTTTGGTGGGACAATATGAAGAGGGAGATTGCTGATTTTGTGTCAAGATGTATGGTTTGTCAACAAGTGAAAGCTGGAAGGCAACTGCCTGGAGGAGTCATGCAACCTCTTCCCATACCGGAGTGGAAATGGGACAATGTTACGATGGACTTTGTCATGGGGCTACCGAAGACTCCTAGAAGGAACGATGCAATATGGGTTATTGTTGATCGTCTTACCAAGTCAGCACATTTTCTTGCTATAAGAGAAGATCTACCCCTGGAACGTCTAGCAAGACTATACATTAATGAAGTTGTGAGACTTCATGGTGTACCCCTATCGATGGTTTCTGATCGTGATCCCCGTTTTACTTCAAGATTTTGGAAAAGTCTTCAGAAATCCCTGGATACTGAACTTCATTTGAGCACTCCTTACCACCCTCAGACAGACGGACAATCAGAACGGACTATTCAAACCTTAGAAGACATGTTGAGATCTTGCTCACTTGACTTTCAGGGTATGTGGGATCAATATTTACCTCTGGTAGAATTTTCCTATAACAATAGCTTCCATACGAGTATTCAGATGGCACCATATGAAGCGTTATACGGAAAGAGATGTCGTACACCAACCTGTTGGGATGACGTTGGTGAAAGAAAACTTGTAGGCCCAGAACTGGTGGAGGAAACGGTGGAAAAGGTGAAGGTAATCCAAAATCACATCAAAGCAGCTCAAAGTAGGCAGAAGAGCTATGCTGATATTCGAAGGAAGGATTTGGAATTTCAAGTCGGTGATCATGTTTTCCTAAAGGTATCTCCATGGAAGGGAGTCATACGTTTTGGTAAGAAAGGTAAATTGAGTCCCAGGTACATCGGACCTTTCGAAATTCTCGAACGAATTGGGGTTGTAGCTTACCGATTGGCAATGCCGCCAAGTCTCTCCAAAGTTCACGATGTGTTCCACGTATCTCTGTTGAGAAAATACATGCCTGACCCAACGCATGTACTCACCTATGAGGAATTAGAACTAGAACCCGATCTTTCCTATTGTGAAGAGCCCGTCAGGATTCTTGATACAAGAGAACAAGTACTGAGAAACCGGACGACGCGTCTGGTAAAAGTTTTGTGGAGAAACCATAAGATGGAAGAGGCAACGTGGGAACCCGAGGAACTTATGATGAAGAACCACCCGAGTCTTTTTATGCAGTAATACCCTAGAAATTGCGAGGACGCAATTATTTGAAGGAGGGGAGAATGTAACACCCCAAGCTTCCACGGTACGTTTCCCTTCGAATAATGCGATAGCGTGTGTTGTACGCAACCTCGAGTTCTAACACACACCACAACTAATTAAACTAGCCGTTGTGAATAGTAATACCTACTTTTTGAAATCATATATATTTTATATTTCAAAATGGACTTCATTTTTGGATTTGGAATATCGAAATTAGCCTAGGGTGAAATTTTGGTACTTTTCGGATAACTTTTATATTTTGATGAATAGTGAAAATTACTAAATTTTAATTAAAAACAACTTTTTTAATCAAAATAATTAATATTGATAAATTATGAATTTGAGTGGTTTTAAAGTATATTTAGAATATATTTTTACCATTCAATTTAATGTTGGTCATTGGACATAATTTTACAATTAAACCGAACATAAACAAGTGTCAATCTTTTTATAGTTATTATCTCTTAAAAACACGCTTTTTGTTTTGACAGCGGGAATTAATTTTAAATTAATTTCTGCCACTTATGTGTTTTGAATTTAGAAAAATGGATTCCATATTTGGAATCAGGATGTCCAAATTGTGTAAATAGGTAACTTTTATTTTTAGACATTTTGAATAATTACTGTGGTAAATATTTTATTTACCATGGTTAAGGGTAAATCCGGTAAATAAGGGTTAAACAAATAATATTATAATAATACCAAAATTACCCTAAAACGTGTCCTAACCTTATTGGTGGACACATACCCGATCATGGGCATCCTTGGGTCAATTTGGGGACCCCTTGGAGCCACTTGTATGTGGTAGGGACACATTATATTAATAAAGTTAAAATAAAAATAAAAATGGCATAAGCTTACATCTTTTAGAAGAACAATTTTTACATAGGGTTATACATGTTTGAATTTCGATTATAAATATTCATTAGAAAGCTAAAAGGATTTCCTACATAATGATATTTTATTTATAATTTTTAGACATTAAATAATTTATTTTATTTATGACACAATGATGATAAAGTAATTACTATAATAGTGAAAAATTAAAATAATTGATATTATAAATACCCAAATAAATATAATATGAAACTTTTAATGAATTAAACTAATTTTCTAGGATAATATGATATATTAGGATTGATTTAATTGACTTTGTTCTAAGTAATCAATCTGTTATGAGTTTCACAAAAATCAACTATTGAATAGTGTCAAAATTGACATAAAAGAGTTCTTAAAACAAATATTATATTATTAATTGATATTAAATTCCTAAAAATCTAATGTTCGGCCAAGAGACTTATATTATGATAGGTTAATCATTAATGGACCACTTGGGGGTCTCTTGGATGTATATAGTAAGTTTATTAACCATATTATATAAAAATACAAAGAGACATTGTAAAAGTGAAACTAATTAACTTAGAGTTAATACTTAAAGATAAGGTTAATATAAGTACCCAAACCTGTCTAAATTCTATTGGATGGGTTGTTTTCGACCTATCCCCACCTCAACCTTTGAATAGTCAACTTTGGAGCCATTTTAAACCGAATATGAATTTATTATAAATTAATATTTCTAGCTTTTCCAAAGGTGCCCCTCACCCCTCTTATAAAAGGGCACTCCTCCTTCTCTTTTCCTCACACCTCTCAAGCCACTTGGCTCGTCCAAACTCTGCCCAACTAAGCTCCCCACATCCCTCTCCTCCTCCTTGAATCTTCCCCTTAGGCAGAAAGTATTTCAATAAGTCCTTTGGTTCCAACCAAAGTGAGTTACCTAGATTAAAGGTAACGATTTCTCTTAAATTATTTTCATTTATTTTGCTTCTCCAACCCCCAAACTCTTTTTATTTCCTT
This sequence comes from Viscum album, assembly GCA_963277665.1. NCBI lineage: Eukaryota > Viridiplantae > Streptophyta > Magnoliopsida > Santalales > Viscaceae > Viscum > Viscum album. Next base: position 1,108,282,269 of record OY728140.1, read on the forward strand.
TCTTTTGTAACAACACCAGTATCCTCAATATACTAGGATGTTGTTATAAGAAGGATTCGAACTACACATACACACAACTCCATCTAATGGATGATGAACATAATGTTTCTGTGGATGGCAAACTAACGCCTCACGAAACGATGATTGTTCAAATACATCTTACCGCCTCTCATGGTGGCCATTATGATGGCACTATAATTAAATATGATATTAATGATATATATTTTATATATAAGCTTCTGTAATTCCATTTTATTTCATACCATTATTCGTTTCATGTTGTATATACATACGATAATTTCATTTGAGGAAGTGCGGACTACCGCCCCCTTAAAATGATATGACTCGTTCATACCACACATGGAACGTATAAAGGATGGTGTTAATGAACATAAGTAACATATATAAAATATTATATTATATTGGAATAGTAATATACCTATGTATCATTTGGATTCGATTCTTTTAAAATAAAAATTAAATGGAAGTAGCGTTCGTGCGTACGTACGTACTACCGTCTCCACGAACGCGGTGAGATCCATCCTCCATCGTATCCATTCAAGTCTTATTCTCATTTTAGGGTTAAAAATAATGTTAATATCATTCTGATTATGAATAAGATTTAATCTATCCATTACAAACATGTCTTACGTAACCAAACATTTAAGAAGAACGAATCGATTATCACCTGAAACGACGATAATTCTAAGATATTATTAACAAATCAATGTTAAAAGATCATATATGATATCATATTAATATATATGATTCTTGTATAATTTAATAAAAATTATTTCACCATTATACGGGAGGTTAACCTACCCCAACCAAGGAAAAGTACAAGGTAAGAGTTATTTCACAATCTCTTCATTATCTGAGGTTGTATTATACGTAATAATCTACTGGGATCTCTTTATCATCCACATCCATGTTTCTTCGAAATGTATTTCAAAACATTTTTACTATTTACATGAATATGGGTTAAAGTCATTTATACCCTTGTTTGACTTTTTATAAGAGGTTTATAAAGGAATCTTTCCGTCGTTTTCAAAACAAGGTCCTTTTTAACCTTTTCGACAGAATTGAGGTAAGAATGTTTTTTTTAACTTATACGGCGGGTGTGGTTATTTTCCGCCGTTATAAAATCGTCGAATCTTTCCATACAAGCTTATAAGAATATTTTCAAAGAAAATGTTTTATTTTATATGGATCTTAAATGGTTTCAAAATAAAAGGAGATACTTCTTTAAAAAGAATTTTGATTTCATCTATGTCAACATCCTTTGATGGATTTTAAGATTATTTGAAGTTGATTTATTATGATACAAAACTTCTATATTGTATTGAAGGTTTTGTGATATGTTTGACTGTGGATGTGCTATTTTTATACCATTCATAGTTTATGGTGAAATTATTGACATTTCGTATGCAAGTTTTAATACGAATGTTTATGTTATGTTTAAACCTTTTCATATGGGAATGCATTGGACTTAATAAGTGACGGGTGGAGCCCGCTATAGCTCCTCGATGCATCGGTAGGTCTCATGAGACAAACTAGTGTCTTGGCACAAGGCCTTGACAAAATCTTATTTGTAGTCTTGGCACGAGGCCTTGGCTATGTGGTTATGATAGTCTGGCATTATGCATTCCAACATTATGAAAGTGGTTATTGATTTTTGCATGTGATTATTCGATTAGTAGAATATCCATGTGAATAAGTAAATGGCATTATTTCATTTTATTTATTCCATACCATGTTGAAAGTTCATGTTTAAAAGGATTTTGTTTTAGTTATACATTGCCTTAAATGTTTATTCTTATTGATGAAAGTTTCCGCTATATTGTTATCCTTACTGGGCATTTGAGCTCACCCCTCTTCTATGTTTTATTTTTCCCAGGAAGTGAAGATGTAAGTTATGAATGACCTGCAGGGATATTATGAGGGGATTATAGTGTGGACTGTGGAAACATTATGTTGTTGTAGTAGTTTTTCACTTTGAAATGTAATGTAAAACTTTATGATTAAATCTTGTGTTTCCAAGGCTACTAAACCAATCGGTCTTTCGAGATTTGATCTTTCTTGTGATCATGCCAATGTTACGAAATAATGCACCGACTCTGGGTAACTGGGGTCGGGGCGTTACATACAGTATCTTTGGTCTTACCTAGTGTATCCAAAACTATATGAAATAAATTATCAAAATAGTTCTTATCAATATGCATAACATCCAACATGTGGCAGACCAACAAATCAGACCAATACAGAAGATCCTAAAAAATGCTCTGTTTTATCCAATTATGTTCTTTCCCGAAGACATGAATTTTTTATTGGTTTACTGTTGGTCCAAATGTGATGGGGGGTAATGAAAATACAACTTATTTTAACTCTGTATTTTATATTATCTTTGGAGGTTCATCCGTTTCAATTGTACCATTTCTGAAATGAGATTTGTTCCTCTGAAAAGGATGATCAGTTGGAAGAAATATATGGTGACAATCAAAATAACAAGTTTTTTTCTCCATTGACCAGCATAAAGGATTTATTTTCATTCATATAGTAAGGAAATGATTTCAGACCATGTGTACACCAACCAAATAACATTCCATATGCCGAGAAGTTACTAATCGTCCATATCAATGCAGCTTTTAATAGAAAATTTTGTTTCGCAGCAATATCATATGTGTTAACACCATCACTCCACAATGCATTTCACTCATCAATCAATGGTTTCAAATAAACATCAATATTCTTTTTCGGATGTCCTGGGATTAATAGAGTCAAAAAGATATAAGGCTCCTTTATCAACATCCATGGAGGCAAATTGTACGGAGTTATAAAGACAGGACAACATGAATACTGACTAACATAAGAACCAAATGGATAAAAACCGTCAGTTGAAAGACCCAATCACAAATTTTGGGATTCTATAGAAAAAGATAGATGCAGACGGTCAAAATGTTTCCACGAATCAGCATCAGATGGATGATTCAAGCTTTTATCAGTTGAAATATTGGTTTTGTGCCATGACATCATTGACGTTGTGTTTTGAGACATAAATAAACACTACAACCTGGTTGTAAGGGGGAAATATCTCAACGGTTTTACTGGAATTAATCTAGATGTCCCTCGTTAAGCTTCATTATACCTTTATTTTCCACATGTGGGACAAATATCCAATGACTAATTTTCTCCAGAATATAAGATGCAATCATTTGGACATGAATGAATCTTTGATAACTAAGGCCCAAATTAAGAATCACCCCCTTTATCTCATAGTAATTTGTAGGCAACACATTTTTTTTAGGTAACAATGTTTTAACCAAAGAAAATATCTGATCAAAATAGTTTTTTGACATTGCATTATCTGATTTAATAGCCATAAATTTTCCAACCGCTCTTAATTTTCTTATCTTGCAACCAGGATATAATGCATCCTCAACAGACCTCAACAACTCATAAAATTTTGATGGTGCCAACTCAGGAGTTAAATCAATATCATAGTGAGTTCCAGTTTGTTGCACAGATCGACCTGCAACATCATGTACTAAATTTTGAAATCGTGATGGATCCAGAATGAATTTATTAGGATCTTATCTGGAACTTTGTTCACCGGTTTGATACCAAAAAACATAATCTGGTTGAAAACCAAACCGCAAGAGAAATCCCCCAACCTTGTTAAATTTGTCAAACGTTCTCAGAGCACATTTTTTACAAGGACACTTAATTGTGTCTACTGAAACATATTCTGGTTTTGATGATACAAATGCTAAGAAAGCTTCAACATCCTCAATAGATACATGATTTAAACTAGAACCATTGGGATTTCTGTGCTGATTTATCCAAGATCGAACATCTAATAATGACTGATGTCGACTTCCTTTTTCGATATTTTTCTACATAAAATATAAAATCATCACTGTTTTTGAATAGTTTGAAATTATAAAAACGCTATCTGAAAAAGAAGATAAATAATTACAACTACTTAATAATTTTCATTAATTAAGGATGACACAATTTCCAGTGGATTGACAGCTACACTTTTTCCTGATATCTCATTTAATTGCATCTTTCTCACACTTATTATTACTAATTATTGCTAATTTTTGATAATTATTCCTAATTATTGCTAATTATTACAAATTATTACAAATTATTACTAATTATTACAAATTATTACAAATTATTACAATTTATTACTAATTATTACTAATTATTATGAATTATTACAATTTATTACTAATTATTACTAATTATTACTAATTTAGCAATACTTACCAATACATAGCAAAAACAAAACTGCTTGAATAATGAATGGAAATTTAGTAATCATCATTATGGAGATGATTACAAATTTTCCCTTCATTATCCAAGAAGATTTCATTTACTAATTATTAGTAATAAAAAATATTATATTATCAATATTTATGAAAAAATAATATTAATATTATTAAAATAATAAATATTTTATAAAATATTAAAATTATCAATACTCACAATAGACATTGTTCAATTCTTAACATGTTCAAGTCTCAACGGGTCGTTAATTATGAAGTCATGCGTAATAAAAAGTTTGTGTCAGTCATGTCCATTGTAAACTCTAAACTTGTACTAGCATGGTTGATCACCTTGCAAGTAGTTATTGTAATAGGATGACCAAATTAATGACATTCTCATCTCTAAGAATCATCTCACGTGACACTTTACATAGATCATTCTTCCATAAAACTTTGAGAGGATATCATTATTTTCCCTTAAATTTTCTAGGAAGAGTGGTTTTTGTAATGGTTCATGTCAGATAATTCTTATAGAAAAGAAGGGCATGACTTGGTTTGTTCGATTGCAACATTACATGCGAGTTGATCAACCATGTAAAGACAATTATAGAGTTTACATTGGACATGGTTGAGACAAACTTTTTATTGCGCATGACCTGACAATTGGTGACCCTTTATGATTTGAACATGATAAGAATAGAGGAAAGCCTGTTGCAAAAATTGATAATTTTAATATTTTATAAATTTTTTATTATTTTAATAATATTAATATTGTTTTTTCGAAAATATTGATAATATAATTTTTTATTACTAATTATTACTAATTATTTCTAATTATTGCTAATTATTTCTAATTATTGCTTATTATTCCTAATTATTCCTAATTATTGATAAATATTCCTAATTATTGCTAATTATTCCTAATTATTCCTAATTATTCCTAATTATTCCTAATTATTTATAATTATTCCTAATTAATCATAATTATTCCTAATTATTCCTAATTATTCCTAATTATTCCTAATTATTCCTAATTATTCTTAATTATTCCTAATTATTCCTAATTATTTTTAATTATTCCTAATTATTCTTAATTATTCCTAATTATTCCTAATTATTCCTAATTATTCCTAATTATTACTAATTATTACTAATTATTACTAATTATTACTAATTATTACTATTTATTAATAATTATTACTAATTATTACTAATTATTACTAATTATTACTAATTATTACTAATTATTACTAATTATTACTAATTATTACTAATTATTAATAATTATTTCTAATTGTTACTAATTATTACTAATTATTACTAATTATTACTAATTATTCCTAATTATTACTAATTATTCCTAATTATTACAAATTATTCTTAATTATTCTAATTAATCCTAATTATTCTTAATTATTCTTAATTATTCCTAATTATTCCTAATTGTTCCTAATTATTCCTAATTATTCCCAATTATTCCTAATTATTCCTAATTATTCCTAATTATACGTAATTATACCTAATTATACCTAATTAGTACTAATTATTCCTAATAATATCTAATTATTCCTAATTATATCTAATTATTCCCAATTATATCTAATTATTCTTAATTATTACTAATTATACCTAATTATTACTAATTATTCATAATTTTTGCTAATTATTCCTAATTATTACTAATTATTCCTAATTATTACTAATTATTCCTAATTATTACTAATTATTCCTAATTATTACAATTTATTCATAATTATTACTAATTATTCCTAATTATTTCCAATTATTCATAATTATTAGTAATTATACCTATTTATTACTAATTATACCTTATTATTACTAATTATACCTAATTATTACTAATTATACCTAATTATTGCAAATTATACCTAATTATTAGTAATTATACCTAATTATTAGTAATTATCCCTAATTATTACTAATTATTCCTAATTAATACTAATTATTCCTAATTAATACTAATTATTCCTAATGAATACTAATTATTCCTAATTAATACTAATTATTCCTAATTAATACTAGTTATTCCTAATTAATACTAATTATTCCTAATTAATACTATTTATTCCTAATTAATACTATTTATTCCTAATTAATACTATTTATTCCTAATTAATACTATTTATTCCTAATTATTTCTAAAATTAATACTATTTATTCCTAATTATAACTAAATATTCCTAAATGTTACTATTTATTCCTAATTATTACTAATTATACCTAATTATTTCTATTTATTCCTAATTGATAATAATTATACCTTATTATTACTAAATATACCTAATTATTACTAATTAAACCTAATTATTACCAATTAAACCTAATTATTACTAATTATTCCAAATTAATACTAATTATTCCTAATTAATACTAATTATTCCTAATTAATGCTATTTATTCCTAATTAATACTATTTATTCCTAATTATATCTAATTATTCCTAATTATATCTATTTATTCGTAATTGCATCTAATTAATATTAATTATAACTAATTATTTACAATTATAACTAACAATATCAAAGTATTAGTAAAACTAAATATAAATAAAAATCAATAAAAAGCTAATTAAATTCGAACAAATAAACAACAATTAAAATAAACATAAAAAATTAAATATAAATACCTTAAACATTGATATTCTGAAGATATTGACGCCCTCCGATTGATCTCATATAAAAAACATCAACTAAAAAAATTTCGCTTTAAAACTGAAGAATCAATAGAGAGAGAGTAATCAAGATCTGAATGATTTGTGAAAAAAACGGATGTGGGTATATATATGTTAGATTAGTTGTGACGGAATTAATAGTGACGGGCTTCCCGTCGCAACTTGTTGTATTTGCGATAGGGCCCATCGCAATTACCCTCACCCGCATTAATTACAGTCGGCAGTTAAAAGGTTATTTACGACAGGGCCCATCACAAATAGTACCTGTCGACAGAATTTTTGCAACGGGACGACATCCCATCGCAAAAGGCTATTGACCACCGCCGGGTATTTGTGACAGGTTCCGTCGCAAATACACCTGGCGCGTAAGCCGCGCGGTTTGGCGCGGCATGCGCGCCAAACCCCACCAAACTATTTGCGACGGCATACGAAATCCCATCCCAAATACTTGGTTATTTGTGACAGGATACTTTCCCCATCGCAAATAGATTCTCAGACGCGTTATTTGCGACATGAAGAGATCTCGTCGCAAATAACCCGTTGCAAATACTGATTTTTCCCATACTGTATAATCATTTTTACGATTACAAAAGATTATAATATGAATATTTTGACATATTCAGTCCTCCAAATCTTTTATATATATACATCATATTAATTAATAAAACAAAAATAGGGCGTGATAATTGAAAAAACACCAAAATGATCCAAATAGTTATCATTAATGTTTTCTCTGATGAATCATCCCCATATCAGGGAAAAATGATATATAAGTCCATTAAATCATATTAAAGTTCACTAATAACATATAATTTAATTTTTAAATAACTATAACAATTTAACATGGTCCATTATACATGTATAAAAGTGAACAAATGATAAAAATCATGGAAACAAACACTTCTAAATGACAAAAATAAATCTTATAACTCATTAAAAAGATCATCAATGAACATAATAAAATAAAATAAATGATTAATATGTTCTAAATTGAATAATTAATTAATCTATTTTAAATATCTATGACATTAACTACAAGTTTAGGACACCTATATACATATGTTTGGGGGTTTCTCTTCTCACTTTTATTTCAGTGATATTTCCCTTATTCAACACATATTTTTTATGTGTCATGTATGCATAATGCCAATTGACATATAATATCATTAATCTCAATATATAAATGGTATTAAATTTTTCATTTGAAGATTATTAATTTTTGGAAATAGATTTAGATTGATTACAATGTGGTAAGGGTTTCTCCCAAAACATCCATTTTTACCTCATCTTACGCTTTCTCTCTTCTTAACCTAATTTAATTATTATATATTTTTATAAAAGTCTTAAAAAATTTCTGAAAATTTTCTAAAATAATTTATGAGGATCATTTCATCTTTATGTTTTGGGGAAATACATGTTTAATATGTTTTCCCTTTTTAATTCTTCCCAAGAATAAATCCCAATTAAAGGGAACATCCCAATTTCATAGCCATTTTCATGTTTCATCCTGAATCTGTTTTAAGAAATCACTTTTTTTTAAATAACTATTTTTATCTGGAAAATATTTCTTTTTAATTTCTATTATAAAAAAAATTATCAAATTTTCAATTTTAATAACACTTATATTTTCTCTTATACATCACTAAAGTGGTTCATTTATAATGTTTCCAACACATTCTTTTTACAGTTTTTCACTTCGGTTTCCAAATCTTAATTAGATTGTTATTTTAATATTACTAAAGTATATTTCCTTTTTTTGGGATACATATGTTTATAATATTAATTTAGGAAAAGTAAAAATTATTTTTTAAGGGAAATCTTCTTTTCAATGTAAGAAAAGATATTTCTACAATGAATTTATCAATGATTTTATTAGTTTATTTTCATCTATTCCAAACCCCTCTATTATATATTATTCATTATTTATATTTATCTCTTATGTTACCATATACCATATTTTATTTAATTTTTTATGTTTATTTTGACTAGGGATATACAATTTTGATATCATTCGCCATTTTACTCTAGATGGTTTCTGATTGTGTAAATGATGGGGGAAGTTATTTACATTTCATATACATGATTCAATATGAATTATTATGTTGTTTATGTTTCACCACTTTCATATCAGTAATTCATTGGACATAATAAGTTACTGACATGGCTCGTTATAGCACCTTGATGCCTCAGTATGTCTAATGAGACAAATTAGTTATGAAATTAGTTGAGAACCTGGTCATTTCTTTTCATATGTGGACTTGGATTATGCCTTAATGATTTATTTTCATTTTTCTTGTCTGACTCATAAAATGGTATGTTTTAGATGTCAAACCTTATGCATTCCATCATTATGATATTAATAGTTGATAATCCATGTGATTATTCGATTAGAAGAATATCCATCGTTATGATTCATTATCATGTGATTATTTATATAGAAATATTTAATAAACTTTTCTTCTTACATATTTCAACCAGGTTTATGTTTTAATTGTATTTGTTTTTATTTATCAACATTTCTTTATTTATTATGTTTATTTATGATATATTCTGCTGTATTTATTACCATTACTGAGAATTTGAGCTCACCTCTTTTTTCTATTTTATTTTTAACCAGGATGAGAAGATATATATTATGAACAATATGTATGGATAATATAGGTTTTTATGAGAGTTTTAATAGTGTTTTTATGTTTTATTTCATTTTAATGTTTTAATGTAACAATTAAGTTTATATTTTGTTTTTAAAATCTACTAAATTATGCAATCCTTTAGGATACGATATATTGTTCATAGTACCAATGTAATAATGTAAAGAACTAGATCTGGGATATTAGTGTCTTAGTCTTTATAGTATATATTATAATATGTCTAGTACAATCTTTGGAATCTAGATTTATAAAACATAGATTAGGTAACTTAACCCTAATATAGACATTTTTGATAAGAATAGAAGAACATTATTTTATTTTGGTAAGTTTGAGATTATGTGGGTCTTCCATGAAATATATCCCTAACTTGATACTACTTTTGGGTGTGGTTCTAGCATATATGTACCTAAGGGTAACAACTCCTCCAATTTGAGTTAGGTATGACTTGGCATAACGTATAACATGATGGGCCTTATTATGCACCTCATTAGACACTCTCATTATGTATTCTTAGGATAATTCATATTTTCATTACAAACCATTTTGAAGGATTTGAAAATAAATATGTCCCCAAAGAAAGCAATTTTATGATTATGAGGCAAGATATGCATATATTTTCTGTTTAGGTTGAGTTTTTATCTAGGTAGAGATTATTTGTTATGAATTATAACCTATTTTAGTGTATCCCATTATTTATAATTGTCACCTCACCTAATGAATGATAACCTCACCAATGCACATGATCAAAAGTGTAAGAATGATCATATCTCTTATGGTATTATTCAGATATTTCTAATGGAATAAGTCTCCCTAAAATTACAATCATTTGAGGTTATATTATCTTGTACTCCTAAGATAGAGGAAAAATTCCCTATGTTTTGTGAATTCAAAAGGAGGAAATATAAGAAGAAGATGGTATAGAAAATGATTGGTAAAAGGAATATTTGAATGTAGGATTTTCTAACATGTCACAATTGTGGAGGGAAACACTCACTTACTTTATTGAAGGGAATGATAGTTTCCTACTGGTGTAGAGATAAGTTCCATTGGGGTATTGATTATAAAGTAAATAAATAACAAGACAAATGATTCGACTATAAGGACATGGGTCACTATGAAAATCTATATCACAATCCTCAAAATAATATATCAAAAAGGAGGATATTGTATCTGAGTGAAGCTTATTTGATAACAAAAAAAGAAGAGGAATGATTATTATTACTATGTTTGGATTCATGAATTGTTTTATATGATTATTTAATCAATAATTTTCCAGTTTGAAGAATCATGAGATATATAAGGATTGCAATGCAGTACTTCATTTTCAAGGAATTGAATACATTTGATGAATAACACTATTAATAAAGGGGAGTGTTTTTTTTGCCTATTAATATTATTGAAAACTTGTTATTTGTTATAGATAACACTAAATATTTTATTGATGTTATGATAGTAATAAATATATATTTATGGGATAATATTGGTGATCATTAATGTGGTTCTTGATCTGATGGTTTATTTATGTTGGAATTGTTAAATGTTTATATTTAATTACTTTATTCAACTAATTAATATTATTCACATTAAAGAATGCATGTTTCATAATACTTTGGCAGATATTCTATTATTCATATATTTGGTATGTCATAATAAGATCTACATTATCTGTGGAATGTTATTATAAGCCGATTTTTGGAAATTTAGTGATCTTCCTTCTGAATTTCTGGTCTTTGATTTTGGACAGACATATTCTTGATGGTTCTTACGATTAATTACTTGTGGAATGGATTCAGGATATTATTGATTAAGATTATTTTATGATTTATAATATTAGACAACAAATTCTAACTATCTTGGGTTAGTAATCATTTAATGTATGAATGAATTACTTATAGATCTTATGATTCATAAAATTGCTTCATGAATAAAATTTTGTCCCAAATATCCATCTCAATATTTAAGAAATTATGCAGAGATAGACAGAAGCACATCCAAATTATAGGATTATGATATGTAAAGGAATCAAGTATGGTTATTTTCTCAAGTGATTTTCTAGATTATAAAAGACACCCTAATCTCTAGGAAAATGATTTTTGAACAAAAAAGTCATCGATTTACTTTTCCTTCTACTAAATAAAATGTATTAAAGCTTATGAAAATTTTATGATTTTTTATGGTAAAATTTATAATGACCATGTTTTATAACACTCTACAAAAAAAATATTATTTATATGTTTCTCTTTCATGTTATCAATTTCAAAAATGTTCTCTTATCCTATATTTTTAGTTTTCTGACCATCACATTTCTATTTATCTCTTTTAAGAGAAGGTTTTATAAAACCTTTTAACAATGTGAGATTTAATTAAAATAATTTTCTAATATTTTACTTTAGTTTTTGAAGAGAAATTTAAACTTTTGGTAACACAATTTATTGAAAAAATGGAGAACGTAACACCCCAAGATTTTATGGTATGTCTTTTTTATTTTACTTCACAGATAACTTATGTTAAACAAAAAACTAACCTTAAACATGTGAATAAAAATTATTCTTTAGTTATTACAAGTCTATTGGAATTATGGGAATGAAATAGATTAATTAATGTATGAAAAAAATAGTTTACACGTGTTTATAAAATGTACTCATTAGTTACAAAATAATAATAAAATAACAAAATATAATAAAAGACTGTTTTATTACCACATTTTTATTTTACATAGTTAAATTAAATTAATTTCTCTTAATGGAGTATTATAATTGAATTTATATGTTATATATTAAATAAATTGTTTTTAAATTCAAATAATAATTTTGGGAGGCTTAATATAAGAATAAATCCAATTTTACACTTAAAAGATGATAATTTTTATAAATAAGTTTTAAATATTTTCAATGGAAGACTTATTTTAAAACTAAATTTTTGCACTCTTATAAATTATATTGAATAAAATAAACATCATTTTTGAAATATAAAGGTCAAAATTATCATAGGGTGAAAATTTGGTATTTTTCTTAAATTATTTATTTTCTAAAGAATAATGATAAATACAAATTTTTATAAAATGTCCATTTCCATTAAATTTACAGTATATTTATTATTTGAATATTAAACCCACCGATGAAAGAATAAATAAAATTTAGGAATCTCAAATGTGAAAATATGATATATTTATGTCTGAAGAAAATAAATTAAATATATTAAAAAGAAAAAATTAACTATTGGTATTATTATGAAACAAAAATGATTAATTAAAATTTTGTAATTAATTTACATATTTGAAAAAATTTATCTAAATACAATATATTCTTGAATTAATATTTTCTTTTCTTCAAATTATATGTTATTTTAATGTGACCTTAATTAATATTTTAAAGTGTAATTAAATCATTTGTAATTTTAAAATAGGATTTTTTTAAAAAAATTTGATTTTAATTAAAAATTATATTGTTCATATTTGAAAAATTATTTTCCAAAAATGAAGCTCATTTATAAATTCAGTACGTAAATATTTGTTATGGTGACCTATTTGGATTTCAATGATATAGTATAATTTTTTTGAATAGTAACATTTGGAAAAATTTGGAATTTAAAATTTTAGCCAAATACATGAACTATTGATTCGTAGATGATTTATGGATGAGGTAATCACCCATTAGATCAAACTCACATTAATTAGTTACTATAGTTTTTTACAATAATAATCACTATTCATAGTCTTCATCCAATATAATAAACAAATAAAATAAATAACCAAATAAACACCCCTCTCCGTGACTTTAAATACCTCCCCCATACAACCACATATCCTCACACATAAAAAGCCACGAAGCTTTATTATATTATTACCATTTAATCTCCCAATCATTACTTTAATTTTGGGTAATTTTGGTGTTACCAAAAGAGTGTTAACAAGTATTTTAAGAGGTTCTCAAGGAAGTGACACTCATGAGTCAAAACATTATCTCTCTCTCTTTAGATTTATTTTATTTTCATATCCTTCCAAAAATTCCCCTATCCAAAGTGAAATGATAACTGCATTTTCTTTTATATATTGTAATGTTATATCAACCATAAACTCTTTTCCCTTCCAATTTTGATTTTAAAATCACAACATCATCCGTGAGGTTTCGATTTACCACCTTTGTTGATGATGAGTTGCAATTTTTCAATTACCCCTTCAAGGCTTGTCATAAAATCATTTTTATGGGTAAGAAAATTTATAATAAGTATATTAAAAAGTATTTTTCTCTCTATAAATACTATATTTACATTATATTCACTAATCAAACAGTACTAGTGTATGATGGTTGAAAAAATTTCATAATAATTCATATGGTTATCATTAATGATTTATCTAATAATCCATACATATATTTGAAAACCAAATAAAAAATAAGAAAATTAAATATTTTTTTATTTTTATTAATGAAATATAATTTCAATTATGGATAAATATTCCCATTTCACATTGTCACGACCTGTCCTCGGGACCCGTGTCGTGACTACCCCAAGCCCTCCTTCCATAGGCCAGGGGCTGGCGACTAACACCAAGGCGTAATTCCCGGTAAAAAGGGAAGGCATTGCCTTTGAAAAGTAAACAAACACCATAGAGTAAGCAAGCGGAAAAGTAAACACTAAGTAAAAACAGAGTACAACTGAAAGTGCGGAAAAGTAAATGGGCCAGTATACAAACCCAAACTGAAAGTAAAGTACAACTCGAAAGGGAAAACAGCAACTGTAAAGTAAAATCCGCTACACCGAGCTGTCCACTGGAGATCCCACCTGAAGGGTGGGTACAGAGAGCTCCACTGCTCCACGGGTCCCACCGTCCACTCCGAGTACGTCCCGCCCAGTGGTCCACCTCTAGGTACCGTCCTGCTCTGCAAGCCTCAACCACGATCAACGTTGTCTGTCGTCTGCAACCAACACAATGTAGTGCGGGCATAGCCCGTGCAGGGGTGAGTATAAGCTACTCAGTAGGGACCCCGAGACCCCTGAAGGTCTCCCAAAATCCACAAAGGATAAACCACAAAGGAAGATACAATCACGAAGTAACAACCGACACTGCTTACGTATATGCCCATACATATACCTAAGTCATCAATTCCAATACGCTCCAACCTCCGAGCCCAAGTACAACTCAGTCCACACAGGAAAGTATACGTATTCCACACAGGAAAGCAAAACGAAATCCACACGGGATAGCACAACACAATCCACACAGGAAAGTAACAGGATTCAGCTCACACAGGTATACTTCTTCGAAAGATAATAAAGATGATCTCTGATCCATCTAAGTCGTCGGACCCACGAAGGATCGATAGGTAACTAACCCCCTCAATGACCCACATAAGATCAGTCCCACACAGGACCTGTAGGCGCTGGTTCACACAGGACCGCTGAGCGCAGACCCACACAGGATCAGACCCACACAGGATCGGGCCCACACATGACCTGTAGCACTGATCCATGTAGGATCGTTGAGTGCTGTAGTCATCGTCGAATCCACCAAGGATCTCTGTATTGTCGTCGTCGCAGTCACAGTAGTAGTAGCAGTAGCAGTAGCAGTCACAGTCGCAGCCAGCTCTAGGGTTCCCGCACACAGCAAGCTCGTTCAGGAGGGTCCGCTCCACGAGCCGAGAGGCTGATACATCAACTGTCACATAGTCCAGAGTTGATGTATCCAAAAGTTCTGTATCGTCAACAGGAACTCAACGCAACAGACGGCGCGTCGATCGGACGCCCGGTCTGAGAGTTATTGGCTTTTTCGTCCCAGGGGCCTGGTTGGTTTTTAAGGCAAAACCGACCCGACCATACTCCACCTGTGTTCAAACCTCGGGCGGAGTATGCTAAAAGATCCGTCTCACTAAGAGGAACTCAACAAAGCTGACGTCACATCAATCGGACGTTCGTAGCTCAAGATATGAGCGTTTCCGCTCCGAGGGCCCGGTTGGTTTCGTGTACGAACCAACCCGGCCGAACTCAAAATATTCTGAAACCTTGAGTGCGATATACCGAGTCGACTGTCTCGATCCAAGGATCGCATCGCCACTGACGGTTCGTCAATCGTAGGTCCTTAGCTCATGTTATGGGCAAAAGACCGAAGTCGATTTGAAAACGGGGGGTCCGGGTCCGGGCCGACCCGGCCCGACCCCCCCCCCCCCCCCTTGGGTCGGCCCGAACCGGGTCCGACCCGAACCGGGTCGACCCGACCCGGCGCGGCCGGGGCGCCGCTCGGGTGCCACGCGCGGGGGGGCAAGGCCCCCGCCCTCCTCTGCTGGTGGTGCGGCTGGATGTCGCGCCTTGGATCAAACGCCCCCCCCCCCACGTGGGGGCATGCTTTTGAGAAAAACGGGGGGGTCGCCTGCCCCCCTTTGTGAAACCGGCCCCCCTCTTAATGGGGGGCCATTTTGGCTGGCCGGGGGAATTAATTTCCCCCGGTTTTTCCTCCCTTCTGGCCGGCCCGACCTGGCCGGCCGGTTCTTCCTCAACGGGACTGGCGAGGTCGGTCCCCTTTCCGGCTTCCGACACCGGCGGCCCGGCTGGCCGCCGGTCTTCTCGTTCTTCCGCCGCCCGGAACCGGCCGCGGCCTTCGTCGTCCAGCGCGGTGCAATGGCATCGTGCCCCTCCTCCGCGGCCCCGCTCCGGCCGTGGTGCCTTCGGTTTCCTTCAACGTGGCGCGACAGCGTCGCGTTCTTGATAATCTTTCCGCGGCGTGGCACGATGGCGCCGCGCAATAATAGCCTTGCGATTCCCGCATGGTGTGATGGCACCACGTCATTTCGTTTCATCCGCAATAAATATTCAAGATCAAAGGAGGAGGTTTCGGCCGTGTTTGTGTGGTCCGGCCCCCCTCTCGTTAGATGACAGCATATAAACATTTATCCTCAAGATTGTCATGCTAGAACCAAGAACAAGAATAAATAAGTAATCAACAAAAAACCCCTACCTCGGTTTCAAGAACGATGTTCGTCAACGACCCGCGGAAGACGAGCGTCGCGGTGGTCGGCGTCGCGGGAAAAAGGACGTCGATGTCGTGAAGCGAGGATTCGAAGCTCTTTGACGGCGATTTTGTCACGGGAAACCGTCACGGAAGAGATGACGCGGAAGGAGACGTCGTCGGTATGGCGTCGCGGAAGACGGTTCCCGAGAACGTGGCGTTCTTCGTCGAAGTCCGAAAGTTCTTCGCGTTCTTCATCAAAGTTTGAAGAAGAAGAAGAAAGCTCCAAATTCTCTCAAGGTGGCTAGAGAATTATAACCAAAATAAAATAAGCTAAAGTATTATTTTATTTACACAACCAAACCATTTTGAAATTCAAAGGTTTGAAATTAAACAACTCAACCCATTTAATAACCCAACTTGTCAAGTTAATTAAAGAGGGGTTATTGGGAGTTTAAAAAGAGAAGATGAAGAGTTATGCTTCATGTGGGCCCCACCTCACTTAATCCTCCCAAGGGAGGTTAATTGAATGTGGGTCCCACCTCTAACTCCCTTTGGGAGAAAATAACCAACAAGTTTAAATAAAATTTGTATTCCACAATTTTATTTAACTTATTCTAAATTCCCAAAAACTAACTCTCAACCCGCAATAAACGCAACCTCGGAAAAGGTCTCCTTAAGCGAATATCGGTGCTGCGAGTTCATCAGTTCCCTCGGAATTTGATTTTGTGCACCGGTTCAAAAGTTAGAAATTCCCGCTCGTTCGTTCACTGAATGTACCCGATCCAAACTTCGGAAATTGATTCCGAGCACTCCGGGCCTCGGAATCAGGTGCCGTCAGAAACCGCACTCTTGTAAAATTCCAAAGAAAATTAAGAAAAAATTTCCCTTGAATTTTACGGGTCTTTACACACATAATCTTTCATAAATGTGAAAATGTTAACCAATCATAAAAATCAAGGATACAAACTCTTCTGAATGAAAAAATTCAATCTTATACCTCATCAAAAAGGTCATAAATGAACATAATAAATTCAAATATATGTTTAATAGTTTATAAATTTAATTATTAATTAATCTAATTTCATTATCAATGACATTTATTAAATGTGTAGAACACTTTCCTATGTAAAGTTTGGGGTTTTTCATCTCTCTTTAATTATTGTGAGATTTTCATTATTCAACACCTATTTCTTGTGAGTGGTTTAATTATAAAAAAATATAGATATTTAAAATCTCAAATATATGTATCTTAATGATATTAAATATTTAATTTTATGATTATTAATTTTTTGGTATACGATTTGATTGATTACCAAGTTGTAAGGGTTTTTTCCCAGACCTCCATTATTTCTTTCAGGTTAAGCTTTCTCTCTCTTTACCCCATTATAATTATTATATATTTTTATAAAAATATTATAAATTACTACTATATTCTAAAAAATAATTTATCCATATCATTTAAATTTTATTTTTTGGGAAATAAAAGTTTTATAGGGTTTCCATTTTTAAATCCTCCTGATAAGTAAGCCTGATTAAATAGAACATCCAAATTTATAAATAATTTTAAAGTATATTGGAAAATAATTTTTAAGAAAAAATTATTATTCTAAAATAACTTATTTTTCATGAATTTTATCTTTTTTTTCATTTCTGGTTTTCAAAAAAATCAATTATGACTTCTTCGTTTTAAATACTCTATCATATTTTCCCTTAAATGGAACTGAAGTGGCTGATTTCAAAATATTATAAATACTCATTTTAAATTTAATCACATAATTTTACATATTTTATATTGAATAATATTTTCATATTCCTAAAATACATTTCCCTCATGTTTATAATATAATTTTATTAAAATTACACATAATTTTTCTAAATAAACTCATATTTTCAAAGTTAAAAACTATATTTCTTTCAATAATTTATCACTGATTTTATTAGAGGATTATAATCTATTTAAACACCATATATTAGATATTATTACTCATTGATATTGATCTATAATGCTAACATATATCATATTTTATTGAATGTTTTATGTTTATATTGATTGGGGATGTACTATTTTGATAAAATTATCCATTTTACTCAAGATAGGTTATTCGTATGTCTACTGATTGGGGAAATTATTGAAATTTCATATGATAGTTTTAATATGAATTTATATGTTATTTTTTCTCACCTGTTTTATTAAAATAATTAATTTTACATAGTATGTGACCGATAGGTCCCATTATATCCCCTTGATACCTCAGAGGGTATCATGTGACAAAACATATATGGGCTTCTCGAGGATATACCCATTTATTTCCAAATATAGATTTGGATGATTTATCATCAATATATTTTCATATTCCTTATTTGAGTCTCTAATAGTATGTTTCATATGTCCAACGTTATGCATTACATCATTATGATATTGGTAGTTAACAATCAATGTGATTATTCTACTATTAGAATATTCATGGTTGGGTTTCATTCTCATATTAATATTTATATGGAATTAATTAATAAAAATTTATTTTTCCAACATTATGGTCAATAATTTGTTTTTATTGATATTTTTTTATATATTCACCTTTCTTTAGTATTTATATTTTCTTAGGATAGATTCTTCTAAATTTATTACCCTTACTGAGCATCTGAGTTCACCCATTTCCAATTTTTTTATTTTTTCATTGCATGTAACATTGAATATTATGAATGGATAGTGGGGATATTCTTGGAGTTTATGGGTGTTTCCAATAGATTTTATATGTTGTATTTCATATAAAAAATTGTATTATAACAATTATGTTTCTATCTTGTTTTCCAAATCCACTAAACAATTTTTTATATTGGGAAATGATCTATTATTCATAGTATTAATGTAATTAAGTAATGAATCGACTCTAGGAGACTAGGTTTTGGGTCTTTACATGTATTACCATTAAAGGGATCACTATACTATATATATGATGTGATTCCATAGTAAACCCCCAGGGAACAGATCAAGGGATCTCACCCTGATAAAACATATTTAAGATTAATAGTATCCTTATTGGAAGGAGTACATAGAGTGTGACTTTAGAACTAGGACATGCACATTTATCACAACCCATTCCCATTTCGATGTCTGAGTATACGTAATTTCTGATTATGTGTACTTGTGAATTTGTCCATTTCTATCTAGACAAGTTTATTTTCGAGTAAATGGGGTGTCTGACATAGTGTACTCCAATCCAGGTTTATGTATCCATCTGAGGTAACCACTAAAAATCTAGGAATGGTTCCAACCCTATGCGAAATTTTTCAAATATCATGTGAAATTTATGAATCTCATAGAATCTCGAGAGCTGTAGTTAGGGCCCCACACAACATGTAATCCCAAGTTACATGGAATGTGTATCATGACATATTAAACCCTATGGTTCATTACACTTATTCATCTGGTACTAATTTTACTAGTATATATGATATTCATCTTATCTATGGATCACATATATGGGTCCATTAGGTTTGATTGTCTTGGAATAACTAATTTCTGGTGGTCCCAATATTTTAGGAATCATCCATTAGCCTTTTGGTCAACATGAAATCCAACACTGACATGTGAACATCCCAATACGGTCATATCTATAATCTAAGTAATCACATCTAAATCCCATCATTGATACAAACTTGATATATGATATGGATCCATTTTTCCATGAAAAAATATAGGCAATGACTGTCTATCATGTATTTGTTGAACCAGTAACCAAATCAATTTCTCATGATTAATGAACCATAGTGGGAGAAATCCAAAAAAATCAATGTATAACAAAACTTTTACATTTAATGTTTTCCTTAATCAGTTTTTGAATGAATGGAAAATGAATGTATAATTTAAATAAATCATTCCCTCTAATCTCCCTATATATAATTAGTACCTGTAATACAATCGATTGGAGAATAAATATATTGGTCAATTAATTGAAATTAATCATAAAAACTATTATATGTGGAATGAATCCAAATAAATATTGTCCTATCAAGTTTTTGATCAATAATTCGAAACTAAGGATTCTATTTTTTTCATCGTTGGCAATATCATCAAGTTCCAATCACAAGAAGTTCGATGCTCTATGATAAAATCATCTCTCGCTAACAAAAGATCATCCGATGTGGTCTCACAAATCTAAAGAGTTTTATGTTTAACCATGTGATTTTATGAAATTATATATATATACATAAATCAGGTTCATGGAAATAAATTAAATAAAATAGTTCATTTATTATTTTATTTAGGTTCTCCTCTAACCACCACACCCAACCCAAATGTTCAACGCGCACCAATGTTATATAACATTCTTGGTAAAACCTATCCAATAAACTCAACTGTGGCCCCATTTTTACAATATGAGCCCCCATTTAGAATTTATTACACGTTTTTATGAAAAAAAATGTGTGTGTATTGAATGTATTTAATAATTTTGAAATTCTATTTCTGAGTACCATATCTCTCAGAATCTCTCACTGTCTCTGGGACTTGCTATGTAAATATACCATTGACCAGAGAAAAATATAATATAAAAATTATATTCCTTAAATAATATAAATTAATTATACATATTTATTTATTTTTAAATAAATTATAGATATAGTAAAATTAATTTCATCAATCATTGTGTTTGTAGGGTGTGCATACACATGGACATTTTTTTCAATTTTTCCGGATGGAATGAAAGAAAGGTAAATAATAATTCTCCATTTATGAATCATTATTATATAATATATATCTCATATATTCATTAAATATCTAATTATATAAACACACATAATATGGAAATGAAAAATAAAATGTGTTAGGTCATGGAGGTAGTATTCCACACATATTCAAGAGTAACGTTATCGTTTATCAACAGAGGGAATGAAAGTTGGTAATGGTTTATCCATTATCATATTAACAATTTATTGTATTTCTGATAATTAAATAAATATTATATAATGGATAAAATTTTTTTAAATGATATCGATGATGAAATAAAATTTATAATGATTCATTACGAGTAATACCACTTCATCAAGAATCCTCATTTGGCTTACAACTTAAGTAAGAATGGATGTTATTTTGAATTGAAAAGAAGATCCAGGTTGTGGTAAAGGAATATGGGAAGGTATTATGACTTGGATTATCCAATATATATGGTTAAATACATACGTAGAAGATACGAGATATGGTATCCTTTTATAGGTAAGGGAAATGACACACATGGAATTACTAAAAAGATAAAATTATCATTTAGTAATTGTCTGAAAAATGATTTTGAAATTAATATAATCATCATAGTCAAACGAATATGGTACTAAGTGGCCTTAAATTTTAATCATGGATGGAAAATAAAAAATCCTGTCATCTAATAAGAAAATTTCATATTATAGAGGAATGTTGAAGCCTTATCCCATTGTTTTAACCCAATTATCAAATATATAGGTGAAACAATAGTCCACTGTTACAATTAAAAAAACAATAATAAAAGGGACTTGATAAAAAATTTTGATCCTACTCATACTAAATATGGAATCTAATTTTTAAAATAAAATTTTTATTATACATATATGTTCAAATTAAATTATTTATGAACTACGAATCATAAATTATAAAAAATCATTTTTATGTAGAAAACTAAATTTATTCATATTCCATGACATGAAAAAATGATGAAATGTAAAAAAATTTATTTAATAATAATAATATATATATCATTAAACACATTCAAAAATATTTATTAATTTAATTTATTTATATAAAACCACATAGTGCAAATAAAAATAATTTTAAAAAACAACACATTTAATTTAAAAGGATTTTCATTATCATTTCTTATCAATTACATACCAAATAATTCATTTTACTCTTATGTACAAAAATAATTTTTTCATATTTTAGTTACTTATATTCCATCATGATAATACAATTTTTATAGGATAATTTTTAAATTAAATAATGATATTCTAGTAGTATTCCACAGTTCATTTAAACTCGATGTTTCATGTTTTTTAAACTATCAATGAAATTAAATTTATTTAAGGAGAAATATACCATAAAATATTTTTGGGTTATATAAATTCCACATATCTTCAAGGGAAAGTATTGGACCCTTAAGGAAATGTTTCATTGGGAACTTTTATGTCTACATGCCTACATGTTGTCTAATTAGATTCTCTAAACCTGTATTAAAATTCAATGTGTCCTTGTCTCAAAAAGGGGTTTGAACCTATTCTGTTTAAGAATCACAATGAATAAATTTATCTTATATAAAAAAAATTCTATATGTAGTGTGAATGGATATAATTAATCATTAATTTAAAAAAAATGGAATTCATATTATCAAATACATCATGGAAGAAAGATTGTTTACATTGGTCATTGATGTTTTTTATGATCTAATCACATTTACGAAGATTGAAAATCCATTATAATATATATATTTATTTTATTTTTCCCCAAATACATTTTAAAATGATGTATATAACAAATAGGAGAAAATAATTGGTTTTACACTTTTTTAGGAAGAAAGTTCAAATCGTCAAAAAAAGATTGTAATAGTCTATGTTCCTTCAATATACATTATTTGTGCTTTTTTGAGGTCAATAAAAACATAAATTTTATGTATAATTATAAGAAAAAGTACAATAATTTGATAGAAAATATGATTTGAAATGAAACACTAAAGGTAAATTATAGAAGATCAGAAAAGATATGAGAAACTAATTAGGGTGTGATTTACATACTAAGAGAGGTGAAGATATTTGATTTGGGTTCAAATCCTAAATAACAGATTTTAGGAGCACTAGGAATATGTCTCGGAGCCTCCAAAATTGAGGGGAGTCAATAGGGGATCATGGGGGAGGATTTCAGGTAAAATTAGGTGATTGTGTATTTTTAAAACTAATTTTTGTGTTAATTAAGAATTCATTCATATTTTTCTTGGATGGGGTGCATGGTTTTCCCAACTGTGTACCTTAGTAGTGTGTCACTTTTGTGGTGAGTACTGGTTTTTCATTATAGGGGGAATTGTTTGATAAATCATCTTCCAACCGTGGGTATCCCCACTATTTTTGTTTTATATGATATCTTTGGATATGCCACACAGTTTGGGAAAATTATTGTCCAAACATGAACTTTCCCAGTTCCTTCCAAAATTATAAAATTTTACCCAAGTTCACCATAAGACACAACCTATAAAAATTTACTCAAAAATAATAAAATGAGTTACTTAAACAAAAAACAATAAATATCTAAAAAATTTCATGCCTTATAGTTTTATAGGAAAAGGTTCTTGGATAGAAATATATTTCATATGAAAATGGTCTTTCTAGATCATTATTTTGGATCAAATGAGAAAAGATATATATTTTTACCTAGTAATCAACCCATTCTAATTTTTGAAAAATGGATATGGCACATTGCAAATTCCTTCTCAATATTTAGTTGGATTTCTCTCCTTGGATTGCATGTTTTTAGGTTTTATTTGGTTTATTATAACATTTATAAGGTATTAATTGAAAGTAACTGTTTGTATAAATCAGTTTCTTGCAATATAAATTTCTTATATGATAATAATATTTAAAGTCTTCAAATATAGAATGTTCTTAAGGATCCTTTTTTCGGAAATCATTCTGAAATAATGGAAAAGGTGGAATGTAGAAATATGGATAGGAAGGCATAAGATTTAATAATTTTGTATCTTATTGAAAAAAAATTAATTAAAAGTTATATAAAACCAAACCAGTTCTCAGGTTGTAAAATAATTGGATGAAATGTATGAGAGACCACAACTCTTAATAATGATTTCATATTTCAACGTTTTCTCAACATGAGGTTATTAGATAGAAGGAAAACATCTAATCATGCAGATGAATTCAATATAAACCTATGGATGAGAAAACATATTAAGTTAACTTTCAGAGATTATTTTTGGTCTTTACTTATTCTTTATTCACCTATAGATAGTTGGGATTCCATAGTGACAGTGGTGGGAAAATCCAATGGTAAGGCATATATTTTGTTTAATGTTATTCATAACTTGATCATGAATAAAGGGTTTCAGAAAAACGAATTTTATTCATTTTTTGAATTATCAACGAATATTACTAAAGGGAGATGCTCAATTCATCAGATAATCCATTCTAATAATAAATTGTCAGATGATATGTCCTAATGATGATGTTAAAGTAAGTCTATAGGATAAGGTCATACATGACATCTTTCAGGGAAGTAAGGACATATCCTTAATGATTATAGGAATTTGAAATAAGAATCAACATCCATATAGAGTGACACAATCATGATAATTAATATCAAATACCACATATCATGATTATTTCCATTCTAGAAGAATCACTGGTTACTGATTTAGGGGAATATTATGATTAAATTGGTGGGTGAGGGTTCATTGTTAATTTTATACAAGGAATATTTGCGATGACTCTTTATAGTGTATGATGATAATATAAATATATTTTTAGATGGTTATGAGAATAGTATAATAAAAAAGTATTTATTTTTAAATTAAAATATATTATATACTTTTTAGGTCTCCATAATAGTCTTGTAACAGTGCGATAGGCTGATTAACCTAGTTTCAGAATGAATTTTTCAAATGGTTTTTTATATCTGCAATAGGTCCATGGTGATTTCTCATTATGTAAAAAATTCTACCTTTTTTATACCAGATAAAGTGATGAATTTTAATATATAAAAAAATACATCAAATAGTTGGGAGAAGTGGAACTGTATGATTGGTCACCTTAGTGAGAAAAATATTACAATTCTAGTGATGAATAAAATAAAGAAACAAAATCCAATAAGAATCGGTAGATGTTAGAGATTTAGGTTAAGAATTAATAATATTGTTTCTTTTAAATTTTATCTATGAATATTAATGAATTTATTGTTAGTAATATTTATTTAATATTTTCTGGTTCCATCCCTAGTCCACTCATATATTGGTTCACTATTTTTCTGACTTCAGTTGATTATTTTACACACAATAACTAGATATACTTCAAGATAAATAAATCTTAAGTGTTTTAAGGCCTTTATTATGTGGTAATTAATGTCCCAAAAGTGTGTGAAGAAAATTAGATATGATAGTGAACTAAAAATAGTGGGTTATTCAATTGGAAAATCAATCTTAACATCAATAAGAATTTATTAATTTGAAATGAGATATATATTCTATAAGGTGGAACAAAGTAAACAGATGAGAGAATGAAATGTTAATTTTTTGAGAAATCGGATAGTATGAGGATCCCTTGGGTAAGACAAAGGGAATTTGGTTGTAGGCCTTTAATACAATAGTACATCTACTGAATCGAAGATTAGCTTTAACTATTGGATAAAATCTGATGGAAATTTTATATAGTAAGAGACCAGAGGTCAATAATCTCATGATCATTGAAAACATAACATATATTCATATTGATTCTAAATATTGAGATAATTAGCCTATGATATCCTATGTGTTTTTTATCAAATATGGTGATGATAAAAGTTTTTATAGACTATAAAATGATGAAAATGAAAAAAGACATCTGGGGCCAAATTTTTCTGTTCAATGAATATCTTCTATGGAATGATTGGTATCTAGAAGAGAGGGATATTTTGGATAGTGCAATAAAATTTTTCAGATCTATCAGATGATAGATACTAGATTAACATTATATCTAGAAAGCTCCAATATTATTTTTGGAACCAAATAAATGTATATTTGACTCAAAGTTGATAGATAGTTAATGTTCATATAGACACATACTATATATAGAATGATCATATAGATTATTACTGGATGGAAGACTACCAAGCTGTCATGGTTTAATAGAAAAACTTAAGGATGAGTTAATAATATATAATAATATTAAGAAACTTGTTTAGTGGTATAGAGATAGTACGAACATCTTACGTCTAACGAATATTGGTGTACCAAGTATGTTGGAAGAAGAATTTGCACTAAAAACTCTAAACAGTAGGATTAATCCATGGAAAAAGTAATGAATTCAATAAATTTCAATTATACTTGGGAGATAGATGAGATACTAAATATAATGATGGTTTTTAAAAGAGGTTTTTTTTAAATAGATATTTGATGGAAGTATAAAATATATAAAATGGTTAGTAGTGAAAGGATTTTAGTGAAAATAATGAAATCATTTTTCTAAAATTTTCTCACTAATTGTGAAACAGAAAATAATTTTGATAGAATATATATATATTAAATTATATTAACAACATTTATAGAATATGGATATATAAATATATTTTCTTCATTGATATTTTCAAGATGACATTTACATGGTTCAACCCAACGTTTTTGGGGTTCATTGGAAGATGTATTCTGTTTATAGGTTGAAACAATGTCGTTATATATCAAATCAAGCCCCACGATAGTATAATAGGATGTTTGAAACTTTTATGTATGATTTATGTCCCCATTTATGTGATTTTGATTAATATTGTCATAAACAATCAGTGGGAATATGGATCAGATCTTATTATACTCTTGGATGTGGATGATATATTTATTTCTAGTCTAGATGTCCAGTGGATTGAGGAACATTATAGGAATATTTCAAGATGGTTCTATAATAAATATTTTGGGAATATAATAAAATCACGAGGATAATAATTGAGAAGGATAATAAATGTGACTAACTGGTTTTATCCCTAAAGACTTATATTAGGAAATCATTAAATGATTTTGGATGATTGTATAATGAAATGCCTCAACACCCTCACCTGACACATAAACCATTGAAAAGTTAAGGTATCATCAATATATGAAGAAATATATGATATAGAGATGGTTCCTTATACTCCGGTTATAGGATTTTTTATGTGAACAATGGTTTTACTCAAATATATATATTTTATAGTGGGAGTTGTTAAGTATTTGATGTCATATACTTGAAGGAAACATTGTGAATAAGTGAAATGGATATTATATAATATTAAAGCATTAGAGGTTCCAAATATTTTTTTTAATTATGATCAATTGTATGGATTATGATATATAATTTCCTAGAGATACAGATTCATGGATAAGTGGTACAAGTTTTTGTATATTACTTTTTTTAATATAGGTAAGTTGGGTGTCCTGATTGCAAAAAATGATCACTTTATCAATATTATAATTATACTATGGTGATACTACTGAATTATGTAAATAAATAATATGGTTTATGTGCTTGATGAAATAATATTGAATGGTATTACAGAGAAGAAGGTTTCTCTATAATAGTCAGAGTGACATCCATCATTCCAAAAACAATGTATTTCATGTGATAATGAAACAAATTTAACTACGAGACGATAATGTGTGGGAACATATGTACATTAGTTGGAAGAAGGATCCCATAGATATGTATACAAAGTAAATATACCAATAAATTATATGGAAACTTTTTTCATAAGTGGGACTCAGATAATAAAAAATAATGGGGTAAACTTATTACATCAAAGAGAGAAATAGTTTAAGTGAATGGATGATGAATTCTTAATTTCATTATAAATATTGAAGTATGAGATTATTAAGATTGTGGAATTTTTCTTCTAGTTTCATCGGTCATAGTTTTCCAGAAATAGAATTCTATAATTTTATAATCAGATGTATATTATTGGATAGATCATGAAGATTTTTTTCTACAATAGTGATTATAAGAATTTGTGATGAATGTTTTTTACTATAAAAAACATCCATCAAATAGTGTTTAGTAGATACAGCTTCATGGAATCGAGAGTATTATCTGGAGAGACTTTGATAATCGGAGATAGATCATTGTATGTAATCATTTTTTATATTATTCTTTCTTAATGACTGATGATTTTTGGTTTATATGGCATATTAAATTACATATTATCATATTCTAAAATTAATGTAGGGCTTACTTCAAAGATTATAGGTTTGGTGGAAACATGATGACTATATAAAAATATGTAGAAAGAGTTGTTGGACCAAATATAAAATTGATATTTGATGGATATATAAATATTATATGTTTTTGAAAAAATATTATCTAATAACTAATAGAGGAAATGATATGGAGTTGTGTAATCTACATTTATTTCTTATGATGAAAATGATAACAGTGATCGCTCGACAATGTAGTAATTTTTTTGAACCACATTAATTTTTGTAAGTTTTCCATATTGTTTTATATGTGATGTTTGATCATTTAGATTATGTGTATTAATTAAGTTTTTTCACACTTCATTGTCATTTTACACATAACTTAGGAGATGGGGATTAGTGAATGATCTCTCTATCAGATAAAACATCATGATGTTTTTTCACTATGTACGTTCTTTTTTTATAGACATCTAAATCTAGGGAATAGTTCCTATCTATGTCCATATGTTGGATCAAATGGAAGAAGTTTTTTGTTTTCATAGGGTACCCAAATCTAAATAGTAGAATCATGATTGATGTTTTTAAGTTAAATAATCAATACGCATGGTAGACATCAATCAAAAGTCCCAATCCCAATATATAAACTCTTTAAACATTTCCAAAAATTAGATTTACATTATCTTTTTTCAATTATATTCAAATTTTATTTTTGTGTTTATCAAAAAAAAAGTATGATTAACTCCTAGTATCCATTACACATGAGTCTGAATAAGTGAAATTGATACGTATAACATTCAAATCCAAATTCTAATAATTCATCTCATTGATAAAACAACTCAATGGAAGATAAAAATAGATAATTATTTCAAAATTGATACCAACAAGTGATCTCAAATTGATAACAATAATCAAAACCATAATATATAATAAACATGTATATATAATTGGGTTAGTATCATGTTAGTTATCTTTTAGATGCAGAACATTAATGTTTTAATTCGCACTAAATTGATGAACTTAGACATCAGTTCCTTTAGTGGGATATGGTCAACATTTCAATATGTTATTAGTTAACAATAATGTCCATATTAGAACATAGAACTTTATATTATCCTTCATGCCAATTTTATCAAAAATTGTTCCTAGATAGTTGAGTGGATAAAACATTTCCAAAATCAATCATATGTAAAATACATAACTGAAGCACCCGATTTGTTAATACATTTTTTATATAGTTTATTGAAAATAAGAACAGTATTTCAGCAATTACCTTCTTCTTAGGGAACACATAATCTGATTTTGGTGATCTTATTCATTTTCAGGAGATTTATAGCCAAATACAGAAAACAAGGGTGAACTGAGAAAAATTTATAAACTACTAGGTGTGTACATATTTATACGCTCTTTACATCCAGACTCAGACACAAATTGACCAGGACAAGTACATGCCCAAGTAATCAGAATCGGGTATAGGCCGTGTTCAACCATTACACATCTTGTACTCCCTTCTAGAATTAGTTGGCAGATAATAAGAATTCTACATGCCCATGTGGCCGGATGAAGGGGACACACCTTGTTCAACTTATACACGCAGTATACACCTTTCTAGAATTGGTTGGTGGGTGTGAAATGGGACTACACGCCATGTGTGGTGGCACTACACGCCATGTATATCTACCTACCAGGAGGCGTCATGTTCCATGTCAAAGACAATGTTTTAGAAAACGTACTGGTGGAGAAAACAAAATCAAAATCATGTTGACAAAAGTACACGCCATATACTTTTGCCACACGCTGTGTAGTAATATTTTAAATAAAAGGAGGTCGTGACCACTATTTTAAGGAGGTGGGGGTTTTTAGAGAAAGTGTAGAGAAAAGTATTAAGTTCTGTAGGAGATAAGCTCTTCCACCGTACTACCCCCATTCTACCATCTACCAAAGATTCATTCTCTCTCAATGTTCTAAGGAAGATCACATCAGGTATCAAGAGCTTTTTGTATATCATTTTATATATGTGTAACTACATATATAGTGTGTTAGGGTTGTGGAAAATGATGTGTTGTAATTTAAATTAGTTTTTATGAATGTTTTTTCCCTTCTAACCTCTTCTTATTCTTCTTAAAAATCTTTTTTTATCATTGAAATTATGAACCAGTCCAAAGGAACGTCTTTCAAGGATTCAAAATAATAATAACGATGAATAATTTCATGACCATTAGAAGTATTCGTCGGATCAAAATGGACTATGCCAAATAAAGAACTGTGAAACACTGACTACCAGACTAAGGATTTAGTTTCTTCAGCTCTAAATAAAAGTTTACTGGCCAAGAAAAAGATTATTATAAATTGAAACCCGGAGTGTTGGGTTATCAAGAACAACACAACATCATATACAATTTGATTTTATAAACAACTTCTCATTAATCCAAAACCCCAACGCATTTCTCTTGATTTTCACTAAAACCAATTTTCCCATATTTTCTTATATTCATTAAGTAACATATTTAAGAAACTCAAAACCAATTATTTTTTTATCCATCACATAAAAAATTTACTTTAAATTCCACAAACATTATTAAGACAAAAATACAAACTAAGTTAAAAAATATCAAAATAACTTTTTTCCCATTGCGGATCGACCCCTTACTGGTGTTATAATTGTTAGTGTAAATATAATTTGGGACAATAATAATATATCTTTTCTGAAAAAACAATCCAAATTTTGGCAACATTTCCGGGGTCAAAGAAAAGGTAATTTGGTTCTTGTTTTCAATTAGATTTTATCAAATTTTATTGAAAAAAATCATAAATTCACAAAAAATTATTTTGTAATATTATTTCTTTTTATATTTCTTTTTCCTCATTTACACTTGGTGTGTTTCATATCATTCACGTATTTAGGTGTATGAGTGGCTACCTCACACGTTACATGAATGGAGAGTTGTCTGGGTTTTTTCCAATTGACCCAGAGAACGAACGAACACTCTTGATGAACCAACGAGCACTTATGGATGAGAATAACCAAAAAACTCCACTAGGGAAGAATGAGGAAAGTGATCCAGCAATCTTTCAAGGATCTAGAAAGAATTTAGGTCTGGATGACAACTAGAAATAGCATGATCCAATTACTTTAGGGTATAGCCTAAAATAGCTTCAATGTTTCCAACCGGAACAGATGCTATATTTCAACCAAGGTTATGGGACGTACTTCGCCCCTCAGGAACAACAGTACATGCCAGCTCCACTCCCTCAGTAGCCACCTCCATACCATACTCTCATGGATTACGACATTCAAACCATCCACGGAGAAAAAACAGGCATCGTATGTCCATCGGTGCAAGCCCAACACTTTGAGATCAAGCCTCATATCATTAAGCTGATCCAAAACATAGTTCAGTTTGGTGGCTTCCCATAGAGGATACCTGTAATGCCGCAGGTAAATAAAGAATATGAAAATTTCACATTTATCCATATTTTTGAATAAAATATTAATATTACTTTAAAGGGGACTCTATGCTCGATGGTGTACCCAATACGCAAGAACGAGTTTCTTGGGAATCGTACGTCGCACTCTAATAATAAAATAATATTATTTTAAATGGTAGTTAATGCCTAGCCATTGTAATGGCGGGAATGAATAGAACTAACTAAAAAATGATTATATATGTTTGTCAAATATTTTTACTCTTTACAAAAAATGTTAGAGGTTTAAAAATGTGAATGAATCCAATTTTAAGCGTAAACATTCTAATATTCTTTAAAAGGTCGATTAACCGCCTTTTGATGGAAAACCTCTTTTAAATCCAATTTTTGACAATTTTATGTGATATATTTAAAAAAATAAAATTCTTCTTTAGAATCGGGACATCAAATTTTACTTTGTGTAAATTTTTGGTATTTTTCCGATAACGTTCATTTTTTTAATGAATAGTGAAAAAAGTTGTATTTTAATTCAAAACCTCTTTTTAATATAATTTATTTATATGATTATATTATCTATTGAATTGGTTTTAAAGTTAAATTAGAATATATTTTTACCATTTAATCCAATAATGTTCATTGTAATTAATTTCACTTTGAAATTGGAGTTAAACTAGTGTCAATCTTTTGATACTTATTGTTTCATAAAAACACGCTATTTTCTATGACTGTGGGAATTAATTATTAAATTAATTAATGTAAATTATATGTTTTGAATTTTTTAAAATAGACATCATTTTTGAATCCGAAATATCAAATATAGCTTAGGGTGAAGTTTTTGTATTTTTCTAAAAAACTTCAATTTTTGATGAATAGTGAAACCACTAAGTGGTACTTATAAAAACTGATTTTCCGTTTAAATGAAATTTTACCACCTCTATGTTTTGAATTTCAAAAATATGACATAAATGGTTGTGATTAAGAAGTAAAATGTGGTTCAAGGGGAATAAAATAATTTTTTGGTGAATAGTAACTTTTAAGTTTTTAATCGCGATTAGAGGTAATTAGTGTAATTTAAGGTAAAAATAATGTTTTAATAATATGAAATGAAATTGACACATTTCCTACCCTTATTTGATGTGTCATGGACGACCAAGACAATCCTTGAGTCAACTTAGGGACCCCATGGAGACACTTTGGAAGGAAAATGGCATTAATATCTTTTTATTTAATGTTAAAATTAAAATGTCACAAACATGAGTTGTTTTACGAAAACAATTTTTAAATGAGGTTATACAAGTCATATTTTTTACTATAAATAGTAATTAGAAATATGAAAAGATTTATTACATCATGATATTTTTATTATGATTTTTATATATTAAATAAATTAAATTATTTATGAAACCATGATGATGTAATGATTACCTCATTATTTAATGATTTAAATAAAATGAAAATAAAATGTAAAATATAAGACCTACACCTGTCAAAAACCTATTGGATGGGTGGATTTCGAACTCTTATAACCGTATCCTCGAAATATATAATTTTGGGACCTTTGAAATCCGAAAATCATATTATAATAAAGTATCCTTTTATAACTCTCCAAGAGTGCCCCTCCTCTCCTCTTATAAAAGGCCCCCAACTCTACCACCTTACCCACACATCCAAAGCCTTTGGCTCGGCCAACCCCTGCCTATTTCATCTCTCCAAATCCCTCTCTTCATCATTGAAGACTCAATTTGGGCAGAATCCTTCCCAAGGAAGCTTTTGAGATCAAATCAAAAAGAGTTACCCGATTTAAAGGTAGTGTCTTCTCTTGTGTTCTTATGTTTTATTTTGCTTCTCCAACCCCCTAAACTCTTTTTATTCATTTATTTTGTAAAAACAACAGTATATTAAATATACTAGTATGTTTTTATGTGAATTATTCGATCTACACTTACATACACCTTCGTCTAATGGTTAAAGAACATACTGTTTCTGTGGTTGGTGATTTTCTGCCTCACGAAACGATGATTGTTCAATATTCTTTTAACACTTTTAAAGGTGGACATTATGATGTAACTATATTTTATATATGATATATATGGTATTTATGTTTACTATATGATTATTTATTTTATATTTAAAACATTCCTTTATTCTTTTCATGTTGTGAAAATGCGATAATTTCATATGAGGAAGTGTGGACTACCGCCCCCTCAAGTGATGTGACTCGTTAATGCAATACATGGAATGTATAAAGAATGAAATTAATTAACATATGGGACATATATAACATATATATTATAATTTAATTATAATATATGTATATATATCATTTATTTTTAATTTCATTAATATGACAAAAAAATTGAAAGTAGCGTTCATGCGTACGTACGGCATGCCGTCTCCATGAACGGTGTCTTTCATTTTTTATCTCCAAATTTTATGGAATAGTATAAAATGAATATTTAATGGATATATATGATATTTTAATCGTTAATACTATTTTGTAAATGATTTACTTATAACTACATGGGAAATCATTTTCAAACAAGTTCATTTTTTACTCATGTACCAAACATCAGCAAAAACATCTGATATGAACTAACATTATTAAAAAATTATTATAACATTATAATATGTGAAATGAACTGAATAATAATCTTTAAAGGATTTCCTTAAAAAATTATAAATTGAAAAAAGTTTATTATTCATGAATATAAAGAAACGAACAAGACAATTTGGACTTGAGGTAAGGGATCCGACCTCTCGCTTTCTTTTCAAGTACCCTCTTTTATGTCATTTCATTTATGCTCCATGTTATTATGTTGGAGGATGTTATTTTATATTAACCATACATTAATTTTTATTTTTATATGATGAGATACCCCCTCTTACTCTCATCAATAATGTTTTTATAATTTCTAAGTGGCGTCGTTAGGGTGCCGAGTTTTCGTAAGGGATTTTTCATCTAACTTTTATTCCCGTGAGATTTATGCTACATTTTCCACCATTTCCTTTTAGTGTTATATGTACTTCCCATTATTCTACTCTTTATGTAATATAATTTCATTTATGAGTATTTAATTTAATGTTGTATTGTCCTTCTTTCATGGGGTGTATGTTTTGAAAGATACCCACGTCAGTAAGGTAACCTTTCACCCTCCTCTTTTTAAAATACTTATTTTGTTATACCCTATAATTCACATACTATTAGGTTGGGATATGTTCTTATATATTCTTATTAATGTAAATTTTATGTCCAAGTGATGAGATACCCTTTTTATCAGTCATCAACTCTTTTTCTGAATTTCGAAGTGATGTCGTTAGGCTGTCGAATTTTTGCAAGGGAACTTCTTAACCCAATTTTGATTCTTTGGGATAAACTTGTACTCCTTGAATATGTCGTTCTTTGAATATGTGTGAATAACCTGCTATTGTTTTACAATTAATATCCACTTATATTTTGTGTATTCATTTGTCACACATAATTATGGAATTTATTTATCCTTAATCCAAGGATACAGTCTTTGTATGGGACATCATCTCAATCTCCTTTCATTGAGGCTTATTTTTTTTATACACAACCTTCTTTTATACGGTGTATAAACCCCTTTGACTTTTAGGTTTATTCAAAAGGAATATTTTTTATACTAAGTGTTTACTAAACGACAAAAGGGAATGTTTTTTTTGTCGTACGTATGCGGTGACAACGACCACTCCGCCGCCGTGACTATTATTTGAGTTTCAGATTCCTCTACAAGCCATAATTATTTTTTAAAAATTAAAAATAAATACAATGTATTACTTTTCATTTATTTTGGTTTTGAAAATGTTTTCCATAAATTTTTTATTATATCAATGTGTTGTACTGATATCTTTTGATTGAGATGTGGAAATTCTATGTTTCCTTTATGCATGTTTTATATGATACGATTATGTTATGGTTCTTGGGAATTGTTATGAAGATGGGTAGTTCCATGATAAACTAAGGGAGGGTGAGCCTGATATGGCTCTCCAATGCATTGGGTAACGCGAAGGAGTTAAACCTTAAGGTTTCTCCGAAAAGATTTAGGGAATATACTGTGATAGGTATTCCAAACGTAACCAAGAGGGTTACTCCCTACGTAAGAATGTTATAAATTCCTCAAGTTACCTTTATGTCTTATGATTTCTATGATTTCTTCATGATTTGATGAGGTATGTTATAGTGCTTATGTTTTATGAGTAGAGTATGATTTCATTGATTATTATGTATACATGTACTCATGATTCCTTTCCATATTTTTATATCACTTATTGAGCTTTTTATGCTCATCCCAAGTTTTTGAAATGTTTTTCACAGGTCAAGGGAAGGGTACATGATATGATGATAGTGTCAAGGAAGTTTCAGGAAAGAATACATGTTTTATTTTAAATATGTTTCCATTTATGGGAAAAAATTAATACTATCTTTTATTGTAACCACTTTGTTTAAATGTGGGATGTAATGCATGTTTTATGATCTAATTCTCTAAAACTCTAAACCTGAAAAGGTCCTCAAGGTTTATTCATGAAATATCTGAAGATTATGTAATGTTTAAGGCTGGGGCCTTATAGTTGGTATCAAAGGTCAGTTTAGAAAACTTTAGGGATTGTGAGTTTTTGTTAGACACATGATTAGTCCCTATAACTATTATTTCAGTTAAATCCTTGTTTTGTAACTTTTTTTAGGTCATGTAATGTCAGTTACGAATGGAAGGAGAAGTATCTCAAACGACATTCCTATCTCTTCCTGATGACATGCTTGAAATAATTATTGAAAAGTCATGTTCGGATGATTGTGAAACTTTTTCTAGCATACAACTCACTTGCAAGCAGTTGTTTCAGATATCAAAGACCTCCACTATACCTCGTTATCATCATGGATCATGGGTTGTATTTAGACAAATAATATTTTCACAATATTCTCATATTTTCAAGAAAGGTAATTATTATCAAGGTATTTTCAAATATTTTACCTTATCACAAGAATCTGAAGCATATTATGATTTTAAAAATGGTGCTGAGGAAGGAGACCCTTGAGCAACCTATTTATATTTTCTTTTAAAATATACTCCCTCAGCACATACATATGGTATTTTAAAAGGACCAATAATAGAAATTTTCAACTCAAATTCTGTCCGACTATTTTATAGAAATCATGTTTTAACAGATGTTTTGGAATTAAATGTCATACATGATTATTTTCCAAAACTGGTTTTCTGTGAACACCCATATGAACCATGTTGTACAAGGTGTATTTGGATGGAGGAATCAAATGATTTTGAAGGATCTCTAAATCATTGTTGTAATGCATGGGACTTCTACCTACCTGAGCAAGATGATGATGAAACCGAGTGGACGCCATGATCAAGGTATGATGTTATTCATTTTGGAAATCATTTTATTTTATCTTATGGTGGTGAAATAAGACTTCAAGAATTAAGATGTCGAGATCATAACGAATTTGGATGAAAATGAGAGGTATAAGGAAAATATTGAGGATAAAACATGTTAGGGTTATTTTTGGAGCTTTATAAAAAGGACAACATGCTGACTGTGTGACAACCCGTCACGTCGGAAAAAGCTGTGGGAATAAAACCCACAACTAAAGTGAGACTAGTATTTATCGCCTACCACTGGACTACGTGAAGTCCCTAGTTAGTATGACTAATTAATTTTAGTTAGATGATTTTATGAATTAATAGTAAGTTGATTTTGGGTTATCTATGTAAATTATTAACCTATCATGGAGGATATGTGATTAGGTTAATTACTTTTCAATATGAGACTTTAAGAGAAATTGATGTTATTTGGAGATAAGTTTTAATTTGTACCTTGGAAGACTATGTGATTAAATCCTTAAAATATTTTGGTTTCAATCTTATTTTGGTTTAATTGGAATAATTTTATGGAAAATTTGTTTATCGAATGGTCTTCTTTGAAATTTGGGTTTTGTTGGACAAATTTTGGAGATTTAGAATAGATTTTCTTTTTATAAAGGGTTATCCTTTTCTGGATTATCTGATCTTGTTCTAATAATTTTGGTTTTAGTAAGAGTCTAAAGACATGGGAAATATATAGTCCTCTTTTGTGGATTAGGTGATTCTCTAGATGTTGATTATAGTACTCTTAGTATGAACAAGTCTTCCTAAATACTCATCATTTGGGGAAAGTATGAGTTTGTGTAAGAAATCTAGTATAATTTGAAAGTCAACATGACAAGTAAATATGTTTCCTTAAGATAAAAAATAAATTCCTCAATGAAAAGTAACTTAAAACAAAAATGTTGTCTATTAACTTTTCCTACGGGGGAATTGAATACCGTTTAACGCACCACAAGTATGTGATTTTCATGTGGTTAACTTTCTCCTAAACATGTTTTCTATCACTCTCCCTTAGAACATGACCCTTTGTTTTTCCTCTATATCCATGTTTTACTACATGGAATCCTAGTATGGGTTAACTCGGGTGACCTTTGTACTTCTCTTTCTTTATTTTAAAGTGATTTTTTTACTGACTCTTTTTCCAATGTGGGATTTTCAATGAAGTTTCCAAGCCCAATTTTAAAATTGCGAGGACGGAATTCCCAAAAGGGGGGAAGGATGTAACACCCCATGTAAATAAAAAATATTAAATTTTCACATTTAACTATACTTGTGAATAAAATATTAATATTAATTTAAAGGGGATGTTATGCTCGATGGTGTACCCAATACGCAAAAACGAGTTTCTTGGGAATCATACGTTGCACTCTAATAATAAAATAATATTATTTTAAATGGTAGTTGACGCTTAGCCATTGTAATGGAGGGAATGAACAGAACTAACTACAAAATGCTTATATATGTTTGTCAAATATTTTTACTCTTTACAATAAATGTTAGAGGATTAAAAATGCGAATGAATCCAATTTTAAGCGTAAACATTCTAATATTCTTTAAAAGGTCGAATAACCGCCTTTTGATGGCGAACCTCTTTTAAATCCACTTTTTGAAAATTTTATGTGTTTTATTTGACAAAATAAAATTCTTCTTTAGAATCGGGACATCAGAATTTACTTTGTGTAAATTTTTGGTATTTTTCCGATAAAGTTCATTTTTTAATGAATAGTGAAAAATGTTGTATTTTAATTCAAAACCTCTTTTTAATCTAATTTATTTATATGATTATATTATCTATTGAATTGGTTTTAAAGTTAAATTAGAATATATTTTTATGATTTAATCCAATAGTGGTCATTGGAATTAATTTCACTTTGAAATTGGACTTAAACTAGTGTCAATCTTTTGATACTTATTGTTTCATAAAAACACGCTATTTGCTCTGACAGCGGGAATTAATTATTAAATTAATTAATGTAACATATATGTTTTGAATTTTTTAATATAGAAATCATTTTTGAATCCAGAATATCAAATATAGCTTTGGGTTAAGTTTTGGTATTTTTCAGAAAAACTTCAATTTTTGATGAATAGTGAAACCACTAGGTGGTACTTATAAAAACTGATTTTCCATTTAAATGAAATTTTACCACCTCTATTTTTTGAATTTCAAAAATCTGACATACATGGGTGTCATTAATAAGTAAACTTTGGTTCATTGGGATTAAAATAATTTTTTGGTGAATAGTAACTTTTAAGTTTTTAATCGCGATTAGAGGTAATTACTGTAATTTTAGGTAAGAATAATGTTTTAATAATATGAAATGAAATTTACACATGTCCTAAACTTATTAGATGTGTCATGGCCGACCATTAAAATCCATGGGTCAACTTGGGGACCCCATGGAGCAACTTTGGAAGGAAAATGACATTAATATCTTTTTATTTAATGTTAAAATTAAAATGTCACAAACATGAGTTGTTTTAATAAAACAATTTTTAAATGGGGTTATACAAGTCATATTTTTGAATATAAATATTCATTAGAAAGATAAAAAGATTTACTACATCATGATATTTTTTTTATTATTTTTAGACATTAAATAAATTAAATTATTTATGACACCATGATGATGCAGCGATTACCTCATTATTTAACGATTTAAATAAAAAGAACATATAATGTAAAATATAAGACCTAAATTTGTCAAAAACCTATTGGATGGGTGTAATTTGAACTATTATAACCTTATACTCGAAATATATAATTTTGGGACCTTTAAAATCCGAAAAGAATATTATAATAAAGTATCCTTTTATAACATTCTAAGAGTGTCCCTCCTCTCCTCTTATAAAAGGCCCCCACATATACCACCTTACCCACACTTCCAAAGCCTTTGGATCGGCCAAAATCTGCCCATTGCATCTCTCCAAATCCCTATATTTATCATTGAAGCCTCACTTTGGGCCGAATCCTTCCCAAGGAAGCCTTTGAGCTCATATCAAAAAGAGTTACCTGATTTAAAGGTAGTGTCTTCTCTTGTGTTCTTATGTATTATTTTGCTTCTCCAACCCCCTAAAATCTTTTTATTCTTTTCTTTTGTAACAAAACCAGTATCTTCAATATACTAGGATGTTGTTATGTGAAGTATTAGAGCTACACTTACACACACCTTCGTCTAATGGTTAAAGAACATACTGTTTCTGTGGTTGGTGATTTTCTGCCTCACTAAACGAGGATTGTTCAATATTCTTTTAACACCTTTAAAGGTGGCCATTATGATGTTAATATATTTTATATATTATATATATGGTATTTTTGTTTACTATATGCTTCTGTATTCTATATTTAAAACATACCTTTATTTTTTACATGTTGTGAAAATGCGATAATTTCATATGAGGGAATGTGGACTATCGCCCCCTCAAGTGATGTGACTCGTTAATGCAATACATGGAATGTATAAAGAATGAAATTAATGAACATATGTGACCTATATAAAATATATATTATAATTTAATTATTATATATATATATATATATATCATTTATTTTTAATTCCATTAATATGACAACAAAAAAAGAAAGTAGCGTTCATGCGTACGTATGGTCTACCGTCTCCATGAATGGTGCTTTTCATTTTTTCTCTCCAAATGTTATGGAATAGTATAAAATGAATATGTAAGAGATATATATGATATTTTAATCATTAATACTATTCCTTAATTGATTTACTTATAACTACATGGGCAATCATTTTCAAACAAGTTCATTTTTTACTCATGTACCAAACATCGGCAAAAACATCTCATATGAACTAACATTATTAAACAATTATTATAACATTATAATATGTGATAAGAACTGATTAAGAATATTTAGAGGAGTTCCTTATGAAATTATAAATTGACCAAAGATTATTATTCAGGAATATAAAGAAACGAACAAGACAAGTCAGACTTGAGGGAAGGGATCCGACCTCTCGCTTTCTTTTCAAATACCCTCTTTTATGTCATTTAATTTATGCTCCATGTTATTATGTTGGAGGATGTTATTTTATATTAACCATACAGTAATTTTTATTTTTATATGATGAGAAACCCCCTCTTACTCTCATCAATTCTTTTTTTATAATTTTTAAGTGGCGTCGTTAGGCTGTCGAGTTATCGTAAGGGATTTTTCATCTCACTTTTATTCTCGTGAGATTTATGCTACATTTTCCACCATTTCCTTTGAGTGGTATATACATACCATTATTATACTCTTTGAGTAATATACTTTCG
This sequence comes from Viscum album, assembly GCA_963277665.1. NCBI lineage: Eukaryota > Viridiplantae > Streptophyta > Magnoliopsida > Santalales > Viscaceae > Viscum > Viscum album. Next base: position 1,108,323,802 of record OY728140.1, read on the forward strand.
TTTATGAGTATTTAAATCAATGTTTTATTGTCCTTCTTTTATGGGGTGTATGTTTTGAAAGATACCCAAGTCGGTAAGGGATCCTTTCACCCTCCTCTTTTTAAAAGACTTCTTTTGTTATGTCTTTTAATTCACATACTATTAAGTTGGGATATGTTCTTATATATCCTTATTATTGTAAATTTTTTTTCCATGTGATGAGATGCACTTTTTATCTGTCATCAACTCTTTTTCTGAATTTTGAAGTGACGCCGTTAGGCTGCTGAATTTTTTCAAGGGAAATTCTTAACCAAATTTTGATTCATTGTGATAAACTTGTACTCCTTGAATATGTTGTTCTATGAATATGTGTGAATAACCTGCGACTTTTTTACACTTAATATCCACTTATATTTGGTGTATTCATTTTCCACACATAATTATGTAATTGATTTATCCTTAATCCAAGGATACCGTCTTTGTATGGGACTTCATATCAGTTTCCTTTCATTGAGGCGTATTTTGTTTTATACACAACTTTCTTTTATACGATGTATAAACCCCTTTGAATTTTACCTTTATTCAAAAGGAATATTTTTTGTATGAAGCGTTTACTAAACGACAAAAGGGAATGTTTTTTTTGTCGTACGTATGCAGCGACAACGACTTCTCCGCCGTCGTGACCATTATTTGAGTTTCAGCTTCCTCTACAAGCCATAATTTTTTTAAATGAAAAATAAATACCATGTATTACTTTTCTTTTCTTTTGGTATTGAAAATGGTTTCCATAAAGTTTTTATTATATCAATGTGTTGTATTGATATCTTTTTATTGAGATACAGAAATTATATGTTTCCTTTATGCATGTTTTATGTGATACGATTATGTTATGGTTCTTGGGAATTGTTATAAAGATGGGTGGTTCTATGATAAACTAAGGGCGGGTGAGCCCGATATAGCTCTCCAATGCATTGGGTAACATGAAGGAGTTAAACGTTAAGGTTTCTCCGAAGAGATTTTGGGAATATACTGTGATGGGTATTCCAAATGTAACCAAGAGGGTTACTCCCTACGTAAGAATGTTATGAATGCCTCAAGTTACCTTTATATCTTATGATTTCTATGATTTCTTCATGATTTGATGAGGTGTGTTATAGTGCTTATGTTTTATGAGTAGATTTTGATTTCATTGATTCTTATGTATACATTTACTCATGTTTCCTTTCCATATTTTTATATCCCTTACTGAGCTTTTTATGCTCATCCCATGTTTTTGAAATGTTTTTCACAGGTCAAGGGAAGGGTATATGATATGATGATAGTGTCAAGGAAGTGTCAAGAAAGAATCCATGTTTTATTTTAAATATGTTTTTGTTGATGGGAAAAAATTAATACTATCTTTTATTGTAACCACTTTGTTTAAATGTGGGATGTAATGTAAGTTTTATGATCTAATTATATAAAACTATAAACCTGAAAAGATCCCCAAGGTGTATTCCTGAAATATCTCAAGATTAAGTAATGTTTAAGGTTGGGGCCTTATAATACCAATTCCCATCTCACCTATTTTTTGGAGGTCTGTGACACATTCCACTACCACGAAGTGTCCACAGACACCATTTTTCTTCACATATTCCCCTTCTCTATAATGTATAAGGTGAATGACTAGATCAAAGGATTAACACAACGATCTATCCTCACTTGGGACCAGATATTACATGCATTCATGTCTAGATACTTCCCACCCTCAAAGACGGTGACACTAAGGAACAAAATCCACAACTTCCAACAGCATGATGCTAAGTCACTATACGAATCATGGGAGAGCTTCAAGGAGATGTTGTGAAAATTACCACACCACGGACTTCCACTTTTTTTGCTGGTACAAACCTTATATGGAGGACTAACAACAAATACAATATTTATGGTCGATGCAGCTACCAATGATATGGTAATGAGGAAATGCATAGAAGAGTTTTTAGAACTAATGGAAGACATGTCTTCCAATAGATTCCAGCGGCATTCCGAGCAGGGCACACAAAAATAAGGCATGTATAACATTAAGGATACTATTTTGCTTGCTGCCTAATTGGACATTGTTTCCAAAAAGATCGATGCACTCAATCTGAAGGGCACGTCTCAAGTACGTGCGGAAAACCATCTAGTGTGTAGAGAATGTGGTGATAACCACATCAGGGGAGAATGCCTGAGTTCTAGTCAAGGCCCTTCGATGAGTGAGGTGAGTTATGTTGCACAAAATCGTGGGCCAAACCAGTACCGACAGAACCAGAACCCGGTAGGGCGTGATCAACAGAACATAGGATGGGGCCAACAATAGCAGAATCCTCTACCCAACCGACCGCCCGACTACAACCAGCCTCCATATCAGAATAATTATCAGAGGAAACAACAACCCCCCAAAGGCACTTATTAGTATAAAGGGCATTCAAACCCTCTCCCATAGTAGTTGTAGTAGCCACCACCACCAAATTCTCAATAGCCACCTTGGTAGGAGAACACCTCAAGGTTATAGGATCTCATGACCAAATTTATATCTACTATTGAGACCTGGTTCCTAAACCCAGAGGCTTTAATTTGAGGCCAGGAGAACCATATTGTCCATTTGTAAAACCAACACTCAGTAAGGCAACCTGGTACACTACAAGGTAACACTGAGAAGAACTCGAGGGAGAAAGCCCATGCCATCACGCTACGAAGTGGAAGGGAGCTACCACAATATAAACCAGCACATCCAAGTGCACCCACACTCCCTGTTGATAAATTAGGTATAGATACAAACACCTCTTCATCCAAAATCCCATAGAAGGAGGCTTCTAAAAATAAAGGGAAGGAGGTTTCCAAACCCTTTGAGCCTGCATAACCCTTCCCAGAGAGATTGATGCAGAGAAAGCTGGACCACCAGTTAAGAAAATACATGGACATGTTTAAAAGGTAGCACATAAATATTCCATTTGCAGAGGTATTGACACAGATGCCCACTTAATCCATATTAATGAAGGAAATAATCTCCAGCAGAAGAAAGATAGAGGATATAGGCACCCTTTCCTTAACCAAGGAGTGTTCTGCAGTCGTTCAGCATTCAGTCCTTCCCATACTATAGGATCCAGGTATCTTTACCATTCCATGTACTATTAGACCAAGTGTGTTTGGGAAAGCCCTATATGAATTAGGGGCTAGTGTTAACCTCATTCCCCTCAGAGTTCTCAAAAATCTAGGTCTCAATGATTTGAATCCCACCAGAGTATCCCTTCAACATGATGACTGATCCATCAAACATCTGAAGGAACTACTGGAGGACATATTGGTCAAGGTGGGTAGGTTGTTCCTTCCCATATATTTCATCAACCTTGACATGGAGGAAGACCATGAGGAAACTATCATATTTTGAAGGCCATTCTTGGAAACATGGAATGTATTGATGGACGTGCACTAAGGGGAGCTAATTTTCCAGGTAGGAGAAGTAAGAGTCTCCTGTAATGTCCTCAAGGCTATCAAGCATCCATCATTGTTAGAGCATGAGGACTGTTATGCGGTTACCACAGTGGATAATCGTTTGAGAGAAAAATAGGATAACATGGTATGTTGTTTTACTTCAGATAAATTTATTATTCTATACATTCCAATTGAAGAAATTCTAGAGGACTTGCAATTCCTAGAAGGCCTGGGAGACCACTATTGGCAATGTGTAGTTGTTCTTAATAGTCTGGAATGGGACAAGGTGGAACCACTTGGGCCTTCAATTTTAATGCTGCCTAAATTAAAACTGAAGCCTCTTCCATCTTCTCTAAATTAAAGGTATTTGAGAGACCATAAAACAGTGCATGTCATATTTAATGCAGAACTATCATAGGAGGAGGAAGATGCACTTCTACAGGTTCTGAAACAGCGAAAGCACGCTATTGGGTGGAAAGTTTCTAATTTTAATGGAATCAGCCCTACCATTTTCATCCAGAAAGTGCTACATGAAGAATGTGCCAAGAAATCTCAGTAACCACAGTAGTGCCTGAATCCCCCCATGAAAAAGGTCATAAAGGAAAAGGTTATTAAATTGTTGTGTGAAATCATCATCTATCCCATCATGGATAGTCCTTGGGTGAGTCCCTTACAAGTGCTACCAAAAAAGGGGGTATCACTGTGGTATCAATTGATAATAATGAGCTCATCCCCACTCGCAATGTCATGGGATGATGAGTATGCGTCAACCACCGAATGCTAAATGATTTCATGTGGAAGGATCATTTCCCCCTTATATTCATGGATCAAATTCTAGAGAGACTAACAGGGAAAAACTTCTATTGCCTCCTTGACGACTATTTCAACTATAACCGGATTACCACTACTCTAATGGATCAAGATAAGAGTACATTCACTAGCCCCTATAGTACGTTTACTTACTGATGTATGTCTTTTGGCATGTGCAATGCTCCCACCACCTTCTAGCACTATATGATGGATATCTTCAATGACATGGTGAAAAAAATCATGGAGGTATTCATCAATGATTTTTCCATTTACGAAAAATCCTTAACCACTTGCTTGAGGCACTTGGAACTAGTTTTGGAAAGATTTGAGAGCACTAAACTTGTTTTGAACTGTGAAATGTATCATTTCATGGTGCAAGGTGGAATCTTCCTTGGCCAAAAAATCTCAGCAAAAAGGATAGAGGTGGATTCGGTGAAGATAGGAGTCATTTCACAACTACCTATTCCAAATTCCACCCATGCGATTAGTAGATTCCTAGGGAATGCGGTTTTTTACAGGCAGTTTATCCACGACATCTCAAAACTATCCCATCACCTCACTAATCTTCTAACTAATGATTCCATATTTGAGTTTGATGAGACATGCGCCATATCTTTTGAACACCTAAAGAAATTCCTGGTGGAAGATCTTGTGATGATTTATCCCAACTGGGAGGAACAATTTAAGGTGATGTGCAATTCCAGTGACTATGCATTGGGAAAAGTCTTGGGCCAGCGGCTTGACCAGATTTTCTGACTTATATATTATTTCTACAGGATTCTCAATGAGACACAAATAAACTACACCACCACATAGAAGGAGATGATTTTACTTGTTTTAGAATTTGATAGGTTCTGATCATATATATTGTTGTCTAAAGTTATTATTTATACTGAACATTCAACACTAATGTACCTACTGAACCAGAAAGATGAGAATCTCCAATTTCTTCTTTGGGTACTCCTCTTACAAGAATTTTATCTGGAGATTTGAGATAAGAAAGGGAGTGAGGACATTGTTGCTGACCATCTCTCCCGCCTAGAGCTGCCTCTTTTAGAGAACGAGGAAGATTGAGATATGAGGGAGGATTTCCCCGATGAGCACCTCTTTTTGGTCAATGAAACACCCAGATCATTGTATGTTGATATTGCTAATTTTCTAGTTCAGGTGTCATTCAACCCGACCTATCCTTCCTGTAAAGGTAGATATTTTTCTTTGATGTGAAGAGGTAATTCTAGGAAGATCCTCTACTATTCTGATCCTGTGGTGATTGGGTGATCCACTGTTGCATCCCAACGATTGGCATTCATGGCGTCCTGGAGTTTTGTCACACCTCACAAGTTAGAGGACATCATGGCACAGATCTTACGATAGAAATGATCATGTAATCTGGGTTTTTTTCTCCCACCATGCATAAAGATTCCTAGGGCATTTGTTTCCTGTTGTGATCGATACCATAGGACTAGTACCATAGGTCGTAGAGATGAGATTCCCCAACACCCCATCCTAGAGGCCAAGATCTTTGACTCATGTGGTATAGATTTCATGGGTCCCTTTCCCCCATCTTTCGGAAAAACTTACATACGGGTTTGCAACGTCTACGTCTCCAAATGGGTGGAAGCCACTGCTACAACACATGACAGAGCCAAGGTAGTCATGAGCTTTTTAACAAAACATATTTTTAGTAGGTTTGGAGTTCCTTGAGTACTGATCCGAGATAAAGAGAACTACTTCGACAACACGCTGATAAGAGGAATACTTTCGAAGTATGGAGTAAAGAATTAGATGAGGACACCATATCATCCCTAGTCATGTGGACAAGTGAAGCTCTCCAACCATGAGCTCAAGCGGACCCTAGATAAAACAGTGAACACATCGAGGAAAGAATGGTTCAAGAAGTTAGATGATGCTCTTTGAGAATGCCAAGCTGTACAAGGAGAAGATGAGAAAAATTCACGACTGGATGATTTCATGAAAATAATTCTAACCCAGTGATCAGGTACTTCTTAACTCTCATTTTTTATTATTCCCAGGGAATATAAAGTCACAATGGTCGGAACCATTCCAAGTTATACATGTATTCAATAATGGAGTAGTGGAATGTTTTGGAGAGGATGGTCCACCATTCAAAGTGAATAGACATTGGTTGAAGGATTACCATCACCTTGACAACATGGTGGGAACGTTGTCCACCATACATCTCAGGTAAGATGAGTTATGTATGTCGAGACAATGACCTTAAAAAATGGAACTTCCTGGGAGGCAACCCAGTGGATCCACACTGTGTACCACCTATATACCTGGTGTGTACTTTTTTCCTTTTCCTTTATCTATTAACTAAAATATATATATAGTTTTACTAGGTAATAAATAGGGACGATGCCTATGCTGATGGTATGGTCACTAGAGTTTATCTGAGCCATCACTAGCTCGAATCCCCCCGACATACCTTCAGCATGGAGTTCCTCCTTTTTCTCTTTATATTTTCTAACACATTGTGTGTATTATTTTCCATATATATATATAAATATATATATATATATGCTTATAAGAAAACCAAGAGTGGGGATGGATCGGTTGGCCAGGATCGTAACCCATTTTCAAAAGTCCTGGGTTTGAATCCTGACAACCTCCCCATTTCCATCATTTGTCCATTTTAATAAAACCACACAAAGTGTATTTTAATATACATCATGTGTGCCATGTTTTCCGTTTAAAACAGAAAATACTAATTTCATAATGTTATTCATACGTGTGAATTTGGAAGATTGGCACAGTCTCGAACCTGGATCCAAAATACCCAGGTTCGAACTCGGCTTATCTCCGTGATTCATCCCTTTTTGTCTAAATTAAAAGCCACACGCCATGAATTTACTTTCCTTTTGTGTTCTCTAGGTTGTATATATTAAATATATTTAAATAATAAATAGGAGAAAGAGTACAACCATGGCTCCAGTGGTTGTGGGATTTTATTCAGAATGTGTGATCACCGGTTCGAACCTTACCCCAAGCACTGGACCAAAGGTTGTACTTATATTTGTCGAATTTTTACACAACATGACATGTATTTCCCAATACTTTATGTGTATAGTTTTATTTCTAAATTCTGTATATATACATATATTTACTATTTTAATTATTAAAATTAAATTTTATATAGTTTACTATAAAAATTATATATGTATATATATTTATTATATTTGAAAAAATGAGATACACTACCTGTAGTATATTATACACACCGTCTACCATGGCTATAAAAGCTGCGGACCACCAGGCATCAGGCTGTGTCGTACGGACCCCTCTCTTTCCCTATTTCTTACCTCGTATGTGACCTGACCTCCTCACTTCTGAATTTTCTGATTTATGGATATTTTTCTTCTGATTTCTCTCGCATTGTGATCCTTGGTCCAGGTACGCCCTTATACACCCTCTATTTAATGGTATTACATGCGTTTAGGGTGATTTGAGGATCGTCCAACTATTCATCTTCAGTAGTAAACGGGCACAATTTGAAGAACACACACCTTGTCCATATGTACATGGCCACACATTGAATAATTCACGATTTGAAAATACACGTTGTGTATGTTCGGTACACACCGTGTTCCATCACCTAACGTGCTCAGGGTAAATTTTGCACACGGCCTCGCACACCATGTTCATGTACACGATGTGTGTGTTCGGTACACGCCATGTATACCATTTCTTTTGGCTAGCCTGTTTCTAGCCCTCCACATGGCCATGTTATCTTGGATCTTGCACACACCATACTGGACTTGTACACGGCCAGTCCTATGTTATTAGAACTACTTAACCAGTGGCCATGTCTTTTCCAATACACGACCAGGACCACTTTACATGCACAGGGAATGTATGTTCGGTACACGCCATGTAACCATTCCTGGTTTATTCCTTGCTCACCCGTTGTGTCTATCTAGAGAACACGGGATACTACCCACTTTTATAACACGTTGTGTACTCTATAAATACACACAATGTACTTTTTATTCATCCATTTCTCTCATATTTTGAAATTTTTATTCTTTTTATTTGGTTTGGTTTTTCTATTCTCTTATAGTGTATGGAAGAAATAGATCCTTCCCTTGGGAAGTATCCTGCCTCCACCTCTGAGGGCGAGATGCCCATTTATTTTCGGATCTGACTCTGGCTTGTGACAATATGTGATTTGGACTCTCTGGTCTATCAGATCCCTCCTTTGGCTATCCTTCCACCCCTCAATCACTCAATTCAGGATGGTCCGAGTAGCAATACACCTCCACCATCTTATACCGAGCCACTAAGCATGATCATTACTTCCCCACCAGATGCCACTCCACCTAAGCTCTCCTCATCCACAGCTAGTCCCTCATCGACCGCCCCATTCATTGAGTCTTTTTCTACTCTGGTTGATCCACCCTTAGAGATAGCTCCCACTACAACACCTCCTCCTAGGCTGGGACCTGCAAGTGTTCCCTACCCTTGAGTGATGTTCCCGATCATGGATTTGGCACATGAAAACATCTGACGCTTCTCTTGCCGCCTGATTGCATTGAGCAGCTACAATCTGGATAGTAATGTCCCACATCAGCTGGGAATCTAGGGAGAGTTGAAGGATCTTCTTAGGAACACTCCATTACAATCAATATTTCAGGTTATCACTCCTATTTATTGAGATATATGTTTGGAGTTTTTTACTTCATTTGAGTTAGACAGGTCCGAGTACCGGTAGATGCTTGGTGATGTAGTACCAGTGGTCCGATTCCTGCTAGGCGGCCATCACTTTTCCCTTAGCATGACTGAGTTTGGCCAAGGGTGTGGTTTTTATCCTCATCCCGTCACCCCAACCCATGTCTCCTCCATGACCCAACCTGAATGTTGTGACCTCTTTTCCATGTGGTGAGAGATTTTTGGGCCCGACCACCGCTATACCCCAACCTCCTAGAAGAGTACCCTTATAGCTGACCCTATCCTTCACTTCATCCACCAGTGCATCCGCTCCATTATTGTTTCCCTCCATGAGGATATGGTGGTAATGAATGGATGATACATGGATCTCCTTACCTATGTCATCCGATATAATGATTCAGACCTCCCTTACCTCGTCTCCTCCTATTTCCACAACCCGTTTAATAGCCACTAGGGAAACCTGAATGGTGGGTTTTACACCACCTTCCTTGCCCACCATTTAGGGTTTTTGAGCCTTCTCTTCTTCATGACCTATTAGGTTCCCCCTAGCAGATGGACTATCTCATGCTTATTCACATGGGATTAGTTCGTAAGCAGGGGGTGCCTACGTCCTTGCCTAGGCATGACCCCACCAACCTGCTGACCCTCTTGTCCCCGCTAATTCACCTTCTCCTCCATCCCCACCCCTTCCATATTCCCCACCACACCCCCTACTTCTGTCCTTCCTTCTTCTATTACACCTACTGCCCCTCTACCCCCACACCCTCTGTCAATCTCACATATTCCCTCCTCATAGATGAGATGGGACAACACTTGATCTATCACGATAGGCATCATAACTGACTAGAGAAGATGTTGGGACTTCTTCTTTAGCATCATGGTATACCACTACCCTCACTTCCTTCCCCTACTTCAGCTCCTGGCCATTCTTCTACAGCTCCACCACCCTTTACTGCACTGGCCACAGATTCAGTTCTCTTATCTACTATGGGCCCAACTGTTTCTACGACTGCCACCACTACTACCAGTCTAGGGAGTGATGCTGATCTTTCTCATTAGAGTCAAGATGCTATAGCTCTTACTTCTATGAATTCTCTTTCGAGTGCAGATTCCAAGCCACCGGTTTCCACGGCTCTGGGGCCTTCTCTACTAGTTGATTCTATACTGGATGATGTTTCTTCTGAGGTGACCCCCTGACTAGTTTTTGGACACATGATTTTCATTTAATATATTTTTTTTGATATGTTGTTTTTGTGTATTTTATGTATGCTTGCATTGTTTTCTCTCCACCTCCATCACAGGTACTCTAGCACGTTTTGGGCTTCACTATTCTACCACCTCCAGTCATTCTTCGCCTAGATATGAGGGAAGTGTTGTTTTTTCATTTTTTTCTATTATTTTTATTTTTCATTCCTCCATTATTTCTTTCCTTACTTCCCCTTGTTCTATTCCACTATTGTGTCCCCACATTCTATTATTCACTTTCAGGAACTTAGTGGACCAACTGCAGTGTTAAGTATGGGGGAGGGTCTCTCGGTGACCTTAGTATTTGCCCTTATAATCATTATTGGAGGCATCATTATTAGAATATATATTTTAAAATGTGAAGAAATTTTGGTTAATCATATTTCTGAATAATAAAGCGGAAAGTGGGAAATTTTTATATGTTTCATTCTAATTTTGGTTCTTAACTATTTTAAAATGATTGTTGATTGAGTTTAAATTAAAAATTATAATCCTTGGATAATTACATCGATTAGACTAATCAATTATATTCAAGTCACGACCTTATTGTCCCATTATTTTTTCCCACTAATGAGAGGTATTCGAAACTGTTTGTTACATTCTTTCTAGTACCCTCTTTCTTGATAGCTTCATATGATATACATAACTACCATAATTTTAATATTTTCTTTTCAAAACATGAGGAATTTTTTAATTAAATTAAAATTATTGAGGCATTAGATTCTTTAACCCCTTTCTCTTGAGACATACCCTACATATTATCTTCTTGAAGCCCCTAGAAACCCTTATTATCCTTTATAAGTATCCATATTACAAGACTATTTCGCTTCCTACCCTAATTATTTTTTATGATTTTTCATGATTATTCATTTGAGATAAGAAGAAGGGATTGGCAACACATGGTATACTTTTGTGAATTGTCATGAAATTAAGTATGGGGGAGCACCTCTTGATCATTTGGGGAAAAAAGGGTTCCAAACATCTATTTGTGAAAATTCCGAAAGGTTTCCTTTGTTATTTAAAAAAATGCAACAGACAAAGGGACCTTATACTCACTTGTTGGTTTGTGAACCATACCTACCCAACTAAAGGAGATGGTGGTGCTGAGAGTATTTGATAGAGCTTGTAGAGGACGCTTTTACATTGAGATTAAATTTGAATATCATGCACTATTATTTATAGAATTAACCTCATTTTTCAAGACTCAAAGTTATTTTTCACATCTTTACCTACGAAGCGTTAGCCACAAAAACATCTGATCTTTATTGAAAAGCCCTCATGATTTCTGTAAATCAATTTTATAAAGTAGAGGACTAGATTTCTTGAAAACCTATTGATAGATTGTATATATATCTGATTTAGTGGAGATTTTATTTAAAATTTAGAGAGGGTTGAGTATATTATTCATCAGGTAGATCATCAAGTGTCTTGTTTATTTTTGAAAGGTTAAAACATGTTTTTAAAAGAGGATGAAAAAAGTTAATTGAATTATATATGAGGAATGATTAGAATATCTCCTGAGTTGAAATTGTTTTGAATCTTTTTATAATTTTCTCTTGTGAATTATTAATTACATTTATCATTGATTAAATTCATTCCATTTAAAATATAGTATATTTTAATTTGATATTGGTAATTTCTTGAGGGCAAGAAAATGCCTATGTATGAGGGATTTTGATGCACCCAGTTTGTGTATACATTTTCCCATATATTATTGAAAATAAGAACATGTTTTCAGTAATTACCTACTGCTTAGGGAAAAAATTCTTTGATTTTGGTGATCTTGTTCATTTTCATGAGTTTAATGGAAAAATACAAAAAGCAGGGGAGAACTGAGCAAAATTTACAAATTACATGATGTGCACATATTTACAAACTATGTACATCCAGACTGAGACATGGATTGACCAAGAAAATTACATACCCAAGTAATCAGAATCTGGTATATGCCATGTCCATCCTTTACACGCTGTGTACACCCTTCTAGAAGAAGTTGGCGGATGACAGGAAGTCTACACGACCATGTGACCGGATGAAGGGAACACATTGTCTTCAACATATACACGCCGTATACACCTTATAGAACTAGTTGGTGGCCAAGAAATGAAACTACACATCATGTGTGGAGGTACTGCAGGCAGTGTATATCTACCTATGAGAAAGCTCCATGTTCCAAGTCAAAGAAGGCATGTTATGTTGCATACCAGTGGAGAAAGTAATGGAAAAAGTGCATTGATAAATGTACACTCTGTGTACTTTTTCCACACATCGTGTAGTAATATTTTCTATAAAAGGTGGCCTTGGCCTCTGGTTTAAGGGGGTGATGTTTTGAGAGAAGGTACGGAGAAAAGGTTGAAGGTCCGAAAGAGAGAATCTCTACCACCGTAATACCACCATTCTACAATATACAGAATAATCATTCTCTCCTCGAAGTTACAAGCATGGCCACATCAGGTAACAAGAGCTTTGTGTTTATTATATTATATGTGTGTAACTAAATACACAGTTTGTTGGGTTTCTGGAAGACGAAGAGTTGTAATTTAAATTATTTTTCATGAATATCTTTGTTCTTTTTAACCTCTTCTTATTCTTCTTAAACAAATTTTTTATTATCACTGAAAATTCTGAACCAGGACAAAAGAAGAATTTTTTGGGATTCAAAAGAAGAATACCGATAAATAATTTTATGAACATTGGAAGTAGTCATTGACTCAAAATGGACTAAGCCAAATAAAGAATCGTGAAACACTAACTACTGGACCAACAAGTCAGTTTCATCAGCTCTAAATACATGTTTACCGGACCAAGGAAATTTTATTACATATTGAAACCCAGAGTGTTGGGTTATCATGAATAACACAACCTCATATAAAATTTGACCTAATAAAAAACATCACATAAATCCATAACACCAACGCATTTCTCTTGATTTTTACTAAAACAAATTTTCCTGTATTTTCTTCTATTCATTACGTAATTTATTTAAGAAACTCAAAAAAAACTATTCATTGTATCCATCACATCAAAAATTTACTTTTAATTTAGAAAACATCATTATGAAAAAAAATATAAACTAAGTTAAACAAGATAAAAAATAACTTCTTTTTTTCTATGGATCGACCCCTTACTGGAGCTATACTTGTTAGGGTAAAAATAATTTTGGACACTGATATTATTTCTTCAGGGAAACGACTCACCAATAAAATATTTTCACTAGTTCCAATACTTGTTGAATTTCATTAATATGTTTTAATTAAATTTTACAAGAGGATTTGGTTATGTAAATCGTATGGGTTATCCATTTCAACCATTCTATTTGTTGGATAATCTAGTGGAAATCAACCTTATCGTGAAACTATCATGTGGAATGATTAAGGTTGTTAAATTGTTTTCAATAGAAGGGATCATGTTTTATATAATTAAGTGGTTTTATTTATTATTGCTATTTAAATATTCATCATATTCATATTAAATTACTAACTATTGAATCTCCTGAAATATATCTTATCTAATATTTTACTCTTATATATATGCATTCTTCAAATAATTTATTATTAGAAATATATATTCCTTCTACAAGAATTATATTTTTAAACATACTAATGTGTAACACTTCAGGTAACTCCCAATAAGAGTTACTCAATGAAATATAAAATATATATATATATATACATATATATATATATTTATATTTATATCCAAATTCATCACACTAATAAGAAATATTAAACCCATTCATGTAAATTTTAGGAATTAAAAGAAATAAAAAAACCCCAAAGGACTATGAATATAGTGATAGAGAGCCAATACCCACCTTCCAAGACATTGAATTTTCCTCAAGGCTTGTTAATAGTCTGGATAAAAGTCTCTCTAACCATGGTTATTTACTCAATAAAAAATTTAATTAAATCATAATTCTAAAAACTAATATTTATAAACTATTCCCAACTGCTAAGATCAATCCAATATTTTCATGACAAACTAAAACCATTGTGGGGAAAAACTCTGATGTTGTTGAGTCTATCATTAAATAAATTGTATAAAAATATGAGAACTTTAAACTATTTAAACTACATCATATAAAATTTTCATAATATAAAAGGCATATATAAAATAATAATTATATATGAATAACTTTTATAAAGGAATAATTTAATTTTTTAACATGAGATAATTAATATTAGATAAAATATTCTCCTAAACTACTTTTTATATAATTTGTCCCATTCCATTTTAGGTTCATTGGTATTATAAAAAATATTTAATTTTCCTTAAAATATTTTTGAAAATAGTAGTATATATGTAAATTTTGTAACAAAATTTGTTTCTATGGTCATATCCTATAAATTGAATATTTTGGATGACGTTTTGGATTAGGACACTATTTGTGGATGGTAGTTTTGGCCTGTCCATTTTACTACTCGTTCTATTTTTTTCCTTTGGTCTAACTAAGAACCATTAAATAATACAAGGAATGATGGATGAGATAATTGAAGTTTCCATGCCATAGGTATAGTATAAACACAGTACAGTCTAATCTAATATGAATCTCTTTCAATGAAGCTCTCTATTATTGTCATTTTTTATTATTTATGGTCTATTATTGTATCTTTTTAGTTATTATTATAGAAATAAATGTCAATGTCGGAAAAATAAAGAAGATAAATTACAATTTAAAATGGTTAATGTAATTTTTCATTACAAAATCCATTCCAGGATTACACAATGCACCAATATACTAATGATTTATCACTGGGAGTTTCTTTTATACCACTAAATGGATTCATGGAACATCTCAATTCCAAATATTAGTGAAAGAAAATGAAAATTCCATATACATGATCTTATTAAGATAAAATAAGAAAATTAAATGATAAATAAATCCACATGAACATAGTTTTAAATGAAAAAAAAATATAACACTCAGCATGTTAAAAATCAATTAGTAAATGTTGATGGGTTCATTCCTCTAATTGTATTAACGATCCTTTGGAATCAGAAAACACTCATGTAACAATCCAATTACCATAATGTTGTACTAGATTTCACTTCTCAAAAGAAAATTATGAATAAATTGAAATTGGGTTTTTTTACAGTGATCCATTCTTCTCATACATTGGTATTAGCTAATAATAGATGAATAATCACTGCATTAAACATCAATCAATTCCTAAGAAATTTAAGCCTAGTATATTTATAAATAGGGAAACATAAACAACTAGTCTATAAAATATCTGCATAATATCAATAATATTTATCATAATAAGAAATCTTATTAGACATATCATAGTTAATACCATTCATTGTAACTTGGGAAAAGGAAAAATAAGAAAATGGATGTCTCAGATGCTCAGTTAGGGTGAACCAGGGAGATATCGGTGATCACATAAGTACAACAAGAGAATAAGGCTATAATAAAATGATCTTGACATATGAAAACCATAAATTTCATATAAAATATTATAATCTTATGTTATATATTTAATCTGAGTAGTTCATAAAACAAGAATAATAAAGGAATAAAATCATTAACTATTATATCATAATATTTCCATTAGACATGGAATTATCGAATAAAAACAAGCATTGAAAATCATTTCTTTTGTATTCAATGATCATTTAAAATGAAATTATAGTATACCTTTACACTCCACAGACAAACATAGTACTCATGGATTACTCAAGAGTTTATCATAGTGGTCTAATTCCCTTACTTAACAGGTTTCACTCTTCATTTCAGTCGTGTTTACATTATGATATATCAACATTTACCCAATACATTTTATGAACATATAGGTCCCATGAATCGCATGATGAAAATAAAACATATATGGGATATATGATCTTAAATAATTAATCCTACTAGAACTAATGAATGGAAATTTTTTTCATAAACATTTCTTCATTGCATAACCCATAGAAAAAATTGAGTTTTATACACATCCTTTCATCATAATAAAAAAAATCATAAGAAATAATAAGAATGGTATCATTGGATTATATCCCCAGTAAATCATAAATAACATAAAATGATTTTATATAATGTGTAAATGATTTCAAAAGTTCACTTTGAATAATTTTCTAGTAAAATAACATTTCCATTTTGAAAATAGTCTTTTTTTAACAGTTTTCACTGATAAAGATAATAATTTTCTTTGAAAAGATTCTGTTAACAAATAAAGGAAGCATAAAATAAAATATTATTTTTGAATAGAGGAAAATAATTTCATTAAATATAATTGAAAAAAAAAATTCGTCAATATATTTTTTTCATAATATAGAAAAATTACATGATTGGAAAATTAAAAAAAGATTCCTTTTCAACAGTTTTGTAAAAAGTCATATGAAGTAAAAATTATATTATAAATTATTAGGATAACGGTAAAAATTATATTTTTTAGAAAAAATGGATATGGAAAATAACTGTTTCCAATTGGTTAATAAAACATAAATAATCGTGAATATTGAAGTGATTTTGAAATAAACACTAACCTTGAATCTACCTTGATTCAAAATAAATTGAACCATATCTTCTTAGAAACAATTCATTATATCTCCACTAAAGGGTTCTATGGTTGATATTTTTTAAAGACCAACTTTTATTGAATTTGTATTGAAAATTTTAGAATGTAAATTTGAAGATGCTGGTACAGGTAAAAGTGATAAAATCATTTAAATTAGTGGGGTATGAGGAGCCCTTTAATATTTGAGGTGAGGGGAACTCTTGTAATTTCAAAAAATATTCAATTAAAAAAGTAATTATCATTAAAAATTGCTCCAAATGTCCATGGATTCGATTCTAGGGTATGATAGGGATTTAATCCCATCAACTAGTAAAATTTAGACATATGTTTATTTCATTCTAAACCATATCAATTTGAGTAAACATTAGTCGACCAAAACAAATTCTATATATGGTAACACATATTTCAATATTAAAGTGGTGTAACATTATATATAATGTGAAAATTAGTCCAAAAATGTCCATTTAAAGAATCTTTCAAAAATATCACATTCTCTTTTTTAATTTTTATTTTTTATGTTTTTAAAATTATTTAATAAAATATTATATTGATTGATTCTAAATATTGACAATTTTACACCATTATTTTAATTTAGGTTTAAACATTTAAAAAAATGGTTAATTCAAATATAAATCTTCTACACCTCTCTGATGTGTCCTATAGATCTATAAAATCTTAGGTTGCATTAACTCATTCAAGTAATTCAATTTCATGGAAATTTTTCCATTTGATAAATAAATTTATAACCAAAGGTTTTAACGGTCAAATTAATTTAATACAACAATAATTTTTATGATTAATTATATACTTATCAGTTGTTATAAATCAATATGAACCTAATTTAACCTTTACGAAGGTGATAAATTTTATATTGATTACAATTTATATTGAAAAAAATAAATGGGCCCTGTTTAAATTATACAAAAAATCTAGTTTGAAATGTGTATCTCATTTTATATATTTGAATAAATTAAATGGAAAAAATTAATTTTAAATTAAGTGTGAAAAATAGGAAAAAAAAATTAAGAAAGAATTATATATTTTTAGGCATAAAACATGATTTATATTATCAAATGTATAAAAAAATATATTTAGATTATTCAAAAAATATAATCAAGTAACTAATATATAAATTTCCATAAAATCAATCAATAATGGTTATTAATTATATTTACTAAGATAAAAATCCATTACACACATTAAAAAAAATTAGAAAATTATTTTTCCCTTCAAATGATGGTTATTATAAAATATAATCATGTCTTAAAAATAATTTAATTTTTTAGCTATATAAACATTTATTTTTATTAATTAAAATATTCCTACTCATACACTACAATCCAACATACAACTGATAAATTTCATTTTAAATAATAATATTTTAATAGTATATTTTGGATATTTTATAATTGGTGTAGTATCTACCGAATGCTGTCAAATAAGTTAAATTCTCTAAAGAGAAATATTTAATTTAAATATTAGGACGTCACATTCTACACCCTATAAAATGATTTTTACCAATCAAATTCATCACATTGATACCAGTATATGTGGTTACCTCTATAACATCACATCCTAGGGTTCCCACATAGCTTCCTCAAATTACTGGTGTGCCAAAAAAACATTGAAAATTTGAGTGATCATTTTTCATAGCACATTCTACCTATGATCCAAAATCTCTATTATAATATCTTTATAATAACTATATGTATCCAATGATATTTCATCTAGGTTTTTTGCATGTGAAGAATCTGGTAGGTACTTCCTCATGAGAGATATATGGAACAAATCATGAACTTGAGAGTGTTTCATTAGAAGAAACAATATATATGATATAATCCTAATATAGGAAATAATTTCAAAAGAACTGATATACCTTGGTCTTACCATTACCTTATTTCAATTTCTCATAACCTTCTTCAAGGAAGATATTCATATAGACAAATTTTCACCAACTTCAAACTCAATATAATTTTAAATATTATCTACATGACTTTTTTCGAAATTTAACTGGTCTTATTTGATATGAAATGGATTTAACCTTATATTTAATTATTATAGGTTTATATAGTCCCAATTGATTTGTTTCTTTAGAATCATCATTGTATGTTAGAGGTCCTCACATCCTGCTATAGGTGGATTTGTAAGAATCCATATAAATGATATAGGGAATGCTCTTATAGTATGAAAATTCTACCATTGGAAGTTGTTGACCCCACTCACCTTATAAATCCATATTGAAAGCACTCAAAATGTATTGCAGAGTTCAAATGTCCCTCTCAAAAACACCATATGTTTTAGGATGGAAGGAATTATTAAAACATAACTTTATATCTATATCCCACTAAATTATTATCCAAAACATTGAGGTAAACCTCAGATCCAAATCAGATTCAATTGATAGATGTACACAATGAAATACTAATAAAATATAAATTTATAACTGATTAAGTACACCGAGATACTAATATTATCTAATGGAATTAATGTGTGTGGACTTCATGATGATATCAAATAAAACCCATATAGTATTATTCCCTATAGATTGATTTTGGAGTCCAACATCAAAAAAAATGGTGATGTTTTACGATTTCTATTCTAGTATAGGTAATGGTTATAACATCACCATCGAAACATATCTCCCAGTCTTAACCTAATGAAATACTAGGAACCAAGAAACAGACTCTAAAATATATCCCTTTATGATATCTAAAATAAAATAATCATTCAAATTATGATGTATATTCATACATCCATGTTGAATAGAGAATGAAGAACTATGATCTTCATCTATAATCTCTTTCTTTAAATATTTTAACGAAACAACACATACAATGTTTTTAAACCCAGTTGTTCCATTTAAATATATGTTGAACTGATGAATATTTATCTCTTTCTTTTCCATCTTTAAATTTTCCTTCTATTCTTGTTTATTCTTCACATTGTTAGAAGATTGAAAACTCATTTTATATTGTTATGCTTTATACACATCCTTCATTATGTCATGATCAATAATTTTCAAGTGAAAAAATACCTAATATTTTTTAACATTTTCATTGATAAGTAATCAAGATCATTTTGACATATAGGATCTTCCACCTTTTTCTGTTTACCATGGTGGTAATGTGTTAGAAATTTGTAATCATTTATCAATTCCAACCAAATTACCAAGTTTATTTTCAACTCTTTCTCTATGAATATACACATTAATTTATTTTCTGAGTATATATTCAACACATTACTCCTAGTAGGTAAGTAATGTGTATCTTTAATGAAAAAATTACCTCATCTAACTCGAATTGAGGTGTTGGGTAATTTTTATCAGGTACATTCAATTGTCTTATGTCATAACATATATGTATATCATTCTATATGATGATATATCCATGTCCCTTCTTTGAGGCATCAATATAAAATGAAAACTCTTCTCTACTATAGGTTTGTGTAATAACATGTGTGATGACCATCCTATTGTAATGTTTCTTAAAACATTTCTCACATTCATCCTTCCAAAATAACAAGGATCCCTTCGATGTTATTAGGTTGATTGAATTGGAATAATCTTAAAAGGTCCCCATAAAGGCTGGTAATTTCCTACCAAACCATGAATAATGTATATCACATTCACATTTTTTGGTCTATGAAAATTTTCTATTAGAACTATCTATGAAGGATCTACTAATATAAAGTCATATGAGATTATATGACTAACGAATGAACCTTTTCATATCCAAAATTGATACTTGGTAAATTTTCATAAAGTTTCACTTTCCTTAGGATCTTTTTCACACTTCTCAAATGATATTCATTCTAATCATTTATATTAAAATATATATGAATATCACCTATTAAAAAACCTAAAAAATAATAAAGTTAAACTCTAATGAATCTATTCATTAAATACATAAAGATAGAAGAGTTCTTAGTAAGACCAAAATCCATCCCAGTAAAGTCCTAATTTCCACACCTTGTATGGAATTATGCCTTTGTTGTATATTCTTTATTGATCCTAAATTGATATATAAATAATAAATATAATCATTTGAAAAGTATGTATCTCCACAAATTTGATTAAATAATTAATTAAAAGAGGGTGGAGTATACAAGTACTTGAAAGTGAAGTTTTTCAGTGCATGATAATCAATGTAGAGTCACATCGATCCATATTTTTTCTTAATAAAGATAAAAGGTGAACCATAAGGTGAGACACATGGCCTAATGAATCTATTTTCAATATTATATTGGATTTTCATCTTCAATTCATTTACACAATATTGTTCATTCTAAGTGTATTCTTAGAAATAAGAGTTATACAATTTAGGATTTATATTAAAATATCAACTACATGATATGGTGGAATTTTAGGTAACTCATCTCGAAAAAAATCAATAAACACCCAAAACATATTCATTTAATCAATGTTGAATTTATACCCAACTATCTAAAATAGATTCCCCTTTTGAATAAGAATCATGATATATACATTAATATAATTTCTATTGTAAGTTCATTTTTTCATAACAATGATAGACGGTCATGGGTTAGTTCGGAATATCATATGTAACTTCCATTAAATTTGAAATTTATGTGGGATTTATCATCATAAAACCCATATATTCCAAAAATAACAATTATTATTACTATAAGAATAAAGAAAAAAATTATAGGATGCAGATTCAAAAAAACTTAAATCAGATATGAATCATAAACATAGGATACGATCATAGTTTATGGGTCATGAAAAGAAACTCGACATATAATTTTTGAGGTGGTAATATTAAATCCATGTAAAAGTATTTAGATATAAAATAATGTATATATCTGGCATCAAATAAGAAATTAGATGTTCGAATGTGGATGGTAGGTGTACTCTTCACCCCATGTTTATTGTATCCCTCATCTGAGATGATGATCACATGATATCTACTATTGTTTATAGGCAAAATAAATTATTGAAGTTGATCATCATCATTAACCTAAAAATTTGGGAAAAGGAAATAATTATTACCATACTACATTCAATTAAAACACATTAGTGTGGTTTGTTCATTAGATGAGGCTTTCTACAAATTCATGTCATTAGAAAACATCTTGTGATCACAACAATATTCATTTTCTTAATGAACTTTGTTCCCACACTTGAAATAGTAATTATTTAACTTAAAATAATTTTACCCATGATTCCATACACTCCATGAGAATAAAGGAACCCCTGATTCTCTTATATTTGGTTACTCAAATTTCCAATGTGTTCTATTTTTCTTTTTCTTATCCAAACCATAAAATTGATGGGTTACTCAGATCTCTCTCTCTACCTTGAGAGAATATTTAACAATTTATTCATATATACTTATTAAAATTATTGATTATGCACTTAAAAGACTTTGTTTTATGAATCTAATGAATATATCTATCTTAAATTCAGGTTTAATGGTTATAATATAAGCGTACCTAGCATGGCTCGTTAAATTTTCCATATAGGTACCAACATATTCATAATATTTTAGGTTTTATTGATGTAATTGTTTCTCCATTTTCATATGATGGATATGAAGAAATTACTAGTTGAAAAATAATAATCTAAATTCTTCTCACTACATACATTAAATTTCTTTTTATTCTATCTATTTTTTTAAGATTCCAGAACTGATCTTATTCACCCTTTGAATGATAAACAACCAAAACAAAATTTTAATTTTCTAAATAGTAGAGAACATAAAATATACTTTTAATGGTATTGATGCATTTCTTAATAATTAGTGGAATATAAGACCCATAAAAATAAATTGATCATTTCCTCATATATAACATTAATTAATGGTGTTCACACCTTTTCTCTTTTGGAAGCTCGACATGTTTAATAGATTAAGAAATTTGTGTGATTAGAGAAACATTATTTTTTTCTTATACCTCCCATAGAATTCCGTTTCTTATGTGTATAATCACTATATTTCACCCCCACATTCATAATTAATACAATTCCTTTGGGTTCTATCCATTTACAAAAACCAATAGTAATAGTGTGAGAAAAAATAACTTTGTGTAATCCCATATAATTATGAAAAATAAATTTTTGGATGAATAGATCATGAAATAATTTTCTATAAAACCATATATTTTACATAGGTCATTCCTACTCATTTCGATTTTTTTTTGGATATAATCATACACATAGGATTATCTTAATGGTTCCCAATAATTTTTTCTCATTAATGTTTTTGATGGTTTACTAAATATTTCTCTAATACTGATTGTAATGAATGATAGTTTTTATATATAGACACTAAATTTAAATAAATGAATATTAATTACATAACATTTCATTCTATGATAGAGACATTAAGGTCTATTAAAATTGAAAATATAGAATTATAAAACAATTGGTTCATAAAATATCTACATCACATTAAACTTATTTCATTATAACTAGAACCCTACATATATATATATATATCATACAAGATACCATTATTCATAATGCAGGGAAAGGAAATATTACAAAAGGGTGAGCTCATATGCTCTGTATGGGTAACCATGTGATATATCAATGATCAAATAATCATAACGTTATCATGAGTGTATAAGAACATGATAATAACATTTTAATACCATACCCTATGGTGTATCTCTAAAATTTCAGGATTGTGAACCAATTTTTTTAATTATTTATCAATTATTTAATTAATTTTACTCTTTTTGTTAAATAATTACACTTCAATAATTTTATATTGTATGTTGTTAATTATTCAATATTTAATATCAATTTTGTGTCTTCACATTCAGATTATTAAATATGACATTATATTTTCCTTTTATATTGTTAAATATCACTTTTAATTGTCCCTTCTTTGATTGTGATTAATATTATTTATTTATTAATTAAAACCAAATTTTATATAATCATTCTTTTTTTTATTTTCTATTCTTTTAATTTTTAATTATTAAATTATTTAACTTTACATAATTAATTTTATTTAATGATACCTATTTTTAATTTAATATTGGATTCTTTTTTTTTCTTTTTAATTTAATTCAGTTTTCAATTTATTTTCTGTATCTTAAAAATTCATGAATTTTTTTTTCTAATCAATTCATTGAATTAGTTTTTATCTTAATTATATAAAAAATTAATTGTATTGGATTTTATTAATATGTATATTTTATTATATTTATGTTTAATTACATTGAGTTGAATTTTATTTAACTTTTTAATTAGGATGTAGAGAATCCACTATCTCTTTTTTGACATACCGATGAGTCATCGGTGACTGTGAGCATTATTTTCAACAGTGAGTCCATTATGCAATGTTGGAACCCACAATCACTGACACCACTTTAATTATTTTATTAAAAATTTAATTTGATTAATTTTTTAAAATTAAATCATTTTAATTTAATGTTTTAAATCAATTTTAAAATGTTCTATTAATTTAATTGATTTCTCTGCTTTAGTTTAAATTTGTCTTAAATTTATTTGTAACTTTATTTTCTAATTTATGTTTTATGTTTTAAATATAATATGTAGCGTATTTATTTATTTATTTATTTTATGATTTATTAATATAATTATGTTTTAAATCTTTATTATATTAATGTTTTCAATTTCTCTATAAAAGATTCACTAATCATATATCTCACAAACAGCTCCATGTCTCCCTAATGCACTTGAGAAACTTATACACTACTATTTTTTAGTCACTCAACTATGACTCACAAGTGGCAGTGTTAGTGAGTCGATGAATTTATGATGTTGATGAAAATTTTTCTACTTATACCTTTACTGGAAAAATTCAGGTGTATGTATTGATCGTTAAAAATTCTGTTGTATATGTGTTCTATTGATGAAAAATTCTTTTTTATATATATATTTTCTTAAAAAATTATACTTCTTGTGTTAGTTTCCTGTAAATTTAGTTTTCTGGAATAGTTTTTTCTTATTTTGGAAAAAAATTCTTGTATGTGTTAATGTGATATAAAATTTTATCTCTTTGTTGGATTATTGTAGGAAATTGAGTTTTAGTGCTTTTAAACCCACTCACGGTTAGTAATTTTGTGTGGTGGGGATTTGAGAATAATAATAATAGAAGTGATAATAAGAATATAGATAAACAATAATAATAATATAAAATATAAAACTAAATAATTAAATAATATTTTTTAAAACTAAAATATTAAAAATTATTTATAAATAAATTCAAAATAATATAATATAATTAAAATAATTTAAAAATGTAAATACTTTAATAATTATAATGATAATAAAAAATATCAATTTTATAAAATAACTAATTAATTAACTCGGTAAAATATTAAATTTTAAACAAAAATTTAAAATATTATGGTATTTAAATATTTATCGTAAAAATTTTAATTAAATAAAATATTCAATAAATATTTTACAATAAAATATAAAAATAAAATAAACAATTATATAAATAAAAATAAATTATAAATCACATTAAAAGGTATAAATTAATTAATATAATAATTTTTAAATATAAATCAATAAACTATGTTTTACTCTATTATTTTTATTTTTTTCATAATTAAATAAATAAATTAATTAAATTTTTATATTATGTTTAAAAATTTTTTTCCTCTATTTTGAAGATACATGCAGGAGCCTATATTTCATCCTCGTGCATCTTAAATGACTGGAGAATATTTAGTTCCAAAGGTTCTAATCTAATGAAAATTATGACAGAGAAAGATTCATATGTACGGTGACTTTGGGGATGACATATCGAGGTTGGCGGAGGATGTTGGTGACTGGTAGTAGAAGATGGATGATTTAGAAATAGGAGACAACAACAGAGGAGGGATTGATTATGCATTCACTACATGACAATTTTCTTCCAGAGAAAAGAAACGATCTTGGAGAATTCTAGGATATCACTTGATAATAATACACACAGGCCTTGTAGAGAATGAAGAAGAGCAACAATTCAAGATGGAGAATATTTATCTTTTCATATCAAATTCAAATACCATGTTATTAAATGATTTTAATATATGGAATCAATATGATCATAGGCTGAAACTATTAGCTAGAAAATGTTTAATTCTACTGGTTTATTTTTTAGATCTCTTCACACTCATTCCTTTTTATGAAATCAGAATCAAACTGTGAGGTTGATTATGATAAAGTTTTATTTATTCACATCTCAAAATTTTCTAATTCAAAAAATCTGGATCAATCAGTGAGATTGAGCTTGAACTCATTTATCAAATTTTATCTATTATTAACATTGCAATTTTACAGTGAGTTACATTCCAATTATTTTCATTTTAAAATCATTAAATAGCTCGATTAATTGTTTGAGTGGATAAATACAAGAATTAATTTCTATATGTATAGTTTATTGTAGAGGTAGATTCATTAATCTTTCCTTGAGGTGTGATTAAATAAACAAAAGTGAAGAAGTCATCCCTAATAACCAGTACTTTTAGAATTCCCATTATCATTATTGATCTATTTTGATTTAATAGTACTCTGATATTCATATTGTTTCATTCTCTTTATAGTTTAAATGTAGTTTCTTAGTTAAATATAAATTCAAATATCATTCTTGATCTATTTATAACTTACATCGAGTCATATTTTTTCTTATATTTCCAAGAAAGGCATGTGTTGAGTGCTCTAGCGTTAGAAAATTTTTTATAAAAAAATCAATATAAAAAACACAAATAATATTTTAAAAAACCTAAATTTTTTAATGGTCTTTCTTGTTAAAACTATGCTTAAATAGTGAATTGTTTGTGTGTTTAATCTCTTGTAATTTTTAAAAATGGAATATTATGAAAGTAGAAGTTGTCACAGTAGACCATATTGTGTTTTTTGTGGCTGTAATGGGAACACTTTCTCCCAATTTGTCGATAACTAGCCACAATATTCTGCTTACATTGAAGAGAATGAACAAAATTTTTATTCCAGACTTGACACCCTATAAAAAAATGATGAAATTGTCTCTAAAATTGATTCTAGGATGAAATCTATGAACTCGTGGTTTAACCAAAACTAAGAAATTCAAATAAAAAATTCTCCAGAGTGAGATCAAAGACTCAAAAAGAAAGAAAGAATGCTCTTAGAATTAAAAATCAGGATTAATGAACAAGAAGAATCTGAGCCTAAAACTCTTTAAATTGAAGAATCAACTTCTAATGAACCATGTGTGGAAATTACCAACTCATGTAGTGAAGAATGTGATATTTAAGATCCCATAAAAACGTAAATGATGTTGAGTTGGAAAAGTTTGAGAATTAATCGAAATATATTGAAAGAGAATTCCTCATCCTTTATATGGTCCCTATTGTTGATAAGGTTTACTAAGTTAGAAGATTTGAAAATTTTATCACCCAATTTGAGGAAAACATATAAAATAAAAACATGATTGTTAAAAACAGTTCAATTGAATTTTTTTAAATTTTGAATAATGAACCTGAACTTTACATGGGAAAATGTGGGAAGAGAATGATAAACTATAAATCAAATAAACTGAGATTCATGAACCTATGTTGAAAACTACACTTCCCTATTTTGAAATTGTAAACCCAACAATCTCTGAAATGTTGTTTGAGGACAAGGATGATGGAATAATCTTTTAATAGAGATTAACTAATGAGATTTTATTTCCCTATTCTCACATTAAACATTTGACTGGTGAATTTTGTACTTAAATGGAAAATATTTTCATTATCTATATGTAAATTTGTTTAAATCTAAACAATATAGAATTTTGATTTCTTAAATATGAATTGAACAATCATTCCCATATTACTGAATTGAAACACTCAACTAACATTGTTTTGGAAAATGAAATCTTTGAGTCTAAACATGGTGAAGAGGTTGAAAACATACAATATGATTCAAGAAAAATTTATATGTTAGAAGAAGTGGATGTTAATTCATTATTTTATAATGAAGAATTAATTGGAATAGAGTTATAATATTTTCAAACCAAAATTTTATGATGAACAAAAATTGTCTCTTATCTATTTTTCACATCAATCCTCAAAGGATATGGGTGTTGAATCTCTTTGTGGGACTGCGAGTATTTTGAAAGAGGTACCCTTTTTGGGTGATTATTTTTGAAACATCACATAATTATTTTGATATCCCTCTTCTTGAACCTAATAGTCTTACCTTAGTTACCAGAACCATTGTATTTTATTTTATTAGTATTGAAGATAAGAAATATAGTTGTGAGGAAAATGACACACCCTTTGAAGCACCTAGTACTCTATTTTCCCTTCATGAAAATATTAATTATGCCAGATCTGAATCTAATTTAGAAGTGGATAATACTACTTCTAAGAGATATTTTGTTAATAAATTTTCTATTTCAAAA
Organism: Viscum album; assembly: GCA_963277665.1. Lineage (NCBI taxonomy): Eukaryota > Viridiplantae > Streptophyta > Magnoliopsida > Santalales > Viscaceae > Viscum > Viscum album. The sequence continues at coordinate 1,108,351,850 of OY728140.1, forward strand.
CAAAAAAACCTCTATTAATTGATTTTGGGAGTCAATAAATTTTCACCTAAATATCAATTACCCATTAAAAATAACTCCAAAAAACATATATGGTTGTTCCTAATGAGGTAATAAAACCCACGTTGTGAGCATAGTTAGTACCTAGGTGATTCTGGAAGGGGACTTTAAAACTAGCACAAAATAGGAGGAAACAACAAAGGAGGGATTGAATCATTCATTCACTATTCAACATCTAGATACCAAAGAGATCCTTAGATAACCACTCTTGGAGACCTGAGGAGAAACTGGAGAATAGAAACACAATATTGATAAGGGGATTTTTCTTGTTTAATTTTTCAACTCTAATACTCTACAATAATATATTTTTAATTATTTTATTTAACATGACTGTAGTTTAAAAACATTGTGTTTAGGAGAAATTGATTTCATCTGGTTATATTTTTTCTCTTTTTTCACTCATTCATTTTAATGATATGAGAATTGATCAGCGAGATCAAATATGAAACCATTTAATTTCTTCATACTAATTGTACTTAATTTTAAACTCTATGATCATTAGGTGAGTTTGATCATTGATACATTTTAAAAAATATTCTTTTTCAAAACAAAAAGTCAGAACATACAGTGAGTGTGATATATTATACATTATAAATTTAATTTTTGTAGTTGAATGTTAATTATAGTGGAAACCTCTAGGACTGATCAATCTATGTGATTTATCTCATGGTGAGGGGTATAATTAATTCATTTTTATTGATTACATTTCCATTAATATTTTTTAAAATAAATCATTTTAGACCAGTATGATTATTTTTCCCAAGGTATTGCTTCTTGATTTTTCATCTATTTGCATTTTTCCTCTCTGTTGGTCATTTTTTTCTTATTTATTCATGTTTAATCATATCTCTTGAAAAAAATTATAAAATAATCCTTATTTCTTATCACTATTTTCATATAAAAAAGAAAAATATAGAAAAATAGAATATTTCAAAAATACTTTTTCACCCAACTATTTTGAACAGTATGAATGTTCTGAAAAAACATTTCCACTCAAATCCTACCTTTTCTTTTATTTAAAATGTACCCAATATGCAAGTGAAAAATTTTAGAATGTACTTTTCTACTCTATTTATCATCTTTTAAAATAATTTTTTCAATATTTCTATACACAATTTATACTATACTTCTAGATTTTACAAGCTTTTGTTTCAAAGTAATTGAAAATTTTATTCACTATCCTTAAATGATAATTAATTTAAACCTGTTGTAATCTAATTTCTATGGATATTACAATGTTTTAGCAACATTGAGACCCTTAAAATTTCATCAATCTACTATTTTAAAAATCTATTTTGAGCTATAACTGTATAATTGACTTTCTCCCCATTGAAATTCAAATATCAAAAAACATTTGGGTTTAAATGTGTGGGGGTGGGTCAATTTATATTGATTTTAGCTATGATTTAATGGAAGCACGTCAATTATCACTACTCCTAAAACATTGTTTTAAAAATATGGTTAATTATTTTCAAAATTATTTTGCAATTTTAGTTTCTTTAGGCTTTTTAAATTAGATCAAATTAGTTTTTCCGAATGAAAATACATCATTAGTATGTTAGGAGTTGTCATTAATGAGAAACATTAGTAGATGAATGATTAATGCGTGATTGTGGTTAGTGAGTTTATGAATTTTAGGTTGAGGAAATATGTTTGAAAGCTTTATAGGATTTTTTTAATCGAATTTAGATCATAGCTTTTGTAACTAAAAGGTTGAACATCATTCTAGGGGAATAATTTTTCTCTTTTATTATTAAAAAAAGTAATAATCTTAGTATACCAATTTGAATGGTATTTATATAAATTTTTTGAAACTGGTGTAAAATGTGTATTTGGGAACTCACAGTAATTCTCTGAGACCCATGGAACTGGGTGCGATTCTGTTAAATAAATCCATTTATAAAATATTGAATAAGTGCATATACACAGCACTCATCACAAGATACATGGATTTGGAAAAAATAAAATAAAGTGTCATGGTTCAAAAATGAGCTCATTAAGATTTGGGTAAGAATGAACACCAGATAAATAAGGGGGAAATTGATATATATGGAACCATTTATGTTGTATCAATAAGGTGATTGAAAAATATTTTATTAAATTTTTATTTCTAGAACCTAGGATATAGTCACTGTACAAGGTTCTTTTTATTAAGCAATATACCCCACTTACTTTTATCCTTTTCTCACACTTGAACTTATATATTTAGGTTGAATAGAAGTAAGTTAGTCGGTTATATCATATATGAGGCATGTCATCCGCAAGAAGTATATGATTCCTTTATTCTCTTCATTACCAAGTAAATATGTGATGTTAGAAATCATTTCACGAGAAACATTCTTTTTCATAAGCCTAACAAAAAAAATTTCTATTACTTTTAAATTTTTTAACATGATTAAATTTTATCTAATTAATAAAAACCTATTTCTGTTACAAAATTATAGTCAATAATGGGATTGATTGAAGACAATCAATGATTAAGTGTGCGTGAATTTTATGTGCATATAAAATCACATGATATTTCAAAAAAATTTATTAAGTCTTTAATGAATTATTTAATTTATTTTACGCTTTTTTTATTTTATTTCACTTTAATAATTTTACAGTATAAATTATAAATTAATACTTTCTTAAAATTGATTTTTTAATTTTACATTCAGGTTATGAAATATGACTATATATGTTCTTTTTATCCTGATATATATTAATTTTAATTGACCCTTCTTCAATTGTGATTAATAGTATTTAGTTGCTAGTTAAATCTTAATTTTTGTTAATCGTTCATTTATTTAATTTTTAATATTTTTATTTTGATTTATTAATTAGTTTAACTTTAACTAAAAAAAATTAATTAATGATATTTTGACTAATTAATATAACTCTTTTTTATTTATTATTTGATTCATTTTTATTTTTATAATTTTATATGTGTTTTTTGTTAATTTCATTCTATTTTGTGTTACTGTTCAACATCTTAAATATTATCACTTTTTAAAATTATCTCATTGATTTATGTATTTATCTTAAATATTTAAATAAATTAATTGTATTTGTTTTATTAATCAGTATATTTTATTTTTTTACGTTTAATTACTATAAATTAATTTTGATTTAACTTTTAAATTTTGATATAGAGAATCCACCTTCACTTTTCTGACATACCTATGATTCATTGGTGATTGTGAGTCCTATTTAAAATAGTGATTCCTTTTATCACTATTGGAACCCACAGTCACCGACACCACTTTAATTATTTTATTTACTATTTAATTCCATTTATTAAATTTAAACATTATAATTTAATGTTTTAAATATATTTTAAAATTATTTATTAATTTACTTGATTGCACTACTCTAGTTTAAATTAGTTTTTAAATTATTTTTATGATTATTTTTTATACTATGTTTTATGTTTTAAATATATAAAGTAGATTATTGATATTTTTATTTGGTGTTTTATTTATAGAATTATGTTTTAAATATTTATAATGTTTAAGTGTTTATTTTTTCCTATAAATAAGTCAACACACTTATGTCTCACTAATAGCTCTCTATCTCACTAATGTACTTGAGTCACTGATGCACTACGGTCGTTAAGTCACTCAACCATGACTCAGTGGTTGTAGTGCTAACGATTCAATGATTTTATATTATTACTAATAATTTTTCTCCCTATACCTCCGCTCGAAAAATTTTGATGCATGCCTCGATTGTTAGAAACTCTTATGTATATGTGTTTTACTAATGAAAATTTATTCTTTATATATATATTTTCTTAAAAAATTTGGGTGTAAGTGTTTGTTTTTTGAAAATTTATTATGCTGGAAAATAATCATGTTTTATTGGATTATTGCTGGAAATTGAGTTTTAGTTCCTTTAAAACCAATCACTGTTAGAAATTAATTATTGGGTGGATTGGATAAAAAATAACTAAAAATAATTACAAGATAATATTATTATAAATAAAAAATAATATAATATAAAAAATAAAAGAATTGAATTCTATAAAATGTTATAAAACTAAAATATTTACAATATTTTATAAATAAAATCAAAATAAACTAATACAATCAAGTAAATTTATAATATTAATTAATTTAATAAATATAATAACAATAAAACCTATTAATATTATAAAATAATTATTTAAATACTTCTAAAAAATAATAACTATTAAGTAATAAATTCTAATGGTATGTTACTTAAATATTACCTTTAGTAAAATTAATAAAATAATATAATCAAAAAATTAAATACAATAAAACAATTAAAATAATATTTAATTAAATAATATTTAATTATAAATTACTTTAAATAAATATAAATTGATTAACAAAAAAATTTAAAATAATAAATTTAAAAGGTAACATTTACTCTAATATTTTTATTACTTTTATAATTAATTAAACAAATGAATTTTATTTCCTTTTTATGTTTAATTTTTTTCATGTATTTTGAAGTTATGTGAAGGAGCTGAAATTCTATCTCAATGAATACTAACTAACATGAGTGGAGTTAGTTATAAGGGTTCTTATATTATGATAAAAATATCAAACCAAAATGAACATGTGTAGTAACATTGAGGAGAACTTATCGAGGTGGGTGAAGGATGACAGTGATATATAGTAGAAGACAGATGATTAAAAATTATGAGGAATCATCATAGGAGTGATTGATCATTAAATCAACAGTTAACACTTTTTATTTGATATCATACATAATCGAAGAGAATTCCAGGAGATCTCTCGGCGAGAAAAACTATAGGCCTTGTAGAGAAAAAAAGTAGAGAGGCATTTCGTGAGGGAGAAACATTCCCTTTTCTTTTTAAATTCATATTAATTGTAATTATATGATTCCAATCGCAGTAATCAATATGATCATAGGGTAAAACTCTTATCTCGAGAATTTTAAATTCTATTGGTTTATATTTATAGATCTCTTCACACAATTTTTTTTTTACATAATCACAATAAATAGGCCTTATTTATTACGATTGTCATTTAATTGGTCACATATCAACATTTTCAAATTCAAAACATCTAGATCAATAAGCATGATTTATCTTGAATGTATTTATCAGATCTTAAATGTCTTTAACCTTGGAAGCTTTTGGCACATTAAATTCCAATGATTTTATTTATAAAATTCATATGCAACTCGATTGATTTTTAGAGTGTTGAACTCTAAGAATTAATCTTCTATTTTTTGAGTTTCATGGAAAGGTAGATTCATCAATCTTTCATTATTGTGTGGTTTAATAAACAGTAGTGAATAATTCGTCCTTGTTAACCAGTGGTTTTAGAATTCCTAAGATCATTCTTGTTCTATTTCAATATTATAGTTATCTGCTATTCTTATAGTTCATTTGTCCCTTTAGTTTATACCCAGATTATTATCCTATATAACGATCAATAAGGTCTGAATAAGTGAGGGAAGATGTTCTCTCTTAGAATTTAGGTGACGATAAATATTTTATTTTCTCAAAATATTAAATTATTATAAATTTGTTCTCAACAAAAATTCCACTAAGTGGCCATGGATTCAAATTTAAGGTATGATATTGTATTAATCCCATAAACTATTATAATTTAAAAAATATTTACTATAATTTTAAATCGTAACATATTTTTGAACCCTTATTTAACGAATTTTCATTATAAATTTGGTAAAAACAATTCTGTATTTAAGGGGTGTAGTTTCTACACAAAAAGAGAGGCCCATAAATTTCCAATTTATGACATTTTTGTCAATATGTTATTATTTTTTATATTTTAAATATTAAGTTTATTTTTAAATAATATAATTTATTATTATTTCGATAAAATATCTATATTTTCAATTATGATGATAATCATTTAATTTAAAATTAAACACAATAAGATGAATAAGAAATTGAAATTTAATGATGTTGGACTCCCAATGTACTAATCATGTTTTAATGATCACAAATCTTATTAAACCAGGTTAAATCCTATAAATTATATCAAATCATGTGTATTATTGTTTAGGTATTCACATGCTTTAAGAAGAGCAATTCAAGATCTTAATTTCTCTACACTCTATTCAATTTCTTTATATTATCCTTGATTTACTTTAATAATACCTTCTTTGAAAAATGATTAAGTCTAGTCTATTCTGTGATCATCGTTTCTTAAGTCTGAATATAGTTAATTTGAAAACTCTGAGACACCATGAGACTACCACTGGTTATGTCTTTCTGGAAAAGTCGATCAGACACCGTGACAATCAGACACCATGAAGGATCAAACACCGTGACAATCATATACTCTGACATCCACGCACTGTGACTATGAGACACTGGGAACAAGACAACGTGACATCTAGACACCATGACCAGGACACACCGTGAACAAGACATCGTGACATCTAGACATCGTGACCATGAGACATTGTGAACAAGACACAGTGACATCCAGACACTGTGATAATGAGACATTGTGAACAACACACTGTGACATCCAGACATCGAGACCATGAGACACTGTGAACAAGACACCATGACCAATCCAGACACCGTGTGAAAGAGACACTATTTCCCACACATAATGTGACACCATTTCAAAATATATTTTGTTGTCTTTCAATTTAATCCCTAATGGTCATATTTGAAGATTTTAATGCACTGAAATAATTAATGTTTCATTGTAGACATATCATCGGACAGTAGGAGGTTTGAGGTGTAGAATACATGCAACTTATCAGCTCCAACACATTCACTCCACGATAAAAAGAGTTGTGCAACAAAGAAACAAAAAGAGAAAAGCTTGTAGAAAGAAAACAATACAAAAAAAAGCTGGTGGGCATGTACGTTATAAGATTTTTTTTTTGTTAATTGGCTCAGGAAACCCGATTCTGATAAAGAATATAAGAAGAATACTAGAATCCCAAGAACATCATCATGCTATAAAACACCTCAAAGAGCAAAATATGGATCTGTCTAACTTGTGACACTCTGTTTTCTGTACCAGGACTGGAGTTCTGCTTCTGCCTCATTTCAAAAGTCCAGAGCTATAAATATCAACACTCAGAAAATTTAAAAACCTATATAAACATTAATTCTTTGTTTTGTATCATTTTATTAATTTTTGAGAAGATTATGTATCTGTAAAGAAACACACTCTATCTCCTGCATTAAACTAAAGGATGCAATATATCCTTACTCAAACACTCATATACTCTTGTGTATTCCCATGGATAGGTGTGGAAGAGGACCCTATGTGGCCTGGTAGTTTGTACCCAGTAAGAACTATGGAAGAGGCCCTTGTGTGACCTGGACAGTCTTGTGTACTGTTGTTTAACCCCGATCCAGTGTGTGGATCAAGTTTATTTTTATAAACTTCTTGGTGGAAGGTGATTAACAAGTGGAGTGGATTAGGTCTCAACTTGAGACAGAACAACCTGTTGTATATCTGTGGTGCTTCTTACATTATTTTTCTCTATTTTATTTCTCTACTGTATAATTCAGAAATCACTAAACATACTTTGATTGTTAATATTGGAAAGAAGATATAATTTCTTTGTATTATTAAAATAGTTTCAAAAGCAATATTAATAACTATTATTATTACATAGAAATAATCAATCTTCTAAGAAGTTATTTAAACAGTCAAACCTTTATAACCGTATTACATTGATTAACTGGGCTGTATTTAACATGAAGGGGAAATCTTTTTAAGAACACTTTTTTAAAGAGAAATTTTTATAGATACTCAATTCACCGCTCTCTTTAGTGTTATACTCTATCCAACATTTGGTATCATAGGTTATCTTTTATTAAGACATTGTTTAATCTCATGAAACTATGATTATAGTTGTGCTTTAAATATCTTTAAATTTCTATCAATTCTAAATTTCTATCTCTTTAAACCTTTTCTGTTATTATGGATAATAGATTGGATGTTTCCACAATCAACAAACCATCATTCTTTAATGGAACCAACTATGCTAAAGGGAAAATCAAATTTAATATGAACTTAAAGTGTATGGGATTTGAGATTTGGTCATCCATTATAGATGAAAACAAGATTCCTGCTACTCATAGAATTGAATGGTATGAACTTGTCAAAACTGCATATAATAAAAATTGCAAATCTATGAATGATTTATACTTCCCCTTAGGATTTGAGGAATTAAATAAAATTTCTGCTTGTAAAACTGCACATGAAATTTGGGATACCCTATCTATTTCACATGAAGGAACATCTAGGGAAAAATAAATGATACTTAATACTTATACTATTAAATATAATAAAATTAAAATGAAACCTGATAAACCAATATCTTACATGTATCTTAGGTTCAATGAGATTGTCAACACAATGATTTCTCATGGAAGAGAAGTCACTGCCAAAGAACATATCATGAGAATTTTCAGATGGATACATGATATATAGAGGGGAACCTATGTCTCTATTAGAGAATCATGTGACATCATCAAGCTAACTTTAAAAAAACTCATTGGAAAACTGATGATGTATGAGGAGGATTTGAAATTACACAAGAAGGAGGAGGATGAACCAAAAATGAAATCTGTTGCATTCAATTCCACCGCCTCTAAACACAAAGACAAAGGGAATATGGAAGCTTCTATATAAATTTCCAGTAGTGGAAAATCATCACCCGATAGTGATGAGGAGATGGGTCAACTAGCTAGAAGATTCAAAAAGTTTTACAAGAAGAAGAACATTTTCTGAAAGCCTAACTTCAATGGAAATTATGACTAAAAAATAAGTTGGAAGAAGGACTGGATAAGAAGTGACAAACTGATGAGGTTGTTTTCTATGAATGAAAGTGCAAGGGACATATGAAGGTTGACTGTCCAAAGATCAAGTATAAAAGAGATATGAGGACAAGGATAGGAAGTATAAAAAGGGAATGGAATCAACCTACAGTGCCTTTGAGGATAGTTTAAATGACTCATAAACATCACATGATGAACAGGCTTACAAATCCAATATGTGTTTTTTGACATACACATATGAGGTAACACATTACTCTCATGTACAAAATTCATACTATTCTAAAAATGAGAGTTACTCTAAAAAAACTACTAATAAAGATATTTTTTAATACTATATCATGCTTGAAGAAACATGAAATGTTCTAAAAGACAAATATAAATCATTGAAGAAACAATATTCTCTTACTGTGACTATTGAATCTGAACTCACAACTGAAAAAGAGAAAAATTCCCAATTTCTCAAAGATAACAATGAATTAAACATATCTAAAGTGCAATTCAAGTATTTCCAAGAAAAGATTCGCAATGGGAAAAATACCCATACCTAAATTATAGGAAAACAAATTTACCCTAAATACAACACTGAAATTAGTTATCAACATGGAAAAAGAAACCATGGTAGAACAAAGTTTTTTTCTAAATCAAAGACATACAGTTTACTTCCAATTCAGGACAAAAATAATATAATTCTCATTTTGATACACTGTATACTATTTACTGTTTTTCTAGACCAAATAGTGTTTATTTTTCTAATATTTTACTTAATGCTTATAAAAAACTATGAGACAGATATGGATTTTTAAATCACTTCTTACTAATATTACTGGACCCAAATGAGTATGGGTACCATAATATTTTTTCTCTTGATAATTTTGTAGGAATACTTCTTAAAGAGTTTTTGTAAAATTATATGGTAATAAGACAGTGAATGTTCAAGGAAAATTACATGATAATAGTCATGCTTCAATAACATAATCAAAATAGATGGAGAACATGTCACATTTGGTGGAAAATCCAAAGGAACGGTTATTGGCCTCAGCCAAATTTGTAACTCTAATTCAGTATTGATTTCTAAAGTAATGTTTGTTGATGGATTAAAATACAATCTGCTCAGAATCTCACAATTATGTGATGATGGATTTCATGTTAGATTTGAAGATGATGCTTTCAATGTCTTTAATTCTAAAGAAGATTTAGTATTTTCTACATTATGAAATGAAAATGTTTACTCTATTAACTTAGTCTCCTTAGCTTCTCAAAATTCTTCATGCTTAAGTGTATTTCATAAAGAGTCTTGGCTTTGGCATAAGAGACTATGACACTGTAATGTTTACACCCATATAAATCTAACTAGAAAAATCCTAGTTAAAAACCTACCCAAACTTGAGTTTCCAAATGACAATGTATATAATCCCTGTCAAAGGGGAAAACATCACAAAGTTTCCTTTAAACCAAAGAAAAATGTCAAATTCTCAACCTCGTGAACTGGTTCACATAGATTTGTTTTGACCATCTAGAGTTTCTAGTTTAAATGGGAAGCACTACGTTTTTTTTCTTGTAGATGACTTTTCTAGATATACTTGGACCTTCTTTATGGCTCACAATAGTGAAACCTGCTGTTATTTTACTAAATCTTCCATGTCTATAGAAAATAATAATGGACTTAGAACTAAATCCTTAAGAAGTGATCATGGTCCTGAGTCTGAAAATCAAGATTTTGAATCCTTTTGATCACAAAATGGTTATAATCAAAATTTCTCTTCCCCTAGAACACATCAACAAAAAGTAGTTATATAGAGAACAAATAGAACCTTGCAAGTGATTGCTAGAAAAATTCTCAAGGAATATGATATGGATATTTATTTTTGGGCTGCAGTTTTCAATGCAGCTTGCTACATGATCAATAGAGTTTTGATCAGACCTATTCTTAAAAGGACTCCTTTTGACTTATAAAATAATTGAAAACCCAAGGTTAAATACTTCATTGTTTTTGGTTACAAAGTCTATATCCTTAATACTAAAGGCAATCATGACAAATTTGCATCCAATGGTGATGAAGGTAACTTTTTGGGATATTCCATGTATAGTAAAGCCTATTGAGTGTTCAATAATAGAAATAAATGTGTGGAGGAATCTATCCATATAAAATTTGATGAAACATATCAACGTGAGCCTAAAACCATTCTAGATAACCTGGAGGATGATCTATTGAATCTGGGAATAAATAAAAAATTCTCAAACCAATCTATGAAAGAATTAGTCAAAACTTCTAGTTCTAAAAATTCCTTAGAACCTGAAGCTGCTGATGAACCTAAAATCACTTGTACCTCCATTACTAGTTCTGTTAGAACTCTTAATAACCATCTGTTAGATGCTATTGTAGGATACCTAGACAAGGTAACTCAAACTATTGCTTCTCTAAGAAATCATGTTGAACATCAAGTCTTCTTTTTACAACATGAACCTAAAAACATTAATTATTTTATCAATGATTAATTTTGGGTGATGGCTATGCTAGAATAAAATAATTAGTTTGAAAGGAAAAATGTTTGAAAACTTGTTTAAAGACCTAAATACACATTCACCATAGGCACTAAATGGTTGTTTAGAAATAAGTTAGATGAAGTTGGTAAAAAAGATAGATATAAGGCTATATTGGTTTCACAAGGCTATAGTAAACATTATGAAGTTGACTACGAAGATACCTATTCACCCATAGCTAGACTTGAAGCCATAAGAATCTTTCTTGCTTTTGCTACACATCTGAATTTCAAACTATATCAAATGGATGTTAATCGTGAATTAATTAATCGGTATATTGCTGAGAATTTTGTTTTTGAACAGCCACTGGTTTTACAATCCCCCATTTTCTATATAATATTTTTAAATTATCAAAATTGTTATATGGTTTAAAACATGCTCTAAGAGCTTGGAATGATAGATTAAGTACTTTTCTTATTTCCAATGGTTTTAGGAAAGGAATATTTGATCCTACCATTTTTATAAACCGAATTTATAATGATGTTTTAGTTTTCAAAATCTGTATAGATGACATTATTTTTGGATCCTCAAGAAATTATTTATGTGCTGATTTTTTTAAAATGATGAAAAATCAAATTAAAATAAGCTTAATTTTTCAACTAAAATTCTTTCTCAGATTTCAAATCTTTCAAAATAATGATAGTATTATTTTAACTCAAAGAAAATACATGAGAGATATTCTAAAACATTTTGGATTGGATAGTAGTATTTGTAGTGACACTCCCTTGAGTACCAATTGTAAGTTGGATCTTTATAAAGATGGAAAATCTGTTGATTACACCACTAATAGAGGAATGATTGGAAGTTTACTCTACTTAACTACTAGTCAACCTGACATTAGGTTTAGTGTGTGTATGTGTGATTGTTTTTAAGAAAATCATAAGGAATATAATTTAAATAATGTAAAGAGAATTTCCAAATACCTCAAGCACACACCCAATCTAGGGTTATTATATCTTAGAGGAAAATCATTTGAATTAGTTAGTTATTCTCATGTTGACTTCGATGGTTGTAAGTTAGATTGAAAAAGCACCTCTGGAACATGTCACTTTTTAGGCAAGTCACTAGTATCATGGTTTAGTAAGAACCAATACTCTATTTCATTGTCTACTGTTGAATTTGAATACATAGCTTCTGGCAGTTGTTGTGAAAAAATCTTGAGGTTAAAACACACATTACTAGATTATTGATATCAATTCAAGCCTATACCTATAAATTGTGAAGAAAAATGTGCTATTAACATCTCAAAAAATATTTTTTCACATTCTAGGATATAGCATATTGATGTAAGACATCACATTTTGAGAGATCATTATCAGAAGGGAGATATCACTTTTGAATTCATTGGTACTGAGTATCAGCTTGCTGATATATTTTCCAAAACAATAAATTATGAAAGAATATACTACATCATTCCTGAATTAGGAAAGATAAATCTTATATAAATATCCTACTGTTGTATATCTTACTGTTTCATGATTCGTGTCTCGCAGTTTATGCTTCATGACTACTAAATTAATAGTTTTTGTCTCACCATAAATCTCAATTACTATCTAACTATATTACTATATCACGGTAATGCTCAGTTAATGTGTCACCATATTATTGTCTCACCGTAACTCTCAGTTACTATCTCACCTAAACATTCATTCTCGGTCTCACCGTAAAGACCTGATATGGTCTCACCCTAAATATTTTCTTTAATGTATAGTTATGAATTAAAAATTGCATCGCAGTAATTATTCATTTCACCTTTTTGTTTTCCCGTATTTTTACTTTTGGGATGTTTGGTATTCCTAAATGATAAAATAATGAAAATATCACTCGATTATTCACTTGACCTTTCTTATATTAACTCATTTCTAATCCTTCTTCAACCATGCATCCATTTTCTCTCTCTCGAACCTTTGGTAGATTCCCTAGATGAAACTCCCTTCATCATTGACTCCTGATAAGTGCATCTCAGAGAAGAAGAAGATTTCTCCTAAGATTTCACCTGAAGGACCTCAAAATCCAAATATAGTAAACCAAATTGTAGTACTTGAGAAAGTGATTTTCCCCAAGTGGCTTATGTCTAGTAACTCTCAAGTTTTGAATGTTTTATAATTGAAAAGCTGATTAGAGTGGTTTTCTATGTAAGATAGACCTATCTACCCGAAGTTAGTGGCTCAGTTTCATCTGTATGTACAGTTCTCTTTTGATTCTGGTGATTGTTATGTCCTGAGAAGCTAGATAAATGGCCAAAAATGCTCATTATCTTCGAGGTTATGGGTTTCATACCTTAGGATACCTCATGAAAGAATCTTTGAGTATTATCAGAAAGGACATCCACCTTAAACTGAATTCCTTGATCTAAAGGCTGCTTTGAAATCTTTAACTGGAGATATCACCAAGAGGAGTGCCATTGCTACTGAACTAGATGGAGAATCTGGGCTTCTATTCAAGTTTATTCAGAATCTGGTTAGCCCCAGAAAAGGTGACTTTTCTATTTTGAAATATCAACATCTGTTTCTGATCCACCTTTTGAAAATGGGCATAAGATCAACCTTTTAATGTATATCATTCACTACATGTGCGAACTGATCTAAGCCACATCCATGTCAACCTCCCTGTTTTACTCTCTACTTATCTCAGACATTCTTCATTCCATAGGTATGGTTGCCCTAATGAGGAAGTTATAAAGGATTTTGAGTACTGCCTTTCAAAAGTCACTATCAATAGGATGAAGTAAAATTGGAATCCTTCAAAATTGCAGGGGTACAAGACAATGATAGAATTTATGAAACATTCAATCCTGTGGAACATACCTCAAGACCAAGAGATATTTATGATCCTGGTTAGGAACCATATGAGGTTGTTGAATATTCTACTAGAGAAGAAGAAGAGTTTGTTGTGCCCCTCAGGGAAACTTTTTCTATTGAGGATGACAATACTCCTATCCCTCTAGTGGTTAGTGAAAAATAAGTCCATGCACCTACAGAAGTTGATACTCTTGAAGCACAAACCGAGGCTGAAAAAAAAATTCTATCCAATTCACTGAGAAGAATGTTGTATAAGAACCTAAAAAGGAATAATTACCTACTATGCAAGGAGATAACCTTAAAGAACTCCCATTGGAACAATCTGTTCCCGAATACATTCCTTCAGTTGAGGAAACGATGGAGCAGGATTTTTAGTTGGCTAGGCAGGAAATGAGAGAAGAAGTACAACATGGGTTTGTAGAATTAGATCAAGATCCTAAGCCTCTCAGTTCTGGGAAGGATAAAACTATTTAGGGAGAGAAACCCCTTAATATGGAATCTATTGAATTACCAAATCCGTTTGATCCGAGCCCAGTAAGAACTCGGTATAAGTTCCCCTATTTCTATGATGTGGATGTCTCTCGGAAAGTTTCAGTAAAAGGCCTGGATGTTTCTATTATGTTCCAACTAAAATCTTTCTCTAATCTTTCTCCTGAGAATGAACCTAAGCCTGTATCATCCCCTATTTCTAATCTTTCATCAGAACAACCATCCTTTGTGAGTAAGGATGATCTATAATAATTTGGTGCTACCATTTTGTCTAGTGTTGAAAAAGATCTGAATTCCCAACCTACTTTTGACACATATCTAAGTGAGAAGTATGCCTCATTGCTGTTGGAAAATATTATTTGGAAAATACACTAAAAAATTCGTCTTGAGATTCATTAAGTAAGAGTTGAGAATAGTCTTTTTAGGGTTTAATTGAAGACCCTAAGAGGTATGATTGAAGACATGCAGAAAGAGATAAATTCGAGAGCAGAGATTTTTCCCCATCCTATAGAACCTGTTGTTCCAAAAACCCCACAAAATGTTGTCTCTGGGATTTAGCAACATTTAGCTTCCTTATCTGAAATGGTCACAGAAAGGAACAAACATATTGTGGAAGAAATGTGAGAGCATGTGGTTAATCTAATCAAACTCACAGATGAGTATATGGGGAGTCTTCAAAAAGGTTCTGAATCAATTGAAATATTTCACCACCACTATCAATGATTCTAAAGATTCTAGTCAATCCTATCAACCCTATTTATAAAGTGGTTTGATCAGAACAGTTGTCAAAGATGTGCTTCAGACTGTGCTTAGTGTCTTCAATAAGGACTCTCTCTCTACAGTTATCAAGAACAGTGATAGAGTTCTTGACCTGGTCTAAATCCATTCTAAAATTGCTAATGACGCTCAGTAATAAATTTCTAAGAAAGTGGATTTCTACTTTAATAGAATCTTCTCTAAGACTGACTTAAATAATCATTTCATGTATCTTATGGAAAATCTATGGATTCCAACTGTTACTCAGTCTTTCAAGACTCAAGTCCAAAAGCTCGTAGAGTTCACTCACTTGTTGGTTATGATTATGGAAAAAAAGAATGATTTTGAGAAGGCCATGCAGTATGGTGGAGAGATCATTCCATATTTCATTAATCTTTTGAGGCCATAACTTCATGAACAGAGTACAACAATTTTTGCTCCTATAGCTGCACCTTTAAGACAATGATTTCCTACCTCCACGTATGCCCTAGCTTCCACTACTATGTCTTTCAGCCATGCTCTGAGTCAGATCGGGCATGTGATCCTTGATCAACACCTACCTTGATCTTCTAATACTCCTACAATGGATCTGTCGGTCTTTGTAGGCCTTCCTTTTCCTTCTCTATCAACCACCTCACTCCCTTCTACTACCTCGACCTCTGCTCTTATGACTTCCTCTTATGGTACTGCTACTAAAGGTAAAGAGAAGGATAGCCCGTAATGAAGAAAAGTGATTATGCCTTTTTTGATTGAAATTATTTTGCTTTTGTTTTTTTATTTGTATTTATACTAGATCTTATTTTCTTTAAAGAAATGTGCAGTTTTCATAACTTCTCTTATTCCATCATTTTGATAATCCCAAAAGGGGGAGAAATCTCTATATGTTAGACATTTATCTCTATATTTATATTTGAATCAAATATACACTTTATCTCTACATGATTTGTGATCCTCAAAAAGGGGGAGATAGTTGGTCTTCTCATGTACTAATCATGTTTTAATGATCAAAAATCCTATTCAACCAGGTTAAATCTTGTAAATTATATCAAATATGGTGTATTATTGTTTAATTATTTTCATGGTTTAAGAAGTGCCATTCATGATCTTAATTACTCTGCATTCAGTTTAATTACATTATACTATCCTTGATTTACTTTTATAATACATTCTTTGACAAATGATTAAGTCTAATCCATTATATGATCATCATTTCTTAAGTATCCATATATTTATAATGAACAGTCTAAGACATTGTGAGTCTACCACTAGTTATTTCTTTCTGACAAAGTAAATCAGACACCGTGACAATCAGACACAGAGACAGTCAGACATTATGACATCCAGAAACCATGACTATGAGACACCGTGACATCCCGACACCATGACCATGAGACATAGTGAACAAGAAACCATGACATCTAGACACTATGACCATGAGACACTGTGAACAAGACATCATGACATCCAGATACCATGACTATGAGACACCGTCAACCAAACACCGTGAAATCAGGACATCGTGACCATGAGACACTGTGAACAAGACACCATGACCAATCCAGACATTATTTAAAGGAGACACCATTTCCATGACATACTGTGACACTGTTTCCTAATATATTTTTTCATCGTTCAATTTAATCTCTAACGGTCATATTAGAATATTTTAATTCATTGATATAATTAATGTTTCTTTGTAGACATATCATTGGACAGTACGAGGTACGAGGTGCAGAATACATGCAACATGTCCACTCCAACACATGAAGATCAAGATAAAAAGAGTAGTGTGGCCTAGAAACAAAAAAGCAAAAATCTTGTAAGAAAAACATGATACAAAAGAACAAGATGGTGGGCGTGAGCATTATAACAGAAAACATTTTTTCAAATTGGCACACGCAACCTAATTCTACTGAAGAATTCACTAAGAATACTAGAATCCGGTGAACATCTTCACGCTGTAAAAAAACCATAAAAACACATGTTGAATCTGTCTTACTTAAGACACTTTTTTTCTGTATAAGGACTTGAGTTTTGCATCTGCCTCATTTTAGAAGTCCAAAGCTGCAAAGATCAGCACTCAGAGATTTTCTAATCCTATCTCAACATTACTGATCTATTGTGTATCATTTTATTAATTATCGAGCAGAGTGTGTATATGTATAAAATCACACTCCATACCATGCATTTAACTTAAGGATAAAATATTTCCTTAATCAAAAACTCATTTACTCTTGTGTATTCCCATGGATAAGTGTGGAAGAGTTCCCTTTGGGTCCTAGTAGTTTGTACTCATGAAAATCTGTGGAAAGGGCCCTTATGTGACCTGGTGAGTCTTGTGTACTATTTTTTAACCCCTATACAGGGTGTGGATCATGTTTATTTATATAAACTACTTGGTGGCATGTGATCATAATATGGAGTGGATTAGGTCTCAGCATGAGTCTTAACCACTTGTTGTATATCCATTGTGCTGCTTAATTTAGTTTCGCCTGTTTTGTTGCTCTACTATATAATTCAGAAATCACTAAACTTACTATGATTGTTAATCTTTTAAAGAAGTTATAATTCCTTTGTCTTAGTAAAATAGTTTCAAAAGTAATATTAAAAACTATTATTATTACTGAGAAATAATCAATCTTCTAAGAAGTTATTTAAACAGTCAAACCTTTATAACTGTATTACTTTGATTAACTAGTTTGTATTTAATATGAAGGGGAAATCCTTTTAAGAGAACTTTTTTTAAATAGAAATATTTATAGATACTCTATTCAACCCCCTCATGAGTTTTCTAATTTGACTGACACATGTTTTCATAACTCCCTAATATTTCTTATAGGTCTATAAAATTCATGGGTAACACATACTCATTCAAATTATATAACTTTTAATATTTTTAAAATAAATTTTTATATATTTTTATGAAATAGATTCACACTGAATTTGTGTTTCCTAATAAGTTTTTATCAATATATAGATATTTATAATTTAATAAAATATATATTTCAAATAATTTTTTAATTCTATAAATAAAAAAACTATATTCACTCATAATTTAATTTTTTTCCATATGTGGAAACAAATTGATATGAAAACCAAAGAGAGTGAAATTTTGTAACATTAGTTGATTTTAATAATATATATTTTATTTTAATAAACAATATTTCATTGAACTACTCAATTTTAAAAATGTTTTGTTAAAGAGTGAATTCGTATAATACAATAAAAATTTTGATTATTAATTATTACCATATCACTTTTATTTAATCATGATAAAACATATTTACTCTTTACTGAGGTGATAATAATTATCATGACAACTATTCATATTCTCAAAAAATTAGAGGTACCTATTTAAAAAATATTAAATTAATGATTCAAAATATTTAATTCATTTTATCAAATTCAACTCTTATAAATTATAGAAATTAATTTTAACATAAGTTTTTAAAACGTGACAAAAGATTAATTTTTACAATCAATATATAGTATAAAATAATTTATTTCTTATGATATTCATAGTTTAGGTTTTAAAAGTTTTGGTAAATTAAATAATACATACATTTTAATAAGATAATTAACCAATTGGTGTTAATTTTAAGTACTGAAATAAAAATACATTACACACATAAAAATTGTTTTTATAAACTTTTTTCCCATTTTTCTTAAATTTATTATAATATTAACTTACAATCATTTGATAATGAACAAACTATTTTTATACTTATATTATCAAAAAAGTTCCACATTTTTTGTGTTAATATTCCCACCCAT
The DNA here is from genome assembly GCA_963277665.1 of Viscum album. Taxonomy (NCBI): domain Eukaryota; kingdom Viridiplantae; phylum Streptophyta; class Magnoliopsida; order Santalales; family Viscaceae; genus Viscum; species Viscum album. Next base: position 1,108,371,029 of record OY728140.1, read on the forward strand.
CAATCAAAAAGCTGGATTATAAGTGTCATTTAATATAATAATATTTTCTTAATTGTATATTGAAGTTCATTTAAATATGGTGTTGTGTGTGACACAACCTATTGAATAAATCAAATTCTATAATGAGAAAAATTTCAACGAAATCTTGGGGTTTCACAGCTTCAACCAAGATTATAATCATTGGTGATTTTTATATTGGTATGTGAAGACCCTTTTATTGGCTATCTTTAAGGACTGAAGGATATTTTATACCTATGATTTTTCAATCACATTGAATTGAACAAAAATATGTAACACCCAACCACATTACAGTATACTTATTTTAGAATAATTTTTATTTCATCAATATATTATGATGCACGTAACACTAGGTTTAAACAGAATGCGACACTCTATTAAAATATTTTTTAAATGTAACTATTATACCCTAGTCATTAAATTTTCATGTATAAATATAACAGAATAAATTATTAAAAAATATTATACATATGTTAATTTGATATATATTGATTATGAATTATAATAATCATCAATTAAATGAAAAAAGGTTTTCTAAAATAAAAACTATATTTTCTAATAAAAACAATATAGTCGCGCACCATATACAAAATTTAAAATTATGTTTAACTAAAATTAAATTTTTTATTTTGAAAATTTTAATATATTTATGAAATCATAATAAATTTTTTTTGTAGGGCGTGTTTTTGGTATTTTTTTGAAATTTTTTATTTTTTAACAAATAGTGAAAAATACAAAATAATTATTAAAGTTACTTTTTGTATGATTATTTTAGAAGTAATATTATATTTTAAATTGGTTTTAAATTAAAATTACATTATGTATTTATTTATTTATCCTAATTAGGTCATTTTAATCATTTTTATATAGAAATTTGAGATAATGTATATGTAAACTGTTTAATATCTTCTTTATGAAAACCAGCTTTCTTGTCACATCCAGGGGATTAATTTTAAATTAAAATTTTCCACTTTTGTGAATTTAATTTAGAAATATGGATTTTTTATTTGGAATAATAATAAATTATATTATCTAATAAGTTCAACATAATTTCTTACCAAAATTAATTGTGAGAAATTTAAAAAAAATTACCACGGTTAATATAAAAATTGGTTTACTGTGGGGTTAAACTAAAGAGGTAATTGTTAAAAATGACCTCAAAACATATATAAATACCATTTTATGTAAATATTTAACCCTTATTATTTCAAATTTATAATATAGATTCATTTTAAAACATTTATAACTTTAATAATTTTATTATTTTAAATACTCTTGAGAAATTTCAATACAATTTCCAACGACGACACCATTCCCCATTTATAAAAGGACACACCCACCAATCACATTATCTCATCTCCAAATCCCATTTTGATTTATAAAAACCCAAAACATTATATCCCCAACATACTTATTCTCCTACTACAGCTTTTGGTCCTCCCAAATTGATATCCATGTTGTCCTAAAGAGGATATCCAAATTAAGATTCTCTTAGAAAACATAGTAATCTTAACAAATATCATCCACATTCATTATTTTCTCCACATTAAATTATTAATGTAATACATGAAATATAATTAAAAAAATATCTCACACATACTTATATTTTATTAAGTTAATTTAATAAATATTATCCACCTCTATATTCATCAAATGGGGAATGAAATGATTTATTGTTTGTAAGATAGACTACCACCCCACAAATAGATGTAGTTCATTCTCCATAAACTCCCTTAAAAGATGGATATAGTAATGGATTTACCAAATGTAAATGATATTTATTATATTATTATATTAACATATTATTAATATCAAAAATAATGTATTTTAAATTACATTCTGTTTCTAATAAGATAATGATAATCATGTGTATGGTGGACTATAACCTCATGAAGAAATGCAATTTGTTTTACACTTATTATTTACATGGAATGTAATTAGGGTACAATTATTTAATATATTTGATATATATTACATTATATTTATTCTATAAAATTAATATATCGCCCAATTTCTTACCCTTTCTCCTCTTAAGAAAATGATATTGTCGCTCATGCGTACGTGTAGAATACTCTCTCCATGAAGCGATGTGATTCATTTTCTATGACAAACATGTAAGTGTTGTTATAATAATGTATCTAATTATTAAGTATTATATTTATAACATTATAATAATTATATATATTTTGTAATTGTATCCAATGTCTAAGAACTACATCTTTTATAACATAACACACATGAGAAGTATAAGCAATTTACCCCCAAAACAATGAAAAAATGGAATATAATAAACAAATAGGAGGTAAAATGAAATAATATACTCATTTATCATATTAATAATATAATTCTGGTTATTTTATAAGTTAATAATTAGTTTAAACCTATTATATTGGTAGTTAAATGTTTTTTCAATAAAATGAGTGAATTAGGTAAGGCACTTCATCTCAATTTCCCATCGTTGAGGCATATTGTAATGTTTTCACCTAATTTTGTTTATATGTTATATATAAATCCCATTTAACTTGAAATATCTTGACTAATTAATAATTCATTATATTTTATGTTTCAATTTGATAATTTTATCTAAGGGGGTTATTTAATAAAATTAAAAATTCGAAATAATTATTGTAAAATCTGACTTTATTTTGTGACTGATATGTTTATATTGAAACATTTAATTTCATCTAATGGTATTTTATGGGAAATTAAATTTATCTTAAATATACATATTATTGTATAATATATATGATTATTTCCTAAACTTTATATCTTTTTAACATATTGTTTTTACGTTAAATATTATTTATTAAAATGGGAAAATACTGATAAATCTCTATCCATTACTAAATGTAGATATTTGATTATATAGAGAGTTTATTGTTAATAATATAAATTAATAAATTGATTAGTTATGTTTCAGATATTTAGATATGGTTGCTTCACAATTATAGATAACCTATTTTTTTATCGATAGGTATCATGATACAAATTAGTTACCCAAATCTAATGGGTTTCTACTATTAGTTTTTAACGTTCTTGATAAATGATCTTGATTATAGGCGTATCATGATACCTTAGATCATAACATCCAATAATTAACCATTTCCATCATTGATAATTCTGTTTTTATTTATATTGAATGTGTATTAAGTTATTTACCTTTCCATGTTGAATACACTTACTGATTCAAGATTTATTCCATTGTACGTAACACATGTTGGGTATTTTAGATCAAACATATTTTGATTCTAATACCCACGTTATAAAGAATAATTCTTCTATTGAGTTTTTAAGGAATAAGTTCATTTCATTTTCTCATGTATTTTTTTCTATTTTTTATTTCCATTTAAAAATTGTTATCATCTATATATATGGTTTTCCAAAATAGCAAAATGGATTGGTCCTTTGGGATTTTCAAATTTGTATGTATGAAATTGTAATAAAGAAGAAATATGTTATGGGTTACATTATTTGGGGTTGTTATAAACTATTTTTTATTCCATTTCATTAATTTAACAAATTATTAAACTCATTTAATATTCAATTTTTAATCTATACGTCATCAAATAATGACACGAGATAATGTTTAACTGTTTCCAATAGGGACATGTCTGTTGTTAAAGGAACATTTCCTATTCGTAAAAATTTTAACAATATAAATATCAATGTTACTAAACTATCAGTAAAAACAATATTTATTAACATTATTGTGATTGAAAAATAGTTAAATTAGATTTGTAATACTACCAATAGATAATATATGTATTTAAAAAATGTTCAAAAATAGATTTATCCATTGATAATATTATTACCAACACGTTATTTATTTGAGATATCATTAACCATATCTATTTATTTTTCATTTTAATAAATTCTAACAATTATATACTTCTATAAGGAATTTATATGTATGTAAAAAAACTTATTTTATAATATCATATTGTTAAAATATTATTTTATATATATTAACATATTTACATAAAAGGTATCTAATATAATAATAAAAAAATTAAAATATGAATTTAATTTTTATAGTCCAAAGTAAATATGACTATCTTATTTAATTTTTTTCTTCTAACATTTCCAATAATTTGTACTTTAAAATTAATTTAAAAATGGAAAATAAACTTAAACCATAAATTTGCACCCATGAATATCACAAGAACCAACCATGGAAAAACAAAATTCTCTAACATACCATGACGTAACACATGTGAAGGATTAAAAAAATAATTTAAATAAAAATATCTTACACCTATGAATTTAAAATAAATCAACCAAACTTAGAAGGATATTTTTCTCTAGTATTATTATTATTCCATTCACAATAAAAAAGATTCTCCAATGTTTTGATACATCATGTGGAAGGGAGTCTAGTATGTAGTAGAACATCATGAATATAAGTGGCACACAATTCTAAACAATTCAATTAGATTTATAACCACCACCTATGTAGTCATCCATGAAAACTAATATGAGGTTGTTTCTTAATGTTTTAGTTCATATGGTGATGCAATGAATATATCATTAAAATTCCTGAAAAAAAGTTTTCCAAGGGTGTTAAAAAAATTTATTTTTCAAACAAAATATATAATTACTACAACAGTATCCTAAAAACACATTATTTAAAATGATAAATAAAATTCCATATGATGTAAAATTATCATCTATTATTATTATGAAATTATACTTCTTAGTAAAAAATAATAATTTTTTTTGTTTTATTGATTTCAGACCAATATACATATAAGAAATGAAATTGATATGAAATTGTTACATATCAATGATAAATAAATATAAATAAAAATAACATAACTTGTAAGTTTTATTTATAATTCTACTTACATAAACAAAAAAAATTATTCATCTAATGTTATAAAAAATCTTACTCACCAATAAAATCATTAATATAAAGGATGTAAAAAATTAAATTAGAGATAATTTCATTATGATTTTTTCAAAAAACTAGTTGATATGATTTACAAGAGCTTGCATTCTCCCTTAATCAAACATCTTTAAGATTCATTCTCTAAAGATTATAAAATAAAAGACCAATCAAATACACATTACTCAAATATATCATTAAAAATTGTAGTGAATAGTAAAATAAGTCGATTTTAGTTAAACAAATTATATCAATTTTCTATTATGAACATTAATATACAATGAATAATGATTGAGGGGAATATTTGGAAAACTAAAATTAAATATCATAATTTTAATAAAAATCCATTTTGATATGAGATACAAGAAATATGTAAAAAACAATAGAGCCTGGGAAAATAGATAGAATATGAATAAAATTTAATATATACCTATGAAAAAAGTAATTTTAATAATTACATCCAATATTTATAAATATTAATAATTCATAAATTTAAAATAATATCACACTCTAATAATATAGTAACTAGGAACTTTATAGTTTCTAAGTAACCGAAATGTGATATAAGGAATGTTTAGTAAGTGTTGTAAAACAATTTTATTCTTTGAAAATTAATGAAATATATAATTAAATTTAAATAAATAATTATAGATTAAATTAGTCACTACAATCCCATTTACAATAAAAAACATATCCCTAAACCAAGAAGGGTATAATATTTAAAAAACTGATAAAATTTTATGGAGTAGAAAATTTATTATTTATATTCAAAAAATAATTACATTAAAGTCTCTATATAAATATCAACTACATTCTACAATAACCAAGTTCATCCATGCATTATTAAAAAATAATTTAATTGGTTTCTTAAATAGTTTCCATATATTCTATCACTAGAAATCAATGTGGGTGATTGAATAAACAATTTAGGACTAATTATCATTATCCCACATATTATAGCCAGAAATTAAACATGTACCATTAGTGGATGATCTTATGTTTTGGAAAATCCTTGTAATCGGTGTAGACATAAGCATGAGGAAGGAAATTATCTACATCTAAATAGTAGTACCTTAACCGATTATAGGTGTGACAGTAAAAAAATTCCCATTAGAATCACACATGTCAACCACTACATGATTATGTTGGTTTCTTCATGACCCCTGATACATATATACATATTAAGGGATGTGATTATATCATGGGGAGGATATGAGAGTGTTGATACCTAAAATCACAAGAAATACAACAATATGTTAACATACCATTAAAAACATTACAAAACATAACTTGTTCTCTCAAAAATATTCCATAATTAAAAAATAATATAGCACTAGATTTTCTAAAAGTGTTCTAATAAAAACAAATAAAAAAAATTTCTTCAATAGTTTTTAGTGCATTATGAAATAAAAAAATATATTATAAAATGAAAATAAGAAAATAAATAATCACATGTTTTTTAGGATGTTTTCTCAAATGGATTAAAAAAATTAAATAATACAGTGTGTGAGAAAGTTATTGGAATCCTTGAAAAACATGTCAAGATATTGACGTCACACATGTCTTTTGTTACATATATGTTATTATTTTATACAAATCCATAATACCTAAAAATAAATAAAGGAATGAAATCAAATAAGAATGATTATATGATGGGTGAAACACCAAATAACATTCTAAAAAACAATACTTGGAAAATTTAGTCATAAAAGATGTTAAAATAGAACAATAATATAATACTAAATTTTCTAAAAAAAATTAGTAAACAATTACAACATTGGTTTATATAATTTATATCCCTATATAAAAAAACTAATTTCCTAAAAATAATAAATACAAAAAAATATAAGAATAAATATGTATGGGTTTCCTCAACTATTTTCATGAAATTATTATAATATTCAATAAGTATTAATGTTTTTGAAATTCTTGAAAAACAAACTAGCTAATGGAGTTCATATTCATAATCCCCTCATCAAAAATTTAGTAATGGAAATTAGTATAAATAGTAAACAATTAGTATATAACCTTACAGTTGAAGGAAACATATCAAGATATTTTGAACCCTTTAATCACCCAGACCTCCTTTTATTATTATAATAAAGTCTTCCTATTAAGTCCTTAAAAACTATAATGATTATAATAGTATTTGGAAATAAAGAGAGAATTATAATATTTAAATTTCAATATAGATTTATTTCATTTTATACAATGTTAAAAATAAGAGTAATTCTTTGATGATATTCCATTTTAACTTCCACTTTTGGAAAAAGTATATGAAATTCTGTTCTTTTCCATTATCCCTCAATAAATGGCATTACTATAGATGATTTATTACCCAACACTTCTAAAATTGTGATTAGTTCTGAAATTTTAGTTTTAGACACATAAATATTATATTCCCTTGTGGTTTGGTGACTCTCATACATAGAAAAACAACTAAAATATATTCTATAAAGTAGATGATTCGAAGAACCAAATAGGTTTTCAGTGGATTCTGAAAATTATTCTAAAATTTTCTAGATAGTTTTAATATTGTATTCATTTTAAAAATAATTATCATCACTAAGATTCAAATCACCTAATGTAATCATGGAATTGAATAATTCATATATAGTAAAATGGATGACCAACTGAAAAATAAAATGAAATAATGACTTGGTAGTTAACTATGGAAGAAACAATCAAAAATGATAATTGAATAATTGAAAGATATAAAATTGTTAAAGGGTTAAAAAATAGTATTGTAATCCCATATTTGGAAGCCCTATATCATTATAATCGTGAACCATATGATAAACGAAATCTAGAAACAAATACCTATTAATTTGAAGTTTTTTATTTTTGGTATTTTTTATATTATATAATGATATCACAAAACTACCATTATTGATTTCAAATTATTGATGAATATAATCATTCATGTGAAATTGTATATTTAATGAGTTTGTAAATAATGTATTATTACTAATTTTTATTATATTTCAAACATACTAAATAGATTGGCACGAATTATTTTTAAGTATTTTCATAAAACATTGGTTATGATATCATTATATAAAAAAATATAAATCTAAGTGGAACCCAAAAACAATTGGTTAAGAATGATTTTGGGAGAGAGGATGAAAGAATGGAAAAATCTAAAATATCAGGTTCACATAATCATTATTCTGATTCTAGTCATCCTTGTTCCCATCTTCAAATCTATATCCTGGTTGGTGTGGGGGGTTTGACCCATAATCTACATCACATGATTTTATCATGGTTTGCTTCAAATTTTATCATTCCTCACATGTACAATCTAAGTTTACCAATCATATTGAAAATCGTAAAACTGAACCATTCTAGGATGAATTTTATATGGGGGTAATGACTCTACCCTACGATTCTATAGCCCTTTATATTAGGAATCAACTACTTTAAGAAGGAAATTTTAAACATAAATTTTTTTGAGAATGTCTTCTATTCTTGAAATTCCTATTAGTTAGTTTTTGTGCATATATTATAAGGTGATTCTTGATTAAATAGGTTTATGATATCACACATAGGATTTGTAATTTGTAATTATTTAAAATTAAATATATAATAAAGGCATAGATTATAAATTTAAATAAAGTTTACAAAACATGAAATCCATATTTATTAATATGTAATATGTGTGTATTGAAATTAAATATTCTATGTTATAAATATAATACAAAATTTTTTTATAGAAATATAATTATATTAAATATATAGGCAATTTAAATTTCAAATTTTAATTCATATTAAAAATCATGAATATTAATTGATAATCTGGACTCATACAGACCATTTATTTTTATAGTGTGCATATTATCAAAATAATTATAGGTTATAAAATACTAATATTGAAAAAAAAATTCCTTATTATTTGTATAAATTATAGTTATTAAAATAATTATAATGGTAAATAAAATACCAACATGTTACGCACTACATAACATGAACGGAGTACAAATATTTTATTTATATGAATATTGGTATTTAATAATCCTATTGTTTGGGAATTACATGGGTGTATTTCATAAAATATCATATCTTCTTATCCATTATATGACTTATTATTATTTTTAATCATTTTTTCCTTCTTTTTATCAAAGAAATTTTTTGAAATATGACCCATAATGTTATATAGAATATTAAAACAACAATAATTCTTTGAAATAATAAAGGATATATCAAGATTTATCAATCATCCCATAACAAAAATAACACCATCTTGGGAAGAATGAATGAAAAATAAAACAACACTATGATCGTACAATATAACATTAAAAGGAGAAATGAATTGAATGTACAAAGACACTCATATTTTTTTAGGTTACTACAAATGACCACATACCAAACATCAAAATCAAAATAGAAAAATATATCATTAGTGGCATTTGGCCAAAAAGATTATCATATTTGATAAGACTAAAATTAAAAATGACCATATTTAATTTTGGGTGATACATATATTAAACAATTTACAAGATTATTCCAAAAATGAATAACATAAAATTCATATCGGTCAGCTGTAGATCACCTATTGAGTATATACCTTCCTATGGTATACAATCAATTAACCAAAATAGAATATTTTATTCATAAAAGAAGAATTGGTTGGAGGAATCAATATATTATTCCACTATTACATATCTATATATCACTTTATCCTCTTCATGACCTACCAATTATATTCTATTATGCTAAATGATAGAGATTTTTGTATTCTGTTTATCATGTCTACTAAATTCTGGGATAAATTATTAATATAAAAAATTTCATGAGAACAACCCATAGAAAATAATAATAGATATTTTATAATCTACATAGTTAATAAAATTGATAGTCAATAAAATATATCATAAGGGAATATAAACACATGATTCCTACAAATATGCTCAAAATATGAACAAAAAAATAAATGATAAAAAATCATTAATACTTTACATCATTAAATTTATTTTAGTGAATGTTATTAAATATTATAGAATATTGTAGTCAGTTTGATCCCATTATTATTCATGAACCAAATTTTAGAAATCAATTTATATTCTTAACATATCGGAGGATGAGAATAAAATCTACTAAATTTAAAATCTTAATTATAAATCTTCATAGAACAGAATAATGAAATCTCAGAACAGAAAAATGATGATAATTGAATATTATATGATGAATAAAAATTCAATGATCACAAAATAAAAATATCCTAACATATTCAAAGATGATAAAAATGAACACCAATAGGATTCATGTAGAAATTCAAATATTAATAATTAAAACATAAACTTATCCATGAAGATATATGAATATTAAAATACACAATATCTCGATATGCTGATCATGAATTTTCATAATTGATCAACCATTCAAGATCCATAAATGACTAATATTTAAAGGAATATATTAAATCAATATACCATGAATTTTCACATTACTAATTTTATGCCTATCAGAATTGAATGCCTTTTACAGATTTCAAAAAAATTACACATGCTAAACATAGGGATAATCATATCATGTTGTCCGCAACTATTGAATATAGCATTATTTTCATATATATAAACATAACCCTTCGATGAACATGTCCATATAAGTCATGTAATTGTTTTATGACACATCTCTTTTCAATAAGTACAACCCAAATCATGATTAAGAGCTAGCATGAGAACCAAATATGGCAGCTAAAACCACAAATTGAATAAATATAAATTAATTTTATAAAATTATTTTGGCTAATGTAAACCAAAGGAGTGAAGTGAGATACATTGTATAAATTTGACTATAATTTTTAGTAAATAATAAAAAATCATGATGTATGAGATGGAAATTATAAGTGTAAAAAATCTTATTAACATTGGAAATATTAATTACAGAAGCCTTTTTAAATATATTTAAGTTTTTGTTAAGAATAAAATCTATTTTTTAGAAATTTATTGTTAAAAGTTAATATAATCTAAAAATAAAATAAAATAAATATTTATTATGAATGAAATTATATTAATTAATAATGAATGTTTTGTGATATTTACCACTTGGAATATTGTTTCCCTTAACCCTTTGGTTAATTATTTCCATTATAATATTGGGAATCTCATAAATTATCTTATTTTGGTAATAAAATTATTAAATATTTGATAAACTATAGATAACAATAAATTAGAGTGTGTCAATAGGAAGGAAGGAAATCGAACAAAACACAATTAGGTAAAATTTATAATTGTAATTGATCTAAAAAATTGAGTAGAAATCCATGTTTAAGGTTGTATCCACTTGGATAGTTTATACTATTTTATTTGTTTCTTTTTAAGAGATATAAATACAGGAAAAGAAATTATTCAATGTAATTGAATACATAACTTTAAATTAAATTTTAAAATTAAATTTAAATATTTCAAAATTATATAATTTTATGATTATAGACCTATAAAATTAGTGGGTTTTTTTAAAAAACATAGATTTATCCAATGTGATGGTTCATCCTTACCAAAAATCATTGTAGTTGTAATATTTTAACGACATATTACCCATTATCTGTCAATGGTACAATGATAATACATTGTAAAATATATGAAGATTTTAAACATTTTATTAAATGAATATTAGAAACTAATTGTTTATGAAAAAAACAATTGTACATAGTGAATAGGTGGGTAGAAATAAAATATATAAATTACTAAAGGGAAAGAGAAACAAATTAAAAAAACTCTACATAAAAAATTTACTATCATTGGAATGTATGTTTATAGAATAAAAATTAGTACATAAGGTTATAATCGTTATGTATTAAGAAATTAATGAAATATCAATTTTTGGGGGAAAATAAAACCAAATCCCATTAAAGAGAAATACTTATGAATAATATAAAATAGTATTCATTGATTTTAACATAATAAAACCACATACCTAAAATAAAATATAATGATAAATAATTGACACTTTATTGAAAATAATTTAAAAATATGGAAATACTTTTAAGGAAAACCATATATCGATAAACTAGATTTCAAAAATATATATGTTAGTGAATAAATTAATATAAAATTAATCCATTAAATGGTGTCAATATATACCATATGTAAAATTACATTTATCTCCCATTTATAAAAAAAAAATTAAAGTTCATATTATAATAGCATTCAATGAACCACTCAAAATGATATATAACATGTAGTTAAATTTTATGGAGAGAATTTATATGAAAATATTTTTAAAAATTTAATAAAATCTAAATTTATATTATAGAATTAAAATAAAGATACAAAAAATATGAAGATAAAGAAATTAGTAGTGGTGGAGGCATTTGGGAAAGGATTTGGGTTTATGTGATGGGATGAAATTTATAAATGAAGATATCTACAATATAAAAATATAGGTTTGGGTGATGCTACTCAGAACAAAACGAAGCCATAAATATATAATTTGGGAATTTAAACCCCAATATGTGTGTATATCAGGAAAAGAAACATTGAAAATTACTTTTCCCGTACTAAAATAGGTTCCAAGAAAAATAGAAGGCACCCATAACATAAATTTGAGAAATAGAGTTGGCTTGTCAGAATAATATGAAATTATCATCAATGGTTCCAGTCTCCTATTAGTTGTGGATCAATGAAGGAATCACATAAATTTATACAAAAATCATGAAAAACCCTTATTTGGATCCACAATGGTAAATAATGAACCATTATTTAAGGGAATATCAGATATTTTTCAGGGGTTATAGGGTGTTAGAACTAATTGAATATGGAATGTATGAGATATAAATATTTTCAAGGGAAAGGAATGTGTTTTCAATCAAACTTATTGGAAAATAATTATGGTATGAAAACTAATTATAGTTTTAATCCATTCGATTTGGTGGATTATGTACAATGAGAGAAGGTCCAGTGTATGATTGGTCATATAAGATATGAGGATATGATAGAATATTAGGGTTCGGGATAGCTTATGAAATAGGGGATATTGAGATCATGTAAATGAGAAGAATATTTTGGTGCCACTCATAGTGAGAAAATGGGAATCGATGGGGTTTTTGGTGTGTGTATTGGAGGATCAAAAATGGATTCAGTATCGAACATACAGGGATGCGAGTGGACTCGAAGAATAATATTATAGTTCTTCTTTTGGGTGCATTGAAACCTATAGGTGAATCTTGGATAGAAACATTAATTGTTAATGGAGATCTACCATGGGTTTGGGTGAACTGAATTAGATCATGGAAGTGTTGGGATTGATGGAGAGCATGGAATATAGAAACTCTGAACATATAGTGCATGAAGGATATTAGAAAAATAATTTACATAAAAAATTATCAAATTGCATTTCATATTTTAAATTAAATATAGATTAAATTTATATTTATATATAACAATAAAAAATATTATATTTCAAAATTATAAAATATATAAAATATTTAATATATAATATATATAGAAATTAAATATTTAAAATTTATAATAAAATAACAAAATTTAATTATGTAAAAACTCACTACAAATTAATTTATTTATTATTAAAAAATAAAATAATAAATTTTTAATTTATAAAAATTATAATTTTTTGGTGAATATAAAATTAAATGTCAATATGTGATCATCATTTAATAATTACTTATATTTAAATTATGTTGATTATTTTTTATTAACTATCATGTATTTATTTATTATGATTATTGTATTCATATTCTGTAATGATTTAATTGTATAAAAATGCAATTAAATGTTTATTAAATGAAAATATTTAAAAAATATAGGCATTGTTTATATTTATATAAATTTAAAATTAAAATATATTAATGAGATATTTTTCAAAAAACCTATAAAAGTAAATACTGAAATTTCTCAATAAAATAATAATATATATGAAAAAATAGATTATTTTAACTTGATATTATTATCGAATGGATTATTATAATATATTTTATTGATTTAAAATAATATTTTATGGTAATAGTTATTATTAATAAAATATTCAGGTGTTGGTAAAAAAATGTTTGTATTGGTATGATAAGGAGATAGATTTAACAATTGGTAAATGATTATTTGGTATAAAATGATCCATATAAATAGATATATTAATTCATTAAAATAAGCGATCGTATCTAAAATCAATATGAATAAATCCTAATATCTATTAGAATTTTACAGTTTTACCAATAGATGTATTATATATCAATAAATTTGTATTGGTATATGTCTTTTTTGTGATGTGAATTATTTTTTGAAATACATAATATAATCATATTAATAAAAATGGATGAATGGTATCTTACACTATTATCACATGCACCACAAAATAGTGTTATAAGACACAACCAAACAAGAAATATGGTTTAGTAATTTTATCATTACATAATCTATGATTTAGTGTATATATTGGAAAAAATTGACTTTTATTCCATTGGAATTTAGTTTATCATATGGTTATACTCATAATTGGTGGATTTTATTTCTTGGTGCTCATGAGAAGTTCCATTTATCGGGATTGAAGATCCAAAACTTGTTTGAATCTAAATTTCATTCATTGATTTTGATGGAAACACAGTGGTATTATTTTCTCACTCATTCGAATGAGAGGTTAGGTTTTATGGAAAATAAATTTAGCTTTATGAACCTTCATTACTATGATCTAAATACTCTTTACAAAAATGAGGCTATAATGTGTTTTTTGGAGGTGATATCGGATCAATAGATCTAGATTCAAGTCACACCATTTAAATTTCTATCATATCATGACATGTTTGTGAATTTTTTGGTGAAAGAGAAATTTCTATTATTGATTGTTTGATCTTGATGGAGGTGTTACTAGAAATTATCATGTTGTGTAACAATGAATGGAGGTTCTCATTTTCTAGGTATTCTATGTTTTTATCAGTGTGGAGTCAGTCACAAATTTCATATTCTTATTTCATTGAGGCCAGTAATTCAATGGACTTTACCATGATCTATGGGTTTTTTTATTTTCTTGTATTTCCGTTGTTCATTAGTTGTTATATTTTCTACATTATTAATTGGTATTCATGGGGAACATGACCAATTTTAAATATACCTATTTCCCTCGGACTTGGGGGATGTCATCCTTTGATGGGAGGTTCAAACATTCCGATCGGTTTCTAACAGGTTTGTTTGTAGAACCAGAAACATCTAATGATTCCACGTCTATTCGGACATACTTTCCAAAGGTAGGTGCTCATTAGTTTGTGTAATGATGAGGCTTAGGAATTTTCATTGGTCTAGAGGATGGGAGGTCAGACTCATCACACCTTTTTGAGGGCAATTATTGTCTACTCCGGGACTCTCTTTATAGATTTAAGTTATGTTCGTGAATCCTTATTACATTACCATGTATAAAATGAGTTTTCCTTTAGATCTGACAATCAATGATCGATATGTAGGAAATTTAGAGAATCTTTTATATGTATTCGAGGTTCTTCACTGGTAAAGAATCATCTGTATTTGTTAGATATTCTTAGTCAATGGTATCCTTTGATACGTAAAAGTCTCTTGGCCCTTATGATGACCATACAGGTTTTAAAGCCACTGAGTGGGGCACTTTATGTTTATTGTCATTCAAAAGGACATTAATTATTTCAGAGTTGGGATCGAACTCATAGATGGGATACCTATGTATCTATTTATTATAAAAGGAATCAGAACCCACGTATCTCGAGTAAGGGAGTATGATGTTTATGATTGATGGCTCAAAGAAGGATTTCATAATTACTTTTACACTCTAATCTCACATGAGTCATGCTCGGTGTGAGAAACAAGAGGTATTGGTACAAATCAAACAATTGTGCCATGAAAGATGCAATCATAAGAAATAATGTGGGGCTTATGTATGTATGACTGCCCAGATAAATGAAGATTAGGATTTACTTCAGGGCAGAAATCTAGGAACATGGTCCATAAAGGTATATGTGCTTCATGGAGATTTGAATACTCTAACTTGGGGCTTACTCCTAAAAAGGAGGCCCAAATTAAGAGAGGGCTTATGATTGGGTTTTACTTATGAAAAGGAATCCCAGATCAAAGGTAATTTAGGACTAGTTAAGAGAAATTAATATTGGGGCTTGCACCTGAAAAGGAGGCCCAGGTTAAGAGACATGAAAAATTATGGGACTTGGGCTTACTCCTTAAAAGGAGGCCCAGATTAGGGGACTGGGGCTTACTCCTAAGTAGGATTCCCAGGTTACTGAGTTCTCTCATTGTAAAGGATGAGGTTGAATGAATGAAATCTCAATATTTAGTGACATAAATATGTATAAATCACTAGATTTTGAGAGTTATTCCACAGAATTCCATTCAGATAAGAATGTCAAATCATGAAATCATGCCATAAATGGCTTTGAAGAGTGTCTTGAAGACTGAATCTTGATTAGGAGAGGTGGAATCAAATAAGAGGGTTGAAATGGGTAAGAAGGGCACCCATGGAGGCAGAGGCGTGCAAGTATTGGTAGGCGGACAAGTACTACGTGGCCACGCAAGGCCCGGTCACGCAGGTATACCTACGTGACACATGGGTACTTGCACGATGGTTAACCAGCATGGTAATACTTGAACGACTCTTGGTTAAAGATTTTGGAATCCTCTTGAGGTTCTTCCAGAATAGGGGCACGCAAGTTCTATTGAAGGAGTAAGGCGGCGCGCAAGTGTGGCCTTTTCTCTTAAGGGCTGGCCACTCAGGCGTGCAAGTGTTCATGAGTTTCAACACATAGGTCTTTCTCCCCCTCTTTAGATATTCTGTTCTAGGTAAGAAATTACCTTATAAGTGTTTCAGAAGCTTTGAGAAGAGACTAGGGAGCCGGGAGCTCAAATATGAGTTTCTGGAAAAATTCCTCCTCTAATGGGGGGCCCACATGGTCTATTTATAGGCAGGAGAAGAGCCCAGACGGTTATCACTTAGGTAGCGCAAGTCACTTGCGCGACCATTCTCTGTCACGCAAGTGGACTTGCGCGACTATGAGGGAACTTGCGCGACATATGGGCAATATTCTCTTTTTTTATCCCTTTGTCAATTTTGGATGTTTTCTTCAAAGTCTGAATCACTTTGAGCTCAGATATTCCCCTTTTCCAATCTTTAGATTCTGTGACAAAAGGAGCATCAAAAAAAGTTCCCCCTCAGAGTTGGATCTGAAGAGAAAATAGGATTTGACTCTAAGGAAATCAAGAATCAAAAGAAAATTGGGGCGTGCAAATGAGCTTTGGGCGTGCAAGGCCTGACGTGTAGGGATACGGTCCTTGATTGCGTAGGGTACGGTGTGCAAGTTCTTGGTTGCGTCTATAAATAGAGGGTCTCACTTCCGTACAAGGCATATGGATTTGAAACTATCGAGCTCTCTCCGCGAAAGTTGCATTTGTCATGAAAGTTACTCTATTTCCCACTGTTTATTTGATGTCACGCTGCTGTAGAGGATCTGGACCTGCGTGGTGATACTTGCACGCCAAATACTTGCACGACACCTCCATACTTGTGCGCCAAGTTTTAGACTTGGGTGCCTTAATGCCTTTTCCATTTTTCTCGAATTCATTCACAAATTTTATGAAAAATCAACTTAATTAAGAGTTAATTATTCATCCTTTGTGCAGATTCAATGGCTCCCAAGGGAATCATAATGGCTGATGAACTGGAAAGAAAGCAGATTGATGACATGATGAACATTGGTGGCCATGATTACTATGATATCTACGACTGCACTCTCCCAAATTTGGCTAAGTACTTAAATAAATATCATCTTAATTTCCCACAGAGCATCTACCTACCACTATATGGTCCTAGTCATCTACAAGGAGACAATGTTCTAGATGCAAATAATTATATGCTAGAGGTTATGTTATGCATTAAGAGCAACAACATTGGCATGAACATTCAAATTTTTCCTGCATGCCATTTCCTTGCAGATATGAAAATGGAAAACCCATGGGCTGAAATGTTTTCCGTTGCCGATTGGTGGAGAGAATACAGACATGGTATTAGAGCAATATCTGAAAAGATTAATCTCTCCAAATGGATCTTTACTTCCAATGCTTCATTCTCAAATCCATGTATCTATCTTCCAAGTCTCTTGGACAGAAACAGAGTCACTATTTGATCAGCAAAAAAAATTCTCAAACCACACTCATGAACATTATTTTACAATTGTTCCAAGAAGAGATAGTATCACTGCATCTCTTATGGTATCCAGTTGAATGAATGAGTTTCAGTTGGCTTCTAATGAAGTTCAGGATGTCGTAAATCAAATTAAGAGTTACGTTGAATGTCTTTTGTAATTCCTGAAAAAAGAAGAGAAGAGACTCTAATCTGTGGATGTCCTTCTAATTATTGTGCATCAATGAAAAACACTTTCACCTTTAATCATTTGTGCACGCATTTTCTTGCTACCTGCTTTAGATTTTACTTAAGACAATGGGCCTAGTAAGCATAGTTTTATTTTTACTAGTATTAATGTAAATAACTTCACAAACTTAGAAACTTTTAATTCCTAAATATTACAAAAATCATACAAAATGTATGATTAGTGAGCTAGAACATGACTTTTATTTAGAGTTCCTTTGTCTTTTGTGGGCAATTTAAAGTCATGCACGTTGGACATAAAGAGGCTAATTTTTATGGTTGAAATAGCTTTGACCGAATGAATTATAATTGACTCAATTCTTTGCCAATTTATCTAAAAACATAGTACCATACTCAAGTTATGAGGGAAAAAATGTAAACTATGAAATAAGAATATTTGAATCTGAGGAATGATATGAAAAAGGGCTAAAAGTCATTAGAATAAGTAGTTCCCAAGAATGAAGTTACCATTATTTAACAAACCCGTTAGGGGGTTGAATTATGTAGGGCCACATAAGGGCATTGGATGCATTTTTAAATAAAATAGTATCTTTTGGCTAACAAATCTGTTATATAGACTGTTTATGCAAGGACGCCTATGGGAACGTGCTGCATAGTCAGGCAAAAGAACTCTCAGAAATTTACTTTCCTAGTGCTAAAATCCAGTGAAAGTTTATGGAGATTCAAAATTTCTAAAGTATAGAGTTTTCTGTATGGAAAGAGGTACTTGAATATGGAGAAGATATTTCCAAACAAGATTATCGACAAACTCGATGGATATCAATCCTACGAAGGACTGACCCAAACGTAGGGAAGGATAATATAAACCATAGACTTGAATACTTTCAGATCATGAAAAAGGATATGGGACAAATATGTTAAGGATTGCTATTTTTGCGGATCCCTACACACTTTCATTTAAGATAACTCAGGGCAAAAGAGTCATTCTTCCCAAGAATGAAGTTACCACTATCCGAAAAACCAATTAGGGGGTTGAATTATGCATGGACACCTATGGGCATTGGCTGCATAGTTAGATAATAGTATCTTTTGGCTGACAAATCTGTTATGTAGACTGTTTATGCAAGGCCGCCTATGGGCACGTGCTTCATAGTCAGGCAAAAGAACTCCCAGAAGATTGACATTTTTGTGACTAAAAGCCATGAAAAGGGTTATGAAGATCTGAAAATATTTACGATTAGGATTATGACACATAAAGATGGGTATTGTTCAATGTATACAGAGATACAGCGATCAATGCTAACCATAATCATGTTGTGGCTGGGTC
Organism: Viscum album; assembly: GCA_963277665.1. NCBI lineage: Eukaryota > Viridiplantae > Streptophyta > Magnoliopsida > Santalales > Viscaceae > Viscum > Viscum album. The sequence goes on from OY728140.1 coordinate 1,108,390,564, forward strand.
CTGAATGGAAATGTTGGACTTCATTATGTATCCCATAAAAATGGGAATCAAGCCATACGTAGTTCTTAAACTACAGTTTAACATCGTGTGTGGCAAAAGGATTAGAGATCTTAGTTTAGGGTCATAGATCTTGTACCATTGTAAGAAATACACAGTGTGTGTTTTCATGGGTACTTTTCTGCCAAGGGACTGAAAGTGGAATTTGGGGTTAGGCCCAAAGACTTGGGGCTGGATTCGAGGGACACTCGAACGTTCCTATATATCCCATAAAGATGGGAATCAATCCCACTTAGTTCTAGAAATACCCTATGTACATATTTTGTTCATACATGTGAAGGGTAAAAGGGTATTTTAGTACAATGATGGTTTAACCCAAGATAAAAGGTTTGGGTATTTCCATGTATGCACGTAGTCTTTGAAATGAAACATGATTGAAAAATCAATATAAATAATGGTTCCCCCTCAGGTGAGGGTATCAAAGAATACTATAGTTTATTGTCATGCTAGAAAAAAGTGTTGTATAGTTTAACGTCATATAGCAAGGAAGAAAGTGAACCAATGTAAAGATATTGATTCTAGGGGCGGTTTAACGAATCAACATCGTATGATATGGAGGTTAACCGATGTGAAGAGATTGATTTTGGGCTTGAACCTTGGGAGGTTGCCTACATACCCAGACTAGAAGGCAAGGATCAAAGTCTGCATATATCAATTAAAGAATGAATTAATTATCAAGTTTTTCTTGGGGACAACAACCTAAAAAATGATGTTGTTGGGACTTACACATGGCTAGTAGCCTAAAGAGAGTGTTATGGTTGAGGTTTGATCTAATATCACGTGAGTCATACTCGGTGTGAGAAACAAGAGGTAGAAACAACCTTAACGATGCATAGTTTAATGTCATGTAGGACATATAAAGGGACTATACAGTTTAAAGTATTGCAGTTAGGACTATTGGTGCTACACAGTTTAATGCCATGAAGAAGGGACAAATTACATTTTAATTTCATGTAGGACATATCAAGGACTTTCTGTACAGTTCAACGTCATGTAGTTAGGACAATGGGGACAATATAGTTTAATGTTATGTTTGACGAAAGGGGGACTGTGCAGTTTAATGTCATGCATTGAGGACAAAAGAGTACACCATTTAACGTAATATTGGACGCATTGGGGACTTCTTCCATAGTTTAATGTCATTTTGGATGAAAAAGGAACAATATAGTTTAGCGTCATGTTGGACGAAAGTGCGAATAGTTTAAGGTCATATGCATGGACCGTTGCTGTATAGTTTAACGTCATATAGAAAGGACGATGAAGGGGGCACAGTTTAACGTCATGTTGGACATATGTGCAAATAGTTTAGGGTCATATGATTGGACCATTGATGATGCAGTTTAACATCTTGCTGGACCAAGGTGCAGTTTAAGGTCATACTAGACCATTGATTATATAGATTAACATCTTTCTAGACGTAGGGGACTTTTATACAGTTTAGTGTCATGTAGTTAGGACTTCACAGTTTAACGTCTTGCTGGATGTAAGGGACCTGAAAATAGTTTAGGGTCATATGCATGGACCATTGATAATGCAGTTTAAGGTCATACAGGACCTAGTTGCAGTTTAAGGTCATACTAGTCCATATAGGGAACTTTTTCACAGTTTAACATCGTGTGGGACGAAAGTACAAATAGTTTAAGGTCATATGTATGGACCATTGCTGTATAGTTTAACGTCATATAGCAAATAAAATGAAGGTGACACAGTTTAATGTCATGTTGGACATATGTGCAAATAGTTTAAGGTCATATGTATGGACCATTACTGTATAGTTTAACATCATATAGCAAGGACAATGAAGGGGACATAGTTTAACGTCATGTTGGACGTATGTGAAAATAGTTTAAGTTTATATGTATGGATCATTGTTGTATAGTTTAACGTCATATAGCAAGTACAATGAATTTTGTGTTTATATAAAATACTTCTTCAAAAATATGGCATTGGTTGGAGTAGTGACGAGTTCTCCATCCATCGAGATTAATGAATAAGCTCCATTGGAGTAGACCCTATGTATTAAATAAGTCCCTTCCCGTTTTGTCTCATGCTTGGGAGGTTTCTTTCCAGGTATCATTAGAGTTCTAAGAACTAATACCAATTCTCCCTGAGTGAATGAACGAAGATGAACTTTTTTGTTAAAATATCGTTCTATTCGATTCTGATACACTTCCAAGTGGTGCAAAGTGCACAATCTTTTCTCATCTAACCATTCAAATTCATTCAATCACTTTTGAGATTGTTCATCTATAGATGATTGATCACAAATGGAAACTCTGAGCGAGGGTAGTTGATCTTCAATGGGCAAGACGGCTTCTGTTCCATATACCAATGAATATGGAGTTGACCGAGTTGCAGTGCGGGTGGTAGTCCGATAAGCCCATAAATCATGAAATAGTTTATCAGGCCATGATTTCATATCTTTATCCACCATCTTTTGCAGTATATTTGAAAGAGTCTTGTTAAAGGCTTCTATCTGGTCGTTGGCCGCTGCATGATACCAAGATGAATGGTTGGAATTGATGTTGTATTTTTTATACAACTTCTTCACCTCGGATGAACAGAAGTTGGTGCCATTGTCCGTCAATATGGTATGAGGGACACCAAATTTGGTAATGATGTTAGACTTGATAAAGTTAACAACGCATTTAGAACTTACTTCCTTGAGAGGTATTGGCTCAGCCCATTTGGAAAAGAAGTCAGTAGCAGTAAGAATGTACTTAAACTGCTTGGCCGTAGCAGAAGGGTAAGGTCCCACCACATCCATTCCCCATGTGGCAAATGGCCATGAGTATTTAGCTGTATGAAGCAACTATGGAGGTTGATGAATGAATTTGGCATGTACTTTGCATGAATGACACTTCTTTGTGAAATTGACACAATCTTGTATAATTGAAGGCTAAAATTATCCAAGCCTTCTAATCTGATTAGACAGCCTATGTCCAGATTGGTGTGCACCACAGACTCCTGCATGTACTTATTTCATGAAAACCATTGTCTCTTCACCATCAATTCATCTGAAGTTAACTCCATCAAAACCATATTTGTAGATAATTTTCTCTAGGTGATCTGGGCTATCATAAAGAGTAAAATTGACCACATGTCACCGAATTTGTTCTTTCTCATCTCTATCAGGTGGAAGTGTTCCATTTTGAATGTATTCCTTTATAGGTGACATCCATCCTGTAGTATGACCATACGGTTTAGGAATGGGACTAATTTCATTAATTTCCTCTGTTTTGATTCTAACATAAGGTGAAATTGCACGACAGTGGGAAATACTGATGGTTGTCTCGTCCCGATTTGGATCTTCCAGAGCTATGGCTATATTAGCCAGTGCATCAGCTTGAGCATTTTTTGATCTTGGGACATAAGAAAATGTCGGTTCCAAAGGGTATTCCACCATTAACTCTCTGACGTAATCATACAAAGGGATTAGTTCTTCTTTTCTGATGGCATAATCCCCATTGACTTGTTTGATTACCAGGTTTGAATCACCTTTCACCATTAAGTGATTCACTTATGCTTGAAGCGCTAATTCCAAGATGGTGATGAGAGATTGGTATTCGACTTCATTATTGGTACCACCTTCCCACAATAAGAAGGAATAAGGTAACACTGCCTTTTCTAGAGAAATGAGCACAATTCCTAAGACAACTTTGTTGAATTTAGGATTTTCCATTTTCCTCCCTGTTGGAATTCTAGAAGCACCATCAAAATACATTTCCCATTCCTGAGGACTTTCTTGAATAGAGAAGAATTCCTCATCAGGGATTTCAATATCTGAAAATGTGTCTTCCACAGAACGGTGTTCAGCCAGGAAATCAGCCAGAGCATGGCCCTTTATCGCCTTTTGAGACACATACTGAATGTTGAATTATTGCAAAATAACTCCCCACCTTGCCAGAAGTCCTGTAAGCATTGGATGACTAAGGATGAATTTGAGCGGGTTATTGTGAGATACCAATTGGACCTCGTGATGTTGCAGGTAGTGTCTCAACTTCTGAACTGCAAAGATTAATGTCAGGCAGCACTTCTCAATACTTGAATACCGGGTTTCTAATTCAATCATAGTTCGACTGAGATAGTAGAGGCTGTTTTCATTCCCAGAATCATTCTTTTGAGAAAGAAAGGCACCCAATGATCACTCTAGATCTGTCACGTAGAGGATAAGTGGTCTTCCTTCAACAGGTGGCATGAGTACCGGTGGACTCAAGAGGTATTTCTTGAGAATATCTAATGCTTCTTGAAATTCTTCAGTACACTAGTAAGTGACTCCCTTCATCATCAATTTGGTAAAGGGTAAACTTTTTCTTGCTAAATTGGCGATGAAATGCTGAATATAGGCTAAGTGTCCTTGAAGTCCTCTTAATTATTTCAAATTTTGAGGAGGTGACATACCAAGGATTGAATTGGACTTCTCATGATCGATTTCAATACCACGATGGCATACAACAAAGCCGAGAAATTTTCCTGAGGTTACCCCAAAATCACTTTTTAAGGGGTTCATCTTTAAATTATGTTGTCGAAGCTTGCGGAATATGACATTTTATCAGCCAAGTGATTAGAACGTTGTTTGGATTTCACTAAAAAATCGTCTACATAGCATTCAACAAACTTCCCTAAGAAGGGTTTGAAGATACGATGCATGGCACGCTGATAAGTTTCACCTGTATTCTTTAAGCCAAAGGGCATTACCCGGTAGCAAAACACACCCTGAGGGGCTCTTAAGGCTGTAGATTCCTCGTCTTTTGGGGCCATTTAGATCTGATTATATCCAGAATATCCATACATGAAGGAAAGTGCTTCATAGCCAGCTGTTGCATCAATTAAAAGTTATGTAATTGGAATTGGGAAATCATCCTTAGGACAATTCCGATTTAGATCTCTAAAATCGATGCAAACTCTAATTTGTCCATTCTTCTTCTTTATAGGGAAAATATTAGCCAACCACTTGGGATATTGAACTTCTATGATGAAGTTATCTTTGATAAGCTTATCCACTTCAGCTTCAATTTTGGAAGAATAAGTCGGGTGAGTTCTCCTCGCGGCTTGCTTAAATCTTCGATGTTCATCTAGTAAACCCAAATGATGAGTAGCAACATCAGGATCAAGCCTGGGAATTTCTGTATAGTTACAAGAAAATATATCTCTATTTTTCTTTAGAAAATAAATATACATCTATTGTTATTCAAGAGTCATGTTGCACTAATTAAAGTGGGGCATGGATCTTCTTTTGTACCCATATTTATTTCTCTGAGTTCATCCACAGTTGTAGAGATACCCTCTTCAAATTCGGGAGGAGCATCTCTGAAATCTTCCTCTTCATCTTCATCATGTATTATTTCTTCCATTTCTACTTGCATAGTAGATGATAAAGTATAATTTTCAAGATCAGAAGAGATGTCAAAATTTACATATCTTGAAGAAGAAGCTTCAATTTCCGACCCAAATGATGATGACGAGTCTTATTTGGGTAATAAGGAGGAGATGATGGATTGAAAATCGACATCATTGTTCACCTCTGATGTTTCTATAACTTCTTATGTCCTAATTGGCGAAGTATAGACTTTTTGGATTTCCGCAGATGAAATGAAGACATCACCATTTGTGCTTTCATTACTGCTTGGTGGGTTACCAATTTCTCCCATGTTCTCTGACTCAATTGTCGTAACTGACATTATGGATCTTTCCATAAGAGTATTTTGATTTGGGTCCATCTTGTCAATTTGACTGATAGGCAACACATAATCTGTACTCACATGTATAAATGGATTTACTGGAATCTTCTCCAAACCATATAGAGCATTAACTTTGGTAATCTCCTTTTTTGTGGATTTCTCTCTTCCCTTCATGTGATAGAATTCCGCCTCAATGTATTGAGACTCACATGTCTTGAACGAGGCCTTATCACCATACAGTGTCCCAACTTGACAATCGAAACAATATTTGAGACATTGATGGTAGGATGAAGGGATAACCTCATGTTGATGTAGCCAGGGTCTTCTAAGAAAGATGTTGAAGGCTGAGTCTTGATCAACAACCATGAAATCTTAATTGGATACAAGATCTCCAAAATGAGTTCTGAGTGTAACTTCGCCCAGTGGTTCTTGTTCATTTTTATCATATCCTTGTAACAACATTGTAGAAGGAGATAAATCAGATTCCATGAGGCCCAATCGACGAAGTGTACGAATGGGAATGAGGTTGACACCTAAACCATTGTCAATGAATGTTCTTCAGACGTCTATGCCATTGACCTTTCTAGATAAGTACAAAGGTCAAATATGTCCATGCACAACATCATCTTCATCTTCATCAGTAAAAGATATTATTGCATGTCATTATGTAGGATTATTCTCTATGTGATAGACTTCAGCTGCAGCAATTTCAGTTTCAAACTCCCGAGGACTTGACAAAGCCTCGATGAGTGCTTACCGAAGATCTTTTGACAAATTCAGAGCATCCAGAATTGATAACTTGGATGGTACATGGGCCAAGTATTTCAATATATCATACTTTTGATCTAGAGGTTGACGTTTCCCAACAGGAATATGTGGTTTAGCAGGTACCTTGGAAGCATATTCTTTCAAAGTTGATGCATCTTGTATCGGGATAAGAGTTCGCAATATTCATGGTTTTGGAAGATTATACCGATTAGATCCATTTACTTGCTGAGAGGAAGAAGATGGAACATTCAACCGCTCTTCCAATATAACTGTGCCAGGACTAAATTTTCTATTGGTATAAGAACTTGCTTGTTCTTGCTGAGCTTGCTGAAGGGCTCTACCACTAGTTTTTGTTGCGTACACAGTTCTAGTAGGGGTAGAATTGAAATAGTGGCTTCTAAAATATCCACGTCTTCCCCTGTATCCTGATCCCCTAGAACTTCCTCTGATTCCCCTGTTTGATACAGGGAATTCAGGCTCCTTGAAATCGAAATTGTGACTGGCATATGAATCTGTTAATTGAATCATATTAACAGAACCAATGATTAACTCTTTGTCTGATGAAGACTCTGCCTGATTAGCCTAATTAGGTTGTGCCGTTTGGTGGGGATGGGCCCGTGGCTTTGAAGTAGATGGAATGAAGTCTGCCAGAGTCAATGAAAAATTAGGCTTTGACACATACTCATCTTCTTCTGATTCTTTTTCTTTCTTTGAATCATGTCGTTTCTTTAAGGACTTTCCTTATGATGAAGAGGGTTTTGCTGAAACATTCATGGTAGAAGACACAATTGGTTTCTTTAATTGTGTTCGCAAAATAGCATCAGTTCGGTTGATTGCCTTTCTGACCATCCAATCATCATACTTCTGTGCATTTTTTATTTTCACTTCTTGCCATTCGCCTTCCTCCTCTAGAACTGTAGTAGTAACACATGCTACCTGAGCTGAAGATCCTTTTAGTTTGACTTGTCCCGAGTTGACCATCTTTTTCAGGAGGTCTTTTAAGACAAAACACTCCTTTATGGGATGCCCCAACATTTGATGAAAAGGGAAATAATTGGGACGATCTTAATCTCCATTCTTGTTTGGCCTCTTGGGAATTGGTAATTGAACCAAATTGTTTTCCATAGACAAAATGAAATAACCAGGAACCTATTCATTTCGAAAAGACTATGTTTTGCTCTTCATATCCTCAAATTGTTTTCGTCTTTGATCTCTTTGATCGTCTGGATGGAATGGCCTTTGTTGTTGGCGCTCAGGAGGTGGAGCCATTCGAGAAAATGAAGGTTTTGAGGTAGAAATAGGTATAGGTACTTGTTTAAGCATAACTATAGCAGTTTCTACTTTACCCATTCTCCTTCCTGGGGCTGATGGAATTACAAGAGATTTAGCCTTAGCCTGTATTAGGGAATCTTCAATTTGCTGAGCGATTGAATTAAGGTCTCAAAACCCTCCTGTGTATTTCACAGGGATTAACGGCGTGCATAATTCGTCACGCAGATTTTCCACACAGATTGGAAACAATTCTTCTTGAGGGAGTGCTAAGCTCAAGAAATATGTTAATCCCTTCCAGCAAGCAATGAAATCAGAGACCCTTTCACTCTCCCTTTGCTTACAGTTTGTAAGATCGTAAACTATTGTCTTTGGAAAAGTTGATCTGAACTGTAGGAGGAATTTTTGGCGAAGATCCTCCCATCCGGTAATTGATTGGGATTGCAATCTTGTATACCATACAAAAGCTGGTCCTTCCAAGGTTCGCATGAAGCATCTGAGTTTCACTGCTTCTTGCTGCTTCGGAGTTCCCATCATACGATCGCAACAAGACACGTAATGTATCAAATGCTGTTCAGGATCGCCTGATCCATTGAAAATAGGGAATACATGGGTCCCAAAACTGGATGGAGGAGAGATTGAATCTACCAATTCAGGGTAAACTTTCTTTTCTGGTTGAACTTGCGCACGTTTCCATTCCATAGTTTCTAAATGAGCTATCTATGACTCAATAGTAGTTATTAAATTTTGAGAAACATCCGGTTGAACTTGGACTTGGTTAGGTGCAATTACTGGATCTTGGATAGATGTGGTGGTCAGTGCTGCAACTGATCGTAGCACTGCCAACTGTTGTATCACTTGACCCGTAGGATTAGACCTATGAGGGTGTACTGATAGAGGAGGATATTCTTGATCCATCTCAGTAGCTACAATAAATTCTTTTGGCTGACGGACTCCATCATGCTTAAGAATAAGACTACTCTGAAGTGGGTCTACATTCAACCTTCTTAATTCCTTCATTTCTTCCTCCTGTTGTGAAAACCTTTGCTCTAGTGAGAGAGATTGAACTTCTCAAGAGGAATGATATGTAACCTAGTTCATTCCCTTCCCTTTGTTGGATCCTTTTCAGAGAGGGGGAAGTGGGTTACTCAAAGGATTACCTAGGTTCTGAGTAATCCTTTGATTTCGTGTATGCACACCTTCTTCATTTGTGTCAGTGCGTACATCTTCTTGAGCAGGAACCTCTTTATCTGACTCCCATGAGTGAGCCTCACCTATTAGATCAACAACAACGACATTGATGACATTGATTGATGCATAACTCATCGCATCCCTTCTATCAGCATTTCTGTGATATTGTCTTCTTCCATGTCTTTGATGAGACATTTCCTTTTGTTGATTCGATCCCTCATGAACTTCTTGACGAACCTTAATTTGGAGGGAATCTCCTAATAATTTGGCTCTTCGTTCCTCTTGAGTATTCTTCCCCAATCGAGAAAAGACCGACTTTCTATGAGGAGGGGATTGATGATTTGAAAAAGTCCCCAGTCCAGCAGACTGGGGCTATTCCTTCTCAACTCCTCGAATCTTATTTGTTGACTCTGAGGGCTGGTTTAAAAGAGTCCCCAGTCTGGTGAGCTGGAGTGGCTCTTGACATGCTATGTCCGAGACTTTCTTAAAAGCTCTATAGATCTTACGAACCTTAGTCCATAAATTAGCTGGATGCATTAACCTGTATCCACTTTTATTACCCGGTTCAAAAGACCGTTGGATGATTTATGACACTTCTGTCACTTGTTGACATGCTTGCTCCAAATGAGAGGCATGTTCAATATTCTCATTTGCTTGATGCAGGAGTAATTCAAAAATTTGTTCTCTATATTCTTGATTTTGAGAGAAACTAGTTGAGGGCTGTTCTTGGGCAAGCTTTTGATTATAAACAAAGCCCATTGACTGTGGCCGGCCATGGGCAATAACATTGCATGATACCATTTTCGGTGGGATTTGTTGACTGGAGATCACCGTGAAATGCAGTGCTCCATGAACACCCCATCCTCTAACACAAATACAAGATGGGGCATTGGTAATTAACTGACGAAATCTTCTTAGTGCGCCAAGGCATGAACATTGAAAGGCTCTCTGTTGCTTTTCAGCCTTCGGATATCGATAGATTGATAGAGATGCCAAATTAATCTGACGCCGTAACCCTTCTATTATCTTAAGATGATTTTCATATTCATCATAAGATAATACTTTCTTTTTCAACTGACAAAGAGTTTTCAATATATTGAGATGAATATCATGAATTTCATCTTCCGTCATCATTTCTGGAATGTCATACTGAGAGTTAGCCAGAGGACAAAACATGACTGGCACTTCACCTTTTGCCAGTTTTTTTCTCATGTTCATCATTTCCTCATTATCATTTGATAAAGATTCTTCTACCTGATTTGACCAGAGATGGTTTTTCCTTGTTGCTTCATTGGATTCAACATGATTGGTAGAGAAATCATTGAGCAAACTAGAAGATTCATGACTTAGGGGTGGTTTGGAGAATGACCTACACCCTGGGCTATTTTATGATTGAGAAAGTATTTCACCTACTAGAGATGAAGCATCAGACATGACTGGTTTCACATTTTCATGTATCTCAAGAAAAGAGGGCATTCTCAGCACTACATTGTCCACTGGAGAATTTTCCGGGAAATGTGCATCACTACTGCGGAGAGGACTTTCACAGCGAAATTCAACATCATGGGGAGGACCACCATAATGGGTTACAGCAAATGATGAGATCTCTTGCTCTTTGGTCTTCTAACCACACAGAGGGATCCTGGGGCTCTCATCTGAAGATGAAACTTCAAGATCGATCGAATTTTCAGGAAGCAAGACTTCATGAGGAAGTGTTTGTTGAAGACCTTCGGAATTAATGTTCCCACTATTGGGAAATGAGGGAGTAAAATCTTGAATTTCAACAGATAATTGTCTGAGGGCTTCAAGAACTCTAGCATTGATCAAGGCCTTGTTACAGATTGGATCTTGATCTCATGGCTATGCTGGGTGGGTTGTTTTATTAGACGCCTTCTTACTCGCTTTGGAAACAACTTGTTGACGAATGTGGCTGCTCTGAGCAGGTGTATGTGCCTGATCAGGAAAGATGGTCAGGTTAGGCTGACGATCTCCACTCAAATCAGGTGTATGTGCCTAACTTGGTTGTCCATATGATATGGGGGAGTATTCCCCACAACCCTCTTGGACTGGAATAGATATGTGTTTCTGTTCCAGAGTGAATTGTTGATGTGTCACTCCACTGGTAGGGATAGATTTATGTGTCTTTCCCTGAGATGCCGATGAAGTTGTTATAATATCCTGGAAGGCATCCAGAATATGAGTAGGGATTTGTTTATTCTCTTTAACCATTGATAGAATATGCTTGGTGACTTCAGCTGCCGGAACAGGAATATACGTCCATTCCGGGCTTGGAGTAGGTGTATTTGCCTACTCCTGTCCTCCTTTTCCTGTCAGTGAATCCTGACAGTACTCAAGTGTGGGGGCAGAGAGTTGAGTCTGCCTCCTATTTGTTGTCGGGGCTTTCTGACTAAATTCTCCAAATGCTACCAAGTGAGACAGTTGGTAGGCTTGATTAGTACTAGCAGGTGTATGTGCCTGCTGATTACACTTCACCGAACGTAGTTGACGAGATCCATCATATGTAGTCAGACAAGCCTGCTAACTAGCTGATGATGTATAAAGAGGTGTATGTTCCTGCCTATAGTACTCCGCCAGAATTGCCTGATGGGATTGGTGTGATGCTGCCAGATGAGTCTGCTGGACAGTGGAATTAAAACGGGCAGGTGTGTGTGTCTGCTCGTTACTTGCCACCAAGTTAGGTTGGCGGTCTTCTCCGGAGATTGCAGAGATGATAAACTGCTCACTATTAACCGGACTTTGCCTCTAGCGATTCTTCTTGCCTGCTCGGGTTCGAGGAACCTGAGCCGAACGCCTGGAGTCAGTACCCTCATCATGTTGAGGGCGCACTGCTACATGAGTCTAGTGGCGATTGTTAGTGGGAGCCCTCAGGAAGTACTCCTGTCTGTTTGAATTAAGGCCCTGAGGGACCTACACATTCACCTCCCCAGAATAAGGGAGCGAATGGTGATTGTGCTCCGGGGATAACGACCCAAAACGGTTGGAGACGGTAGTCAGCACCGCCTGCTTCTTGATCACTGGTCGTTGTTGTCCAGACGACCAGTGTGAGTTGTTCACTTGGAGGGCTTGTTGGGTAGCCTCCAGAGTTGGGATGGTACTGTGTTGACGGTACTCCTTAACCAGCGCGTCTGATACCCAGCGTTGAAGACACAGAGTATGTGATATCATCCTCAGAGTGGACGATGATCCAGCAGGAGTAGTAGTAGTGGAATTTGCAGCAACAGTATTCACAGATGTGAACTTCAGAGCAGCCATTCTAGAAATGCAGAAGATCTAGGAAAAGAGTGCTCGTTTGATATAACTGACGTAATCAAGATAAATTCAGCCACTACATCTTTTGGATGAGCACATATGTCAATGATTGTGTTTGTTGGACCTTTTATTGATTTTTAAATAGGTTCCTAAAAAATAGGTAAAACATCATTTTAACTTGGTTAAGGATTCACGTCGGGTTCACCATTTTTGTTTCCCTCAGACTTCAGGGATGACCTCCTTTGATGGGAGGTTCAAACATTCCGATCAGTTTCTAACAGGTTTTTTCGTAGAACCGGAAACATCCAATGATTCCACATCCATTCGGACCTACTTTCCAAAGGTAGGTACTCATTATTTTTTGGATTGATGAGGCTTAGGAATTTGCATTGGTCGAGAGGATGGAAGGTCGGACTCATCACACCTTTTTTAGGGGGATTATTATCTACTTCAGGACTCTCTTTATAGATTTAAGTTATGTTCGTGAATCCTTATTACATTACCAATTATAAAATGATTTTTCCTTTAGATCTGACAATCAATGATCGATATGTAGGAAATTTAGAGAATCTTTTATATGTATTCGAGGTTCTTCACTGATAAAGAATCATCCGTATTTGTTAGATATTCTTAGTCAATGGTATCCCTTGATACGTAAAAGTCTCTTGGTCCTTATGATGACCATACTAGTTTTAAAGCCACTCAGTGGGGCACTTGAAGTTTATTGTCATTCAGAAGGACATGAAGTATTTCAGAGTTGCGATCAAACCTGCAGATGGGCTACCTACGTATCGTTTTTTTATAAAAGGAATCAGAACCCACGTAGTTTGAGTAAGGGAGTATGATGTTTATGATTGATGGATCAAAGAAGGATGTCATAATTACTTTTACACTCTATGCTCACATGAGTCATGCTCGGTGTGAGAAACAAGAGGTATTGATAAAAATCAGACAATTGTCCCATGAATGATGCAATCATAAGAAATAATGTGGGGTTATGTATGTATGACTTCCCAGATAAATGAAGATTAGTATTTACTTCAGGGATGAAATCTAGGAACAGGGTCCATAAAGGTATATGTGCTTCATGGAGATTTAAATACTCTAACATGGGGATTACTCCAGAAAAGGAGGTCGGAATTAGGAGAGGACTTATGATTGGGTTTACTCCTGAAAATGAATCCCAGATCAAAGGTAATTTAAGACTGGTTAAGAGAAATTAAGATTGCGGCTTACTCTTGAGAAGGAGGCCCAGGTTAAGAGACTTTAAAAATTAAGGGACTGGGGCTTACTCCAGAAAAGGAGGCCCAAATTAGGGGACTGGGGCTTACTCTTAAGGAGGATTCCCAGGTTAATGAGTTATCTCATCGTAAAGGATGAGGTTGAAAGAATGAAATCTCAATCTTTAGTGACATAAAGATGTGTAAATCACTAGATTTTGAGAGTTATTCTATAGAATTCCTTTCAGATAAGGATGTCAAATCAAGAAATCATACCATAAATGGATTTGAAGAGTTTCTTGAAGACTTAATCTTGAATAGGAGAGGTGGAATGAAATAAGAGGGGTGAAATGTGAATGAAGGGCACCCATGGAGGCAGAGGCACGCAAGTCTTGACAGGCGTGCATGTACTACGTGGGCGCGCAAGTCCCGGTCGCGCAAGTATACCTGCGCAACACATGGGTACCTGCGCGACAGTTAACTAGGAGTGTAATACTTGAGCGAATCTTGGTTAAAGCCTTTGGAATCCTCTTGAGGTTCTTCCAGAAGTGGGTCGCACATGTTCTATTGAAGGACTAAGGCGGAACGCAAGTGTGGCCTTTTCCCTTAAGGGCTGGCCACTCAGGCGTGCAAGTGTTGATGAGTTTTAACACTTAGGCCTTCCTCCCCCTCTTTAGATCTTCCATTCTAGGTAAGAAATTACCTTAGAAGTGTTTCGGAAGCTTTGAGAAGAGACTAGGGTGTCGGGAGCTCAAATCTGAGTTTCTAGAAAAATTCCTCTTCTAATGGGGGGCCCACAGGGTCAATTTATAGGAAGGAGAAGACCTCGGGCGGTTATCACTTAGGTCGCGCAAGTCACATGCACGACCATTATGCGTCGCGCAAGTGGACTTGCGCGACTATGAGGGAACATGCACGACATATGGGCAATTTTCTCTTTGTTCATCCCTTTGTCGATTTTTGATGTTTTCTTCAAAGGCTAAATCACTTTGAGCTCAGATATTCCCCTTTTCCAATCTTTAGATTCTGTGACGAAAGGAGCGTCAACAATACCCTATGAAATTGTTACAACTAAGGCCTTACTAATAGAAGCAGGACCATACAACTTTTGGTTAGCAGATATATTATATAATTAGTTGGGGATATCTCTATGATATTCCATAACATAAAGGATATAACGATTAGTATATTTTCAATGTTGTTGATTTTTAAGGGAATTGAGTTATAGGAGTAAGGTATGTTCATATACATATTATGGATTTTCCAGCATTATGATGATAGTATTTTGTTTTAGGTGACTACTTTTTATGTTTTTATTTTTTCTTTGATTGGATTTGGAGTTCAAACTCATTTGTTTTACCTACCATTTTCTCAAAATTAGGAAATATGGTGGAGATATATCACATGACATTCAATGTATCTACACTAGTCAGAATATAGTTTTGTTTCTATGAGGTTCTCCAGGGTTGTTACCTGATGATGGGGAAAGATTAGTCATTAAGGTATTTCAAAATATTTTATATGACAACATATTATGTTATCCTTATGAAGGATTAATTATATTACATCTATAATTTTATTCTTCTTTTTCTAATTACAGTTTTTTTCCATAATGTGGAAGAAAAACATGTAACGATCATTTTTAGAAATGATAATTGGATTCATAGCATATTCTTGGAAACTAATTATTATCATCTTGAAATATTGATTTTTAGTTCAGTGTATGTTCAAGATAAAGGGTTCCTAATATTTCTAAAATATTTCCATGATTTTTTTATTTAATATGTTGGGATATTAACCCCTCGACACAATTTCATGATGATGATTGGTTTATGACAAGAGTCTCTCTAATTTCTATGTGTTTATATTAAATATAATTTTATTTATTAATGGAGTTTCATATTTAGATCAATTATTTTTTCATAAGAGTTCTATGAAATACATTTTGTCACCATTGGTTCTTCGGTGTTTTCTATAAATACTTTGGATGATAGTTCATGGATAAAAATTGATTATCATTTGTTGAGTCAAGTGAGAGATAATAATTTTTATCCTCAAATATGGATTAATTATTTTAAAGGAGCTAATTGGTTTTTAATGATTGATTTTCAATCTAAATATCATTTTGAGAGGTAAAAAGTGGAATACATCATGAAGAACAAATCCATGTGTCGTTATTGATAATTATATTCCATTGTTATGGTTTTTGGTATCATTTATATCCCATAAGTTTTCATGTGACGTAAGAAATCAGTGTTTTATTAGTTATTAGATCAATTATTATTAGTGTTTATCTATGTCATCCTCATTTATTAGACATAAAATGAGTCTTACCATTCTAGTATTGGGTAGAGAGGTTGATCGACAAGTTAAAATATTAGTTTATTTTTTCCTCAAGGTGTGAAATATGGATATTTTTTTCTTACAGTTTTTCTACACCCATTAGGTGAATCTTTGTGAATATATGATGATATATAAGTGGATTTCATCGATGGTTTTCATCAATCATAGAGAGAAATTTATTTTTATGAGTTATTTGGGAATAGTTGGGGAATCCATCTAATTTTTTTATCACGTAACCTATTGCAGTAGATTATTTGTATTGTAAGTATGTATATATGGTGGTGAAACATCATATGGTTTTAGGATGATCATATCTAATTGAGAATGTTATTTTACCTTAGTTGTTTTTAAATAAATGAAGTCTGATTTTGGATTTCAGATATTCCATAACACTTTTTTACATTCATGAATGGATTGTGATACTGAATAGATGATCCAGATGCTTAAAGACATGTTACACCCATGTATTAATTATTTTAGATATTCTTGGGAAAAGAGATTACCATCAGTTATGTTGCCCTGTAATAAAAGCTATAAATTTTCCACATCCAAATACATGATTGAGAAATTTAATGGGCTTCCTTACAAATAAACTTTGTTAGATGATGGTGAGGGTGTCAAAAATTATTGGAGTATATTCATGAAAAAAATTGATAAATAAAGAACATATAATTCATGAGATGATCAAAGATTAATAAGATATTCATATTTTATATTCTAGTCCAAGGATAAGAATAATAGAGTTTATTATTAGTGATCATGTGTTTTTAACGATTTCTCTAATTCATTTGAGTCAGAGTGTTGGTAAATATAGAATTATTTATCCAGAGCTTATCACCACTTTAAAGGTATTATATCATGATAGTTAAATCGTATATTTTTCTTCTCTTCCATCATATATGGATCAGATTCAGGATATATTCCACTCATCGCGCCTTTTATAGTATCTTTTCAATGAGACCGTTGTAACTATTTAAGAATAATTTGATATTTTGGATGATACAATGTTTTTATATTGAATTTTTTAGATTTCAGGACATCATCGGAATGTGTTTTGTGAGAACTTCATTCCATTATACATGTTTTTTTGGATATATGATGTTTTAGAGGAATGTATATAGGAATATGATTTGTAGATATTTTCTGAGTTTCAAAATTTTTTTGAACCATGTTTTATTATGATTTCTATATTTATTTTATAACAATTTTATTAGATTAATTTTTATTTGGTACCATGTTTTACTCTTTTGATAGTGATATTCATTTTTCAGAGGTATCTAGCAGTGTGTTTGGTTTTAATATCATTTTATTTTATCTATACTTTATCATGATTATTGAAAATTTGGCATGGAATCATAAAGGTCCCTGGATCATTGCACTTAATGGGTATGGACTCTTGGGTTGCAACATTTTCGAAGGTCCTAAGTTTCCTCTTGTGGGTACACAACTCCATGAGAAACTTGGCATACTTATAAATTTTTTTTATAGAATCTAAGTGGGGAATGTTGAATTCAACACGTCCAAACATGTCGATCATATCAGGATCGGGTTCAAAGGACTTCTTTGGCTTAGAGACAGCTTGTGGAAAAGGAATTGGATTATTAAGTGGAATAGAAGGAGGTGAGGGAATGGATTCAGGTTCCTTTTCAAGTATTTATCTTTTCATTTTCTAGGTCAACATTTAAAGGGGGGTTGGAGGACTTATCTTGAGGCATAGAAATTTTCATTCCCGATCTAAGTGCAATTACACTTACATTACCCTTGGGGTTGGTTAATGGTTGAGCTGGTACTTGGGAAGAATTGGATGGTTTCTGCTGACTAAGGTGGGATTCAAGTTGGCCAATTTGGGTTTCAATGATTTTAAAGCTGGAACAGGTGAAAGAGGGAAGATCTTAAACTGCACTTTCCAATGGTTTCATAGAAGAAGAGGCTTGTCCCAGATTGGTATTACCTTGATTTTGGTTCTTGGGAAAGAGATTTTATTGGTTTTAGAATTGGGAAGGCTCACTAGGATAATGGAATCCACAAGAAGGATTGTTTTTTGAGGTTGAGGAATAAAAGGATAAGGTTGTTGGAAGTTACCAACACCTTGACCATATTGGAATTGGTTTAGGTTATGAGGAGGGAATTTAGGAGGATAAGATATGAGATTACCATACCTATGGCCTTGGTTATATGAAGAAGAGAAGGGCTCAGAGTGAGGTTGGATGATGTTTCTAACAAACTGACCAGATAGTTTAGGGTTGGTGTTCTACTGATCATATTCTGCATTGATATCCATTGGTCTAGATGAATTTTATTGATCCTATTGAATTTGTGGACATGTGTCTGTTGGATGAGATGGAGAGTTGCAGATTCCACAGTTTTTTATAGGTCAAGGAAATTGAGATTGTGGAGAAGGCGAGGTTGGTGATTTGGTAGCCACAGCTAGTTGTCGCACAAGACCTGTAAGTTCACTCATCCACTCGGTCATCTTGTTCGGCTCAATTGATTGATTATCATGGGATTGTTTTACTTGATCAGGTGCTCGAGTACAGAATTGTTGTGTGTTTTCAGCCATGTTACTTATGAGATCTCTTGCTGCTGCAGGATTTTTATCAACAAGAGCACCGCCACTTGTAGCATCAATGAGATTTCTCTCCATAGCCAATAATCCCTCATAGAAGTATTGGATAAAGATTTGGTCATGAATTTAGTGGTGTGGATGGGTTGCAACAAGCTTTTTGAACCTCTCCCAGTACTCATGGAGTGATTCACTTGGGAACTGACAGATACCACTTATTTCCTTTCGGATAGAAGTAGTACGAGAAGCAGGAAAGAATTTCTCTAAGAAGAGTCGCTTCATGTCATTCCATGTGGTTATGGAACCCGGAGTAAGGTAGTAAATCCATGACATAGCAGTGTCATCAATGGAGAAAGGGAATGCTCGAAGTTTGATTTGTTCCTCAGAAACCCCTTGAGGCTTCATGGTAGAGCACACTACTTGAAACTCTTTAAGGTGGAGATGTGGATCCTCATCGGCTAGCCCGTGGAAATGAGGAAGAAGATGGATCAAACCCGATTTGAGTTTAAAGTCAGCTTCTATGTTGGGATATTGAATACCAAGAGTTTGGTAATTCATATCAGGGGCAGCAAGTTCTTTATGTTTTTGTTCCCTATGATTGGCCATTTCTAATTCACCTGGTTGGACAAGGACCGGTTCTTGAATTATTTGATTATCTCTTTTGTTCCTCCTAATTTGGAGAAGTTTTCAGTCAATTACAGGGTCAAAAAAATCCTAGGGATTGTTTGGGAGGCTACGAGGAATTTAGAGAGATTTTCAAAAAAAAAGAGGAAGACAGGTTTTTCTTTGTATGTTTTTCTTTTATGATTTTTATGAGAAGACGGGTTTTTCTTTGTGTTTTTTTTTCAATTTTTTTAATTTTGATTTTTTGGGTTTTTTATTACAATAACCAGAAACTAATGACTAATTAAAGCACCATCCCCAGAAACGGTGCCATTTGAAATGTACGGTTGATTGTCGCCTATCGACCGGTCAAAGTTCTGGTGCTCTGCTAATGTGTATAACAACACTCGGGTCGAATCCTCGGTGATGATACTTTGAAATGGTCGTTTGTTTTTAGTTGATTGTATTCTGATTGGGGGGGTTGTAGAGATTAATTGAAAGGACTAATTGATTATGATTGATTTAAAAAATTGATAATTATTGGGGTGAGTTCATCATTAGGTTTGTTAAGATTGTGATATCCTTAAGCTTTGCTTTATATTGCATTTAAATTAACACCCATGTCACAAGTTGACGTTGATTTGAATTCCTAAGTGTTAAGGATTTAATACAATCCTTAACATAATGTAGGGTTCAAATATTGATCATATATTGTTTATGGTAGTGTATATATTGTTCCAATAATCCAGGGAAACCACACGTTAAACAAAACCATTCTTAATCCATGACACGCTAAGTCCAACAAACACAATGTTAATTCAACGAATACTCATCGAGCGAAAGCTCTCAATCGCTTAACATACCTAAATTAAAACTCACCCCAATGAAAGATTTACTCATCCATTAATATAGTTATTAATCTGGTAATATATGTTTATGGTGATGAATTATAAAGGGAAGAAAAAGAACGGGACAAGATAAGAGTAGTGCACCAAACACACACACAAACGATGAAGAAAATTAAAAATGGATTTTTGATTGAATGAGGAAGAAAAAGTAGGGAAGGGGATTCAACTAAATTTAAACTTCTTTAAGAACATAAATATTAAACTACATAAGGTGGATGAGAATAAGAGATATTGAAAAAGTCGCTTGAATTAAAACAGAATTACAAAGAAAGAGACTTACAAGATTACAAAAACGAAGAACACGAAAGTAAGTGAAAACAAAGAGAGGAGGAAAGGTCTCTCAAGTTAAAACGTGAGTATGGAAGGTCCTATCAAGACTTTGGAAAGGCTATGGTAATTCCAATATAATCTCCTCTCTTCTTAAATGCCAGCTCCTCTCAAGGAGAGAAGGGGATAGTATTTATATCCCAAGGAGTGTACTGTTTACATTCCCAATCTATCCCTCCACTTTCATCTTTAAGTTGGTTATTCCGACAGCCGAATCATGGGAAATATCCTTCTTCAAAGTTGTAGATAATGAAGTTGGCCGACCTCTGTCAAAATTTGGAGTCATTTGGATTTACGTATCCAATGTTATCGCTAGTTGATTAAAAAATTTAATCTGCCCATTTCAATCCAATATTTTTGATTTCTAAAATGTGAAAGGGTTTTTTGAATAAGAATATGCCTTAAAACCCGAATTATGTATTCAACAAAGTCGGTCGCCTATATCTTCTCTTTCACACTGCAAAATCTCAACTTGCTTTTATGCTTACATCATGATATTTGTCATGAATACTATACTGATTTTATTTCTCGTCCAGAATGGTGGAATGGAATAAAAAGCTTCATTTGGGCCTTTTTTTCTTAGATTTTGGCCCTGAAATTTTTATCCATGATTATATTGGATAATCAAGAACATATTGTATAGTTTCATGAAATTTGGGCTTCTAGATTTAGGCCAGGGACTCAATCATCATGGCTGGTCCAGTTTCTTCACAAATTCGGTAGGTCATCTTGTTTGATAAATTTGACCCATCAAATGGCAGAATTGGCCCACGATCTTTTCTAATGAAATGTTTTTTATTGCATTATAAATACTAAAAAACAATAACCAGACAATTAGGATGATTAGGGTGAGAGTTATAAATAAAATAGTAAACTAACTCAATTGGACTACTTCTAAAAATGCTCAAAATTATACTTAATATTAAAACATTAATATTTCACAAAAATTATACACATTTAATATAAATTCAGTAAAGGGAGTATTTAATAGGTAATGAAAATATTAATAACATTAGGTAAGAGCTCTGAAATCATGATTATATAGTCACTGTTTACCAACTTTATGACTACCTCAGAGTCCCCCTTCACATGCAGGTGGGGAACATCAATATTGAGATCCATCTTGAGACCATTGATGAGAGAATGATATTGTACTTCATTTTTGTTACATACCACTAATAGAATAAAAAAATAAGGCATAACAGCATGTGTAGGCATGATTAAAAGAATTCATAAACCTACACTATTGATCATATGGACATTGAGACTGCTATTGATTGGCCTTCAAGTGGCTCTACCAAAATGAATCTTTCAACATGGAATGGATTGTCCCAATGAGAGTACACCCTTACCTAAAAAATCAACATCCAGAGGCATTTCCTCAGGTGATGAAAAAAAATCCAAAATGTGCGACATTGTTTGACCCTTGACGGACTTCTACGGAATGAATCTAATGTTGAACTACTGAAGGGTCACTACCCAACAAGCGACATGGATATTCTACATCTAGAGGGTCAGGGTGTACTTTAGTGAATCCATGTAGGAAACTAGCTGAATCATGTGATGCACCGTGTAGTTCCCCAACTTCTGCACTATGAAAACATGTCTGAGACAGCTCTTCTCAATGAGAAGATAAATTGATTCTTCATTTAGGATCGTGCAATTGAGATTTAATAAACTTTTATTTGAACATTATTTATTCTTATGGGTTAATATGGAACCATGTGATCATTCCATGTCGGTCACATAATGGACCAAAATATTCCTTGAGACATGTGGCATCATAACTGAAGGTTGTAGTAGGTACTACTTAATCTCTTCAAACATGGTCTAGAACTCTTCATCCCACTGATAAATAACACATTTATAGATGATCCTAGGAAAATTATTACATTTTCTAGCTAGATTCTTGATGAATCATCATATGTAGGCAATGTGTAATTCATGGGCTTGAAGCTCCTCAATGTTTCACGGAGGGGGAATCTGGGTGAGGATGTAGAAAAAATTTTCATGATATCGGATATGGTCCTGACACTAGTAGTATTTGACCACAAATTCATCCAATTAGTAATCCACTAGAATCCCGAGTACCTTATTGAAACTATGGTGCATCGCACAATAATAGTTTTCTTCTTCTTTATTTCAACCGAAAGGCATTACTTGATATTATAAGGACCCTTTTACCACCTTGTAGGATGATGAATCCTCATATTCAGGGGCCATCCAGATGTTGGTATACCTAGAATATCCATCTATAATGGTCAGAGCCTCGAATCTTGTAATGGAATCAATCAATAGTTTCATCATTAGAAGGGGAAATCCATCCTTTAGATAGTGGTGGTTGAGATCCTAAAAGTCGATGCGTACTCTGATATTTCCCTTTTTTGCTGATTCAGATGGTTTGGTCCGACCACATGGTGAACCGAACTCCCTTGATGAAATCATATTTGATGATATTCTCAAATTCATCCACTACCATTGCACTGTGGGATATTTACATATTTTGGGAGGATAGATGAACCAGCTATTACTCCTTGGAAGGGTACGATGGTGGAAGAATACCTAAGGGTCTATCCCAAGAATCTTTTCATAGCTCAAAGAAAACACATCATGATGTTGTTTCATAAAGTCCATATACTACTATTGTTCCTCTATATAAATGGTTTTACTAATCTGCATTGGGCTCAGATTGTCCATGGTACTACGGATCACTTTTTCATCTCAATGAATGTGGTCAATATACCATCATAGAATGTGATAGGATCATCCTCCAAATCCTATTCATCGGTTGTGGGAGAGGAATCAATGGGAGTAGAGGGTTCATTCGCAATGACTGAATTTGGGGTAACACAACTATAGGCATGAGTGGTGGTTGAATATCTATTGAGGGACTCTTACAATGTGGAAACCATGGATACAAAATCTATCAAACTGATTCCATCATGAATTTGAGAAATGGGTCCATGGTTGATGTCAAAGCATTGGTGATGGGTTTTTTTTTGACAGTTCAACATGGTATGGAGGAATAAGGAAGTCAGATGAAAAAATGTATTCGTAGGGAAAATATCTCGATACATAATAGGAGTAGGGGGTTATGGTATGACCATATCATGAATCACATAGGAATACAAGGAAATTTATTGGTATTCTATGAACTGGGGAACAATACTTTGTCTCCTATCTGAAGACACAAATCAATCCCCCGTGTCTGGCATCATTGCATCAAACTGGTGAATTTGGAGAAAAAATGTGTCATCCAAGTCTATCCATTGGTCGGATACAATTGAGGTTTTATCAACCTCATTCATCTGTGTGTTCTTTTCCTTGATCTAGTAGTAATACACATCAATATAATGAGATTCATAAGAGGAAACGGTAGAAGAATCACCTTATAAAATTTATACTCGACCATTTAGGGAGTATTTGAGTCATTTTTGACAAGTGGAGGGTACTACTATGTGAATATGGATCCAAGAACTACTGATCAAAGTGTTGTAAGAGATGTCCTATAATACAACCATGAACTCATTTTCTAGTAACATACTACCAAAAATGGTCTTCAAATAGATTCAGACACATGGTCTCCATTTGGTCATGTCATAACACAAAATTTTTTGGTCAGAGAGGCCCAAATCAGCTAAGAAAATTCCCAGCCTATGGAGCATTCAGTTCAGGGAAGATATTGATCATAGAACCTATATTAATGAGACATTGACATAACTTCATTAAATTCCATTGGATGGTGTTATAAAGTGGGAATATATTCTTCTCCACAATAGAACTCTCATCTTCTCTATAAAAACATATGAATGTTTGGAATTATGACTACTTGACATACTCTGCATCAGAAGTCTCAGATGTTGCAACCTATTTTTAATACTAGAGGGTGCTCTACAAGGATTACACAAGGTATTATATCATATATTTTAAAATAAAGAGAGCCTTATGTATTGAGATTTTGGAAATAATATTTGATATATGCTTCAACAAGTCAAAATTTCATACTAGGGACACATTTATTACTATAGTGGTCACTTTATGGTGGGAAGAACAATGGGTGTTTTGGGTGAACCACAAGGTTCTGGATGATGCTGGTATCATTTTGATGATGATACAAGATGTCAAGAATTACCAATGACTAATCGATGGCTAATTGAGACACTAATGAACACGGTTGATCATGATAAAATTATAGAGGCTCTAGTTGGTAAATGAGCACAATCAATAGTGCAGACAAATCGAGTGAAGTGGGCTAGAAGTGCAGTTCTTATTGGTCATGGTGTAATGCATGTTGTCTGGTCTCGGTGGCATCCACAGCCTAGCTTGGATCACTAAACCAAGATTTATGGTGGCCTTCATGTTTTCATCCCTTTCATTGATGGAATCAGTCACAGATATTCATTGGTTTTATCTGATACTCCTCATCACTGGGGACCATATAGGGATCCACAAAAATGATGGTATTCATAGACACAGACTCTTCATCATCATCATAGGAGTATTTTAGTGACGGATGGACACTAGGTGCCACACCCATTTCAAGATCCATGAAGTTTCCATGAGTAAGAGATGATTTCGGCACCATCAAGGGACATCAGTTTCCCTTATTCCATGAATTAATACTCATATAAGCTATCTAGTGATGAGAGGTTGATGAAAAAAGAGTCTACTAGAGAAGGTGTAATCACATCTAGAGGTTTATGATGACCTAGGAGGAAATGGATGTGAGTAACTGCCTTGTGATACATCCAGTCATTGTACTTTTCTACCTCGTGACTAGAGACTTTATATCATCTGTAAAAACCATCACTATCACTATTGGGCATGGTATCGACATGTGATACATGTGTTGGGAGTTATCCCAAGATGATCACACTGTTGTCTATCTGGTCCTGGAGACATTCCATAAACACATTTCATTACTTGATGGCATGCTCAAAAAATATATTGAAGGACAGTATTATGGATAGTTAGGGATTTCATCCTCTTGATGATTTTTTCATTTAGGGAGCTTTAGGGATCTTTGAACCAAATAATTGATGAAATAACTAGGAACCATAGCCTCTAGGAAAGAATTTGTCTGATTTCTCCTTCCAAGAGGGGGAACCCTAAGAGATGGATTCTGTCAAGGAGTGGTGGCCGATGAGGAGCCATAACCACATTCTCTCACATGGGTGGTGGCGCCTATAGAGGAGGTGCATATAGATTCTGAGTGTGATGGGGTAGAGGTTGTTCTCCTCGATGAGGTTGTTCATAGAGATGTTCAAATGGCAACAACTCTAGCAGTTATAGATCCCCTACCTACACTGTGATGGTAGTATCTATCTTAGTAGATCTTCATGAAGAGGCTAGAGGTAGCAATAGAACTTCTTGCTTGGCCTACATCAAGGATTTATCTAGGCATTGATCCTTGTTAGAAAATCCTATAATCCAAGAGGGAAGTTCTGAGTAATGCGATTGGGGACCAATTCAACCAATAAATTATCGACACACATCATCAACATTGTATCATGAGTTAGAGGCATGTCGAGTGAGTACTTGAGGAATTTTCACATGTAAATGATGTTTCTTAAGAACTCAACTAGATATTTCATGCACATGAAGTGGCCATCAAAACTCATCTTGTGGGGGGTAGATATGATCATATACAGAAAAATCCTATGAAGAACAATTCATTTAGTGATAAAAGGAATTGGTAACTTGTTGTACTAGAATAATAAAGGACTTTATAATGTCTGAAATAAACATTGTAGCATGGAATCCTCCAGATGGTCTGGTGTTCCAAACATGGATCTGCAGTTGGAGTTGAAGTGGGCCAGATATTGTCACAAGTCCCTCATCTCATTATTGAGGGACAATTATGGATTTATAAAATCTATGGGTGCTCTCATGTCATCTACCCACAATGGATATAACATTCCATAATTTGGGATCTCCCACTATCGTGTCCCTAGGGAAATGAGACTTGGGGCAAGATCCACTATCACATTAGCTTGACCGCGATTCCATAAAAATGAGGAATCATAACCATTAAGGAATTTAAGGTCTCTTCAACATGAAACACATGATTGGTAACTCATGTGACAACATGTATAGTGTCCTGTGGAGTAGTTTTCCAGAAATCTGGACCTAGTTCATGGGGAGGATTCTTCTACTTCATAGTCATTAAAATGAAAACATATCATGATCACTTTCTGTTGGCTCCATTTTCTAATCTATTTCATTGTGTGGGATAATTGGAATTGAGTATGGGAAATTTTACAATAATGATATATGGATTCTTAGTCTGAACTGGTGGAGGGAGAACATAATTCATTCAGGGTGCACCGTAATCTAGGAAACACATGGAACAAAGGTCATTTATGATTTGGTGGTGATCTATAATATTTTTTAATAAAGTGACGATTGATGGGTCATCCTACGACTTCTACATGACATTAGGATGATCCAAGGTCTTGATCACTCCTTTACCTTTGTCGAGATTTGGGCCAAAAGATAATGATGTTAAGGGTTGTGTTAGGTCAATTATCTGCCTCTGAAGGTGACTAATCATACCTATAGGATCAATGATATGTTGTGTCAACCCAGTAGACTATTTCTTGTCATTGGCCATTATGCCAATCTCTCCATCCTTTAGTAGCCAGACCATGGACATTTTAACCATGAAACCACCAAAAGATTCCATAAAGGATCTATGTAAATCATGTTTTCACTTGATAGTACTTAATTTTAGTGTGGAATACTACCCACAACCATGAACTTGCAAGTGTGTGTACAATTATTCAATGAAAACCCAGATCAGTATAATGCTCTGGATATATCTGTGTTGAATGATCTAGTGATAACAAGGTAACATGGGATGTTGTTCAACTGGAAGTGCTTCTAACTAATCAATGCATCATTGTTGGCATATATCATCAAAGTGATCCTGACTCTTTAGATAGATCATTTTACAGCTTTATAGGATGAAATGTGTCACCTAGATGGTCTTTAGAAATCATAGAACCTATTCCTGAGTGAGGAAATTGGGAATTTTGCTGTTAGGATCTTCATTTCTTCGAAACATTTCATACAGCTGGCCAGTGGTGACAATGTCCATGCTTTGTTGCTCGTAGGTGAATCATGGCTCTTGGATGTCCCAGTATCTAATCAAAACTAGTTGTGATGTTGTGAAAGGCGTAGATGTGGACCACTGGGGTGGTGGAATGGCCGGTGGAGAGACTACTACATGATCTGGTTGATCAATACAGACTGATTCATCTCTCGGATTTTATGACAACCAAATCATCACACACCTATTGGATTAGGTACTAACCACTATCTCATGTGTGATGTCATTGAAATTTTCGTATAGGTCCACTATGTACGGTCAGTCTATCATACCCCAGAAACACTGTAAGTGATCCTGTGTAGAGGTAGAGAATGAATGTATTGATGACAAAGACATCTCTACTATGAGACCACAGAAGATTTCAAAATATTACTCCACTTGTACATATATATATATATATATATGAAGGGATTCAGGGATCTGGATCACCTCGCGTTTCTGGATGAAAATATTCACCTGTTGAGATCCTTTCCCAGGCTCAGATATAGAAGATTGGGGGGGAATCCTTCTCTATTGGGTCCCAATCGCCTTCATAATTTGGGGACAATATTGGATCCACCACCATTTGGTAATTCCTAGAGTTATTCCTTCAATAGTGATAATTCTCTCTTCTCCCCCAGGACATTTCTTCAGATCATGGAACTTTTTATACATGAGGAGGTACTCCAAGTTTCTAGTTGATTCTATAGTTGGGAAGACCTCCACATAAGTGAGATAAAGTTCGAGGGGTCATGGGAATATTTCAAATGGTACACAAGTAGGGCCTATTTATTAGTTATTACTGGATTTGGGACTACCTCCACATTGATTTTTTAGGATACAAGTAGGAACATTGAATTGGTTGTTGTTAGATCAGGAAGGACCTATGCATTTGTTGGGGGTGGAATGAGGAGGACCTTCACATGATTGGATGGTTACATGTCAAAGAGGACCTCTTATATAGTCATTAGAGTCATAGGTAAGACCTATATGTTAGTTTTTGGTGGAGCAGGAATGACCTTTACATTGGTGGGTTGAGGTGCGAAGAGAACCTTCACAAAAATCAAACTAATCAGATGGAGGACCCCCCATGATGACTAGTGATACCATATGAATGGTCTCTATTTTTATAAGTGTGGAGCTGGTAGGACCTCCTTTTGGTTGTTTTTATAGTGGGGAGGACCCCCACTAGATCTGAGGATGACATGAGGAGGGATTTCATATCATTGGTCAGAGGCAGGGGGGACCTCCGTATCTGGAACCATAATCATGGGGAGTACCTTCATAAGAAATGTCAAAAATGGGTATAATCTCAAACTTAGATGAAATTGAGAACATGGGGAGAACATCTATGTTGGGAGCGATAGTGGGAAGGACCTCCAATTTTACTAGTGACTACACATAGTGGTCCTTCGTGGTGATTCTCATCATTATAGAGTAACCCGTAATGGTAGTATGGGATGTCATCAGCTATGAGAGTCAACCCAACTCATGGGAGATGAGTGATCAATCCCAATGGGGCACTAAGGAATCCTTTCCCTGAAGTAGTGGGTACATTTAAGAATACTATATGGGTGTTATGGGCTATGAGATTTGTTAAAGATGATTCCCCCTAACGGGCATCCTCCTATGATTGGGACCAATGTTGGCATCGAGTGAGTCAGACTAGGGTAAGAAGAATAGGGGAATGGCCCTCCTGTTCCTTATCCTATAGAAACATTTGTTGCAAACATTATTGTGGCTTGGTGGGATCCTTTCTCATTAGATATCTTGTGGTGGTTTTCATCAGGGTGACTTGGGAATCCCCTACCTATTGGGCATATGGGAGTGAGAAAAGGGGCACTCTGGGGATGGGATCCTGAAATAGTTTATTATCTGATTGGGAAGCAGTGTCTCATTATATGTCCCTCAGGTCCAATAATTATGGTGAGCCACAAGATCCTCTAGGCCATAGAGAGCCATGTACCTTGTGTGAATGACTCCCTCCTTCTCGTACCATCATATAAGGATGCCTATCACTGTCCTATGATTTATATCTATGTTTGATATGGGGTGTGGGAACCTGGTATCTAATGAAGTTATTGATTTCATGGAGTATGGAAGGTCATGCTAGATTATCGCATCAACATTTCTCTTGTTGATGCACTTATGGGAGTTGGGTGAGTGGTATCCTGCATCTTAGGTATTACAAAGTAGTAATATTTAGTTGTTAGTATGGGTAAAATGAAAGAAATCTCCAATGCACCATTATTTCCCAATCTTCAATAGTTGGAGAGAAATATCAACACTAACAATTCCAAAAATGGTATTTTCAATGTTCATCTACCCCAGCTACGGGTGAGTTACATGCCGATCCCACTATTTTCTTAGAGGAATCTAATACTAGATCTCTGGAACTGGTAACGGGCTAATCTATTTAATTAATGAATTAAATTATACAAGTCCCATATATAGGAGAATAAATTCATGTTGGGATCTCCATTTCCATTGTTGATGTTTTAATTTCTGGGTGTGATTGTTTATTCTCTAGTTGGTGGCATTGTGCCATGAGTTCCTTCTTTATAAAGGCTGGGTAAATTAATCAATTTCTCATCGGTGTATGCTTCTTGGTAGAAATGGGTTAAGGGGATGTTTGTTCCCCCTTCCATAGATTCCTCCATGGAATTCGTAGCCTTGTATGGGTCTCCCTCAAATATTTGACTTGTAGCTCATGAAACACCTTATTAGTTCCATATATATTTAGACTTTAGTAAATTATGTGGATACTGTCTATACTTTCTAAGGGGTCTAGTCAGGGAAGAAACATTTAGTCAGAAGATAAGTCATGTTTATGATCAGTAACATGTCTATGTACTAGACCACTAGAACACATGTATTCTTCCTCATAAGAGGGATTTTAAAGGGAACCTAACCCTAGGCCTCCCCCAATGATCACGCGGTATATTTTATCATAGACATGTCTTTTGAGGGATTCCTCAGGCATTTCATGTTTAACATGAGGTAGGTCACATGTTTAATTTCTTGGAGGGACATGATGATATCAATCGGAATGTACCATAGGGATAGATCAAAGAGGTTGATCCCTAGGAGTAAACATATTTTTTTACAATTTCTTGGGATTGAAACTCATGGAGGCTTCAAACATACCATACGTATAAGAAAGTTATCCAAAACCATGTAGTTTATAAATGAGGTAAATTGAGGTTGATTGAGGAGGGATTCCAAAAAGAAGGTTTCCTCAGTCACTAATAACCTCTAAGACCATGTGAGTCATGAATTGTGTGTGAAACAAGAGGGGGAAGCAGACCAGATGGTCATGTTATTAAAGATGTGTCAGCAAGTGATGGTATGGGGATAACACGTGGAATAATCTCAAAGTGGATTTCATTCGATGTGAGGAGGATCTAATTCCATCACTCCCATGGAGATTAGTGGGCATACTGGATTCCTATGGAATGGAACCCCATGTCCATTGCAAAAAGATAGAATATAGTTTAATGTCATGTGTTGAGGACTATGGGGCTTGTAAGATTAACATCTTACAGCTTGGACAGGGAGGAATCGCTCCTTAAACCTTAGAGTTACATAACTAATACCCACACTCACATGGATAAGGGAAGGAATCAGTAATTCTGTAAGGGAGTTGTGTGTAGAAGTGGTCGATAGTGGAGTCCTTGATAACATAGATATGCCAAAAAAATTCCATTAGAATATATATGCCATAAATTAAAACCTTGGGTAACACAAAATGGAACACAACATAAGGGTACACAACATCACATCACACAATCCTAGAGGGCCTCATTGAATAGTTTCTTATGATAAAAGGGTTTATATGATTTTGGAAGCTCTAATGCATCATGAAGAACTAGTGCTTCATGAAGGAATGGGCTTCAGGAATCATGGGGTCCCTGCCTTAGCATGGGGTCTATGCCCAATTGAAGAGTTCTTGGAGAAGGTTTAATTCTCCAATATGCCTCAAGTAACCCAAAGGGTCTCTTCCTTCATGAAAATCAGGGGCCTTCATGAATGGCATCCCTATCTTAGGTAGGGGTAAATAGAAACAAGGGAAAGGGTGGATCATGATGCTCAAGTACCTTAGATGATCCATTTTCCTGGTAGTTTGTGGTGCTTAATCGCTTCATGAAATAGGGGATCAAAATTCAAAATGTCTGAGTACCCTTACCTTTGATGGGGAGTACACTGGTATTTCTTGGAAAAAGAGTATCACACTTCTAAATTGTGTTCTGTGAATAAAATGAGGGTCCATAATTGGGGTAGGATTTTTTGGACTCTTTGTGCCTTCTACTAAATGGATTTGTGTGGTGGAGGAGGTCACCAGACATGCAAGAGTACTATCTCCTTCTTTTACATGGTCATGGGTCCAATGGGTCCCTTGAAGGAGAATCGTGAAATAGACTCTTTTGAGGTATTTTTTTCATTCGAGATTGGATCTCATCCCAAACTATTGTGGTGTTTCTTATCCTATCTCAGGGCACGTATTGCAATTACAAAATCACTGATTAATATCTCAATAGATAAACACGAAAATAATAAATGGTGGTCCCTTTTCAATAAGTTAATCTATCTAATATGATAGACTAATGAGTGAACCGTTTCAATAATGATTGTTTTGGGATTGAACCAAAACCACTATGATAGTCAATACAGTGATCCTTGACTACTATGTGAATTATTTTCTATGTTTATGTGTATTCCAAAAACTCATGTATTATGCCAATGTTATTAGGTCATGACTCTTGTTCTTTGATTCCTATATGATTCATGTCTTATAAAATACCACGATTTATGAATTGAATAAAGTTATTTCTATGATATGATGGGTATGATTTTCAAATGTTATACTCAAATGTTTATACCCTTATGCGTATGAATTTATTAAAAAATAACTAATATCTCCCTTTTTTCCATTAATGTGGATCCCAACTCACCATATACTTTTTTTATTTCTCCTCTAGATTTTAATAAACCTATTGATTTTGATATGTCTAATAATGGTTTTAGTTATGATGATTTTAGTGGGATAAGACTATGTATGCATATTAACCTATTGTTTATCTATCCATGTTTCCAAATATACATGACCAAAATGATTGTAGTGTGAAATGTTAAAATTTGTATTGAATATTCATCTAAATTTATGAAATATCTATATGTGAACATTATGGGTCCCTATAAAAATTACTCCACCTTAAAGTCACTTTCATAACAAAATTGTCAACACATTGCGTCAATAAACATAACAAACAAAGATTTAAGAAATGTCAATGTGAGGGATTATTACCTAAAAATATTTTTAATATATATATTTTCATTCATTTTCTTTGTGGATTAATCTTGATTTATTTTTATCTGGGTAACTGGTAATGATGGGTCTAACGATTTCCATAAACTGAACAAAAAATGTAGAACATTTTATTTAAGAATAATTTACTTATTTTCCTTATAAATTATTTTATATATTTTATTGTAAAATTTGGTGTGATGTATGTTGTTATAGATGCGTATAATAATTAAAAAAATTGTAACCAATTTAAAAAAATGAATGAAATTTTTTATCATATCTTGCATTTCTGAGCTTCTTATTCAAATTAAAATTATGATGAGTAAATATGAGCTTTGATTTAAGGTTTTTCGATGATTTATTATTTTTATTATATTTATAATATTTTTATTATGTTAAATTTTTTTCACTTGATGCGAGTTTACTAATGTGGGAGTGGGGATATAGATGGTGGTATAGATTTGTTATGGTGGTTTAGTGAGTATATGTTTTCCTTCATGGTTTATTCCTTGGTATATTAGAAAATAATAAGATAAAAAACTTTATTGAATAAAAAATAATATAAGTAATATGATTTTTTCAATTAGAAAATTGATAATGTTAATAAATTAAAGGTTGAAATAAAGTGCATGGGGATTTATTTAATAAATTTGAGAACATTGTTGGTTTATGTAAGAATTTGGGGGATGGATTATCATATAATAAATGAAAAAGAATGAGGTTAGTAATTAAATAGTGTAGAATCAAATGATGAAATTTTAAAATAGATAAACATGTTTACTGAGATGCAACTGTGTTGACTTATTATAGTAGAGTTGGTGTTAATAGAGTTAATGTGGTTAATGTTTTATAGTAATTCGGATTTCTGATGTGATTGAAGAGGTGTTGTGTGACGATACAGATAATTTAATTTTACTTACATGTTATTATAACAAATTTAATTTATATTTTACCTAACTCACCTCCACAAAATATAGGTAACATGAAGGAAGACCATATAATGTTTTTTGTTCAAGGTATACCCCTAGAATCTGGTATGTGGGTGATATGGATGGTTGATTTCTCCCCATCACTTATATATCATCTAGACATAGTATAGGTTGTGATGGCCTAAGTTGGTGATGTGTTAATAATGTGAGGATGAGGTTTTCTAATGTGGTATATTGGTATTTATAATATATGGGGTACTTATCTAATATGTGGTTTTAGTACATCTAAATGATATGTTATATGGCTGTTCAAAGTGGTATGTGGTTTTGTTATAATTTAAATGGTTGTCACTATGTTGTAATGACTATGATGTTGTTTGTATAAGTGGTTATATTGATATAAAATGGATAGTGGTTCTAATAAATATTATTTTGTGATGGAAAATATATAAATGTGGATGTTGGTGTTGGACCCTGAATATACAGATTATATGCAAGAGGGGGGTGAATTGTGTCTTTAAGACTTTTCGTTAATTCTTTGATTGAACAAGTTATGTCCTCCTTGCTTTATCAGATTTGTTCATATAACAGAAATAAATAAAAGCATGGACACAAAGATGTATATTGGTTCGGGGAACAAAAGGCCCGTAGTCCACTACACCAATGCTCAACTCCATGAGCTTGGCGATTTTCACTATGTGGTCCTCATTTCAACAGACCGGTCCACAACTGAATACAGGCAGTTGACACCTTCACAATCCAAGGCAAAACAAATCCTTCTGGTTGAAACACAAACCTACACAGCATAGTACGAGAAGTTGGTTACTTAAGATAAAAATAATTTCGGAACGAATCTTTTCCAGATGATCTTCACAATGCAACAGAATGCAATTGACAGCAGATGGATCGTCGTCTCTAGAAATATTTATTTTCAAGTCAAAGAAGTTCCGAGTCAATCTGGTTGCTATAGATATAAGGATATAGTTCACAACTTCAGCAGTAGAAGATCCACAGTTGATATTCAATGAAGAACAAGTGAATCTTCTATCAAGTTCCTTCTTCTTTAAATGAACAGAGCTTTGACGCACCTTTTTGAATCAGCAGATCAACATGATTTTCTGCAGTCTCTATTTTTCACCTTTTTTAAATTAAAATATTGATCACCACTCTCCTGTATATATGGTGTTTTTTTAGAGAGAACATATATAAAATAAATCTGATCATATCTCCTGCACATTTAGATCCATAAAATTTGCCTTCTGATTCGCAATATTCAAAAATTTGAACTTACAGAGTAGTCATAACATCACTTAAAACTCGGCATAAAAAGCTCATTTTAATTCGATCTTTAATCCAATGATAAAAAGGATTTTAATCGGTTAAATTTGTACTTTAAAAAAAACTTTAAATCTGGCTTGAAATCCACCAAATAATCAACATGCTGACTGTTGCATAAAAATATCATCTTTCAAAACTTTCTGACGACAAACGTAAGGTTGATATTGTGACCTCCAAACGTTGGGTTGATAACATAGTCTTCAAATGTAAGGTTCACAACATACGGTTGATCATAAATGTAGGGTTGATCATCCATAATTTTTCTTCAAATATCAAACGTACGGTAAAAGATCCATACTTTTACTTAATCCATACTTTTCCAAGAACGTATGGTTGTTCACAAAAGTAAGGTTGATGAACCATACTTTTGAGAAAAAAACATAACTTTTAGTACCTACGTACGGTTCTCCTCCCATACATTGCTGATAACCAAAATATAAGGTTCCTTCCTAACGTAAGGTTCTTCTTCCATACTTTGCTGAAAACGTATGGTTGTTTAACCATACTTTTTTCTTGTCTAAAAAATTATACACGCTTTTCATCCTAACGCTAAGTTTACCAATGTATGGTATGAACAGTGATTCCAGAACGTACTTAAAGCAGATTCCAAACAAGTAATAAATTCTCATTATTTCAGGAGTAAAATAAATAAATAAAGTCATGCATAATACTAAATAAAATCATTAGAAAATAATTAAGGGTATTGGTGAGCATCAAAATTATCGTAAAGAGACAGAGTATTATTTTCAATAATCTCCCCCTTTAAATAACATTATTATATATTCTTGAAAACAATACATTGCTCAACAATCTCCCCCTTTTTGATGATCACAAAACCCATAAGATAATAAAACAAATTAAATGAAATTAACTCTCAAATTTAGATACATAATGTTTTAGAATTTTCAGAGAATAAAACAATATTTTAATTTTAAAAAAATAAATTAAAATTTCAATAAATAAAAATTTATCCCCGTGAAAAATAAAATAATTTTTCTCTCTAAATTTCTCCCTTTGAAAAATAAAATAATTTTTCTTTCCAAATTTCTCCCTCCGAATAATCAAGGGTTTTTAAAATTAAATGTTGTGTTTATCCAAATTTCTCCTCCTTTTTGTGATATCAAAAAGAATGATAAATTATGGGTTTAAACACATTTAATGTTGCACTGAACTGTAGGTAAATTATATTATTAACTATTTATAAATAATTAAATCTGGAGTAGTGGCATATCAAAAATAAAGACAGTAAAAAAAATAAAAAGGAATAAATAGATTTTCATTAAAAATGAAAAATCGATACAAGTATGATAAACACAGGAATCAAGGTTTAGGCAAGAAAGGAAATAGGTTCTATCTCCTCTAGATTGTAGACTTGATTTCTGTGAACTATTCCCTGAGTCACTTCATCATCCCATCTCCAAGTTTGATAATGAGATCTCTATTCTCTTGAGTCAAATGAATATCCTCAATTGAATTGACTCTGAAAAACTCATGCATTATTTCTTCTTTTTTGATAAACACTGACAGCTTCTCTAACATCTAATTTAATAGATTTCTAATTGGTGTCTCACTAGATATCAGTTTATCCACTAAAAATTTCTGATTTTCCAACAACACTGATAATAGAGCACTATTACATTGAAGATCTTTCAACCGGTCATTCATGTTTCTCATTGCGGCTGTGATGGCTCGAAATCTACGGATTAAATCAGGTGAAGTACCTGATCCACTAATAGCACTATTTGCAACTGATGCAAAT
The DNA here is from genome assembly GCA_963277665.1 of Viscum album. NCBI lineage: Eukaryota > Viridiplantae > Streptophyta > Magnoliopsida > Santalales > Viscaceae > Viscum > Viscum album. The sequence continues at coordinate 1,108,427,185 of OY728140.1, forward strand.
TGGTTCTCCATAAATAACTTTAGATCTGATAAATATGTTTTCATAACTATTTTAGATTTCAAATTTGAAACTACATTCAGCATATCCTCTTTAATCATTTCAACTTCTTTCCTTGAAAATGTACTCTCTTTCAGCTTTTAAAATCTCAATTGTTCAAAGGTTAAGGAATTTCTGAGAGTGAAATTCTTAGATTCTAACTAAGACACCTTTTTTTACAGTTCTTCAACATCTTTATTCCTTGAATCAGAGAGACCATGTGCTTGATTCGCATTCTCAGGCTCTGGATGGAGCAGTACCAAAGGTAATGATTCACCATCATATTTCTCTTTTTCTTTGTCCTGAGTAAGTTGGTCCACAGATTTTTCCTTAGAGACTGCAGACTCCTCCACGGAAAATTCATCTTGAATTACATCTGTGTGAGCTTCATATGCATGCTCACCACAAACATCAACATCTTGGTTTTCTATTGGATTTTCTAAAAAAACATTTTCAGGAGTTTCCTAAGGTTTGGCCACTTCCTCACCAGGAATTGCCTCCTTATCTTGGTCATGTTGAAGTGTAACTTCAACATCAGCTACAATATATTCTTGATTCTCCATTTGAGCTTCTTCTTGAGCTTCTGATACCTCTGATGGTGTTGTCCTTTCACTAACAGCTTCCATGGTCTTATCAATAACAACTTCTCTTACAAAAGTATAAGCAATTAAAGCTTATTTTGTTACTAATGCACGGGAAGTAATTTCCTCATTAACAGCTTGATTTATTCGAGATTGAAGTCCCTCCTGACTTCTTTATTCTTCAGCATATTCCACTTCAAATCAGATCCTTCTTGCTACATTGCTGACTCTTGATTCAGCCTGTCCCTCCTTGGACATAGCATGTTGAGCCTGAGCACTCTCTGAGTCTTCCTCAGCTCCTACTGGTAGGAGTTTTTCTTTAATGGTGCTCCATAAGTATCAAATCTTCCCCAAAGTTCCAACATTAAACATATTACTGTGATGACAGTGTACTCGGGCATCCACTAATTTCACCAAGTCTTTTTTAAGCAACAGTTTAGAAATAAATCGACCAAAAGGGTAAAAGTTCTTTCGGGCGTCACATTGAAAACAATAATTGAGGTACCTGACCGTGTACCTTGGGTTGTTTAACATGATATCACTTAACAAAAGATACATTATGTACATATTAGGGTACAAAATCTTTTCCATTTCTGCCATTCTGGGAGCTATTCCTGTCTGAACAAATTTAACCAGGATCTTTGGATCTAGATCTAAATCTTTCACCATCATTTTCTTAATAGTAGATGTTCCAAACAAAAAAGGCATAATGTCCTCGGATTTATGCACAGAATCTCCTATATTCTTCAAATCAAAATTAAAAACTCCATCATGAGGGAAGTTGAGAATCTGACAAATTTCTAATGACGATATTGATAAATCTCTCTCCTCTATCTTAACCACCATACTATCCTCAGTATCCCCCAGACTAAACTGTACAGATATGAATAAGTATCTATGTTCTACCTCATACAGAAATTCCATATTTTCACTGTTGAATGTATGTTCATGGTTCTGAAATGACAGCGCTTGTTTCAATAGTAGATTTGTCTGAAATAACAAGTCGAGATCGATTACCTTACCCTGTAAGATTTTTCTTCCTTATCAGTTTTGTCTCTTAACATTTCTTGGATCAGCTTCATTGGATCTTTTAGTCATTAACATTTCTGTGAGAATCTCTGAAGGCTTGAAGGTTAGGGTTTCAAAGGTTCAAAGATTTGGGTTCACGATTAGAGGCCGGTGTTAGGCGTTCGAAAGGGTTTCGATAGAAGTAAAACGGTTCAGAAGTCGAAAGGGTTTTCTAAAAACCTTGATTCCCATGTTTTCAATAATCATTACACATATTTAAAAATAAATAAAATATATTTCTTGGATAAAAGAAACTTGTTCTGTTTTAAAAACAAAATAGAAAAATTATTTTTAAGGAGAATAAAAAAATTTTGAAGTAAAATTTTATTTAAAATCAAATAAACCTAGCTCGCCCTTAATAAAATCAAACTTTGCAGTGGGAAGTGGTTTAGTAAAAATATCTGCTAATTTAATTTCAGTATTTATGAATTCTAAAAATATAGCCTTTTTAATAACATGATCTCTTTAAAAGTGATTCCTTATATCAATGTGCTTAGTTCTAGAATGACTAATAGGATTTTTTGAAATATTAATTGCACTTGTATTATCACATAAAATATGTGTATTATTAAAATTTAATCCAAAGTCCATAATTGTGTTTTTCATCCACAACACTTGTGCATAGCAACTTCCAGTAGAAACATATTCTGCCTCGGCTGTTGAAAAGGCAACTGAATGTTGTTTCATACTAGACCATAACAGTAAAGACATTCCTAAAAAGTGACATGTTCCAGATGTGATTGTTCTATCTATTCTTCAACTACCAAAGTCATCATCTGAATATGAAATAAAATTTAAATCAGAAGTTTTAGGATAAAGAAGAGATTGAAAAACAGTTCCTTTTAATTATCTAAAAAATCTTTTATGAGCAGTTAGATGAGATTCTTTAGGATTTGATTGAAATCTAGCACAAAGACATACTAAATACATTTTATCTGGCCTGCTAGCAGTAAGATATAATAAACTACCAATCATACCTCTATATAACTTGTTGTCAACTGATTTTCCAGTTTCATCCAAATCAAGTTTTATATTAGTACACATAGGAGTTGTAAATGTCTTTCTGTTTTCAAGTACACATTTCATAAGTAAATCAGTAATGTATTTTCTTTTATTCAAAACATTTCCGAAATATTTTTTATAAATTTTAAGTCCTAAGAAGAAATTTATTTCTCCCATTATACTCATTTCAAATTATTCTTTCATTAACTTTGAAAATTCATGACAAAGAGTTTTATTAGTTCATCCAATAATTACATCATCAACATAAATTTGAAACAATAAAACATTATTTTTTACAGTTTTCTTAAAGAGTAATGGGTCTTCCATTCTAACAGTAAAATCATTTTTTAAATTAAATGAACTTAATCATTAATACAAATCTCTAAGTGCTTGTTTATGGCCATAAATATCTTTAGTAAGTTTGAAAATAGAATCTAGTTTTTGAGAACTTTCAAAACCAGGAGGTTGCTCAACATAAACATCCTCCATTAAATAACTATTTAAAAAGGCATATTTAACATCCATCTAAAATAATTTAAAATTCATATAAGATGCATAGTCTAAAAGGATTCTAATGGATTCTAACCTAGCTACAGGTGTAAAAGTATCATCATAATCGATTTCTCCTTCTTGATTTTGTCCTTTAGCTACTAATCTTGCTTTATTTCTAGTTATTGTGCCTTGGTCATCCTTCTTATTTCTAAAGACCCATTTGGTTCCTATTACTGGATAGTTCTTAGGTCTTTCCACTAATTCCCAAACTTCATTTATTTTAAACTGGTTTAATTCATCTTGTGTTGCTATTACCCAGAATTCATAATCTAAAGCTTCTTCTATAGTCTTGGGTTCTTGTTGAGATAGATAGGTAGAGAATTCCACTAGGTTTACTAAGTTTCTTCTAGTTTGAATTCCTATATCTAATTCACCTATCACAGTTTCTAAAAGGTGATTCTTTAGGGTTCTAGACTATCTAGGAAAAACATTTAAAGGTTCTTCAGTATCATGTTCTTCTGAACTGGACTGAATTTCTTTTATATCATTTTCAAAATAATTCTTTATGTTCTCAAGTCTCATGTTATCATTAGATTCAAGTTCATCTATTTGATCTGTCCTTTTCTTGAAGGGATCAGATTCATCACATCTTACATGAACTGATTCTTCAACAATCCTTGACTTCTTATTATAGAATCCATAAGCTTTGGAAGTAGAAGAATATCCTAAGAAAATACCTTCATCAGATTTTGGGTAGAACTTACCATGATTATCTTTGGTGTTCAAGATGTAAACCTTGCATCCAAAAACATTAAAGTAATTTTCTTTAGGTTTTCTGTTATTTCATAGTTCATAGGGTTTCTTTTTCAAAATAGGTCTAATTAAAACTCTATTAATTATATATCAAGCTATATTCATATCTTTTGCCCAAAAATATATAGGTAGGCTATATTCATTTAACATAGTTCTAGCCATTTCTTGAATTTTTCTATTTCTCCTTTCTACAATCTCATTCTGTTGTGGTGTTCTCAGTGCAGAAAAAGTATGTTTAATACCCATATTTGAGCAAAAGGAATTAAATTCCTAATTCTCAAATTCTCCACCATGATCAGTTATCAATGAGAATATATTAAAAGCTTATTCATTTTGAACAGATTTATAGAAACTTTCAAATAAAGTAAAAGATTCATTTTTAAATTTCAAAAAGAAAACCCATGTAAATCTTGAATAGTCATCAACTAAAACATATACATATAAATTGCCAGCTAATCTTGCTAATCTTGAGGGTCCCAAAAAATCCATATGAATAAGTTCTAGAGGTTTAGATATAGTAACATTATTAAAATATTTGAAGGATGATTTGTGTTGCTTGCCAAGTTGACATGCATCACAAAATCAGTCACATTCAAATTTGAGACTAGGTAAATCAGAAACTAAATGTTTCTTAGATAACATATTTAAATCATATATATTACAATGTCCAAGTATCCTATGCCAGATCCAAGATTCAATTAATTTAGCAGTCAAGCAGTTTACTTGTTGTTTATACAAGGAATTTAAATCCAAAGTATATACATTATCAGTTCTTGGTACTTTAAATTTAAACAGTTTATCTTTAGAAATAGAACAACAATTTTTAGTAAAGTCAACAGTATATCCATCATCACAAAGTTGAGATATACTTATCATATTGTGTTTTAATCCTTGTACATAAAGTACTTTGTTGATTGAGACTATTTTTTGAACTCCAATAGATCCAAAGCCAATGATTTTTCCTCTGGCATTATCACCAAATGTGACAAGTCCTCCTTCCTTTTGAGTGAGTGAAGAAAAATTCAATGAGTTTCCACTCATATGTCTTGAGTATCCACTGTCTATGTACCATATATATTTTCTTCTCTAGTGGCCTGCTACCTGCAAATACATTCAAACAAATTGCTTTGGTACCCATATTTTGTTGGGTCCAGGGGTGTTAGCTAGCAATGATCTGGGTATCCAAATTTGATTTGTTCTTTTAAAATCAGCTGAATCATATAAGTCTTTTGAAACATAGGCTTTCTTAATACCACAAATTTGAGGCTATCTTAAGAAAAAGTTTTTAGCTATATGTCCCTTTGACCCACAAAAGTTACAATTAACCTTTTTAGAGCTAGGAAAAAAATAATTTTTATATAACTTAGGGTTTTCTCCTTAACTGCCAATTCCAAATCTCTCCTTTTTAATTATAGTTTTCCCAAGAATTTCATTTAATGAATTCTCTCCTTTTGTAAAAACCAGTGCAGTCTATTTGTAAGATTCTACTTCAGCCTATAGTGTTTTTATTCTTGATTCAAAATTAATATATTTAGTGTTAATAGAATTGTATTTATCATTTAATTCCTTATGTTGTTTCAGCATTGTATCTCTTTCATCTGAAACTTCTTTATGTTTTTTCTTTAGTGACTTATGTTTCTTAAACAGTGATTTATATTTTTCTTCAAGCATATTGCAGTAGGCTGCAAGTTTTTCATTTGAGTAGCTTGATTCAGAATTTGATTCACTATTTGAGTCAGAGGAGTAATATGAGTGTACCTCCTCAGTTTCTGCCATGAAACACATATTTGCATTTAGATTTACTTCTTCTTTCTCTGAGCTTGATTCAGGAGAGCTACTGGAGTCTTCTGATACACTCCAAGTGGCTTTCATAGCTTTCTTGACTTTCTGCTCATAGTCATTTATTTTGAAGAATTTCTTCTTCTTTGCTTCCTTCAATTGTGGAAAATCTCGTCTGATATGCCCCATATTCTTGCATTCATAGCATCTTACTTCCATATCATCTTTCTTAAAGGGTTTATTGAAGCCTTTTTTCTTGCTGTAGAACTTTCTAAATTTCCTGGCTAGCTGAGCCAGTTCTTCATCTGAGTTTGATGAGTCAGAGCTCTCTGATTTCGCTTTGACTTCTCTGTTCTTCATCTTTCGATTTTTTTGTTATGAAGTTACTTTCAAGTCATTATCATCCCTTTTGATGTAGACATTATGCTCATTTTCCTCATCTTGCATTTCAGCTTCATACATCATCAGTGTACCAATCGGCTCTCTCACGGTTAGATTTTTGACAGGTATTGATTTTCTGATTGCAGCAGAGATACCAGTCCATTGAGTAGGAAGTACCCTCTATACCTTTAATGCTTGATCAGCCTGTTTTATAGGTTCTCCAAAAGGCGGTATATTATTGAAAATTTCTGTCAATCTCCCATTCATTTGGGTAATGCTTTCTCCTTCAAAAATTCTGAAAGTATCAAATATCAGTTTTGTTGTTGCATATCTCATTTGTCTCACAATTTATGTTCCTTCATATGCCACAGCTATTGTCTGCCACATCTCATATGTTTTAGGGCACTGAGATACTCTGTTATATTCATGTAGTCTTAGACCACATATTATAGCATTCATAGCCTTCGAATTCATATCATACTCTACCTCTGTTGCAGCACTCCATGTCACAATATTTTTAGGAATTTATTAAGGAGTCCTAATCTTTGAATAGACTTTATATCTGAGGGTTTTCAGATATATTATCATGCGCGATTTCCAGCACCCATAGTTGTCACCATTGAAATATTGTGCTCTGACCATTGTCATCCCTTCTCTCTTATCAGTCATGATGTTCTGTTATAATCATTAAATTCTTCTAGTGTTCTAAGGCTCTATTAGAGGCTCCTCCCTTGATACCAATTATTGGATCCTGAATATACCGATTATATGCAAGAGGGGGTGAATTGTGTCTTTAATATTTTTTATTAATTATTTGATTGAACAAGTTCTGTCCTATTTGATTTATCAGATTTGGTCATACAACGGAAATAAATAAAAGCAGGGACACAAAGATGTATAGTGGTTCAGGGAATAGAAGGCCCCTAGTCCACTCCACCAATGCTCAACTCCACGAGATTGATTATTTTCACTATCTGGTCCTCGTTTCAACAGACCGGTACACAACTGAATACAGGTAGTTGACACCTTTACAATCCAAGGAAAAACAAAGCCTTCTGGTTCAAACATGAACCTACACATCTTAGTACGAGAAGCTGGTTACTAAAGATAAAAAGAATTTCAGAAATAATCTTTTCCAGATGATCTTCACAATGCAACAGAATGCAATTTACATAATATGGATTGTCATCTCTAGAAATATGTATTTTCAAGTCGAAGCAGTTCTTAGTCGATCCGGTTGCAGTAGATATAATGATATAGTTCACAACTTCAGCAGTAGAAGATCCACAGTTGATATTCGATGCAGAACAAGTGAATCTTCTATCAAGTTCCTTATTCTTTAAATGAACAGAGCTTTGATGCTTCTTTTTGAATCAGCAGATCAAGGTGATTTTCTATAGTCTATGTTTTTTACCTTTTTATAATTAAAAGATTTATCACTACTCTCTAGTATATATAGTGTTTTTTTCAGAGATAACATATATATAACAAAGCTGAGCATATCTCATGCACATTTAGATCCATAAAATTCACCTTCTGATTCACAATATTCAAAAATTTGAACGTACAAAGTTGTCGTAAATTCCCTGAAAACTTGGTATAAAATGCTCCTTTTAATTCAATCTTTCATCCAATGATAAAATGACTTTGAATCGATCAATTTCGTACTTTAAAAATGACTTTAAATCTGTCTTGAAGTCTGCCCAATAATCATCTTGCTGATCGTTGCATAAAAATATTGTCTTTTAAAACATTCTGATGCCAAATGTAAGGTTGATAATGTGACCTCTAAATGTAGGGTTGATAACATAGTCTTCAAACGTAAGGTTCACAACATAAGGTTGATCATAAATTTAGGGTTGATCATCCATACTTTTTCTTCAAATCTCAAATGTACAGTAAAAGATCCATACTTTTATATAATCCATACCTTTCCAAGAATGTATGGTTGTTCACAAAAGTAAGGTTGATGAACCATACTTTTGAGAAACAAACGTAACGTTTAGTACCTACATACGGTTTTCCTTCCATACTTTGCTGATAACCAAAACATAAGGTTCCTTCCTAACATAAGGTTCTTTATCCATACTTTGCTGAAAACATATGGTTGTTTAACCATAATTTTTTCTTATCTCAAAAAGTATATGTACTTTTCATCCTTATGCTACATTTATCCACATATAGTATGAACAGTAAATCCAGTACGCGCTTAAAGAAGATTCCAAACAAGTAATAAATTGTCGTTATTTCAAGAGTAAAATAAATTAATAATTTCCGGAAAAATACTAAATAAAATCATTAGAAAATAATTACGGGTATTTGTGAGTATCAAAATTATCATAAAGAGACAGAGTATTATTTTCAATAATCCCCCCCCCCTTTAAATAACATTATTATATATTATTGAAAACAATAATTTTATCAACAGTTAGGTTGGGGTACCATCATGATATATATATATATATATATATATATATGATCACTATTTGGAATGAGCCCTGTTGAATTTGAGTGACACTTTTCCTATTATAAGTGGCTTGTTTGGTTCATATATTAATCACTATAGCATTAGTGAATGTTTACCCTGATTTTATGAGATCATTTGGAGAGTAACCTACATAGTATACATGTTTCTTCACCCATATCATCACTATTTAAAAAACATTATAGGATTGTTTTAGTGAAGGGGATCCACATAACCAGTTAATATGGTGGTTTTCATGGAGTCATTTTAATGTGTTTTCTATTTCATAATTATTTTTTATATTTTTTATATTTTTTATGAACAACATACATTTTGAGATTTTATTTTTATTTTAATATATATTTTTTATTGGGAGTTTTATTTTGTTTTTTATGGGATTTATGAGGGTTATTCAACCAAATGAAAATATTTTATATCCTTATTACTAGACTCTAACATGGACTTTTTGTTGTGGTATTTAGTGGGTAAACTAGGATACCTACTTTCGAAGGGGGGAATTAAAGTGGGGATGGGTTTCAATACAAAAATTCAATAATTTTACTAATTTTCTTTCATTTTATTCTTATAAGTATCTAGGATGGAGAGAGTGAAAGAACATTCCTATAAATACCTCTATTATTGTATGATTCATTATCTCTTCTATACCATTTTTTAGATGGGGTTTATTTGAGTGTTATATTTTTATGAAACCCCTTAGTGTTAAGATATTCAATAATAATAATAACATTGATATTCCAATCCATTATTTATCCTAAGAGACTTTATATTATTTCTATTTTGATTTTCAAAACCATGTATTCCCTTCCTAAAATTATTCAATGGTGTTATATTTATTTTTTTGCTTCAAATTAATAACTTTTATGACTAATCATCTATTATGGGCATTAAATAATATACTATATAATTAGAGGTTGTTCAAGAAGGAACTAATATATTTAAATACCCATGTTTTCATGGAAAATTATCTTTACATAGTAACCATTTAAAACTAGCCTGATCTGATATCTAAAAAACATTGTCTTTATATAATTAAATTCTACTTATATTTTTTTATTCAATAACCCTTTTATGGTTGACTCTTCAAATCTTTTGGAATTGACGTTCCAGATTCATCTATTCCAAATAATAACATTATAAAGCATTACGCAATTGTGTAATTTATTATGTTTAAATTCATTTTTCCATTTAACATATACATTCAATTAAATGGAAATATATAATCACATTAATATGTCCCCATTGGATTATAAGATTACTACACTCTAATCAAAATGTAAACATTTTACAATCAAAAACTCTATGTGATTCAAGGTTATGTTTTTATTCATATATCTATCTAACTTCATTAATTGAGTCCATAGTAACATTATGATAATCCAATGACAAGGATTCAACTCTAATGAAGTATATCTCTTATTAATTATAGTTAAGGAACAAATAGACAAAATTTATGTTCAATTATAAAAAATAATCTTTTCAGGAAATAAATAAAATTCTATCCTAAATAAATGAACCACTCTTTGGAAGGGGTATTCATAGGTTTATTTGTTACTTTTGTTGTATCAAAATCATTTTTAACTATTAAGGAATGGTCAAAATAATCCTTTGAATTTTGTTTGTTATGAATCTTATTTATAAAATTCTTATTTAGTTTTTAATGATATAATTGGAGTACAATTATAATAGATTTGTAGGAATATTACATAATTTGGATGTCATCACTTAATTTACACATTGTTTCACTTATAGTATCAATTTATGTCCCTTCAATGATTGTGTTAACAATTTTCGTACTTTGATCTTACATAAAAATTAAAATATATTTCACTTAATTAAGGGTAATATATTCATTTACATATATCATGTAATCCTTAAAATAATTACATGAAAATTATGTTTATGAAATCAATAAAATTTTATAGTCTTCCTATTATGTTTATATATCTATATTACAAAACAAAGAATATATATATTTAATTCTTGAAATGTTATCTTTAAAAATGATTAAGAATTAGTTTTCAAATTATATAAAAAAAGTTTTCTTAAAAATTTTACCTACAAGAGACACAAGTTTATATAATATTTCTATTTTTAACCAAATAGAAGGTGAAATGGGATCAAACCCAACATTATAAGAAACTTTACCTCAAATAAAAAAACATCATATGGTATTTTTCATGAAAATTAAAAGATGTGATAACCTAAAACCCCCTATAGTTGGCATCAAAATGATTTTGAGGAAAATAATTGTTTGATTCTTTATTTATTAGCTATTAAAATTAGTTTCACCGTGAAACTTCCCTATATAATGTTTTTGAGAACCCATCACTGTGTTTAAGAAGGCTCTAGAACCTATTATTATTCATTACTTCCATGTTACACTATATTAATTCGAAAACATGACCTAGAAGCCACTGAATATCAGGATGGTTAATTTATTTTACACATAAAAAAAATAAATTATTAAATTAAATGAATATTGGTAAAAAATTCAATAGCTATGCTCTCTAAAAAGTAATGTAGATGATAAAGGCAATGAAAATATTTCAAATGATAATACTCACATTGGACTGACAATCCTAGAAATAACCCAACAACTAAAACAACTTTATTATATAACCTAAAAATATAAATATTAAATATAAATAAAAACACAATGATAAACAAAGAAGTTATCTAAGGTATAACTCTTTTTAAACTAGTTGGTAGTAATCAAAGGTTCCATGATGAGTTTAGATATATTTTAATCCTTAATAGACTAAAAAAGATTATTAATGAAACAAATACACCATATTATAAATCTATAATGGAAGAAAAAGTAATTATTTCTTATAGAGCCTAGATAATTTAATAATATTAATGTTACCCCTTTGAATTATGTGAAACACTATTAATTATTGTTATTTAATCACTACATACCATCATCATTCTCATGGACTCTAGGTACAGAACATAATATACAACATAACTTTACTCTATTGTTAATTGTAAACATGAATCGATAGGCTAATATCTGTGAAACCATTCACCCTTTAAATTATATCTTGATTTAAATCCTGATTAATTCTCTGAAAATAAGGAATCAAAGGAAAATATTGAATAACACTTTTTGACAAAATAGTTCAATCCATCATGATGAATCAACAAAAAGATTTCATAATAATATAAATTATAATGACATAGGATCCTTTGTAAAATTTAGGGAATGTGGAAGAAGTTGGTAGAGTGGGATAATCGAAAATCTCACTCGAGTAATAATTAAAGAGGCACGTAGTTCATAAAAATAAAAAAACAGTGTGGTGGAATGGATGTGTAAATATAATGGTTAATAAATATAGAAATAATTAATAAACAGTCATGTGATATCCATTAAATGGTATTGATTAATGATTGAGGGGAATTTTTAGGAAATTAATAGACCAATAGGTAATCAAGATGAGTTGGTGAAGTTTAAAAGACCTACAACCCAATAGATAATACATTGTGTAAAACTGAACTACCCCATTAAAAACAATTATATCTTAATCGTTAGAATAAGAGAATAGTACATATAGCTACCCAATATTTAGACAAATATTATTTCATAATTCCTAACATACTTTCCCATTGAATAAAATATGAGGATGTAGAGGTATAATGCATTTGAAATTTTTACATACAAATATTTCTTCTCAAACATTAAAATTAGGGTATAAATTCTTAATATGATATTATAAATTGGATGATCATAATCATAGAGTATTTCAATAAGGAAATTATTTCATAATGTTATGAACATATGGAAACAAAAAAAACATTAAATCATAAACATAAGTCAAGGTTCACTCTCAAGACCATCTGCATAAAGAAGAAAATGTCCAATTGGGATTAGGTTCACTCCCTCGTCCCTTACATAGAATCACATACAATATAAAAATTTACACAATTAATTAGATGGATATAAACTTTTTATACTCCCATTTATAAAATAGAGCTCTTAAGCTAACCACTTGTGCACCATACAATGTGGAAAAAGTCACATAGTATATTAGGTTAACTCTCAAATATCACACATAACATCTAATGAAATATAAATCATTACAAAATTAATTAGTGGGAAATATAATTCTAGTTATACCCATCACATTTATTAAAATTATACATATGAATGCCACATAGAAAAAATAACTATACATAAATAATGGGCATGAAACAACCCCTGAGATGTAAGTGGGTTTCATAATTGTTATTCCATTCATAATCGAATGATCAATCAAAAGGACTCCCAAGATAATAATGAATTAAGTCACTTGTCAGTGAATAATTGAAAATAATATATATATATATATATATATATATATATAATTTTATTCCAATATATAAATTTCATGAGAAGGATCTATGAGAATATAGAATAAATGTATACGACTTCCGTGAAGATTTATGATATACGTAAATGATATTTATAAAGTGGAAAAACCAAATATTATTCCATAAAACTATAATTTGAAAATGTGGGTTATAAATAAGATAATTATAGCTTCTAAAAGATATTAATGGTTTGAAAACATTTTATTGGATTGATTCTTGATAGCAGACGGGAAATAAGAATGTTCTCTTAAACCAGGTTTACATTACATTGTGAATTTCGATGGGAATTAAAAAAATGTATAAACCCAAAAATGGAAATGATATTAAAGTACGTATATATATTATCTAGTTATATGATGAAAATAAAATAATTTCATGATAATAATATTTCATAAAATGGGATAAAAAGAAAATGTCATGTAACACAAAAGTAGAGAGGGTGGTATGGAAGATCCCTAACCACATTTCTGAAAGTGCTCATCACATTCAGTTAAATTCTAGAATAATAAATTTATTTTCATTAAATAAATTAAAAAAACCATCCACTTATATAAATTTTTCATAATTTATATTTTTTATCATTTGTTTCTGATTTATTACATCATTGTCTTTTATTTCTATTACTTGATGTTCTACAGTCAATTTATTTAAAACTCTCACAGTATGTAGAACAAGGTCAATGTGTTGTAAAAGAATATCATAATATCAAAATTTTAAGATTATTATTTGAATTATTGTTTCATTAGCACATAATATATTCAATTAAATGGGTTTTTCATTAGTGGACTCAAATTATAAAATGTACATTGATATATCATTTTACGAGAATAAATTTACTAGAAATGTTTATTGTAAATATCACCTATGAAATATCTAATATCATCTTTACATAAAATCATGGTTTTATTAAATATACCATTTATAATTTTTATAAATGATTTATTCCACCCATGTCTATTGGAATTGAAAATGAAAGAGAACCATCACCATGTGGATGAGGTTTTCTTCATATACACGTGGATAACGCTCTCATTTTCGTAGAATAGAAATAATGTATAAAATAAAATAAAACTTCATTCAAAAACAATTAAAATTTTATAAGTATTATATTATATTACTATATTAAAATTTTCAACCATCTATGAAAGGTGGTAATGGATAATTAAATACACCATTCATGGAAGAGGTAGTCTTCATGCATGAATGATGACATTTTAATTTTTCCCAATGATTTTCAAGGAATGTATAAAATCAATGTTGAATTTTTATTTTATATTAACTGAATATTAATAAAACATGTTTTATCACTCTTTAATTTATATAAGACACTTGGGGTGGTAGATGTTGAAAATAATTAAGATTGGGCTGTGGAAAATATTACCTCTCACTTGGTATGTTCTCTATTAGTCACCACCATAAGGTACCTGATGATGGAATTTTGGAAATAAAAATAATTCTTATATGTAGGGATATGATAAATGAGAGACTAGGGTTGATTTTGGGATTATATTATGGGTCTTTTTATGCATGTAGAGGTTGTGGTTACTTTTATAATTGAAGAGAAGTTTATTTTGGCACATAAAAATCATTAATATAAAGAGACCACTCGTTTCACATGGTATTTGATTCAAGGTAAAAAAATAATAGATTATTTTAATGGGTATTCTTTAGAAAACTCAAACACACTTTTACACGCATTTTTTAGGTAATGTACTCATAGATTTTTACTTTTACTATTTTTTGTTTTTATCGAGATATTTAATTTTTACTTAGGTCATTTAAATTTAATGAAAAAACTAAAATGAGCCTCAATAGAAACTTTTTCCTAATGGGTTTTAATATGAAATCCAATTAATTGAATAATATACCTATGTGTATAACAAGTATATTTTGAGATGACCGATTTAACACGCTAAAACGTGTTGTCATAAATGGTGTATTTTTAAATAAAAATGTTATGTTTAATATAGAATTGTCAATGTTATTTATTATAATTTAAATTTAAATTTTCATTATTATAATAATAAGATACATTTAACATTAAAAAAATCCAAAAACCTAAATTCAGTCTTGGAAAAAAATTTAGATAAAAATATGAAAAATATTTTCTATTAAAACATTAATTAAATTTTTCAAAATGATAATCAGGAATTATATTTATAAATATAGTATTTTAAAATAAATATTTTGACATCAGAAAATATATTTTTATAGTCAAAATTGTTTCAAAAAATTTCATGTAATTATTATATAATAATGTAATAAAAGTTATAGTATTAATAAAATTTGTATTTTCCACAATTCAAATAAAAATTATTTATTTCTAATAATTCATAAAAATGCATCTAAAGATTTCATTTTTATTATGAATCCAACAATGAAGTTCAATTTTTAAAAACTAAAATTCTTAAAATTCAAAATTAATTAGTTTTAAAAATATTTTAAATTTAGTGATAATTTATTTCACAGAAAAATATATTTTGGATTATGAAGTATCTATTCTCTATAAATTAATAATTTATATACTAATAAATAATTATCAATAAAAGAAATAATTATTGTTATTATTTAAACATAATTAAAATATTTCCTCAAATTAAAATTCCAATTTATATAAAATGCATTTTTTAAACATAATGTGAATTGAGAAAAAATGACCTGTCAAGGAGAATAAAAAATAATGATCTGTCTATATAGGTAAATATTTTCTTGTAGATTAATATAAATATAACTTATTATTAAAATAATTATTATGGTCTTTTTGTAAGACCTAATAATATGATAAGAATTGATTGATGTTTTGGGTGGTGGTTCAGCCAGCATGACCTTATAGAAATCTATATAATCTCAGATAGATGGGATTCATAATTATTCTTCTTCATGATTCAATTTTAGATTCCTCTCATTATTTATTTTTTTTACATGTTTCCCTTAATATATCTGTACTAATTAACAGTTATGTTTTAAATTTCATATTTAACAATAAATATAAATCATGTTTTCATTCATTTTACATACTTATAGAATTTGAAACATACGATTTAATAGATTATTTCATGAATGGAAAAATATAGTGAAATATTATGTCATTACATTCTATCCTAATAAATAATTTTTTTCCTCCTAGCATTACAATTCATAATATTGGAGTACTTTCAATTGGGATATCCTAATTTACATTACAATGGTGGTTGATCATTGGTAAATTTTTTATATGAAGTGAGATTTCCCAATAAGAAATTTTATATAATCCGTTTCTGAAATTTGATAGTCTATTTATAACAGAATATTAGAAAATTAATACGTGGTAAATATAAAGGGAATAACTTTACGAAAAACAAGAAAGAGTTTCATATAACCTGGATGTAATAATTATACCTCAAAAAATACTTATTTATATTTCAATCCCAAATAGGTTAAACCATAAATGATTAGAAACATAAACAAATCTATAGTGAAAAATCAATATTTTCCAATATAATAGTCATTTCATTAGATTTTACATGTTTCTATAATCAATGGGGAGGTTGGTGTTAGTTATCTACTTTAACTTATGGATTAGAGAATTATTTTTTATAGTGAACAAATTTCTAACTTCTAAAACACTGAATCATTAATGGACCCTTTAGAAGAAAATTATTTCATTCATTGTGTTCTTATTCTTTTCCTCGATATATTTATGATTTATTCCCTCCTTTTCGAAAAGTAAATCATTTTCATACCACATTGATGAAATTTCATCAGTGTTTTCTTGCATAATTTTTTATGAAGAGATTTTTCTTCATTCATTCACCATCTACTTAATCTAGAAAGTTGTGAGACTCAATCCTTATCCTCTTTTGTGTACTCAGGATATAATTAATAGTTACGCTGTTAATATTGTTTCACATTTGTTGGTTTTGTATAGTAAATATATTTCTTAGTCTATCTCAATTTATTAATGGTTTATCAATGAGGTAATCAACAAATTGTTCATGATTCCCAAGGTAAATTAATTTCATTATAGTTTCAAATATCATTAAAAAAGGGTTAACATGGATGATGTAAATTTAACTTCTTAGGGGAATTCTCATAATCTGATATATAAACAGTATTGATCCATTAGATATTTTACCTTTCAACATCATAAAATTATCCCATAAATTTTTTAGTTCAACCTATATCAATATTATTTAAAAATCATATTTTATGTTGTTTTATAATATACATATCAACTTATTCCATTTATGTTACTTTAAAATCATTCCATTATATACGTTTATTGATCTAATTCCATTAAGAAAGTTATTTCCCTAAGGAGTATATGTCCAAGTGTGTAGTTAGTCCTCTTTTCATGCACTAGGTCATGGTTGTTTTAAATCAAAACATACCATTTGGGGGGTCACTACCACAATGTGAAACTATAATAGTACCTGCATACACATTCTAGTATCCATATAGTTATGTAATTGTTTGGAAAACCACACAATTTCTATAGAACCCAGAAAATCTAAAGTAAGAACCTTTTATTTGATATCATATATGACATGTGACACCAAGAGTTTATGGTAATAAAATTTATGTCTAATTTATAATATATTTGATATTTTAAATAGATTTTATATATTTCAATCCATGAAACACCGAGTTAGTGTGTGTTATATGAAAAATATGACTTCTTCGATGGATTGTGTTACATTTAAGACATCATTTTATTGGACAAAAATATATAATTAAAATATAATGAGATATAAAAAATCCATAAAATAGTAGATATGAATACTAATAACAAACTTATTAAAATTATGGTTTATACAAATATGGAATTAATTAATTTCTTACCAATTAATTGTAAATTAATATAAGAAGCAATTGAATATAAGATGAATATTTTATAGAAAACTATTTTTATCCTACAAAATATGTTTTATGAGGATAGCTAAAATTAATTAAAATTAGTGAGTGATATTAATTTAATATATATATTATATAATCAATAAACATATTTTTTATATTCATTCATTATTTTTAATATGAATATGTTAAGATCAAACCCTATTTTACATATAAAAAATCTATACTTTTATAATTGAAATTTTTACACCTCTTAATGGATATCCCATTTAAATTTTCATTTAGATGCTTTTATTTATTTAATATATCAAAATAAACTTAATATTTTAATGAAAAAAATAATAATTAGGTTATGGTGAATTTTTGATATTTTTCTAAAACATTTCATTTTCTTAATGATTAGTTATTAATACATTTTTTTAGTTCAGAACTATTATTCATATAATTTATTTGTAATGATAAAGTATACATTAAATTAGCTTTAATGTTTAATAAAATAATATTTTTATCAATAAATAAATTTTTTTTCAATGGATTCAATTTCCCATTGAAATTCATTTTAAAATGATAGCCGACTTTTAGACGTTTTTACTTTAAAAACCCACATTGTTGTCCCGCCTATGGAATTAAATTTAAAAAAATTTATGCCCCTTATTTGATGTAAATGTTGAAAAAGTTATTCCATATTTAGAATCAGTATAATCAATAATTTATAATATGACCATCTTTTTTTGTCAAAAAATATTACTAAAATTAAATCAAAATTATCAAAATTATTAAAGAAATCCTATGTTTAATAAAAGACTAAACCTTTTACATATACCCCAAGTGACATAGAAATTTTTACAACACCAATTTAATGGAAATAATTCTACCATGAGTAATCCATTCTTTTGTTTGGAGGGATTTTATGACTATTTTTATGTAAAAATGGGTGTACACCAAACTTCATTTCAAACATACCAAGTGAGTCCTTTTCCTCCCTTATAAAAGGCCACCGCCTCTACCTATTACTCACACCTGACAATCCATTTAGGTTTGGCCATTATCATCTAAAATAACTTCCCAAAATCTCTCCTCTATACCTTTATTCTCTCATTTGGGTAGAAACGATCCAAAAATACATTTGGTACAAAACAAAATAAGTTACCTTATTAAGAGGTAATGACTTCTCTCATGCTCTCTTATTTCATTTCCATTATCTACCCCATCAATTATCATTATTACATGGATATATAAAAACAAAATTATACTAATTATACTATTATTAATTTATTTAAAGGTTTCTACTTGAACTTACACCCAGCTCCATCCAATGGGTAACAAACATATTGTTTCTATATACAGTTTCTCATGAAACGATGATTGTTCATTTTTCCTTTACCACTTAGGATGGTGGCCATTATGATATAAAATCTATTTATATATGATATTTATGATAATTTTATTTCTTTATAACTTTTTAATATTTTTATTACACATAAATTTAATACTTTCCATGTTATGTTAATATGATAACTTCATTTGAGGAATTTCTCACTACTACACCCTCAAATGGATGTGATTCATTCACACTATAAATGTAACATATAATTATTGTCATTAATTAATAAAATGTAAAATAAAAAAACTATATATGAAATTCATTAAATAATTACCTTTATGTAAATATACTATATATAAATATATATCATTTTTATTACCCATTCGCACACTTAAAAAATGATAACGTCATTTGTGGACGTGTGGAGTACCACGTATTCAAGACTATGTCATTCGTTTAAAATAACAATAATTATATATATAATTATATATAATTAAATAAAACATTGTTTATGACATAATTATAATTCTAGAAATATATGGTTCTATTTACCTTATTTCCATAATGAACATTGAAAAATGGGAATTTTACTCATGTGTATGTATGGAATACCATCACCACGATCATAACGTTGATTCTTTTTTCATAACAATATTTAGTGATTTATTTTAAAAGTATAATTTTGGTATATATTAGAATTATTTCATTATTATTATTCTTTATATGTTATATATTGACCCCTTTGACCATAGTTTACCTACTAATGTCATTTTTGACACATAAACTAAATTTGTTCAAAACAAATGACTTAAACATAATTGTTTAAGTACTTTTATACAAAATAGTAATATAGGAAATAAAATTAATGGTAACCATGAAAAATTATCTCTGAATGTTTAAAATTAACATAATTTTATTATTCATTATGTTAATGGATGTTCACATATAAGAACATGTTATGGTATTCTCATATCACTTTTTACAACTGTGACATAAATGTCATGTTCATCATTTAAATATTTTGTGTGGCCTTTCTACTAACCATTTTTATATATTATATCACGAATTCCATTATCTTCATGGTATTTAAGACTTTCATCTAACATTATTCTATCATGAAGTTTATGATATAAAATATTTCAAACCGGTACGAGATATATTGTAATGATTAATTATTATTTTCCCCAATAATAACATTAATGATATTTTAATGTTAATTAAATTAATGGAAATTATATTTAAATTGTTCAATAAGCCCTTTCATTTTCCTCTCCTCTAGTAATTGATTTCCTTTTTCAAGTATTATGACAATATTTTTTATTTATTGGTTCTTGAAATGTTTTAAAAATGATTTTAATAAAACCCAATATCATTCCCATCTTTAGTTAGAGAACCTATTTTCCACTAAATAACATGTTTTACTATAATGTTTTTAGAATTATTTTTAATATTATTTGCTCAATAAATTTTTAGCCTTTTTGTTTTTTACCATTTTATGAAAGGAATATTCTTATCGGTTTCTGAATAAATAAATTATCTAACCTTTAATCATGAAAAAGGAATGTTTTTTACCTTGTGTAGATTGTATGAACTTAATATCCATAACATCATTAATTATTACATTGAATGTTTATTAGAGTACTTTTTTAATGAAAATATTTTCAAAATTTATTTTAAATGAAAAGGTTTTGCAAAAGTTTTTTCAAAACAAATGGATATTTTCTTCAATAGTTTTTTTAAGAGTTATTTTTATATTATTTCTATTTATCAACAACAATAATATTGTGTTTTACTCTACTTGGGTAATATTGTATTTATACCATACCTAATCATCCTCAATGTGATTTATTATTAATTTTTGAAGGAATAGTATTCAAATTCTCTTCCATGATTCCTTTTTTCCCCTTGAAATATTCAATTTCCAATGATCGTTTAACATTGAATTTTCCCTATTTTGCCATATCATTTATTAGGTATAAGTTCATTTCATAATAATATATCATTATTATTTGTTTTTTAGTTTTATTTTATTCAATTATTTCTATAAATATTATTAAATCTATATCTATTACTCCATATGAATATTTGGTAAGGCACATTGTTAAATTGATTATTTGATATATGAAGAATTTTTTAGACTGGTAAGACATGGTTGGGGCCCAGTTATAAATAGCCCCTGGATTGATTCGTAGTATCATGGGTTGAGTCATTTGGCTTGCAGCCTTAGATGTATTTTTACCCAATATTTGTTTTAATTATTTTACTAAAGGTATTGATGGTAAAGGTACAAAATACCTAGGTATCTTGGAGTCCAATAATCAATAATTTCCCTCAAATTAGTTTTATTTATTATTAATGGGTGAAATTTTGAGTCAATATATCTATGGAGAAATTTAATTTTAAATTATTTATATGGAATGGGTTTCAGTTTATTACCTTTCCATATTTATGTTTCCTTATCTAGTTATTTGGATGGAATGTGTTTCTAGTTATTACCTTGAAATATTTTTTATGCACCTACCTCTCATTTTATTTATTACATGGAAGGTGTGTTCTATTATTTAGCATTCCATATTGACTATACTCATAGATTCTATATATCATCCACTATATTTTTCTCTTATATATAATTTTATCTCACCCTTATTATGTTTCATTCCCTATAATTCCAAAAAAACATACTATTAATGATATGCAAGGATTCACAAGACGGATTAAAGTTACCCATGATATCATTTATTTTGTTAAAAGGAAACAAATATGTTGTATCTAGTGTATTATTTTCTCATGTATATATGTTGTTTACCAAGACTACTAAAATATAATTCCTTCAAAATTTGATTTTTTGTAATCATTCTAATGTTATAGCAGAAACTGGCTCTTGGCTATCTGGGGTCGGGTTTCTACAATTTCTATGTTTCCAAAATTTTATGATTTTCTTATAAAACTAGTATTATCCCCCTAGACTTCCCCATATTGTTTTTAATGATTTTGTACCATCCAGATATCCAAAATAAATTACCATCCTCTAATGCATATAATAGAAACTAAATACAAAAATACATATAATTTCATAATTTGTAACAAAAGTGTCCAATAATAAAAGACCAGGATCTTGAAATCTCATGACATTGGAAGATTTGACATAAAAGTAAAAAATCATAAACAAAAAATCCATATTTATTTAAAAATCAACATATTTCACCTAACTCTTATCAATAATCTAAAACTACATGGGATATCCTAAGAAAAACACATAAATAAAATGGTGAGTTAGAATGATCGGTAAGGGAATAAACATGGAAATAAATAATAACATGATCGTTAAGAGGAATAAAATTATATCTTAAATAGGATGATCATTTTAATTGAGATATGTAATAGGGAAATGATTAATTAGTACCATTAACAAGTGGAAACAACATAAAACATGATATCACATACATAAGTTAATTTTCATTCCCAAGACCATCATCATAAAGTTGACAAGTCCCATGGTGCATTAGGTTCACTCCCAAAATCTGTTGCATATAATCTCTTGAGATATATATTATCACCCAATGCATTGGAGGGTCATATAATTTCTATCCCACCCATATCATAATATTGTGATATTAGGATAACTGCATGTGGACCATACATAGTGCAAAAATCCAATAGTGGATTTGGTTCACTACATAATCCCATACATAATATCTCATTTGACATAACTATTTACATAATGAGTTTTAGGGTTATATAATTATAGTCCCACCCATCACATAAACTAATATTACACAATTTTGTGTCACATTAGTAAAATAAACCATACATAAATCATAACCAGGAATAAACACATGACAAGGAAGTGTGTTTCATAATTTGGAATCGTAGCATTAAAAAATGATAAATGATAAGGATTCCCTAGATAATAAGGAATTAAATAAATTTTATTTTCATATTTTAAAATTAAACATATGCTCTATCCTTGATTTCCATTAAGGATATTTCATGATAAGTTACTTTGATAAGAAAGAATAAAAATATACCACTTTGTTAAAGATTTTATTAACTAAGTGAAGGTTCTTATTAAATAAATAAAAAACTTATAAATTTCCATGAAAACATAATTAAACTAATTGGGTTACAAATAATAAAATACGAATTATATAATCTTTTAATGGTTCAAAACATTTAATGGGGGTGATTCTAGATTAGATACAATAAACAATAAAGTTCCCTTTAATCATGTTTAAAATAATGTGAGAATTTAAAAGGGAACTAATAACATGTATGACCCCAGAATTGATAAGTATGTTTAAATAGGTATCTATTTAAGGACATAAAAAAAGAAAATATTTTTATGATAATAATATTTTATATAATAAGAGAAAAATAACTAGATATATTACTCAAAAGTTGTGAGGGTGGTATAGAAGATCCCTTACCTCATATCCAAAAGATCATTAAACATGAAATTAACTTCAAAAATAATCAAATTGATTTTTTACAAATATTTTGTAAGAACCTTATCCATATATATTGCAGTTCATGTAGATTATTTTTCATCATATTTCACAAATTTATGGTGTCATTTCTATATATGTCTGTTACGTGAAGTTATTTGGTCAATATCAAAAACATTCATGGTATGTTGAATATGGTAAAACTGTTTTCAAATATCTTCTTAATCTCCAGAACTGTATCTTATTATTTCATCCATTATTATATTATGAAATAATTTATTCAGGTAAATTAGTATTCTATGTTTGTAATAAAATTTTAAAAGGCACTTTGATATTTCAATTTTAGATATAAAATATATTATAATAATTTATTGTTAATATCACTTAAGGAATGTATAATGTTTTAATTGAACTAATATTATGGTATATTATATATACCTTTTATACTTTAAAAATAGTTTTTATTCCACCAATGTTACTCGGTGTGGTAATTGAAAGAGAAAAATCATTATATGAAGGTGACAGTCTATACAAATACACATAAGATGCCTCATTCTTTTCAGAAAATGATAAAAGTGGAAAATAAAATATATAATCATTTAAGAAACATTAAAATGTTATAATTATAATATTATCTTTGTAAATAACCTTTATCAACCATCCATGAATGGCAGTGATCGAGGATTGAACAAGTCGTTGATGAAGGAATTAGTCGGCACACATGCATGATTTCACATTCATATTTCTCAATGATTTTATTATAAGTTATAAAATGGATGTTCCATTATTATTACAGTGTGAAAAAATAATATTAATAATAATTTTATCTTTATCCCATATATTGAAGAGCTTTGAAATGGTACAAGTATCAAATAATTGAGAATGTGTAGTGAAAATTATTATGCCTTTTTTTGGATGTTCTCCTTTGGGCACCACGTTAAGGCACCATGGTTTTTATTATGGAAAGGTAAAAGAATACTTGATATTGGTATATTTTTTATGAGATACAATGGTATATTTTAGATAATGACTAAAGTAATTTGGATGTGTGAAGTGATGTTGGGGTGGTGGTTCCTTTTATAAATAAATAGAATGTAATTTTGGAACTTGAAACTCTAATATAAATAGATCCCATATTTAAAATGGCATTTTTTCCCATCTAGATTATAATATATTTTGTAAATGTTTAATAACGATCAAGTATTTAACAAACTTTTTAAAACGTTTTTTTTAAATAGGTCATTTTGATCTTAGAATTTTTTAAATTTACCTTTTTCTGTTTTAAAGAGGTATTTAATTTTTATTTAGGTAACTAATTTATATAGCCTAAAAATAAAATTATAATTTTTAAATAGTTTGAACCTAAAAATTCATAATATTCTATATATTTATGAAATAAAATTTCTATATTTAGTGGAATTTTTTTACTCATTGTCACATGTAACAAGAAAAAACTTATTTTTATAAAGAAGGTACTTTTAAGAATTAATTTTATGCTTAGGTAAAAGTTATAAATTTTCAAGAAAATATTATCATTAAAATGAATATTACTATTCATATAATAATTATTTAACAAGAAAATTAGTCAAAAAATAAATTCAATTATGTGAATATTTTATCATGAGAAACAGATTTGAAACATATTTCATTAAAACATAACCTTAATTTTTAAAAAATGTTAGAAATGTTTTTTATACTTCAAAATAATATTTTAAAATAATTTATTAAACTTATAAATCATATTTATTTAGTAATAAATCTTTCAATAACATTCATTTAACTATTAATATTTATTTCAAAAAAATTCCAATATTAATAAAATTCGGTTTTATCACTATTCAACTATAAATTAATTTTTTCCAAAAATTCAAACAAATGTACATAATGGTAAAAATGTGATTTGAAATCCATAAATGATATTGAATTCTTCTAAATAAAATTATAACATCTTTAAATTAATGTTTCAAATAAAAAGTTATATTATAGAGAAAACTATTTTTATAGAAAAATGACTCTTTCTATATTAACTGTTATTTTCCTTATAAATTAATAATTATTCTAGTGTTGAATTATTATTTATAAAATATATTATTATTAGTATAATCCAATCATATTAAAAAAAATATTTGAGATAAAACACCAAAATTGGGAATATTCATTTTTAAGCATAAAGTGGGTTGAGCTAAATGACCTTTTGAAAAGCATAAAAATTCATTATACATCAATATAAATAAATATTTATTTACTTGTTGATGAAATCATGTTTTTCTTAAAGAACCCATTATGATCACTTCATAAGATCAAAGATTCGTATATTCTTTTATTGCAGTTATGGGTGGAAGTTCAGCAGGCATGGATCTTATGGAGATCTCCATGAGACTGAACTTCTCCCGCATATAGTTTCACAAAAACCATAAACTATTCAGTTTGGCTTGGGTGGGGTCTAGGGGTGACCTTATGAAAGATTCCAGACTTCTGAGCAGAAAAAATGGGCTTCAAAAGTAAAGCATCCACTTCCATATTCCATTCATCTAACATTTCTTATGGAATTTAGAATATTGTTAATATAATTTATACAAGCTGAAATTGTAGTTATTTTTTAATTGCCATATTTAATATTCAAAAAACTAATTTTCTTTAAATTTTAGTTTTTTATACTATATTAAACCCTATATTTTTTATATAATTTATTTATGAATAAAATATAGTAAAATTTTAGATTATTACAGTAAAATACATTGTATTTTTCATCAAAATATAACATGAGTTAGAAATAATTGAAATTTAAATAACGAGATTCTATACAAATAATGTAATTAAAAATGATGAATAATGATTATAAAGATTTAATTTATTCTCTTTAGAAGTAAAACCCTCCTCTTCTATAAATATTTTCTAGACATTATTTAGAAGAATCTTCAATTCGGTGACATGTGTCACAAAAAGACCACTACCCATTACCTTATTATCTATAACATCTCCCTTTATTCCCACCCAATTATTTTTTAGAAGTAATAGACTAATTGAAATCACTGCTATAGTATACTGACCTGTATCATTAAAAAAGTATATAAGATCACCAATTAACCTAAAATACACCTACCAAAACACTAAAGTTGTCTAAAAAATGGAGGGTCTATAAAGTTTTAGTAGGGAGACTACACACTATGAAGAAAAATAAAAATTATAACATATAAACTATAAATACAAGAAGAAAAATAACAGAATCAGTTATCATGGAATACTAAATGATTCAACAGTTTCTACATGGTCAAGTATGTTTTATAAAAAAATAGGATATTCGTCCGATCAATCAAATTTACACATACAAAAAAAATAAACTATATACCTAATATTGAGTAACCACTCATCAGATCTATAAAACCCCAACATTCAGTATGTTTTCTACATGTACCACTATCCCCAATATTCTCCTGACGTTGAGAAGTTAACTATACTGATACAATAAACAATATAAACTACATGTTTCTTGAGTGGGGGGGGATCTATGTAAGGTGGTCATATAAACTATGTAGGGGTTATCTAGTTAATACATATATGTATCTATGTGTATGAAAATCATAATAAATAAGAATGTAATAAAATTTATATCTTGTTTTTTAACATGCCCAACTATCCATGTGTTATCCTATACTTTTTTTACTGGTATCAGACTGGAATGAAGTATACATGGTCTGTAATAGTATAATACTCCTTATACTTACAACCCATTACATATCCCTTGGGTTATTCACCATTATAACCAATGTGACCATCACAGGACCACTATGGAACCCTATTGAAACGTTTACAAATCAACCCAAAATTTGTTCCAAACATACCTCTGAACTTTGGGAGAAACACATCCCCATCTGGTTATATCAAACACCACCAATAATGGATTCTTATGGTGTAGCAGTCATCAATGGTGATGGTCGACACCTTGGCTACATAGGTTACCACACACAATGAGTTGACAAAACCACGTCACGGGCCTTTTACAAAATACAGATGACCCCATCGGCCTCATCCCTTATTATGAGTGACAATCACCACATCATTGTCAAACCTCCATCGACATGATTCCCATTTATTAACATAAACAGCTTTCACATGGATATAGACATCATGCATTCCTTAAAACCACATCAACCACAATATCCCATTAATTTGTTTATTGTAGAATTTAATATCAGGCCCATCAAACACACAAATTACACTAAATATCTAACTAAGACATACCACCATAACCCTTAAATTTCCACAAGATACTACACCCAATTATATCTTATAAACAATGAAATATTAATTTTCTTCTATTCCTGATCACTCAAATAACCTTACACATTCCAATTCGTTACACAATATAAAGATACAAGTATAAAAATAAAAATATACAGGCCCCTTTTTTATATAGTTTTCTGTATTCTACTCATTGTATAAATTATTCTGACCTTATTTTAATCATTATAAATTTTATAATCTAAAAACATAACTAATTTAAGTCATAAATCACATTAAAAAGATAATTTTTTTAAAAAAAAATAATTATGCCATTAGGGTGGGAATCTTTACCCATTGCTACACCCTACATCAAAAAAATTTAATACCTGATTAGAATCATCAAAGAACAATAAATGAAGAAGATGTAATGACCTATAGTTTATAATTAGGTTAGAAATTGATATTTTATCTTAAATGAATCTATTTCACACTTTTTTACATAATATTTTAGTTAATTATCATTATGGGAACTGTATAATTTTTTAGATTTTTATAAACTCCCTAACACTTATGTATGGAACATTGAAATTATGTGTCTCCCTCTATTCACCCATACGTGTCAAAATTCACCAAATTCCAGAAAACATAATCCATTCAATGAAATAATAATCATAGAAAAAGTGAAAAAATTTCCTATAAAGGAATGAGTAACACCAATATATGTTGTCTTATATGTGACATAATTTCAAAAGATCTTTTAAAAAACTTCATGATTAAATTATACTTTATCATTTAAAAATTTATGCTCAAAATGTAAAACCTTTTGATAACCATTTTCATGAAAATAAACATTAAAACATATAAAGGAATCATTGAAAACATTTTTAAATCCTTTTTCCTTTGAAAACAAGTAGAGGGGATTTAAAACGTCTTAAAATTAGTTTTTCCATGAGATCTTATAAAAGAATCCTAAAAAACTTTTGAAAAATATTTTATTGAAAATATATTTAAAAAATTATTATTAAAAAATAACCTTTTAAAAATGAAATATAAGATTCAATTAAATAATAGATGGTAAATTCATACATACTAAACATTCCTTCCATGCTGTAAAAGGGTTAGAAAAGATCATTGACCAGAAAATGACAAGAAGATTCAATTTTTTAGCCCTTTTTATTTAAAAGGTAAAAAATGGTAATTTTTTTTAAAATCGTATGATAAAAGTATAATATTCTTGAAATCCATTTTAAAAAAAATATTTTTGATGGAACATAGGTTTTTGACCTAAAGAAGAGGTAACATAATATATTGTTAAAGGCATTTTTCTCATTACCTTAAGTACCAATGTGTGTAAAAATGACACTAATACGTGAAGAAATAAATAATTACTTGAGTAGAATAAAACTCATGAGTTTTCTTGAAATATGGATCTGAATATTTCATTAATGAAAATGTAATAGAAAATAATCTCGATAAATAGTGAGATTGTTTCAATAATCTATGACCACAAGGTAACATTGAATCATACTCCATGTGTAAGAAAATGAAATTACATAGAGATTTAAAATATCACAAAAAGAACTATATTAATTTTATAAAATTTAAAATGATGTTTAAACCCATAATAAAATATTATAGGTGTATAACATGGAACATATGTCAACTATGGAAAATTGAGACAAAATTAATTTACCGATTTGGTAAGATTTGATATTAAAACCCCATGCCAGAAATATCATAAAATGGTTATGTAAATACATATATATTTAATTATAATACTAATATAATACATTCATGGTAAGCATATTTACCACAAAAATTAATTTAGTATCGAATAAGGCATATATCTCACAAAAATAAAGATAGTTGAAATTCCTTTACCATGAGTTCGACTTGTCTCGTGTGTATTTATATTTATGAATAATAAAAATATGTTAATTAATTATTTTCATCAAATTCATTTTCATGTTTATTGTTACTTTTACTTTAATTATTATCATTTTTTATAAAACTACTTAAACTATTATGTTTAAATCGGGGTTTTTGACCAAATTAGTTTCATGTGTTAAAATGAAATTTTGGTTCGCTGAAAATGGTCAAAGGGGTCAATATATAAACATATATTGGATAATTATCATGAAATAATTATCTTATTTATAAACTAGTTATACTTTTAAATCTAATCAATAAATATGGTTTTGAAAAATTAATCAACAGTACAATCGTGGAGACGGTAGGTCATACGTACGCATTAGTAACATTACCATTTCTCAAGTACCATTATGTTAGAAAGTAAGTAAAATTAATATTTAAATAATGATAATAATATGATAAATATAATATTACTTAGTTTTTTATACTTATATATATATATATATATATATATATCTTTTGATGTGAAAGAAATCATATCATTTCGAGGAGGTGGTATTCCACATGTCCACGATCGACGTTGTCACTTTATAAGTGTGTGAAAGTGTAATAAAGAAAATGGTTTATATTATATTTCCATAAAGGTAATTATATCATTAATATCATATATATGTTCTGTATGTATCTTATTTATAATTAAAATATTTCTTTATATATTCTATGTATTGTGTGAATGAATCACATCACTTTGAGGGTATGGTAATCCACACTACCAGAGACGATGTTATCGTGTTTATATATAATGGAAAGAATAAATTAATGTGTTATAAAAAATAAATAATCATAAATTCATTATATAAAATTTATATTATATGTAAATATAGTATCTATCATAATTACTAACCATAAATGGTGGTAATGGAAGAATGGACAATCGTCATTTCACGAGGCGGTAGTTCACCTTACCCGAATAGTAAGTTCATCACCCATTAGATGATGGTGTGTGTAAGTGTAGGTAAAACCCTTAATATTACAATATATCAATATATTTAGGATTATTTTTTTATATAATAAAAAAATAAGGATATTTTAGGGAGTGGATAATGAAATTAAAATAATGGAGAATGAGGGAGGGTGTTACCTCTTAATTAATAAATAGTGTTGGTTTACACCAAAGGGAATCCTTGGAAGGAATTATTCCCAAATTGAGGAATCAATGATGAAGGTAGGGATATTGGGGAGCTATGTGGTAATATTATGCCCCAAATTAATGTTATTTATAGAGGTGAGGAAGTGGGAGGAGCGGAGGCTTTTATTTTGGAGGAGGAGTGGCACTCTTGTAATATTATGGAAAAAGGGAAACCCCACCCATGTGTTTTATTGAATGTGGATCAAATAACTAACACAAGATTAGAAAATTTATTATAGGATCTATATATGTCTAGAAAATGTATTTTCTTATGTTAATAGGTTATTATCACCCTCAAGGATATGTTTTAGTGCATTATTAAGAATAATTTAACCTTATTCATTGTAATTAATCTTTGTTACCATGGATGTTATTTTTTGTTAAAACAATTGAGATTATTTAAAAATTTATATTATTTTGATTCTGAATTTAGAATCCATTTTTTCAAATTCCAAGGCCACAAGTTCAAGAAAATAATTTAAATTTAATCCCACAGCTCGGATGACAAAGCTTGTTTTTAATGTAAAAATGTTCAAGAGTTTTCTATCTTTTTATAATCATATGCAATTTTTAATTGATTCTAATGAATCAAATTGGATAAATTGAAAATTATTTTATCTAATTAAACATTAAGATAAATAAAAAATATAATTTAACCTTGTAAGCACTTTTGATTAGAAATTATTTTTGAGTTAAATTTCTATATTTTTAACTATTCATTAAAAATGAAACTTCATAGAAAAAAATCACCCTAACATAATTCGTATGTTTCTATTTAAAAACATAAGTTTATTTAGACATATAAAATTTATAAAAATTCAAAAAAAATAGATTTAATTTCGTTTCTCTATCAAAAATCAGTGAAAGCAATTTAATAAAAACATAGGTTTTCATGAGTAAAATTGGATTTGTTCTTCTCTTATACTTAGAAAATCTATTGGATTAAGATAAAAAATATTTATTTGAATAATATATATATATATTTTATAAATATCACTCACTAATTGTAATTAATTTATTTTATTAGGATAAAACAACATTTTTAGTCAATAAAATAGTTTCCATTAAAAATATTCTATTTGTATTTAATTGGATATTATATTCACTATTACTAATGAATTCATTTTATTTTATTTTAAACCATAGGCATTCATAAGTTAGTCGATTATATTAATATACACTTAATTAATATCTAGTTTAAGTCTTAAAATATTAATTAAAAACATTTTAATAATATATTGTTGTTTTGTAAAACCCATTCTTGTTTGTTAAGCAATTCATCTAGGAAAGTGAGTCTTTCATATAACATAAGATAACCACAATGTTCTGTAGAAAAATCTAAACATTATGTTGTGTTTAGTGAATGATTAACTTGGCACTGCATATAATGTAAACCAACTACAATGAATTAGTATATATATATATATAATAACTATTTTAAGTGTTGCGTTAAATTTAAAATATCAAAAAGAATAAATTAATTCAAAAATAATAATTCAAAAAATATCGAAGTGATACATTCTACCCCACTTAAATTTAATTTCACCCTCAAAATTCATCTAGGTTATTAAAGTTTTAGTACGTGAAAGTTCATTTCATAATAACCCACTTTGTAAAAATGAATACTAAAACATCCTTTATAAAAAAAGAATGTATGAAATATTATAGTTACACAATGTAATAAATAACTAGGTTTCCAGATATGAGAAAATAGGTGAGAATTGAATATATATACTATGAGAATAAGCATAAATATTTTAGAGTAATTAAGGTAATCATTAAAAAAACAACATATTAATTCATCATTATTTTAACTAAATAAAATTACACATTGACAAGGATATCGCATTGGCTAGTGGTAGGCATGAAACCCTTATCATCCTTCGGTCCTGGGTTCGAGACCCATAGGCTATCTAGATATGATTATATGTCTCCTGACATATAGGATGTCCTTTTATAAAACAACACTAATATAATTTATAAAATAAAAATGATTTACATCGTTTAAATAAGGTTAGCCACTAAATATCCTTTTAAATATAGTTTTCAATATAGCCTCAATAGATAAATAATTAATCATATGTTTAACGAAAACTTTTCATAAATGGTTAACCTTATATCCCTTCCCAATGATGAAAATAAAAACCTTCAGAAATAGAGTCAAAAAAACATATTAACATTGATTCTCTATATATCACAATGTATCTCTTTATTGACACATTCCGAACATGTGAAAACGCTCATCATATATTCTCTTGAAATAAGGTAATAACCTAAATTACCAAAAATAATTTTTGAAAACATTCATGATTCATTGTGCCAATGATGACTAGATAAATTCCTTAAATAACAGATGTTTTAAACTTCATACATGACGACATAGAACACTTTTTCAACAAATCAATAATCAGATCTAGGGTAATCAGTCCCATATAATTTAACATATTCAAATCAATCATCTCTTAACCCAAGAAAAACACAATTCTCTCAAAATCATGATCACATTATGGATTACCTTATGTTAATCCAATTATCACTTTTATAAATCTTCCTCAAAATTAAAAATATACTTTTAAATCCATAATGAAAACTTATACTAAACATACTTACATATTTCATGGTTCATTTAACAAAATCAATGAATTCCAAAACAATAGTGCATCATTCATCCAACATTATTATTAAACCAATTCTCAGGCTTCATAGACTTAACCCTTAATACATCATTCCTACAATATGAAATTTTATTATTTTCTTAATGTTCCTAGACTCAAATATAATTAATATTCTTATGAATAATGTATGAAATTTTGGATCAACATCCCAAAAATTTCACATGTCATTTCTGGTCTCTTTATCTTATGAAGTATAACCAATACTCATTCTACCTTATTTATTCTCTTTATAAGATTTCCTAATGGGAAATAAATTCGCATAATTCTCATACTTTCAACGTCTGAAACATTCAATGTTAACCTTGTTCCTTCTAGTTCATTCCACTGACTTAAACCAGAAAACACATGGTGAGTAATCCATATCATAGAATAAATCCACCTAATCATGAAAAAATACTTATATGATATAAAAATAATAAAAACTAAATTTTAATCGATGAAACCTTAGGGATATCCTAGGTTATTAAAATTATTCTTCTATTAAAATCATCTATAGTGGTTAATGAAGAGTTTTTGAATTTCCAAAGGATATCCCCCAGGAGTGTCAAACCAGGTGTCCAGCAAGGCCTGTTGATTTGTACCAGATTACCTCGAGTCATGCCCCGGAAATCATTTCGAAGTTATTAACACTATTTATATATGTACGGCAGCCACATCCACTTATAGTATCCTGAAAAATATTTATATCTTAGAAACCCCTCACTCTATCCTATACCAAACTTCCATAACATCTTCCTATACATTTCCTTAACCATAAACTTATCATTATACATATACATGGATTACTCAGTAATGTATTCTCATCCTAATTTCTAAATTTTAACTAAACCTTCACTTTGATTAAAAAACTAAAAACTGAGTCTTAACCAAAATAGACATTACATCACTTTTGTGGAATACATAAAACATTTCAAAAATAGAATCCTAAAAACCGTATTAGTTTAATGCCTTTGGAAACTTGGGAACATAAAAACAGGTACATAACTAAGATAAATTATCTCCCATTAGGTTATTCGGGACTAGTACCCTTCTTAGATAAATCATAATTAATAGAAATATTCATTACTTGTGGATGGAAACATAAAATGGGGTGAGCATAGATACTCAGTAAGGGTATCCCATGGATATATGTAAGCATAAAACAGAGCACGGGGGTTTGGTAATGTGATCATAACCATAGAAAATCTCACCCTACATATCATAATCATAAACATGAATCATGTAATAAATAATGATATTTCATAAGACATGAGTCATATGAAAATAAAGGACATGATCCATGAATGCATAAAATAATAATAAGACATGGAATTATGGTAGACACATAAACATATAGAATGATTTCCATATTATCTAAGGAATCATCAACAAGTTCATCTTGGTTGTTTGGGTTCACTCCATATAACATCGTAGTAGTCATGGTTCACTCACATGTTCATCTTAGTAGTATCATTTCACTCCTCATACTATCCTGGTGGTCATGGTTTACTCCCAATACCATCTTAGTCTATCTCATGAGATATAAATATTTACCCAATTAAATAAAGGGAGATATATATCCCACCCATCTCATAATGAAATAATATATACATGTTCCAAAATATCATAAACAGTCATATCTTAACAACTAAAATGAAATGGGTGTCATAAACATGTAATCAATTCCTAACATGTTAAAAAGATACACGTTTCATAACAATTTCATTAATGCATAGCCCATGAAAAGAATAAAATTTCCAAATCATATAACCCAATAATGATAAAAATATTTCAAAAATATCATTCCATTAACATAAACCATTCATAGAAATAATATTAAGGGAATCATTGAATAAAAATACAAGAATGGAATGAGTAACACCAACAGATGTAATCATAGATGAAAAATAATTTTGAAATATCTTTTAGAAACATTTCTTGCCAAAATTATAATTTATCCATTGAAAATTTCTTCTTATAGTGTAAAAAAATTTAACAAAATTCATGAAAATAAAATTCAAAATAATAAAGGAATCATTGAAAATATTTGGAAATCATTTTTCTTTGAAATCTTATAGATGGGCTTGAAATCATTTGGAAACACATTTTTTCGTGAGAATATATAAAATAATTTTGAAATACATTTTAAAACCATTTATTTGAAAATAGGTTTTATAAATATTTTATAAAAAATTATCCTTTCAAACATTAAATTGATGTTTCAATGAAATGATTGCAGGTAAATCTGTACATACCGAACATTCTTTTTTCACCGTAAAAAGGTAATAAAAGCTCCATGATAGGAAAATGACCAGATGATTTCTTTTTAAATGGTTTTTTAAGTTAATAAGGGTAAATATTACTTTTAAATATAGTTGTATAATTTTAGAATATTATCTAAAAACTATTTATAAAACATGGGTTTTAAGAAATATATATTTCCAAATGAAGATTCAGATGAGGTTATATTTTCATGAAAACAATTTTTTAATTACCTCAATTACCAAAGAGTGGAAAAATTGTTTTAATACATCAATTCATCTAGACTAACTATAAGAGAAGATAATTCATAAGTTTTCTTCAAATATGGATAATAAGATTTTTATTAATGAAAACATGATCATAATCAATCTCAATAAATGGTGAGATTGTTTCAATAAACTCTTACCACATGGTAACTTTGAATCATAATCCCCATGTAGAAAATTTAACTTAAATAGATATTTAAAAATAATGAAAATTAATATATTCATCTTATAAAATTTCAAACTAATTTTATACACCTCATATTAAAATATAGGAGTATAATATGGCATTTGTCTCAAAGAATGAAAATTAAGACAAAACTAATTTACCGATTTTGATTCTTTCAAACCATAAAACCTATGATATAAGGTTCATAAAATGTTTATTTAAATACCAATAAATTATTTATAAGAGTCATGGAATACATTCATTGCCATTTTATACACCACAAAAAATAATTGATTAGTGAATTAGGCATGTATCTCGTAGAAATAAAGACTGAGATGAAATTCCCATACCTTGAGTTTGAATTGTCTCCTATTTATTTTTATTCCAGAATAATAAAAATATGTTAATTAATTAATTTATTCAAAAAAATAATGTTTTTTATTACTTTTACATCAAATATTACCATTTTTATACAATTACATAAACTATAAAGTTTATGTCAGATGTTTTGAACAAATTTGGTTCATGGGTTAAAAACAACTTTTGGTTGGTTGACTATGGTCAAATGGGT
This sequence comes from Viscum album, assembly GCA_963277665.1. Classification (NCBI taxonomy): domain Eukaryota; kingdom Viridiplantae; phylum Streptophyta; class Magnoliopsida; order Santalales; family Viscaceae; genus Viscum; species Viscum album. Next base: position 1,108,463,978 of record OY728140.1, read on the forward strand.
CATTATATAAAATTCTATAGAATAATAATCATTAAATAATTATCATATTTATTAATTAATTATAATTTGACAATAATCATTAAATATGGTTATGATAAATGAATCAATGTTACAATTATGGAGATGGTAGGTCATATGTATGCATGAGTGACATTGCCATTTCTCAATGATCATTATGGAAAGGAGGTAAGTAAAAAATAATCATTCTATAATGATAATAATATTATAAATAACATATTATTTAATAATTTATACATTTTTATATTATTATTTCAATTTCAATGGAATCACATCGTGTCGAGGAGTTGGTAGTCCACATGTCCATAAAAATCATTATCACTTTATAAGTGTGTCAAAGGGTAATAAAGAAAATTATTTTTATTTTATTTATAGAAAGGTAATTATTAATTTAATATCATGTAGAATTTTTTATGTCACATATTTATAAAAAATATCATCCTTAATACATTTCATATATCGTGTGAATGAAACACAATACATTGAGGGTGTGGTAGTCCACACTTCCACAAATTATGTTATCTTGTATACACATAATATAAATAATAAATGGATGTGTTATAAAATAAATAAGAAATTGTAAATATATTATATATATCATATATATCATATATATCATATATAAAGAGTGATTCCATCATAATTCCCAACCTTGAATGGTGGGAAAGGAATAATGAACAATATTTATTTCGTGAGGCGGTAGTTCATCAGAAACGAATGGTATGTTTATTATAAATTAGATTAAGGTGTGTGTCAGTGTAGATAGAAAACATAATATAAAAATATATAAGTATACATAAAATATTTTTATTTATATAATTAATAAATAAGGATATTTTAGTAATTGGATATGGAAAATAAATGATTCAATTTGGATGATGGTGTTACCTCTTACTCCGGTAACTTCCTTTCATTTTGCATCAAAGTGCTTACTTAAAAGGATTTATTGTTAAATAGAGGCTTCAAGGAGGACGTTAAAGTTTATGGGGAGCTATTGGGGTATATATTGGGTGAACATAATGGTCTTTAGAGGTGTGAGGAAGTGGTAAAAAAGGATGGCCTTTTTTATGGAGGAGTGGCACTTTTGTAGTATTTTGGATAAAGGGAAACCCCACCCACATTTCTTTTATTTGAAGTCGTTAAAATATTGAAAAAACGAGATAAATGGGAGCATTTGATATAAATATAGAAAATAAAAGAATTTTTTAAAGTGTTATAGGTTTTTTGGGCCTTATGTTTATGGTTCAGTCCCTTATAATGATTAATTTAAACTTAATCATTGTAATTATTTTAAAATATTTTCACAATTATTTTTGTTCAAAAACTATGCTAAACATTTTTTAAATTGGGAATTTATGAATATTCTAAATACAAAATCCATTTTTCAAAATTCCAAACACATAATTGGTATGAATTTATTTAAATTTAAACCCACAGAGAAGATAACAAAGTGTGTTTTTTATGTAAAAATGTTCAAAAGTTTGCTAGTTTTTTATAACCAATTTCAATATTAAATTGACTAAAATTACCAAAAGTGGAAAAATTATAAACATTTGATCTAATAAATCATCAAAATCAATTAAAAAATAATTTAACCTTATAAACAGTTTTGATGAAAAATAAGTTTGGAGTTAAACATCAGTATTTTTCACTATTCTTTAGAAATGATACTTTGCTGAAAAATACCAAAAATTCACCCTAACCAAATTTTTATGTTTATATTTACAAAAGTATGTTTATTTTGACTTATTAAATATATTTATGTTCCAAAATTTATAATTAATGTAGGTTCTCAATCAAAAAGTAGTAAATTTACTTTAATAAAATATAGGTTTGTATGTTTAAAATTATGTTTGTTCTTATCTTATGCTTATCGAATCTATTGGATTAAAATAAATAATATTCGACTGAATAATATATATATATATATATATATAACATTACTATCACTTACTAATTATAAAGAAATAAATTTATTAAGTTAAAACAACATTTTGAATCAGAAAAATAGTTTTCTATAAAAATATTCCCTTTATATTCAATTGGTTCTTACATTCATAGTAAAGAATGAAATAATTTAATATTTTTTTAAAACATAGGATTTCATAATATAGTTAATACTATTAAAATCCACTAACTTAATGTCTAGTTTATGTATTACTATATTAAATAATATTATTCTGATATTATATTGTTTTTTGGTAAAACTTGTTCTTGAGTACTATGCAAGACATTGAGGAAAGTCAGTACTACATATAACATAAGCAAGCCACATTTTTACTTATAGATAATGATAACCTTTATTTTTATTTTAGTTCATGATTAACTTGACATTGGTTATAATGAAAAATACATAGTTATTTAATATATATAAAATAATTATTTTCAATGTTGTTTCAAATAAAAAATATCAAAAAAAATAAATTAATTCTATTTTTTTAGAAAATACAGAGTTTTTATACTCATTATATGATATAGATCATGGAATTTTGAATAATATTATTATATAAAATTAAGGGACTGAAATTTAAAACATCTAATGGAAAACACTAATAAGATGATGTTCAATTCATTTTAAATGAAATGTCACCTGAATGGACCGAAGGCCTTATTTTTTATTGATTTTGATAACCCCCCTTTCAAGGGATGACATGTTACCCTTAAAAGGACCATTGTGATAGATATTACATGACTTTTAGGTCTTATAAAATTAACATAAAATACGTGGAGCTCCTCCTCCTATCTTCTTCATTGTGATACCAGCTCTCGACCTTCGCATGACTGTTCGGCTTGGCTTCTTATGCAAGCACATGCTAGTCTTGATAGCAATTACAAACCCTCTATTTCTGAAAAATATACTTAGATTATTCTCTAGTGAATGGGCCTGATCTAAATCCCAATCTAGAGTCTGCTTCTTGTAGAGTCTGTCTGATCATTTAAGCACAATTTCAGGTGTCCTAAAGGTTGTATGGTATCCCGAAGGCCTTGATGTGGCACGAGTCCATGAGGTGTCCCGAGCCCTTGAGGTGTCCCCAAAGCCTTACTGGCCTGAAGGCCTTGGGTGGCTCAAAGGACTTAAAGGACTCAAGGCCAAAACCGGTGGCCTAAAATTCCATGTAGATGAATAGTTCTGGCTATTACAGTACCAAACATTGTCTGCTACATTACTTTTATAGTACCTCCAAAAATGTCTCTGCCTAGTTTTGAACTTGGGTCTCTTGGATTCCCTCGCAGAGTCCTCACAAATTGGGCTGAGGCTCTTGTGCCTTTAGCATGATAAATGATATATTTATAACTAAAATAAATTATACTCTCTAAAAATATAAATGACAATTATACTCTAGGAATCAAGTTCATGAATATGGTTATGATTTAAATGTTTAAATTTATTTATCATTATAATTGAGTATAATATCTAATGAGATCAGAGAATCTACACCAGTAAATAACTGATAATAAAGGAATTGATTGGGATTCTTATAATTTATGGGTTGGATATGAATGTTTTTGTTAAAGATAAAAAATTATTTAATGGATAAATTTTTTCCTTCAAAGTATATACCTCGATTGATTAGTGGGAATACAGTGATACATTATTATATAAATCATACGGTGTGGTAGAATCATGCTTTTCATATTATTATTGGGAATATACTAAATTTAAACTGAAATTCAAAAGTTTTTATCATACAAGAGGAGGATTTATGAAATACTTTCACAACAAATGAAAATTGATGAAATATCATATTATGGGAGATATTATTAATTTAAGAGGTTTAGAAATTTTAAATATGAGTGTCCTCAGCTAAAATATAAGAAAATATCTAATTTGTTTTAACATAAATGACTAAAAACATAGAATAAAATGAAATAAAGTTTATATGCGGTGATTTAGATGACTCCAATTGTGATTCTATTGAGTCAATAAGGTTTTCCTTATAAGGTTTCCATTCTTTCATTCATGGGGGAGATTGTTAGTCATTAAGGATTTCCTTATGACTTTACCGTTCCTCTTTTTTTGAAAATCACAAACCCCTTTTTCTTGAGGAAAATTTCATTTTACCCTATGTTTTACCCCTATAAGGAAAAATTTCCTTCCCCGGAGAAATTTATCCTTACCATTTTTTCATTTATTATATCATAATTTTTCTAAGTGTAAAATTCAGATTGAAACTAAAACATCAGAATAATATAAAACTTAGATATGAATCATTCTGTTTAAGACTCCAAATTCTGGATACGAACTATCATGAAGTTCAACTCTGAATTCTGGATATGAACTCTCATGAAGTCCTACTCTGAATTCTGGATAGGAACTCTCATGAAGTTCAACTCCGAATTCTGGATACGAACTCTCATGAAGTTCAACTCCGAATTCTCGTTACGAACTCTCATGAAGTTCAACTCCGAATTCTAGTTACTAACTTTCAAGAAGTTAGAATCTTATTTATGATTACAAACTTATGAAAAGTTCAACAATGAATTCTGATTATGAATTTTGGATACGAACTCATCTGAGTTCTAACTACGAATTTTGATTACGAATTCTGGTTATGAACTTATCCAAGTTCTGACTCTGAGTTGTCTGAATTCAGACTCTGAACTCTTATGAGTTATGAATCCGAATTCTCATGATATTTGACTCCGAACTTTTTATTTTTAGGTTCTGAATTCTTGTGAATCCAGACTCTAAATTTCTTTGAAATTTAGACTTTGTAATTCTACAGAATTCAGGTTCTAAATTCCTACAAAACAGAATCCGAATATCCTTGTGTTTTAGACTCTAAATTAAGTTTTTACATAGACTCCGAGGTTTTATTTGCCTTCATTTCGAATTTATGTTTGTGGTTATTCTTCTCCTCATTTTGTTATAATACGATGTCATTCTTTAAGTCATCAACTAACCATTGTTTGAGTGAATCATGTACTGGTCCCTCCAAAATTCAAGGAAAAATATGACCATTGCAGGAGGGATCCGACCATTGAATCCACACCTATAAATAAGAGCTCATTTGAAAGAGCTCGCTACTTTTTTGAGAACAACACTTACGACAGAACATTGACAATTGTGCTTACATTATTTTGAAGTGATTTCTAGAGAGAGAGTCTCTTAGAAACTCTCATGAATCATGCAGAAAGTTTTGAACTACTCTTTCAAACATTTATTCTTGCAGAATTGCGCAGTGCAGAAGTTAGATTTCCTTGAAATCATAGAATTAGGGTTGGAAAGTCAGAGGTGCCTATTTTCTTACAAATCGATGGCTTGCAGGGATAGCAATATAGATACTAATCTACGGATTTAGGGCTTACTTGGGTTTAGTTTAGGCTTACTTTCTTGAATATATAAATCAAGGGACCACTAATCTAGGGTAGTTGGATACCCTCTTCTTTGGGTTAAAAGAGTTATTACTTGTTTCTTGTGACTTGTAATATTTTGTATTCCACTGTGTAATTTATTTTTTGAGGAAAGTATATCTCTAATATACCTTATCTTACTTGTACTCTAATTTTATAGGATTCTATACGCTTTAAGGTAGAATCTTAGTTGGTGAAAACTTTTGTTAAGTTTCATTTCCAGAATCACTTTTTCTGGAATCAAACAAGTTATTAGTGCTTAGATGTTGTGTGAATTTTGGTTATACAAAAATTCCTTGAGAATTTTTAAAGTATTCAATTCACCCCCCCCCCCCCCTCTTGTATTTATATCTCATTTTACACATTCGATCCTACTTTTGGTATTATATAGTATATCATACTCAGATGTAGCATTCTGACAATTGGTATCATAGGATTGGTTCAATCTAAATTAATCTCACGATTAGATTTAGAAGAGAATTAGTTTTCGGAATAGCATTTTAGGATTCACATTTTTTGGATTCATATATTCAGACTCCTATAGTTTGGATTTGGTTTTTCACAGAGATACAATATATATTTCCTTGCTTAGGATATTTTCTCTTGTTTACAAACTCATACTACTAACAAGTTTTTCTGCCAAAGATTTTCTTAAGGATGATAGGTTTAAATATTGGTTCTATTTATTATATAAATCCTATTAGAGATCCTGTTTTTGATGGAAATGATTATGAGTACTAGACAGATAGGATGAAGAATTTTGTATAAATACAGGAGTTGATAACTCTATAATATCGAATGGAGATTATAAAATTCGAGATATGGAATTGAGAATCTTTATGAACCAGGAGAAATCAGAATACTAAGAAAACTACAGAGTCAGAAATACATTGTTGTGTTCCATGACTAGGAACATCTATAGTCAAATATAGTCATGTAAAGCTACAAATAGTATCTGGAAGAAACTTGAAGTTACACATTTTGGTACATCCAATGTCATAGAGACAAGAAGAGTTATGTCGAGAGTTGAATATCATAGTTTTAATTTTCCTTATGGAGAACATGTATGCAAAGTACAACAAAAGTTTATGACTATCATAAATAGCTTACAATCTAAGGGAGAAAAATATTTGGATAATGAGGATTTTTTGATATGATCATAGATAGCTTGCCAAATTAATGGGAGTCCAAGAGGATAGATATTGATGAGAACAGGAAAGTCACTAAGACTTCTTTAGATGATTTGTTTGGAACTCTTCTTTAGCATGAAGCCAGAATGAAGAGAGATGCTAAAAATGTTAAGAAGAAGAATGGGAATGGAGGAGTTGCTTTTACAACCACTTATAAACATACTAAAGCTAAGAACCCAGAAAGTGTAAGTAGATCAATATTAAAGTAAGTGATTATTCAGTCAGAATCTAGTGATATAAAAAAGTCAAAGAATGAATTAGCTAATCCAGCTCAGAGAATGAACAAGATTATAGCTCATAAGAATCATCAGAATAAGTACAAGAAGAAATACAACAGCGATAAGAAATATGGAGAAGTTTCTTGTTATGAATGTAGAAGAATGGGTCACATCATACCTGATTGTCCCTTGTTGAAAAAGAATGAAAAGAAGGATAGGAATTCGGAACGGAACAAGAAGAAATTATATTGATAAAAGCATAAGAAATGTCTTAAATCAAATGATACTTGGAGTGCTGGCTATGGAGACTCTTCAGAAAGTGAATCTTCTAAATATGATTCATCAACACAAAAGAATATGCGATTCATTGCTACTACTTCTTTCCCAAATACATTTCTTATGGCCATGGTATGCTCAGCCGAGGCTTTAAAAAATTTATCTCTGGATAAGGATTACTATTCTGAAAATCGTACTTATAATGAAGATACTTCATCTTCAGAAAATGAAGAACCTTCATATGAAAATGTATCTAGATTTTTCATGTTACTTGAATAAAAAAATTATAAAATTTCTAATAAAATAGAGAAGGAAAATAAAAGGGAATAAATTATTAAAAAAGAGATTTCAGATATTTCTAGAGATCTTGAAGATAAAGATGAGCTTTTAGAAAAAAATTCTTAAGACCTTGAGAAAGAAAATTATGTTATGGAAGAACATTATAAAGATCTTAAGAATGATATTTTAAAAATAGAAGTTTTTTAGGAGAAATATAATTCAAAGGAAATGATTCCTGAGGATCAGAATTTAGTCATCAGACTGAAATCTGAAATATTTTCTATTAAGAAGCTTCTTGCAAACTTTACCTCTAGGAAGGAAAATTTTGACAAGATGTATTCCCAAATTAAACCTCAAGGAAATACTACTGGAGTAGGTTTTATTCACCAGAAACCTATTTTAAAAATCAATTATTTTGTTCCTTCTAAATCCCCTTTTTGTAATAAATGTCAAAGTGGTGGGAATTGGAAGAAAAATTTCTCCTTTAATAATGTTCAATCTCTTGGGTTTCATAAGGCTTATTTTTCTGAGTAAATGTGGATACCAAAAATTTTGTTGTCTAACAATTCCAGATCCAATAATTTTTGGATTCTAAAAGTCTAACTCTTTTATTTTCAGGAAAATAGAGAAGGTACCAAGAGAAATATGTGGTACATGGATAGTGGATGTTCTGGCCATATGACTGGTAACAAAAACTATTTTTAAATGATTATCAAGATGAAAGGAGGAAAAGTAACATTCGAAGATAATGATTAGGGAGAAATTCTTGGTATAGGTAAAATTGTTCTTGTTGGAAAAAAATTGATGTCAAATGTTTTATTTGTTAAGGTTCCTACGTACAACCTCATTAGAATAATTCATTTATGTGATGAAGGCTACCTTATGAATATTAGGAATGATAAGTGCTCAGTACACAATTCCACGGAAGAGTTTATTCTTTCTGCCCATAGACCAAATAATGTATACAGACTAAACATAGAAGATCTTAGAAGCCAAGATTTACCTTGCCTTAGTGCAATGGAAGATCATTCTTGGTTGTGGAATAGAAGTCTAGGACACTATAATCCTAGTTAACTTATGAAAACATTTTATGAAAGGACTAGTTAAGGATCTATCCGAGCATAGGTTTGATTTTTCAAAAGTTTCTTACCCTTATCAATATGGAAAGCAACATAAATCATTTTTTAAATCAATCTTTGACGTTTCAACTACAAATTCCTTACAGCTAGTGCATATGGATCTTTTTGGTCCTACACAAACTGGAAGCATTGGGGGAAAGTAATATGTATTTTTCTTGGTTAATGATTACATTAGATTTACGTGGGTCTATTTTCTAGCAATGAAATCTGAAGTTTTTTCTTATTTCAAATGTTTTAGAGACCAAGTTAAAAATGAGAAAAACCTTCCATTGAAAACTATTTAAAGTGATCATGGTGAAGAATTTCAAATTCTGATTTTGAAACTTTTTGTAGTAGAACAGGTATTACTCACAACTTTTCAGCACCCAGAACACCTCCAAAAAAATTGTTGTTGATTATCAAATAAAAACACATATTTTGATTAAATTTTAAGGGTATTAAATGTTCATTTTTGATCTTATAGTCCTGAGTTAGTGTTTTTTAATTTTGAACATCCATTCTCATCATTTGTGCACTTCATGCCTAATATGCACCAATTTAGGCCCAATGTTTCATATGATTTTAAAAAAATGTAAATATCCATATTTTAATTTGATATTTTTAGAAATGGATATAAAAATAAAAATGAATAATTTTCATATAGGGACCAATGGAGGATTCATAAAGGATGATGACGATATTTGGAGATGAAGGGAAACAATTCTGGAGAGGGAAGATTGGATATCATCCCACTGATGGGAATGTGGGGCTCACAATATAGGCCCAATAAAGCCCAAAATTCATGGGAGGCCAGAAGAAATATATTGAAACATATTATTCTTCTATAGAAAGTGCTAATTCTTCCTAAACTGTGGTGATTAAGGTGGCCCAAGTTGAAAATTCAATTCTGGTCCAGATTCTGCGGCCCAGAAAATAGCCCACTATTTTTATCATATCGTGCAAACTGATTATTATTTTTGGTTTAAACGTTCACTGGATGTTATAGGACATCTGTGGATTCATTTAAGTCGACTAGGGCCCACTCAAATTTGGCTTCTAGAAGGTCATTTCAGCGCGTCTTACAGGTGGATGCAAGCTGGCTGCAACTTCGGGGCAAGAAGTGGAAAAGTCTCTCTACATTAATGTTCCACCCACCATTCCCCAACACAATTAATTAAAGGCACATGGGATGTTGGGGGCTCATACAAGGATTCATTTTTTCCTATTTAAGGCAGTATTGGTGGAGTATTTAGGTATCTTGGAGCTTTTTTTATTGTAATGTCATTATGCCAAATTGCCTTTGTAGCATTTTTCCTTCCCATGTAAGTTGTTCGAATCACCTTAGTTTTTAATAAAACATCTTCTCTTCTCTTGTTCTATTATTATTCATATCACCTTGATACCATTTCTTCAAGGTGTCAACTTTTTCACACCAAACCTTGTGATTTTCTTCATACAACGGTAGAGTGATCATTATTTTTGTTGTTTTTACTTCTTCAATTCCACCCTCGTAAGTCTACTTTCTGCTTCAGTTGAGAACTTTCCATCAATGGAGGGCTATCCCTTTTATGGGTTGATCCAAAGGAGTAGAAATGGGATGGATTTAATTTTATTTCTCACTCTCTAAATGTTTTTAATTTCTTTTAATTGAGTTTCTTTCATTGAATTTTTTTTATTCTTCCTCTTCCTTATTGAATTTATTCAGCCCACTTTCATGTGATAATTATATTCTTTACCTTGGAGTGATCATGAAAATGATCCTACAAGTGTATTGGTGATTAGAATGTGTTGTGAAGGTGTTTAATAAGTAATTTATGAGGTTAGTTTGAATTCATTGCATGAATCCTTCTCGAGTTAATGAAATTAACGTCGTAAAAAAAGGAATTCATTCAATCCACCCCGAGTAATAACCTAGGATCAACTCATTTTCTCATAATTTGAATTCAAATAGATATTTTATTTCTCTTTTAAAACCATATAAAATCAACCCAATTTCTATACTTCATAGCCAAAAATCCATCTCTTTTTATTGAGTATCTAAAGGTTTTTCTTAGGACTCTAAGGATTCGACAACCCAAGCTACACTGCAAGCGACCGCTTGACCATTAAAACTTGTGTAAATTTGTGCGAAACCAAATTTTGGTGCCGTTTCTGGGGACCAAGTAATTTCCTTAGACAAAAACCTTCTTTACTCACCCCCATTCTTCTATTCTCACCCAAGATCTATTATCTTTTCCCTTTCTCGTTTTTTTTTTCTTTTGGTGCATGCCCGCCTACACCCGCGATAACTCAAACAGACTAATTAGGGTGGAAAGTCATAGGATAGGGGAGTCAAGTACACCATTGGATCCTAATCTTCCTAATACCCCTGAGTTAAATATTTAGTAAATTTCAATGGAGGGTCTTCAAAGAAACCAACTCATAAACCCGGGTGGGAACCAAAATGGAAATCCAAATGAGGTAGCCCCAAATTTGGGGAATGCAGTCGATCAAACCATTAATGAATACCTTACACCTACATGGACCAATGCACCCTCTTGCATTAGGCATACTGTCCTAAGAGATGCCCACAATGTCTTTAAACCTCATTTCCTAAACCACCTTCCAACCTTCCATGGGATAGAGTCAGAAATGTCTTACCTTCTTGTCAAGGAGTTCAAGGACATTGTTGAAACCATGTTCTCTCCACATCAAATTGAGTCATCTAAGATGATGCTCTTTCCATTCTCAATTAAGGATCGAGCAAAGAACTGGTTAAATAATCTCATACCTTCATCAATCCACACTTGGAACCAAATTCAAAGAGAATTTTACAAAAAATACTTCCCCCATCACAAAACCATTGCACTAAAAAACAGCATCCAAAACATTTTTGAAAAAGAGGGAGAGTCATTTTATGTAACAAGGGAGAGGTTCAAAGACACCCTAAATATGGTTCCACACCATGTTATTTCTATTCCTAAACAAGTAAGAATTTTATATGAAGGTTTGGGCCTGGGGAACAAATAATTCATTGACATGATGTGTAATGGGACCTTTAAAAACAAATCCCCAAATGATGCTTATGAGTATCTAGAAAGCCTTGCTGAACAAAACAAAACATGGGGAACATCAACTTATTTTGAAAAGCCTCAAAGAACTGCTGGAATGAATACACTTAGAGAAGAGGAAATCCTTAGGGTGAAACTTGCAGCACTCTCTAGGAAGGTTGAAGAGATATACCATAGGAAAATCCATGAAATCCAAACTTTGGACCCTGTTTGCACAATCTGTGACAAACATGACCATAAAACAGACAACTGCTCAATCATTCCATCCATCAAGGAAGTTATTTTAGGAGGACCACCTGCTAAAGTCAATGCCCTAAAATTTCAAATGCCCCAATACCCAAACACATTCAACCCAAGGTATAATGACCACCCAGGTTTCCGATGGAAAGATAACCAACAACCTATCCAACCACAAGGACCAAACCCCTACCCTACACAAAATTTTCAAAACCATAACCAATTACAACATCCTCTAGTCCAATACCAATAACCCATCCAAAAACCAAATTATCCCCCTGGGATAACCCAACCAACATATGACCCTTACAAATATGTCCCTCTCCCAATCCTTGAACAACTGTGCAAACAAATGGAAAGGATGAACTCAGAAGTCTCTTCCCTGAAACAATAAATTCAAACCATCAAAACTAGAAAGGCACCCATGCCCAAAAAGGCCATTCCACAACAACCATCAAGGGGAGAGACAAGTTTCACTCAAACAACTCATTAACAACTAAAGGCATTGACAGTTTTGAGAAGTGGGAAATCAATTGAGAAACCTGAAAAAATAGTTCAAAAACCACTTGATGATTCAAACTCTAATGAAAATTCAAATGAAACACATGAAAAAACTGAATAAACTAATAAAAATGTGAAAGAAACAACTCTTCAAAAAACAACCCCACAACCAGCCCCATTTCCTCAACACATGAGGGGGGAAACCAAGCCTGAATTGAGTGAAACATTGAGGGAAATATTCTCACAAGTCAAGTTGAACATTTCACTCCTCGATGCCATTCAAACCATTCCTGCATACTCAAAATACCTTAAGGACCTCTACACATTTAAATGGAAATTCTCATATAATAACCAAGTCCTTATGGTAGAAAATGTTAGCACAACAATCCAAGGAACCCTTCCTCAAAAGATGAAAGACCCAGGATGCCCTTACATAAATATTGAACTAGGAGAGAACAAAGTTTTAAAAACCTTGTGTGATCTAGGAGCCAGTGTGAACCATATTCCTTATGCTATGTGTTGTCATTTAGGGCTCGAAGAACTCCAACCCACATCTGTTACTCTTTATCTTTCTGATCGTAGTATTCGAGTTCCAAATGAGATCTTAAAAGATGTTTTGGTGAAAGTTGAAAATTTTCAGTTACCCTCCTGACTTCATTGTTCTAGAAAATCACCCAAGATTAGGTCCTAGGGAGCAAACCCCAATCATCCTTGGTCGTCCCTTTCTTGAAACATTCAACTCTGTTATCCGATTATGAAATGGGAACATGGTCATCATCTTTGGAAACATGATTCTAGACTTGAACATCTACAATGAAAACTATCAAATTGGGGATGATAAAGAGATCCATGAGGTTAATTGGATAGGTAGTGTTGATAGTGAACTCAAGGAACATCAAGGAATTACCGAAGGATGTTTAAGTCAAGAAGAGATTGATTTTCTTTGTTCACATGAGGGAAATTTGTCTCCTTGTCTTGAATATCTTTCAGATAGCTCTATTGATGATTTTTTAGAATCACCAATCAATGATACCATGGGTGAAATCAATATCATCGAGTCCATACCAATTCATGAAACTAATCTAGCTAATTTAGTGGATGAAATTTCTTTTCACAAGGAACCAATTTTGATAAGAAATCTAAACAAAGAAACCGAGTTCAATATAAAGTATCATCCTTTCTTGGAAAGGGATAACCGCTCTGATCTTGAATTTAAGGTTTTACCTTCATCACTCAAGTATGAATTCTTAGGGAACAATCAATCCTTTCCTGTTGTCATTTCTTCCCCTCTTGAATCCGATCATGAGAGGATGCTTCTAGATGTCCTTAGGAGACACAAGAAAGCCATTGGATGGACCCTATCTAATATTCCTGGGATTAACCCACTTATCGGGACTCATAGAACTGTTCTAGAATTAAATCCAAAGCCATGCCATAAACCTTAGCAGCGACTCAATCCTAATCTCATGGAAGTAGTGAGAAAATAACTTTTGAAATTGTTAAAAGCTGGTATCATCTATCCTATAGCTGAGAGTGAGTGGGTTAACCCAATCCATGTGGTTCCAAAAAAGGTTGGAATCACAGTAATAACCAATAAGGATGGAGAGATACTTCCAACAATGGTTAGTAGTGGATCTAGAGTCTATATTGACTATAGGAAGCTCAACACTTGTACCAAGAAAGACAATTTCCCATTTCCCTTTATTGATCAAGTCCTCGAGCGAGTGATGGGTCATCAATTCTACTGCTTCCTAGATAGATTCTCAGGGTATAATCAAATAAAAGCCTCCTTAGAGGATCAACGAAAAACAACCTTCACTTGTCCATTCGGCACTTTTTCCATCAAGTGTATGCCCTTTGGTTTATGTAATTCCCCTGGTACCTTCCAGTGGTGCAAGATGGGGATCTTCTCAGACATGGTGGGGGATTCTTTATAGGTCTTCATGGATGATTTCTCCATATTTGGGTATATTTTTGAGGGATGCATTCTAAATGTTGAAAAGGTTTTGTCAAGGTGTGAGGATAAGAATCTCATACTAAATTGGGAAAAATGCCATTTCATGGTAAGGGAAGGACATGTTATAGGTTATCTAGTATCTGGTAGAGGGATTGAAGTTGATAAATCTAAGGTTTACATCATTCGTCACCTTCCCTCTCCTAAAACTGTTAAGGAATTGAGGTACTTCTTAGGACATGCTGGTTTTTATAGAAGGTTCATTAGGAATTTCAGCTCTATTTCTCAACCACTTTGTGCTCTGTTGGTAATAGATGCTCCATTTTTATGGACAGAAAGTTTTCAGGAATCATTCTCTATATTCAATTCAACTCTTATATCTCCACCTATCATGAAATCTCCAAATTGGAAACTTTCTTTAGAGCTCATGTGTGATGCAAGTGAATTCGCTATAGGAGCAGTCTTAGGACAACGATGTGAGAAAACTCCATGTTTTATTGCTTATGCAAGAAAATCATAAAATGATGCACAAATAAACTACACCACCATAGAGAAATATTTTCTTGTTGTTGTCTTTGCCTTAGAGAAATTCAGGTCTTATCTCTTAGGATCACCCATCATTGTCTTCACTGACCATTCAGCCCTAAAATACCTTTTTCAAAAACAAGATTCCATGGCTAGATTGATTAGGTGGGTCCTTCTTCTTCAAGAGTTCGATTTAACCATTAAGAATAAAAAGGGGGTTGAAAATGTTGTAGTTGATCACCTCTCTAGGATGGAATTCAAAGACAACTCACACCACCTCTCTGTGTCTGATTCATTTCCCGATGAGAACCACTATTCAGTGAGTGATTTCCCTTGTTATGATGACATAGAAAACCATTTGGTGATGGGTGAGATTCCAAAATTCATGGGGCCCCAAGCTAAGAGGAAATTCCTTTCTGATGTCAAACACTATGTGTTTGATGATCCTTACCTCTTCAAGTTCTGTCCTGATCAAATCATCAGGAGATGTGTTCCCGAGTCTGAACAAGAGTCTATTCAAAAAATTTGTCATGGAGAGGAATGTGGAGGCCACTTTTCTACAAAGAAAAACACTTCAAAGGTCCTCAAATGTGGTTTCTACTGGCCGAAACTTACTATGGATTCCTTCCAATTCTTCAAAATTTGTCCTCAATGTCAGCAATTAGGATCCATTTCCAAAATGAATCAAATTCCCCTCACTCCCATTCTGGTCATTGAAATCTTTTATTGTTGGGGAATTGATTTCATGGGACCCTTTCCAAACTCTAAAAGATACCTATACATCCTCTTAGCTGTTGATTATGTCTCAAAATGGGTTAAATCCATTCCCACCAAGTCCAATGACCATCATGTTGTGATCTGATTTCTAAAAGGGCATCTATTTTATCGATTTCGAATTTCTAGGGCTATAATCAGTGATCGAGGAACCCATTTCTATAATCTGCAATTCTCTTCACTCATGTCTATGTATGGAATTTCTCATAAAGTTTTCACTGTGTACCATCCTCAAACCAATGGTCAAGATGAGTTAGAAAATAGGGAGATTAAGAAAATTCTTGAAAAAACTGTCAACCCCTCTAGGAAATATTGGTTTGAGAAACTCTTGGATGTTCTTTGGGCATATTGTATAGCATTCAAAACCATCCTAGGAATGTCACCATAGAGGTTGGTTTGTGGAAAATCATGCCATTTACCTGTTGAAATTGAGTAAAAGGCATTTTGGGAAATCAAAAAAATGAATTTCGACATTTCTTTAGCCAAAAAAAAGAGGAAATTAGATCTTAATGAACTTGAGGAACATAGGATGGAGGCTTATGAAAATTCAAAGATAAATAAATCTAGAGTTCATTCCTACCAATCTAGGAATATAAAAGTCAAAAAATTTGAACTGGGAAAACCTGTGCTCTTGTATAGTTCAAAACTTCATATACACTCGGGAAAGTTAAGGTCTAGATGGTTAGGTCCATTCATAGTGCATCATGTGTATCCCCATGGGGCAGTAGAGATTTAGGATCCCAGAATTGGTAACCTTTTTAAGGTCAATGGTCGTAGGTTAAAACCATTCATTAAATCATTCAATAAATAGGAAATATAGGTAGAGTTAACAGAGCCAATCTATGAACCAAGAAAAAATTGATACATTTAGGATCCATGTTGGGCTAAAGATGTTAAAAAAAATCGTTTCAAGGGAGGAAACACGTGGTTTTCATGTTACTAATCTTTTTGAATCATCTTTTGTTTCCTTCTTCTTCATTTTTTTATTTTAAAAAATATATAGACTATTGACCTGTTCTTATTTTATGAGTATGGATGGGTATGAAAGGGGATCACTGTATTCATTCGTGCCACGCAGTGTGATCCCTGAGTAATACCTTACCAAGAAAATATTAAGAAGATAATGTATCATCAGTTTATTTTTATTTTATGTTTTTGTAGTTATTTAAAAAATAGATTGTTGACTTGTTATTTTTTTATTAGTAAAGATGGGTATGAAAGAGGGGAACTGTATTCATCCGTGTCACATGGTATAATCCCTGAGTAATACCTTACCCAGAAATTTAAGAGAAGACAATGTATCATCAGTTTATGTTATTTTTCTGTTTTTTTAGGTTGAAAAAAATACGAAAAAAAATATTAATCTTAAAAAAAATTAATAGCATCTCATAGTTTATTGGGAAAGGCTGGTCACAACCACCCAATCCATTGGGAGAAAAACCAAAACTGAAGGGAGATATGGGAATGCATTTTCAACATCAACCACCAGGTTAATTCATTCCATAATTTACATTTTCAATGCCTTCGATGAGCTTCTATCCTACCCCATCTATGTTTCAATTCTTTAAACACTTGGGACAATGTTATACTAAGTTAGGGGGAGATGAAAATTTGTGGAAGGAAAAATGTCATTAAACTTGAACATGATAACACACATTCCAAACTCTGAAATTGGATATCAAATAATTTTGCATGCCCGGGTTCTGATTTTAATGCAAGTTTATGTTCATGTGCATAGATATTGGAAAGTACGGTTGTCCGATGTGATTTTTCACCGTAATATTTTCATCTATATAATAAAAAAACACAATGCACATCCTCTAGATTATGGGGTTTTAGTTTGAGTTCTTGGGGACCCATAATAAATAGCATAGGATTGGCGATCATTTTAATTTTAACATGACTATTCAAAAAAAATCAATTGCGTGTAGAGCAATGAATTGACCTAATGTGTGGCTTTCGGCACTTGGGGATCATGACTCCATGGTTGTCTGGCCCAGAGTTGGGCATTTTATCTCTATTTGTGGTAATTTGAATTTTTTTTGATTGAGTTAACTCGAGATGTTGCCCAAGTATGTGAGCTTCACTTGGTGCCCTAAGGTCTTTGAGCCTGGCAGTCATCGGCAAAGTCTTACTACATGGGTTAACTCAATTGAGTTCAATTTCAATTACCATGGAAAAATTGCAAAAAAATCCAAAAAATCCAAAAAATCCAAAAAAAATGAGTACTCATCTTACTATTAAAATTTGATTCCTCCTAGCGCTTCCATCTTTTCTCCCTCGATTGAAAATGAACCCCCATGTCTATTATGATGCACAACACTTCATCATGCTTAATTGAATTTGGATGAAATATGGAGATTATTTTGAACAAAGGAATAGGCTTGGGATTGAGATATTCCTATGGACATAGCTTGTTTTAAATGATATTTATGGGTTTTATAATTGTTTGGTATGATATCTTTGGAAGAGAAATGTATATTAAAATGTTTTTGGAAAAGGTCATTCAAATTTCATTTTTGTGAGATATATTTTTCTTGGAACTAGAAAAACTCTAGGTGGGGGGTATGATTATCCAATAAAAACACATATTTTGATTAACTTTTAAGGGTATTAAATGTTCATTTTTGATCTTATGGGCCTGAGTTAGTGGATTTTAATTTTAAACATCCATTCTCATCATTTGTGCACTTCATGCGTAATATGCTCAAATTTAGGCCCAATGTTTCATATGATTTTAAAGAATTTAATTATTCATATTTTAATTTGATATTTTGGGAAATGGTTATAAACATAAATATGAACATTTTTCATACAAGGATCAATGGAGGATTCCTAAAGGATGATTTCAATATTTGGCGATTAAAGGAAACAATTCTGGAGAGGGCAGATTGGATATCATCCCACTGATAGGAATGTGGGTCCCCCAATATAGGCCCAATAAAGCCCAAAATTCATGTAAGGATAGAGGACATATAGAGGAACATATAATTCATCTGGAACCATTGATAATTCTTCCTAAATTGTGGTTATTAAGGTGACCCAAGTTGAAGATTCAATTCTGGGCCAGATTCTGCGGCCTAGAAAAAGCCCACTATTTTTATCATATCTCATGAATGGAATATTATTTTGGGTTGAAAGTTCACATTCTATTAGGATACATTCGGGGATTCATTAAAGTCTTCTAGGGCCTACTCAAATTAATCCTTATAGAAGGTCCTTTTGGCACTTCTTTCAGGTGGATGCAAGCTGGCTGCAACTTCGGGGCAAGAAGTGGAAAAGTCTATCTAAATTAATGTGACACCCACCTTTCCCCAACACAATTAATTAAAGGCACATGTAATGTTGGGGTCTCGGACAAGGATTCGTTGTTTCCTATTTAAGGAAGTGGTGGTGGAGGATTTAGGCATCTTGGAGCTTTGTTTTGATTGTAATGTCATTGTGCCAAATTTTCTTTGTAGCATTTTTCCTTCGAATGTAAGTTGTTTGAATCACATTAGTTTTTAATAAAGGTTCTTCTCTTCTCTTGTTCTATTTTTATTCATATCACCTTGATACCATTGCCTCAAGGTTTGGACTTTTTCACACCAAACCTTGTGATTTTATTCACACAACGGTGGAGTGATCGTTATTTTTGTTGTTTTTACTTCTTCAATTCCACCCGTGTAAGTCTACTTTATTCTTCCATTGAGAACTTGTCATCAATGTAGGGATAGCTCTTTTATGGGTTGATACAAAGGAGTAGCAAGTGGATGGATTGAATGTTATTTTTCACTCTCTAAATTTTATTAAATTATTTTAATTGAGTTTCTTTCATTCAATGATTTTTATTATTCCTCTTCCTTATTGAATTTATTCACCCAACTTTCATGTGATAATTATATCCTTTACCTTGGAGTGCTCATGAAAATGATCTTACAAGTTTATTGGTGATTAGAATGTGTTGTGAAGGAGTTTAATCAGTAAGTGATGAGGTTAGTTTGAATTCATTTCAAGAATCCTTCTCGAGTTAATGTCGTAAAAAAATGAAATTCATTCAATCCACACCGAGCAATAACCTAGGACCAACTCATTTTCTCATAATTTGAATTCACATAAATGTTTTAGTGCCCTTCTAAAACCATCTAAAATCAACCCAATTTGGCCACTTCATAGCCAAAAATACATCTCTTTTTATTGAGTGTCTAAAGGTTCTTTTATGTCTCTGAGGATTCGACAACCCAAGCTACACAGCAAGCGACCGCTTGACCCTTAAAACTTGGGGAAATTTGGGCAAAACCAGTTGTTTAAAGAAGAAATAGAATTCTTCAAGAAATAACTACAACCATGTTGAGTGAGTATGTTTTTGCTAAACATTTTTGTCTGAATCTGTAAGTACCGCTTGTTATACTATAAATCGTGTTTTGATTAAACCTTTTCAAAATAAAACTCTTTATGAGTTAGGGAATGATAGAAAACCTAGACTTTCCTACTTTATGGTTTTTGGTTGCAAGGTATTCATTCTGAATACTAAAGATAATCTTCATAAATTCACACCAAATCTGATGAAGGAATTTTCTTAGGCTATTCCACAACTTCTAAGGCTTATAGAGTTTTCAATAAAAACACATGGACTATTGAAGAGACAGTGCATGTAAAATTTGATGAAACTGATCCTTTTGTTTTTAAACAACCCCAAACTACATCCTCGGATGTTTTTTCAAAATATAATTATCAACCTTTGATTAAAGATCCTTCTGATAAAAAAATGACCATGAAGATAGTTCTGAAACATTTACCCTAGAATATTTCCTACCCTATGTTGATGAACAGGCTTTACAAAACCCAAATCAATCGTTCCTCAAGAATCATCCCAGTGATAGTATCATTGGTGATGGGAATCAACCTATAAGGAATATAAGTTCCTTAATAAATGAAATAGAACATCGATAATTCCTTTCAAAATTAAAACCAAAAAGCACTGATGAAGCTTTATGTGATGATGATTGGATAAAATCAATTAAAGATGAACAAAATGAATTCAAAAGAAATAAAGTCTGGACCTTGGTTGAAAGACCTAAGGAAAATATTGTAATTGCACTAAAATGGATCTTCAGAAATAAGTGTGATGAAAATGGAATCATTATACGAAATAAAGATAGATTAGTTGATAAAGGCTATAATCAACAAGAGTAAATATACTATGAAGAAACCTATGCTCTAATAGTTAGACTAGAATCTATTCGTATTCTACCTGCCTTTGCAGCATTCGTTAATTTCAAACTTTTCCAAATGGATGTGAAATGTGATTTCCTTAATGGTTATGTTCAAGAGGATGTTTTTTGAACAACCTCTTATTTTTGAAGATGAAAAACATCTTGATCATATTTTTTGACTTACCAATGCTTTATATGGCCTTAAACAAGCACCTAGAGCTTGGTATGATAGACTTACAGGATTTTTGCTTCAAAATAACTATGTTAAGGTAAATGAAGATCCAACACTTTTTATAAATAATGATAAGAAAAATGTTTTGATTGTTCAAATTTATGTTGATGAAATTATATTTGGTTCAACTCAGTAATATTTAACCGATTCCTTTGCGGATCTTATGAAATCTGAGTTTGAAATGAGTATGATGGGTGAGTTAACCTTTTTCCTTGGTTTTCTAATTTCTCTAAAACCAGAAGGAATATATATATCCCAACATAAGTATATTAAAGATATTCTTAAAATGTATGGATATGACAACACTAAACGTATAAGTACTCCCATCAGTACCTCAAACACACTTTATCTTGATGAATCTGGGAAACCAGTAGATAAAACATCTTTTAGAGGTATTATAGGAAGTTTACTTTACTTGACAGCTAGTCATTCAGATGTAATGCTTTCATTATTCTTATGTGCACGATATCAATCCAATCCAAAGGAATCTCACTAAAAGGCAGTGAAAAGAATATTTTACTACTTAAAGGGAACTATAGATTTGGGAGTATTCTATACTTCTGGAAATGATTTTGTCTTAAAAAGCTTTTCAGATGCTAACTTTGGGGGATGTAAAATGGATAGAAAGTGTACATCCGGAACTTGTCATTTCATAGGAGATTCATTAGTTACTTGGTCATGCAAAAAGAAACACTCAGTAGCACTTTCCACTACTAAAGCTGAATATGTAGCTGTTGGAAGTTGTTGTGCTCAAGTGTGGTGGATGCAACACACACCCATAGAAAATGGATTGAGTTTTACAAAGACTCAAATTTTTTGTGATAATACATGTGTCATTTCCCTTAGTAAAAACCCTACACATCACCCTCGTGAAAAGCACTTAGATATCATACATCACTTTCTTAGGAATCAGACACTTAAATGAGATATTGTTCTTCAATTTATCGGAACACAAGATCAACTTATAGATATTTTCACAAAATCATTACCCTACGATAGATTTGAATACATTAAACAAAATTTAGGAATGATAACCATAAGGTAATCCTCCTTGATTAACTTCTTGATGAATTAATCTCTTTACAGTAATAAACACTTTTTCAAAGGGAGAGTACATTTGATTGTATGCATTTCATGTTTTTTGAAACGATTTTCATGTTGTTGTAATGGTGGTTTTTCAAATTTTTCGTAATAAAAATTTTCTTAATGAAAATTTTTGATTTGAAATTTATGTAATGGAAATTATCAGATTTGAAATTTTAATAACAAAAAATTTTGGATTTGAAATTTTTGTGATGGAAATTCTCAGATTTGAAATTTTCTTAATAGAAATTTTTGTATTAGAAATTTCCATAATAGAACTTTTTTGTTTTGGAAATTTTCGTAGTGGATTTTTTTATTCAAGTTTTTATTGTAATCCAATGTTCTTAAAGAATAATATTACCCAGTATGAATAATCTTCCTAGCAATATGAAATGTATGATTCTTTCTTGAGTTTTTCGTAATCACCTTTACTTGCTGTTAGTTTCTTTTGTTTTAAAATTTCTCAGATTGAAGTTTCCTTAAATCTGAATGTTTTCCTTTAAAAACCTCAAAAGATTGGATTCAACCAAATTTTTCCTTGAGGCTTTTATTTCAACCATCATATCAGATCTGAATAATTATCAGCCATTGGATTCAAATGGGAAGTTCAACTGTCACTTCATCGCCTATATAAAGGGGACCCCCGATGGTTGTCCCACATCAGTTTTCAAGCCCTCGCGTCTACACAAGGTTGTTCCAAATTTTTCAGAAGTGTTCAGTTCGAATCTATGTAGAAGTTCCCTCTCAATAAATATCTACTGTCAATCTGATTTCGAAGTGGAAAATATACAGGGAAAGGTTGGTGCATACGAACTTTTTCAATAAGTACGATTCTATTATCTCGATGAACATCAGGCTCAATGGATGGGAGACTGTAGCCATTTCAATGACACAATCTCAGGATGTAGTCTATCTATATCTTCTCATAGAATATTATGAGTCAATTTCGTTCTTTTAGGAAGATGGCATAGAAAAGTTCTCTTTCAAGAGTTATGGGAAGACTTACAAACTATCTTGCACCAAGGCTGGAAGCTTGGTGGGGCTGGTATGTTAAGGTGAAGCCGAGTTTTTCTCCTAAAAACTCCCAGAGATTCAAGGTAGTTTCATTAAGGTGAAGGCTATGGAATTCCTTGGTCTTACGGATGTGAATGCAGCAAAAATTACCAATCTATCTACCAACAATCGGATTCTACAGCTATGGGTCCAAGGGTTCATCGTATTGAGGAAGGGTGACAAGGATGCCATTAAGAAAAGTGACATGTATATATCATGGTATTTTTAGTAAACCTATAGAAGGTCAATCTCATTAGACACATTCTCATTACGATTGAGAATATAAAAATGGGAATTTGAGAGCTCAGATTATAATGTATCCTGCCTTAATTTCCAAGCTGATAGTTCGGTGTCTCGAATCCTTCTAGATTCCATGTAGTTCCAAGGCAAGGAATTGCAAAGTTATGCTGGTCAGTGATGACACCTTGAAGAGAATGAATGTTGGATTATCTAAGGAGTCAGGGGATTTATATGATCTGTTAGTGGAAGAGGCAGAAACCAATCTGAAAAATGTTGAAAAACCTGAACCATCAATGAAAGCAAGAAGGAAAAGTAATTTTAAGGAAGTCAAAGTAGAAGACAAAAATCCTATGTCTAAGGAAGTCCAATACGCACCTCCTAAACCTAAGAAGCAAAAAATCCTACCCGGATGAGGTGGTAGCAAAATAGAGGTAGGATAATAAGAGTAGAAAATCAAGGGATCCACAGTTCAGTTTGGATCCTACTGAGGCTAAGGCCTTAAATGAAAAAGATGCTGATGAGCTATAGAAGCAGGCTAAAGAGAAGAAGCTTAAGAAAAAGATTTCAGAGGCTGAAATTTTTCAATCCCATCTGAGGGATACTAAAGTTTCATCTAAACAAATTCCTATTCTGAAAACATTTTTAGCAGAAGATTTGCCTCAGACTCCGGGGAAAAAGACTCCAGAAATACCCCAAGAGAAAGAAGTTGAAAAGGAAGCTATAGAAGAAGTTCAAGAAGATGGGATTAGTGATGGTTATGATGATTTGATCAAGCATATTTAATAATATCAAGATAAGGGAACCCCATCCAAGAATTTGTCAATCTGGACATCCCAAGACGGATCCTCAAAAACTGTTACTCCGAGAGCTGATGAAAAATGTAAAGAAGACGAATTAAATAATTTTTTAGATTAAGAGAGTCATAATCATGACTTTATTCTTCATGACGATATTGAGGATGGTTCTGAAAAAAATAAATTTGATGAATATAACATTGTACAGTTGTCAGGAAGCGAGCATGAATCTCCTGATGAAGAAACCATTCTGAAAAATAGTAAGGGTAAACTGTAGAGACCCAAAGCTTGACGTACATGGACATTACATTACATTAGCGGAATACTTAGTACATAACAAAAACAGACACACAAGGAATGTAATAGTTTAGTGTCTTTGGAAACTTGGAACGTAATCCTCTAATCGTGGTAAAAGATATTCAACATCTCCCATAAAGATCTTCCCTTTTTTTCTTACCTAAAACCTTTCTTTATATCCTGGGGAGAAGAAAACATAAAAAGGGTGATATCAAATGCTCAGTAAGGGTAAGCATTCATAAAATAAAACATACCATATACATTTGAACTTAAAAACATGAACATAATGTTTAAACATCAAAAGCTTGAGAAATGACACAAAACATGGAAGTACGTAAGGCATAGATCATAAAGAAACATTAAGAATGATAAAATAGCATGGGAATAAAACATGTAATTGTGGCAACCATTAAGCACATGATATGATTTCCATAGTAGCCAAGGCATTGCAACCAAGACCATCTTAGTGGACAAAGTCCCTTTCTGAATCGAGTTCACTCCTCGTTCCAGTCCTGTATTACTGAACCGGTTTAACTTTCCATTCCAGCCATGTCTATCTCATGAGATATAAATCTTTACCCAATGCATTGGAGGGAGATATAGGTCTCACCCATCTCATAATGAAATCATTCTTACTTGTTCCACAAAATAAACATACATCTTTCATAGTAACCCAATAAATAAAATGAGTTTCATAAACATCATCCCATAATCACATAATCCATATAAAATAAATGGATATCATTTCATAATAAGAAAAGTGAAAACATGTAAATCATAGAGAATTTATACATGAAACATACACATATGAGATAATGTCATCTTAGATGGAAAAATGTTTTGATAAAACACTTGAAATGAATTCTTGAGGAAAATATCATTTCTTCTTCAAAATAAATTTCTTTTCACAAAACATCATGCTATTTTAAAAGAAAGAGATGTTGTTGAAAATAGTCATGAAATATTTTTAGGAAGAATCATGAAAATAAGTCTTTATAAAACTGTAAAAATCTGTTCGTGCCATATAAGTTAAAAAATATTCTTCTTGTACTTTTGTCGGAAAAGTTAAAAAAAGTACCTTGTAGGGTAAACAAAAGAATGATTCCTTCCATACCATGGGGTAAAAGTCAAAATCGGTATAAAAGGACTTTAAAAATACATGGATACACTTTTATAAAACATGGACATGGATGATAGCAATAACCCCAGTAAATACTTACGAATAAGTAATCTCGGATAAAAATGAGATTTGCACAATTATCCCTTACCTTAGGTCCGATTTGCTTCGTAAGTGTCTGAAACTCCTATATAATGATTTAAATAATGTCATTGACTTATTCCAGAATCATACTCACTATTATGATATCATATATGGTTCACTTATGACTTTATGTTACCCGTTCTTTTGTAAATTCCATGTTAAAGAGCATTTTGGGTAAAATCGTTTCATTTGTCATCCGTGTTTTGACTTGTAATTATTCATATGATTATTTAGATCATGATTACTTAATTCCAGAATATAAAACATGATTTATATATAATATATATTCAGAATATACATATATATATATATAATATATCAGTGAATGGAAAGAAATACACCGTTCATGGAGACGGTAGGCCGCATGTACGCATGAACGCTATTTTCGTTTCCTTACTGAGTTGAATGGAATTAAGTAGACGACATATATATATACACATAAATACAGTATAATTATTATGTCATATATTTCATGATTACTTATTATATATACTTTATAATCATTCATGAATGGTTAATGTGGAGAATGAATCTCATCACGTTGTGGAGACGGTATTCCGTACGTACGCACGAGCGATGATATCATTTTCATGATCGTGGAATTGTATTGGAGTGTATGTATACTATTTAAGAATAAATATCACATTACAATAATCATATATAGTTATTATTTACACCATTATACCCATCCATGTAAGGTGGTTGTGGAAAATATATTACACCACTGCGTGGAGACGGTATTCCGTACGTACGCACGTGCGGTGATTTCGATTTCCGTAGGATGGATAAATGGTGAAATAGGGTTGTTTCATACATATAATAACATATCCGTATATGAGTTATACTGATGTTATTACTTCAAAATGAAACAACCTAATTAGAATAAGTGGAAGAAGAAATAAAGTTGAAAGAATCGGTAACAGACATTACCTCTTCTTTGAAGCGCCTCTTTGAGATCTCCTTTTAGGGCACTAAAATTGGTCTTTGAGGAAGACCAGAACATCTAGGATGTAGCTGTAGAAGTGGAGAAGATAATTTGTCAGGGGTTGGCCGAGCTTGAAGGCTCAAAGTGGTGTGAGGAAGAGAGGGAGGAGGTTCCTTTTATAAGGGAGGAGAGGGGCACCTTTGGAATAACTAAAAATATTATTTTATTATAAAGCCAAATTTGGTTTTAAATAGCTCCAAATTGATTTATTTTGAAGCTAAGGTGAAGATGAGTCGAAATAATCTCATCCAATAGAATTTAGACAAGTTTAGGTTCCTATTTGAACCTTATCATTTAGATTTAACATTAAGATAGATAATTTTACTTTTATTGTGTCTTTTTGTGTTCTTACACTATAAGGTTAATAAACTTACGATAAGAAGCCAAACGAACACCAGGTTGTTTATTATTAATATATATAACTCTATCTAAGTCATTTGGCTGAACCTTGTATTTTTAGGAATAAAATAACAATTAATAATATAATATTTGTTTTAAAAACTATTTTATGTCAATTTTGACACTATTTAGTAATTGATTTTTGTGAAAATCATAACAGA
The DNA here is from genome assembly GCA_963277665.1 of Viscum album. Classification (NCBI taxonomy): domain Eukaryota; kingdom Viridiplantae; phylum Streptophyta; class Magnoliopsida; order Santalales; family Viscaceae; genus Viscum; species Viscum album. The sequence goes on from OY728140.1 coordinate 1,108,491,173, forward strand.
CTGATTAGTTCAAAAAAAAGTTAATTATATTAATACTAACATGTCATATTAATCTATAAAATTATTGTAATTCATAAAAAGTCTCAAATTACATTTATTTGGGTATTTATAACATCAATTATGTCAATATTTCATTAATAAGATTATTACTGCATCATCTTTGTGTCATAAATAAATTAACTTATTTAATGTCTTAAAATTACAAATAAAATACCATTATGTAAGAAATCCTTTTAGATTTCTAATTAATATTTATAGTCGAATTTATCTTATGTATACCCCTATATTAAAAATGATATACTTATTAAACTTTGATTTTGACTATTTTAACCCTTCTTTAAATAAATTAATAAAAAATGTCCTAATCTAATCCAATTGGGCCTAAATGGTCATATTTTATTCCTAAGGTTGTTTTTGGTCGAATTACACTTATCAAATAGAATTAGGACATGTGTTAGGGTAATAATAATATCATTTTTACCCTTAATTACCCTATTTACTTTTAACCGTGGTTAAAAAAAGTAAAAAGTTACTATTCAGCAAAAATTATTTTCATCTCATTGAACCACATTTTACTTACTGACATCAACCGTGTCTCTCGGATATTTGAAATTTCACTCACAGAAGCAGTAAAATTAAGTTTTATGAAAAATTCATTTTTTTAAACTACCACTTAGTGGTTTCACTATTCATCAAAAAATGAAAGTTTCCAGAAAAATACCAAAAATTAGGTCTAAGCTATATTTGATATTATGAACTCAAAAATGATGTCTATTTTAACAAATTCAAAACATATCAGTTGCATTAATTAATTTAAAAATTAATTCTCGTCGTCAAAACATATAGCGTGTTCTTAAGAGATAATAACTATAAAAATATTGACACTTGTTTATGTTTGCTTTAAATGTGAAATTACATCCAATGACCAAAATTGTATTAAATTGTAAAAATATATTCTAAATATAATTTAAAACCACTCAAATTAATAATTTATCACTATTAATTATTTCGATTAAAAAGGTTGTTTTTAATTAAAATTTAGTAATTTTCACTATTCATCAGAAAAGGAAAGTTATCCGAAAAGTACCAAAATTTCACCCTAAGCTAATTTCAATATTCCGAATCCAAAAATGAAGTCCATTTTAAAAAAAATTAAAAATTTCAAAAAGTGGTTATTACTATTCATACGGGCTAGTTTTAATAATATTTTAATAGCATATTGTTGTTTAGTGAAACTCGTTATTGCGTACTACACACGCTATCGAGGAAGGTCGCGATTGCGTGTAATGCATGTCAAGTCAAGGATTCATGTTGTTCAAGATTTTTTTGGTATATAATACAACACAAGACATTAATGAAATTAAAAATAATATTTTTCATAAAATCTTGGGGTGTTACATTCTACCCCCCTTAAAAGGAATTTCGCCCTCGAAATTAGTCGGGGTTATAAATGGTTTACTCCTCGAAAGTTTATTTAATAGAAACCCACATCGTAAAATGGAATACCAAAACCAATATTTAAAAACAAAAGTATGAAATGTAACTGTTACCTAAATAAACTAATCATTGGGTTTTCACATAGATGAAAATATGGATATGGAAGAGAAATCTAACCATCATGTTCTGATGGAGAGTGGTAGAGAACATGGCTATGGAAAAGCCAGCAATCATAAATCCATAGATTTGTGATGATTTAAGGTACCATCTGATATATTGGATATAAGGGCACTAGGACAACATTTTTGGTTTTCAAGATCATTTTCCTAAAGTTGATGAATTAAAAGAAATACTTATATGATTTTGGTACAATCTCACTATTGTTTGTTAATTGAACAATTTCCACTTCATCCCTTAATGAAATGAAGTTGAATTTTTTATTCGTGATGTGTTAGCTGATCATGTGATAGAATGATGGATCATTCCATCCGTCTCAAACAAAAGGTTATAAAAGTTATCAAAAATACATAAGTCCATCTATAGTGAGATTAATCATATATGGTTCCTAAAATGGACTTATACTTCATATATCATACTGATTTATATAATAAAACTAGTTTCTACCAAACAGGGACTTCCTGTAGGCCAGTGGTAGGCGATAAAGGCCAGTCACATTTCGGTTGTGGGTTTAATTCCCACGGCCTTGTCCGACACGATGGGCTGTCGCCAGTCCTGCAGGTTGTCCTTTTTCTAAAGCTATATTACTATAACATCCCATCAATAATATCAAAAAAAATTCTATCCTAACTTATGTCCAACATAATCCATTCGAATCTTTAGGCTTATCTAAAATACTTCGGTCCAATCTCATAGTATAAAGAAAAGGATTACTTGAAATGTCACATAAAAATCACGTGAATCCCATCATTTATCCCCCATATATCATAAGATATATCTTGTTGGTCAAATTACAAACATATGAATACCTTAATCATGTATTCTCTTGAAGAATGAATAGCCATTAATAGAACCATAGTGAAAGCAGGAATGCAGTTTAATGTTAACACTTTCCACATACCAAAATCCTCAAAATTCTATATACTCAAACAATGATATCACTTAGTCCTTATATCAATCATGAGCTCATGAATACTGTCAAATATTTAATTTTCTCCTTATCCCTTCATTATGCGCATATCATCTATATTCCAAAAATATCTGAATAACCTTTAATGGATACTGGTATCATTAATCATACACTTTCAAAACTCAAGGAAAGACAACAGTGTAACAATCCTTAGATGTCTCTTTATTCCATAGTACCATGAGATTAATTATACAACATTACACTTGATAAACATGTAATCATTCCACTACCTTCTTAAACCATTGACCGAGCTTTAACAATTCTTTCATCTCACATATCATGTGTAGTCTCTTCATCATCATCAACATAAATACTACCCATACGACCGTACTGATTCTCTTCATGAGACTTTCCCTTAGGGCATTGGTTTGCATAATTCTCGTACATTCTACATTTAAAACATTTAACCATTGTTGATGTCGTAGCAATACCATTATCCTGATCTATGGTGTTAGCTGAACCTTTTCCTTTGCACTTACTGGCTTTGTGTCCTTCTTTTCCACACCCAAAGCATCTTCCAGTTCCCTTGAAACATTCTCCTCAATGCTTCTTCCCACATGATTTACATGAGGGAAATTGAACTTTCTTTCCTCTATGATCATCATGAAACTCCATATTTCTCTTATTATCTGAGTTGGGAAACTTACCAAAGTTGATATTATTGATCATATTATGAGATTGTTGATTCGGCATAATAACGATGTTTGGACTTCCAAATCCCATTTCATTTGGTTTCTCATGAATAATATCATTCCATTGTCCGTCATATCCTCCATTATCATGAATCTTCCTGTTTCCAGCCATTTTCTAAAACCCAAAAAGAATAGTGTGAGAGGAAAAAATCATGCTAGGGAAAACAACATAGTAAAGGGGATCACCCTCAATATCTAACATCTTAGGTTAAATTCTAATATCGTTACCGTAGTTCTAGTACTATATCCTATACGTATACTTATCCTTAGGGACATCCCTAGACATACCTTAGAAATATCTCTAGGGATATCAGTAATGTTTTCGCATCCTAGTTTCCAAAGGTTGACTAAACCCTTCCTCTGATACCAACTGTAGAGACCCAAAGCTTGACGTACATGGACATTACATTACTTTAGCGGAATACTTAGTACATAACAAAAACAGACACACAAGGACCGTAATAGTTTAGTGTCTTTGGAAACATGGAACGTAATCCTCTAATCGTGGTGAAAGATCTTCAACATCTCCCATAAAGATCTTCCCTTTTTTTCTTACCTAAAACCTTTCTTTATATCCTGGGGAAAAGAAAACATAAAAAGTGTGAGCTCAAATGCTCAGTAAGGGTAAACATGGATAAAATAAAACATACCATATACATTTGAACTTAAAAACATGAACATAATGTTTAAACATCAAAAGCTTGAGAAATGACACAAAACATGGAAGTACGTAAGGCATAGAACATAAAGAAACATTAAGAATGATAAAATAGCATGGGAATAAAACATGTAATTTTGGAAACCATTAAGCACATGATATGATTTCCATAGTAGCCAAGGCAATGCTGCCAAGACCATCTTAGTGGACAAAGTCCCTTTCTGAATCGAGTTCACTCCTCGTTCCACTCCTGTATTACTGAACCGGTTTAACTTGCCATTCCAGCCATGTCTATCTCATGAGATATAAATCTTTACCCAATGAATTTGAGGGAGATATAGGTCCCACCCATCTCATTATGAAATCATTCTTACTTGTGCCACAAAATAAACATACATCTTTCATAGTAACCCAATAAATAAAATGAGTTTCATAAACATCATCCCATAATCACATAATCTATATAAAAGAAATGGATATCATTTCATAATAAGAAAAGTGAAACCATGTAAATCATAGAGACTTTATACTTGAAACATACACATATGAAATAATGTCATCTTAGATGGAAAAAGGTTTTTATAAAACACTTGAAATGAATTCTTGAGGAAAATATCCTTTCTTCTTCAAAATAAATTTCTTTTCACAAAACGTCATGCTATTTTAAAAGAAAGAGATTTTGTTGAAAATAGTCATGAAATATTTTTAGGAAGAATCATGAAAATAAGTCTTTATAAAACTGTAAAAATCTGTTCGTGCCATATAAGTTAAAAAAAACATTCTTCTTCTACTTTTGTCGGAAAAGTTAAAAAAGTACATCATTGGGTAAACAAAAGAATGATTCCTTCCATACGATGGGGTAAAAGTCAAAATATGTATAAAAGGACTTTAAACATACCTGAATACACTTTTATAAAACATGTACATGGATGATAGCAATAACCTCAGTAAATACTTACGAATAAGTAATCTCGGATAAAAATGAGATTTGCACAATTATCCCTTACCTTAGGTCTGATTTGCTTCGTAAGTGTATGAACCTCCTGTATAATGATTTAAATAATTTCATTGACTTATTCCAGAATCATACTCATTGTTATGATATCATATATGGTTCACTTATGACTTTATATTACTCGTTCTTTTGTAAATTCCATGTTAAAGAGCGTTTTGGGTAAAATCGTTTCATTTGTCGTCCGTGTTTTGACTTGTAACTATTCATATGATTATTTAGATAATGATTAATTAATTCCAGAATATAAAACATGATTTATATATAATATATATTCAGAATATACATATATATAATAGATCGGTGGATGGAAAGAAATACACCGTTCATGGAGACGGTAGGCCGTACGTACGCATGAACGCTGTTTTCGTTTCCTTATTGAGTTGAATGGATTTAAGTAGACGAAATACATATATATACACATAAATCCAGTATCATTATTATTTCATATATTCCATGATTACTTATTATATATACTTTATAATCATTCATGAATGGTTAATGTGGAGAATGAATCTCATCGCATCGTGGTGACGGTATTCCGTACGTACGCACGAGCGATGATATCATACTCATGATCATGGAATCGTATTGGAGTGTATGTATACTATTTAAGAATCAATATCACTTTACAATAATCATATATAGTTATTATATACACCATTATACCCATCCAAGTAAGGTGGTGGTGGAAAATAGATTACACCATGGCGTGGAGACGGTATTTCATACGTACGCATGCGCGGTGATTTCGTTTTCTGTAGGATGGATAGATGATGAAATAGGGTTTTTTAATACTTATAATAACATATCAGTATATGAGTGATACTGATGTTATTACTTCAAAATGAAACAACCTAAGAAGAAGAAGTGGAAGAAGAAATAAAGTTGAAAGAATCGGTAACGGACATTACCTCTTCTTTGAAGCGCCTCTTTGAGATCTCCTTTTAGGGCACTAAAATTGGTCTTTGAGGAAGACCAGAACCTCTAGGATGTATCTATGGAAGTATAGAAGATAATTTTTCAGGGTTTGGACGAGTTTGAAGGCTCAAAGTGGTGTGAGGAAGAGAGGGAGGAGGTGCCTTTTTATAAAGGAGGAGAGGGGCACCTTTGGAATAACTAAAAATACTATTTTATTATAAAGCCAAATTCGGTTTTAAATAGCTCGAAATTGATTTATTTAGAAGATAAGGTGGGGATGAGTAGAAATCATCTCATCCAATAGAATTTAGACAAGTTTAGGTTCCTATTTTAACCTTATCATTTAGATTTAACAATAAGTTAGATAATTTTACTTTTACCGTGTCTTTTTGTGTTCTTACACTATAAGGTTAATAAACTTACTATAAGAATCAAAAAGAACCCCAAGTTGTTCATTATTAATATATATAACCTTCTTTAAGTCATTTGGCCGAACCTTATATTTTTAGGAATAAAATAACAATTAATAATATAATATTTGTTTTAAAAGCTATTTTATGTCAATTTTGACACTATTTAGTAATTGATTTTTGTGAAAATCATAACAAACTGATTAGTTCTAAAAAAGTTAATTATATTAATACTAACATGTCATATTAACATATAAAATTAGTTTAATTCATAAAAAGTCTCAAAGTACATTTATTTGGGTATTTATAACATCAATTATGTCAATATTTCATTAATAAGATAATTACTGCATCTTCATTGTGTCATAAATAAATTAAATTATATAATGCATAAAAATTACAAATAAAATACCATTATGTAGGAAATCTTTTTAGCTTTATAATGAATATTTAGAGTCTAATTTATCTTATGTATAACCCTATATTAAAAATGATATACTTATTAAACTTTGATTTTAACTATTTTAACCCTTCTTTAAATAAATTAATAATAAATGTCCTAATCTAATCCAATTGGGCCTAAATGGTCTTATATTATTTATAAGGTTGTTTTTGGTCGAATTACACATATCCAATAGAATTAGGAAATGTGTTAGGATAATAATAATATCATTTTTACCCTTAATTACCCTATTGACTTTTAACCGTGGTTAAAAAAAGTAAAAAGTTACTATTCACCAAAAAATTATTTTCATCTCATTGAACCACATTTTACTTACTGACATCATCCGTGTCTCCCGGATATTTGAAATTCCACTCACAAAAGCGGTAAAATTGCATTTTATGAAAAATTCATTTTTTTAACTACCACTTAGTGGTTTCACTATTCATCAAAAAATGAAAGTTTCCAGAAAAATACAAAAAATTAGGTCCAAGCTATATTTGATATTATGAACTCAAAAATGATGTTTATCTTAAAAAATTCAAAACATATCAATTGCATTAATTAATTTAAAAATTAATTCCCGTCATCAGAACATATAGTGTGTTCTTAAGAGATAACAACTATCAAAAGATTGACACTTGTTTATGTCTGGTTTAAATGTGAAATTACATCCAATGACCAACATTGTATTAAATTGTAAAAATATATTCTAAATATACTTTAAAACCACTCAAATTAATAATTTATCACTATTAATTATTTCGATTAAAAAGGTTGTTTTTAATTAAAATTTAGTAATTTTCACTATTCATCAGAAAATGAAAGTTATCCAAAAAGTACCAAAATTTCACCCTAATCTAATTTCGATATTCCGAATCCAAAAATGAAGTCCATTTTGAAAAATAAAATTTTCAAAATTTCAGAAAGTGGTTATTACTCTTCATAACGGCTAGTTTTAATAATATTTTAATAGCATATTGTTGTTTAGTGAAACTCGTTATTGCGTACTACACATGCTATCGAGGAATTTCACGATTGCGTGTAATGTAAGGAAAGTCAAGTATGCGTGTTGTGAAATCTCACTTTGGTGTAGCATACAACACAAGACATTAATGAAATTAAAAAGAATATTTTTCATAAAATCTCGGGGTGTTACATAAACAAGTTCTTGTTGATACTCCAATCAAAGATATTTTGAGAAAGAAAGAAGTTGGAGGAACCTCTAAGAGGAAGCTGGTCGAGTTAAGGGAATAACTACCTCCAAGTAAATTGTCTGATTCGGAATCATCTTCCTTGGGACATGATTTTGTTATTCAATCCCTAAAGAAGCTGGTGGATACAATTCCGATCTTTCCAGCAATTGATTCTAGATTCCAGATGCTTCAGCATCGTATGAATAAAAAGTCATACTTCGTATCCATGGTCATGGATAGATGTGTTAAGATTGAGGCTGATCAAAAAAATTTCCTGATCAACTATGAAGCTCGTAGGAAATATTGCAAGCATATGACAAAATGGTCTAAGAAAATAGTTCTAGATTTGGAAGAGCTTGATCAGTTCCAAGAATATATCAAAGAATCCTTTGGTACTGAAGATTCCAAAATCAAAAATCTCGTAGAAAGATTTCAGGAAAATCTAAATCTTAAACAAAATTCTCGGATTCAAGATGTGAATGATTTGAATGGGAAGCTGAATTATTTTGTTCAAAGCTGGAAAACTGAAAAGGATATTCAGATGGAGATGCAAGAAAAGCTTATGATCCAAGATGGTTTGATGAAGGCTTAGGCACAGGGCCTAAGGGGTCAAGTGTATAGGATCACAACCTTAGAAAAGAAATCTATGGAAGATCACAAAGAGATGATGAAGTTGAAGAAAATTGTGAAGAAGCTCATGACCATGGAAAAAGAGACAAAATTGACCCAAATCCTTTCTTTTGTAGAATTTTTTACTTGTACTAATTCTTCCAATTATAATGAAATGGTGGTTGCTTGTTTTTGTTTTATTTTTTATGATAATATTTCTGGTACCATTTTTTTTCCATTCCCTCAAACTCTTTTTGAAAATCACATAGGGGGAGAAGGAAAAAGAATTCTAAAGGGAAGAAGGAAAAATATTTCTAAGCATAGAAGAACTATCTCTAAGTAAGGGGGAGTTTATTTAAGTGGGAGTTCCCATTATGAATATTTCCACATTTAAATGAAAATCCTCATTCCAGAAATCTAGAATACGATCCTTATAGTTCCAAAGCCTATGGGGGAGTTTGTCGTATTCACCATTTTCCATAAAAAAGGGATATAAGCCTTAATTTCAAAGCTCCAGAAATTTATTCTCAGTCCTTATATTATTTTTCTTAAGGATATTTGTGCTTTCCAAAAAGGAGGAGATTGTTGAGTCAATAAGGATTTCTTTATGACTTTTCCATTCCTTCATTCAAGGGGGAGATTGTTAGTCATTGAGGATTTCTTTATGACTTTGCCATTCCTCTTATTTTGAAAATCACAAACACCTTTTTCTTAAAGAAATTTTCATTTTACCCTATGTTTTAACCCTATAAGGAAAAATTTCCTTCCCCTGGAAATTTATCCTTACCATGTTTTCATTGCTTATTTCATAATTTTTCTACGTGTAAAATTCGAATTGAAACCAAAACCTCATAATTATATAAAACCTAGATATGAGGCATTCTGTTTAAGAATCTGAATTCTAGATATGAACTCTCCTGAATTTCAACTCTGAATTCTGGATATGAACTCTCATGAAGTTCAACTCTGAATTATGGATATGAACTCTCATGAAGTTCAACTCTGAATTCTGGATACTAACTCCCATGAAGTTCAACTCCAAATTATATTTACGAACACCAATGAAGTTCATCTCTGAATTCTAGTTATGAACTTTCATGAATCTCGACTCCGAATAATGATTACGAACTTATGAAAAGTTCAACTATGGATTCTGATTATGAATTCTGGATACGAACTCCTCTGAGTTCTGACTTCGAATTCTGATTACAAATTCTAGTTATGATCTTATTCATGTTTTGACTCTGAGTTCTCTGAATTCTGACATCGAACTCTTATGAGTTCTCACTCCGAATTCTCATGAACTCTGACTTTGAAAATTGTAAGTTTAGGTTCCGAATGCTTGTGAATCCAGAGTCTGAATTTATTTGAAATTCAGACTCCAGAATTCTACAGAATTCAGGATCCTAATTCCTACAAAATAGAATCCGAATATCCATGTATTGTAGACTCCGAATTAATTTTTACTTAGACTCTGAACTTTTATTTATCTTCATTCCGAATAACTGTTTGTGGTTATACTTACACTCATTTTGTTATAAAACGTTGTCATGTTTTCAGTTATCAACTAATCATTGTTTGAGTGGCACATGTACAAGTCCCTCTGAAATTCATGGAAAAATATGACCATTGGAGGAGGGAGCCAACCATTGGATTCGCCCCTATAAATAATAGCTCATTTCAATGAGATCACTACTTTTTAGAGAACAACACCTACAACAGAACTTTGACAACTGTGCTTACATGCTGTTGAAGTGATTTCTAGAGAGAGAGAGTGTAACAACCCAAAAATTTGAATAAATTTTGTTTCCTAATTTTATGTGTTATTTTATTTTATTTTTATACTCAACAAAGATGTTTCATTTGATAACATGAGTATAATTAAAATGAGACCGTTGGGTTTTGACATTTATATGACCATTGGTCAATATGACCGCTGGAAACTAAACGTTTTGATTATTGTCTCTAAATACAAGTAATCTTGGCTAATTCTTATAGAAAGAAAATTTGATGGCCTCACCCAGTAGTCTTGGACCGATCGAAGTCCATCTAACAGAACTTGGGAAAAAGGTAGCACCACTGGGCTTTGCTCTGGACCAAACCCAAGCTGAACTTCATCGTGTGAAGCTAGAACGGAATCGCCTTCACGAGAAGTTCAAACTGATAGAAATTACTACTCGTGCGATGTTGGCCGAGCCTCCCTCAGATTCTCTCACCTTAGCACACCTTACACTTAGGTCCTATGCTGGTGTGATAAGGGGCTATGTAAGGAGACCATAACTTCCTTGTGTAATCCTTTGTTTTAGATAAAAATTGGGAGTTCTTCTTATGATGATGTTTATGACTTTTCAAATTTCTGAATAAATATAGTATGCATATTTTTTGTGATTTTTAGAGAAAGGATATTTTAAAAAATGTTTATGTAAACCTTAAAAAATTAAAAATGTGTAATTATTTTCAAAAAATGGTCTTCTACAATTATGTTCAGTACGAAATTTAGAGTCTAATAAGATCAACTTAATTTTTGATGAATAGTAAATTATGAATAGTGATTTTATGCTTAGGATTAGTAATGTGACCAAATGGATTAGTAATCTCACTTAATAAAGTATTAATATAATCTAGGCATCTTGATTAAGTAATGTGATTCAATAAAATGGTTAAATAACGGTTTCATAAATTATTATTCAAGTATTAGTTTTTTCGGGTGAATAGTGTTTTTTAATTAAAAATTAAATTAAAAATATTTAGAAAATTATTTTTATAAAATCGATTTCATTTTTGAACTCAGAGCATCGATATTATGTTAAGGTAATTTTTGGGGATTTTTCTGAAAAAAAAATGAATTTTTGATGAATAGTCTATCTAGTTAAAAAATAAATTAAAAATATTTAGAAAATTATTTTTATAAAATGGAGTTCATTTTTGAAATCAGAGCATTGATATTTGGTTAAGGTGAAATTTTGGGATTTTTCTAAGAAAGTTGAATTTTCAGTGAATAGTAAAAATACAGTTTTAGGGTTTCGGTATGTTTAATGACATCATAACTATGTCATGATGATGTCATGAGATATTTTATGGGTTGGATGACCAAAGGTGATGAATTATTGTATGGGGGCCTCATTTGGCCTAAATCTATGGGAAATACCATGGGAGAGCCCATGCTTTTGAGAAAACCACTTGTGAGGTGTCCCTTGGCCATTAATGCCTTGTCGCCTCACTTCCCCTATAAATACCAAGCCTTACACTCATCCATTTCGACACCCCACTCTCCCCCAATGAAGTTCTGGTCTCATTACCTCCCATGGAGTACTTCCAAGGTGCCCCCAAGCCTTCAAGGTCCCAACCTTTGAGTTTTAAGAGTTACATTTTAAGGTAAGGGATCTGACCTCTCTCTTTCTTTTTAAGTAATCTATTTTATGTCATTTATTTTATACTCCATGATCTTATGTTGAAGTATGTTATTTTATATTCATCTGACTTCCATTTTCATGTTCATATGATGAGAGACCCCCTCTTGCTCTCATCATTTTATTTTAAGAATGTTAAAGTGGTGTCGTTAGGCTGTCAAATTTTTAAGGGATTCTTTCACCTTTCTCGTTTTCAAGATCTATTTTCATGTAAATTCTTTCATATTCTTTTTTATTTTGTTGGGGTATGATATCTATATCTATCATAATTATCTTTTATGATCATATTATGAGAGACCCATTTTATCTCTTCTATTCAGTATTTTGAACTTTTAAGTGACGCTGTTAGGCTGCCGAATTTTTAAGTGGTTCTTTCACCCTTCTCATTTTCAAGTTCTACTTTCATGTCAAGCCTTTCAAGTTCCTTTTTTATAATGTTGGGGTATTATCTCTATATCTATCATACTGGTATTTTATTATCATATTATGAGAGACCCATTTGATCTCTTCAATTCAGTATTTTCAAGTTTTAAGTGGTGTCGTTAGGCTACTGAATTTTTTAGTGGTTCTTTCACCTTTCTCCTTTTTTCAAAGTTCTAATTCCATGTCATGTCTTGCAAGTTCCTTTTTATTATTTTGGGGTATGATCACTATATCTATCATACTAATATTTTATTTTCATATGATGAGGGACCCTATTTGATCTCATCAATTCATTTTTGGTTAAGGTTTATGTGACGTCGTTAGGCTGCCGAATTTTCATAAGAGAAATCTTATTTTTGTATTCCTTTCATGTTCTTCATTTCATATGGTATATTTTCAAATTTCATTACCATGTTCTTAAATCCGTTATATTCTATCCCTATACAGTTTTATGGGTCATTTATTAATGTTTGACCCATGTCCCCTCTCTTTTCAATGTTTTCTAAAACCCTGTAACATAGCCGTTATGCTGCAGAATTTTCGTCTCAAAATGTCTCTCTATTTATCTAAAGTTCTTTTATTTTTTTAAGTGAATACTCAAAGCTTTCTCTTAAATATGGGAATTCAAATATATACCAAAATGTTCTATATTATATTTTGGGATTTACATACATGAAACCCGCTTTCCCATTCTTTGTGTTTAAAGTGACATAAAGATCATGTCTTTAAAGCAGTTTTTAAAACGTTATGATTATGAAATGAAACCCATTTATTTTATGCTATATGGGTTGTTTATGAAATGATTGATGATGATATATTTGGATCACATGATAATAAATAATTGTCAAGGGTACGCCCAGATAGTGATCCAATGGATTGGTTAAAGACTTAATCTCATGAGATGACCATTTAGACTTACACCTTGGTGAATAACCTTGGTAATTTTTAATGACACCTTGGGGATGGACCTTGGTGAAACAAAATGATTGTCAATATTAAATGTTGTAGCCACATCTTCAATTTATGAAAAAGGTTATTTTTATTATGATATATCTCATGATTTCATTCTCATTCCTTAAAGTTCTTTTCATGACCTTATTGAAGTATCTAAAGTTCACATGTAAAATGTTTCTCTTGTTTCCCTTACTTGGCCTTTTACTCACCCTTTCTTTTGATGTATGTCCCCAGGTTATGAGATGCAGTAATGAACCTAGGATTAATATGAGGAGAATCATTTCAAGTGTTTATGAAGAATGTTTTAGGTTTTAATGTTTTAAGTTCCTGGTTGCCAAGACACTAAACCTTAAAGATCCTCGGTTTTATAAAATGTAATGAAAGTTTATGTGATAAAAAGGAGAGATGATATAGAGAGACTCTTATAAACTCTTAGGCTTCATGTAGAAAGTTGTGAACTGCCCGTTCAAACTTTTCTTCGTGCAGAATTTCTTAGTACAGAGGTTCGATTTCCTTGAAATCATAGACTTCAGGTTGTGAAGTCAGAGGTGCCTATTTCCTTATAAATCGAGGGCTTGTGGGGATAGAAAGAATGATACTGATCTTTAGATTTAGGGCTTACCAGGGTTTGGGTAAAACAGACTTTCCTAAGAGTATAAATCATGGGACCTCTTATCCATGGTTGTTGGATACCCTCCTCTTTGGGTTAAAAGAGTTATTACTTGTTTCTTGTTACCTGTAATATTTTGTTTTCTACTGTGTAATTTAGTTGTTGAGGAAAGTATATCTTTCATATACCTTCTAATACTTGTCCTCTAATTTTATAAGATTCTATATGCTTTATGGTAGAATCTTGGTTGGTGTAAAATTTTGTTAAGTTTCATTTGTGGAATCACTTTTTCCAGAATCAAGAAAGTTAGTAGAGCTTAGAGGTTGTGTAAATTTTGGTTATACAAAAATTACTTGAGAATTTTTAAAGTATACAGTTCACCCCCCCCCCCCCCCTCTTGTATTTGTATCTCATTTTACATATTCAATCCTACTTTTGGTATTATAGTGTATATCATCCTCAGACATACCATTCTAACATATTCAAGGTCTCAGTTAGATGTTTATATGTCTAATCATATAGATTATATATTCTTTATTGTACAAACTCATAAGTTACAAACCTTTTATTCTTCATAGAATGCTTCTTATTCATATTAAAAAAAATTGATCTTTTATTGAACTAAATGAATATTATTTGAAATTATATTACAAGTTTCAATCATTAAATAAAAATAATATTTATCTTAAAATGGATTGTGATTGTATTTTAACTAAAATGGTGATTTGACAAAACAAATTTTAGAGTATATATAAAAACAAACAAAATATTCATCAAATTATGATTTTATGACATTAAAATATATTAATAAATGCATGAGGTAAAATATATAAAATATTCTACTACTATATTCAAATAATTGGAGTATTACTGCAACTAAGAAATTTTTGATAATAGATAAAATAAATATAAAAAATTATAGGTACAAATATATAAAACGCTACATTCTATAAAAAAAAATTTGATCCAAGTTCATGAATAATATTACATTCATTAATAATGGTATAAATGGTCATTATGTTAATGATTATTTTTTATTATATCCTATATTTTATTATAAATAAGTATTCACTTTATAGAGAATTATTTATTATTTTTACTAGAAATTCATAAAATACATGAAATTCTCTAAATTCTGGAAAGTATATACAAATTCGGGTTCCCAAATAATCAATAACTAACACTGCTAGACCCTTGTGCATTTGGATTCCAAAATATACTATTACTTTTTTATTGGTAAAAATCTATATGAATGAAATTTTATAATGGTTTATGGATACTGTTTGTTTATGAAAAATGAAAGGATATTTTTTATCTTCCACTCAACATTAATGATTGATATAGACTACGATAATCATGGAGAAAATTTATAAGGAATGATTATTTCAGATCTATCAGGTAGATAACAAAGATAAATCCATATAAATAATGTACAATATGTTTAAGGGTTCAATGTAAACTGAATAAGTTTTTATAAATGTACTGATGATTGCCTTTATATTATTTCCATTAAAAATTCATATTCAATTCTTATATATAAATTTATCAAATATATTTCACCAAAAAAAATGTTTACAATCTAGATATTCATTATTTTTACCAAACATTAAATAAATTGAATGTTTAAATTAATGAATTTTGAATTTTTAAAACAAGGAATAGTCATTGAAATGTTTATTTATTGATAAAATTTCATATACAAATTGGTTTTTTCTTTTCATCAACATAAACTGGTGAAAATTATACTATGAGATGTGTTCTAAATGGGAATGAAACATAAATAACCATTAAACACATTTAATTTTTCTGCAACTTCATAACCATTAGAAATTGTTTTAATTATCCTATGTTATTTATGTTTTAATGATCAAAAATCATTTAATTACTATGAAACCAATTAATCTTGTGTAATTTGTCTCAAATAATGTGTACAGTTGATTGGTATCTTTATGATTTAAATAAATATATACAAGATCTTAATCGCTATAAAATTAGTGTATTTATTTGTCACTATATTTAATTCACTTCATAATGATTTCATTATTGAATGATTACGTATAAAACATTTTATGAATATCATTGTTTAAGTCTATATACAAATATTTTTTGGCTATGTCTGAGAAACCGTGAGTCTGCCACCGGTTGTGCTTTTCTGGAAAAGGACCCAGACACTGTAACCATCCAAACCCCATGACCATCCAGGCACCGTGACCATCCAAACACCATGAACATATAGACACTGTAAACATCTAGAAAATGTAACCATACAGACACAGTAACCATTCAAAAAACGTAACAATCCAGACACTATGACCATCCAGTCACCATGACCATCCAGACACCATAACTATCCAGAAACCATGACCATCCAAACACCATTTCAGGGAGACACAATTACAAGGAGACATTATTCCATGGAGACACCATTTACAGACAAATTGTGACACCGTTTCTTAATATATTTTGTCCTTTTTCAATTTAATTTTCAATGGTCATATTTAATGCTTTTAAATAAACTGACATAATTAATGTTTTTTTGTAGACATATCATCTGAAAATACGAGTTATGAGGTGTAAAATACATGCATCATGTCAGCTCCAACACATGCACATCAAGAATAACAGAGAAGTGCGGTCCACAAACAAGAGAGCGAAATAACAATGTACACACAAGCTCTCTTGAGAAAAGCACTGACACATGCAACACAACATTCTTGAAGAGCACACAAAGCATTGTTGAATCAACAATATGGACACCATAGATCAGAATCATCTAGAAAATATTCGCATTGGAAAATCCACGAAGAACACCAGCTAGATCTAGCTGACTTACGATACTATGTTTTCTGTGAGAGGACTTTATTTCTGAATCTATTTCATATCACAAGTCTAGAGCTGCATAGACTAACACTCAGAGCACTTTTAACCTTATCTCCTCATTGCTGCTCTATTTTGTATTATTTTTATTATCTTTTGAGTAGTGTTTGTGTGTGTATTAAACACACAATGTCTCCTACATCATACTGAAAGATACAAGATATACTTTTCTCTTACATCTTTTTACACCTCTGTATTCCCATGTATTAGTGTGGAAGAGGTCCATGTGTGACCTATTAGTTCATATCGATGATGAACTGTGGAAGAGGTCGCAAGACCTGGATAGTCTTCTATACAGTTGTAAATCCCAATAGAGGTGGTTTATCCAGTTTATTTATGAAAACTTCTTGGTGGAAGGTGATCACCTTGTGGAGTGGATTAGGTCTCGGTTTGAGACTGAAGCGCTTGTTTCATATTTGCTGTGTTGTTTATTTTAGTTATATATTTTTTACAATTTAATCCAAAAATCACAAGATTTACTTTGATATTTAATCGTGGAATTAAGTTATAATTATATTTCCTTATTATATTAGCATCAAATGTAATGTTAATAACCAATATTAAGATTACTGAGAATTAGTCAATCTTCTAAGAAGTTATTTAAATAGTCAAACTTTCATAATAGTATAACATTTATTTAATGGGTTGTATTTGAATTTATTGGGGAATCCTTTTAAGAATACTTTTTAAACAAGAATTTTGGATAGATACTCTATTCACCCCCCTCTTGAGTACTCTACTTCGACCGACATTTTGTTTCAAAGGATTTTTTCAAAAGACTCTGTTTTTGACACTATTCAACTACGATTGTTGTTGTACTTTATAGATATGTAAATTTCTGTTAATTCTCAATTTATAGATATTTTAATGTATTTTAGTATTATAGATAATAGATTAGAATGTGCTGCAACAAACATAACACCACTCATTAATGGAACCAGTTATGCTCAATGGAAAATTAAAATTAAAATTCATTTAGAATGTTTGAGCTTGGAAATCTGGTCTTCAATTATAGTGGAATATAATATTCCTACTACTGATATAATTTCATGGTATAAACCTACCAAAACAACCCATAAATACAATTTCAAAGATATAAATTCTTTATACTACTCATTAGGAGATGAGGAATTTAATAGAATCTCTCCTTGTAAAACATCCCATGAAATTTGGGACACATTGTCTGTTTCACATGAAGGAACATCGAGTGTGAAAGAGATGAGACTTAATACATACACTATTATATATAATAAATTTAAAATGAAACCTAATGAGACTATTTTTGACATGTATCTTAGGTTCAATGAAATTTTCAACACAATGATTTCTCTTGGAAGGGAAGTCACTGTTAATGAATAGATTATGAGGATTCTCAGATGCCTACTTGACAGATGGAGAGGTACCATTCCCTCTATTAGAGAGTCATGTGACATCATCATCCTACTTGTAAAATAACTCATTGGAAAACTAATGATGTATGAAAAGGAGCTGAAATTCAACAAGGACGAGAAATATGAAACCAAAATAAAATTAGTTGTGTTCAAGACCACCACCTCTAAACACAAATAGAAAGTGAAATTGGATGTTTCTGTAGAAAGTTCCAGAAGTGAAAAATCATCACTTGACAGTGATGAAAAGATGGCTCAATTAACCAGAAGGTTTAAGAGATTTTACAAAAAGAAGAAATTTTTCATAAATCCTAACTTCAAGGGAATATATGGTAAAAATGAATTTGGAAGATAGATTGGAAAATAAGTGACAAGATTGATAAGATTGTCTGATATGAATGTAAATGAAAATGACATATCAATGTTGATTTTCACAAGCTCGTGTATAAAAAAGAAATATGAGGACTAAGATAGAAAGTATAAGAAGGCAATGAAAGAAACATGGAGTGCTTGTGAGGAGATTTTATGTGACTCAAAATATTCACTTGATGAACAAGATAACAAATCCAATATGTGTTTAATGAAAAACACATCTAAGGTGACACTATAATCTCCGGTAAAAAATTACTATTATTCTGGAGATGAGAGTAACACTGAAAATATGTATAATGAAGAAATGTTTGAATATTGTAATATGATTGAAGAAACATGCAATAAACTAAACCATAAATACAAATCTTTATAGAAACAACATGCTCTTACCTCAACTATTAAAAATGAACTCATTATAAAAAGGGAGAAAATTTTAAATTATTCAAAGAGAAAAATGAACTAAAACTATCTAATGAGAAATTGAAAATGATCTTGAAAGGTTCTATAATGGTAAGGATACCTTGGTAAATATTCTAGGTAAACAGATTGCTATTAAATATACTATTGTAATTGTCTATGAACCTGGTAAAAGAAATTTTGGAAGAACTAATTTTGTTTCTAAATCTAGGACATACAGCTTTACTCTCAGTTCTGGAAAATATTTAGCTAGCTCACGTTATGAGACAGTCTCTACTATTTCATGATTTTCTAGATCAAATAGATTTTATTTTTCAAATACTTTACATAATGATTATTAGAATCCTATGAGGAAGATATGGGTTTCTAAGGCACTAGTCCTTAATATTACTGGCCCCAAAAAATTGTGGGACCGAAATCTGTTTTTATCTAACTATTGTGTAAGAAAGTTGCATAAAGAGTTCATCTAAAATCATATGGTACTTAGATAATGGATGTTCAACACACATGATAGGAGACTACTCATTCTTCAAGAACTTAATAAAAATTGATGGAGGACATGTCACCTTTGGTGACAATGACAAAGGAAAGATTATTGGCCTTGGCCAAATCAGTAACTTTAACTCATTTTTTATTTATAATATAATTTTCATTGATGGATTGAAATATAACCTTCTTATTATTTCACAGTTATGTGATGATGGATTTCATGTTAAATTTGAAAATGATGCCTTCAATTTTTTTAATTCTAAAAATTAATTACTGTTTTCTACATTAAGAAATGAAAATACATATTCTATTAACATGCATTCTTTATCTTCACAAAATTATGCAGGTTTAAGACTGTTTCACTATGATTTTTCGCATTATCACAGGATACTAGGACACTGTAAAACTCACTCCCTTAGAATGTTAACTGGAAAAAGCATAATCAAATACCTACCCAAACTTGAGATTCCAAATGATAAAGTGTGTAATCCTTGTCAAAAAGGAAAGCAACACAAAATTTCCTTCAAACCAAAGAAAGAAGTGTCAACTTCCCAACCTCTCTAATTGGTTTACATGGGTTTTTTTGGACCATCTAGAGTTTCTAGTTTAAATGGGAAGAATTATGATTATGTTATTGTAGATAAACTTTATAGATATAACTGAACTTTCTTTTTGGATCACAAAATTGAAGCCTGCTCTCATTTTACCAAATATTCCAAAATAGTAGAAAATATTAGTGAACATAAAATTAAGTCCTTAAGAAGTGATCATGGAATGAGTTTGAAAATCAAGAGTTTGAATCTTTTTCCTCAAAAAATTGTTATAGTCATAATTTCTCTTCCCCTAAAACATCCCAACAGAATGGAGTTGTAGAAAGAATAAATAGAACCATGCAAGGGATTTCTAGAACCATGCTTATTGAATATGAATTTCCAATCTTCTTTTGGGATGAAACTGTAAATACAGCATGGTGCATAATCAATAGATTATTGATTTGACCTATCCTTAAAAGAGCTCCATATGAGTTGTGGAACAATAGAAAACCCATAGTTAGCTACTTCAAAGTATTCAGTGGAAAAGTGTATATCCTTAATAATAAGTACAGTCTTGATAAATTTTAATCCAAGAGTGATGAAGAAATATTCATAGGATATTCATTTAGTAGTAAAGCCTATAGAGTGTTTAATAAAATAACTAAATGTGTGGATGAATATTTCCATGTCAAATTTGATGAAACAGATCAACATGAGCCTAATACCACTCTAGAGAACCTGGAGGATCTTGTTTTAAATTTTTAAATTAATTCAAAATCCAATAACCAACCTGTAAAGGAATCTTTAAAAACATTTGGTTCTGGAAATTCATTAGATTCTAGTCACAATAAACTAGATCCTGTCAATGATCATGAAATCACCAATATTTCTTTTTCTAGAGCAGTTGGAAATATTAAGAACCATCCTTTAGATGTTGTTGTAGGAGACATAGAAAAAAGAACTCAAACTATAGCTTCTCTTAGAAATCAGGTTGAACATCAAGTCTTCTTGTCACAACTGGAACCTAAAAAAATTAATGATGCTATCAGTGATGAACTTTGGGTGATGTCTATGCAAGAAGAACTTAATCAATTTGAAAGAAACAAAGTTTGGAAACTTGTTGAAAGACCCAAATACACATTCACCATTATCACTAAATGGATGGTTCAAAATATGGTAGATAAAGCTAGTAATATAATTAAAAACAAGGCTAGATTGGTTGTACAAGGCGATAGTCAAGAAGAAGGAATTAACTAGGAAGAGACCTTTTCACCAGTATCTAGACTTGAAGTCATCCGAATGCTTCTTGCTTATGCAGCACATCTGAATTTCAAACTATATTAGATGGATTTTCACAGTGGATTCCTAAATTGGTATATAGTGGAGGATGTCTTTTTTGATCAACCCCTGGTTAAACAAACCATCATTTTCCAAATCATTCATTAAATTATCAAAATCATTATAGGGTTTAAAAAAACCTCAAAGATATTGGTCTGATAGATTAAGTACTTTTCATATTTTCAAAGGTTTTACAAAAAGAATAGTTGATCCTAACCATTTTATAAAACAAATTTTTAATGATTTTTTAGTTTTCCAAATCTATGTAGATGACATAATCTTTGGATCTTCTAAAAATTATTTATGTATTGATTTTTCTATAATGATGGAAAACAAATTTGAAATGAGTTTAATGGGTGAACTCAAATTCATTCTTGGATTTAAAATATTTAAAAATAATGATGGTATTATTTTAAATCAAATAAAATATACTAAAGACCCTCTAAAATGTTTTGGATTGGATAGTACTAAAATTAGTGACACTCAAATGAGTACTTCTTGTAAGTTGGATCTTGATGAAGATAGAAAATCTATTGATCAGACTACTTAAAGAGGAACGATTAAAAGTTTACTCTACTTTACTGCTAGCTGACCTGACATTATGTTTAGTGTGTGTATGTGTGCTCATTTTTAAGAAAATCCTAAGGAATCTTCTTTAAATGCTATTAAGAGAATTTTCAAATACAACAAGAATACACAAAATCTTAGACTATTCTACCCCATAGGATAATCATTTGAGTTAGTGAGTTATTTTGATGATGACTTCACTGGTTGAATGTTAGATATAAAAATCACTTCTAGAACATGTCACTTTTTATGCAAGTCACTAGTTTCATGGGGTAGTGTGAAACAAAACATTGTTTCATTATCTACTGTAGAAGCTAAATACATCAATGCTTGGAGTTGTTGTGCACAAATTTTATGGATGAAATACACATCACTATATTATGGATATGAATTCACGTATGTATCTATAAATTATGACAAAACAATTGAGATTAACATATCATAAAATCATGTTTAGCACTCTAGGACAAAGCATATTGATGTAAGACATCGCTTTTTGAGATATCATTATAAGAAAGGGTATATGACTTTGGAATTTATTGGAACTGAATATCAGCTTCCTGATATATTAATCCCCCACTAAATTCTGAAATAATAGATTTCATCATACATGAATTGGTAATGATAAATCTTAATTAGTAAGTATAATATTTCACAGTTTACGGTTTCACAAGTCACTAACATGAGATTACTATTTAACTTTAATGGTTCTATAGTTCAACAATCTTAAGAGTTATTGTTTCATGTTTATAGTCTCATAGTTACTATTTATTTTTTATTGTCAAACACTTACTATCTCAAACAATACGGTCGCGTAGTTTAGAAATCACACTGTTATGGTCTCACTGTGAACGCTTGTAACTGTCTCACCATGAATGACTGTTACGGTCTGACCATTAATGATTGTTATAGTCTCACCATAATGATTCATTATTGATTTATTTAGATATTATAATTTACATCATGGCAATTCATTGTTTTTACATTCCTGTTCTTTTGATCTTGTGACGCCTGATATCCCTAAATGATAAAATATATGAAGTTTCACTCATTATTCACTCGATATCTCTTCTCTTCTCTAAAAACTGTAACCCCTCTTTCAACCCTTCTCTCTCGTGAACCTTCGGTGAATTCCAAGGATGAAACGCCCTTCGTCGTCGACTCCTCAAAAGAGAAGTTGAAAGAAGAAGATGAAAATCACACCAAAGTTAGCACCTGAGGGCCCTCTGAATCCGAACCTAGTGAACATAGTAGTGGTACCTAGAAAAGAGATATTTCCTAAGTGGATTCTATCAAGTAATTCATTGGAAATGAATGTTCTAACATATCAATATTGGATAAATTCGTTTACCAAAAATGATAAACTTATTTTTCTGAAGTTGGTTGCCCAGTTTTACCAGTATGTTCGATTTTATTATGATTCAGAAGATGGGTATATTGTGGGAAGCTGGATCAATGGTCATATTTTTACCTTTTCATCAAGGTTATGGGCTGTATGCCATAGGATAACTAATGATGGTATTTTTGAGGACTACCAGAGATTTCATCCATCTCCAAGCGAGTTCATTTCTCTCGAATAAGATTTCATAAGTTTAACTGTAAATCAAACCAAGAGGAGAGGCATAGTTGTCAAACTAGATGGTGAATCTAGACTCTTGTTTATGTTTTTTTTAGAATTTGGTTAGCCCTAGAAATAGTGATTTTTCTATACTCAAATATCAATATGTATTTTTGATAAATCGTATAAATAGTGGACATAAGATAAATCTTTGTAAGTATGTTATACACTATATCTATGAATTGATCAAAACCACCTCCAAGTTAGCCACCCTGTTTTATTCACCACTTATCTCATCTATTCTTCATGAAAATTTTTTGGTTGGAATAGATGAATAATTGATAAATGATTATGTGTTCTATCATTCTATTGTTATAGAAAGAAGAATGAAAATAAATTAGAATCCATGGAGGAAAGCATGGGTGGAATATAATTATAGATTTTATTAAAATTTTAACTTGGTGGAACACCCATCAAGACCTAAGGATGTCTCTAATCCTGTTTTGGAACTAGATGAGATTGTTGAGTATTCTGATGTTGAAAAAAGGGGAAGAGGCTATTGTACCTTCAAAAGAAACAGTTCTTGTTGAGGAAGATAATGAATCGTCTCCCCACATCTCATTTGAAAAATAAGTTCATGTTCTTGAAAAAATTGTTGATCTGGAATAAAAACTTTCTTCAAAAGAAGAATCTATTAATAAGGTAAGTGGAAAGAGTGTTGTACAAGAGAATATATAATAATAAATTCAGGTTATTCAAGAATATTCCCTTGAGTAACTCCAAGAGGAACAAGTGGTTCCCGAAGTTATTCCCTCTACTGAAGAGAGAATGGAGAAAGCCTTTCTATTGGCTTCAAATGAAATGGTCTAGGAAATTACAGATGAATTCATGGAATAGATCAAGGACCTAAAACTCTCTGTCCTAAGAAAGAAAAAATTGTTGAGGGGATGAATCCCCCCAATCTAGAATCTTTTGAAGTACCAAATCCGGTTGATCCAAGCTCAGTGGATACATGGTATAAATTTTCAAGTTATTTTGATGTGACTGATTCACAGGAATCCTCAGTCAAAAGTCTTGATCTATCTTCTATTTTTTAATTGAAATCAGTTTCTAATCGTGTCTCTACAAAGGAGCATAAGCCTGTCTCAGCTCCTATTTATGGGCCTTCATAAGAACCTCCGACCTTGGTGAATTATGATGATCTTAAAGAATTCGGAGCCACTCTTTTGGCTGGAGTAGAGAAACTCATTAATACCCAACTGGAACCTATAACCAATCTGAGTGAAAGTGATGCTCCCTTATAAATGGAAAATTTCCTATGGATGATTCAAACCAAGATGATTCGTTAGATTCAAGAAGTCAGAGTTGAGAATAAACTGCTTAGTGATAAAGTAAAAACTCTAAAAGGTATGGTTGAAGATATATAGAGTGTAATAACCTCAATACCATACCCTATTTCTCATCCTATTGAGGATGTTCTTTAGACTCCATAGGATTTAACCTTTCGGATTCAACTTCATTTAACTTCATTAGCTGAGAAAGTAACTGAATGAAACAAGCAGATTGTTCAAGAGATGTGTGAGCTTCTTATTAGACATAAAAAGTTATCTTAAGAGTATAAAGGCTGCCTCATTAAATTTCTAATCCAACTCAAATATCTTAACTCGGCTTTCACTAATTCTCGTACTATTGGAAAATCATCTGAATCATCTTTAGATGGTGATCTACTTCGAACAGTTGTCAAATAAGAACATCCGGGAGTTCTTAGCGGAATAGATAAATAACCTCTATCTAAAGTTATAAATAATAGTGACAGAGTTCTTGAATTGGTGTGAATCCATTCCAAGATTTCCAATGATGCTCAGTAAGAAATTTCTAAGAAGGTGGACTTATACTTCAATCAGATCTTCCCTAAGAATGACATGTCAACCCCCTTCATTTACCTTGTGGAGAATATGAGGATTCCTCATGTAACTAAATTCTTCAAAACTGAAGTCCAAAAGCTCAAAGATTTTACTCCTTTGTTGGATAGGATTATAGAAAATAAGGATGACTTTGAAAAAGCTATGCAGTATGGTGGTGAAATCATGGCTGACTTCATAAAACTTTTGCGGCTTTATCTTCATGTTCAGAGTACTTCCATTGTCACTCCTACGGCTTCACCCTTGGGATATGGTTTACCTACCTTCTCATCCTACTCACTATCCTCTACGTCTATTTCTATCTATTAGGATCTTAGTCATATCAGGAATTTAATCCTTGATCAACAGTTTCCTCGGTCTTCTACTGTACCTACCTTGGCCCGTTCTGTTTTTGAAGGACTCTGTTTACCTTCTCTATCAACTTGTTCACTCCCTTCCTATACTTTTACCTCTACTCATATGTCTTCTTCTTCGAATGTTGTTGCCAATGGGAAAAGATAAGACAAGACTGTACTGAAGAATAGTGACTACTATTTTTTGATAGGGATGTGTTATGTGTTCTTGTTCCTTACTATTTTTTAATGACACTCTTTATCCATTTAATTCATTATGCACTTTCATTGTATAATTCTTTTTTTAATCTTTTTGATAATCCCAAAAGGGGGAGAAATATGTATTCTATATGCACTAAATGCACATTTAAGAAGAGACACATTAAATAAGACTAAATCTCTGAATCACATGATTTGTGATCATTAAAAATGGGGAAATTGTTTGACTTCTTTTATGTTACTCATGTTTTAATAATCAAATTTTTTTTACATTTTGTGAAACCTGTTAATCCTATGTAGTCTGTCTCAAATAATGTGTAAAGATGATTATTATCTTTATGCTTTAAATAAAGATATCCTATATCTTAATTTCTATACATTAAGTGCAATTATTTTACAGTATATTTAATTCACTTCATAAAGATTTCTTTGATTAATGACTAAGTATAAACCATTTTTTGAATATCACTGATTAAGACTGTATACAAATATTTTTTCAATAAGTCTGAGAAACCATGAGTCTTCCACCAGTTGTGCTTTTCTAAAAGGGACCCAGACACTACAACCATCCAGACACAAACACCATTTGTACACTGTGATAACCCAGTCACCGTAACCCTCTAGACACTGTCACCATCCACACATAGTAACCATCCAAACACTATAACCATCCAAACACCGTGATAATACAGACACAGTAACCATCTAGAAACTGTGACCATCCAGACACTATGACCATCCAGACACAGTGACCATCCAGACACCATTTTAATATAACTAACAAAGTAGATAATATATTTGACAAATATATTATGAAAAATTACCACATGTATACATATTCATCTATGAAACCCAACCATATGTACTTTTTAATTACAATTAAATTGTAAAGCCAAATATATTATGTAATGGTTTCTTCATAGATTTTTTGTTCAAAATAAAAAATTGTCATCTTGATATCTTTGAAAATTGTATCCACGTGAAATTTTAAATTAGTAAATGTCAAAGTTAAACTGGTTGGGTAAAGATACTCTTAGAATGTGATTTTGATTTAATGGTTGATCATATAGATTTATTTGGTTTAACCTTCTTTCCCCTTCCCTTTCACTTTATGTAATAAGATTTCTTGATTCAAGAAATTTTCAGTAATTATTAATAATTATTCATCAAAAATAATTATAAGATGCATGACTCATTATCAACTTGTATTTAGATAATATAAAATAGGCATGCTATGATATTTATAACAAAATGTTCGACCATGTGAATTACTAGATCATATAAGGGAACATGTATCTCAATACTCAGTTAATGAGATATATGATTCATTTATCTCAAATCATCATTTAGAATTATGATAATTCTTAGAATATCTATACGAATATTATAAAATTCACCCGTTGAAATAAGTTCATTGGTCGATGCTGATAGATATAAATCACAGTAAATTTTACCCTATAAAATATAAGTACATGAGTGGTATATGTATATTTATGATTGAAATTTTCCAAAAAAATATGTTTGAATTTTTTCTACCATTTTTAAGGAGGGCCTTTGAGGTGAATACCTCACCTTCAAACTAGGGGATGGATCTTCTTGTAGTGGTTATTTTGGTGTTGTTTTGTATCCTTTGTTTCATACCATGAAATTAACAAAGAACATAGTATTATAATTATGGTTTTCTTTTATATAATCTAAGTGTGTCTGAATATCTTTGATTTTTCTTATATTTATCCTTCTATGAATATTATTTCTCAAAATATTTTTTAGTTAATCATCCAATACTCTCACTTTGGATACAACCATATTATTCTGGCTACCTCAAGGCAACAAAAATTAGTTATTCAAAAAGTGTTACAATTGAAGATTCTTGTGTATAAACTAAATAGAAACAATTAGAAAATTAGTAGTCAATGTTGTGTAATTATAATTAAAAGAAATAAAATTTTCTTATGTTACACTTACACATTATTTCAAGACTCTTGGTGTCTTGAAAATGTAATGTATGTCATCCTTAATCACATTATCTTCCTTCCATTTCACATGATTTTAGAGGTATTTGGATTTTTATATTGTTTCATAAATTTTTATATAATGAAATTAAATTAATTGTGTTATTTTTTCATGAATCATAAAATAATACTATATATTTAAAATAAATAACAATTTTACCCAAGTAAAGCATACCCCATAAAGAATTTATTATAATAGTGCATTGGTTTTGATACATGATAAATATTTTTAACATTTAGTTTCATTTTCATATATTAATAATTCTTATATAGAATGATTAATTCATGTATTTCTACGTTACATATTTCTAATAATATTGTACATGACATGATTTCCCATCACGATGGCTAATAATAATGTTCCCTATTTCTTGGTTTTTCATGTGTATGTATATTTATATTGGGTGGGGGTCTACATTCCATTTAGTATCCTTGAGATGATTCTTCAAAATAATTAAATAAAAGGTGCTATGTGTAACACCCTGAGATTCTAGAAAGTTTTTCACAAAATTAACACAATTATTGATAGCTTTTTTCACATATTACGCAAAACAAAAATAAAATAATGATACTTTTAAAAAAAACTGTTTTAACAGATTATTATAATATAATCATTAAATTAATGGGAATAAAAGGATATAACCATATCTATGAACAAAAATTAAAGCAATAGAATGGGGTAGTGGAAGTATACCTTGTAAATCCCACTTTCCTATGAATGGGAAGGATGTTGATTCACAAGGTTTTTACATAGAACAAGACTAATAAAAAACAATAATTGGGTGTTGATCAACATCACATAGGAGAGAAATTTAAGATCATGAAATTTTCCATGAGAACTATTCAATCTCCTCCTACTACATGTTTTTAGTATTTTCAAAAAACACTTTTGGAGGTTGAGTGTGAACCTTCAAATAATCACCAAATTAGAACACCAAAACCAAATTGAGAATT
Source organism: Viscum album (assembly GCA_963277665.1). NCBI lineage: Eukaryota > Viridiplantae > Streptophyta > Magnoliopsida > Santalales > Viscaceae > Viscum > Viscum album. The sequence goes on from OY728140.1 coordinate 1,108,520,072, forward strand.
TTAGATTTTATATAATGAATTTTCAAATATCTAATTCCAACTATAATCTCAGATTTCCCGAATCAAACAAAATATTTCCTCATCGACAAGATATCTTCCCACAATGACTAAGGGGCCCCATCGTCAATGACGGCTGCATCAAAGACCCAATTTATCCATTTTGGTGTCTCACCTCCATTGGACTAGATATAGAAAACTCAAGCCACAAGTCACTACTATTAGGACACACAAAACTGATACATATCTATAAGTTACATCATTAATAATCAAAGAATGATACCACCATTAATACAAGGAAGACGGTACAATGTTTCATTTTATGGGATTGGCGAAACCATAATAGTAAGGAACCACTGAGGGAATATCTACACCGACCAGATTTGATAACCACCCATTTGGTCCTGAACATTATATCTAGTCATGATCTAAATAAATCTTAATATAGGATATGCACTAACTGAAAAGAAAGTCTAGCAATCATATTAGAGGATGAACCGTATCTAATGAATAATCGAGACATCGGGGAAGGGAAATTCAAACTTGAGCCCAAAGGCTAAAACCTGTGAGATAAAAAGGAATAATATCTATGATGGAATAATAAGGAAAAAAGAGAGCACAATCCTAGAGATGATGTGAGATAGTATCCGGAATGGTAAACCCTAAATTTTCCATAGACAATGTCTAAGAGAGTGCAACTCCATTGAGATCAATGTTAGTGGAATTACGAGTCATGAATACCCCCATATCGTACCTTATTCATAGATATCAAAGTAATACATTGAGTGGAAATGTAAATAAAAATTAAGATGATATAATTATGTAACTATAAATTTGATATTTTATTTATCAGATGTGTTTAATAGATAAGAAAATTGGTTTACTAATTCATTGAAAATATTTACATCATCAATTTATTCTTAAAATTTTATTTTTTTCCAATTATATTTATTTGAACGTTGTAAAAAGAAAATAAATATATAATAGATATGATATATTACAAATATGAACACTATATTAACTCAAATATAAATAATATTTTATAGGAAACATAATTAAAAAAAAATTAATAATCCAAAAAAATTATTTTCCTATGAAAAAGTTTTCACTATATTTTCTTCCTTTATTTACATGATAAATTAATAAATTTTTTAATTTGAATTTGAAAAAATAATTACACTAATAATTTAAATATTATATTAGGACTAATTTTTTGTATTTTATATAATTTCTTGATTTCTATGTTAATAGTAGAAAATAAATGTTTTACTAAAATCTGAAATTTAATGAATTTACCATTATATAATAAATAATTAGTGATTCAATATAAAAATATTAATAAAATTAATATTTATTTGGTAAAATAATTTATTTTAAATATTATTCTGAATTTAGAATACCTATGTCAAATTTTTAAAAAAGTAGATAACATTTTATTAAAATTTAAATATAGTTTTTAGCCTATTTTATTTATTAAAAAATGTATAGTAAAATTCGATTTTTTTCCTACTTTGAAAGACAAAAAAATAATCCTTTTGATAATAAGCTATCTAATTTCATTTCATTAAATAATATTTATAACTTACCTAAACATATATTTTAATCATAAAAACTAATGTTTTTAAAAAAAGTACATGTCAAGTGCAATAAATACCAAATTATCATTTCTAATAATTTTAGATTTTATATGATGAAATTATTTTATAATTTGGAGTCATTATTTTCTAATTAATAATGATTTCAATTTTATTGGTGGTCATTAAAATTATTTACAATGTTTGAAAACATTTGTTATCTTGGTTTAAGTAAAAAATAGTAAAATTAGTTTTAATAAATATAAAGGCCACAAATAATTAAGAAAACATGTATCCAATAATTTTTATGAGAGATTTATCATCCAACCCTCATCCCCACAATTACAATAATATTTTGGATCTTTTGAACCTTGAATAGTGACGTTAAAATATTGAAATGTTATGAGGAGTTCCAAAATTACCTTTCTCTTCACATATGAAAGAGGATCATATAAACCACATCATGGTATACATATACTATATAATTTCATTCTGAAAATATTAAATTATCTCTTATAATAATCAACTATCATGTTCACAGTCCTCTAGTCTCATCTAATATGTTTAATCCCTCCATATCATGGGCATTTAAATAAGAAATCACAAGTTCTCAGCCTGAGTTTTTCTTACGCCTTATCCTTTTATTATTAGTCTTATTCTTCAATAACAATATCTATAAACCCAATAATAATGACAAAAAATTATTAATATAAATTAATTTAATGATTATAAAGTACCAACCATTATCTTTTCCTTTACATCCTTTATAAAAAAACAAAACAACATATATCATGCTTATGTGTGGACTACCACCTCCATGAAGCTATGTGGTTTTCTTTTTATTTACACATTTAATATATTGTAGAAAATGTGGATTTTATGAATAAATATGTTTGAAATTTCAAAAAAAATAGTTATTAAATTAAAATTTATCATATACCTTAATTTCATCCCATTTTTTGAGAAATGGAATCATTAATCATGTGTATATACAGACTGCCTCTTCTATTAATGAAAATTTAAAAAAAAATCTCCAGCACACATAGATGGTTCAAAGAATGGAATTTTTGAATTTAAATTATATTTATGAAATAATAAATATCATATAAATATTATATAAATCTTATATAAAAACCATGTCTTTTCTAATTAAATCATTTTAATACTCTCTTGTTTTTTATTATTTTTTAATCTACATGGAAGGTGTTATAATGTTTGTATCATGAATGATTATGAAATGTTATATAATTTTAATATCATGTATTAATAATTTATTAAATATTTTTTAATTATTCTAGAAATTTTTTATTAATATTGAATATATTTATTAATATACTTGATTTTTTTAAACACCAAATAACTAGTTCATTTGAATTAATTTTTCCTGAAAAATATCCATCTATTTCATCTAGTGAAATTAGACTCAAGGAAAAATTGAAACTAAAATAATTTTTCTAAATTTAATATTCTATGAATAAAAATATTTGAACCAATAATTGAGAATCGACCTCATCTCTTTAAAACTTATAGGAAACAAATAATCAAAAAATAATAACTTTGGATAATGAAAATAAACTATTACCAGTAAAATAGCTTTAATAGGTGGTCATAAATTATTTTTATAATAGGTAATATATTTTAATAAGGTTATAACATAAGAAATTAATATAGTTATTTTCATTATATAGGATATTTTTCTACTCTTACAGCAGTTTATTATTAAGGTAAGTGTTACATGTCTTTATTTTTAATACCATGAGACATGATTGATATTACAAACCATAATTTCTTTCATAGGGTGTATCCAATACCGTATTTCTATAATTTCTAATAAATACTTTCTTTTTATTATCTTTTAATTTCCATTTCATGTTAACCCTATTAATTTATTTTTATACTTATGTTACCATAATCATAAAGGTTTCTTTTTAACTCACTTTATTTTTATGATTCATAATGATTTATTTTTAACTATGTTATTAAATTATGGTTTCCTTATATTCTATGATGATACTATACTACCTTATATAATTAGGTAAATTTATAATTTTAATTCAATTCCTTTCAATGATGAGTTTCTTTCTCAAAATTATATGATTGTTGAGAATAACTATCATCATATTTAATAATGGTTTCCCCCCTATCCATATTCCCCATTTATATAAATTTCATTTGTTCTATTTTAATGTCCACGTATTATTTATTTCTAGAAATCATCGAATTTCCATTTACTACTTTTCAAATAAATGATGTATCAATAGCTTTATGGATTTCAAAAATGTATTTTCAAAATATAAAAAAGGATTTCCCATTCATGTTCATATTTTTTATCTTTCACTACACAATTCCTATTCAAAATAATGATTCCCTTTTCAAGATTCCATTATCTATATTTCTTTTAAATTAGTTTTTTAAAATTTGTTGTCATGTTACCTTCTGGAAAATTACTTTTGAAAGTGATTCAGAATTTCATCTATATACAATAATTTTAAGAAATGTTTTTCTGAATGCTATTTTCCAAGGTTATACTACAATTATCATCCTCAAATAGATAAATACACTATGTATATGTTTTATAGATCACCTTATTTATGAGATGATGAAATAATCCTTTTGTGGGATTTAAATTTCTGTAACAACTAGTCAAATGTTTATATCATGTTATGTGATATGATTTTAAAATGATATGACACCCATTTTTTACCAATCTATTTTCATTATACGTTGAATGACTAATATCTTATGACATCATATGAATAGATGATGAAGATTGGGATCATATATCATTAAATAATTCATTAGTTAATGGTTTATATATCATGAGATAATTTATCATGGGCCATCTTGGATATGATCTAAAATCAAATCCTTAGTCTTCATGGATATGATCAAAAATAAAAGGGTGATCCTTCTTGGATATTCTCTCAATCTGATGATACCACGTTCTTATGTTTCTGCCATGTTTCTTTTTATAATATGTTTCCAGGGAATTTTACTTTTCCATTACATATGCTAATAATAATTTCCTATGACTTCTTATTTTTATCTCAAGATTATTCACTCTTTTTAAGTGGTGTATGTTTCTTATTATATGTCCATCAATAAAGAATTATTGAAAACTCTTATTGTTAAATATTATTTTTTAAATAATCAATTTTACCCATATAATGTTTTATATTGTTCTTATAATCTAAGAATTATTGTAATGATGATAATTTTTCTACTACTAAGCATTTGAAATCACCCTTTTTATATATTTCCATTCCTCAGGTTATGAAGATAATTATAAATTATGAGAAGAATAAAAGTGAGTCTAGTGTGACATAATTATGTGAAAATTTACAATAGTCCTATAAAATGTGTTACATATGTATAATGTTATAAAATACACCAAAACATCTCTTCATAGGATCTTGAAATTATTTTTGAGTTGAAATTTTTATATTATAGAATTGATATAAAATAAATATATGTTCATCTTGGTTTATTATAGTAGATATTAGAGAATTATTTTTGTAAATTTTTAGGATATGTTAGTTGTTTTAGGAAATTTGGATAGAATAATTTAATAAATATCCTAATTATAATTATATGTTTAGTTTCACATATTAAATTTTTGGGGATGTTTTCCATATATTGTTTTCCATAATTTTACATCCTTGTCTAGATACTGTAATGTGGATATGGTTGTGTCAAGTATATACCTAGGTTTAATGACCCTAAAAAGATGGTTTAGTATTAACTCAGTGTTCACTCAAAGAATGATGTGTGGCTAAAACATTTCACACCTTTCTAGACACTCTTAAGGGATATATTTCCTCGATTATATTCACTTTTACGAAACATTATGAAGCATTTGATCTGATATTTAGGGTAAGTTAAAGAAACTAATAGGAAAATAAGAATGTATATCCTATTTTGAACCAGGAATGTTATAGGATGAACCAAGTGTGACATAGTTGAAATGGAAGTTTCATATTTTCAAATGAAGGATTATTTGGAGAAGAAACCTTTGAAATGAGTTTTCATTTCCATAAGATCATTTATTCTGAAAATATCATAACTAATTTAATTTAATATTTTTTTGGAATATGATAATTAAAATGAAGATATGGAAGTTATATATCCATAATATACTATAGAATAATAGTTTAGAAAAATAATACTGAGTCATATCCTTGATATTTATCTTTTTATATCATTAGTACATATATCTTTTGCCATGATTATATTTTAGATACCCTTAGGAATTTTTTATTAATAAGTGATTTTTACAAATTTTGGGGTGGTATTTATTAAAGGGGGTGAATGGAACACCCCTGGATTTTTAAAATATATAATTTTATCTAAAATAATAATATGTTATATAATTTTTTACATGAAACACCAGTGAAAAATTAAACAGTAATATATTAAATTTAAATTATTAGAATAGATCCATATGATATAGCTTTTAAATTATCGTGTATAAATGGATTTAACCATGTATAAATACATAAATGGAAGAAATCACATCATGTTGGAGAATTCTCCTTATTGCAGTCCATTTGTTTGAGCTCCTAAAGGATGTATGCTCACTTTATTTTTCACCATAGTAATCCAAATTCTAACTCCAATATGAGTGAAATTTTTCTCAAGGTAAATTCAAGGTCATATAAATTTCCATGAGATCCATTTTAGAAGAATAAAAATCTACAAAGGCCATAAGATCATACCTTATGATTTAACAATACTTGGAGGTCCTGAAGGAATATATAAATTAAAAGTAGGATGATATAATCATGTAAATATCATGTTGGTAAGTTATTTGTGACATGAATTTTATAGAAAATTATAATTAATTTAAAAAAAACAATTATAAAATTAATAAGATCATTTTATTATTAATTTTTTTTTCAATGTTGTTTTGTGTAATTTATATAAATATGTTTATATGAATAATATATTAATACCAATGTAATTATTAATTTATAGGAAATGTAAGTATGAATGGTTAGTATTTTTAAAATATTGATGAAATATATTTTAATTAAAGTTTAATATTTCTTTTAAAATATAGACTTCTAAATATTATAATTTGAATTTGAAATAAATTGATTTCTTTTTTTGATTAAACATTTCAATATTTTATTAGGAATAATTTTTAGTAATGTTTTCTAAAATATTTTAATTTCATGTGATTGGTGAAAAATACCATTTGTACCAAAATCATAGATTTTATTGTTTTATAATTAGATAAGAAAGACATAATAACTTATTAAACTTTTTAAATAATCAAAGATATATTTAAGGGGTAAAATTAAGGATTTTAAATATTATTTTTATTTTATGAATCCTATTTTAAAACTCTGTGTCCAAACGAGTGTCGAAGTTTTGGTGGAAAATTAAATTTTAAGATAGTATGTTGTAATTTTTTTTCTGGTTCATATGGGGTTTTTTGTAATTTAACACATCAAAAGTGAGGTTTTATGAATGGAAGGGGTTTCCAGAGATTAAGTGGGGACTTAGAAAAGTCATCTGTTGATCTGAGGTGGCTTCCACAACCAAGGTTGCAGCACACCATCATCCCCCCAATGTTGTATTGTAGTTACAGAAGCTTCTTCCATCATCCACTAACCCACTTGTGTGCATTAATATGGGTAAATTTTCAATTTTTACCCCTTGAGTTTTTATAAGGGCCTCCCTCCTCCCTGCACCTATTTGGTGAAATTTCCAGAAGGCTTTATAAATTCCTCCTCTCATCACTCATGATGTGGGTGGGATTATTATTCATTTTTTCAAGTGATTTAAGGAATTTTATTCCATCTTATAGCCTATGTTATTCTTATCCTATCCTCAATTTATTTATTGGTTTCCCAGTTTATGAATTTTACATAATTTCAACCGTATCATGGTGGAATAAATTGTTCCTCAATGGAATTTTTTGGGTCTTTTATTGAGGATATCTGGTGACAACGTATTCTCATCAATGAATTTCATTTTCTAGGAGGTAATAAATTGTGATTATTTTTATTATTTTTTACTCAATTTAAATATATATTCCTTTTGAATTGGGATTTACTATTAGTTATTTTTCCCTTTTTCACATGGTACATCTCAAGAGGTCATCTGCCTATAGTTGTGAATTTTCCCAATGCAGTACATCTCCATTTTATGATTTCTAATGTTTTAAATTAAATTAAATAAATTTGGGATTTTATTAGCCCATTTAGTTTTGGATTTTCCCTGAAATACATTCAGAAGCTCACTGAATTTCATAAGGTGTTTTTTCATGGTTCTTGTGTGGCATGGTCGATAAATGAGCTTCTAGGGATTTATTTCTATATCAATTAACATGAAAATTTCATTTAATGTTTTTAGTAATTTTATTAATTATAATATTATTATATTTAATTAGTTTTGAGGTTTTTTATTGATGATGGGTCTCATGTCCTTTAGGCGATTCTTGAATGGGATTGAAGAACATTAGTGGTAGTTTCCAAGCCTCTCTAAAAAATGGGTTTTCTTCAGTTTATGGAAGGTGGCCCTTATTCATATACCCTTAGTATTACACATTTGATTATAATTGTGTAGAATATATTCCCCCATCACTTCATGTGGTTAGATTATTTAAATTCTTTAAGTCATTTTAATAAAAACTATATCTAATTATTAATATTCAAATCGTGTCGAGGGCCATGATGAACCCTTGAGTACTACCTAAAAATATTATTAGCTGAGGGATGAGGATATTAATTATAATAGTTTCCCCAGTGGAAGGTAACATGATGATCTCTATGATAGTGGGGTAATTAATTAGGTTACATGGCCAAGGGGTTTCCTAGGAAATATACCTAATATCCATCGGGATCATTGTGATGATCATTGGGAGAGTGTTTTTACCCTGCTAGAATGTAATTTCTTGCATTGTTAGACATTGCAGATACTATCATGAAATTCATATGTTTAGACAAACCAAGGACACCAATAAAAGGAATATTCTTGAGTCTATTACCCTTGTTTTACTTTTCTTGTAGGCCAAAAAGGTCTTGGTGAGACCTAGCAGACCCTAAAAGGTTCCCCTATGACTTGTGATACCAACAAGAGGATTTAATTAATAAATTTATTGATGGTAGCTGGTGTCACCATAAAAAATGTAATAATTATGTAATCCTAACGGGATTTGAATGATGAGGATAAGAATGTGTTCTTATCTTGCCTCAATGTTCTTTTTATTTTATTTTAATATGGTATTTGAATCCCCAATTTTTCTAAGAGTCCTCTATTTGGCCTAGACCAGGTGTAATTTACTTATATACCCAAAAAACACTTGTTAATATGTATGAGGCCTTAGGATGCCTAATATGTTTGGGATATACCCTTGAAATATAATGGTGGTGGATCCCTTTCATGACCATAATTCATTGTTCCATTTGATATACATGTTGATTCCTAAAGGTGGTACTTATAATCAAGCATATGAGAGAACATGACCTTGTATACAGAAATTCCTAGGATGGTAGGAATACCTTGGAAACAATGACACAATCCAGAATTCCTATGTTCTCATATTCTAATAGAGATATTAGTAGTCCATTTTGAATTATCTTGATGTATGGGAGTAAATTTGAGGTATGATGTTTTGATTATGTGAATATCCTAATGAATGGGAATTTGAACTGCGTGAAAGGCAAATGTTGGATCTTAAAAATTGAGGCCCATGACACCCCACTCGGATTGGGTGGATGCACTAGTGATGGATCGACTAAGGAGTCATGAGATATTGGATGACCATGATATTTAATATGTGATCTAAGGAAATTATTCCCTTTAATTTCCTATGTCACCTATGAATTTTTCATTTCTAAACATATAGGATTATCAAGGGCATATCCCATTTAAGAATCACATTTTTTATTAACAATGAGAATTACCTAGGAACTACCATGGATTCAACCCTAAGGGGTTGAAGATAAGTGATTCCTAGTGATGGTCTAAGGTATAGAACTCATTTTGATGATGTTGTGAGTTATAGATTCACAACAAATGGACACTGTCTCACCTGGGGTGATTATGATGATCAGAGACACTCTATAAATGTTCGTGCTATGATTTGTTGGTTGGGATCCATGACATGATGATTGATCATGGTTTTCTATCGTGGCCTAGTACATATTTACACAGCCTTGGTGTGGTTGGGTTACTTGTCTGAAAAATCATTATAATGGGCATAGATGCATTTGGGAATCATTCTATAGTATTCATTATCGGTGATTTATTTATTTGTAGTATTTAATTTAATTTTATCATGTTATATGTACATAAATTTTATATAATGTCTATGTATGAATCCGTATTGGAGATTACCTACATAGTAATGTATTCCTACCCAACTCCATAATCCACAAAACTAGGCTACTTGAGCCGACCATTCGATGATACATAGGTTGGAAAGGGCCTAGTATCTTGTTGTTGATCATGTTTAGTGGATCAGAAGAGTTCATGATACATGGGATATGAATATGAATGGGTATTGTAGCAGGGACCCTAGTGTATTTCTATTTCATAATTTTATAAGTATATGTTATCGAACCAATTCCTGATCATCCTTGTCTGACTATACTACTTCCGTATTACAATTTATATTGTTTATTATTTATTTCTTCCATTTACTCTGTATTTTTTATTATTTAGGATGATTTATGATAATTTTTTATTATTGTGAACAATTTTATGGGGTTATAAGTCTCCACATGATACTACCATAAACCCCCACTAATTTTCAATGTCCTCTGGATAATGAGGAGTCACTCCTGAGGTCACATGGTGAACATGTCTGGTAACTATTCATAACAGGAGTTGATCCTAGGTTTTAAAATGTGGAATCAAGGTTATTTTTGCATTACCTTACTATTTCTATATTTGGTAGACCAGATATTTTGGAATGTGTTAGTTCTTGTAATGGATATCAGACTACTGTGTCGAGAACATTTGTTTTGATGAGAATTTCATGTTACTATGGATATCAGATTTATTCTCATAGTGTTTTATGTTATAGTAATATATGATTTTCATCCTAGGACATGCACATGGATTTTTTAGGATAATAATCTATTATGTATTTTGGTTCTTGGCCCATTGAAAAGAGGCTAGTGATTCGATTTGACTCCTAGCCTATAGATGAAATAGGTTTCTCATGCATTATATCAAGTACATTCAAATCATGTGACATATAGTCCTACTAGTATGAAAATTTACTAACTACAAAAGCTCAGTTTTTTATTGTTTCAAAAAATTCTCATATGGTGTTTTCCCATATTTGCACTGTGTGTAATTTTACTCAACTATGATGAATTTCATGTTTTTTTTTATTTTGATGCTGGTTTATGTGGATCATTGGTGTGGTTCATCATGAAGATGGTGATGAATTCCCCTATAATTTGGGACATATGGTGAACTTAGTAGGTTGTTATATTTATATGACTCTTTATATCTACACCCCGGGGGGGTCTAGTGGTATTGGTTTTGGTATTTAATGGGTTAGAAAAAACATAAATCTTATTTTCCCATTTTGATGTGAATAAAAATCAACATAACATGAACATGTGACAGTAATTTTCTATATAATTATCTCCATAAGATTATGTGGGTTGAATATAACATGTATGTTCTATTATTTATTGTGTCAATAACACCTACATAGTGTTTTCCCATATAGAATTAAATAGAATTATATTTAACTAAAAATCATGTTTATAGTTCATTAGAATGTATTATCATGGATGGAATTGTCATGTGGATAAACATGGATGATTTGATATTATTGAAGTAGAGATATCATGTATGGATGTTCGTTGAGAATTAGTTCCCTCATATGCTAAACATAGAATGTGGTTCCTGGTCGATAATTATATTGGACCAGAGAGTGGATGTTAGCATTATGGTTTCTTAGTTTAACTAAGATGGTAACCTGAGGTTTATTATTGTTTATGTCCATTTGAGGTTTATCTTAGGTTATGTGGGTGGACCTATAGACCTTTATTTATGACTCAGGGTTTATTGAGTTTATTTCTGTTTTTATTCAAAAAAATCCCTTGAGCGGAGTTAGATTTAGATTTAATGTTACTTTGAAGGGGAATTGAAAATTTAGATGAATTAGGTTTGATAGTGTTACACAGGAGGCTCCATTGGGATATTAAAAATGAAAGGTAATGCCTTGGATTTTTCATGTGGTAGATCAATTTGAGTGTTGGTGATTTTGACTTGATGTTTTTTTTGGAGGAAGAACCATTTCTAGTAAAAACCTATTGACATTGGGTTTGATTTAGTATTAATGTGAGACTGGGTAAGGATTTTAATTATTAGAACATCACTAGGTGGTAGCTAACCTTTTGGTTGCCTTGATGAACTGACTTATCATGGGGAAGGGTCAGTGGTTATAAGGCATCAACCTATTGTGGTGATATAATTCAAGGGATATTGATATTGAATCATAGATGCTAGTTACACTTAGTACCTATATAAGTTTTAAGTTGTTAAATTAGTAGTTGTGATATGAGGTATGAAGAGTTATGATGAAACATTTGGGGGCTTGGTAGCTAAATATTGGATTGAGTGTGGTGGAATTACCTATCTGGGTGAGTCCTAGTTTGGTACTGATGGGATTAGATGAACATTAATCGAGAGGAATGACATGGGTGTGATAATGGAACCCATAATGGTCTTCATCATGGAGTGGTATTGATGAAAAATATATAGTGGTAACCCTACCATATTCTATTAAGGATGTATCCCTCACTTCAGATGAATTTTAGTTGGTCCTATGGATGGAAATTCAGTGAACTGGAAATGGGTTATAGTTGATGTGTGTAGCGGATGCTCGAGTTAGAGAAACCCAATATTCTCCTAGAATGCAATTTTGGGTGGAGAATTTCATACAGAGGTGAAAACCTAATTTTATAAGGATCATTAGTATAATTTTACTGGTCTTTGGATGGTTTTTGAAGAATCTAGATGCTTTTAAGAAAATGAATCTCAGAAATCTATATTTTATAGTAAATGATGAGTCTTAAAATCATATTTAAATTTGGATGGAATCCAATAATAGACGTTGGGCTCTAGATAAAATCAGGATGTATTGAGGGTGCATCGGACCGATGGTGTTCTAATTCCCTGGAAGATATCATTAGTATTTTGTTCATTTGAGGAACAAATTAGAGAATTTCAATTATAGTTGTCTCAAACTCAAGTGAGTGTGTTTGAATGGTAATAGTATTCCCCGGTGTTTGAGTCATTAGAATTATTAATATCATAAGTGTCCAAATGATTTAATCCAATCATTTTTAGGTGGTTTGTGTATAGGAGGTATGGTAAGTGTTATAATTTGGTTTGTATGTGGAGAATCATAAACCATGTCGGGTGAATCTTAAAATGAGGTTATGGAGTCACAATAGAAAATTACAATAGTGAGGGTATTATGGCCAAGAATTTACATAGTAATTTTATTTCTATGGGGGGAAGTTCCATGAACCTAATAGAAATGTAAGGAATTGTTTTTTGGTAGATTAATGATTTTGGTAGAATGTGACATAGTTTTCATGAGTTTAATTGAAAAATTTGATGTTTTGAGATGGACGTGAACATTGGAGTGTCATCATGATGATTTTAGGTGACTTGGCCATTGGAATTTGATTTTGGGAACTCAGTGTCGTGTCTTTGGACGTCCACTAAGTTCACTGAGAATTTTAAAATGGAACATGGATGTTGTATAGGTTTTTAGATACTATGGATGGTTGAGTTTTTGTTTGGATGCCCAACCAGACTAATCATAAACAGTAAGTATTAGAGTGGGGAGATTGTAAAACCATGTTTCCAAACATCCATTCAGATTTGGGTCAAAATATTTAATTTTTAGATAGTGGGTGGGTCAATTTCTTGTTTTTAGGTATGAATGTTGGTACTAAGGAATGAAGGACCTAAAAATAAATGTTTTATGAATGGAAGGCATTTAGGATATGAATTTGGGGATTGGCATAGCCCTGGATAGGTTTCGGGATGTTACTATAGGTAAGGCTAGAGCACACCACCAACTATCTTGTTGGAACCACTAGATCACCAATATAATATAAAGGGTGATGATTACCATTTTTCCCCTATAAGTTTTTATATGTGCATAACCTCCTATATTATCCTATTTAGTCTAATTTCTGAGAGGCTTTCCCCCTTCACACTCTCTTCGCCAATCATGTGGGTGGGGTTATTTGGAATTATTTCCACTGATTTTAGGTATGTTCTCACCTATACTATCCTTCATTTAAACAACCTATACTCCAAATTTTTTTCTTCTTAGTTTATGGACTTAGTTTTGATTTCTCTGAAGTAAGGTGGAATCTACAATTCCACATGGGACATTTATGTGGATTCTATAAAGGATATCCTATGATAATGTCTTCCCATCATCACACGTCATTTTTATAGAGATAATCTTATATGATAATTTTCTTTAGTTTTTTCAATCAATTTAAATTCAAATTAATATTTAATTTTCAATTTTCATATTTTATTTTTCCCTGATAATATAAGAGACTTCCGGAGATGGTCTTTTCCAACTACTAAATGTTGTTCTAAAGAGATTCATCATCGTTGGAAATTTTATAATTGTTATTACTTAATATAAATTAATTTTATCTTTTTCTTAGAACCATTGGTTGTGTATTTGTCTTGGAATATGGTTGACATCACACTAAAGGTTTTTTTCTAGCTGTTGGTTCTAGTTCTGATGTGATAAGATTGACATATGAGTTTGTTGGAACTTATTATAATTTAAATTAAATTATAATTTTGGATTAAATTGTCTTGTTGTTAACTAAATAATTATATTAAGATTATAATAAATAAAATATTTAATTTAGTAGTGATACCGGTCCTTGGATCCTTTATAAGAGTGTCATATGGGATTGACGATCATCAAAGGGAGTTAAGAAGATGATTTTAAAAAGGGTTTCCCTTCAGTTTGTGTAAGAGTTCTTTATGAATATGAAATTGGTTTTATGTATTTGTTTATAAGAAATATGTATGTGTACCCCCACCACATTAGGTGGTGGATATATATAAATTTTTCAAGTAAATTAATAGAAAATTAAGCCTAATAATATTTTATACAATGTGTTGTGGACCCTAAGGGAACCTTGAGAACTATATAGACATCTTATCCACTGATGGATCAGGATATGAATTGAAATAGATATGGTGTTGTATCCCTATTGGTTGGATACCTAGTGACCACTATGAGATAGGGGAATTGACTAGGGATATATGTCCAAGGTGGAAGGAAATAATAGATACCCTAGAGCTATCAGGATAATTGATATGATTGTGGAGTGAGTGTTTCTTCACCAATATGATTTAATCACTTGGGTTGTTAGACCCTTCAGAGACTAGTAGACCTATTTGGTGTTTAGGCCAACCCTGGTTACCTGGAAAGGGAATGGGAATGATGAAATTACCGTAGTTATAATTAAATAGGAGGCCAATGGGGCCTCAATGAGACGTAGGGGACCACAGAAGGTTCCCCTATGACTTGTGACCCCTGCAATAGGATTATATTAGGAATTTCTAGAGATTGCAGATGGTTTTGCCTTATTACCTATACTAATGTTATAAACCTAAGGGGGTTTGGATGATGGGGATAGACTTGGGAATTTTTCCAGCCTATGATTTGATTTGATTTGATTTTAATATGGTATGTGATTTATCTACACTCCTATAAATTATTCGTTGGTCTTGGAACTGAAATGGTTCATCGTGGTGCCTGAGAGTCAAATGTGGACATGGATGAGACCCTATGATTCATGGTATGTTTGTGATCCATTATCACAGTATATTATAAGTGGATTATTATATTGGACTATTTCCAAATATCTATTTGATGTGGAGGTTAATTCTTAGAGGTGATTCCATCCATCCAACAGCCCGAAGGCCTTCAAATTTTTTTGTTATAAAGATGATAAACTCACTTTTAAGGGAACAAGGGAAAACCTGGACTTAAAGGACATTGTAGATTACATGACCTAACGGTTGAAGAGAGAAAAACCAGAAAATAAACATAGAGTTGCCCCACCCTAGAGTATGATCATGAAAAATTCCTCCACCTTTGCATGGAAGTTCAGCAAGCAAGTGTCCTGTGTCAAAGCACATGCCCGATCCGATGGCAAATTCCATACCCACTGAAACAACCAAATCCAAAATGCTCTGCAAATATGAACCACCAGCTCTAAATCCTCATCTGGGTCATGTTCCATGCGATCAAGTCCAACACAAACCAACCCTGCATAATCGTTCTCAATCAAGAGCAGCTCCTAAAGGAACCTCACCATGCTCCACACACCCACTACCACCATAACCATAAAAGCCACATAAGAAGAACCGAGGAATATACAGTCAAACCATTGTCACCTAGGACTGAATGGTCCAACACCACACCAAGGAACATCACCGATGAGGGGGACCAAGCCGCACTGAAACAAAAACGCCACTCTGGTCATGAATTTTCTTAGATTTTAACTACAGACGCACCCTCATCAGAGTCTGAAGCCAAACACGGGAAGTAGGTGAGATCACTAGCAGGAGATCGAAACTATGTCGTGACGCCGCATTGCATCAACCGAACATCCAAATCAAATGCAACAAACAGAAACAAAAAATCCCAAATCATCAAAACCACCATCAAAAACCTGAAACAAAAAACTCCACCCCCTCTAAACCGCCAAAATCAAAACCATTATCTAGGTTCTATAATTATATATAATGTGATCACATATACTATAATGCCTGAGATATCATGGATTCCTCTAACATTATGATATCATTGTGATAGCTTCTCTGATGGGATTTGAATTAGGATGCCCAAAAACCATTGTTAATTCCCATTATGCTATCAATTCAAATGGTAGTATGAGGTTTTAGGTAGGAATATATATCTGATCATAGGAAGACATGCATCAATAGGGTTACTATTAGATCCCCTTTATTAATTCCTAGGATATGTAGCTAGGATCCGATGGAAATAACATTGATATATCAGCTAAGTATCCAAGAAATATTAGATTCCCATGATATTCACCTGGGTTCTAGGGTGGATATTCACTTTGATTACATGGGTTACTCAAGAATTAGTCATGCCTAGACCTAGATGATTTCCTAGACACTCCCCTACTAGGAACCATAAAACGAAAAAACAGTGTCGAACAGCCATATACTATGTCATGTTCAACCCGAGGGACTGAGGATGAGGGTTTCATGGTTACACCCTAGGGTCAACTTCAAATCCTAATGGATGTGCAAGTGATGAATATCCATGTTGTGTATAGAGGGTCGCCAGATTTTGTGTTCATGCACCAAGACACTCCATCACAAGTCGATGAAGGTATTCTTGATCTGTGTCTTATACCAAGGCATCGACAATTAATTATGGTCTTGGCCATGATTAAATTTACATTACCTTTAGTTTATTGTTTTACTACTTAACACAATCAACATGGTTATATTTACAGATATTCAATCATCAGGTCAATGTAGATATTGTTGGTTGTTTCTTATATATTTGTAGTAGACAATTATTTTATTGAATCATGTCACATATACATACACAAAATACACTACTTATGTATAACACCACATTGGTGGTTCAATAATGATTTATATACTCACATCCTACTCAGCTGGCTACGATACATGGGTACCTGAGTTGAGATCTCAGTAATATAAAAATGGTTGGGAAGATTCCATGTATAATGTCATTGTTTGAGTTTACTAACTCGGATGGGTTCATGGACCTTGGGAGGAGGTTAGGATCGAGGATTGTAGAAATACCTCTAGTGTATTTTTTTAGTCTTTTATTTTTATTTCTGATCAGTCTAATGTGTGATCATTTTTGTATGATTTTACTTCTTCTTAATTTCATTTTATTTCTATTTTTTTCTATTCCATGTACTCTGATTATTTACTACTTTGGATGATGTCTAGTTATTTTATTATTATTGTACTATTCAATAAGTGGGTATAGTCTCCAAAACTAGTTTGAAAACTCTATAATATGGGGGTGTGCATGTGGTCATGTGGTGAACTGGTCCAGTAATAGTTATTTGAGTAATTTGGGTAGCTGTGTTACATCAATGTTTATTTTTTAAAACATAGGTAACATTGTATTCCAATTTAAAAATATTTTTCATTCATTTATTTTAATAAAACATTTTAATGGTAAAATTAGATTTAAAATTTATTTTAAACCCAAAATAAATTTTTTTTTTTAAAAATCATGGAAATTAGTAAAACTAAAAATTATAATCTTCACAGAAATTTTAATCTTTAAAGCACACTTTATTTGAAAGAAACAATTAAGCATAATGGGTTTTAATTATGAAATTAAATTTTCAAAGCCTTATAAATTTTATTTGATAAAATTATTTACAAATTGTAAATAATAAAATTAAAATGAAAAAATAACTTTAATTTAAATTGTTAAAATTAATTATCGAGGATAAAAACATTAGATATCGTGTAAAAATAAAAAATGGATAAAAGATGTTTTACAAACTGGAAATGACCTGAAACATTTTAAAATAGTCTCCTAAGTGTTTGGATGAAATTTTACAAATAAATTTAACAACACACCATTATTTTAAACTTTTTTAGCAGTTAACAATTAAATAGTGATATCCCATTATTGAAATATGATGACTATATGAAAAATTATCCTTCCCTTTCACTTATAAAAGAGTATCTCTTCCATGACATCATGATACTCATATCCCTTTGAATTTCACCCTGAAAAACTAAAACTTTTCTCCTCCTATAAGAATATCTATATTTTACAATATACTATTCTCAATTAATTAGATTAATGTCACTAGTTCAAATGATCTTTTTAATAGAAATCTCATGTTCTCAAAGTTAGTATTTATTTATCCATATATTTTTCATCTTAATTTTCCTCTTCCAAAAACATTATATCCATGCTAAAATAATGAAATAAATATTATTAATATAATAATTTTTTTTATTAATGTATCAACAATTATTTATTCCTTTAAATACCATAAGAAAAACAAAACAACATTGATCGTGCATATGTGTGGACTATTGCCTCCCCAATGTGATGTGTTTCATTTTTCATCACCAAATTTCATGATTTTCAGTAATTATTGATTTGATAAATAAAAATGATAAATATTTCAAAACTATAATTTTGAAACAATAATTTATAATATACCATTATTTCATCTTATTTTTTGAGAAATGATGTTTTTAATCATTCGTACATGCAGACTGTTGCCTCCATGAATAATGAATTTTATTTTTCATCACCACACCACAAGGATGGTTATAAGAATTAATATTATTATGGTAAATTATATTTATCAATTATTTAATATTTTTTGAAAATTATATTATCATTCTATCAAAACATTTCCTTACTCATTAAATCATTATTCAATGCTCTCATTTAGGTCGGTTTACCCACCTATGTGAACAATATTATAATGTAGATATCATGAATAATTATGGAATGTTATATAATTGTAATATAAATTAATAATGATGTATTTAAGATGTTTGAATTATTTTTTAGTGTTGTTATTAATATTTAATATATTTACTAATATACAAAAATTCAATCATTAAACATGCAGAAGCTAGTTTGTCCAAATATCCTTTTTCATGAACCATAACCATGTATTTAACCTATGGAAATAAAATTTAAGGAATTATTTATTTATTTGTTATTATATGTTTAATAATCTCATAATGATTAAATTTTATCCGATATGTGATAATTAAACCAATCACCTTGAATCTTAGGTGAAACAAACAATTGAAAAAATCCTAACTTCTAATGTTAGTAATAAACTATACTGAGTAACATATTTATAACGGATTGTAAAATATTATGTGTATATAATTTAATATATTTGAATAGTTTTATTAAATTAGATATTAAGATTTTCATTTTTAATATACAAAAGATTACAACACTTTTATGGAAGTCTTATTTATTTTATTTATAGTATCAAAAATCATATTACCTTAAAATATAATTAATATATTTCATTTCATTATATTTTATTTTCTTTTTCATGATAACCCTCTTATGTTCTTTGATTCTCAGGTTACCACCACTAGAAGGTATTTTTATTTACTCGACTTCCTTTCATGAGTCAATATGATACTTTTTTACTATAGATTTACAGTTGGTTTAAATATATTATATAATGATACTAGAATTTCAAATATCTATGTATTAAGTTAAAATTATAATTTAAATCCTTTCCAAATGAATTTATTTCTTGAAAGTATTTCATTGTTGAGATTAATTCTCATCTACATTAACAATGGTTTATCTTCCTTTTCCAAATTTTCCTTTTTCAATATTATTATCCATTATTAATTTGAAATAAAAATATGATTTATTTATAGTAATTTTAAAATTTACATTTTCATATTTTCAAATGAATCATTGATGATTGTCATTGCGATTTTTCCTTCAAGAAAGTAATTTTCAAAACATTAAAAAGGATTTTCGATTAAAGATAATATTTTTATCTTAAAAAATAATTATCTTATGTAAATTCAATATTTTCATTTCAAAAATCAATTATTTATATATATTTTAATGTATTTTTTTAAATTTTCTTATGTTACCTTATTAAAAGTGATTTTTAACGTTATTCATAATTTCATCTCTATATGATAATGTTAAGAAATGTTTTCTAAATTGTTTTCTTCATGGTTTATCTTCTATTTTACATTTTAATGATCTAACACCAATGGATTTAGGTTTCCTGAATCACATTATATATTACTTGGTGAAATACTCTTTTTTTATTGAATTTTATTATCAATCGATTGGATTTTGGTATCATGTAATGTGATACCACCTATAAATAATAAGAAACACATTTCTTCCCATATTGTTTCATGATATTTAGATTGACTTTGATATTTTGGAATATATATAGGGATGATTATTTTTGGTTCCCTATACCTCCATCTATTGAATTGGTTAATGTTTTATAACTCAATATATAATATAGAGTGGCACTCCATGGATCTACTTACAAATTAAAGGGAGAACCTTCATGGATAAGATCACAAACTAAAGTGTGGGCCTTCTTGGATATTCCCACGATTCGAAGATACCTTATTCTTATGTTTGTGCCAAATTTCCTTATTATTATATGTTTTAAGGGAGTTTTAAATTTCCATTCCATGATCATTTCATTATTCCACATGGATCAGGTTTATTATATCATTTTCTACAATATTTTTCTATAGTATATATTTCTTCTTACATGATAATATATCATGAATTATAGAAAACTATTATATATACATGTTCTCATTAAAAACATATTTCTCCCTTACCACCACAAACAATGAATTTTTATTAAGAAACCCAACAAAGAAGTCGTGGGTAAGGCCAAACAAAATGAACATATTATGGGGGGCCTAAAGTAGGGGAGTCCAAGCTGGTATCCCCTAATTAGGTTAATACTCTCAGCTTTAAAAAGATGAAATTTCACAAAAACAGACACATTAGTACCTAGATATTCCTCGAAAAAATTGATGTGAAGTAATATGCCACCATATTACCCTCTCACCACATATGATTCACATGAATCCCCTTTTTTTCCAGCTTCGACCGCACCCTCCTGATAATATAAGAGATATCCCAAGGAGAAGAAATATTACCCTATAAGCAATCAGTATATACTGACCACTCCACTGCCCCTCATAAATCCAGACAAGCAAGAACCATCAATGTTTAAATTCATACCCCTGCCAGACGGAGACCAACATATGCATTTACCTCTTCCCACAAAATCAGAATGTTGAACAGCATCCTGCCGTACATATAGAATGTGAAAAAAGGAGCGATATTCCAATTCTTAATGCCAGCAACCAGATCAAACAACAAACATTTAATCCTCACAACAATAGATTCCCATGAACATCACGTGCCCTCAAATCTGGTTTTGTTCGTAGGCAACCAAATACACCAGCATCCTATATTCAGAATCACATATCTGACCATTTTTTCTGGACTTTCTCCAGTAGCTCCATGGAACCATCATTCGAGGAAAGGAACATCCATGATGTTAGGTGTCATAAAACTAGTGAATTCACCAAAGAATCCCCACACTTCCCTGGCCCAATAACTTTAAAAAAATAGGTGATGTGAGCTCTCCTCCTTATAAACCCTGCAGTAGTGACATTTAGAAACCATGTTGATACCCAACCTTTTTACATTCTCATCTATGGACAAGGATTGATTCCTTATTCTCCATAAAAGGAAATTGAATTTGATTGGTATTTTTTCACACCAAACCATGCTATTCCATGGATCCTGATAACTTTGAGTAGCCAAGATTCGAAAAAAAAAATCTTTCATCCAAAAGTAACAAGAATTAGAAGCTAAGAAAACACATCTATCCAGATCTGAATTCAGGTCAATAAGATCAAAAAATTTCCTTCTGATATTTGTACAGAATTGCATCAATAATGGATGGATAATTATTGGCCTCTTTAGAAGTTCTCATGGGAGCAGGACAACTAGGAAAGCCCAGGGTAACTCCCACCAAATTGGAGTGCCAAAAAGAAATATCCACTACCAATAATCCATTTGGAATGGTTCTTAATGGATTGAATTAGATCCTGAACCAATATCCACAATGCAGGACCATGAGAAGCAGAATTTTCAGACAAAATCTTCCCCCAAAGGGTCCTCATTCCCACCACTTCCCATGCAAGCCTTGCATGAATGCCATGAATAACACCAGCCAGACTTCTCACATTGATACCACCATCATTGACTGGCCTTGCCAGCTTACTCCATGAAGCCCAATGTCTTATCCCCTCCTCCTGATAATCACAAATAAAACCAGCCATCACTTTATCAATGGATGAAATGAATCCATTTGGAAAATTTCAACCTAAAATAGAATGAATAGGTATGGCCCCCAAAACACTATTAATCAGCGTTATGCAACCCCCAAAATATAAAAAGAGTTTCTTCTGATTCAACACGCGGCTGACAATTTTTTTTCAGAATTCCATCAAAGTCACAAATCCGGACACGACCAGGGGTTATAGGTGATCCAAGATACATCATCGGGAAAGTCCACCCCTACATGTTCAACCTGATGCACAAGGATCTAACTTGACTAACACCATAGTTCTTTGATAAAAAATACTGCTTTTAGATCGATTAATTACCTGGCCACTCCAAAGAAAATATTCCTCTAGAATATTCATTAGAACCTTAATTGACTGTCCACTACCATTAGTGAGAATAAGGGTATCATCTTCAAACATTATATGTGAAATCTCTTGGTGATTCATGGGTCTACAATAAGGAAGAATCCATCCCATTGAGATTTTTTTATTAATGAGGTGACTAATAGAATCCTGCATAAAAATGAAAACAGTTGGATAGATAGGATCTCCTTGCCTTACACCATGAGAAGGTTTAAAAAAACCCTGAGTTTTTCCCATGAAAGACACTACCATCCAAGAGGAGATAAAGAATCTGAAAATAATTCCCATAGCCCTTGAAGAGAAACCCATTTAATTCAGCTCCTTATTAATTAAACCCCATTCCATATGATCATACGCCTTACTCATATCCATTTTAATGGCCATATTAGAACCATGTGTTTTGAAGTTAATATTAGGAATCATCTCCTAAGCCAAAGCCTCTACTCCTTGAATAGACCATCCTTTAACAAACCCATGTTGTTCAAGAGATATCCATTGAGTAATAAAATTGAAAAATATTGAATTAACAATGCTTGATAAGATTTCATAAGGAAATTTTCACATACTAACCGGTCAATAGTCCTGAATAAAAGAAGGACTTCTGACCTTGGAAATCATAACCAAAGTAGTAGCTCCAACCACCCTCAGGATAATGCCCCGTGATAGATGTCTTGAATAGCTATGATAATATCCACTTTAATAATATCCCAAGATCCCCTATAAAAGTCACCAGGAAGACCATCCAGCCCTAGAGCACTTTCTGGATTAAGATTCATCAAAGCAGTATAAATTTCCTTCTCACGTGGGATTTCTTCCAAAACCTTATTATCCTGTTTACACATCAAGCTGGGAATCCCTTCAAGAATTTCAGAATTACCACTCGGATACCCACTGTCCAGCCTATTTTTAGGCCCTGCAAGAAGGTTTTTAAAAAACAAAAAAAAACAAGTTTCTAAAAACAACTCTATCACTTGAGTACGATCCATACTCCAGTAAAATATTAGGCTTAACTACCCTTCTTCTCTCCTTAATACAAGCATAAAAATATGTCGAGTTCTTATCCCCTTCATGTAGCCATTCCACCGTTGACATCTCCCTGGCAGCACATTCCTGTTTCAGAATCAAAGATGCCCAAGCATTTTTCTTATGAAATAATTTTTTATACACCATGTCATCCCATACATGCTCAAGACTGCCCTCCATCCTTTCAACTTCTTGCTGGATATTCTGTACCTTCTGATCATTTGTTTGAAGACCCTTGACCCAAGCCTTGAGTTTTGGTTTCAACCACTTTAATTTATTATGAACATCCACCCATGAAAAACCTTGCACCGGCTCCTTCCATCAATCCTCCACGACCTTATGAAAACCCTGATGTTCTGTCTAGTGAGATCAAAAACAGAACCTCTCACCACCACCCTACCTGGGAAAGAGAGATACAAAGAGGGGAGAATGATCCAAAATATCCTAGGTAAGGTGGTCCACCTTGGCATCAGAAAATGTGGAGATAACATGGAAATTTGCCAGTCATTGATCTAAACGGCTCCAACAACGTCGACTCCCCTTCCAATTGTTACACCAAGTAAAACGGTCCCTACGAAATCCCATGTCCAGAATGCCTTTTTTGCCAAAAACTAGGAAAATATTGTATTGGATACACGTGTAAATTCACCTCTTCCTTTCCTTTAATCCGGGTCTAAAACTACATTAAAATATCGGCCAACAATTCATGGGAGATCTTCCAAATCAAACTCATCCAGCTCCTGTCATAACAGCTCCCTCCTCATATCACAGTTACCATAAACAAAAAAGATAAACATCCAATCAAAACTAGTACTAACTTTTTCCATGATGAACTGATCCCCGACATTAACAAGGAACACATCAACCTCCTTTTTCCAGAAAATCCAAATATAATGATTATCCGAATCAACATGCATGCATTCCTGCATATGTAACTTACGAGAGAACTCCCCAATTCTTGATGAATTCTGTTTTTGCTCCAGAATTGCTCCTACACCATCCTTATATTTCTTAATTTCTATAGCCAAAAATTCGGACTTACCTCAGGCTGCAAGGCCACGAGAGTTCCATACTATAAAAGGAATCATTTAGATAAAGAATGTTTGGCTTTAACCCCAGGCCCCGTGTTCATATCATCATTGGAAGACGTAAATTCATATAAGTATTACATTTTAGCTCTTGTAAAAACTACATTAGACATAGTCTAGGCCGACGTTGAAGGAGAATTCTAAAGAGACCGACCCTTAAGGGTCCTCCTTTTCTCCTTAAAGCCATGAAATCTATCACTAAATTTTTTCTGTCTCAAGGGACCGGAAATACTGAACAAACAACTGCTCAATCCTTCCACTAAAAAAATATTCTTTGAACATGATGATCTATCTTCCAGTCCCTCCCATCATTTCAGACAATCCTGGAAATTATCCCTGACATCTTGTATAAAATAACCATCTGTACCACATCCTGACGCCTGAAAACTAGAGAAATTA
The DNA here is from genome assembly GCA_963277665.1 of Viscum album. Lineage (NCBI taxonomy): Eukaryota > Viridiplantae > Streptophyta > Magnoliopsida > Santalales > Viscaceae > Viscum > Viscum album. Next base: position 1,108,545,447 of record OY728140.1, read on the forward strand.
AACACACTCTGCGAGGACAAAACAAGCATAGAGCAAGAAAACGAAGGGCATAAAATACATGCCCAGGACACCAAATTCCCCTGAAATGAGAAACAACCTCAAACCAGAGAAACCGAAGAAGAATTCCTAACATCTTTTTCCAAAGGAGACTCCAAAAAACACCTCAGAAAGAGCAGGGGAATTCACACCCAAATCAAGAAGATAAAACATTGCAAGACTTTTTTCAACCCATACATGACTAGGGATTTCTGAGCCCTTCATTGGACCAAGAGGAATTCCTCCCCTGTTAGAAGAAAAATAAACACCAGGACCACGCCCCACTCTTCGGTTTCTCCAGCACAATTTGACCGAGTGGCCTTGAAGCAAGCAGTGTGAACAAAATCTCAGAAAAACTGGGTACACAATATATTGGGGCCAAGAAAAAACTCTCGTAACACTTGGAGATATATTGTTCAAAAGCTTCAAAGACAGATCCAACTCCACACAAATCCTCACCGTTAATCTTTCCTTCCCATTCCAGTCATGTTCCTAGAAGCACAAGAATACCCATAGAGACTCCCCTACGGCTTTAAAGATATCACCTTTATGAAATGGTAAAAGAAGACCTGGTAATGAAATCCACACTACTGCCATCAAACATTCTTTTCCCTTGTGAGCATCCAAAGACTAGAGTGAGATGTTAAATCTCCAATGCCCAAAAACTCAAGGCGCTTTACACCATGAAAAAAGAAAATCCTCTTCAAAACCTAACACAATGCAGAACGAATTATGATGAACAATCGATACCTTGTCCTGGATCGAGAGCCCCCACGAGTCAACCATCTTCTTAAAAACAACGAAATAAGGCTTTGATGAACCAAAATGAGCTATAAGAGACCATTTAAAACAATACACCGCATCTTCATAGGCCTCCACCAGAAACTCAACAGACAAGCCAGAATCATCCCTAAAGACATTCGATAAAAATGGACAAACCTTGGGAAAAACCTACCGCTTCGTCTAAGAACGACACAACGCATCCTTCAAGGAGATCGATGAATGACATTTCCCCTAATGATATCCAGGCCACACTAGAGATGACTGCACCACTTGTAAAGAACACGAGGGACCTGGATCAAAAAGAAAAGACGTCGAAACCCTATCCAAATAGACCCCTCTCGAGGAAATCGCTTCCTTCTCGTTCAAGTCCCCCCATATATTATCTTATTTTTATTATAAAAACATTGTCACCAGAAGGATTAGTTTTTCCCAGCATTTGAGTTCACCTCATTCTTATGTTTCCATTCCTCATGTTATAAAGATGGTTATAAATTATAAGAAGTAAATAAGGGATTCCATTATGACTCAATTATAGAGGTATTTTCATAGGTGTTGTAAATTATTTATTTAATTGGATAGTTCTCAAAAACACTAACCATTCATTCATTAGATTGTAAGATGAATTTTGAGTTGCAATATTTATCTTAAGAAAAATTATGTAAAATAATTATATGTTTAGCATAGTTTTATATAATATTATCCATTCGTATTACCTTTAATAAAAATTTAATTCAATATCCATCTAATATAAACTCAATTTACAAGGAATATTGAAGAATTTTTTTTTGAAATATAGAATCAATATAACAATGTTGAAATAATCACTTTGAAAATTTGTTCTTTAAAAATAGGCACAAATTTTTTTCATGAATACATATCAATTGGAATATGAATTCAAATTTTGACCCCAATGTAACTAATGAAAATGTTTTTTTGGGTCAATATTTCTGTTTTGAGAATTTCATCCAACCTTGAATTTTATGCATTTGCTTCTCACCCAAATAATTTTTGATAGAACTTCCATGCTGTTATGGTTTTTTTTCTCGGTCATAGGTTATTAACCTTATACAATTTCCTCAGTTTCATCATTATTGGTGTGTTTTTCCCCAGAATTAGTAACATCTTCGTGTGTATAATCCTTTTCCCTATCAATATTGGGAGCATTTGAATGTGTAAAATCCATCTTTTGTAATGATCCTAGTAAATTTGATTTAGATAATGTAAATGTAGTATTGAAAACATGATATTATGAGGTAACACAATTTATATTAAAGAACATTAAAATAATTATTAAACTCTATATTTCTTATTTAATGGTTCGATGGATTTGACCCCAATCTACTCTTTATGGTCCCATATGACAAACAAGACCCCATCACAATTAGGACCACTATAAAATAATTTTGACATCCAAATGGAAAGGGTAATTCTCAATTTAATTAACACTTCATCCTATTGTGGTTTTGGTTGATAATAATAAAATTGACCACTTTTTATTTACAGGATATGGGATATAAAATTTTTGTACTCCATGTTATTCAATTAAGAATTGTTCAACCTTGTACCGTTAATAAAATCCACCCTCATAAATCCCATTTCATAGATTATAACTAACATCATTTTATCAACCCATTCACATTGAAAAATTGACAAATATATTTTTTTATAAACCAACTCCCCTATTTGTTTCATGATTCCACAATATTTCAATTTGGGAAACTCGATTTTTTCCCTTATTACCAAATACATGTATCACTTCTTTCACAAGAGTAACTCAACCATATTTCATGGTACTGCATTAATCATGTTCCATTGTATATACTTTTTAACCATTAATTACAAAACCCTTATATGTTAATTCATGTATACTTTTCCTCTAGTTATAGATCGAATTCATTTTGAAATCGAATCCATTTTTAATGGTAACTCCTTAAAAATTAGGTCTCCTGACCATAATATAAACTATCTATTATGTGTATTTTATATCCGTAAATAATACATTAATGGATTCATTAGCCCAAACATTACTTTATATCATACAAAAAATGGTGAAATCTATATATTGTCATATAAAATGATATGGTAAGACTACTTCTTCTCTGTAATGGTAATTGTGATGACATTTGTTTTGGAAATTCCTTTACACATAGTTTTCATTCTCTAACATGATTTGGGGGGGACTAATTTTATTCACACCCTACAGCTAATATGTTAATAATTCAATGACTTTCCCAAAAATATATAATTATTCCTCAAAAAATATTCATTGATTTCCATTTTTTATGAACCCTTTAAAAATAATCATATACCCTTTAGTGGGGTACATTCATCTATAATAAATGTGGTCACATAGCTAGATCTCTTTAACCCTTTGAACAATCCAGAGAACCATCGTATCAAAGGATGAGGGTGGGAATAACATCTCCAATTCAGTTAATGTGATAGAAAATTCATATCTCATGGTTAAAAAATTTATCGGGTCTATAACATTACAGTACAGAACTTTAAAAATGAAATAATGCTTTGTCAGTATATGTCAAAAAAAATTTGGTATGATACAATGTTATGATATAGTCATTAAATTGGGTTTCAAAACATGATAGTCATGAGATTTAATCCATTTATCATTAAATCATTCAATGACATGATATACAGAATACTTAATGAATTCCTATATATAACCTTTACATCATTTAGTATGTTTAAAAATATATCTCTCTCTTTCTTGGAATGAGTGTAAGGTACTAGAGGGAAAAAATTCAGCATTTCACCCTTCACTATCACCAATTATTCCTATATTTTCATTCCAACATTTTCCAACCTATCCATAATGTATTTCCTTGTTTTTTCAAATTCATTTAGTAACATTCCGTTGACACTATCACATACCTTTTTCATACGTGCATGACATCAATAAAATGACTGATATTCAATAAATTCTAGTGTGATAGTTGAAAAATGGTCACTTTTTCCAACCATTATTCATATGGTTTTTTAATGAAGGATTCCAAAATCAATGACCCTATCCTTTAGTTTCTCTAATGGTTGATCACCTGTTTGTAGAGATGTTGTTGTACCTTATTTTAAATTTACATAGAATGATATAATCAAATATCACTATTTCTATCATTGAAGTAAAAATTTGTGTTATCCTTGAAAGACAATCATCACAAAATACCTCAACCAAACATAGTGTGTACCATGCAAACAAAAGTGACACCCTAGATTTTGTTTAATTTTGTAACCTAAAATATTTTCATAAGAAGCGATGTGATTTATAATCCCATACAACTTGGACCTCAATATGAAATCCTCATTTCTATGAGCATAATTTAACCTAACACTTGAATACCACAATAATTTTAGATCTCCAAACAATGACTAAAACATGAAATCAATACCACTACCCTATTTTTTTGGTTTTGATATAAATTTAGGAAATGTAATGTATTTCTTCTTTATATATAACAATGAGGTAAAGGTTTTATTTACTAGCATAATTTTCCATGTACTATGAGTGATAATTTAAATACCAATTTTTTTCACTTCATCTGTAGATAGTGAAATATTAAGGTTTCTCAACTTGTTTTAAAATTCAAGATACTCGTGATTACTTTTACTCTAATAGGAAGATACTTCTCAGGGATGAAGTTTCCCATAATGATTTTTTTTATATGTATGCCACATGCATTACCTTGCAGTCTCCTCACTTTCATATAGGTTTTTAAACCTTAGAATGAATGAAATGTATTATAGAATATTTTAAGGACTTGATTCATCATTATTTTATTGATACATATAATAGTTATGTAATTTTTAGGTGATTTACAGTCCTTCCAAAATAATATACCGACATTTGGACATGCATGTCTTCTTTCAGAGATTGTACCCATTGAATGTAAAATTAATTTTTCATTATATATTCATTAAGGATACTAATTATCTATTGGTAACATATCATTCTAGATGTAATATAGTCCAGTAAAGCTTATCCCACTCCATATGTTGATAAATTTCAAATTATATGGCTTCGGTATTGATGGAAATGTATTATATGTATTAATACAAGAATATGATGGCTTCTTTCACAACTATTTAACTTGTAGAATAACTTTGGGAAATAGGTAGTTCATCTTCAACTATTATTAACATTTCCTCAATATTGTCTTCATCATCATTTACACATGAAATAATACCCTCAATAATATCTCTGAAGATATTCACACTTGTAATCATATCAAATTTCTGAAAACTGCAGTGTTCTACCAATCATTATACACATTTAGTTATTCCATGTGTTTAGTCCCACATTTATTTCATTGATCTACTCCATGAAAAATCTAGTGTTCTTACAAATCCTTTGGACTCATTACTCTTGAATGATAATAATGTGAACATGATAAAAGGATTTGATATGGATCATATGCACGATCTTTTTCAAACTTGATATACTATTTAACCCCATACTCATACTCTTTTTTTCAAACAATTAGAATCCATCCATTTTTGGATTCATACACATATTATTTGATTCATTAATAAATATATTAAACAAAAATTAAACTAATATTCATAAGGTATGAGCTTATATTCCTAAAATATTATTCTATACACATATATAAACATATTTTCATCATACATGAAATAATTTTTATTCTATCAAAAAAATGTTAAAAAAATTGGAGAAGAATAATTGTATGAATTAAAATTAAAATAATGCTTATTTTTTTACATGTAGACACATATCATAATTTATTATATTTTTGGAATAGATTCATCAAGGGAGATAATTCCATCTCTTTCAATACTATTTTACACAAGAAACAAATGTATTTCAAAAATTGACCTACTATTATTGGTGTATCAAAACTATGATTTCACTTAACAATTATATATCAAATGAAATTAGATATTTTCCTATGTTTTTTCATTGTTCGAATAATAAGGTGTAATGATTGATTTTAATAAGGAATTAAATTTACATAAACACATTACAAAAAAGGAATAATGTATGGAAACCCATTTTCGGTTTTATAATTAATAGCATAGTCACCATTTGCATTGAAATAATACTTGAAGTAGGAAAAGAAAAGGGAGAATAAACCGATGTAAAATTTCATTAGAAACATCATATTTTTTGAAAATTAACTGAAATATCTATCTTGAATCCACACATTACAAAATGGTGTGACCCATGGGTTAAACCCATGGCCCTGAGAATTTTATTAAGAAAAAAAAATGAAAAACAATGGCCAAAGAGAATAGAATCTTGGAACCTCACATAAATCAAAAATTATTTTATATATTTTCATTTCAATAAAAATAATTCAAAATAAAAGCAATGGGTTCTGAGCCCAATTATTAAAATTCTAACTTCGATAAATTTTCAAAATATAATCCTATATTACAACGTTGTTTGAAATAAAAACACCATATGCACTAGATTAAAAATAAATCATGCCTTTATATTGGGTTATAATCAATTTTCAAAGCTGTGAACATGTATGAATTGGACCATCATGGAAAAAATAATGACTTCATAGAAGAGAAGGGAATAAATAATAGATAATAATCATTACCATAATCAACATGAAAAGGAGAATCTCAAGTAGTGAAAAACAGTGAAGCAAGACCCTAAAATTATCCAGTGAGACATATGTAGAACTCATTGAGATAAACAAAAAATGTGATGAATTTGTGCTAAATACTTTTAAGAATACAAAAAACAATATTTGAATGTAATAAATTCATTTTACAGGGTTTAGATTTGTCAAAAAATGTCCCAATAATCATTGTAATGTTCAGCTTCCATGAAAAACTAGAATGCCACCAAGATGAATGATCTTTGTTAGAGTTATTTTATAAGAACAGAACGAGTTTTATCAAAACTAATAGAGATCTTCCAAATCACACTGTTATTGACACAAAAACGTAAAAAAAATATTTTAATCACTAAAGACTTTAAGGCCTTTAAAGCCTTCGGGCCACCAAGGCCTTTGGGTCAGTATAAGCCTTTATGCTGCCTCATGGCCTTCGAGCCACCTCATGGTCTTTGGTCCACATTATGTGCAAATGAAAAATTGACAACCTAAAAGGAACAAACTCCAGAATGAGGATTAGCAATGAGCTTTCTCCATAGCAGAAGCTAAATGGATTGCAAGAATAAGAGGGTATGGAAACTACCATCGAGACAAGCATGTGCATACACGGAAAAGCCTATCCGAACAGAAAGAAAATGATGGAGATCTGATATCACGATGATGATAATGGGGAGGAGAAGTTCTAAGTAGTTAGTGTGGGTTGTATGTAAAGTTTGAAGCTTATGGGAAATGAATCCCTCTAAGGCCTATGGACCATGGAATACTTAGGCATATGGGCATTTTAAGGGTTCCATCTCACCCCTTTAAAGATGGATTATCAAATAACAATAAAAAATAAATGCTTTCGGGCCATTGGAGGAGGAATATCTTCATCATCATTAAATTAAATTCATATAATATCAAGATTTATCAGTGCTGAAAAATAAAACTTTACAAAAATTAAATAATAAATAAAATAAAATAAAAAATTTAGAATTATATAAAAATGAATAATTAAAATTATGAAATTAGACAATAAAATATTTTCAAAAATTAATAAATGAAAAAAATATTAAAAATAACAAAATTTAAAAAATATTGAAACTGAATATAAAATATTACATGAATAAGAAATATGATGTATACAAATTATAAAAATATTAAAAAAAAGTAAATTATATAAATTATATAAATTATATAAATTTAAAAAATATTATTAATGAATAAATAATATCAATTATATAAATTAAAAATAATTAAAAATGAATATATTATATATATTATATATATTATAAAACAAATATAATGGAATAAATATTAAATTTATAATTAATAAATACTAAAAATAGCATTTACTAAAATAGACTTAGAATAAATAATTAATTAAAAATGAATAAATAAAAATTGCAGAAAGAGTGTAATAAAAAATATTAAAATAAAATTGAATGAAAAATAATTCTGTAAATTACAAATATATTACAAATCTTAAATATTAAAAAATTAAAATGTGTTAAATAAATTAAATATTAAGAAACTACATAAATATTAGACTAATTTTTTTTGGATCAAGGCCATTTATTAATAAAATAAAAATGGAAACCACATTTAGACTAACAGGGAACACATTGGACGGAATGCAGCCTAATAGCAACACATCCTAAAGTTACACAAATAGAAAAAAGGTGAAGGCCGAGATTCATAAAGTCCCATTTATATAAGTCCCAGGGACCCAAATGTCCCCTAAAACACAAGAACATAACAAGAATCATGATCCCAAAAAACTGTAGGTAAGGAAACCCCCCACATATCTTCCACCGTCTGACTCTGTGTTATCGATGTCATTCTCAATGATTGTTGCCACCATCAACCTGGTTTGTGCCCCTAATGAATGACATGTCTACGATGCATGTCCACAACTGACGTCAGACACTAATTGATCGGTTGCCTTGAACCTGCTGGACAAAAACCCACGCCTCGTCGGACAACTCATACCTGGGGATAGATGTGGTATGGTCTAATGGGGGTCGGACATACGTCGAGCTGAAGAGGCGCACATGCCTCGTCGAATGACAGTCCCACTCCATCACTGCTCACCTACGGAACTAACACCAACGAACCCACGTCATCTCTTCTGTGATATCTTCATGTCTGACATCCATATATCCAATCGATGTCTCCTGAGAACGAGAGCTTTTAGAAAAATTGTCAGACTCTGCATCAAGGGGGGATGAATCTCCATCACCAATCATGGATTACCTATACCATTGGGTGGTGGTTTTCTCACTGATGGTGCCTATAGTTTTCACATCAAGAACATGACTACAACACATGGATGATCCAAGCTTGTCGTTAATCATGGTGGCACAAGGCTAGGGTTTACCATTACACATGGTCGTCCTCTATATCGGAGTTCCAAGTTCAACGTCAACCCCTGTTGCACAAGATTAGGCTTCACCACCTCCTGCCACCTTCCTCCTCTTGATAGATTCTAGTTCACCAAAGACCCCTTCTGCATAGGGTTAAGCTGCACCGTTGCACATGGCCTACCTCCTCTCATGAGTTCCTATCTCACCATCAAGCCTTTCCACATAGGGTTAGGCTTCATCACTGCACAAGGATTTCCTCCTCTTGGTAGATTCAACCTTGCCGCCAACCCCTGCGAGCAAAATTGGGTGCACGAGTTGATTTAATATAAATGTAAATATATTTATAAATATATAATTATTAAAATATGGTTACCTATATATTTAAAATAATTTTATAAATAAAATACATATATTTATAATAAATATATAATTATAAATATTTCTAATAAATACAAAATTATAATTATTCATATAAAATAAATAAATATAATTATATTTACAAAAATATTTATAATTATATATTTATAAATATATATTTATATAGTTATCAATTTTTATTTATAAATAAAATTGAAATATTTTCAAACATTTAATAAATATATTTATTATATTTAATTATTTACGATATATTTAAAAATTAATATATGTTTATAAATATTTTAAATTTATTTATAAAAAAATAAATATCAACCATTTAATATATTAAATATAAATGTAATTATATTCATCAATATATAATTAAGAATGAATATATGTTTATAAATATTTAAAATATATTTATAAATAAATAAATTTTTATAAAAACAGATTTATAATGATATATTTATTAAAAAATTTATAAACGTATTTTTAAATATTTTTAAATATTATAAATATAGATTTATAATTAGAAATCTATATTTATAAAAATTTATTTATTTTTATTTATAAAAATATTTATAGATTATGAAAATTATAATTATAAATACATAAATATTTATTTATAATAATAATAATAATTATAAATATTTATAATAAATATTTATTTATTAATCTTATATATTAATTATAATTATATAATATATAATATAATTATAAATAATTAATTGTGTAGTTTTTATAATTATAAATAAGTAATTTTATTAATTAATATTTATAATAAATAATTAATTGTATAATTTTTATAATATTTATAATGGACATAAATAAATATTTATTAAAATTTTATTATTTCAGTAATTATGTTTATTATAAATATGTATTTACTTATTTATAAATAAATTTTAAATATATATGTAACCATATTTTAATAATTATATTTTTATAAATATATTTACATTTATATTATTATAAATATTTATATATAAATAAATCTAAATAATTGTAATTATGTATTTGTTTTATATGTTTATTATATTTATTATAATTATATAATTATTATATTTATAATTATATATTTATTGTCATTATATTATTATATAATTATTATAATTTTATAATTATTATAATTATAATAATTATATTTATAATAATTATATATTTATTATAATTATTAAATTGTTATTAATATATTTATAAACTTATTATAATTATTTTAGTAATTATATTTATAATAAATATATTAATTATAATTATAATTATAATTATATAAATATATATTAGATACATACATATATATACATATATATATTTATCTATAAGGGGGTTGGGGAGGGGTGTGGTAAAAAAACCCTTGGGCGTCACTTCAAGTGGCGCTGAAGGGGTTCTACACAGAGTGCCACATTATATGGTGCTGATGACCCCCATTTTCCAAAAAAAATAGACCCATAAAAAAACGACCCCTACACCCAAATTTGCCAACCCCTACTGCACAAGGATGGGGTTTACAATCACACACGAGCTTCCTCCTCACTAAAAAAATAAATTTTAAAAATAAATAGATTGAAAAAATATTAAAAGTAAATAATTATAAATATTGATTAAAAATAATAAATTAATATATATCAAATGTGAATAAAATTTAATAATAAAAAAATAATAAATTGAAAAATGTTTAATAATAAATAAATAATTTCAATTTTAAAAATTAAGGAAATTTTAAAAATGGATAAATATTAAAATGAATAAAAAATTTTGTAAATAAATTTAAAAACAAGTGATATATAATAAATTACCAATTAATAATGAATGAATAATAATTTTTTAAACCTTTAATTATAAAAATATTAAAATAAAAATTAATATTGAAAAATTATATAAATTAAATTCGTAAAAAAAAATTTAATATTAATATTTGAAAAATTATAAATAACTATAAGAAATGAATATATTTCAAAAGTATAGAATAAATAAATATTAAAAATTAATAAATCACCTAAATCATTTATGATGTAGAAATATTAAAAATAAATAAATAATATTAATGAATTAATTTTTTAGAGAATAAAATTTATTAATTAAAATTAAGAAAATTGGTCTTATAAAAATGAATAAATTATCACTATTATATCATTTATGATAATATATAAAACGAATGAATATTCAAATAAAAACTAATAAATATAAAAAATTACATTTAAACAAAAACGTTTCGCAAGAGGTTAATAATTAAAAATGAATAAATGATTATGGTATAATGATTTAAATATAAAAGTGTTAATAAAAATTAATAAATATAAATTATAAAAATTACAAACATATTATAATATTATGTATTAATAATTTAAATTTTATAAATAACTTCTGAAAAACATAAAAATTACAAAAAAATTAAATTCGTATATATATATTTCCATAAAAAATATATTAATTAAATTTACAAAAGCAAATGATTTTTTGATAATTGTGTGCATGTATGTGTGTCTGTGCGCGATATGATGAGATATATCAAATTGATAAAATTCACTTTTTATGTTATATAATAATATACATATATATACTTCTATTTAAACATACACACACACATTACATACATACACCCACTCACATACTTATGCATAGACATATAAATTATAACATCCCAACTAATGTTAGAATATGTCTTTTTCATATTTATTAATATTTATGAATTAGATAGTTATTTTAAATTTAAATGGTTGTTATGTTCAATAGATTAAATGATGTGGAACAATTAATTTCCATGAAATATTCTATTTCATGCAAGACTGAGCTATACAAAACCAAAATATATTCGTAATATTATTATTTAATATGGTATTTTTCCACATTTTAATTGAAGAATTACATTAAAACTAAATTTTGACACTTATACATTTTTTATATGAAAAAATAAACTTCATATTTTGGAATTTTTATATCAAAATTTACTTTGTGTGATTTTTCTGCATTTTTCTGAGAAGTTTCATTTTTTGATGAATATTAAATATCATAAATTTTAATTGAAAACTACTTTTTCGTCTACATTATTTATATAGATAAATATTATTTTTTATTGATTTTGAAGTATAATTATATAAATTTTATATCATTAAAACCAATTTAGGTCATTGGAGTCAAATTAAAATTGAAATTGGATATAAAAAAATTTCAATCTTTTAATCATTACTTTAAAAATGCATTCTTTCGACCCATATAGAGAAATAATTTTAAATTAATTTCTTCCACTTATGTGATTGAAATTTAGAAAAATGGATTCAATATTTTGAATCATAATTACGTATAATGTCTAGTAAGTTCAACATAGTTTTTGAGAAAAAATATTAGTGAAAGAAATTGAAATTAAATAGTGATTAAGGTAAAAATCTGTTTACTTGATGGTTAGGCATTAATCTTAATGTGCCGAATGACTATGAAACATGTACAAAATCCATTTTATTTTCATATTTCGACTATATTATACCATGGATTGAGAATGGATCATTCTGGGAGGCACATAATGTAACAGGGCCCACCCAATAGTGTTTACCTATTTATATTTAGAACAATGTCACTCACCCTCTGCTATAAAAAGCCACTAAACCCCTTCACTTATTGACACCTCGGGAAAAAAAATTCTCACCCAAAACCTAACCAAATAATATCTAAAAATTCCCTCCCATCACTCTAGAGGCCGCATGTCTTGACCCCCTCCCTCGAAAGAGAAACCTCCCAGGCTAGTAATGAAGAAAGCGGTATAATGACCCCATGTCCCAACTTCAGTAGTCCCTGGGTTGGTGACCATCTCCAAAGGTGAATAATTTCAAAAAAAATTGAAGGAATTTCCATTTTAATTGAAAACAATCAAAAGATAATATGGTCAAACCCGAAAAACTCTAAGAACTATATATATATGTAAAAAAACAAAAAGTCATCCCACATGTATGTCTCAAAATGTAATTGATACAAAAGCGAGAGTCTCCAATGTAAATACCAAATAGACAATCTAAGTTGCGACTAGGAACTATTCACAGTATTTGAGATATTAGGGTCTAAAAAAGTCCACATAATCTCCTTGGAGACCAGAAAATAGTTTTTATATAGTATGGTGAGCATAAAAGTATACTCAGTAGGAAAAACCCATGTCACTTAAGCACAACTGGATGAAGCATACTAATTCCCCTATGAGAAAAAAAAATAGAAACAAAACGGAATCTAACAAGGTATACTATCCACCCTAACCTCAATAAGGCACACTCACCAAATAGTGAATTTCAGGAATTGTAAAGTAGTAATAACATTGATATTTGGGTACCTCGCACCACTTCCCACTAGTTAACAACACATCCCAAAGTGTGAACATCCTGATGCTACTACGCTCTTCCACAATCCCTACTATCACAGCATTCCCGCACACACATGGTCCAAAAACCACACCACAATCTTTCTCATAGACACCAGTCTCTCAAATCACACCAAATTCAAACCCGCTCACACCTGGGCCTCAAACCACACTACATTCCTGCCTATAGACACCTGGGCCTCATCCTGTAGACACATGAGAAAGAACAACATATATCATCCTGAAGACACCTAAGAAACACACCTCATCCACATACATCAAGTATTATTCTTCAAACCATTACAACCCACCCGACGAATCCTAAGTGATCAATGCTTAAAAGTGGGAGTATAGAAGAACCAATAACCTACCATCCATCCTCCTACTGGGATGTTGGGAAAGGCACCCTCCCCCATAACAATGGGGGTGTTCAGAACATAGTACTCAAATAGGGTGGGGTAAGTATATAAATCACAAGGAGATAAAAGTAAATGTATATAGGTATTAACCACTCATCCCAACCTATGGGTTCTCAAGAAAACAACCACCCCATAACACTTCCACCTTTATTGCCACCTCTAAGATTCACACACGACATAACAAGATAAAAGCCCATATCATGTTTTCCAACCAATTTTCCATTTGACCATTTTTGTTCATTATTAAATAGTTCATTTATCAAAACCATCACTACCAGGAAACTACTAAAAAAAATCCATAATAATCAACAACACCAAGGTCATCTAGGATGGAAAAAAGACAAAAAAACTAAAGTATCTCCACATCCTTGTATGTTCAAGTCACATCCCAATCAAACCAAACCCCCAACACAAAACCACATTCGGTCACACATCATCTCCCAATGATCTGGGAGCCTCGATGCCCCAAAAATAGTCATGCAACCTCATTGCGCCACACAAGTTCATCCATTCCACAATCAACCCACAACACACACCTGTGCTCCGCAGGCATACCACCGCATAACCAAGAAAACCCACATTCCACAATACAAATAATTCCTAATTCATCCACCCCACACAAATAAACACATCCATCACATAGAGCACATTACCCCAAATATCAAATAAGAACAATTATTCTAGATTAAAAATACCCCCTTGATTTATTTCACTTCATGATTCATGGGTTATCATAGAAACCAAGAATGGAAAAAAATCATGGGGCATGCATTCATTATCCAAGTGTATTTTTTAACCAATTTCTATTACCATATGCTTAACAAGATCCAACCAACATGAAACCTATTTATTTTTCAAGCAAGGACCACCAACAACCATAATTTTTAGTGCAACATTTATCCCGTACAATCCCATAATATCCAAAAAGATCAAGGATTTTAAAAGAATGAAAACACACCCAGATTCCCCTATAAATTAAATTATCATATTCTATATATTTAATTAGGGTGTCACAAATATGATCCTTAGGTAGATAAATTATATCCATTCTAGTTAATAAAAAAATGATGGAGAAACCCAAACTTCAAGAAGCTTTTCGATTTGTACGTGCATCGTAGGGAGAAAAAGAAAGCACACAAGCAATGATCGTGCTGCTAAAAATGTAGATTAACCAATTCTTCACCAAAGGGTTATCAAAACGCTACCCAAATGTTCATCCAAATCCAGACCGAACTGTAGTAGAAAATTCTGGTGGAGGATCAGGAGAAAATGGATGAAAACTAACGGAAACATACCACGGGTTGATAACGAATATCCCATGAACAACGACCAAATTCGATTGAAGAGGGAGGGAGGAGTGGGGATCAATGATCTACTCGGGGTGCCTAGGTTTTTTTCTAGAGTAGGAAAAAAATAAGAAATATCTAAATGAAATAAATGGTTTGGAGAAACAAAACATTAAAAAAATGGATCTATGTATTACAAGATGTGTAATACCCTTTCACGCCGTGTAACCCATCGAGGTCCACTTCTTTAGAAAAACCTATTACATATCGGATTTATTTTAATTCTCAAACCACGAATTCCCTCACATCGTGAACCCTTCTAGACAATCTGTGAACCCAATATTCACATCGTGTAACCTCATTACATGACGTGTAATCCTCCCACTTACATCCTTTAGAATTAAAACCTCTGCAAACCTCCTATGAACTTATCCATCCTCCAAAACTTGTAAAGTAATGGATTTGGGGAACACAAATTTTTACCTCATATACCTCTCAAACAATTCTCATCCTTTAGAATTTAAAACCAAACCTACAATAAAGAAGGTTCTAAACAACCACCCCGTGAGATATCTCTCAAGGATAAACCATCCTTTGTTGTTCTAAAGATAAATTAAATCCTCAACATCCAAGAACACCTCCTCTAACATATACTACCCCAACTAACCAAAAGACAAACAAAGAAAGCATCAAATACCAGACTACAAAACACATGAATCAAATAATTCCTTCTTCCATGTCAAGATAATCTCGGCTATGGGCAGTATTGACATGCCTAAATGGGTTTAATAAAATCTAAATTAATGTTTCTTGATTAGAAATCAGGTCCTCCACTCATCATGCTCCAAACATTATCACACATTACAGAACACGGGAACAACCAATCTCATGATGAACAAGGTTTAAGCATTACATCACAAACCATGGTACATGAGGAAGACTCACAAAAGCTCCAAGTACTAGGCACACATCTCTGCTTCTTGATCCCAAGTACTCTCCTCTATATCACCATGCCTAAAAAACACACGAGCCAAGGGAATGGTCTATCCACACATCACCTTCCCCCGACGATCCTAGATCTCCACTGGCTGCTCCTTGAACGTTGTGTCTTCATTGATATTCAAATCTCCCCACTCAATGAAATGGGAGTCTTCATGAAGATACTGAAAACGTTGAGAAATGTGAAAGATGTCCTAGATCCTCTCCAACTATCATGGAAATTCTAGCTAATATTCCACCTCACCAACTCATCCCAACACCTCGAAATTTTTGATGATACTAGGAAAAATCTTATTCCCTCTAGTGAACCTCCTCTACCCACGTCGAGGGGAAATATTCAAAAAAAATGTGGTCTCAAACCGTGAAATCCAAAGGCCTCCTGCTACAATCAACATACAACTTCTTCCAGTCCTGATCTACCGTTATCCACTTACATAATAGATGAACATTCTCTGTTGGGCTTTGAACTACCTCTATAACAATAAAAGATGTCGCCCCAAATTTCTTCCAGCACAAAGGTGGATGACACAATATCCCATACAAATATTCAAATAGAGCCATAAAAATGGATGATTGATAGATAATATTGTAATAAAACTCCAACAGGGGTAAGTGTCATACCCACTATCCTTCATTGTCCAGAACACATGCTTGTAGTATCTCCTCCAATGTCAAGATGTCCCTCTTTATCTGCCCATCTGTCTTAGGGTAAAAAGTAGTTATGAGGTGTAATAGAGGTCCAAAATCTTTCTACAATACCCTATAGACTCACAAGATAAATCGTGTCTCCCAGTTCGAGAAAATTTACCTACGAACTCCTTGTCGTGACACTACAGCATCCATGTACCTATGTGCCAAGTCATCCATCGTGCTCAACTCCTTCGTTTCCAAAAAGTGTGTCAATTTTTTTAGATGATCCAACACTACCCAAATATCATTACAGCCTCTCAGATACCTAAATTTCCTCTTGATGAAATCCATCTATATTTTACCCCACTTTCACTCAGGGAAAATTAAGGGATGCAACAAACCAATGGGAACATGGTGCTCACCCATCACCTACTAGAACTCAAAGAACATTACCACAAACTCCTCCACAAATCACTTCATCTCAAGCCACCAAAACTTATCCATCAATACAATGTACATCATAGAATCTTTGGGGTGTATAGGTAAAGGTGATATGTGAAACTCATAGAAAACTCCCACACACATACCCATTGGAAAAAATGATTCCCATGAAACAAAATATGATTCTAACTATCCTTCATCCATTCCTTTGGAGCATCACCCTGGTCAGAATAATCACACATCACCTCTATCTCTAAGCCTCCCCACTGAGACTCCTCCACCTACAACATCAGACAGGACTACACTATCATCTGAAATGGAAGACCCCTTCCACTATCTATTACTGAATCTAAATGTACAACAACCAACTCATCCATCTCCTTCTAAGAGTCCATAGATTACCGAAATACCTCTCTCTTCATTCATACTCAAAGCATTACATACAACATTACCCATCATGAGGTGTATGATAACTCAAAATCATAGACCTAAAGAAACCCCATCCATCTCCATTGTCGCATGTTCATATCTCATTGGGAAGAGATATGACTTAATCTCTTCTGATCCATGATGACCACAAATCTCTCCCCAATGAGGTAATGTCGCTAAAACATCAGCACAAACATGAACACTACTAGATCTAGATCATGGGTGGAATAGTAATGTTTATAAGGACGTAACTACCTAGACCCATCAGATATCACTCCCTGTTTTTTGCATCATTACACATCCCAATCCTAGATAGGAAGCATCATTAAATACCTAAAATGTCACCCTATCCTCTAGAAACTGGAGCACTGAAGCACTAACTAACATCCCCTTAAGTTAGATGAAATCACCTAACACTGCTCAATCCACACAAAACACAAGTAATTCCTTGTCAAAGCTGTCAAAAATGCTGCAAATCAAGATAAATCGGGCATATATCTATGGTAATAAACCTCTATACCAAGGAAACTAAAATCCTCCGCCACATTCTAGGGTGATTCCCAAGAAACAACTACCTCTACCTTTGACGGTTCCACTACTAATCCCTGCTGAGACAACTTGTGTCCCTAGATTTTGACCTCCTGTGTCCAAAACATGAATTTGGAAAACTTACCAGAGAGATGGTGTCATCAATGAGCCTGCAAGACATCCTGAGATTCTCAGTATGCACCCCCTCTGACATCGAGTAGATCAGAATGTCATCAATGAATACAAATATGAATCCATCTAGGAACTCATGAATGAAAATGTTTATAAGTCCCATGAACATGACTAGTGCATTCGTAATGTCAAAAGGCATAACCACACACTCAAAGTCCCCATACCAAAACATGAAAGAAGTATTCAGGATGTCACCCTATTTCACCTTCAACTAATGATACCCAGATCACAGATTGATCTTAGAAATCAAATATTCCCCCTCAGCTCGTTGAAAATATTGTCTATCCTTAGGATTACGTAACAGTTCTTCACCATCACATGATTCACCCTCTTGTAGTCTATGTGCGACCTCATTCCACCACCTTCTTTCTTTTGAAAAAGACTAGAGCACCCCATAGAAACACACTAGGTTGGGTGGATCCCTTATTCATCAAGTTGTTGATCTAAATCTGTAGCTCCTACAACTCCAAAGCTTCCACGTGATAAGGAGCAATCAAAATTAGAGAAGCATCGGGCTGTAAGTCTATCACGAAATCAACATCACATCAAGGGGGTGGAGTCACGACCTACTTAGTAAAAACATCCATGATCTCTCCAACAACTATTGGAACCCACACCATCTCAATATCCACTGATTCCATTGACAGCTCAACCAACAATGAAATAAGGGGATCCATACGCTAACTGCGCTACAGATGAATCCGCTCGCTAAGGATAGCCATATGTTGTCCATCCTCATATAAAAATATGAATCTTGTCTGGATGAAGTCAATGAAAACATTCACAGAGTAAAACTAGTCGATGCTAAGGATGAAATTTTTTAGTTTCATCTGCAATAGGAAAAGATCCCCACATGACTAATGTAGTCCAATCATCAATCTACATCCCCGACACACATCAAATAAGTTGGTATGACCTTTGACCGGTGTAATCAACACAACGAGCATGAAAATTATTTTTATGTCCATTCCCAAATAATGTTATTTTCTAGGTGAAACAAAAGTTGTAATGATCTTGAATCAAACAAGTCACAAACAAGAGTACTAAATAGGATGATCATACCTCGAACGATCTTTGGCCCCGTTGAAACTGTTGTCTCTACGATGTGAAAATTACCACAACCATATCCTCTACCCCTATGTGGATGACCACCTCCCCAGCCATTTTTAGGTTGTGGTTCTTAAGGAACACCTAGTGGTTGGCCTCTACTACTATGTATCCCCTCAGTTGAGTAGGATCCTACTGTCTATATTGATGAAATGGTCTGGCCGACAACTACTACTAAGGAGGGTGCTGAACCTACACACCTCCATCATAATTAGCTTGATCTTGGAATTGAATATGAAGGTGCATGTTCCCTCCGTAAGATAAAAAACTCGTTCCCAAGACTATGTGAAAAACTCAAGGACCAAAAGGTTGAAACTGAAACTGCAAAGGTCAACTCCCTCCTGGCCAAAACCTGGAAGGTCCTGGTGCCTGTGACCTGCTGCTGGAAGCCTTTCTCTCTATAGGACCCTATTCACACCCCTCTCAGGGTAGACCTCCTCTTAAGGGAATTATATAAACCACATCCATCATCTATTTATCCTCTTATTATGTCGGTATGTTGAAGGAAGTAACTGCATACTGGAACGAAGGATGAAGTGCCTCCTCTAAGCATCTCTCTTGCGACTCCTCATCTGGAAAGAGATCCAAAAAAGTGAAAGAGATCCTTGAACTTGATCCCCAACTCCCATATGAACATACTCCCCTACTGGAGGGAGTGATACTCATGCCTCTTCTAATACTTCATGGTTGAGGTAAGGAATTACTCCTAGAACACCTTATCAAAATTATCCCACAAAACATTGGTCTCTTTCCTCTCCCCTATGTAGAGTGCCCATCACTGACATGTATATCCCCTCATTTGGATAACTGTTAATGGAACCCAATACCCTAACAAAGACTAGATCTGAAAGAAGATGATCCCAGGCTCCTCATTCCATCTCTCCATCTCTATATCGGAAACACTACCCTCATACTTTCCCAGATCCTTCCGGTAGAAATAACATAACATTATTTTCCACTGGTTGTACTTCTCATCTGGATCAACCCTCCATCAATCATTCAGATCAGCCTGCTAAGGCTCAATAGGATGATCCACTCATGGATGACAATATGGTTCCATAGATAAAAGGTAAACCAAAAAATCATAATCTTGATTAGTATGAAAATCAGTTAGTATTAACTTTAATATACCATTTATTTTAATTTCCAAACCAACCCCACCCCCACCCCACAAGAATCAAGAACACATGTCATCATGATTCATGTACATTTCCTAGGGCCTCTACCCCGCAAATGGTGTAATCTCACTTGTTTGTTCAGTAAGATCAGAGTCCTTACACCGGATTGTAGGGGGCCCTAAGATCCCGTGTCCTAGCTAGTCTTCCCTGGACCATGTCATACACCATAATCACCTAACATGGTTTCCATTACAACCCACACAATCCATACTGTTCCTAACACAAAAACTCATCCTATCTTTCAACCATCACCTTTGATACCATTATGTCATGACCCCCTCCCTCTAAAGATACCCCTCCCGGGCTGGCAATGGATAAAGTAAGATAATAAACCCCGTATCCCGCCTTTAGTAGGCCCCAGGGCAGCAACCAACACCAATGGTGTATAATTTCACAATCATGGAAGGACATTCTCTTTATATAGAATATGATTGGGAGATAATATGGTAGAAACCAAAAAATTTCTAAAAACTATATATATATATATATAACCCAAAATATACCCTACATGCATGTTTCAAAATGTTACTGATACAAAATTGAGAGTCTCCAAAGTAAATACCAAAAAGTAAAGCTATACAGAGACACAAAAATAGTCTGAATTTTGAGCTAATATGGTCCAACATTGTCCATGTAATCTCCCTAGAAACTTGAAAATAATTTTTATATATACAGGGTGAGTATACAAGTATAATCAGTATGAAATTAAATAGTCACTTGTTCACAAGTGGGAGAAGCATACTAAGGCCCCTGTGAGAAAAATAGAATATACTCAAAATAACCTAATAAGTTATACCATCCACCCTAACCTCAACAAGGGACGATCACCAATGCAATTCATGTAATGTAAAGTAGTAATCACCTCAATATTTGGGTACCATACACCACTTCCAACTGGTTAGTTGCTCATCCCAAGTGGTGAACATCCTGACGCTACCACACTCTTCCACCGGCCCCACAGTCACAACCCACTGGCACAAACCTAGGCCACAAACCACACCACATTCTTGACCACATACACATGGGCCTCAAACCACCGAACATTCCTACCCGCAGACACCTAGACCTCAAACCACCCCACATTCTTCCATGCAGACACCTGGCCCTCATCCTGTAGACCCATGGTAAATCATATCATATCTCATCCCAAATACACTTGGGAAATACACCTCACCTGCATACATTGTGTATTATTCCTAGTACCATTACAGCCTGCCCTAAGAATCATGTGAGATCAATGCCTAAAAGAGGGAGAAGAGAAGAACCAATAACCATCAATCCATCCTCCCATTGGGATGTTTGAAAAAACACCCTCACCCAAAACAATGGGGGTGTTTGGCACATAATGCAAAACTAGGGTTGGGTATGTATAGAAATCATAAAGAACTACAAGTATATGTACATAGGTACCAACCACTCTACCCAACTTATGGGTTTTCAAGGAAACAACGACCCTATAACACTACCACCATTGCTTCCACCACTAAAATGCACAAACCACATAACAATCCACAATCCCATTTCATGTTATCCTGCCAATTTTCTGTTTACCCATTTCTATTCATTATTAGCCAATTCATTTATCAAAACAATCACTACTGAGAAACTAATAAACATAATCCATAACAAGAAACACTGCCAAGGCCATCTTAGAAGGAAAAAACAATAAACTAAATTATCTCCACATCCATCAATGTTCAAGTCATGTCCCAACCAATCCAAACCCCCAACACACAACCCCATTTGGTCACACATCACCGCTTGATGATCCCATAGCCTCACTGCACCAGAAAACAGTCCCACAACCTTTCAACACCACACAAGTTCATCCATCCCACAGTGAACCCATAACACACACTTGTGCTCTGCAAACATACCACCACATAATCAAGAAATCCCACACTCTACAACACAACCACTTCATATTTCATCCACCATACACAAATAACCACATCCATCCAACCCAACACATTACCCACATATCAAATCACAAAAAAAATTCTTGATTAACATCCACCCCTTGATTTATATCACTTCATGATTCACGGGTTATCATAAAAACATATAATGGAAAAAATCACGGGGAATCTATTAATTAACAAAGTTTATGTTTTAACTAATTTCCATTCTCAAGTGTTTAACAAGATACAACCAACATGCAACTTGTTTAGTAAACAAGCAAGGACCACCAACGACCATGATTTTCATTGGGGAATTTAGCCCACACAATATCACAATAAGATCTAGGTTGCAAGAAGAATAAGAACACACCCCACATACCTTTTCTATTCAATTATAAAGTTCAATATATTTAAATAGAGTTCCACAAATATAATCCTCAGGCAAAAAAATTAGATCCCTCCCACTTGATACACAAAACAAAGGGAAATGAAGGAGAAAACCTACCTAAAAAATTCATATCGATTTGTACTTGCATCATATGGTGAAGAAGAAAACCCGCAAGTGATGATTTCCCTGATAGAAAAATGGATAAACCTATTCCAAAAAAGGGTTATTAAAACACTACCCAAACATTCACCCAAATCCAACCAAAATTACAACGAAAAAATTCTGTGGGAGGATGAAGAGAAAACAGAAAAAACCTAGTGGAAGAAATATCATGGGTCGATAACGGATCGCCAATGAACAACTACTAGATTCAATTGACCAAGGAGGAAGTGGTAAATGCCTAAGGTCATCTTGGGGTTCCTAATCTCTGTCATGAAATAGAGGAAAATATGAAATGGTCTAATGAAATAAAAGGTTCATCCGAAAAATACATTAAAAAAATTGGATTGTTGTATTACATGATATGCAATACCATTTTATGTCGTGTAACCCCTTGAGGTCCACATCCACTAAAAATTCTGTCACCTCTCAGATTATTTTATTTCTCAAAATTTGAATCCCTGAATGTCTTGAACCCTTCTAGACAAATGGTGAACTAAAGATTTATGTCATGTAACCTCATTACATGACATATAATCCTCCCACATAAAACCTTTAGCATTGAAACCTCTCTAAACCTCCACTGAACATCTCCATCCGCCAAAACCTAGAATGTAACATACTAGGGGAACATGGAACATTACACATCACTTTGGGGAAAAATACAACCTAGAATTCCTTTGGAGAAAACCTAAAATAGGTACCTAAAGAAGACTTCATGTCCATCAACGTGCATTTTTATATTGTTTCCTTTTAAACTCCCTTGGTTTCACTTAATAAAATTTTTATATAATGACCTCAATATCATTGATATAATAATAAGTTTTTTTGATAATTTTTCATCCTACACCTACCCAAACTTCTATCAAATGGGTAATGAAATCATCATTTGTGTGTATGGAGCACTATCGCCACACGAAATGACGTCATTCGTTTTCATTTTACCATCTCACATGGTTGGTAATTATTATGGAAATACTCTTTTTATATGATGTATGTGATATTTATGAGTAATTACTACTTATTTAATTATTATTTACAAATACCTTCATGCTTTCCATTTTGTGGGAATAAGAAAACACTGTTTGCAGATGTGTGGACCATCTCCTCCTCAAAGTGATGCGATACATTCAAACTTTACATAGAATGTATTATGTATTTGTTTAATAAATATATGTTTCATAAATAATATACATATTATATCAATTTCATATTTACCTATCTGAAACTATAATATATCATTTTATTTAATTCCCTTTCACACACTAAAAGAAATTGATAACGTAGTTCAGTGACGTGTGGACTACCACCTTGTCAACACGATGTTAATCCTTTTAAAGGAAAATAATTATATATATTTATATATGTATATATGACTAAATAAAATTTTATTTTAGATATAATTATTATTGTGGAAAGATTAATGTTACTTACCTTATTTTCATAATGATCATTGAAAAATGGGAATGTTACTCATGTGTACGTATGGCCTACAATCTTCATGATAGTAACATTATTTCATTTTAAATATCAATATTTAAGGATTTGTTTTTAAAGTGTATTATATATATATATACATAATAATTATTTCATGGTTATTATTTTTAAAGTGTTTTAATGATGAACCCTTTTAGTATATTTGAACAAATAATTGTGTTCATGACACATAAATTGAACAGGGTCAAAACACACACCGTAATCTTAATTGTTTAAGTGGTTCTTTAAAACATTGAAATAAGTGAAATATAAGTAATGATAAACTTTAAAAAGGTTTTGATGAAATTAAATAATTAACATATGTCTATTTTTTAGAATTACGAAGACACAAGTGACAAGTCAGACTCACGGTAAGGGACTTCATCTCAATATTATTTAATTGAGTCACATATTTATATTATGCACCTTTATTCATTTATAAGGTTTATATACGGTGCCTTTTACATGTTATATAATAATTTTTTTCGGTTATCATGAAAAATATATTTTTTACTTTATTATTCAATTATTTTTGTGATTCAAAAATTTCAATGTTTTATGGGACACTTTGGATTTTAAATTATCTTTTAAAATTATTTAATATTTAATTTAATAATATTTTCCTCCATGTTAATATTCATGTTACTATTTTATATGTTCAATTATATAAATAGATTATAAAGGGAATTTTATTCCAATTTTTAATTTCATTAGAATGTTTTCTAAATGTAATCATTTTATGTGATTTAGACAGAATGTTTTGACAAATGACAAGAAGAATGTCTTATTCATAGCGTACATAATGACAATGACTTTTTTACCATCATGGAAATTATTTTTATTTTGGCATTACTTTTCAATATTTAATGTCTCCTTATATTTAAAACATTATTAATCATTTAGGATATTTTGGTACTGGAAATATATTTCAAATAAATGGTGTATTTTTTAGTCAAAATAGGCGATTGAAAGAAAATGGTATTTTAATATCTAAATGTTATTTGAATATAAGATTAAAAAAGTATTTCAAAAGATGAAATATTTTATTTCATGTCATGGTTCTTGGACATTATAAATGATTTGTGCACCTAGATAGCATCAGGTGACCCCATTATAGCTTAAATAATGGCTACATCCAGATAGTGAGCCAATGTATTGGGTAATGATTATATTCTCTGGATAATTATTATGGAAGTTGGTTGTATAATTATTAAATTTATAGGGGATCTATAAGGTTCAATGTTGTGAGGTCCCAAGGCACCAAAATGACTTTTCTATATTTCCTAATGAGTTTACATGGAAATCCTTCATTTTAAAAAGGTAATATAAATTATTTTTTTAAGGAATTATATTTCCCATTTTAGGTCAAATTTTATTTTTTTTTAATAATTTTTTTTAATTTTTTTTAATGTTTACGAATGAACTGATATTTTCCTTATTTTTGAATCCATTAATGAGTTTTTTTGTTCATCACACATTTTTAAATTTTTTCTGCAGGACTCAATGATGAGTAAGGTGTTGGAAGAGGCCCAATTGAATGTCACAAATACCTTTTAAAAAATATATTATTCCTAGTTTTAATGTTTTATATTATGGATAAATTGATAATGATCAGTAGTGTCTTATTTTCATTTCATGTTTTTTTAGGTATGATTTGTGACATAATTCTATAAAATGATGTACGTGAAAAGATCCTCAAAGTGAAATAAATTAAATTTCGGATGAAAATTAAAGATTATGTAATGATTATGGTCATATCCTTATAGTTGGTATCAAATATTGTTTTAGATAAAGTTAATTATTATGTTAATATTAATAATTTTTCCTTGAAATATTTTAATATATGTTCAAGTTAAAATGTTATAGAATTTTAAGATTACCATATTTATTAGTCTAAACTATGTCTATTCAGAATGTTTTTCCATAGCAGAAACATGGAAGTTGATGTGGGAAGGAAAAAGAAGGAGATATCCTTAAAAAATCAGCATCCTCAGATGGTCAAAATTAGAACAGAATAGTTTTTTGTAGTGATGGTTTAGTTTAATCAGGAGATAAATAGTGGTTGTATCTAGATAGAAAGGAAACCAATATACCCTAAAGGTTCATGTATGTTGTGGATAATTTAATGAGAAAAAATCCCTCATAATTTAGTGAATTATATGTTCTGGTGGTAGCGGAAGGATGGATCAATTCTCTAAAAAGATATTTGATGTTATAGGATGTTTGTAATGTTAAAAGGAAACCCTTGTAATTTATCATTTTTAAGGTGAAGTGGATTGATGGTGGTCTTTGGTTATGAAGACTAGATAGAAATATGATCATGATTTTATAGAATTGGAAACATTCAAGGATATTTTCTTTGAGAAATATTTACCCTAATTTGTTTAACTGTGAATAGAAAAAAATTCCTAAAATTATGGAAAAATATTAATATTTCATTGTTTTATATGAATAAATCTTCAAAATATTGGCTAGCTATGTGAAAAATTTTATTCATCACACTAATAAAAATATTAATTAGTTTTACTCAAGATTAAAACCATGTCTACAAAGATCTTTGCCCAAACAAGAATTTAAAATCAAAGAGAATGTTTTCACTATGATGAAAAGGTTGAGATGGAGTTTTCCAACACTTATGTACCTCAAGATGACGAAAATAAAAAGTGTTCAGGATGGACGGTGATGGGGAAGAATGCCACAATGAAATATGGAGGTAAGAAAATGGAATTCTAATATTGTAGTAAGTGTGGTAAAAACACTGTAGAGAATTTATTATGAATAAAGGGAAGTGTTACTAATGTGAAATGTTTGTCCACATGGACCAAAAATTCAAGGAAAAGAACCCTATATAATTAGATAATGTGGTAACTAATAGCTATTCAATGGTAATATGTTTTAGCAGTAATGAGATGGGTTATTATGATATTTTATGTCCAAATTTAATTACAACTAATGGAATCTTCATGATCAAAAATAGAAAGGGGTACATAGTTCCTTTTATACTACTATAGTTGATGTGGGGACATCACATAAAGTCATTATAGGTATGTTACTTGTGTATTTGAATTATGTCATTATAGTGTTTAACCCTCGATCATCACATTATTTCATTTCTAAGAAATTTTCATGTAAATTGCAAATATTAGCTAGTAAATGTAAGATATAAATTTTTGTAAAAACCCCAAGTGGAAATATTAATGAAAACATGATTTAAAGTAATCATCCTATTTTCATCACTGGGAAGGTCATTCTTACTAATTTTTTTGAATTGGTAATAGTAGAGTCTGATATCTTTCTTGGTATGAATTGTATTTTATATTATCATCTTTAGATAGATTATAGTTCAAAGAATGTAGTTTTCAATGATTTTATGCATTTGTTAACTTACCTAGAAGCTGAGAAATTTATTTGATATGGAAATTAAAATTACCTAGCTCATATTGTTAAAAATAATGAAAATATTTAAAGTATTGATGAGCCAATAATAAAAGAATACATGGATGTATTAATTGATGAATTTCCTACTGTTATTTCTGATTGAGAGGTTGAGTTAATTGTTGACTTAGTACCAGATGATAATATTATTTCTAAACTCCCTTATTAAAAGGATCATCTTGAAATTTATAAATAGAAAAAGAAATTATAGGGTTTATTAGATAGTGGTTTCATATGACTTAGCACTTCCCTATGGGGTTATCATGTCTATTTTGATAAAAGAACGATGGATTAATGAGAATTTGCATTGATTATAGAGCCTTGAATAACATCAATGTTAAGAAAAAGTATCATTTTCCTCATATCTATGATTTTATTGATCAAAACTATAGAGAACAATATATTTTTAAAGTTGACATGTTGACAAGGAACCATTATTTGTAATTGAAGGAAGCTATCATTCAAAATATTTTATTTCAAACAAGATATATCAACTCTGAATATGTGGTTATGTTATTTGGGTTATATAAAACACTTATTTTATTCATTACTCTTATGAATATATTTTTTAGTAATTATTATATAACTTTTTGGATGATATTATTGATGAAATTTTTAAATTTTCTAAAATTCAAAATGAAGAAGAAATATAGGGGTTGTTTAGAAAATGGTAAAAGAAATGAAATTGTTTGTGAAATTTATCAAGTCTAAATTTTTGTCGAAATACAATTTCATTCATTGGTCACATTGTTCTAAAGTTGGCACAACGGTTGATCCATCTAAAAATATGGCTATTGAATAAGGTATAAAACCCACAAGTATCATAAATGTTTTTAGTTTTATTGGGTTATAAGGTTACTACCAATAATTTATTGAAAATATTTATCAATTGTGTAGCCTAATAAATAATATAACTTTAAAAGGAGTTAATTACATCTAAATAAAGGAATGTGATGATTTTTTAGGAATTGATTAGAAGATCTATGAATGCTCCATTTTTGTCCCTTCATTCAAGAAATGGTGAATTCTTTATCTATAGTAATTCTTAGTTAAATGGAATTTACAATGTACTAAAACAAAATCATCAAGTAATTTATTGTGATTCATTTTTGTTGAAACATCATAAGTTTAATTACCTAAAAAATGATTTATAATAATTTTTTGAGGTTTTTTTCTTTAAAAATTTGAAGGAATAATTTTGATTAAGTAAAGTGTGAAATATTTACTAATCACAAATGTTTTAAGTTTGTGTTCACCTATAAATAATTGAATGTGACACAAAGAATATGGATATAAATGATCATAGATTATGAATGCACAATTATTTATATTCCTAAATAAGAAAAAAATGTGGTCAATGCATTGATTCAAACAAATAATTCTATGTTAACTATGTTATAATTGTAATGTGAACCTTTTGTTAATTATTTGATGATTTTTGGCCTAGAAGTTGTGGATGTAAGGACATCCTCTATTTTTTCACCATTTAGTGTTGTTGAATTTTTCACAAAGAATTAAGAGAGCTAAGAAGGTGGATTAATATTTTAAAGAAAAAGAGGAATCAATTTAGAAGGGTATGTTTACCGATTATAATATTGATGAATAAGATGTATTACGATTTGGAAAAAGATAATGACTGTCTTGTGATTCCCAACTGTGGAATAATTTTTTTACTTAACCTCATAGTTATTTATTTTACATTCATCCAAACAACGCTAAGATGTGAAGAGACCTTAGGGATTATTTTTACATGGATGTAATAAAATGATACATTGATGAAGTTACGAAGAAGTTTTTGAATTGCAATCAGTTTAAACAAGAATGACCTTCCCTACACCCACGCTTGCCTCCAATGTTGTTGAATCAGGATCAGTATAAGATAGAGGAGCATAGCTCTGCTTATCCTGAGGTCTCTTGCAGAAATGTGTCGAGTGGATCGTCTTCTCCTATGGTAGTCTACTCAGATCTAAAAAGTGGTCTTTGAAACCACTCCAAATCCATAACTGTTGTGTTTGTTTTTTCTATTGTGTCTCAACATGTAAGGGGCCAAGAGTCTGGGAACAAATCCAGACATGCTCATTGCGATGTTTAGAGTTTTATTATAGAACGCTCATGGCCTTAGGGCTCGGGCAAAGTCATATTTTAGCATTAATGAGTTTCAGAACAACTCTATCTCCATGGTCGCTATTATTGAACCAAAATATGACACGTGTAGAATCTCAGAGTATGCCTAGAGGCTCAAAGTTGGGGGGTTCTTGCGTAGGGACCATCCCAACTCCCAAATCTAGTTGTTTTGGAAATACAATATTGCTTTTGATCTACTGAATGCGTCAGACCGGGAAATGACCAATAAAATCTCTATTGGAACCCAATAGTTTTTCTTTTCATTAAGCTACGCAAATTGTAATCCTTATGAAAGGGAGGATCTGGGGTTTGATCTTGATGGACTGTATTCCAATGATTCCTCGTGGGTTCTCAGGGGTGACTTTAATATTGTGGCATGTCTAGATGAGAAGAAAGGGGGAGGTTCTTTTCCCAGGAGTGTCATCCAATCCTTCGCCTCCTTCTTTTCTTGGTCCAACCTTATGGATAATGGTTATGAAGGAAGTGTTTTCACTTGGTGCAATAATGAATGCGGTGGGAGACGTACTTGGTGTCTTCTTGATCGGGTTATGATGAATGAGGCCGCTATTGCTATGTTCTGGGTCTCTAAAGTTACCCATTTGGTTAGGCATCTCTCTAATCACTCTCCATTGTGTTAATATTTGGGTCCAGAGGTGGAGAATGAGGACCATGTCATTTTCTCTAATACATAGTTGGAGGATCTGAGCTTCTTCAACATGGTTAGGGAAGCATGGGACTCTCTTCATCGGGGAAATCAGCGGATCTGTTTCCATAATAATTTAATACAACTTAAGCATCTTCTTTACACCTGGAAGTGGAACCTCCCTGATAGTGACCATGATCTATGTGACATCAGCAAGGAGGTGGAACATTTGGAGACTTTTTTGGAGCAGTAATGGGATGAGTGTTGGTTTAATGAACTTAGGATCAAAAAATACAACCTTACTAATCTTTTTCTGATACTAGAGTAGTTTTCTAGGGAAGGGGCTAGAGTTAGATGGCTTCATGAGGGGGATCAGAACACTGGGTTTTTTCATGCATGCATAAAAGAGCCTCATCGTGTGTAGAGGCCCAATATCCTTATGGAGTATGGATCTTTCTCCAATGATTGTGAGGAGGTTGGGGTTATGGCCAATGAAGTGATTCATTCCCCCTTGGAAACTCCCAATCCGAGCACAATTGGGGGGGGGGGGGTACCAAAGAGGTGTTGCCTATCTTTTTGAGGGCATCCCAAATAGTGTTTTGGAAGACGTTGATGCGTGTTTGAAGAAGATCCCAGATAAAGATAATGTGCATGAGGCGATTTGGAGTCTGAACCTAGATAGTGCACCTAGGGCTGATGGCTTTCATTGATCTTTTTATAGGGTGACATGAGACATTGTTAAAAGGGACCTTGTGAGAGCATTGTTGTATTTCTTCCATGGAGGGAATCTGCTGATCAATGCATGTGCTACAATGTTGGTTTTTATTCCTAAGGTTTTTCATCCTCAATCCATTGATCAGTATCATCCCATCAGTGTGTGAAACTTTCCATACAATTATCTGACTAGTATCATCAAAAAAAGTTTTTCTACTCATCTGAATACATAGATTGCTCAAGAACAGCATGGCTTCATAAAATGGTGGTCAATCTAGGGGGTGATAGGGGTGGTCCAAGAGATGGTCAGTGGAATTAACAACAAGTCCTTTGGGGGAAATTTGGTGATTCAAGTAGATATGAGCAAGGGCCGTGACAGGGTGGAATGGGGCATTGTTCTCAATGTTTTGGATTTTATGGGCTTCTCTAACTGGTCTAGAGACATTTTTTCTGTTGATTCAGTTCGGTATGGATCTCCACTTCATTCATGGGGAATCAGTTTGGTTTCATTAAAGCTTGTTGTGGCCTCATGAAAGGGGATCCACTCTCTCCCACCCTTTTTATCCTATCCCAAAATTCCCCGAGCTTCTATATTAATCAGGGAATTTGTAGGGGTAAGATTATTTTATATCATACCAGGTATGGTTCAAGGTGTATATCGTACCTGATGTTCATGGGTCATACTATTTTATTTATTAATGGCAACAGGGTGTCCATGTAGGGGATTAATGGGCATCTAGGGGAGTACTCTAAGTGGAGTGGTCAGGTGGTGAATAGAGAGAAAAGTATATACTTTGCGTCCATGAGGATAATAGAATAAAGGGTTTAGTATCTCAGCTTCTTCCTAAGTATGAGTAAAGGATCATTTACCATGGAATATCTCGGGGCCCCGATTCTTATCTTTTAGAGGTTGGATTACTCTGGTGAATAGTGTTCTTCAGTCTATTACTATGCACATTATATCCACCATGAAGGTCCTTAGTAGTGTGATTTCTAATTTGGAAAGGATTATGGTGTCCTTAATATGAGATGGGAAGATGGAAGGAAGGAATCACTAGGCCTCTGGGAAATGTATGGCTAAGCCCCTCTCAGAAGGGGGAATCAATATGAGGAGTGTTTCTTTGACCATGCAAGGTCTTTGTGCCAAGCTTGCGTGGGAGGCTCTAGAAGGTAGAACTTTGTGGGGAAGGATATTGCAAGATACTTATGGCTTGAGTTTGAGAAAACAATGGGCGTTCCCTTCTAATACATGGAATGTGATTCTCCCTTACATGGAGGCTCTTGAACAACATTCTCAATGGATGGTGGGGCGAGGGTCTCTCAATTTTGGGAAACATGATTGGGGTTTGGGAAAGCTGTGGTTTCCGGGATGTCCCACCCCAAACCTCTCCTTGAGAGAGGAAAGTGGCCACCCTATTTTTCTCTAGGTTATTTTTAATGAGATCCATCATGCATCCTTTAGTGATATCATTTTCAATGATGATCCTGGTCATCTCATCATCTCAAGGTCCATGTCAGGTGATTTTTATATCAAGGATATTGCTCGTGTGACGAGGGTCATGTCAAATGAGGACCAGTGGGGGGGAGGTTCTACGGTGTAAGGAGATCCCCTCCAATTATAATTTTCAGATGGGGTGTGTGAGGGAATGATCTTTTCCAACTGATGATACATTTAGTGCATGAGAGTAAACCTAGCATCCAGGTGCTGGTGCTGCAGAAATCCAGGACATGAAACGGTGGATCACATTTTCTTTTATAGTGAGTGGGACAAATCCATTTGGAATTATTTTAGGTCATTCTATGGCTGGGCTGATAGTGGTGGGGCGCATGCAGATTTCTGTCTTCATGGTTTCGAGGTACTAGTGTGAAAGGGCCCGAGAAGAAATCCAGAGCACTTCTCTTCATCACGGGATGTCAGACGCTTTGGAAGGCTAGGAACAATGCTTTCCATAAATGTTTTAGAGGATCTTAAGTCAGTATCACCTTTAGAATGAAAAATAACATTCTAGATATTATCAGGTTGTGTCTGGAATGCCTCTCTGCCCCATCCACCCAACTGATCGGCTTAATCCTCCTCTACGGCATCCAAAATAGTAGTGTGATTCTGGGTCGATGGGTCCGTTGGAATCCCCCAATCCAGGGTCTCAATCTCAACACAAATGGGTCCTTCCTCACGGGGTAGATGCATGGGGGAGGCGTCGTTCGGGACCAGAAGGGTTTTGTGCTTGCAGCATTCTCAGCTTCTTATGGCAGTGGCGGTGCATTAAAGTTGGAGGCCAAAGCATTGGCTATAGGTTTGGAGCAATATGATCAAAGGCATATTTTGTTGATGGCGGTGGAGAAAGATTCCATGATCCTTTTTCAAGCATTGGGTTGTGAAGGCAGTGTTCTCTAGAGAATTGCTTATATCATTAGGAAATGTCAGCAACTCAAAGGTCCCCATATGAAGCTTACTCACACCTGGCAGGAGGGAAATATTGTGGTGGATTTCTTGGGCGTCTATGGCAACTCCTCTTCAAAATATGTTGTTCCTTAGTTTTGTGTCATTTCATAGAGAGGGGTTGAAGTTTGTTGTTAAAGATGCTCTGATCCTTCATTACTTTAGACCTCTGTAATTTTTTTTCTTGACCTGAGTTTGTTATATCTTGCCTTTCCAAAATCAATAAAAATGTTAGTTGTCATTCATGATAATAATGTGATTTGGGTTATTCTTGATTGATTAACTAAATCTATACATTTCCTTCCCATTAAAGGCATGATTTATTTAAAAAAAACTTTCTAGATTATATCCAAATTATATTATTAGGTCACATGAACTGCTTATCTCCATTTTATCAGACCATGATCCGATATTCACATCCTTTTTTTGGAAAGGACTTCATTAGTCATTGGGAACTGAATTAAATTTTAGTACAACATTTCATCATTAATACTATGGATAGTCTTAGAAAAAGATTCAGACCTTGGAATATATTATTTGTTCTTGCTCAATGGATTTCTAGGGATGTTGGGATCGAAATCTTCCTTTGGTTGAGTTTTCTAATAACATTAGTTTTCATTTAGGTATATATATAGAACCATTTGAGTCATTATATAGAATGAGTTATCAGAATCCAATGTACTAGGATGATATAGGAGAAACAAAGTTGATGGGACTTGTGTTAGTGGAGGAAACATTAGATAAAGTTTAGTAGATTCAATGATGTAAGAGGATATGTCTAGGAAGGTATAAATGTTATACAGACAACTGAAGGAATGATGTTTCTTTCAAGGTAGGTTATCATTTCATTCTCAATGTTTCTGCATGAAAAAAGGTGATGTTTTTTGTTAAGAGGGGGAATGTGGATCCCACTATTCATTTTAACATATAAAATCATTGGAATGCTTGAACTGTTTCATTCCAGGTGTCTTTTCCTATGAGTTTATGCCTAGTACAAAATGTATTTCATGTTTTTATTCTAAAGAAGCATGTAATAGATTAATCTTAGGTTTTGATCATAGAAGTAATTCATCAATAAGGCAATATTTTTTATAAGGAACAACCTGTTAAGGTTTACGACAACAAATAACAAGTGTTGTAGAATAAGAAATTCACCAATTTAAGGTTTTATGGAAAACCCATATGGTTAAAGAGGAAACCTGGGAATCTAAAATTTATGTAAGGTAGAAATATCCAAATGTATTTAATAAGTGAATAAATTTGAGAGCATTGAATTTCCAAAGGGGGGGATGTAAAATCACTAGTAATGAAATAATATGTCTTTTTCATATTATTTAATATTTATAAATCAGATTGTAATTTTTAATTAAAATTGATGTTATGTTTAATAGATTATGTGATGTGCAATACTAAATTTCCACTATATATTCCATTGTAGGAAAGGCTGAGTAATAATGAACAATAATACAAAAAAAACATTATTATTTAATATGGTTGTTTCGCCACCTAAAAGTTAAATAATTAATTAAAAACTAAATTATGACTATTTTACCATATTTATATAACTATATAAACACTTTTTTGAAATCTGAATATAAAAATTTTCTTTGGGTGATTTTTTGGTACTTTTTTAAGAAGTTTTATTTTTTATGAATAGTGAAAAAGAGTACATTTTAATTAGAAGCTTCTTTTTCTTCTATTTTATTAATATAGTTAAATAATATTTTTAATTTTTTTAAAATAAAATTAGATCAATTTTGTATTAGTTAATAAAAATTTTGTTCATTGGAATCAACTTCCCATTGAAATTGGAAAAAAATCAATTAAATTTTTTGAACATGTTTACTTTAAAAACCTTTGACTACAGGAAAACTACACTATACCCATGGTTTTAAGCCATTGGTATAGCCCCTAAAATTGTGGGTATAGGCTATATCCAAGGTTTTAGGAACCATGGAAGTAGGAGTTATCTTTATAGCTCTGAGTTATACACACAGTTTGGAAAATTCTATACACGTGGTTTTGAACCACGGGAACATGTGTATGGGAAATCGTCAACCATTTCAAAAACCCTATACCCATGGTTCTCAAACTGTGGCTATAAGATTAATGCAAATCCTTTAGGTGGATTCCAAACCTAGATAACCTCATCACAAATGCTGTTCCTAACTACTTCCCCACATAAAAATTTGCATATATAAATATATATTTACTTATATATAATTTTATAAACCATGGATATTAGAGTAAAATAGTGGGAAAATATTTTCATTCTGAATCTTTTTTATTCTCGTGGAAATTGTTTCCCTTGTTTGTGTGGGAAAACTATACCCATGGTTTTTCAGAATAGCTGGCATAGGTTTTTAACCAAAACCTGTACTCCCAGTTTTAAGAAAACAGTGTGTATATGTCTTGGACCAAACCCTATAACCATTATTTTACAATAACCATGGGTATAGGTTTTAAAGAATCCGCATACCCATAGTTTTATCCAAAACCGTGGTTATATGGCCATTTTCTTATAGTGTGTTGTTTCATCCCTTATATGGGAATAATTTTAAATTAATTTCTACACATTATGTTATTTTAATTTTTATAAATTGATGCCATTTTTGGAATTAGAAGAATTTATAATTTCTAAAAGTTGAACTTAGTTTTTTAACGGAATGATTAGTGAAAACAACTAAAATTAATTGCAAATATTATGGTAAAAAATTTTTACTTAGTGGATATGCATTAAACTTAAGAGGATAAATAAAAAAGAAATATATCCAAAATTCATTTTAATAGACATATTTATACCATATCCTAACTTTTATAAAAAAAATTGATCATTAATTTAGTCACATTATGTAAGGGAGACCTATCAATAGTGTTTAGATTTTTATATTTACAAGAATTCCACTCACACTCCATTATAAAAAATCACCACCCCTCATTTCTTCACACTTATAAATCCAATTGGATCATCCAAAACCTACCCAAATAATCTACAATCATCCCTACCCTCACCATAGAGTTCTGTACTTGGGAATAAATCTAACCAAAAACTCATTTGGTGCAAAACAAAAGGAGTTACTCGAAGAAGATGTAACGTTCCTCAACGTTCATTTTTATTATGTTTACTTTTCCAATAAATTCATTTAGCTTTATATCATGATTATATAATGATATAAGTATCTTAAATATACTGATATTTTTTATGTTATGTGTTTGACCTACACTTACACAGACTTACATCAAATAGGTAATGAAATCATCGTTCGTGTGTACAGTGGAGTACCGCCTCGCGAAACGATATTGTTCGTTTTGCCTTTACAAAATCTAATGGATTAAAATTATGAAAGACACACTATTTTTATATGATATATATTATATTTATTATTTCTTCCTACTTCCATAATATTTTTATACACATACATTCATGCATTAAATTTTATGGGAATACGATAAGGTTGTTTATGGATGTGTAGACCATCGCCTCCACAAAGTGATGTGATACATTCACACTTTACATGTAATCTATTAAGGATGATTTTAAAAAAGATATGTGAAATAAATGAAATAAAAATTATTTTCATGAAATAATTATCTTTTGAGGATTATAATATATTATTTTCTTTATTTCCCTTTCACGCAGTCAAAAAAGTTATAGCATTGTTTGTGGATATGTGGACTACCACTTCCTTGACGTGATGTGATCACATTTACATAACAAGAATTATATATATATGTATGCAAGATTAAATAAAAAGGTATTAATGATATAATTATCATTATGTACAGTTAAATATTTTTTACCTTCTTTTCATTATGGTCTTTAAAAATTGGGAATGTTACTCATGCGTGCATACAACCTTCCATCTCCATGATTGTAATGTTCGTTCATATTTCATAAACATATTTAATGATTTTTTTTAAATAATAGTTGATTTTTAAATATGATAATATTTAATTTTTATTATTACTCAATATGTGTTTAAATGATGAAACCTTTAACCATAGTTTACCTACCAAAGTCGCTGACACATAAAATGAATATGGCTAAAACACCCAACATAAACATAATAATTTAAGTGATTGATTAAATCATTGTAATAAGTGAAATAAAAGTAATGATAATATTTAAAAAGGATATGAAGTAAGTAAATAAACAACATAATTTTATTAATAGGGAAGATAAAGACACACCTGACAAATTAGACTCAAGGTAAGGGACTTCATCCCAACATCCTTTCATTGAGGTAAATCATAATGTTAGGTGACATTATTATTTAATAAGGTTCATATACAACCACTTTTAAATGTTATATTATAATGACCCGACCCCAAAATCCTAGATTCGGGGCATTATTTTATTAAATTAGCATGACTTCAAGGAATCAATCTAGGAGGGCTGATCAGTTTATCCATTTTGGAAATCCATATTAAAAGCATGATACCCATATTACATTGGGAAGTAGAAAATAAAACATTATACATAACAAAATGAAATTAAATTTATCCTAAAAATATTATCCAAATATTTTTTCTTAATAACATTTGAATTAATACAAAATAAGGGTGACATCAAATTCTCAGTATGGGTAAGTACAACATAAGAAATAATGAATCAAAGCACATAATCATTATGGCCAGGTAAATAATAGAGCACACATTCCATATAAATAGCGGGATAAGGAATAGTAAATATGGAATGGTAGCTAACATAAACACATTTAATTTAATCAATATACTAAGAATTAAATGAATCCATTGATATGTCAAACCAAAATTCTCATGGATGAACAATAATAACTAAATTCCCGAAAAAGTAAATGATTAAGTATTTAGAGTCATGTTTCCCCAGCACAAGACAACATTAACTTTAAGATTTATTCCCCAGATAGTTTTAACTATTCTTATTTTTTCAACTGATTTGTCTCATGAGACTACTGATGCATCGAGGGGCTTTTATTAACAAGTCCTCATCCTGAATAGTGCATGTCTAAATCATTTCTCACATGTCAAATAATTGATTTGCAAAGATATTTTTATATCAAATGGAACCACTAAACTTTTACAAATTTTAATACCATGAATAAAAAATGATTCATTCTATATTATATAAAAAGGGGTAGTAGATACCCCACAAAAATAAGTAAGTGGTGAAAATGGCATTTATCTCATATATATAAAAAAGTGAGATAAAAATATCTTACATTCTGTTGCCTTTTAGTGAAATACCTTTAAGCCCCTATATAATTGTTTTCCGTATTATATTATCTTATAAAAGTTTCATAATATTATTTATAATATCATATATTAAATTCTTATAATATCTCATTATTATACATATTTCATGTGTTACTGGTTTAGATTTTCGAATATCTTTTGACTTATTATGTTCTGCTCTTGTTACTTAGATCATAATTTCATCATCTACAAAATGTAAAACATGATTAAAATATCATATATATTCAATATATATATATATCTATATAATAATTCCTAAAATTTGTAGATATTAAATGAAATGCACCGTTCATGGAGACAACAGATCGTATGTACGCATAAACATTACTTTCGTTTCTTTATCGTATTACATGAATGAAAAGTAAAGGATATATATGAATATTATAATTTTAGTGTCATAATTATGTCATATAAATCATATATTTTTATTAAAAAAATTCTTTATACATTCTATTTATAGTTTGAATGAGTCACATCGCTTTGAGGAGGTGGCAGTCCACACTTCCACAAACGATGTTATCGTATTTACAAAAAATAGAAAGAATTAAGGTATGTGTTATACAAAAATTAAAGAATTATGAATAAAACAAAAATACCTTATATATCAAATAAAAATATCATTTTCATCATAATTACTAACAATGAGAGGTGGTAAAGGAAAAATGAAAGATGTCCTTTTGCGAGGCGGTAGTTTTTCGTAAACAAATAGTAAATTAGTTATCCATTTTATGGAAGTGTTTATAGTTTCATGTCAAACTATTAACAAAAAAATATCATTATATTTATTTCAATGATTTTATTATATGATCATGGAATAATATTAAATAAATAAGTGGGAAAATAAATAAAACTAAATTGATCGTTGAAGAATGTTATCTCTAATTTTGGTTAATCCTTTTGGTTTATACAAAAAGAAATATTTAGTTTTTTTCTACCAAAAATGAGTATTATAGGGTGAGGGGAGGGAATGTGGATGCATATTTATCCATATTTTTTATTATAGAATAATCAAAGTGGTGTGAGGAATTAATAGAGAAGGATATTTTTTATAATTGAGGCGATGGACACTTTTGAAAACTCCAAAACTATTAAATTAATATAAATTAATTTACTATATAAAAAGATAAATAATGAGTTATTTTCAATTTCATATGAGTATTTGTCTAAATCCTCTCAAAAAATAATTTTTGGACATGTTTAGGTCACATGCTTACCCTTATCTATTAGCATTAACCCTTATCTAACTCTTTTAACTATTACTGTGACATCATTTAATTTACACGTTATGGGTTAATATAATTACAATAAAATAAAAAATGACCAATAAGTTATCCCTTGATGACATTTTATGACCCATACCAATAATTATTCTGAATGTTAAATTTTTAAAAATTTTATATCATTTAAAAAAATATTAGTTATTTTAAAATATCAATAATGTTAGTTTTTACACTATTCATTATTTGGCTCTTTAAAAAGATCATAACAATAATAATAATTCAAAAAAATACTTATAAGACACCAATAACACGTAAAAACAATTTTAAATGATCTTTCATGACATTAATCATCTCATTTTATATTTATTGTAGTATTTTTAGTATCATTTATTTGATATTTCCTTTAATTAAACAATTACTACAACATCATTATGCAAGCCTTTAATTTCATTATTTCTTCTAAAAAATTAAAAATAATTTATCATAATAATGATAAATATTTTATACTTTATATTATGATTTATAATCAAATAAATTCCCCATATAACCACATATTAAAAATATTGCATTTGTTAAAAAAAGTGTGATAAAATATACTTTTCTTTTAATATAATATTATAAATGTTGTACTCTCATACAAGTGGATTACCAAGGTTGTAATTTCTACCCAATGATTCTTTTGGTCAGAAAAACCCATCCAATAAAATTATCCCAAGTTCTAGGATAATTTTAAAATCATTATAATATTATTTTTACACATAATTATCTAATATACCCTTATTCGCTGTAATTAAAATATTACTAAATTCACAATTCATATTCCCATAAATAAAATAAACAAATATACATATTTTGTACCCAATGATTCAAAAAAATAATCCATTTTTAAAAATTAGAACACATATTTTTTAGTAATTAATTTATAATTATGCTTTTTGATTGTATGAGAAAATTTGTTTTTAAAGAGAAAATGTGCAAAAGATTAGAACATTTTTATATCCAAATTCAATGTGAAATTCATTATAATAACCTAAATTAGATTAAATGATACAAAATTGATCTATTTATACCTTAAAATCAATTTAAAATATAACTTTACACTATAAATTATTTATACGAAAAATCTATTTTCAATTAAAATACCATATTTTTTTACTAATTATAAAAACATTAAACTTATTAGAAAAATAAAAAAATTAAAACAAATAATTTTTTTATCATATGATTAAAAATAATTACATTATTTTATGAAATAACATTTATAAAAGTTTTAAAAATATGATTTAAAATATGTTCTCCATTAAAAGGCGGTAAAACGCCCTTAAGAAAAATATGGATATTTATGCATAAAATTGGAATATATCTTATCTTATGACTATAAAATATATTTGATGAATGTAGAAATATCTGACTAGTCATATAAGCTATAAATTATATCTATAAATTCTCTATAATTGTATGAAATTAAATGACTCTTCAAAATGTGAATAAATATGATATTTGTTTGGAAAATTGTGTGGCGTGCATTGTATGCAATCAACAAAATTAAGTTTATACTAAACGAACAATATGGTTAATTATTAGGGTGATAAATTCTTCCCTGCTAAAAGATTTAAAACTTCAAACTTTTTTGGTTGTTACCTTTTAAAAATGATATGGGTATTTCTATTTCATAAAATCCTCTAGTTCTAATATTAATTCTTCCATTTTGTGATTTCTCCATATTACCTTTACCAGAAGAGTTGTCTAATTCCGCAATACAGTCTCTCTAGTATCAAGAATCTGGATGAGTTCCTCACAGTATGAAATTTCAGGATCCAAATCAATTTTATCATAGGTGATCACATGCATTGGGTTAGGCACGTACTTCCATAAAGATATATATAAAACACATCATTTTATTTTGATAGTTTTGGATTCATTTCTAAATGGTAAGAAACAAATATAACCCTTTCAAGAACATCAATGGGTCCAATAGACCTAGGAAAGAGTTTTCCTTCCTTACTAAACCCTACGAAACCACTTAAATGGAGATTAATTACAAGAAAAAATGACTCCCCATTGAGAAAACTAACCCTTTCATCTGATTATCTACATAACTCTTTTTTCCAAATTTCAACTACTTTAATATGAGCCTAAATAGCATTTACCATTTTGTTATCTTTATAAAAGATTCTTGGCCTATGAGTTACCATTCACCAACTTCCTCCCCAAAAAGATAGAGTTTGACACCTCTTTCTATATAATTCTTCATAGAACGCCATTTTGAATACTTAAATGGAAACTATTATTATTAAAAAATCTGAAAAAATGTATGTATTGATCCCATGTTCCATGAAAGTTGAGTGATAATGAACTCAACATATCTTCTATTTTTTGAAATTTACTTTCAGACATTATATAAGTTTGATGATGATATCTAGTGCTTTGATGATGCTCAGTATCAAGAGCATTCTTAAGATAATCCATAATATCAAGGTAAAGGGAGGATCTTCAACAGA
Source organism: Viscum album (assembly GCA_963277665.1). Lineage (NCBI taxonomy): Eukaryota > Viridiplantae > Streptophyta > Magnoliopsida > Santalales > Viscaceae > Viscum > Viscum album. Next base: position 1,108,588,352 of record OY728140.1, read on the forward strand.
AAAAAATTGATATAAATACAACATTAAGTCTTATAACTTCATTAATATATATCCTTTCATTGAAGTCATGAGTAATGTCTTCACTTTTATAATGGAAATGTCAAGATTTGGTTAGATGATCAATGATAACCCATTTTTATCATTCTTTCTAGTATTATTAGGTAGTCCCATGACAATATCTATAGTTATTTAATCCCATTTACCAAATGGAATAGGATAAGGTTGTTGGAATCCTTTTGGATGTCATTTTATAGATTTCACTTGTTGAAAAACCAAACATTTGGACACACAATCATCAATCTCCTGCTTCATTTTATCCCCCAAAATATTTTCCATCAATTATATATACATCTTTGGGCTACCACAGTGTATAGAGAAATTTGATCTATTGGAATCATCCAAAAATTCTATTTTCATCTCCGTTATATATAGAAAACATATCCTTTTCCAAATTTTAGAACATTGCCTTCACAAACAATGTGTGCTAATTTTCCATCATTCCAACCATTAATTTTTATCTATAGGTTCTCATCATCAAATTAAGAAGTATTTATCTTCTTAAATTAATATTTGTTTCAATCAATTAAAAAATTATTGGTGTCTCAAATTCTATAGAAATTCCTATATAATTATTTACTAGATCTAGAAAAATATTATCCTTCTCAATTTTCATTTAGGTCAGAACTCTATGATCCATATAACTCAATGCATCTGCTACCTTATTTTCAGTCCAAGGGTGGTAGTGTATTGATAAATCATAATCATTGTGTTGCTTGAGCCATCGTCTATGTCTCATGTTAATCTCTTTCTATGAGAAGATGTAATTCATACATTTAGGATCTGTGTATACCTTACATAATTCACCATAGACACAATGTCAAAATATTTTCAAAGAGAATATTATATTTTTCAATCAAGATCATGGTCTATATAGTTCTTCTTATGAATCTTCAATTTCTACGATGAATATGTTATTACATTGTCATTTTTCATTTGGACACAACCAAGTTGCCTCTTTGATGAATCACTATATATGATAAACTAATTACTTTTATAGGATAGATTCAAAATATAAGGATTTACTAATATTATCTGTATTTCATTAAAAAAATTCTTCACATTCCATTATCCATAAAATGTAACCCCTTTATGTGTAAGCTTGGTTAAATGGTTAACTAATTGAAAAAATTCTGAATTAATCGCTATTAATAACCTACCAAAACAATGAAACTACATATAACTATTCCATTATAATTGTCTTAATAATGATATAAAATTAATTCTCATGATCGTTATAAAAGTTAGAATACACTATAACATCATCAATGAATATGACATATAAATAATAAACATGTTATTTTAATAATCAATTAATTAGGTCCATAAACATAGAGGGTGGATTATTCAATCCAAATGGAATTATTGTAAACTAGAAATATCCATACCTCATCCAAAAAGCCTTGTCAGAATGACTTCATTATTTACTCGCAATTGGTGATAATCTAAATAAATATTGATAATTGAAAAGTGTTGGAATCAATCAATTTAATAAAACAAGTCATCAATTCTAGGTAGAAGGTACATTTTCATTGTTTTAATAGCATTGAATTCCATGTAATAAATGAACAACCTCATTGATCCATCACTCTTCTCAATTAAAAGAACATGGGCTTCCCATTGTGAAATTATAGGGAGAATACATCCCTTATTACCCAAATTCTCTAATTATTTCTTCCACTCCACCAATTCTATAGGGTCCATTATATTGGGATTCTTTGATAATGGGGTTACATTAAGGATTACATCAATTGAAAATATAACTTCACACTCTTATGGATGTCTAGGTAATTCTTGAGCAAATACATCAATGTATTCCCACACAATAGGTACATATGAAATTTTATGAATACATTATCTATAAATTGATTTTATTTTCACTTCATTCCCATGAATTTCATTCAATAGATCTACTACAGGTGGATCTAGACAGGAATTAGTTCAAGAAGCACCCAGTCTGAAGATGTTGAATTATACATCTTCCTCAAAAATCATAATTTCCTTCCTTAAAAAATAATTTTTTTTCATCACATTTCAAGAGAAATTATATACCAAGGATTATAAAAAAGTTAACCATAACTATGATAATGAGTTCAACACATAAATAATGCTTATGTATCATAATGGGGACTTCCCGACACTGCTTTCTTGCATTGAGACTTCCCTTATGAGTTTTTACTGACAACTCTTTTATTATCTGAAATGATAAGTGTCTAATTTTAAAGAAAACGTGATAGATATAAAATAGTGAAATGATAATATATCAAATAATAAAATTTTTAAATTTTATGAATGGATTGATGATCATGAAACCACATCATTCAATACTTCTAACTCAGTTGTAGTGATCGTGTAAGGTTTTCCGTCTCCTATTGGTCTCTTCTATGGTATATTACCTTAAAACCTAGGGCATTTATTTGAGTAGTTCCCCATCTCCATAAAAGTGAAACACCTAATATAATCATTTTAATTCTTCCCCTTATATTGTTTAATATGATGATTATTTTCTACACACTTATAATAGACTCCTAGTCCCATCAAGCATTTCCCAAATTTATTTTTCCAACAGTTTTCACAAGGAGAGAATTACTTCATTACATTATAATTATTTTTCATATTCCATTTCTCATGATTTTATAACGACCTCCTATTCTCATGGTTTCCTTTTAATGTGTAGGATATCAATAATTTCTTCTCCATTTTGATAGAATATAAAACTATCAATTTTAATGATGGAAAAGATTGATAAATCATCTCCCTTCAAAGATTTGTCTTAAGACCATCAAATAAGTGGTCAATATTATAGTTCATGTTGTGAATATAATATATAACATACCTGGATAACCTTATAAAGTTATATTTATCATTTGCAACACCCTATTCTTCAATTTTATTTAAGACAATAGTGTTTCTCTTAATCACTATTTTTTTCAGGATGTAATTATTTGTAGAAGAAAGTATCTTTAATATTTCTCCACTCCAAAAGTTCTATTTATTCATCCTCCTAAGTATTTTATATTAGAGACCACTATTTATCAATATCACCTTTGAGAAAATAGATGAAAAGTGTAACATTTTCCATTTCATTGCATCCCATGGACATAAATATCTTCTTCGGATACATAATACACTACTTATATACAATTAGATTATTATTCTTACTAAATGAGTGGTGATTCTTTCACATAAAGCAATCTAACATAGAAAACTCTCTCTATGGATAAGGATTCTCTATTTTGGAAATTTAATTTGTCCAAAACAAATTATTTTTCCCTATTATCACCATAATTTTCTTTATTCTAACACCAGTTTTATTGGTTTCCTCTATTGGGAAATCACTACATTTTTCAAAAATATTGATACCATTTTTTCCTTCCAGGTTTCATTTCTAAACAATGGAAAATACTGGATTAGTTCATAAAATCATGAATTTCAAATATGTTATAACACCCATCATAAAATAAAAACTCATGCATAATAAATCATAAACATTGGTTACTTTGGATATATCATTAATTTTGAAATCCTTCATAATGTCTTGTAATGAATATGTGAATTATCCTAAGTGTATCCCTTGTGAGTGTGAAACCAGGTACACAGTAATCCCCACTGTTATGTACCAGGTTATACTGAGTCATGATCAATGCACCTTATTAGAGTTGTTACCCATAAGTACATTTTTTTAGAAACACGTCAAAATTTAGTATCCAGACATGTATGTATTTAAATAAATACCCACACGATTGCTCCATTAAAAAATTATAGGATGTTCTTATATACTTATCTAGAAAGTCTATCTTAGGGTTATATAATTTAATTTATGTTTTCTAAATATATCTTCCATGTTTCTATTATGCTTACATTGATAACAACTATAACACCCTAACCCTAGATTCCCAATGATGGTTCATTATTTTATTAAATTAGAATGATTACAATGAAACAATCCTGAAGGACAGATCAATTTAGAATATTTAGAAATCCAGATTACATATACAATACCCATATTTAATTTTGAAATAGAAAATTGAACATGATAAATAAAAAATGAAATAAATTGGATCCTTGAAATCTTATTCCAATATTTCTTCTTTATAACCTGGTAAAGGAAACAAAATATGGGTGACCTTAAATGTCATGTAAGAGTATGTACAATGAAATTAATAATGGATCAAAGATCATAACCATCATTGAAAAGAAAATAATTGATCCCACATTACATATAATTATTTAGATAAGGAATAATCAATATCACATAGTAGATAAATGAAACACATGACACTTAATCTATAAATTGTGTATGAAATACATTTATTGATATGTCAGATCAAAAATATCATGAACAAATAATTATAACTGAATTCTAAATAAAGGAAATTCATTAGTACAAGGCATAATTTTTATCAGTAACATGATACTAATACCATCAATATGCATTTTCAAGGTAGTCTAGACTATTCTGGATTGGCCAACTAATTTGAATTGTGAGACTTATGATGCCTCGAGGGGCTTACATTAACTAGTCCCCAACCCATATAGTGCATATCCAAAGCATTCCTCATATATCAAATAATTCTGTTTAAAATGGTATTTTCAAATAAAATATTCACATATAACATGGAAATATTATAATATAATGAATATAAACGTATTCATGATATAATATATCATAGGGGGAAGTAGATACACCACACAAAAATTTATTGATGAATATGAAATTTTCCTCACAAATGTAACAAGTAAGATGGAAATCCATTACCCTGTATTTCCTTTTAGGTGAACATAATTTGACCACCAGAATAATAGTTTTATGTATGTTATTAACTTATAATTGAACCATAATCATATTTATAATATCATATATCAACTTCTTGTAATATTTCATTATTTTCACTATTTCATGTGTTAATTGTGTAGTTTTTTTAGTATGTTTTGAATTGTTATTTGATGATATTATTACATAGATAATTATTTCATTACATCTAAGATGTAAAAAATTATTTAAATATCTTATATAATGAATATATATATATATATATATATATAACACCCCAATCTTCCATGGTACGTTTCACTTTGAACAATACAACAGTGTGCGATGTACGCAACATTGAGTTCAAACGCACCAGCACCTATAAAACTAGCCGTTTATAGAGGTTATGAATAGTAATAATAAAATTTAAAATTATATATATCCCATATAATTTTAAAATTAATATTATTTGTTTCTTAGACATAATATAAGGACAAATTCAATTTTTCAGATAAAAGAAGTATTTTTTTTCAAAAATGTAGTTTTTCTGTCTTTTAATGATGAACCATTTTTAAATTCAATATTTGACACTTTTATATATTAAATTTGATGAAATTAAATTCTTATTTATAAGTGGGACATAAATATTTATTTTAGATAAATTTTTGGTACCCTTTTGATAACTTTCATATTTTGTTGGATAGTGAAAAACAATAAATATAAATTAAAAAAATTCTTTAATCGAAATAATTTATAGTGTTAAATTATAAATTGGAGTGGTTTTAAAGTATCATTACATTATATTTTTTCTCATTTAATATAATTTAGGTCTGTAATGGCCCAGACCCTCTTGGTCCAATACTTTGCCAAAACACGGTTCCATCAAACGGTTCCACCAAAACGGTGGCACCGGTCACGGTCTCACACCAAAACGATGGCACCGTGAGGGTGATACCATGACGGTGGAACTGTGAGGGTGACACCATAATGGTGGAACCGTGAGGGTGACACTATGATGGTGATACCATGAGGGTGCCACCGTGATGGTGACACTGGGAGGGTGAAACCGTGATGATGCCACCGTGTGGGTGACGCCGTGAGGGTAACACCGTGACAGTGCCACAGTGAGGGTGAAACCATGACGGTCACACCATGACGGCGTCACTGTGACGGTGGCACTGTGACTGTGGCACCGTGTCTTAACCTAGGGTCTCCGTTCTTTTTCCAACTTTCAACTTTTTCCACTCCCGCAACATATCTTTTGATGTAAAAATGATTTAATACCCCTTTTCAAATCCATTTAAATCCCATAAATAATATCTAAAATATATGAAGAGTCAGGTGACCCTTAACTTACCAAAATGCGTGGCTTTTACTCGGTGTCACACACTTTCCCTATACCTTCCAGTTTCGCCCCTGTTGCATGTTTTTACTCCAATTAAAAGAAACGGTTTAACGAAAATCCGTTATGGCCACCACCCCGATGGGAATAATTAAATAAGAATTAATCTCGTCATTTGTAACCACCAAAATTCATTGTAAACCATGATATGATGTTAAATTAGTTCAAAATTCCTTATCTTGTAACAATAGGATCTCATCATTATATCAAGCTAGAATTTCTTCCTTCTACTTCTTGGCTGGATTTTTTTCTTCTCACTAGGTGTGCTTGGAGTACCTCCTTCCCGAGGCTTGTGTTGTGCCTGTGATGGAGTTTTTCTGCTCATCCTTGGAGTCACCAGAGTTTCTCCCCTGCAAGCCATGCAACCTCAGTTCTTGGCGCATAGAGAAAGACATTGATCTGTGATCAATACAAGTAGGGTTTTCCTTCATCTCTTTTTGATGTGTATGACATGGGGAGGGTATGCTATTTTTTCCATGTGATGGATGAGACCAAACATTAATTAAGATAACAAACATACTTTTAAAGAATTAATTGGTGGTTTGATCGATGTTTTTTCAGTATTTCCTTTCTCTTGATTATTTATGTTGTGAATTGTGTGGGCCTATGCCCACTGAAAATCATGGCTGTTGGTGGCCTTTCTTTGTGCATTAATGAACCTCCATCTTCTATGATGATTGAATGACTCCAACATGGGAATTTGGTTAATCACGTATACTCATCTAATTAAATGAATGTTTAGTGAACAAAAATCCTTCTGTGATCACCCCAATTAACCAAATAGAAAGATGAAAACTTAGTGAATGATGTACTTGAGTCTGGAAACTTCCTTGCTTTGTCTTGGTGGCATGTCTGTTTGTTATGCTTGATGCTTGTGGGGTTATGTGGATGGGGATGGGAACCTCTGTTGTTATAAAGTTGTTGGTTGTAGATCTGAGGCCATGTGGGGCTATATCATGGGGACTGGTTTGGTTCCAGTACTTTGAGAGATCTCATAGATCCCTTTGTTGTAATTTTACAAGAGGACCGGGTGTGAATTCTTAAGTGTTGTTTGGATGTTTTTCATTCCCAGCTTGTGGTTATTCTTGTTAGTTTATAAGTACTATATAATTTACTTAAATGGAGTAACCTCAACATGAAAACAATAAAGGGTTCAATTGAGAATTGGTTTTGGGAATGAGTTGTGACATGGCTGTGAGTATTGTGGCTTTCTTTTATGAATGAATAGTAACAAGGGTGTTTATGATTAGGTTGGTTTTGGAACCCCTAGGTTGGGATGAGTTCTTGTTACCTATACATATAATTATAGTTTTTATGCTTCTTATTCACGCCCCACCCATGTTGAGCACTTTGTGCCGAACACCCCCATTTCATGGGGGATGTTTTTTTCCCAACACTCCTATGAGTGGCTGGTTATTAGCTCATTTTATGATCCCTTTCTCGAATAGCCCAAGACTCATCAGGTAGGCTATGATGGCCTAAGGTCCATTATATCCTAAGGTGCTGGGGTAGGGTAGTTGTGGTGGTTTCCCCAAGTGTGTGCGGGCATGTTGTTTCCCATGTGTCTTCGTGATAAGGCTCAAGTATCTTCGGGCGTGGCAGCAGTTGTTCTGGACCAGGTGTTTGCGGGCGTGGTTTTTGTGGCATAGGTGTTTGTGGGTGGGATGTGTGATTGAGACCCAGGTGTGTGCGGGTGGGGTGTGGTATTGGGACTGCAGTGAGAAGAGCGAGAGAGGTTTGATGTGTAGGATGCCTTCAATAACCAGTGGGGAAGTGGCGCGGGGTACCCAAACATTGATATGTTATTACTATTATATATATTGGATTTTGTTATTTGGGGAGTGTTTCTTGGAGAGGATTGGGTGGTCAGTTTCCCTTGTTAGGTGTTTCAGTTATCTATTTTCTCACGAGGCATTTGAATGCCTACCCACCTGTGCACGAGAGCTTTTGGTTTTCCCTACTGAGTATACTTGTATGATCACCCTATGTTTATAAAACTGCTTTCTGGTTTCCAGGAGGACTTTAGGGATCATGTAGGTCCATAGAAATTCAGACATTGGGATAGTTCATGTTGTTGTTTTTCTTTCTTTTGGTACTTCCTTTTTGGGGTTTTCTTTTACCTTTGTATCATGTACTTTTGGAACATGCATCTGAGAATGGTTTGTTTTGGCTTTACTTGTACTTCCAACTTTTGTGTTATTGGGAATTACTATCTTAACTCTCGATCCTATTAAATAATAAGGGTAATTCCTTCCATCTTATGTGTGATTCTATACCCTCAGTGATAGTCACCACTCTGGGACCTATTGAAGGCGGGTCTCGGGGGTCATTATCTCTACTTCAACTTGTAGAAGGAAGGGTCTGGAAACCTGTTGTCCCTTCTCTCATCATGGTGGAGTTGGGTCGTGACAAGGTTATTATGTGTAATTTTATTTTTAAATTGTACATAAACACAGGTCAATATTTTGATAGTTTTTTACTTCTTAAAAACCCACTTTTTGGTTTTAACAATGGGAATTAATTTTAAATTAATTTCTGAAACTTATGTGTTTTGAATATGAAAAAATGGATTAAATATTTAGAATCAGTAGGTCCAAATTTTGTTAATAGGTAAATTTTATTTTTAGATATTGTGAATAGTTACTTCAGTAAATATTTTAATTACCAGGGTTAAAGGGTAAATCCAATAAATAAGAGTAAAAAAATAAAAATAAAATAATATTAAAATAACACTAAAACTTGTCCTAAACCTATTAGATGATACATGACCGACCATGGGCATCCTTGGGTCGATTTTGGGACCCCATGGAACCAATTGACAGTGATAATGACATTTTATATTAATTAATTTAATTTAAAGAAAAAAGTAACACAAGTATATATATTTTAGTAAAACAATTTTTATATAGGGTTATATAATTGATCTCTTCAACTATAAATATTCATTAAAATTTTAAAAAGATTTCCTACCTCATTGTATTTTATTTATAATTTTTTAACATTAAGTAATTAAATTTATTTATGACACATTGATGATTCAATAATTACCTTATTAATGAATGATTAAAATAATTGATATTAAAAATATAAAAATAAATGTAAATTGAGACTTTTGATATATTCCACTAATTTTATAGGTTAATATGACTTTTTAGGGTTGATTAAATAATTTTTTTTATAATTGATAATGTTTTTAGGACTTTCAAAAAAACCGAAATCCAAATAGTATCAAAATTGACATAAATGGGTTTTAAAAAAACTATATTATTAAATAATATAATATTTCTAAAAAGCTAAGGTTTAGCCAAAATACCTAGATAAGGTAATATATGTAAGTAATGAAACACTGGGAGTTTTCTTGGATTTTTATAGTTAGTTTATTAACCATTTATTATAATAATACAAGAAGACATGGTAAATGTTAAACTATTTAACTATGAGTTAAATCTAAAAGATATGGTTAATATAGTGACCTAAACTTATGTAAACCTATTGGTTGAGAAAATTTAGACCCATTCTCACCTTATATAGAGATAAATCCTTTTGGATCCATTATATACCGAATATTATTGTATAATAAATTAATATTTAAATCTTTTTCTGAAGTGACCCTCATCTCCCTTATAAAAGGTCACTTCTCCTTCTCTCAAAAATCACTCCTCCAAATCCATTTGGCTCAGCCAAACCTTTCCCAAATCTCCTACCAACTACCTTAAATTCTACCTAGATGACTTGCTTTTATCATAAATCCAACATAAGGATACCTTTTCATCAAATCAAAAGGAAGCACCTGAAGAAGAGGTAATTATTTCACCACCACTTTCAAAGTTCTTTTCTTCTTCCACTTCCTCTTTCTTTGTTTTCTACGTACAAAAATAATGAATCCAGTACCTTCTAAATACTATGATGTTATTATAAATATGTTTCAACTGTATTATTTAATCTATCCATCCTATAAATGAAAAATTCACCATACGCGTGAATGTAGGGCTTACCGTCTCCACGTCATGGAGTAGTTTGTCATTCAAAACATAATTATTTGGATGAGTATAATAATAAGTATAATTGATTTAAATAATAAATATGACATGTTAATGATTCTGTATATTTATTATATCATCCAAATACATATGATTTCACAATCAATAGAATGATATTGTCCCTCGTGCGTACATATGGTTTACTGTCTCAACGACACGATGGTATTTCGTTCCACATCGTAAGAATTTAAGAATATTTTTTATTTAAAAATTAAAAATCACGTGTAATAACTTTATATCAATATGGATATGAATCAAATACATCCTATCCATAAAAAACATGACTTACATAACCAAATATATAATGGAAAACGAATTAGTTAACTCCTGAAACAATGATACTACTGAAATATTATTAACAAAAAATATTAGGAGATCATATATAATGTCATATTTATGTATATGGTTCTTTTATAATATAATAAAAATGATTTAAATATTATAAAATAGGTTTAAATACCCTCGACCTAGGAAAATTACATGTTAAGTGTTAATTTCACAATATCTTTATTATCTGAGGTTGTTAATATGTAAGTATCTACTGGGACCTCATTATCATCCACATTTGTGTTTCATAAAATGTATTTCATGTTTTTTCTATTTACTAGACTATGGGTAAATTTAATTTATACACTTTTTTTACTTTTTATAAAATGTTTTGAAAGGAATCATTCTGTCGTTTTCCAAATATGGTACTTTATGACCTTTTTGACAAATTAAGGTACAAATGTTTTTTTAACATATACGGAGGGTGAGGCTATTTTACGACATTATAACACCATTAAAGATTTTCTTAAATGCTTATAATAATATTTCCAAAAAAATAAAATTTGAATGATTCCAATTTAGAAAGAAATATTTCACTAAAATAGTTTCTGGATTGATTTCATCTATGTCAACATCATTAGTTGGATTTTATATTTGGTTGAAATTGATTTATTATGTTACAATATTTCATATTTTATTGAAGGATTTGTGATATGTTTGACTGTGGATGTTCTATTTTTATACCATTCATGGTTTATGGTTAAAGTATTGACATTTCGTATGCTAGTTTTAATAGTAATGTTTATATTATCTTTCAACCTTTTCATATGAGGAATTCATTGGACTTAGTAAGTGATGGGTTGATCCCATTATATCTCCTTGATGCATCGATAGGTATCATGAGAAAAACTAGTGTCTTGGGACAAGGCCTTGACAAAATCTTATTTTTATTCTTGGCACAAGGCCTTGACTATGTGGTTATGATTCCTGACAATATGCATTATATCATTATGAAATTATCTATTGATATTACATGTGATTATTAGACTAGTAGAATATCTATGTGAATAAGTAAATGGAATTATTTGATTTATATTTTCCATATTATGTTGAAGTTTATGTCTAAAATGCTTCTGTTTTAGTCTTAGTAATTCCCTTAAATGTTTAGGCTTATTTATGATAGTTTCCACTATATTGTTATCCTTAATGAGCTTCTAAGCTCACCCCTTCCTTATGTTTTATTTTTTCCAGGAGGTAAATAAGTATATTAAGAATATCCTACAAGAATAGACTAAGGGATATGAGTGTGTTCAAAGGGGGCACAATTATGTTGTTTTTTATTTCATGATGTATTATAAAACTTATGTATGTATCTAGTATATCCAAGGAAACTAAACTGGTCTGTCTTTCGTGGCATGATTCCTTGTATCAAGACAAAGTTATGTAATAATGCACTAAATCTGGGTAACTAGGGTTGGAGAATTATAATATATATATATATTTATATCCATAAAATTTAGAGATATGAAATGAATTTCATCATTCATGGAGACGATAGGTTGTACGCACTCATAAATGCTACTATCATTTCATTATCGTATTAAAAGAATGAAAAGTAAATGATATATATATGATATACTTTTATTATAATATTTATTTCATATATATCATGTATTTTTATTAAAACCATCCTTCATACATTCAATGTATAGTGTGAACGAATCACATCGTTTTGAGTATGAGGTAGCCTTCACTTCCACAAACAATGTTATTGTATTTTAAAAATAGAAAGCATGTAGGTATGTGTTATATAAAAATTAAATAAGTATTAATAATAAATAAATATCATTAATCTAATATAAAAATATTTTTTCTATTATAATGACCATACATAAGAGGTGTCAATGGAAAAATAGACGACTTCGTTTCGCGAGGCGGTAGTTTTTTGTATACAAACTTTAAATTCGTTACTTGTTAAATATAAATATGTGTAGGTGTAGGTCAAACACTTAATGTAAAAAAATATTCGAATATTTCTTATACTACTATTATTATATAATAATGTTAAAATAATAAATGGAGTAGTGGTAAATTAAATAAATCTAAAGTTAACATTGATGAGCTTTACCTCCTATTTGGGTTACTCCTTTTGGTTTATATCAAAAGCCTTACTTAATTTTTTTTCTATCCAAAAATAGGATTATATGATTAGAGAATAGAAGTTTAGAGTTTATTTTTGATGTTTTTGGTCATACTATATGGTTCAAGGTGGTGTGAGGGAGTGAGGGAGGAGTTTCCCTTTTATAATTGGGGCGAGGGTAACTTTTGGAAATTCTAAAACTAAAAAATAATATAAATTAATTTCCAATTCCAATAGGGTCCAAAGTTAAATATTGTTAATTTTAGACAATTATTTGTCAAAATAGTCTAAACCAATAATTTTTATACTTTTTAGGTCGTGTTCTTAACCTTAACATTTTCCTTTAACCCTTAGTTAACTCTTTTAACTCTTAAAGTGACACCATGTAATTTACACTTTGAGGGTAAATATAATTACTATAAAATTTTAAATGATAAATAAATGATTCATCTATAAAATCTTAACATTTATACTAATAATTTCACCAAAATTTATATTTTTAGAAAATTTAAATCATTTAATAAATAGGATTTATTTTATAATATCTATAATGTTAATTTTGACACTATTCATTACATGACTTTTTATAAATATCGTAAAAACCTGATAAATTAAAACTAATACTTCTAAAACACCACTAACATGTCAAAAAAATATAAAAAAATTATTTTATGACATTAATCATCTCAAATTATATTTATTTTTGTATTTTTAATTTTATTTGTTAGATATTTCCTTTAATTGAACAATTACTACATCATCATTATAAAAAACATTATTTTAATTATTTATTCTCTCAAATTTAAAAATTATTTATAAATGTAATTATTAATATTTTAAATATAAAAAGAATATTTATAGTTGAATAGATCCCCTATATAACTCTATATTAAAAATAATTCACTTGTTAAAAATAAAACGATGACACAACTCCCATTTCTTTTATTGTATTATTATAAATGTAATATTGTCCTTGACATGGATTAAAAAATTTATAATTTCGTCCCAAGGAAGATTTTGGTCAAAATAAACTCATCCAATTATATTATTACAAGTATTAGGATAATTTTATAGTCTTTGTAATATTGTTTTTACCAATAATTATCCAATTTACCCTTAACCGTGGTTATTAAAATATTACTAAATTTACTATTAATATTCCAAAAAATGAATGAAAAATATTTACCTAATTTTTTAAAAATTATTTCAAATATTGAATAAATTTTTTAAAATTAAAAATACTGATGTTTTACTAATTTAGTTAATGTTAATCTCGTTGATGGAATGAGAAATTTGGGTTTTAAAGTGAAAATGTTCAAAGGAATGAAACATTTATTTATCCAAATTCAATGTAAAATTGTCACGACCCATCCTCGAGGCCCGTGTCGTGACTACCCCAAGCCCGCCTTCTATAGGCTAGGGGCTGGCGACTAGCACCAAAGGCATAAATCCTGATTACTGGGAAGGGATTGCCTTTATAAAAGTAAACCAAACACCACAGAGTACAAGCGGAAGTAAAAATCTAAGTACAAAGAGAAGTGCTGAAAAGTAAATGGGCCAGAATACAAACCCAACTGAAAGTACAACTACAACTGAACAAAAGTACAACAGAAAAAGACAACAGCTGGAAGAACGGAAGCGGCTCCGAGGACGTCCTCCTCGGATCCTACCTGAAGGGTAGGTACAGATGGCGCAGCTCCTGGATAATCCACCACAGATCCTACCTGAAGGGTAGGTATAGATATACTCCACATTTCTCTCACCTGTAAACCTCCTCCGAGTGTCATCTCTCCATGAAGTCCACCTACGGATACTGACTCGTCATGTAGTCCACCTTCGAGTACCGCCTAGTCCTCGAACAGTCGGCCTCCGTCAGCACTGCCCGTCGTTTGCAACCAACACAACGAGGTGCGGGCATAGCCCGTGCAGGGGTGAGTATAACGATACTCAGTAGGGACCCAAAGACCCTCAATATATCACTAAAACCAACAAGGATAACCACAAAGAAGATCTCAACAGATAACCTCTACTTCGGTATATGCCCATACATATAGCTAAGTTATCAAGTAACCCATCTCAATCATGAGGAAACACAAAGATTATGAAATCAACGGATAACCACTACCCATGTATATGCCCATACATATACCTAAGTTATCAAGTGACCCATCTCAATCAAGAGGTAAACACAAAGGTCATAGACTCAGCTCAAACCAGGATTTTCATTATTGAAACCGTAACTGCTGAAGAGCCCCGTCTCTGGAGTGTACAGTGGTCCTGTCATGACTCCGAGGTACTGCTCACTAACCTAAGACTGCTGAGGTACTCCTCCTATCGAGTACCGCGGGTCTGCCAACTCACACAGTAGTGCTTCTCCGGCATGGTTCTGCCACCTCACACAGTAGTGCTCCTCCGACATGGGTCTGCCACCTCACAAAGTAGTGCTCCCCACTGGGCTATGCTAGTCTCTCCGAATCGAATCGGACAAGTAGTCATCGGTCACAGCCAGATACACGGTCTCCGTACTCTATATGATCATCTCCAGGAGGGTCCGCTCCACGAGATACAGGTCGATACTCCAAGTATCACATGTCCCATGAAGAAGTATCTCAAAGGACTGCCTCGTCATAGGGGTCTCAACGCAACAGACAACGCGTCAATCGGACACCCGGTCTATGAGTTATTAACCTTTTCATCCTAGGGGCCCGGTTGGTTTCGTGTGCAAACCAACCAGGCCGTATCTCAACTATAACCCGAACTATCATAGGGTAAACCCATAGGGACCGTTTCTCAATGTGATCACCAACGCCGCTGACGGTTCATCAAACGGACGTCCGGTCTGAAAAATTTCAGCTTTTCCGTTCCAGGGGCCCGGTTGGATTTCAGGTACAATCCAACCCGGCCATACTCCAGATGCATCCAAAACTCAGGAGAAGTATGCCAAAAGTTCCATCTCATCAATATGAATTCATCGAGACAGACGGCGCATCAATCGGATACCCGGTCTGTGAGTTATTGGTTTTTTCGTTCCAGGGGCCCGGATGGTTTCGTGAGTGAACCAACCCCACCACACTCCAATGGCATCCGAACCTCGAGCGGAGTAAGACAAAAGTTCTGTCTCATCAAGAGGAAACCAACAAAGTCGACGACACGTCAATCGGACGTCCGGAACTGAAGATATAAGCGTTTCTGCTCCGAGGGCCCGATTGGTTTCGTATCCGAACCAACTCGGCCAAACCCAAAGTTCTCCGAAACCTTGAGTGTAACATGCCAAAATGACCTTCACGATCCAAGGATTGCATTTAAACTGACGGTGCATCAATCGGAGGTCCGTAGCCCATGTTATTGGCGAAAGATTGAAGAGTTCTGAAAACGGGGGTCTGGGCCCGGCCAGGCAAGAACCCCCCCCCCCCCCCCCACCCCGAGTCGGCCGAACCGGGTCTGGGTCTGCCCAGCTGGGAATGGCTCGGCCCGGATGCACGGCCCGGCCTAGCCTGCGTGGCCTGGCCCGGCTTCGGCGGCCGGCTGGCCTCGCGCTAGTGCGATGCGACTGGTGCGGGGGGTTACAAACCCCCTCAGTTGTCAACTTGGCGCGACTTAAAGCCGCGCCACCTCAAAACCGGAATGGCCCAGTCGTTCCGGTTCACATCCCACCGCCGCGGCGGTTTGCTCTGGTGGCGCGCCACCGCGCCGGCATGGCACGCCGCCGCCGCCTTCTGCAGACCACCGGACGCGCTCCGGTTGTCCGTTTTGCCTGTCGCCTTCGCCAACAGTCCTCCCGGGACCCGATCTTTACTGAGAAGGAATTCAAACGCCATTTTGGCCCGATTCGTCGTCGCCCATCGATCCGCACTCAACATTCAAAATGCGCCATCTTCGTGGTTTTCCGGCACGGCGCGATGGCGTCGCGCCCCTTCGCCCTGGCACGACTTCGACCGCGGATTCGTTCGACCTCAAAGGCGCGGCGTGACGGCGCCGCGCTTCTTCGTCGTGATTCTCTAAATTCCCGCATGGTGCGATGGCACTGCGTCGCTTCCATTTCAAGCCACGTAGATAACCAACAAAGTAAAAGGGGAGGAGGTTCGGCCGTGTTTGTGCGGTCTGACCTCCTCCGTTATTTTGATAACAGCTGGCCGTTGATATCGAAGAACGTCTAAAATTATTCATGACATAAAAACCAAACCCCTACCTTGCAAAGACGTCACACGTCGTCGAGCCGCGGAAGAGGCAATCATCGCGGTGATCAGATGTCGAGGAAGATCGGTGCCGATTCCGTTGACGTCGAAGGGTGAGTCGTCATCAATGGCGACGTTCCCTGCGGTGGTGTCTCCTCCCTTGACGTGGAGGAAGAAGAGGAGAAGGCACGTCATTGGTGATCGCCCGATGAAGAATGCAGTGTCTCGCTTCCTTCGACGTGGAGAGAAGGTGCAAGATGAGACTACGTTCTTAGTTGAAGCTTTGGTGTTCTTCACCTTCTTCAACAAAGGAGATGAAGCGTTCTTCTTCGGAGGAGGAAGTTCTTCAAAACTCAAATGCCCTCTTCCATTTCTCTTGACACAACATTTCTAACCAAAATAAAATAAGGCTCCACCTTATTTTATTTACCCATGCCATGAATTAAAAAATACAAAATTCAAAACCAACACACTTAATTAATTGATCTTGAGTTGTCAGATTAATTAATGATTACGTGGCATGAATTAATGTGGGAGGTGAGGAGGAGAGGAGTCACTTAAGTTAAAGTGGAGTTACAATATTAAAGTGGGAGGTGAGTTATGGGAGGTCAAGGGGGTTATGGAAGATCAAGGGAGGTTAGGGTCTCGTGTGGGCCCCACCACCCCCTTAACCTCTCATGGGTAGTTCCCTAACTTACACTCAAAGGATACAACTACTTTAATGAAATAAAAATTGTAACTCAATTTTTATTTTATCTTCCAAAATTTTTTAACAACTCCTCCCATGAAAATGCAACTCCGAAAAAGATCTTCTTAAGCAATTACTGGCTCTACGAATCCATGGGTGCCCTCAGAATTCGATTTCGAGCACCGGTTTAAAAGTTAGAAAAACCCGCTCATTCGTTCACTAAACGTACCCGAGCTAAACTTCAGAAATTGATTCTGGGCACACCGGGCCCCGGAATCAGGCGCCGTCAGAAACTGCGTTCTTGTAAAATACCAAAGAAAATTAAGAAAAAAAAATTTCCTTGAAATTTTCTGGTCTTTAAAGAAATTGATTCCAATGAACTAAATTATATTTGATAATAAAAAATCGATCTAATTATACTTTTAAACTAATAAATATATAATTTAAAACTATAAATTATTTAGATGAAAAAATATCAATTAAAATACAATATTTTTAACTATTCATCAAAAATAAAACTTATCAAGAGAATACCAAAATTTCATCCAAATTAAAATTTTATACTATTATTTAAATTAAAAATTTTATTTTATCAAATAAAATATAAAAAAGTTTCAAAAATTGGATTTAAATAGGTTCCCCATTAAATGGTGGAAAGACTCCCTTTAAAAAAATATAGGTTTTCATGAATAAAATTGGGTTGGTTTAGATATTATGCCTACCAAATAAATTGGATGAATGTATATATTTAATTTGATATATAAACAATAAATTCACTCTATAAATTCACTATAATTTTTATAATTAAATTGATTGTGAAAAACAAGACTAAATAGAGTTTTTTAAACCTGGTGTTACATGCGTTGTAAGCTATCAAAAAAATTGAATTTATTATAAAAGAAAAATATTGTAAGTCTTATAATTAAAAATATATCATGAATTTTATATATTCTCATGATATTTAATTTTTTTAAATTTTATTATTTAATGAGTTTTATGATTAAAATATTTCAAAGTGGTATGAGACACTTTGATTTAAATATCGCTTTCTAAATGCTTTAAGATTTAATTTCTAAATAATTTCTTCCTTTTCAATATTCTTGATATTATTTTATATGTATAATTATATAAAAGTATTATAATTAAAATTTTATGTAACTTTTTAATTTCATAAAAAATTAAAAATTGAATCTTTTTTTATGTTTCATATAGAACGTTTTGATAAATGAAAAAAAATGAAATTTCTATTCTTATCATACACACTGATAAAGAATTTTATTCTGTAGTGGAAATTATTCTAATTTTTGGCTTCCTTTTCTAGATTTAATGATTCCTTATATAGAAAAAAGTCCATATCATTTTGGGTATTTTTGTATTGGAAATGTTATTCAAAGGAAAGATGTATTTTGTGTTGAAAAGGGTTATTTGATAAAAAATGTTATTTTAATATGTAAAAGTGATTTGCATACATGTTTAAAAGATTATTTCAAATGAAGAATGTTTTTATTTCTTTTCTTGGTTATTAGACAATACAATTTATGGGTGTTACCATATAGCATCGGGTGATCCTTTTATAACATAAATGTTGGGTGTGCCAGATAGTACTCTAATGCATTGGGTAATGATTATATTCTTTATCAAATCATATTTGAAATTTGTATTTTTCTTATTAAAGTGTGTAAGGGTTTAGTAATGGTTCTATGTGATGATATCCCAAGGTACCTACATGAATTTTATATGTTTTATTATTAGTTTTAATCGGAATATTTTATTTCTAAAGGTAATGTAAATGATATTTTTTTAAAGGAATGATATTTCCCTTTTTGGGTAAAATTTCACATTTTCAAGAAAGGGCTTCTCTTGGGTTTTAATTTCTATCAATGGACTATTAGTTTCTATATTTGTTTATCCCCTACAGAGATTTCAATTCTCATCCCATGTTTTATGTGTTGATTCCTAGTATTTAATGATGAGAAAGGGATTGTAAGAGGTCCCGTTGAAATTCTTGAAGAGGTTTCATAAAATATATAATGCTTTATGTTAAGAGATTTATATTATGGAAAAAATGGATACCAATTGGATGTGTATGCATTTAATTTCATGGTTTTTTGTGTATGATTTCTAACTTGTTTGTTTGAAACTATAAACCTGAAAAACCATCAAAGTGAATAAAAGTGTTTTCTTGACTAAAACACAAGATTGTGCAATGATTATGGTGAGGGATTTATACCAATACACATACACATACATATATTTATATATACACATAAATTTATATTCATGCATATATATATATACATTCATGTACATGATTATATACATATACATGTACATACAATTACATAAACATAAAATCACATGCACATACACACACATACAAAATATGAATACACATATAACATAAATTTACACACACACACACACACACACACATTTAAATCCATACAAATTCACAAACACGTACACATACAAATACAAGTACAAATACATACACACCTAAATACACTAACACATCCACAACACATACACTTATCTACATACACATAGCACACAAACACACATAAAAGCAAAAAAAGATACTCACACATACACACTTATTCCAACATAAACATACATACATGAAAATATAAGTGTATAGTTTAAATTATTTACAAAGAATATAAATATATAAATTCAAATACGAACCATATATAATGTACTTAAATATTAATTTATATAGTTTGTATCACTATATATTAATATATATATATATATATATTATACATGTGTTAGTGATTATAATTATAATTATATTTATAAATAATTATAAAAGAATAAACAAAATTATACAAATATTCATTTATATAATTCATATGTTACAATATATAGACATACCTAAAAAATACACATATATATATATGTTATAAACACTATTAAAAAATTTATATTCATTTATATATTTATATGATTGGTTATTGAAAATTTTAATATATCATATTTATATAGAGAATTTGTAATGTATATAAATATATTATTAAACAATTTTATTGATTTATATAAATTTGATAATGTTTTATACATATAATTATGAAAATAAGAATAATAGTAATTTTTTTTATTTTAAAATAGTTATATAATTAAAATTTATATATTATATATATGTATATATAATTTTTGTAATGTAAATAATATTTGAAAATATATAAATAGTGATATAAAAATTTAATCTAATAGGGTTCCCTTTACGAGTGTTTTTAGTGCTTCTATGAATAACCTTTTATCACAACTTATTATAACACAGTGAAAGATTATTATTTATCAGCGCTAAGAAAAATCAAGGCTCTAGGTATTCCTTTAATTGATGTATTTTTAAAAACTGGTAAAAGAAACCTTTATGGGGTATTTTAGTTCAGGATAATAAAATTGTCATCATTATCAGTTTTATTTAGCATTGATAAGTTGAAGCGTTCATTAAAATTGAATTTATAGTACTACTACCTATAATGAATATGTGTGTGTGTGTGCATGTGTTAATGTGTGTGTGCTTAGATAAAAATATATTCATATTTCAATAATTACCAATTAAAAATTTAGAATTAGTAAATAATAGAAAAATATGAAAAAATTTATAATTTATAATAAATAATTAAATATTTATTATTTATTTAATTTTTAAATAATTTCTAAATAATAATTATAAGTAATTGAAAAGTAATATTTAATAAAAACATTAAATAATAAATAATAAATTATTTTAAACAATAAATAATTATTTTATAATAATAAATAATTATTGATTATTAAAAATCAATTAAAATTAATATTAATTAATTTTTATCATTATTTGGTTTTTATTGTTTAAAAAACTATCATTAATATTTAATAAAAAATTTAAAAATTAAAGTAAATTTTATATTTTGAATCATTATTAATAAATTTCTGTTCATTTGAAATTGTTATCTTATTTCACCGATAAGATTAAATATATAATTTTAAAATAATTTGTTTTGATTTATTAGTGGGATTTTAAAAACTGCAATGAATTTGTATTGGTTTTATAAAAATTCTACTAAAAAATTTAAACAAATCATTTTGTTCTATTTTTGAAAACCAATTTTAGAACCACCACTCAATACTTATTAATGGTGATAAAATAAGCATGACATAAACCAACTTAATAAAATAATTATTATTTGAAATAGTCTTAAATTTATTTTTCTCATGAAATAGGTTTTATAAAAAGAAACATGTATTATATAATGAAAAAATAAATAAATTTTTGTTCAAACAATACATGTTGACTCTAAAAAATAAATCTTCCATGTTGTATCAAAGCAAGAGAACAATTGTGTATCATTAAAGAACCAATTAACTTATTGATACTTAAAATAAAAATTGTTTTCACATATGAGTTTTTTTTTGACAAAAACACTTCTATAGGTAATTCCACATGGGCAGATAAAACAAATAAGAACATATACCTAAAAAATAATAATTATTATTTTTAATTAATAATAAAAATATATTGATTATTAGAGGGGGAAAGGGTTAAAATAACTTTAATATATAATTTCTATTTATATCTAATTTTTTATCCATAATTATCACCAAGATTGAAATAAAATATTCTTATCTATTTTTTAATTTTTAAAATAATAAAATATGTAGTTATGTAAAAAATATCTCAAGTGTTATCAAAT
Source organism: Viscum album (assembly GCA_963277665.1). Taxonomy (NCBI): domain Eukaryota; kingdom Viridiplantae; phylum Streptophyta; class Magnoliopsida; order Santalales; family Viscaceae; genus Viscum; species Viscum album. Next base: position 1,108,610,553 of record OY728140.1, read on the forward strand.
AATTACTATTATTATTTTGATTTCCAAATATCCTTTAAGTATCCATGGTATTAATGACCCGTAAATCCCAAAAACATCACAAATGGTAAAAAGTCAGGTTTATTTAACCATTGGAATTTGAGCTATTAGATTAGATATGAAAGGGATTAATATTAATCATCTGATTAAATGAAATGTACTATATGTATATATATTACTATGTGTTAATGAAATGGGTAAAATCTTGGGCTCTTTGTTGTGTTCCATATTCTTCTTATTTTCCTTCTTAGATTTTAATTTTTCTTCATCATCATCACATGGATATTTGAAATTATGTTTTTTCGACGATGTGTTTTTCCAATGACTGGTCTTACATATTTGGTTTTAAAATTTTTTGTGTGTTCAATCAGAATATGATAAATTTCACAAAATTTTATCTGAATGATCATCTTTTTTTCATTATTCATCATGATGAAATTTTCATTAATGTAATATATTTTTATATGAAAATGCAATGTATCATATTTTTTCAAACATCCTTCTTTTTCATGCTTCGTTGTGTGCACATCAACTATTCACATCTGAATAGGTATACCAATATGTGTGTCTAATTTTATATATTATATTTATTTCACCTCTCTATATAACATTAGAAAACATATAAGTTATTTTCTACATTATTTATTGTGGAAAAAATAATGATCTCCCTAAGAACAGTATTGAATCCTGACTAATGAAATTTCAATTCACTCTTGGAAGTGATTTTGATTGGTTAATAAATGAAGTTTTCAATGTCAAGTAAAATATCATTCATCAAGTACAATAATTAAAAAAATCCACCTAATTAGGGTGAATTATAAACATTGTTTACTTTTCAAACATCAATTTATATATGGTTATTTTACTAATCATGTCATGAAGATGATGAATACACAATAAATTTTAACATCTCCTATTTCACTTTACACCCCAAATCTGTCAAAAATGATTATTATTTTTGAATATTCCAGAAAATGATGGAATTTATATTAGAAATAAAAATCCACTAAATTAGGGTGAAAATATTTAATTTAATATTTATGCTATTTTGTTGAAGACACAATAAAACTTAAAAAAGAAAATTTCATTTTGTTCCCTGATGTGAATGATAATATTTATTGAAAAACATTTATTTCATCTGCTAAAGTGATATAAAATATACATGACTTCATTTCAAATAAACATAATGGTGAATATGATGTTTTGTGAATGACCATATTTTCTATTTACTTAGAATAAATTATAATAATATAGACACTAGAAGTGGTTTGGTGATAATAAAAATTTAAATTACAGAATAAATTTTAGTAGTGAATATAAAATAACGCATCCTTGATGGATGATATGATAATAGTGTCCTTAGACATTATATTAGCTGATATCATAATTTATAATATATTTTTCTTGTAGTAGCAATATCAAACAAATACATTATCTTTTATCATGTGATTATGGATAATTTATATCATCTCATGTAATTCTTTCAAAAATATCCCCCAAAGATGATATTATTCCTATTAAAGATCATAATTAATATAAAATAATTACATAAACATTATAATAAAATATATTTTATGATGATGAATTTACCATAAAAATAAGTTAATCAATAGTCATTGTTATAAATAAAGTTAGTAATTAATTACTTACCTAATTAAATGTATTTGTAATTACTCTAGTTCATTCCTTCAGGAGAATAAAATTATTAATTAAAAATTTGTATGATTTTTTCTACTCAAACTTATAATTTTATCATAAATATTTGAGAGTTTATGAAATTTGATCAAAAGTCTTCAATTTTATGTAGTAAAGTTAAGGTTTTTTCTATGATTTATTATTTTCTTGGGTGATGAGGTGTTTTTTGTGAAAACATAGGTTTATTCCACATTGGTTCTCACTACTGTGTTCACCAACCTCAAAAATCCATGGGGACTATACTCCCTAGAAGATGTGTTGTTAAATAATATTTGGTCGGGATGTTTCATAATATACAATTATCTACTTGGTGATAGGCCAAACCCATTATTATTATATTGTGAATTCATAAATCACCAAAAGTGGAATTATAATAAAAAATATTATTATTCATAATAGAGGATCATGAAAATATTATTTCTATTTCTTGCAAAAAAATCATTATAAAAAATATTTTTATGAATTGCTTTAAAAGAACTCATATATGAGATAATATATTCTTGTGTTAGTAAATTTACTGGTAGATTAAATTAATTAATAGATCCAGAGAGAGAATATATTCATATATAGTTGTATGAATTATTAATGATTTGTTATATCAGAAGTTATAATAATATACATCAATTATATTTTTGAAAACAACAATCAAAAGGAGACATTGAATAAAAAAGATACCTCGATATGGAATAAGAATTCATAAAAAGTGATTACTAATATTTCATTATGTACAATCGAATAAATAATGGTAAACTAGAATTTTTTTCAACATAAGAAATTAAGTATATTACATGATGGTTTAGGCCATCTAGGATTAATTATAATGAATTACATTTAATCAATTATACTTGATTATCAATTTTTTGATAAAAAAGTAGACATCCATCTGGCGGATAATGATGAATTTAATTAATGGATGTATATCGACTAAAACATCAAATAAATTATTATTACTAGGTTATTATTAATTCCCCATGTATAATAATTTACCTTGAATTACCAATTATTAATGTACCTATTATTTAGGATAATTCTTTATATCATTTGCTGCAATTTGGAAATGAATTTCCCATATATTAATGAGGAACAAATTATGAGAAATATATATGTGTATACACGTATAATGTGATCCATTTAAGTACTATATGAAAGTTGAATCTATTAAATTATCACAATTTTTATTAGTTGTTGGGGATCATAAAATACATGTCATGCATGTTTATTAAAATTAATATTTAACATCACACAATATATAAAATATTGTTCAGGAAAACCATTGAAAAGATAACCACATGTATTACATTAATGTAAAGTATTAAAAATAAATATTTTGAATATACACACTAGAATTATGGTGTAAATGAGGATATAATATAATTTTTCACTGTTTGTAGAGGGGAACAAAATTATTTTCACTCAAAGAGGAAAATTAATATATCAAAAATATTATATCTTTTCTGATTTTTTCTTGATGTGACAAAGGTACCTGATCAATTATAAGATTCCAATAATTTTTTTGATGATATATTTAATTTCCATAATTAATTTATAACTCGTCGATGGAAATGGTTTTTTATAGCTGTCGACATAGTAATAATTGGCCTAAAGTATTAAAAGAACTTATGATATATTGAACATATAAAGAATTAGGTTTATTATCTAAACTAGATACTAATGAATACATATAAGATTAATATTAGACATATTTTTTTTAATAAATATTGATATTTATATAAGTTTTTATTATTTTTTATTTAATTTTTTCATGGTTTATTGATTATAATAACTATATATGAATCCTAAAGGGTTTTAAATGCATGAAGATTATTAAAAAATATTAATCATTCCCCAATGTAAAAAAATTATGGGGTGAATTAAATAATTTTTAATTATAGTTTCAATATTAAGATAAAGAAGAATATAAAATTAATTTTATCAACTCATGGTTTGTATGAATCATTTAATTCATCAAGTTATAAAAATGTATTGAAAAAAATCAAAATTCATCAACATTTTTCTAATGGTAATGAAATATATGATCATGAAATTAAATGGAATGATTTTTTATTTTTAATTTGTATTCCCAAAAAATAAATATTATGTTTTTAATAATATTACATGTTCATGAAATTTCCCTTGACAATTAAAACCCTTCCGAGAGTTATATATAACATCAATGAGGGTATAATAAAGAAATTTATTACCCCAAAAGGATTAATTTTAAAGGCCTATTTTTTTATAACTAAATGAAATGTGTATAAATATTAACATATTCCATGAAAATAATATAATTTCAAATTATAATATATTTCACGCTAGTTAAAATTATTTGCTAACTCTTAGATTTAACGGGTATAAATTATTATTTTTTCCAAAATTCCAAACCGAATATTTTGGATATTAATTGATCATGGAAATTCTATGAGTTAATTGATTTAGTAATTACCTTTATTAAAGGGATATGAAACTATTGTATTATTTTTCCCTTATTTTTTAACATTTCATTTTCATGATATGGTTTTTTACCAGGTGATACAATGGGGAATTGAGGTTATTGTACTCTTTTTCTCTTATCAAGGGTTCTTTTTTTTTTATTTTTTTAATAAACAAATCATACATCATTATGGATATCCAAGTGAATGTTGTAACTTATTTATGGATATCTATTATTAATATAAATTTTCATCCTTCAATATGAGTCATAATTTTTAATAAGACCATTCATTATTACCTATGGTCTTCATCTGATATATTAATGAAATAATTAAATTATAATATTAATTGATGTCTTGAAGACATAATTAAATTATATCATCATAGGGAGTTATTAATTCCATTCTCTTTTTACATTTATTATGTTCTTTCCCAACTAGGTTTTCCTGGTGAGGTTTTTGATGAGGTAATGCGGCATAAAATTCAGTTATATTGGCTTCACTTATTTTTTTCCCATATAGTACTTTTTATGTGAAGGATAAAATGATAATTTATGAAATTTCTCTTGAAAAGGGGGTTATTAAGAAATAATAATTATTATTATTTTGTGGGTGTCATAATTTAATTTCATTTCAATTGTAATAATGACCCATAATTCCCAAACCCTTCATATATGGCTATCCTGTTGGTTTCCTCATCTGTTGGGTTTCCAGTTGTTGGATTAGATATTGTATGGATTAATCCTAACTATTGGATCATATCAAATGTACTCTATGTATATGACTACGTATTAATGAAATGGTTGAAATTTTGGGCCTTACATTGTGGTTCATTATCTAATTTTTTTTTTATATTTTTATTTCCATTTATCATCATCATCATTGTCATTAGTATATCAGACATAACTTTTTGTTAATGATGTAATTAATCTACGATGAAAATTACATTTATGGTTTCTATATTCATTATAGTTTCAATTGGTGATCAATCTATTTCATATAAACAACCATTTATTGTTGTACATATCATCTAATTAATATATATCTAGGTACATTCAAATTAATCATAATCATTGATTTAAATTATATGAATTTTTATAATTACAAAATTTATCAAAACATCCACTATAAATGATATTTGTCAAATATATTTATTTTATAATGCATATTATTGATATAATTACCATTTTTTCAGGAATATCTCATTTATATACTTTATGGGCATCAATATATTCACCCTTCTACCACACTTCCCCACTCACATGCTTAAATTTCGTATTGTTTTCATAATAAAAACTTTACTAGACTGTATATATTATGTTATCTCATCCACTAACATTATTTATCCCTCACCAAATAAAAATTTAATATTTCAACTTATATTTATTGAAATATAAACCCCTTATATTTCATTCAACACTATTTATAGATATAACACCCAGAGATTCTAATATATATTTTCTTCAAATATTATATTTTCTTTTTTGATATTTAGGGATACACACAACCATAAGGCAAAATAAACAGTAATATATTACACCATTATTACCTAGAAGTTAAATTAAAGTGTATAAACTATAATAAATAAATTATGAAAAATTTATGTATAAAATAAATTCATTTTTATCAATTGATTATAAATGAAAAAAAACATTTGAAAGTAAAAGAGTGATTTCGATGATAAAATGTTTTTATGAACACAACATGTTTTTATCTTAATAAATAAAATGAAACAAAAATAGTGAATGAATTAAATGAAATTTAATGGTTATATATTCAATGATATTTTTTATATTTCATTTAGTATTTTTTATGCATGAGATTCAAATAACTCTTATGTTATTCTGAAAAATTAATTTATTTAAAAAGTTATTTTCATCTCATTTTGTGCACTTATTGTAAAATTAAATTTCTTCATTTATCTATTTTCAATATGATAAATTTGATTTTATATTTAGAATAAATAAGATAAAATTTCAGAAATAGTTCCATTTTATACTTAAGCATTATGAATAATAACCATTGTAAAATTTCTCACCTCGGTAAAGGGTAAATCAAGTAAATCTAGATTAAAATAAAGTGCCAAGGTCGAAAAATTTCATAAAAGTTCCTATTGGATGAATTAAATTAAAATATTATCAGATAAGGATATAAATTTATTGTTTAATGGATACTTTTCCATGAAGTTTTCTTCAATTATATTTAAATCAACGAAATATACAAAATATCACTCTCTTACATTTAAAAATATCTTACATGTTCACATAGGAAAAAAGTAAGCGATGAATGAATATATATTGTTATTTTGAGAAAAATAAAATTATTTTAAATAAAATTATTTATTTATAATTTTTATTAATTATATAATTACTTTAGATGCTTACATAAAACTGACACAATATTTATTCAATTAGTGAAAAATAAAATAAATGATTCTAAAAATAATAAAAGTAATACAATTTATGTGATTTAGTGTAATACATAAATTTTAGTGATATATATAACATAAAAGAAAAATTTCAAATGTTTTTATTCAAATTTTAACATTTTGTTGATATATTTTTAGTCAAATTAAATGAATAGTGTGAAAAATAAAATTACTGTTATTTTATCAAAATGATATCTTATTAAATTATTTTAACATCATTAAACTACTAAAAGAGTAAAAGGGGGATAATATATGGTATAAAAATACATCCCTTTTCCATTTATTATCTAATTGTATCCTTATATGTAAAATAATAACCACATAAGAGTGAAATATACATCATCACGGTTATGTTTAAAATTGGGTTAATAAATGGTTAAACCAAAATATTGTGTTTAAAATACAACTTAAACCTATAAAAATTTCATTTTTTGATGATATTTAAATAATATAATACCTTTTATTGAAATTAATTTCCATTTTGAAGCATTTTTTTTAATAATTACTTAGCTCTATTTTAATCTTTTTAATAATTACAAGCGGGTCCTTTCCCCCCTTGTAAAATGACACCCCTTCCTACACTTATTGACACCACATTGAGAACAATAAATCCACCATGAAAAACCCATTTATGAACTAATTTTTTTATTCATTTTATATATTTTCTTGTCAACAAAAAATACCAACCCTAGGTTCTATAAAAATAGTTTAAAGAGGTCTCCCGAAGAAGATGCATTCATCTTCCCCGACCACTTAAAATATATCTCTTCATATAAATCATATTAATATGTTGTATTTATCATAAAATTATAATATATGTATCCAAAAAATATATAAAATTATATTATGATTATGATACCACCATTTTCAACCCTCTTTCCCATCAAATGGGAAGTTAAGGTATCACATGTGCATATGTGTGACATAATTTTTTCACATAATAATACAATTCATATTTTATCACCATATTTTATAGATGAGAATAATTATATGTTTATTATTTAAATATTATATATTATGAAATTATTTTGATTTTAGAATTATAATATCATATTAATCTTCTATCCTTTGAATCTGTTGGGAAATGATAATGTCACTAGTTGGTATGTGCGGACAACCACCTCCATAATGCGATGTGGTCTATTTTTTGTTTCAATTTTATATAGATGAAAATAATGATTTATTTAATGAATATATATTATTAATATAAATAAGGGGAATTATTATTTACATTTTTTCTTCTCATCAATTGATATTCTAAAATATTGTTCATGCATGCATACGACATACCATCTCAATGAATGGTGTAAATCATTTTTCTATCTCTATATTTTAAAAATTACCCTAAATACATGTATAAATAATATATATGATATTTATATCACTTTTAAAATTGTTTTTGTAATTTAATCATAACAAAATTACAAGGATCACAACTATCGAACCAAAACATAAATGAAATACGAAGGATTTATTACCCAAACCAATGATTTTAACCAATAATTTTTAATAAATAATTGATAAATGATTGTAAGTAAATAATATATGTCATGATATATATAAGTATGGTTTGGGAATATGTTTATAATAAATCAATATTTATTATATATGAGGTTTAAACACATATTAAGGAAGTCGAACCTGAGGTAAATGATATTTTCACAATAACATCATTATTCGGGAATGAATATGTTTAAGTTTTATTTTGTGAAATTATTTGACATTTATATCCTAAAAACCATATATTTTATTCTAATAAAATTATTTCTATAAATTAAATGTTTTCATTTCATTTTACTCTCTTTAATCCCTCAATATATGAAAACTATGTTTTATAAGAAAACTACCCTTGTTTTTATTCTCGATTGAGAATCACTATGTTTGATGATAATATTTTCCTAAAAATTTATAAAATACTGTTTTTAATATTATAAAATACTTTATTTATTTAATTATTACCCATGGTTGAATTTCTATATAATGGTTCAAATGTAATCCTCATTCCATTTTCTAAACAAGGGTTTTTTTTACCTTTTTACAAAATAATGATTGGATGTTTTTTAACTTATAAGACATAAATCTAATTTACTACAATCATAACCAATATTTTCTATGAATCTTACATTATAAATTTACTATTAAATTTTAAAATAAAATTTTATCCTTAATATATGGAAAAAAAATTAGATTTATAATAAGTGTTTTCAAAGTTAAAATAATATTTCCTCAAAAGAAATTTCTAGTGAGATTTTGAAAGTATTTTCATCTATATAAATATAAATTATTGAATATTATGATTTAATGAGGTTATAATCTTAATATTCCATCCAAAATTTTTATTTATAATTTTGTATCATCTTTAAAGTTGAATGTACCAATGTTCTATATATTAGTTCTTCTGGTATAGACAGTTAATTATTTTATGGAATATTTATCAAGTTATATTACTTATTCTTATAATGATTACATTGGAATTATAAAGTAAATGGTGGAACTTCTAATTACATATCCACTCGGTGAATCAGTAGGTCTCATGAGACAAAGTAGATTGGGTATTTGGCATATTCCTTTTCCTTTTATGAATATTTCTTAGCATGAGGTCATTACAGTATTTCTAGATGTCTTGGAACAAGGCCTTGACAATATGTTTTAAATTTTTTTCATTATTAATTCCGACATTATAAAATCATTTTCAATGTATATGTGATTAATTAAATTGTTATAATATCCACATATATGTTTCAAACTCATGTGATTATTTATATAGAATTATTTTGTCACCATTTATTATTTCTATATAATTCATACCTTACTCATGTTCTACTATATGAGTTCTTGTACATAGCATATGAGATAACCCTTTTCTTATATTTCCTTTACCCATGATGCAAATAATTTTATTATTGATTTATATGGATATTATTTTGGTAATAAAGTGGATCACTAAAAAAATATTCTATTTATTTTATGCTTGAAATTTCATGAGAGAATAAAGTATGTATCTATCTTACTATCACTACTAAACAATTCCTTCCTTTGGGATGTGATTTAGTTTAATTAGTACCAATGTAATAAAGTAACCCCAAAATTGAGGCTACTAGGGTCTCTATATTTATAGTTTTTATTAGAGAAATGATAATATAAACATTGGGAACAAGATTTAAGAAAATAGTTAATATGGAACATAACCCTATGACATAATATATAACAATGATTTTCAGATTATTTATTGATAAAATTTCAATTTATATTAATTTTTTTACTTGTTATAAAACTATACATTGTGATTTATAATGTTATGGTCTAATATATTGTGTTCCATTATTATAAAGTCGATCGCAGTATAAATAATGGAAATTGTATCAATGCACAAAATATATGTATGGATTTCCCTCTACGAAATGATAATAAAGCTAGATTTTGAGATATATAACGAGATGAACAAATTATAAATATTTGGGGAATCCAAATCTATTTATGAACAATAATGATTCCACTATAGAGTATCCTAATGATTTAAAATGCAGTGTACTAATTTTATACCTCTTAATGTTTTAGAAACCACAATCATTTAATGGGATAATAGATCTATTTTTATTTGAAAAATGGATACGTTTCTTAGAGAATATGTTTCTATATTTGGGAAGTAATGAAAGGGAGATGTTTTTTGTGGATGTTTTTCATCTATCTTGGGATGAAGATCAGTAGTGGTCATTAATTTAAAACATTTCGAATGTGAAGAAAATAGAGTGCGTGGAATAAAAATATTTTAAGGATCATTTCTTGGAAAAATATTTTCCTCATGAATAATGAGTGGATATGGGGAGATAGATATTAAGCCATTGAAAAAAGGAAGGTGAAAATATTTCCATGTATGAATATAACATTACATGGTCAGAAAGGTGTAGACTATATGTCAAATCTAAAGTGTAATATTTTCCATTTCTTTTATGGGTTGAAACCAATCCTTAGAACAGAACTAGTAACTCAGAAATTCTCATAATATGAGGATATTGTATCATGTTCTACCAAGATAGATAAATAATCATACATATATTATGGATTAAATGGAAAGTAGGAGAATAAAAGGATGTAAAATAAAAAATGGATAAGGTTAAGAAGAGAAATAATAATTTTCTAACAAGTGATACTTTAGGATTGAATCACCCTGGAACATGCCTAAAAAGAAGATTATTTTTTATTAATGTTTCAAGAAAAATTCCATAATACTCATTAATGTAAGGGAAATTGAAAATCCCTAAAAGTGTAGTATTAAATTGTAATGATATTGAACACAATTATATCCAATTCCCCAAATTTCAGGGGAAATTACCATAAAATAATCCAAAGGGGGAGGTCAATATTCTGCAATTGCTACACATAACATGTATGTTTTAAGCGATGTGGTGAAGGTATACATATCTACCACTCTACAATTGAAATTTTTATATGATTATGGTTATACCCACTCTAATATGTCTGAATAATTTTCTATGGCCATCATATCACCACCTTATTTATTTGATATTGGGTCGGTGGTGAAACTTCAAACTGTAGGATAACCAAATCCTATGTTTATAACTATTATTAAATAGATTTTTTGGAATGTTCTTCTTTTGAATATTGCTATTATTCCACTAGTAAAATTTGATTTCATTTTGTGTATGTGTAGTCCCTCCTTGTAAAATTCCTATTTCAAATGTTAATGAAGGGAAGTTAAATTTATTATTTTGAATAAAATAAAAATCATCTATTAGTGAAATGACGAACCTAAACACCCCATGTAGATTACATTAATCATATGGGGTTTTATAAAAATTCAGGGGGGAAATTTATCTCATATTTTTTGGGAGAAACTCAACACTAAAAATGATCCTATTTTATGAGAATATGAAGATGCTTTTACTAGGGACTGGCTTAGTGTCCCCCTAAATCATGGAGTCGAGATTTCAATAGAACTCATACCAAGTGTTATTCTAACTCCAAGGACTCCATATAGAATGGCCCTGTAGGAGTTTCAAGAATTGAAAATTAAGCTATAAAAGATTCTAAGAAAGTGATTCCTTCAACCAAGTGCTTCTCTATGGGTTTCACCTGTACTTTTTATTAAGTAGAAATATGGGTCAATGCATATTTTCAATAATAATTTGAAACATAAAATAATTTCAATTACTAAAAAGTTTTATTTGTTGGGAATTTATTGTCCCAACAGTAATCTATGAGTTCTATTGATTTGGATGATCAACAATACCCTTTATATTTTAGTAATAAAATTGCATTATGTTCTTTTAAAGACTATATTTCTTGATCAATTTATCTTATTTATGTGTTAACTTTTTCTTAAAAAATATTCTAGATGTGGATGAAAGTAATATAGAAACACAGTTCATACCCATTATTTGTAAGTGCAAAACATGTTCTGGGTACTGTACTTTTGGAAGAAAAAGTATTGATCATGAACCCTACACTACTGGGAATGTATGAATCAGTAACGGTACATTTGTAAGAATCTCTAAATTTAAGGAATGAATGTATGGTTCCTTTACCCTATATTTTTTAATCGACCATAAATTGTTAACCCTACATTCTAAGTTTATCACTACGTGAGGAAAATCTATATTTTAATTTCTTAATGATAATGCTATAATTCATGGTATAACTTATTCTTTTGCAATAGTTTCAGAAAAAGTAAATATCCCTTTTAAGTTATTTTATGACCAATTCAAAGGAACATATTCAATGGATTAAATTGTTCCTATCTCCATGGGAAGTCATGAATTTCCTTTTAATGCTTAAATTTAAAGTAACAATTAAATGTAATATGATAATCATGGATCTGATAAATCAAAAGAAATCATTATTTATATTGTTAAATACCAAGAGTGATTTAGTTATATGAGTATCTAATATATTTTATATTATAAATATACTTATAAAAAAATAATTGAACATATCTATAATTCTGAAAGAGCTATAATTTGGATACATTTATATTCAAATATTGTTCTCTATAAACTATTGATTACCTAGTTCTAATACAAGTTGTTTGTTTCTAATATAGAATATCTTTGAAAATATGGATCTCTACAAATAAACTCTTCATAAAAGACATTTATTATTGAATTAGAAGAGTGATTTTTTGTTAACTTCTCCGGTAACTATAAATAATAATCAATTTCTCAATAAAATAAATTGTTATTGATTTATTAGATTATCAATAGCCCATACTCAGTCAGAATAGAGTATTAGGTTCTTGAACTAGGATGTGAAATTTTTCTTTCTTAGAAAATTACTATAAATCCTTGTAATATCCTTATTGTAATGGTGTCAACTGTCTGTACTTAGTTTTTAAGGTATCCTAATAAGAGGATCTTCTACGTAAAAATTTTCAATCTTATTGAGAGATCCTTGGTGGAGTTGACTACGAGATATTTTTTTCACTGAACCACTTTAAAAATTATCTTGTTCTTCATCCATTTTCCCCACTACTCATTCGATATAATGAATATAATTCTTCATATCTTCATACGTAATGAAAGGGGATAAAATTTTGAATCAATCTAGATTTTTAAATACACACAATTCCAAACCACCACTTGTGTGTCATTATATTATTCCAATATAAAAATATCAATATAAGGAGTTATTTTTTGAGATAAATCACATGAGTTCTAGAAATCAAATACTAAACAGCTTATACAATGAGTTTTCAATAAAAAAAATGAAGCTATGTCAATGATCTGTACTCTTTACTTTAATGGTGATAATTATTTATTATGGAAAGCTCCCATGATTATATACATAACAATTTTTTGATTCAAAGTTTACAAAAAATATTTTCCCTCTATATGATGTCCCTAAAAACCCAGGATTCCACTAAAGAAGCTTAATATGATATCAATTCAATGGAAACTAAACATATTATTTTTGGACATGATCCAGATGAATTCAATTGATAATATCAATGTTCTACTACCTATGATATATAGAAATCATTTTTTCCTATTATGAAATTTAAAATTTCCTACAGTTAACATGCACTTCTCCTAAGATAAAATTTTTACCTTTAGAATATATGATCATGAAATAATCACCCATATGAATTAAAAATTGAATAAAATAATCAATTGGGTTTCTTCTATTGTAATATCTATTTCATAATTATATCAAATTTTAAAAGTACTTAGAGTTTTTACCTCAAAGTGGAATGGAATATCTACTATTATTTGATAATAAATATCAATTTAAATTTTGACAATGAAATATTTGATGAAAACTCAAGGGGAAATGAAAACTAAAGGTGAATATCCTAAAATGGTAAAAAGGGAAAATATCTCCAAAAAATTTATAACTCAGAATTATCAAAAATGAAACAAAAGATATGTTATATTCTAATTTGATTTAGAGACTTCATATTTTTAAATAGAACTACCTCATCTATCCAAAATATTTTGAGAATTATATAATAAAAAGGGATGATTCATGGATACCTTCAAGGAGGATTAAATATGGTTTAAATAGGTTTTATTCTTTGAATATAAAAAGATGGGTCATACCATACAAGATTTAATATAGTTAAAGGATGAAATAAACAAGCTGGAGAAGAAATAAAGGAAAAATTATATGAAAATGATTATATGTTTATACTAAATAATGTTTTGCATTATAATTATAGTGTATCTAAATAATCAAATGGTTATTCTAAATATGACTCATAAAAAGATCTAAAAAATAATAGAATATATGTTAATTATATATGAGGAATAAGATGATGCACAATCCTATAATTCTTATACTTCTAATTCTAAAAGCATACCTAATAGAAACATAGCGTATTATAGCTTAATTATTGAAGAAATATAGGAATATTTAGTATAAAAACCAAAACCACTAAGGAAGTTCATATTTTTTTTAAGTGAAAAAGATTCCATGTTAAAATAATGCCATGAATTAAAAGAAAAATTTAACAAATCTACATCAAACTGTATTGATCATGAAAAAAGATTAAAATAATTAAATGATGATGCAAAATCATTAAAAATTTATGCTATTATATTAACTAAAGGAAGTGAATATAAAAATTAGATTCATGGAAAAAATGTTATTAAAAATAAAAAATAAGGAATATAAAGTAACAGTGAAAAATCAAAATTATGTTGATATTACATTATACTGAATTCAAAAAACATCATATCAATAGTCACTTATTTATATTTTGGAACTAAGTGACATTATTCTAATTTAATTTGTTTAAAAAACCCAAAATAAGTGTAATTTAAAATTATTTCATTTACCTAAATATTTCTAAAACATGTGTGGTAGATATTTTAGAAATAAGGAAAATTTAGTTACCCATTTTTTGGATTGATGATACAGTTGGACCTATGAAAATATGGGTGCCAAAAAAACTATGGTTCAAAATATATATAGAAAAAAGTTCATAGGAACAAAAATGTTGAATGGTGTATGAATACTGGCTACTCAAGGCACATGAGTGGAGACTCTTACATTTTTCACACATTTTAATAATTAGATGGTCGGAAGGTTAACTTCATAGATAATGAAAAGGAGAAAATAGTTGGAGTTGGATCAGTTAGAGATCAAAAATCATTTTTACTCAAAAGAAGTTCAATTTTTTTAGGGCTGAATCACAATCTAATAAGTATCAGACAAGTTTTTTGATGATGGATTTTATATTGAGTTTTCCCATTACTCAAGGTTTGTTTTTAACAGATAAATTGTTTAAATTTAATTAACCTAGAACTAAAAAAGTTTATACCTTAGATATCAAATTCCATGTTTAAAAATAATTAATTCATTAACTACAGAGAAAAATGAATCACAAATTTAAAATAGGAAACCATGAAACTGTAATATATTTACATTATATACATTATATGAGAGAAACTATGTTTTTTATTTTCATATTCTTAAATTTGATAAAGATATATTTTGTGATGCATGCCAAATTGGAGAGAAAAAAAAGTCATCCATCAAATATAATAACAAATATACTACATCCAAACCACTATAAATTATCCACATGGAATATTTTGGACCATCAAGAGAAGAAATATTAGCTGGAAGATCATATTTTCTTATTATAATTGATTAATTTATATGGTTTATATCGTTTTATTTTCTGAGGCATCAAGGTGAGGTCTTCTATGCTTTTGAGATCATTTATAAAATTATTCAAAATAAAAAATATTTTAAAATAATGTCAGTAATATTCTATCATGTTTGAGAATTTTATAATCAAGAGTATAATTCTTTTTACTCATAATTAGGTATTAAACACACTATCTAGTACCAAGAACCCCTTAAAAATAGAATTATATAAATAAAAAATTTGACTATTCATGAAATGGAAGGAAATATTTTAAATGAATAATTTATTCCTACATACTCTTTGGGTGAATCTATAAACAAACCTTTTCTTATTATGAATGGAGTTTTAATAAGTCTCATTGCTAAAAAAGACACCATATAAACTATGGTATACCCTAACACCTAAGGTTATATACTTTAAAGTGTTTTGATAAGAGTTATATATATTTAATACTAAATAAAACAATGTAATATTTGATCTAAAGGTTAATGGGGGGATCTTTATAAGATATTTTTCTACCTTGAAATATTATAGAGTGTCTAATAAAAATTCATGTAATTTTAAAGAATCTATTTATGTGAATTTTTATGAATGTTTCCCTTTTAATCATAAAAAATAAAAAAATGAATTTACAAAAATACTTATAAAAAATGAGATATGGATTGACTAAACATGATTATCAAAATAAATTTAATGAAATTAAATCTAGGTTAGGAGAAAATGAAACAAATGAACCTGAATGTGGCTTGCCTAGACAACATAAAGCCATAAAGAATCATCCTTTAGAAACTATTATAGGTTATCTAGTTACATGTGTAAAAACTAGAAGGAAAGTATGAATCCTAGAAACATTTTATTCCTCACTATCACTATTAGAAACTAAAACTACATAGGAATCATGATAAGTTTAAATTTGACAAATGTAAATGCAATAATAACATAACCAATCTAGTAGAAACATGTTTTTGGAATTAATTGATAGACAATTAAATAAACCCTTAATAGGAATAAAATGTAATTTAAAAAATAATCAATATGAACAAGGAATAATTACTATAAATAAATTGTAACTCCCTGACCCTAATAACCTAGATCTAGTGCACTATTTAAATACATATCATGGCTACAAGGATTCAAATCCTGAATAATAATGACATTGTGAAATTTACCCTTACCAAAGGTCTAATTCAATCCATAAATGTATAAAGATTGTGTATTGTGGTTTTAAACATATTATTAACTTATAGAAGAATCATAATAAAATTTATGATATCACATACAATTAATTTATGACATTATATTACCTGTTTATTAACAATTCCATGTTAAACAAATGTTTCAAGTAATAATCTCTTTGTGTATAGTACATGTTTTGACTTTTTATTCATGATACTATAACTTAAAAAATGATTTAATTACATAAATAATGAAAAAATGTTCTATATATCATATGTATTAAATATATAAATATATAAAAATGATTGATATATGAAATGTAATACACTATTCAAGGAGACAGTATGTCGTACCTATGCATGAATGCTATTTCTGTTTTCCAATCATATTGAATGGAGAAAAATAAATCATATATATATAGATTATTATAGTATCATCATGATGTCTTAAATTTCATATTTATTAATCATATACATTTTTATAATCATTCATGAATGGACATTAAGGAATATTAATGTCATCATGTCGTGGAGATGGTGGGTCGTAGATACGCAAGAGCGATGATATAATTTTCTTTATTTTTAAAGGGTGAATAATTATATGGTAAATTAATTATAAATAATCAATATAATGGAATATTTTCTATTTATATCCATTAAATCTATCATTTTACCCACATAAATAAATTGTGTTTGAAACCAAATTACACAACCGTGTGGAGACGATAAGGCATACATATGCACGCAAAGTGATACTGTTTTTCAATAGGATGGATAAAATGTTGAATATGGTTTTCCCATAATAATAATTACACCTAATCATATATATGATACTAGATTTATTAATTTATTATCGAAATAAAATAGTATCTGTTGGCAGAATAAAAAAAGAACATGAATAAATTGCTAAAATAATTACATCTTCCTCGGTAGACTTCCTTTGGATATCCTCTTAGGGACACTAGGGTTTTTATTTTTGGAAGACCAGGTCCTCTAAAACATAACAAATAATTTTTGGAGGATAATTTAGTATGTTTTATCTACCTATAAGGCTAATGGTGGTGTGAGGAAGTGAGGGAGGAATTTCCCTTTTATAATTGAGGTTAGGGGAACATTTGGAAAACCTCAAAATATTAAAATATAATAAGACTATTCCATATAAAAATACATGAAAATGGACCATAAATGAAAATTATAAGACATGTTAGACCATATCCTTTCCCATTTTTATTATTTAACATTTTTTATTTTTAAGTAATTAAATAATTAATTAATTCAATAAGATATCAGGATTATCAAATTTAATATTATTCATAATAAATCAAATTTAATGCTTTCAAACATCAATAATATATCTTATAGATCTTGTAAATTTTTAGACACATTAATTCATCAAAATATATCAAACTTAATATTTTTAAGATAAATTATTTTTTTTGTTAATTAAATAATGATTATTTTAACATTGAAGAAGAAGTTATATTAATTTTATAATATATAAAAATAATATATATATATATATATATAATTTATTTATTTATTTAAGATCAAAATATAGTTTTATATTCATTCATATCTTTCTTTTTTACCTATGTGGTCATATAAAAGATATTAAAAACAAACAGAGTTGTATTTGGTAACTACCTAATATATAATTTATTTTTAGGGATAAGTGACCATTAAAAAGATAAAAATCAATCATAAGGTGATAAGGTTTTAATAATCTTCATAAAATATTTTTTTCCAATTTTTTATTATGTTTTTAATCCTTACTATTTTGTTCTAACACTTATTTAACCCCTTTAACTCTAATAATGATATCATATAATTTAAATATTAATAGTTAATATTATTACTGTAAAATGCCAAACGAGCCTTAAATAGATCATTTGTGACCTCTATAACCTAATTTTAGTTATTTTGAAAAATTAAAAAAAATAATAAATTTCATATCATTTAATAAAATATTATTTATTTTAAAGTATCATTTATGTCATATTTCAACTTGTCATTATTATGTCTTATACAAAAATCAACTCAATAAGATAAAATCGATACAGGATTTAAAAAAAATTAATAACTTGTCCAATTCATCAATAAAAATCATTGATGACATTAACTCACTCATATTATGTTAATACTATTATTTTTAATATCATTTAATTGATTCTTCCATTATTTAAAAAATTACTGCACCTTTATTTTTTCACCATTTAAGTTAATTATTTTATCATGAAAAATATAAATAAATTATCATGATATATATAAACATTTTAGATTTCAATTAAATATTTATATTTGAGTCTATATTTTTTTATAACCCTGTAATAAAAATAAGATAATTATTAAAAACGTGAGTGTGAAATTTTAAATATATTTTTAAATAAAATTTTATAAATATCATACTCTTACCCAAGTGTCTTAAAAATGTTATAAATTTGGAATGAAGAGGATTTTGGTTGAAAGTCACTCATCTAATGAAATAAAGAAAAGTGCTATGGTGGCTTTATAATGATTATAATATTATTTTTAACCTTAATTACCAAATTTACCTTAAATGTGGTAAAAAATTCAAACGTTACTATTCACCAAAATTTAAGACAATCCTATTAGACCAATAATTTTATACTGATTAAAACCTGGTATTTCCAGTTTTCCAATTTGTTTTAATATAAATGTCTACATTAAGTTTAGCACTAATCTTGCAGATGTTGCGAGAAGGCAGGTAAATGATACATTTGAAAAATCAATAAGTTTTTATTTTTATTTCAATATAAAAATTATTCCAATGTCATAAATTGAATTAATATATGTATTATTGATATATTGTGACTTTAAAAATCAATTTAATGTATAATTATTATTTAATAAAAAAATGTAGTATTTATCTATAGTGTAGTATTTTTAACTATTGATAAAAAAATTATGATTCTTAAATAAACAAAAAAATCAACCTATGTTAATTGTGATAATCTAAAATAAAAAATAAAGACTATTTTGAAAAAATAAATTAAAATTTTTAAATTTTTTTTAAATAGTTGTACAGTGAAAATGTGATAAAACATGATCATATTCATAACACAAGTTATCAAATAGGTTAAATTTAAGAAGAATCATATCATAAAATCTTGGAGTGATAAATTCTAAAATCCTTCAAAAAATTGTCTGCTAAAAGTTTTCTAACTCAGGTATAATAACCAAGGACTGACTATTCAAAATTCCTTTATTGAAATACCACATCTGAACAATGGTTGATAAAATATCCACTTTAAATTAAATTAAGGGAAGTATGAAGCTCACCTGATATAACACATACTAGGGTTCCATGTAACAAAACATGTAGATGGAAGATAAATCTAACCATAAATTTATAATAGAGAGTGATATAGAACATGATCTCGAGAATGTTAAAAATCAAAAAGCTGAAAACATGTGATGATCTAAGGGACCATTTGATTCATCAAAAGAGATGGTTCTAGGATAATTTTTTTCTAAAATATTTTTCCAAACATTGAAAAATTATTTTACTTTTTAGATAATAACTTGAGAAAATAATCATACTTTATTTCTTTCCATGTCAGAAGCATAATCTTATCCTTTGGTTGGGATTCGATCCATTTTAAATTCATTTCATACATAAAAGGATGGATATTCAAGATGAATTTTTATGGTTAATGAACATTTAATGAATCATATGGTCCACATATAATTCCTTCATCCTCAAAATGTTTTCTGAAACCAATAAATATTAGAACAATGTATCAAATAAATCATTCATTAACCTCAAAGAATAATATCCAACGTTTAGCTTAATCCATTCCAACATTAAGACTCATCCAAAATTCATCAGTATAAATTCACAGAAAAAAAGGTCTATAAATTTTAAAAATACATTATATTCTCAAAAGTATTTTACGTATCTCTTATTGTCATATACCTTTACAACCATAAAACCCATAATGAAATCATTCATGCTTATAAATCCTCAATGAATATATATTTAAGTATAATCCTTATATATCTCATGATTCTTATAACCAGAGAACCATTTTTGAAATAATTCTTTAATTCAAATACATGAAAACATTAATCATTCTTCTTCAATCTTAAACCATTATCTATGCTTCATCATCTTATTCCTTAATACCTCTTTCAATTCATTTTCCTTTTGTACTAACTTCATCATTAGCAGTATAACCATTCCTTGTATAACCATTATGATTCTAACCATCTACCAAAACTCAAATAATAGTATAAAAAATACTAATCATAGTGATACAGTCATGAAGAATTATTTACATGATTTATTAATGATAGCATCGTCTTTTCAATCCTTAACTCTATCAGATTAACCAAGGTTATCTATTACAAAATCTATAGGATGGTATCCTTTACTTATAATTATCCTCAAAGTCATTCATTGGGACATGTTTTCTAATATTTGATTTCTAAATCTAGTTTCCAAGGATTATTATAGACATCATTTGATACTAACTATAACTCCCCGACCCCAGTATCCCATAGTTGAGGCATTATTTTAATAAATATTCATTATTAAAGGGAGTCCAATCCTAAATAATAATGAGATTGAGAAATTAACCCTTACTTTATATCTGATTCATTCTATACATTTCTGAAAATATTGTATACTATTTTAAAAAATATTATTAACTTGTAACATAATCATAATAATATTTATGATATCATATATTATTCATGTATGACTTTATATTACCTTTTTATTAAAAATTCATTGTTAAACCAACATTTCAAGTAATAATCGCTTTGTTTATCGTACGAGTTTTAATTTTTTTTCTAAATACTATTAAATAGATCATGATTTAGTTACATAAATAATATAAAAAATGATTTCTATATCATATATATTCAGTATATAAATATATATTAATTATAGATATATGAAATGGAATACACCATTCTTAGAGACGGTATGTCATTCGTACATATGAATGTTGTCTATATTTTCTTATCATATTGAATAGAAGAATGTACAAGACATATATATATATATATTATTCTAGTAAGATTATTATGTCATATATCTCATATTTATTAATTATATATTTTTATAATCATTCTTGAAGGGTCAACATGGATGATGAATTTCAACGTGTCATAGAGACAGTTGGTCATACGTATGCATGGGCGACGATATAACATACTTATTAGTAAAAGGGTGTGGAATTATATGTTATATTAATAAAAAATAATTAATATCACGTGATATTAATTTTTTATATCTGTTTTATCCATTGTTATACCCATCCAAACAAAGTGGTGAAGAAAATAAATTACACCATAATGTAGAGTCAGTAAGCCATACGTACGCACACATGGTGATATTTTTTTCCATAGGATAAATAAAAGTAGTAATATGGATGTCTCATAATCTAATAAAGTATCAAAATATATATGATATTGGATTTATTAATTTACTGTATAATCAACATAGGAAGAGGATGTAGAATAAGTAAATAACTTGAATCAATTAGTAAAATGTTCACCTCTTCTTTGGAAGACTACCTTTGGATATCATCTAAGGGACACTAGGGGTGGTGTTTTTGGAAGAACATAACCACCATAAGATAAATAATAATATTTTTAGGATAAATGGGTAGGGTTTGGTCAAGGTAGAAGGCTCAATTGGGTGTTAAGAAGTGAGGAAGGAGGATTCCCTTTATAATTGAGGTGGGGGAACTTTTAGAAATCCTTAGAATATTAAAATATAATAAAACTATTATTAATCCAAATACTTAGAAATGTCTAATAAATGAAAATTATAAGAAATTTTAGACCATATCATATCCCCTTGTGATGGTTTAACATTTTTTGATTTTTAATTAATTTAATAATAAATAAACTAATAAGACATCATTATTGTAGATATTTAAAACTGTTTATTTAATTTCACTTCAAATACATTAAGACATAGTGGAAAATAGAATCTAATACTTTCAAAAATATAAAATATTTCTTATAGATCTATTAAATTATTTAGACAAATTAACATGTCAAAACATATCAAAATGTATATTATTAATGTTAATTTTTTCGAATAATTAAATAATTTTCTTTAGCATTGAAGAATCATTTAATGTAATTGTATAATTTCTATAAATTAAAAATAAAATTATATAATGATTTAATATAATTATTGTCAATATAGACATTTATATTCATTCATATCTTGGTTTTTCCTCAATATGGTCACATAAAAGATATTAAAAATAAAAAGGGTGATTTTTTGCAACTACATTTAATTTAAATAATGTATAACTTATTTTCATGGACATGTGTCCATTAAAAAACTAAAAAATAATAATAATGCGATTATGGTAGACTATTCTTAACCCAATAATTTTTTTGCATGTTTTTTTAATCGTTAACATTTTTAATCCCTTATTTAACCCCCTTTAAATCTTACCGTGAAATCATATAATTTATATACTAAGGGTTAATATTATTACGATAAATTTAAAAATGAACCCAAAATAGATCATTGATGACGTATATAACTGTATTATATTTAATAATTCAAATTTTAGATTTTTATAAATTTTAAAACATTTCATACAAAATTATTTATTTTAAAGTTCCATTTATATCAATTTTGAGATTATTAATTATTTTTTCCTATAAAAAAATCAAAACCACAAGATAAATTTGATACAAGAATTATAAAACATTAATAACATGTAAAATTAATCAATAAAAATCACGGTTGACATTAACTCACTGAAATTATATTTCTATTAATAATTTTAATACCATTTATTGGATTCTTCAATTATTTAAATGATTACTACAAAATCATTATGTCAACATTTAAGTTAATTATTTTATCATTAAAAATTATAAATAAATTATAATTATTCATATAAACATTTTATTCTTCAACTGACTATTTATAGTCTATTTTTTATATTTTATAATCTTATAATAAAAATGGTATAGTTCATAAAAATTTGAGTATGTCATTTTTTACATATCTTTTAATAAAATATTATAAATGTCATATTCTTACTCAAGTGGCTAAAAAATTAAAATTTCATCCCAAGATTTATTTTGGTCAAATACCACTCATCCAATGAATTTATGACAATTTTTAAGGTAAAGTTTTAATTTATATAGTATTAATTTACCCTTAAGTACATGATTTATCTTTAATCATGCTAAAAAATACTAAATTTACTATTCAAAAAAATTATTTTGATCCTATTGTACCAAAAAATTCATACTAATTACAACCATGTATATCTAATTTTTCAAATTCAATTAATAAAAGTGGAAAAATAATTTTTTACTTTAATCCCACATATATAGTGAGAAGATTAGTAAAAGAGACGTTCAAAATTTCAATATGTTTCTAAATCTAATTTAAATATAAAAATGATTCCAATGATCTAAATTAATTAATATATGTCTTATTGATATATTTTAAATTTACGGTTTAATTTAATTATTAATAATTATTTAAATGAATGATGTGGTTTTTAGCTACAATGAAGTATTTTTCACAACTCATCAATAAAATTGAGCTTCTTGGAAAAATATTAAAATTTTACCCTAAGTTGATTTTTAAATTACAAATAAAAAATTTTATTCTATTTAGAAAAATAAAATTTATAAGTTTTCAAAATTTTAATTTTAAAATAAAAGTATAATTAAAAGTATATAAAACTTGATCTTGTGTATACTACAAGCTATCGAATAGGTTAAATTTAATAAGATACATACTATAAAACCTTAGGGTACCATATAATGATAGATTAATATCTAAATGATACAATTAAGAAGAAAAAATTTATTATGATCAATCATTTTCACCTATTACAATATCTGAATATATTATAATCCTTCTAGATTATCAATATCATATGAATTTTAAATTATATCAGATGGATGAAAAATTATAATTTCCAAATTGATATTTGGTGGAGAAATTTTATATTTCAAACCCACAAGGTTTTAAAAATACACATCTTCCCAATTCAATTTTCACACTAACAGAATATATTTATGGAATTAAACAATAATATAGACATTTTTAATAATGATTAATTTCATTTCAAATTAAAATTTTATTTTATATATGGATAGAAAGTCCTACTATATTTACAATAAATAGTTTTTTGAAATATATTATTGGTTTATATTTATGTAGTAGATGTTATTTTTTTCCAAAAAGTTAAAATATTTTTAATTATTTTTATAATGATATGTAAAAGGAATTATAAATGAGTATGATGGGAGAATTAAATTTCTTTTTAGTTTTTATAATCTATTAAAAATATTTTATAAATGTTTTAAATGAATTTATTTATATTATTAATTTATTAAAAAAGTTTGTACTTGAAAATAATAAGACTTATGCAATAACTATGTGAATAAACATAAACCCTGATTTTGATGAAGTTAGAAAAAATGTTAAAAATAGGGTATATTAAGGCATGATAGGCAGTTTTCTATATCATACTACTAATATACTATAGCTTGTGTTTTTTTATGTGCTAGTTTTTAATCAAAACTAAAACAGTCTCATCTCACTACAGTTAAAATAATTTTTAGACAAATAAAAGGAAATATATATCAAAGTTTAATTTAATAAAAAACTGATTATTTTGATTTAATATCATATTATACTGCTAATTATCGAGGTTGTTTAATCAATAATAAATTTACATCTAGAGCCTCTCGCTTTTTTGGGAAGTTCCCTAGTTTTATGGTAAAGTAATAAAAAAATATTATTTATCTTCTAATAGCTATGGAAAATATATATTAGTTGGCAGTTTCTATACCCAATTGTTGTGGATAAAACACACATTATTGTAATTTCACATAATTTAAATAATATTTTTATTTTATTAGATAATATTATTACAATAAATATTTTAAAAAATCATGTAACCCACTCTATAACTAATCTTAATGAAACAAGGACACATATTTTAAGAGGTCATCTTATAAACACACACACACACATATATATATCTTTAAAATTTGTAAATATTGAATATAAATTTGATAACTTTTTCAAATAACCACATCCCACTTCATGTTTGGTGTTTTCTAAGGTGGAATTAGGAATATTTAATTTTTAATAAATTTTTATTAATCCTTTTCGTAATTTTTTTATTATTTTTTTATTCATTTTGTTTGGATTTTTTATTTACTTGTTCTTTTATTATTTCATGGAATTATTATTCTTTTTTGAAAATATGTCTTTTCAAAATAAAAAAAATTAATGATAACAATAAGTATTTGGCTCAACAAAACATAACTGACATCACCAAAAAACTGTCAAAAACACAATCTCTCTCTCACTCTTACCTCCATTATCGAACCCTTTCAACTTCAAAATAATTCATGATTCCCTTAAATCCCATATAATCCCAACCTAAAACCTTTAAATTTTCAGTAATGATAGTGACCAAGGGAATAGAAGAAGGCGGACTGAGGCAATCGTAGAATAAATACAGTACAAGATCTTTTAAAGACATTCTACAAGGGAAAGTTATTTATTTTGAATGTTTATGCCTTATGGATCTCTTATCGACCCAATATATATCCATTCAAGTGTTATGATTCATTTTAAATTAATAAAATACTAGGTATTTATTTTAAAGAAATGAGAAATATTTATATGAAAATTCCCATTATAGTTTTTTAGACATAGTGGATATCATCATTTAACGGGTAAATGATATGGAATTTTTTATTTATTCAGTAGAAATAGAGAATATTTTTTTGTGTATCCATGAATGGGTTTTTCACTTTGATCTATTATCCATTATAGACAATGAACATAAATATGAAGATATTATGTCACTTATTTTTGGCTCGCCTATGGTTAAAAAGTAATTTGCAAGGGATCTTGAAGCTGACCAGAATGCATTAATCAAATTCTTTTAGTCTATATTACTTAAGATAATTGGAAATTAAGATAAAATTATCTATCAATATATATATATATATATATATGTAATTTTATTTATGATGAGTGAAATCAATATTAATTTCAGAAGGTATATGATATCGTATATGCCTCATTGTTGTCAGAAAGGGGAAATGAAGGATATTTATCTACATGGAAATATTGATTCACTACATTTATTTAAAAAGAAAAATTTTCAAGATATCCATCTCATTATTATGTTTCATCATAGAAATATTCTAAATGATAGATATTTAAGAAAATTTGGATTCATTTGGAGTACATTAAAATTAAATATATTACTCATTGGTGTTGATGATCAATGAGATTATGGGGATAATTATCAGGGGTGAAATAAAATTTTAAATCTAACGGTTCACTATATATTCATGAAGAATATGTTTGAGAATCAAGAATATAGAAGTTTTTTTGAAATTATAAGATGAAGAATCATGTATGATGTCTCGGATCTGAATGTTGCAAGAGATGTTCATCAATATATTGAAGAATAATATAATGAAGAAGATAATGGATCCATTATAACATGGTCTACAAAAATAAAACCTAAATTTCAGGCTCCATAAGCTGAAATTTATACCACTAAGGAAGTTAAAAAACAAATTATTTTTTAGTTTCAACTACTCATGTGTGTTTAAATCAAAGAATAAATCTAAAAATAAGCTCATGAAGAAGAACATATTGGGGTAAATGCTCAAGGTGGTGAGAAATTTTATTTATCAGTTGTTAAAACAACTGAATTAGTTGAAATAAATAGTATATATTACTACAAAATATTTGTAAGAGGTTTCTACTGAATAAGATTGGTATAAAGAAGTTTTATAAACTGTATCACCATCTTCTATTAAGCAAGATAAAGGTCAATCCTTAACTACATATGAAATATTACAACTATAAAGAATTAACAAATAAGAATATTTTAATTATCTTATTAATAAAATTTCTTATATAGAAATAAATGTTTACAAAGATAAAAGAAGAGAATTCATCCTTATAAAGTGATATGGAGGTTTCAATTTTTTGCGAGGATATGAAAATTTAAACTATTCCAAAAGAAGACATGGAATTATTATATGATCAAGAAAAAACTCTCAAATAAAACAAAATTTCAAGATCATATTTTGATTCCATTCAAAAATAAATGGATGATCAAATTAAGAATTTGAAAGTGGAATCAATTTCAAAAATGGATTTAGAATATTTAAGGAAATACAAAGGATATCTATTTTAATTGTTAATGAGTCCTTATAGTCAATCCAGAGCTTCAAAAACATATAAAAAAAATATATATATTTAATAACAATATTTGATTATATTACTATAGTTCTATCTATATTTAATTATGGGATTTATGATATTTAATGTGATAGTTCTCCTGTAAATGTGTTGTTAGACAATCAGAGAGTTCCTATTGAAAAATTAAAATCCTATAAGCCTGGTATAATGAATCATTTCAATCAGTTAAGTCAGATGATATTAAATTTTATTCAGTTTGAAAATATATTATTGAGTTTTTGAAGAAAAATTTTATTGAAAGTTTGAAAGTTCGTCTGGATTAAAATATTATGATGAAGTATTGGGATAATATGTTCAGTAAAATTGTTTGAGTAATGATCATAGGGATAAATAATTTTAATCAAGTTCTTCTAGATTCTCATACATTTGGAACTTCATCTGAATAAGACCCATTACCCTCAACCAGCCCATCCTTTTGAAATTTGTCAGCCAAATTTTTATTTTAATCGAAAACATCAATTTACTAAAATTATATTTTATCAAATATTTGTTTCTATTAGTTTATTTTTTTTATTTTTATTTCTACTATGAGAACATATATCATTTGTATCTTATAATATTTTCACATTCATTAACAGATCTGTGCAATATTGAATGTGTTCTAGGATATTTTAAATTAAATTCTTCATTATGTCACTAATAGGGGGAGGAAAATTGGGTAAAAACAACATTATAAAAAATTGTAATATATTTTAAGTTATGTTATATGGGTTTTGTGTTCATCAAAAAGGTGAGATTATTGGGAATGGTCTGTCTTAATGATACTCTATAAATCATGTTGATTTTGATACTCACAAATACCCTTGTTTGTTTTACTAATGAAAGTAATTTAAGTATTTTTTTGGACATTATGTATTTATAAATTCATATTATTTATTAGTTATAATTTTTTTCAAAAGTAACCTGAATGTGTTGGAATATAATGTGCAAAAAACTATCTGAACCATATGCTTGTAAGCTGAATGTATAGTATTGGAACCATACAATAGGAATAAAATGTAAGGATCATAAACCCTATGTTGTTGGAAAATTATGGACCAATAAACCTAAATGTGTATTAAACCCTATGTTTAAGGAACAAATGTATGGATCCTTAATCATACTTTTGTATAAAACCATATGTTTTCAACAATAATTTCGGAGTTTATCACTGCATGAAGAAATATTACATTTGACATGATCAATGATGGAGTTTAAAATTCAAGATATTATCTACTTTTTCTATGATGGTTTATCATATAGAAAATATCTATATAAATCTTTTTCATAACCAATTAGAAGGCTTGTATTCAATGTCTAAAATCATTCCTATTTCAATGGGATGTTGTGACATTATTTTAAGTGTTTAAAACTCAAATAATATTTATTTTTCATGTCATATTCATGGAACTTATCAATTGAAAGGAAGCCTTGTCTCTCATGTTAAATACCAGGGGTGATTTTGTTTTATGAGTATACGATATCATTTCTAATAAAGAACATATTCTTAAAGAAACACATTGAATATCTCTATTATTATTAAGGAGCTACACTTTAGAGAAAATTATGTTTCAATATTTTTATGTGTAAACTATTGATTAAGCGTTACTGATATTAATATTATGCTGTAGTTTTTACTAAACGTCATTTGTAATAGGGATTTCATTGATGTTGGTTTTTCTTGAATACATTATATTTTATGTAGAGTATCCATATTTTTTTTTGTCAAATGATACTCCAAGAGTGAAAAAAATTTGTTTCTAAATCAAAAATATTACTATTGATTTATTTCTATATCAGATACTCTGGCTTAATCATAGTGGATTATCACCTTCATTAACTAAGCTATGGAATTTTAGTTCCTAGTAAATGAACCAAAATTACATATAAAATCCTCATTTTAATTCTATAAACTAACCATACTCAGTTTTAAGGATTTTTTTTTAAGAAAACATTCTTACTTAAAATCATCAATCTACCTAAGAGAATGTTAGTGGAGTGGACAAAGGGACCAGTGTTACCCAAACCGATATAAAAATTAATGCATTCTTCTTCTCAATTTTCTTACTACTCATTATATATAAGTAATAGAAGGATTTGTATCATCATAAATCAAAAATAGGGATAAATATTTAAATCTTTATAGATTATTGAAAAAACACATTTCACCCCCGGTATATCTTTGTATTTTATGTCCTAACATCATCTGCCTTATATTAATAATATTTTTTATTAATTAAGAAGATCTATATATTCTAAAAAGATTTATTTTCAATATAGATATCATAAAATAAGGATAAACAAGAATTATATACTCAATACAACCTTCTAAATGAGGTATGGTAATTATGAATTCATTGTAAATCCATTTAGACTTACCAATGTTCCTGTTATCTTTATTTATTTAGTCAGTAGAGTCTTTAAAGATTACATTGACCATTATTTGAATTCTTTATAAATGATATTATTATATATTCAATTTGAAACAAAGATCATTAAGAAAATTTGATTATTGTATTTAATACCTTTAGAAAGGATATGTTTTTCTCTAAATTTACCCAGTGTGAATTTTAGATTCTAAAAAATTCATTCTTGGATCATATAATCTCAAGTGAGGGTATACTTGTGCATCCATAAAAGATATACGTTATTGAGAAATACCCTATTCCATTAAAAGTAACTGATTTTTTTAGTTTTCTTATGTTTTATAGATACTGCTGACACCTTTTGATGGATTTATCATGGCTATCTAATCTACTAACCATGAGGAAGAAAAAATGGGTTATGTTATTATGAATAAATGAATGTGAAAATAGTTTCAAATAACTATAGTGAATGTTTCAAAATGTGACTTTGTTTACAATACCCATTAGTGGATAAGGGCATGTGATATATAGTGATTCATAATATAAGGGTTTGGAATGTGTCCTTAGGTAGAATGACATGGTGATAACATATCCCTCACACCAACTGAAGGTTCATGAGAAACATTTACCCAACTCATGATTTTGAGTTGGAAATGTTATTTTTCACACTAAAAATATATAAGATTTATCTATATGGTTATTTGATTTATATATATACCGATAAAAAAAATCTTGAAATGTATATTTACACATAAGGAGTTGAATATGCACTAGAAAATTTGGATGGAGTTGATATGTAGAGATTGATAAGAAGGTAAAAAATGTTCTTAATTTTAACCTTTATTCTATTGGACTGATAAGGTTCAGGAACTCATCATGTGTCCTATTAATACCATGATTTAATAATGATCTATTTGATATAGAATACAATTCATCATTCTTTATTAATATTATAAGTACAATGATTTTTAGAGGTCTAAAAAAGTATTTTTAATTGTACAACATTAAGAGAGATGTTTTTTAGTATGTATCTAGGTGAACGGTATATTAGAATGTCATTTCTAATAAACTCAAGTCTATGGGTGTGTTAAAACCATTACCCATATACGAATAGAAATGGGAAATGTTTCCATGTATTTTTTTATCAGACTCACCAAAACATGAAAAATACATAACGATCTTTGGGTTATACATGATCAACATAAAAATTCAGAACACTTCATTACTATCAGATAAAATTTCCTTATTTATTGATATTCTACAATATAAATTAATGAAGTTTCATGGATTCATGGGGTACCACGGTCTATTATCTCTAATCATGATCAGATGTTTACCTCAAAGTACTAGAAAAGTCATCAACGAGATATCAATAATGAATTATTTTTCAGTTGATATTAAAATCATTATATAGATTTCAGTCTAAGAGGACCATTTAAACTATAGAAGACATGTGGATGTATTTTTCTATGTATTTCAAAGTTGGGTTGGATAAATTCCTTCCTATAGTAGATTTATCTTATAAGAATAGCTTTCACTAAAGAATTTTGATGACTCCTTATAAATCACTCTATGGAAAGAAGATTATATATCCAACCTACTGGGGTTAATTTTGAGAAATAAAGCTAATGGAACGTAACATATTTTTAGAATGGGTAGATAAAGTAAAATCCATTCAACAATACATCAAGGAATCTTAGAGTTGACTAAGAATTTTTACTTAAAATCAATTGTGTGATATATAATTTGAATTCAATGAAAGTATTTTTTTGAAAAAAAACATAGAATAAATTCATGAGATTTAAAAAGAATAGATATTTGAGCACTAGGTATATTTCCCCTTTAATGATTCTGGACCGAGTATGGATGGTAGATTATCGCCCAGAGCTTCCACTGAACCTCTATCATGTTGAAAACATGTACAATGTATCTCTCCTATGGAAGTACATACCTAATCCATAACATTTAATGAACTAAGAGGAATTACCAATACAATAAGAAATTTCATATATGGAACAACTAGTACAAATATTCGATTACATAGATAATGTGCTACAGAACAAGACAGCTCATCTAGTTATTGCTCTATGCATTACTCACAAATTCAAATAAAATAATTGAGAACATAAGGATTTGATGAAACAAAGATATCAACATTTTTTTATATAAAATTCATGTACAATTATAATTATGAAAACTTTATTTATAAAATAAATTCATTATTTATTATTTGATTATGAATGGAAATTAAAAATATAGGAAAGAAATAGAGAGGTTTTTTTGAAATATTGTTTTCATCATGCTTATATATTAATAAATTATATTAATCACTATTTTTGAATGATTTAAATTATATTTAAATAATTTATATTTAATAAATTTTTTAACATTATTCTAATATTTTTTAAGCATGCGAAGGAAATAAAACGATTTTTTATCTTAAAATTTAATTTTTCTAAAAAGTATTTTTTTCATGTTCTCTACATCTATTGGAAAATTAATTTATTCTAATTATATATATCCAAATTCTAATAATTGATTCCATATTTTTGGAATCATGATGTTAAAATTTAATAAATATTACACTATAATATTTAGAATGTAAGAAAACTAATAGACATAAAATTTACCACCACGGTAAATGGTAAATTGGGTAAATATAGTTTAAAAAAGTGTTACAGTCACCATGTTTCATCCAAATTACAATTACATAACAGTAATTTGAAACACGTCACCTTATAGTAAAACTTTTACTATTTTAGGAACATTATATTTTTAAAAGAACTATATAATATTTAAAAAATAAGAATAAAAAACATCACACTGTTACTTTAAAATGTCTATTATATGTAATCATATGAATAAAAGAAAGTGGTGAATAAATCATGATTTTCATATTGATAATAATATTTTTTTTCATTTTGGTAATTTATTTCATATTTTTAATGTTATATAATGACCTTATATTCTTATGTAGTGCTGGCACAATATTTATTCAATAAATGAAAAAAATAAAATAAACGATTCTAAAAATATTAAAAGTAATACAATTTAAGAGTTTTATTGTGATATATATTCTTGATAAATATAATATATTTTGTAATTTTTAAACATCTAGATTCAAATTACAACTTTGTGTTGATATATATTAAGTCAAATTAAATGA
The DNA here is from genome assembly GCA_963277665.1 of Viscum album. Taxonomy (NCBI): domain Eukaryota; kingdom Viridiplantae; phylum Streptophyta; class Magnoliopsida; order Santalales; family Viscaceae; genus Viscum; species Viscum album. The sequence continues at coordinate 1,108,644,190 of OY728140.1, forward strand.
ATATTTTCAAAGATGGAAATAATTATATTTTATGATAATAATATTTTATTGAATTATTTTACAATAATTAAAATATTTTGAGAGAATATTGGAGATAATATGTGCTCTAAAATTTAATCACATTTTTATTTATTATACATTTCCACTATATAATTAAAATTATAACACATTAAGAGTTAAAATGATGTTACCACGTTTAAGAATAAAATAGGGTAACCAAAGAGTTAAAAATATAAAGTATAAAATACAAAATAATCATTTCCTTATTTTTTTTATAATGATATTACAATGATATAATACATTATATTTTAATATATAGAAATTTGGAATCATTTTCCTTGATAATGAAAAAGTAATATTTTAATCTCTTCAATAATTACAGGTGTGTATTTTCCCTCCATTAAAAATGGATACCTCTTCATTCACATATTTACTCCACTCATATTATTATAAAGATACAGAAAGCAATTAATTTTTCTTTTATCAATCCTTATCAAAGTTATATAGGTTTAGGTCTCCCTAACATACTATCCCTAGGTTTCTTAAGAAAGGATTTCAAGGAGGTATCTTGCAGAAGAGGTAATTATCATATCTCACATCCTTAAATTTATTACGTCTTAAGCCTTATCTAAATCTAATATATTTATCATAAAATATTAAATTAATTATCCACAAAATTAATTGTTAGTATGATAAATAAACCACCACTATCCACCCTCTTTTCCATCGAATAGGGAGTGAAGGTATCACTCATGTGTACGTATGGATTGTTGTCTCCATGTATAGATGCAATTCATTTTTCATAATCATATATTATGGAGGAGTATTATGATGGGTTAAATTTTCATATATGATTTTTATTACATGATTATTCTTCTATAGTTATAATATCATATCTTCCTTGTGACCTTCTGATTTGTTGGAAAATGATAAGGTCACTCATGAAAACATGTGGACTACGATCTCCAAAATGCGATGATATCTATATTTAATTTCCATTTTATATGTTTTGTAATAAGGATAAAATTAATGAATAAAAATTATTTATAATCTTATTTAATGTTGGTTTAATATTTAACATTATTTTGTTCCATCATTTGAAAAGAGAAAATATCATTCAGGCATATGTATGGACTTCCATCTCCATTAAATGTGTAATTAATTTTTCTATATATATCTTATAGTAATTAATCTAAATACATATATAAACAATATATATGATATCTTTATCATGATGAACATTCTTGTGTTGAATTAACCATAATTAATTTGTAAGTATCGCAATTATCAATCCAAAACAAACATAAATAATGAAGTATTTATTTCTCAAAACAGTGATTCTAAAAACAAATTATTAATAAATATTTCATAAAATATTATAATTAAATCATATATCATATGATATGTATGATTATTTATTTGGGATATATTTATAATAAATCTAAATTTACTATACAAGATGTTTAGACACATATGAAGGATGTTGAACCTAAGGTAAGGATTTATTTCACAATCTCATCATAATTTAAGATTGTTTATGTTTAAGTATCCAACATAAGAATTATTTGATATTTATATCTTAGTTGAATATATTTTATTTTACGTTGTTTATTTATAAAAATTAATATTTTTCCTTATTTTTCTTCACTTTATGTATTCAATATATTGAAATATTGTTTTTAAAGAAACCCAACCTTTTTTCAACTTGATCATGAATATTACTCTTAAATGTTAACATTTTACATAAAATGACAAAAATAATGATTTCAATAGTATAAAATTATCAATTAAATGAAATTTTACCCATTTTTTTGACTTTTTATAAAAAAAATTAAAAGTGATATTCTTTTATTTTCATTAATGAGGTAATTTTTACCATCATATAGAAACATTATATTGATGTTTTGGAAACCTATATTGAATAAATATAAATTTTTATCATCATGAACACTCTGTTCTTTGAAATTTTTTATAAGTAAATTTGCTTGTATTTAAGGAAACATTTTCCATAATATTTTTCAAAATTAATAGATTTTAAATAAGAGTTTTCAAAGAGAAAAAGGTAATTTTCCACAATAAATTTTATAGTGTTATTTTGAAATTATTTTACTCTATGTTAATATTCAATATTGAATATTATTATTTAATGCGTTTACACTCTTGTGACACAATACACTATATTTATTATGATGATTTATGATCAGATTGAAATGGGAAAGTACTAATTTTCTATATAATAATTCTTCTAATATGAATATTTTTTGATTTTAAGGCCTTTTGATTAAGATATTTTCATTATTCATATGATGAATGCATTATACTTATTCAGTGATGGGTTGAGCAATGAAATACATACCCCCTCAATGAATTATTAGTTATCATAAGAAATAGTACATTGAGTATTTAATTGTGACCTTTCCTATTTATATAGATTTCTTATAATGAGGACTTGATAGTATTTTTGCTGTCTCAGAACAAGGAATTTACTATATGTTTTAGTTTTTTGGGATTACATATTCTATCATTATGAATTGTGTTATTGATTCTTATGTGATTATTTTAATTCTTATAATATCCATGGATAGTTTTCAAACTTGTGTGATTTTTTATAAGACATTATTTGATTATAATTTATTCCTTCCAGATTATTCATGACTTATTTATATTCTACAACATGCATTTCATACTAAGAATATGAAATCACCCCTTTATTATATTTCCATTCCCTAGGATTCTAAGAATTGCATTATAATTGTTATGAATGGATATGTTATCAGTAATAATTATGATCAAAAAGAAAATACTATGCTTTATTTTATGTTTTCAAATGTTATGTCAGATTCTAGTATGTGTCTAGTTTACAAAGAATACAAAACTATTCCATATTTTGGATTTTATTTTTTTATTTAGTACCAATTTAATAAAGTCACCACTGAATCTGGGCTACTCTAGTTGGAGTATTACAAAAGGAAACACTAATACAAAATTAATTTCTGTTAATGTACAATTCAAAGTGCTATTTTATATTATTAATGTAAATATAATGGTTAATATTAGTTAAAATTTATATAAAAAATGTTAAATAATTATTATATTTGTTAATTCAAATTTTAAAGGTTCTCATATAAATTATTTATTATTGAAATTTATATAAAAACATAATTATTTTGTTGGATCAAATAAAATTGATATGAAAATGGGTTACAAACTAGGTAATCAACATTACATGATCTGGGTAAATAGCGTTATAGTGTTAGTTAGTTAAGAGATTTTATCATGTTTGTACATTAAAATCAAAGCTCGATTACTATTTGTGTAAATCTTAACAGGAAGTCTTATGATACCTTAAAAACAAACCCAATCATATAAATCAATTGTAATGTCAACTATATTTTTTTAAATGATAATAAAATATGTATATATATTTTGAATTTTATGTATAGTAAATTAATAAATTAATTCAAAATTTTAATTCGTTAAAATTATTTTTATTTGATTTGTTATTCTTATAAAATTAATAGATAATAAAATTATAGAATATATTTATTTAATATGACATTAATTCATTTCATAATTATAAATGAATTTTGAAATTATATAAATGTATAGAAGGTGGATAATGAAATAAAATAACTGTTGAAAAAATGTTATTATGTTAGAGTAATGAGTTTAAAAATTAAACTAGTTATAAAAAAGTCTGGGTTTTGGAGAACTAAATTTGTTAGAATTATCTGGACCTTAAATTTCATGAATACATAACCTACTTCCATACTCAAAATAATAAACCTCATGACCCATAAATAATATCAAGATAATAAAAATAAGAGAAAAATTGAACCAATAAATTAATAAATGGATTTAATTTGGAAACCCCCTAATAAATTTTGGGTAAAGAATTGTTGGTAAATTTAGAGAATCTTACTTTCACAAATATATGTAATGAAATTATCCATATTTTTTGGGAATAAATGTTACTACATATATCTTCAAAATTAGACACCTAAATAGTACACACCAGAGTGAAACAACCAAAAATGTGATATTTTATATATTTATTTGATGGAGGAGTGTTATATTTTATTGGAAATTTTAAATCCCTTGTTTCTTTTAGAAAGAGGAGTTTTGACTAAAAAATCAACCAATAATTCCTCCCCCTTAAAAAATTGTGGATCAGTTGTGGTCCCCTAAATAAAAAATAGGTAACTATCAACATGTCACACACACACATATTTGGTTGAAAACTGATTATATATCTATGAATCCTACCAATCATAATAAAACATAGAACATAAGTTTTTATAGGGTCTCTTGAGGACTTTTACTATATGAAATTATCTAAGATGGTTTTCTTCCCCCAACACACTGTTAGATATTACTTAATGCTTTTTTGATATATAAACATCCTTCTTATATCACTGTTAAAAAAAGATTATATTATACCACTTCTCTAACAAATTAAAATTCATCTCTAATATCATTATTCTTATAATTGAAAGATGGATTCATAATAATTTTTATAATCCTCAAAATATCAAAGAATAACATAATATATTTATTTTTATGATCGATCTATTATTTGATATTTAACACTAATGTTACCCGATTATTAAAAACAGTTTATCTACTCATTTAAATTATTTTAAAGTAACATTTAATCATTGGTGTGAAATAACCATTTTTTAATATTAAATATAATTTTTTAGTATCATTTTAATTAATCCAGATTCAATTTAGTTTACTATTTTAATCAGAATTATTTCCAATCTTATCCAATTTTTTTATTCTTATTTTATAGGGTTACAAATTCAATTTACTCTAAATCGATAAACTAGAGATTTGGCCAATTATTCAATTTGAATGGCCATATCGACCACACAAAAAGACCCATAGAATCTATCAAAGAAACTGTACTAACTATGATGTTTTATTTTATGGGCTACATATGTAATTCCAATTTTTTGGATACTCTATAATAAGTCCAATGACATTTCATTAAATCTCAGACAAATATTACGAGTCCCAACTCAACAAAAAAGGGGCCTAGTTGATGTATCAAATTCTATCCCACAATTCAGAATGGGATTTGAAAACAGCCCTCTATTCTCGACCTTTTTGAAAATCCAGTCTTCCAATTCTGCTGATATTTTATTTATGAAATCCAAGATATAGGGGTCCAAATTTTTAGAGTTTATTTATCGAATTTGAATACATATCCATCGCTATAAATTCATTTAAATTTATACCATGTAAATACTTAACTCACAAACTAGATGACATATGATTTAGAAAAATATTTATAATTATGGATTCCAAATTCGAATGGTCCCCATGTTTGGATGGTGAAATTTTCACATCCATATAAATTACTTTGAGGAATGATATTTTTTCATATTTGGCTCTATATATGGTCTAATGATCAGGTAAACTTAGAGGGAAGTATTGGAATGAAAATATTGCACCACATTTTCTTATAAATTCATCTACCTCTTCTCCATGTAAGAGGTTGTCATTTCATATATTTGTAAAGGACCATCGACTTTCAAAATTCCTTTTAGGACCTTCCAAACTCTTTTTTTACTTGATATATCCTTCCTCGGTGCTTTATTTTCATTTACTTTGAATGTTTTCAATTGTAATCGTATGAGTTTTTTTTCATTCCAATAAAATATTAAACCATGTTTCTACATCATAATATCTAATTATCACCCACCCAATATTATGTAATATTAATTATATTAATAATTTTAAAATCAAGTTGAAAATCATTCTCTTATTTGTCTTTCCCTTTCAATGAAAAGATCCTTTTTAATTATATTTAGGGTTTGTGTGTTGGTTTGGTGAACAAATAATTTCTTATCGCATTATTTTTCTAATATTTATAGCCAATACTGTGATGATCATAAACTTTATTAATATCCATCTTAATGGATTATTAAATCATTCAATTGTCTGAGTCATAATTTGAGGATGTTAAGTGACTGTGATATTTTCCTCATTAAATATTATTTTGGTTAACATTGTATATGCTAAATATAAAATGTCATGGATTAATGACATGATTGTTTAATGATTGGATTCCATGCATTATTAGAACCATAAATACACTACCATGAACAAGTATTTATTGGGATTATACCCCTAGTTATGTTAAGGATTGGATTAAATCCTTCATACATGATAAATCTAATCAAAATCATCTAGTGGATTGGGTGTTAATTTAATATAATATCACAAAAATATCAAGGATATCATAATGTTAAATCTTAAATAATGAACTCACCAAAATATTTATCACATTATTAACTCAATATTTATCTATCAATTGATTAAAATATGCTCTGTGATCTATCTCCCCTAAATCTAAATACAATAAATAAAACATAATCGACTTGAAAAAAATTATCATCACCGTGTATTTGACCCACATACCTCTATACACATTAGAAAATCAGTGGACCCTTGAACAGTTGAAAAGATAAAATTTATCACACATAAAATATATCCATTTTCTTGGATAGTGCAACTTGTAGTTGATAGTTTTTTGTAAAAACTCTTGAAAATGCAAAAAAAACTGGGAAAAACAAAAAGAAAAACCCACCATCCCATAAAAATAATAAAAAAAACTCCTCCTTCCACATCTAGTCCAAATTTCTCTAAATTCCTCATATCCTCCCAAATAATCTGTCAGATTTATTTTTCCCAAAAATTGATCGATATCCTTTCTGAATTTGGATGAACATCAGGATTAATAAATTCACTCAAGACCCACTCATTTCCCATCTAATTTAAGTAGATATGACCAATCATAGTGAACAACACCTTCAAGAACTCTCTTCCCCTGATACGAATGATCAAACCCCTGGTATTCAATATCCAAACCTCAAGGCTGATTTAAAACTCAAATCGGGTTTTATTCATCTTCTACCTCATTTGTACTAACTAAACGTTTTGGATCAACATATTCACCTCTAGGAGTTCCATGTTTTTTTATCTACCATGAATCCTCAAGAGGTTTCTTAAGGAAAAATATAAATTCAAGAATTCCCTTTTTCCCAACATGACTCTATCAAGTCATTGATCTATTATATCCCACCTAATTCCATAACCATGTGGATTGACATGAAGTGACTCTTCTTAGAGATATTATCACCCTCTTCTTGAATTGTTTTTGTCTGAAATTAAATAAATGGAATATTTAAATTCTCGATGGAATCACTCCATGTATTCTAGGAGATGTTCAAAAAGATTGTGGAAACTAACCCACACCACAAAATCTCTAACAGACACTTGATCCAATGCTTCTATGGGGGGTTATTGGCTATGGAGTGAACTTTCGTTGAGGCCACATGTAGTGGTGCTCTTATTTAGAAAACTCCAACAGCTCCATGAGATCTCATAAGCAACATGGATGAAAAAACAAAAAAAAATTACAAACTCTAGAAAATCCTCAAGTTGAAAATGCCCATGATAATTAATTAACAGATCCCAATAAGTTGACTGAGTGGATGAGTGAATATACAGGTCATGTGCGACAACTATCAATGGATTCCAAATCCCCAACCTCATCATCTCTACAATATATGTTCTCTTGGGCTATCAAAAATTAGGGAATATAAAACTCACAATCTTATCTAACATACACATGTCTACAATTTAGTGATGATCCGTCAGTTTTATCTAGAAAAATGGATCTCAATATAGCATATTTTTAGCATGGAAGCAACCCTCATCTATAAGGTTAGTTATTAGAAACTTCAACCATAACCACTCTGAGACCTTATCTTCAACATAAATCCTAAAACTGAGGTATGGTAATCCTTCATCTCATCACCCACAATTACCTCAATAGAATCCAATATAATTACAATATGGTTAAGGTGGCGGTAATATCCAAAAACCTTATACTTTTGTTCCTGAACATCAAAGGATAAATCTTCCTCCTTCTTCCCCTGTATTTTATTATCCTAGTGACCCTTCCCAATTCCAAACCCAATACAATATATTTTCTATAAACCAATATCAAGGAAATCGCAATTCTGGACATGCCACTTCTTCCAAGAAAAGATAGGAAAGTGTTTTGGAAGATCATTCCTCCTTTAGATGTTATGGTCTTAACAAATAGAATAACAAGTTGGTCAACTTTTATGCCACCTATGTTAGTAACACAAACTAATTCTTCTCAACTCCAAGATCATCCATTTCCCAACCATAAGGAAAATTTATATACAATTTCACATTGATCTAAATTGAATGTTTCTATTCCACCTAATAAATCCTCTAACTACTCTTTTAAATATTTATCTATAAAATCAAAAGAAAAGGAAACCATAAAAAGAACTTGAATCCATTCCATCACCTTCTTTCATTTCACTATGGAAACCAATTACTTTCTCTCTTATCATATATATGATAGGAATGACCTTTGATCTTGATCTTGAAGTGATCAAAAAATTTAGCCATCATGTAGTGAAAAATAGCCTCTTTGATTCCATCAAAACAAATCTCTATGGATGAACGGTTTCTTAAATAATTATTCACCCATAAGAGACAACTTAAGACTATTGTGAATGTTTTAACCTAGCAGTACATAACCATGAATTGAAAAGATCCAGGGACCTTTACTCTTCTATAGAAAATTAGGGAGGACTAAATTTGATGATGCACTCATAGACCTATAGGACTTGATACATTTCCTGCCCAAATTCATCTTCTCTATCCTTGTTATAGGTCCCTTGCACCCAATTACTAATTTCATCTAGTTATCCAATCGATGCATAGCCAGTCATGAAGGAATAATTGAGGATTTCCTTTTTTGATTAAATGATATTATCTTACTAGGTGATTTATATGTCCTCAACATGTATGGTGAGACAAAATATTCTTGATCTCCCCTAAATATAAGAAGACCATGTCTCTTGATAGCTAGAACTGTGATTTCTGTTCATTGTAGAATCTTATCCATGAAATTTAGTGACCAACTGGAAATGTTATATATTTTTAAATAAATTGGATACCGATAATAAGAAAACTGTTCATTCTATATCCATTCTTCAATGGATGTTATTGATAGTGTATTCTCCCCTATTACATCTTGTTCATCATGTTATGATGAAAAAATAGTTATTGAAATTTTCACCATGATTAACCAAATCATAAATGGGGATGTTGAGATTGACCTTTCATTCAAAAATTCCATCAATCTAAATGATCCTGAAAACTCTCTTTAATCCCATATCAACTCAGATCCATACTACTCCACCTTGGAAAATATTGAAAAAAATGAGTGAAAGACAACTGAAATCCCATTTTATATTCATATGTTGTATATTCCACAAATTAATGATGAAACAACTTTGAAACTTCGTCATGTGCACCTGAAATATGTATTCATATTCAATGATCACTCTTACCCCTCTATTATCTCAACATAACTTTTTAAAATTGAGGATACCAAACATTATTAGTTGTTGGTGGAAAACAAAAATTCATTAGTTTTCACACTAGATGACATACCAATAATGAGTCCTTCCATTTACATGCATCATATACATCTATAAGAATCATCCAAACCAATTAAAAAACTATAAATAATACTCAATCCACTCATAATTGAGGTGTTAATGGAAGAGACCACCAAGATTCTTCAAGATGGTATTATTTACCCCATTATTTATAGTGAATGGGTTAGTATGATTCATGTGGTATATAAGATGGGTGGGATAACGTTTTTCAAAAATGGACATGGGGAGTTGGTTTCAACTCGAGTAAAAAAGTTGGTGTGTGTGCAATGATTATAAAAAATTGAATGATGAATCATGAAAGGATTAAAACCCTCTTCAAGTACTTGATCAAATGATAGAATGACTATCTACAAAGTCGCATTACTTATTTCATTATGGATACACCGACTACTTCCAAATCCTAATCGCACATGGTTCATTATAGATGGTGTGATCTCACCCCCAATAACAATTTATGACCCACACAAGAATATATTAACTTTCCAATTTGTAACATATTCATATAGAACAATTCCTTTCAAAATTTTCAATGCTTTTGAAACATTACATCGGTGTGTGATGATTATATTTTCTTACCTTGTGGAGCATTTCATGCAGGTGTTCATGGATGAATTTTCCAATTATGGTGAGCCATTTGAATCCTTCTTTAAATCACTATCTCTAGTACTTCAAAAAAAATTCAAATTTTACCTTTTACTAAAATTTGAAAAATGTAACTTAATGGTTACTAATCATATTTATCTAGGGAACATAATTTCTCAAAAAGATATTCAAGTTGATCCTTCAAAAATTTAGTTCATGCAATCACATCCTAAACTCACAAAAATTCGATAAATCCAATCATTCCTTGGTTATTCCATATTTTTTGGAGATTCATCCATAACTTTACTGGGATTTATATTCCACTCAATGCGCTACTCAAAAATGATGTTACATTCCATTTAAATGAAGCTTGAAAAAAATCCTTACTTGCAATCAATGATGTTCAAACATCTTCCCTAATAATCCAACCCTTGTATTCATCCTTACCCTTTGAATTTATGTATGATACTTATAATAGGTCCATTGGGTTTTTTTCTTGATCAATGAAGAGAAAAAATTCCTTATGTACTCTATTATGCCATAAAAATTATGGATAAATCTCAATATCACTACAATGATACTCAAAATTAATGTTTGGATGATTTTTTCCTTGGATAAGTATTGGCCCTAAATCTTGGGAACAAAAATCATCATATTTACAAACTAATAAAAATTAATGTTCTTAATAAAGAAAGTGATTCCAAACTATGTATATTTAAGATGGATCCTAATACTCTAAGAGTCTTACATTAATATCAAAGATATAATTGGAAAAGAAAACTCTCTAGCTTAATATCAAAACAGAATTTCTAATTCTTCTCATTATCAAATAATTGATCCCAAATTTCCCATTGAACACCTCTCGTATCTCAATCCAAAGTTACCATGGAACATGACAATTGTAAATTTCTTGGTTTCTTGTATTGTTATTTAAATATTTTCAAAAAAATATAAAAAATAAGTTGAATAGTGATTCAAAATACTATTTCTTGGAAGGTGATAAAATTTGGAAAACTAAGTCTTATATGGTAATTAAGTGATTTGTTGATGAATATGAACATTCCTCCATATCTGAATTTACCACACAATTCCTAGAGATGTCCACTTTGGACTATAAGGGACCCCTGAATGTTCCTTGACATAGGATTGTTTTGGCCTTCACTCTTCAAGGTCTCACATAAGTTCTATCAATCATGTCCCACTTGCCAAAACATTTTAAAAATTTACAAAATAAATTTAATTCCCCAAAAACCCTTAATCATCTATGAAATATTCGATTTTTGGGCATCGATTTCATGAGATGAGGTTAAACCCACTAGAGAGGATGATTCACACATTATTACTAAGTTCCAAAAAACCCACATCTTTCACCAATTTGGAAAACTGTATACCTTGATAAGTGACTTAGAAACAACATTTATATAATAAAAACATAGAATCATCATTTTATGAAAATTAGGTTGTATATAAAACATAAACTGTGTATCACTCCCAATAAAATTGAATGGTTGAACTTTCTAATAGTGATGTAAAATAGATTTCTTTATAAAATTGCTAAGCCAACCAAAATATATTAACCTAGAAGAATTTGTGAAGCACTTTGGGAATATCAAACAACCTATAAAACACCTAGTGGGATACATCCTTTTAGTTTATTTTTTGATAAAGAATGTCATTTACCAGTTCAAATCCAACATAATCCTTTTTGGGATGTGAAAACTTGTAATTTTTATTGTAAAAAATATGGTGATGTGGGATTGATCCAATTGAAATAATTAGTAAAGATTTGAATTTATTCTATCAGAATTCAAATATATACAATTAAAAGGAAAAATAACTTTATGAGGAACACTTCTTCTGAAAGGTATTCCAATAATGTGAAAAGGTAATGCTCATCAATTCTCAATTTCAACCTCAAATAAGTAATATTAATTGGTGTTGGAAAGATCCTTTTTTATTACTAATTTTTACCCATTTGGTGTTTTTAATGTCCAAATCCCTTTCTTCCAAAAAGAAATTCATGGTTAATGGGTTTCGGTTAAAGCCTCACCATGAGAAGACACAAACCCTAAGAACCACATCAACTTTTGATGGATCACAAACTACTACATTAGACCCACTACTATATGGGGACGGTGACCCACCAAATCCAAACCAAGGGGCACCACTTTCTATTTAAATACCTCTACCTCTCTTCTTCTGCATCCTGTATCTCCATTAATTGTTATATCTTTATTTCATTATCCTCTATCATTCTATCTTTCTTTTCCACATTCATCATCAAAAAAAATTTCCTATTCCTTTTGTGAGGGTTATTATTTTAATAAAAACTATAAAAAAATACAGAAAAAACATAATTACTCACCATATTATTTTGAACTCTTGTCCAAAATTTTTGTGGAGTCTAATAAATTGTTTTTACCTAAATAATTTTTTTATTTTCATCATAAATTTTCCTAAATATTTTTGTTTTAAGAACAATAAAGTTTGAATTCTAAATTTTTTATTATAAAAATGATTTTCCCCAAACATGAGTAAAAAGGATATATTTCATGCTATGGTCACATATGAGAATCATTTCATATTGTGATTTTTTTCACCAACAATTATGGGTATTGAGTTTTTGGACCTTTCAGCTAAATTTCAAAATTCTGCTTACCTTAATATGATAATGGAATTTTTGAAACCAAATAATAGTCACAACATCCCAATAGCCTCCCATTAACCATACATTTATCCTCTTTCTAAAATTCCATTTGAGCCTATTAAACCTCGTTTTGATATCAAAATTTCAATCCCAAAACCATATCCAACCAAGTATCTAAATGAATTTTCATTTCATAGTTTATTGGAATTTTAGTGTGTTGGAAAAGATTTCAATTTTGGTACGATTTCTTTGATTGACAATGTGTTATAATTTTCATGGGGGAAAGAATAAATTTATGTGTAGTGGATAGGTTATCAATCGATGATTTTTGGGAATTGATATTTCTATGTTTAATTTTTTAAATTTTATTCAATTGTCTTCAAAAAATTTAAAAATATTTGAAAAAAAAACCAAAAAAAATGATCAAATAATGGGTTATGTCTTGGGAAGGTAAAAATAACTCTTCCTCATCCTTTGACCTTGTTATAACTATTAAAATTACTATATTGAGGAGATCAAACAAGAGTTGGGATACCAGTGTGAGATTTTTCCAAGTACAAATTCATAAAAATAAAAGAAAATAAAAGAAGAACAAGAGAAAACTTGCATCATCTTTTCTTATAAAATTTCAAGATGTTTTGTATTTTATGCATATTTAATAATTTCACCATTTATAATTTGATCCATATATTATTTTTTTATAAAATTCATTCCCCTATAAATACGATTTTCCATTTCTTTCCATATCTTATTTTAAAATAATTATGCATTTCTTTTTACATGTTGGTTTTTTACCCCTCTTTTCTAATAATTTGGCCATTATTGTATTGCGCCAACCCCATAAGCTCAGAGTCGGTGCCTTATTTTATTAAATTATCCTACATACAAGGAAGATAACTCTCTATATACTGATCATTTTAGTATTTTTCGAAATAATACAAAAACAAGAGTTCAAAATTTCAACTGGAAACTAAAAAAACAAAATAACTTCAATAGAAAATCCCATAATCTTTAAGATTAACCGTGCAATTCATTAATAGTATAATCTTCCTCATAACTCGGAAGGATAAAACATAAAAAATGGGTGAGCTCAAATATCATTTAGGATAATCAATATAGTGGACGATATCATAAACATAATCATTATGCATGGGGAATAACAAAAAGCACATGCCTTCAAAAATGAACATGAGCACATTATGGTAGGAATAAGAGCTGAATAAATAATTCCATATTAAAACATAATCATAAGTATTATACTAGTAGAATAACCTCATGAAATTTCAATTAGTAGTTTTTTAATGAGGGAATTCATAATGTAGAACATCATAACCATATCATCAAGGCCTCTTGGCAAGACCATATATATATATATATCCGTTTTTTCAAGGCGTCATGCCAAGACCATAGTTTGTCTCATGAGACATATAGATGTGATGAAGGGCTATATAAAGAGGCACCTGAAACATATGTAGTTCAATTAATTCCTCTTATAAATGGGTATAAACATAAATAACATATAAAATCATATTGAAACTAACATAATATATGTAAATAAATTTCTTCATACATTAAACATAAACACTAACTATTCGAAGTAAATTGGGGAGTGGTATCAAGATAGAACATCCACATTAAAACTAATCATAAACCCTTTAAAAAATATTTTAAATGATATAATAAGATATAAACTTCTATTAAATATAAGATTCATCAAAGTATGTTGACATAAATAAAGATACTTTAAAATGATATCGTTGAGAAGATCTTGAGGAAATAATCCTTAAACATTGAAAAGTTTCCCATAACACCATGAAACATTAAAATCATAACCCCGTAGAATATTATAAGAATAATGAGGCTCTTAATATGATATAAAAAGGTTCAGTACATACACCACATTCAAGTAATAATTGGTGAACAAGTCATATATCTCATAAAAGTTAAAGTGTGGGGAAAAAAATCTATTTTACTTTGGAAAGAAGAGTTATTTTGTAAATCATTTTTATTTGGAATAAATATAGTTTTAAACATGTATATACTATAAAAGAAAAGGTAATGAAATTTATATTACATTTGAGGCATAAATATGTCCCGCTAAAGAGAAATCATGTAAAACTGTTTTTAAAGAAGCTTTGGAATTAAAACATTATAGTGCAGTTTAAAGAATTCATAAATGTGATTTTAGTGCATAAAGGAATTTTTTATTTCCTAAAAATAGAAATTAACAAAAATATATTATTAATGTTCAAATTATTAATTTCATGAAGTTTAATATGGCTTAAAATATACTACATAGTGAACATCAAAATAGGTTATAATTTTTGAAATTCCCTTGAATCAGGCTTGCATTACAGAAGAATTTTTTTAAATTTTTATTAAAACATGTAACTAACCATAAAAAATAGAGTTTTTCATTGGTAAACATAAATATAACATTCAAAAATAATTTATGAGGAGTACATTAGAATAAATAATAATTCATTAAGGTGAGTAAAGAATAAGACAAACCCAAATTTAAATGGAGGTTCAGGTAGAAAATACTTAAAACATTGTAATCAATTGATTTGTATGCCCCAAAATTAATAATCAGAAAATTATAAATTGAATATAATTAATATTAAGAGATTAATTATATGAAACATAAATGGGAATTATACATAAACCATACAAAAGTACTAGTAGTGAATACAGAATGTCTCACAAAAATGTAAGCGAGATGAAGAAACCATTACAAACACTTCGTTATGGTAACGAGTGTTGTTGTGAGGGACTAATGAGAAGTAAATTGGTATACTATAATTTATGTATCATAATTTCAGAATTAGGGAACTTCAAAAAAATACCTCATAGTTAAGAATTAATAATAAAAGGCCACAACATAGGGGGGATTCTTTAATAAAAGTGGGAGAGAGGATCCCTTACCTAAAATCTGACGGTGTTCTTCGCTTGATCTTAATGGCATCAATAACCAAATTAGGTTAATTAATTAATAATCAAATAAAATTTTTTACATTTATTTGGTTTATTATGACTTTATTACGTTCATTCATGGGCCTTTAGATGGGTTAAGGGATTCAATTTCATTGTTCCTGAGTGCTCATTTTTATAATATTCATGATCAACTCACTTATAAATGATTATGGTAGTTCATGTAAGATGGGAGTTGAAGTCCAGAATTGATTTTATATATTAATAATGAACATTCAGAATATACATGGTTATAAAACCCATTTGGTTATTTTTAGTGAAGCTAAATCATTCTATAAAACATTAATGATAAATGCTTGAATTAATTTGGTGATTTCTCTCACAATTACCTAGTTTTGTATAATTATTTTACATCATGAGTGCATAAGGATTATAGAATATTAAATAAGATAAAATACATATATAATAGTATGGTTATACCATAAAAATGGTTTCATGAATAGATTTTAATAAGATAAATAAAATTGGAAGAATAGTCACCCTTCAATGTGATAAGTCAACAAATCTCGGACGATGTTTCATTTCTAGCATAAATAAGGTGGAAAGGAGAGACGAAGATGAATTATCCTAATATAATAACAAAATTACATTACATATATGGTACTATAGTGGTCATACTGTTTTTATGAGGATAGGTTAGGAAAAAAAATAGAAGAAAGGAACATGAAAATGAATGAAAAGAAAAGAGGAACATTACCTCTTGAATTGACCTTCTTTAAGAGCCTAAGAGAAGAGAATTTGGTCTTTTTATGAGACCAATGTCTAATGGTTGTGGGGGAGGATATTGGGAAGATATTTGGGTATAATTTAGGGAAGTCATACGACTTTATAGGATTGAATAGAATAGGGAAGAAAAGATGGTATTTATAGTGGAGGGGAGGAGGGATTTCTTAATATTTTAAACGTTTTTTATTATTTTTCTATAAGACAATAAAAAGTGATGATTCCATGACCAAAAATAGTAATAATTTCATGTGACTTTGAACCATTGGAACTCAAATAATCAGAACATCATAAATGACTCAATAAATCAATTATTTAGCAATTATTATAAATTGTCATATTTTACTATTCACCAAAAATTCAAGTATTTCAGAAAAATCCCAAAAAATTCACCCTAACCATTTTTAGATATGTAGAATCCAAAAATGAGTTACGTTTCTAGAAAATAATTTTCTAAATATGATTAATTAAATTTTTAATAATAACCATAATTTACATAAAAATACAAATTCTAAAACATTTATTTACATATTCCAAAAGAAAGTTACATCATACATTCACTTAAATACTATTTGTATATCCTATAATAAGTGAGGTAAATATTAATAAAGGCATGACACTACTCATAAGGTTAACATTTCTTTTCATAAGGGTATGCTACTAGTCACTAAAAATTAGGTTGGACATATCATACTCTAAATAACTTACTGATCGCAATCGTGTATGTCTGATTATCGAAATTCAAATCCCAGGTGTGGTATAATTAATTTTACTATCTAGTTTATATAAAAGTGGTTCTTTTTAGAGACTCGGTCTTTAATTAATTCAATATTAATTTTTTTTTCAAAATATGGGTGTGTTACATTATCCCCTCCTTACAAAGAATTTATCCGGGAAATTTGATTTTTCACTTTGAAAGTTATTGGTTATTACTTGAAAATTTCCTTGTAAAAATCCCATTTCATAAATAGGGTTAATTGAATATCCTCTATAAAAATGTTCAGGGAAAAGAGGTGGTTAAAATAATAATAATAACTGAATTAATTAATTAATTATCCTTTAAAATGGAGTGACAATGATTGTAATTTAATTACTGGGCATAGAAGAAAAACCAAACAATAAATTTCTAGTGATAGAAAATTGGTTTAGATGAAAGTAGGCTACCACAAAACCATAATCTAAAGTTATGAAAAATTTCACTAATGTTATCAATGATTATGATAATAAAACAACTTTTAAGACACTTTTCATATATTTGAGGGATTATTTCACTCTATAAGTGTATTAATCTACATTTACATTTAATAAACATGATAGTATCCTGTTATTGTTCCTTGAACTACTTATACTTCATCTCTTAGCATAAGTTGCATCATGTGGTTACATTAAACTCAAAAACCACATTCAATGATCAACTTAAACAACTTCATAAATGGTTTTACCTTCCAAAAGGTCATGATCCATTAATTTAGAATCATTACCATATCCATCATTGCAATATCCATGTACACAGGGTCCTTGGAAATCCTCATTTTGTTCACAAATTGATGATCCATCCTTCTCAAGGAAACTTTTATCTTATATTCTTTTAATCAACATGAAGAAGCCTTAAATTTTCAAATTTCAAACATATGAATATCTTTATTATGTGTCCTATTAAAATATGGTAATAACTCAAATTAATATAAATCCTTATTAAAAAAATGAATTCATCCTTACACCTGCTATTATATATATTCCTTATAACCAAAAATTTTGTAATCTCCATCAATGATAGCATAAACCACTTGATGATAAGTCAGTAATCATTTTTGCGGTATTTATTATTTATCCAAATAAATCATTTATTCATCATTATATTAATCATACCATTTAAATTTAGGGTTTCCTTTCCCTCAAACATATTTTTTCCCAATATATTAACTTTCTACTAAGTCACTTATCCTGGTACAATTCATCATACGACGAAAAATACTTAATGAAATAGTATTACAATACAATCCTTATATATTCCGTAATTCTTATAACCTGTACATTACTGATAGAATATTCAAATTAAATGATTATTAATGATTTATATTAATCCTTCCACTTCATCTATGCTAGTATCATAACTTGATCATTATCCAGTAACATCATTTTTAGAATATCCTTTGATGCCTCAGACATCGATTCGTATAGTGTCATATCTCCTTGGAGTTGAAGCATTGTACATAGGAAACATTATTCATACAATTTAAATCAAATAATTGGTTTCCTTTTTCTCCACACTTATAACAAACTCTCATCCCCTTCAAGCGTTTACTGGTATGATTATTTCCATAGTTATCACATGTGGAAAAACCCTTCATTCCCTTCTTCCATTAAACTATTTTTTTCTCTACCATAATCTTATTCTTTTGCTTCCCTTAAAATCCATAGGAATAAAAAAATTCCTTACATACCTTGTTAACACATGATACATTTTCCTCATATGATGAGGACACATGGGATACTATCATACTTTGAAACGATGGCTTAAGACCATAAAAGATATGATCCTTCTTACTCATTGCATCACATGAATTAGTGAATTTCTCATTCCTTATGCTAGGATATATTTATAATCAATTCCATATACTAAATTACATCATAAAATTATGAAATATAAATAACCCTAAACATTGAATAGTACATAACATAAATTTAGCATCACAAATCCTAGAACCATATACTTGGGATACTTTAGGGGCATTAATCCTTCATAATGGACTATAATGAAAATTTTAATTATCCTAAGTGTATCCCCCAAGAGTATCAAACCAAGTGTGTAGGAAGGCCCGTTGTAGTGTACTAGGTTACCATGGTTCAAACCAAAAAGACCTTGCCAGAGTTGTTACTCCAAAGTACATCTGTTCCAGAACAACTTCCACTTGCAATATATAAACATATATTTTTTTAAGAAGATATAAATAATCTATTCCTTTCCTAAATTCTAGGTTGTTCTGGTATGTGTGCCATCAGGTTTATATTGGGGTTTTTTCCCCTAATATACACTTTATAAATCTATTTTCCATATTTTCTATGAAACATCCATTGATACCAACTTTAACACCCTGACCCTAGAAGCCCAGAGTCAATGCATTATTTTATGACATTGACCTAGATACAAGGAAGATGCATCCTGAAGGACCGATCAGTTTTGTACTTTTGGAATCAAGATATATACAAGAGTTCAAAATTACAACTCAAAACTAAAAACAACATAATAACTTCAAAAGAAAAACCCATAATCTCTTAGATTAAACCTGAAACTCATGCATAGTATAATCATCCTCGTAACCTGGAAGGATAAAACATAACAAAGGGGTAAGCTCAAATGAATAGTAAGGGTAATCAATACAGATACAGATATCATAAACATAAATAGTAGGCATGGTGAATAACTAAAAACACATTCCTCTAAAAAAGAACTTGAACACATTATGGTAGGAATATGAGACTAATAAATAATTTAGTATTAAATCATAGTCATGGGTATTCTACTAGTCAAATAACCTCATGAACATTGAATTAATTGTTTCATAATGAGGGAATTCATAATAAGGGACTTCATAACCATACCATCAAGGCCTCATTCCAAGACCATATATATATATATGTCAATTGTTTCAAGGCCTCATGCCAAGACCATATTTTGTGTCATGAGACCTACTGATGTACCTATGAGCTATAGAGGCCCCCCCAACACTTAATAAGACCAATGAATTTATCTTATAAAGAGGGATAAACATAAACAATATATACATTCATATTGAAACTAACATATGATATTTAAATAACATTCCTAATACATTAAACATAACACTATCCATTCGAAGTAAATTGGTGAATGGTATCAAGATAGAACATTAACATTTAAACTAACCAGAAACCCTTTAACAATATATTTTATATGATATCATAAGAAATAAATCTATATGAGAAATAATATTCATCAAATTATTTTTACATAAATATAGATACTTTTAAATTAGACCACTGATAAAATCTTGTGGAAATAATCCTTAAACATTACAAAGTGTCGTATACAAACTTGAAATAGTAAAATAATAATCCCTTAGAATATCAGGAGATTGAGGAGACTCTTTATATGATATACCAAGTGTAATTACCCACACCACAAGAATGGAATAAGTGGTGAAAAAGGCTTATATCTCATAAAAGTTAATGTGAGGTGAGAAAAACTATTTTACGTTGGAAAGAAGAGTTATTTTTTAAAATCATTTGTATTTGAAATAAATCAGGTTTTAAACATGTATATATATTAAAATAAAAGGGGAGGACATTTATATCACATTTTAGGAATAAATTATATCCTAATAAAGTTAAATAATGTAACAAGTGTTTTTAATTAAGATTTGGAATTAAAACATTTTAGTACTGTTTAAGGAATTCATTAATGAAATTTTAAAGCGCAAAGGCATGTTTGCTTTAATAAAACAATAAATGAACCAAAATATATTTTTCAGGATTAATTTTGTGATTTTATAAAGGTAAATAGTTTTTAAAATATATTATAGAGTGAACATAAAATTATGTAAGAGTTTTATAAATTCTCTTGAATCGGGATTGCATTTTGGATTTTTTGGAAAGATTATTTTAAAAATTCTTAATAACTATAAATTAAATAAAGATTATTTATGGTAAAAATATATATAACCTTCACAGATAATTTATGATAAGTAAATTGGAATAAATAATAATTTTATTGAGGTCATTAGAGAATAAGAGTAACCTGAATGAAAATGGAGGTTCGAGTAGAAAATACATAAAACATTGTAATCAATTGATTTGTATGAACCTAAATTAATAATCATAAAATTATACTATTAATATAATTTAAATAAATATATTAATTATATGAAACATATATGGCAAATATAAATACACTAGACACGAGTAGTACTAGTGAATATGTAATATCTCACAAAAATAGAATTTAGATGAAGAAACCCTTATAAACATTACGACATGGTAACCGGTGTTCTTGTGAGGGATTAATGAGAGGTAAAGGGGTATCACATAATTTATATATCATAATTTTAGTATGGTTTAGGTGACAAAAATACCCCATAAATAAGAATTAATAATAAAAGGAAACAACATAGGGGTATTCTTGAATAAAAGTGAGGTAGAGGGTCGCTTACCTTAAATCTGAGGGTGTTCTTCGCTTAATCTTAATGACTTGAACAACCAAATGAGGTTAATTAATTAAAAATTGATGAACCATTAATACATTTATTTGTATTATTTTTACTTTATTAAGTTTATTCATCGCATTTATATGGGCTATGGAATCAACTTCATTTTTTTGAGTGCTCATTTTCATAATATTCATAATCGACTCACATATAATTTTTTTTGGAAGTTTATGTAAGATGGGAGTTGAATTCATAAATTGATTATATATGTTATTAATGAAAATTCATAATATTACATGGTTATAAAATTCATTTTTTTTATTTGTACTGAAGGTGAATCATTATATAAAACATTAATGATAAACGCTATGATTAATTTGGTGATTTTTCTCACAATTACTCTGTTTTGTATTATTATTTTACATCATGAGTTAATAAGGATTCCATAACATTACATATGATAAAATAAATATATAATAGTCTAGTTCAACTATAAAAATGTTTTAATGAACATAGTTGAATAAGGTAAATCAAATTCAAAGCATTGTCATCCTTGAATGTGATAAATCCACACATCTCATATGTTGTTTCATTTTTAGCATAAATGAGGGGGAAAGGTGAGATGGAGATGAATTATCCCATTATCATGAAAAAATTATAATATAAGTATGGTACTATAGTTCTCATACCATTTCGATTAGAAGAGGTTATAAAAGAAAAGATAACAAAGGAATATGAAAATGAAAGCAAAGAAAATATGAATTTCGCCTCTTGAGTTAACCTTCCTTGAGAGCCTCTTAATGGAAGAAGATTTGGAATTTTTATGAGACCAAGGGATATTGGTTGTGGTTTAGGAGTTTGGGAATATAGTTGGTTAGAATTTGGTGAAGGCACAAGGCTTTAAAGGAGTTAAAAGAAGAGGGTGGAAGAGATGGTATTTATTGTAGACAAGAGGAGAGTTTTCTTAATATTTTAATCATTAGTTTATTATTTTCCAAAAGACAAGATTTAGTGATTATTCTAAGGGAAAAAATAGTAATATATGCATGTGATTTCTAAACCTTGGTTCTCACATCACCAGGGCATCATCAATGACTCAATAAATCAATTATTTAGTAATTATTATATATTATCGTATTTTACTATTCACCAAAAATTCATGTATTTCAGAAAAATCAAAAAAATACACCCAAACCATTTTTCGATGTGTAAAATCCAAATATGAATTCTATTTTTCAAAAATAAATTTATAAATGTGATTAATTAAATTTTTAATAAAAATCATTATTTACTTAAAAATACAGTTTTTTAAACATTTATTTACTTTTTCCAAAACATAGGTATGTCATACTTTCAAATAAATCCTATGTATATACTATAATTGGTGAGATTCATATTTTATAAGGGTATGTCACTATTCATAAGGGTAACATTACTATTCATAAGTGTATATTTCTATTCACCAAAATTTAAGTTGGTTATATCAGACTCTAAATAACTTACTGATCACAACCGTGTATGTCAGATTTTCAAAATTCAAATCCTATGTTTGGTAAAATTATGTTTATTGTATATGTTATAAAAAAGTGTTGCTTTGTAGAGACTTAGTGTTATATTAATTTAATATTAATTTTTTTTTTCAAAGTCTTCGGGTGTTACATTATCCCCTCCTTACAAATATTTCATCCTCAAAATTTGATATTTCAATGATAAAGTTATTGCATGATACTTGAAAATTTCCTTGTGAAAAATCCATATCAGAAATAGGGTTAATAAAATACCCTCCTTAAAAAGGTTAAGGGAAAATAGGTCATCAAAACAATAATAATAATAATAACAATAATAAATAAATTAATTAAAAAATTATCCTTTTGAATGGAGTGACATTGATTGGAATTGAAATATTGTGCATAGAATAAAAACTAAAATATCAATTTCTAGTGGTAGAAAATAGGTTTAGATAAATGTAGAATTCTAAAAAACCATAAAATACATTAATAAAAAAATTAATTAACATTATTAAAGATTATGATAACTGAACAACATTTAAGACTGTTTTTAGAGAGTTGAGTGATTATTCCACTATATAATTTTATAAATATACGTTTATATTTCATAATCATGATCTTATTCTTTGATTGTTCATTGAACTACCTATAATTCATCTCTTAGCATAAGTTTCTTCATGTGGTGACATTAAACTCAAAAACCTTAGACAATTATCAACTTAAACCATTTCATAAATGGTTTATCTTTCTAAAAGGTCATGATCCAATACATTAGAATCATTCCCATATCCATCCTTGCTAGATCCATGTACACGGGGACCTTGTAAATCATTATTTTATTCAGAACTCCATGATCCATTCTTCTCAATGCAACTGCTACCTTATTTTCCTTTAATCTACATGAAGAAACCCTAAATTTTCACATTCCAAACATTTGAATATCTTCATTATGTGTCCTCTTGAAATATGGTAATAACTCAAATTATTATAAATACTTTTTTGAAATATGAATTCATCCTTACAGATGTTATTGGATATATTCCTTATATCTAAAAATGTTGTAAACTCCATCAAAGATAGCATAAACCACTTGTTGATGAGTCAATAATCATTTTTGAGGAAATACATACTTATCCAAATCCATCATTTATTCATCATTATCTTAATAATCAATAATATATTTAGTTTTTCCTTTCCCTAAACCATATTTTTTTCCCAAAATATGAACTTTCTACTAAGTAACTTATCATTGGTACAATTCATCATCCAACCTCCAATACTTAATAAAATAGTACTATAGTACAACCCTCATATATTCCATAATTCCTATAACTAGTAAATTTCTCATAATATATTTATATGAAAATATTCTTAATTAGGAATATTAATCCTTCCACTTATAAAAAACTATCATTCCCTTCAATAATTTACCAGGATGATTCTTTCCACAGTTTTCAAATGTGGGAAAACCCTTTTTTTCCTTCTTCCCTTTATCCATATTTTTCTCTACCATCCTCTTCTTCTTTTGGTTCCCTACAAATACAAAGGAATCGGAGGTTATTTACATACCTTGTTAACACATGATAATATTTCATCATATGATGAGGACACATGGGAGAATATCTTATATTGAAAGGATGACTTAAGACCATAAGAGATATGATACTTCTTACTCTTTACATCACATGAATTGGTGAAGTTCTAATTCCTTCTGCTAGGTGCCATTTCTAATAAATTCCATATACCAAATTAGATCATAAAATTATGATCTCTTTTAACCTTAAACATGGAAATGTACATCACATAAATTTATCATTATAAATCTTATAACCATAAACTTTGGATACTTTTGAGGCATAAATCGTTCATAATGTCTTGTAATGAAAATTTTAATTATCCTAAGCATATCCCCCCAAGTGTCGAACTAGCTGTGTAGTAAATCTCATTGTCGTGTACCAGGTAACCCTAGGTCAAGCCTAAAACACCTTTTCAGAGTTTTTACACCTAGGTATATCAATTTCAGAACCACGTCCACTAGTAATATTTAGATAGATATTTATTTTCTAGGAATATCCAAATAATCTATCCCTTACCAAAATTCATGGATGTTCTTATATGTGTATCTTCAAGTATATATTAGGGGTTTTCCCTAATCTAAAATCTATAAATATAGTTTCCATCTTTTCTACTAAAATTCCATTGATACCAACTATAATTCCCTGACCCCAGAAGGTCAGCATTAGTGCCTTTATTTATTACATTTCCAAAAATACAAGGATGATGAATCCCAATGTACCGATAATTTTAGTAGTTTTGGAAACAAGATACATACAATAGTTCAATGTTATAACTTGAAACTAAAAACAACATAATAACTTCAACAAAAATCACATAATCTCTTAGATTAACCCTATAATTAATTCATAGTATAATCATTCTCATAACCTGGAAGGATAAACCATATGAAAATGGTGATATAAAATGATCATTAAGGGTAATCAGTACATAGTAAGATATCATACTCATAAATATTTGGCATGGTGAATAAATAAAAACACATGCCTTTAAAAATCAATTTAAGCACATTATGTCAGGGATAAGAGATGAATAAATAATGTCATATTAAATCATAATTATGGGTATTATTCTAGTATAATAAACTCAGGAACATTCAATTACTAGTTTCATAATTACAGAATTCATAAGTTGGAACATCATTACCAAAACTTAAAGGCCTTTTTTCTATGACTATATATATATATCCATTTTGTCAAGGCCTCATGCTAAGACCATAATTTTTCTAATGAGACCTACTAATGCATCATGGGCATATAGCAGGCCCCACCTGACACTTACTAAGTCCAATACATTCTTTTTATGAAAATGGATAAACATAAATAATATACACATTCATATCGAAACTAACATATTATATGTAAATAACTTTTTCCATACATTAAACATAAACACTAACCATTCGATGTAAATTGGTGAATAGTATCAAGATAGAACATCCCCATTAAAACTAATCAGAAACCCTTAAAAATATTGTATATAATATCATCATATATAAACCCTTATGAAATATAATATTCATAAAATAATGTTGACATAAATAAAGATACTTTTAAATGAGGCTATTGAGAAAATATTGAGTAAATAATCCCTAAACATTCCAAAGTGTCGCATACAACCTTGAAACATTCAAATTGTAACCCCTTAGAATATAATGAGAATAAAGAGACTCTTGATATGATATACCAAGTAAAATTACATACACCACATTCAAGGAATAATTGGTGAACAAGGCGTATATCTTATAAATGTTAATGTGAGGTGAGAAAAATCTAATTTACTTTGGATAGAAGAGTTCTTTTGTAAAATCAAATGTACTTGGAATAAATATGATTTTAAATAATTATATCCAAGAAAATAAAATTTAAGTACATTTATATTACATTATAGTCATAAATTATGTCCCACTAAAGTTAAATCATGTAAAAAGTGTTTTTATAGAAGCATTGGAATTAAAATATGTTAGCATGGTTTAAGGAATTCATTAAAGTGATTTTAAAGCTCAAAGGAATGTTTTATTTAATAAAACAAAAAATGTACCAAAATTAAATTTTCTGGCTAAAATGTGTGATTTTTGGATGGTAAGATTTATTAAAATAGATTATAGAGTTAACTTCAAAATAGGTAAGAATTTTAGAAATTCCCATTAATCAGGCTTGTATTTCATATTTGTCTTGAAAGATTCTTCTAAAACATGTAACTACCAATAAAATAAATAATTATTATGATTGGTAAAAATATATAGAAAATTGAAAAAAAAGTATCAGTAGTATATAATAATAAATAAGAATTTCATTGATGTGAGTAGAGAATAAAAGCAACCCGAATGAAAATGGAGGTTCAGGTCAAAAATACTTAAAACATTGTAATAAATTGATTTGTATACACCAAAATTAATAATCGTAAAATGATATGTTTAATATCATTTAAATAAATATATTAATGATATGAAACATCAATGTTTAGTATAAATACACTGTAAATGAGTAGTAGTTTTGAATATAGAATATCTCACAAAAATAGAAGTGAGATGAAGAAACCCTCACAAACATTTTGACATGGTATCATGTGTTCTTGTGAGTGACTAATGATAGGTAAAGGGGTAACCCTTCATTTAAATATAATAAGGGAAGTATTTGGGAGGTGAAAAAACATACCCCATAATTATGAATTAAAAATAAAAGGACACAACATAGGGGGATTCTTGAATAAAATTGAGAGAGAGGATCCCTTACCTTAAATCTGAGGGCATTCATTTCTTGATCTTAATGACTTGAATAAAAAAATTAGGTACATCAATTAACAATTCATGAACCCTTTGTTCATTTATTTTGTTTATTAGTTCATTATTAAGTTCATTCATGGCCTTTTATATTGGTTAAGAGAATCCATTTCATTGTTTATGATTGCTCATTTTCATAATATTCATGATCAACTCACTTATAAACGATTTTAGTAGTTCATGTAAGATGGGAGTTGAAGTCAAGATTTGATTTTATATGTTATTAATGAACATTAAAAAGATTACGTGGTTATATAATTAATTTTTTTATTTTTAGTGAAGGTGAATCATTATATAAAACATTGATGATAAAGGCTTGGATTAATTTGTTGATTTTTCTCACAATTACCTTGTTTTTTATTATTATATTACATCCTAAGTTCATAAGGATTGAAAAACATTACATACGATAAAATAAATATATAATAGTTTGGTTCAACCATAATAATAATTTCATGACCAGAGTGGAAGATGGTAAATCAAATTTAATGCATCATCATCCTTGAATGTGATAAATCAACCCATCTCGGACGAGGTTTCATTTTTAGAATAAATGACGGGGAAAGGGGAGATTAAGATGAATTATCCCATTAGAATATAAAATTCTAGTACATGTATGGTGATGGAATTTTTATACCATTTGTATGAGTATATGTTTAGATATAAAAGAGAATGAAAAAACATGAAAATTAAATAAAAGAAAAGATGAATTTTACCTTTTGAATTAACCTTCCTCGAGAGCCCTTTAAAGGAAGAGTATTTGGTATTATTATAATACAAAGGGATTCTGGTTGTGGTAAGGATCTTGGGAGAAGATTTCGGAAGAATTTGGAGAAGGCACAAGGCCTGATTGGGTGAAGAGACGAGGGTGGAAGGATGGTCTTTATAGTGAAGGGGAGGAGGGTCATTTAAATATTTTAATCATTTGTTTATTATTTTTCTAAAAGACAAGATATAGTGATGATTTCATGGCCAATAATAGTAATATATGCATAAGAGTTCAAACCATTGGTGTTCACATCAACAGAACATCATCAATGACTCAATAAATCAAATAATTAATAATTTTTGTAAATTTTTGTATTTTATTATTCACCAAAAATTAAAGTATTTCAGAAAAATCCCAAAAAAATAACCCTAACCTTTTTTTGACATATAGAATCCAAACATTAATTCCATTTTTCAAAAATAAGTCTATAAATATTATATATTTAATTTTTCTTTAAAATCATAATTTACTTAAAAATTTAGTTTTTAAAATATTTATTTACTTATTCCAAAACATAGGTACATCATAATTTATCTTAAATACTATATATATACTATAATATGTGAAGTTACTATTCATAAGGTCATGTTAGTGTTTATAATGGTCACATTACTATTCATTAGAGTATGTTGCTATTCAGAAAAATTAAGTTGGTCATATGAGACTCTAAATAACATACCGATCATAACTGTGTATGTGAGATTTTCAAAATTCAAATAATAGGGGTGATAAAATTATGTTTACGGGCTAGGTTATAAAAAATTGGTGCTATGTAAAGACATACTGTATCATGAATTCAATATTTAATTTATTTTCAAAATCTTGGGGTGTTATACATATATTCCTACCATCCCTTAGCCACTAAAACCCCCTAAAAGAAATATTTATTATATCCAGTTTATAATATGAAATGGAATATATGATATCTTTAAGACTCTATAATTTTCACTTTTTATTAGTGAATGAGTAAACCTCAATAAATAAATTTTTATCATCTTGAGAAAAGTGAGTTTTGAGTTCCTAAATGTTCTATTTCAAATTTTGATTGTGAAAAATGAATTTTTCTTGGAACATTGTATCTACAAAAATTTGAGTTGGAATTGATTATGGATGAATGAACTAGTCCAGACCCAATGATTGTAAAAAAATATTTAATATTTATTGGTGAGTAAAAATGTTTAAGATATTTTGTTTATATTTTATATAAATGATTACTTTCACACACCTAAGTATGTTGGAGTTGATGTTATTAATTTTTTCATAACATTTTATCAACTAGTTTTACTTATTTTTAATTAAAATTGCATCATTGCAATGAAATTTCGAAGTTTTATTATTAAATATATTTTGTGGGTATTGTTTTCATTAATCCATATTCAATTAAATTTACTATTTTAATCATAAATATCTCTATAATTATCAAAATTTTGTGATTATTGTTTTTTAGGGATACTAATCCAATTTACTACCAACCATTTAACTGGATATTTGTCCAATTCTTCTATTTCATGGGCCATATGGACCACATAATATGGACTAAAGAATATTTCAATGAATCAAGACCAGAAATGATGTTTTTATGGGATCAATAAAGAAATAATAGTTCATGGATACTCCATCAAAAGTCTATGTACAATATTTTACATCTTGGATAAAAATTTCATGGCCCAAATCAACCAAAATGGTCACAATTTATGCATTAAAGTCTTGCATACAATTCAGTATGGGATTTGAAACAGCCCACCATTCATGACATTTATCCCAATCCAATTGTCCAATTGAGATGAGATTTTTTGCTGTGAAAAACAAGATGTTGGATCGAGACTATTTAGAAAAAAATTAGATTTTGAGGCATATTAATCTAAAAAAATTAATTCACATCTATACCATGAAAAAACATACCCCAAAACTAGACAACAACTTATGGTTTAAGAAAAAAAAACATATCATTGGATAAAAGATTCCGATGAACACAAAATTTTATGTTTGAACTTTCCACATTTTATAAAAACTATGAAAAATAACATTCCTCCATATTTGTCTAAATATGTGGGAAAATGGTCATGGAATCTTTGAGGGTAGTTTTAGAATGAAAACAGTCCACCACATTTGGATGTAAATTCATCCCCCTCTTCTCCTTTCAAGATATTGGAATTTTAGAGATTATGAGGATAGTTAGGAATGAACATAGCCTTTCCAATGGCCTAATAGGACCTTCCAAACTCGTTTTTTGACTTCAATTACCGTTC
Source organism: Viscum album (assembly GCA_963277665.1). Classification (NCBI taxonomy): domain Eukaryota; kingdom Viridiplantae; phylum Streptophyta; class Magnoliopsida; order Santalales; family Viscaceae; genus Viscum; species Viscum album. The sequence goes on from OY728140.1 coordinate 1,108,674,720, forward strand.
CTATGTGCTCTATTTTTAATTACTTCAAATATTTTCAATTGTAATTTCGTAAGATTGTTTTCATTTAACTTAAATGTTAAATAATGTTCCTTAATAATAATAAATAATTATAATAAACTGGGTTTTATAAAATAAATGTTATAAAAAAATTGAAACCAGGTTTTAAATCATCCCCTTTCTTTCCCTTTCTCATTCATTCAAAAGTGCATCTTAATTCTCTTCATCATTCGTGTGAGTGTTCGACACAACTCTTTTCCTATCCCATTATTTATATTTTATTTATATATCATAAACATAAGCATAATTAACTAAATTAATAACCATCTTAACAGATAATTAAATCATCTATTTGGGTGAGTCATAATTTGGGGATGCCATGTGATTAAGAGCATTCTATCATTAAATATTATTTAGGTTAACATGGGTTAAGTTAAACTTAGAAAGTCACGGATTAATGATTTTTTTTGTGTAACATGTTGATTGCATGGATTATTGAAACCATAAATCCACTATAATAAACAAGTATTTATTTATATTATAACTCTAGTTATGTTATGGCTTGGATTATGGACTTAATATTTGGGAATTCTAATCAAGATCATCTTGTAAAGTGGTTGTTAATTTAATAAAATATCACTCAAAGATCAATGATTTCAGAATATTAAATCCACAATAATGAAACCCCCAAAATATTTTTCCTATTTCATAAATTACAAATCACCCATTAATCGATTTAATTAAGATTTGTAAACAACCACCCCCCCAATCAATAGAAAAAATTAAAAATTCGAAAAAAAAAGTTTCATCCTTGAGAATTCGACCCAAGTGTGTCTATAAACAATAGAAAAGAACCATTCCTCAAGAAAGTATAAAAACAATTACATTTTAGAATATTTTTATGTCAGTATCACATATAAAATTGGAATTTTAACTCCACTATAATATAAGGAAATATCTTATAACTATATTATGTATCTTAAATATATATTGTATTCCAATAGTCCCGCCTATGATTTCTTATGAAGAAATTATAAATAATATCATTTCATGTGATATATTTGATTTAGTATAATCCATGATGAAAACTATACTTCCAAATATTGATTTATAAATTATTATATACAAGTTTATCCTCTAAACTTCACGTCCTGGATTTATCATTGATGAAATCTATCAGTTATTGAGAAATATGCAATACATTAACTTATGAGAATTCAAATTTAAGTTCATAAAATATAGAATATTTTTTATCATCAAGGATAATTAACACGTTTAAGGATACCAATTTATATATATCAAAATCCCTTACCAATTTTTCATTTTTAATTTGATCTAATATTTTTTAGGGTCTTCTACTGATCAGTAATCCATATCAAAAATATTAACGATAAAATTATGATAATCAATACTCTTAAAACATGAACAAGAATATAATTGGTGATTATTATACCCAAGAATCATGATAAATGAATAAAATATCTTGTACCAATTTCTCGACAATAGATTGAGTCTGTATAATGATGGGTTCATCTAGAAAAAAATTTTATAATTTATTTTCTATAAAAAATTATAAATGGAAAATTTAATATTTTTTATCAAGAACATTATATATATAAATTTTATTCACAAATACCTCCTCCACATGTAAAATATATATAGAATAAATCTCATAGAAACATGAAAAGATGTAAGTCTAATAAAAGAGAAATTATTTCATTTAAATTAAAACCATCCATTTGTGTATAAACATCGACCATTGTTCATGGATGAGATAATTACACCTTTTCTCCCCACCCTAATTGATATTCAACACGAATTTATAATTTTTAGATTCCCGTATATGTGGTATTGAGAGATGATCCCCAATAATGTAATTTTGTAGAGATTTATGTTCCACCTACATCATTGTCATTCAGGACTGAAATGACCCACATCACACTAGGTTAGTTTTCCCCCATTAATTATTAGTTATTTAATTTATAAATTGTTACATAATTATAAAAAACGGTTATAGCCATAGTTCATTCTCATGGTTTTAACATCTCAACCTTGAACCATTAGAATTGGCTGAGCTAAGGTGTAGCTGACCTTAGGTGATGATCCCCCAGAAACCAAAGGATTAAAAAAAATTCCAAAAGCATAATAAAATCAATGGGGATGATTTTCTTATATACACAAACACAAACTATAAAATATATTAGTGTAAATAGTGAAAATACACTATAATGATGCATGAATGTTGACCAATAAAAATTAGCATCCAATATAACTAAACATTACAGGAGCATAAATATATTATGGTAAAAAATTGGAAACCATAAATCCAAAGACAAGAAATATGTAGGGTACTGACGTGGAACCTCTCTAAATAACTGGAATTGACTAACTCCCATGACCTATCTCCCATAATTTCTTATATTAACATCATAGTGCTCCACTATTGAAGTATGAAATATTTCCCTTACTAGTATCATGATAAATAGTTTTTACATATGCACCAAGGTGAATATGTAGGGGATGGGTATATCAACTAAGTGAAAAATACTCAAGTATTCCCAGATATAAAAAATAGGATAACAGTAAGATTTGTCACAATTCTATATAAAAGTAGGAATAAATAATATCAAGAATTTATTAACCAAAACTTCATTTAAACAAATATATTAAACAATAATTTATATAATGCAATCCTAATCTTGACCTCATACACCAATGAACTAATCCTTTCATTGAACAATCCTAAATCATGAGATGAAAACTCATCCTTCTAGACATAAGGGGTCCCTTGGTTGTGTAACAATTCCCCCCCTTATCATTGAAATCCAAATATTAATAACAAGGACCCATGTATAGAGAACATTAACTCATGGAAACCATGCGTATTCCAAATTCTCACACCAAATATCTCATAAAGAAATAAATTTTCATTTTTAGTATTTAATCCAATACATTTTGGTTTTCACCCCATATTTACAATTTAATGTGATTAACCCAAAATTGGTTTTTAAAATAATAAAAGTTCCATGTTTTACAAAAATACTAATTAGATAATTTTTAAATCAAATCCTTCATTTTCTAGGATAATGTAGAGATGTAGAGAATCCAATTACCTCAAAAAGACTTCTATTATTGAAAAATCACATAATTATATTGGTTGATCTTGGTTCATCCATCATTTTCATCAATTAATAATGAATTCATCAAATCGAAACATGATCCAAACCCAAGATATAGGCATGATAGTCCCATTATATAGTTTGGTTATAGTGAAAATGAGGAGATCAAGAAGATGATATAAGAATTGGATTCTTACATTGGATTTCCCAGATCTTACACTCCTCTGTTCTTTTAAATTGATATATGGAAATAATGTAATCTTAAAAATCTTCTAGAGGAGGGTTGAGGGTCAATAGCCTATGAAAACTAAGTAAGAATTACGTTTCTATGGGATTTTTCATGTTTGAAATTAAATTTTAAGATTTAACTGGTGTCATTGTACAGTTATGCTTCATGGTTTGGAAAACCATGATCCAACCGTGCATATTTCCGCTAAGTAAAAAATTCTAAACTCTCCTGGTTAGAAAACATTATGGTCAAACCATTGACTAAACTTTCCCCTTTAAAGATAAACGCTCCATAATATTTTGGGTTTTTAATGATTAATTAGGGATTACCCTAACTGTGGGAAAACAATAAATGCCAAAAAACCTTTTTAAAACATCCCAACCCCATAAACAATATTCTAGAGGCTAAACCCAAACATTTTATAGCTAAAACCCAATAAAACAATAAAATAATTCAAAAAGATCTTATTATAGTGGCAGAAACACAAATTACCATGGCTATAAGTGATATCCATAGATACGGTTCATGTGGCCTCTATTGGAGTATATATAGGTGAATGAAATATATCAATGATCAAAAAACTAAACCTATAACTACTAAATATATACCCATGACTTAAATTTTCAAATGGATTATGCCTATGGATGTAGTATTTCGGACGGCGATCCAATTTCCACGGATGGGTGCCCATAGATAAAGGTATACCTGTCAAATATAGATCATATTACCATGATTGGGTTCCCATGGCTATAGGTCAACTAGTCAATGTGGCTTTAATTACATAGACACCTCTCCCATGGAAGTATCTAATAGAAAAATAACTAAGGTGCTACCAATACATCACGGTATGTTATTTATATATTGATATATATATATATATATTATTTTATTATTTTAATAGTTATTTACCTATCATTGATATATATTAAAAGTATTTTCGTCCTCTGGGGAAGGTATATAGACATGTGAATATAAGCATATGTATATAGTGTCCCCATACTATGTTCTATATCCATGGTCTTATATGTATGTTTTTAGAGGTTCACCATGAATTCTACAACCACAACCATTTATTCAAGTGGATATAAGGTCCCCGTATGAATTTCTATATTAATGAGAATATATGGCTTTGGCTATAGGGTCCCTATATAAAAGGCTGTATAGCAATAAAAATATGCATGTTTTTATTGGGTCCCCATATAATGTTTTATAGTCATGGGAATATATGGATGTAGTTATAGGGTTATCATTCAATGGTTATAACCATGAGAAAAAATTCCCATTGATATATGGTCTTGATTAAAAGCACATATTAACATGAATTTTATCCCATGGATATAGTGTCATAGAAATGATGATATAGCCACTTGAAAAAATTTCTTGTGTGTACAAGTTCTTCCCCTAAATGAAAAATAAATCTCAATAGTTCACGTGAATTAAAATAATTTTTGAATCAACCTGAATCCATAGGAATCTATCCCATGGATATAGCCTCGTGTCTATAGTCCCATGGATATAGTTCTATTTTTTTATTATTGTAACAAATATAAGAATAAAAAAATATTATAGTTAATTGGAGGACGAATAAAGAATAAAAAATATTTAAGAGGTTCAGGTGTACCACCTAATAACCAATGGTATTTTATTGAGTATCATATATTGTCTATTGTAAACTATGGTTGCTACTAGTATATCCACTAGGTACCTAGTGGCTTCTAGTATATCCACTAGGCATGTCATTCTTCTATACCTAATACACAAAAGAATCCAAATGTTTTTTAATAAAGGGTATGAATTCTCATTCAAACTCAAAATTTAACTACTTTAATCCCCATTAAATTATGATTAACATTATTTCTCTTGAAAATCCCACCATTGGGTTATCCCCTCTCCCCCCTCTCCATCTCCAATAAATTCATTTTTTGATATTTTCTTAGATTCATCGCCGAGGTGATATAAGGTCAATTTTAAGAAAATATAAGGCTGGGAAGCCATTTTTTTTATTTTCTTACTAAACTAATTTAACAAGAATGAATCTCTACAATAATATTTCATCTTGGTTTCTAAATCCATTACCACCCTTAATTATTATTCCATCAAGTAATAGTATGAGATCAAAATTTGTAACCATGAGGTAAATCCACCTTCTATTTCAGTAAATTCTATTATATTATAGTGAAATGTGATAAATACCTATCTTCCTATATTCAATGTTATTTTAGTCTATATTGTATGAAAATTATCTTTTCAATTGACTTCTATACTATTCTTTAAGATTTTCCTTTGTATATTACCCATCATCGCTTCTATAGTTTTACAGTGAATTGATCTATGGTGGTATGGAGGTAGGTAAAATTCACCCAAAATAATCATTTTCTCTTAATAAATGTTTTATAAAAATATATTTATAAAATTATTTTAGGTGATTTTTTTATGTCCTTCTAACTTTTATGTATTGGTTATATCCCATTTCATGTAAGAAGTTTCATCTAGCTTATTAGTAATATTTTTTTTGAATATATTATGTCATCATGGTATTGTATTTATTGTTAGATATAGATGTGTATATTCTATCTCATTATTTCAAGTAGGTTAAATGGATTAATTATTGTAATAAAATTATTAAGAAGTTATCCAGGTGATGGGAAAATAGGAAATTTATAGTATTACTAATGAATTGGGAGATGGTCATTGGATTCCCATACTCATGTTCAGACTTTTCTTCCCCATGGGATTAGAATAAATTCCCTTTATTATTTTTCAAACTTTCTTCTTTACCATGGAATTTAAAATATTGTTCCTTGGCTCATATATTACCTATATCCAATATTTCATAGTAAGTCTCAAAAAAGGTACAGTCAGATCCACTGTAAATTTTAGAGTATGAAGAAACTGGCATCATGGTAAGAGGATTATTATTTATGAATAGTATAATTTTAATAATCTGGTTGATTATTTTATTTTATTATTTAATTTATTTGTATTTATAATTCATAAACATGGTTCTCTAAGATATCAGTATGGATTGGGCAGTGATCAAATACTATTTATTTTGTAATCAAAACCTATATGTTTTCATCTTTGATTCATGGAAATATTCATGTATATGATCTAGGTATATAGAAGAAACTAGAGAATTGTGGTTCTTCAGACTTGTTGATCAGAGTAAGATGAATCCTTTTTGAGTTTTTAAGGGGGGTTTTGATGGGTGTTATAGGTTACAATTATCTACCTTTTGGTGTATCTAATTCATAAGACATCAAGTTTCACCATTTTATGTTGTTTTAGTTTTACTAGATTTTTTTATATGTTTTTTATGTTTTGATTAACTTTTTTAGAAGGTTTTATGTGTTATTTTAGATTATATGTATCTTAAACATTAATATATATTGATTTAAATTAATATTTTCTCTACTAAGGAATCATATGTAATCTTAATATTCATGTATTATTTGAACATAGGTTCTCTAACTTGGGGGATATGTTTTTTCTGTTTTAACTTTCCAAGTGTATGGATGATCCATATTTGTTTTATTTTGGGATGTATTTTTTAATTGACATAGTTTGATTATAAATAATGGAAATTCTTGGTTTATATGTTCTCTCCCTTGGTGGATATTTTTTGCAAGAATGAAAAAGTCCATTACAATTTTAATTCTGGATATAATTTTTTATTGGCTAAGTATGATTTTAATGAGGGAAAATTTATCCTCACTATATCATTCTTTGTCCCATTGTTTCTAATCCAGCCTATAGTGATTGAGAAACACACTTGAAATATTTGGAAAATTTCAATTGGTTTAATGGGAGATATTGGTTATTTTATTGCAAAATAACATCAGATCCTAACTAGGGAGGTTTGTTTTGGGTTTTCCAAGAAGATAATATTGTTAGTACTTAAGAAATAATCCAAAAAAACTTGCATGTCCATCATAATTGTGGTCGAATTTTAAGACACTAGAGGTATTTTTGGGTTGTATTTATATCTTCTTGTTCATATATCCATTATTTCAAGTCACATTCATCTAGGATATGGATTTATAGGTAAGAACATGTAGGAAAACATGACACACTTAATGCTTTTGTTTGTTTTTGAACAAATAATTATAATTTATTATAGATTTAAATTAATAAAAAAATTAATAATAAATTATTATTTTTACCTTAATTATTTATTAGTGATTATTAGGTTAATATATAATTAAATTTGATTATGAAACCCCTTTTATTATTTTCGTTAACTAAACTATTATTATTTATAGTTGAAGTAATGTTTTATAGTATTTTGAATTATTATTTAAAGTATGATTTTTTTGATAAAAATGAAATGAATGAGAAAGGGGAGGGGTTTTTTCATGACTCAACCCACCAGGGCCATCCTGGTTAGTGGAAGTCCTGGTGTAAAATGACTATCCCACCTCAAATAGGCATGGGGATACTAAAAAGTGCTAAGAAGAAATAAAATTTAATTATAGGACTTATCCTAATGTACCAATATGCACATCCTCAACAATGTCCATGAAAATTTGTAGTGGAATAAAAAATGGCAACAACATCTAGAGTATAGAAATACAAGTAATAACCTACAGGGAATGCCTTAGAGTGTGAAAATATAAACCAAACCATATATGATATAAATACACAAAAAACACAAAAGTCCCAACATAAAAACAACTAGAAAAATGGAAAACTAGGATTGTCTTACTCCAGCTCCCTGCATCTGACCATCGAATATGGTCAATTCACCCAAGTATAAATATGAATCGCCAAATTAATTGTTGATCGGTATTTTATATAAATAAGTCATGAAAAATATAGGAAAATCCTATGTAGGGGAGAGTATATACATGCCCGATACGATCTCTTGAAATCCACAAACGGAGTAAGATAAAGATACAACAATCTTATAAACCCAATACATATAAATGCTTATAATGAAACCCATGCGTGTGAGAAAGGGGATATATATCCCCACATCCTAGGTAAAGAGGATGAGTCTACCTGAAATTCCAAATATCTGTCTCTAATACCCAATATCATGCGAAACCACACAAGAATCAACGTAGAGGACCCACACCTTAACACCATTCTCAATAGATGTGTGGGAACTATCTCTAGTAGAGTACCTATGCACTATTGCATTACGGGGGCACTAATCAATAGATATATGAAATGAAACCGAGTACATCATGGTGGTTCCACATAGTAGATAGAGGACCAAGTCCCTAGTGCATTGGGGGTGTCACATAGTATATTGAGGACCCACACCCTAGTATGCTTTAGGGGTACCACTATACCTGGCAAAATAGTATTGGGTGACCACAATTGGGTGTAATGCTAGTAGAATCATCACACTCATGAAACATCATGTCATATCTTTGATGCCAAAATGAAGGCCTCCATCACATTATACATGAAACACATCGCATGAAGTGTGCCAAAACTCTGAGCCTAGTTGAGGGAGATTCACATGAAGGGTATTCCTGAAGATAGTACAGGGCATGCACCTAGGGTCACACAACATGTATCCCTAGATAGAAAACTGGTCATTTCCTCTCCTATATATGTATTGGATGTCCATATGGGACTACATGGTTGGTACAGGTGGTACAAAAAATGTAATGGAAACTTGAGGCATGCCCGGGTCTATCTGAACCGTACCTGTGATCTTTTTTTTCCCTTGTACACTAGCCATATCTAGGTACCCTAGATATGCTAATGTAATTTGATAAATATTATATACCTGGTCATGTCCATTCACATTTAATCTCGGTGTACACACCGAACCACCAGTAATGGGTCACATGGTATGTAATAGTCATAAATTGGGTGAGATATTTATCTTCACCTAAAATCCTCAATGTTGCAGGAAGGGGACTACACATCGTGGGTTATTCCAGACTACGTGTAATGTAGTCTGGATTTTCAATGGAATTAAACCATGGTACTCATAGGATTTTGAATCCTTTATTTCAAACTAAATCTCACTGTTGTACATCCCAAAATCAAATGGGTCATTTCTGAACAATGGTTTCTATCCTATAGTGGCTGTAAATTAGAAATCTGATCACACGTGTGGAGATTCCATGCCTCTCTTCACCACTCAAAATCCAAAATGAATCGATACATAGAAAATATACCACATCAAACATCTATCCATCCAAAAAACCATTGATCCATACACTTTTCCAATAATATCCAAGAATATGGGGGTTTGATCATGCCAAAACTAACCCTAATAATGTTGAACCACAACCCCATGGGACAATGTTGAAGAACAAGATGATCAGTGGGGTAAAAGCATAAGAACATGGTGGATCAGCCATTGTCCAATACATTATCAATCAAGGATCACATAAATTGAAAAAATGGTGAATTTAATGTCATAATGAAAACAATGGGGTTAAATAACTCAATTTATGATCAAACTCATCAACATTAATGAGTATTCACATATCATTAAATAAGATAATAAAAATCATGGATTTTTAATTAATCCAATACCAGAAAATAAAAAATAACATAATCTAACTCAATGATGTATTGATCGATTGTGAAAAACACATTCAATATCATTGAAGAATAGGATTTCATAGCATTTTTTTCCAGCCTCACAATCCCATGATCATTCGTCGTAAATCCATGCCCCTCATTTCCAATGGATCTGTCCTCCTCTTGATCTCTAAACTATCGAGGTTATGCTACTAGACATGGTAATTCTCCGTAACATGGTATTTATATATATAGGGATAGGTTTCTAAAATAAAAATAAAATGAATAAATTGATTATTTATTTTACTAACAGATCTAAAAATAGTTTCTTTACAGGGAACGTCTGATGTCAGCAAACCTTAGGTCTTTCCTAGGGTAAAAACATCATTTTTGAATCATCCATGGACTAATATTTTTCATATGAGTTCTTAATGAAAAATAAAACCAATTATACAAAAAAAATCAATACACATGATATATTTTATATTTTTAATATATTAATTCTGGTATCATAAGACACCCAAACACCGCGCCGATTATAATGAAAGATCTTGATATATTCATAGAATTATTTAATGTACTAAACCAACAAAAACAGAGTAATTACATTCTCTCATACTTCAAGGATTTTTCACCACAAAAATCACAAGATAAAAAAAATGTGGGTTACTGTGTCAATATCTGACTATCGCACTCCCAAGAACTCTTATATAAGCTCATGTGCTGACAAAATACTAGAAAAAAGAGAATATTTCATCCATATAGGATCCTCACCTTCTAATCCTAAATCATCATAGGATACTCTATGAAGGTGGATCCATACTAAATGTCTATCTCATCCAAATCAATAACACGTTTAGTGTCATGAACATATCCCCTTAACTTTGAGACATGGAAGATGTCATTAACACTGTGAAACTATAGGGAAAATGTCAAGTGGTAAAAACCCTCGTCAATCCTAAATATTATTTGAATGGCCTAATGAACCATGGGGATGGATTTATTTCATGACCAAATATCCTAAATCCTCATCATGGGGATAATCAAGGAAAACATGGTCTCCCTATTCAAACTACAAATGCCTACAAAAATAAACTGCATAAGGTTTTTTTATTCTCTAGGATATCCTCAAACACTCATAGATCACATATAATTTCTCTATTTCCTCTTGTACTATCATAATCCCAACATCAGATTCCTCAAAAATCTCATTATAGTATAAGAGTGACTTTCTAAGTCTTACATATATTGCCTTGAATGGGGTAATGTCTATAGTAGAGTGATATCTATTATTATAAGAAAACTCTATTAATAGAATGGTATCCTACTACATTTGGACTATGTCCAACAGATATAACCTCAACATACCCAATAACTACAATATAGTCCACATGTTATTTCCATACTCATAAGGGTTAAAATTCAGTTCTCATCTACAATTAGATCCAAAAATCCTCATACATATCCCTCTACAACTATGATGTAAACCATGTGTCATGGTTAGATATGATCATCATGCATAACACCTGAAGTTGGATGATCTCCCATGAGTACAACCACCCCATAATCTCAACTGATCTCTGTTATCTGATGGAAAGGAAGTATGTAAACATAGTAGGTCAATCAAAAATCACCCAGATAAACTCGTGGAATATCAATGTTTATTGGAATCCTCATCATATCATCCATAGATATTCAATCCCACTTCCACTATGAGTTGTCAAGAGGTTGTGCTAAAATCACCATAAAATTTTGTTAATCCTTTACCTATCTGACAAGTGAGAAATAAAAGGAGAAAATAAAAAATTATCTTCCACATGACATCCCACAAAAACATTAATTGAAGGTTCTTATACATTTTTTACACACCATGATCTATATCCAATGAGGATGTGTGAAACTCCCTCATGGTCTCCTCATGCAATGTGATCAGAACCACCATTCATCCCTAGAAATGGATGATGTGATGTCCTCCTTAAAAAAATCCCCCAAATTAATCTCATGGGGATATTTGTTCATATAGAACCTCATAGTTATTGTATCCCTTATAATTTTCTCATGCATGATGAAGAGGAGGAGGAGTAACCACCATCGACATAAGAAAAAATTCACCCCTCTCTTACACAAGGGTTAACTGAAAGGAATAAAACTACTTTGATTCATCCTCTACCAAGGGATAAAGGTAATTCCTTCTAAGCATATATTCCACCACATTCAACTTTAATAGAGTATAAACTATCTCTAATTCACAGTCCTTTAGAACATATAACCAACACCTATGTCTTAGTTTAAGATCTATCTAGGAGAAGATATATTGAACACTATAGTGTCATGTGTAAAGAAATAAATGTGTTCAAAGAAAGAAATTCATCAACATCATTAGTGAATAGACTACAACTTCCAATTCAAGTTTGTGATCCACATAATAATTATCATGGGGTCTCTACTTCATCGACCTATATGCTATTAATGACTTCCTCTATATAAAAATGCAGCTAATCATAGCTCCAAAGGTATCAAAAAATACTATATACTCTGGTAGTCTCAACATATGATCACTAGTAAACAATAAACTTAACTCCTAAAAGAATTTATAACACTACTCAGTCCAGGTAGAGCACAACCATTTCTATTCCATGGTTTCCAAAATGGATTTAATCTTATAGAATTATTCCATGAACCTCGTAGAATCACCCAAAAGGACTAGGAAACAAAAGACCACTATGATTATATTGGGTGGATCCCATGAAATCACTGAATCACTCATCATCAGATTCATAGCTAAACCATAATCAGAGATGAATTTCCCAAAAAATAGAACCACATGGATCCAAAGATTACACTTTGAGAGCAAACCATAAATTTTGTTCTCCATGAGTAACCATAGTACCATACTCAAATGTCCATCATGCCCAACCTATAAATTAGATTAAATGAGTATGTAATAAATTTAGATTAATATGAACCCATATAAATATGGTTGGAAGATCTAATTCATAATATATCTGAACATAGTAGGGGAATACTTCACACAGAAAGGAATCACTAAGAACTCATAGATTTTGTAGTAAAATTGGGACACCAACATCAGAATATCATCTTGGAAAACCCTTAACTGGTGGTAGTCATACCTTAGATCATTTTTGGAGAACCAACATGATCCTCTCAAATATTCTAATATGTCACTAATCCTCAAAATAGGGTAATTTTACTTTACTATTACCTAATTTAAGAAATGGTAATAAATACAAAGCTTCAAAATCATATCTAGCTTTTTCAAAAACAATAATAGAGCTACCTAGAAGGTAAAACTGGGTCTGAAAAAAATCTTTCTCTCAACAGTTTTCAAATATATCATCAGTTCATAGATATTGATAATGGAAATAAGATATTAAAAAGAAGATATTTGTGTAGTTCCAGGGTAGAATTCATGTGTAGAATTTTATATTCCACCTTAAAGGTAGTCCCAAAATATCACTATGGAATACAACAATGTATTACTCCACTACTGATATATGCTAGATAATTGAAGTTCCTACTACTCTAAGGTATAATCTTAAAAACTGATGTGTTTTGGGTTATAGCATGCTACCCACAATGTACTCTCTCTCATCCATGAGATCTCTCTTTCCCTCATAGTAGAATAATGTAGAATTTGTCTTAATTATTTTAACTCACCTATGATGACATTCAATATTGTCATTCACCATAGAAAACCATTCAATACCCAAGATAAAATAATAGGGTTTCATCATGATGATCAAGAGGACTAAAAATAAACTCTTTCCACCAAATTCCAATTTTCACTCCCAGTAGACATATGATATCAAATAATTGCACCCAACTAGAACGTATAAACCTACATACTCCTCCAAGGCCTCAATGGGGATATCCATATATCACACAATGGATATATAGATGGATGAATGGATTGTTCCTATTTTTAAATTTACTATATTATGAGTAAAAAATACAAATATTTTTCCATGGGTATGCTAATTACATTAATAACTTTTTATTTAAAGTAAAAAAGAAATATATCATAAACATGTATTGTTTTTCTAAGATAATTTTAATGTGGGGTTATATAAAATATATATATGAGTATAAATATTCATTATAAAGCTAAAAATATTTTATACTTTAAGGTATTTTATTTATAATTTTTAGACATCAAATAAATTTATTTATTTATGACACAATGATGATGTAATGATTACCTTATTATTGAATGTTTTAAATAAATGAGATTATAAATGTTAAAATAAATTTATTTTGAAACTTTTTTTGAGTTCCAAAAAAATTAAGACGAAAATGACTTTATATCATTGAATTAATGATGTTTTTTCAAATGAATAATGTTTTTTATTTTTCAAAATGTCATGATATTAATGGTATTTAAATTGACATAAATGAGTATTTCAAACAAATATTATTTTATTAAAAAATATAATAATTTTAAAAATCAAAGATTTGGCCAAATAAATTAGATATGGTTTAAAATGACATTAATGAACCACTTTTGGTTCGATTGTCATTTTTTGGTAACTATATTAACCATATAGAGACAATACACAAGAAGACATGGTAATAGTTAAATTAGTTAACTAAGGGTAAAAGATAAATGATAAGGATAAATTTGAAACAAAAACTTCTTTAAAACCTATTGTTTGAAAGGATTTCGAATAATAGTCTTCTTGGATTTGAATTTAATTTGTTTTGGGCCTTTCTCAATTAAAATGAAGTTTATAATAACATAATATTTTCAAACATTCTTAAAGATCCCCTCCTCCCCCTTATAAAAATCCATCACCTCTAACTCATTACTCCCACCTCTCAAGCCCCTTGTCTCTTCCAAACTATGCCCAATTAGGCTCCCTACATCCCTCTCTTACTCTTAGAATCCTACCCTTAGGAAGAATTCAATTCAAGTAATCCTTTTGGTTCAAACCAATGGGAGATACTCGATTTAAAGGTAACGTCTTCTCTTAAGTTCTTTTCTTTTATTATACTTTTAAAACCCAATAAAATCTTTTTATTAAATTAATTTATAACAACAAGAGTAACCTAAATATACTATTTTGTTTTTATGATAAGGATTATAACTACACTAACACACCCCCCCATCTATTGGATCCAAACATACTATTTCTATGGACGGTGAACTACTACCTCAGGAAACGATGACTGTTCAATTATCTACTACCACCTGTATGGGTGGAAATTATGATGAAAATATAATTATATATGATATTTACTTTATATATATTCCTCTTTAATTCACTTTTATAACAAACCTTTATGCTTTTCATTTTTATATATACAATAATTTCATTTGAGGAAGTGAGGACTGCCGCCCCCTCAAAGTGATATGACTCATTCATACCAAACATAAGATGTATAAAGTATGGTGTTAATGAATGTATGTAACATATCTAAAATATTATATACTACTAGAATTATAATATACCTTTGAATCATTTTGTTTTCATTGCTTTAAAAATGGAAAAGAAATGAAAGCAGCGTTCATGTGTATGTACGGCTTACCGTCTCCATGAAAGGTGCATTTCATTTTCATATATCCAAATGATATAGACTATTATAAAGACATATATACTGAATATTTATGATTTATATGATATGTAAATCATGAATATCATGTTGTATATAATTAACTATTGACCACATGTACAACTTGTAATTATAAGTACCAAATATCGACAAAATGACCGTTATTAACTTAAATGATTATGTAATATTTATAACGTGGTAATAAGTAATTTAAATGGAATAGTAAAATTAAAAATGGTTATGATGTAAGTATAAATTAACATTAGTATATTTTTCATGATATTTAAATAACAAAAGAGTCAATTCAAACAAGAGGTAAGAGGTTTTCATCTCACTTTTTATTCCCATGAGATTCATGCTATATTTGAAACTATTTCCTTTCATGTGGTGTATGTGCTGCCCATTATTCTATTACATATGTAATATAATTTAATTTATGGGTATTTAAATCATCATTGTATGATCCTTCTTTCATGTGGTGAACGTTTTGTATGTAACAAAATCGATAAGGGAACCTTTCACCATCATGTTTTTTTTCAAAGACTTCATTTATGTTATGTATTTTTAAATTTCCATTTTCTTTTGTTGGGATATGTTATTATTTATCATTATTGATGTAAATTTTATGTCAATGTTATTATAGAACCTTTTATATTTCATCAACTCATTTTCTGAATTTGAAAGTGATGACGTTAGGATATCGAATTTATGTAAGAGAACTTCTAAAACCAATTTCAGTTCTTTGGGTTAAAATTATAATTCCTGATTATTTCATGCTATGAATATGTTTGAATGACCTATGATTATTTTAAACATAATATCCAATTATATTTGGTGTATTATTATTTGTCACACAAAATTATTCCATTGATTTTTCCTTAATCTAAGGATATAATCTTTGCAGGGGACTTTGTCTCAATTTAAATTTCATTGAGACTTTTTGTTTTCATATAATAATTCGCTTTTATAGGGTTTATATGCTGCCCTATTTCATATTATATCATTAATATCCTTATTATTAAGATATTATAATCTTATATTAATTTTATTATTTAATTATTTTTATTTAAGCGTCTCTCATTTGGGTAGGAATTCATTAACTAAAATAACATTTTAAATGTTTTAAAGATTTACTAATCTAAATATTTCTCATTAATGTCCATGTTTAAAAAAAAATTAAATGATTTATTTATATGGAAAAGAATGTTTTGAAATTAAAATTTCATTCAAAGGCTACAAAGTGGTGTGGGAAACTTTTATTTAAAAATCTCTTTATTAAATGTTTTAAATGGTTTTGAAAATGGTTTGATACAGTATTGATTATGTTAATATATTGAGATGATATATTGTGATTACAATGTGGAAATTTTATCTTTCCTTTGTGCTTATTTTATGTGTTATGAATATGTTATGGTTACTGGTCATTTTTTATGTATATGGGTGGTTTCGTGATAAACATATTACAGGTATGCCTGAGATAGCTCTCTGATGCATTGGGTAACGTGACAGAGGTAAACTTTAATGCTTCTCGTATAAGATTTAGTGAATATACTATGATGGGTATTCCAAACGTAACTCCCTATGTATTTGTGAAAGCTATAATGTAAGTCTGACAAGGATTCCACAAGTAAACTTTATGATTTATGATTTCTTTGTGTTATTCATAAATCTTATTATTTCATGAGTTATGTTAAAGAGCTTATGTTTTGTATGGATTGATGAACTAATGATTGATTTCTTTATTTTATAACCCTTACTGATATTGTTAAGGTCATACCATGTTTTGAAATGTTTTTCATAGGACTTAAAGACGAATAGGGTCAAGGATATGATCAAATAAAAATCATGCTATCTAAAACATGGAACTAGACATGACTATTTTATTCAAGAGTTTTTATGATATGAAAAACATTGTTTCTGAGTAGAAATGTCTAAATGTAATATTCATGTTGTTATGTAATAGTTATGACCTAATTCTATAAAACTCTTAACCTGAAAAGACCCTCAATGTGAATTATTAACTTAATTCAAGATTATGTAATTTTTAAGTTCAGGTCATTATAGTTGGTATTAGAGGTCGGATTAGATAATTTTAGAAGTCAGGGAGTTATTTAAGCATATGTGACATAACCATAATGGTTAGCATATTATAAAGAGTCTTAGTTATTTAAGATAAATTGAATGAGTTTAAGATAACATGAATATGTTTATCTTAGTATTTAACATCCTCATAAGATATTATATGATGATTTTACTTATATACACACACCAATATTTTTGGTTTTAGTAAATGGCTGGATCAAGTAGGCACCAAAGTAACAGTGGATGTGAATAAAACTGTGACAGTTTTCTGAATGAGAAACTGAATGAAATGGGAGTTGCAATGAGAACTAATGTGGTTATCCTCAACCAAATATCTGGAGTCATGAATGACCACCTGAACCTTGGTGATTTTTATAAGGAATTATATATGTGATAAACCAATCCCTATGAATGTTTAGGTAATAATAATAATGGTAAGTAAATTCAAAAACCTATGTATTAAGGATTCGGAAAGAAACACCTACAAAAATGCATCAAAGGGACAAAAAGATGTTATAGATGTGGAAATGAAGCTCATAAATCAAGTACCTTCCATGGAAAAAGGAAGCATCCAGTTGACTCTAGGAAAGATAAAGAAGTTCTTTTTTAGGGATCAATTGAATGTTTTAAATGTGGTGTTTTTGGTCATTATACCAACAGATATCTTTAGAAAAAGGATCAAGAATGGGATCACCAGGATCGTACAAATATATGTTTACCAATACTTAATGACATTCCAATTGAGGATGAGGAAATTGACAATAACCAATGAAAGGTATGGATTATTTCTTAACTGATGTTTTTACAATATTGAATATTAGGATATGATTCATGATTTAGTTTTTTGGAAATAAGTATTATAGATTAAGTTGGAAAAAATGGTTCATGGATAATGGAGAACATTGAATGTGTAAGAAGTCAACATATAAGGGATTCAATTTATATGGTAGATTTTAGGATGAGGAAATGCTTAAAAGTATTAAGGATCTTTTGAATATGAGATTACTTAGAAAGAATTTTATAGTATCTATAACCCGTAACTTTATGTGAAAATGTTATAAAAGAAAGAATTATCTCTTCCTGTGGGGAAATAAAGGATAACCCTATAGGTTTATATGTTATTTTGTTTTTGAGGTGATAAATGGTTATTAAATTTTTGTATGAAAAATGTGAGGTATAAGATAACATTTGTGGCTAAAATATGTTATGGTTATTTTTGAGGAATTTTTCCCATTTTTAGGAATGCTATAAAATTATAAATTTTTTTAGAAAAAAGGATGACATGGAGACAATGTGACAACCCATCACGTTAGAAAATGATGCGGGAATTGAAACCACAACCAAATTTTTATTGGGATTTATCGCCTACCACTTGACTATGTGATATCTCCATTTAGTATGACTAAATATTTTCAGTTAAATAATTTTTTAGATCAGGAATAAGTTGATTTTGGGAACTTATTCCTTATCAAGTCCATATCCTTAGTATAGGAAAATAATTTAGTGATTAAGTGATATATGTAATTTTGGAAGACGTTGTCTCTTTTGGGAAAACACTATATGCCTAAGGAAAATAGAATACTATAGGATTTCATTTGTAGAGTAATGGTTGAAATTTTATTTTGTAATAATATATGTTTTTATTATGACCATATACCGATTTGGGTTATTTATGGAAATAATTAACCAATCATAGAGAATATGGGATTAGATTAATTACTTTTAAGAATGTGACTTTAAGAGTAGTAAATTCTATTTGGAGATAAATGGTAAGATTTACTATAGAGGACTATGTGATTAAATCCTTATGATTTTTGGGTTTCAATCATAGTTTGGATTACATTATAGAATTTTAATGATAGTTGTTTATTGAATGGTCTTTATTGAACTATGGGTACTATTTGTTGGATTTTGGAGATTAAGAGTGGTATTTCATTCTATAAAGGGCTATCATTTTTGGGGATTATCTGATCTCATACTAACCATTTTGGTTTTGGTTAATGTATAAAGATAGGGGAAATATATAGTTCATATTTTTTGGATTATGTGATTCTCTAGATGTTGATTCTAGCACTTCATATGTGACAAAGTCATCTTGAATGCTCATCGTTTGGAGAAAAGATGAGATTTTGGTATAAATTCATTAAAGGGTAAAACTCTACTTTAAAAGTATGTATATTTCGTTATATTCATAGTCAATCTCGTAATAAATTCTACAACATTATGAAAGGGACCTTAAAACAAAAAAAACATTGTCCATTTACTTTTCTTACTTGGTAATCAAAGACTGTTTAACCTATCACAATTTTGTGATTTTTTGGTGGTTAACATTCTCCTAATCAGGATTTCAACCACTCTCCCTCAGAACATAATGGTTTGTTTCTCTTCCATATACATTTTTACCTACGCGGAATCCCAGTATGGACTATCTAGGTGACCTTTGTACTTCTATTTCTTTCTTTTAAAATGTTATTTTTATTGACTCCTTTTTCGATGTGGGACTTTAATGAAGTTTCCAAGCCCAATTTTAAAATTGTGAGGATGCAACTCCCAAAAGAGGGGAATAATTTAACATCCCAGGTAAATAAAGAATATAACATTTTCATATTTATTAATATTTATGAAATGAATATTAATTTTAGTTTAAAGGGGATTCTAGGTTTGATGGTGCACCCGATACGCAACAGTAGGTTTCTTTGAAATCTTACGTTGCACACAACGTTGAGTTATACTAAAAAACAATATAGTATTATATTATTATTTTAAATAGTAGTTAACTCATATCTGTTGTATTGGAGAGAAAGAACAGAACTAACCATATTGTGATTAAACATGTTTCTTAAATGTTATTACACTTCTCCAATAATATTTAGAGGATTAAATTGTGAATAATCCAATTTTAAGTACAAATACTCCAATATTTATTAAAAATTCGATTTACTACCTTTTGATGGAAACCCATTTTCAAATCTGGTTTTTCTTTCACTTTTATATGTTCCATTTAACAAATAAACTTCTTCTTTAGAAGTTGGACATCAAAATATACTTTGGGTAATTTTTTGGTATTTTTCTGATAAAATACATTTTTTAATGAATAGTGAAATTTATAGCATTTTAATTCAAAACTGCCTTTTCATCTAATTTATTTATATAGATAGATTTTTATTTTAATTGGTTTTAAAGTATAATTGGATTATATTTTTACCATTTACTCCAATTGTGGTCATTGGAAGAAATTTCTCTCTTAAATTGGACGTAATCACATGTTAATTTTTTGGAAGTTGTTATTTCTTAAAAACAATCTTTTTGGTTTTAACAATGATAATTAATTTAAAATTTATTAATGAAACATATATGTTTTTAATTTTTTAAAATAGACCAAATTTTTGAATTCTAAATGTCAAATTTATCTTATGGGGAATTTTTTTGTCTCTTTCTGAAAAAGTTCAATTTTTGATGAATAATGGAAAATACTACAATGTAGTTAAAAAACTGACTTTTTCATTTAAATAAAATTTTACCACTTATGTGAATTGAAATTCAAAAATACGAAATTCATTTTTGTCATCATTATGTAAGACGTGGTTAAATAAGATGAAAATGATTATTGGTGAATAATAAATTTTGATTTTTGTTTACCGCGGTTAAAGATAAATAGGGTAATTCAAGGTAAAAATAATATTATAATAATATAAAATTACCATAAAAAATGTCCTAAACTTATTGGATGAGTCATGTCCGACCAATAGAATCTTTGGGTGAAACATTGGGCATTTGAAAGCCACTTTTGTAAGATAATTACATTAAAAATTATTTTTGAAGTAAAAATATAAATATGAAAAACATTTAATATTTTTATAAAAAAATTTACTGTGGGTTATATAATTGATATATTTGACTATAAATATTCATAAAAAATATAAAAATATTTCCTACATGATGGTATTTTATTTATAATTTTTAGAAATCAGATAAATAAATTTATTTATGACAGAATGACGATGTAATGATTACCTCATTAATGAATATTTTAAATAAAAAAATTATAAATGATAAAATAAATTTCTTTTGAAACTTATTATGGAATAAAAAAATTTTAAATATGAGTATGACTTTTTATGTTTTAATTAAGGAATGTTTTTTCGAAATAATCATGTTGTTTTGGATTATTTAAAATTTCATTATATGAATTGTATTTAAATTGACATAAATGAGGTTTTAAAACAAATATTATTTTATTAAATGAAATAATAATACTAAAAATCTAAGATTTGGAAAAATAACTTAGATAATGTTGAAAATGTCATTAATGAACCACTTGAGGTTCTACTGGCATTTTATAGTAATTATATTAACCATATATAGTGAATACACAAGAAGACACGGTAAGAGTCAAATTAGTTAACTAAGGGTTAAAGATAAATTATAAGGTTAAATTTGAAACCAAAACATCTCTAAAACCTATTGATTAAGATTATTTAGAATAATATTCATCTTAGCTATGTATTTAATTAATTTGAGACCTTTTGAAACCAAAATTTATTTTATAATAAAATAATATTTTCAAACATTCCTAAAGAGCCCATCCTCCCCCTTATAAAAAGACATCACCTATAACCGATTACTCACACCTCTCAAGACCCTTGGATATTAAATCCACTACCCAATTAAGTTCCCTACATCTCTATCTTCCTCCTATAATCCTTACCCTAATTACAAAGAAATTCAAGTAAACCTTTTGGTTCAAACCAAAGGGAGATACCCGATTTAATGGTAACGTCTTCTCTTCAGTTCTTTCCTAGTATTTTACTTCTCGATCCTACTAAACTCTATTTATTATTTTATTTTATAAAAAAAACCAATATCACAAAAATACTAGGTTGTTATGATAAGGATTCAAAATACACTTACACACACCTCCATAAAATGGATACAAACATAATGTTACAGTGGACGTCAAACTACTGCCTCACGAAATGATGATTGTTCAATTATCTCTTACCACCCCTCATGGTGGCCATTATGATGAAAATGTAATTATATATGATATTTATGAGATTTATTTTATCTCTATTCTTATTTTATTATATTTTAGAACAACCCTTTTTACCTTTCTTGTGGTATATATACGATAATTTAATTTGAGAAAGTGAACACAACAGCCACCTCAAAGTGATATGACTTGATCATACCATATATGGAACATATAAAAATGGTGTAAATTAACTTATGTAACATATATAAGATATTATATTATACTTTAATTATAATATACCTTTGTGTCATTTGGTTTTCATTCCACTAAAAATGAAAAAATGAAATGAAAGTTGCGTTCATGCGTACGTAAGGCTTACCATCTCCATGAATAGTGCATTTCTTTTTCATATATCCAAATGATATGGAATATTATAAATACATATATAATTTATATATATTATTTATATGATAAGTAAATCATGATTATCCTTATGTATATAATGGACCTTTGACCACATGGACAACTTGTAATTATAAGTACCAAATATCAACAAAACGACCATTATTAACTTAAATGATTATGTAATGTTTATAACGTGGTAATAAGTGATGTAAAAGGAATAATAAGCTTTAAAAAGGTTATGAAACAAGTATAAATTAACTTTATTTTATTATTCAGTAGATTTAAAGAATTAACGAGTCAATTCCGACATGAGGTAAGGGGTTTTCATCTCACTTTTTATTCCCATGTGATTAATGCTATATTTGAAACTATTTCCATTTGTGTGGTTTATGTACTTCCCATGATTTAATTACTTGTGTAATATAATTTAGTTTATGGTTATTTACATCTTCATTGTATGATATTTCTTTCATGTGGTGATTTTTTCGTAAGTTACCAAATCGATAAGGGAACCTTTCACCGTCCTCTTTTTGTCAAAGACATATTTTATGTTATTTATTTTTAAATCTTCATTTTATTATGTTGGGATATGTTCTTGTATATCCCTATTGTTGTACATTTTATGTCCATGTGATGAGAGAACCTTTTATCTCTCATCCACTCAGTTTTTTTAATTTTAAAGCAACGTCCTTAGGCTGTCAAATTTTTATAAGAGAACTTCTTAACCCAATTTCAATTATTTGGGTTAAACTTCTACTTCTTGATTATATAATTCATTGAATATATGTGAATGACCTATGATTTCGTTACAATTAATATCCACTTATATAGGGTGTATTATTATTTTTAACAAATAATTAAGTCATTGGTTTGTCCTTAATCTAAGGGTATGATCTTTGCAAGGGACTTTGTCTCAATTTACATTCCATTGAGACTTTTTGTTGTTATAAACCAATTCACTTTTATAGGGTTTATATAGTTCCCGTTTACATATTATCTCATGAATATACTTACTCTCATGATATTATAATATTTAATTAATGTTATTCCTCAATTATTTGAATTCAAGCGTCATTCATTTGGTTAGGAACTATTTAACAAAACTATTATTTTAAATGTTTTAAATGTTTATTCTTAAAAATCATTCTCATTAAATTACATGTTTTAAAAATGATTTTAAGGATTTATTTATATTGACATGAATGTTTTGAAATTAATTTTTTTTCAAAATATTAAAAGTGGTATGGGACGCTTTGATTTAAAAATCCCTTTATTAAATGTTTTAAATGGTTTAGAAAATTGTTTGAGAAAGCATTGATTATGGAAATTTATTGAAATGATATATTATTATTGAAATATGGAAATGTTATCTTACTTTTATGTTTATTTTATGTGTTATGAATAAGCTATGTATATTGGTAATTGTTTATGTATATGGGTGGTTCTGTAACAAACATAGGGGGTGTGCCTGAGATAGAAATCTAATGCATTGGGTAACATGATGGAGGTAAATGTTATTGTTTCTCCTAAGAAATTTAAGGAATATACTATGATGGGTATTGCAAATGTAACTCTCTATGCAGCTGTGAAAGCTACAACGTAATTATTACATGGATTTCACAAGTTACCTATATGATTTATGATTTCTTTATGTTATTCATAAATCTTATTATTTCATGAGGTATGTTAAAGAGCTTATATTTTGTATGTGTTGATGGAAAAATGTTTTTTTATTTATTTTATAACCCTTACTGATATTTTTTTGCTCATCAAATGTTTTGAAATATTTTTCACTGGACATAAATATTAATAGGGTCAAAGATGGTATCAAAAAATCATACTATCTCAAACATAGAACTAGACATGACTCTTTTTTTACAAAGTTTTTATTTTATTAAAATAAAGTGATTCTATGTAGAAATGTCTACATGTAATATTCAGGTTATTATGTAATTGTTATGTCCTGATTCTCTAAAAATATAAACCTAAAAAGATCCACAATGTGAATTATTAACTTAATTCAAGATTATGTAGTGTTTATGGTTGGGTCCTTATCACTTCCCCATTGTACCAAATGATGGTGTATTCATATTACACCTCCTTTAGTAGTAAAATCTAAAGGGAACATTTTATCTAGATTTTTCATTCATTATCCCTCCTCCTAAAGAGATTATCTTGGTCTTTCGTAACTCCCACATTATCATTAATGTCATTGCACCTGATATCCATGTACCTTTAAAGATACTAGAATCATTAATTTATATATATATATATATAAGTGATTCTACCCCTTAAAAGTATAATTATATATGGTAACCCATCTCAGTTTTACTCCCCCTAGAAAAGAGATCTCATAAAATAACACAACTTTTTTGCAAACATATATGTTTTCTCCCCCTTATAACTTTACTCTACATCCAATGTAATGTAAATTTAATTTTACTAACTAAATCCTTAAAAACATATTTATTTATACTTTATAATCTCAATAAAATCTCCCCCTTTTAGTTTTATTTCTTATTCAATATAATATTTTTAATGTGTGAATTTAGTACATTGAATATGAGCAAACAATTGGTCCTTTAAGCCCACTAATTTGTTACTCAATGTTGTAAATAATAGTCTATGTTAATAATATGAAATCCAACTCTGTCATGAACTTAATTTCCAAAAGTTTTTCATGTCACTCACTTACGTACATAGATGTTACCAACTTGTAAATTTTCCTCCTCTATCGCATCCTATTATCTAAATCACACTAACACCAATCCATTATTTAGATTGAAAAAAAACTAAAATTGTAATGACCTAGAACCTTCTAACCTATATCATTAAGAGATTTTTGTGTTAGGGGAAATGAAATTGGTTTGAGGAATGTAGAGTGGGAACTAGAGTCAAATCTATAACTACAGGTGGTTATTCACACTATAAATCCCCAATTCACAACTCGAACTATTTTATGTGCTACATTTATGACATGTTTTGGGATTTTTTCATGGAATAATTCATGAAATGAAAGGATGTTCACCACAAGAATGGTCATGGTGGAGTTTTTTATGTTTCTATATTTGAAGGTTTCGTATTTTCAAAGGATATAATCATGAAATGAAATAGATTTGGGTTTTTTGGATCGAGGGAATTGGTTTTTAGTGGATATAAATAGTGTAAAGCTCACATTCAAAACTGTATATTATAACTAGGAATATGGTGTTTTCTAGGTAGTCTATAAATCCAATATACCCTCTAATCCCCCTCACTCTACATTCCTTTATCTCATATTTTATGCAATTCATAGGTGATTTTGGGATCCCGTATAGCCATTGATCTTTAGTGCTCACCCTCAGCTTCGAGAGATTGAATATTTGTGATTCTAGGTGATTTATTTAACTCGTTATATCTGAGTTACCCTTTGTTTAATTGGTTATATCATAGTGACTATATTATTTTGTTAATATTTGTTAGTATATTATTTTTATAATAAATTGGTGTGCTTAATATTGATTGGGGGATCCTTTGTGTGGTTGGGGCCTCATTTTTATCCTATATTTCTTTGGTTTTACGTAGTGAATCCAAAAGATTCTCTTGATGTAGGGGATTCAAGTTATATCTCATCTACTTTTATCTATGATGTTATCAAGGTTTTTTTCTATTGGGTGAGTTTTATTAATTGAAATAAAAAATATAATAACCATAATATTGTAATTTAATGGGGATAGTGTGATGCACTTATGGTTATCAAATTTCCAGAAGTAGTTAATGTCGTTCCATATCATATGCCTGTTATGGTATTCCCATTCAAAGTGATGCTTTGATTTTAGAATACCACATTAAATGGTTAAGTTATAAAAATAATTAAATAAAAAGTCAAAACTAGTATTTCTATTTAATACATGACTTGTTTAGGTGTCTTGATGGACATGGAATTATGTGACATGGTGGCCATAATGGTATTTTACATAGTATCCTAGGCTGCCTATGGCTTTGTGGTCTTAGTTGTGACATGGATTTTTGATGTTCTATATTCTTAATAATTATTCAAAATTAACTCAATAATCATGAAATATATAAATTCAGTCATTTATAAAGTATTCATTGGTGGAAATTTAAACTAATAACTAAATTATTGAATCATAGAGGGTTATTTATCAAATAAAATAATTTGAAATATAAATTTAGTCATGGATATTTTTCTAATAGTTATGGTTGATTATATTATGATTGATTGATTTTTTGGAGGTGTTATATGAGTTTTTACCTAACAATGGTTGTGGTGGTTTTACTTGTGTGAACCCATAGGTGTGGGATTTTGTGAGACTACTACACACTTATATTATTTTATAACTTTTATACACACCCAACCTAAGATAAATAACCTAAAAAACATCCAATGAAATTGTGGGTGTGTTCCCTAACTTCTAGGATTATAGGGATATATATGGATGACTACCCCCTCTCCCTCATTGCCCCTTAAACAATATATTTTGATGATAATAGTGGTGGATGTTGAAATAATTGGTGGGGGTTATGAAATGTAAGAAGAGTAAGTAATGTTGATTTTCTACACATTTATGATACCCTACTACCATGGATTCCCAATACTCGATATGCATTCGGTTTTAGGTGGCTTGATATGTAGTTGTTTTTTTATACATGATATATGATTGGTGTTGTCAATGGGGGATATAGAGGTGATGGGTTTACAGGATGCCTTCTCATTAAGTGAGAGAATAAAATTAGTGGAGAAGTGATTCTAGGGGTCCTTTATATAAAATTTTTTGATATTAATTTCTACTCATAGATGTGTTATTTCATGAGTGAACCTTGGTGAGTTTTTTGATTAGTTGAAATGTGTAGGAGTTGGTAAATTATGTTGTCTGTTTACTGGGGCATTAATATGATCTATTCACATTTTCATGGGAGATCATTGGTATGATCCTATTGAGTATACATGTTATTATCACCATACGTATATATAAACTATTTTTTATTTTTCTATGAGGGATTTAGTGATCAAGCTAGTTATTAAAATCTTGGATCTACAGTTATTGTGGTCCCTGCCATGGGATTTACTTTTGGAATTGTTTTATATTTTTATTTTTTGATATGTATTTATTATTTATGCATGTGAGATATTTATTGTATGGGATATTGGTTTATTATTTTTATATTATGGTGGATTGGTTGGTGATTTTATGTTCTAATGTAGGGATATTGATTGTTAGGCCTCCCCTTTAATGGATTTACAATCTTGAAACTAGTAGCCAAACTGAGTCCAATTAGAGATGAGACAGAGGGGTCACTCCTTACTTTCACTACTAGATCGGGAGGGGTACATGTTGAGGGGTGATTGAGGGGTATCAAATGTATTAGTTAAACAATGGGGCGGAGTGTTTAGGTAGGTACTAGTGATAACTACTTGTTTTGGAAAGGAAATTTTTTTTGGATGAACATAGAATGAGATTAATTTAAGGAAAACTGACTATGAAAAAAGATTTTTGGTCCCCTTATAATCTGATCCAAGGATCTTAATCCATATGAATGACCAAGTTAAGTGATGTTTCTTACAAGGTAGATATTTAATATAGGTACATACATCATAATTTAGTGAGTTTTTATAAATAGTTTATTTTAGGGAAAGAATAAATTAACTAAATAAAATAACAAAATAATTATATTTCTACCATATTTGGAATGTTTACCTTCTCTTTAAAAATAAATAAATAAGTAGTTTCATGGTAGTGGCTCAATTTTTTGGGGTTTAGTTGGATAACCCCATTGACCATCTATGGATCTATAACATTACAGAGAATGTGTAGTTGAATAAGACATTTTCCACCTTTCAATGTCAACTCCAGGAAATGTATGTGGGAAGCATCTCGAATATTGATATAGAGTGATGACTGGAGGATATACAGATCAATTTATTCGACACTCAAGACTTTACAAAGTACTGGTTTCCCTAAGTAATTAAATATAATAGAGGATTATAATTATAGCATTGGATTTTGTATCTCTAGGAGTGGAAGAATATCGACATCATCTAGATATAATTCTAGTAAGAGAGCAGGGATGAGTTTTTTTATGATGTAAACATTGATGAAAAGAAATATTTTCCTCTCTGTTCATCATATTTCCATGAGAATTCAAAAGCTGGGTATTATGTGTAAGGAAATTCTATAATTTTCCCATGAAGTATTTTTAGATAAGGAGTCCTAATAAGGATTCGTAGATGAGGTGTTTCACCCTTCCCATTATTCTGTACTCTCCACATTTATTTTACCTTTGTATTAGGAGGTATCAATTAATACATACTATTTTAGAGGGTGTATGAGTAAGCCACAACACCCCTATTTCAAAGTCAGTAAGAATTTTCAAGGATCAGGAAGTCTGATGGAGGTTTTTGTACATTGGGATAGTCATGGTTCTTTTCAACAGTGAAATGGACCCTGTAGTCTGAATCATGTCTCTTGAGGTCTTGATGCTCTCCTACATCTAACAGAAGATCTTCTGTTATTTTGTTTCGATGTGTAGGTCGTGGTCTTTATAAGTTGTTGTTCCCTTCATCCATAAATATTTTTTATGGATTTAGTAGATAGGTCCCCTTCCAACATCTGTTATAGTAACCCCCGAGGTAGTCTCAACATGATGGCCTTACTAATTATGTTTAGTATCCTTTTTAGTAGGATTTTTCTCATTCAGAGTGTGGTGGATTTAGAAGAATGAATCCCTGGGATGGCCCTATCAGTTAAGGACCCATACTAGATCAAGGATTTAAAGGAAATATCTACTGAGGTGGAGGAGGAATTCGATAGAGTCATTGGTTCCATGTGAATATATTGTTTTACATATATTAATTTATTACTAATACATGTTAATTTTTGTGATTCTATAGGTTCACACTCAATTTTGGAACCCATTTTTTATTGTCTATTGAGGTTAGATGTAGAGATGCATCCCCCCTAGTGTTCTATATTCTACATAATGGCTAGACTGGTTTTTTATTTGTTATGGGGGTTTATATCGATGATGGGGTAACATTAGTCCTTGGATTATTTCTTCATGTTATAGAAATAATCATACAACATTATTCAAAATATGCATTATTTAAATTCGATTCACATTGTGGTTGACTATTTCCATAGGAAGGTTGAGTTTTCTAATTTGGAAGGTAAATGTGTGGAGATATCTAGTGAGATAGGATTATGGATGGGGTGTAGTGAGTGTCGTGACTTCTTTCCTTGATTTATGATTCATCGATACATCTTGTGTGGGATTATATTGGGAACAACCATAGTGTTATTGTATATTTGATATATTTTTTCTATGAGGAGGATGCGACACTACCCAGATGATGAGATTTTAATTTTTTTTATAGATACATATGGGTGATGAATAAATTTTGAGGGATCCTAATAATATGGAACCCTCAGTGTTTTGAATGCTAAGAATATAGATTGATGATATGATGTATAATGGATTTTTTAGGATTACTATGTCATTATGGGAAGATGTTGTTTTTATGTCCATGAATGCGCATGGTTGTCAATTTTTTGCATAAACTACTGACACATGAATCAGATGATGATAAAGAATCATTGCATTTGTCCAAGATTTCATGATCCCCTTGACTAGTTCAAAGGGGTTAGTTAGTTTCCAAATATTGATCTATGATTAAGATATCATCGGTTGAGGGTGAATGGTGTAGATATCTCGAATAATTTCTTCTAGTGCTGGTATAGATAGGATTGTTTATTATTCATATCATTTAGTGTTAGGAGTGTGCCAACTATATTGACAGGACATAAGAAACCTATATTATATGTGTTTATAGACTTTCTCATGGAAGTGTTCATTATTGAAATCTTTATATAAATGAGACCAGAGTATGTTCATACCATATACCTGAGGATCATTTTATAGTCTCTTTGTTGCTAGTAGTTATATGGGAAATTTTCCAATTGTAAGTTCTAGATGTACGAGGTGTTTCCTTGGACGAATGGTTTCCTAGTAGGGTGTAGGGGTGGATTCGAAAAAGGATGACTTGATTTTTTCTTGGGAAGAACCCAATAATATGGAAAAGGTCCATTTATTTCTGCGTTTTAGGGGTATTATTAGTGGATTTTTTCAATTTCTCTCAGATTTTAGAACATTTAACTGCCCTATCTAAGAAAGACCATGATTTCATTTAGACTGATCATTGTTGGAAACAATTGAATACTTGAGGGAGTAGTTTTTTCAAAACCTAGTACATTAGTATCCAAGGAGGATGTTGTGTTTGAGGTGTTTTGTGATGATTTTAAATTCGGTTTTGGGTGTATCTTGATGTATCTACAAGTAGATATCATCTTTGGGCCTAGGAAGTTATTCCCCCATGATAATAACTATGCCACCCATTATCTCAAGATGGATGAAGTGATTTTTTCCAAAATATATGGTGACATTACCTCATCAAGGAACATTTTATAATCTCCATGGATCACAAAATCCTTAGGTATATCTGTTATCAATGTTTCTAGGATCTATGTTTGCAAAGGTGTGTTTATTTTTTTAGGAAATATGATTTTGATATATAGTTTACACAAGGAAATGGAAACGTCATAGTATATTCATTGAGAATTAATTCATGGAGAGTCTCTTGAAAATCAAGGATGCCTTGAGGGTGATGGAGTAGTTAGGAGCCTTGAAACCTGGAGTATATGGGTTTTACGGTAGAGGATACATATTCCAAATTCCCATATGAAATTATTTATTACAGCTACACTACTAGAAAAACATGTATTTGCGACGGGTCATTTGCGACGGGATCCCGTCGCAAATGGCCTTTTGTGACGGGGGCCCGTCGCAAATCGCCCGTCGTGGAAAACGCCGTCGCAACAACAATTATTTTCGACGGACCCATCGCTAAAAATATTATTTGCAACGGGGATCCTTCTCGTCGCAAATATTACTCTGTATATTTGTAAAAACTTTTAAAATAGTAATTGCGACGGTCATAGTATCCCGTCGCAAATACTATAAAAAAAATAAAAAAATAAATTATTAATAAATTATTTTAATTAATATAATAATAATCCAATTATAATTCAAAAATAAAAAATAATAAAATATTACTAAATGATTTTAATTAATATAATAATAGAATTATAATTCACAAAAAAAACAATAAATTATTAATAAATTATTTTAATTAATATAATAATAATAGAATTATAATTCAAAAATATAAAATAATAGAATATTAATAAATGATTTAATTAATATAATAATATTATAATTATAATTCATAAATAAAAAAATATTAATAAGTTATTTTAATTAATATAAAAATAGTATAATTATTTTACATTCAAATATTAAAATAATTCAAATATTACAAAAAAATATAATTAAATTTTAATATTATAAAATTTTAATATATATATATAATTTAATATTATAAAATATAAATAATAATATTATTCATATTAATATTTCTATTTCAAAATATAATATTATTAATATTTTATAATGAGACAGAAACTACGAATAGAAAAAAAATTCATATTTTGATTTAACAAACTTTATAACATAAAAACAAACTCTAATCTGAAGGAGGGGGGGAGGGGGGGAGGGGGGGATCTGCAGATGCTGGTGGAGGAAACTCCATCCCAAAGAATGAGTGAGTCGGTGCATGTACTCCATCTGCTCCTACTGCTGCTGCTGTCACCGACTCATCTGCTCCTCGTACAACTGCTGCTGGCATCGATGCTCCTCCTCATGCTGCTGCTGCTGCTGATGCATCTGCTCCTGCTCCTGTCGGAGACTCTCTATCAGTGCAGTCTGAGATCGCAACTGATCCTCATATTGTGTAGCAGAAGAAGATGCACGAGCTCCTCTCGAGCTGGACGCCGACATTGCAGCACTGCCATAATAATCTTCGGGAGTCATTCGAGAGCTAATACCAACTACCCGACCCTTCTCGAAAGCATACTGGGTGGCCTGCATCCATGCCACCTCATCAAACTGACGGCCAGTGGTCTGATCTGATGACTCGGCCTGAATCTCAGGCTGGGTCTGTGATGCTGCGGCCTCATATGACTCCTGTAGTTGCAATTTAAAATTAAAATTTTGAATATATTATATGTAGTTAATTTTTAAACTTGAAAACAAATAATACTGACCACGATGTGATGCTGACGATCACCTCTAAGCTCCCCAGTAACAGGATCACTATACATCCTCTGATATACGTCGTACTCCGTAATATCGGGGTGCTCGACAACCTATAAGAATAAAAAATAAACTGTTAGTATTTATAGTTATATAAAATATTTATAAATAATGTACGTACCAGATGCTGTCTATGTGTACTGAAAGAACGACTCCCAGCTCGATGAGTCACCTCCTGTCTCCCCCGATTCTGCCTCCCCACCGATGATCTCCTCTGAAAGGCACCACTCAACCAGTGCGCACATAATCCATCCTATACATGGGATGAAATGTACTCTGGTCGGTGTGCTCTACATGACTCATCAAAATCTGACACTCCTGCTTTCTTCGTGGCAACTTTTCTTAAATTGTGCAAAAACTGACGAAAGCGATCACGCATGGCCACCTCCCATGCCTTGTGGATGGCGTCACGCATGGTATCCTCGATCAGATACCATAAACCCTACAAATAAATCAATATATCAAGTTGGAAATGAAATAATTTTCAAAATAAAAATTATTTATTTACGTACATACCAACCAATGGCCAAACATGGCCTGATGCACATCAATGGGAATCTGCTCCCATGTGGTCCATGGCTGAGAGAAATAGTTGCGCAAAATACCGCTGCCCTGTCCGATTGCTATATGCGGAAAACTGTAAAAATAATAAACATTTATTATGTGAATAGATTAATTAAATCTTAGTCAAATCCACATATTATCACACAGGTTATCACACCTCCGTGTGCGTGGATCAAACCCAAGACGTGGATGTCGCTCGGGGACGGGGTTAGGAATCATCAATCATGAAAGACCATGCCCCCTCCGCGTACTCCCTGGAGCACCTGCAGGCTGAGGGTCATCTGCCAGCAACTCATCCGCATCGAAAGGCAGGTCAGCATCCGCCAACTCACGAAATGTGGCGTCGTCCATCTGAAATAGAAAATGTAATGTTGTTAGAAAATAATTGATAATTACTATTATATATACATATATATATTATGATTGTATATAACTACCATGGAATTCTATCAGTGTTCATCTTCATCATCATCTTCATATATGTCAATGTCATCTTCATATTCCTCCTCCACATCATCGATATCCATTTGAGTTCCAGTTTCTTCATCTCTTACCATTTCAAATTCATATGTGACATCATTAACATCATCGTCATCACCGACTCTTAAATGTGGGGTGTCATCATCGATACTCATGTATCTTTGTAAAAAAGATTGATTTTGAGTACTCTCTTGAAAAACTTCAATTCTTTGAACATCCGTGAAAGCACATTCACTTTGACTAAACTGATTATCTCGAATTTTGATTTTTATTACACTCCACCAATCAGTCAAGTCTCTTGATGTAGCACAATACTTTGCGTAATAAACTTGATGTGCATGTTGAGCTAATAATAATGGTTCATTTACTGCAAGAACACTTTTACATTTAATATCGATGATTCCATGAGTCGGATGAACACACACGCCTCTCTCTATATCCAACCACCGACATTTGAACATGGTTATGTAATGTTGTCCAAGATAATAGAGTTCAATGATTTCATCAAGTATGCCATAAAAGTCAACTTCATTTTCTCGATGATGAGATCCTCTCAAGATAACTCCACTGTTCATTGTTTTTTTCGATTCCCCATATGCATGTGTGTGAAATCGAAATCTATTCACCACATATGCATTATAAGTTTTAACAAGTTTGGAAGGTGGGTTACTCAATATACACAGCCGTTTGTCAATTTTATCAGCATGTCGAGACACCTGAAAATTTGTGAAATAATTATCAATATAGTAAAATATACATTGAATGAGTTGCTAAAAGATAAAGAATTTATGTTACCAGTTTTTGAAACCACTGAGAGAAATTTTTCAGTCGGCGTTCTTCAAGAGCAGCTGCTGTAATTTGTGGAATTTGTTTCTTGATATGATTATCATACAACCTATAAAAACCAAAGTTATTTACTGTAACATAAATTATAGAATAAGTGATATAAACACTTACAGTACAATTGATGTCATCTCTTCACAGTTGAGCAGAACATACGTATGAGCTCTGTGATGTTCATCATCCGAAAGCCAGCGTTCATAAACTCCACCAAAACCAAGCTCTGGATGGTTGAAAACAGATAATTGATTGTCGATTTCATCAATATTCCTCTCGTTCCATATCATTCGGTTGTGTTTTTAAGGATACTCAGATTCAAAATAATGGGAGCATAAAAAAGATATTTCCTCTTGAAAATAAGCTTCTGCAATAGATCCTTCAACAGATGCTTTGTTGCGTACTTTTCTTTTAAATTTTTTCATGCATATTTCAAATGGGTACATCCATCCAAACTGTACTAGACCTCCACATTTGGATTCATATGGAAAATTTAACATCAAATGTTCCATTGAGTCAAAGAAAGATGGTGGAAATATTTTTTCCAGTTTACATATAATTACAACAACATCTTCTTCAAGTTTTCATAGAGCATCATAATCTGTTGTAGCCGCACAAATTTCCCAAAAAAAATGAGACATGCCTATTATGGAATCCCAAATCACAGAATTCAATAGACCTCTTAATCCAATGGGTAGAAGTATTTCCATTATAACATGACAATCATGACTTTTTAATCCAGTAATATGACCATTCTTTACACATCTACCCAGATTGAAAGCACAACCATCTAGAAGTCTCAAATCTGCAATCCACTGAAAAAATAATAAACGATTTTCTTTAGACAATGTATAAGCTTCTTTTGGTTTCAGTAACCTTTCTGTTCTGACATTCTCAAACAGTTCCAGTTCTGGACGCCTGCAAATTTGGGCAAGATCTAAACGTGCATTTACATTGTCTTTGCTCTTTCCTGGCGTATCCAAAACTGTATGAAACAAATTATCAAAACAATTCTTCTCAATATGCATGGAATCTAACATGTGTCAGACCAACAAATCAGACCAATATGAAAAATCCCAAAATATGCTACGTTTAATCCAATTGTGTTCTTTTCCAAAACCTGAAATTTTCTGTTTGTTTATTGTGTGACCAAAAGTGATGGGAGGTAATGAAAATACAACTGATTTTAACTCCGAACCTGATAGCATTTTTGGAGGTCCATCCCTTTCAAATGTTCCTTTTCTAAAATAAGATTTGTTTCTACGAAAAGGATGATCAGCTGGAAGAAATCTGCGATGACATTAAAAATAACAAGGTTTCGTTCCATGAATGAGCATAAATGCTTTGTTCTCTCCCATACAGTAAGGACAAGATTTCTGACCATGTGTACTCCAGCCAGATAACATCCCATAATCCGGGAAGTCACTAATTGTCCACATCAATGCTGCTCTCAGTATGAAATTCTGTTTCATTGCAACATCATATGTACTGACACCAGTAATCCACAATAAACTTAATTCATCAATCAATGGTTTCAAATAAACATCAATATTTTTCTTCGGATGTCCTGGAATTAGTAAAGTCAATAAGATATATGGCTCCTTCATCAACATCCATGGAGGTAAATTGTACGGAGTTAAAAAAACAGGCCAACATGAATATTGACTACCATAAGATCCGAATGGATAGAAACCATCAGTGGAAAGGCCCAGTCAAACATTTCCAGCTTCTAA
The DNA here is from genome assembly GCA_963277665.1 of Viscum album. Classification (NCBI taxonomy): domain Eukaryota; kingdom Viridiplantae; phylum Streptophyta; class Magnoliopsida; order Santalales; family Viscaceae; genus Viscum; species Viscum album. The sequence goes on from OY728140.1 coordinate 1,108,711,413, forward strand.
AGCAAAGGATGGATGCACTCTATCAAAATTTTTCCATGAATCACCACCGGCTGGATGATTCAAGCTTTTATCGGTTGAAATATTCTCCTTATGCCATGACATCATTGTCACTATATTCTTAGAAATGAATAAACGCTGAAGTCTGGATGTAAGTGGAAAATATCTCAACTGTTTTATAGGAATCAAACCAGACTTCCCAAGTTGTCCTTCTTTATATCTCAGTTGCCCACATGTGGGACAACTATCCAACGACTCATTTTCCCCAGAATATAAAATGCAGTCATTTGAACATGCATGAATCTTTTGACAAGTCCCAAATTTCGAACCAGCCTCTTACTCTCATAGTAATTTGTAGGAAAAACATTTCCTTTGGGTAACAGTGTTTTAAGTAAAGAAAATATCTGGTCAAAATAGGTGTTTGACATTCCATTTTCTGATTTGATAGCCATAAATTTTGCAACTGCTTCTAATTTACTCATCTTGCAGCCAAGATATAATGCATCCTCAGCAGACCTCAAAAACTCATAAAATTCAGATGGTGCCAACTCAGGATTTCAAGCTATATTAGCCGGAGTTTCTGTATGTTGAACAGATGAACCTGCAACATCATGTACTAATTCTTGAAACCGGGATGGATCTGGAATGAAGTTGGTATCACCTGCTCTGAAACTGCGTTCACCGTGTTGATACCAAAAAACATAATCTGGTTGAAAACCAAAACGCAAGAGATGTCCCCCCACTTTGTCAAACGTGTCAAACGTTCTCAATGCACATTTTCTACAAGGAAATTTTATTTTGGCTTCTGAAATAAATTCTGGATTTGATGCCACAAATGATAAAAAAGTCTCCACACCCTCTACATATACTGGATTTAAACTAGAACCGTTTAGATTTATACGTTGATTTATCCATATGCGGTCACCTAATAATGATTTTTGATGACCTCGTTGTTCCATATTTTTCTATAAAATATAAAAGCATTACAAGTTTTGAATAATTTGTTAGAAAAAACACTCAAGCAAGGATAATTATAGAGTTTACATCATACACGACTGACGCAAACTTTTTATTGAGATAGACCTAAAAATTGACCCTTTAAGAATTGAATATGTTGAGAATAAAGCAAAACCTGTTACAAATATTGATAATTTTAATATTATATAAAAATTTTATTATTTTCATAGTATTAATATTATTTTTTCATAAATATTAATTATATAATAATAAAATTATTACATTATTAGTATATTTTATTATTAATATTAAAATAATATAATTTTCTATATTATATACAATTCTCCTTTCATCTGTGTGTTTAACATTCTCTCTCCACATGTAATATTTGCATTCACTTTCACCTCTCCACTAGTGAGTAGGTTGATAATTTTGAAAAAGAATGCAAATATTACATGTGGAGAAAGAAAACACACAGATGAAAGGAGAATTGTATATAATATAGAAAATTATATTATTTTAATATTAATAATAAAATATACTAATAATGTAATAATGTTATTATTCTTAATTATTGGTAATTATTCCTAATTATTGGTAATTATTCCTAATTATTGGTAATTATTCCTAATTATTGGTAATTATTCATAATTATTGGTAATTATTCCTAATTATTGGTAATTATTCCTAATTATTGGTAATTATTCCTAATTATTGATAATTATTCCTAATTATTGGTAATTATTCCTAATTATTGGTAATTATTCCTAGTTGTAGGTAATTATTGGTAATTATTCCTAATTATTGGTAATTATTCATATAATTACCAATAATTAGGAATAATGACCAATAATTAGAAATAATAACATTATTAGTATATTTTATTATTAATATTAAAATAATATAATTTTCTTTATTATACACAATTCTCCTTTCATCTGTGTGTTTTCTGTCTCCACATACAAGTATTACATGTAGAGACAGAAAACACACAGATGAAAGGAGAATTGTATATAATATAAAAAATTATATTATTTTAATATTAATAATAAAATATACTAATAATGTAATAATGTTATTATTCCTAATTATTGGTAAGTATTCCTAATTATTGGTAATTCTTACTAATTATTGATAATTATTACTAATTATTGGTAATCGTTACGAATCATTACTAATTATTGGTAATTTTTCCTAATTATTGGTAATTATTCCTAATTATTGGTAATTATTTCTAATTATTGGTAATTATTCCTAATTATTGGCAATTATTCCTAATTATTGGTAATTATTCCTAATTATTGATAATTATTGGTAATTATTGATAATTATTGGTAATTATTATTAATTATTGGTAATTATTACTTATTATTGGTAATTATTACTAATTATTACTAATTATTGGTAATTATTACTAATTATTGGTAATTATTACTAATTATTACTAATTATTGGTAATTATTATTAATTATTACTAATTATTGGTAATTATTATTAATTATTACTAATTAGTGGTAATTATTGGTAATTATTACTAATTATGGATAATTATCGGTAATTATTACTAATTATGGATAATTATTGGTAATTATTTCTAACTAATGGAAATTATTACTAATTATTGGTAATTATTACTAATTATTGGTAATTATTACTAATTATTTGTAATTATTACTAATTATTGGTAATTATTACTAATAATTACTAATTATTACTAATTATTGGTAATTATTACTAATTATTACTAATTATTACTAATTATTGGTAATTATTACTAATTATTACTAATTATTGGTAATTATTATTAATTATTACTAATTATTGGTAATTTTTATTAATTATTACTAATTAGTGCTAATTATTGGTAATTATTACTAATTATTACCAATTATTACTAATTATAGATAATTATTGGTAATTATTGGTAATTATTACTAATTATGGATAATTATCAGTAATTATTACTAATTATGGATAATTATTGGTAATTATTACTAATTATTGGTAATTATTACTGATTATTACTAATTATTGTTAATTATTACTAATTATGGATAATTATTGGTAATTAGTAAATTATTACTAATTATTGGTAATTCTTGGCAATTATTGGTAATTATTACTAATTATGGATAATTATTGGTAATTATTACTAATTATGGATAATTATTGGTAATTATTACTAATTATGGATAAATATTGGTAATTATTACTAATTATGGATAATTATTGGTAATTATTACTAATTATGGATAATTATTGGTAATTATTACTAATTATTGATAATTATTGGTAATTATTACTAATTATTGATAATTATTTGTAATTATTACTAATTATTGGTAATTATTACTAATTATTGGTAATTATTGGTAATTATTATTAATTATTACTAATTATTAGTAATTATTGGTAATTATTGGTAATTATTACTAATTATTACTAATTATTGGTAATTATTACTAATTATTACTATTTAGTACTCAATATTGGTAATTATTGGTAATTATTACTAATTATGGGTAATTATTACTAATTATTGCAAATTATTAATAATTATTACTAATTATTTTTAATTATTACTAATTATTACTAATTATTACAAATTATTGGTAATTATTGAAAATTGTTACTAATTATTGGTAATTATTACTAATTATTACTAATTATTGGTAATTATTACTAATTATTAGTTATTATTACTAATTATTACTAATTATTGGTAATTATTGGTAATTATTACTAATTATTCCTAATTATTGGTATTTATTACTAATTATTAGCATTTATTCTTAATTATTGGAAATTATTACTAATTATTCCAAATTACCATTAACTATGAACAATGAATACTAATAATTTCAATTTAATAAGTAACAAAACAATGCAAACATAATTAAATTACAACTAATTAAAAATAATTGAAACTAATAAAAAATTTAAAATAAATATTAAATTAAAATAAACATAAATACCTTTAAAATTGATCTGAGGTTGATCTCTGAGCGTTGTTGAGGACTTCAATATCAACTCCGAAAAAAAAGTAAACTTAAGAAACACTGAACTCTAAAAATAGAGTTTTGAGAGAAGGAAAATATGGAGTTTGAGAATGAATGAAAAAAACAGATGGGGGGGGGGGTATTTATAGGTTAGATTATTTGCGACGGGACTATTTGCGAAGGGATACCCGTCGCAAATACCTTGGCCCTCATTTATTACGGTCAATGGTTAAATAGTTATTTGCGACGGGTACCATCACAAATAATAACCTGCCAACATACTATTTGCGACAGGGGTATATTCCCGTCGCAAATATCTATTACCGTCGCCGGTTATTTGCGACGGGGGTATATTCCCGTCGCAAATAGCTATTACCGCCGCCAGTGATTTGCGACGGGGAAAGCTAACCCATGACAAATACCTACTTATTTGCGACGGGCAAATTCCCCCGTCGCAAATAAGTTTCTAACGGAACTATTTGCGACTGGATTTATCCCCGTCGCAAATAACCCATCGCAAATGCCCATTTTTCCCGTAGTGCTAGTGGAGAATTCTCAGTGGAGAGACACTGAGGTATAGGTGATTTGTGACCCAATAAATCATAATGATGTCCCAATGGTATTTTCAAACATTGGTCAGTATCAGGTTATATTCCAGTGAATATTTGCATCTCGATGGAGACGCATGAGTAAGTACTCAGTGATTTTTATATCTCACCACTTCATGTGAACCCTAATTTATCTAAGATTTATTATCGTTTTGGGAGGAATTTCTGGTGGACGGGAAAGAAACAACCTATGGTCAATTTTGTGTTTTGATGTCTAGTTTATTAATAGGTAAAGGTAGAATATCGTATCCCAGGTGGGTTGTTATATTCCGTCAATATTCCTGAGGGGGCGTGGGAATTGATTTCATTATAGGTATACTATAGTATTATGATAGATATAATTATATCTAAATGATCAGAGACATAATAATGACTTTATCTCACTTTATAGAAAACTGGGAATTAATAAACAAAGATGTACTAGTGAGATAATACATAGATTAAGTGATGAGGATTCATAGAGCATTAAAGACTGTAATTTTTCACATATAAATTTGGATTAATTCATGATTTCGGATGGTATTATAACACACACTTTTCTCTCAGTTAATCTTAGCTCTACCATCCACCACCTAAGGGGTAGGAAAATAGTGCAGACCATATAGCCACTAGAGGACCAATTATTGGTTTTCATATTAGATTTTAGTAGATCCATGTTACAATTCCTTCCATTAGTTGAGTTTAAATACAATAACAGCTACCACACATACATCATTATATCACCATTTAATATTATTTATGGGAGACAATGTCGATCCCCATTGATCTTTTCCCTGACTAACGTGGAAACATTTTTTGTTCATTACTTTGTTTAGTGCATGACAGAGAAGATCCATATGGTTCATGAAATAATGAAGAAGGCATAAGACTACTAGAAGGATTATTCAAATCGATGAATGATACCATTTGATTCTAATGTTAGATACCATGTTATTCTGAAGGATTTCATTTTCCATGGGTAATAGAGGCTTGTTCAGGGACTAAATCTCTCACCCATATTTGTTAGACCCTTAATGGTGTTGGATATTATTACTGAGTTATATTATTTTTTAGAGCTACCCTCATAGATGGATAGGGTTCATGATGTCTTCCATATGTCTTAGATCCACTCTTTCCTTCATGATGATTCTCATGCCATCTATAGGGTGGGGTTTGATATCATGGATAATTCACCGTTTTTGGAATAAAAAATAGGATTCATGACCATTGAAAGAAGGTGTTCGGAAAGAATTTGCTCACATTAGATTTAGATCTATATTGCCATGGTTTTCAAGAGAATATTACTTGGGAGTTGGATTCATAGATGTTTCCCAATACATGGATGTTATTATTCTCTAATATTTTGGTGGATTTCATGTTATAATTTTATAATGATTTTTTCAATTTTTTCGGTTATGTATTGAGATCCTGTTGTTATTTTTTTACTCATGGTTTCATCTTTATTTTATAGGTACCTCCTCTAGGATTGTTTGGTGGAATCTCGTAGTTTTTATTTCCTTGACATTTCTTGATGGTTTGGATTCTCATGTATGAATATCATTTTAGAGTTATCTAATTCAATATTCCATACAGTTTATACCCATTACATTTTTTTGGGTGTTATGAGACATGAGATTGGTTTGGTGAATGGATGGAGGGAACTTGAGTCAAATCTACCATTTCATGAGGTGATTCATTTTTTGAATCACTAGTTCGTGATATGTACTATTTTTTGTGGAATATTCCTAACTTGTTCTAGGATTTATACTTGGTCTATTTCATAGCATAAAATGATGTTCATATCATGAATGTTCATGGTGGATTGTTTAGATGTTATGTATTCAATTGTTTCATTTTGGGAAAGAATATACACATGACTTGGAATCACTCGATGTTTTTTTGATCGAGAATATTTTTTAGTCAGATTTGAACCATGTGAGATTTAGGTTTTGAACACGCCATCCACATCATGAGTTTGATAATTAGTCCTTGAGTTTCAGATTAATTCAAGGATCATGTGTGTGTTTGTGCTCCCATTGTCCATCCTCTATTTCTTTGTCCATGGATAGTGAATCAAAAATCTTATTTGAGGTTGGGGATTCTAGTTCTCTCACTTATATTTGTATCTATGATATTGACATGATTATTTTATTTTTAGAAATATTAATTTTCAAAATAAATATAATAACTGGATTTATGAAATTAAATGGGGATAGTTTCTTTCACATATGGTTACCATTTTTCATTGATTTTATTGATGATGTTTCATGTCATATAATTGTTATTGCATTATGACTTATAGTAAAGTATTGTATTGAGAATAACAATTTATTTTGTTAAATGTTTAATTTTATTAAATGAAAATTACAAATTGATTTGCCTATTTTTCATAACTTGTTGAGTTTGTCTTGATGGACTTGTTTTCGTGTAGCTTGGTGGCCATTTTGGCGTGTGTCTTAGTGGTCTCAGTTGTATGTGGATTAGTGGTACGAGTTGTGATATGGTAGTTCTATGTAGTGGTTTACTGATAAGGATTAAATAGAAAGAGAATAATATTAAAATATATAAATTGGGATAGGGATAAATAATTTTTTCGTGAACTTATACTAATTGATAAAAAATGAATAATAGTGGTTTTTTATAAAATAATATAGTCATAATGGTAACTCATTTCATTAATAATTTTGTAATTTCTATGGTTAGATTTTCTATATTAGAGTAATTTCATGGTGGAATGATATAAATAGTGACCAAGTGGTGGTTGTGGTGATCTTCCTTGTCCAAAACCATAGGGGTGGGATTCTATGAGACTACTATATACTTGTATTATTTTATAACTTTTCTTGGAACCCCACCATGTATGTTAATCTGAGAAACAACCATATAATTTTGTTTTTTCCTAACATACATAATGGGAAGGATATGAATGATAAATTTAACCCCCTCCCCTACTCTCCCTTCAGCAGTCACTTCTACCAATACAGATGGTGGATGATGATATTTGTGGTGGGGTCCTTTGTGGTCGGATAAGGACATGGGATTTATTTACTATGTGTTTATGATACCTCACTAAACTAGTTTCCATACACATGATATGTGGTAGGTTTTGTGAGGTTTGATTTGTCGATGTTTCTATGGTACATTATATATGACTTGTTCCTTAATTTGTTGATATAGAAGGTATGGATGGAAAGTATGTCTTCTCATTAAGAGATAGTGTAAAATCAGTGTGGAAGTGGCTATTGGGTTCCTATGTATATATTAATATATTATTACTTTATACGTTTGGTTATGTTATTTTTTGAGTGATCCTTAGTGAGGTTGTAGACTACAGGACCTCTATCGGTGTTGGTTAGTTTTTAAATTTGTTCAATGGGGTTTTAGTTTGATTTTTTCACATTTTTATGATAGATCATTGGTATGATCCATCTGAGTATACAAGTTTTTCTCACCCCATGTATGTATAAACTTATTTTCTATATTCTAGTAGGTATTTGGTGGTTGATGTATCTAGTAGTAGCATGGTGATTGGATTGCTTTGGTCCCTATCATAGAATATAAATTTGTTATTACATTATCTTTAGAGATGATTTTATTTATTTTATATTCATTCAGGTGGGATATTTATTCTGTGGGGTTTTCGATTATGTATTTTATATTATAATGGATTTTTTTGGTGGTTTTCTATTTTGAACCATATATATTAATGGTAATACCTACCATTTGTGTATTGTATACCCTAAACACATGTCACAAACCGAGGGCTTACTAGAGGGTGGGATTAGGTGTCACTCATTCTCTTTACTTTCAGTTCAATAGGGGTTCCAGTAGAGGGGGGTTGTGACATAAATTGTGTGATACAAACCAAATGTTATGATAATAGACACTTCTTTATATATTTTACTTAATGAAATTGTATGGCATAGATAGCGCTCAATCAATGTTTTCTTAGAATCACAATTCACTGATGTGGCTTAATGGCCATGATTGATCACCACAAATTCCCCATGAATTCCTTTGTTTATTTGACTAATATCAATAATTTTACTTACCTCCTGAGTGGAAAAACCACCCATTCAATATTATTTGTTATTCATATATATTATTAGTATCATGAAAATAGATAGCTTCTACTACATTTTTAAATATAAAATGTAACCATGAGAACCTTTAGAGTTTTTACTTCACAATTTTAGTTGTTATATTTTTTTTAAATGTTTTATAATTCCACTAGAAAAATATATTTTTATCATAGATTGATCAATATATTAAATATGATACAGTTAAGAAAATTTGTAATTTATTCAACACCTATTCAAAATAGGATTAGGATCTTCTTTTTTTATCACATTTTTTGAGGCATACTATTTCTGGATTCAATTTTGATCATCAAATTGGTATCATAACACCAGTCATTGAGTCTAATTCCAATAGTGAATTTCAATAAATCTAAGACATCATGTTACTCGTATTGATTTAAATTAGGAACATGATCCCTTCCATTATAATCAAATGTTCTTTTTAAATACATCGAGCTCATAAACATATTCATTTCTAGTACAACTACCACATGGATCATGTCTCTTCCTATATTCTACACCATTTGAAGTGGATATAAGTATATTTACATATAATTTTTATGTATATATTCAACCTCTAAATAGATGAATATTTTTGACAAAACATAAATATCCACACAATAATAATAGTGGTATAGTATCAAAGATATAACCATTATTCATATCAAAGATATAACCATTATTCATAACCAATTAAAGGAAATATAAAAATGGTGAGTTATTTTGCCCGGTAATGGTAAAAAAGGGAGATACAAAAGATCATATATGATAACATGAGATAAAAGGGTATGGGGGTTGTAATAGTGAATTCTGTAGACCCAACATGAAAAATACATTATATTACCATACCATGTATACATATATTTATACATGATGTACAATTTCCATTATAGTGTTGATATTAATGCATCCACTATTTAAATGATAATTTCTATAGATTATTTTTCATATCAAAAGGTTATAACAGTTCCAACTTTATAATGAGAATCTCGAGATGCTATGAAATTAATCTTAAATATATGTATTGTGTTCTAGATACATCATATTAATGGGACATAATTGATTTCTGAATATCAAGTCTTGGGGATTCATGATCATTGAGACTTCTCCTCATAAATTTCACACTTGGTGATATGTAGTAGCTGAGATCATAAGGACTGACCTTCAAATAGGAAGACCACATGTTTCATCTGTTATTCATTGTTCCTATATATGAACATGTTTTGTGGTCTCCTGACATGATATCACTATCAATTTCTTTTATTTGATAACATAATATCATACCAGATAAAAACATTACATAGAAGTCATGGTGATCTATCTTGTTTTGGGTGCATTATTAGTTGAATGGCCAAGATAGAATTTATTAATTTTGATTCGAGGAAGTGATATCTTAGTCTTAATTGATCAGGATGGCAGTAACTTTCTATAACCTTTGCTAGGTTTATCAAAATCAATTTAATCCAGTTTGATCAATAAATAATAAATAAATAATGTATGATGACACCAGTTATGCACCCTTCTTTATGGGATATCATGAGACAATGATATTATATTATGAAGTACATATTCTTGGGAAATGTTTTCATAGTTATAAATTTTACTTATTTATTTAGAAAAATATGTTTATTTCTAGACTCTGCTCTTGTTATATGAATAATGTTCATTACTATCAAGATAAAGGCCAAGTGGGTCACCCAGAATATTGTATTCAAGAGTCTTCACTATTCTAGTAAGTAGGATTATATGCTATATTGGTCCTCACCATGGAGACTGAGAGTTGTAAAAGTCTTATTTATCACTATTGAATAAGTAAATTTACTATTATTTGAGTATAACATAATTGGATTGAATTTTTTTACTAATAGTATTCACAAGTTATTTAAGTGAGTATGTGTAAAAATAGTATATGAATAAATATCACCTTAATTTTTAATTATCATTGAATATTTTGGGAATTACGAGTCCACTTAATGAATTAGGCATTATCATGCGATATATTTATTCTATGTTATAAGGAGGTGATAAAATATAAATGATGTTAATGACACTGTCAGTTATTTATAAATTATCATTTACAACAAATTTATAGGGAATTTTATTTCAGGGTGTCGGTGAACCCTTTCAAGGTATTTGATTCTACAAATATATTAGTAGGATAGAGATATTCATTTAGTGACTATTCATTTAAAATAATCTTCAAAGATCCATTCTAACATATGTAGGCTCTTGGCATTGCGGAAGCACGTGGGTGGGTTACATATCTTTAATTTTTCTATTAACAACGATCAATCTAAGTTCTGTCATGATAATAAAATTACAGATCATCAGAAAAGAAAAAAGAACTAAAGAAAAGAGGGGAGTCCTGAAACCATAGAGATTATCATCATATATTGGTTAGAATTAATTTAAATAAATAATAATAATTACCTTGATGGAATTCTCTATTCGTTGATGTTTCCAGTCACAATTTGATTTGATCCATAATTGCACTATAAAAGACAAGTGTAGGCACCCTCTAGTGGTGATCCACAAATGCTACACATATATATGAACGTCCTCGAAGGGATCTTTGGATGCTAGCATGGAGGATCCTTCACTTGCGATGTTCTCCATCGATTGACATGAGAGTTACTTCCAAAGTGCTCTCATTGATATGCTGGAGAAGAATCTCTCTAGTGAATTGAGAGTGTTCTTGGTGGAAAAAAATAATGTCTTGGCTTGGGATATTTTTTTAGATCCATAGTGAAAATACAAAAAAAACTAGCAAGGATAATGAGAATAATATAATTGGGATTTTATGTACACAGAATAATAAAATGAATTAATTACTCGAAAGAAATTATTCATTTCATTTAGTTATTTATAAAACCCCTTTTCTAATAATAATAGTTGACTATTAATATTATATGACATGCGCCCAATGAAATACACCTAATATTATTTAATTACATATATAATACTATTTCTCACAAATCCCCAGAAACATTTCATGGTGTGTATATTAATATACACGATGTGCACTTTTTTCTTTTTTATATTACATTATTTCCTCCACCACATTTATTAGACCTTGAATAATGGATATTTATTTCTTTAATAAATATCACTACATTACTCGCTAATAAATATATTACTTCATCCACAATATATTATCTTGAATAACTAGTGTTGAAATAGATGTGATCAGACATCCTTGAGTAATTATTTAACCATAATCGAGAATTATCTTTATTCATCTTGTTAAATGTATATTTGACTGAGATACATGGAAACACTTAGTTTGTGACCCTCTAGGACTCTTTCTCAGTGGAATTAGGTAGAGCCAGCCTAAAGTCCAAGGTTAGAATCTAGAAACATGCCAAGGCACCCATAGAAAAATATGTTAATGTTGTAATGATGTGTCACCTCCTACGAACTCTTATCATGTATTATAATCCTTTTATCTCGATATCTCAAATCAAGCGGATTGCATGCTAGTGCCATCAACCCATGTTCTCGATTATTCATTCTTTGACATCCCAGGATTGAACTTACCCACTCATTACCATGGTCATTGATTTATATAGGCTATATCAATTCCATTAAAGGGCCTAAGATATCCACTTCTGTTATAGAATAGAATGGAAAATCCTTCCTCACATTATCTTTTAATGTTGTATTACTCGTGACGCACCCAACATATCCTACCTCACTGTGAACAATGTTTCATAATATTTTTCATCAATATATCTGTGTACATGATTTTTAATACCCATTAATAATAATATTTTTTTCTAAGTACCAATACACACGTCCGCAGATTGGAACATCCAATGACACTATAAAGTGTGGATTTCCTATTGGCGGGTCTCATTATCATTATATCCTCCTGGATATTACCAAGAGAGCACACCATGAGATGGTGCCTTAATGTTTTATGAGTCCACACCCATAATTTCCGGTATTATTTTTGTCCCTCAAGTAAAATCATCCAGCCATAAAACATATATTCAAGAATAGTGTAATGGAACTTCCCAGTTCTCATCTTAGTCAGGATCCTCTATGAACCTTTGGTAAAATAGATATCCTTAAGAAATTATAACATCAATTGTCACATAGAAGAACAATTGAGATGTCATAAGGAATTTATTAATGAAGAAATTACAAAGTAGTTGGTTCTAGGACACCAAATCCAACAGACTCCCACTTGGACTAGAGTCAACTACTAACAACCTTTAACCCGCTAGCTCTCACATGAGATTCATGCTTCTGCTGAGATATGCCTTTAGTCATGGTTTCTACCACATTCTCTTCCATGGAAACTCTTCTCACTACAACATCAACCCTTTTATAGAAATCCCTCAAGAGGTTATACTTCCGGATAATGTTCTTTTTCTGTTGATGTGACCTTGATTCTTTTTCAAGAGGCAATGATGCGATATTGTCACAAGACAATGTGATTGGGTCTCTACTGCTAGGCACCATGTCAAGATCCTAAACAAAGTTCTGAATCTAGATGTATTTCATGGATACATCAGAAACCACTATATATTCGAACTCCGCTATAGAATCAGTGAAAACTAGATTCTTTGAACTCTTCCAGCTCATAGCTCCTTCATTGTGACAGAAAACATATCCCGATTGCGACTTTAGATGATTCTGATCTATTTGGAAAACTAGCATCATCATATCCTATGATTACACACTTCTCATCTCCTTCATTCACAATGAACATATCCTTAGTTCTTCACAGATACTTAAGGATAATCTTAACAGAAGTCCAATGTTGTTCTCTAGGATCTTCTTGATTTCTGACTACTATGCTCAGTGTATAGGAAAAATCAAGCCTCGTATATAACATGTCATACATGATGGATCATATATATGATGTTTATGGGATCTTACTCATCCTATCTTTCTCCTGTTCTGTCTGAGGACACATTTTCGTAGAAATTTTTAGGCCATGTGAAACTGGAACAAATCCCCTCTTAGATTGTTCCATACTAAATCTCTTTAGTATCTGGTCAATTTATGTACCCTGACATAGTGCAAGAATCCTCTTACATATATCATGAATGATCTTGATACATATAATGTAGGATGCTTCACCTATGTCCATCAGGGAGAAACACTTGTTCAACCAGTCCTTAACTTACTGTAAGACTGGTACATCATTTCTAATAAGTAATATGTTATCATCATATACTAATATGATAACGAACTCATTCCCATTAAACCTCTTATAAACACATGGATCACATTCATTCTTAATGAAACTAAATTCCTTTATGGATTCATCAAATCTAATTTTCCATGACATGAATTCTTTCTTATATCCATAAATGGATTTATATATCTTGTAAACTCGTTCTGCTTCACCTGGTATGATAGACCCTTCTATTTGTGTCATATAGACATCTTCCTGAAGGTTTATATTAATGAATGTTGTTTTGAAATTCATTTTCCAAATCCCGTAGTCATGGTAAGCTACTATGGAATGTATAATTATTTGGATTTAAAAATGGAAAATGGTGAGAAGGTTTCATAATAGTCAATTCCTTGATGTTTTCTGAATCCATTAGCCACTAGCCTTGCTTTATAGGTTCTAACATGGCCTTCCATGTCCATATTTCTCTTTAATACCCATTTGTATCCAACAATATTTACATCAATTGGGTCAATGAACAAAACCCATTCTTAGTTCTAATACATAGTATCCATCTTAAATTTTATATCTTCTAGACATCTTGTAACTTCTGAGCTCTCTACTGATTCCATGTAGGAGAGAGGTTAATCATTATCCAACAACAATGATTCTCTATCCTTGGTGAATAGGAAACCAAATCTCTCTTTTTCCCTTACCTCTCTAGAGCTCCTATGCAGTACTTTTGTTTCCAGAACCTCTTCCATAGGGACCTGGGGAACTTGTTCTTATACCAACTCTTGTGTATCTTGAGAATCAACTTTGTCAAAGTCAATATTGTTCCCACTATCCTTTTTGTGGATGTTCTACCTCTAAGGAAAGATGGTTTGTCTGGTGATAGTGGGTTTCTTCATTGAAGGGTTATATAGGTAATATCATTTTTGTTCCATGGGATATACTATAAAGATACACTTTATGCCTTGGGGAGATAGTTTGTTTCTTGAGAAGGCCCTAACAAACACCTCACATCCCCATACCTGTGTGTGCGACAAAATGGGTTTCTTTCCATTCCATATCTTAGAGGGAATTCTGTTTTTCAACTTAGTTGGTACTCCTTTTAATGTGTATTATGTAGTTTGAAATATATATCCATAAAATGATAATTGGAGATCTACATGAATCATCATCGAGCTCACCGTGTATAACAAGGTGTGGTTCCTCCTTTCATTAACACCATTCCCCTATGGTGTGTAAGGAGGAGTCAGTTGAGAGAGAATCCTAGACTCCCATAAAAGGTTGATGAACTCTTGGTTCATATATTATCCCCCTCTATCTGATCAAAGCTTATTTATCTTCTTAACAAGATGATTCTCTAAATCATTATTGAATTCCATAAATTTCTCTAAGGACTTTGACTTATACCTCATTAAGTAGATATATCCATATCTACTCAAATCATTAGTAAAAGTAATGAAGTAAGAATATCCACCTCCATCTTATACTAGAAATGGTCCATGTGTACCAATCCTAGAAGCTTTGTGGCCCTTTTAACCTATCCACCGAAAGGCATATTGGTCATATTACCATATAAAAAGGTGTGAAATCAATCAAGTGGATTGATAGAACTAGAGTGTAAGTAAACATCTTGTCAGAGCATTGTCAAGAGCTTCTCATTTATACGAATAATACGGTGATGCCACAACTGGGTGTTGTATGAGTCATGTGAGTTTGTTTCGTTATCAATTTCAAACAATTGGTTTTCGTAATTTAATACATACAAACCATTATTTAAATTCCTCATACAGCAACATACACTGCTCTAATAAAAGAAGAAAATAATATTTTCAAACATGAAAATAAATCCCCACATATCTAAACATGATACAAAAATTAAATTCCTGGTAATACTAAGAACATAATAACAGTTATGTAAAAAAAAAATAATTCCAGTTGGAAATGAGAGATAGTAATCGCCAATGTCCAATGCTACTAGCCTCATACCATTTTTAGTTCGAAGATCTACCTCTCCTCTAGAAATATTTCTAAATATACTTGGTTCTTGCATTTGAATACAAATCTGAGCCCCACTAGCTATATCTAATACTCAATGTGTAGAAATGAAAATATTACACTCGATAACAAACACACCTTTATCATCCCCATGTTTCTGGGTGCAGTTCCTCTTCAAGTAGCCTGTATTTCCACATACAAAACACACTACCTCCCATTCTTTTCCCAACCATTAGATCTTCTCCTTATTGGAGGGATGGTTCTAAGGGGATTTAAACCATTTATGAATCCTTTACCCCTTTGTATTGTCCTTCCTTTTCTTATTCACCATAAGGATTGTGGGTGTTTCAATCCCCATTTTTTTATCTACCTAGAAAATTGAGGTTAGAAGTTCTGATAGACTCTTGTCATTATTTATCAAATTTTCGTAGAAATAAATCCATAGAAGTTCTTGGGTCGTGATGATTGTTGACCCCATAAAATGCATCCCCAAAATTTTCAAAACGTTCCCAAAAATGATCCCAGAGCGTAGCTCGTTCCGCAAGATTCAATTTCACTGGTCGTGGAGCCCAAACGGAGTTACGGATCAGAAGTTATGGCTGTTTGAAGTCGGGCTGCTGGAAATGGCCATCCAGAATGGTTTTGGGGAGAAGTATGGATTTGCACGTAAAAAAGAAGTTTTGTGCAGAAAACTGTTTGCGCGCGCGGAATTTTACGCACCCATCTTTGCACATGCGGAATTTTACGCGCCCAGCCTTGCACATAGAAAACCCTTTGTGCGCACAGAATTTTACACGCCCGACGCCCGACATTCTGCCAACAAAACACAAGGTCACCCCCCCTTCTTCAGGAAGCCCTTGGAGGTCGGCCGCCGCTCTGATGTGCGTATGTCCGGAGTTTCCGTACCCTGCGTGCAAAACCCCCCTCTTGCGCGCAAAAAATTATTTTTGCGCGGAAAAGGGACAACCTTCCCAGTTTTCTGCGCAACAAATAATTTTTTGTGCCCAATAGTGCCACCGGGCCCGATTTTTCGTGCACCAGTGCTGCACCAGTCCTATTGCATGTAAGCCTTCCCTATTATGCGCACCACATCCTTTTGCACGCAAGGCATCCCAATTTCCCACAATTCCTCCCTTTTTTTGCGCGCCGCCCCCTATTGCATGCCTGGATATGGTATTGCACACCGGGCTCTGGTATTGCGCACCCGCCACACCTATTTCATGTGTCGTGCCCCTATTGCATGCCCGACTCTGGTATTGCGCGCCCAGCTCCCGTATTGGGCGCCCGCCGCACCTATTGCATGCGTCGTGCCACTATTGTGCGCCAACCCTGTGTTTTCTGCGAAACATCCCCAATTGTGCACACACCATCCGTTTGCTACCGTCAAAGACCCCCATGAAAAATTGAGAGTCACACCATGAACATTTCGGGTCGGGACGTCGGGGTTTTCCATTGCGCCCTTATGCACAACCTCTTTCTGCCTATGGAATAACAAGATTTGATATACTCTTCTGCACACCATGAAACACCTTGAGTTGATGCATTATTCTTGGTTCGTTTACTATGTCGTGAGTTGAGATTCCCATCATCAATTCCCCGAGTACCTTGAGTCGAACTATTCCTCAGGAAACTCTTCCAAACCCTATCATAGGGCTCCTATGCTAGGTTGAACCAGAAAGGGCCGCCCTTGCGTAAGACCCAACACCAGCCATTCTAGGAGCCTTATGGAAAAAATCCTATCTACATGAATATAAATTGTAGTACTCCCTATATAACAAATGATAGGATGCCTCTTTCTCTATAGGAGATATGCCTTATTCTCCTAGCATAAGATACCAACAGTCCTATCTACATGACACTAAACTGTAGTAATCCCTATGTTCCAAACATATGATGCCTCTTTCTCCAAAAAAAATATGCCATATTCTCCAAGTATAAGATGAATTATGACATGATCATAGGGGCATACCTTCAAGATCATTAGAATCTATTCAAACTTTCTATCACTCCGCCTCACGGTTTTCACGTCCTTCATTCGGATTATCATCCACTTCCATGTCTGAAGGGAGCCCCTAACGGTATGAATGGTTGACTTGTGGTATGCATGCTGTAACAGTATGGATGATAGACCTTTGGTTTGACTGCTATAACAATATGGATGATTGACCTATGGTCCGCCTGCTGTCCTGGGCCAATGCCCCAGAAGACTTTGGACAACACTTTGAGTCAGGTCCTGTGTTTCGAACATGGTCAGCAGTCGACCCTCATTTGTTTGTCCTCATTTCTGGATAACGTGATATGGATGCTGTGTTTTGAACACCGTCAACAGTTATACTCCATCACCACGCCACCGTCACCACATTCCGAATGTCGGGCATGTGATTCACACTTTTCATGCCCCTTTGTTAGCACTGATTCCAATTCCCTTGGCATTATCCCACTTGTGCACTAGTGCATAGGTGATTACCTCAACCGAGCAGTGAGTTGGGATGGCCTCATGGCCAGGCATGAGGAAGAAACCACCATGGGCTGCCTCAGAGCACAAGCCCCATACCACGTGGGATAGCTCAGAGTGTAAGCCCCATCCACCATTGCTGCTCCATAGCGGCACACGGGCATCACCCTTGGGTAAGCCCTATAACATCCCGAACTACGTGGACTTTGATTCCCTGCCACGAGGATACATAGGAAGCCTCCACAAGGTTCAAGCCCACCACCCGGTCGTTCCGACTTCTTCGTGTCGGTTCACCACTCATTATGGGCCGCGTCAGAGTGTAAGCCCCACACCACTATGGGCCACCTCAGAGTGTAAGCCCCATACCACCATGGGCTGCCTCAGAGCAGAAGCCCAATACCAACGTGGGATGCCTCAATGTGTAAGTCCCATACCACCGTGGGCCGCCTAAGAGTGTAATCCCTATACCACCGTGGGACGCCTCAGAGTGTAAGTCCAATCCACCATTGCTGCTCTATAGTGGCCCATGGGCAGCACCCTTGCGTAAGCCCCATACCCTCCTAAACTGCGTGGACTTTGAATCCCTACCACGGGGATACGTTGGAAGCCTCCACGAGGTTCAAGCCCACCACCTGGTCGTTCTGACTTCATCGCATCGGTTCACCAACCATTGTGGGCCGCCTCAGAATGTTATCCCCATGCATCAACCACCACGGGCCGCCTCAGAGTGTAAGCCCCATCCATCCACCATTGCGGGCCGCCTCAGAGGATAAGCCCCATACCACCATGGTCTGCCTCAGAGCGTAAGCCCCATACCACAATGGGCTACCTCAGAGTGTAAGCCTCATACCATAATGGGATGCCTTAGAGCGTAAGCCCCATACCACCATGGGCCGCCTCAGAGTGTAAGCCCCATACCACCTTGGGCAACCTCATAGAATAAGTCCCATCCACTATTGTCACTCCATAGCAACACACGGGCATCACCCTTGCATAATCCCCATACCATCCCGAACTACATGGACTTTGAATCCCTACCACGGGGATACGTAGGAAGCCTCTTCGAGGCTTAAGCCCAACAACATCATCGCCCTTGTGATGGACCCATTTCATTCCCCCTCCATTTCATTAATCCATCCACCACCCATCCTCATTCTTACCCGAGCTGCCACATCCCGGTGAGATCATGCCATTCATCATAGCGCTGCTCCTTACGGAACCCAGGCAGCTAACCATGCTTAATCCCCAGCATGTCTCCAGGTCATTGTCCATTATGTACACCCCAGACCAACACCCCTTTGAACTACATGGGTTTTGATCTCTGCCCTCTACATAGGGTACGTAGGAAGCCTCCATGAGGCTCAATTCCATCCAATGGTAAACCCTGGTGTCCCCCATTTTGGGGTGCACTCTCACTGATCCACCCTCAGTGGTGTTCAGATTAACCATTACGGTGTGACATCTCCCCTACATGGGGTGCACCACCTTGGATTCGTCCTCATTGGGAATTATGATACAATCATCTTCCAGGTGTTCCCTCCTTGGGATGTACCAATCTAATCCATCTCTATGGGACGTTCTAATCACTCTCATACCGTCTCTTCAAGACGTTAAACTCGCGGAATACCCTGTGTTAAACAACGGAATCTGAGGAAAACCTCAGAAGACACGCCCTTGGCGTAATTGTCTCCGCAAGTAGTTAAACTCATGGCATACCCTGTGTTAATCATGGGAAGCTGAGGAAAACCTCATAAGACACGCCCTTAGCGTAACCGTCTGCGCAAGATGTTAAACTCACTACATACCTTGTGTTAAACATGGGAAGCTAAGGAAAACCTCAGAAGACACTCCCATGGCGTAACTATCTCTGCAAGACGTTAAACTCATGGCATACCCTGTGTTAAACATGATAAGCTGAGAAAAACCTCAGAAGACACACCCTTGGTGTAACCGTCTCTTCAAGACGTTAAACACGTGGCATACCCTGTGTTGAAAATGGAAAGCTGAGGAAAACCTTAGAAGACACGCCTTTGGTGTAACTGTCTCTGCAAGATGTTAAACTTACTGCATACCCTGTGTCAAACATGGGAAGCTGAGGAAAACCTCCGAAGACACGCCCTTGGCGTAACTATCTCTGCAAGATGTTAAAATCGTGGAATACCCTGTGTTAAACATGGGAAGCTGAGGAAAACCTAAAAAGACATGACCTTGGCATAACCATCTCTGTTGGAAGTTAAACTCTTGGAATACCCTGTGTTAAACATGGTAAGCTGAGGAAAACCTCAGAGACATTCATATGGAAAATGATTCCCCACATCTGATGTGGGATGCCTCATGTTCTGCACCCTTGAGATGCCCTCTTATGAGGAAGAATACAGGTTCCCCAAAGTCCACACATCTAGAGATGCCCCGACATTCCTAATGTTGTCATCTACTCCGATCGAAGGTTGCTGCCCCGACCAGACCCCTTGGAGCGTCTCGACAGAAGCAACATAATTAACTGGTGTCCATGAAGATATGGCACCAAGAACAATATTCACAAATACGTCTTAAATCTATGAGGGAGACCCGGAATAGGTGACGAGCTCCGAGGAGGAATCCACGGAAGGAGGAACTGACATACCATCATATCGTTTCAATCAAGGAGCAAACGTACCTGAGTAAGGAGTGGATGCCACCCGCATTTGGAAAGCGGGAATGTAGGGCAACAAGCAACGCGTCCTCACATACGAATGTGCGTGCCCCGGCGAAAGCGTCGAAAACAATGATAGGATGAGATCTGTACGCAACACATCTGAGAACATAATCCCCAATATGTATAGGTGTTCAATGTAGCCAATATGTTTGACTATGTGAGGCCCAACTGGATAAGAATCTCTAAGAGTAGTCATGAAAAAATCATTGTATATCTCATATGTCTTCTATCTCTCCTTATCTTGACATTGATATTTATGGTGAGACATCATGCTAGACACATCCATGTTTTCATGTTACATAAAAACCCATTAGACATGGATGATAGCATAAAACATTGGAAATATGTGGAATCATCTATATGTTTAATATATAGAGATAATTCCTCTTCACTAGCCTCTTTTCTAGGCACAACTGGAAAAGGATCCTCTAGATCATACAATTTCCTATCATGGTGATGGATGATGCACCTCTGCAATTCCAGGAAATCGGTGCTATTGAGAACATTCTCCTTCTAGCGTATGGTTCAAAATGATATGTTTGAAGTAATTTTTCTTTCATTTTCTACAAATTAAGATGAGAAAATATTTAGTACCTTATCATGATAAAAATAATACAAATAAATTAATTAATACTTATTAGTCTTCCAATATTTTATCGAAATCTAATATCTCTCACCATTGACTTTGGAATGTTCTATTTCCTAAAACTTATGGTGGAAATGATCTTTATTGCCCTTCGCATTACCCCAACTAGGGTTGTTAAAGAAACTTGAAAGGTTTTATATAGGTATTACAAATTACAACTGCATTAACATTCAACTCCATGATCCGTTGAGTGGAATCACTAATCTTGAAATCCTTTTATTTTGGATTTCCTAAACCTTTTCCTCCTAGTCACACCAAGTCCTATGATGGCACTTGACCCTTGATGTGAAACCAGTAAATTAAACCAAAAACCTTGTATTAGAATTCCCAGATAATTTAAAGCACCCCCCTAGGGTTGGTCAAGAACATTGAAATATAGTTCTATTCTAACCAATATTATGGAAGGCTATACCGACTTAATATTTCTTTGAGGGATTTAATCCTTATACAAAAATTTCTATTTTATTATCTTTCTTACATTCTTGTTAATATTTAGTGGGATATACTTAAGTGATTAAACATGTCTAAGATAATATTTATGCATAAGCCAGTCTTATTTTAGTTCCATATTTTTTGATTTTTTAATTCATTAATTGTGTGATCGTGACAACACACCCACAATTAATAAACCATGAAATGGAAAAAATAAAATAAATGGAACCATCCACATCTTATTCTATTAGTTATTTTATCTAGAGGTTGATAAAATAACCCAGGACCTTGGGGAGAAACAATTTGGACATTTTGGGTTTGGTTTTATAGCTTTCCACCTGTCCACCATTTTATCTCCTTGGAATTGGTTTCACCTTGGCTCCTAACTTGATCTGCATCCACTATCATGGGAGCTACATCCATTAAATTTTCATTTATATCACTCACAGGTGAGGGGTAAAACATGATCTTACATAAATGAATCCTAGGGCACACAAGCCATACATATTAATGAAAATAAGGCTCACATGCCAACAAGTTTAATTTAAATAAGTAAATTAAAAGAAACATTCCACATACAAATGGTCTTGATCTAGCTCATGATCATCCATACATGAAACCATATTTACACATAAATAAAACTAGAATTAAATTCTTTAATCATTCTTGTTTAAGATAAATCATGATCAAATTAATTAATTATATATAATTAATAAATCCTTTTATCCTAAAGCAATTAATGAATTTCCATGAGATTATCAGCCATTATAATTTTAAGCAAATAAATTCATTTAAAATTATCATTGTACAGAACTTGTACCTTGGAAGCAATATGGTGAATTCCTATTCACAATGACCTGATGAGTAGAAATGAACATTACATAGATGTTAAATTAAATATATATATATATATAACACCTCTATAGTGTTGTGTCCTAGATTTACTCCCATATTATGGTACACATCTCAAGGTTTTGTATAATATAATTATATATTTTAATAAATCTATACAATTTGGAAGAGTACATGGTGTGTAGTTCTAACTACACGACGTGTACTATCACTCATCGTCCATCCAAAGTACATGCCTGGGGACAAGGTGTGTAGATGTACTTTAGAAATCTTGAGAGTACACGACATGTCTATTGGGCCACATGTTGTGTAGTTTCCACTTTACACAGTCTCCTACCGGGAATGTTGTGTATGGGGTACATGGTCTAAACCTAACCCGAAGGGACTATATGCCATGTCTAGTGGGCCACATGGTGTGTAATCCGAAAACTGTGTGCCATATTTTCCTAGTCAACACACAGAGTAATTTAAGACATATATAGATGCTAACACATGACATAGTTTGGCAGACTAGTCTTGGTGCATGGAACCTAGACTACATGGTGTGTACTACCGAATACACAACATGTGTTATGGTTTTGTGCGGTCAGTATGATTTGGAACCTATAGATGAGATCCTCTATTTTATTTCAATAAAAATAAAAATAAAAATCATTTTTGTTAGGTGAATGAGAAACAAAATAGGACGAACAGATCTCAAGATTTAGAATTTAAGAATGATTAACATGAATTTAAAGAACTAAATTATTAAATGAAAAAATCATAAACAACTAACTAAATAATTATAATCATTGATATGACCCCTGTGATACCCCTTGTAGGTTCCGGGCGTAGTGGTAGCGGGTCGGTCGGTTACCCAACTTTAATTTTTTCGTTAACAATGATTAATCTGAGATCTGTCAAGATAATAGAAAGACAGATCTTTAGAATAGAATGAAGAATGATAGAAAGGAAGGGATTAATGAAACCATAGAAATGATCATCATATGTTGCTTATAATTAAATTAATTAAATGATAATAATTACCTTTATGGAGTTATCTCTTCATTAATGTTTGTGATCAAGATCTGATGTGATACGTCATTGCGTCATGGAATCCAAGTGCAGGCTTCCTCTAGAAGTGATCCACATGTGATCCACCTATCTCTAGATGTCATCGAAGTGATCTCTGAGTGCTAGTGTAGAGGAGCTTTCGCTTGGTATGTTTTCCTTCGATTACCTTTAGAGCCGCTACGAACACACTCTCTTTGATCCGGTGGGGTAGGATCTCTCTCTTAACTTGTGAGTATTCTTGGTGGAAAAATAATTCTATATTGGCTTGAGAGATTTTTTCAGATCCATAGTTGACAACAAACAAAAAATTTCTAGACTAATGAGAATAATATAATTGGTATTTAAATTATATAGAATAATAAAATGAATTAATTACTCAAAAACATTTATTCATTTCATTTAATTCTTAGTAAAACTGCATGTCTAATAATAATAATTGATTATTATTATTATTTGACATGCGCCTAATGAATTACACCAAATATTATTTAATTAAATAAATATTATTATTTCACACAAACCCCCAGAAAAATTACACGGCATGTATATTAATATACATGGCATATAATTTTGTTTTTTTCTTTATTTCCTCCACTATATTTATTAGACCTTTAATAATGGATATTTATTTCTTTAATAAATATCAATACATTACTCGCAAATAAATATATTATTTCATCCACAATATATTCTGTCGAATAAATAGTGTCAAAATAGATGCGATCAGGCATCCTTGAATAATTATTAAACCACAAACAAGAATAATATCAATTAAACTTGATAAATGATTATTTAAATGAGATACTTGGACACACTTAGTGTGTGACCCTCTTGGCCTCTTTCTTAGTGGAATTATGTAGAGAATTCCTAAATTCCAAGGTCAGATTCTAGAAACATGTCAGGGTACACATAAAGAAATAATTTAATGTCGAAACTCTTACCTTGTAATGTAGTCCCTTTGTCCCGATATCTCAAATCAAGTGGGTTGCATGCTAGTTCCATCAACCCATGTCCTCAATTGTTATTTCTTTGAATTCCCTAAATTGAACTTTCCCACTTCTTACCATGTCCATGGATTTATTTAAGCTATATCAATTCCATAAAAGGGCCTGAGTTATCCACTTCCATTATTGAATAGAAGGGGAAAATCCTTTCTCAAATTATTTATTAATGCAGTATCACTCGTGACACACCCCACATATCCTACCTCACTGTGAACAGTGTTTCATCGCAGTTTTATTCAATACATATAAGTGTGTGTGTTGTAATGCCCATTAATTATAATCATAAAGTATAAATACCAATACACACGTCCGCATATAGGAAAATCCAATGAAACTATAAAATGTGGATTTCCTACTGGCAGGTATCATTCTCCTAATATCCTACTAGATATTACCAAGGGTGAACACCATGATAGGTTCCTCAAAGTTGTATGAGTCCTCTCCCCTAATGGCCTGTATTATTTGTTTCCTTGAAATAACTTCATTCATCCATAGAACTTATATCCAAGAATTGTGATATGGCACTTCCAGGTTCTCATCATAGTAGGGATCCACTATGACCCTTCGGTGCAATGGATATCCTTAAAACATTATCTCATGAATTGTCACGTAGAAGAACAATAATGATGTGATAATGTATTTTTTTAATGAATAAAGTACAAAGTAGTTGGTTCTAGGATACCAAATCCAACAACAAAAGGAATTAAATGATAGAAATACACATGGTCTCTTAAAGTGTGTGGTTTATCTTGAGGTGTTTGGATTTGGATCTATCGAGAAAATATCATTGGCAAGGAGATTTAGTCGAATGCGCTGCTGAATTGAATGTGGTTCTCATTTATTTAATTTTTTTTCTTTGAAATATTCATGTTATATTATCAAACTTCTATCAGGGCTCACATCACAGGATACAACAAATTTTGTTGACTTAGGTGATGACATTTTTAAATCCCCATCTCATAGACTTTTGGTAAATGCCTTAGTACCATCAATTGGTATCAAAGGGATCATGTGAATTTTCTAAGATAATAAAAAATTAATTTTCATTAAATTAAGTATATGTATTTATTTCAATCCCAATGGAATAGACCACACATCGATTTGATCTTGGATGGAATATTTATGTCCATCAGAAATTTTAAATATGGATTATAATCATGGGTGTTGCGTTTTTTATTGACATACATAAATTTATATATATGGGTATAATTTTTTCCATTCTACATTGGTGGAATTGAATTTCTTTGAGTTAAACTACTATGGCTAGAAGGAAGTGGCTGAAATATAGTTTCCTAGTATAAATTAAATTCCACTGGTTGTGATAATTTTTCTATAGCTAATAAGATAATATTTTTTTAATAATAATTAAAAAATAAATGTTGGTGCACTTTTTTGGGGTTAGGTTACGGATCAGATTGAAAGAATAAATGACGATTTTTAAAAGTCTTTAATGAAGTCGAGATGTATCTAAAAAACATTTTTAATGAGAAGAACAAAGAAAATGGCTTTTAGTGGATTCTAGTGGAATACTATCATCACAACCCCATGCACCCTCAAAATATTCTTCTATGTGCCACTTCTCCCTCACACCATCCAATGTTTCAGTCACTATCATGACCTCTTCCTCCACTCTTGAACTACCCAGCCTCCTTGTCACCTCTCCATCCAAGCTCACTAAAATTCCATATCCAACTCACTCACACCGGCTATATCGATCACATATCATTGTCCAGTGAGGATCCATCCATAGAGAACAATGATGCCATCTCATCCACCTTATTAAATATCGAACCTCATGTGTGAGATCCTATGATGGTGACAAATCTTTCTTATTATCACAACAAATGTGTT
Organism: Viscum album; assembly: GCA_963277665.1. Taxonomy (NCBI): domain Eukaryota; kingdom Viridiplantae; phylum Streptophyta; class Magnoliopsida; order Santalales; family Viscaceae; genus Viscum; species Viscum album. Next base: position 1,108,738,155 of record OY728140.1, read on the forward strand.
GTTCCCATTATTGATATCATCTTCCCAGTATCCCCCTCCAGTCACAGCATCCTCCACCCTAGTATAAGTCCTTCTGGTGAACCCCCTTCTTAGCCAGTTTTTGGGATCGATCGAACTCCATCAGGTTATAACGGACCCGACCCACCTTGTTTTGGGCTTGGGTATTTCTATAAAACCATGAATGAGTTTGGGAAGGTTTGACTATCCCATAAAATCCATTTATAGAGATTAATAGGCCTGAAATATGCCTTCACTGATTCGGACTGACCATTAATGGGTCCAAGTATGGTTTTAGGGAAATGTACTTTTTAATATTCTGAATAATTAATTTAATTTTTGTCTAAAATTAAATTATAAAATTAATTTAAATTTTTAATTATAAAATGAACTAATAAAGTGACCAGTCTAAAATTAAATTATTTGAGTCTAAAAAATTCATTTAATTTATTTAAATACCCTCATACTTAAATTTATTTCAAGTTCATTATTTGTTTCATTTTTAATTTACCCATACAATATTCTTGAGCAACAATCATGCATGTCTATTTTTAATTAATTATTTTTTAAAATTATGTGTGAGTTTTTTAATAATTAGTTAATTTTTATGATGATATATAAATATTCCTCCATTATTCAATATGTATAAGGGCTATCACAAGTATAATTATGATTTTGTATGTTGTGCTTCCCGAGACCCCATCTCTTGTGTACGAGTATTGTTGTATTATTGCTAATAACGATGTAAGTAATGGAAATCCCCAAGTCAAGGTGAAAAACCAGATGAGATATGGACACACTAGACAGGGGACAAGCTGCATCATGATTCAATACCCAAAGCTGGTATAATACCCTTAGGTCATGGTTTATTTATTGAGTTTAAATATATCAACAAATATTAAATTATCAATACCAGTTGGTTAATTTTATTTTTTAATGCATTTTATTTATTTTATGCATGTTCATGTTTTTGGGGAAAACATAAAATAATAAATAGAAAAAATTCATAAATAAGAATTGAATGTAATCTGTTCATGTTTAGTTTTAAGCGCAACAACATATTATGATCATAATTAATTGAAAAAGGATTCATTGATTGATAATTTTTTACAACTCATAAAAGTAATATTAATTCATGAACACCATCCTTCCTTTGAATATGAAAAAAACTAGGTTTATAGGGTTCTCATTATACAATTTTGTGTGTCCCTCCAACTATCAGGGATTTATTATGAGGGTGATGGGTTGAATCAACTAAATTTGATAGAAAATGAGTAGTCAAAACTATCATGTCGAAAATTTTGAGGTATGTGTTGGGTAAATAGTGATTATAATTTTAGAATTTTGTTCTTTACAAAATAGATCAAGGTGCCTCCAATTAATTAAATTAGATATAAAAACACCAGCCTTTAAACTCTCTAAGTAGTACCCATCCATAGCTTATATAATTTAAGGATATGTTTCAAGGATATTTTCTACTATAATACTCAAGAAAAATAGTATTCAGATTCTAGTACATAGGGATGCTGGAGTATGATCAAATAGTGGGAGACAATTAATAATTTAAAAAATTGGTAATTTATAATTGGTGATAAATATAAATGTATTAATATACGAGATTTTTCTTTTTAGAAAATAGAAATTAATACCACAATAGCACTTAAATTGACATTGGCGAAATTAAATGTCCAAACTAGAAAAAAATTCCAAGTATAGTACACGTGCTTGTGCAACATTCTACAATATTAGAAATTCAAAGTGTTATGTCCCCAATATTGGTTAAGCCTCCCATGGTAGTGAGGTTATGAAAAAATCTTAGAAGGGACTCATGTATGATACGTATTTTCATTATGTCATAATGTTATCATCATTTTCCGATGTGAGTTCTGGATACAACTTTGGGACATCGATGATTTCACATGATGTATCATCTCCCATAATATTATATGGAGAAAGTAAAGTTAGATGTGAGTGGGATGATGATTAAATTTGATCCATATTAATATGAAAGATAGATCATGATCATTCAATACATTTTAGTATCTTATTTTTTACCAGTTTAATTTATATTCAATTAAGATTACCAAATGAGAAGTATAGAAAAAAAAATTCATTTCCTTTTAGGTAATGGTTCTCCTGGTAAATATAAACTTAATGAATTTATAATTTTTAGTTATTATGGTGAACAAGTTTAAATGCATGATGAAAATGCCAATGGAAGGTGTGACCCCAAAGTAACCTTCTCAATGTCCTTTGAAATAATGATGAAATTCATTAAATATGATGTTATTCTTCTAGAATTCATAAAATAAGTCCTTAAATGTTTAAATTCAAAAAACTGAATTGGAGAAGCAAGTAGTCACTACTTATTCATACATATTTATCCATTTTATGTAATTTTTATATTTTAATTCATGGGTATTAAATAAAACATTCATATCACACACAGATATATACATATATATATATATTGAAATACATTTACCAAGTAAGAATGAAATGTTACAATAAGTATGGTGATTTGTCCTAGTGGTTGAGAAATTTTGATTCATAAGTCAGCTGTGAAAAGTTCACAACTACTACATTCGAATTTAAAGGTTCTAATAGAAAATTTATTAAGTACAATAATAATGTTTATCTTACATGTCCATTTGACACAAGGTGACATTATTCCATCAACGAAATGATTTTTTTTGTGTCTTCAACTCAACAAATATTTCAATGATACATGGCTCATATGAAAAACATGATGAATATAAAAAATTAAGACACAATTATACCATGTTTTGGAAGGATAATTATTTTCTATGTAAAACAAAAATTAGATGTAAAGGATATAATACATATAGAATTTAGAATCTATGAATATAATGACCTTAGGTTGTATCAATATATATACTTATTTAGTTTTGATTAAGAAACATTTATAAATAATGTTAAGTAACAAATATTTTGTAATATGTTTAGTTAGAGAGAATGAATTATTGCAAGTATAATATTTTGGTACATATACTTCATTAAATTCCATGGAATGTGAATGTTGAGTATGGTATATGCATGGTCATTATATAAGAGTTTCATTGAGATGGTATGTTGAAGAATATCTTGAGAAAACATTAATCGATTAATATAATGTTTCATGGAGTAATTCATTAATGAAAATTATCATATCTACAAAAAATATATGGTGCTAATACGGAGGATCGATGATGAGTCCTACATATTAATATTGATCAATATAATGTAGTTTTGAATAATTAATACATTAAAATTACCTTAGAGAAAACATATTCATGATGACAGTTAAAGTAGAATCAATTTTGTGATCATTATACATCAAAAAACATGAATTATTTTCAATATATGCGTTGAAAACAATGTTGTTATCCCATAACCAATTTCTAACTATCATGACAATTTGATATCGTATGAATTAAATTATGATTAAAATACATCATAAAATAAGAAAAAGTTTTTATATGAATTTTTTTTGATAATGATATAAACAGACATGCATAAAGAAAAACACAAAGTGAATATACAGTAATTATCCAAATTTTTTTAAATATATTACTAAAATACTTATATAGAAAATATATAGTAAAGTTATAGACTATAATTTTATAAAAGGGTACACATATATTTATAAGCTAATGGGATCAATATTGAATTTTATTTTGTAAATTATATATATGCACCAATAGTTTACATTGGAAAAAGGTCCACATGTGGTGTGGAAGAGGAGTGTTCTAGAGACACATACTACGTAGGAAGATATAAATAGTGGTGATAGTTTTACATTCACTGTGGTCAGTAATAAATTGTTTATTGAGTATAATAAATACTACAAGTAAAAAAGTATATGGAATCCATTTAAAATTTTAAAGATCAATCAAAAAGAAATTATGGATTTCTTGTATCAAAGTACAGGGGATTTTTATTTTAGAAACTATGGTGGTTATTCAAGTTAAAATATACATGGATGGTAAAAGGGTGGTGCTAATAATTTTTGATTGGTCACACCAAGTTGTTATGTCTAAATCCATTTTAATTTTACTTTTCATAACTATAATATATGATAATTTTATTGAGATTTATCTTTCAATACAACTAAGCATGGATGTTTTTTATATGATTCAGTTAGAAATGGATGGTGACACCATATAATTCCAATAAGATGTGTAAGTTGTTGAAATTCAGTTGACAAATAAAGTGAACAATAAGATCCTAGAATATTCATTTGGAATGAATCTTTTCAAAACTATAAAATAGGTTAGTGGGAGTTCTATGGATTTCCAGGTGAAATATTTTTGGTAACACATAGAAAAAAGCAATTGGTATTAAAACTAATTTTGACTAAAATGAAAGAAACTCTCCAGAGGTTGACTTATAGTAGCAAACTATGTTCTAGAGAACAATATCTACTAATATAGATCTAATAGTTTATTATACCATTTTTATAGTACATATACTAAAGAAGTATTGATAAAATTATTTATAGAACTATTATATCATTAATCGTTTCAAGAGTCACATGACATAAATCTCACCAACAAGATATGAATGGACACAATAGGAGATAAATGTACTGAGTATAATTCCATAGGCTTCTCTGACAGATCAATGAAATATTCTATGATATGTTTAATAAATTACACTTCGAACATAGTGATGGGAAAATATCTATTATATTCAACAGAATTTAATAGGAAGGAGTCAGAACTATCTAATTGTACTTATGAAAGTACAAAAGATATATAAACCTAGTATGTAGATAGGAATGTATAATAATTTCAAGGGGAAAGAAACTTGTCTTATATAGATCAATATGATGTAATATAATATTTAGGCTAAGGTAAGGTGTACTATATGTTCATTCAAGATAGTGTTCTCCATATCTATAAATACTGAGTTGGTTGTAGCTTCTGAGGGAGCAAAAGAAGTAGTGTAAAATATGGAATATTTGTTCCAGATATTGTAATTTCTCTTAGTAATTAATGTTTTATAAATATGATAATTATATTAATAGTAATAACCAAGATTTCAATATTAGAAAACATAAAAAAGGGATATTCTCGAGGATATCATCTCTTAAGAAGTCTTACTCGAAGAGGTAAATTAACAGATAATACAATAGCCACACATCGGTGATGTGGAAGGCCCCATGACTAAATAAATAACTCAGAAACAACATGATCATATAATATGGGAGCTAACAAGGATAGTTATAATTTTAGATCTAGTTCAAGTGATAGTGTAGTCATAGTGGATTTTATAGACCCAACTTGAATAGTACATTATATTTATATACTTTTTGTACAATGAGTTATACATGATGTACACATACCAATATAGTGTTATTATTTATGAATAAACTCCTATAATATTAATTTCCATATATTATTTTTCATATCAAAAGTTTATAACAGTTACCAATCTCTAATGAGAACCCCGAGATATTATTTCTTTAATATTAAACATATGTTATATAGTCTTAATACATCATATAGACTGGAAAAAGATGATGTCTAACTATTTAGTTTAAGGGACCCATAAGCTTTGAGTATTCTTATCCTTAATTTTTCACTTTTCGATCTCTAGTAGGTGAGATCATGAGTAAAGACCTTCCAATAAGAACACCACATGTTTTTGGTGTCATTGGTTGTTCGTATTGATGAACTTGTGTATTTTTCTCCTAAATTCAGATCATTATCATTATGTTCCATTTATCTAAAACTTTCTGCGATAAAAAATAAATGACATAGAATTCGCGATGAGGTAGATTACATTTGGTGCATCATTAGTGGTATGGAATTGGTTGAATTATCGAGATATATTTTTTTCTTTTGAGTTGGGGAAGTGATATCCTAGGCCAGGTTGATAAGGACGGGAATACCATTATAAATCCGTGGACAAGGTAGTTGAAGGTAATTTTATCTAGTTAGATAAAATAATAATAAATCAACAATGGATGATGACACAAAATGTGCATCCTAATTTATGAGATATCATGAGAGAAGAATATTATATTACATAGCATGTGTTCATAGGTTACATTGTAATTGATACAACTATTCCTTATCAATTTAGGGTCCTTCATAGGTTTCTACACTCTTCTCTTGTTTTATAAATACTATTCACTACTATCAATATAAATTCCTAGAGTGTTAAACACAAAATCATATTAATGTATCTTCCTTATTCAAGTGAATAGGAATATAAGACTCGGTGGACCCCACCATAGGGACCGACTGTTCTCTATGTTTCATCGATTACCAACGAATAAATGAATTAATTATTACTTTTTTAGAGAATAATTAGGTTGAATTTATTTATTAAAAATATTCCCATGGAATTTTAATTAGTACATGAAAAAATATTATATGAAAAAATATTATTTTAATATTCAACATTATTTTAATATCTCATGAATTATGATCTTAGTAAATGAATCAAGTTTTATAATGTAATATATTTCTTATATATTAAAATGAGGTGATAAAACATAAATGAAATTAATGATGTAGTTGGTTTTTAATTACATGTCATTTACTTCTTATTTAGTGGATGTTTTATTACTCAGGTCAGGGAACCCTTTACATGTATTTGATCCTCCAACTATATAAGCAGGATAAATACATTCATTCAGTGACTATTCATTCCAATGGTATAAGATTATCTCTCTCCTCCCACTTCCTATAGAGAGAAATTTGTTTAGAGTGTTTAGTCCAAGAATACCTTCACGGATGGATGGGACGAGATCAAGGTGATCATCAGGAAATTTAAGTAATCATTGAAGCTCCACTATAGTACCTGTAATTTTATGATCAGTCTATGAGTGCAATCTTAAATCATGTGTGAATGTTCTATATGGGCCTATATTATGATCATTTAAGTAATGATCCCTATTGCTGAGATGCAGTAGAAAGTGATTCCAAATCGAATGATGTACTAGTTTATTTAATTTTCTTCATTGAAAATTTCGCATGAGATCCTTAGATCTCTACCAGTGCTCGGATCACTATAGATGATGAAATTCCATCACTCTCATGATGGAAAACATTAAATACCCGACCCATCAACTTCATCTATCCACACCGATATCATCAACGAGAACATAATCATAATATTTGAAATCTATACCCTATAAATCATTGATCATATCTTCAATCATGGAATAAATCCTTTCAATTCATAAGACATTAATTATAAAGGAATCAAACAACATGATCAATGATATCATAACACTAGGATAGACATGGAACTGTGGAATAAAAAAAATAGAAAATCAGTTACTTAATAGTCAAGTATCTTCTAAAAGACTATAATAGTATATTGGTTTTGCTACCCAATCTATCTGAGAAGTAAAGGCTCACTCCCAAGACTATCATAGTTGAAAATATACCCTACTGAACTCAGTTCACTCTCCATTCTAGTCATGTTTATCTCACTAGATAAAAATAATTACATAATAAATTAGATAGAGATATCGGTCCCACCTATAACATAATAAAAATCATACATATGTGTTCCATAAGATCATAAACTATTCTTCATATTATAACCCATGAGAATAAAAGGTTTTCATGAATAATTCATCATAGAATAACCCATTAAAAGGGAATGAGTTTCATAAACAACATTACATCATAAACATAAAAAATCCAGAGAAATAATATAGGTGGTATATATAGATTATTTCCATATTTAATCAAATGTATCATTGATGGTGGTTATCATTTTTGAGTAGACATATCATTAATGTATCATTAAAATAATCTTTTGTAAAATACCATTTCCATTTTGAATAACTTATGAAATAAAACAGTGAAAACATAAATGAAAAAAAATTAAAAATAAATAAATATGTAACCCTATACAAGAATATTAAATGAAAAAATTTCATAAATTTGGAAAAAGTTTCTCATATTGTATAAGTTAAAAAACATTCCCTTCATAAGTTTTTCAAAAAAGTCACAGAGTTCCTTGTTTTGAAATCGAAAAGTGGATTCCTTTCAAACCATTTTTAAAAAATTATAAAATGGTAAGATGAATTTATGAAATTATATAATATTAGTTAAAACCTTATTCAATTTTTTTATAAAACATAGATATGGAGGTAAAATGTTTTTTTGAAAAAAGAGATAAATAAAGTCGATTTTCAATTAAAATTGTTTTTGATCCCTTGATTACTTGAGGTGAGGGAAATGAAAAGAAATTGTGTTTTGAAAATAAATATCCATTGTGAAATAAAATTCATCAGTTTATTTACAGATTGATCATAATATTTGAACAGAAAAAATTTATTCATAAACAGTCATGTTAAATAATTAGATTATAACATAAAACCCCTACATCAAGTTCACCTTAATCTAAAATCACTCTAACCTCCTAAATAATAAATTTAAATATATTATAATTCAATAATATAGTCATTTTTATACTTATAATAGAATACATGATCCATATAGAATATCTCAATTCTCCCCTTGATCAATATTTCCATATTTTTTTATCAATAGTTCCCTATTAAAATTGTCATTTTCAAGTGTTAACTGTTTCATATATCATGAGTATTTAAGTTAATTAGTTTCATTCCTTGTACATTTATCTTGGTTAAAACACCCAAATAATATTAATCATGATATAAATATCATATATATTCAGTATTTAAAATTTATGAATCATCCATACAAGTTAGATATAAAAAAATCAATTAAACCATTCGTGGAGATGGTAGGTCGTATCTATGCATGAACACTATATTCATTATATAAAAAATGAAAAGAACGAATGGTATGTAATTATTAAAAAATAAAAGTTAATTATTATATCATATATATATATATTCATAAAATACATTTTAATTACCATCCTAGTAAAATTGAAATGAAGAAATGAATCACATCACTTCGTGGAGGTAGTAGTCCACACGTACGCACAAGTGAAGTTATCTTTACCCAATGGATTGAATGGTAAGAAAGAAGACATGATATTATCATGATAAAATTATAATCATGTAAAAAATATCACATATAAATTTTAAACTAATAATAAATCCATCCATAAAATATAGTCATCAAAATTGAATTTTATCACTATGTGGTGATGTTAAGATTTATGTGCACACAAATGATACTTTAACTCCCCATTTTATGGGAAGGAGAGTTTATAGTAGCCTTTTCATAATAATAATAATAACATTTTTGAATATTTAGTATACTTAATTTATTATTTTCTGATAAATACCATAGATTTAGAGAAGGTAATGATGAGTATAAAATGAAGTGATTGGTTAAGGAGGATACCTCTTCTTTGAAACAGATCCTTTATATCACCTCTAAAAGGATCCATGGTCAGTCTATTAAGATGAATAGAACCAATAAAATTTGAATAGGGAAGTTTAAAAGATAAATTTATAGATTTTGGTTAAGATATAAATCTAAATATAGAGTAAATAAGAGTGGTAAGAGGTACCATTGTATAATTACGTGAGAGTCACTTCTAAATTTTTTTAAATGATTAAAATATAATAATTTATTTCTTAAGAAAAATGTCTCAAAAGGGAAAAATATTCCAATATAGGGTAGTATTGGGTTGTAAAACCCTTAAACAATAAAATTTATACATGTTTTGGTGCCATTTTAATCCTTATTATTTTGATTAATCCTTAATTGATCAATTTTATTTTGAACTACTCTAAAAGATTTTTCAATATTAATTGTTTTAATTATTACATATAAGGTGAAAACTATCTAGTAAAGTCCATGTGATAGAATTTTAATCCATATCATATCCACCTTGTTTTATCACAAGAATTTTAGGTTTCAAAATAAGTTAATAAAATATTATTTTGATAAAATATCATTATTTTTAATTTTGGTAATATTCATTTAATTTGTCTGAAAAGACATAAATAAATTTTTTTAATTCAAATATAATATTTTAAAACAACAAAAATATGTCAAATTTAGTAATAAAATTAATTTTAATCTATAAATTTATCAAATAATATTACTTTTTATATTTTAAAAACCATTTATTTTGTTTTTCGATTAACTGAATAAATATTTTTCTTATCACCGTGTAAGAATTTATGGTAATTATAAAATTAATAAAAATTATAAATTATGCAATTTCATGAATATAATTTCATTGTGTACAAGATAAAAATGAATATTCTTTCATAACAATTTCCCCCTATTTTAACTCATAAAGCATATTTTAAACCAAGAGAGTAACTTTTTTAACATTACTTGATTTAAATATTATATAAATAATTTTCATAAAAAAGATTCCATTTAACTAATCAGTTTTGAGCCGAAGATGATAATAATCAAATTAAATTTATCCCATAATAATTTGGAAGAAAAATCATGGTCTTGTCACTAATTTGTAATCAAGATTAACTAGATTTACCATTTACTACGGTGATAAATTTTATCACAGTTACTATTCATATTAACCAAAACTACAATGGGACTATCTAAAAAATATGAAACTTAGTATTATAAATATGTAATTAATTTTATATAATCCAATACATATAAATGGGAAAAATTAATTTTCATATATGTACGCAAAATGTGATAAAAAAGTCATTTTAGATGGAAAAAATAAACCATAAAACATGATATATTTTTATCCTATGCCTAGAAATATATTTCCAGAATATTTAAATCTTTTTATAAAGTAAATAATATAAAAATGTCTTTAAATTTAGTAACCAAATATTTATTTATTTAACTTATTATTAAAAATATATATTGCCTTTGTAAAATTAATTTTTCTTAAAAATAAAATTCTTATTTTTAAATAATTTTTGTTTAAAATTATAATAATTAGATAACTGATGAATTCATTTTATAAATGTGTATATAGTAAATTTTTCATAATTTTTATATTATTATTCAAACATTTCAATCTATTTTCTTGGAGATAAAGGAAACATGATATTTTAATAATATGGTGTGGTTTGTCGAAACTCGTGGTTTTGTGTAATGCACGATATTAAAGAAATTAAATTATTTAAAGGGAAATATTTAATAAAAAATATTGGTGCATTAAATTATAACCCCCTTAAAATTAATTTATCCCTCGAAATTCATCACTTTTATATATTCATATGAGGATACTTTTTCCTTATCTTATCATGAGGTTCCCATGTATTTCCCTCAAATTCGTGGTTTTCCCCCAATCCTTGAATAGTTGAGTGTTTTTATTTCATAGAGCTTTCTCTTGATGATCCAAAATCTCTACCAATTTATCTGAATAGTTAATTTCTTGCTCTAATGGTAATACATATGATTTCATTACATGTGAATGATTAGTTATGTTCTTCCTCCAGAGGCAAACATGAAACATATTTTGAACTTGGCAGAGATTTTGTGGTTATAACTATTGATAAGATATCATCATGATACAATCAATAATTTTAATTGGATAGATATTCCTAGGGATTAACTTTCCAATCTATCCAAATATCATCACCATCTTTCAGGGAGATATTCTTAGCAAGAATTTGTCACCGATTTCAAACTTAGATCTTTATAATGATTGTGAGCATTAATTTTTTTTGACTCTAAGATGAAATTATGTGTTGTTGAATGCCCCTAAACATATATTACATTTATTAATCTGTATAAAGTCCCAATAGATCTCTTTAACAATCTTTATTCTAGAATGTTTGAGTTTTGTAATTCCTACCATAGAGAGATACAAAAGGTTTCATCTAAATGGTGGAGTGAATGCTATTCCTGTAAGAAAATTCCAAAAAATTAAAGTTATTATACCAACCAACATTGAAATAAATATATAAATATCTCAACATGTATTCTAGGGTTTCAAATATCTTTTAATAATGTCCATCTATATGAGGATAATAAGTAATTTTAAAAGTTTACTCCATTTCAAGAGCCTATTGAATCCTTCTCTAAAACATTGGGATAAAAATAAGATTTGGATCAGATAAAATTTAGAGTGGTATACCATACAATCTTACTAATTCCTTAATGTATAACCGAGTATTTTGTTCAAGAGAAAAATATTATCTTATAATAATGAATTCTGATGACTTTTTAAGGAGATTAACTACACCCCATATATTAATATTTCCTTTAGATGTTATCGGGATTAAAATGACAACAAACATGTTTATGTGCTCCCATTTTTATTATTGTATGGGTAATGGTTGTAACATCCCCTTAAAATTCTATCTATCATCCTTAACTTTATATATAAAAAGCATTGAGAAACATACTCTATAATATCTCTCTTATTTCTATCACACCAGAAATACTATTTTAAATCTCTATACATCGTTGTAATTCTAGAATGAACAGTTAATGATGAACTATGATATTTACCCATCATATCCTTCTTCAAATATTTTACTTATGGGACACATGCATGGTTCATAAACCTAATTATTTCATCATATTAGATTTTTATCTAAAGAATATTTCCCACCATTTTTTACAGGTCGACATATTCCTTCATCACCTTTTTAATCATCAGTTGAATAAATAATTAAACACTCATTTTAGCCAAATAATATTTCTCTCATTACATTAATATTTCAATCTACATCCTTTGAAAATATATAAATTTCGTATCTTTTGTGATCTGCATCATACATAAGATTACATGACCTTTTGTCTTTAACCATCTTCCACCTTGTTAGCTTTCCTGAAGTGGGAATATACTCAATAACCATAATATTTTTTCATCTCCAAACTTATTATTTTGTGTACATTCATCAATTTTTGAGTGTAAATATACATTAAACTTTTTTAGTATATATGTGACACCTTTAAACACAGATAAAATATCTCCATATTTTTAATGAAAAAATTACGGCAGCAAATTCCAAACCATTAGTTGATTAATATTTATCATGGAACTTAAATTATCATGACTCAAAATCTATAACCATATCATTTTTCATGAAGACACATCAGAATCCTTTTTTTTGATTCATCACTATAGATTAAAAACTCTTCTCCATTGAAAGGTATTATATGAACTATTTAGCTTACTAGTCTTATCTTTAGTTCCTTAAAACATTACCCAGATTAATATATCCAAAGGAACAATGATACCTTTTGATTTAACATAGTGATTGGATTCGATAGAAGATAAAAATTATCCCCAATGCACAAATAATATTCATCAAATCCATGAAAAATATGGATCTTAGTCATAGTGGTTGGTATGATCAAATGGTCAATATATTCATTTATTGATGGGTTAACAGATATACCTTCACATGAGATTATATGACCCAATAATGAAACTTTATTAATCCAAAATTCACACTTGAAAAAATTTCATAAGGCTTCTCCTTACATGGGATATTTATAAAAATTATTAAATGATGTCAATTGTATTCATTATTCTTTGAAAATATTATAATATCATCAATAAAGTCTAGCAAAAACTGATCAAGTTAATCTCTAAACACTATATACATTAAATCCATGAAGATATTGGATTCTTTAGTAAGACCAAATAGAATCACTATAAATTCGTAGTGTCCATACCTTATATGAAATTTTTTCTTGGGTATATCATCCATCTTAACCCTCAATTATGAATACCCATAATAAATATCAATCTTGAAATAATATTGATATCTATATAGTTTATCAAATAAGTAATCAATATAGGGTAGAGTATACTTGTTCTTTATAGTCATATTATTAGGTTCTAGATAATAAAGGTAGAGTCGAATTGATCCATATTTCTTTTTTGAAAATATAATAGGTTCACCCTAAGGTGATTCACATTGTTGAATGAATCCCTTTTTAATGTTTCACTTATATTTTCTTCTTCAATACTTTCAACTCAATTGGGGTAATTCAATATGGTGTCTTGAAAATAGGATAATCACAGGGTATGAGTTCTAGGAAAAATTAAACATTGTGATTCATTGGAATTATATAAAACTATTCAATAAATAGATCAATTAACTCTAAAAATATTGTAATATATTTAATTTTTAGTTTCTCCCCATCCATCTGAAATAAACTCCACTTTTTATAGGAATCATTACCCAAACGATAGATGTAACTTCCATTAGTTTCTCAATTTTTTTCATCATGCTGATAGGTGATCATTGGTTTTTTAGATTATCAACAATAACTTCCATTAATAAAAAATTAATGTGGGGTTTATGGAAATAAAGACAATCCATTAAAAAATAAAATTGAATTCATCAAGAGTAAGAATAACAAGATTTTAAGGGAACACATTCCAAGAAACATAAACTGGAGAAGAATCCTATACTTGGGATGATATCATCATAACATTGGGGGTCCTCATTACTAATAGGACATCTTGTTTTTAAAGTGGTAATGTGGTACCCATAAAAAGTATTTAGATATAAAATTGTAGGTAGATCTATAATCAAATAGAAAATTATAAATTCTATGGTGGATGTTTTGTATACATTTCACCATGTTGTTATTGTGACATTCATTAGAAAAAGTGATCACATGAGATTTAACTTTGTATCTAAGGTTAAGATGTTTTTGAGGTCGATCATCATCATCAACCTTTTTATTTGGAAACTTTTTATCATAATGCACGGAATCCTTACATTTAGAAAACATGATTTTGGGTGTTTTATTATATGGATCTTTCACTATATCCATATAATTAACTAGTTTCTTCTTATAAATTTGGAATTTATTTTCTTGATGAGCTTCCTATAGACACATGAAACATGTACCGATTTCCATAAAAAATTAACAATGTTTACTTCCACACATTGAGCATAAGGAAAGGGTAATATTCTTCTCTCTATGGTTTTTCAAATTTCCTTGTACTTCCATTTTATGTTCTTTTCAAAATAATGAGATGGATGGGTAACTCCAATATCTATCCCAACCATCAAATCACATCAAAAAATTTATTTATTTCTACAAAATTCATTTATGTAAAGCCCCATTTAGTGAATTTTTTATGATATTGATGAATAGTTTAACCATAATTTTAAATTTGATTGTAATACCGCACATGCCTTGTCAAATATTCTTTATATGTCTCATAGAATTCTTCATAATTATGATTTTACTCACGGAATTGTTTATTCAATTTAAAATGAAGAATGTGAGGATTATACGTATTGGAATATAAGTATTTAAATTAATCCCACCCCATAGATTCAATTGGTTTTTTTCCTCTTATGTTATTGATAAGAATCCATCGTTAATATTCTTCACTTTCAAAATTCTAAACCACCAGATTACCATTCTTATGCCTTAAACACTAATGAACAAAAAATATTTTTTCAATGTTGCCATTACATTTATTGGAAAATAGTGGATTAGTGGACCCTCTAAAATAAGGTAGATGTTTCATTATGAGAGACTCAATAGAACGTTGTTCAATCCTTTTATCATTTGGGAGGTCAGTGAGATTTAATTATTGATTATGTTTTTTGGGAATATCAAAAATATTTTTCATTCCAACTCCTATAACATTTAGTTTATTAGTAGTAAAATGATTTCATTTTCCATTTTATTCTTTATTAACATGATTCCTTGAGGTTAAATCCATTGAAAAAACCCAAAAATCATAGTGTGATCAATAATAATTATCCCATGAAACCAAATAATCATAAAAAATAATTTTTATGATATCTAAATTATGAAACCTTTTTCTATGAAACCTTAGGTTTAACCTAGTACATTCATGACATTACAAAAACATTAATATTTTATCCAATACATAGAAACATCCCTGGAGTTCTTAAAAAAAATATTTCTCATCTTAGTTTCCAATGGAAAACTAAACCATGATCTTAAATAAAATATAGCTCCCTATAAATTTCATAAATATATATCACATCTAAATAAATGAATATTAATTACATAACATAGTGATACATTCGAAATTTATATAAGTCTCATATTTATGGAAACATAGAAACATAAATATCTCATTCAAAATAGTTTAAAATTCTCTTCCAGTAAGATCTTAATAAATATCACACTTATTAGACATATCATTCATAAAACCATGCTTCGTAACTTGGGAAATTAAACATAAGAAATTTTTAGATTTGATGCTCAATTTGGGTAAACACGAGAGATAAAAATGATCATATAAGAATAAAATTATATAAAAGTGTATGAAAACTTGATCTTTTCATTTGAAAACCATACCCAACATTTCATATATCATACTCTTAAATAATGGAATAAATCTTTGTAAGTTATATGAAATGAATATAAACAAATCAAAGAACATGATCCATGAGAGAATACGATTAGAATAATAAATTGAATCATGAAATACACATTAGCATAGATTATTATTTACTTATTAGTCAAGTATATATTCCAATAATGTTATAGTCGAATGGGTTCACACCCAAAATAATCTTAGTAATCATGGTTTACTCCAAATATTATCATACCAACAAATTCCCTTACAGATTTGGGATTACTCCCCATTCATGACAACTTTATCTAATGAGATATAAATATTTACCCAATGGATTAGAGGGATATATAATTACCACTATAAACAAAATGAAAATAATACATATATGAGAAAAAATAATATGAACCACTCACTATATTATAAAAGATGAAAATAAATGTGTTTTATAAATATATCATCAAAGAATAAATTATGTAAAAGGAATGGATTTCATAAGAATCATGCCATCTTAAACCTAAAATATATATAAAATGAATCAATATGGTATGCTTGGATCATATTGCTAGTAAATAATATGAAACATTTTGGGGTTTTTTCAATAATGAATGGAGATACCATTAAAATATCATTAAATCATTTTTAAGGTAAATAAATTCTCCATTTTAAAATCAATTATTAAAAAACTATGAAAATATAATGGGGAAAATATATTTAAAAATAAATATTTAAACCTATAAATTAATATTTAATGATTATTTTTCATCAAGGCAGGAAAATATGTTCATACATTTTAAGTTAAAAAAATATTTTCGATACTTTTGTCAAAAAACTCCAAAAGTACCTCGTTTGAAAACAGATAAGAAGATTCCATTCAAATTATTTTTTAATAATATAATCATGGGTAAACATTCCTTCAAAAAATTATTAGTAAATATTAAAACCCTTATTTTAATAATTTTTACAAAACATGGTTTTGTAATAAAATCATTTTTCGACCGAAGAGAGAAATGTAGTTGTTTTTCATTAAAAATTTATTTTTGGACCCATGAGTAGTTAAGGTGATTTAAATTAAATTAAAACATATATTTTCAGTAAATATAATTAATATAATAAAATTAAAGAGTTTATTATGTGATTGATCATAATATCTCGTCTTTAAAAACTTAATTATAAAAAATTCCAACAAACAATGATATTGTAACATAAAACTGTCACCTCAAGTTCACCATTATTTGAGATCACTCTAAACTCTAGTAAAATAAATTTAAATTTATTATAATAATATAATGGTATCATTTTAATACTTTAAATTTCATATATGATCCCTTTATAACATTTCATCACACCCTTTTGTCAATTATTCCTGATTAAAATCGTCATTTCCATGTGGTAATTGGTTCAATTTTCATGAGTATTTCAGTTATGTATTTCTAGTCCTTGTACATTTATCTTTTTCAAAAACATATAAAAAATATTAAAAATGATATAAATATAATATATATTAATTATATATGTATTTATATTAATCCATAAAATCTATATGTAGAAAAATGAATCACATCATTCATTGATATGTTAGGTCGTATGAATACATGAATGATGTTTTCATTATTCAATATATGGAATGAAAGAATGGTAAATATTAATTCACTAAAATTGTATCGTTAATATATCATATATATCATATATCTTCTTTGAATTTATCATAATTTTCATCTATGTAATGTATTATTGAAAAACGAATATCATCGCTTCTTTGTGGTGGTAGTACACATATACAAATGAGTGACGTTATCGTTTCCCAAAGGAGTGGTCATTAAAAATGTGGAAATGATTTCACCATTATATAAGTATAATTTTTTTCATAAATATCATATATAAATAGTAAAACCATCATAATACCCATCAATAGAATGTTATGATGAAAAATGAATTTTATCACTATGAGGATACAATAAGTCATACGTACGCACAAGCCATACTCCTTGTTAGATGGGGAGGAGGGATTATAATGGTGTTTTAATAATCATAATAATATTTAATAATATTTAGGGTACTTAATTTATTACTTTATGAAATATACAATAGATTTATCATAGGTAAAGAAGAGTATAAAATAAATTGATTGGTTAAGTTGATTACCTATTCTTGGAATTGAATCCTTTAGATATACTCTAAAATGATATAGGTTTGGACATTGGGGAAGAAAGAAACCTATATAATGTGTCTAATTATTTTTATAAGAAAAATTATTTTATTTTAGTCGTGATAGAAGGATCAATGTGGTGTAAATAGCCGATGGTGTAAGATTCCTTTTATAATTGAGGTGATGGGATCTTTTGGAATTTCTCAATAATTAAATTATCATATATTCAATATCAAGTAAAATGCCTCAAAATGGATATGTTTTGAAACAAAATGTATTATGTTATTTTAATCCCATAAAATAATATAATTTGGATGGGGTTTGATTTCTTTTTAAACATTATCATTTTGATCAACCCTTAGTTAACAAATATAATTTTAACTATAGGTACAACATTTTCAATACTAAAGTTTTAATTTTTAATTATAATTTAAAAATTATCCCCTAAATGTCATTTAATTGATATTTTCGGCCATATCATATTTAACTTGTCTTAATTCGTGATTTTTAGTTATCTTAAAATATTTAGTAAAATTTTATTTTTATAAAATATCATTATTTTAAATTTAGTCATTACTAATTTAATGTTTATTAAGAGACATAAATATAAATTGGGAATTAGAATATAATATTTTAAAAACAATAATATTTCATATTCACCAATAATTTTTTTTCTAAATACATTAATTCATCAAATTGTTTTACTTTTAATATTTTCAAAAGCCTTTGTTTTTTTTTATTAATTGAATAAATATTGTTTCGGAATTATCTACGCATTATATGTAATTATAAAACACCTAAAATTCATAAATAAAACAAAGTCATAAATATAATTTCATTATGAACAAAATTACTATTAATATTCAATCATAACTATTTTTGGCCCCTATTTGAACAGAAAAACAATATTTAAAACCAAGAGAGTAAATTTTGTAACATTATTTGATTTAAATATTATATAAACCATTTTCATCTATAAGTGTCAATTTAACTAACAAGTTTTGAGTCTAAAATGAAAAGGGTCGAATTAAATTTATGAAATAATCATTATGATTAAAAATTATGGCCTTATCACTTATTTTTAATCCTCATTAATCAGATTTACCCTTTACTAAGGTGATATATTTTACCACAGTTACTATTCATATTGAAAAAAATGAAAGGGGTCCAATTTACCAAATTTAAACCTCATAATTATAAATATTAAATTCATTTTATCTCATTAAATGCCTATAAATGGTATAAATTTTTATTTATGTAAGTGACAATGCAATAAAAAGGTTTTTTTGAAGAAAAAAATTAAATTTGTAAGTATAAAATAGGATTTATTCTTATCCATTTCCTATAAAAATATTTTTGGAATATTTAAAACATTTTATATAGTAAATAATATTTAATTTTTAATTAAAATAATTCACCAATACTTATTATTATAATTTATTGATATAGAAATACATTGTGTGCTAAAAACCATTTTTCCCAAAAAATATCATTTTTGTTTTCAAATATTTGTTATTTTTAATTTTAATCATTTTAAAACTGATGAATTCATTTTATAAATGTATATACTGTATATTTTTCATAATTTATATATAAACATTCCTACCCATTAATCAAATGTATTTTCAATAATAGAATGATAGTATTTTAAAAATGTTTTGTGGTTCATCTAAACTCATTGCTTCTTATAACTCAAGATATCGAAGAAATAAAATTATTTGAAGAAAAATATTTCATAAATATCTTAGTGTGTTACGTTATTTACCCTATCTATAGAATTTATCCCTCTAAATTCATCTCTTTTTTTATAAATAAATTATGATACTTCCACCTCATCAAATCCCTATGTTCTTATGTGGCTTCCTCAAACTGGAGGTTTAACTCCAAAACCTTGACTATGTGAGTGGTTTTGATTCATAGAACTTTCTCACTATGATCTAGAATCTATACAAATTTTTCTTTATAAGACAACTCTTAATCCAATTTTAATTCCTTTAAGTTCATAACATTTTAATGACTAAGTATTTACATTATTAATAGAGATACATAGAACATATCATGAACTTTAAAGAGATTTGGTGGAAGCAACCATCCATAAGCTACCATCATGGTACAATCATCAATTTTAAAGGAAAATATATACCTAGGTATTAGCTTTACCATCCTTCCAAATCACATCATCATATTCTAGGGATATATTCATAGGAATATCAAATCCCCAACTTCATACTATAAATATTTATAATGATTGAAGTTAAAAAAATCGACTCTGAGTTTCTCTTAGGTGATGTAGAATACCTATAAGTGTGTCTCCTATTTACGGATATAGATCAAATACCTACAACTTTCCTTATCCGAATTAATTAAAACATTTTTGAGTTCTATAATCCCTATAATAGAAATCTTTATAATGAACCAATTGAATGTTGTAGTGAGATATATTGTTGTTAGAAAATTCCACTAAATAAATGTGTTGATCACAACCACCTTTTTAATAAATTGGGAAGGATCTCAACATGTATTTTAGTGATTCAATTGTACTTTCCAAATTACCATCTGTATGAGGATGATAAGTAGTATTAAAACATAATATTGTATCTAGAGGCTGCTAGAAACTTCTCCAGAGCTTTTGGGTAAACCTAATATACTGATCAGATATAGTTTATAGTGGTACACCAAATACTCTAACGTGTTTCTCAATGTATAATAAATTACTTTTATTAATAGATAAATATTATATGATAGTGATAAAGATTACTAACTTCATGTGAAGATCAAATACACCTCATATAGAAGTATTTAATTTATAATTTTTGGGGATTCTGGTTACATAAACCATGGTGATGTTTTCCCATTTCTATTCACGTATTGGTAATAGTTGTGACATCCCATTAGACATATATCTCTTAGAATTAACATTTTTACATACCAATCACTAAGAATCATACTTTGGAATATCTCTCTTCACTTCATCACACCATAAATATTCTTCCAAATAAAAATAAATATCTATAATTCTAGGATGAATAGAGAATGAATAACTGTGATCCTTATCCATTAGACCATTAATCAAATATGGTTCTGAGGGAAAAAATACATGGTTAATTAACATTATTAATTCATCACAATCAATGTTGAACTTGGTAAAATTTTCCACCATATTTTGAATCTCTACATCTACTTTATGCACCTCTTAAATATTCACTTGACTAGATAGTTGAACACTCATTTGACCCAGATGGGATTTACCATATTAAAATAATTTTTATAGATCCATTATTTCAAAGTATATAAATATTCGATCTTTTTTATCCTCGTCACCGATAATATTTCATTATCATTTTTTCCTTTGATCATATTTCACCGTGTACGCCTTCTTAGGGAGGTAATGTATAGAACATTCAAAATCCTTAATCATCTCCAACCATATTCTTTGGTGTATGTTCATCTCATTTTGAGTGAAAATATACATTGAACTTTTGTGATAAATATATATGTTACACCTTTATACATGAAGATAATACCTACATATCATTAATGAAAAAATTACTTCAAATAACTCCAAATCATGAGTTGGTTAATTTTTATCATGGGCCTTCAATTGTCATGAGACATAAGATACAACAATATCATTTTTCACAAGGACACATACAAGTCCCTTATTTAATGCATCAATATAGATTAAAAAATGTTCTCAATGATGGGGTGTTGTAAGAATAGGTTATATGACTAGCCTTATCTTTAGATCCGTAAAAAATATCTCACTTTTATCTATCCAAAAGATCATGGAGCCCTTTTCAGTTATCACCATTTGTGGATTTTATAGTCAATAAAAATCCTCGTTAACGTGTAGATAACATCCTGCCAAAAAAATTGCGGATCTTAGTCATAGAGGTTGGTTGAATAACTTCGCTCTTTGAAGGGTTTAATTATATACCATCACATGAGATTATATGACCCAACAATGAAACTTTATGTAGACAAAATTCATAATTGAATTTTTTTTTAAAAACAATTAGACTTCCTTAGGGTCTTTAGAACAATTGTCAAAAAATATTCATGCTCTTCCTTAGTCTTTGAATATATAATAATATCATAAATAAAGACTACCATAAATGATCAATGATATCTCCAAACACTCTATTCATTAAATATATAAATATAAGGGGGAATTAGTAATACAAAATTTCATAACAAAAAATTCCAAGTATCCATACCTTTTATGTAATATTGTTGGTATATCATTCTTTATAACCCTCAATTATTGGTTTCCAGAATGAAGATCAATCTTGAAAAACTACTATGTTCTATATTGCTGATCAGGCTAGTCATCAATATAGGGTAAAGGATACTTATTCTTGATAGTGATGTTGTTATGTTCTCAGAAATAAATATAGATTCATATTGATCTATATTTCTTTATGAAAAAAAAGAATAGGTGCACCCCTAAGGTGACACACTTATCCAATTGAATACCTTTTAAATATTATAAAGTAGATTATTCTAAAATTATTTCATCTGAATTGAGGCCATTCTATATAGAGTCTCGAAAATAGGTAAAATACAAAGAATGAGATCTATTTAAAACTAAACATCAGGATTTATTGGAAGACAAGGAAACTATTCTATAAATACCTCAACAGACTACAAAAAAAGGAATATAAGTGATGTTGAGTTCCGCACAAACTATCTAAAATAAACTCCAAATTGGATAAGAATCACGTCCCATTCATTATATGTAGTTTTCATCAGAATATAATTATTTTTTCCTCACACCTATTGGCGATCATTGTTCGGTTTGGAATATAAAATATAAATTCACTTCCCAGGAAATTGTTGTGGGATTTATAGAAAGAGAGAAAATCTCGCCCCAAAATAACTTCGAATTCAATAAGAGGAAGAATGAATGGCTTTACTGAAACCATGTTATAAACAGCTTCAATCAGAGAATAATCCTAGACTTAGGATATATTTATCATACCATTAGTGGGTTTTTATTCTAATTAAATATTAAGTTCTTGAGGTGGTACTATGGTGACCATAGAAGATTCTTTAGATATAAAAAATTGGGTAGATCTAAAATTAAATAAGACATTAGTTATTATAGAGTGGATTGTAAGTGTACCATTCACCATGTCGTTATAGTACCCCTCCATATATATTGTGATCACATGAGATTTACCTTTTTCTCTAGGGTTAAATGGCTATTTATGTTAATTGTGATCGTTAAACATAAAATTTGGATGCTTTTTTGAATAATGAATATGATCTTTGAGTTTAAAACACTTTTTTGTGGGTTGTGAATTATGTAGAGAATTCTCACTATTAACATCATTAGCTAATTTAATATAATAACTTCATCTTTTGAAATCCAGATGAACTTCCTTTCTACGCATTAAACTTCAACCATTTCCACTAATATAATTTCACCCTATGTTTCCTTACATACTATTATCATAATGGAAGTCTCATGTTCATCACTCTATGGTTTTTTTAATTTCCTTTTAATTCCATTATTCTTTTCTTATAAAAAACATAAGATTTATAGGTAAATCAAATTTCCATCTCCTTATTGAAATCACATCAAAAAAATCTTTATAACTACTAAACTATTGTATGTATATCCCTCTATAGGCGACTTAGTTTTAATCCATCATAGAATCATTAAACCTTACATTGATATGGGAGGATAATACCATAATAATATCTCACATGTATTGTCAAATTTTCCTCATAGCTAACAAAACATTCACTGTCCTCTTACATTAACTTAGGGAATTATGTTTCTATTTTCATTTGAATAATATGAGGAAACTACTTATTTAAAAATAAGATTCTAAGTTCATCCCACTCCATATATTAAATATTTTTTTATCTTATTTTCTTGACAAAATTCCACCACTAATATGATTCATTTTTCAAATGATACAAAGAAAGAGTAACCTTCTCAACTTTTAAACATTAAAGAATGGAAAATATTTTTTCAATGTTCCCAATACATTTTTTAGATACTAGTGGAATAGTTGAGCCACTAAAATAGGGTGTATGTTTCCTTATTAAGGACTCAATAAAACGTTTTTACATCCTTATCTCATTTGTAAGGTCGGTTTAATTCATAGAATGGGAATGTTGTGAAATAATACCAAAAATATTTTCCATTTCATCTCCCATAACATTCATTTTATTAGGAGTGGAATCATTTAATTGTACATATAATTTAGTATTAACACTAATCATTCAAGTTATATCCATTGAATAAAACCGAAAAACATAGGGTGAGTAAAAATAATCATCATGGGAAACATCATAACCATTAAAAATATTTATATGATGACTAAATTTTGACACCTTCTATGAAACCATGGTTTTAACCTAGGTCATTCATTATCATTAAGAAAAAAAATAGTTTTTTATTATAACCATAGACATATCCCTATGGTTTTATAGAAATTTTTTCATCTGAGTTTACAAAGGATAACTAAGGCATTCTTTGATACCAACTATATCACCCCATATTTTCAGATATAGATATCACATGTAAATAGAAAAATATTTTTTACATAACATAATTATCCATGAATAAATTTTACAGGTCTATTATCATTGGACACATGGAAATATAAACAACTCATTCATTATAGTTATAAATTACCCCCACATAGATCTTCAAAACTATCACCCATATTATACATTTCATACGTAAAACTGTTCATCATAACCTTAAAAAGTAAACATAAGAAAGGTTGATATCTAATTATCAGTAAGAGAAAACAAGGGATATATCAATGGTAATATAAGTAGAAAACAAGAAAAATGATATGATAATATGAGTTTAACATTCTAAAACCACACCCTTCATATCATATATCATTATCATCAGTCATGGAAGAAATATTATAACTTCAAAGTAAATGAATAATAAATAAATAAAAAAACATGATCCATGAGAGCATAAAATTTACATAATGAATAGAAATGTGGAATACACATAAGCATTTAAAATTATTTCAATAATAGTCAAGGTTATTTTCCAAGACTATCGTAGTGTAATGGTCTCACTCCCAAAACAAACATAGTATTCAAGGTTCACTCCCAATACTACCATAGTGGACAAAGTCCCTTACTAAACTAGGTTCACCCCCCCAATCTATTCTTATTTATCTCATGATATTTCAAAATTTAACCAATGGATTAGAGGAAGATATAGGTACCATACATCACATAATTAAAATCATACCTATGTGTGATAAATTAATATAAACCATTCAACATATCTGAACTAATTAAATGAAAAGGGTTTCACAATCATTTCATCAAAGTGTAACCCTTGTAAAATGAATTTATTTCATAAAAAGCATTCCATCATAAACATAAACTATCCAGATAATGAAAAATTATGGTATCCTTGGATCATATTCTTTTTAAATAATATGCAACATTATAGTTTTTTGTCATTGATGAATCACAATACTATTCAAAATCATTAAAACATTCTGGTGGAAAATAAGCTTTCCATTTTCAAATCACAAAATAAAAAACTATGAAAGTATAAAAGAAAATTTTATCATTAATAATAAAAATGTAAACCAATAAATAAATTTTTAAAATAATTTTTTTTCATGAAGTTGGGAAAATATGTTTATCACTTATAATTTTAAAAAATATTCCTTTCAAACTTTTTTCAATAAAGTCACAAAGTACATCATTTAGAAAATGACAAGAACATTCATTTCAATACATTTTCCAAAGATTAAATCATGGGTATGAATTCGTTCAAAAAAATATTATATAATAGTAAAAACAACCTTTATATTATTTTTAAAAAACATGGATATGGAAGAATGTGTGTTTTCAACCGATGAGAAAAATATAGTCAATTTTCCTCAAAACAATTTGGCCTCATGAGTACTTTTAGTG
Source organism: Viscum album (assembly GCA_963277665.1). NCBI lineage: Eukaryota > Viridiplantae > Streptophyta > Magnoliopsida > Santalales > Viscaceae > Viscum > Viscum album. The sequence goes on from OY728140.1 coordinate 1,108,764,385, forward strand.
AGGAAAATGAAATGAATTTTTTAAAATAAATAAAAATAGAAAACAAAAATACATATGTTTCTTGTGATATAGATAATAATATTTCATCATTTGAAACTTAATCATAAACAATCCTAATAAATAATTACAGTGTAACATAAAACTATCACCTCGTGTTTACCTTGCTTCAAAATCACTCTAACCTCCTGTAAAAAATTATTTTTTAATAATTCAGTAACGTGGTCATTTTAATACTTGTAATATCATATATCATCCCTTTTTAACATTACAACACCCCATTTTATCAAATTTTCTGTATTAAAATTGTCTTTTCAAGCTGTTAACTGTTCTAATTATCTTGAGTATTTTTGTTCAATATTTATGATCCATGTATATTTATCTCTTTTGTATCAACACCATAATTTTAAAAATGATATAAATATCATATATATTTACTATATATGTATTTATATTAATCTATAATATTTAAAGATAGAAAAATTAATTACACCATTCATATAGAAGGTATGTTGTACAGATGAATAAATGATGTTTTTATTTTTCAATAGATAGAATGAAAGAATGGTAAAAATTAATTCCCTACACCAGGATCATTATTATATCATATATATCATATATTTTCATAAAATTCATACTCAATTACATCCACATAAAAAATAATTGAAAAAAAATTGTATTGCTTCTTGGAGGTGGTTGTCCGCACGTACACATGAGCAATTTTATCATTTCCCAAAGGATTGAATGGTATGAAGGTGGACATGATATTATAATTTTATATGTATAATTATATAATAAGTATAATTTATAAATTTCAAACCCATAATAATACCCATCCATCAAATATGGTTATGCAAAATGAAGTGCCTCTCTATGTGGAGAGAGTAAGCCGTACATATGCAGAAGCCGTACTTTAATTTAATATTTTATGGGAAGGAGGGTGTATAATAGTGTTTTGAAATTAAAAAAAAATTCCCTTAATTTTCCTCTCTATAGGTACTACAAATTCAGAAAAAATTCTTTCATATAAATCTGAACCTTTTCTATTTGTTTAAAAATATTTTTCTTCCATCCCCATATTTTCATTAAAATGTTTTCAAGAATTTATTTAATATTATAATATGTATCTTAAAGATTATATTTACCCATGATTTAATTTTCATAAAAAAATTGAATGTATTATTATTATTATTTTTAAACAAGGTCTTAATGTGGGAATAAAATCTTTGTATTAATATACACCGCATTAATGAGTTTTCCTCACGTCATGGCTACTATTTTAATTAAAAATTACTTTACATATTTCTATGCTTATTTTTAATGAAAATGTTTAACTTAATATTTTTTCAAAAATTTTAGATCTTAAATTAGTAATTTCAAAATAAAAATGATTTTTTCCACAATAAATATCTCTGTGATCCTTTAAATCCATTTTTCATCAATGTTATCATCCATTTATGTTATATATCATTCAATTTGGATATGATTAAATAATATGATCTATATTCCTTTCCTATATGGTTTATGAGTATGATGTTGAAATATTGACAAAACTTGTTTTCTTTTCCATAGGAAAAGCTAAAATGAAATGTTAAATGTTTTCATGATTTTGGGGCATTCATATGAATAGATTGTGATTATTTCATTGGTGGGTCTCTTATATCCCTACAATTTTTCTGGTAATGATTAAATATTTGTTAGCTCAAATAGTACATTAGAGGTTATCACAATCCCAACAAGGGTAAATTGGGTGTAATCCCAATACAAAAGAAGTTGCACGAGTAGTTAGTCTAATCCTCACCAGCAATGAGTTCCATAGTGGATAGCCTTGAAAAATAATTTCTATGATTATGATTATTCTACGCCTTATGACTCTCATTTATGATATGATATTATGCCATTGTTGTACTATAATCCCTCATATTCATTGATTCCTTTATGATCCATGTCTAATGAACTACCAAGAAATATTCCACTACTCATGATTACGATATACCTATTGATGGGAATGATTTCAAAATATTAATCTTATGTTATTATACCCTTATACTCATGTTATTTTTAAAAATGGTTATTAATTGATATATCCCTTCTTTAGACTTTACTGATATTATTATCTCACCCTTTTTAGGGTTTCCCTTCCCGAAGATATGAGGAATGGTTTGGAATTTCATATGTATAATAAGGGTGAACTACAACACATAAGGCCTTGTTAGGGTAAAAATCACTAATGATCATAGTTATTTTAAAAGACCTTAGACTTTATTAGAATTTTTATATAGAACTGATGAAGGAATACTTTATCAGTTCTCAAAATAACATCAACAAAGGTAGGCCTTTATCTGTGATAGTTCAGTGTTGATAAAGGATCACATTATCAGCTCTTTTCATAGCACTAATAATGGATCCCTTTATCTGTCTTTTTTCTAGCACTGATAAATGGGCATACAAATATCATGTGCTATTTAAACTACATCACACTATAATAGAGAAAACATGCAGAAAATACTAGAGAAAATATAGGTGAAAATACAAAATATTTTTGAAATAAATTTCATAACACAAATACAAAAGAAACACTATATTTTATATATAAAAAACATTGATTTATAAAATTATATGAGTAATTTCATATTATCATTGACATTCAAAAAAATTAATATTTTTTTTATATTTCTCTCCATGCATCAATAATTCTATTAGTTTTTGAATAAACCAACCCAAATTGGGAAAAATAATGCTACTATATAAGAAAAAAATATGTATGTTAGTAATCCTATAAAGTAAAAAAATTAAATACAATGTTTATATTTTAAACTAAAAAAATATACTTTGATTCAAACCAAGAACACTTTGTATTGTCTTAATTTTTAGTTGATTCAAACATGTCATGCCATTTCATTATTTTCTCAAAAGTAGTTTCTTTTAAATTTACCCACCTAATTAGTGACAAACAAATCTCTACATATGTGAACCAATTCATTAGAAATTACATTTTAAGAACAAGACACCATTTGTCACACTATTTCTTATTCATCTTCAATAATTCTCTCTGTAAAAATTAAATAAATAAGAATGTGATTAAAATGATAAGTATATTAATTAAGAAATGATAGATAAAATTATGAGAAATAAACATGATATTTTTATAGTCAATTTTCTCTATGTGATGTGAGTTATAAATTAAAATGGGACTTTTGTATTGAATACACGCACTTTAAGTCATACTGACTGCATCATCTATTATATTGATATGCAATGAATTTATATATACCACAAATAAATTATAAAAAAATTTCATAAAATTGAAAACAATGGAAGCTGATTTTATGGGATTTGGGTATTTGATGCACATTTTAAATAAAAATGACACCTTTATATAGAAAACTCACACTTATAGTCATATTAGTATTATTGTGCGTCTGATTGATATGAATTCAATTATTTCATGTAATAATTTAATTATTGATCTTTTTACTAATATTTGAAAATAATTCAATCTCATTTTCATAGTTTCGACTATTTTATGAGTGTTTTAAACATAAAGGACACTTTTGTATTGGAAACATGAACTTCGAGTTAAATCTAACATATAGTGTATTGGATTGATGTGATCTCAATTAACACATGTCAAAAATGAATTATGGATCATTTTACTATTGTTAGAACATAATCTTTTCTCATTTTATTGATTTTGGCTATCTGACATATTTTAAACATAAATGACACATTATTATTGAAAACATGTACTTTGAGTCATACCTAGCACATCGTGTGTTAGATTATCATGCAGTCAAATATTATAAATGAAAAATATATTATGTATAATTTTTGTAATTTTTAAAAATTATCTAATCTCGTTTGATCGGTTTTCAAAATATAGCATGTGTTTTGAACCAAAATAGCACATTTATGTTGAAAACAAGAACTTCGTGTCATACCGACCATAAAGGGTGTCCAAATGGCCCGAATTCAATCCCTACAAATCAAAAATTAATTATCATTCATTTTCCATAATTTAAAAAACAATCTGATCATGTTTTCATAGTTTTTGATATTTGATATGTGTTTCAATCTCAAATGACACCTTTATATCGAAAACAAACACATTGAGGCATATCAATCACATCATCTATCGAATTGATGTGTGGTTGATGTTTTATATTTCTCCAATGATTTATGTATTATTTTTCTAAATATTGGAAATAATAGAAGATAATTTTCTCATATTTGGAAATTTGATGTGTGTATTTTACTAAAATCACATGTTGTATTGAAAACACACGCTTTGAGTCATATCAACCACATCGTGTGTCAGAATGATTTGATGTCAATTATTACATGCCCAGAGTGCATTAAAGAGAATTTTACTTGTGTTTGAAAGAAATTTGATCTCGTTTTCAAATAATTTGAGATATAACATAGTTTTTAAACTAAAATGGCACTTTTCTATTGAAAACATGTACTTCGAGTCGTACTGACCACATCAAGTGTCATATTGATGTGTGGTTGATTATTATGCATCTTTAATGAATTATTGATCATTTTTTTAATTTTAAAAACAATATGATATTATTTTCTTGGTTTTTGGATATTTGATCTATGTTTTAAAATAATGACACCTTTTATTAAAATCACACACTTAGATTCATATCGACGACATTATTTTTCAGATTGATATTTAGTCCACTCATAGAAGTGAAAAATGAATTATGGACTGTTGTACTAATCTTTGAAAACAATATGGGATCATTTTCTCATATTTTTCTATCTAGAATTTTTTTTAATCTAAAATGAATATTTTATATTGAAAACATGTACATAGTATCATAATGACCACATTGAGTTTCAGATTGACATCTGTTCAATTCCAACACATCACAAATCATCATCCTCATCATTATTTATTTAAATTTTGAAAATGAAAAAGGTCAAAAGAGGGACTAAGGAGGTCTACCAAATTGAATCCTAAGGGAATAGCCTTGGACCAAATTAATTCCCTCCGGGGGAAGAGAATCCAAATCATGAAATCAAGTGATCGACCTATCATGAGTGCCCTTGGAGGATAAAACTATTCCACCTTTTCCCCTCTCAATATGTATGGAAAACATCAATGTGATCATTGATGAGAATTTTTCACTTTCGTGTGATGTATGCAACATTACATGGTGTGTATTAAGAGTCACAAAAAGAATTGTGAATGATTTTAGAATCTGTTTCCACTACATCGAGTGAAATTTTGTTCTATCTACATAGATGGAGACTAGTCAACATCTCCCTTACCTCATCCTGGAGGGAGTCACCATACCTGAAGAAGGCAGCAAAAGAAAATATGACATTACCCCTGGTATCTCGAGAAATTCCACCACCCCTAGGGATACATATCAAAAATAGTATATAATCATTTTGATACTTATTCTTCAGATCCCAAATTGATTTCAAAAGTCATAGCTTATACTTGATCATGAATATAATAGGTAGTCTCCAAAATTTAATGTTAAAAAATAATCTGTCACTGTATACTCTACCCACCCATCCCTAGTAAAATTTACTTATTCTTTTAAGTATATAGATTATTGGAGATACATATAGTAATGAGAAAATATAAATAATAAACTATTATGAAATATTTTTTATGAAATTGTAATAACCTTCAGAAATTACCTATTTGGGGATAATATTATTTTGATGTTATATGATCTCTTTCATAAACATGAAAATGTAATATCCAATATCATTGTTTTTATCTTTCTTCAAAAACTATTGAAACACTTACCAACATAAGTAATTTTTTTGAAATATGTTTTGATAGTTAATATTTATATATATTACATAATTTTTTTCATTTTAAAGAAATCCATAGGCTTATTTTGTTCAATGACTACCCTCAGGAGAAGATTTGAATATATTTATAGATATAACTATCATACAAATCTCATTAAACATAAACAAAAACCTATAATTCAATTTATATCTATAAAATATTGAGTTTTGTTCATTAAAAATTCACAATACACATCATGTGTGTTAAGTTTGATGGGAATCCAATAATTGGAAAAAAAACCTAAATAGTTGGGGTATCCATATGCATTTCTATTAGTATCCAGTGCTTCATAAAAAATAAAACTAAATTTTTTTTTGAAAAAAGGAATAATATATTTCATATAATTATATACCAAAGTTTTACCCCTATATTATAGGCATGGATAAGAGTTTATAATCTGTTATTTTATTCTTGAATTACTTAGTTTATCTTTTTTCTTATCGATTAATTTCACTTCTAAATAAATTTATTACATAAAATGATACATGAATTAATGAATCCAATTCATGCTTCATAGAGTTTTCCCATTATACAGTAGTAATATAAACAAATATAGAAAATATTTAATGTTATTAATCATATTGAACATTGTATATCATTTTATGTATTGAAGGATTATGAATATGTACCTCATGTATGTATTAAAAACTGACTCTCCCAATCATTCAAAAATAGAGAAACTTAATTATACACTTGAGACCAACCATGTCAACAATGTAATTTTGAAATTTTTATACATCATATTAAATTTATGTCATATCTCTTTCTTTTAATGTGGTGTCTGGGTGAAATTGTAATGTTAATATATGTTGTAGTGGAACTGAGGGGATAATCTACTCCTGAAAGGTTCTTTTTTATTATTGGATGACTCACCAGATTTTTTTGATCTGAAATTTTATTACCCCATTGTTTTATCCATCTGTATTATTATATTTCACTTTAGAATTTTTCATCAGCTATTTTAGGTTTTTTATTTGAAAATAAGATCATGGATATACCGCATATGTCCTTATAAGATTATACTCCCAAGCTACAAAAGTTCAATATTATATTTGGTTGTTGTAATATATGGATCATCAAGTGGAACCAAAAATTCAGTACTTGTCTCTGGAGCTACTTCAATTGCCTCTCTCATGTGATATTTTTAGATTTATTTGTTGTGTAGCAAGTCTTTGGGGATATAATTCATTGTACCACATATAACATTGAAGTGGGTGGGTGTTGATAGATTGAAATCATATCCATATTTATCCTATATTATTTTAGTAATATAATGTTTCAGATGTTATTTGATTCACATTTAGGATGAAGATTAACGAAAAAATTATTTACCTTAGGTAATGTATACAGTTTGGGGGAATGACTAGCCTCAAAAACTAGTTGGATCATTAGGTTGCTTATGTTTATATCTTTGTTCAACTATCAGTTATATTTCATAATATAATTTATATAATTCATCCAAACCAAATCTGCAAATAATATCTTGAAAAAAATATATTTGCATCGGTAATCCATTTATCATGTGACTAAATATTAAATTTTTTATTATCAGAAAAATTTAATTGTAAAATTATAAATCCAAAAGATTCAAACACAATCAAATATAAAAAATTAATTTAAAAAAAACATCATCATACGATAATCATTCTCCCCGCATAATTTCTAGGATAGATTTATTACTTGAGTATCTGGATGATCATTTAAAAGGTCATAAAAATGATACTCCACCTTGTCCTAAGTATTCATGTACTTCCCTTTATTGATCTTCAATTCTTTGAATACACATATTAGTATAAGATCATTCTTTTATATCCATATAATCTGATCACAGTTGGTATCTACACTTAATGACCTTCCCAAAATCTTATAATCTTCTTTTTTAGAAGTATTAACCCCAAAAACGCAGCCACCATTTCTTCATCCGAGTTCATTAGAAACTCTATATATTGTTCAAGAGATTTATATATCTCCCATTTTTTGTCCATTCGGATCATCCATAGAGGAAATAGACCTATGATCAACAACCATATCCCAAATCCATTCACCAACTGGTATTTACCTTCTTGAGGTTTTTTCTTCTCAAAATTTGTTCTTGGCAACACTCCAAAACGGACACCTTTAGAACGACCATATTGTTCATCCACTTAAAATCTATTGAATGTAGTTTTTCTTAAGGTAAGTTCAGTGTTGATTATTGTATCTAAAACTTATAAAAAACATATTAATATAAATAGACATTTTTATGTAATTCTGTTATAAAGTATAAATAATACTATTATTTCATACTTACAAATGTTTCATATACCACTTTTTAGTTTATATCAACTAGTTTACCATCTTTATATATTTTTTTCCTCCTTCTATAGAACATGACATGAGATGCAAGTGTCTTTGGATTTTAATTAATCAATATGTATATAAAAAATAAATGTATCATGTTTCATATCATATTAAACATTTATTGTACATTTCAAATACAGACCATTATCTTCTCTAATAAAGAGTCCCCCATCTTTTCTTTAGGATAAGGGTGCATTGTTTTTCATGAATGTTTATTTTCATTAATACGTTTACTTTTCATAAAATAAATTTTTTGAATGCAATTTGATAAGATAAATAATGTAAAATAAAATATTATCACCTATAATTCACCTAAAATTATTTTTCATCGAGGAAACTAATGATATAATTCCATATTTCTTGCATTATAATGGGTTCATAAGTAACTAGTGTTTGGTACTTTAATTTCCCCTCAGTATACTTTTTATGAATCATTGTTATAAATGTACAGAATCCTATATGGTCTTTTACAACAACCATTAAGAATATTTCTTATATAAGTAATCTAAAATAAATGATCTCTTCAAGGGATAATGAAATTTAAATCACCATTTCATTATATATTTTCTATATAAAATAGAGAAATTATATCATAACAATACCTTAATATCTTCCAAATGGGTTTCTTTGTTAAATGATGGAAATGGAACCACAAATCAATATCAATTAGAATATTCATTCTTTTTGTGATCCCAACATAACAAATGATCACTGACTTCTTTTTTCCAATAGCTTGGTCGCATTGATTCCAATCATCCTCAAATTTTATAACCTAGATTATTTACTTGATAATTTTTTCAATACATTAATGTTACGCCATTCTTATTTTTTTTCATCAATATGTTTTTAATCCCCTAATAATTCGGTATTTCCAACATCAATATTTTATTCTTCCCCATGATCAATAACATCATCAGGTGTATACTACTTTGTCTAAATGAGTAGTCAAATACATAATTTATATTCTGTGAATATAATAGATATCACATAATATTATAAATAAAATAAATATATATTAAAAAACATTAACCTACTTATTGAACACACTTTCATTTCTTTAAATGGTAAAGCTATTCCAAACCTATATAGATAAGACAAATCCCCTTTTAGGGTCCCCTCTAACATACACGAAATTGTCAACATTGTGACCACCATGAAATTATTCTGATCACCCAATGAAAGGGTCTTCCTCAATTGAATTTTCATTAGACTCTATATTTGTTCTAGTCAAAAATAGGATAATTGAACAATTCTTGTTTTTTGGATCTAAGATAAAACAAATACAAGCACTATTATGTAAAATGTAAATGTGAGCCTACTCTACTTTGTGTTAGTAATTATAATAACATATGTACTCAACTTTCATTCACCAAAAAATCATCTTATGTGATGAGAAATTGAGAGACTGATGTTGATGAGGGATGATCCTTAGGGAAAAAAATTAAATAATAATTATTCAATAGATGAATCTGATGAGGGTGAAATTTTTCTCATTAAATTTAAATGTTCACAGGTTTTGTATTTTGACAACCATCTGACAAAATTTCTTAGTTTCTTAACTGAATTTGAAAAAACTGTCAAAAATAGAATGATCCCTACAGGGGTCTGCTTGATTGATGTTACACTAAGAAGGATCGCTTGGATGATCTTACACACACTCATGTTCAGTTTCACCATTCAAAGAAATCATTCTGTTACTCCATGGAAAGGAAAATCATTTTGGTCTGAGGGAATAATTTAATAATTTCATAGCTTCTTCTGAGGCCAATGATTCATGATTTGAGTCATGATGAATATTCTATGCGTTTTATGGAGTTAGATAAATTCCCTTGACATAAAGTTTTTATCAATATATATTACATAGTATTTGTGATTTTATTTATCAAGGAGATCTCTAAAATTTAATATGATCATATAATTAAATAGATGATTGTTATGATTGGATGATTTTTTTTACAAAAACAATTTTATGTTAGTGTAATTGATAATTAAAAATTCAACCTACTAGTTGAAAATGTATTTCACTACCATTCCTCTTTAACATACTGTTTTACTTCAATTATTTAATTTTAGTGCATACCGAGATACAAAATAATAAACGTCACTACTCACCATGATTCAATATATTTAAATCTATAATAAATAATATCATATTAAAATTTAGAGTAATTTTTTTCTATTTTAGATACAGCCTTATTCAAAAAATCTATAGAAATTCTTAGTGTTCTAGAAATCATTAATGATTTTATGACTCCAACAAAAACCTATAATTCTAACTATTTATAGGGAGTTATAAATTTACTCATTAATCATTGACATCTTTTAATATTATTATTAACACAGAAAAATAATGGAAATATTGAAATGATTTAAAAAAAAACATAGTTTGATAAATTAGCCACTTTTATTTGGAAGGTGGTGACTCATTCCACACAAAAAATCTGGAGGTTCTATTTTTTTAATAGTGATGAACATTTGTTTATAGATTTAATTAAAACTATTAATAAAATTTATATAGTGTGGGTCCTTGATTATTTTTCTAATTAATGAAACATTCTTTCAAATTTAAGCACCTTTTCATGGACCAAAAAAAAATAAAAGAAGAGTAACTAATGATTAATATATAAAATAAATATATTTTTCAAAATTTTACACACTTATCTAAACCCGGGATCATGTAACGACTACTAAATTCCAGTCTATAGAGTTTGATAAATGAACGATAAACAAAAAAATGAGACAAATGGAACTATGATGAACAATGATAGAAAGAATGAAATAAAAGACATAATAATATAAAATATCGCAGAGTAGAAATATTAATATACCTTAGGATTTGAGAGTGTTTATTTGTCCAAGATAAGGTCAAGGGGGAGTGGCGACAGAGTTGAACATGCATGAGAGCATGAATAGTGCGAGATCAATTGGTTCATTTATGGTTCTATTTAAAATGTAGTGAAGGGTATTATAGGTTCTTATAAAAAATGTGTTCATAAATAATGGTTTTATCATCACAAAAATAAAAAATAATGATAAATAAACAATTTATAATATTTTTTATAGCATTGAAATTGGTTGCCCATTAGTAGCACTAGAAAATCATTGATAAAGGATACACTTTATAATCACTTATATAAAAGCACTGATAAACAATATCTTTTATCTGAGATTTCGTAGCACTGATAAAGGGTTCACCAGAATTATGTGTGTCCCTCATCGAATTATGAGATACACTCCATGCTTATTTATATGTCAACCCTAATCACCATACTGACAATAAAGTTAAACATGAATGATAGGACACAAATCATCATCGGTGTCACCCCACGCTGGTGACGGCTTCCTCTGGTTATTGTGTGAGACAGACCACCAATTGTAGGTGTGTTACTCTAGCATGTCAATGATGATATCCTCCCTCACTCTTTGGAGGGCTCTCCCAACTGGTTGGCCTTGCTGGCAGACATACATTGGGCTTGCTATGTGACGGTCTAGGTGAACCCACTAACACATATTTTTAACTAATAAATTGTTTAACTCTTAAAAATTTGTACAATATTCATAATTTAATTATAAATATACATAATTTATATACTCTTTATTACTATATATATATTATTTTTATTCATTTTTATAATAAATCTTTTGTTGATATTTTTTCAATATAAATGTATATAAATATTAATATATTTAATGAATTGAAAATATGTATTTATAAATATAATTGTAAATAAATATAAATATAAATAATTATAAACCAGTAATTAATTATATAATTACAAACATATAAAAAGTATTGAAATATGTATTATTAAATATAAATATAAATAAATACAAATATACATAATTAGAAACAAAAAAATAATTAATTAATTAAAAATATATTAAAATAATTGTATATATGTATTTATAAATATAATTATAGATATATATTTATAATCCTAATTATAAATAAAGGTATTAGTAAATATATTTATATATATTTATATAATTATATAGATTTATATAATTACCTATATATATATAATAAATATATGTAAATATAAATATAAATATAGTAAATATACTAATTATTTAAATATATATTTTATAAGTTTATAATTATTTAAATTTATAATTATTTATTAATAATTATATAAATACATTTAAAAATTATTATTTATTTATAATTATAAATATAAAAATTTATAAATATAGTAAATACACATTTATAATTATATTTTTTAAAAAAATCTCTGAGTATTCACAATTTAATGTTAAATATATATTATTAAGTATTTCTGGTGGGTGTTGACGGTGGTTAGTGGTGAGACACATGGGTGTCGGTAGCCAGATTTTTTAATTTTCGCCTCATCTATTGAAGAGTATAGGGCGGATTCCAGGTGGAAATGGTGATTATGGTGATGAAGTTCCTACTGATAAATTCTTTTTTGCGGATTTGGAATTTTGGGACGTGGTCATTGGCGTCAGTTTGTCTTATTCTAAGTTGTTTGGATCCCAGCGGGCCATGGTGTTGGGATCTTGGAGGGGATGTGTTTTTCTCTTTTTGAGCACTGACGGAGTTTCTATAGGTTTTCGTTAAACTGTGATGAACCAGTGACTCATCTTGGGGAGAGTTAAGAGGGGGTGGTGGGGTACTACCACTGACAGTACAGGCGTAGGCTATAAAAAGGATTAGAAATCCAACTTTCTGGGTGTGGATTGCACCGATGATTTTTGGATTCTATCTCTGGTGCTTCCAGGTTGTGACATCCTATGAGGTATGGAAAAGACCATAACTTCAAGGTCATCTCAAGAAAATCATGCAGGAGTGGGCCTCAGTTGGGACTTTGATGTGTCGATGGCATCTATCAAGAGATGCAGGAGCTGATCGATGTTCTCATCGACTTCTAGACATATGGTACCAGTGATCTTGGTGTGGACACAGTCAAGTCGGTGATGTCATCGAGATCCAGAAGGGGATAACCATAGTTATACAAGGAGACAACCTTGAGATTCAGGGTGTGAGAGATAACCTAGGGATGAAGGATGGGAATTTAATAGGTTAGGACATATTGGCGTTTGGCTGGTAAAGTCTTAGCCTGCTACATCTGCGGCCCATGTAAGCTGGAAGGGGATATTTTGGGCTATGAGAAGATGAATGCCGACTTAGGGGGGTTTAATTATGGTATGTTGTCATTAATTTTGGATCAGGTTTGATTTTTTTGGGTGATTTTGATGTTACCAATTTCAGGGTTTGGTGGCATTTGATGTGCCACATGATTTTTCACTATTGTATTTCAATTTTCGTTATTAAATTTTAGAACCGAGCAAACTCGATCCTAAACCTTTTTTGTATGCATTATCAACATATTATTAATTAATATATATATTAAATTTATTTATTTTTATTAATAAATATTTCATTAATAAAAATTTTAAATACTAATATATATAATTTTAAATATATTTAAAGAATTGTAAATATTTATTTACAAATATAATTATAAATAAATCTAAATGTACATAATATTGATGGAAATAACTCAACAGATCTAAAGCAAGATGCGTATTTTCCTTTCATTATGAATTTGAATGGTACCAACTCTAATTTTTCTTTTCTTATTAATATTAGCAATTCGTATTTTGAGATTGCAGTAGAGAATAATGTTCTAGATGCCAACCGAATGAAATCTCATATTCTTTATGTTGATATTCAATGACCACTAGTGGAATAAGAACATGTTTCAATATATCAAATAGGTGAACCAAAATCTAGATCCCCTTTGTTATAAAAAGAGGAAATAAATGGAATGAAAACATCTAAAGGTAAGAATTTAGTAGATAGTGAGGGATTTCAAATGGTTTTACATATGATGTCCAACCATATTTTAGGGAAAATCACCTCAAACATGTTTGGATCTTTTGATTCTCTTGAAAGAAAAGAAGATGAAAAGCCCAAGTAGAACATTCCACTTCAAGTGGATACTAACTTAGTAGAACTAAAATGTAATTGGAAAAAACATAAATCTTGGAGATGAGGTTTTCTTCCCAAAGGCTAGGGTCAAGGACACGGTCAAGAGGACACAGCTTGTGGGTGTGGCAGAAAGTCTACCAGACCTTCTACAAAGGATTCCAAGATCACTCCAAAACCAGAAAGGATTAAGGAAGAATAATCAATGATTATAGTCAGAATTGAAACCATTCGATGATTATGATGACTCTAAATTTGATTTTGGAGATGAACCTCATTTTCTTAATCCATAGTTTTCTTTTTTGGATGAGGGCATAACCCTTTTTTTGACCTCATCCTCTTTTTGTCTTCTTATCTTCTGTCTTTTAAAAATTAATAAATGGCCAAGAGCTTTGGCTCCTCTCTAGACCTTTTTCCTAACAATATAATATTTAAATATAGTAAATGTACAATTATAAATATATTTTTTTATAAATATTTATTTATAAATATTTGATGAATTTTAATTATGTATTTATAAAAATAAATATAAATAAATAAAAATTTACATAATAATACAAAATAATTAATTATATAATTTTTAATATATGAAAAGAAAGGTTAATATGTGTTTAAAAAATATAATGGTAGATATATTTTTATAATTAAAATTGTAAAAAAATTATTTTTATATATTTTCTTAAATATATGTATATAAATATAAATATATTTTTATAATAATTTATACTTATATAATTGTATATATATTTAATAAATAAATATATATATTGTGAATATAATAATTATTTAAATATATTTATTATAATTATTTAATTATTTAAGTGTATAATAATTTATTCAAAATTATATAAATAAATATTTAAAAAATAAATATTTGTTTATTTATAATTATAAATATATTTAATACGCATTTATAAATATATTTATTTATAAATATATTTTTACAAATATATTGAAAATATTATAAATGAATATATAAATTTAAATTCATGAATCTTAAAAACGAGTGAAATTGAATAAGAAAGGTTGAGAAGACATTAGAAATATTAAAAAATGGATAAGTTTTATTAATTATACTAACTATTTAAAAATTAAACTATGGTTATATATTGAATGTAATATGAATACATATTTAAAATATTAAAAAATAACAAATTAATATAAAAAAATAAATATTATGAAATGATTAAAGTCTAAATGAATAAAAACAAAAAAGAATATTTGAAATTAATAAAAATATTTACAAAATGAATAATAAAAATAAATAAATAAATTTTACTGATTAAAAAATAATATGTTGAATATATTATATTACTAAATAAAATTTTAAAATTAATATTAAAATTTTAATAAATTATATAAAAATTAGGTGTGTGTGTTTCTATATAAGATTTCATTAATTATGTAAATATTTCTATGTATGAAATTAATGTGTCTGCATATATATACAAGTTTGATATATGTTAAATTTAACAACATCATTATATAATATATAACATTTATTAATAAAATAAAGAATAATAAGAATGAATAAATTTAAGAAATGAATAACTATTATTAATTATATATATATATATATAATTTTAAAAAATAATTAATGATTATTTATAAATTTTAAAATGAAAATGAATACAAGTTATTTATATAAATTATATCCATATTAAAAGTATTAAATGTTAGTAAACAAACATGTATAAATAAATATTTGAAGATGGATAAAATTACAGATATATTTAACAATGAATAATTGAAAATGAATAATTTTAAAAAAAATATTAAATATATTAATGAATAAATTTTTATAAAAACCTAAAAATTAATAAGTTAAAAAATTTAAGTAAATAAATATTTAATATTTTAAATATATAAAACAAGTAAGAGAATGCTTAAAATTATCAATGAATAAATTATATTGAATGACTAAATGTTACAAATGGGTGAAATAAAATATTTGTAAAATAAGTAGGGAGGAACCCGATCTATATTTTATTGAAAATTGGAAACCACCTTTTTATTAAAAGATGGAAACCCATGATATTTCATGTAGGCCCATTGGAACTAAGTCCCAAAAAACACACCTACTACCAGCCAAAAGGGCCCATTAATACTCAATATGCATGTGTGAACATGACCATATACATGTGCCAAAGCATGATTATCGTCCACCCACTAACTGTAGCTACTGCCAAACTCTTCCATAGTTCTGACCACCTACATCCCCCAGACCACCGATAATCCTTGAAGTCGTCATTTTTTGGAGATGTATCAACCCACATCTCACTAAACCACTAACCGTCATCGAGACAAGCCAACATTATCATTTCTAGCCACATAAAAAAAGATTAAAAACCCAGCAAGTTGGCTTTAGAAGATGACCCATAGACCCATGGAAACCCCATCAATTTAGTGACCCTCGTTGTGTCCCAAGGACCAATTTTTTCCATCCCTAGTTCATCTCCTGACGACATCTTGAGGTCATCCTCACATTCTAATATCGGGGTCGATGTCCGTCGAACATATTTCTGCCCATTCCTTGAACATTGCTTACAGCCTTACATCATTATCCCCTCCAATGGTGGTGGAAAATTGAAATATAATTATATATATAAATAATTAAATAATTAATATATTATTTATAATTAAATAAAATGAATAAATTTATTAAATACTGAAAAAAAATTAAATAACTAATACAATATTTATTAATATATATATATATATGTTAACTTTATTCGTGTTTTAAAAAAATTTACTAACTTTTATTATTTATAAGAATTATATTAATTATATATATAATAAGTGTACTTTTTTTACTATATATATATGTATATACTAAATTTAGTAAATTTAATTATATAAATTTGGGGGTTTTCCCGGTCCAGTGTGTGATATATATTAATAATGAAAATTATAATTGTATTAGTACATTAAAAATTTAAAAATAAAATTACAAAAATTCATTAATGATATATTTATTAATAATATTGAATAAATTTAATATATATAGATATAAATAATAATAAATAGTTTTTTAATTTTATATATTTAAAATTAAATCATGAATAGTATAAGAATTTTTTTTTAAAATATCTTTAAAAATGTATATTTACTATATTTATGGAATTATATATTTATAAAAATTAATAAATAAATATAATTTTTTAAAAGATTTATTTATGTAATTATAAAAAATTAATTATGTATTTAAATAATGAAGATAATGAATATATATATTATATATATATATATAATTATATAAATATATAATTATATTTATAATTATATAAAAATACTTGTAAAAATAATTATTTATAAATGTAATTATAAATATATATCATTAATTATATTTATAAACATATATTTACAAATCTTTTAACATATTTATAATGATATAATAAATTATTTTATTTATAATGATGTATATTTATATTTGTTTCTAATTGTATTTATAAATTCATATATATAATTCTTTAAATATATTTATAGTTATATATATTAATATTTTTAAAAAATATTAATTAAATATATATTAATAAACATGAATAAAATTAATATATATGTATAGTTAGAAATTTTATTTTAATTATATATATTTTAAATTAAATAATGTATATTTTGAAAGTTTTGTTAATAATAAACCTTTTTAGGTAAAAATATGTGTCAATGGGATAACCCTCAACCTACTGGGTAACCTGCCAAATACCAAACCCAGAGTAGGTTCGCCGTCTTGGAAAACCTTCAATTAGAGCTCGCCACATGGTGAGAGAGAAGAAAATTTCTGGCATGTTGGAGCATCACGGTAACATGTGGTGGGTAAGTTCACACACCAATGGGAGGAAGGCGTCACTAGTGCGGGGTGGCACTGACTACAGTAGGCATCCTCCAGATCCAGTCTTACTTAATTGTCAACATGGTCTCATGGGTTAACATATAAATATGCACAGAAAATATCTTGTAATTTGATGTGGGGTGTGCACAAATATGGTCAACTAATTATCAACTCTTATATATAAGGGTTGATAAACACTACCCTTTATAAATGATTTTATATAAGCACTGTTAAATTGAAGCATTTATCAGTGCTTTTATTTAGCACTCATAAAGGTGTTTTATACTTATTCCGCATTTTTTAGTAGTGGTGCTAGTTCTGATGTACTTAGTCAGAGATGATGTAAATATTTTATGTGTGATAATTTATATATCAATATTCCCATGACACTAGACCTTTATGGTTATTTGGTGCATCGTAATGTTATATAATGATTATTCATCAAATAATAATTAATTTTAATGTATTTAATGTTTAAGACACCTTAATTTGTATCAAACCAAGGGTTAGTTATTTTTGGATATTAGGTTCAGAAAGATATTTTTAGAATCCTTTGTGTAATCCTATATATAAGATAACATCCTATGTTATGGTTAATAAAGGTGTATGGGTTTCTAAGAAAATATATCCTTTTCTAGATACTATAAAGTGCATGCAGTTTTAGCACACCTAGTGTCATGTAAGTAACCCTTTATTTATAATTTTTATGTATGTAATGTATATGGGTGATTTTTGGATCGTTTTGAGAAGTTTTAGAGTGTTTTGGTGATTTTTTATAGATACATAGTTGGTGCACGGTTTGGAAAAACCATGAAACACCTACTGGAAACCATGAACATTGAGACAGATCCTAAAGAGAAGGAACACATGAGGCTCATGACTTGACCAAACCGTGATAAGTGGTCAAATGCTAAGACAATGATATAATTCACGGTTGGTTCATAGTCTAGTTACGATGAGATAGAACTATGTGAGTTTCATCCTTGAGGAAGTGGTTGACACACTGTTAGCACACAGTTTTCTTAATAATGCAACTAATCATGCACAGGTTAAAAGTGAGATCCTAAAATTTTAGATCTTACTAGTTTTCCCAATCTAACTCACACATTTTTTCCTTTTATAAATCCCTAACTTGATTTTCTCTCTTCTTAAAGGTTGAGGGGTCTCCTCACATTAATCTAGAAGTGATCCAAAGGCTTCTCTTAGTGTTTTGAAGCAGAATTCACACAGAAAGTGATCATTTTAGGTCATTCATGATGGTATTTCTTAGATATTATTTTCAATAACTCTTATTTTCATAGATTTAAATCCATTGTGGATAGATATACAATATTTGATTACAAATATTATTATATTTGGCTTTTTTGTTGATATGATATGAGATCTAAGGGGGGTTTTAGAGTTTCAACCTGGGTTCATTGGCATTTGAGTGCCACTCTTCATATTTATCATAAATCGCAAGGTAGGTGGATTCATTGTCCACTACTCTTGATAGAAATAATTTTATAAGTTTCAAAATTGTTTAAGTATATTGTATGTTTTTGGGAAATATTTGTGAAAATAATGGTAGAAGCCCTCTTTAGTGATTGTTTGTGGATTTTTTTGGAATTATGGATTTGATATACAAAGTGATTTGATAAATGAATTTAAAATTTTGATTTTAAAATAGTTTCACGGTTCTATTTATAGAAAAAGTTTTCTAATAAAAAAGTTTTTTTATTGAAATGGATTTGGCATGGTTCTGAGGCATACTTGGTCGCATGTGTTCATATTTAATTTATAAGGCTTGATAGAAATATGACCTTCTGTTTGTTGACAAAGGTGTCGTGACACATGGGATTAAATACCTTGTGATGAATTAGTAGATCAGGGATAAAATTCTCATGATTATGGAAATTTCATAATTAAGCATGCATGGGTAAATGTGTGGATCTGGGGATTGTAATGAGATAGGAAAAAGATAATGTGAAATTGTTTTTAAGAACATGTTTGGTAGATTTTCATGGAATTTTTTATTGTTTGAGAAAATTATTTTAAAATTGAACTTGTTAATATTTAGTAATAAAATGATTATTGAAAATGTTTTATATAAACTATTTTATAAATATGCTTACCAGTTCAATCCAAGTGGTGTGGGTAGGGAAGTCATTGGGGAACATGTACTAAGTTTCATTACTCACCCCTACTTTGGCACTTTGGTGATTTTACAGATGTTGTTTTTCAAGACATGGTCAAAGTTAAATTATCAAACCTCTCTAATCTAGCTAAGTGATGCATTGGATGTTTTTTTGGAGTGGATCATGGAGCAGGTCAGAGCATTGGAGTTGTGGTTGTCATCAAGTTTTTTGGGTTGTCTTTTTCTATACACTTTGTTTTTTAGTCATCGATTGTGGGACTCTTATTGGTTGTTTTTATATAAATGATATGTTGTGTTTTATTTTATTTATATCATGAATCATATAGTGGATTATGTGGTTATGGAATGTTTCGTTGGATGATTTATTTTCAAAGGATAAAACTTTTTCCACGTGTATTAAACCCCTCTAGCATTTATTTTCAGCGTTTGGAACCTTGGTGATGTCACTTAAGGCCATGTTTATCAAGCCAATGATAATGGGGATATGTTACAAGTGGTATCAGTTTTTTCGGTATAAAAATCTATTTGAGGCATGTGGTATCGGTTTGGTCCTTTATTTGTGGAATAATTAATCTTCATTTAATTTGGTATTGGAGTTGATATTCATTCGGTTCTATTTATTTTCTTGAGTTGGTTGAAAGGAGTAGGATTGTCGGGATGTGAAATGTTGAGCATAAAAATATATATCTAACCTTTTTATGATGAACTTCAAGTTAATACCGAGCTGGGTAAAAAATTGTTTTGGATGAACTTATAAGATTTGGACTCTCATTTTCATGGGTTTAGATATTGAGACGAACATGGCTTGCATTGTAGAAATGTATTACAACTAAGAGTGCATATTTCGTTTTTTGTAATGATATATCATTTGGTCCACTATTTTTTTAGAAAATTGTTGAAATGTTTTTCAAATGAATGAATTTAAAGAGCATGGTTGTGGTACTTTGAAAATTGGTTGATTTTCAAAAGAATGTTGAAATTTTTTCAATAATGGTTGATCATAGTATATGTTTATTTTGGAAAGCATTGTTGTGATAGTATGATGTGGTTGATTTTTAAATTCTATAACATTATTTGATATAGAGTGATACTTATAGAGTAATCTTTCTTTATAAAAATGGAACATCTTTGTCACCATAGAAACCAACTGAAAGAAGATGTAGATAATGTGGTTTCACATGAGACATGGGTGAACCGATAGCTGGTTCAGCGTATCAACCAAAACGTTTAGGTTGCGAACATAGGGAACCAGAGGGATGAACCTAGTGAATGATTTCGTCCAATTCTAAAAGAATAATCCACCTATTTTTTAAGGTGATTTAAGACCAGAAAAGGTAGAGTTGTGGCTGAATAAGATTAATTGTATCTTATATTTTAATTTCACACCAATTGAGTTTAAAGTCAAGCTAGTGAAATATTTGCTGGAGTATCTTACACACTAGTGGTGGGATATACCTATAGAGGATAAAGTGGATCAAATAATTTCTTGGGAGAATTGTGAAGAATTTATCAATAAATAATTCTATCCTCACAAAATAAGAATCCAAATAATAATTTATTTCTTTATCTTGAAGAAGAAAAAAAAATCGGTCATAGATTATGTGGCTAAGTTCATGAATTTAGTGTAATTTTCACCAAAGTTTGTGTCTAGTTTGTCCTTGATGGCACACATCTTTGGATTTGGTCTAAGGAAGGAGATTTAATTAAAGAATTTTTTGCTCTATATTATGGGTTATACATAGATTTACAGAAAAGAGATATTTGTAGAACAATATATCTCAGGAGCTATGGGATGAGGAAGAATATTGATACCCATGGGAAAAGGTGGGAACTCTAATGCTGGGAGAAACAAGAAGAGTGACACCTATTTCCTAGGGGGATTTTGAATCAAAATTAGGTTGTTGGATTGATGAATCATCATATGAGACAAAAAACAGAAGATTAATGTTTCCAATGTGGATCCTTTGACCACATGAAGTGAGAATGTATGACACCACCAAGAGTATTCCAAAATTGAAACAAGATGGGGCATCTTCAATGTTATTGTCTTAGTGGTTTGAGGTCGGGTGTTCGAGACACTTATTAGGTGTTGCAAGAGTTGTATGCTTTAACAGGATGATAGTAGAATAATCAAACTCATCAGAAGAATAGATCCAGCCATGGTGATTCCAAGAATACCATGACTCGTTGGGTAGTACAATCTCAATAGCAAAACAATGAGAAAAGTGTAGCGACAAAGAAATTATATGGATCTTCTTATATTATTGTTGATGATCGGTCTGGACTATCTGCGGTGTGATGTATGATTATTTGAATTATACCCTTATGCATGATTTTTAGGATATGGGATCATCCCATTGATTTATTTCTTCCCATTCTATTATATTTCTAGGTTTAAAAGTTGAGATGATTCCTTCTATGATAAAATTTCAAACACTTCTTGGTCAAAGATAATGTCGAGCCCTTGTGTGTAGAGAATATTTCCATAATTGTTGATGGATTTGAGCTGAAATGGTATTTTGTTTCTATTATTGAGTTGGATAATTCTGATACAATCCTGTTTGTGTATTGGTTGACAACATACAAGGATCAGATCGACTGTTATACTAGAAAGGTCAGTTTTATAACTAATTGTGTAATCAAGAATCTCTTTTAAGGAGGCCAAAATACAAAATCAGGTGAAATGACCATGTTGGAACCAGTAGTTAGAATGATCTCGTATCATTTGGCAAACGTTTTCTTTGGCATAACTAGATGAGATCAATAAAAACAATTTTCCAGCTATTTTGGATCAATTTCAAGATGTTTTTCACGATAATTTCTCAGGGTTTCCACCCATCGGATAAGTGGAGTTTATGATTGATCTTATCCCATGGACTATTCCAATATCACTTCCTTCATATTTCATGGAACCAACTGAATTAAGGTAATTTAAATTGTAGTTGGGAGAGCAAGAGAATAAAGGGTTCATTTTTCCTAGCACGTCTCGGTGGGAAGCACTGGTCTTGTTTGTAAAAAGGTGGATAAAACCCTAAGATTGTGTTTGGATTATAAAAACATTATCCAAATTTTAATAAAGATCTAATATCCACTTATATGAATTGATGATATTTTTTTATCAATTTAGGAGAGCTCAATGGTTCTAAAAATTTGACTTTCGGCCAGTATATCATTAATTCAGATTACAGAATGAGGATATTCTGAAGACTACTACTAAAATAATATATGGAATATAATTCCCCAACCTTAGTAACCCAAATTTGGTGCATTATTACATAACATTGAAATAATATAAGGAATCATGTCCCCAAAGACCGATCAGTTTAGTAGCTTGGAAGTACTTCATACATACATAAATTATTTATTACATCATGAAATAAAGGAAAAAAACATTGTGCCCCCTTTGAAAATACTCATATCCCATAGCCTATTCCTTCAGGTTAATCGTAATATACTTCTTCGCATCCTAGGAAAAATAAAGCATAATAAAGGGGTGATCTCAGATTCTTAGTAAGGATAATAATATAGCGGAAACTATCATAAATAAGTATAAACATTTAAGGAAATGTATAAGACTAAAACACAAACCTTTTAAACTTAACATTAAACATAATATGGAATAGATAAATAAAATAATTCCATTTACTTATTCACATGGATATTCTACTAGTTGAATAATCATGTGTAATATCAATAGTCAATTTCATAATGATGGAATGCATAATGCCTAACATCATAACCATATAGTCAAGGCCTCATTCCCAAACTACAAATAAGATTTGATCAAGGATTTTTTCCAAGACACTAGTTTATCTCATGAGACCTACAGATGAATCAAAGAGCTATAGCAGGCTCCACCCGCCACTAACTATGTCCAATGCATTCCTCATATGTAAAAGTTAAAATATAATATAAACATTCATATTAAAACTAGCATAGAAAATTTCAATGCTTTAATTATAAAACTTGAATGGTATAAAAATAGAACATCCATAGTCAAACATATCACAAAACCTACAAAACAATATGGAAGATTGTATCATAATAAATCAACTTCAAACAAAAATCCAGTGAAGGATGTTGACATGGATGAAATCAATCCAAAAGCTAGTTGAGTGAAATATTTATTTCTACATTGACATCATTTAAAATTAATGAATACATTTATTTTTCAAATATTCTTATAATATTTTAATGGAATCTTTTAAGGTTTCATAATGGTGTAAAATTACTGCACACTCTGTATAAGTTAAAAAACATTCTTACCTTAATTTTTCAAAAAGGTCATAGAGTACCTTGTTTGGAAAATGACGAAAAGATTCCATTCAAAACATTTTTAAAAAAGTCAAAAAGTGTATAAATGAATTTAAACCATATTCTATAATATAGTAAAAATGTTTTGAATTAAATTTTTGTGAAACACAGATGTGGAGGATAAAGAGGACCCAATAGATACTTGTGTATTAATAACCTCAGATAATAAATAGATTGTAAAATTAACACTTAACTTGTACTTTTCCTTGGTTGAGTGTACTTTAACCACATATATAATAGTTAAATAATTTATATTAAATTATATGATAACCTTATTATTAAATATGATATAATATATGATCTTATAATATTTTTGGGTTAATTACATTTAAGTAGTATCATTATTTCCGCTGTTAACTGATTTGATTTCCTTTATATGGTTTGTTACATAAGTCATGTTTTTTATGGATAGGATGTATTTTATTCATATCCAGAATGATATTAAGTTCTTAATAATTATTTTTAATCCTCAAATGAAAATTATTCTTGAATGGTTACGATGGGGAAAAAAACCTCCTCGTGTCGTGGAGACGATATGCCATACGTACGCACGAGTGACAATATCATTCTATTAATGGTGAAATAATATTTATTAAGATGGTATATTATATATAAAGAATTATTAAAATGTTATATTTATTATTTACATAAATTATACTCATTATAATACCCATCCAAATAATGAAGTGTTGAATGGAAAATTATACCACGACATGGAGACGGTAAGCCGTACGTACACACATATAGTGACTTTGTCAGTTATAGGATGGATTGAATAACGAATATGGTTGTAACATATTTATAATAAAATCATAGTATGTAAAAGGTATTGGTCTCATTATTTTGGTATGGAGACAACAAATAAAGAGGAAGTGGAAGAAGAAAAGAACTTTGAAAAAGGTGATGAAATAATTACCTCTTCTTCGGGTGCTTCCTTTTGATTTGATCAAAAGGGATCCTTAGTTTGGATTTATGATCAAATTAATGGCTCTATGACTAAGTTATGGTAGTTTTTAGGAGATTTGAACTGGTTTTGGACGATCCAAATGTCATTGGAGGTGTGATTTTGAGATAAGGGGAAGTACCCTTTTATGAGAGAGGTGAGGGCCACTTTAGGAAAAGCATGAAATATTAATTTACTATAAAATTGTATTTGGTTTATAATGGCTAAAAAAGGATTTATTTAGTAGATAAGGTGGGTATGGGTCTAAATCTTCTCAAAGAATTGGTTTTAAACAAGTTTAGTTCACCATATTAACATTATCTTTTAGATTCAAATCTTAGTTAAATAGTTTAACTTTTACCAAGTCTTCTTGTATTATTATATTAAATGGTTAATAAACTTACTATAAAAATCCAATAGAACCCAAAGTGGTTCATTATTGACATATATAACCTTATATAAGTACTTTTTCTGAACCTTATATTTTTAGGAATATAATATCATTTAATAATATAGTATTGTTTTAAAAACTCGTTTATGTCAATTTTGACCCTCTTTGGTATTTTGTTTTTGTGAAAGTCATAAAAACATTATCACTTAGAAAATAGAATTATTTAATAAATCCTAACATGTCATATGCGCCTATAAAATTCTTGGTTGGCATATAAAGTCTCAATTTTTATTATTTAGATATTTATTATCTTGTTTATTTGATTATTTCATTAATAAGAAAAATATTGCATCATTATTGTGTCATAAATAAATATATTTATATTATGTCTAAAAATTATATATAAAATATCAAAATGTAGGAATTATTATTATCATTCTAATACATATTTATAGTCGAATATATCAATTATATAACCATATATAAAAAATTGTTTACTAAAAGATACATGTTTATTTTATTCTTGTCTTTACTTTGCATTAATTAATATAAAATGTCATTGTTACTCCCAAGTGGCTCCATGGGGTCCCAAAATTGACCCAAGTATGACCATGGTCAAGAATGTATCATAAAATAGGGTTAGTACACATGTTATGGTAATTTAATATTATTATAATATTATACGGTTACCCTTATTTAACAGATTTACCTTTTAATCATGATAAATAAAATATTTATTGAAATAACTATTCATAATGTCTACAAATAAAAGGTACCTATTTAAAAAATTTGGAACTCCTGATTCAAAATATGGAATCAATTTTGTCGAATTCAAAACACATAAGTTTCATAAATTAACTAAAAATTGATTCCCTTTGTAAAAACCAAAAAAGTGGGTTTTTAAGAAGTAAAAACTCTCAAAATATTGACATGTGTTTATGTACAATTTAAAAGTAAAATTACATTCATTGGCCTAAATTATATTAAATGATAAAAATGTAATCTAATTATACTTTAAAACCACTCAAATGTATAATTTAACACTATAAATTATTTCGATAAAAATTTTGTTTTTAATTAAAATTTAGTGTTGCTCACTATTCATCAAATTATGAAATTTATCAGAAAAGTACCAAAAATTCACCCTAAGATAATTTTGATATTTTGAATCCAAAAATGATGTCCAAATTAAAAAAGAAATTTATAAAATTTCAAAAAGTGGGTATTACTATTCATAACTACTTTTAAAAGGGCTAGTTTGATAGGTTGTGGTGCAGTTGAACTCAGTGTTGCGTACATCACACGTTATTGTATTATTAAAAAGAGAAGTGTACCATGGAATCTTGGGGTGTTACATTCTTCTATCCTTCAAATAATTTCATCCTTGAATTTTTTTGAATACTACTGTATAAAATGATTTTGGTGGTTTATCATCTTATGTTCTTCAGGTTCCCACGTTGCCTCTTCCATCTTTTGGTTTCTCCAAAAAACTATTACCAAGTGAGCTATCCAGTTTCTCAAAACAAGTTATTTAGTATCAATAATTTTGATAGGATTTTCACAATAAGATGGATCGGGTTCCAGTTCAAATTATTTATAGTTGAGTACATGCGTTGGGTCAGGCATGTATTTTCTCAAAAGTGATATGTGGAACACATCATGAACTTTGGAGAGACTTGGTGGCATTTCCAAATGATAAGCTACAAATCCAATTCATTCTATAATTTCGAAAGGTCTGATATACCTGGGAATCAATTTACCATTATTATAGAATCATATAATACCCTTTAATGGAGATACCTTCAAAAAAACATGATCTCCTACTTCAAATTCCAGATCCTTCCTTCAGTTATCAACATAGCTCTTTTTCCTACTTTGATATGATTTGTTGTGATTTTGGATAATCTTCACCTTTTCCATTGTTTCCTCAACAAGTTTTGGTCCTACAAGTTTTTTATCACCAACATCATCCTAACAAGCTGGTTTGCAGAATCTCTTTTCATATAATGCTTCATATAGTGCCATATAAATACTTAAATGGAAGCTATTATTGAAGGAAAATTCTACTAGAGGTAAATATTGGTCCCACATACCTTGATAGTCATGTGAGAATGATATCCACATGTATTTTATGGTTTGAATAGTCTATTTTGATTGTACTTTTGTTTGAGGGTGGTAGGCAGTGCTCAAACAAAGTTCAGTATTGAGGGCCTTCTAAAGACCTTTCCAGAATCATGATGTAAAATGGGGATCTAGATCAGAAACAATCAATTGAGGTACTCTATGAACTCTTACAACTTCATTAATATATAGTCATTCTAAATGCTCTTGTGGTAAATCTTTTTTTATAGCAAAAAAATGTGTTGACACGGTAAGATGATCAACAATGACCCATATTGCATTATTCCTTCTAGGAGTCTTTGGTATCCCTATTAAAATATACACAGTAATATCATCCCACTTCCACTCAGGTATTGGAAGAGGTTACATGAATTCCCTAGGATGTTGTCTTCTAGCATTGACCTATTGAAAAACCATACATCTTGACACATAATCAGCAATCTCCCCCTTCATTTTTTCATGCCAAAAATGTTCCTTCAAATCCCAATACATCTTAGTGTTACCATTGTGTATAGAGAAATTATAGCTATGAGCATCATCCAATAATTCCCTTTTTTTATCAGGTATGTTAGGAACACAAAGTATCTTCCCAAATTTCAAAATTATATCTTTATATATGAAATCAATCAATCACCCATCATTCATAGCTTTAATTTTCTTTTGAAACTCCTCCTCATCAGTCTATGAACTTTTTATCCTTTCTAGTAAAGATGGCTTGGAAACCATTTGAAAACGTATTTATGTTTCACCTTCCATGATTATTCCCATATCTATTTTTACTAGATCTTTGAATATAGGATCCGTTTCAACTCTCATCTTGTTCAAAAATCCATGATCCTTTCTTCTCAAAGAATCTGAAACATTATTTTCCATCTCCAGGTGATAGTGTATTGTGAAATCATAATATCTGGGTAGTTCAAGCCATCTACTTTGCCTCATGTTGAGTTCCTTTTGTGATAAAATATACATCAAACTCTTCAGATCTCTATATATCCTACATTTTTCACCATAGAGAAAGTGTATTCATATCTTCAAAGCAAATATTACAGTTTCTAACTCAGTATCATGAGTAGTATAGTTTTGTTCATGAATATTTAGCTTCTATGATGCATAGCCGTAACTCTATCATTCGATATAAGGACACAATCCAGTCCATTATTTGAAGCATAAATATAAATAAAAAACCCATAATTCATTAATGGTAGAGTCAAGATAGAAGAAATGAATAATCTTTTCAGGAATTCATTAAAACATTTTTCACACTCTTTTATCCAAACATATTTAACCCCTTTACGTTTGAGCATGGTTAATGGGTTAACCAATTGGGAAAAATCTTGTACGAAACGCCAATAATAACTTGATACACCAATAAAAATTCTTACCTTAGTTATACTCATCGGTGTTGGCCATTTTTGTACTGCTCTTGTTATATAAAAATCAACATAGAATCCATCCTTAGAGACAATATGGCCAAAAAAAGAGAAATCTCCTAAAGCCAGAACTCACACTTTCTAAACTTCCCAAATAATTCATTTCTTTTAAGGGTCTTTAGAATAGTGTGCAAGTGATTTTCAGGATCTTCATAGCTTTTTTATTATACCAATATATCATTAATAAATACCACTACAAAGTCATCATGATATTCCTTGAAAACTCTATTCATTAGATCCATGAAAATAGAGGGTGCATTAGCCTGTCCAAAAGGCATTACTGTAAATTCATAATGCTCATACCTGGTACGAAATGCTATCTTCGGAATGTATTCCTTCTTCAAATATAACAGATGGAATCTAGATCGAAGGATAATCTATGAAAAATTTGAGCTCCATGAATTTGACCGAATAAATCATCAATGATAGGTATGGGATACTTGTTATTTATTGAAATAACATTGATCTCCCTATATTCAATGCACAACCTCATAGATACATCTTTATTCTTAAAAAAAGAATAGGGCTCCCTATAGAGAAACACTAGGGATAATAAATCATTTATTACTTAATTTTTCTAGTTTTTTCTTTATTTCCACTAATTCCATAGTGGCCATTCTATAAGGGGTATTTGATATGGACCTTGAACCATGAATTAAATCACTAGAAAACTCAATGTCTCATTCTGGATGATGTCCAGGTAAATATTCTAGAAACACATCAACATATTATTGTAAAATTTTTACATCCTATATTTGAACATTTATTTCCTCACACATGCTTATTTCACTATCTTCCACCCGAATAATTGAATTTAGTAGAGATAATAGGGGTAGATCTAGATGAATATCGGATGCTGAAGTTTCTTCTCTAAAGATAAGGTACTCATTATCATCATAGAAAATTATAAACTCCTATTTCTTACAAAAACATTCCACATCATGGTCCAAAAGCCAATCCCAACCGAGGATTATATCAAATTCAGTCATGGGTATGATGATGAGATCAACAGATAAAGCACATTTATATGCCCTAATGGGAACTGATTCACAAAACATTATTGCAATGATATATCCCTTATTATTTTTGACTGACAACTCCCTTGTTAAGTCAAATTAGAATTACCAAATTTTCTTATCAAACTGGTAAGATATGAAACAATGCAATGATACATAATCAAATATAGCATTGGATAAATTTCATGAAACCATTAAATTACCTACCTCCATGTCATTCGAAGCTTCAACCTCTACATTAGTGATCACATAAGCTTGTCCTTACTCCCTTGGCCTTTTCTGTGGTTAGTTTTTTTTAGCTTAGGACATTCTTTTTTTAATTCCCAATTTCTCTACAATTATAGCATTCATCTTTAGCAGTATCTTTCTTTCCCTTAAAATCTTGACCTTGGTGGAATTTTTCACCACACCTGTAATAGACTCACATTCCCATCAGGAAAGTACTGGGATGTTTCTAAACACATTTACTAAAGAATAGAAATTCAACTTTTCACTTCTTCCCCATATTTCCATTTCCAGAGTGTTCAGAATATCTCTTCTTCTCTTGATTTTCTTCAAAGTCATAATACTTAAGTAATTCATTTTCTTTATTGATAGTATATGAGAAAATATCTTCGTAAATGAGAAGGATTATAAGGCTAACATTCGATGGATAAATGGTTTTAACCAATCAAAAAATCGACCAGTCTTACTCCTTGGGTTACATATATAATCTGTTGTATGCCTTCCTAACCTTCTAAAGTTAGCCTCATACATTGTGACATTCCCATCCTCCTTTTTCCTCAAAATCAAAAATTGACTATCCATATCTGCTCGATGGTCACAAAGAAAGTATTTTTATAAGAAAATCTCATTAAAATCCCCCCATTTCATATTTGATACTTATTCATCCTTCTTTGTGTTTTGAATTAATGACCACTATTGATCTGCATCTTCTATGAGGTGATAAACTGCCATGAGATCTTTTCTCTTTCGGTACTCTCCAAAGCATGAAATATTTTCTCTAAGGAACTTATCCATTGCTTAGCTGCAAGTGGATTTGTAGTCCCACTGAATGTTGGTGGTTGTTTCCACATGAATCGGTCTAACATTGATCCTCCACATTGTGGATTAGGGTGCTCTATATGGTTATGTTTATTATTCATAACTTTATTGAGTTGTCCCAGTATGGTGATAAGTTGATCAGTACCACTTGCATCACCAGTTCCACTATAATTATCTTTATTATGAGAAAATACCTACATGGATTGCATGTATTGATATGGTTTCCATTCCTTCCACTAGGAAGCATTTCTAATCAATGGAATACACAAGATTATCTTATTAATCACAATACATAATTCCAAACTTGTAAAACACTTAACATAAATTGAAAAGATTATAGATATAATGCATAATCATAAAAAAATATTCTTTGAAAAATTATTTACTCATAAACCCTTCATAATGGTTTATAAAGAAAATGTGAATTATCCTAAGCATATATCTTAGGAGTGTCGTAACTAAGGGTGAAGCAAGGCGCATTATTGTGTACCAGGATACCCCGGGTCAAGCCTGAAAATCTTGATCAGAGGTTTCACTCCATGGTACATGTAACGCCCCGACCCTAGCTACCCAAAGTCGGTGCATTACTTCGTAACATTGGCATTATCACAAAAGATCAAGTCTCGAATGACCGATTAGTTTAGTAGCCTTGGAAACACTAGATACATTCATAAGTCTTACATTACATCATAAAGAGAAAAACTAATAACAAAGTCTTCATAGTCCACACTCATATCCTCTTCTGAATATCCCTACAGGTCATTCCTAAAATACTTCTTCACATCCTGGAAAATATTAAAACATTGGAAGGGGTGAGATCAGATGCTCAGTAAGGATAACAATATTGCGGAAGCTTTCATAAATAAACATAAAAATTTAAGGCAATGTATAACTAAAACAAAAGCCTTTTAAACTTGAACATCAACATAATATGGAAAAAGTAAAATGAGATAATGCCATTCACTTCTTCACATGGATATTCTACTGGTCAAATAATCACATGAAATATCAATAACCACTTTCATAATGAGGGAATGTATAATTCCAGGCATTCTGAAACATTTTTTCAAGGCCTCGGCCAAGATGTCTAAAATGATTAAGGCCTCGGCCAAAACCATAAATCAAATTGGGAAAGGGACTCGGCCAATTCCACGTCTAGTTGTCTCATGAGACCTGCCGATGCATCGAGGAGCTATAGAGGGCTCCACCCGTCACTTATTAAGTCCAATACATTCCTCATATGAATAGGTTTAAACATATCATAAACCATAACATAATCGTATCACATAAAACACGCATAAAGGAAACATAACATTTCCACATTTCAATGAAAAGATATCAATACAACACATTGATATAATAAAAATGCTTTCAAAACCATTTTCAATACCAAAATAAAAGAAAGTTAAAACTTTTTATTTACTTTTCATTAAAAAAATGATGGCTTGTTGAGGAAGCCGAAACTCAAATAATGGTCACGGTGACGGAGAAGTCATTGTCGCCGCATAAGTACGGAAAGAAAATCATTCCCTTTTGTCGTTTAGCAAAACGCTTCGTATAAAAAAATATTCCTTTTGAATAAACATAAAAGTCAAAGGGGTTTATACACCGTATAAAAGAAAGTTGTGTATAAAACCAAATATGCCTCAATGAAAGGGGATTGAGACAAAGTCCTTAAAAAGATCATTTTTTTTAAATAAAGTACATCTATAATGTGTATTCACTATAATTACACATAAATAATGTAAAAATAAAATATAGGACATAATAATATCATGACATAATTTGAAAGTTGGAGATTAACCCAAAGAATAGAAATTGGGTTAAGAAGTTCCCTTACCTCGTGTCTGACTTGACTCAACCGTTCTTTAACCTCCTGAATAATAAACTAGAGTTAATATATACCTTATTAAGAACCATTTTCAATTTAATTATCCTTTTTATATCACTTATTACAATGATATGAACATTATGTAATTATTTAAGTTAATAACGGTCGTTTTGTCGATCTTTGGTACTTGAGTCAACAATAAACTTCTTATAATTACAAGTTGTTTATGTGGTAGAATATCCATTATCTCCAGAATTATATTCATGATTTAGATGTCATATATATCATATATATCTAGTATATACATTCATTTATAATATTACGTAACATTTAGAGGTAAGAAATGAAATGCACCGTTTATGGAGACGGTAAGCCGTACGTACGCATGAACGCTACTTTCATTTCTATTTCATATTTAATGGAATGAAATCATAATGATATAAATGTATAATATAATTCCAGTATAATATAGTGTATAATACCATTTACTCCATCCTTTATACATCCCACATATGGCATTAACGATTTAAATCACTTTGCGGGGGCGGTAGTCCGCACTTCCTAAAATGAAATTATCGCGTTTACCCATAATGGAAATCATAAATTATGCCATAAATGAGAAATACAGAAGCATAAGTAAAAAATAAACATATTATATATCATATATAAATATAGTTACATTTTAATGGCCACATTTGAAGGTGTTATATGAGTGTTGAACAATCATCGTTTCGTGAGGCAGAAATTCGCCATCCACAGAAACCGTATGTTCTTTAACCATTAGATGTAGGTGTGTATAAGTGTAGCTCGAATCCTTCTTATAAAAACATCCTAGAATATTTATGATACTGTTGTTGTTACAAAATAAATGAATAAAAAGAGTTTAGGGGGTTGGAGAAGAAAAATAAAACAAAACAACATTAGAGAAGACATTACCTCAAAATCGGGTAACTCTTTTTGATTTGAGCCAAAGGCTTCCTTGGGAAGAGTTCTGCCCAAAGTTAGGCTTCTAGGAGTAAGAGGGGGAAGTTGGGAGAGTATTTGGGCAGAGGTTGGCCGAGCCAAATGGCTTGAAAGTGTGAATGAGGTGGTAGAGGTGGGGGCCTTTTATAAGAGGAGAGGAGGGGCACTCTTGGAAAGTAAGGAAATTTTACATTATTATACAATGCTTTTCGGATTCTAAAGGTCCCACACTTATATAATTAGTGGATAAGGTGATAATGGTTCGAAATATACCCATCCAATAGTCTTTGGACATGTTTAATCCTTGTATTGTACATTATCGTTTCATTTTATTAAAATCGTTAAATAATGAGGTCATCACTGCATCATAATGATGTCATAAATAATTTAATTTATTTAATGTCTAAAAATTATAAAAAAACTAATATGATGTAGGAAATCTTTTTAGATTTCAAATGAATATTTATAGTCAAAAATATGACTTGTATAACCCCATGTAAAAATTGTTTTAGTAAAACATTTCATGTTTGTGTCATTTTTTACTTTAACATTAAATAAAAGGTATTTATGTCATTTTCCAACTAAAGTGGCTCCATGGGGTCCCCAAGTTGACCCATGGATTGTATTGGTCGGCCATGGAACATCAAATGAGGGTAGGACATGTTTCAAGCTCATCTCATATTATTAAAACATTATTTTTACCTTAAAGTACACTAATTACCTCTAATCGCGATTAAGAACTTAAAAGTTACTATTCACCAAAAATTATTTTAATCTCATTGAACCAAATTTTACTTCTTAATGACAACCATGTATGTTGGATTTTTGAAAATCAAATCACAGAGGTGGTAATATTTCATTTAAACAAAAAATCAGTTATTTAACTACCACTTAGTGGTTTCACTATTCATCAAAAATTGAAGTTTTTTAGAATAATGCAAAAATTTCACCCTAAGGTATAATTGATATTCCGATTTCAAAAATGATGTCTATTTTACAAAATTCCAAAAATATAAGTTGCATTAATTTATTTTATAATTAATTTCTGTTGTCACAACAAATAGCGTGTTTTTAAGAAACAATTTATATCAAAAGATTGGCAATTGTTTATGTCCAATTTCAATGTTAAATTAATTCTAATGACCACCATTGGAAAAAATAGTAAAAATATATTCTAATTATACTTCAAAACAACTAAATAGTATAATTTATCACTATAAATTATTTTGATTAAAAAATTTGTTTTTAAGTATTTTTCACTATTCATAAAAAATTAGAAGTTCTCAGAAAAATACCAAAAATTCAACATAGGCTAATTTCGATATTCTGAATCCAAAAAATGAAGTCCATTTTGAAATATAAAATTTCTATAATTTTAAAAAGTGGTTATTACTATTCATAACGGCTACTATGATTAGTCGCGGTGTTTTATAACTCGAAGTTGCGTACAATGCAAGATATTGCATTATTGAATGAGAAGCGTATTGTGGAAGCTCGGGGTGTTACATTCTCCCCTCCTTCAATAAATTGCGTCCTCTCAATTTGAAATTTTTCTTGGAAAATAAAAGGTTGAAAATAGAAAATACCTTTGTAGAAGACCCACATCGGAAATAAGATTAATAAAATGTAGCCTTAATAAGAGGGAAATGGAAATAAGAAAGTCACCACCAAATTATGATCTTGATAAGGAGAACATTGGTGGAAATTAGAGACATATAATTGGAGTAAAAATGTAAATATTTGTAGGGAGTGATTGAGGTCATCAATCACAATCAACTGTCAAATTGAGGGCCTTAAAGCCTTCAATCTATGTTGATTTAAAATATCATCAGTTCAACAAGACATAAGGTATTAGGATAACACATTTTTTTGTTTTAATATCTCTTTACTAAAGTTTAAGAATTAATTTATTCATTGAATAAGAGATAGGTATATATATATTTATGCTTGACAATTAGAGTTTCAACCTTCAACTCGTCTTTCACTCAAAAAGATAATAGAACTCAAAAATATTATACTTATCCTAATTGTATAAGTTTCTAGATGTTAACACATACCATTTAGATTAGTAAAATTATTTTGTAATAACCAGGGACTTCCTGTAGGCTAGTGGTTGGAAATAAAGGCCTGTTGCACTATGATTGTGGGTTCGATTCCTGCAGCTTTGTCCAACGTGACGGGTTATGCCCCACCCTGTAGGTTGTCCTTTTCCTAAAACTATAGTATTATAATATTCAAAAATAATCTTCATAAATTTTTTAACCTTAAACAATACAATCCAAAGATCAACTTAATCCACTCCAACCTTTATAGTTATCCAAAATACCTCTGTCCATACATTCTCTAAAAGGTCTCTTAATTCCAAAATCAATTTATCAGATTCCCCAAAAAAATTAAAGTTTCTCTAATTGTCACATACTAAAAATATAATTACCTTTATCATATTAAAACCTTACTGAAATCGACAAGTACTGCAGTACAATCCTTATATATATATATCAAATTATTCTAATAACAAGAATATAATCCATGAGTCAAAAAGCACCAATAAATTAATTATTCTGCTTCAACTGTAGTAACAACATAAGCTTGTCCTTGACCCCTTGGCCTTTTCTGAGGTAAGTTTCCCTGACACTTAGGACATTCATTTGCATAATGCCCCATTTCCCTACAATTGTAGCATTCAACATTGATAGCCTCTTTCTTTCCCTTGCAATCATGCGCCTGGTGACCTTTTTCCCCACATTTATAACAAACTCCCATTCCTTTTAGGAAAGTACCAGGGTGATTCTTCCCACAATTATCACATAATGGAAAATCCTTCTTTCCCTTTTTCCCTTTATCTGTCTCTTGTTCCATCGTTCTCTTCTTCTCTTGCTTTACTTTGTTGTCATAAGACTTAGAGAATTCCTTTTCTGTCTTGATAGCACATGAGACAATATCTTCGTATGTTGAGAACGATTGTGATACTAAAGCTCGACGGAGAAATGGTTTTAACCCATCAAAGAAACGATAAATCTTACCTCTTGGGTTACATATATAATCTGCAACATACCTCGCTAACCTTGTAAAGTTGGCCTCATACTTTGCGACATTCTCATCTTCCTTTTGTCTCAGACTCAAAAATTGTCTTTCCATATCTGCTCGATGGTCACGAGGATAGTATTTTTCTAGGAAAAGATCTTTGAACTCCCTCCATTCCATATTTGATACGTCATCATCTTCCTTTGTGTTTTGAATCAATGACCACCATTGATCAGCATCTCCAGTGAGGCGGTAAACTGCCATGATAACCTTCTCCCTTTCGCTACTCCCCAAGGCATGGAATATCTTCTGTAAGGTGTTTATCCATTGCTCAACTACTAATGGATTTGTACCGCCATTAAATGTTGGTGGTTGTTGCCTCATGAAGCGGTCTAACATTGATCCTCCATGTTGTGGATCAGGGTGATCCATACGAGTAAGGTTATTATTCATAACCTGAGTGAGTTGTCCCAGTATGGTAATAAGTTGATCAGCACCAGTTGTATCTCCAGATCCACAATAATTATCTTGAGTAGGAGGGAAATCCCTACACAGAGTGCGTGCATTGATACGGTTTCCATTCCTTCCACTAGGCGCCATTTCTGAACAATGGCATAAACTAGATTTGTTTATGAAATAAAATACATAATTCCATATTTGTAAAACACTTTACATAAATTGAACTATTTATGGATATAATCCATAATCATAAAAAGAAATGTTTTCTTTGAGGAAGTATATACTCATAACCCTTCATAGTGGTTTGTAAAGAAAATGAGAATTATCCTAAGCATATCCCCCGGGAGTGTCGTAACCAAGAGTGCAGCAAGGCCCGTTGTCGTGCACCAGTTCCCGTTCGAGTCTAGCTCAAAGCGGTGTTTTCAGGTTTTACCCCTAGGTACATCTGTGCCAGAGCCTCCTCTACCTGCTCGTATCCAGACAGGGATTTATTGCTCGGAAAACTCACAACATCTCTACAATACCAAAATTCTAGGAAGTTCTTCTATACTAATCCTCAAAGTCTATCTTCGGGCTATGTGCTCTAATCAGAGTTTATCTAAATCTAGCTTCCAAGGTTAGTACTAAACTGCCT
Source organism: Viscum album (assembly GCA_963277665.1). Classification (NCBI taxonomy): domain Eukaryota; kingdom Viridiplantae; phylum Streptophyta; class Magnoliopsida; order Santalales; family Viscaceae; genus Viscum; species Viscum album. Next base: position 1,108,802,632 of record OY728140.1, read on the forward strand.
CTGATACCAACTGTAGCGGTCTAGAATTACTTCCAGTGGACTATAATTGATACCTATCAGGGCACTCTATTGGTGGCTACACCCCCTGGGCGGGACACACCACCATCCCCAGTGGCAGCCATTTCCTCATGAAGCCCTTGGGCGGAGAGCCATGCTTCGTCCAACGCTCACATGTGAGAGTTCCCAAGGATCGGATACATTCCTACCTCCTTTGCCTATGATACCAACTGTAACGCCCTTACCCCAGCTACCCAAAGTTGGTGCATTACTTCGTAACATTGGCATGATCACAAAAGATCAAGTCTCGAAAGACCGATTAGTTTAGTAGCCTTGGAAACACTAGATACATTCATAAGTCTTACATTACATCATAAAGTGAAAAACTAATAACAAAGTCTTCATAGTCCACACTCATATCCTCTTCTGACTATCCCTGCAGGTCATTACTAAAATACTTCTTCACATCCTGGAAAATATTAAAACATTGAAAGGGGTGAGCTCAGATGCTCAGTAAGGATAACAATATTGTGGAAGCTTTCATAAATAAACATAAAAACTTAAGGCAATGTATAACTAAAACAAAAGCCTTTTAAACTTGAACATCAACATAATATGGAAAAAGTAAAATGAGATAATTCCATTCACTTCTTCACATGGATATTCTAGTGGTCGAATAATCACATGCAATATCAATAACCACTTTCATAATGAGGGAATGTATAATGCCAGACATTCTGAAACATTTTGTCAAGGCCTCGACCAAGACGTCTAAAATGATTAAGGCCTCGGCCAAAACCATAAATCAAATTGGGAAAGGGCCTCGGCCAATTCCACATCTAGTTGTCTCATGAGACCTACCGATGCCTCAAGGAGCAATAGAAGGCTCCACCCGTCACTTATTAAGTCCAATACATTCCTCATATGAATAGGTTTAAACATATCATAAACCATAACATAATCGTATCACATAAAACATGCATAAAGGAAACATAACATTTCCACATTTCAATCACAAGATATCAATACAACACATTGATATAATAAAAACGCTTTCAAAACCATTTTCAATACCAAAATAAAAGAAAGTTAAAACTTTGTATTTATTTTTCATTTAAAAAAATGATGGCTTATAGTGGAAGATGAAACTCAAATAATGGTCACGGCAGTGGAGAAGTCGTTGTCGCCGCATAAATATGGAAATAAAAACATTCCCTTTTTTCGTTTAGCAAAACGTTTCGTATAAAAAATATTCCTTTTGAATAAACGTAAAAGTCAAAGGGGTTTATACACTGTATAAAAGAAAGTTGTGTATAAAACCAAATATGCCTCAATGAAAGGGGATTGAGACGAAGTCCTTAAAAATATCATTTTTTTAAATAAAGTACATATATAATGTGTATTCACTATAAGTACACATAAATAATGTAAAAATACAAGATAGGACATAATAATATCATGACATAATTTGAAAGTAGGAGATTAACCCAAAGAATAGAAATTGGGTTAAGAAGTTCCCTTACCTTGTGTCGGACTTGACTCAACCATTCTTTAACCTCATGAATAATAAAATAGAGTTTATATATACCTTATTAAGAACCATTTTCAATTTCATTATCCTTTTTTATATCACTTATTACAATGATATGAACATTATGTAATTATTTAAGTTAATAACGGTCGTTTTGTCGATCTTTGGTACTTGAGTCAACAATAAACTTCTTATAATTACAAGTTGTTTATGTGGTAGAATATACATTATCTCCAGAATTATATTCATGATTTAGATGTCATATATATCATATATATCAATTATATACATTTATTTATAATATTACGTAACATTTAGAGGTAAGAAATGAAATGCACCGTTCATGGAGACGGTAAGCCGTACGTACGCATGAACGCTACTTTCATTTCTATTTCATATTTAATGGAATGAAATCATAATGATATAAATTTATAATATAATTACATTATAATATAGTGTATAATACCATTTAATCCATCCTTTATACATCCCACATATGGCATTAACGATTCAAATCACTTTGAGGGGGCGGTAGTCCGCACTTCCTAAAATGAAATTATCGCGTTTACCCATAATGGAAATCATAAAGTATGCAATAAATGAGAAATACAGAAGCATAAGTAAAACATAAACATATTATATATCATATATAAATATAGTGACATCTTAATGGCCACCTTTGAAGGTGTTATATGAGTGTTGAACAATCATCGTTTCGTGAGGCAGAAATTCGCCATCCACAGAAACCGTATGTTCTTTAACCATTAGATGTAGGTGTGTGTAAGTGTAGCTCGAATCATTCTTATAAAAACATACTAGTATATTGAGGATGCTTTTGTTGTTACAAAAGAAATGAATAAAAAGAGTTTAGGGGGTTGTAGAAGAAAAATAAAACAAAACAACATTAGAGAAGACATTACCTCAAAATCGGGTAACTCTTTTTGATTTGAGCCAAAGGCTTCCTTGGGAAGAGTTCTGACCAAAGTGAGGCTTCTAGGAGTAAGAGGGGGAAGTTGGGAGAGTATTTGGGCAGAGGTTGGCCGATCCAAATGGCTTGAAAGTGTGAATGAGGTGGTAGAGGTGGGGGCCTTTTATAAGAGGAGAGGAGGGGCACTCTTGGAAAGTAAGGAAATTTTACATTATTATACAATGATTTTCAGATTCTAAAGGTCCCACACTTATATAATTCATGTATAAGGTGATAAGGGTTAAAAATATACCCATCCAATAGTCTTTGGACAAGTTTAATCCTTGGATTGTACATTATCTTTTCATTTTATTAAAATCGTTAAATAATGAGGTCATCGCTGCATCATAATGATGTCATAAATAATTTAATTTATTTAATGTCTAAAAATTATAAAAAAATACTATGATGTAGGAAATCTTTTTATCCTTCCAATGAATATTTATAGTCAAAAATATTACTTGTATAAACCCATGTAAAAATTGGTTTAGTAAAACATTTCATGTTTGTGTCATTTTTTACTTTAACATTAAATAAAAGATATTTATGTCATTTTCCAACTAAAGTGGCTCCATGGGGTCCCCAAGTTGACCCATGGATTTTCTTGGTCGGCCATGGCACATCCAATGAGGGTAGGACATGTTTCAAGCTCATCTCATATTATTAAAACATTATTTTTACCTTAAACTACACTAATTACCTCTAATCGCGATTAAGAACTTAAAAGTTACTATTCACCAAAAATTATTTTAATCTCATTGAACCATATTTTACTTCTTAATGACAACCATGTATGTCGGATTTTTGAAAATCAAATCACAGATGTGGTAATATTTCATTTAAACAAAAAATCATTTATTTAACTACCACTTAGTGGTTTCACTATTCATCAAAAATTGAAGTTTTTCAGAACAATGCCAAAATTTCACCCTAAGATATAATTGATATTACAATTTCAAAAATGATTTCTATTTTAAAAAATTCCAAAAATATAAGTTGCATTAATTTATTTTATAATTAATTCCCGATGTCACAACAATTAGCCTGTTTTTAAGAAACAATTTATATCAAAAGATTGGCAATTGTTTATGTCCAATTTCAATGTTAAATTAATTCTAATGACCACCATTTGATAAAATGGTAAAAATATATTATAATTATACTTTAAAACAACTAAATAGTATAATTTATCACTATAAATTATTTTGATTAAAAAAGTTGTTTTTAAGTATTTTTCACTATTCATAAAAAATTAGAAGTTCTCAGAAAAATACCAAAAATTCAACATAGGCTAATTTTGATATTCTGAATCCAAAAATGAAGTCCATTTTGAAATATAAAATTTCTATAATTTTAAAAAGTAGTTATTACTATTCATAACGGCTACTATGATTAGTCGCGGTGTTTTAGAACTCGAAGTTGCATAAAATGCAAGCTATTGCATTATTGAATGAGAAGCGTATTGTGGAAGCTCGGGGTGTTACAGTATATCTGTGCTAGAGCTGCCTCAACCTGATCGTATCAAGACATGAATTTATTTCTTGTAAAATTTACAAAATCTCTACATTACCAAAATTTAGGAAGTTCGTCTATACTAATACTCAAAGTCTATCTTAAAGTAATGTCCTCTAATCAGTGTTTTTCTTAATCTAGTTTCCAAGGATTGTACCAAAATTTCTATGATACCAACTGTAATGCCCCAACCCCAGTTACCCAGAGTCGGTGCATTATTATATAACATTGGCATGATAAAAAAAATAATGTCTCGAAATATTGATCAGTTTACTATCCTTGGAAGTACTAGATATATACATAAGTTTTACATTACATCATGAAAAAAATAAAAAAAACCTTGTTCCCCCTTTTAACACACCCATATCCCTTATACTATTTCTATAGGTTAATCATAATATACTTCTTCACATAATTGGAAAAATAAAACATAAGAATGGGGTGAGGCAAATGCTTAGTAAGGATAACAATATAGAAAAAACTATCATAAATAAGCATAAACATTTAAGTTATTGTATAATACTAAAACGCAACAATTTTAAACATAAACTTAAACACAATGTGGAAAAGATAAATCAAGTTATCCAATTTAATTATTCACATGGATAGTCTACTTGTCAAATAATCACATGTAATGTCAATAGATAATTTCATAATTATGGAATGCATAATGTCGGATATCCTAACCACATAGTCAAGGCCTCATTCCAAGACTACAAATAATATTTTTTTAAGGCCTTATTCCAAGACACTAGTTCATATCCTGATACACACTGATGCATCGAGGAGCTATAGCAGGCTCCACCCATCACTTACTAAGACCAACGCATTCCTCATATGAAAAGGTTGAAACATAATATAAACATTTGTATTAAAATTAGAATAAGAAATGTAAATACTCTAACCATAAACTGTGAATGGTATAAAAATAGCACATCCATGTTCAAACATATCACAAAAGCATCAATACTATATGGAAGATTGTATCATAATAAATCAACTTCAAACAAACATAAAATTCAATGAAAGATGTTGACATAGATGAAATCAATCCAAAAACTATTTGAGTGAAATATTTCTTTCTACATTGAAAACATTCAAATGTAAAGAAAAAATTTATTTTTAAAATATTCTTATAATCTTGTAAGGGATGCTTCAAAGGTGTTATAATTTCAGAAAATAACTACACCCATTGTATATGTTAAAAAACATTCTTACCTTAATTTGTTGAAAAGGTCATAAAGTAGTTTGTTTGGAAAACGAAAAAAAGATTCCTTTCAAAACATTTAATAGAAAGTAAAAAAATGTATAAATGACATTAACCCAGCGTATAGAAAATTGTAAAACTATTTTGAAATACATTTTTAAGAAACAAAGATGTGGATGATAAAGAGGTCCCAGTAGATAATTACATATTAACAACCTTGGATAATAAAAAGATTGTAAAATTAACCATTAACTTATATTTTTCCATGGTAAAGGTCACATTAACATCTTATATAATAGTTAAATCATTTTTATTAAATTATAAAAGAACCATATAAATAAATATGATATTATATATGATCTTCTAATATTGTTTTTTTATTAATATTTCAGTAGTGTCATTGTTTTGGGTGTTAACTGGTTCATTTTCCTTTATATGTTTTGTTATGTAACTCATGTTTTTTATGGATAGAAAGTACTTTATTCATATAAATAATGATATTAAGTTCATAATTTTTTTTTAATCATCAAATGAAAATTATTCTTGAATGGTTACGATGGGGAATGAAATTTCATCATGTCGTGGAGAAGGTAAGTCGTACTTATGCACGAGCGACAATATCATTCTATTGATGGTGAAATAGTATGTATTAGTATGGTGTATTATATATATAAAATCATTTAAATGTTATATTTATTATTTTCATCAATTATAATCATTATAATACCAATCCAAACAATGAAGTGTTGAATGACAAACTACACCACGACGTGGAGACGGTAAGCCGTATGTACACACGTATGGTGACTTTGTCATTTATTGGATGGATAGAATAATGAATATTGTTGTAAAATATTTATAATAACATTAAAATATGTATAAGGTAATGGATAAATTATTTTGGAATGGAGAAAACAAAAAAATTGGAAGTGGAAGAAGAAAAGAACTTTGAAAGAGGTGATGAAATAATTACCTCTTCTTTGGGTGCTTCCTTTTGATTTGATCAAAAAGGATCATTAGTTTGGGTTTATGATCCATGTAAGGCCTCTAGTTCTATATGAGGGTTGTTGGTAGTATATTTGAACAGGTTTTTGCTGATCTAAATGGATTTGGATGTGTGATTTTGAGATAAGGGTAAGTACCCTTTTATAAGAGAGTTGAGGGTCACTTTAGGAAAAGTTTGAAATATTAATTTATTATAAAATCACATTCAGTTTATAGTGGCTAAAAAGGGAATTATTCATGGATAAGGTGGGTATGGTTTGAAATATTCTCAACCAAAATGTTTTACACAAGTTATGGTCACCATATCAACCTTATCTTTTTTATTTAACACTTAGTTAAATAGTTTAACTTTTACCTTGTCTTCTTGTATTATTATAATAAATGGTTAATAAACTTACTATAAGAATCCGAGAGAACCCCAAGTGATTCATTATTGAGATATCTAACCTTATCTAAGTCCTTTTTCTTATCCTTAGATTTTTAGGAATATTATATTATTTAATAATATAGTATTTTTTTAAAAACTCATCTATGCCAATTTTGACACTATTTGGTATTTTGTGCTTGTGAAATTCCTAACAACTTTATCACGTCCAAAAAATTATTTAATCAACCTTAAAATGTCATATTAACCTATAAATTTTTGTATGGAATAAAAAGTCTCAATTTCAATTTATTTTGATCTTTATAATATCATTTATTTGGTTCTTTCATTAATAAAGAAAATATTGCATCATTATTGTGTCATAGATAAATATATTTATTTTTTTTCTAAAAATTATAAATAAAATATCTTGATATATGAAATATTTTTATATATATAATAGTTATTTATAGTCTAATATATAAATTATAGAACCTCAAATAAAAATTGTTTTACTAAAAGATACATGTTTATGTTATTTTTGTCTTTACTTTACATTAATTAATATAAAATGTCATTATTACAGCAAAGTGGCTCCACGGGGTCCCCAAATAGACTATGGAATGACCATGGTCGGACATGTATCATCCAATAGGTTTAGAACACATGTTAGGGTAATTTAATATTATTATAATATTATTTTTGTTCCCTTATTTAACGGATTTACCCTTTAACCATGGTTAAAAATATATTTACTGAAGTAACTATTCAGAATGTCTAAAAATAAAAGTTACCTATTTACACAATTTTTTCCTCCTTATTCCAAATATTTAATCTATTTTTTCCAATTCAAAAATCATAATTTGCGTAAATTAATTTTAAATTAATTCCCATTAAAACCAAAAAATGGGTTTTTAAGAAGTAAAAACCATCAAAAGATTACCATGTGTTTATGTACAATTTCAATGTGAAATTACATCCAATGACCTAAATTATATTAAATTATAATAATATAATCTAATTATACATTAAAATAACTCTAATTTATAATTTAACACTATAAATTATTTCAATTTAAAAAGTTTTTATAATTAAAATTTAGTGTTTTCCAATATTCATCAAAATATGGATGCTTGGGGTGTTACATGTAATTTATGAATATCTAGTAATTCCTTTAGGTCTTATGAATTCACTATCATTATTTATGGAATTGATTAATCATATATTTAAGAGATATATGGATTCTTTCATAGTGGTGTTTTTGGATTACATATTTCTGTATTGAAGGAAAAGGGTTGAGCATGAGTAACACTTGGAAAAAAAATTGTGAATATAGAGATACTGTTATTTTTATTCCAAATTATAAATATTTGATTTTTGGATACCATAGGTATACTTTCATGGCCTTTTAATTTCTGAAAGAGGTGTTTTAATGGATTCAGGGAAGATAAAAGCTATTATATCTTGGAATCCTCTAAATAATGTCTTTAAGATATGGGGTTTTCTTGGTCTAGATAGTTACTACTGATGCTTTTTTCATGACTTATCATGACTATATTCTTATATGATGGATTTTAAAAAGAAGAATGTTCCATTCTAATGGGATGAGGATAGTGAGAAATCTTTTCAAGAGTTGAAATTTTGTTGTACATCAACATCAATCATGATTTTTCTAGAATTAAAAAAGGGTACGTGGTTTATTATGATGGTTCGAGATCAGATTTGGGGTGTGTTATCATGTAATTAGATCATTTTGTTTCTTTTGGTTCAAGGCATCTATGAGTGGATGAGAATAACTACCCAACACATGATTTGGACTTTGCTTTTGTTGTCCATACATTGATGCCTTTAAATTATACCTCTTTGGTGAGAAATTTACTATGTTTGTGGATATTAAGATATTGAAAAATATTTTCTCACAAAGTAATTTTAATGTAATACCATGAATATGGATGGAGTATATTCAAATTATTGACATTGGCATGATGTATACATAGGGAAAAGGTAATTTGGGGGTCGATGCACTAATCATAAAGTCGTATGATGAGTTAGAAAAAGAGGATTCAGATGGGTGGAAGTTAATGTAGGTCCTAGACAACATACATGTGGAATGTGAAGAATGACGTGATTTTGTTGTTTTAATTTTATTTTAAGTGGTTTATGTTTTGGTAAAAATGGTAAAAGAGGTACAAATATTCAATTCAGAATGTGTTTTAATGAGATAAAAATATAATGGTGGAGATACCATTGAGTGATTGAATCTAGATGAGAGTTCAGTGTTGTGGTTCATAAATCATATAGTCATACCTATGGCATGTTAGGAATAACTTCTCCATACGTACCACCATTTATGATGGGTTGTTCATCTTGGAATATAGAATAAGTAAATGGTGTTGAAATCATATTTTTGGTGGATCAGTATGAAAATAAAAGTGGTTGAGTTTGTTTCAAGGTGCTTAACTTCTTAGTAGGTTAAGGTAGAGAATATTCAATCATTAGGTATGTTACAGTCTTTACCTACCCCTATTTTCAAATTGGAGAATATAGTTATGGATTTTGTAATAGGTCTCCCAAGAACAGTTTGGAAACATGATATCATATGGGTGATAGTAGATTGAGTCATAAAGTCGTCTCATTTCATCCATATTTTTAAATCTAATATGGTGGAGTAATTTTCAAAAATCTATATCTGAGAAGTTGTAAAGAATAATGGGATACCAATATCGATCGTATTAGGAAAATATATAAGGTTTATGCCTCATTTCTATAAAACCTTAAATAAATCCCTTGGGAATCAATTCACTTTGAGTACGATGTATCATCCTTTAGTAGACCTATAATCCAAATAGATAATACAAACATTGGAAGACATGTTTTAGGCCTTTGTAATGGATTTTTGTGGCACATGGGAAGAGCGCATGTCATTGGTGGAGTTCTCTTATAACAATAGTAATAATACCTCAATACATATGGATTATTTTTGAAGAGTTGTGTGGGTGTCCTTGTCTTTCTCCACTTTTATGGAGAGAAACATGTGAGACTTCACTAGTTGGATTGATCCTTATCCAATAAAAATAGAGAAGATCTAGATGATCATGGAATGGATAGAGACAGCTCAGAGTTGTCAAAAATTGTATGTGGATCTTCATCGATAATCATTGTCATTTGAGGTCAGAGATCATGTATTCTTGAAGATCTCTCCAAGCCTTGGAAATCAACTTGATTGAAATCATGGAAAGTTATCTTCTTGATACATATGGCCTTTTGATATAACGGAATAGGTTGGTGAGGTGGAATATCATTTTTCATTTCCACTACGGTTCAGTGTGGTACACAATGTGTTTCACATATCTCTGTTTAAAAAGTATCAGCCTGATCCATACTATGTGATTAGATGAGATAACATTGACCTAGAGCCATATTCTTCATTAGTTCACATGCCAGTGAAGATTGTCGATTGGGAAGAGAAATTATTTCATATAAAAATCATATATATAGTGCAATTTTTGTGGAAAAATTTCCAGATTCAGTAATAAACTTTGTAACAAGTGAAAAAATGAAAGGCCAATGGCCAATAATCTTTCAATGCAATGACCATTTTCCATATTCTGTTGATGGAAAGGATAATATTAGATAGAATGCATCACCCATGGTTTCAAATAATTATCCCTTTCTTTATGATTTTTAAGTATGTAAATCATATAGGTGATTTTTAGGAGTGTTTGGAGATCTTTTGGTGTGTTATTTGGATTCTATACTGGTTAATGATTGGTGCAAGGTTTTGGAAAACCATGAAATGACTATAAGAAACCATGCATAGTGATATATTGGATAAAGGGACAGTGCACAAGTGGCATACCATTTGACCAAACCGTGCTAAGTATGGAAATGTTGAGATAATGATCTTTATCATGATTGGTGTATAGTTTGTTAAATGTGTGAGATAACCAAGAATGGTTCATCCTTGAGGAAGTTGATGACACCCAGTTTTTGCTTATTTTTCCTAACTATGCAACTAACCATGAATGGGTTAAATGTGAGATCCTAAAATTTTTGATCTCACTCATCTCCCCCTTTAACGCACTCTTTTTTCTTCTATGTGGTCCTAAATAGATTTTATCTCTCCCCAAAGGTTTACCAGGCTTCTCCCATTGATTCTTAGGAGATCCAAAGGCCTATATTGGTGTTTTGAAGTTGTATTCTCATGGTATGTGATCAGTATTGGTCATTCTAGATGGTTTTTCATAGATCATATCTCCAATCTATTTCTGTATATTCGATACACATTCTATGTGGATAGATCTAATATATTGGATTCCAAATTTGATTATATTTAATTTTTTTCTTGGTATTAGAAGAGATCTAAGGTGAGTTCTCTTAGTTTCAAATAGTTTTCAATAGTATTTGAGTTCTGTTCTTCATTTTCACAATAAATCTACAGGTTGGTGAATTCATTCTCTACTCCTCTTGATATAACTTATTGGAATAGTTTTTAATTTTTTAAATTTATTTAAATTGATTCATAATTTTTTTTTGAAAATCTTGGTTTAAACCCTATTTAGTAATGGTTTTGTGGATTTCTGTTGAATTATGTAATTGTTAAAGAAAGTGACTTGATAAATGATTTTAAAATATTTATTTTAACATAGTTTCTTAGTTTGATATAGGGGAAAATTTCAATAACACTTTTTTCTAATTGAAATGGTTTTGGCATGATTTTTGGGCATACTTGGTGGTATATGTTCCAATGGAATTTATAAGGCATGGTTATAATATAACCATGTGCTTGGTACCAAAGGTGTAATGGAACATGGGCCTTAATTAACTTTTGATGACTTGGTCAATTGAAGAGAACCCACTCATGATTATGGAACTATCATAACTTATAATGCATGTGTGTATGTGAGGATTTTTAGACTGGAATGAGATATTCCAAAAGTAAATATGAAATGGTTTTGAAGAACTTGTTTGTTTTTTTTCCTTGGAAATTTTTATTATTTAGAGAAAATATGTTACAATGTAACTTTTTTATATTTTTTTATAAAATTATTGTAGAATTTTTTTTAAATTGTTTTATAAATTTTCTAAACAGTTCTATCCTAGTGGTGTGAGCAGGCCAGTAATTGGGGAAAATACATTGAGTTTTGTTACTCACCCCTTCTTTGGAATTTGGTTCTTTGGCAGATAAATTTTATCAGGACATGGTAAAAGGTAAAGTATCACACATATATAGTGGTTGTTAGTGATACTTGGGAAATTTTGTAGAGGAGATCATATATTAGGTTGCAGCTACATAGTTGTCGTTGTCTTCCACTATACACTTGATTGTTTTTAATCCTTCGTTGCGGTAATCTTTGTGGTGGTTTTCATATAAATGAAATTTTTAGTTGAGTTTTATTGATATCATTCATAATATAGTGGGTTATTGTGTAATGTAATGTTTGGTTGGGTGTTTTATTTTCATAGGAAAAATCCCCCCTCCACGTATATTAATGCCCTCTGGAATTTATTTCCATCCTTTGGTTCCTTGGGTATGACTCTTAAGTACAAGTAGTATCATACTTCCTTCTCAAGCCAATGATGTGGTCATTGATATTACAATGGTTGTGTTATAGAATCACCTAAGGAAAAAACTCTAAAATGGGTGGATTGGTTACTAACTTGATCATCAGTGGTGCATGATGAGTGGGCTTTAGACTATACACCTGGATAGAAACTCTATGGGGTATTCTTGGGTTAATTAGATAATCATTATAAACTAATATTATGGATTTTAATTGATTATGAACTTGGATAAACTTGTTTTAACCTAATTTATGAAATATTTAATAGAAGGATCCTTGATTTACTTATTCTATAAGTGAATTTCATGATTATTTGTATTTTTAACTCTAATTATTATTGATATATTTTTTTATCTTTGGTAGTAGTTAGTGGATAGAACCAAAACTAATCATGTTAATTCTTAATGTGACAAAATATTCAATGATTATCCTCATGGTAAACTAATTTTTATTTAATAAGGATTGGAAAATCTCACCATTATTAATATATAATTTTCTTATAAAATGAATCATGCTGATCTTCCAAATGAGAAGAGGCAACAATGATATATTAATTCCTCCCTGAATAAGCATCCAACTAATTTTATTATGTCTATTCATTAAATATTTTATGAGTAATGGATTAGTACCACTAAAATATATTTCCATTTTCCAGTATTTATAGAAATAAAACATTATCTTGGTTGTTTATCATTTAGAAGGTGAAGTGGATCAATAGTCAACTCTTATCAAGAATATAAAGAAACCTGAATAATTTTACAGTATGGTGTCAGATGAGTTCAATTTTTTTAATATGTACTTTCCATGTATTCTTCAAATAGAAATTGTGATTTAATTCATTGATCTTTAATTGAAGGATGATAATCCCATTTGTACTTATAAGAACAATTTTATAAAATAAGTAAGGTACACTTCTGGTATAGTAATCCAAACTAAAAGAAATAATTATTGATTCTTAAGTGACATGAAACCAAGTCTATAAAAAAATTTAATCATTGGATACTTTATTTTTATTAAATAAATCTTTATATATGCTCTCAATGTAGAAATGGATATTGGAGTCACCCATCTATTTCATGGTGTTGATTAGAAAATAAAGATAAAATTCAATGAAATTTGTAATAACAAAAACCATGGATGAAATAAGATGAGTCTTCCCTTATTAAAAATGAGTGGAAAGAATCATGTAGGGAATTGTGAAAATTGGAATAGTAAATTATTTAAGTGTGTAAAGGAATATCATTAGGAAATAAAATTTTGAATTGATGGAAGTAGTTAGCTGATGATGTGAATAGAGAGAAATCCCCGCAAAGTGAACCACCACACCCTAGGGTTTCAAATACAAAGATTATGGGTGTTAATGTAATTGGATCTCAAATAAGATGCTTAATGAGGATGATAGATTTTAGTAACATATTAATCACAGAAAAAAAGTATCTCATGAAATCTCTATTTTTGATGTGGGTTATGATAAAAAAAAGTGCTAAAAGGTATACTAACCATCCACTCTAGAACTACTAAAGTATTATTTTATTATGGATCTACCTGCTCCTTTATATTTGGTTATTTTTTTAAGAGTATAAAATTACCTCATCAATGATTAGATATTGAATTGGTAGTGGAAACATATAATTCTATGAGGATCATATATATAGCCTACAATTGTACTCTGATTGATGTTTATAGGAATATTCCTCCTCTAAAATCTCATTATTCATATTTTAGTTGAATTTGAAATTATTTTGGGTATTGATTAGATTTCATTATATAAATTATATATAAATTTCATGGGACGTTAAGTCATGTCTGATATTAAAAAACAACCTATGATTTTCTATTACTGTGATGATAATTAGAAACATCCATCAGAAATTACATCCATTTTATGGGCCCAGATTCCATTCAAAGAGGGTATTTGTCATAGTTGGTTGGGTAAAATCCCAAAATTGATGATATTCATCTTATATAGAAGTTTTTTATGTTACTCCATAATATTTTCCAAGTATTCCTCTAAATATTTCCATTGATTTTTCATTATAAATCACACTAGGTGCTAAAACTATTTCAAATACTCCATATAGAATGTCCCTAATTATGTTTTAAAAAAAGAAAATCCATGAGAATCTTGATAAGGGAGTCATTCATCCAAGAGAATAACCATGAAGTGTAATTATTAATTTTATTAAGAATAATTACGGACCAATGAAACTTTATGTTGATTAGCAACAACTTAACAAGATCAAAATCAATAATAAGTATCATCTTCCTTGTATTAATGATTAATTTGTTCTGTGGGGGTAAATATTTTTCCAAGATTTATCTTTGATATGGATACTATAAATTGAGATTAAAATGTGAGGGTACATCCATGATAGCCTTCTATATTATCTATAGACACTATCAATTTATATTTATTAAATTTTTTATTACTAATTACCCTATTATCTTTATGGATTTAAAGAATATAGGATTCAGGTATTACCTTGATTAAATTTTGGTAGTCTTTATAGTTGATATTATTAAATATAGAAAGTACAAGGAATAGTATAAATATCATTAAATAAATTTATTGAAGACCCTAACTAAGTATTAATGTATGAAAAATTTTCTAAGTGTGCATTTTGGCTATATAAAGTTTCATTTTGGGGTCATATAATCAAAAGTAAGGGTATATCGATAGATCCATAAAAAATGAATGTTATTGAACATTGGCCTAGACTAATCACTGTGAATAAGATTAATATTTTTCTTAAATTTACTAGATATTATCAAATCTTTTTAATAGATTTATCGTGGCTATATAATCCACTCACTAATTTAACCAAGAAGGGATTCAAGATTCATTAGATTAATGAACATGAAGAAAACTTCACAGAATTGAAGAGAATATAGTTATTACACCTATACTCATAGTATCCAGATGTAGATAAGGGTTTATGATTTAAAATTATGTAATGAAGAATGGTATGTAATGTTTTCTTATACAAAATTATATTTTTGATAACTTATGCAACTAGTCAATTACAGATTCATGATTATAATTACCCAACATATGACCTAGAGTTTGTAGTGATAATCTTCGCATAAAGATATAGAAACATTTTATTTATTGGGAAATGTGTGACATATATACTGATCATTAAATTTTAAATTATATATGTACCCAAATATAGTTGAATATGTGCTATATAAGATGGTTGGAGTTAATAAAAGGATATGAATTCTCAATATATTACCAACTTGGGAAAGAAAACAATGCGGCATATGCTTTGAGTTGAAAGGATCATGTTATATTATCTATTCTAAGGTTAAAAAGGATACAATGTTTTTGGATTTATAAATGATTAACTATGAAATATTTAAGGATGGGAAGACATATTTCTCAAATGAGTGTTCAACTATCTGTTAATATGAAGATTAAATTAGCATAGAAAGGGCATATAGAGTTAAAAGAGATTCTCAAAAATATTCTTATGTTAAACCATTCTTAAAATGGAAAAATAAGTTTTACGAACCGAGTGTGTGGCTCATTATTTATAGACTTCAAGAAAGATTTATTTTAAGAATCTTGTGGGTTATTATTATTTATTCAACCTGGATGTAAAAAAATGTGTATATATATAAGATTATTTCTTATGGGAAAACATTAAGAGATATATTGTAGAGTACGTATCTTGGTGATTGGTATGTAATCATGTTAATAATTGAAGAAAAAAATATAAGGGGATGTTGCAACCATTACCCATACAGGAATGGAAATGGGAAAATATCCCCATGTATTTCATCATCAGAATCACAAAAAAATATAAATTCCATTACATTATTTGGGTTATACATAACCTTGAAATTAATTCATAACATTTAATTCATATTATTGAAGACTCCAATCTTGATCATCATTCTGTGATATACATTATGGAAGTCGTAAGGTGTAATGGAGTACACAATTCTATTTTATCTTATCGTTATCTAAGGGTAACCTCAATGTTCTAACAAAATCTCCAGAAATCGTTTGATATAATGTTTTTTAAATACTATTTATAATGATTATATACAAGGACAGTCTGAGATAACTATTCAAATCCTAGATGATATGATATTATCCTATTATATAGATTTTAAATGTAGTATGGATAAAAAAATAGAATTGAAAAAAAAATATTGTTTGAAATGTGGTTTGGATCAACAAATCTTCTTGTTTAATTCCCTAATAAAAAGGTATTTCACTCAGGAATTCATATAAATCCTAATGAATCCATCTATATATATATGTTTATAAATCCAAAAAAATGGGTAAAGTTGGAAAAAGATAGCTATTGGGCCCGAGCTATGTTATGAAATAGAAGAGAAGGTTAAATCCATTCAGTAACACATCATGGACGCTTGGAGTCAATAGAAGATTTGTGCTAGCAATCATCGAAGAGATGTAAAATTTGAATTTGGGGATAAGTTATTTTAGAAAAATTATCCATAGAATAATTTTATGAGTTTAAAAAATAAGGTAATGTTTTTCTCTATATTTATCCCCCTTTTTGATATTCTTGATTAGATCGGGATGGTTTCTTATCACTTGGTACATAAACCGAACCTCTCTCAGTTTCTTGACGTATTTCATGTATCTCTATTAAGGAACTACATACTTGATCATTCACATGTATGGAACATAGAGTTTATAACACTAGATAATCATCATTCACATGTAAAAAATATGTATAAATCCTGAATTATAGAGAGAAAGTCCTACAAATCAAGACTACTCACCTAGTTAAAGTTCTTCAGGGGAATCAAAAATTTAAAAACGTTACATGGGAACTCAATGAAATGATGATGAAGAGATATAAAAAATATTTTTATATCTTATTAATGGAATTTTGTGGGTGAAATTTATTTTATGGTCGAACAATGTAACTAAAAAATATGTTTTATGTTTTTCCTTTTAAATAAATTTGAAGTATTTTATAGCTTCCTTTACAAGAAAACTAAAGTCTAAATGAACCCCTAATACAATCTAAATTTAAAACATAGATATTGGATTGATTTTTATAAATAGTATTAACCCCATTATTAAATATATATAGAAATTTATATTCCAAAATTTAAATATATTGATTAAATCCTTATAAATATTCATTAAATTTTTAATAATATCATTTATCAATTAAAACACCATTTTACTAAGAAATTAATTTTTTTAAATGTTATGTATTATTATATAAAAAATTTATTGATCAATATTTAGAAATTATTGTAATAAATTTATTGCTAATTTAAGTATAAAAAGTCATAAATGTTTTATTTAACGGTTATGAATGAATATAAAATTATTTGAAGATAAAAAGAGTGATTTTCTTAAAACTGTTTTTATGCGCCTAATATGTTTTTGTCATAATAAATTTAATAAACTAGTATTATTAATGGTTTTAAGTACATTTATATATTTAATATTCAATAAATTAATTTAGCATTAATTTGATAGTTTTTTTCAAGAATGGAATGGATGTAATTTCATTTTTATTCCTAAAAATGAATTTATCTAAAAAATGGTTCTCATTGCATTTTCATGCTTCTTTTGAAATTAATTTCTTCCAATTATAGAAATTAAATATTTTAAAATTGATTTTATATTTGGAATTATAATTATTAACATAATTTAATATGTTCAACTTAATTTTTGGTTATAATGAACTATAAAAGTAGTAAAATTTCGTTACTATGGTTATGGTTTGAATGGGTTTACCAAGAGGGTTAAACCAAATGATTAGGGTTAGAATGTGAGATAAAATTTTATAATTATTATTTTTAATATATTTAAAACTTTTATTTTATAACATAGAATATTTTCCCATTTGGAGCCACTTCTACATGAAATTTTGCTTATATTATTTAATTTTTTTAAGTAACTCCATGTTTGTCCCTTCTGTCACTTATAAAAGGGCTCCTATTCTCCTCTCTTATTCACAAAATTTGAGTCCTCTAGCTCAGCCAATACATACTCCAAAACCTTACTAGATAAATTAAATTCATCCTAGATCCTATGTTCTTCTCTTAAGAGTAATATTTCAAGGAATAATGTGTAATTCAAAGGAAGTATATCAAAGAAGAGGTATAAATATCAAATTAGCTCCTTCAATATTATGTATTCTTAAAACTTCAATAAAAATAATATATCCATTATAAAATTATGAATATAGGGTCATAATTTTAATTAAATGTTAATAGGTTTGTGTCACAACCTCTTTCTACATCCTTTCCATCAAATGGTAAACTAATGCATCGCTCATGCATATGTGTGGTCTAACACATCCATATAGAGCAATGATAGATTTCCTATCATTATCTCACTTTAATGGATATAATGATGGATTTAATAATTATATATTAAATTTATTATATAATTCTTATAAAATAAGAGTAAAATATAATTTATTAATATTTTATTCTTTTCATTAGAAAATGGAAACTATATTTAGGCATTCATACAGACAACGGTCTCCATGAACATTGTAATTCATTTTACTATAGATAAATTTTATGGATGGTTATAAGTATTTATATAATGAATATATACGATATTTATATCATTATGATAATTATTTTTTTAAATAATTATGATAATACTACAAGGAACAAAAATTATGAACTGAAACTTCCATGAAAACTGAAACAATTAACACCCAGAAACAAAACTTTTAATAAAAATTACTATTAAATGGATGTTGGAATGTTATAAGTGGAACACATATGATACTATTTTAAATAATATGGTTAGTTTCATAAACTAATAATTAATTTTAATTTATTATAAATGAGTTTAGAGTGCTTACAAATAAACTTATACCTAAGCCAAGGATTTTATGGTACAATCGCAACTTTACCAGGATTGTTTATACTTTAATTTTCAATGATGAAATTATATAATCAATCACTTTAAATATCATGTAATGTATTATAACATTATATTTTTTAAATATATTTTTCAATGTCAATTTACACTCTATGAAGTCAAAATTAAAAAATAATATTTTTTAGGAAAATGAATTTTTTTTATATTCGTTTGAGAATATTTTCTTCCATGTTTATATTTTACTTTAAATATTCCAAAATTTATTTTAATATTATAATTTTTTTGTTTAAATTCATTTTTTACCAATTTTTCAAATTCTATAAATTATTTTAAAATTAAACTTCTAATTTTTTTCCATAATGATGTACTTTTTACCTAATATATGAAAAAATATTTGTTTTAACATATATCACACAAATTTATTTTACTGTCATCATGAATACTATTTTTATAAATAATAATTTATATTTTTTATTTTTTATTTTAAAATAAAAAAGATTCCGTAGTATTTTTAAATTTTTTATGTTTTTAATTTGTGATTTCAAAATACAAAGGTAAATTTCCTTAATAAATAATCATATGATATTTAGAAGAAATATTTCATCTATGATAGAATTTATTGATGTTACATATAATTAATTTTTTTGTGGTCATATGATACCAACCATAATATTTCTCTAGATTATATATTATTATTAGGATTAAATATATATATGAAACCTATTTTATTTTCCATGGATTAGGATATGATTAAATGGAAATTATTTTCATGAACTTGTGGAAGATGTATTAATGGATTATGATTAAATGATAGGTGGTTCTACAATAGACCTCAAATTGATGCGGTAAATATTAAAATTTTATAGTCAAAAAGGAACATGAGAACTCAACCCAAGTCCAACAAGAATACACTAGAGGTTTCCCTATTCCCAAAGAAAGTACACCAGTGGTTAGCCCAATCCAAACATATAATGGATGTCTTGGTGGTAGTCCTGAAAAAACATTCCCATGATTATGATTATACAACATTTAATAATGATTTTTTAGGAAATGGAATTATTATAATATAAGTCTCTCATGTCTCATGTTCTTTTATTACTTTAAGATTATTGTCTTATGAGCCGTCAAGATTTATTCCATGACTCATGATTATGATCTATGATTTTAAAGGTGTGATTTTAAAATGTTAATCTCATGTTAGTATACCATTATATTCCTATTATTCTTGTAAATGATTATTTAATGATATCTACCTTTCTTACCCATTCTAGGAATATAATCTCACCCTTTATTGTGTTTCATTTTTTCCATTATATGAAGATAGGTTTTATGTATGGTATGTTTAAGAATGGTGGAAGTTTTCAATAACGTTGCAATAGATGATGTTTATCTTTTATGTTCTAGTTATTTATATTCCCATTTGTTTAAAGACAACGAACCTTTATGGTTCTTTCATGGATCATAATGATATGTTATTAATAATAATATAATAATATATAATGATTATTTATTTAATTTTTGGGTGTACTCATGACCCCATTTTCACAACCTTGTAAAAACATACACATTTTTTTAAATACAATAAAAGTTAGTTCCTCTAAAAAAATAAAGGCATAATTAAAGAATCTGTGAGGTAACAAATCAAATTATTGTTTCTTTTTTTAAAATAAAGATAGATCCTTTGGGATCTGAACCCACTTCATTAAATCCGAGCCACCCATATGGGGTTTAAGGTGTTAAAAAAATAAAAAAATTATTTTAATATATTAATAGATCTTTATGATCACGTTCTCTTATTTGTTGGAAATGTGTTCATCCCATTGCATTAATAATCTCTATAAAATCCTCATTAAAAAATTAATAGATATGAAATAAAGTAAATCATACACATAAGACAATGATTTTACATGGATTTATATAAAGGTTTAGTCCAAGGATCTTATTCCTGTGATGTGTCAGTCATACTTTAATCGAAAAAAATCACTAGTTTGAAGGATATGATGTTTTTGATGTGGTCACTCTATACCATAATGACTATATTTAAAGAATTTTTGGTTCGATCACTCCTTATCCCAGGAGAACTATCACTTCATTAGTTATACACACCACATTGATGAAGGATCTATCCCAAATTTTAGACATATAAGTCTCTTAAAAGGATAAGAAAATAGATGTCTATCTTTATTCAACATGATACATTGATTATATCTAGAATCATGACTTCGTGCTCTGTTTAACATCCCACTACCATGACTTCCATCTCCTATGCTATATGAGATCAATTAATTAATTAATAAGTTAAATCTTTTCCTTCCATAACTATAGAAACACTCTTTTTTATAAAGAAAATTCTACAATAGAATTATCCAGTTGCACTCTATCATGTTTTTTTGTCAATTTAAGGAAATCGGTATATCCCTATTATCCATATCTACTATAATTAAAATAGATAAGTCAATTTAATGCTCTACAAAAACCCTTGGTGTGTTCCTATTCATTTTCTTAGGTTCCTTCGCTTAGGTTCCCTAATTTAAATCTTAGTATGCATCCCCCAAGACCCTAGTTTCACTCATGTTGAGGGATTCTCCCATTTTCATATTCTATCATGTCTAGTTTCTCATAATTCTAGCCTCTCAATGTTCACTAGAATCACTCATGTTTGTATTAGATTAGTTCACTCGATTCACCCTAGTCTACATTTCCCAAGAACATTAGTGTAACATAAGGGTTCTCATGTAGTTTATACAACTCCATTGACTAAAACCCCTTCAATATTATGTGTTTGGACATGTATATTCTGTTGGGTAAGGTATTTGTAACTCCTATACATAGCCCTTATTCGATAAACTACTACATCGACATAAACATTGGTAAACATTATTTTCATACAATACTTTACACAACCCATCCACTCCTTTATAATTCACACACCTCCTTTTTATTATTATACTTCACGCAACCCCAATAATCATTAGTAATTTACACACATCATTCATCTGGATTTATTCTCTTAGGTATAATTTTCTTAGCTATCTTTTCCCAAGTTACCTTAGCATGAATAGGTCTACATTGATCCTACTCTGAATTTTCATCACCCAAAACTGGGGGTAGCTCATTATTTATAGGGAAAACCTCAATGTTCGCTAAAGTATATAACATAAGTTCATTTAACCTACCAATTCACATAGCTCCAATTTCATGTTTCACTCTTCCATCACATGGTTCCCTAACTATGGAAAGAACAACTCACGTGAGGGGACACATACAATACCCTAGTACTGTGATGCCTTCATTAACAAGGGTGAAAAGGATTCCATTACTCTGAAAAATACTAGTTCAAATCACTAGTTCAAAATTAGGTAAACATAGGGAAAATTGTGATCTTTTAATTGTATATTTATTCCATAACTACTAATCTTTCATGGACTTCTCTCATTAACATGATTTACACTAGACTCAATGTCATAACTTCCATACTGTACCTGGGGAAAATAATTCACTTCAATCCATGTAGAATCTAGTAATCACCCTTAATCTATCCAAAACTATGGATCCATTTTATATAGATATATCAAGGAATATATTTTAATATTTCAAAATGTCATTCCATGTGTATATTGAATATCTGTATCTTTAACATTGTATTTTACTTCAGGATATAACCTCCTCCGCTATTGTAAAAAAATTCAATATGCAACCTCTTTGGGTGTATCATTCCGCCCATTAGATTGTTTTGAAAACTATACCATATATCTCACTCCATAATTATAAGAATTAATAATTCATTTATCTCACACCCCCTTTAGAAATAAAATATTTTTTTTTTAATATCTATATTATTCCTCTAATATCCACCATTCTAAACATATTCTTTATACATTACCTAACTCATCTAATTTCATTATTATCCTTTCACATCATATCAATGGAGCTTCATAGATACTTAATTCATGAATCCAAATAAGGATAAATGATTCAACCCCTTGAACATAAAATTACATAGGGTAACCTCTCCCAATTTACCCCTTGATAAGAGAACTTAATACTGACACAATATGTTAAGAAACATGGTTATGTTTTCTCACCCAGTAGAACATAATGTTATCTTCAACATAATTTGCATTGAATTTCACAAGGCCTCATTTAAACAACTTTCTAATTGATACTTTCCATTTTCTAAACCATATCATACTTCTATATTTTTTTATTCTTTGGGAATAGATATTGATGGGTGAATTTATCAATTAGAATTTGAGTTGTCAAAAGATGATCTAAGACTATTGAGTCGAAACTCTATATATGAAATAGTAATATAAGTTAATAATCATAAATTTTTCTATGTAACTCACTTAATTCCTCAATTTTTTCCATTTCACTCTCTTGATTTCATAGATTCCAAATACATTACATTTTTTCTCCTCCATCATATTTTCTGATCTAAATTAAACTAACATCATCCCACTAGTGAACAAACAATAAAGTACACATTTTTGCGACATAACTCATGTTAATCCAAATAACAAAGCATGTTAAGGATAACATCATGACACCACTGGTTATGCATGATCTTTAATTGATTTTATTAGTATATCATTGTTTACAGATGAGGCTTAACATCCTTTAATTGTGATCATTAATTCTCCTTGAATCTCATTAGTCTTTGGACTGATATAAAATATTTGGAAAATATTACAAGATGGGAAACCATCTATTAAATATTATTACTTCATCCATTATATTCTTGGTATCCTCTAAATAGTCAGTTAATACAACATTGTTAAATCCTAACAACTATGAATGGGAACCTTGGTTGTCATTGTTTCTCCATTTGAGTTGACATATTATTCTAAATATTTTCTCATTCCACATGAGAAATGGACTCCATTCATAAGTAGATTAATAGATTCAGATCTATAAAATTTAAAACAGTAGTTATAACTTTGAACCTGGTTCGACACCAATTCAAGATCTTATAAGTTTGATCTACTTTTTCTCATAATGTAGTTTATATATCTATATTTGATAATCAAAGTGGTTTCTTGATGTTGTAAACCAAAAATTTCAAAACTAAATATTAAATTTTATTAAATAAATGCTCATTATATTTCATAATGATACACTGTATAACTATAATGGTTTAGAGTCATTGGGAATATGGACATGTAAATAGTAATTACATAAAAAATCAACATCATATCACACTATGTTATTAATGAATAGCACCCTTCTTAGATATATATTAAATATAACCATTATTTATATCTTGTAGGAAATAAAAGAAAATTAAGAGTTATTTATGATGCTCAGTATGGGTAAATAATGAAGATATCAATTATTATTTTAGAAAAACAAGAGAATAAGGGTATTAGAACATGATTTTAATTTTTTAAAACCATGCCCATCAATTCAGTTACCTCAAACTTGAGTCATTTGAAAAAATATTGATAGTTCCTAGTACATGATTCATAATAGAATCAAAGAACATGATCCATGAGAGAGAAAATTTGGCATAAGATCATGTGATATAAGAGTGGCATAACATGTGGAATAATCATAATCATGAAAATTTTATTTTATGGCTACCCACCAACACATTAATAACATAGCAGTCTTGGGTTAACCGCCTCTATACCAGGTTCAGGCTCAGGATAACCTCCCATGAACTCTCCTTTTAGGATTAGGATAACTACTCATGTACCAACATTTTAGTCTTAGGATAACCTCATGTGCACTCACGTTTTTAGAATGGGATAACCACCCATGTACCCTTTTAGCTTATAAAACATTAATATTTTCCCAATGCATTGAAGGATTATAAAAGAATAATCCTTCACATAATCATAACCTATTTCATATATATACCACAAGATAGTAAAAACATTTATAATTACGTCATAGCATAACCCTTGAAAAGTAAAATGGGTCATATAAAGAATTCATAATCACAATACATAATAATACAAACAAGGAAAAGGGATAGTACCATATATTCATATTATCAAGAATCATCCCCCCGGGTCCATGTCATGTCTCCCCCAAACCCACCTCCAGAAGGCTAGAGGTTAGAGACTAACGCCAAAGGCATCAACCTGCAAGTGGGAAGCATTTTTCTATGTACCCAAATATACACATATATAACCATGTCTCAAGAAAACTAGAAAAGAGAACATGCATTCTACTAAACAACCACTGAGTGTAATGGTACAATTGAAAGTAAATATTTTAGAATACATACCCAAAAAAAGAAAACAATAACAATATTGAGTTCAACATCGATGGAAATCCATAAGCTGAAAACCTCGCATGATGGGTAAGTATAGAGTAGCTACATGAATATTTAAAAGCATTTCATGTCTATCTGATCACACTAGGCACTTCCTGGTCTTGGGCCACCAAGTCCTTCACCTAGTCAGGGTCGCCTACACCAGACACAACACGTGCGGGAGAAGCCCATGCAGGGGAGAGTAACAAAATACTCATTAGGGACGCCAAAAGAACAAGGAAAGACCAAAATTCAATCCACGAAGAAAACCACGAAGCATGATCGCGAAGAAAGACACCTCACTCCAAGTATAATCTAGAGAATAGAATGTAATACCATCAGTCACAATACTAAACACCTTGGGATGCTATGGTTATCATCCCTGATGAGTACTATGGGTATGCTGGGTAACACAGAGCCGCTCCCCACCATGGGCCTACCGGGTCACACAGAGCTACTTCCCTCTAGTCCTGGACAGTAGAGGCACTCATCACTGATGAGTACTGTGGGTATACTGGGTCACATAGAGAAGATCCCCATAGTGGGAATGCTAGGTCACAAAGAGCCACACCCCACCTTGGCCATGGTACTGAGGTACTCATCCATAATGAATATCGTGGGTCTTCCATGTCACATAGAGAAAATCCCCAATGTGGGTATGTGGGGTCACACAGAGTTGCTTTCCAATGGGCCATCATAGATGATCCACACAGGGTCGCTTGTCTGCAGTCTTCGGCTCTCAGTCAGTTGTAGGATCTCTGCATGTAGTGTGCATGATTCTGAGAGAAACTTCTATTCAACCCCTTATACATATTTCTACTTCCATTAAGGCCTATTTAAAGTATTCCCAAAGATCTACCTCGCCGCGAGGGTTCCAAAACTGCCAATGTATCATCAATTGGATGTCTGGTTTGAAAGATATTGGCATTTTAGTAAACTGGGGCTGGTTGCACTGTGCGTGGTCAGACCTTCCCAACCAACTCATCCTGGGGGCTCTACATGCCCTGGCCCGATTCACCAGACATGACCCAAACCAGGTTGGGACTGAGCCTCCCCAGTCTAGCCTAGCCATTGGGCCTTGCTGAACCCGACCTGATTCGGTCGGGGGTCCAGCCTGTAGGGTATCCTAGCCTGCTATTGGCAGGACAGTCTCTTCCCATCCCATGCTGCCCAATGGCCCAGTGCTATGTTTCTGTATTGGGCCACACCACATCCTAGTTCACGTCCCCTGGTCTTGCCCGCATAGTGTTCAGGCCTCCCCAGCCTGGATGCCCAGCAGGGCGTCTGGATTTTGAGCACTGCGGTCAGCCGAAGTCAATTGACACTGGTGGTCCCACACGTGATTTCTAAACTGTATTCCATTAAGGGATCACAACCTGTGTGGTTCGGACCGCTTCTCTTGACATGGTCGATTGGCCTCATATCGTCTTCCAGCCGTCGGTCGTTATAACTTGTTCGAGCCATACCGTCCTGCCCGAGCCATCTGCAGTGTCTCCCTAGGCACACCATTATGGCATGCCAACACCTTCCCACTGCTGCTACCATGGGCCACCACCGGTGGAGCCTTTCGTGGACCACCGAGTTAGCTCTAGTGGTCTGTTATTTATGTTGTATGCGCCTCTAGACTTTATAGGGTGGCACCTTCCTTGATAAGGACTTGAAAATTCCATACCATCAACTTGGTTTTTTGGAAATAAAGAAAACACAAGAACACAAGAGGAGAAGGGGACCATCCTAGTTTGTGTCGGACCACACTCTCATCATTAGAGATTTTAAAACATGGGGAAGGAGATTGAAGTTCTAAAAACAATTATCCCAATGAAAAGCCCCAAGAAAAAAACCCTCCCAAGAGAACAAGAGATCTGTGAATCAACCTATTTGTTGGTTGATCCACGTTCATTGTTTTAGAAATAATAATGTTAAAACTTCAATTACACAATTTAATCCCCTACATGTGATCGAGTTTGTTACTAGGGAAATCTGTTCTTGGGAATCCACATTTTGTTCTTCGAAGCTGTTGGTGTTCATCGCACACCGGTCCCATTCTACGAGGTGTTCCGATGTCGCTAGTGATTCACCGAAATTCTTCATCAGAGTGAAAAACCTTCTCCATATATGAGAGTAATTCTATGTTCTGATTCTCCAACTTGTTATCTCATTAAAAGAGAAATGTGTGGCAGTGTTTCTGTTATGTCGTGGCACCACGTCATTACGTTGTTTCATTAATGAAACAATGTAACTTTTTCTATTTTTTTAAAGAGTCTCATTAAAGGTATTTATTACCACCTCATCACTACACTGTAGTTCTAGCATTCCACTTCTAAACAGTGAGGAAAATAAAATAAAATAAATCCTAGTTTATTTAATTTCTCTTCGTAAAATTCTGAAAATTGTCTTTTCCGGTCGACCCTCATCAGTCAAATTTAAGTCCTTTATAGGAAAATCCTGACGTTCTAAGTTCAATGGTTCCCTCTTATTTTTAATCTGAGCATCAGTTTAAAGGTTAGAAAAATATTCTTTCACATTTATTTAAATGAACTGAAAAATGTTCAAAATTATATTCTGGGCACATTGGGCCTCAAAATCAAGTGTAGTCAAAGAATCTGGTCTTGAAATAATCCCATATAATTTAAAAAAAATTACATGGAATTTTGGGGACATCACATTACCCCCACCTTTAGGGCTTCGAGTCCCCATAATCTAAAACTAGGCTAAAAACTGATTGGGTACTTAGTACGAATCTGAGCATCCTACCCTCATGTGATTTCTAGGAGATTCTTGTGCTACCACCAAATGCGCACCAGAGGAATCATCCATCCATGAAGGACCCACTAATGTCTGTCCTCTATCACCGTAGGGAAATCTGTATATGTCACCCCATCATCAATGTCCAGCTTTCCCCAGTCGATGTCATGTAATGGATCATGCACGTACCTCCACAGATGTGACACATGGAAAACATCATACACCTGGTGCATCTGTGGTGAGAGATCTAAGAGATACGATACCTCACCAACATTGCTCAGAATCTAGAAAGGTTTAATGAACCTCAGATATAACTGGTCACCCTAAAAAAATCTTTACATTCCCCATCAGGATGATACCTGAAGGAACAAATGTTCTCTCTCATCGAACTCCAAGGGACTCCGTCTCCTGTTGCCAAAAGATTTCCTCTTACTCTGTGTAGTCCTCATCAACTCTTGGATGATTTTTACCTTCTTAGTGGTAGTTCATACTAACTCTGGACCCATGAGTGCAGACTCCCCTTTGTAACACCTCGACCCCAGAAGCCATGAGTAAGTGCATTATTTTAATTCAATGGCATGATTACAAGGAATCAAGACCCAAAATACCGATTAGTTTAGTAGTCTTGGAAAATATATTACATACATTAATGTCACATTAAACATCAGAAAATAAAACCAAAAAAAAATTATCCTTTGAGAAATCCATTAATCCCCAAAATTAACCCTACTTATCCATCATAAAACACTTCTTGGAATCCTACTAAAATAAAACATAAGAAATCGGTGAGCTCAAACACTTAGTAAGGATAACAAAATAGCAGAAAAATTCAAAAATAAGCATAAAAATTTAAGGAAATGTATAAAATTAAAACAAAATCCTTTTAAACATAAACTTCAACATAATATAGAAAAGATAAATACAATAATGTCACTTACTTATTCACATGGATATTCTACTAGTTGAATAATCACATGTAATATCAATAGATAATTTCATAATGATGGAAAGTATAATGCCATAATTCATAACCACATATTCAAGGCCTTGTGTCCATACTAAAAATAAATTTTTTTCAAGGCCTTGTTCTAAGAAACTAGTATGTCTCATGAGACCTATTGATGCATCGAGAAGCTATATTAGGCTCCACCCACCACTTACTAAGTCCAACGCATTCATCATATGAAAAGTTTTAAACATAACATAAATGTTCGTATTAAAACCAGAATACGAAATGTCAATACTTTATCCATAAACCATGAATGGTATAAAAATAACACATCCACAGTTAAACATATCACAAAAACTTCAACACAATATGAAATATTTGTATCATAATAAATCAACCTCAATCAAGAATAATATCTCGTAAAGGGTTTTGACATAGTTGAAAATGGTCAGTAAAAATCTTTGAGAGAAATATCCCTTTTTCATGAAATCATTTATAAGTCACATAATTTATAAAGGAAATAATTTAAAATATAGTTTTGAATCAATGTTCCCCATACCACTTTGAATGTTTTTAAGGGAATTAATAGTATAAAACATTTGTGTCCATATAAATGAATCCTTAAAACCATTTTGAAAACATGATCATTAATGAGAAATGTTTAAAATAATAAATATTTAAAATATTTAAAATGATGTTTTAGTAAAAAAGTACCTTAAAAATAATCCCTTTAAAAACTCTTTTATGAATCATGTACATGGATAATAAATAGGTCCTAGTAGATACTTACATAAAAACAACCTCAGATAATTAAGAGATTGTGGAATTAACCCTTACCTTGCACTTTCCTTTGGTCGAGGGTATGTTTAACCTCATGTATAATGACATAGTATGTTACTAATATATAAAAAAACCATATTAATATTTATTATATCATACATGATCCATTTATGACTTTATACTGCCCATTTAATAATGATTTCCATGTTAAATTAACATTTCAGATAATAATTGATTTCTTTATCGTATGTTTTTTAACTTGTTATTCTTGAACGTATCATTTAGATCCTGATTTACATACTTCATGAATGTAACACAATATTTATATATTATATATATTTATAATATAAATATGTATATTATATAGATCTATGAAATGTAAAACACCATTTATGGAGACGGTAGGCCATACGTACGCATAAACGTTGTTTCCATTTTCATATCGTATTGAATTGAAGTAAGTGAATAAGATATATGTAAGTACATAAATACATACATATATATGTATATTAAGTAGCATTATTATGTCATATATTACATACTTACTAATAATATATATTTTTATAATCATCGTTGAATGGTGAATGTGGAAATTAATCTCATCGAATCGTGGAGACGGTAAGTCATAAGTACACACGAGCGACGATATCATTTACTTAATTAAAAGGTGTGGAATTGGATGGTATATTAATTTTACAAAGAAATTATAATGTTTTTTTCATTATTTATATACATATTACTCATCATTATATCCATCCAAATAACACAATGTTGGATAACAAATTACACCACGGCGTAGAGATGGTAAGTCGTACGTATGCACGCATGGTGACATCATCATTCATAGGATGGATATAATAATGAATATGGTTGTACCATATTTATAATAACATCTCAGTATGTATAAGTTACTGGATTTAGTAATTCTTTATGGAAACAAAAATTAAAGAGGAAGTGTAAGAAGAAAAGAACTTGAAATGGGGTGGTGAAATTATTACCTCTTCTTTGGGTGTTTCCTTTTGAGTTGATCAAAACGGCTCCTTAGGTTGGATCTATGATCAAAGTAAGGACTCTTGGATGATTTGAGGGATTTTTGGAGCATATTTCGTCAGGTTTTGGCCGTGAAAAATGGCTTTGGAGGTGTGATTTTGGGAGAAGGGGAAGTGCCCTTTTATAAGAGGGGTGAGGGTAAATTTAGAAAAAGATTAAAAGATTAATTTATTATATAATAATATTCTATTTATAATGGGTACAAATGAATTTATTTCGATCCTTATATGGATATGGGTTGAAATACTATTGCCCAAAAAATTTTAGACCAGTTTAGGTCAACAAATTAACCTTATCTTTTATATTTACCTCTTATTTAAATAGTTTAACGTTTACCGTGTCTTCTTGTATTCTTACATTATAAGGTTAATAAACATACTATAAATTTTCAAGAGAACCTAAAGTGGTTCATTAATGACATATATAATATTATTTAATCCATTTGGTAGAACATTATATTTTTAAGAATATTATATTATTTAATAATGTAATATTTGTTTTAAAAACTCATTTATGTCAATTTTGACACTATTTAGTATGTTGTTTTTTTGAAAGTCATCAAAGATCGATTAATTCTAAAATGTTACATTGAATAAACCCTAACATGTAATATTCACCTAAAAAATTCGTGTATGTCATGAAATCTTTGAGATTATATTTATTTTAATATTTATATAACGATTTATTTGATTCATTCATTAATAAAGTAATTATTGCATCATCATTGTGTCAGAAATAAATATGATTATTTAATATCCAAAAATTATAAATAAAATACCATTATGTGGAAAATAAGCTTATCTTTCTAATAAATATTTATAGTCTAATTTATCTTATGTGTAACCCTATATGAAAAATGGTTTAGTTATTAAACTTTGAATTTATCACTTCTGACTCTTCTTTTAATAAAATAATAACAAATGTTCTAATCTAATACAAGTGGACATAAAAGAAAATATTTTATTCCTAAGGTTGTTTTTGGTTGAAATAAACATATCCAGTAGAATTAAGACATGTGTTAGGGTAATTATAATATCATTTTTACCATCAATTATCCTATTTACATTTAACCGTGATAAATAAAAGTCGAAAGTTACTATTGAGAAAAAATTATTTTCATCTCATTGAACCACATTTTAATTAATGGTATCAATCATGACTCTTGGATTTTTTAAATTCAACTCATAGAAATGATAAAATTATGTTTTATGCAAATTTGGAAATTCTCCTAAAAGGTTGGTAAAAGACTGTAAAAAGTTCAATAAAAATTTATACATCTAATTTTATTATTAAATGACACCAATGAATTACATTGAACTTATATATGTATTATGTATCTATTTTTACTTAGAATAAATTTAAATAAAATAAATAATTATTTAAGCAAAAAAGTTGACTTTAAACAATAACGTAGTGTTTTTCACTATTCATGAAATATTGAATGTTTTCAGATAAATACCAAAAATTCACCCTAAGATAATTTAGTTATTCCAAATTCAGAAATGAAATCTATTTTACCAAATTCCAAACATCAAAGTTGCATTAATTTATTTAAAATTATTTCTCGTCAAAACCAAAAAGTGGGTTTTTAAAAAGTAAAAACAATCAAAAGATTGACTTGTGTTTATGTGAAATTTAAATTTGAAATTACTTATAATGAAATCCATTATATTAAATGATAAAAATATAATATAATTATATTTCAAAACAATTCAAATGCATAATTTAACACAATAAATTATTTCAATTAAAATAGTTGCTTTCAATTAAAACATAGTATTTTTCCCTATTCATCAAAATATGAAAGTTATAAAAAAAGTACCAAAAATTTATCCAAACTAAATTTGTATGTCCCACTTCTAAAGAAGAATTTAATTTCCTTAAATTGAAAATATAAAAGTGTGAAATATTGGTTCTCAAAAGGGTTCTCCATTAAAATGTGGTAAAATTGCATTTTTTGAAAAATACTTCTTTTATCTAAAAAATGAACTTGGTCATATATTATGTCTAAAAAATACATAATATATATTTTCAAATTATATAGAGTATCTAAGATTCAAAATGAAGTTAATACTATTCATAACTACTTTTCAACGGCTAGTTTGGTAAGTTGTGGTGCGCTCGAACTCGATGTTACGTGTAGCGCAAGCTATTGAATTATTTAAAAGAGATAATGTGTAATTAAATCTTGGAGTGTTACATTATCCCTTACTTTAATAAATTGTGTCCTCTCAATTTGAAATTATTCTTTAAAAATAAAACGTTAAAAATAGAAAAATACCATTGGGGAAAACCTACATTGGAAATTGGGTTAATAAAATTTATTCTTAATAAGAGGGAAAGGGAAATTAAAAAGTCCCCACCAAATTATGATTTTGATTATGAGAAAATTGGTGGAAATTAAAGACATATAATTGGAGGGAAAATGTAAAAATTTATTGGGAGTGATTAAGGTAATCAATCACAAACAAGTGTAAAATTGAGGGCCTCAAAGCCAGAAATCTATGATGATTTAAAATATCATCGGGTCAATATAACATATGGTATTAGGATAACACATTTTTTGTTTTAAGATACCTTCCTTAAAGTTTAAGAATTAATTTATTCATAGAATAATAGGAAAAGAAATACATGGAAATTATAGTTTCATCCTTCAACAAATTCCTACCACAAACTCATCTTTCACTCCAAAAGATAATAAAATTCAAAAATATTCTATTTATCATAATCATATAGGGTTCCAAAAAATGAATTTATAATTTATCTATCAGAACATTTAAAAAAACTAAATTATACAAACTAGGAAATCATGTAGGTCAGTGGTAGGTGATTCACCCTTTTCGCCCTTCGGTTGCGGGTTAAAGCCTCACGGCCTTACCGGATGCAAAGGGTTGTTGCCCGACCTCCAGGTTGTCCTTTTTATGTCAATCCAAAAATAATCTCAAGATATGATTTAACCATAAAAATAGTATACAATGTAAAAATTAATCGATTCCAACCTTTAGACTTATCCAAAATTCTTATATCCAAACTCACAGTCCAAAATTTATAAGGAAAGTATACACAATGAAGATCCTTTTTGCCACATAATAACAAGTGAATACGTTAATAATTTATTCTTTTAAAACATGGTAACACCTTGAATTACCATAAAACCATATTGAATACATTTATGATCTCTTATTCCTTATAGAATATTGGATATACTCTATATATCCAAAAAAGTTGTAAATTCCAACAATATTGGAATATACAAATCATTAATCAGTTTCAAGGTAGTCAAGAAAATCCAATATAATTTATCCAATTAAATCATATATTTTTACAAAATCACTACCTCAGTATCAAAACCATATTATGGTTTATCTTTCTCTCAACCATATTTTTTCCAAAAACTTTAACCTGTTATTGAGTCTCTTTTCTTGGTTCCACACAATCTCAAGTCTTTAATGAAATAGTACTGCAATACAATCCTTATATACTCTATAATTCTTATAAAATCTACATAATTAATATAATACTCAAATTACAGAATAATTTAATAACAACATAAAAAATATAATCATTCCTCTTCATCTTCAGTAGTATCATAACTTGATTAGTATCCAATACCAGCATTTAGTGTATACTCTGATTATTTGGAAAATGATTCGCGTAGTGTCTCAACTCTTTGCAGATAAAGGATTGTAATTTTAAAACCTTTTTCTTACCCTTTCAATCACGTACTTGGTATCCCTTTTCTTTACACTTATAACAAACTTCTATTCCCTTCAAACATTTACCAAGGTGATTCTTTCCAAAGTTATGACATATGGTAACATCTTTCTTTCCCATCTTCCCTTTATACATATCTCTCTCTACCATCCCTTTCTTCTCTTACTTCCATTCAAATCCATAGAACTAAAATAATTCTATACTTATCTTATTAACACATGATAATATTTCTTCATTTGATGAGAATATGTGGGAGAATATTTTCTGTTTTTAATTTTGGATTAATACCATGAAAGATATGATCCTTCTTAATCTTTCGATCATGCGTATTGCTGGAATTTTAATTCCTTCTACTAGGTGTCATTTCTAAACAACAGCATGCACTAGGTTAGTTTAGGAATCACAATGCATAATTCCAAACCTATAAAATACCTAAAAATAAATTGAAAATTTTATACATATAATCCATAATCTTAAATATGTTTTCACTGAGGAAGTATTTACTCTAAAATCATTCATGATGGTTTGTAATGGAAATGTGAATTATACTTAGCATATCCCCTGGGAGTGTCATAACCAAGAGTGAAGAAAGGCTCATTGTCATGTACTAAGATACCCGGGTCAAGCCTGAAACTCCATGTCAGAGTTTTTACTCCTAAGTACATCTGTGTTAGAGCCCCATCTACCTGATCGTATCCAGACAGGGATGTATTGATTGAAAACACACAAAATCTATATATTACCAAAATTTTAAGAAGTTCCCCTATAATAATCCTCAATGTCTATCTTAGGGAAATGTTCTCTAATAAGATTTTATCTAAATCTATTTAAAAGGTTATTTATAAACTTCTTTTGATACCAAAAGTAGTGCCCTGACCCCAGAAGCCCAGAGTCGGTGCATTATTTTAATACATTGGCATGATTACAAAGAATCAAGTCCCAAAAGACTGATCAGTTTATCTGTCTTGGAAAATAGATTATATACAAGAATGTTACATTACACATTAGAAAATAAAACACAACATAAATGATCCATTTAGAACACCATTAATCTCCTTGATTAACCCTGATTATCAATCATAAAACAATTCTTGGGATCCTTTGAAAATATAACAAAATAAATGGGTGAGCTCAAATGCTCAGTAAGGATGAAAATATAGAAGAAACATTCACAAATATGTATAAACATTTAAGGAAATGTATAAAACCAAAACCAAATCCTTTTAAACATAAACTTCATCATAATATGGAAAAGATAAATCAAATAATTCCATTTACTTATTCACATGGATATTCTACTAGTTGGATAATCATATGTAATATCAATAGCTAATTTCATAATGATGGAAAGTATAATTTCAGACATCAAAACCACATAGTCAAGGCCTTCTTCCATGACTACAAATAAATTTTTTTCAAGGCCTTGTTCTAAGACACTAGTTTGTCTAATGAGACCTACCGATGCATCGAGGAGCTATAGCGGGCTCCACTTGTAACACCCCGAGCTTCCACGATACGCTTCTCATTCAATAATGCAGTAGCTTGCATTGTACGCAACTTCGAGTTCTAAAACACCGCGACTAATCAAAGTAGCCGTTATGAATAGTAATAACCACTTTTTAAAATTATAGAAATTTTATATTTCAAAATGGACTTCATTTTTGTATTTTTAATATCGAAATTAGCCTATGTTGAATTTTTGGTATTTTTCTGAGAACTTCTATTTTTTATGAATAGTGAAAAATACTTAAAAACAAATTTTTTAATCAAAATAATTTATAGTGATAAATTATACTATTTAGTGGTTTTAAAGTATAATTAGAATATATTTTTACCATTTTGTCCAATGGTGGTCATTAGAATTAATTTAACATTGAAATTGGACGTAAACAATTGCCAATCTTTTGATATAAATTATTTCTAAAAAACACGCTATTTGTTGTGACAGCGGGAATTAATTATAAAATTAATTAATGAAACTTATATGTTTGGAATTTTGTAAAATAGACATCATTTTTGAATTCGGAATATCAATTATAGCTTAGGGTGAAATTTTGGCATTGTTCTGAAAAACTTCAATTTTTGATGAATAGTGAAACCACTAAGTGGTAGTTAAATAACTGATTTTTCATTTAAATGAAATATTACCACTTCTGTGATTTGATTTTCAAAAATCCGACATACATGCTTTTAATTAAGAAAAAAAATGTGGTTCAATGAGATTAAAATAATTTTTTGGTGAATAGTAGCTTTCAAGTTCTTAATCGCGATTAGAGGTAATTAGTGTAGTTTAAGGTACAAATAATGTTTTAATAATATGAGATGAGCATGACACTTGTCCTAATACTATTGGATGAGTCATGGCCGACCAAGACAACCCATGAGTCAACTTGGGGACCCCATGGATCCACTTTAGTTGGAAAATGACATTAATATATATTTATTTAATGTTAAAATTAAATTGACACAAACATGAGTTGTTTTACTAAAACAGTTTTTCAGTGGGGTTACACAAGTCAAAATTTTGATTATAAATATTAATTAGAAAGATAAAACGATTTCCTACATCATAGTATTTTTTTTATAATTTTTAGACATTAAATAAATTAAATTATTTATGACATCATGATGATGCAGCGATGACCTCATTATTTAACGATTTAAATAAAATGGGAAGATAATGAAAAATACAAGGCTTACACTTGTCCAAAGCCAATTGTATGAGGATATTTCGAACACTTATCACATTATCCTCTAATTATATAAGTGTGGGACCTTTAGAATCCGAAAAGCATTGTGTAATAATGTAACATTTCAATCTTTCCAAAAGAGCCCCTCCTCTCCACTTATAAAAGGCCCCCACCTCTCCCACCTTATTCACACCATCAAGCCATTCGGATCGGCCAAACTCTGCCCAAATACTCTTCCAACATCCCTATCTTACTCCTAGAAGCCTCACTTTGGGCATAACTCTTCCCAAGGAAGCCTTTGGCTCAAATCAAAAAGAGTTATCCGATTTTGAGGTAATGTCTTCTCTAATGTTGTTTTGTTTTATTTTTCTTCTCCAACCCCCTAAACTCATTTTATTCATTTCTTTTGTAACACCACCAGTATACTCAATATACTAGGATGTTGTTATAAGAAGTATTCTACCTACACTTACACACACCTTCATCTAATGGTTAAAGAACATACGGTTTCTGTGGATGGCGAATTTCTGCCTCACGAAACGATGATTGTTCAACACTCATATAACACCTTCAAAGGTGGCCATTAAGATGTAACTATTTTTATATATGATATATAATATGTTTATGTTTTACTTATGCTTCTGTATTTCTCATTTATGGCATATGTTATGATTTCCATTATGGGTAAAACGCGATAATTTCATTTTAGGAAGTGCGGACTACCGCCCCCTCAAAGTGATTTGAATCGTTAATGCCATATGTGGGATGTATAAAGGATGGAGTAAATGGTATTATACACTATATTATACTGGAATTATATTATACATTTATATCATTATGATTTCATTCCATTAAATATGAAATTGAAATGAAAGTAGCATTCATGCGTACGTACGGCTTACCGTCTCCATGAACGGTGCATTTCATTTCTTACCTCTAAATGTTACGTAACATTATGAATGAATGTATATACTGTAAATATATGATATATATGATATCTAAATCATGAATATAATTCTGGATATAATGGATATTTTACCACATGAACAACTTGTAATTATAAGAAGTTTATTTTTGACTCAAGTACCAAAGATCGACAAAACGACCGTTATTAACTTAAATAATTAAATAATGTTCATAACATGGTAATAAGTGATATAAATGGAATAATGAACATGAAAAAGGTTCTTAAGTAAATAGAAATTAACTCTAGTTTATTATTCAGGAGGTTAAAGAACAGTCGAGTCAGGACAAGACGCAAGGTAAGGGAATTTCTTAACCCAACTTCCATTCTTTGGGTTAATCTCCTAATTTCCAATTATGTCATGATATTATTATGTATTATTTTGTATTTTTACTTTCTTTATGTGTACCTATAGTGAATACACATAATAGATCTATTTTATTTTAAAAATGATCTTTTTAAGGACTTCGTCTCAATCCCCTTTCATTGAGGCATATTTGGTTTTATACACAATTTTCTTTTATACGGTGTATAAACCCCTTTGACTTTTACGGTTATTCAAAAGGAATCTTCTTATAAAAAGCGTTTTTCTAAACGACAAAAGGGAATGTTTTTCTTTCCGTACTTATGCGGCGACAACGACTTCTCCGCCGCCGTGACCATTATTTGAGTTTCGGCTTCCTCTACAAGCCATCATTTTTTTAATGAAAAATAAATACAAAGTTTTAACTTTCTTTTATTTTGGTATTGAAAATGGTTTTGAAAGCGTTTTTATTATATCAATGTGTTGTATTTATATCTTGTGATTGAAATGTGGAAATTTTATGTTTCCTTTATGCATGTTTTATGTGATACGATTATGTTATGGTTTATGATATGTTTAAACCTATTCATATGAGGAATGCATTGGACTTAATAAGTGACGGGTGGAGCCCGCTATAGCTCCTCAATGCATCGGCAGGTCTCATGAGACAAACTAGTGTCTTGGCACGAGGCCTTGACAAAATCTTATTTGTGGTCTTGGCACGAGGCCTTGGCTACGTGGTTATGATAGTCTGGCATTATGCATTCCATCATTATGAAAGTGGTTATTGATATTGCATGTGATCATTCGACCAGTAGAATATCCATGTGAAGAAGTAAATGGAATTGTCTCATTTTAGTTTTGCCATATTATGTTGAAGTTCATGTTTAAAAGGCTTTTGTTTTAGTTATACATTGCCTTAAATGTTAACGTTTATTTATGAAAGCTTCCGCATTATTGATATCCTTACTGAGCATCTGAGCTCACCCCTTTCAATGTTTTAATATTTTCCAGGATGTGAAGAAGTATTTTATGAATGACCTGCAGGGATAGTCAGAAGTGGATATGAGTGTAGACTATGGAGACTTCGTTATTGTAGTTTTTCACTTTATGATGTAATGTACCATTTACAAATGTATCTAGTGTTTCCAAGGCTACTAAACTAATCGGTCTTTCGGGACTTGATCTTTTGTGATCATGCCAATGTTACAAAGTAATGCACCGACTCTGGGTAGCTGGGGTCGGGGTGTTACAGTTGGTATCAGAGGCAGTTTAGTACTAACCTTGGAAGCTAGATTTAGATAAACTCTGATTAGAGCACATATCCCGAAGATAGACTTTGAGGATTAGTATAGAAGAACTTCCTAGAATTTTGGTATTATAGAGATGTTATGAGTTTTCTGAGCAATACATCCCTGTCTGGATATGAGCAGGTAGAGGCGGATCTGGAACAGATGTAGCTAGGGGTAAAACCCGAAAACACCGCTTTGAGCTAGACTCGAACGGGAACTGGTGCACGACAACGGGCCTTGCTGCACTCTTGGTTACGACACTCCCGGGGGATATGCTTTGGATAATTCCCATTTTCTTTACAAACCACTATGAAGGGTTACGAGTATATACTTCCTCAAAGAAAACATTTTTATAATTATGGATTATATCCATAATTAGTTCAATTTATGTTAAGTGTTTTACAAGTATGGAATTATGTATTTTGATTCATAAACTAATCTAGTTTATGCCATTATTTAGAAATGGCGCCTAGTGGAAGGAATGGAAACCGTATCAATGCACGCACTCCATGTAGGGATTTCCCTCCTGCTTAAGATAATTATAGTGGGGCTGGTGATGCAACTGGTGCCGATCAACTTATTACCATACTGGGACAACTCACTCAGGTTATGAATAATAACCTTACTCGTATGGAGCACCCTGATCCGCAACGTAGAGGATCAATGCTAGAACGTTTCATGAGGCAACAACCACCAACCTTCAATGGGAGTACAAATCCTATAGTAGCTAAGCAATGGATAAATTCTTTAGAGAAAATATTCCATGCCTTGGGGAGTAGTGAAAGGGAGAAGGTTGTCATGGCAGTTTACCGCCTCACTGGAGATGCCGATCAGTGGTGGTCGCTGATTCAAAACACAAAGGAAGATGACGAATTAACAAACATGGAATGGCAGGAGTTCAAAGAGCTTTTCTTAGAAAAATACTTTCCTCGTGACCATCGAGCAGATATGGAAAGGCAATTTCTGAGTCTGAGGCAGAAGGAGGATGAGAATGTCGCAAAGTATGAGGCTAACTTTACAAGGTTAGCGAGGCATGCTGCAGATTATATATGTAACCCAAGAAGTAAGATTGATCATTTCTTTGATGGGTTAAAGCCATTTCTCCATCGAGCTTTAGTATCACAATCGTTCTCAACATATGAAGATATTGTATCGTGTTCTATCAAGACAGAAAAGGAATTCTCTAAGTCTTATGACAACAAATTAAAGCAAGAGAAGAAGAGAACGGTGGAACAAGAGACAGATAAAGGGAAAAAGGGAAAGAAGGATTTTCCATTATGTGATAATTGTGGGAAGAATCACCCTGGTACGTGCCTAAAAGGAATGGGAGTTTGTTATAAATGTGGAGAATAGGGTCACCAGGCTCGTGATTGCAAGGGAAAGAAAGAGGCTGTCAAAGTTGAATGCAACAATTGTAGGGAAATGGGGCATTATGCAAATGAATGTCCTAAGCGTCAGGGAAACATACCTCAGAAAAGGCCAAGGGATCAAGGACAATCTTATGCTGTTACTACAGTTGAAGCAGAATAACTAATGTATTGGTGCTTTTGGACTCATGGATTATATTCTGGTTATTAGAATAATGTGATATATATATAAGGATTGTACTGCAGTACTTGTTGATTTCAGTAAGGTTTTAATATGATGAAGGTAATCATATTTTTAGTATGTGACAGAAGAGAAACTTTAATTTGTTTGGGGAATCTGATGTTACAATTGATTTTGGAATTTAGAGACCTTTTAGAGAAAGTCTGGACATAGGTATTTTGGATAACTATAAAGGTTGGAATGGATTAAGTTGAACTTTGGATAGTATTGTTTAAGGTTAAAACATTTATGAATATTATTTTTGGAATAGTATTGTACTATATTTTTAGGAAAAGGACAACCTGCAGGGTGGGGCATAACCCGTCGCGTCGAACAAAGCTGCAGGAATCGAACCCACAATCATAGTGCGACATGCCTTTATTTCCTACCACTAGCCTACAGGAAGTCCCC
Source organism: Viscum album (assembly GCA_963277665.1). Classification (NCBI taxonomy): domain Eukaryota; kingdom Viridiplantae; phylum Streptophyta; class Magnoliopsida; order Santalales; family Viscaceae; genus Viscum; species Viscum album. Next base: position 1,108,844,371 of record OY728140.1, read on the forward strand.
GGTTATTACAAAATAATTTTACTAATCTAAATGGTATGTGTTAACATTTGGAACCTTATACAATTAGGATAAGTATAATATTTTTGAGTCCTATTATCTTTTTGAGTGAAAGATGAGTTGAAGGTTGAAACTCTAATTGTCAAGCATAAATATATATACTTATCTCTTATTCAATGAATAAATTAATTCTTAAACTTTAGTAAAGGGATATTAAAAAAAATGTGTTATCCTAATACCTTATGTCTTGTTGAACTGATGATATTTTAAATCAACATAGATTGAAGGCTTTGAGGCCCTCAATTTGACAGTTGATTGTGATTGATGACCTCAATCACTCCCTACAAATATTTACGTTTTTCCTCCAATAATATGTCTTTAATTGCCACCAATGTTCTCCTAATCGAGATCATAATTGGGTGGTGACTTTTTCATTTCCCTTTCCCTCTTATTAAGGCTAAATTTTATTAATCTTATTTCCGATGTGGGTTTTCCACAAAGGTATTTTCTCTTTTCAACCTTTTATTTTCCAAGAAAAATTTCAAATTGCGAGGACGCAATTTATTGAAGGAGGGGAGAATGTAACACCCCGAGCTTCCACGATACGCTTCTCATTCAATAATGCAGTAGCTTGCATTGTACGCAACTTCAAGTTCTAAAACACCGCGACTAATCAAAGTAGCCGTTATGAATAGTAATAACAACTTTTTAAAATTATAGAAATTTTATATTTCAAAATGGACTTCATTTTTGTATTCGTAATATCGAAATTAGCCTATGTTGAATTTTTGGTATTTTTCTGAGAACTTCTATCTTTTATGAATAGTGAAAAATACTTAAAAACAAATTTTTTAATCAAAATAATTTATAATGATAAATTATACTATTTAGTGGTTTTAAAGTATAATTATAATATATTTTTACCATTTTGTCCAATGGTGGTCATTAGAATTAATTTAACATTGAAATTGGACGTAAACAATTGCCAATCTTTTGATATAAATTGTTTCTAAAAAACACGCTATTTGTTGTGACAGCGGGAATTAATTATAAAATTAATTAATGCAACTTATATGTTTGGAATTTTGTAAAATAGACATCATTTTTGAATTCAGAATATCAATTATAGCTTAGGGTGAAATTTTGGCATTGTTCTGAAAAACTTCAATTTTTGATGAATAGTGAAACCACTAAGTGGTAGTTAAATAACCGATTTTTCGTTTAAATGAAATATTAACACTTCTGTGATTTGATTTTCAAAAATACGACATACATGGTTGTCATTAAGAAGAAAAATGTGGTTCAATGAGATTAAAATAATTTTTTGGTGAATAGTAACTTTCAAGTTCTTAATCGCGATTAGAGGTAATTAGTGTAGTTTAAGGTACAAATAATGTTTTAATAATATGAGATGAGCATGACACTTGTCCTATTACTATTGGATGAGTCATGGCCGACCAAGACAACCCATGATTCAACTTGGGGACCCCATGGATCCACTTTAGTTGGAAAATGACATTAATATATATTTATTTAATGTTAAAATTAAATTGACACAAACATGAGTTGTTTTACTAAAACAGTTTTTAAGTGGGGTTACACAAGTCCAAATTTTGATTATAAATATTCATTAGAAATCTAAAAAGATTTCCTACATCATAGTATTTTTTTTATAATTTTTAGACATTAAATAAATTAAATTATTTATGACATAAGGATGATGCAGCGATGACCTCATTATTTAACGATTTAAATAAAATGGGAAGATAATGAAAAATCCAAGGTTTACACTTGTCCAAAGCCAATTTTATGAGGATATTTCGAACCCTTATCACCTTAGCCTCGAATTATATAAGTGTGGGACCTTTAGAATCCGAAAATCATTGTGTAATAATGTAACATTTCAATCTTTCCAAAAGATCCCCTCCTCTCCACTTATAAAAGGCCCCCACCTCTCCCACCTTATTCACACCATCAAGCCATTTGGCTCGGCCAACCTCTGCCCAAATACTCTCCCAACATCCCTCTCTTACTCCTAGAAGCCTCACTTTGGGCAGAACTCTTCCCAAGGAAGCCTTTGGCTCAAATCAAAAAGAGTTATCCGATTTTGAGGTAATGTCTTCTCTAATGTTGTTTTGTTTTATTTTTCTTCTCCAACCCCCTAAACTCATTTTATTCATTTATTTTGTAACAAAACCAGTATAATCAATATAATAGGATGTTGTTATAAGAAGTATTCTACCTACACTTACACACACCTACATCTAATGGTTAAAGAACATACGGTTTCTGTGGATGGTGAATTTCTGCCTCACGAAATGATGATTGTTCAACACTCATATAACACCTTCAAAGGTGGACATTAAGATGTCACTATTTTTATATATGATATATAATATGTTTATGTTTTACTTATGCTTCTGAATTTCTCATTTATGGCATACGTTATGATTTCCATTATGGGTAAAACGCGATAATTTCATTTTAGGAAGTGCGGACTACTGCCCCCTCAAAGTGATTTGAATCGTTAATGCCATATGTGGGATGTATAAAGGATAGAGTAAATGGTATTATACACTATATTATACTGGAAGTATATTATACATTTATATCATTATGATTTCGTTCCATTAAATATGAAATTGAAATGAAAGTAGCGTTCATGCGTACGTACGGCTTACCGTCTCCATGAACGGTGCATTTCATTTCTTACCTCTAAATGTTACGTAACATTATGAATGAATGTATATACTGTAAATATATGATATATATGATATCTACATCATGAATATAATTCTGGATATAATGGATATTTCACCACGTGAACAACTTGTAATTATAAGAAGTTTATTTTTGACTCAAGTACCAAAGATCGACAAAACGACCGTTATTAACTTAAATAATTAAATAATGTTCATAACATGGTAATAAGTGATATAAATGGAATAATGAAAATGAAAAAGGTTCTTAAGTAAATAGAAATTAAATCTAGTTTATTATTCAGAAGGTTAAAGAACAGTCGAGTCAGGACAAGACGCAAGGTAAGGGAATTTCTTAACCCAACTTCCATTCTTTGGGTTAATCTCCTAATTTCCAATTATGTCATGATATTATTATGTATTATTTTGTATTTTTACTTTCTTTATGTGTACCTATAGTGAATACACATAATAGATCTATTTTATTTTTAAAATTATCTTTTTAAGGACTTCGTCTCAATCCCCTTTCATTGAGGCATATTTGGTTTTATACACAATTTTCTTTTATACGGTGTATAAACCCCTTTGACTTTTACGGTTATTCAAAAGGAATATTTTTATACAAAGCGTTTTGCTAAACGACAAAAGGGAATGTTTTTCTTTCCGTACTTATGTGGCGACAACGAATTCTCCGCCGCCGTGACCATTATTTGAGTTTCGGCTTCCTCTACAAGCCATCATTTTTTTTAATGAAAAATAAATACAAAGTTTTAACATTCTTTTATTTTGGTATTGAAAATGGTTTTGAAAGCGTTTTTATTATATCAATGTGTTGTATTTATATCTTGTGATTGAAATGTGGAAATGTTATGTTTCCTTTATTCATGTTTTATGTGATACGATTATGTTATGGTTTATGATATGTTTAAACCTATTCATATGAGGAATTCATTGGACTTAATAAGTGACGGGTGGAGCCCGCTATAGCTCCTCGATGCATCGGCAGGTCTCATGAGACAAACTAGTGTCTTGGCACGAGGCCTTGACAAAATCTTATTTGTGGTCTTGGCACGAGGCCTTGGCTACGTGGTTATGATAGTCTGGAATTATGCATTCCATCATTATGAAAGTGGTTATTGATATTGCATGTGATCATTCGACCAGTAGAATATCCATGTGAAGAAGTAAATGGCATTGTCTCATTTTACTTTTTCCATATTATGTTGAAGTTCATGTTTAAAAGGCTTTTGTTTTAGTTATACATTGCCTTAAATGTTAACGTTTATTTATGAAAGCTTCCGCATTATTGTTATCCTTACTGAGCATCTGAGCTCACCCCTTTCAATGTTTTAATATTTTCCAGGATGTGAAGAAGTATTTTATGAATGACCTGCAGGGATAGTCAGAAGTGGATATGAGTGTGGACTATGGAGACTTCGTTATTGTAGTTTTTCACTTTATGATGTAATGTAACGTTTACGAATGTATCTAGTGTTTCCAAGGCTACTAAACTAATCGGTCTTTCGGGACTTGATCTTTTGTGATCATGCCAATGATAAGAAGTAATGCACCGACTCTGGGTAGCTGGGGTCGGGGCGTTACACCACTCATCACTTACTAATTCCAATGCATTCCTCATATGAAAAGGTTTAAACATAACATAAACATCCGTATTAAAACTAGCATATGAAATGTAAATACTTTATCCATAAACCATGAATGGTATAAAAATAACATATCCATAGTCAAATATATCACAAAACCTTCAATACAATATGTAATATTTTTATCATAACAAATCAATCTCGATAAAGAATAATATCTCGTAAAGGATGTTTACATAGTTGAAAATGATCAGTAAAAATCTTTGAGAGAAATATACCTTTTTTGTGAAATCATATAAAAGTCACATAATTTATAAAGGAAGTAATTTAAATGATATTTTTGAATCAAAGTGCCCCATTCCACTTTGAGACTTTTGGAAGGAATTAACATTCAAAAACATTCATGTCCATATAAATAAACCCTTAAAACCATTTTCAAAACATGGACATTAATGAGAAAGGATTAGAAAAATAAATATTTAAAACATTTAAAATGATGTATTAGTAAAAAAGTACCTTAAAAATAATCCCTTTGAAAACTATTTTATGAAACATCGACATGGATAATAAATATTCCCCGCTAGATACTTACTTAAAAACAACCTCAGATAATTAAGAGATTGTGGAATTAACCCTTACCTTGCACTTTCCTTTGGTCGAGGGTATGTTTAACCTCTTGTATAATGACCATAGTATGTTATTAAATTATACCAAAACCAAAACCATATTCATATTTATTATATCATACATGATTCATTTATGAATTTATATTACCCATTTAATAATGATTTCCATGTTAAATTAACATTTCAGGTAATAATCGCTTTCTTTATCGTACATGTTTTAACTTGTTATTATTGATTGTATCATTTAGATCATGATTTTCCGACTTCCTGAATATCACAAATGATTTATATATCAAATATATTTATAATATAAATATTTATAGTATATAGATATATGAAATGTAAAACACCATTTATGGAGATGGTAGGTTGTACGTACGCATAAATGTTGCTTCTATTTCATATCGTATTGAATGGAAGTAAGTGAATAAGATATATTTAAGTACATACATACATAAATACACACACATATATATATATATATATTCAGTAGAATTATTATGTCATATATTAGATACTTATTAATAATATATATTTTTATAATTATCATTGAATGGTGAATGTGTAAATGAATCTCATCGTGTTGTGGAGACGGTAAGTTGTACGTACAAATGTGTGATGATATCATTTTATTAATGATTAAAAGGTCTGGAATTGGATGGTATATTAATTTTTATGATAAATTGTCATGTTATTTTAAATATTTATATACATATTAGTCATCATCATATTCATCCAAATGACATAGTGTAACGCCCCGACCCCAGCTACCCAGAGTCGGTGCATTACTTCGTAACATTGGCATGATCACAAAAGATCAAGTCTCGAAAGACCGATTAGTTTAGTAGCCTTGTAAACACTAGATACATTCGTAAACGTTACATTACATCATAAAGTAAAAAACTACAATAACAAAGTCTCCATAGTCCACACTCATATCCTCTTCGGACAATCCCTGCAGGTCATTCATAAAATACTTCTTCACATCCTGGAAAATATTAAAACATTGAAAGGGGTGAGCTCAGATGCTCAGTAAGGATAACAATATTGCGGAAGCCTTCATAAATAAACATAAACATTTAAGGCAATGTATAACTAAAACAAAAGCCTTTTAAACTTGAACATCAACATAATATGGAAAAAGTAAAATGAGATAATGCCATTTACTTCTTCACATGGATATTCTACTGGTCTAATAATCACATGAAATATCATTAACCACTTTCATAATGATGGAATGCATAATGCCAGACATTCTGAAACATTTTGTCAAGGCCTCGGCCAAGACGTCTAAAATGATTAAGGCCTCGGCCAAAATCACAAATCAAATTGGGAAAGGGCCTCGGCCAATTCCACGTCTAGCTGTCTCATGAGACCTACCGATGCATCGAGGAGCTATAGCGGGCTCCACCCGTCACTTATTAAGTCCAATGCATTCCTCATATGAATAGGTTTAAACATATCATAAACCATAACATAATCGTATCACATAAAACATGAATAAAGGAAACATAACATTTCCACATTTCAATCACAAGATATCAATACAACACATTGATATAATAAAAACGCTTTAAAAACCATTTTCAATACCAAAATAAAAGAAAAGTATAACATTGTATTTATTTTTCATTAAAAAAATGATGGCTTGTAGAGGAAGCCGAAACTCAAATAGTGGTCATGGCGGCGGGGAATTCGTTGTCGCCACATACGTCGACAAAAAAATTCCCTTTTGTCGTTTAGTAAACGCTTCGTATAAAAAATATTCCTTTTGAAATATACGTAAAAGTCAAAGGGGTTTATACACCGTATAAAAGAAAGTTGTGTATAAAACCAAATATGCCTCAATGAAAGGAGATTGAGACGAAGTCCTTAAAAAAATCATGTTTTAAAATAAAATAGATCTATTATGTGTATTCACTATAGGTACACATGAAGAATACAAAATAAGACATAATAATATCATGACATAATTTGAAATTAGGAGATTAACCCAAAGAATGGAAGTTGGGTTAAGAAGTTCCCTTACCTTGCGTCCTGTCCTGACTCGACCGTTATTTAACCTCATGAATAATAAACTAGAGTTAATATATACCTTATTAAGAACCATTTTCAATTTCATTATCCTTATTATATCACTTATTTCAATGATATGAATATTATGTAATTATTTAAGTTAATAACGGTCGTTTTGTCGATCTTTGGTACTTGAGTCAACAATAAACTTCTTATAATTACAAGTTGTTTATGTGGTAGAATATCCATTATATAAAAATTATATTCATGATTTATATGTCATATATATCTTATATATCCTGTATATACATTCATTTATAATATTACGTAACATTTAGAGGTAAGAAATGAAATGTACCGTTCATGGAGACGGTAAGCCGTACGTACGCATGAACGCTACTTTCATTTCAATTTCAAATTTAATGGAACGAAATCATAATGATATAAATGTATAATATAATTCCAGTATAATATAGTGTATAATACCATTTAATCCATCCTTTATACATCCCACATATGGCATTAACGATTCAAATCACTTTGAGGGGGCGGTAGTCCGCACTTCCTAAAATGAAATTATCGCGTTTTACCCATAATGGAAATCATAAAGTATGCCATAAATGAGAAATACAGAAGCATAAGTAAAACATAAACATATTATATATCATATATAAAAATAGTTATCTCTTAATGGCCACCTTTTAAGGTGTTATATGAGTGTTGAACAATCATCGTTTCGTGAGGCAGAAATTCGCCATCCACAGAAACTGTATGTTCTTTAACCATTAGATGTAGGTGTGTGTAAGTGTAGCTCGAATACATCTTATAAAAACATCCTAGTATATTGAGGATACTGGTGTTTTTACAAAAGAAATGAATAAAAAGAGTTTAGGGGGTTGGAGAAGAAAAACAAAACAAAACAACATTAGAGAAGACATTACCTCAAAATCGGGTAACTCTTTTTGATTTGAGCCAAAGGCTTCCTTGGGAAGAGTTCTGCCCAAAGTAAGGCTTCTAGGAGTAAGAGAGGGATGTTGGGAGAGTATTTGGGCAGAGTTTGGCCGAGCCAAATGGCTTGAAAGTGTAAATTAGGTGGGAGAGGTGGGGGCCTTTTATAATAGGAGAGGAGGGGCTCTTTTGGAAAGATTGAAATGTTACATTATTACACAATGATTTTCGGATTCTAAAGGTCCCACACTTATATAATTCGAGGATAAGGTGATAAGGGTTCGAAATATCCTCATACAATTGGCTTTGGACAAGTGTAAGCCTTGGAATTTGCATTATCTTCCCATTTTATTTAAATTGTTAAATAATGAGGTCATCGCTGCATCATCATGATGTCATAAATAATTTAATTTATTTAATGTCTAAAAATTATAAAAAAAATACTATGATGTAGGAAATATTTTTAACTTTCTAATGAATATTTATAATAAAAATTTGGACTTGTGTAACCCAACTTAAAAACTGTTTTAGTAAAACAACTCATGTTTGTGTCAATTTAATTTTAACATTAAATAAATATATATTAATGTCATTTTCCAACTAAAGTGGATCCATGGGGTCCCCAAGTTGACCCATGGGTTTTCGTGGTCGGACATGACTCATCCAATAGTATTAGGACAAGTCTCAAGCTCATCTCATATTATTAAAACATTATTTGTACCTTAAACTACACTAATTACCTCTAATCGCGATTAAGAACTTAAAAGTTACTATTCACCAAAAAATTATTTTAATCTCATTGAACAAAATTTTAATTGTTAATGACAACCATGTATGTAGGATTTTTGAAAATCAAATCACAGAAGTGGTAATATTTCATTTAAATGAAAAATCAGTTATTTAACTACCACTTAGTGGTTTCACTATTCATCAAAAATTGAAGTTTTTCAGAACAAAGCCAAAATTTCACCCTAAGCTATAATTGATATTCCGAATTCAAAAATGATGTCTATTTTACAAAATTCCAAACATATAAGTTGCATTAATTTATTTTATAATTAATTCCCGCAGTTACAACAAATAGCGTGTTTTTAAGAAACAATTTATATCAAAAGATTGGCAATTGTTTATGTCCAATTTCAATGTTAAATTAATTCTAATGACCACCATTGAATAAAATGGTAAAAATATATTCTAATTATACTTTAAAACCACTAAATAGTATAATTTATCAGTATAAATTATTTTGATTAAAAAAGTTGTTTTTAAGTAATTTTCACTATTCATAAAAAATTAGAAGTTCTCAGAAAAATACCAAAAATTCAATATAGGCTAATTTCGATATTACGAATACAAAAATGAAGTCCATTTTGAAATATAAAATTTCTATAATTTTAAAAAGTGGTTATTACTATTCACAACGGCTACTTTGATTAGTCGCGTTGTTTTAGAACTCGAACTTGCGTACAATGCAAGCTATTGCATTATTGAAAGAGAGGCGTATCGTGGAAGCTTGGGGTGTTACACTCTCCCCTCCTTCAATAAATTGCGTCCTCGCAATTTGATATTTTTCTTTGAAAATAAGAGGTTGAAAATAGAAAATACCTTTGTGGAAAACCCACATCGGAAATAAGGTTAATAAAATTTAGGCTTAATAAGAGGGAAAGGGAAATGAAAAAGTCACCACCCAATTATGATCTCGATTAGGAGAACATTGGTGGCAATTAGAGACATATAATTGGAGGAAAAACGTAAATATTCGTAGGGAGTGATTGAGGTCATCAATCATAATCAACTGTCAAATTGAGGGCCTCAAAGCCTTCAATCTATGTTGATTTAAAATATCATCAGTTCAACAAGACATAAGGTATTAGGATAACACATTTTTTTGTTTTAATATCCCTTTAATAAAGTTTAAGAATTAATTTATTCATTGAATAACAGATAGGTATATATATATTTATGCCTGACAATTAGAGTTTCAACCTTCAACTCACCTTTCACTCAAAAAGATAATAGAACCCAAAAATATTATACTTTTCCTAATTGTATAAGGTTCCAAATGTTAACACATACAATTTAGATTAGTAAAATTATTTTCTAATAACCAGGGACTTCCTGTAGGCTAGTGGTAGGAAATAAAGGCCAGTCGCACTATGGTTGTGGGTTCGATTCCTGCAGCTTTGTCCGACGCGACGGGTTATGCCCCACCCTGCAGGTTGTCCTTTTCCTAAAACTATAGTATCATAATATTCCAAAAATAATCTTCATAAATTTTTTAACCTTAAACAATACTATCCAAAGATCAACTTAATCCATTCCAACCTTAGTATTTATCCAAAATACCTCCGTCCAGACTTTCTCTAAAAGGTCTCTAAATTCCAAAATCAATTGTAACATCAGAATCCCCAAACAAGGAAAAGTTTCTCTTATTGTCACATACTAAAATATGATTACCTTAATCATATTAAATCCTTAATGAGAACAACATGTACTGCAGTACAATCCTTAAATATATCACATTATTCTTATAGCCATAATCTAGTTCTTGAGTCCAAAAACACAAATACAATAATTATTCCGCTTCAACTGTAGTCACAACATAAGATTGTCCTTGATCCCTTGTCCTTTTCTGAGGTAAGTTTCCCTGACGCTTAGGGCATTCATTTGCATAATGACCCATTTCTCTACAATTGTAGCATTCAACTTTGACAGCCTCATTCTTTCCCTTGCAATCACGAGCCTGGTGACCCTTTTCTCCACATTTATAACAAACTCCCATTCCTTTTAGGCAAGTACCAGGGTGATTCTTCCCACAATTATCACATAATGGAAAATCCTTCTTTCCCTTTTTCCCTTTATCTGTCTCTTGTTCCACCATTCTCTTCTTCTCTTGCTTTACTTTGTTGTCATAAGACTTAGAGAATTCATTTTCTGTCTTGATAGCACACGAGACAATATCTTCGTATGATGAGAAGGATTGTGATACTAAAGCTTGACGGAGAAATGGTTTTAACCCATCAAAGAAACGATCAATATTACTCCTTGGGTTACTTATATAATCGGCAGCATGCCTCGCTAACCTTGTAAAGTTAGCCTCATACTTTGCGACATTCTCATCCTCCTTCTGCCTCAAACTCAGAAATTGCCTTTCCATATCTGCTCGATGGTCACAAGGAAAGTATTTTTCTAAGAAAAGCTCTTTGAACTCCCTCCATTCCATATTCGATACGTCATCATCTTCATTTGTGTTTTGAATTAGCGACCACCACTGATCGGCATCTTCAGTGAGGCGGTAAACTGCCATGACAACCTTCTCCCTTTCACTACTCCCCAAGGCATGGAATATTTTCTCTAAAGAATTTATCCATTGCTCAGCTACTATACGATTTGTACTCCCATTTAAGGTTGGTGGTTGTTGCCTCATGAAGCGGTCTAACATTGATCATCCATGTTGCGGATCAGGGTGCTCCATACGAGTAAGGTTATTATTCATAACCTGCGTGAGTTGTCCCAGTATGGTAATAAGTTGATCAACACCAGTTGTATCTCCAAATCCACAATAATTATCTTGAACAGGAGGGAAATCCCTACACGGAGTGCGTGCATTGATACGGTTTCCATTCCTTCCACTAGGCGCCATTTCTAAACAATGGCATAAACTAGATTAGTTTATGAATTAAAATACATAATTCCATATTTGTAAAATACTTTACATAAATTGAACTATTTATGGATATAATCCATAATCATAAAAAGAAATGTTTCCTTTGAGGAAGTATATAATCATAACCCTTCATAGTGGTTTGTAAAGAAAATGAGAATTATCCTAAGCATATCCCCCGGGAGTGTCGTAACCAAGAGTGCAACAAGGCCTGTTGTCGTGCACCAGTTCCCGTTCGAGTCTAGCTCAAAGCGGTGTTTTCAGGTTTTACCCCTAGGTACATCTGTGCCAGAGCCGCCTCTACCTGCTCGTATCCAGACAGAGATGTATTGCTCGGAAAACTCACAACATCTCTACAATACCAAAATTCTAGGAAGTTCTTCTATACTAATCCTCAAAGTCCATCTTCGGGCTATGTTCTCTAATCAGAGTTTATCTAAATTTAGCTTCCAAGGTTAGTACTAAACTGCCTCTGATACCAACTGTAACGCCCCGACCCCAGCTACCCAGAGTCGGTGCATTACTTCGTAACATTGGCATGATCACAAAAGACCAAGTCTCGAAAGACCGATTAGTTTAGTAGCCTTGTAAACACTAGATACATTCGTAAACGTTACATTACATCATAAAGTGAAAAACTACAATAATAAAGTCTCCATAGTCCACACTCATATCCTCTTCTGACAATCCCTGCAGGTCATTCATAAAATACTTCTTCACATCCTGGAAAATATTAAAACATTGAAAGGGGTGAGCTCAGATGCTCAGTAAGGATAACAATATTGCGGAAGCCTTCATAAATAAACATAAACATTTAAGGCAATGTATAACTAAAAAAAAAGCCTTTTAAACTTGAATATCAACATAATATGGAAAAAGTAAAATGAGATAATGCCATTTACTTCTTCACATGGATATTCTACTGGTCTAATAATCACATGAAATATCATTAACCACTTTCATAATGATGGAATGCATAATGCCAGACATTCTGAAACATTTTGTCAAGGCCTCGGCCAAGATGTCTAAAATGATTAAGGCCTCGACCAAAATCACAAATCAAATTGGGAAAGGGCCTCGGCCAATTCCACATCTAGTTGTCTAATGAGACCTACCGATGCATCGAGGAGCTATAGCGGGCTCCACCCGTCACTTATTAAGTCCAATGCATTCCTCATATGAATAGGTTTAAACATATCATAAACCATAACATAATCGTATCACATAAAACATGCATAAAGGAAACATAACATTTCCACATTTCAATCACAAGATATCAATACAACACATTGATATAATAAAAACGCTTTCAAAACCATTTTCAATACCAAAATAAATGAAAAGTATAACATTGTATTTATTTTTCATTAAAAAAATGATGGCTTGTAGAGGAAGCCGAAACTCAAATAGTGGTCATGGCGGCGGGGAAGTCGTTGTCGCCACATACGTACGACAAAAACATTCCCTTTTGTCATTTAGTAAATGCTTCATATAAAAAATATTCCTTTTGAAATATACGTAAAAGTCAAAGGGGTTTATACACCGTATAAAAGAAAGTTGTGTATAAAACCAAATATGCCTCAATGAAAGGAGATTGAGACGAAGTCCTTAAAAAAATCATCTTTTAAAATAAAATAGATCTATTATGTGTATTCACTATAGGTACACATGAAGAATACAAAATAAGACATAATAATATCATGACATAATTTGAAAGTAGGAGATTAACCCAAAGAATGGAAGTTGGGTTAAGAAGTTCCCTTACCTTGCGTCCTGTCCTGACTCGACCATTCTTTAACCTCATGAATAATAAACTAGAGTTAATATATACCTTATTAAGAACCATTTTCAATTTCATTATCCTTATTATATCACTTATTACAATGATATGAACATTATGTAATTATTTAAGTTAATAACGATCGTTTTTCGATCTTTGGTACTTGAGTCAACAATAAACTTCTTATAATTACAAGTTGTTTATGTGGTAGAATATCCATTATATCCAGAATTATATTCATGATTTAGATGTCATATATATCTTATATATCCTGTATATACATTCATTTATAATATTACGTAACATTTAGAGGTAAGAAATGAAATGCACCGTTCATGGAGACGGTAAGCCGTACGTACGCATGAACGCTACTTTCATTTCAATTTCATATTTAATGGAATGAAATCATAATGATATAAATTTATAATATAATTCCAGTATAATATAGTGTATAATAACATTTAATCCATCCTTTATACATCCCACATATGGAATTAACGATTCAAATCACTTTGAGGGGGCGGTAGTCCGCACTTCCTAAAATGAAATTATCGCGTTTTACCCATAATGGAAATCATAAAGTATGCCATAAATGAGAAATACAGAATCATAAGTAAAACATAAACATATTATATATCATATATAAAAATAGTGACATCTTAATGGCCACCTTTTAAGGTGTTATATGAGTGTTGAACAATCATCGTTTTGTGAGGCAGAAATTCGCCATCCACAGAAACCGTATGTTCTTTAACCATTAGATGTAGGTGTGTGTAAGTGTAGCTCAAATACATCTTATAACAACATCCTAGTATATTTAGGATACTGGTGATGTTACAAAATAAATGAATAGAAAGAGTTTAGGGGGTTGGAGAAGAAAAACAAAACAAAACAACATTAGAGAAGACATTACCTCAAAATCGGGTAACTCTTTTTGATTTGAGCCAAAGGCTTGCTTGGGAAGAGTTCTGCCCAAAGTAAGGCTTCTAGGAGTAATAGAGGGATGTTGGGAGAGTATTTGGGCAGAGTTTGGCCAAGCCAAATGGATTTAAAGTGTAAATTAGGTGGGAGAGGTGGGGGCCTTTTATAAGAGGAGAGGAGGGGCTCTTTTGGAAAGATTGAAATGTTACATTATTACACAATGCTTTTCGGATTCTAAAGGTCCCAAACTTATATAATTCGAGGCTAAGGTGATAAGGGTTCTAAATTGCCTCATCCAATTGGCTTTGGACAAGTTTAAGCCTTGTATTTTGCATTATCTTCCCATTTTATTTAAATTGTTAAATAATGAGGTCATCGCTGCATCATCATGATGTCATAAATAATTTAATTTATTTAATGTCTAAAAATTATAAAAAAAATACTATGATGTAGGAAATATTTTTATCATTCTAATGAATATTTATAATCAAAATTTGGACTTGTGTAACCCCACTTAAAAACTGTTTTAGTAAAACAACTCATGTTTGTGTCAATTTAATTTTAACATTAAATAAATATATATTAATGTCATTTTCCAACTAAAGTGGCTCCATGGGGTCCCCAAGTTGACCCATGGGTTGTCTTGGTCAGCCATGACTCATACAATAGGATGAGGACAAGTGTCAAGCTCATCTCATATTATTAAAACATTATTTGTACCTTAAACTACACTAATTACCTCTAATCGCGATTAAGAACTTAAAAGTTACTATTCACCAAAAAATTATTTTAATCTCATTGAACCACATTTTACTTATTAATGACAACCATGTATGTCGGATTTTTGAAAATCAAATCATAGAAGTGGTAATATTTCATTTAAATGAAAAATCAGTTATTTAACTACCACTTAGTGGTTTCACTATTCATCAAAAATTGAAGTTTTTCAGAACAAAGCCAAAATTTCACCCTAAGCTATAATTGATATTCTGAATTGAAAAATGATGTCTATTTTTAAAAATTCCAAACATATAAGTTGCATTAATTAATTTTATAATTAATTCCCGCTGTTACAACAAATAACGTGTTTTTAAGAAACAATTTATATCAAAAGATTGGCAATTGTTTATGTCCAATTTCAATGTTAAATTAATTCTAATGACCACCATTGGATAAAATGGTAAAAATATATTCTAATTATACTTTAAAACCACTAAATAGTACAATTTATCACTATAAATTATTTTGATTAAAAAAGTTGTTTTTAAGTAATTTTCACTATTCATAAAAAATTAGAAGTTCTCAGAAAAATACCAAAAATTCAACATAGGCTAATTTCGATATTACGAATACAAAAATGAAGTCCATTTTGAAATATAAAATTTCTATAATTTTAAAAAGTGGCTATTACTATTCATAACGGCTACTTTGATTAGTCGCGGTGTTTTAGAACTCGAACTTGCGTACAATGCAAGCTATTGCATTATTGAAAGAGAGGCGTATCGTGGAAGCTCGGGGTGTTACACATAGTGTTGAAAAACAAATTACACCACGACGTGGAGATAGTAAGCCGTACGTACGCACACATAGTGACATTATCAATAAAAGGATGGATATAATATTGAATATGTTCATAAAATTTTTATAATAACATCATAGTATGTATAATATAATGGATTCATTATTTTTTTTATGGAATCAACAAATAAAGAGGGAGTGGAAGAAGAAAAGAACATGGGAGAGGGTGGTGAAATTATTACCTCTTCTTCGGGTGTTTCCTTTTGAGTTGGTCAAAAGGGCTCTTTAGGTTGGATTTTTTTATCAAAGTAAGGACTCTAGGTCGATTTGATGGAATTTGGAAGGATATTTGGGCATGTTTTGGCTAATCTAAATATCTTAGGAGGTGTGATTTTAAGAGAAGGGGAAGTTCCCTTTTATAATAGGGGTGAGGGTCATTTTATAAAAAGATTAAAATGTTAATTTATTATAAAATACTATTCTGTTTATAATGGCCCAAAATAAATTTATTTTGATCCTTGGGTGGTTATGGGTTGAACATATATCAATCAAAAGGTTTTAGATAGGTGTAGTTTACCATATTAACCTTATCTTTTATATTTAACTCTTAGTTAAATAGTTTAACATTTACTGTGTCTTCTCGTATTCTTACACTATATGGTTAATAAACATACTCTAAACATCAAACAAAACCTAAAGTGGTTCATTAATGACAAATATAATATTATTTAATCCATTTTCCTGAACCTTATATTTTTAATAATAATATATAATTTAATAATACAATATTTGTTTTAAATACTCATTTATGTCAATTTTGAGACTATTTAGTATTTCGTTTTTTTGAAAGTCATCACAACTTGATTACTATGAAAAGGTTACATTTAATCAAACCTAACATGTCATATTCAACTAGAAAATTCGTGGATGTCATAAAAACAATGAAATTATATTTATTTTAATATTTATAAGACCATTTATTTGATTCTTTCATTAATAAGGTAATTACTGCATCATCATTGTGTCACAAATAAAATTAATTAATTATTGTCTAAAAATTATACATAAAATACCATTATGTATTAAATATTTTTATATTTCTAATGAACATTTATAGTCGAATTTATCTTAAATGTAACCCTATATTAAAAATGGTCCAGTTATTAAACTTTGAATTTAATACTTCTAACTCTTCTTCAAATAAAATAATAATAAATGTCCTAATATAATCCAAGTGGACCTAAAGGATAATATTTTATTCCTAAAGTTTTTTTGGTCGAAATAAACTTATCCAATAGAATTAGGACATGTGTTAGGGTAATTGTAATATCATTTTTACCTTTTTATTACCCAATTTACTTTTAACCGTGGTAAATAAAAGTCGAAAGTTATTATACACCAAAAATTATTTTCATCTCATTGAACAAAATTTTACTTACTGATATCAATCGTGTGTCTCGAATTTTTGAAATTCAACTCACAGAAATAGTAAAATTAACTTTTATGCAAATTTGCAAATGCTCCTAGAAGGTAGGTAAAAGACGGTAAAAAGTTCAATAAAACTTTATACATCAAATTTTATTATCAAATGACTCAAATGAATTATATTTAACTTATATAGGTATTATATATCTATTTTTACATAAAATAAATTAAATTAAATTAACTAATTATTTAAATAAAAAATCAGTTTTAAACAATAACGCGGTGTTTTTCACTATTTATGAAAATTTGAATGTTTTTAGAAAAATACCAAAAAATCACCCTAAGATAATTTTGATATTGTGAATTCAAAAATGAATTCTATTTTTACAAATTAAAAACATAGAATTTTAATTAATTAATTTAAAATTAATTCCCGTTGTCAAATCCAAAAATCGGGTTTTTAGGAAGTAAAAATTATCAAAAGATTGACTTGTGTTTATATCAAATTTAAATGTAAAATTACTTATAATGAACTAAATTTTATTAAATAAAAAAAATATAATCTAATTATAATTCAAAAAAATTAAAATGCATAATTTAACACTATAAATTATTTCGATTAAAAAAGTTTTTTCAATTAAAACACAGTATTTTTCACTATTCATCAAAATATGAATGTTATCAGTTTAGTACCAAAAATATATCCAAACTAAATTTTAATGTCCCACTTCTAAATAAGAATTTAATTTCATTAAATTTAATATATAAAAGTGTCAAATATAGGTTTTAAAAAGGGATTTCCATTAAAAGGCGGTACAATTTCATTTTTTGAAAAATACTTCTTTTATCTAAAAATTTATCTGTTTTTATATTATGTTTAAGAAAAACATAATGAGAATGTTAAAATTATATAGAATATTTAAGATTCAAAATGCAGTTCATAATATTTATAACTACTTTTAGAACAGCTAGTTTGGAAAGTTGTGGTGTGCTAGTACTCATTGTTTCTAGTAGCGCATGCTATTGAATTACTTTAATGAGATAACATAATATGAAATATTGGGGTGTTACACCCTGGGTCTCTCTAGAATAGAGGTGATCTGAATGGCCATCTGTATATAGCCCCGACCGGTTTCATGCCAATGGTATGGTGATAACTATTATTGTATGCAAACTTCACTTGTGGAAAGTGGTCCTCCCATCTTCGACCAAAATAAAGGATGAAAGCACGAAGCATATCCTACAGGGTCTATATGGTTTGCTCTGTCTGACCATCTATCTATGGGTGAAAGGTTTTTCTCAAGCACATCAAAATCCTGAACACCTCATGTAATCCCTTCTATAGCCGGGATGTGAAGCGAGCATCATGTTCTGAGAAATTCATTGAAGAAACCCCATGTATCCACACTATCTCAATGATATAGATTCACCCAATCCCTCTATTGATACCTTCTCCCAAAGGGGTAGTAAGTGAGACGACGTAGTGAGTCGTTCAATGATCACCTAGATAGAATCGTGGCCATTGGACATGCATGGTAACCCTGTCATGACATCTATCGAGATACTATCACACATCCACTCTGGTACCTCATGTGGTTGGGCCTCGCCTATTAGAACCTGGTGATCAACCTTCACTTTTTAAAAAGTGTGGCATCATGAAACAAACTATGCCACCATTTTCTTCATCCCTAGCCACCAGTACTAACATCAAAGGTCCTGATACATCTTCACCATACCTGGATGTACCGCCAAAGGGGTTGTTTGGAACTCCCACAAAACCTCTTCCCAAAACATAACTGGTACTACGGTGCACCCTCGGAAAAGAATGGCATGCTTGTAGACGCCAGAAAAGTCCGTTGTTCCCAAACGAAGCTCCGGATGCGGAAAGAGAAGTGATATTTGGAGTCAGAGGCACGTTCCGGAGGGCCCGGAGGACTTGCGCGAAATTTCAGAGACCCGCGCGCAAAGTCGAGTCGCGGCGCGCAATCCTCCCGGGATGCGCGCAATGCGCTGGGCCGGCGCGCTATTTTGCGCGCCCGTGGCCTGCGCGGCTCCCTTGCGCGCCGGGTCCTGATTCCGCGCCTGCGAAGCGAATTTCGCGCCCGCGGCTGGGATTCCGCACCCGGGGTTGCCTATAAATATAAGGCGACCCCCGACGTTTTGAAGGTTGCCGGAATTCGAAAGGTCTCTCGTGCGCGCAATCCAACCCCTTCCGCGCGCAATGCCGACCTTCAGGTAACCTCCTTTCTTTCGCGCAATAGAGCCTTGGGGTTCGCCTTCGCGCGCAATCCCCTTGGATCCTTTCCTTTGAATAATCCTTAACCCGAAGGCCTTTGCGCGCAAAAGAAGCCTCTTGCGCGCAATTGCCCCCGGGTGCGCGCAATCCAGCCCGATTGCGCGCACCCCCCTTTTCAAAGTGGCCATTCGTTAGAGAATGAGCCGTTGCCCCCGCGTGCTACCCGAAGCCCGGTGCGCGCAATCTCAATCATCCGCGCACAAAGGGCCGGCCCGATTGCGCGCCAGCCCGCCATTTTGCGCGCCGACCCGTGGTATTGCGCGCAAAGCTCCTCTTTTGCGCGCAATCCGCAGGGGTCGCCCCCTTTGACCCCCTGAGGGTACCCGCCCGCGTGGCGCCCGATGATCTTCATCGCAGGTGCCCGCACCGTGCGTTGTCTTCCCGTGCAGCCTTCCAGGCTCGCGCGAAGTGACACGGACCCATCGGCGGCAACCATCGTCCAAGCTACAAAGACGTTAAACTATACAGCATTCGTCTCGCAAGACGTTAAACTGCACATTCGTCCTGCATGATGCTAAACTGCACAACGTCCAGCATGATGTTAAACTCCACATTTGTCCAGCATGACGTTAAACTGCACATTCGTCCCGCATGACGCTAAACTGCATCCGTCCAACATGACGTTAAACTGTACTACGTCCAAGCTGCACGACGCTAAACTGCCTAGCCCCTATCGTCCGTGCTGCAAGACGTTAAACTGCCAAGCACCTTCGTCCTCAACACACGACGTTAAACTGTACTTCGTCCGACAAGACGTTAAACCGTCCACTTCGTCCTCAACACACGACGTTAAACTGTACTTCGTCTGGCAAGACGTTAAACCGTCCGCATCACCCGATCCCGTGCCTCGCACGCAGGGTCCCCCCCGGTTTGGATGTGGCCCCCACCCGCTCGTCTCTGCAGGGATGTCGGGATTGCCCCTCTTTAGGGACGATTTAATGGGAGCGGCTTTTCCCCACGGGGGTAGGGTATTACAAACCCTTAGTTTCTTGTGGGGGGCTGCACATGTGTATCTCCATTGCGCTCCCCCACTGCCGAAGCCAGTAGAGGGTGTGACTGGGATCGAGGTGTCTCCTACTTTCGGTCCAAGTCCCTTCCAACTGAGTTTTGCCGCATCCGGGCTGCCTCAAGTGCGTAAGTCCTGACAGAATGAACTACGTGGACTTTGATCCCTGTCTTCTACATAGGGTACGTAGGAAGCCTCCCTGTGGTTCAAGCCCACCACCTGGTCGTCCCGGTCGTATTCACGTCGGTTCGTCCATCAGTGGACCCCTCCAGGGTTCACGCTTGCGTCGATTCACCTATGAATCCGCCCCTGTGGGAGACTGCCCGTGTGTATCTCCACTGTGCCTCCCCACAGCCCCTTTTCTCATTTCTCCTTTTATCGTCCAGCATGACGTAAAACTGTGATCCACCCGGCCGTTCCATCCCCCTCTGTGCGAGGAGGTTCGGTTCAATCCTCCGCCCGGCGGCCTCGACCCCTTCGTGAGTCGGCTTGCCGACGTCCAGCATGACGTTAAACTGTATACCCGAACTACGTCGACTTTGATCCGTGCTAACGCGCGGTACGTAGGAAGCCCCTACGGGGTCCAAGCTCTTCACTCCATCATCCATCCTGATCCTTACCCGGGCCGCCACATCCCGGTGGGGTCATGCCATTTCATTCCACTCCACTTCTCTCAGGAAGCCGCCCATGCGCTGGCCCGAGCGTCGGAGGTTCCCCGCAAGGGGTTCTGTCATCTGATCCACTCCTCGTGTTGATCAGTCCGATGCCGTCCCCGCTGGACGTTAAACTCGCGGCGTACCCCGTGTTAAACATGGGAAGTTGAGGAAAACCTCAGGTAACACAGTTCCCCGCACCCAGCGCGGGATGCCTCAGGCCATCACGCCTTCGAGAAGCCCTATTAGGGACGGAAGATAGACGTGCAGAGCCGCAGTGTTACGACACGCCCCCAGCACCCAGAGCCACCCGGCCTCCTCACCGCAGGTTGCTGCCCCGACCAGACTCCTTGGAGCGTCCGGGCGGAAGCAGCGTAATTAACCGGTGTCCATGAAGATATGGCGTCGAGAACGAGATTCACGAGCATGTCTTAAATCTATGAGGGAGACCCGGATTAGGCGACGAGTTCCGAGGAGACGTCCACGGAAGGAGGAGCCGACATCCCATCATCCCGGTTTCGATCAAGGAGCAGACGCCCCTGAATAAGGGACGGATGCCGCCCGCCCTTGGAAAGCGGGACTACGGGACCATAGGCCGCGCGCCTATCCCCTCGGGTCGACGGGTGCACGCGCGAACGCATCCTGGCGGAACAGCGTAACCCGACGCACATCCGCACCGAAACAGAAAAATGGTGAACCCGACGTGAATCTCTTCTCCTCGATACGAAGACCGATGGCTTTCAGAGGTGTTGGAAGACCGGCATGTTGCCCGGCCAAGCATTCAGTCTTACCCGCCAGGGGCTGGGGAAGGGACATCGGGCACTCCGTCTCGCAACGTCGAGGGCCTGGGTTCCCCCCACGGAAGGCGTCGTGGTGCTAATGGTTGGTTGTCGATTCCTTTTTCCTGTCAGTGTTAACGGGTTTTTCTCCCTACTTTCAGAAGTCAAGTCGCCCAATCCAGTGCCCGATCGCCGCCCGCCCACTGGCGCAGGGGTAGGGGAAACACCGACGCGGCTACTCCGTGCGGTCCCGCCCGTTCCACAGTTGTCCCAGCAGCCGCAATTGCGGGACAACCACGCCCTCTCTCCCCCTCGGAGGTCATCCAGAGAAGGGTGATCAACACCCTGGTGCGGAGATATGAGGAAGAGGGAGTCATCCCCACCAGGGACATGGCTCGCCTAGACCTCGAGGGAGCTGCACCTCGCCGCCAACGCCGCCCCCGAGGGCCGCGCAGGGAGGCACCGCTACCTACCTCGACGTCCAACCGCTTCGGGAGCTTATCCCCGGAGCGCTCCGACAACTCCTTCCCCTACGCGGATGAAGTGGAAGATGCCCGGGACTACCCTATCCGAGATCCGCTCCAGGGATCCACGATAAGGGCTCCCGCCAGGCCACGGCGACACCGCCTCCAGGCCCCTCAAGTCGAGGAACATGCTCTCCACCTGCCCGCGCCGCTCATCCCGACTCGTCTGTCTCGACGCCAACGTCGGACACGAGCGGAAGAGGATGCCCACCTTGGGGCCCTAGCAACAGCAGCCGCGTTGGCTCAAGCCACTGCTGGCTCCAGCCACCAGGCCCCTGCGCATCCTGAGCAGGGGAACTTCTATGCCCGACCTGGATCGAGGCCTCGACCGCCCCAAAGGCAGGTTGGGTCGACTCTCCCGGTTGCTGGTGCAGGCAGTAGCCACCGCGGACCACCTCGCGGTAGCGCTATTCACCAGCGGGATCTACTCCGTGTGGCCGATCCAGGAGGCATGGGTCATCCCACCTTCCAATCCCGGCCCGGAGGCCTGCCCGGAATCATCTCTCCCCGCGTCCCCTTTGATATCTGTCCCGGTGCCCCTCGCACCTTGGTTTCCAGTCCTCTTGGCGCCAGCACCAGTGCGGCCGGAGGACGCCAGGACAGAGATCAGCCCTGCCCCGAAGAACCACCCAGGGGCAGGAAGGCAAGGCGTCGACGCCGAGGGAAGAATGTTACGGAATTCCGGACAGAGATCCGACCGGTTCGCTTCTCTGATTCAGAGGCGGAGTACGATTCGGCGACAGAGCCCTCCCCCCAATCCCGCCAGTCAGGGGCAGGGGTAGGAATGCGGCACGTCAGCCTCGTACTTCCCGAGAGCGAGATCGACACGATCCCCGCTTCTCTCTGAAGGTATATCCGGAGTAGCAAGGGCCTGGTAGACCCCCAAGGATCAAACTTGCGGTTGGTACCGGCCCCTCTGGAAGCGCCTTCTGCCTCGATCGGAGAACCCGGAGACTCTTTCTGGGGACCGACGGTCGAACCACGATCTGGTGCACCCTCGGCGAGCACCGATGCTACGGCAGGATGTTTGCTCGCCGGCCCGTCCTATCGTGATGTGGTAGCCAGGGCACCGCCACCCTCAGAGGGCGGCCCGGGAAATGGAGGCCAATCGGCCTGCTCGCCGTATTCACCGCCGGCCAGCCCGTCGGCCCGGCGGCCCGCCTCGGCACCACTGCCGGTTCCCCGTCCCTTCCCAGCCATTGAAGAGGACCAAGGATATCTGGGTCCCGAGCTTGAGTCGTGGAGCTCCTGGACCGTCCTTGCAGAGGGCCACTTCCCTGAGAAGTTTTGGCCAGTCGCAGGACCGGACTTTGATGCACCCGAATCGCTCACCCCGGATGAGTTCGAATGCTTCCGCCGAACTCTCCGGGAGACTCACTCCCGTCTTCACCGCTTACAAATGCCATACCCCCGGAGCCTAGCACACCTGGAGGATATTGGTGAGCAGTGCCGTCAAATTGACCTGGCCATGCTCCCCGCGGTTCGGCACCCCGGGTCATTTGAGCACTACGAGGCCCTCCAACAACGATGCGTTGAGTGTTTTCAAGTACTCCGCAAAGTTATCGAGGAATCCACTCCCCACGTGTATATCCGTGGATGGGGGCAGTACGCTGCCCTACGCTTCAGTGTGATTCACCGACAGCCCGATTCGCTGGGTGGCCCTGAGGGTATATCCCCAGGGACAGAAACGGTCAATATGGCTGACCTGTCGGGAGAGGGGAACGACTTGGAACTTCTCGACGGGGGCTTCCCCCGAAGACAAGCTGTTGTCAGAGCCATCGGTGAGAGTCACTCGTCATCAGAGGAACCTCCTGGGGCTCCCCGCACCCACTGAAGCACTGACGTTGAGCCGAAACGTCAGCAAAGGAAAAGAGCACAGCGAGGCTATAAAGCCCGCCGACCCATCTGCCTCCATGCAGAGGGAAGAGGAGGATCCCGAGAAGGCTACGCTACGTCAGCAGATTGCCGAACAGAAGAAGATGGTTGACCAGCTCCTCGCCGAGCGCGCTGCAGAACGGCGGCCTGACTACGGTGATCCTAGGCCAGGACAGCAGGGACCGGAACAACCGCTCCTCGACGAAACTCTCCCAGGCAACCGTGATTACGCCGTGTTCGCCGACAGGAGAGAGGCCATTGCCTACGGCAAGAGGGCGCGGTATGTTTCGCCACACCCTCCCGAGCGGCGTGACTACCTGATAGACCCCGCTCGGATTCCTCCCGCTGCCCCAAGGGCCGCTCCGCCCGCCATCCCACGAGCTGCCGAGTTCGACGACCCGGTCGACGACCCGATTGAAGGGCCATGCAATGCGCTCGTGGTTAGAGATCCTCGCCAGGACTGGAACCCATGTCCGGACGATCCGATGGCGGCACTCATTGCCCGCTTGGAAGCCTTGGAGACTCGGCAAGTGGCAATCCCACCGGACGGCAAGCCATACCCAGCATGGGTGGATGACATGCCGGCGCCTCCGGGATTCGGGAATCCCACTTTCTCCCCCTTCAACGGGACTGGAGATCCGCCACAACATTTGGCGCATTTCAACTCGAGGTGCGGGCCTATGTTGGGGACTCCGGTGCTGCAAGAGGCCGCTAAGCTTCGCTGCTTTGTTCAGACACTGGAAGGGCCAGCATTTGTCTGGTACAGCCAGCTCCCCGTCGGGTCGATAACTAGCTGGGAGGACCTTTGTAGACAATTACTCTACCAGTTCAGTTCCACGACCTGGAAGACGAGTATCGCAGACCTCTTCAAGTGCAAGCAGAGGCCTGATGAGCGAGTCGCGGACTTCGTCGCCCGATGGAAGGGTCTCACGTATTCCCTTGACATGCCATTGACTCAGGAGCAGTTGCTGACAATGTGCGTCGGGAACATCATGACCGAGCTGGTCCCTTCCTTGGTCACTCAGAATTACCCAGGAGGGTTCAGGGACTTCTCAGACAAAGCTCAACGTCTTGAGGAAGCCCTGCAACAGGCCAGCCAGGCACGCCCGCTGCCTCCTATGATTCCTGCAAGGAGAGTCAGCAGGGCTGAGCCCACTGCTGTGGCCCAGATAGAGGCCCCCAGGCCATTGGAGCTGCTGCCGGCGAGACCAGCTCCACAGCCTCACAGGAATCCGCCTCCACGGGCTCAGTTCCCGGCCCAGCAGCGGCAGCCTCAGAACCGGCCGGCCCCTCCGCGTAATGTACCGCCGCAACCCAGGCGAGATAATCAGGGTCCACCTCCTCGGCAGGCCCCTCCAGCCCCTCGTCAAGACCACGCTCCCAGGGGCCCGCGATACCTGACCTACTCATTTCACGAGGATCAGGTCCCCGGTTATTTCCGGAGCGCCCTGGAGCAGAGGATTGTGCGACTGCCTGAGTGTTGGAGGCCAGAGGAGGCACATCTCACGGATAACCCCCGCTACTGCCCCTACCATCGGGCCCTGGGGCACACCATCCAGCGGTGCTATGTGTTTAAGGATTGGCTCCAAGACCAGATTAACAACAATGTAATCAGGTTGGGCCCAGCTCCAGCACAGGTGGCGGGCATGTTCGTGGGATCAGATGACGATAGCGGCGATGAGGACGAATGGCAGCTGGTCTCCGACCGCAGGTCCCAGAATTATAAAAACTGGATGGCCCGCAAGACGATCGTTTGCGCCCATGGAATCATCCGTGCGCGCTTGAATCATCCTGAGCCCCCAGAATCTGCGGGTGCTGCTTCGGCATCATCGTCCCAGCCTGCCTCTTCCAAGAAGAGAAAACGGCGGCGGCGCAAGAAGGAAGAGCACGCCCCGCCAGTTCCGCCACTATCCCGCACTCTCGGCGATTTCATGCCCCCGGAGATGGGGGTCCCTCCTCGGATCCACCCGGTGATGGATGATTCGTCCGATGACGGTATTGGGTACGCTTCGGTTAATACCGTCGAGCTGGTAAATCCCTTTTCGGTTCCCGACGTTGAAGAACACCAGGTGGACCTCCCTAGTGTCCCCGGTCGTCGCCACCGTCAGAAGAACCGCAGCAGCAGGAGTCGCCGGGGCACAGCCGTTGGTACCTCCAGCCAGGCCGTGCACGCCACTGAGACTAGGCAGCGGGCTCAAGATCGAGCTCAACGTGCGCAGGCCCCCCATTCGGGGATGACGGATTCGCCTCCACCACTGTTTGTGGTATGGGACCAGGCAGAACCGCCTCAGCCGCGTCGCGACCAGCTCCGCCCTACCACGAGTCCATCCCGGCCTCCTGACCCCAGTACGGTGACCATTTCCCGGACTGCAGCCGATGAACAGCGAGATGCGCCAAGCACCAGTCGGCCGCCGACCCAACCGGCAAGGCCCGTCATGCCTCCAACCGTAGAGCAACCTCCTGTAACCAGGGGCTCGCGCTTGGCCAAAAAGTATGATGTCCTGAAGCACTTGGCTGACATCCCCGCAAGGCTCTCCATCCTTGAGGCTCTGCGCATGTCATCTGAGATGCGCGAGGCACTCGCTGAAGCCCTGAAAAGCCCCCTCCAGTTTGAGACAGAGGTTGCGGCTGCAGAGGCCTTTCACGCCGAAACGATCGAGGACGCCGAATGCCAGGCAGTTATCTCGTTCTCTGGTAAGGATGAAGACCCTCCTATACAGGGGCACATTCGTCCGCTGTATGTTACCGGCCAGTTCAATGGCCTTGAAGTCCGGCGCTGTCTTGTCGACACGGGGTCTGGGATTAACCTAATCCCAACTCGGACGCTCCGGAGATTGGGGTTGTCTGAGGGTGACTTGATCCCCTCCGACCTCAGGATCCAGGGGTACGACCGCACCGAGCAAACTCCGGTCGGCAAGATACGTTTGAAGACCCAGTTCGGTGACTTGGTTGCCAACACCAAATTCATGGTGGTCTCTCAGGACACTGCATACAACGCATTGATGGGCAGACCATGGCTCCACCTTCATGCGGCGGTTCCCTCATCATACCACCAATGCCTCAAATACTCCCTTAACGGTCGAGTAGGCATGCTTCAAGGAGATGCCTCTCCTTTTGCCTCATGTGAAGCCCGTTATCTGGACGCGGACTATTACAAGAGCAAGGATAAGCAGATCCTGGCAGGTGAGGTCGAGCCTGTCGCTGTTGCAAGTGATCCCTGGGCAAGTTTGGATGACGCTTACGTCCTCCCGATTCAACGGTTGGACGTAGCCATGGTCTCGACGGCTTGTGAGTCTTCTGATGAGATGACCGCGACCGCCCGTGCCAGCACCAGCGGCCCAGCAGGATCTGGTAGCCCCAATGCAGTTGCCAACGCAGTCTCTCCCGTGGACAATCCCTCCCCGAGTGGAGAGGACGTGGAAGATGCACCCCCAGCCTTTGAGGAGGGCGTCTCCGCCACGGTCGATGAGTTAATACAGGTGAACCTTGGAACCGAGGCCGATCCAAGACCCACATTGGTCAGTGCCGCCATGCCCTCTGAGGAGCGGCAGCAGTACATGGAATTTCTCAAGCAGCACCGTGATGTGTTCGCTTGGGGCTATGACGAGATGCCGGGGCTAGATCCTCAGGTAGCCATCCACCGCCTTGGTCTCCCGGCGAACCATCGCGGGTTCAAGCAGCCTCCCAGGAAGATGCACCCATCCCACGGTGCCATGGTTGAGGCCGAAGTTGACAAGCTTATCAAAGCCAACTTCGTGAGGGAAGTTCAGTACCCCAAATGGCTGGCCAACATTGTGCCGGTCAGGAAGAAGAACGGGCAGATCAGAGTCTGCATCGACTTCCGCGATCTCAACCGCCACTGTCCGAAGGATGATTTTCCCCTTCCAGTGACAGAGCTGTTGATTGACGCCACGGCAGGGTTCCAAGCCCTCTCCTTTATGGATGGATACTCCGGATACAACCAAATCTGGATGGCCCATGAGGATGAGGAGTTCACTGCCTTCAGGGCCCCCCAAGGTACCTTTTGTTACCGGGTCATGCCCTTCGGCCTGAAGAATGCAGGTGCCACCTATCAACGGGCGATGCACCGCATATTCAAGCCAATCCTCGGCACACTGGTGGAATGCTACGTCGACGACTTGGTAGTCAAATCGCGCCAGCGTCAGGACCATCTCAAAGATCTTGAGAAAGTGTTCGGCTTCCTCCGGTCTCGCTGCCTGAAGATGAACCCGTTGAAGTGTGCCTTCGGGGTCACCTCCGGAAAGTTCCTTGGATTTGTGGTAAGATACCGGGGTATTGAGATCGACCCAGAGAAAATCAGGGCGATTAGCCAGATGCCTCCCCCAGGTAACATCCGGGAACTGCAAGGGTTCCAAGGCCACTTAGCCTATATACGCCGATTCATCGCGAATCTGGCCGGAAAGTGTAAGCCCTTTTTTCGGCTCATGAAGAAAGGTGCCACCTATGTATGGGATAAAGAGTGTCAGACCGCTTTCGAGGAAATCATGCAGTACCTGCTGCAACCTCCGGTTCTGATGCCGCCTGTATCCGGGAAGCCGCTGGTCCTCTATGTGACCGCCCTGGAACGGTCCCTTGGCGCCCTTCTCGCCCAGAAGAACAACGAGGGAACAGAGAATAGCCTCTATTACCTCATTCGCATACTCCTCGATGCGGAAGTCAGATATTCCCCCGTCGAGAAGAGCTGCCTGGCGCTCGTATTTGCCGTACAGAAACTACGACACTACTTGCAGCACCATGAGGTACAGTTGGTTTCTCGGGTAGACCCGTTGAAAAATATCCAGAGCCGGCCTATGTTGACTGGCCGTCTAGCGCGGTGGGCTGTGATTCTCCAGCAGTTCGACATCAGGTATGTGTCTCAGAAGGCCATCAAAGGGCAAGCGTTGGCAGACTTTCTGGCTGCTCACCCAACCTCCGCGAATCAGCCGCTGGATCTAGGCTTTCCTGATGAGGCGATCCTCTCGGTCGATCGAGCCGGTCCATGCTGGCAGATGCACTTTGACGGTGCCTCCTGGAGCCCCACCGGTCGAAGACTTGATAATCCTAAGCTCAACAGAGTGGGCTTGGGTATCGTCTTCATTACCCCGGAGCAAGCCGTGCTGCCATACTCTTTCCTGTTGTCAGAGGGCTGTACCAACAATGAGGCGGAATACCATGCCCTCATCACTGGCCTCGAGTTAGCTCTTGAGATCGACGTGCCCCATCTGTGTGTGAAAGGGGACTCCGAGCTGGTTGTTAAGCAGATCAATGGCGACTATGTTGTCAGGAAGCCGGAACTTGTGCCGTTGCTGGAGTGCACCCTCCTTCTGATGGCCCGGTTCCCTTCTCGGCCAGAAATTGTCCATATTCCCCGGTCGCAGAACGGTCGAGCAGATGCTTTGGCCAGCCTGGCTGCGTCACTTGCAGAGCCTGAACAGGATAACCTGATCGTCCGCGTGACGCACCGCAGGCTCATCGCTCCTGTTATCCCGGAGGGAGATCGCGGCCCGTCGGTAAGTAATCTCACCACGGTTGCCCCTGTGCCCGGAACCCCGAGTACCCGAGATATGACAGTCGGATCAGCCCCTGATTGGAGGACGCCTTTGGTTGAGTACCTCCAACATGGCATTCTTCCATCGGATCGGGCCGAGCGCGAGCGAGTTCGACGCCGCGCATCGCAGTTTGTCCTCCAGAGCAGTCCCGGCCTGGAGCAGATCCTCTACAGACGCGGATTCGATGGTGTTCTCCTCCGTTGCCTTCAGGGAGTTGAGATCCCGCGAGTCATGCAAGAGGTTCATGCTGGTTCATGCGGTGCCCATCAGACCGGGCCGAAGCTGTCCCACCAGATTCGGAGGTTGGGATACTTCTGGCCCTCCATGATCCACGACTGCATCGAGTATGCCAGGAGGTGCCATGCGTTCCAGGTTCATGCGAACTTTGTGCATCGGCCGCCGAAGCCTCTCCATACCACCAGGTATTCTTGGCCCTTTGCAGTCTGGGGGATGGACGTTGTGGGACCCTACCCGCCGGCGACAGCTCGCCAGTGCCGGTTCATTCTGACCGCCACGGACTTCTTCTCCAAATGGGCGGAGGCGATTCCGCTCAGAGAGGTCAAATCCTGTTCGATCGCTGACTTCGTGACCTCCAACATCATCTATCGATTTGGAGTGCCTCACGCTATCCTCACGGATAACGGAACCAATTTCCGAGCAGCCGAGTTGAAGAAGTTGTACGCCAAGTATAACATTCGCTCGAACCATACATCTCGCTATCATGCGCAGGCGAATGGACAGATCGAGGCGTTTAACAAAACCCTCTCTAACATTCTGCAAAAGATGGTTGGTCAGAACAAGAAGAGTTGGCCGGACAAGCTCCCCAACGCCCTCTGGGCTTATCGGACGACGACTCGCAATTCCAACCAGATGACCCCTTATTCCCTGGTGTATGGATCCGAGGCCGTCCTGCCCATCGAGATCCAGTTAATGTCCTTGCGCACTGCGGTCTACGACCAGCAAGCACCGGACAGAGCTGCTGAAGCCCGTCTAGTCGAGTTGGAAGCACTGGATGAGAATAGACTTCGCGCCTTGCACAACTTGGAGAGGCATCAAAGTAGGATGGCTCGAGCTTTCAATAAGAAGGTTCGCCTCCGCTCCTTCCTGCAGGGTGACCTAGTTCTAGCCCTAAGAGCACCTATGATCCCCGGCAGGAAGCTGCCCAAGTTGGAGCCCAAGTGGGAGGGACCTTTTGTCATCCACAAGGTCTATCCCAATGGCGCGTACTCCCTAGCGACTATGGATGGTGAGCGTGTCACTCCTCCCACCAACGCTAGGTTCCTCAAGCAGTACTTTGTCTGAGTGTGCCTACGTCCTGCACGACGTTAAACTACATTCGTCCAGGCTACAAGACGTTAAACTGTTCAGCATTCGTCCGTGCTGCAAGACGTTAAACTGCCAAGTGCCTCGTCCTGCATGACGCTAAACTGCACCACGTCCAAGCTGCACGACGTTAAACTGCCCAGCGTATCGTCCTGCATGACGTTAAACTTCCCCTCAAGAACTACGTGCGGCTTGATTCCCATCCTTATGGGATACGTAGGACCGCCTGAACATTCATGTTTCAGGCCCAGCCCCATCCTTCGGGAATTTCCATCCCACCTCGGGCCCTTGGCCCAGTTGCCTCTGGATATGTGGCGTATGGTGTGGACGCGGGGCTACGCCCTCATTCACGTCGGTTTGCTCGCCACGCTGTACGCCCCCACGTTTGGGGATGCCTTCTACTCCCCCCTTTTCCTCTCTTTTCGTCCTGCATGACGTTAAACTGCACTTCAAGAACTACGTGCGGCTTGATTCCCATCCTTATGGGATACGTAGGACCGCCTGGACATCCATGTTTCAGGCCCAGCCCCATTTCTCGGGAATCTCTATCCCGCGTTGGGCCTCTGGCCCCAGTTCCCCTCCTTTTTGTGCGAGGCGTATCGCATGAGCGGGGGATTACGTCCTCATTCGCGTTGGTCTACTGGCCGCGCCGTACGCCTCCCCCCGTGTGTGAGACTACCTCGCACCCCTCATTCGTCCTGCATGACGTTAAACTGCCTCTCAAGAACTACGTATGGCTTGATTCCCATCCTTATGGGATACGTAGGACCGCCTGGACGCTTGTGTTTCAGGTCCAGCCCCGTCTCTTGGTTGATCACGGGGATCTGCCCTCTTTTGGTTGCTCTCAGGGTGAGTCCTCCGACCCTTTCCGGTGATCTGTTAACATGTTTTGGGTACTTCGGTCTATGACTCGTAGTGTCAGATTCAATCCCGACAAGTCCTGTGTTGCTTGTCAGGCCTCGCGCTTCCTCTTGTTCGAGCCTTCACTCAAAGGGATCCTCATTAGCGGTTTGGGTACGATGCCTCAGTGCTCTCCTACCGCTCCGGGTCGATTTACCGGCGGGTCTTGGGCCGCAAATCGATATGAATCCTGCGATTGAGCGGTCGATGCTCGTTTGCTTGCCCCGTCTTAGGCTGACGCGATCGGATGTTGTGTTGCGAATATGGTCAGCAACGTCCTTGATCGCCATGTCGGCTCTTTCAGGCTCTGAACATTGGTTGCGCAGTCCTCATCACACTCCGCCTTTGTGCGTTGTAGTGGAATCTCGACACTCTCTTCATACTGACCTTCAGTACACCTCTACACGTTAGGCAGACCAACCAGGGTAATGATGTCGTTCGAGGCTCCCATGATCTGAGCACCAAGGATATATGCGGATGTCCTCCCTAAGGGACATGCGTAGCTGGACCCTCGTCCCCATAAAGAGGAAGGAGTCGCCCGAACAATCGAGTTCTAGGCCTAGTATATCTGGAGGCTAGCATCTCTGCCCCTCGGGTGACGGACATACGCAGGCCCCTATCCCAGGATCCTTCTCCTGGAATCGTGCGTGACCGCAGGGCTGGGTATGTTCCCACCTCCGCTGAGTCCGCCGTACCGCGATAAGCGGATTCCTCCATGGTCCGAACCACATGACCTTAAACTGTGTTGTCTGGTCCTACCACACGACCGTAAACTGTGATCGTCTTGGCCGCCCGACGAGAAACGGCACTGCATCGTGATGTTCTCCTCAGGGGACACTCACGTTGGGCGCTGGTTAATAACCACGCCATTCATCAATGCCTTTCACGGCTTGATTATTGTGGCGACGCCAGTGATTCTTTCATCACAGGCATGTCGCTGCACGAAGAAAAACCATTCATCTTTAAGGACAAACAAGAAATATCAAATGCCGCTCCTTCTGTGTGCAAGGGTCAGACCCGCACTCTTCCCCGCGCTGGTGCCCGATTGTGTTGCGCCGCGCTTCAAGAACTACGTGTGGCTTGATTCCCATCCTTATGGGATACGTAGGAACGCCCGGATGTTTGAAACTTCGGGTCCAGCCCCCCACCTCTTAGAGATTCCCCCTTCTCTGGGGAATCCGCCGCCTTCAGGTCACCCTCAAGGCGTGTTCCCCGACCCCTTGCAGTGGTCCACCGGTGTCAAGAGTACTCTGGTTTATTGCCAGGAGGGTCAGGATCCGCTTGGTCAGGTTTCCCCCATTTTCAGGCTTCGTGCTCCCTTTCATTCGGACCCATCGTCTACGCCCTGGGTGGAGCCCCCGTGAACGGTTCGGACACAATGCCTCAGTGCTCTCCCACCGACTCGGGCCGGTACCCCCAATGGCCTCGGGCAGCAAATCGATATGAATCCTGCGATTGAGCGGTCGATGCTCGTTTGCTGCCTCATTCCACCAACGGTTAGTGCGATATTGATGCTGCTTTTCCGCCACGGCCGGTAGTACTCCCATATCGTTACTCCGGTGCCCCCAGTCCTTGAGTGAATGGCCGCATGATTCACATTTTCCACCTCCCATTCTGACCAGGCGAAACCTCGACACTCTTGACACTATCCCTCAGTGCATCTTCGCATACCCAGGGGATAGGACCACGATGTGGCGTACTTTGAGGTTCTTATGGTCCGAGCTCTAAGACCTTAAACTAAGATCTAGCCCTATGGTCTGAGCTCTAAGACCTTAAACTAAGATCTCTCCTTATGGTCCGAGCTCTAAGACCTTAAACTAAGATCTAGCCCCTATGGTCCGAGCTCTAAGACCTTAAACTAAGATCTACCCTTATGGTCCGAGCTCTAAGACCTTAAACTAAGATCTAGCCCTATGGTCCGAGCTCTAAGACCTTAAACTAAGATCTCTCCTTATGGTCCGAGCTCTAAGACCTTAAACTAAGATCTAGCCCCTATGGTCCGAGCTCTAAGACCTTAAACTAAGATCTACCCTTATGGTCCGAGCTCTAAGACCTTAAACTAAGATCTAGCCCTTATGGTCCGAGCTCTAAGACCTTAAACTAAGATCTCTCCTTATGGTCCGAGCTCTAAGACCTTAAACTAAGATCTCCCTTATGGTTCGAGCTCTAAGACCTTAAACTAAGATCTACCCCTATGGTCCGAGCTCTACGACCCTAAACTAAGATCCCCCCAAATGGGATTCTACGTCCTGCATGACGTTAAACTGCACTCTCAGAACTACGTGTGGCTTGATCTCCAGCCTGATGGAGTACGTAGGAACGCTCGGGCATTTCAACTCGGGTCCAGCCTCAGGGATCGCTAAGTCCCGCCCCTCCTCGTCGCCGGCCGTCCGGCCTGGCTTCTGGTAGAGTGGTGCAGTTGTGATATTCTCCCCGATTCAGCTCGGGATGCCCCATTGCGATGGTGGGAAGCGGAGGTTTCCTCGTCAGAGAGGTGCTGTCTGAGGATTGGGGTGATTCACGGCCAGATTAGTGCATCCGCCCAATACGCTTTCCCCACGGTGGCGCAATTTTGAGAGCGTTGGATTCTGTCCGAACAAATCATCACTTCGCCCCACGCTTCGCATGCCCTGTTGATCTGGATTTCCACCCTTGTGTCTGAAGGAACCCCCAAAGCGGTATTCATGATGACATGTGGTCCGCCTCCTGCAATATGAATGATGACCTTCGGTCCGTCTATTGCAGTTGTTATGGTCGATCCACTGTCCGCCTACCGTCTTGGGCATTTCCTGGAAGGCCGACCGTTGTGGATGTCTGGATTCGGGACACGCGATTCACCCTTTCTCATTTCCCTATGATCGGATAAAATCTCAACGCCCCTGGCATTGTCCCGCTCGTGTGTTGGAACAAGTTGGGGGGATGATACATTGATTAGGCTTGAGGTCTCCTTTCTTAGGAATGACCTCCCTCTTTTCTCCAGAAATCCAGGCCCAATTATGGATGCCTGATGCATGGTTAACGCTCCCGCAAGACAAAGAATTGTGGTCGAGCATGTTAAGCCAAAAGATGCAGATAAATATATTGGTTCATACAAATGGATCAAAGTAGTGGAATCAAATGTTCTGGGAGTGGCAAAAACAAAGCCCCTAAGGATTAGCGTGCTGGATAAGCCTTTCTAACGCCGCTACCCTTTGGCTGGCGGCCTCCAGAGCTGCTTCTCGCTCTCTGCGTGCCCTCTCCTCGTCGGCGGTCGCAGCACGCAGTTCGTCGATTCTGGCCTGTGCACGCTCCCGCTCGACTTGAATTGTGACCATTTGTTGGCCCGCCTCCGTCAGCTGTACCTGGGCGTCAACCAGCTGGGCTGCTAGTTGCTCCACAAGCTCGGTGCATGTTGCGACGAAGGCCTCCTTCTCTACCGCCTGCCCTTCGAGACGCCGAACTTCCTGCTCCGCCGCGAGGAGCGCCCGCGTGTTCTCCGACATGTCCCGACATTGTGCGACGTCGGCACGCTGGCGGCTCTCGCGCATCTTCTCGGCCATGAAATCACGGACCATCAGATGGAGGCGTTGAGCATCAGCTCCCCCGGCACACAGGAAGCGCAGCCAGGTTTGGAGTGACCCCATGCGCCCCAGCCACTCCGATGGGTCTCGCTTGAGGAAGCGCTGGATACACTTCCACCCCCTCCGGCGCGCTATCCGGCTCTCCTCAACCGCCTCCGCGTCCGAGTCATCCATCTCCTCGGGGTCGGCAGGCCGGTAGGCAGGGAAGGCCGCCAGCAGGTCTGCTGCAGGGTCCGCCCCTGGGATGTCCTCACGGGGGAAAGGTTCCCCAACATCTGGGCGACCTTCTTCTCCCGCCCCAGCAGCATTGGCACCCTCGTCAGCCCCCGAAATCTCTCCGACGGCAGCACCACCGACGTCCGTAGCCCCCTGATCAGCAGTTGGTGGGGCTGGCTCGGTTTGAGAAGTCTGTTCCGGAGTAGGCGGCATGTCTGCTGCTTGTCCACTCGTGGACGGCCCGGGTTCGGCAACCCGACGAGCCTCCAATCCTGAGATCACTGCGCATGGCATGCCGTGGTTAGTCACGGATCGTCAATGGCAAGCGCCAGCAGTAAAGTAAGGAGACTTACGGGAGTTCAAAGCGTCATCTTCCTCTATCCCGGCCGCCGCAGGAGCAACTACAGCAGGGGACCCCTCAGCGCTTGTCAGTTCAATGATGGGTGTCTGGCCCCCGCCTTGTCCTGCTGGCGCCTCTCCTACTCCTGCTGAGGACGCTTGACCAACATCCGTGTGCTCCTGAGAAAGGTGGAGAAATGGGTTAGAAGCTGCATAAGAGAATGGATGAAGCAGGTTGAGTAGGGATAGAAGCGGACCTCGAGGAGCTCAGTGACATCAACATTGTCAGAGCCGGCCACCTCGCCGCTCTCCCGCGGGCTCCCCCGATGGGACCTTCCCTCGGAGCCTTTATCCTCCCCCGTCTCCTCCTCCTCCTCGGAGTCGTTGCTGTCATCTTCTCCCGGCGGCATCTGTTCTGGAGCGGGCTCGAGACCGAGCATCACCTTCACCAGAAGGGATGGCTCCGCACGCTGACCACGTTGGCGCGCGTACTAGTCCATGGCCATCAGATATGCATACTGCCGGTTGAAGTCCACCCTGTCGGCGATCTGGAGGCGCCCGACCTCTGGCAGATAGATTCCTTCTCTGAGTATCTTTCGCCAGATGACATCGGTCCCCAGTGACTGCCGCAGGGTCATCCAGGCCGACCACAGCGCCGGGAAGACTGCATCGTGGGAGGGTTCGAGCAGACGCCTTACCTGCTTCCCGGGCCGCTCTTCGACCACCGCACGCGCCCCCTCTCTGGGCACCGAGGCCGTAGCGGCAGCCTGCGATGTACCCGCCGCCGAAGTCCCTGCTCGCGCCGGCTCCGCTGCTTGGCGCGCCTCCGTTCTCCCCCGTGTGGCGGCACCTCGCCTCCTTCCTTGACGCCCGGTCTCCGCACGGGTGACCTCGAGCCGCCGAACTAGCTTCCGTAGAAGCCCCTCGGGGTACGCGATGGCTCAGTGTTCGGCGTACTCGGTTTCCAAGCCTGCGTCAACTCCGGTAGGAGGGAGAGTGATGACGTCGCCAGAGCCGAAAGCGGCAAACATCAGCCACATCTGACGAAGGACGCCAGGGTTCGTCTCCTCCCGGACAGCCGTGAATACCCTCTTCGGCATCCGTTGAAGGAACCCGAACTGCCTGGCGAACCGGGTTGGCACGTAAGGCTCGCAGATCACCTTCCCGTCGATCCGAGCCACGAGCACCCCGCCCCGCATGTTCAGGAAGTACTCATGCTGCTCCAGCGGACCCTGCCCGTGGTCGATCATTTGGCCAACGGGAGTGGGGAACGGGCTGAAGTTGAAATTGGCATGATTGCCAATCCGAATCCTCACGCCCTCCTCACTTAGGGTCATCGGAGCGACCCCCGCAATGTTCAGCAGGGAGGGTCGCAGGCCATTGCCCGGAGGAATGATGGCGTTCGGAAACGTGTACCCACCAAGGTGAGCAGCCACCCAGCCGTGGAATAATTGGAAGGGCCCACAGATCCTTCGTGGCGACCCCCCTTGTGAGATGCGTCCCAGGATGGCATACAGCTTCGCCAACACTGGGACCCCGAGGTTATATCTTTTGTTGGCGGCCATAACGCCCGCCATCGCCAGAGTCGTCGGGCGAACGCCCATTCTCGCGTCCCACACTGGCAGGAGCCACCCACTCAGAAAGGCGGCCAAGAACGCCGCGTACTGGACGTTTGGGTCCCGGGCCTCGATGACGCGGTACCCCCATGAGCGGTAGTCGCCCGTCTCCAGGACCCGCCAGTACGACCCGTTCCGGCTCCTCTGAGCCGCGGTCGGGCACCGCTTCCCCCTGCCTGGCATCTTGACCGCCGGGTCATGCTCCAAGAACTGGCCGAACCATTCCTTGTAGGCTATGTCCTTCTGGAAGTCTTTGATCCCGAGCCGCTGCGTAGCCAGGTCAAGCAGATGCCATGTCAGAATGGGAGTCCGTGACCTGTCCTCCCAGGTGTTCTTCGGTGGCAGGAACTCATCGTACTGGTAACCCTCCAGCGGGATACCTCCGATGCAGTGGATGTCCCAGAGACCGATGCCGACCTCCCCATGGTGAAGATGGAAGGTGTTGGTATCCGGGGACCATCGGGTGAACAGCTCCGGCCCGAGCTCGGACTGCTGGTAGAAGTGGAACTGCGACGTCCACACCGCCTCAAACAGGCCGATGTACCGCAGCTCCTCCGCGAAGTGATCGCAAGTGTGGCATACCCAGAACGCCCAGGCCCACTCGCTGGTGAAATTGCCCCCAGACCGCAAGTCCCAGTCCTTCAGCCAGCCCTTGGTGTCGTCCGTGACGCTCTGGCGATATATGCTCGAGTAGAGGGCTGGAGAATTCTCCGCAGTAGGCTCACCCCCGTCAATGGTTCGCGTCCTCGGGTTCAGGACATAGACATTCAAGTGTCTGGTCTCCCTGGCAGGATGCCCATTGTTGGTGATGTTATAGCGGAGAAGCTCTCCTCCCGGGTCACCCAGGTCCGCGGCGCATCAATCTCGAACCCTGGCACCGGAACCTCATCTAGGATGCCGAAGTTCCAGAGCGGAAGGTTGTCCGACAGTGGATATGTCTTCTGGGCCGGCGTCAGCAAGTCGAACAGGGATTGATTGTTGGAAACAATCTCCTTGGCTCCGTAAACCTCCTCGTTCGCCGCCATCTCTGCTCTGCGAATGGCGGCATCCCCCTCATTTCCTTGATGCGCGGCCATCTCAGAAGCTCCGGGAGTCGTGCGGGTAAAGGGATGAAGCGTGTGGGATCGGACGAGGCTGGTAGAGAAGTTTGAGAGTTGGCGCGCAATCCAAGCGGACGACGCACAATTGGGAAGAATGTCGCGCAAAGTTCCGGGTTTTCGCGCAAAGATAGGCGAATTCTGGATGGTTTTGCGCGCCGATCGGGAGAATTTCGCGACCGGGAAAGGCAATTTCGCGCACGAGAGCGTTGGAGCTTATCGCGCGGAAGGCCTGAGTACGGAACGCGGGACCCAGGGCCCCTATTTATAGGCGAGGCCGGGGTCCGCGCTGCGCGGAAAGGGCTTTGCACGACCGCAGCGGCGAATTTCGCGCCCGGCGCCCCTTTTTGCGCGCCTAAGTCCCGCGCAGCCCAAGACTTCGGCATTCCGGCGTCTCCCTCGGAACCTGATCGTTGCGACCTCTTGCCGATCAGATTCCGAGGGGGGGCTTTTGTAGACGCCGGAAAAGTCCGTTGTTCCCAAACGAAGCTCCGGATGCGGAAAGCGAAGTGATATTTGGAGTCAGAGGCACGTTCCGGAGGGCCCGGAGGACTTGCGCGAAATTTCAGAGACCCGCGCGCAAAGTCGAGTCGCGGCGCGCAATCCTCCCGGGATGCGCGCAATGCGCTGGGCCGGCGCGCTATTTTGCGCGCCCGTGGCCTGCGCGGCTCCCTTGCGCGCCGGGTCCTGATTCCGCGCCCGCGAAGCGAATTTCGCGCCCGCGGCCGGGATTCCGCGCCCGGGGTTGCCTATAAATATAAGGCGACCCCCGACGTTTTGAAGGTTGCCGGAATTCGAAAGGTCTCTCGTGCGCGCAATCCAACCCCTTCCGCGCGCAATGCCGACCTTCAGGTAACCTCCTTTCTTTCGCGCAATAGAGCCTTGGGGTTCGCCTTCGCGCGCAATCCCCTTGGCTCCTTTCCTTTGAATAATCCTTAACCCGAAGGCCTTTGCGCGCAAAAGAAGCCTCTTGCGCGCAATTGCCCCCGGGTGCGCGCAATCCAGCCCGATTGCGCGCACCCCCCTTTTCAAAGTGGCCATTCGTTAGAGAATGATCCGTTGCCCCCGCGTGCTACCCGAAGCCCGGTGCGCGCAATCTCAATCATCCGCGCGCAAAGGGCCGGCCCGATTGCGCGCCAGCCCGCCATTTTGCGCGCCGACCCGCGGTATTGCGCGCAAAGCTCCTCTTTTGCGCGCAATCTGCAGGGGTCGCCCCCTTTGACCCCCTGAGGGTACCCGCCCGCATGGCGCCCGATGATCTTCATCGCAGGTGCCCGCACCGTGCGTTGTCTTCCCGTGCAGCCTTCCAGGCTCGCGCGAAGTGACACGGACCCATCGGCGGCAACCATCGTCCAAGCTACAAAGACGTTAAACTGTACAACATTCGTCTCGCAAGACGTTAAACTGCACATTCGTCCTGCATGACGCTAAACTGCACAACATCCAGCATGACGTTAAACTACACATTTGTCCAGCATGACGTTAAACTGCACATTCGTCCCGCATGACGCTAAACTGCATCCGTCCAACATGACGTTAAACTGTACTACGTCCAAGCTGCACGACGCTAAACTGCCTAGCCCCTATCGTCCGTGCTGCAAGACGTTAAACTGCCAAGCACCTTCGTCCTCAACACACGACGTTAAACTGTACTTCATCCGGCAAGACGTTAAACCGTCCGCTTCGTCCTCAACACACGACGTTAAACTGTACTTCGTCTGGCAAGACGTTAAACCGTCCGCATCACCCGATCCCGTGTCTCGCACGCAGGGTCCCCCCCGGTTTGGATGTGGCCCCCACCCGCTCGTCTCTGCAGGGATGTCGGGATTGCCCCTCTTTAGGGACGATTTAATGGGAGCGGCTTTTCCCCACGGGGGTAGGGTATTACAAACCCCTAGTTTCTTGTGGGGGGCTGTACATGTGTATCTCCATTGCGCTCCCCCACTGCCGAAGCCAGTAGAGGGTGTGACTGGGATCGAGGTGTCTCCTACTTTCGGTCCAAGTCCCTTCCAACTGAGTTTTGCCGCATCCGGGCTGCCTCAAGTGCGTAAGTCCTGAAAGAATGAACTACGTGGACTTTGATCCTTGTCTTCTACACAGGGTACGTAGGAAGCCTCCCTGAGGTTCAAGCCCACCACCTGGTCGTCCCGGTCGTATTCACGTCGGTTCGTCCATCAGTGGACCCCTCCAGGGTTCACGCTTGCGTCGATTCACCTATGAATCCGCCCCTGTGGGAGACTGCCCGTGTGTATCTCCACTGTGCCTCCCCACATCCCCTTTTCTCATTTCTCCTTTTATCGTCCAGCATGACGTAAAACTGTGATCCACCCGGCCGTTCCATCCCCCTCTGTGCGAGGTGGTTCGGTTCAATCCTCCGCCCGGCGGCCTCGACCCCTTCGTGAGTC
This sequence comes from Viscum album, assembly GCA_963277665.1. Classification (NCBI taxonomy): domain Eukaryota; kingdom Viridiplantae; phylum Streptophyta; class Magnoliopsida; order Santalales; family Viscaceae; genus Viscum; species Viscum album. The sequence continues at coordinate 1,108,885,707 of OY728140.1, forward strand.
GGCTTGCCGACGTCCAGCATGACGTTAAACTGTATACCCGAACTACGTCGACTTTGATCCGTGCTAACGCGCGGTACGTAGGAAGCCCCTACGGGGTCCAAGCTCTTCACTCCATCATCCATCCTGATCCTAACCCGGGCCGCCAAATCCCGGTGGGGTCATGCCATTTCATTCCACTCCACTTCTCTCGGGAAGCCGCCCATGCGCTGGCCCGAGCGTCGGAGGTTCCCCGCACGGGGTTCTGTCATCTGATCCACTCCTCGTGTTGATCAGTCTGATGCCGTCCCCACTGGACGTTAAACTCGCGGCGTACCCCGTGTTAAACATGGGAAGCTGAGGAAAACCTCAGGTAACACAGTTCCCCGCACCCAGCGCGGGATGCCTCAGGCCATCACGCCTTCGAGAAGCCCTATTAGGGACGGAAGATAGACGTGCAGAGCCGCAGTGTTACGACACGCCCCCAGCACCCAGAGCCACCCGGCCTCCTCACCGCAGGTTGCTGCCCCGACCAGACTCCTTGGAGCGTCCGGGCGGAAGCAGCGTAATTAACCGGTGTCCATGAAGATATGGCGCCGAGAACGAGATTCACGAGCATGTCTTAAATCTATGAGGGAGACCCGGATTAGGCGCCGAGTTCCGAGGAGACGTCCACGGAAGGAGGAGCCGACATCCCATCATCCCGGTTTCGATCAAGGAGAAGACGCCCCTGAATAAGGGACGGATGCCGCCCGCCCTTGGAAAGCGGGACTGCGGGACCACAGGCCGCGCGCCTATCCCCTCGGGTCGACGGGTGCACGCGCGAACGCATCCTGGCGGAACAGCGTAACCCGACGCACATCCGCACCGAAACATGCTCTTTACCTATTAAAAATCCATCAGAAGCAAGTACTGAGGATAACAGAGCTTGTTGGGCCTCACAGTCAACATCCACAAGTTGTGCCTCCCTGACTCACTATAAGAGTGGGGGAGTTCAGTCATAAAATAAAGGTAATTTGGTCGATCATCATCATCCATGAAGAATATCTGTAACATGGCTAGCTGCTTCGTCTCCTCACTCTGCAGCTGCAAATGGGACCTCTTGCTGAGTGTTTCTACCACCACGTTCCTCTTCCTAGGAGTATAGACTATCTCTAAGTCATAGTCCTAGAGGAACTCTATCCATAGCCACTATCTCAAGTTCAATTCCTTCTGGGAAAAGATATACCTGAGACTCTTGTAGTCTGATTAGACTCTAAATCGCTCACCCAACAAGTACTGCCACCACATCTTCAATGAAAATACCACTGTTGAAAACTCTAGTTCATGGGTCACGTAGTTCTTCTCATGTTGTCTCAACTATCACGAATCATTGGAGATCACTACTCCCTCCTACATCAGCACACAACCATGTTTGGTCCATGATGTACCGTAAAAAACTACATACAAAATTACCTCCAATGGAAGTGTGAAGATAAGGGCACTCATCAGTCTCTACCTCATCTCCTAGAAACTCTGCTGGCACTTCTCCATCCACACAAAGGGTTTTCCCTTTCATGTAAAAGATGATAAGGGTTTTGCTACTCTAAAAAATTTGAGCACGAACCTCTGGTGGTATTTGATCAACCCTAAGAAACTCCTCACCTATGTCACGCTCCTAGGTGGATCCCATGAAAGAACCACCACTATCTTTGCCAGAACCACTATAAATCGAGCCTCTGAGATGACGTGTCCTAGAAAGTGGACCTCCCGAATCCAGAATTGTCACTTCGAGGGATTCCCATTAATCTAGTGCCCTCGATGTGTATCCATAACTATCTAGAGGTGAGTAGCATGCTCCTCTTCTGACACTAAGTACACCAAGATTTCATCAATAAAGACCCCCACAAAACAATCATGGTATGGTTTTAAGTTCCTTTTCATGAGTCCCATGAACAAAATTATGGAATTGGTCACACTTAATGGCATATGTAGGAGCTCTTAGTGTCTATACCATCATCTGAAGTCTATCTTCAATAATCCTCATATCGTACATGAAGCTGGTGATAGCCAGATCTAAGGTCTATCTTTGAGAACCACCTTTCTCCCTTTAATTTAATGAAAAGGAAATCAATTCTCAGTAGTGTAAATTTTTTATTCACAGTCACCTGCTTTAGGTGAAAGTAGTCCACGCATAGCCTCATGATTATCTTTTCCTTCTTGGAAAACAACACTGGGGAAACAGATGTTGAAATGATGGGCCTTACAAGGCCCTTCTCCTGCATGTCCTCCAGCAGTACCCACAACTCATGGAGCTTCGTGAGAGCCATCTGATATGATGGTGTAGACATCAGTGTTGTCCCGGGGTACATGTCGATGTAGATGTCTACCTGCCTATGAGGAGGTGTCCCTAGAACTTCTTGAAGAAAGACGTCTTTAAACTCATCCTCCACTACAGGATATTGGGGACTCCTCTCGTCCACCACATATAGAGTGAGGCTAGCCAAATGGTGAGTGATCAACTACACCCTCCTCTGAGAAAGTCTGTCATGTACTGTATGAGTTCCCACCATGCCAGTGAAGGAAAAACCGGTCCCATTATCATGGACACACCACACTATACGCCAAAGATAGTCTATATGAGCATGATATATGAATAAAAAATCCAAACCCAAGATGAAATTGTAAGGAAACAATGACACTACTTGGAGATCCTATCTGAAGCTCTCTCCTCCAAGATTAAGCTCACACTGCTCACATAAGTGTGTAATCATCAAATCCCCACCCATAAGAGTCTCTAATCGTAAGGATCGATCCAACAGATCCAACAGAATCTCTGAGTCTCTAACAAGATCTGTGGAATAGAATGAGTGACGGGAACCTGTGTCTATAAGAACTGAAGAAAAGGAAGATGAGATATATATCATATCTCTAATAATCTTTGGAGCACCTTGGTCATTGGCCTCCATTGCTTGAAGCTGAGCTCACCCCTATCCACTTGCTCCTTGAGGCTATAGTGGGCCACCTGGGGGTGGTGGTGGGGGTACCTCAAATTGTTTCCCACCACCTACTGCGCAGACTGCTCCAATGCCACGTCTACCACCCTGCGGACCTCCTTGCTCAAACCTATTCCTCTACCTTGGTAGTCCATCAACCACATGTTAATCGTTTATGCGGATAGTCAGGCAGTCATAATCCATGTTTCCCAGATTGCTGCACGTGAAGCACAACCTGGATCCCTGATGGCTCCCTCTGCTCTGGGATCCCCACACTTTGACACTTAGTCCTGGGGTCTCCCTCTAAATGGTATGTCCTTCTTACACCTTTTCATCATATGTCGGCTGCCCGCCATGAATGACTTCACCACTTGTCACCCGGGGGTATCTCCCACGGTCGGTGCCTTCCCAGCATGGAATATCTCTGCCAATAGATCTTTCTCTATCACTCAAGCCTGAGTGTGGATGCTGAGGGAAATCATTGACGCCCAAATCTCCCATCAGAGTCCCTACTCAAAGGTTCAGGCCCTAAAGAAAGGGACCCGCACCATATCAGCAGAGTAGTGGTAGAGGTCTATGAACCTCGTAGAGTAATCATCCACTAACATGATTCCCTGCTGAAGGTGAAGCAGCTTCTATATGCATAATGAGTTCAAGGTCATGGGGAATAACTCCTCCTAGAAAATCGGCTCGAAATCAACCTCGGTGAGGGTCACCTCATCATGAGTATGAATTTTCAATCTCCAACATCTGCCTGTCAGGACCTGAATAAGGATCGTAGCTAAAATCACTATCTTTTCATGCGGCGACCTCAAAAGGAGGAAGAACTATGTCACTACCTCCATCCAGTCCTATGTGGCGTAAGGATCTATCTCTCCCTTGAACCTAGGAGGTCTCTATCTCTGAAACACATGCAAGACACTGAGTCTGCATGCGTACTCTACCAGTAATTCCAGCAGTAACTATTTATCAAGAGTTGGTAGAAATACTGGTGCACCACAAAGCAGGGATATCTCTAGAACTGGTCCATGAACCGACACCTCGTCGTTAAGTGGTCTGTCCTCACAGTCACGTATCATAACGCTTGATAGATGTCCGCATGGAGGCATCCTGTCACAGATCAAGATGTACCATGGTTAATAGATTATACCTGGTGAGCTAACACTAATTTAGGAATAACATGAGTAAACACTCAATTCCTATATGATACATGAAACCTATGTTTTTATGTATAGATCTGAGAAGAATAATTAGACATCCTAGTGTACAGATACGTCGACTATTTCCCCAATACTGGACTCCCCGAATCTAAAAATTAAACTAAAAACATTTAATGCTATTTCCCAAAAACAAAACATCAGACTCCTGGTCTTTGAGGTATATCTGAAGACCTTTGATACCAATTTTTCATGACCCATATTCTCAGGATCGTGCTGTGACTCCCCTAAGCCCGTCTCTCGAAGGCTAGGGGTTGGCGATTAGCACTGAAGGCATCAACCTACAACTAAGAGGAATTTTCCTGAGTACCTGAACACATTAACAAACAACCATGTCCTAAGAACGCTGTAAAAGAGAACAAGAATTCTACTAAACAACCACTGAGTGTAATGGTACAACTGAATGTAAATAGGCCATAATACAAACCAAAAAAATATAACTACAACAAGAGTAAGTACAAGATCAATGGAAAGTCGTCCTCTAAAAACCCCACCTGATTGGTAAGTATATAGTTGACGAAAACTATAGAAGCACATCATGCCTACCTGATCTCACTATGAACCACCTAGTCCTGGTCCCCCAAGTCCTCTTCTAGGTTGTCAGTCATATGAACCAGACACAACACGTGCAAGAAAAGACCATGCAAGGGTGAGTAAAAAATACTCAGTAGGGACCCCAAACCAATAAGGAAATACCACAAAGCAACCCAAAAAAGAAAACCAAGAATCCTAATCAAGAAGAAAGATTTTTCACACAAAATATAATCATGATAATAGAAATCAAGACCATCAGTTGTAATACTAAACTCCTTCGGCTATTGTGGTGCTCATTCGTGATGAGTATTGTGTGTATGCTGGGTCACATAGAGTCACTCCCCACCGTGGGCCTATCAGGTCACACAGAGCCACTTCCCACTAGTACTCAACTATTTTTGAACTCATCCCTGATAAGTATCGTGGGTATGGTGAGTCACATAGAGATGCTACCCACCATGGACCAGTCAGATCAAATAGAGTCGCTTCCCACATTGGCCATCGTACTGAGGTACTCATCCCTGATGAGTATCCTAGGTCTTATAAGTCACATAGATCCACTCCCCACCATGTACATTCCGGGTCACAAAGAGCCACATCCCACTAGACATCATAGCTTATCCACATAGGGTCTCTTATTAGTAGTCTTCAGGTCTCAAATAGCCACATGATCTCTTCATGTAGTTTGATTAATCCGGGAGAAACCGCTCCTCAATCCATTCTTCATATTCCAACTTCCATGAAATCATCCTTATAGTAGGCCAGAAGATCCACTTCCCCATGAGGGTTCCAATGATGTAAAATTCTTGTCAATCAGACACCCGATTTGAGAGATATTGGCATTTTAGTAAATATGAGCTAGTTGCGTATGGGCCCGGTCAAACTATCTCAACCAACCCAGCCTAGGGGATCCACATGCCTCAACCCGATTCGACCGACCTGACCCGACTCAGTTTAGGTCTAGGTTGGTCTTGTCTAGCATGGCTTATTATGTCTTGCTGAACTCGGCCCGGTTCAGCCGGGGGTCCAACCTGCTAGGTTTCCCGGTGACCTGATCTCATCTGGCCTGGCCTGCAAATAGCATGCCAGTCTGTTCCCATCCCGGGTCAACCTCTAGCCCGGTTCACACCCCCCCATCCATCTCGAAGAGCGGGTGGGACTCCCCATCCTAGAAACCTAGTAGTGCTTCTGACTGTTTCACGCTGTGGCTGGTTGAAACTGGCCACCCCTGGTGGTCCCGCACGCATTCGTTAGACAACATGCCCTTGCGGGATGGCAACTCGTGTGGTGCGGGCCGCTCCACCTGACGTGACTGATTGGCTGCCTATCATTTTCCAACCTCCATCCATTTTTGGTGGCTCCTTCTTCACAACCACGGACTCAGCTAGGCCCAATGTCTACCTTGGTGCACCATCATGGCGCACTACCACCTACATGTGGCTACTGCCACATGCCACTGCCGATGGAGCCTTCCGCGGACCATAGGGTCTGATCCAGTGTTCCGTTCTTCACACCATCTATGCCTCTAGCCTTATGGGGGTTCCACCTTCCCTACTAATGCCTCAAAAACTCATTTCCATCAACTTGGATGTTTTTCCAATAAGAATTCACAAGAACGCACAATGTGTAGGGGCCCATCATTGTTCATCTCATCCTGCACCCTCTACGTTAGAGGTTTTAAAACATGGAGAATGAGATTGATGTTCTAAAAAAATTCATCCCAATGCAAAGCCTCAAGAAAAACACCCCCATGAGAACAAGAAATCTGTGGATCAACCTATTCAAGGGTTGTTCCACCTTCATTGTTTTAGAAAGAATAACTAGGAAACTCCAATTACCTAAAGTAATCACCTACCTATGATCGATTTCATTACTAGAGTGATCTGTATGCTGGAATCCGCATTCTGTTAATTGAAGATGTTGGCATTCATCACACACAAGTCCCATTCTTCAAGGTGTGTCAATGTCACTAGAGATTTGTCAGCATTCTTAGTTGGAGAGGAAAACCTTTTACATAAATTAAAAGAATTCCACATTCTAATTCTCCAACATGTTATCTAATTAAAAGAGAAATGTTTCACACCATTTATAATACACTTTGTTGCTTTGTCATTATACTATTTTTTTAATCAAATAGCACATCTGTTTCACTTTAGTTAAATAATATCATTAAAGGGGTTCGTCTCTGATTCATCGTTGCACAACAGTGTTGGCATTCCACCTTTCAACGGTGCAGAAAAGAAGATAAAATACCTTTTGAGTTTATTTTATTTCTCTTCTGAAGAGTCTGAAAATTATCTTATCTATTTGACCATCTCCGATCAAAGTTAATTCCTTTCGAGGTGAATCCCAATTTTCTGAGTTCAATGGTTCCCTCATATTTTTGATTCGAGCATTGTTTTAAAATCTAGAAAAAACTCTCTCTCATTTTTATTTAATTGAACTAAAAAATGTTTATTATTCTATTCCATACTCACAAGTCCTTTGAATCAGGTGTCGTCAAATCATCTGGTCTTGAAATAATCTTATATAATTTAAAAAATATTATATAGAATTTTTCTTACATAAAAAAAATCCCTATTGAATTATAAGTAACATCAAAGGATGTTATCGTAGATAATAAAATCTTTTAAAATATCATTGAAATGTTTCTTGAAGAAAATACCCTTTCTAATTTGAAATAAATTATTAGAAATAAAAATATTTCTATAAAACTAAATAACCAATTTCATTAAAAATAAACATGGAAACCTATAATGGAAGTTTCAAATTATTGATTGTTCCTGACATTGATAGATTTTGTTTATACTGTAATTGTTAAAAAATATTTTTTCCACACCTTCAGTAAAAAGTGACTCGATTAAAAAATGAAAAGAATATTATTTATACATTTCTATAGAAATTAAAACATTGAAAAAATGGATTTAAAAAATCAATGTTGAATATTAAAAGAATTATTTAAATCATTTTAAAGAAAAATAAAAATATTCACGATCGAAGAATAAATAAGGTACGTTTTTTCATAAAAACATTTTATCAATCATTTTTAATATGAAGGAGTAAAAAAATATAATATTACTTTAATATATAATGAATAAATATTGGATAATAAAATAGATTGGGTTTAATGTCAAATGTCTACATAATTTCCCTTAAAATATATTTAGATTAGGAAATTCTAAAAATAAATTATATTGCAACATAATCCTTTTACTACAATGGTAACATTAAAATCAGAACCCCTAAAAAAAATTTAAAATTAAATATAGATTCCATGAATTTAGAGGTATCCATGATATAAAATTTCCAATTGTAATAATATAAACCTCAATTAATTAAATAGGTGTATAAATCAAACATGTCTCGATGAGATAATGTTGCAACAAAGTACCCTTACCGTTTTGGTAATATTTGAATCAAGAATTTATGAAAGTGAGAAAATTATAAGTATTAGTAAATATAGATACTTTTAATGAAGGGAATAATAAAAAATATTGGGAATAATATACACCACACAAAACCAAAAGTTAGTGAATATGGAATATGTCTCATAGAAATAAAAGTGTGATTAAAAACCCATACCTTCTGTCCAATGTGATTTGTAAGTGTTATACCCTTATCTATAATAAATTAAGATTTATTATAATTATTTAATCAAACTATTCAAACACTTTTAATATAATATATTTTATACTTATAACATTTAAATACACATTTATTGATAATTATTTATTAAAATCCACATTTCTGGGTGATAACTGTTTCATTCTTCATATATGTTTTGGTTTAATAGTTATAGTCCTTGAATTTAAATCATGTTTCTATAATCCTTAAAGTATTAATCATTAAACAATTATCATATTTATTCATTATATAAAATTTAATTTTCATTCATATAAAGTGGTGCTGAAAAATTAATTGAATTACTTCGTGGAGACGGTAGTTTGTTTGTATGTACTAGTGATGTTTCATCTTTTCAATAGGTGGAATGAATTAAATTTAAATTATAATTAAACATTAAATAATAAATATTATATCATAAATATCATATGTATTCTTTAAATATATCCTTATTTCCATCCATGGAATTTTTAATTGAAAAACGAACCGCATCACTACATAGAGGTGGTAGTCCACACCAACTAACAAGCGACATTATTATTGTCCAACTGTTTGGGTTGTAAGAAGGTAGATATGATATTATATTTACTACATCCTAATTATTTAATAAATATAATATACATATAAATATTTATAAATCCATCATAATAACCAAACATGAATGAAGGTGGTGGAAAATGAATCACATAACTACGTGGATGAAGTAATTCATATGTACACACAAGTAATACTTTCATTTACCATTTGATAAAATGAAAGTGGGAAATGGTTGCGAAATAATCATAATAAAATACAATCATATTTGTGTTATTTTTTTCTCTATGTTATTATGGATATAGTAGGTTTAGATAAGGTGAAATATGAAATGTAATTGAAATATCTTGTATAATATGTATACCTCTCCTTCGACAGGCCTCATTTGGCATATTATGCCTTAAAAGAAAGGTATTATGGGAATATAGGGGCTCTAAGATGATGGGAAGGAATATTTTAAGGTTCATTGGTAGGTATTTTATGATCTACATCGTTAATATTTTTTCAATAAGGGAGGATAAGAGGATCCCTTTTATAGGTAAGGAGAGGACACAATTGGAATTTCTTAAAAGATTTAAGTATATTTAATGTCTTTCTCATGTATAATTCTTGAAAATGTTTATTTATCCAAATTCTATAGAGTATAGGGCCTTAATATACATAAACAATAATAATTAGAAACTTTTATTTGAAATTTCAATTATAATCTCTTAGTTTAACCCCTCAGTAAACCTATTTTAACCTTAGTTGAGGAAAACAATTGTTACTATTTGAATATTTATTGTAACCAAAGCCAACGAAAAAGTACCTGAGTAATAGAGGATCATTCTTGGCATCAAAAATACCCAAGTTAAAATTTGGTTAGGGTTCTATTTAGGTATTACTATAGAAGTATGCTTGAAAATATATTGTGGTACTGTAGTAGTGAGAACTATTCAACTGATTTGGGCCTTAGACCACCGGTTTGGGCCTATGGGTCTCAAGACCTTTAGGACACCAAATAAATTCAATCCATAGGGCCTTAAAGCCACCATAGGCCTTCATGACATAAAGACTTCAATCCACTATAGTCCTTCGTGTCACAGGGCCTCCAGTTCACGAAGTACCGTAAGCAGTCTAGGTAGATCACACGGGAGCAAGACCCAAATAAAGATTTAGAGAAATTGAAATCCATTAGAGTAAAGATAATCATATTTTAAGGATGATATGGTGTGTAAATTTCCATTAGTTTTAATCACCGTTTATCTTTAAAAGAGGAAATGCTAGCAGATCGTCTATGTTAGGTGGGGTGATAGCCGCCTATATTGATGTAGATGCTGGGGAGGGGTAGTTCTCAAGTTGTCAGGTCTTGGGACTTTGGGACATGTATTATTCATTGTGTCCTAGGCCTTTGGTTTATGTAATTGGCAATGTCCCATAGGTCTTATGGGTCATGTAAGGGTTCCCCTCAACCCATAAAAGTGGGGTTATCCAAAAATAAATATAAATCTTGAAGCCCTTCGGACTGGGTTTAACGCCATTAAAACCATAAATAAAAGTGGCATTATTTCAAAAATTTTAAAATATTATTAAAAATATGGAATAAATATTTAAAAATTAAATTTCAATATGTGCATAATTTTAATTTTAAAATAATCATTCAAAATGTAATGAAATCCCACTTTTTGAAAAATTAAATTTAAATAAAGAAAATTGATTAATTATTATTTCATGACGAGTAAAAACCATAAAATGAATGATAAAATATTTTTTTTGGAAATTATAGTCTTAAATTTCATTAAATAATTAATTTTTATTTGTTTATTTAATTAATTTAGGAAAAGAACTCCTTGCACATAGAAAATATTTTTAAAAAATTCTATTTTAAGCCTAAAAATGATCTGATTAAAAATCAAGTATAATGTTGATTAATATTTATTTAATTATATATTTATAAATAATTTAGGATTATATTAAATTTAAGATAAAATTATAATCATAATGGGACTTTTATAGTACTCGGTTCAATAAAAGAAAATAAAGTTCTACAAAATTTGTAATTTTTTACTGTTTATTTAAAAATAAATATTTGTAAAATAAAAAAATGGCCCTAAGATATTATTAACATGTATTCTTAAAATTATATATTAATTCGAAAAATTAAACTTTATAAAAATAATTTAAATAATTTATAATTTCTAGGCACAAAATGTACCAAAACCATCTTGAAGAAAACATATTTTTGAAAAATAAAATGACTTTACATAATATTGAGTACATAATTATTATGAATTAGTAAATAATTTTTCTTTATCTAAAACTTTTATACATATTTTTCATTATTTGGTTATGACTATTTATTCCTGTAAAATTTATATCTGGGTCATAATGGTCACATTTAAATAATAATATATTTATAATATATGATAATACTCTTAATGTTTGGTGCTATGTTTTAAAAAATCTATCAAACATAAAATTATTTTAAGATTATATTTTGAAGTTTTATATTATATTACCATGAAATAATTTCATATTTTAAATTTATATATTAAAAATAAATAGTATAGTAATTATAAATAATTTTTTTTGAAAACACACATTTTAAAAAATTATAATATAACTTCCTTTAAAAAGAGGAAGTGAGAGGTATTAACTTTTTATTAAATAACACATAATCAGGTTCCAAGAGAAGAAGAAAATTAGTGGAAAGTTAAAATATGTACATAGAGGATAAGGATAATTTCCAAAGAATAATGGATAATGATAGAGAATATAGTTATGATAATGTTAATTAAAAAACCTTAAATCAATAAAAAGTGAAAATACCATCAATTCTTTACAAATAATTGTAAATAGTTAGAAAAAATCATTTTCAAGATCCATTTTTCTAAATTATAAAATTATATTTCCATTTAATATAACAAAATATACTCTATATATTTATTAAATTACAAAAATAATAACTTCATCCTTTGGTTGTGTGTTTTAATTTGTTTCCACATATTTTCATTCCATATCCGAATTATTGATGAACAAGATCAATTTTTCATATTTTATGTAGTAAAATAAACTTTTAATGGATCATAAGATCTATAAAAGGACGAAATATTTTAGTTTATTTGGAAACATAGATAAAAAACAACTAGTATATAAAAGATATACATAATATTCCACAAAATTATTCACCACTGGAACCCTTCTTAGACATATCATACATAATTTTTTTTTCAAATCCTAAGGATAAGGAAACCTAATAAAGGGTTATCTCAAATTCACATTAAGTATAAAATGGGATATATAAAGGATCATTTAATCATAACATGATCATAAGGGTATCGTAACATGATCTTAACATTTAAAACCCATTCATAAGAATTCATAGATCATAATCATGGGTCATAGCATAATACATGAAATTCCATAATACATGACTCATAAAAGAATCAATGAACATGAGCCCTGAGAACATAACAATGGTATACGATATTGACATAAAATAGTGGTATAAATTATGACATAATCAAAATAATATAAATTTGGTTTCTAGGTTGCCCATAATGGAATTAATCACCAGATAGGCTTTGAAAAACCACCCGTGTTCATGATTTAGGATTGATATAACATTCTATGTACACTCTATTTGGGATTGGGATTACCTCTTGTGTACCCTCTTTTTGGGATGTGGATAACCTCCTATATATCTGCATTTTTAGGCTTGGGATAACTTCACATAAACCCTTTGATCTCATAAAACATTAGATATTTCCCAATGCAATGGAGGGATCAAACAGACCCACCCATGACATAATCATAATGAATTTATATGTATACCACAAGATGATGTATTCATTTATCATTTAATCATAGCTTAACAAATCTAAAATAAAATGGGTTTCATAAATATTTCAACAAAATAATCTCTAACCATACAAAGAAAGAATAAGTATAGTATAATAGAATCATAAACATGGAAAATTTTAAGTAACATCCCAATATGTTATCATTAATGGAAAATGATTCTTAAAATATCACTGGAATATTTCATGAGGAAAACACTCTTCTTAATTTTAAATCACGTATTTAAAAAGAAAAAAAACAAAACTTTTATAGGATATATTTTATTTTAAAAAAACCCTAGAAATTTTTAATAGAATTTTTATATAATTGTGGATTCATGATGATGAGAATGTTTGATCATGTAGTTATTGTTAAAATAATGATTTTGGTCACACCATTGGTAAAACTTACATAACTCATAAAATGAAAAGAAATTTATTTTCAAAACAATTTATTAAAAGTCAAAAATTAACAACAATTAATTTTAACAATCATCAATGAATATTACAAAAATTCATGAAAACCTTTAAAATAAAATAAGTAAATGGAATAAAATGAATCTCAACCATAGTGGAAATAAAGATGGTTTTTTTTGTTAAAATAGTTATCGATCATTTTATGTACGAAAGATAGGAAAATGTATTATTACATAAAAATTCCTTGAATATCCATATGAGAAGACCATATATGGTGTTTAAATATTATGATCCATATTATTTCCCTCAATTTATTTTTATCATAGATAATCTCACAACGAAATGAGATTGTAAGATAAAACCCTTACCATAGTGGTCACTTCTCAATCAAAACCCCTTGGAGGAAATTATTTAAACTATAAATTTAAATACAAATAATTAAGAATAATAAATAATATAACTTGTCAAAATTTAGTCTATACACTTCATAATATTAAATAGTGGCATAAATCAAACATGTCTCGATAAAAAAATATTATGTTTAAGAACCCTTATAGTTTTGATAATATCTGAATCAAATCCTTATAAAAGTAACATACATAGATGGATTTGTAAATTCCAAAAATTTCATTAATTAATTATAAAATACATTAATCTTATGTATATTCATCAAAAAATAAGAAGTATGTGATGGATATGGAAAATTTACCACATAAATAAATGTGATACTAGATTCACCAAACTTATGTCTGGCATGATTTTGTAAGCACTTTAAACACCTATGTACTATATTTAGATTTATTAAAATTCTATACCATAACTACTTAAACACTTATAATATCACATATTCTCTACTTATAATATTTCAACACCTCTTAATTGATAATTCCTTTTTAAAATTCTATTTTCATGGAGATAACTGAATAGTTCTCCATGTATGTTTTGGTTCATCAGTTATAGTAAATAAACATTGATCATCATTCCAAAATATCCATAATTATAATAATATCAAAATAATAATATTTATTAATTATATACACTATTATAACTTCTCATTAAAATTGGTGATGAAATTATACCACTTCAAGGAGATGGTAGTCAGTATGCACACATGAGTGTTCTTGCAACTTTTTTATTAATGGAATAAAAGAATGTAAAATAATAATTTCCAATTATAGAATTATTATTATATCATAAATATAATTTATATTTAATAAATACTACTTTTCTACCATCCATAGAATATGAAAATGAAAAATGAATCACATCGCTCCCCAGAGGAGGTAGTCTACACATAAGCACAAGTGACATTATCCATTTGGAATAGATGGAATTATAAGAACCAGAAAAGATATTATTATTATATTTGTATAATTATCTATAAAATATCATATATATATATATTAAATACATCATAATAACCAAAAATTAAATATGGTGATAAAAAATGAATCATGTCGTTGTGTAAAGATGGTAGTCCACTTATACACATGAGTGATAATTTAATTTCCCATTAGATGGAAAATTGGTGGGAACTGGTTTGATATTAAAATAATAAAATTTCATTATATTATTAGTAATGTATTAATCTATTTATGATGGGTATAATAGGTTTATATAAGGTGAAATAATAAATAAAATAGAAAGAGTTGAGTTATAATTTATACATCTCTTTTTAGAGACCTCCTTTAGAATATACCTTCTGCCTTGAAGGATTAGTCATAGGAGAAGACCATTTGGATAAAGATAATTAATATATAGAGGTATTAGGATATTTATTTTACAAACTATATTTAACAACACAACATTTTATAACATGTCACTTTTTAAATTTAACTTCGAAAACTTACATTGAACGCAACGTCGAACTTAAACGAAACCATAGTATACTATTAATATTATTTTTTAAAATGAAATTATATCCTAGTAATTAAATTTTTCATTAATAATATGATTAAATATCATATGATAAAGTATTATTGAATTCCTTGGTTACCAATTAATTTTAAATAATTATAAAATCCAATTTAATATAATGTATTTTTTTAAAAAATTATTATATTTTATCATAAAAAATTAAATAATTTAATATTTGTGAATGATTGTATTTAAATTTATATATAATATATTAAATCTAATATTTAACAATAATTTTATTTTTGTTCTAGACAATATAGAAAAATAAATCAATGTTTATGTGTTAGAGACTATAATTTTATAAAGGCATTTTTACCGCCTTTTGATAGAACACTTATTTTAAATCTGTTTTTTGACATAATTAAAAATCATATTGCAAAAAATAATTTTAAAATATTAAATTTTAATATCAATATTTACTTTGGAAGAATTTTTGGTATTTTTTTGATAAGTTTCATATTTTGATAAATTTTAAAAAAATACTTGATTTTTATTGAGAATTTCATTTTTATCTAAATAATTTATAATGTTAAGTTATTTTTTTGATTTGTTTTAAAGTATAATTATATAAATTTTATATAATTTAATCCAATTTGGGTCATTCAATTCAATTTCACATTGAAATATGATATAAAAACATTTTAATCTTTTGAACGTTTTCACATTAATAACTCACCTTCTCACCCCATCAACGAGATTAATTTTTAATTAACTTTAACCAATTCTATTTTTTTATTTTTAAAAATGGAATAAATATTTGGAATTATAAGGTACAGTTTTAGTAAATAGGTACCTTTTTGTAAAATATGTATAGTAACATAAGTAATTTTTATTACCATAGTTAAGGATAAATTATGTTATAAATAGTAAGCAATTATATTATTAGTATTAGAGAATTAACCTAAACCCATGTCATAATTTTATCGGAAGATTTATTTTCAATCAAAATCATCTATAGGAATATATTATGGCCTCTTTGAGCCACTTGGACAACTTTAATTCTTTTATAGTATTTTATTCTAAAGAGAAAGTCAAATATGTCATACTCATGTTTTTAATAAGTGGTACATTTTTTATATATGGTTATTAAAAAGATATAATCAAATAAATATATTAATTTTAAATATAAAATTTTTATATTCATCATGATATTTTATTTTTATTTTTTAGTGAAGAAATAATAAAATTAATTTTTTTCACAACGATGATGTCGTAATTGTTTAAGTAATGTACATATCAATTAAAAGCTATTAAAAATGATAAAATAAATTTGATATGATATTATTAAAAATATCAAAAAAATTTATAGATAACCTAGACATTTTGTGGATTTATTAAAGGTTTCGGTTCAAAGTTATCTAGTTTTTATGTTATTTTTAAAATTTCACATAATGAATCATGTCAAAACTAACACAAATGACATTTTAACATAAATAATATTTTATTAAATGATATAAAATTCATAAAAACAAAAAATTCTATCAAATTATTTGGATAATATTTTAATGTCATTACATGAATCATTTATTATTCTTTTTTTATTTTATTGTAACTATATTAACCTTCAAATAGCAGAAACTCATGATGTGAGGGTAAGAGTAAAAGTGGTAAAATAAGGATTAAATCCAAATGGTAAGGGTAATCATGTGGAACAAACTTTCCAAAAAACAATTGGTTGAGATTATTTAAACCCCTAATAATCTTATATTATAAGTAAATTACTTTGGAACCATTTGTAATTGAAAACTAATTTATATTATTTTAATATTTTGAGAATATCCAAAACATCCCCTCACCGCAATTATAAAAGGGAACCTCCTCCCTCAATTCTTAACATGACCTGGAACCTTTTATCTCATAAAAAAAATATACTCAAATAAACATCCAATATCCCTAACCTAATCGTACAATCCAAATTTTTTTAATAAATCCAACCAAAAGTCTTTTACTATAAACCAAAAGAAGTTACCCGAATAAGAGGAAACATTCTTCAGTGATCACTTTTGTTTTATTTATTTCTCAAAACATTAAATTATTCTTATTTCTTGATTATATAATATAATAAGTATCTTAAATATACATATATTTTGTTATTTTAAAATTTTTTCCTACACATCCACACATATCCATCAAATGGGATACACAATCCTCATTCTTGTGTATAGCGAACTACAACCTCACTAATAGATGTCATTTGTTCATTAATTGCCACCATTCTTGGTTGGAATAATGATGGATTTATAGTTTATATATGATATTTATGATTTCATTCTGTTTATGTGATTTGTATATAATACACACCTATATTCATTAAAATTTTTGGTAATACATTAACACCGCTTGTGCACGTGTGGGAAACATCCTCCTTTGATCGATGCGATTCATTCACACTTAACATGTAATGTGTTAAAAGGATTTAAAAAAATATGTGTCATATATGACATAAATATGATACTAAAATTATAATAAACTAATATTTCATTTACTTTTCATTCTGTTAATACAAAAAAGAAATGGATGTAGCGTCCATGAGTACGTGTGACCTACCATCTCCATGAACATTTATTTTCATTTACTACCTCTACATTTTATGGATTGTTATAAATACATATATACTAAATATATATGATATTTATATCATTTTTAAATTATTTATATGATTATAAAATGATTTAACTAATATGATCAATATGTAAAAAGTCATAACATACTTGAAAAACAAGACAATTAACGCTTAAAATAGTGGAAATAATGAAAGATTACTAAAAAACAGGTAATAAGATATTATATGAATAAACTTTTCATTATATTGAGACTTATTTGTTTTTATAAACAAGTGAGATTTAATTTTGTTTATATATTAACAAATTGTCATTTAATATCATGATTCACTCATACTTCATGGTATTTTATGTTTCACATTGGATTATCACACACAAGGGTTTTTTCATAAAAATTAAAAATTAGTAAATCTTATCATAGTAACCTCAATTTCTATTGTCATTTTTTACATTGTATTAAAAAAATAACTTTATTTTCATAATTTTTCATTCAAAATTTTATTATATATTAAAATTCTTGAGTGAAGGATATTTTTATTTCCTAAACCATATATCATTATTACTTATGATGTTTATTTTTATATTTATTTAAGGACCTAGGGTAATATTGATAAATACATATTTTTTATTCAAATAGATGTTTTTAAGGCGTGGTGATTATTAATAAATTACCTGATATGAGTAATTCTTTGAATTAGAAGTGACAGGTGGCTCAAAGACATTATATATCCCCTTGATGCATCAGTGGGTTGTCCAGATAAAAATATGTGGGAAAAATAAACTAGTTTCTACCTAAAATTTTAAACCATCTTGTGAATGTTCTTGATTGTATTGGTTTTCATGTGCCTCAGACATGATTTCCAATAATTAAACATTTACTTAATAGATATTTCTATTATTATTTTTTTATCTAGGAGATTTTTATTAGATAAAATATATGGATTTATTTTATTCCCATTTTATTGATTAAATGGATTGTTTTTTAGTTATTTACCATTCCATATTGATTATTCCATATCCAATTATTTAAATGCCATGTGATTTCGGTTATTTAACTTTAAATGTAGATTCATACTTAATGATTTATTTTTTCATCATATTACAAACCCTTACTGAGCATTTGATCTCACCTTTATTATATTTCACTTCCCTAGGATATGAAGAGGCATCCTTTGAATGAATTTCAAGGATGAAAATATTTTATTTATGTTATACTTTCTTTTATTTTCCCAATTTATTATGGGTATCCTATATATTATATATATTTATAGAACTACTAATTTTTTCGGTCCATTGTTATTTGTTTCCTTATAATCATGCCAATCTAATAAATTAATGCACCAACTCTGGGATTCTTGGGTTAGGGAATTATAGTTGGTATCAGATGAATTTTAGTAGAAATATTGGGAACTATAATTAAGAAAATAAATATTATCAAACATAAACCTTTGAATGAATTTGTGTATTTTTATAAGTATAGGATATCATCCTATTGATTTTATAATACCATTGATAACATATGTAAAACCTGTGGACTCATATATTTAGAAGGGGATATCATGATTTATAAATACTAAAAATGATTATTCATGACTATATCACTATGATCAGTTTTTCTCAAACCATTCATTGGGTTTTTTTCAATTATTAGAATCAAAAAGGATATAGAGGTATAGGTTATAGTACTGATGATGAAAATGGTACAAAATAAAAATAAAAGGAATAAGGTATTAAGGAATAAGATGATGAGGCATAGTGAATGATTTAATAATGATTAGAATTATTAAAGATTGTGTTTATTTAAATTAATTAGTTATTTTATGAATAATTATCTGGATATATAAGGATTGTATTATAGTACTTATTCTTTAATGATTTGGAAGAACATGATTAGTAGTACCAGTAACCAAGAGAAGTGATTCTTTAAAAAGTTGATCATTTATAAAAAACATTATTGAGGGAATATAAACCTTAATATATTCACAATGTTGATACAATAGTGATAAAATATGTTTATGGGATATTATTGGTGACCATGAAAGTGGTTAGTGATTTTATGTTTTATGTTATATTTTTTAAGATTACTACATGTTTGGATTTATGGAACATATTCAACAACCTCATAATTTATTTTTTGAAACATGCATGTTTTAATTTAGGTTTTAAGGAAATAAATGAATTAATATATTTGGTATGTGATATTAAGAGTTACATTATGCTATTTAGGAAATATAATTTTTCAAATTTAGTGATATTTTTAATAAATTTGTGGCCTTCTATTTTTGAGAAATTTATTTTGTTAATGTCTTAAGATAAACTACTCATATAATGGATTATGTTGTGATTTGGATATTATTTTTTGATAACATGTGCTTAACATTTTGGTTTTAGTAAAAATTCAATGGTCTAATGAATAACATAAGGACCATATTATTTGTTAAAAGTTATTCAGGTATGAAAAATTCATGTTGGATATGCATCTCTAGATTAATGAAATGATGTAAAAATAGATAAAAGAACGACCAAAACATGTTACTACTATTATAAACTGGAAATAAATAAAGTATTTTTGTTATATCAAGTGATTTTATGAATGATATCCTCATACCTATGGAAAATATTTTTGTACAAAAATGTTATATGTTTACTATTATTTTTGAGCAATAAATGGGATGTTAACCAACCAAAGATTAATTGTTTTTTATGGTTAACTTTATAATTACAATTTTATCCTTCAATCTCCATCAAAAATTGAGAGTTTTAATTTTCCTCTATGTCTATGTTTTCAATTCACACTAATTCTATCTTATTCTGAACCCTGATTTTGTGGTCACCTTCTCATTTCCCGTTCCCTATTATTAAGGGGATGATATATTAACCCTTTTTCTAATGTGCGATTCCCATAAAATAATTTTCAAGTATCAGCCATTTATTTTTTAATTTAATTAAAATTTTCATGTATGAAATTAATTGAAGGGGTGAATAATTTAACACCATAATGTTTTATGGTATGTCCCTTTTTAAATTGAACTTCTTTGATTGCTTATATTTCACAGAACATCGATCTTAAAAGAAACCATGATATAAAAAAATATTATTATTTAAAATGAAATTTTCTATTAGGTGTAAAATTTTAGGTTATTATTATAATTAACTATCATATGAAAAAATATTAATTCATTAATTCTTAAATAATAAATTAGAAGAAAAATATAAAAACCAATTTAATATAAAGGAGATGTTTTTATAAACACTATTTTGTATTATCCTAATAAATTAATTTTATTAATATCATTGAGTGATCTAAATTATTTGTATAAAAAATGTATTCAATATAATTTTTAACATTAATTCTATGTGTTTTCTAGACATGATATAAATATAAATCCAATTTTAACACATAAAAATCTTTATTTTTATAATGGTTGTTTTCACACCTTTTCATGGTGTACTTGTTTTAAATATAGGTTTATACATATAAAAAATTATATTTTATAAAATAAACTTATTATTATAAATAATAATATTAAAATTCACTTTGGTTTAATTTTTGGTATTTTTATTTTAAGTTTCATGTTTTCAAAAATAATAAAAACTAATGGATTTTAATTGAAAAGAGACTTTTTCCAAAATAATTTAATGTTATTTTTTTTGATCGGTTAAAAAGTATAATTAGATAAATTTTATATAATTTAAAACAATTTTGTTTATTATATTTAATTTCTCATTGAATTATATAATAATAACATTTCCATCTTTTGAATGTTTTCACTTTAATAACTCGTCTTCTCACACCATCGACAAGATTAATTTCTAAATTAATTTTTGACAATTATTAATTTTTTATTATGAAAATTGGATTCCATATTTTTAATTATAACGTCCAAATTTAGTATATATTCCCCATTTATTTTTTGACAATATTAATAGTAACTTTTGTAAATTTTATTACCACTATTAAGGGTAAATCAGGTAATTAAGGGTAAAATAATTATAATAAATATATTATTAAATTACCCTAACACCAATCCTAATGCTATTGGTTTAGTGATTTTAAAAAATAACCATCATTGTGATGATTTTATAGCCTCTTAGAGCCACTTGGATGACATTAATCCTTTTACTATATTTTGTTCTAAAGAAAGTCAAATATGGAAAACAAATGTTTTTAATAAGTGTTACATTTTTTATATATGGATATTCAAAATATATTTTAAACTATAAATTGTTATTTGGGATATAAAATGTATATATTAACCACTGTAATTTATTTTAAATTATTAGTGAATGAATAATTAAATTAAAGTCTTTCACAATGATGATGTAGTAATTCATTAAATAATGGACATATCAAATAAATGTTATTAAAAATTTTAAAATAAATTTAATTTTATATAATTAATGTCATAAACGAATTTTAAAGATGGAATATATTTCCTAGATGTGTGTTAAAGGTTTTTTAAAGGTGTCTTGTTTTTATTATATTTTCAAAAATCTTGTAACAAATTGTGTCAAAATTAATATTAATGATATTTTAAAATAAATAACATTTTATTAAATGATATAATATTTATCACAATCTAACATTAGGACAAATTATTTGGATTAGGATTAAAATTCAATCCATTACTTATATAAGGTTCTTTATTCATTTTGTAGTAACTATATAACTTTTCAAAAGTAAAATCACATGTCATCGTGGTAAGAGTTAAAGAAGTTAAATAATGGTTAAAGCCAAATGATAAGGGTGATAACGTGACATTAAATTTTATATGAATTATTATATCACATTATTTTTACTATTATTCATCTTATCGTACACATAACTCACTTTTGAGCCATTTTTAAATGCATATTAATTTATATTAATTTAATATTTTCTGGAATTTTTAAATGTGCCCATAACCCCAATTATAAAAGGGTATCTCCACCCTCACTTCATCACGCCAAATTGATATTTCCATATCATACATCCTCTTACAAAATAAGATCATAAAATCTACCCCCTAACCCTAGAATCCTCACTTTTTTAAAAATTCAACAAAGGAAATCTTTTCTTATAAACTAAAAGGAGTTTTCTGAAAAAGAGGTCACATTCTTCGATTATCAAAATTGTTTTACTGATTTTTTAAACCATTAAATTTTTATTATTTCTTAATTATATAATAAAATAATTATCATAATTATTATGATATTTTATTATTATATTATTTCAACCTACACTTGCACAAACATCCATCAAATGGGATACACAATCATCATTCATGTGTACGATGGACTAATACCTCATGAACCGATGTAATTCGTTCTTCCATTACCACCTTTAAAGGTTGAAATAATAATGTATTTATAGTTTATAGTTATGTATAGGATATTTTATATTTATTTATATTTCTTTTATTTTTCGATAACACATACATTTATTCCACCCATTTTGTGGGAATATGATGACATCGTTTGTGGACATGTGGACTACCTCCTACTCAAAGAAATGTCATTCATTCAAAAATTTCAATGAATGGATTAAGAATGGTTTAAATAAAAAAATACATATATAAAATAAATAAAACATTTTAATTATAATATATATATATATATATAATTTTCTTTTCATTCTTTTAAAACGATAAATAAATGGAAGTATGGTTTATATGTACATAAGACCTACCATCAACATGAATGGTGAATTTAATTTCCTATATAAAAAGTTTATTGATTATTCTAAATACATATATAGTGAATATATATGATATTTAAATCATGGTTTACATTTTACATATCTAAAAATCATGATCTATTTAATATTATCACCATGTAACATGTCAAAAAAATACTAAAAAACTAGGCAATTAACATACGAAATAGTGAACTAATGAAAGATTGTTGACAACCAATTATTGAGATATTATAAGAAGTTAATATATGATATTATAAATATAATTATTGTTATTTTAAAATTAATAAAATTATTAAATCCATTATATATGAGTTTAGATGAATTTCACCTTGAATGAAACACAATGTAAGGTATTTCATCTCAAATTACATTTATTTGATACTTATTTGTTGTTATACACCAATTACCTTTCATGTTGTGTATATACTTCCCATTTAATATTTAATATCATGATTCACTCATTCATCATGATATTTTAGGTTTCAATCTTAATTATATAACATAATGGGTTTATCTTGAAAATTACCAAGTGGTAAAATTTATATTCCAAACCTCACATTCTTTTGAAATTTTTATCTTTCTATTGAAACAATAGCTTTATTATAATCATTTTTTATTTTAACTTTCCTAAAATATCCACATTATTAGGTAATAAATATTATTATTTCCTAAAACATATACAACTTTTACATATTTGTTTTATTATTATAGTCATTTTATTGTCAGGTGTTATACTGATAAATCTGTATTATTTATTCAATATGGATATTTGATATGGAATATTTATTATTAATCGATTACCTAATATAATAAATGACTTGGAGTGGTAGTGATGGTTGGGGACCAAACATTATATTTCCTACCAATTCATAAATAGGTTTTCATGAGGAAAATAAGGTGGAAAAACTAAATGGTTTTAACCTTATTGTTTTAAATCATCATGTAAAATTTATTAATGGTATATGTTTCCATGTGCCTCAGACATGATGTACAATAATTAAAAAATTTATTCATAGATATTTCTGTAATTATTGTTATTTTTCATGATATTTTAATTTTATAAAATCTATTGATGAATTTCATTCCCATTTTCTTGATTAAATTTCACAGGTTTTGGTTATTTACCTTGTTATATTGCTTATTCCTTATCCAGTTATTTAAATTGTCATGTGATCTCAGTTATTTACCTTATCATGTAGATTTAAACTTATTGATTCCTTATTATTTCCTATTTAATTAACCTTACTCTGAATTTTCACTCACCCTTACTAGATTTTCTTTCCCTGGGCTATAAATATGAATCCTTTGAACTATTTTCAACCATTTTGAGCTTTCACTTATGTTATGATTTATATTCATTACCCAATGTATTATAGGTATTATGTATGTAATCTAGTTTTCTAAAAATGATAAACTATTTAGTCTATTAAGGTTTTATTTCTTGCAATCATTTCATTTTAATATAATAACGCATTGGATCTAGGATTCTGGGGTCAGGGTGTTATATTTGAAGAGTAAAAATTCACAAATAATGGAGGATAATTGGTTCCCTTATATAAGTTAGGAGGGAACACACCTGTAATTATAGAAAAGATTTTAAAAAAATTAATGTAATTTATAATTAAAATGCTTCTAACAGGATAAGTATTCAAATAAAATAAAACATCGTGTCTAAATATATTAAAATAATAGAAATTACAAAATTCTATGTGGAATTATTACACATTCCTCTTATTTTTACCCACTGGTAAATCCATTTTAACCTCAACTGCTATAACAAAATTTTATTATTGTTAATATTGACTATGATAAAAATTAAAAGTAAACTCATTTAAATTTTTTGATATAATGATTCCAAATATTGAAACCATTTTATTAAATTCAAATTCAATATATTTCAATATTTAATTGAAAAATAAGTACCCAAAACACAATAAAAAAATATTATGCATTTTTAAGCATAAAACTGGATTTATTCTTATTTCATGATTAGTAAAAACCATCAAATGAATTTTCAAACATTTATTTAAATATATAATGTAAAATTTTAATAGAAATCATTAATCTAAATTTATTTATTTATTTACATGAGATAAAAAATATTTTCATTTAAAAAGAGTTTTTATAAAAATGTGTTTTTAATCTCAAAAATAAACTTATTCTAAATTCATATATAATATGAGTGAAAATGTAATTTATTAGATTAATTATAATTAAATATGATTTATGATAATTTAATATATAAGTAAAAACATAATAGGAATTTTAATTTTATTTATTCAATTAAAGTAAATTATAGTTTTCTAAAAATGATATTTTTACTATTCATTAAAAAAATAAATCTTCTTAGAAAAAAATAATAAAAATCACCCTAAGATAATATTAGAACAATTAATTAAAAATGATATTTATTCTATCAATTAAAATTTCTAAAAATGGATGAAATTAATTATAATTTCTATATACAAAATAAAGTAAAACCATTTTTGAAGAAAATATATTTTTAAACCATAAAATCGTAATTTAAAATTGTGTACTTGTTTATTATGAATCAATAAAAATTTACATTATCTAAAACCTTTAAATATATATTAATGTTTTTATTAATACTTATTCCATAAAATTTAATCATTTTTTTATTATGATTATAATTAAATGATATTTGTTTCATAGTATATCATTGTTCTCATAAAGCATGGTGTTGTGTGTTAAGAATTATTGTCGAGAATAATATTAGTATAAAATAAATTTCTGGGTTTTTTTTCTTGACACCACCCCTTGAATCTGATACATATATTTAATTTCAGGAACTCTTAAAATTTATGTCCCCCATATTCATTTAGCATAGGAACATGATCCCTTGAAATATAATGACAAGTTCTTTATTAGTACATCCAACTCATACACCTATACTCTTTTAACACAACTACCACATGAATCATGACACTTTATAAATTATACACAATTTATAGCATATATTAGAAATAAATAATGTATTTGGGTGATGGGTACCTGTATAATCCCCAGGTAGAGGATTTTTGTGGGTCATTATAGACCAACCCTTTGATTCAATCTCCAGCAAGTAAAGAAATTTTAAATTTATCTCCTCTTTCAAACTGTATAACCAATTACAACTAATTTATCCATATCATTAAGAATTCACTACACACAAACTTGTTACTATATTATAAGTATGTTTTGTATTATGAAATATTGTGTGTTTAATTCCATTTGTTGAGGTTTCTTTCTTTAGTACATCAGTTGTCTTATGCTCTTGCTTCTTCCTCAATTAGAGGGATCCTTTTCTTTCCTTCATTTCTCACATTATGGAATGACCTATATATATACCAAGGGATTCATTACTCTTATATATTTTATCAGTTATAAGATTCATGAGAATTTTTTAATTAAGGTAGGTCATTCTTTATGTGAATATAATTCTTACTCACAATTATGGAAACTTACTAGTTACACTTCCAAAATATCTTTATTTCATTTTATAGAGTTTTATCCGTGTTTCAAATTTTAGATGGATGATTCACATTTTGTTGTTATCACTATTTTTCCTCTAGAAAATTAGAATATTTTATAGCTTAAGAAGTTTATTTCTATCATAAAAACATTATTTATATGTTGTAGGAGTTGATTAATTCCTCATGGAATCTTTTACCTTCATTAAATTATTTGAATTTAAATTTATTTCCATTTTACAATAGTTATAACACTTATTCCATTTCCAATAGAATCCATACATCATTTGACCACTCATTAGTTGAGGTTATGTTGTTATGGTTATGTTCTGCTAGTGATCCCTTGGGATTCTAGATATATAATCATGATATGTCCCATTCCTCCATTGATATAAAACATTGTTTCTACCTTCCTCTAAGATCTTTTTTTAGATGTGGTATTATAATTTAGTTTGATTAAAAATTTAGGATATAAAATTCCACTTCTATCACTTTTTTTAGGCTTCCCTGATAATAATATTCACTATTTCATTATTCCTTTGTGGAATTTTAATTTTTCTCAGCTCAATTATCTTCGAATTTTTATAATTTAACCGGGAGGTCACTTATTTCATGATTGGGGAAGCATAAATTATATATTGTATCCTATCATTATATTTTGTCTTTAGATGGATAATTTTTTCTCTCAATACTTTTCTTGTGGTTAATTCCTTTCTTACTCCACAGTAATTTCTCTATGGTCACTTTATTTCATACTTGTTTGAAGTCCCTTCAATTAATTCAGTTTTCATCATAGCACCCATTTTTTTATATTAACATTCAGGTTCACCTCTACACTTCATAGCCTATTTATCTATATATATATATCTTAAAAACCAAATATACTACTTTCTACATGATCTTTCACATATCCATCAATTCTTTTTGAGAGAGACTATTTAATTAGATTCAATAATAATTTTCCTTGAATTAATTATTAGATGTAATTTCTACTTCTTCCTTAGACTCTTCACATATTTTTTATGCTTAAGATAAATCTAAATTATGAAATGTCCAAATATTATCCAATGTAACAATAGTGGAAAATGTATCATAGATGGTTATCCCACATACCTTAGTAGGTGTTTCTTTATCATGTTTCCCCTTTTATTTTTCTTATTATCCCTTAATTTATCTATAATTAATTCTTTGGGAACATTATTAATTCATTTATTATCTTGAGATATTTTTCAACCATCACATGAAGTAGAATAAAAAATCATCTTTTTTACAATAATTTTTCCATCAACATCTTCCAGGGTCTTCCTTATCTCAATGGATGTTTCAAACTATAGGGTCTTCTTATAAACCATATCGAATAACTACATTGTTAATATCTTTTCTATTTTTGAATATCCAACTGTCTGACTTTGATTATTTGGATATAAATCTCAATTTATGTACTCTAAAACTACCTTGCTGCAAGATTGTGGTAACATACAAATTTTATTCTACCAATAACAAGAGTTAGTTATTCTGAAAATTGGAGCCTTCATTATAGAGTCTATATGGTAACAACTCCAAAAACTTATTGTAATGTTTAACATCATGAAAAAAAATCAAGCTATGGTACCACTATTTTAAACAAGAGAAATACTAAGAGGTGGTGGGTTGAATTAGGGTGTTTGGAAAAGTAGATTTATCTTTTAAATTGATGTTTACTATTTTTTTCATAACTTTTCATTATTTTTATTGAGTCTGAAAACATGTTTTCACTGGATACACATTGTGTTGTGAATAAAATGACTTATTTCAATGTTCATGGTGAATTTTATATATATTAACACCAAAGTCATAAATCAATACTGGTTATATTAAAATTTAATTATACACAACATGTAATTTATAAACATACATTGTGTGTATTTTCCCAGAATCAGTTCAGTCAAACCAACTAAATGCCCATATAGATGACCAATATGCAACATGCCATGTACTACCTATTCATGCATTTTGAATGGAATTTTAAGAAGAATTTAGTGGTTGAAATAGACTCTTAAAACTATGTATGTCAGTGAAAAATGTCGTATACCCTCCCCAATAGGCCATCGACACATTAAAATCAATTGGCGACATGGTAGGCCACCTTTCGGTGGATAAAATGAGAAAACGGTCAATTAACCTAAGTACATATAATTTAATTTTGGGTACATTCCTTGTAGTTTATTTTTCACTAAATAGATATGCATCCCTCTAATTTCTAGGTTGGAAATATAAGGGGGTGGTGTTTTCATTCTTCTTTTTGTTATCCCTAAAATCCAAAATTGAGTTTTATTTTCAATTTTTTAATTCTGTTTTAGTGTATTTATTATATTTTCCATTTTTCCATTTATCCTCTCGTATCCATGGATAGGGTTGAGTTTCTTCTCAACCTGCACATTGATACCACGGTCATAAGAGGATAATTTTTGGGTGTTGGGTTATAATTGTATTGTTGGTATATTGTAATTACAATTTTGGTGTGTTGTTTTTATTATGATTTTTATCTTAAAATTACATTAATGAAATAAATTCCACAATCACTATTAGGTTTTATTAGACCAATAATGACACCAACGGAGAATTCTAAAGTATTTTCAATTGTTTATCTCAAGACCTTTATGTGATCTCATTGCCACTATTTTATGGTTAAAGAACATGAAAATGATTTTATTATTTAAACACTATACCAATGGGATAACATTTTAATTATGTAATTCTATTCTATAGGACAAATACTGAACTATTTAATTTAATCACCGTGGTAAAAGAGTTCATTTATAGTTCTAATACTAAATAATGGCTATTGGGATAAACCCTAATTAAATTGAAACACTAATACGCTTGTTATCTAATTGTTTTGTATCTTATTGTTTTTTAATCTCATTTTCAAAAATAGTTTCTCTTTTTTATCATGATCCCTTGATTTATTTTGACTTTATGATCAACTTATATTCACCTAATTGCAATGGTAATTGCTTCTAATTTTTTCGTTATGGGAACAACCCAGACTACTACCAACTACTTAGTTAGTCAGATTAGAAGGGAATGATAAATTCAATTTGTCACACCTCACAATGGGTACAGTAAAAATTTGGGATCTTTTCCTAAGAAAATGGAAAGAAGCAGTTTGATTATGAGTTTCGGTTGGTTTACCTACAATTGTTCCTTTTCATTTCCTGATTTTTACTTGGGACCCTAAACCTCACATTCTTATGGATTTTTATTCAACTATAGAATGGTGACATCCACCTGGATAAGATTTTTACCCACATGATCTAGTGTTGTTGTACCCATACCTAGAGGATTATTATCTACACATGGATGATGTGTTTCATTACAAGGAACTCCAATGTACATTCCTCACACCACCCATTTCCTTTTCTCTTCTGGAATCATCTTCAGGTCATACTGAAAGATTATTATCATTGATGGATGACTTTACCACACACATGTTAGACAAAACCAAAAGTTTAGGAGGAATTATCACTCTGTTCAAGAACTTTTATAGATAATAACTCATATGGATATTCTAGTTGAGTTTAAGGATTGTTGTCCTAAACCTATTTCAATGGAGGAGGCATGTTATAATGTGGGCCCCACATATATTTCACTAATAATTTCTCAAAATGATTTTAAAAGAACAAAATTTTAATACAGTGACACATTATATCATGTTCATAGTGAATTTCATAAAACATTCATTTTTGAACCCTCATTTTACTATTTACCTACTCCAAAGGATGCATATAATTATTTTAATGTTTTAATAATTATAATGTAGGAACCTCACAAGGATGAGGGTGTACGTGATCAAAAAAAGGAAAAATTCCACCTTCAACATCTACTAGCCAAATATTAGGTATACTACAAGACACCTCCCATTCAACATGAAGGTCAAAAAATATGGATAAAAGACAAGGGTACCATATATATATTGTGGTTTGCATACCGGAAGCCACATTTTCCTTCATATTATTGGTAAATAACTTATCTCTGGTCAAGCCAAAGACATAAAATAATGTTTCTTTCTGGTAGTCAACCCATCCACTCTCCCCCACTTCCTTTTTCTAATTTGTATAAACACATAGTTTATAATTCTCTACTACACATCATGTAGCACCCTTTCTCTCATCCATAATTGAAAGGTGAATAAAAATATGCCTCAAATTGGGTATACTTATATACACAGTGTGCACATTTTTTTTCGTGTATAATGTAATATAAATTTTTTGTATTAATCAATATTGATTATGTTAATAAGCAGGAATAGAGATTGTGATGATTGAAATGTCATTCGAGTGTATCTGATATGTCACTAGTTTGAATTGCTTTGCAATTTTTTTAGAACGTGATTCACTCTTTTCAATACCATTTTTGATATAATAGGTGTTTGTGATATATTTAAAATTAAATAAAAACATTTAAAAATAAAATAAAACTAATGGTGGGGCATAATTGTCTAGGAGAGTCATATCCTAGGGTTTAAAAGACATAGGTTTGACTCATGTTAGCTGATTCAATCCTATCCATTTTCTCTAAAATAAAACCACAAGTTGTTTATTTTGATATATTCCATTTGTGACATTTTTTAATAACAATTTAAATAATTTTTTAAAATATATGAATTCACCTAAGGGTGATGTGGACTAATTGGAAGAGTCATAATCCAGGGTTCAAAAATACCAAGGTTTCAACTCAGCTATTCTGCTCATTTCATACCAATCATAAAAAATTAAAACCACAAGCTCTTTGTTATTCTTTCCCCCATGTAGTACCATAGCTATATATTAAATAAAAAACTATAATAAAACATTGAAACACTATAAATTTTTTTCTAATGGTTAAAGACGTGCATTTAGATCGGTCGGTTCCTAGTTCGAATCATGTAAGGAGCACCAAACTTAAGGTTGTAGTTCTCCTCTTCAAATTCTAAAAAACAAAGCGTATATTTCTATGATTCACTATGTGCATCGATTTTTTTTATTTTAAAAATATTAATATAAATATATTATAATAACTAAACATATATATAAATAGTAGAATTAAAAAAATATGTGAATGGCGTGTAAGTCCCACTACATACCTTGTTCCAGGTATTTTTAAGCAAGGAACCCTACACGACATGACCTAGTGTCGTGGCCCCCACACCCTCCCTATTTTATTTTCCCCTAGGATTTCTCAAAATGCCTCTCTGCCTCCTACCTATGAATCCAATAATTTTATTCTATTCAAGATTGTATGTCATCCTCATTTACATATTTTATCAAGGTATGTTGATCCTCTCCATCTATTTCAGTGTTTTACATGAATTTAGGGTGATTTGTGAGTCGGGTAGCCATTCATCCAAGAACATAGTACATGGGAATTCCTATGAAACACAAACCATGTACACTTTTTATGTGTCCACACATGAAACCTTCTTAATTTGAAAACAAAGAGTGTGTGCATTCAACACACACCCTGTATATAAGCCTGTGACCAACATAAGTATGAACTTGTGTCCACACAACCACATGGACACTAACCCATGTATCAACACACGTCATATAAGGACTCGACCTTAAAACATTATATAATATTGAGTTAAATGAATAATTCACATTGATTATCTTTTCAGGTTTATATTTTTAGAAAATTAGGCCATAATTATTACATCTCAAAACATTACAATATAGACACTTCAACTCAGTTTCCATTTTTTTCATAAAATAAAAACTATTAAAAAGAAACATGTCTAGTTCCATGTATTAGATAGAATGTCTATCCTTGATCCTATCCTTGAACCTATTCATCATTAAGTCCTGTGGAAAACATTTCAAAAACGTGGGATGATCATAAAAAAGCTCAGTAAGGGATAAAAATACGGAAAGAAAACATTAGTCCATGTATACATAAGAATCAATGAAATCATACTTTACTCATAAAACATAATCACTTTAACATACCTCATGAAATCATAAGATTTATGATTATCACATATAAATCATAAGACATAAAGTTAACTTGAGGCATTCATAACATTCTTCCGTATGGAGTAACCCCCATGGTTATGTTTGGAATACCCATCACTGTATATTCCATAAATCTCTTTGGAGAAAACATAGTGTTTAACTCCTTCACTTTAACCAATGCATCGGAGAGATACCATCGGATCACCCACCCTTATCTTATCACAGAACCACCCGACTTCATAAACAATTCCCATGAACCATAACATAAACATAACACATAACTTAAGCATAAAGGAAAGATAACATTTCCACATTGCAATAAAAATGTAACTTTTTAAGATATTGAAATAATAAATCCATTATAAAAAGCATTTTTAATTCCAAAATATGTAAAAGGAGTATATGGTATTTATTTTCCATTTAAAAACATTACAGCTTTTTAAGGAAGCCCAAGATCAAATAATACTCGCGGTGGCAGAAAAGGTCGTTGTCACCACTTACGTAAAACGAAGAAACATTACTTTTTGTCATTTAGTAAAAATATTCATAGAGAAAATATTCCCTTTGAATGAAATGAAAAGTCAAAAGGGTTTTATACACTATATAAAATAAAGTCGTGTATAAATCAAAAGATGCCTCAATAAAAGGATATTGAGATGAAGTCCCTTATAAAGACGGTATCCTTAGATTAAAGATAAATCAATTACATAATTATGTGTGAAAAATATAAATACACTCAATATAAGTGGATATTGAGTGTAAAACAATCAGAGTTCATCCACACATATTCATAGCACGACATAATCAAGAAGTAGAGGTTTGACCCAAAGAACTTTAATTGGGTTAAGAAGATCCCTTACAGAAATCTGACAGCCTAATAGTGTCACGTTAAAAATCAGAAAATGAGTTTGTGAGAGATAAAAATGGTATCTCATCACTTGGACATAAAATTTATAGCAATAAGGATATATAAGAACATATCCCAACATAAGAATATGTAAATTTAAAGACCTAACAAAATGAAGTCTTTTAAAAAGAGGAGGGTGAAAGGATCCCATACCGATTTGGGGAACTTTCGAGACGTACACCCCATGAAAGAAGGGTTATACAATGAAGATGTATATACCCATAAATTAAATTATATTATAAAAAGAATACAATCATGGGAATTACATACACCACAAAAAAGGAAATGGTGGAAAATTTATCCTGAATCTCACGGGAATAGAAAGTGAGATAAAAACCCCTTACCTCATTGTAATCAATCAAGTCGTACGACCAAAAGATAATAAACACCAAATTATTCAAATAATAACATGAATATAAATAGAATCATTATAATATATATGAAGAGGAAGTACAAAATGCACCACATGAAACAAATAAGTGGCGAACAATGGAAATCTCATGGAATTAAAAGTGAGATAAGAAATCCCCTTACAAAAATTCTGCAGCCTAACGGCGCCACTCAAACATTCTTAAAATGAAATAATGGGAGAAAGAGGGGGTATCTCATCATATAAACATGAAAAGGACACAGTGTTGAATTTAAAATAGCATCCCCAATATAAGAATATTGAGCTTAAAATAAATGACATAAAAGAGAATACTTAAAAAGAAAGAGAGAGGTAGGATCCCTTACAACATGTCCGACTTGACTCGCTCGTATGTTTCTTGTTCTTCCTGAATGATAAACTTAATTTGATTTATACGCTTAAAATAATTCAAGTTCATTATTTCTTTTATATTACTTATTACCATGTTATAAACTTTATGTAATCATTTATGTTAATAATGGTCATTTTGTCGATATTTGGTACTTGAGTCAAAAATAAACTTCTTATAATCACAAGTTGTTCATGTAGTAAAATATGCATTATCTCCAGAATTGTATTCATGATTTATATATCATATATATCATGTATATCCAATATATACATGAATTTATAATATTACATAACATTTACAGGTAAGAAATGAAATGCACTGTTCATGGAGACGGTAATCCATACGTACGCATGAACGCTAATTTCATTTCTATTTCATATTTAATGGAATGAGATAATAATGATATAAAATTATATTATAATTCCAGTATAATATCATATATAATATCATTATCTCCATCCATTATATGTCCCACATATGGCATTAACGATTCCAATCACTTGAGGGGGTGGTAGTTCGCACTTCCAAAAATGAAATTATCGGGTTTATCAATTATGGAAACCATAAAGGTATGAAATAAATGAAAAATAAATAATCATAAGGATAACATAAAAATAATATATATCATATATAAATATAGTGACATCTTAATGGCCACCATGAAATGTGTTAAAAGAATATTGAAAAATCATCGTTTCGTGAGACTGTAATTCGCCACCCACAGAAACAACATGTTATTTAACCATTATATGGAGGTGTTTGTAAATGTAGGTCGAATCCTTCCCATAAAAACATAATAGTATATTTAAGATACTTTTTTTGTTACAAAATAAAGTAATAAAAAAGGTTAGGTGGTTGGAGAAACAAAATAAGGAAAAACAACATAAGAGAAGACATTACCTTTAAATCTGGTAACTCCCCTTGGTTTGAACCAAAAGGGTTTTCTGAAGATATTTCTGCCTAAGGTAAGGATTCTAGGATGAAGAGAGGGATCATGGAAGCTTATTTTAGTAGAGTTTGGACGATCCAAAGGGCTTGAGAAGTGTGAGATATGGGCAGGAAGTGGGGTCTTTTTATAAGGGAGACGAGGGGATCTTTTGGAAAGCATGAAACTATTATTTTATTATATAATGCTTTTCACTTTATGACCGTCCCAAAATCATTAAAGTAGAAGATATGGTGGCCCATGTTCGAAATAAAATCATCCAATAATAATTGGACAAGTTTTGGATATTATTTTGAACATTATCTTCTTATTTATTTAAATCATTCATTAATGACGTAAACACTGCATCATCATTGTGTCATAAATAATTTTAATTTTTTATGTCTAAAAATTATAAAAAAAACTACCAAGATGTAGGAAATCTCTTTATATTTCTAATTAATATTTATACTCAAAATTATATCTTATATAACCCCATGTAAAAATTGTTTTAGTAAAACAATACATGTTTGTGACATTTTTATTTTTACTTTAAATAAAAGGTATTAATGTCATTATCTTACACAAGTGGCTCCATGGGGTCCCAAAAATTGACCCATGGATTTTATTGGTCTACCATAACTCATCCAATAAGGGTAGGACACGTTTCAAGATATTTTTATATTTTTATAAAATCATTTTTACCTTAAATTACCCTAATTACCTCTAATCGTGGTTAATAAAACTCAAAAGTTACTATTCACAAAAAAATTATTTTCAACACATTGAACCACATTTTACATTATAATGACAACCATGTATGTTGTATTTTTGAAATTCAATTCACATAAGTGGTAAAGTTTTGTTTAATGATAAATTTAGTTTTTTAACTACCACTTAGTGGTTTCACTATTCATCAAAAAAATGAAGTTCTTCAGAAAAATACAAAAAATTCACCCTAAGATATATTTTATATTCAGAATTTCCAAATGATGTCTATTTTAAAATATTCAAAACATATAAGTTCCATTAATTAATTTTATAGTTAATTCCCATTTTCGAAACTAATATCGTGTTTTTAAGAAACAATATCTATCAAAATATTGCCAATTGTTTATGTCCTATTTCAAAGTGAAATTAATTCCAATGAACACCATTGGATTAAATTGTAAAACTATATTCTAATTACACTTTAAAACCAATTAAAAAGATAATCTAACCATATAAATAATTTATATTAAAAGGTGGTTTTAAATTAAAATACAATATTTTTCACTATTCATTAAAAATTGAACTGTATCGGAAAAATAACAAAAACAGACACAAAAAAATTTTGATGTCCCGATTCTAAAGAAGTATTTAATTTGGTCCAATATAAAATTGAAAATTGAAAAAAAGTTGTTTTAAAAAGGGTTCGTCGTCAAAAGGTGGTTAATCGACCTTTTATAGAATATTCGGATATTTATGCTTAAAATTGGATTCATTCATGTTTTAAGCCTCTATAATTTATTGGGTAATTGTTAAAATATTTAACAAACATATATAATAATTTTGTAGTTAATTCTGTTCATTCCCACCATTACAACAGCTAGGCGATAACTACCATTTAAAATAATATTATTATATTATTAGTGTGCAATGTAAGATTTCAAAGAAAATCTTTTTTGTGTATTGGGTATGCCATAGAACATAGCATTCCATTTAAAGTAATATTAAAATTTTGTTCACAAATATTAATAAATATGTAAATTTCATATTCTTCATTTACCTGGGATGTTACATCCTTCCCCCCTTTTTTCTAATTTCATCCTCGCAATTTTAAAATTGGGCTCAGAAACTTCATTGAAAGCCCCACATCGGAAAAGGAGTAAATTAAACTATCACTTTAAAAGAAATAAGGAGAAGTAAAATGGTCGCTCGAGACAACAGATACTAGAATTCCATGAAAACAAGGATATGTAGGAGAAAAAACCCGTCAAAGTCTGATGGAGAGTGATAGAAAACATGATTAGGAGAAATTTAACCACCAGAAACCCACAAACTTGTGATGGGTTAAACGGTATTTGATTCCCCAGTAGGAAAAGTTAATAGATAATGTTTTTGTTTTAAGTTTCTTTTCATTGAGTAATTTATTTATGAGCTTAACTAAATGATAAGGAAACATACTTACTTGTCATGTAGACTTTCATCTCTTACTATATTTTCACACAGACTCATTTCTTCTCCAAAAGTTGAGTATTTAGGATGACTTGTTCACATTAAGAGTGCAATAATCAACATATTTGAAAATCACTAAATCCACTAATGATGAACTATATATTTCCCATGTATTTAGACCATAATAAAAACCAAAATGGTTAGAATAAGATCAGATAATCCCCAAAGAATATAATCTTTTACAAAAAGAAAAACTACTCTTAATCTCCAAAATTCAACAAAAAGAACCCAGGGTTTAATAAAGACCATTCAATAACCAGTTATCCATAAAATTTCTTCAAGGTAAACCAAACTAAGATAGAAACCCAAATCTCCGAAGGATTTAATCACAGAGTCTTCCAAGATAAATCTTAACATTTATCTCCAAATAACACCAGTTACTCTTAAAGTCTCATATTGAAGAGTAATTAACCTAATCACATATCCTCCATGATAGGTTAACAATTTCCATAGATAACCAAAAATAAAATTTTTCTTGAGTCATAAAATCATCTAACTAAAAAGACTTAGTCAAACTAATGAGGGACTTCACGTAGTCCAGTGGTAGGCGATAAATACTAGTCGCAATTTGGTTGTAGGTTCGATTACTGCAGATTCGTCTGATGCGAGGGGTTACCTCACGGTTTGTGTGCTGTCCCTTTTTTAAAACTACATAATTTTATAATATTCCCAAAAAGAGATAAATTCATCAAAATTAACCATAACATATTTTAACCACAAAGGTTATCAAATAACTTTCATTTTTCATCCCAAAATGTATTAACCGATAATTACCTAAAATTCAAGGATCATATAAAAAATGGTTCTTTATAACTATATCCACAAAAGAAAAGATAATTATTTCTTGAATAAAAGTTTCATATATCAAACTTCAGGGTTACACATACTATAAAAAGCCTTCTAATGTAATCACATCATCACAAGAGCCTGAATACTTTTAAGAATTTCACCATCCATAACTCTGAATCCCTTATATATTGACTTATTACTCATTCAACATTCTTCATGATCCACTAACCATTCCTTTCCAACTTATTTTGAAATACTTCTTTCCAAAAAACAAAATCATGAATCGTATCCTATGATTTCAATAATAGGAAAACATATGTTAAGAAATAATCCATACCTTTCACTGGTCATTGTCAGTTTCTCCATCCTCAATTGGAATGGAATTAGGTATTGGTAAACTAATATTTGTACAATCCTGGTGATCCCATTCCTGAAACTTCTTCGTAGGACATGTGTTTTCATAATGACCATGCACACCACATTTACAACTTTCAATTAATCCTTCAGAAAGAACTTCTTTCCCTATCCAAGAGTCAACAAGATTCTTCCTTTTTCCAAGGAAGGTTCATGCTTTAGGACCTTTATTTCCACATCTATATCATCTTTATGTCCCTTTGAAACAATTTCCTATGTGTTTATTTCCACATCTTTGACAGATAGGTTTTTGAACATACATAACTTTATGATTATTACCTGAACATGCATAGGGATTTGTTTCTCGCATATATGATGACTTATAAAAATCACTATGGTTTCGGTGGTCAATCATGACTCTAGATAGTTGGTTGAGAATAACCACAAAAGTTCTCATTGTACCTTCCATATCATCCAGTTGCTCGTTCGGAAAACTGTCACAGTTTCCTTCACATCTACTATTACTTTCGTGCCTTCTAGATCTAGCAATTTATTAAAACCAAAAATTCTAGTGTGATTATATCATTAAAATCATCATATAATATTAAGATATAATTATTCATGTTATCTTAAACTCATTCAGTTTATCAAAAAAAAATTACTCTTTCAGAAATCTTAACCATTATGGTAATGTCACTTATGCTTAAAGAATACCCAATCCTCTAAAGTTATCTAAACTGACCTATGATACCAACTATAAGGACTTGGCCTTAAAACATTATATAATCTTGAGTTAAATGAATAATTCACATTGAGGATCTTTTCAGGTTTAGAGTTTTAGATAATTAGGCCATAACTATTACATCTCATAAGATTACAAAGTATACACTTCAACTCAGTTTCCATTTTTTTCATAAAATAAAAACTCTTAAAAATAAACATGTCTAGTTCCATGTATTAGATAGCATGTCTTTCCTTGATCCCATCCTTGACCCTATTCATCTTTATGTCCTATGGAAAACATTTTAAAAACTTGGGATGAGTATAAAAAAGCTCAGTAAGGGATAAAAATACAGAAAGAAAACATTAGTCCATGTATACATAAGAATCAATGAAATCATACATTACTCATAAAACATAAGAACTTTAACATACCTCATGAAATCATAAGATTTATGATTAACTCATAGATAACATAAGACATAAAGGTAACTTGATGCATTCAAAACATTCTTACGTAGGGAGTAACCCTCATGGTTACGTTTGGAATACACATCATAGTATATTCCATAAATCTATTCGGAGAAACCTTACTGGGTAAATCCTTCGCATTACCCAATGAATTAGAGAGCTATCTCAGGCTCACCTTCCCTTAGTTTATCACGGAACTACATAACTTCATAAATAATTCCCAAGAACTATAACATAAACATAACACATAACTTAAGAATAAAAGAATGATAACATTCCCACATTGCAATAACAATAAAACTTTTTAAGATATTAAAATAATAAATCCATTCTAAAAACTATTTTCAATACAAAAATACGTAAAAAGAGTATATGGTGTTTATTTACCTTTTAAAAACATTACTGTTTGTTAAAGAATCCAAAGATCAAATAATACTCGCGGCGGTGGAAAAGGACGTTGTCGCCGCTTACGTAAAAAACATTCCTTTTGTCATTTAGTAAAACGCATCATAGAGAAAAGATTCTCTTTGAATTAAATGAAAATTCAAAAGGGTTTTATACACTGTATAAAAGAAGGTTGTGTATAAATCAAAGGATGCCTCAATAAAAGGAGATTGAGACAAGGTCCCTTATAAAGATGTCATCCTTAGATTAAGGATAAATCAATTACATAATTATGTGTGAAAAATATAAATACACTCACTATAAGTGGATATTAAGTGTAAAACAATCATAGGTCATCGACACATATTCATATCACGATATAATCCAGAAGTAGATTTTTAACCCGTAGAATTGAATTTGGATTAAGAAGTTCCCTTATAGATATTCGACAGCCGAACGGTGTCACATTAAAATTTAGAAAATGAGTTGATGAGAGATAAGAAGGGTATCTCATCACTTGGACATAAAAATTATAGAAATAAGGATATATAAGAACATATCCCAACATAATAATATGTAAATTAAAAGACCTAACAAAAAGAATTCTTTTAAAAAGAGGAGGGTGAAAGGTTCCTTACAATTTTGGTTAACTTTTGAGACGTACACCCCATGAAATAATGGTCATACAATGAAGATGTAAATACCCATAAATTAAATTATATTAAAAAAATAATACAATCATGGGTAGTATATACACCACAAAAAAGGAAATAGTGGAAAATGTAGCCTGAATCTCACAGGAATAAAAGGTGAGATAAAAACCTCTTACCTCGTTGTAATCAATCGAGTCGTATGACCAAAAGATAATAAACACCAAATGATTCACATAATACCATGAATATAAATAGAATCATGATAATATATATGAAATGGCAGTACACAATGCACCACATGAAAAAAATAACTGGCAAACAATGGAAATATCATAGAATTAAAAGTGAGATAAGAAATTCCATTACAAAAATTCTGCAGCCTAACGGCGCCACTCAAACAATCTTAAAATGAATTGATGAGAGCAAGAGGGGTATCTCATCATATGAACATGAAAAGGATAGTGTGATGAATATAAAAGCACATCCCCAACATAAGAATATGGATCTTAAAATAAATGACATAAAAGAGAGTACTTAAAAAGAAAGAGAGAGGTAGAATCTCTTACCACATGTCTGACTTGAGTCGCTCGTATGTTACTTCTTATTCCTGAATGATAAAATTAAGTTAATTTCTACTTTCTTAAGAAAATTTTTTGTGTTCATTATTCCTTTTATATTATTTATTACTATGTTATATACTTTATGTAATCATTTAATTTAATAATGGTCGTTTTGTCGATATTTGGTACTTGAGTCAAAAATAAACATCTTATAATCACAAGTTGTTCATGTGGTAAAATATCCATTATCTCCAAAATTATATTCATGATTTAGATATCATATATATCATGTATATCCAGTATATACATGCATTTATAATATTACATAACATTTTGAGGTAAGAAATGAAATGCACCATTCATGGAGACGGTAAGTTGTACGTACGCATGAACGCTACTTTCATTTCTATTTCATATTTAATGGAATGAAACGTGACAACTGGGTCCCGGTGATAGCAAAACCACCCCACCCTTAACATGGGTCGTCGGGTACTGGCCCTCCAGGTACCACCAGTTACCCCGCAGACATGCGGGGTCCACCCTAGGGTCCACCCAAATGCCCGAACGGGTCATCTGACTAATCACAGCCCCCATAGGCCAAAACTTGTACTTTCCAGTGTGCTTTGT
This sequence comes from Viscum album, assembly GCA_963277665.1. NCBI lineage: Eukaryota > Viridiplantae > Streptophyta > Magnoliopsida > Santalales > Viscaceae > Viscum > Viscum album. The sequence continues at coordinate 1,108,927,764 of OY728140.1, forward strand.
CCTCAATCACACACACCCTGGGAAACTTCCTAGAAAGTAACTCATCTTGATCACTACTCCAGGCCAAGCACGTTTAACTGTGGAGTTCTAGTCAAGCAGGCTCTTGAAAAAGGAAGGTGCACCTTGTTGACATGAGTCATATTATTTAGTCAGTTAACCCTTCATCATTCTAGGGTGTTACAATCACCCCCCCCCCCCTAGAGCATAACTTCCTCGTTGTGGGCTATACATCTCAACCCAGGCAGTGCACTGCCCTTAAGGCTGGGTTCCTCCTCTGATACCAAATGTGACAACTGGGTCCCGGTGACAGCACAACCACCCTGCCCTTAACATGGGTCGTCAGGTACTGGCCCTCCAGGTACCACCAGTTGTCCCACAGACACGTGGGGCTCACCCCAGGGTCCACCCACATGCCCGAATGGGTCATCTGACTAATGACAGCCCCCACAGGCCAACACTTGTCCTTTCCAGTGTGCTTTGTCCTCACTCACACCCACCCTGGAAAACTTCCCAAAAGGTCACCCATCCTGATTACTACTCCAGGCCAAGAACGCTTAACTGTGGAGTTCTAATCAAGAAGGCTCCCGAAAAGGAATGAAATGTGACAACTGGGTCCCGGTGACAGCACAACCACCCTGCCCTTAACATGGGTTGTCGGGTACTGGCCCTCCAGGTACCACTAGTTTCCCCTCAGACACGTGGGGCCCACCCCAGGGTCTACCCACATGCTCGAACGAGTCATCTGACTAATCACAGGCCCCACATGCCAACACTTGTCCTTTCCAGTGTTCTTTTTCCTCACTCACACACACCCTGGGAAACTTCCTAGAAGGTCACCCATCCCGATCACTACTCCAGGCCAATGACGCTTAACTGTGGAGTTCTAATCAAGAAGGATCCCGAAAAAGAAGGTGCACCTTGTTGACATGAGTCATATCATTTAGTCATTTGACCCTTCATCATTCTGGGGGGTTACAATCACCCCCCTTTAGAGTACAACATCCTCGTTGTGGGCCCTACATCTCTACCCAGGCAGTGCACCGCACTTAAGGATGAGTTCCTCCTATGATACCAAATGTGACAACTAGGGCCCAGTGACAACACAACCACCCCTCCCTTAACATGGGTCGTCGGGTACTGGCCCTCCAGGTACCACTAGTTGCCCCGCAGACATGTGAGGCCCACCCCAGGGTCCACCCACATGCCCGAACGGGTCATCTGACTAATGACAGCCCCCACATGCCAGCACTTGTCCTTTCCAGTGTTCTTTGTCCTCACTCACACACACCCTGGGAAACTTCTCAAAATGTCACCCATCCTGATCACTACTCCAGGCCAAGCACGCTTAACTGTGGAGTTCTAATCAAGTAGGCTTCCGAAAAAGAAGGTGCACCTTGTTGACATGCCCCACAGACACGTGAGGCCCACCCCAGGGTCCACCCACATGCCCGAACGGGTCATCTGGATAACGATAGCCCCCATAAGCCAAAGTGTGCTTTGTCCTCACTCACACACACCCTGGGAAACTTCCAAAACGGTCACCCATCCTGATCACTACTCTAGGACAAGCACGCTTAACTGTGGAGTTCTAATCAAGCATACTCCTGAAAAAGAAGGTGCACCTTGTTGACATGAGTCATATAATTTAGTCATTTAACCCTTCATCATTATGGGGTGTTACAATCACCCACCCTTTTGAGAACAACGTCCTCATTGTGGGCCCTACGTCTCAACCCAGACAGTGCACCGCACTTAAGGCTGGGTTCCTCCTCTGATACCAAATGTGACAACTGGGTCCCCGTGACACACACCCTGGGAAACTTTCCAAGTAGGTCACCCATCAGGATCAGTACTCCATGCCAAGCACGCTTAACTGTGGAGTTCTAATCAAGCAGGCTCCCGAAAAGGAAGGTGCACCTTGTTGACATGAGTCATATCATTTAGTCATTTAACCCTTCATCATTCTGGGGTGTTACAATCACCCCCCCTTTAGAGAACAACGTCCTCCTTGTGGGCCCTACATCTCAACCCAGGAAGTGCATCGCACTTAAGGCTCGGTTCCTCCTAGGATACCCAATGTGACAACTGGGTCCCGGTGACACACACCATGGGAAACTTTCAAAAGGTCACCCATCCTGATCACTACTTCAGGCCAAGCACGCTTAACTGTGGATTTCTAATCAAGCAGGCTCCCGAAAAAGAAGGTGCACCTTGTTGACATGAGTCATATCATTTAGTCAATTAACCCTTCATCATTATGGGGTGTTACAATCACCCCCCCCCTTAGAGCACAACGTCCTCGTTGTGGGCCCTACATCTCAACCGAGGCAGTGCACCGCACTTAAGGCTGGGTTCCTCCTCTGATACCAAATGTGACAACTGGGTCCCGGTGGCACACACCCTGGGAAACTTCCTAGAAGGTCACCCATCCTGATCACTACTCCATGGCAAGCACGCTTAACTGTGGAGTTCTAATCAAGCAATCTCCCAAAAAAATGGTGCACCTTGTTGACATGAGTCATATCATTTAGTCATCTAACCGTTCATCATTCTGGGGTGTTACAATCACCCCCCCTTTGGAGCACAATGTCCTCATTTTGGTCCCTACATCTCAACCCAGGCAGTGCACCGCACTTAAGGCTGGGTTCCTCCTCTGATACCAAATGTGACAACTTGGTCCCAGTGACACAAATCCTGAGAAACATCCCAGAAGGTCACCCATCCTGATCACTACTCTTGGCCAAGCACGCTTAAATGTGGAGTTCTAGTCAAGCAGGCTCTCGAAAAGGAAGGTGCACCATGTTGACATGAGTCATATCATTTAGTCATTTAACCGTTCATCATTCTGGGGTGTTACAATCCCCCCCCCCTAGAGCACAACGTTCTCATTGTGGGCCCTACATCTCAACCCAAGCAGTGCACCGCACTTAAGGTCGGGTTCCTCCTCTGATACCAAATGTGACAATTGGGTCCCGGTGACAGCACAACCACCCCGCCCATAACATGGGTTGTCGGGTATTGGCCCTCCAGGTACCACCAGTTGCTCCGCAGACACGTGGGGGCCACCCCAGTGTCCACCCACATGCCCGAACGGGTCATATGACTAATGACATCCCCCACAGGCCAACACTTGTCCTTTCCAGTGTGCTTTGTCCTCACTCACACACACCCTGGGAAACTTCCCAGAAGGTCACCCATCCTGATCACTACTCCAGGACAAGCATGCTTAACTGTGGAGTTCTAATAAAGAAATCTACCAAAAAGGAAGGTTCACCTTGTTGACATGATTCATATCATTTTGTCATTTATCCCTTCATCATTCTGGGGTGTTACAATCACCCCCCCCCCCTTAGAGCACAACATCCTCGTTGTGTGCCCTACATCTCAACCCCGGAAATGTACCACATTTAAGGCTGGGTTCCCCCTCTGATACAATATGTGACAACTAGGTCCCAGTGATAGTACAACCACACCACCCTTAACATGGGCCGCCGGGTACTGGCCCTCTAGGTACCACCCGAGGGTCCACCCACATGCCCAAATGGGTCATCTGACTAATGACAACCCCCACAGGCCAACACTTGTCCTTTCCAGTGTGCTTTTTCCTCACTTAAACACACCTTAGGAAACATCCCAGAAGGTCACCCATCATGATCACTACTCCAGGCCAAGCATGCTTAACTGTGGAGTTCTAATCAAGCAGGCTCCCGAAATGGAAGGTGCACCTTGTTGACATGAGTCATATCATTCAGTCATTTAACCCGTGATCATTCGGGGGTGTTACATGGAATCATAATGATATAAAGGTATATTATAATTCCTGTATAATATCATATATAATATAATTAACTCCATCCTTTATACGTCCCACATATGGCATTAACGATTCCAATCACTTGAGGGGGCGGTAGCCCGCACTTCCAAAAATGAAATTATCGCGTTTATCCATTATAGAAACCATAAAGGTATGCCATAAATGAAAAATACAGAAGAATAAGAAAAACATAAACATAATATATATCATATATAAATACAGTGACATCTTAATGGCCACCATGAAATGTGTTAAAAGAATATTGAACATTCATCATTTCGTGAGGCAGTAATTCGCCACCCACAGAAACAGTATGTTATTTTACCATTAGATGGAGGTGTTTGTAAGTGTAGCTCGAATCCTTCCCATAACAACATCCTAGTATATTGAAGATACTGGTGTTGTTACAAAATAAAGGAATAAAAATCGGTTAGGTGGTTGGAGAATCAAAATAAAACAAAAGAACATTAGAGAATACATTACCTTTAAATCGGGTAACTCCCATTTGTTTGAACCAAAAGGGTTTCTTGAAGAGCTTTCGACCTAAGGTAAGGCATATATGTTGAATATAGGGATATTGGAAGCTCATTTTAGTAGAGTTTGGACGAGCCAAAGGTCTTGAGAAGTGTGAGATATGGGTAGTAAGTGGGGACTTTTATAAGGGAGAGGAGGTGCTCTTTTGGAAAGCATGAAAGTATTATTTTATTATATTATGCTTTTCGGTTTCTAAAGATCCCAAAATCATTAAAGTCAAAGATAAGGTGGCCCATGTTTGAAATAAAATCATACAATAAGAATTGGACAAGTGTTGGATATTATTTCAAACATTATCTTATTATTTATTTAAATCAGTCATTAATGACGTAAACACTGCATCATCATTGTGTCATAAATAATTTTATATTTTTTGGTGTCTAAAAATTATAAAAAAATTACCATGATGTAGGAAATATTTTTATCTTTATAATTAATATTTATACTTAAAAATAAAACTTATATAACCCCATGTAAAAATTGTTTTAGTAAAAAAATACATGTTTGTGACATTTTTATTTTTACTTTAAATAAAAGATATTAATGTCATTATCTTACACAAGTGGCTCCACAGGGTCCCAAAAATTAACCGATGGATTGTCTTGGTCTGCCATGACTCATCCAAGAAGGGTAGGACAAGTTTCAAGATATTTTTATATTTTTATAATATCATTATTACCTTAAATTACCCTAATTACCTCTAATTGGGGTTAATAAAACTCAAAAGTTACTATTCACCAAAAAAAATTTCATCCCATTGAACCACATTTTACTTTATAATGACAACCATGTATGTTGGATTTTTGAAATTAAATTCACAGAAGTGGTAAAGTTTCATTTAACGAAAAATTCATTTTTTTAACTACCACTTAGTGGTTTCACTATTCATCAAAAAATGAAGTTCTTTAGAAAAATACCAAAAATTCACCCTAAGCTATATTTTATATTCCATATTCAAAAATGATTTCTATTTTAAAAAATTCAAAACATATAAGTTTCATTAATTAATTTTATAATTAATTCCCGTTGTCAAAACTAATATGGTGTTTTTAAGAAACAATATCTATCGAAAGATTGCCAATTGTTTATGTCCAATTTCAAAGTGAAATTAATTCTAATGAACACCATTGGATTAAATTTTAAAAATATATTCTAATTTCACTTTAAAACTAATTAAAAATATAATGTAACCATATAAATGAATTATATTAAAAGGTGGTTTTTAATTAAAATACAACATTTTTCACTATTCATTAAAAATTGAACTGTATGGGAAAAATAACAAAAACATACACAAAGAAAATTTTGATGTCCCAATTCTAATGAAGGTTTTTATTTGGTCCAATATAAAATATAAAATTGAAAAAAAGTTGTTTTAAAAAGGGTTCTCCATCAAAAGGCGGTTAATGGGCCTTTTAAAGAATATTAGGATATTTATGCTTAAAATTGGATTCATTCATATTTTAAGACTCTGTCATTTATTGGGTAATTGTTAAAATATTTAAGAAACATATATAATCATTTTGTAGTTAGTTCTGTTCATTCCCACCATTACAACGGCTAGGCGTTAACTACCATTTAAAATAATATTATTATATTATTAGTGTGCAAAGTAAGATTTCAAAGAAACTCGTTGTTGCATATTGGGTACGCTATTGAACATAGAATTCAATTTAAAGTAATATTAACAATTTATTCACAAGTATTAATAAGTATTAAATTTTCATATTCTTTATTTACCTGGGATGTTGCACGTCATGTGTATTCAGAACACACTATATACCATCTCTATAACACCCCGACCCTAGTTACCCAGAGTTGGTGCATTATAACATAACATTGTAATGATCTCAAGAGATCAAGTCTCGAAAGACCGATTAGTTTAGTAGACTTGGAAGTACTAGATACATACATAAAATTTACATTACATCATGAAATAAATAAAAACAGCATTGTGCCCCCATTGAACACACTCATATTCATTGGCCTATCACTGTAGGTTAAACATAATATACTTATTAAAATCCTAGGAAAAGAAACAATAAGAAATGGGTGAGCTCAGATGCTCATTAGGGATAACAATATAGCAGAAACTATCATAAATATTCATAATCATTTAAATCAATATATAAGACTAAAACAAAAGACTTTTAAACATAAACATCAGCATAATATGGAAAAGGAAAATTTAATATTTTGATTTACTTATTTACAAGGATATTCTACTAGTCGATTAATCACATGAAATATCAATATATAATTTTATAATGATGGAATGCATAATGCCGGACATCATAACCACATAGTCTAGACCTCGTTCCAAGACTAAAAAAAAGATTTTATCAAGGCCTTATGCCAAGACATTATTTTGTCTCATGATACTTACTGATGCATCGAGGAGCTATAGTAGGCTCCACCCATTAGTTACTATGTCAAATTCATTCCTCATATGAAAAGTTCGAAACATAATCTAAACATTTGTATTAAAACTAGCATATAAAATGTCAATATTTTAACCACAAACCATGAAAGGTATAAAAATAACACATCCACAGTCAAACATAACACATTAAATACAATATGGAAGATTGTATTATAATAAATTAACATCAATAGATAATAATGAAGGATATTGACATAGATGAAAATAATCATCAAAACTATTTGAGTCAAATATCCCCCTTTTTCTTGAAAACATTTAAATGTTTCACTATTTATCAAGAAGTCACTTCAAATAGATTTTGGAATCAATGTGTCTTATACCACTTTGAATCTTTTAAAATAAATTTTAATTTTAAAACATTAATGTCCATATAAATAAATCCTTAAAATAATTTTAAAACATGGACATTAATGAGAAAGATTTAGAAGAAAAAATCATCAAAACATTTAAAATGATATTTTAGTTAGAGATCCTAACCAAATGAGAGATGCTTGAATAAAAATAATTGATGTAATAAAAACTTTATAATATCATGAGAGTAAAAGTATTCATGATATAATATGTCAAAGTATAGTATATACACCATAAAAAAGGGAATTGGCACAAAACAACAAAGAAGCCTCAATGGAGTGTAAGTTTAGAAGAAATCCCTTATAAAGACCACTTACTTAGGTTAAGGATAAATCAATGACATAATTTTGTGTGAAAAATATAAATACACTCAATATGATTGGATATTCATTGTAAATCAATCAGAGTACATTCACACATATTATTTTAAAAACAACACCAATGACTTGGATGTTTAACTCAATGAATAGAAATTGAGTTAAAATTACTCTTATCAAGTTCATACAGATGAATTGGGAATTAATAAATGGAGTTATTATGTTTATAAAAAGTATATCCACAAAAATTGGAGTGTAAATTACTTCATAAGTAAATAAATATTGATTTCACACATACTCCTGTAGTAAAATAATCAATTAAGATTGCGTAAAACCAAATGAGTGGAAACTAAAATTTGAAATTCCTTTACCAATTTGGTAACATATGAAACATACATCCCATGAAATAAGGATAATACAATGATGATGTAAATACCCATAAATTAAATTAAATTACATAAATAATACAATCATTGTCAGTACATACACCACACAAAAGTTAATAGTAAAAAATATAGCATGAATCTCATGGAAATAAAAGTGAGATGAAAACCCCTTAACATGTATTTTAATTAGTATATGGTAGATTATCCTCCTATATAATGGTGAAATAATTGTTATTAAATTATAAAATAACCAAATACATAAATATGATATCATATATGATCTTCTACTATTACTTTGTTAATTATGTTTTAGTAGTATCATTGTTTTGGTTGTTAATCAGTTCATTTTTCTTTATATGTTTTTTTACATAAGTCATGTTTTTTATGTATAGGATGTATTTGATTCATATCCATAATGATATTATGTTCTTAAACATTATTTTTAAATCATAAAATGAAAATTATTCTTGGATGGTTACAATGGGGAATGAATCTTATCACATTTGTTGATACAGTAATCCGTAAATACGCACGAGAAACAATATCATTCAATTGATGTTAAAATTGAATATAATTTGATTTTATATCATGTATACAGAATAATTAATATGTTTTATTTATAATTTAACTCAATTTTACTAATTACTATACCCATCCAAATAATGAGGTGTTGAATAACAAACTACACCATGATGTGGAGACGGTTAGCCGTACGTAGCATGTACGGTGACTTTGTCATTCGTAGCATGGATATAATAATGAATATGGTTGTACCATATTTATAATAACATAATATTATTTAAATGTTAACGGAGTTATTATTTTTTATGGAAACAACAAAGAAAGAGGAAGTGGAAGATGAAAAGAACTTTGAAAGGGGAGGTGAAATCATTATTCTTCATTGGGTGATTCTTTTTGATTTGATCAAAATAGATCCTTAGGTTGGATTTCTGATCAATGTAAGGCCTCTAGGTTGAATTGAAGGTAGTTGGGAGGATATTGGATCAGGTTTTGGTCGATCCAAATGGCTTTGGATGTGTGATTTTGAGATAATGGGACGTACCCTTTTATAAGAGAGGCGAGGGTCACTTTAGGAAAAACAGGATATATTATTTTATTATAAAATAATATTTCTATTTATAATGGCTCCAAAAGGATTTATTTTAAGGATAAGGTGGTTTTGCGTCCAAAACCTTTCAACCAATAGGTTTTAGACAGTTTTAGGTCACCATAGAAACCTTATCATTTAGATTTAACTCTTGGTTAAATAGTTTAACATTTACCATGTCTCGTTGTATTTTTATATTATATGGTTAACAAACTTAGTATAAAATTCCAAGAGAACCCCAAGTGGTTTATTAATAATATAGATATTATTATATAATTCCTTAAGCTGAACATTATATTTTAAGGACTATTATTTTATTTAATAATATAGTATTTGTTTAAAAACTCATTTATGTCCATTTTGACAGTATCTTGTATTTGGTTTTTTGTGAAAGTCATAAAAATATTATTTTTTAAAAAAAAATGAATTTAATCAACCCTAAAATGTCTTATTAATAATGAATTTTTTTTAATGCATCATAGGACTCAATTTACATTTATTTTAATATTTATAACATCAATTATTTTAAACATTCATTGATAAGGTAATTATTGCATCATCATTGTGTCATAAATAAATTTTATTCTATAATGTATAAAAATTATAAATAAACTACAATGAAGTACGAAACAGTTTTATCTTTCTAATGAATATTTATAGTTGAATGTATCTTTTGTATAACCCTATATTAAAAATGTTTTAGTTTTGAAAATTTGAATTTTACACTTTTAACGATTCTTTAAATAAAATAACAATAAATGACCTAATATAATCCAAGTGGACCAAAAGGGATCATATTTTATTCCTAAGGTTTATTTTGGTTGAAACACACTTATAAAATAGAATTTGTACACGTTTTAGGATAATTATAATATCATTTTTACCTTTAATTACCCTATTAACTTTTAACCAGGGTAAATAAAAGTCAGAAGTTACGATTCACCAAAAATTATTTTCATCTTATTGAACCATATTTTACTTATTGATTTCAACCGTGTCTCTTTTATTTTTTACATTCAATTCATTGAAGTGGGGAAATTACATTTTATGAAAATTTTCTGATGTGCCTAGAAGGTGGGTAAAAACGTTAAACAAAATTCAGCAAACTTTTATACATCAAATATTGTTATAAAATGAATTAAATGAACTAAATTTAACTAATATTGGTATAATTTACCTATTTTTACTAAAAATTAATTTAAATAAAATAAATAATTATTTAAATAAAATATTGATTTTAAAACAATAACTTAGTGTTTTTCACAATTCATCAAAAATTAAAAGTTTTCAGAAAAATACAAAAAATTAACCCTAAGATAATTTTGATATTATGAATCTAAAAATGATTTTTATTTTACCAAATTAAAATCATAGAAGTTTCATTAATTAAATTAAAATTAATTCCCATTGTCAAAACAAGAAAACGGGTTTTGGAGAAGCTAAAACTATCAAAAGATTGATATGATTTTATGACCAATTTAAAAGTGAAATTACTTCCAAGGAACAACATTGGATTAAATGATAAAAATATTATCTAATTATACTTCAAAATCATTCAAAGTTATAATTTTACACTATAAATTAATTTGATTAAAAAATTTGTTTTCAATTAAAATTTAGTTTCTTTCCCTATTCATAAAAATATGAAAGTTATCAGAAAAACATAAAAAATTTATCCAAACTAAATTTTTATGTCCCACTTCTACAGAAGAATTTAATTTCCTAAAATTGAATATATAAAAGTGTCAAATATTTTATTATAAAGGGTTGGCCATTAAAAGGCGGAATAACTGCATTTTTTGAAAAATACTTCTTTAATATGAAAAATTGAATTTGTCCTTATATTATGTCTAAGAAACACAAGAGATGGATGTTAAAATTATTTTAGATATATAAAAAATTTAAAATTTGGTTATTATTATTCATAACCTCTTTTTAAACAGCTTGTTTGATAGGTCATGGTGCACTTGAACCTAGTATTGCATACATAACATGCTATTGTATTATTCAAAGAGAAGTGTACTATGAACCTTGGGGTGTTACATTCTTCCCTCATTCAATAAATTGGGTCCTTGAAATTTGAAATAGTTCTTCATAAATAAAAGGTAAAAAAATAGAAAATAACTTTGTGGAAAACCCACAACGGAAATAGGGTTAATAAATTTTAGCCTTAATAAGAGGAAAAGGGAAATGAAAAAGTCACCACCAAATTAGGATTTTGAATAGAAGAATATTGGTGGAAAATATAATTGGAGGAAAAACATAAATATTTATAAGGAGTGATTGAGGTCATTAATCACAAACAAGTGAATCGAAAATTGAGGGCCTCAAATCCATAAATCCATGATGAATAACATAAGATATTAGGATAACACATTTTTGGGTTTAAGATCATTTCCATAATGCTAAAAAATTATTATTTTCATAGAAAAAAATACATGATAAGTAGAGTTTCATCCTTTAACTAATTTCTACCAGAAAATCTTCTTTTTACTCCAAATGATGAGTATTCAAGATGACTTGGTCACACCTGAAGCACAAGAATCAACTTACAGAGAATCACATAATCCAAAAAGGATGAACATTATATTACCTTGGTCTTTAGAGATTAACCAAAACTGAAATGTTTAGTACCAGATCAGATGATCCCAAAAAAGGATAATACTTTAGAGAAAGAAATACTAATCTTAATTTATAAAATTAAAACAACAATACCCAAAGTTCAATAAATAAAATTCAATAAATTTTTTTCCTTAAAACTCTTTAATATAATCCAAACTAATATTGAAACATGAGGCTCCGAAGAATTTGATTACGTAGTCTTCCACATTAAATTTTATCTCCAAATAACATCGACTACCTTTAATGTCACATACCTAAACGTAATTAACCTAATCACATATTCTCTATGATAGGATAATAATTAACATAAATAACTTAAATTAATATAAGTACACAATAAAAACATAGATAAAAATACACCATTACTCCTCAAATAAAATCCCATAGTATTCTATTTTCCTTATTCATATAGTGTTCCATAAAGAGCAAACGTCTTCCAAAATAAATTTCTCACTTAATCACCAAATCAATTTCTTATACTAAGGATATCCATTTTAATTACATAATATCCCAAATCAAATTATTATTGATCAATAAAATAATTTAACTAAAAAAATTAGTCACACTAACAAGGGACATCACGTAGTCCAGTGGTAGGCGATAAATCCCAGTTGTACTTTGGTTTTGGGTACAATTTCCACAACTTTTTCCAACACGACGGGTTGTCATACGGTCCGTGTGTTTTCCTTTTTCAAAAACAACATTTTATAACATTCCCAAAATGAGATAAATTTCTCAAAATAACCATAAAATATTTTTACCACAAATGTTATCTCATACCTCGCATTTTTATCCCAAATTTAAATAACTTGTAATTACCTCAAATTCAAGGATCAAATAAACCCAAATGGTTATTTATAACTATATACACAATAGAAAAGATAATTCTTTCTCAAATATCATTTTCACAAAAAAAATTCAGGGTTACACATACAAGCGAAAAGTCTTCCAAAGTAATCCATTCAACAAAGAGAACTAATACTTTTAAACATTTCACCATCCATTTATTTCCACATATGTTCTTCCTTTACAAAGAGGTTATCATATAGAATATGACATTCACTCAGGTAATATCCATGCACTCTAAATTTATGGAAAATGACTATAAATGGATTCTTGGGATCATTTTTATTTTCTTCTATAGTACTCTTAATTTTTCCTCAACAATTATTTATTTTATATCCTTCTTTCTCACACATAAAGCATTTATTTGTTCCATTGAGACACTTTCCTAGGTGTCTCCTTCCACATTTCACGCATGATTGAAATTGAGCTTTCTTTTCTCTACGGTCTCCACTACTGGGGCTCTTATCATTCCTCACCTTTCTTTTCATTGTTGAGTAAGAGAGTTGGTTAATATATATGTTGTTGATATTATTTTTGGAAAATTGATTTGGCATGAACATGATATCTTTTATGCCTATCAAAATTCCATCTCAATGCTTATTTCCAACATTGGTCATGAATTTTACATCATGTTCAATATTACTATTACTTTCTTGGAATCCATCCATTAACTAAAACTAGAAATAATTGTGTGTGTAACCATAGTCATAAAATCATTTAGAGAATATCATGACACCTTATTTTCAATCTAAAACACCTTATAATTAAACAAGGTTATTTATTCTCATCTTATATTAAAATCTATCAAATCAGTTTGTAAAGAAAATGTGAATTATCCTAAACATATCCCCAGGGAGTGTTGTAACAAAGAGTGTTGCAAGGCCCATTGTCGTACACCCATTCCCATTAGAGTCTAAATCAAAGCGGTGTCTTCGGGTTTTCCCCCAAGGTAAATCTGTTATAGAACCACCTCTATGTTCTCGTATCCATACGGGGATGTATGGCTTGGAAAACCCATATAATATTTACATTACCAAAAATTTTGGATGTTCTTCTATACTAATCCCCAAATTCAATCTTGGGGTAATGTCCTGTAATCTGAGTTTTTATAAATCTAGTTTCTAAGGTTTTTACTAAACTTCCTCTGATTCCAAATGTAATGCCCCGACCCTAGTTACGCAAAGTCAGTTCAATATTACATAACATTGGCATGATCTCAAAAAATAAAGTCTCTAAAGACAGATTAGTTTAGTAGCCTTGGAAGTACTAGATACATACATAAATTTTACATTACCTCATGAAATAATGAAAAACAAAATTTTCCCTCTTTGAACACACTCATATCTATTGTCCTATCCCTGCAGGTTATACATAAAATACTTCTTCACATCCTGTTAAAGGAAAACATAATAAAGGGTTGAGCTCAGATGCTAAGTATAGATAATAATGTAGTGAAAACAATCATAAATAATCATAAAAATTTAAGGCAATGTATAAGACTAAAACACATGCCTTTTGAACATAAACATCAGTATAATATGGAAAAGATAAATCAAATTATGCCAGTTACTTATTCACATGGATATTATACAAGTCGAATATTCACATGCAATTTCAATAGCTAAATTCATAATGAGGGAATTCATAATGTCAGACATCATAACCACATAGTCAAGGCCTTGTGCCAAGACTCCAAATAAGATTTGGTCAAGGCCCTGTTCCAATACACAATTTTGTCTCATTAGACCTACCGATGAATCAAAGAGCTATAGCGGGCTCCACCCATCACTTACTAAGTCCAATGCATTCTTTATATGAAAAGGATGAAACATAATCTAAATATTTGTATTAAAACTATCATACAAAATGTCAATGTTTTATCCACAAACCATGAATTTTATAAAAATAGTACATCCATAGTCAAACATAACTCATTCAAAAAAATATGGAATTTTTTATTATAATAAATTAACCTCAATCGAGAATAATTAAGGATATTGACATAGTTTAAAATAATCATCAAACCTTTTTGAGATAAATATCCCCATTTTTCTTGAAAACATTTAAAACTCTCACTATTTATCAAGAAACTATTTAAAATAGACTTTTGAATAAAAGTGTCCCATACCACTTTGAAACATTTAAAAAGAATTTTAATTTTGAAACATTAATTTCCATATAAATAAATCCATAAAACTATTTTTAAAACACAGGCATTAATGAGAAATATTTAGAAGAATAAATCATTAAAACATTAAAAATGATATTTTATTTAGAGTTACAAACCAAATGAGAGACACTTGAATACAAATAATTGAGGTAATAAAAACTTTATTATATCATGAGAATAAATGGATTCATGATATAGTATGTCAAAGTACAGTATATACACCATATAAAAGTGAATTGGCGCATAAAAAAATAAGACTCAATAGAATGTAAGTTGAGATGAAATCTGTAATGCCCCGACCCTAGTTACCCAGAATCAGTGCATTATTACATCATATTGGAATTATACAAGGAAACATGTCCCGAAAGACTGATTAGTTTAGTAGCCTTGGAAGTACTTGATATATTCATAAGTTTTACATTACATCATTAAATAAAAGCATCAACAAAAGTTTGTCCCCTTTGAAAACAATTATATCCTTAGCCTATCCCGGTAGGTCAACCATTGAATACTACTTCACCTCCTGGGAAAAATAAAACATAGAAAGGGGTGAGCTCAGATTCTCAGTAAGGATAACAATATAGCGGAAACTTTCATAAAAAAGAATAAAACTTTAAGGCAATGTATAAGACTAAAACAAAATCATTTTAAACTTAAACTTGAGCGTAATATGGAAAAAATAAAATCAAATAAATTCATTTACTTATTAACATGGAAATTATAATAGTCGAATAATCACAAGAAATTTCAATATCCAATTTCATAATGTTGGAATGCATAATGCCAGACGTCATAACCACATAGTCAAGGCCTTGTGCCAAGACTTCAAATAAGATTTTTCTAGGGCATTGTTCCAAGACACTAGTTTGTCTCATGAGACCTACCAATGAATCTAGGAGCTATACCAGGCTCCACCCATCACTTACTATGGCCAACACATTTCTCATATGAAAATGTTTAAATGTAACATAAACATTCATATAAAAGCTAGCATATGATATGTCAATACTTTATCCATAAACCATGAATGGTATTAAAATAACACATCCACAATCAAACATATCAAAAAACCTTCTATAAAATATGGAAGATTTGTATAATAATAAATACACTTCAAAAAATCTTAAATTCCATCAAAAGGATGTTGACATAGATAAAATAAAAACTTTTCTTTAGAAAAATATCTCCTTCTTTTTTGAAATCATTTAAAAGTCATATAATTATAAAAGAAAACATTTATTTTGAAAATATTCTTATAATATTTTAAGGTAAGCTTTCACAATGTTATAATGGTGGAAAATAGTCGCACCCTCAATATAAGTTAAAAAAACATTCTTACCTTAATTTTGTCGAAAAGGTCATAAAGTACCCTGTTTGAAAAACGATGAAAATATTCCTTTCAAAACATATAGTGTCAAATAAGGGTATAAATTACATTAAACCATTGTCGCGTAAATAGTAAAAATGTTTTGAAATATATTTTTAAGAAAACAGGTATGTGGATGATAAAGATGTCTCAATAGATACTTACATAAAAACAACCTTGGATAATAAAGAGATTGTGTAATTAAACTTTAACTTGTAGGTTTACATGGTTAATGGTACATTAAACTTCTGTATAATAGTTAAATCATTGTTATTAAATTATACAAGAATCATATACAAAAATATGATATCATATATGATCTTATAATTTTACTTTGTTAATAAAATTTTAGTAGTGTCATGGTTTTGGGTGTTAAATGATTCGTTTTCCTTTATATGTTTAGTTACGTAGGGAATATTTGTTATGAATAGAATGTATTTGATTCATATACAGAATAATATTATTTTCATAAACATTGTTTTTAATCATAAAATGAAAATTATTCTTGAATGATTACAATGGGTAATGAATCTCATCACGTTCGTGGAGAGGGTAATCTGTATGTACGCACGACCGACAATATTATTTTATTGATGGAGAAATAGAATGTAATTGAATGGTATATCATATATAAAGAATCAAAAAAATGTTTTATTTTTTATTTACATCAGTTATACTCATTATTATACCCATCCAAATAATGAAGTTTTTGAATAACAAACTACACCACAACATGGAGACGGTAAGTCGTATGTACGGATGTATGGTGACATTGTCATTTTTAGGATGGATAGAATAACAAATATGGTTGTAACATATTTTTAATAACATCACAGTTTTTAAAAGGCACTGGATTTTTTATTTTTGAATGGAAACAACAAATAAAGAGGAAGTGGAAGAAGAAAAGAACTTAAAAGAGGGCTGTGAAATTATTACCTCTACTTCGGGTGTTTCCATTGGATTTGATCAAAAGGGATCCTTAGGATTGATTTTTGATCAAAGTAAGGAATATAAGTTGAAGTGAGGAAAGTTTGGAGGACATTTGGGTAGGTTTTGGCATAGCCAAATGGCTTTGTACGTGTGAAATTAAGAGTATGGGAAGTGCCCTTTT
Source organism: Viscum album (assembly GCA_963277665.1). Taxonomy (NCBI): domain Eukaryota; kingdom Viridiplantae; phylum Streptophyta; class Magnoliopsida; order Santalales; family Viscaceae; genus Viscum; species Viscum album. The sequence goes on from OY728140.1 coordinate 1,108,944,832, forward strand.
ATAAGAGAGGCAATGGTAACTTTTAGAAATGTTTTCTATGTTATTTTATAATAAAATATTTTTCTATTTCTAATGGATCCAAAATAAATTATTTTGAGGATAAGGTGGGGATGTGTTGCAAACCTCTCAACCAATAGGTTTTAGAGAGGTTTAGGTCATCCTATTAACCTTTTCTTTTATATTTAACTCTTAGTTAAATAGTTTTACATTTACCATTTCTCATTGTATTTTTATATTATATGGTTAATAAACATACTATAACAAGACAAAAGAACCCCATGTGGTTTAGTATTAATATAAATAACCTTATCTATGTTATTTGGCCGAACCTTAGATTTTTAAGAATATTATATCAATTAATGATATAGTATTGGTTATAAAACTCAATTATGTCAATTTTTACACTTTTAAGTATTAGATTTTTTTGAAAGCCATAAAAACATTATCACTTCGAATAAAATTTCTTTAAATAACCCTAAAATGACATATTATCCTAGAAAATTAGTGTAATTCATACTAAGTCTCAATTTACATCTATATGGATATTTATAATATCAATTATTTTAATATTTCATTAATAAGGTAATTACAACATCATCATTGTGTCATAAATAAATTAAAATATATAATGTCTAAAAATTATAAATAAAATACCATTATATAGGAAATATTTTTATCTTTCTAATTAAAATTTATAGTCAAATTTACATTGTGTGTAACCCTATATTAAAAATGATTTTGTTATTAAACCTTGAATTTAACTCTTTTAAAAATTCTTTAAATAAAATAATAATGAATGTCATAATCTAATCTAAGTGGACCAAACAGAATCAAATTTTATATATAAGGTTGTTTTTGTTCGAATTATACTTATCCAATAGAATTAGGACATGTGTTAGGGTAATTATGATATCATTTTTACCCAAAATTACCCTATTTACTTTTAACCATGTTAAATAAAAGTCAAAAGTAACTATTCACCAAAAAATATTTTCATCTTATTGAACCACATTTTACGTACTGATATTAACCGTGTCTTTTAGATTTTTAAAATTTAACTCACAGAAGTGGTAAAATTATGTTTTATGAAAATTTGAAAATGCTCCTAAGAGGTCGGTAAAAGACGGTAAAATGTTTGATAAAAATTTTATATATCTAAACGTATTATAAAATGACTCCAGTGAATTAAATTGAACTTATATTGGTATTATATATCTATTTTGACCTAAAATTAATATAAATAAAATAAATAATTATTTAAATAAAAAGTCAGTTTTAAATAATAACTCTGTTTTTATCACTAATCGTCAAAAAATGAAAGTTTTCTGAAAAATACCAAAACATCACCCTAAGCTAATTTTGATGTTCCGAATCCAAAAATAAATCCATTTTGAAAGATAAAATTTAAAAAAGTGGGTATTACTATTCATAATGGCTAGTTTGAATGGTTGTGGTGTGTTTGAACTCGATGTTGCGTACAACACAAATTATTGTATTATTCAAAGGGAAACGTACTATGGAAGCTTGGGGTGTAACATTCTCTCCTCCTGAAAATAATTTCATCCTAGAAATTTGTATAATATTACTACATAATAAGATTCAGGTGGTTCTTCATCATAAGTTTCTCGGGTTCCCATGTTGCCTCTTCCATCTTATGGTATCTCCATATAACTTTTACCCGACGAGTCGTCCAGTTTTTCAGTACTTGTTCTCTTGTATCAAGAATCTTGGGAGGCTCTTCACCACAACACATATCTGGTTCTAGTTCAATTTCCTTATAGGTGAGTACATGCGTTGGGTCAGGCATGTATTTTATCAATAGTGATACGTGGAACACATCATGAACTTTGGAGAGACTTATAGTCATTTCCAAATGGTTAGTTACATACCTAATTCGTTCTAGAATTTCGAAAGGTCCTATGCACCTGGGACTTAATTTACCCTTCTTACTGAGTCATATAACTCCCTTCCATGGAGATAACTTCAGAAAAACCGGATCTCCTACCTTAAATTCCAAATCCTTAATTTGGTTATCGGCATAACTCTTCTGCCTACATTGATCTACCTTGGTGTGGGTTTAGATAACCTTCACCTTTTCCATCATTTCTTCAACAAGTTCTGGGCCTATGGGTTTTCTTTCACCAACATCATCCCAACAAGTTGGTGTGCGACATCTATTTCCATATAACTCTTCATATGGTTCCATTTGAATACTTGAATGGAATCTATTCATATAAGAAAATTCTACGAGAGGTAAATATTGATCCCACATTCCCTGAAAGTCAAGTGAAAAAGATATCAACGTGACTTATAAGGTATTAATAATCCGTTCTGATTGTACATCGGTATGAGGGTGGTAGGAAATGCTCAAACAGAGTTCAGTATCTAAGGGTTTTTAAAGACTTTTCTAGAATCTTGATGTAAAATGAGGATCACGATTAGAAACAATCAATATAGGTACACCATGGAGTATTAAAACTTCATTAATATATATTCTTCCCAAATGTTCAAATGGTAAATCTTCACTTATAGAAAAAAATATGTTGACTTGGTAAGATGATCAACAATGACCAATATTGCATCATTCCTTCTAAGATTCTTTGGTAGCCCCATGAAAAAGTCCATCGTAATATTATCTCATTTCCACTCAGTTATGGGAAGAGGTTGCATGAATCCTCCATGATGTTTCCTTACAGTATTCACATGTTGAAAAATTGTAGATCATGACAAAAAATCATCAATCTCCCAATTCATGTTGTCCCACCAAAAATGTTCCTTCAAATCACTATAAATCGTGGTGCTCTTAAGGTGTATAGAGAAATTGGAGCTATGAGTGTCATCTAACAATTCTCTTTTTAGATCAGGTATGTTAGGAACACAAATTCTCTTCCCAAATTTCAAAATTCCATCTTCATATATGAAGTCACTCAATCTCCCATCATTCACAGCTTTAATCTTCTTGTGAAACTCCTCATCACCAGTCGGAGAACTCTTTATCCTTTCTAGTAAATATTGTTTGGCAAACATTTGAAAAAGTATTGATGTTTCACCTTCCATTATTATTACCATGTCCATATTTACAAGGTCCATGAAAATAGGATCCCTTTCAACTCTCATCTTGTTCAAAACACCCTGATCCTTTCTACTCAAAGCATCTTCCACCTTATTTGCCTTCCCCGGGTGGTAGTCTATAGTGAAATCATAAACCTTGAGTAGTTGAAGCCATCATCTTTGCCTCATGTTGAATTCTTTTTGTGAGGAAATATACTTCAAAATCTTGTGATCGGTATAACTCTAACATTTTTCACCATAGAGATAGTGTCTCCATATTTTCAGAGCAAAGATTACAAGTGATAACTCAAGGAAATGAGTAGGATAGTTTTGCTAATTAATTTTTAGTTGTCGTGATGCATAGGCAATAACTCTATCATTCTGCATAAGGACACAACCAAGTCCTTTCTTTGAAAAATCACTATAAATAACAAACACATCATTCCCTAATGGTAGAGTCAATATAAGAGAATTGAATAATCTTCTCTTCAGTTATTCAAAAAATTCTTCACACTCTTTTTTCCAAACTAATTTAACCCCTTTACTTGGGAGCTTGTTTAATGGGTTTTCCAATCAATAAAAATTATGTAAAAAATGCTAATAATAACCTACTAAACCAATAAAACTGCGTACCTCAGTTATACTCATCAGTGCTGGCCATTCTTGGATTTCCTTTGTCTTAGAAGGATCAATAGATATTCCATCCTTATAGACAACATGTCCAAGAAAAGAGAACTTCTGATGACAGAATTCACATTTTCTAAACTTCCCATATAATTTATTTCTTCTAACAGACATTAGGATAATGAATAAGTGATTTTCATGATCTTCGTAGCTTTTTGAGTATACCAAAATATCATCAGTAAATACCACTACAAAGTTATAATGATATTCCTTGAAATATCTATTCATTATATCCATGAAGACAAAGCATGCATTAGTCAATCCAAATGGCATTACTATAAACTCGTAATGCCCGTACCTAGGTTGTTTTCAGAATGTATTCCTTCTTTATAGACAAGTGGTGATATCCATATCGAAGGTCAATCTTTGAAAAATATTGATCTTCATGAAGTTGATCGAATAAGTCATCAATGTGAGGTAGGGTATACTTTTTCATTATTATTATAGTATTTATCTCTCTGTAGTCAATGCACAACCTCATAGATCCTTATTTCTTCTTAACAAAAAGAACTGGGGGACCCCATGGAGAAACACTAGGGAAAATAAATCCCTTATTAATCAATTCCTCTAGATGTTTCTTTAGTTCCACTAATTCCACAGTGGCCATTCTATAAGGGGTCTTTGATATGGGCATTGAACTAGGAATTTAATTAATGGAAAAATCAAGTTCTCGTTTTGGAGGATGTCCAGGTAAATCCTCTGGAAACACATTAACATATTTCTGCACAATAGGTACATCCTCCATTTGAACATTCCTTTCCTCACCCATATTTATTTCATTCTCTTCCTCCCCAATAATTGAATTTAGTTGAGCTATTGGGGGTGGATCTAGATAAGAATCATGTGGTGAAATTTTTTCTCTAAAGATAAGGTACTCATTATCCTCGTTGAGGATTTTAACCTCCTTCTTCTTATGATTAATTTACACATCAAGGTCTAAAAGCCAATCCATACCAAAGATTTTATCAAATTAAATCTTCGGTATGATGATGAGATGAGCAGATAATGAACATTTATATGTCTTAATGAGCACTGATTCACAAAAAAAAAATTCAATGATACTTCCCTTAGGAGTTTTGACTGACAACTCCCTTGTTAAATCAAATTGGAAATATCAAATTTTCATTGAAAATTGAGAAGATATGAAACAATGTGATGATCCATAATCAAATAAATAATTGGATAAACTTGATGAAACCATTAAATTTCCATCCACCACGTCTTTCAAAGCTTCAACCTTAGCTGTAGTGATCGCATAAGGTTGGCCTTTCTCCCTTTTCCTTTTATGGATTAATTTTCCTAGGATCTTAGCAAATTCATTTGCATAATGCCCCTTTTCTCTAAAATTGTAGCATTCAACGTTAACAACCTCTTTCTTCCCCACACAATCATGAGCTTGGTGGCCTTTTTCACTACACTTGTAATAGACTCTCATTCCCTTCAGGAAAGTACCGGGGTGTTTCTTCCCACATTTACCATAGGATAGATATTCAAATTTTCCCTTCTTCCCCTTATTTCCATTTCCATAGTGTTCATAAGATATATTCTTCTCCTACTTTTTTTTAAAGTCATAAGACTTAGAGAATTATTTTTCTCTCCTGATAGCACATGAGGAAATATCTTCATATGATAAGAAGGATTGTGTGACTAATACTTGTCATAGAAATGGTTTTAAACCATCATAGAATTGATCAATCTTACTCCTTGGGTTATGTATATAATCTGCATCATGCCTTGATAACCTTGTAAAGATAGCCTCATATTTTGCGACATTCTCATCCTCCTTTGGTCTCAGACTCAAAAATTGCCTTTCCATATCCGCTTGATGGTCACGAGGAAAATATTTTTCTAAGAAAATATCTTTAAACTCCCTCCATTCCATATTTTATACTTCATAATCTTCCTTTGTGTTTTTAATCAATGACCACCATTGATCTGCATCTCCCGTGAGGTGTAAACTTCCATGAAAATTTTTCTCTTTCGCTACTCCCCAAAGAATGAAATATTTTCTCTAAGAAACTTATCCACTGATCAGCTACAAATGGATTTATAGTCCCATTTAATTTTTGGGGTTTTTGCCTCATGAATCGATCTAACATTGATCCTCCACGTCGTAGATCAAGGTGCTCATACGGGTAAGGTTATTTTTCATAACCTGTGTAAGTTGTCTCAGTATGGTGATAAGTTGATCAGCACCAGTTGCATCAACAGCTCCACTATATTTATCTTGAGTAGGAGTTCAATCCCTACATGGATTACGTGCATTGATATGGTTTCCCTTCTGTCCACTAGGTTTCATTTCTAAATAATGGCATACAACAGATTAGTTTATAAACTGCAATACATTATTCTGAACTTGTAAAACACTTAACATAAATTGAATAGTTTAGGGATATAGTCCCTAATCTTAAAAATGATTTCTTTGAGGAAGTATATACTTATAAATCCTTTATAATGGTTATTAAAGAAAATGTAAATTATCCTAAGCATATCCCTTATGAGTGTCGTAACCAAAAGTGCAGCAAGGCCCGTTGTTGTGCACCAATTCTCGTTCGAGTATAGCTCAAAGTGGTGTTTTTGGGTTTTACCCCTAGGTACATCTGTTTTAGAGCCGCCTATAACTTATCTTATCCAGATAGGGATTTATTTCTTGGAAAACTCACAAAATATCTACGGTACGAAAATTCTAAGATGTTCTATACTAATCCTCAAAGTCTATCTTAGGGATGTGTTATCTAATCAACGTTTTTCTAAATTTAGTTTACAAGGTTTATAATAAACATCCTTTGATACCAACTATAATAGCTCGACCCCATTTACCCAGAGTTGGTGCATTATTACATAACATTGGCATGATACAAGGAATCATATCCGGAAAGACCGATTAGTTTAGTATCCTTGGAAGTACTAGATACATTCATAAGTTTTACATTACATCTGGAAATAAAAACATCAACAACATTTTTTCCCCTTTGAACATACTTATATCCCTAGATTATCCCTATAGGTCAACTACCAAATACTTCTTCACCTCCTAGAGAAAATAAAACATAGAAATGGTTGAGGCCAGATACTTAGTAAAGATAACAATATTACAGAAACTTTCATAAATAATCATAATCATTTAAGGCAATGTATAAGACTAAAAAAAGGCTTTCAAACATAAACTTCATAATAATATGGAAAAGATAAAATAAAATAATTCCATTAAATTATTCACATGGATATTCTACTAGTCGAATAATCACATGCACTTTCCATATCCAATTTCATAATGATGGAATGCATAATGCCATACTTCATAACCACATAGTCAAGGCATTGTGCCAAGACTACAAGTAATATTTTTTTAGGTACTTGTTCCAAGATACTAGTTTGTCTCATGAGACCAACCAATGCATCGAGGATCTATAGTGGGCTCCACCTGTCACTTACTAAGTCCAATGCAGTCCTCATATTAAAAGGATTAAACATAACATAAACATTGGTATTAAAACTATCATACGAAATGTCGATACTTTATCCATAAACAATGAATGGTATAAAAATAACACATCCACATTAAAACATATCACAAAACATTCAATACAATATGAAGGATTTGTGTCATAATAAATCAACTTCAAACAAGATTAAAATCCATCCAAAGGATGTTGACAAAGATGAAATCAAAACTTTTTTTAGAGAAATATATCTTTCTATTTTGAAATAAATTAAAAGTCATGTAATTATAAAGGAAAAAATTTATTTTTAAATTTTTTGATAAGATTTTAAGGGAATATTTGACAATGTTATAATGGCGGAAAATAGATGCACCCACAGTATAAGTTAAAAAAACATTCTTACCTTAATTTTGTTGAAAAGGTCATAATGTACCTTGTTTGGAAAATGAAAGAATGATTCATTTAAAATCATATAATGTTAAATAAGGGTATAAATGAATTAAACCCATTATCTAGTAAATAGTTAAAATCTTTTGAAATAAATTTTTAAGAAAACACGGATGTGGATGATAAAGAGGTCTCAGTAGATACTTACATAAAAACAACCTCGAATAATAAAGAGATTGTGAAATTAACCCATACCTTGTACTTTTAATTGGTTGATGGTATGTTAACCTCCTATATAATAGTTAAATAATTGTAATTAAATTATACAAGAACCATATACGTAAATATGATATCATATATGATATTATTAATATTTCTTTGTTAATAATATTTTAGTAGTATCATCGTTTTGGGTGTTAACTTATTTTTTTTCCTTTATATTCTGGGTTATGTAATCCATGTTTGTTATGAATGGGATGCTTTTGATTCATATACAAAATGATATTATGTTCATAAACAATATTTTTAATCATAAAATGAAAATTATTCTTGAATGATTACGAAGGGGAATGAATCTCATCGCATTCGTTGAGATAGTAATCTGTACGTACGCACGAGCGACAAAATCATTATATTAACCGTGAAATTGTATGTAATTGGATGTTATATCATATATAAAGAATAATTAACATGTTATATTTATTATTTTCATCTGTTATACTCATTATTATACCCATCCAAATAATGAAGTGTTTGAATAAAAAACTACACCATGACATGGAGACGGTAAGCCGTACGTACGCATGTATGGAAACTTTGTCATTTGTAGGCTAGATAGAATAATGAATATGTTTGTACCATATTTATAATAACATAAAAGTATGTATAAGTTACTAGATTTATTATTTTGTAATGTAAACAAAAAAGAAAGAGGAAGTGCAAGAAGAAAAGAACTTGAAAGAGGGTGGTGAAATTATTACCTCTACTTTGGGTATTTCCTTTTGAATTGATCAAAAGGTCTCTTTATGTTGGATTTAGGATCAAAGTAAGGCCTCTAGGTTGATATTTGGGAATTTGGGAGGATATTTGGGTAGGTTTTGGCCAAGAAAAATTTCTTTGGTGGTGTGAAATTAAGAGAAGGGTAAGTACCCTTTTAAAAGAGAGGTGAGGGTCACTTTAAGAAAAGTTTGAAATATTATTTTATATTAAATATTTTTTTGTTTCTAATGGCTCCAAAATGAATTATGTAGAGTTTAAGGTGGGGATGGGTCGAAAACATATCAAACAATAGGTTTTATACAGGTTTAGGTCATCATATTAAACTTATCTTTCACATTTAACTCGTAGTTAAATAGTTTTACATTTACCATATCTCTTTGTATTTTTATATTATATTGTTAATAAACATACTATAACAAGCCAAGAGAACCCCATGTGGTTAATTATTAATATATATAACCTTATATAATTCCTTTGGCCTAACCTTTGATTTTTAGGAATATTATATCAATTAATAATATAGTATGTGTTTTAAAAACTCAATTATGTCAGTTTTGACACTGTTTAGTATTTGATTTTTTTAAAGCCATAAGAACTTTATGAATTCGAATAATATTTATTTAAGAAACCATAAAACGTCATATTAACCTGTAAAATTATTTTAATTCATCAGAAGTCTCAATTTACATTTATTTGGATATTTATAATATCCATTATTTCAATATTTAATTAATAAGGTAATTACTGCATCCTAATTGTGTCATAAATAAATTAAATTATATAATGTCTAAACATTATAAATAAAATACCATTATATGGGAAACCTTTTTATATTTCTAATAAATATTTATAATCAAATTTATATTGTGTTTAACCGTGTATTAAAAATGGTTTGGTTATTAAACTTTGAATTTAACTCTTTTAACTATTCTTTAAATAAAATAATAATAAATGTCCAAATCTAATCGAAGTGGAAAAAATATGATAATATTTTATTCCATGGGATTTTTTAGTCTAATTATACTTATACAATAGAATTAGAACCTATATTAAGGTAATTATGATATCTTGTTTACCCTTAATTATCCTATTTACTTTTAACCATGCTAAATAAAAGTTAAAAGTTAATATTCCCCAAAAAATATTTTCTTCTTATTGAACCACATTTTACTAACTGATATTAACTGTGTCTCTTGGATTTTTGAAATTCAACTCACATAATTGGTAAAATTATTTTTTATTAAAATTTTCAAATGCTCCTAGGATGTGGGTAAAAGACTGTAAAAAGTTCGATCAATTTTTTAAATATCTAAACGAATTATAAAATAACTCAAATGAATTACATTGAAATAATATAGCTATTATGTATCTATTTTGACATAAAATAAATTTCAATAAAATAAATAATTATTTAAATAAAAAGTCATTTTTAAACAATCACTCAGTGTTTTTCACTATTCATCAAAAATTGAAAGTTTTCAGAAAAATTCAAAAAATTCACCCTAAGCAAATTTTGATATTCTGAATTCAAAAATGAAGTCCATTTATAAAGATAAAATTTATAATGTTTAAAAAATTGGGTATTAATATTCACAACATCTATTTTGATTGGTTGCGGTGTGTTTGAACTCGAATTTTTGTACAACACAAGTAATTGTATTATTCAAAGTGAAACGTACCGTGGAAGCTTGGGGTGATACAAAATCCCTTATAAAGACCGTATCCTTAAGTTAAGGATAAATAAATGACATAATTATGTGTCAAAAATATAAATACACTCAATATGATTTGATATTCAGTGTAAATCAATCAGAGGACATTCACACATATTCTTGTAAAAACAACACCAATGATTTTGATGTTTAACTCAATGAATAAAAATTGATTTAAAATTACTCTTATCAAGTACATATCGATGACTTAAGAAATTATAAGTGGAGTTATAATGTGTATTAAAAGTATATCCACACAAAGGGGAGTTTAAATTACTGCATAAGTAAATAAATAGTTATTTCACACGTAATCTAGGAGTAAAATAATCAATGAAGTTTACGTAAAGCCAAATGAGTGGAAATTGAAATTTGAAATTCCCTTACCGATTTCATAACTTACAAAACATACACCCTATGAAATAATGATCATACAAATATTATATAAATAACCATAAATTAAAGTATATTACACAAATAATACAATCATGGGAAGTACATACACCACACAAAAGGTAATAGTGGTAAATATAGCATGAATCTCACGGGAATAAAAGTGATATGAAAACCCCTTACCTTGTATTTTCCTTAGTATATGGTAGGTTAAACTCTTTTATAGTGGTTAGATAATTGATATTAAATTATAAAATAACCAAGTACATAAATATTATATCATATATGATCTTCTAATATTGGTTTGTTAACGATATTTCAGTAGTATCATTATTTTGGTTGTAACCTGATTCATTTTCCATTATATGTTTTGTTATGTAAGTCATGTTTTTAATATATAGGAAGTATTTTAATCATATCAAGAATGATATGATGTTCTTAAACATTATTTTTAAATCATCAAATGAAAACTATTCTTGAATGGTTACAATGGGGAATGAATCTTATCAAATTTGTGGAGACAGTAATTCGTACATACGCACAAGCGACAATATCGTTAAATTTATAGTAAAATTGTATTTAATTGGATGGTATATCATATATAAAGAATCATTAACATATTTTGTTTATTATTTACTTCAATTTTACTCATTATTAAACCTATCCAAGTAATGAAGTGTTGAATAACAAACTACACCACGACGTGGAGATAGTAAGCCGCACGTACGCATGTATGGAAACTTTGTCATTCATAAGATGGATAGAATAATGAATATGGTTATAACATATTTATAATAACATCACAGTATTTAAAAGGTACTGGATTTATTATTTTTTTATGGAAACAACAAAGAAAGAGGAAGTGGAAGAAGAAAAGAACTTTGTAAGAGGTGGTCAAATTATTACCTCTTCACTGGGTGCTTTCTTTTGATTTGATCAAAAGGGATCCTTAAGTTGGATTTATGATCAAAGTAAGGCCTCTAGGTTGAATTGTGGGTAGTTGGGAGGATATTTGAGCAGGGATTGGTGGATCCAAATGGTTTTGGAGGTGTCATTTTTAGAGAAGGGAAATTACCCTTTTTATAAAAGAGGTGAGGGTCACTTTAAGAAAACTTTAAAATATTATTTTATTATATAATAATATACGTGTCATAGTGGAACCAAAAGGTTTTATTTTGAGGCTAAGGTGGGGGTGGGTAAAAAACCTCTCAAAATAGGTTTCATATAGGTTTAGGTCATCATAGAAACCTTATATTGTAGATTTAACTCTTGGTTAAATAGTTTAACATTTACCATGTCTCCTTGTATTTTTATTTAATATGGTTAACAAATTTAAAATAACATAACAATAGAACCCCAAATAGTTCATTAATAACATATATATTTTTATATAATTCTTTTTTATGATGATTAGATTTTTAAAACAATTATATCATTTAATAATATAGTAAGTGTTTTAAAAAAATCATTTATGTAAATTTTGAAATTATTTAGTATTTGGTTTTTTGGAAGGTCATAACAATATTATTTCTTCTAAAAAATACATTATCAACCCTAACATGTATTATTAACCTAGAAATGATTTTTAATGCATCAAAAGTCTTAATTAACATTTATTTTAATATTTATAATATCGATTATTTTAATCTTTCATTAATAAGGTAATTACTGCATCATCATTGTGACAAAAATAAATTTAATTCTTTAATGTCTAAATTTTTAAAATAAAATACCATGATTTAGAAAATCATTTTTTATTTCTAATGAATATTTATAGTTGAATTTATCTTTTGTATTACCCTATATTAAAAATGTTTTAGTTATGAAAATTTTAATTTAAAACTTTTAACTCTTCTTTAAATAAAATAATAATTAATGTCCTAGTCTAATACAAGTGGATCAAAGAGGGTCATATTTTATTCCTAATGCTGATTTGTATAGAAACACACATATCCAATAGAATTAGGATATGTGTTAGTATAATTATAATATCATTTTTCTTTTAATTGCCCTTTTTACTATTAACTATGGTAAATAAAAGTCAAAAGATATTATTCACCAGAAAATATATTCATATAATTGAACCACATTTTACTTACCAATGTAAAACTTGTTTCTCATATTTTTAAAATTAAATTCATAGAAGTGGTAAAAAACATTTTATGTAAATTTTCTAACGTGCCTAGAAGCTGGGTAGAAAACATTAAAAAAATTCAATAAAATTTTATATAACTAATTTTAATATAAAATGAATATAATAAATTAAATTTAACTAATATAGGTATTATGTATGTATTTTTACTTAATATTAATTGAAATAAAAAAATATTTAAATAAAAAATCGGTTTTTAAACAATAACACAGTTTTTTTCACTATTCATAAAAAATTGATAGTTTTCAGAAAAATCACCCTAAGATAATTTTGTTATTATGAATCCAGAAATGATGCCTATTTTACCAAATTAAAAAAAAATAATTTTCCTTAATTAATTTAAAACTAATTCATGTTGTCAAAACCAAAAAGTATGTTTTTGAGATGTAAAAACTATCAAAATATTGATATGTGTTTATGTCCAATTTAAAAGTGAAATTACATAAAATGACCAAAATTGGATTAAATGATAAAAATATAATCAAATTATACTTCAAAACCATTCAAATGTATAATTTAACAATATAAATTATTTTGATTGAAAAATATATTTTCAATTAAAATTTAGTATCTTTCACTATTCGTCAAAATATGAAAGTTATCAAAAAACCATCAAAAACTTATCCAAACTAATTTTTTATATCCCACTTATAAAGAAAAATTTAATTTCATAAAATTGAATATATAAAAGTTTCAAATTTTGGATTAGAAAGGGTTGGCCATTAAAAGGCTGAAAAATGCATTTTTTGAAAAATACTTCTTTTATATTAAAAATTGAATTTATACTTATATTATGTCTAAGATACATAAGAGAAAAACGATAAAATTAATAGGGATATATATAAAATTAAATTTTTGGTTATTACTATTCATAATCGGTTTTAAAATTTCTAGTTTGATAAGTCGTTGTGTACTTGAACTCGGTGTTGCGTACATCGCAGGCTATTTTATTATTCAAAGAGAGGTGTACTCTGGAAGCTTGGGTGTTACAATATCTCACAAGAAATAGTCATGTAAAGATGACTACACGGCTTGAAAACAATGTTTTTCTACATGGTTTTCGTACTTTATAAACATTTTGTATTTTTAACTACCCCTTCTTAGCAGATGTTGTGTTAGGTCATACACACGGCTGTGTTAACACATGGTGTGTACACACCACGTATTCCGAGTACTTCCAATTTCCTATACACATTCCCAATCGAAATCTGCATTTAGAGTGAATGAGTTAGAAGCTAGATTATAGTACACATTGTGTACACTGATTTCACATGTCATGTACTTATATTTTTAGAGTTTCTCATTGATTTTCTTCCTTTTTCATTTTATTTTCTTTTTTCTATATTCGTTTCCTTATATTTCAGACCATAGTAGACAGAGATCGAGCTAGTGAGGGCCACTCATGCTCATTGAAGATGGGGAGTGCCCCGCACCCTATCGGATCTGAATTCCGACGCTAGTGGAATCTTTTACGATAGATCTCCTGGTGTATCAGCCTCCATATTTGGAAATGTTTCCTTTAATCCCACCATCACCAAATAACTCAACATCATCCACTAATATAGCAGACATCAAAACCCCTTCCATAGTTGATCCTGCTGCCATAAAGACACTCTCGGGTAAGACCACTCCACCATCCACAACTTCACAACATCGAAGTCACCTATGGAAGCAGATAATCCACCTAATTCCATTATAGTTGGGCCTTATTCATCACCATATTACGTTATTGCACAACCTACTCTGGAATCATTCTACCCCTTGCTACACCTCAGCTCAATCTTCAATGATAGACATCCCCCCGGCTGATAGGTCATGATTGATTTCACTGTGAAACATTCATTAGAATAACTACATCCTTGAAATAACTATTCCCTAGATATTAGGAATTTGGGAGTAGATTGGTGAATTCTTTAGAACAAACATCTCCTTGAAAGACCTCTGGTTAGTACTCCAACATTCAAACATTTATTTTTTGAGTTTTCTATTACTGTCATGTTTGATTACCCACATACCACCAGATATCCAATGATACAGTGAATCCCTTCAGAATCGGTCTAAGAGGATGATATTTTTCAATGAACATGGTAAATTTTATCGATAGTTATGCTCCCACATCATAAAAGAGTACCCTCATAATTTCCCCTCCCCTCTATTTCATACATTATTACTTCATCATCATTATTTTCCCCTACTAAGAGGACATGGAATTCATGTACAGATGTGATATAGAGCTCCTTACTTACATCATCTGACATGATTACCCTGACCTCTACTGTTTCTCCCCATCCTACATCAACTTTATAATCGCTATCCACCAGGGAAACTAAAACAGTAGGTTCTATGCCACCCAGTTGGCCCACTATCTATTGGTGTTTGATATATATCTCCTTCAAGATCACTTAGGTTCTTCCCAGTAGTTGGAATTCGTCATACTTATTTACAAGATGATGATCGAGGGGAGGAGATATTCCTTTGTGCTTGTGAAGGTTTCCCCAAACCTAGATGTGGGGATAGATGGCCAACTTTCCCCCTATGGTGTTGCGGATACCATCCCACCAAATACATCAATAGGTCATCCTTCTCAAACCCTTCCAAATTCTTCCTATCCTCCATCATATTCCATCACTCCATTATCCTTGAGACCATCTAGAGCCACACATTTTCCCACACACTTAGATAATCTCCTCGTTTCTATCAACATGGCCACTGTAGAGCACATTCGTGACATCATGGACCACCACAGGGATTTAATGGATCAAATAATCCGTAAGATAGATGGAATATTGGGCCTTATTTATCATCACTTTGGAATTCCCCTTACACCGACACCTACTCCTCGATGAAATATTTATCCTTCAACGGCACTTGTAACACTCCAAGATTTTACAAATAAATTAAATATTGTATGCATGAAACACTGATTCTAAAAAAACAACACTTTATTATATCCTAGCAAGTAAACATAATTTTACCACCTATGTGATTTGAATTTCTAAATACTAACAAACACAATTGAGTTTATTTAGATTTTTAGAGTATGGTAAGGGAAACTTACATTTTTGGTGAATAGTAACTTAGCCCTTATGAATACTAATGTACCCTAATGAATTGTAATTTGACCCTTATGAATTTTAACCACACCCAAGAAAGTATAAATTAAATTTAGACACCTTAAAAATGAAATAGAGTATTTTTGAAATTAATGATAATGTGTTGGTATTTTTTGAGTAATAAATATTTAATTACCATTTTAAATTAGTAAATTGATAAAAAGAATTCAAAAAAATATTCCTAAATAAATATTGGTTTTTTCTATGATTTTAGGATAATTTTATGAGACCTTAGTTAATTTTTGAACGTACTATAAAATCATTTTTAAATTTAATATCTTTATTTTTCAAGTAAATAATAATTTTATTTAAAAATTAAATTTCTCTTATTTAGAAAATTATTTTGATAAAATTGTGTTCATTTTTTAATTCTACATGTCGAAAAATGGTTAGGGTGAATTATTGGGATTTTTCTGTAATACTAGAATTTTTTGGAATAGTGAAATTTTATAATTTAGGAAAAATGCTGATTAAGTGAATTTAGGCATCATGGTTGAGTCATGGTCGATGTAAATGACCATTGTTTCGAACACACATGCACTTATTACTATTTTTGGTCACAAAAATCTACACTATTGGTTATCTTTGTAAAAATAATAAAATAATGGGAAAACCTCTCTTCCACTATAAACCCCCTAGTTCCTCTTCTCTTCACTCCACTCAAGACTTGGTCCTTGTCTGCATTCTGCCCAAATATCCTCCCAAGATCCTCCGCCACATGTAGTAGCCCTTGGTCTCATAGATAGACCAAAACCTCTCCCATAAATAGGCCCTCATGGAAGACTACTTCAATATGTAAATTCCTTTTTCATTTCTTTTTTTTTCAAGTTCCTTTATTTTCTTTTTCTTTCATCACCTCATTTCATTCAAATGTTATAATGAATAAAGTACCTTATATGTACTATAATTTTATAATTATAAAGGAATAATTCTTCATCATCTCTCATTTCCCCTTATTTTCTACTAGAAATGAAAACACCATATGAGATGTGTTAATTTATCACATTAAAAGGTAACAAGTTTTCAATTTCTATTACCATCTTCAATTCTGGTCACAAAACAATTTTGATGGTTGACACATAATATTATATTTTTATTAAAACTTATTTAAGGTTTTTTAATCCTTTTTTACATGTGATGTTAATTTATTCATCAAAATGAGTTTTTTGTGATAAAAAACAGCCAATTAATCCAATCAATTTTCATTAAAGGTTTATATAACTATTCATTTTCACACCCAATAACCAAAAAAATTAAAACCACGAAATAATCTGGTTTTTCAATAATAAAATAAAACTTATATTCTAGACAACCATTTTCATTATACATGATTATCCATACATGAATATAAGTAATCCAATAATGAAAACCAAGGAAGAAAACACTCCCAAACAATGGAATTAAATCTCTTAACCCATAAAAAGGACATGAATGAACCTAATAAGGTCATTTTAAATCAATTACATGTTGAGGAGGTTCCGGAAGCATTATTTATGAACCTAAATTTTATTTTTAATTCATTCTGATCAAGTGAGGAACACCTTCACACTTAAGGTAAGGGTTTTCTACCCAAACCACTTTTTCTTTTGGGTTACTCTTATTCTCTAATTACCTTAATCAAATTATTATTTATTCTAACGTACCCCTCATAAATTCTCTGTGAATTTTATATATGTCCACCAACCAAAATCTTACATTCATTTATGGGGAGTTATAGGTTTTAATAGAGCTTCGAAAAATTATTCTTGAAATATAAGCCCAGTTCATGGGAATTTCTCAAATTATTTCCTATTTTAAAGTGCACTCTATAATCTATTTTTTGAAAATATTGTCTTTATAAAAAACCCATTTTATTATGAAAATATTATCTTAATTCACTACTAATTTTATACAAATACTTTTCTAAAATAACTCTTCTATTAAAAGTAAAAGAGTATTTAACTCTAGAATTACTCAATGATTTTATACGAGTATCTTCTTAGGTTTCAAAATTATTATTGATTATTATATATTATTATGATTAATCTATTATTATATCATTTCCCATATTAATTTGAATGGTTTGTTATTATTTTGACTATGGATTTTCTATATTTAAACCATTCACTATATTACACTGAATTGTTAGTGTTTATGATTAATGGTTGGGGAAAGTTAGTTACATTTCCTATTTTAGTTTCAATATGAATGTATATGTTGTTTATGTGTATCCTAGATTATATAAGGAGTTAATTGGTTTTATTAAGTTAGGGGTGGGGCTCACTATAGACTGTCGATGCATCAGCAGGTCTCATTAGACATATTGATATGTACTTGGCTGAGGCCTTGCCCATTTTAGATATGGTTTTGGATGAGGCCTTAATCATTTTTTGATGTCTTGGTCTAGGCCTTGAAGGTTTGTTTCAGAATGTCCGGTATATGTACTTACCTCATTATGAAACTATAAATTCATATTTCATGAGGTTATTTGACTAGTATAATACCCATGATTATGTTTTATTATGGAAATATTTACTCATCTCATATTTCTTCCGTATTATGTCTTGGGAAAAATGAAATACAATAAGGGGTGAGATCAGATGCTCAGTAAGGGTAAACATTATATGAGAAGATAACATAAATATTATAGATGTTGAATAATTGTAAATACATGCCTTTAAAAATAAACACGAACTTATAGTTATATATAAGTTTATGTTTAATATTGAACTTATTTATGTATCTTGTTTCCTAAGCTGCAAACCTACTCGGTCCTTTGGTGTGCATATTCCTTGTTTGTATTCCAATGTAATAAAATAAGGCACCAGCTCCGAGAAACAGAGGTTTTGTCCTTATAGTTGGTATTAGAGTAAGTTTAGTAGAAAAATAAGAAATAATATTTAGAAAAGGTATATTGGGAAATAAACTCCATAATATAGACTTTGAGGATAAACATAAAGGAATGCCTTGAGCTTTTGGTAAGGAATAGATTATGTGGATGTTTCTAGAAAATATATCCTTCTGTGGATACTATAAGTGGACATGGTTCTGGAACAAATGTACCTGTGAGAGAAAACTCCAACAAGGAGTTTTGGGCTTGAGTCGGTGTGTCCTGGTACACGACAATTGGTCTTACTACCCACCACCTTTGACATTCTCGGGGGATATTCTTAGGATAATTCACATTTTCTTTACAAGCCATTATGAAAATTTTAAATGTAAATTTTTCATCAAAGAAACTATGTTTATGAATATAGGATTAGCCTTGCATTGGATTTCAATTAATGCTAAGTATTTTTCCTATGTTGAGATTATACATTATTATTCATAACCTAATATAGTGTATTCTATTATTTAGAAATGGCTCTTAGTGGATGGAATGGAAACCGCATGAACATGCATATCCCATGTAGTGATTTTTGTCCTATGCAAGATAATGATGTTGGCTCTCAAGTTTTTACTGGTGCGGACAAAGATAAAATTGTACTAGGAAAACATACTCAGGTTTTCAACGATATCCTAACCTGAATGGAGCATTCAGATCCACAATATGGAGAAGCTATGTTAGATCAGTTTATGCAACAACAACCTTTATCATTTATTGGGACTACAACTCTATTCATAGTAGAGCAGTGGATATGTTCCTTAGAGAAGATATTTCTTACGTTGGGATGTTTCTAAAGGGATAACATTGTTTTGGTAGATTATTGTCTTTTGGGAGATATTGATCAATGGTGGTCACTAAATTAAAACACAAAGAAGGGGGAAGAAATAAAAAACATTTAATTGAGTAAATTTAAAGAAGTTCTCTTATAGAAATACTTTATTCATGAACATTTAGTGGATATTGAAAGAAAGTTACTAAATTTGAGGCAAAAAAAGCATAAGAATGTTGAAAAGTATGAATATAACTTCACAAGGTTAGTATGGAATGATTTGGACTATATACATAATCCAATGAGGAAGATTACCCAATTCCTTAATGGTATAAATACATTACTTCAACGGGAACTGGTCTACCTAAATTTCACATCATATGAAGACATAGTCTCATGTGATATGAAGACAAAAAATAAGTTCACTATGTTTTATGACTTTAAAGTATATCACAAATAAGAATAGGGATAGTGAAAAATATGGAAAATGATATAAGGAAATTGGGAAGAAGAGAAGAGTTGACTTTCCACCCTGTGATAATTGTGTAAGGAGACATTGTGGTGACTTCTTAAAAGGGAAAAGGGGTGTGCTATAAGTGTGGAAAGAAAGGACATCATGCTAGTGATTGTAAGGGAAATAAAGAACCTATTTATGTTGAAACTTATTTATGTTGAATGCTATAATTGTAGGGAAATTGGGAACTATTCAAATTATTATCCAAAGAATTAAAGAAATGTGTCTCAGAAAAGGCCAAGGGAGTACGGGAAAGAATATGTGATCACAACTGCTGGTATTAAAGTTCTTAATGATGTGATGGTAGATAATTTAATTGTGTCCTTAAAATTATCTAGATCCTATCCCAGTAGCTTTACTGAATTCAATTATTGGGGAGGAAGGGAAGGCAATAACTATTGGTGAGGAAAAGAATGTCCAAATAGAGGATGTACCTATTGTGAAAGAATATGTAGATGTATTTCCAGAGTATTTACCTACACATCCTCTAGAGTGGGAAATTTAGTTTTCCATTGACTTAATTCATGGTTCATGGCCCATATCAAAGACCCCTTTTGGAATGGACAATATGAAATTAGTAGAATTTAATAAACAACAAGGGAAATTGAGTGATAAAGGATTTATTTTCCCTAGTGTTTCTCTAGGAGGAGAATGTACTTTTCATTAATAAGAAAGATGGATCTATGAGATTTTTCATTGACTATAGGTAGATCAATGATATAACAATAAATAACAACTATCCCCTACCTTGCATTGATTATTTATTTGACTAACTTCATGGAGCCCAATATTTTTTGAATATTGACCTTCTATCTGGATATCATCAGTTGTGAATATTGAAGGAAGACATTACAAAGAAAACATTTCAAACTAGGTATGGGAATTATGAGTTTACAGTAATTCCTTTTGGATTGACTAATGCACAATTTGTTTTCAAGGATCTAATGAACAGTGTTTTTAAGGAATATCTTGGTGATGTTGTGGTGGTATTTATTGATGATATCTTTATATACTCCAAAATCTACGAAGATCATGAAAATAAATTGTGCACTATTTTTAAGTCTCTTAGAACAAATGAATTATATGGGATATTTAGAATGTGTAAATATTGGTTTTAATAAGTTTCTTTTCTTGACCTAATTGTCATTATGGATGAAATATATGTTGATCCTGAGAAGACAAAGGTTGTGCAAGAATGGACTACTCCAATGAACATACCCAATATATGTAGTATTACTGGTTTAGCAGGTTAATATCAATGTTTCATTTAGAACATCACCTTTTTTGTAAATCCAATGACCAAGCTTACATGTAAAGGTGTTAAGTTTGTATGTAAAAAATAATGTAAGGAATGTTTTGAGGAATTGATGAGGAGATTATTGAATGCTCTGATCCTGAATCTACCATCGTGAAATGGTGGATTTGTGATATATAGTGATGCATCAAATAAAGGACTTGGTTGTGTCCTTATGAAGAATGAAATAGTTATTTCTTATGCATCAAGGCAATTAAAAATTCATGAACTAAACTATCTTACACATGGTATTGAGTTAGTAGCTGTAATCTTTGCTCTGAATATATGGAGACATTATATCTTTGGTGAATGATTTGATATATATAGGGATCATAAGATCTTGAAATATATATTTTCATAGAATGAGATCAACATGAAGAAAATGTTATGGCTTGAACTAATCAAGGATTTTGATTGTTCCATACACTACCACCAATGAAAGGTGAATAAGGTAGTTTATGCATTGATCAAGAAGGATCAGTGAGTTCTAAAAAAATGAGGATTGAAAGGGATTATATGTTTATAGATCTAGTAATGATGCATATGTGAATTATCAAATAAAGTGAGACATCACTACCTTTTCATTTGGTTTCCCAGCCATATCGATTGGAAAGTATTAAAACTTCTCAGTCAGATGATAAGAATCATCAAAAGAAAATTACATGTTTAAATGATAGGAAGTTGGATGACTTCGTGTGTGAATATGGAATTCTGAAATTTGGAAAGTGGCTTTGTGTTCCAGCTCTAACCGAGCTGAAAAGGGAGTTATTGGATGATGCTCATAGTTCGAATTTCTCTTTACACCCTAGTGGCACTAAAATGTATTGAGGTTTGACATAACATTTCTGGTGGTATAACAAGAAGTAGGGAATTACTGATTTTGTATCAAGATGTTTAGTCTATCGTCAATTAAAGGCCGAAAAAAACATCCTAGAGGAGTCATGCAACCTATAAATATTCTTAAATGGAAATGGGATGAAATAACCATGGATATTTTCACTCTATTACCCAAAAATTCAAGGAATAATGATGTGATATGGGTAATTGTTGATCAACTTACAAAATCTTTACATTTCCTTGCTACAAGGGAGGATTTTCCACTATATTGCCTTGCATGACATTATATCAATGATGTTGTGAGACTTCAGAGAGAACCTATCTTAATTGTGTATGATCGTGATCCATTATTTACATCAAAATTCTGAAAAACCATTCAGAACGATTTGGATACTGATCTTCCTTTGAGTACAACAGACCTCCCACAAACTAAAGGGAAATCCAAAAGGAAGATCCAAACCTTGTAGGACATGTTTAGATCATGTTCACATGACTTTCAAGGTATTTTGGATCAATATTTACCTTTAGTGGAGTTTTTATACAATAATAGCTTCCATTTAAATATTCAAATTTCACCATATGAAGCACTGTATGGAAAGATATGTCGTACACCAACTTATTGGGATAAAGTTGATTAAAAGAAGATTGTGGGCCCAGATCTTATAGAGGAAACAATACAAATGTTAAAGACTATTCAGACCCATAACTAAGTAGTTCAAAGTAGGAAAAAGAGTTATACATATAATCAAAGGATGTATTTGGAATTTCAAGTGGGAGATCAGGTTTTCTTGAAAGTATCTCTATGGAAGGGATTTATAAGATTTTCAAAGAACGGGAAACATAGACCTAGCTACACTTGAATTTTTGATATCCTAAAAAGAATTGAAGTTATTTCATATCTATTGGTTATGCCACCAAGCCTATCTAGATTGCACAAAGTGTTCCATGTCTCTTTGTTGAGGTAGTACATACCAGACCCAATGCATGTCCTCACATTGGAAGGAATAGAGTTCGATCCTGACTAATCATACTATGAAGAGCCCAAATAGATTCTAGACACTAAAAGACATGTGTTTAGGAATGAGACAACTCGACTGGTAAATATACTTTGGATAAATCATGAAATCAAAGAGTTGACATGGGAGCCTGAGGAACTTATGATGAAGACCTACACAAAACTTTTCATAAGGTAACATTCTATGAATTTCAGGGATGAAATTTTTGTAAAGAGGTGAGAATGTAACACCCCGTGAATTTGGAAATAAATTTAATATTGAATTCTTGAAACACTGATTCTCTAATAAACACCACTTTATTATAACTTAGCCAATAAACATAATTTTTTAACCTTTTGTGATTTAAATTTTGATAAAATAACATACACGATTGCGTTCAGTATAATATTTATAGTCGGATAAGATCAACTTAAATTTTTAGTGAATAGTAACTTGACCCTTATGAATAGTAACATACCCTCATGAATAGTAATATGTCCCTTATGAATGGTAAACACACCCATGAAAGTTTAAATAACATTTAGATGCCATATAAAGGAAATATAGTATTTTAAAAATTAATAATTATGTGTTGGTATTTTGTGAGTAATAAATATTGAATTAAATTTTAAAATTAATAAATTAAAATATTTTTTCCATAAAAATTATTCCTAAATAAATATTTTTTTTCTTCTGATTTTAGGATAATATTATGAGGCCTCTGTTAATTTTGTATGTATTATAAAATCGATTTTAAATTTAAAATTTGTATTTTTCAAGTAAATAATTATTTTATTTAAAAATTAAAACTCTCTTATTTAGAAAATTATATTGATAAAATTGAGTTAATTTTTTAATTCTACATGCTAAAATATAGTTGGGGTGAATTTTTTGGGTTTTTATGAAGTACTCAATTTTTTGGTGAATAGTGAAATTTGACAATTTTTTAAAATGTTAATTAAGTCAATTTCAGCATCATTATTGAGTCATGGATGATGTAAATGAACATTGATTCTAACTCACATGTATTTATTTCTATTTTTGGTCACAAGAATCAACAGTATTTTTTCTATTTTGGAAAAATAATAAAATAATGTGTAAAATGATGGGAAAACCCTCCTCACTTCCACTATAAAACCCCCTCACTCCATCTCCTATTAACTCCTCTCAATCCTTATGACCAATATAAATTATAACAAAATATCCACCCCAGATTCTCCCCCACATCTATCATCCCTTGGTCTAATAAAAATACCAAACCCTCTCCCCTAAAGAGGCCCCTAATGAATATTACTTCGAGAGGTAAATTCCCCTTTTCATTTTTTTTATTTCAAGTTCCTTTGTTTTATTTTTATTTCCTCACAAATTTCCATCCAAATGTTTTAATTAATCTAATAGAATACATGTACTAGAATGTTTTAATTATAAATGTTGAATTCTTCATCATCTTTCCTTTCCCCTTCTTTTATAGAAGGAATGAAAACACCATCTAAGATATGTTAATTTATCACATTCAAGGACGACGAGTTTTCAATTTATAGTACCATCATCAGTTCTGGCAATGAAACCATTTTTATGGTTTAAATAGACTATAATATATTTATTATAAATTTTAATGTTACATAATCCTTTTGTACACCCGATATTAATTTATAAATCAAAATGAGTTTGTTGTGATAAAAACCCGCCAATTAACCCAAACAATTATCATTAATGTTTTATATAATGAATCATCTTAACTAAAAATAAGGAAAAAATTTATAACCATGTAATATTATAGTTTTTAATTAATAACATACAAATTCTATTCTACACAACCATTCTCATTCTACCTATTTATCCGTACATGAATATAAGTAATCCAATCAAGAACACCACAGAAAAAACGCTCCCAAACAATGAAATTGAATCTCTTAACCCATAAAAAGACATGAAAGAACCTAATAATGTTGTGAAAAATAAATGTAATGTGTAGGAGTTTATGGACTCATTAAGTTATGAACATATATTAGATTATTCAGGTCATTATGATCAATTTGGAAACACCTTCAGATATATGGTAAGGGTTTTCTACCTGATCCTCTATTTTCATTCTAGTTACTCTTATTCTATACTTACCTCAATCAAATTATTATTTATTCATATTTACCACTCATAAATTCTGTTTGAATAATCTATATGTGTACCAACCATATTCTAACTTTAATTTATGGGGAGTTATATGTTTTGAAAACTCTTTCAAAAATTCATCCTGAAATATAAACCTGATTCAAGGGAATTTCTCAAATTCTTACCTATTTTCAAGGGCACTATGTAATCTATTTTTAGAAAAAAATATTTTCATAAAAAACTCATTTTATTATGAAAATAATATCTTACTTTAATTTTTTTTATACATATAATTTTACAAAATAACTCTTCTTTTCAAATTAAAAGAGTATTTATCTCAAGAATTACTCGATGCTTTTATAATAGTATCTTTGTTTGTTTCAACAGTATTATTAATTTTTTTTGTATTATTTGGATTAATCTGTTATTATATCATCTACCATATTTAATATAATAATTTATTATTAGTTTGACTATGGATTTTATATCTTGAAACCATTCACAAAATTACTCTGAATAGTTAGTGTTTATTTTTAATGATTGGGGAAAGTTAGTTACATTTCATATTTTAGTTTCAATATGAATGTATATGTGGTTTATGGGTATACCCATTCATATAAGGAATGAATTGGAATCAGTAAGTGATGGATGGGGTCCACTATACCACCTCGATGCATTAGTAGGTCTCATGATACAAATAGATATGGACTTGGTCAAGGCCTTTCCCATTTTTAGATATGGTTTTGGATGAGTCCTTAATCATTTTTATATCTCTTGGCCGAGGCCTTTATGGTAAGTATTAGAATGTAAAGAATATGCATTTACATCAATATGAAGCTATAAATTCATTTTTCATGAGGTTATTCAACTAGAAGAATACACATGATTAGGTTTTATTATTGAAATATTTACTCATCTCGTATTTCTTCCATATTATGTTCAAGTTTATTTTTAAATTAATGTGTTTTCAATTATTCACAATGGATAATGTTTATGTTATCTTCCATTGTAATGATTACCCTTACTTATCATCTAATATCACACCTTCTTATGTTTCTGTTTACCGATGACATGAAGAGCTATATTATGATTAACTTCCAGGGATAATCTTAGAGTGGTGGATGTTCCCAACTAAACTTATATGATGATTTTCATTTCATGTCGTAAGGTTGATCTAATGAATGTATCTTGTTTCCAATTCTACTGAACTACTCAGTCGTTTGGGAATAATATTAATTTTGTATATTCTAATGTAATACAATAAGGTACGAGATTTGGGAAACTCGGTTCGGGTCTTTACAGTGCTGGATCAGTTTACTTTTATGGCCACATTTTCCGTGTTCTTTAACACCACTGGACTGGACACCACTTCTACCATTATGAATAATGATGGACTAGTGTAGGCTTCCTCCCAAATCGGTGACCCAATGGCTAGAGATTTTGGTACTATTTCCCCTACTCTACCATTTCCCCTCTTTCAAATAGTTTCTCTTCTAATGCGACATAGTTACTTTTTCTGAACATTAATTTCATTATATATATATTGTGTTTTTATTATGATGTGACGGTTATTATGTATTCATAATTTTTTCCCCGTTTCATCAATAGTCACAGGTACTTTGGTGTGACATGGAATTCTTATTTTCAACTTATCTTCACAATTTTGAGCTCTCTGTGAGGTTTGTTTTATCTGGGTTTTTATTTTCTTAGTATCACATTAGATTACTTCTTTCACTTATCTCCCTCATCCTAGCCTAGTTGGGTCCATCCGCATCCACTTCTCTTCATTAGTGTTTCACTAGGAGGACCACATACGATATTAAGAGTGGGGGAGAGTGTCTTGACTACACATGTTTCTTTCATTAAAATAATCTAGGATACATCATGAATAGATGAAATATGTTCAAATGTGAAAAGTACATGATTAATTATAACTATAAATAATGAAGTAATAGTTTATAATTTTAAAAAAAAATCACGCTTATTTTAATTTCAAATTATTTTTAAATGATTACTGATATAGTTTGATTTTATATTTAAATTCGTGTCCATTTTCAGTTATTAAACAAATAATTTTTATTAAATTAATGACATGATCAACCCTTTATTTTACTCACTCTTGAGAGGTATTCTAAGACCTTTTTTATATTCCTTCTTATGTCCTCTTTCAGAATTTATTCTTATGATATGATTAAATACTATAAGTTTGGAATTTTTTTCTTCAAAACATGAATTTATGGAATAACATTAAAATAACGACGGCATTTGATTGATATTTTTATCACCTTTGACATTAATACCCACTCTGCATCTAACCTAGAGGAAATCCATAGGAACAATGAACTACCTTGATATGAGGCCACATTAGAATCCTATTTATTCTTCCTAGATTAATTCATTGAATTTTTTTTGTGATTATAAATTTTAGATTTAAATATGGGGTTTGGCTATTTGTAGTATATTTCTGTGAGAAACCATGGAATTGGGTGTGGGGAGAGTGCATCTTTCTCCATTGGGAAGAAGGGTTCAAAAACCACTACTCCTTGTATTCCTAGTCGTATCTCTAAATGAAAACAAATAACAAAAAAGTGGACCAAATTAATTTACTATACTTATTGATGGGTTACAGACTCATGTTGGCAAGGTAATATCATATCTGTGGTGACCATTGAGAGATATAGATATGGATGCATTTTCATTGAGAATTGTTTTTAAATTCCACGCTTTCTTATTTAAGAATTTTGCCTCTTTTTTCAAATATCTGATATTATTTATCAGATCATTACCTACCAACCATTATCCTCATAAATATTTGAACCTTATTGAAAGACATCATTATTTTTGTGATTTTATTTCAATTTTGATAATGATAATACATTCAAGCCTATAGATAGTGTGAATATAATTGAGTTCAATCATAACTCTAATTAATTGATATTCAGTAATGAGTGTGTTATTTTTTTTGGGGAGTAAATCATCTAGTGGAATACATTTTAATAAAATATTGAAAAATGTAAGAAAAAGCGGATGTAAGTCTTTAATTAGATGACATATGAGGAATGATTAGAATATATTTGAAATTGAAATATGTTTCAGGAATTTTGAAATCCTCTTCTAGGAATTTAGTATTTATAACTATAATTAATTGTATACTTCAATTTTTAGAGGTTGTAGTCTATTTATTAGATGTTGAGATTTTTCAAAAGGGAATGAAAATGACCATGTGTGGTGTAGTTTAACACTCCCGATTCAGGTTTACATTTTTATACATTTTATTGATTTCAAAACATGTCTAAAATATATATATGTTATTTTGTGGATAATTTGATTTATTTCAGTGTTTTGTGTGATTTTTCTTGAGATTCTAACCAATGTCACAAATAATGAGTGATCAGAGTTAAAATTAAAATAAACATGGAATATACATTATAAAAACACACCCTATACCTATGTCTGAGCACAATTTATTCAGGAAAAGTACACGCCCTTGTATATGGACAATAAACAACACATCTTGTAATACCTATTCACATTCTGTGCATTTCCTTCCATAATTGTTTTGTGTATAAAATAGATTCTACATGCCATTTATATCGGTGAAACACACCGTGTACCATCACTCACTGATCTCTAATGCTTTGAAATCAATGGTAGGCATAATAGGCCACCTACCAGTACGGAAAAATAAAATAAAATAGTTAGTTAACCCAACTATAGGGCATGTACTTTTGGGTAAATACATTCTATTTTAGTTTTTCAATAAATAGACTGGTGTTTTTCTGAGTTCTAGGTTGGACATATAAGGGAGAGATGTTGTCATTGTGTTGTTCTATATCCCCTAATTCCAAAATTGTGATTTCTTTTCCTATTTCAATTTTTGTTTTAGTGCAATTCTTTGATTTTCCCTTTTTCCCTTTTCTCCTCACATATCAATGGTAGGGGTTGAGTTTCTAGTCAACCTGCACATCATGAACATGTTCATAAGAAGTTAATTTTTTTATATTGGTGTTATAATAATATTTTGGGTCTGTTTTAACCCCAATTATGGTGTGTTGTTTTTATAATGATTTTTTTTTCTTATGATTCCTGTAATTACTTAAATTCCACAATCATGCTTGGTGTCGTATCGGGTCAATAATGATACTAATAGTGATTACTAAAGGATATTCAAAGAGATATCCCATGACCATTTTGTGACCACATTTCCACTATTTTGGTGGGAAATAACATGAACTTGTTTTATGTAGTTAACCATCGAAAAAGGGGTTATCATTTTAATTATGTAATTTTTTTGATAGACTAAGAAACAAAAATTTAATTGAACCCCCATGGTAAAAAGGTTCATTAATAATTTTAATACTATGTAATGTCTATTGTGATAAACCCTAATTAAATTAAAACATAAACACAATTTTTCCAAGATTATAATTTGTATTATTTTGTTTTAATTTCATTTTAGCAAATATTTTATCTTTTTCATCCCATTAACTTTATTCATTTTGTATGGATGAAAAAATGAGATTCACTAACTTGAACTGGAAATTGCTTCCCAGATGTCCCCATGGGATCAACCCCGACTACTGCTAACTACATCATTAGTCAGACTATAAGGGAATAATAATTTCAAGTTGCCACACATTACAGTGGGAGTATTAATAAACCTATTTATCTTTATATTGTATTTTGTTCCCATATTAGCAGTAACTATTTTCAACTCATTGATTGAATACTCTATCTTATAGCCTCACCAAAAAATTACAACATATAAAGGAAATTAAATCGTATAAAAAACAAAAGGATATTACATATTTCCCCCCATAATTTTAGACCAAGGATATTACACCAATAATGTGTTTTCCACACCTCTATCAACAATGTTTTACGAGTTCGGTGAATACCATGTTCCAATTATAGTCCCTCTATGTCAGGATCCCAACCTTTATAAGATTTTGGGTTCACTCGCCCCCACCCAAAGTGTACAATCCATTCTTTTCTTCAAACATTATATTGATGAAGTATATTCAATGGTTTATATACTTTTAGGTATCTTCAATAGATAATAAATATGTTGGTTTTTCTATATTCATAAAAAACTCTTCATGAATCTTAGCTTCTGATTTGATTTTCAATTTCACTTCCCTTTATTGTGCTATCCTTATTCTATTCCAAATTATATCAAATCTTAAATGAGGAAGTTGAATACTTACTTCTATAATAGAATAAATGCTTCTCCTCTACATGAGTGTGATTTTACACTCGAATAGTTTTATTTCTCTTTTACCACTTCTATGGCTAGATATAACAGTGGATATCTCCCTATGAACCATATCTAATGTAACAGAAATATATAAGTTAATATAATTACCTTGGTAAAACCATATATGTTTTCTTTTCCATTCAAAATTTCTCTATTTCTTAGGTTCACTGATTCTTGTTCAACTTTGTTTATCCCAAGTCCTTGTTTTTGTCTAGGCATGGTTCACCCACGTTTTTAGCATCACAGAAGTTCAATTTTTCCCAAGTCTAATTTCTCCCATGTCAATAATTATCCATTTATGAACTCACAAAAGTCATTATCTTTACACAAATACCAATTCTCATAGGTCACATTTCACCTAACTTTACTTCACTTAGGTACCTTCACATAAATTTGGTTCACTCGGGTTGTTTTCCCAAAAAAAATCATGGAATCCCCTTCACTATGGCGATTTAATTCCGGTATGTTTTCTTAGGTAGGGATCATGAAACACCCTTTATCAATCATTATACACTAAATGGTTTCACCCATATCTATTCCACACAACCCATGAACCCAACAATACATCATGAAACCCATGTATTATTTTATAATCTATGAACCTCATATTCCCTACTATAATTTTTGCAACACATTTTCTCCTCTCTACTTCACTCACCTCATTTACCCTGACATCATCACTTAGGTATATTCTCTTAATTGATCCTAGTGTGACAAGAGAGCCTCTAATCCAACTATAAATTTTCATCAACAAAAATAAAGGTGGGGATATCTCATAATTTATTATGAAAACCTCAATATATAATTAAAGAATTCATGCATGTTGCTTCACCCTTTTAATTTACATAGGTCAACTTGTGTGGTACCCAATTACTTCATATGATGTAACACCCTGATATTTTTATGAGATATACATTTTTTATTTTTGTTGATGTATTGTTTTATACTCAACACCAAGATAGGATTGTGCAACACTCAACACTAGATAAACATTCAGAATACAAAAAAATATTTTTTGATTGTGTTATGCATGATTTCTAGTTCTTTTGATAAATTTCATTTCACTGGAGACAGAGTTTAAGTGAAAAACTAAATTTTATTATTATGTTACCATATAATGAAGACATTATAATGGCAGGTATGAATACTATTAACTATATTATCAAAATATGATTTAGAAATGTATAAATAAATAATTATTTTGTGGTCAATTATTTATAAATGAAAATAAAATCTTCTTTAAATAAAATAAATTTTTTTCTGAAAAACTATTTAAATGAAAATAAGTGAGTTTATAAAATATTAAATCACTCTTGATATATTTTATTAATAAAATATATTTGTAATATAATCAATATAATGTTTAAAATTCATCTTATATTTTTCATATACTGGATATAATAACAAGTTCAATTTTTTTTAAAAAAAGAAGTGTTTTTAAAAAAATGTAGTTTTGTCGCATTTTTATGGGGAAAAAACTTTAAATGTAGTTTTTAAACTTTTAATATTATGTTTTGAAAAAATAAATTTACTATTTGTAAGATGTGTAACAAAAGAAAATTTTGTTGAATTTTGGGTATTTTTCTAATAAGTTTCACGTTTTGATGAATAGTAAAAAATATAATGTATTTTAATGGAAAACTACTTGTTCAAAAAATTTATTTATAGTTTTGAATTATATATTTGAATGGTTTTAAGGTATAAATAGATTAAAATTCAATAAATTACTATAATGTATATCATTGGAATTAATTTGATGTTGAAACTAGATGTAAAATCATTTCAATATATTCCATGTTTTAACTTTTAAGACTTTTTTCTCATTCAGACCATGGGATTAATTTTAAATTAATTACTGTAACTTCTGTGTTTTTAATTTTGAAAAATAGATTCCATATTTGGAATAATTATAACCAAATTAGTAAATATGGTTCTTTTATTTTTTGGATAAATGAACATTAACTTTAATAATTTTTTATTTACCACAGTTAAGGGTAAATTAGATAATTAAATTTAAAAATTATGTTATATTATTATGAAATTACACAAAAAACTTCCGTAATTTTATTGGATAATTGGGTTCTAATTAAAACCAACCATAGTCCAAAAATATGGTCCTTTTTAAGACACTTGTGGTAGATTATGACATTTAATATATTTTATTTAAAGAAAAGTTTAAGATGTCTTACTCATATTTTAATAAATATATCATTTTTAATATGAGTTTATACAGACGTTATATTTGACAATAAATACTCATTTAAAATATGAATTTTTTTCTTTATCATGGTAATTTATTTGAAATTTTTGGAAAATAAATAATTACCTTAAAGGCTTATGCAATGATGATGCATAAATTATTTATTTGATAAATAAATAAATAAATATATATATATATATATTTAAAGTAATTGTGGACATTAAAAGACAAAAAAATATGAAAAATGTTATTTTATATTATATATTGACCATAATCATCCATATTTATTATTATTGACTATTTTGAGCCACAAGGATAATATTATGACACATATAATATATTATTTAAAATTCTCTTAATATTTTCACATTCATGTTTTAAAAAATAAAACATTTTTAATATAGGCTTTTCCAGATTATATATTTTACTATAAATATTCCTCTAAAATCTAGAAGAGTTATCTTCATCATGGTATTTTATTTTTAAATTTTACTCAAGAAAAGTATGTTATGTAATTACACAAAACAGATGTTGTAATTATTTTATTAATGTTAGTATCAAATTAATGTTATTAAAAATATTAAAATAAACATAATTTTGGATAATTAATATATCAAACTAATTTTAGTTAATACATTGACCCATTAGGGATATAATAAAATATTTTTCATAGGTTAAAATCTTATCTTGATATTTTTAAAAATCCAAGAAGTGAATAGTTCCAAAATTGACATTTATGGTATTTTTTCAAAATAATGTTTTAATAAATTATTTTTAATTCATTAAATATTTTTAAAAATATATAATAATTATTATATGGTATATAATATTCTAAAATATTCATTTATGGTGTAATTTATATAAAACTATTAACAATTACACACTTTTAATATTGAAACTTTTGATAGCTTAATTAAAATAAAAATAGAATAACTAAGGATTATTTAAAATAATAACATATAAATTGAGAAAAATACTTCTCTAAAAAACATTTTCTAATGATTTTACAACACTATATCATCACATTTTTTTAAAATATGACATTTTTAAGGGTTTTTAATGGGTTTTAATTTTATTTTAAATTAGTATTTTTGGAGATTCCAAAAGTGCCCCTCACCTCAATTATAAATGGGAACCTCCTCCCTCAATTATAAACTTTAGATTAAGCCATAAAGATTATATATCCCGTACCCATTTTCCTTATTAACTTATTTATTCACATACTAGATTTTAAGGACTTCTCAAAAGACCAAATCTAGTTCCTTTAAGAGGAGATATTGATGGAGCTCGTCGAAGAAGATGCAATCTCCTCTACTGATTATTTCAAACTTATTTATTCTTCTACTTCCTATTCATGAGTTTTTTCCATTATAAAATGATAAATATATAATAAATTATATTATGATATGTTATTATGATTATGGAAGAATCATAATCATATTATGAAAAACAAAATTACCACATGTGTGTGCATACGACTTATTGTCACCACACCTAGGTGTAATCTGTTTTTCATCACTACATTATTTGGATGGGTATAATGATGGATATAATGAATATAAAAAATATATATTACATTATATCTATTCTTTATAATTAATATATCATCTATTTCCTCACACTTTTATCACTGAAATACTTATTGTGTTGCTCATGTGTACGTATGGCCTACTATCACCATGACGCAATGAGATTAATCTTCCACATTAACAATTTAAATAATTATTAAAAAAAATAATATAGTGAATAAATATAAATTATATGACATAATAATTATAATAAAATAATATATATCTATATATATCATTTTCTTTCTTCCATTTAGTATGATAAGAAAACAAAAATTGCGTTCATACGTACCTACATCTTACCATCTCCATGAAGGGTGTATTTATTTTAATATATATATCTTTTATATATATCTATACAATAAATATATATTATATATAAATCGTGTTTTATATTTTCTAACTAAGTAATTCATTATCTACGTAATAGGATTAAGAATAACATGTTAAAAAATTTACGATAAATAAAGGGGATTATTACCTGAAATGTTGCTTTAAGTTTGAATTGTTAACAAAAGGGTAATATGAAGACATAAAAAAATAATATATTACATAATAAATATTACTAAGATTCAGGTATAAGTTATTAATATATTTATAACCACTATATAGGTGTTCCAGACATGTACATTGGGAATTAGACATACGGTAAGGGATTTCTTTCTCACCTTTACATTAGTGAGACACCAGATTTATATGTAACGCCTCGACCCTAGTTACCCAGAGTCGGTCCCTTATTACATAATATTGGCATGATCACAAAAGATCATGTCTTGAATGACCGATTAGTTTGGTAGCCTTGGAATAACTAGATAAATTTATTAAGATTACATTACATCACAAAGTGAAAACTACTACAACAACATCTTGTCTTCATATCCCCTCATACTATCCCTGCAAGTCATTCATAAATTATTTCTTCACATACACAGAAAAATAAAACATTTAAAGGGGTGAGCTCAGATGCTCAGTAAGGATAACAATAAAGAGGAAACTTTCATAAATAATCTTAAACATTTAAGGCAATGTATCACTAAAACAAAAGTCTTTTAAACATGAACTTCATCATAATATGGAAAAGAGAAAATGAACTAATTCCATTTACTTATACACATGGATATTCTACTAGTCGAATAATCACATGCAATATCAATAACCACTTCCATAATGATGGAATGCATAATGTCAGAATATCATAACCACATAACCAAGGCCTCATGCCAAGACTACAAATAATATTTTTTCAAGGCCTCATGCCAAGACACTAGTTTGTCTAATGAGACCTACCGATGCATCTCGGAGCTATATCGGACTCCACCCGTCAGTTATTAAGTCCAATGCATTCCTCATATGAACAGGTTTAAACATAACATAAACATTCGTATTAAAACAAGCATAATAAATGTAAAAACTTTCTCCATAAACCATGAATGGTATAAAAATAACATATCCACAGTCAAACATATCACAAAACCTTCAATACAATATGGAAGTTTGGTATCATAATAAATAAACTTAAAAATAAGCTTAAAATCCATCAAAGGATGTTGACATAGTTGAAATCAAAACTATTTGAGAGAAATATCTCTTTTTTGAAATCCTTTAAAAGTCACATAATTATAAAATAAAACATCTAATTTGAAAATATTCTTATAAGCATGTAAGGTAAGCTTCGACAATTTTATAACTACGGAAAATAGCCGCATCCGCTGTATAAGTTGAAAAAAGACATTCTTACCTTAATTCTGTCGAAAAGGTTAAAAAGGACCTTATTTCGAAAGCGACAAAAATATTCCTTTATAAACATCTTATAAAAAGTAAAAAGTGGTATAAATCACTTTAACCCACAGTCTATAAAATATTAACAATTATTTGAAATACAATTTTAAGGAACATGGATGTCGATGATAAAAAGGTCCTAGTAGATAATTACGTATAAACAACCTCGGATAATGAAGAGATTATGAAATAAACCCTTACCTTGTACTTTTCCTTTGTTAGAGGTAATTTATCCTCCTGTATAATGGTGAAATAATTGTTTTTCAATTATACAAGAATCATATATTAATATGATATCATATATGATCTTTTAACATTGCTTTGTTAATAATATCTTATTATTATGATCGTTTCGGGTGTTAACTTACTTGTTTTCTTTTATATGTTTTGTTACATAAGTCGTGTTTGTTATGGATAGGTTGTATATTATTCATATACAGAAATATATTAAGTTCTTAAACATTATTTTTAACCATCAAATGAAAATTATTCTTGAATGGATACGAGGGGGAATGAATCTCATCGCGTTCGTGGAGACGGTAGTCCGTACGTACGCACGAGCGAAAATATCATTCTTTTGATATTAAAATAATATATAATTGGATGGTATATCATATATATACAGAATAATTATCATGTTATATTTATTATTTACATTAATTACACATCATTATTATACCCATCCAAATAATAATGTTTTGAATAACAATTACACCACGACGTGGAGAAGGTAAGTCGTGCTTACGCACGTATGGTGACATGTCATTCAAAGGATGGATAGAATACTGAATATGGTTGTACCATATTTATAATAACATCACAATATATATAAGATACTGGAGTTATTATTTTATAATGGGAATAACAAAGAAAGAAGAAGTTGAAGAATAAGGGAACTTGAAAGAGGGTGGTGAAAACATTACCTCTTAATCGGGTTCTTGCTTTTGATTTGATCAAAAGGGATCCTTAGGTTGGATTTCTGATCAAACTAAGGCCTCTAGGTCGAAGTGAGGGATGTTTATAGAATATTTTGTCAGCCGAGCAAAAAGTATTTTAAGGTTTCAAATTTGGAGAAAGGGGAGTGCCATTTTATAAGAGGGGTGAGGGGCACCTTAGGAAAAGCTAGAAATATTATTTTATAATAAATTAATATTCGGTTTCTAATGGCTCAAATGTAGATTATTAAAATTCTAAGGTGGGTATGGGTCGAAATACTTTCAACCAATAGATTTTAGATAGGTTTGGGACATTATATTAACCTTATCTTTTAGTTTTAACTCTTAGTTAATTAGTTTGACATTTACCATGTCACTTTGTATTTTTATATTATATAGTTAATAAACATACTATATACATCCAAGCTACACCGAAGTGGTCCATTAATGATACAACTATCATTATATAAGTCTTTTGGACGAAACATATATTTTTATGAATAGAATATCAATTAATAATATAATTTTTTTTAAAAATTCTTTTATGTCATTTTTGACACTATTTGGTATTTTATTTTTGTTAATTTGTTAACAGCATTATTACTTCGAAAACAATTTATATAATCAGTAATAATATGACATATTAACCTAGAAAATTAGTGGAATTAAGAAAAAGTCTCAAATTACATTTATTTTGATATTTATAATATCAATTATTTTAATATTTTATTAATTAAGTAAACACTACATCACCATTGTTTCATAAATAAATTAAATTATTTAGTGTCTAAAAATTATAAATAAAATACCATTATGTATGTAATCTTTTTATATTTCTAATGAATATTTATAATTGAATTTATCTTATGTTTATCTCTAAATTAAAAATGTTCTAGTTATTAAACTTTGATTTTAACTCCTTTAACACTTCTTTAAATTAAATAATAATAAATGTCCTAATCTAATCCAAGTGGGACAAAATGATAATATTTTTTTCCTGAGGTTGTTTTTGGTCTAGATACACTTGTCCAATAGAATTAGGACATGTTTTAGGGTAATATTAATATCATTTTTAACTTTAATTCCTCTATTTACTTTTAACCGTGGTAAATAAAAGTAAAAAGGTACTATTCACAAAAAATTATTTTTATCTTATTGAATCACATTTTACTCCTTAATATTAACCGTGTCTCTTGTATTTTTGAAATTTCTCTCACAGAAGAGGTAAATTATGTTTTATGTGAATTTTCAAATTTTCCTAAGAGGTGGGTAAAAGACGAGGAAAAGTTCAATAAAATTTTTATATATCTAAAATTATTATAAAATGACTCCAATGAATTAAATTGAACTTATATAGGTATTATGTATCTATTTTGACATAAAATAAATTTAAATAAAATAAATAATTATTTAAATAAAAATTTCATTTTAAACTATAACTCAGTGTTTTTCACGATTCATCAAAAATTAAATGTTTTTAGAAAAATAACAAAAATTTACCCTAAGAAAATTTTTATATTCCGAATTCAATAATGAAGTCTATTTTACCAAATTCAAAACATAGATTTTTCATTAATTTAAAATTAATTCTCGCTGTCAAAACCAAAATGCGTATTTTTAAGAAATAATAACTTCCAAAAGTTTGACACTTGTTTATGTCCAATTTCAAAGTGAAATTACATACAATGACCATCATTGGATTAAATGGTAAAAATAAAATCTATTTATACTTCCAAACCATTAAAATGTATAATTTAACAATATAAATTATTTTTATTTAAAAATTTGTTTTCAGTTAAAATATAGTATTTTTAACTATCCACCCAAATATGAAAGTTATCAGAAAAACACCAAAACATTATTGAAACTAAATTCTTATGTCCTGATTCTAAAAAAGAATTTTATTTTGTCAAATTGATTATATAAAAGTTTCAAATATTTGATTTAAAAAGGCTTCACCATTAAAAGGTGGTAAAATTTCATTTTTTGAAAAATACTTATTTTATCTGAAAAATATATTTGTTCTTACATTATTTCTAAGAAACTCATAATATGGATTCTAAAATTATAATGATTATATAGAGTTCAAAATTCATTTAATAATATTCATAACCTCTTTTGAACGGCTTGTTTGGTAATTCATGGTGTGCTAGAACTCGGTGTTGCTTGTAGTGCAAGTTATTGAATTATTTTGAAGAAATAACGTACTATGAAATCTTGGGGTGTTACATTCTTCCCTCCTTATATAAATTACGTCCACATAATTTTAATTTATTTTTTGAAAATAAATAGTTGAAAATAGAAAATACCTTTGGGGAAACCCACATCGGAAATTAGGTTAATAAAATTTAGTCTTAATAAGAGGAAAAGGGAAATGAAAGGGTCACCACCAAATTATAATGTCGATTAGGAGAACATTGGTGGAAATTAGAGACATATAATTGGACGAAAAATGTAAATATTTATAGATAGTTATTGAGGTCATAAATCACAAAAAAGTGTAAAATTGAGGGCCTTAAATTCATCTATCTATGATGATTTAAAATACCATCTGTTCAAATAAGCATATGGTATTAGGATAACGTATTTTTTGTTTTAATATCCCTTAAATAAAGTATAATAATAAATTTCTTCATAGGATAATAGAAGAAGAAAAATATATACTTGACAAGTAGAATCCCATCCTCTAACTAATTTCAACCAGAAACTCATTTTTCACTCTAAAAGATAATATAACATAAACATAATATTCTATTTATCCTATTCGTATAGGGTTCAAAAAAATTATTTTATAATAGAACATAAAAATAATTCCTTGACCTTTTATCATTAAGATAATGATAGCATTCCTCATGCGTACGTATGGACATCCGTCTCCACGATATGGGGAGATTCATATTCCACGTTAACTATTTCCAGAATGATTATAAAAAATTATATAATGAATAAATATAAAATATATGAAATAATAAGGATAATATTAAAATATATATAAATAAATTTAATTTACCTTATTTTATTCAGTATGATAAGAAAACGGAATCAACATTCATGCGTATGTACGGCTTACCGTCTCAATGAATAGTGTATTCCATTTCCTATATATATATATATATTATATTTATATACTAAATTTATATGATATATAAATCATCTTTTTTGTTATATAAGTAATTAAATCATGATCTATGAAATAGGATCAAGAATAACAAGTCAAAAATATTTACGATAAACAAAGATGACTATTACCGGAAATGTTGCTTTAACATGGAATTGTTAACAAACTATTAATATAAAGTCATGAATGAATCATTTATGATATCATAAATATTATTATGATTATGTTATAAGTAATAAATAAGTTCAAAATAACTATACATGAGTTATGAACATATACAGATGGAATCAAACCTATAGTAAGGTATTTTTTTCTCACCTTTACTTCTGTGAGACACATACCTCACACACTACTTATTTATTCTATATGGTATATATACTACAAAAAATTACACTTATAGTTATTAACCACAAGATTATTATGTTTGAATATTCTTAAAATTCTTTTATTTCCGAGGGCATATGATTCTACTGATTATAAAGTTGTAAGGGTTAATTTCCTAATATCTTTATTATCGGAGATTGTTTATACGTAAGTTTTTACTCAGGTATATTTATCTTTCATGATTAAGTTTCCTAAAAATGAATTCCAAAATATTTTTACTATTCTTATAAAAAATTTAAATTAATTTTTACCTATTTTTGAATTTTTATTTAATGGTTTGAAATAAATATTTATTTCATTTTTAAAGGAGGTACTTTTGGTCTTTTTTGGAAGATAAATGAGAAGAGTGTTTTATTTTAACATATACAGCATGAATATATTTTTACACATTCATGAATCCTTTTTACCATGAATCTTAGCATTCAATACCAAAAAAAATATTTTAAAATAATTGTTTTATTTTAAAATTTTGTTCCATTTTAATACAAGAAAAAAATTTCAAATAGGAAATGATATTTTCCACAATAAATATTTTAAAGGATTTATCATGATTCTTATATATATTATCAAATTTGTTTCAGAATAAATGGTTTTTATACTGTTTTATGTTTTAAAAGTAATTTTTAAGGAAATTTCATTTTCTAAGTGATCTTTCAAAATATTTCCCCTTCTAAGATGAAATACTTTGTTATATTTCCAGAATATTAGTCATATTATTTCTCTGAATTGATTATTTTTTAATGACATGATGTTCAAGAAACCCACTTCTTTTCCTGGGTTATACTTTTGATGAAATGATCATGAATCATGTATCCTTTCTATAGTTTTTGTTAAGGTTTTATGTTTATGATACCCATTTCCTATCCATAAGTTTATGCAAGGACCATATTTCATGTCCTTAATTTAATGAGTGAACCTAGTACTACTTATACATGTTCACAAAGATAAAAGTTTATGTGTATTCCAAAATTTCATTCTGATGTTGATGTTATGATTTCATTTATTATCTTATTTATTTCCTTATGATTCATTTTTTATGAAATTCCCATATTTATGCCAGGACACATGCATATCATCTTTTCATATATAGGGTGTGATATTCATATGTTATTCTCATGTTTACATACCCTTATGTTTTTATTATGATTACATAAATTCTATGTTTACCCATACTGAGTATCCAATCTCACCCATTATTATGATTCTTTTCCCTAGGATTAGAAGAAAGGTAATAAGTCTGATATGTCAAAAAGAGGTCTAGTTATCTAGAAATAGATGGGAGAAAACATAAACGTGTTTTGAACCAGTTTTTTATGTTTCTATGTTTTTAAAGGCACTAAACTAATACTTTCTTTTAGCATGTGCTTTTAAAAATTATGAAGTGTTCTGAAAATTTGATGTAATGTTAATGTATAAAATGTGAGGGTCACTATACATGAAACCCGTAGTAGTATGCAGAATACTCATATGAGGTGATAAGAGGCAGACAATAGTGTGGAACCCAACTTCACAGGTGTACAAGACCAATGCAATGCACTATAAAGAAGAATTTTCATGTATTTGTAAGATTTACTAAAAATAAAATTCCTCCTTTTTTCCGAAAATACATTATTGTTTTCCTTCAAGAGACTCTTAACGATCCTTTGAAATATTGGACAAGATTGTTTTGGTAAACACAGTGAAACTGCATTAATGTTTAGCTTGTATTTATTTCATAATTTTTTATCTACCACAACCTTCTCACATAAACCGGATTACCACTAGCCTCAACAAGATAACTTCCATGTAATATATACAAGAAATACATCCCTGCAATACATGGGGAATCTAGGACTCCCATTTAATATTCCCATAACTTCAATACCATGATATATAGAGATATCAAGTCCTCTATTTTCATTTCCCATCACATGATTCCATGTTCCCCTCATATCACTATGTCCTCAACACCAACACATAATTTATCCTTAAACCTTCAAATTTATTTTAAAAAAATACAATACATAACCACTTTGAGAGGAATATAAAGTCTTGGTAATTTATAAATAATTAGAAAGGGGGGATGATAGAGTGGTAGTGTATATATTTATTCACTAACTTAATGTACTTAACTCTGTAATTAAGTATATATATATTAAAATTTAAAATTTTGAAGTTCTGAAATGGGTTTAATATAACACTTACAAACTCAAGTGATAGTGTACAATCTGTTTAATTTTTCTAACATCGAAAGTGGTTGGTTCAAGCTAAGACTATTAAACCCACTTGGTTTTATGTGATATTTTAACTCGATAAGAATGAAGTCTATAATCATGATATCAGTATATAATATGAAGAAAATATTTAAATTATTTTAGATTACCCATGCATGTTGATTATAATAAGGATAGAGTCCACATGTCAACTTTAATTGAATATTGAGTTGTTAATAATGAATGAATTTTGTAGAACCTCCATAGATCTTAAAGTTAATTTTTATCATTATACATACAAAAAAGGAAGACCTAAATTAGATATTCATGGATTTCAATTCACAATTGTAATGGGGTTTGACTTGATACCAATAACACATGTATACTAATTATTCACTAATCATTGGAAAAAATGGTTGAAAGGATGATAATTTTTTTATGTTTATGCAAAGAATCCATTTAACTAGATTTCTATAATTTTGTGAAGTTGAGTTACATATAGAATGGTGATTTTGGGATATTATATCTCTATAAACAAGTTGATAAATGTATCAATAATGCATTATCCTCTATATAATTATATAGATATGACAGTGGTTACTTAAAGAGTAGACTCGAATGATTTATGAGGAGGATGTGAAATTGGTTGAGGTAGTGGAAGATGTGTTGAAATACTCTAATGAGTATTTATAATACGCATAATCATTATAATTATTATAGCGATCACTTAATATTATTTAATGTTATTATAATGTAAATTTAAGTGTTTGATGTTGATTTTATTGAATTTGAGAAGCGTTCAAATGAGATCTAGAGGTTCTGAGGAATTTATAAAGATGTCTAGAATTAATATGTAACATATATGTGTTTCTAGAAAAAATTTAAAAACAAATATTTTTTTATTGATATGTAATATATTTTTATGATATGAGGAATTTTAAATGTACTTTTACATTCATATTGTGATAAGAAACATCTAAAAATTAGTATAAAAAAATTTCATAAAAATAAGTAATATATTCCTAGTGAATATAGAAGCTATTATAAAAAATTGGAAAAGGTATAGAGAAGTATCATTTTAATACATAATATCTGATATGATACAGAAATTTATTAATGGGAAATACTATTTTTTTTAATGTGTAGGTTTCTTATAGTATACGTAATATATATATATATATATATATATATATGGTATATAAGTTTCTGTTGAAGTGAAAAATTGGAAATGTACTGGATATCATAGTGATACTTAATATATTTTTATTGATACCCAACTATTTATACTCAAATAGAAAATATTAATATATAAATTAAATATATTATATTGGTTTGTATGTTTTTTCAATTAAAATTTGAAAATTGAGCAGCTCTCTAATGTGATGTGTTAGATATTTCTTACTTGTGATTTTTGAATTTGAATAAATCTTAGATCTCTAAAGGCTTATTCCATATGGTGTTATTGTTTTTTTAAAATATATCTATAAAATGATTGTTTAAATGTTAATAAATGACTCAATCCTTTTAGTAATGAATATTAAAGGTGGTGAATAAGTTTTATAGTGAAGAAGAGAACCATGTCATAATGAAAAAATAAAGAAAGAACTATTATTAGAGTTGAAGAATGACTTGTTTGATGAATAAAATAAGAATTTTATGATAGATTTGTGCTTGAGATTAAGATAGATTTCAGGTGAGATTCACACTGAAATAGTGTCCCTGAATGTTATCATGGATACATGGAATTAAAATATTGTTGGTTTTATGTATGTTTATTGTTAAAGATTACACAATAATTAAGATATATAATTATAAATAAAAGTATAACATTTTTTGAGAAGATAAAAATATTATTTAAATTATTATACCAATGTTTTAAAGTATTTAAAGGATGAATATCATTGTGTGGAATTCATTAAGCTACCCAACATGATTAATTTGAGAAAA
Organism: Viscum album; assembly: GCA_963277665.1. Lineage (NCBI taxonomy): Eukaryota > Viridiplantae > Streptophyta > Magnoliopsida > Santalales > Viscaceae > Viscum > Viscum album. Next base: position 1,108,989,527 of record OY728140.1, read on the forward strand.
TTAAGCTGATAATTAAAGGAGGTGGTTTCAATATTGAATTTATAAAAATAATGTTCATGTGATACTATGAATATAAAAAGAAATAAGAATAGTAATAAAATGGATCGAATGTGATAGAATAATCTGATACTAAAAACACTTTTATATATTAAGTATCAATGAAAGAGAAGAAACAGTGAACTGGCATGGTTGTTAACTATCATATTCTTTGATTTGAAGATAGAAAGGTATTTCCAATATTTTATTGTGGAAGAACGTATGTGTGTTGAATTTAAAGAAAATGTGAAACTCATTACCAATGTGTGTGTTACTATTGAAAATCAAACTTGAAAAAAAAAATTATAAATACAACCTATAATATTTTATTATCAAATTGATTGAAACATAAGATATATATATATATATTATAGTTGGAGGTATCCACTTGATGATTGAAACATATCTATGGAAGGACACTCGAATAATTTTTTCAAGAGATACATGTGCTTTAATACTGATCATATGTTAATAGGGGCTTTCTAAATCTGGAAATTAGAGAGAAATACTTGGTTTGGGAAAGATCATAAAGAAATATATGTTCATGATTCCATGGGATATGGTCGTGTTGGAATAATGGGATCAAGGTTATACCCTTTCATGAGAGAATAATTTATAATAATATATGAGTTTTATGGGGGGATAAAAATCACCATAAACTAGGGACCTATACATAAACATAGGAGGGTAACCCCATTATCAAATCATTGTGTTCCTTTTTGTTTTTTATTTCATGTCAATCATTTTATTCATGAAAATTAAAGGTTACATGTGAAAAGGTGAGTGATAGATCAATTTACTAAATTGGTGTAAAGGTAATGAGAGGAAATATTTTAATTTTTCATAAGCCACTCATATTGATTCAACCCCCCCCCCTGTACGGTCCAACAATCCCGATGGAATAAAAATTGGTATCATGTATATGGTTTCTCAACTAATTGGATTCTCCAAAATATTATGTTTTCAGTGTGTGAAATTTCTCAGTTTCCTTATCAAAGTAATCATGAAGTTCAAACTTGGTGAATATATATGAACTACTGATCTGAATATCATCTCTACCAAGACTAAAAAAATAGATAGAGAATTAGATAAAGAAATTGGAAAAGATATCCCTCTTCTAAATGGTAGAAAAAAATGGGTTTACACAAAAATTAATCTATTGAATGTAACACCCCAAGCTTCCATGGTACGCTTCTCTTTGAATAACACAGTAGCGTGTGTTGTACGCAACTTCGAGTTCTAACACACACTACAACTAATCAAACTAGCCATTATGAATAGTAATACCCACCTTTTGAAATTTTATACATTTTATCTTTCAAAATAGACTTCATTTTTGGATTCTGAATATCGAAATTAGTTTAGGGTCAAATTTTGGTATTTTTCTGAAAACTTTCAATTTTTGATGAATAGTGAAAAACACTGAGTTATAGTTTAAAACTGAATATTTATTTTATTTAAATTTATTTTAGGTAAAAATAGATACATAATACCTATATAATTTCAATTTAATTCATTGGAGTTAATTTAGAATAACTTTAGATATAGAAAAATATTATTGAACTTTTCAACATCTTTTACCCACCTCCTAGGAGAATTTACAAATTCACATAAAACAAAATTTTACTGCTTCTGTGAGTGGAATTTCGAAAATCCAAGAGACACAGTTAATATCAAGGAGTAAAATGTGGTTCAATAAGATAAAAATAATTTTTGGTGAATAGTAACTATTTACTTTTATTTACCATGGTAAAAAGTAAATTGGGTAATTAAGGGTACAAATGATATTATTATTACCCTAACACATGTCCTAATTCTATTTTCTAAGTATAATTCGACCAAAAACAACCTTAGGAATAAAATATGAACCTCTTTGGTCAACATGGATCAGATTAGGACATTTATTATTATTTAATTCAAAGAAGAGTTAAAAGAGTAAAAATCAAAGTTTAACAACTAAAACATTTAAAATATAGGGTTATACAAAAGATAAATTCAATTATAAATATTAATTAGAATACTTAAAATATTTCCTACATTGTGGTATTTTATTTATAATTTTTAGAAATTAAATAATTTAATTTATTTATTTGAGAATGATGATGCAATAATTATCATATTAGTGAAATATTAAAATATTTGATATTATAAATACACAAATAAATATAATTTGAGACTTTTAATGAATTACAAGAATTTTATTGGTTAATATGACATGTTAGGATTGATTAAATTAATTTGGTTTGAATTAATAAAGTTATTAAGACATTAACAAAAATAAATTATTAAATAATGTCAAAATTGACATAAAAGAGTTTTTAAAACAAATATTATATTATTAATTGATATAATATTCCTAAAAATCTATGGTTCGGCCAAAGGACTTATATGATGATATTTATGTCATTAATGAACCACTTAGGGTTCTCTTTCTCACGACCCATCCTCGGGGCCCGTGCCGTGACTACCCCAAGTCTGCCTTCCATAGGCCAGGGGCTGACGACTAGCACCATGGCGTAATTCCAGATAAAAGAAGGGAAGTCATTGCCTTTTTAAAGTAAACAAACACCACAGATTAAGAAAGCAGAAGCAAACACTAAGTAAAACTGGGTACAAAAGTAAGGGCGGACAAGTAAGTGGGCCAGAATACAAACCCAAACTGAAAGTAATGTACAACTGGAAAGAAAGTACATCAACTGAAAAGTTAAGCGGCAACGTCGTGTCTTCCATAGGAAGTCCCACCTGAAGGGTGGGTACAGTTGGCCTCCTCAGCTCCACGGGTCCAGTATTCCGCTCCGTGTATGTCCCGCCCAGTGGTCCACCTCCAGGTACCGACTTTCTCCACAATCCTCCACCACGATCAGTGATGTCCGTCGTCTGTATCCAACACAACTTAGTGCGGGCATAGCCCATACAGGGGTGAGTATAAGCTACTCAGTAGGGACCCCGAGACCCCCGAAGGTCTCCCAGAATCCACAGAGGATAATCCACAAAGAAAAGATAAAATCACGAAGTAACCTCCAACACTACTTAGGTATATGCCCATACATATACCTAAGTCATCAATTCTAGTTCGGCTCCAACATCCGAGCCCAAGTACAACCCAGTCCACACAGGAAAACACAACTAAAATCCACACAATAAAGAATATATTAATCCACACAGGATATCAAGTCAATCTTATCGAAGACAAGATTGAAAGTCAAGAATCAACTCACACAGGTATACATCTTCGTAAGAAGATAGAGATGATGAGATGTAGCCACTTATTCATCTAAGCCATCGGACCCACACGGGATCGTTAGGTACCACCCTCCCCAATGACCCACAAAGGATCGATAGGTACTAACCCCCACAATGACCCACACAGGATCCGACCCACACAGGATCGATATGCGTTGGCCCACACAGGACCGCTGAGAGCTGACCTACACAGGATCTAACCCACACAGGATCGGTAGCACTGATCCACTGAGGATCGCTGAGTGTTGTAGTCGTCGATGTCGAACCCACGGAGGATTCCCGCACAGTCTTCATCGTCATCGCAGTCGCAACCAGCTCTAGGGTTCCCGCACACAACAAGCTTGTTCAGGAGGGTCCACTCCACGAGACGAGGGGCTGATTCATCAACTGACATGAAGTCCAGAGTTGATGTATCCAAAAGTTCTGTATCGTCAACAGGAACTCAACGTCATAGACGGCGCGTCAATCAGACCCCCGATCTTAGAGTTATTGGCTTTTTCGTCCCCGGGGCCCGGTTGGTTTTTAAGTCAAAACCAACTCAACCATACTCCAACTCCATCCAAACCTCGATCGGAGTAAGCCAAAATGTCTGTCTCACTAAGAGGAATCCAACAAAGTTGACGGCACGACAATCGGATGTCCGGAGCTCAGGTTATAAGTGTTTCCACTCCGAGGGCCCGGTTGGTTTCGTGTTTGAAACAAACCGGATGAACCCAAAGTTCTCTGAAACTTTTAGTGTAATATACCGAAACGACCGTCTCGATCCAAGGATCACATCGTAGCTGACGGTGCGTCGATTGGAGGCCCGTAGCCCATGTTATAGGAAAAATATCGGAAGAGGTCCGAAAATAGGGGGTTCGGGCCCGGTCCGACCCGACCCGATACCCCCTGGGTCGGCCAGAACCGGTTTGACCCAACCCGTGTCCGGGTCCGGCCCAATAAGGCGCGGCCCGGCCCGGTGGGTGCGGCCCGGCCTGGCGCGCTCGGCCTCACCGGCGTGGCCGAGCGGCTCGCCCGTAACGGCCGAGCGGTAGGGGGGGCGCTTCCCCCCTGATTGGTAAACTGCGGTCCCCATGAGGGGGGCTGCTCCTACGGCCGGCCAGGGGTCACGACCACCGGTTCCTCGATCGGCCGGCCTGACTGGCCGACCGTGATACTGCCGAGGGACCCCGCTGTCCCGCCCACCTGCTCCGGCGCCGGCGGCCGGCTACCCTGCGACCTTGGTCCGACCGGCGCAGCGCGACGGCGCTGCACCCTCTCCGTTCCAATCTGCAACATATGACAATAAAAAAATTAAGGGAGGAGGGTCGGCTGTGTTTGTGTGGTCCGACCCCCTCCTGTTAATCAATAGCAAGCGGCTAAGATTACGAAGAATGCTCGAATATTCACGAACATATATTCAAACCCCTACCTCGAGCGTAGTTGAACAAAGGCTCGGTGTGGAATTGAACATCGCGGAAGAAGGCATCGCGGAAGGAGAGGGTCGTTGGCGTCACGTCGTTGATCACTGAGGAAGGTGTCTCTCACTGTGGCCTATCGTCGGAGGTCGGCGTTCTTCGTTGGCGGCGGTGCGTTCTTTGCCTTCTTCGACGAAGAAGAAGAACTTCAATCCTTAGAGATTTTTCCCCCAAAATCCGCTCGCACAACCAAAAAAACACTACTAAAATAAGCGTTGCCATATCTTATTACTCACACCAAACGTTTTCAAATTCAAAATTGAATCATTCAATTAATTGAATTAATTGAGAAGTTTAAACCGCCCAATTAAAGAGGCGTTTAATATTCAGTTAAACGCAAGAGTTCACTTTCATTTAAAGGGGGTGCGGGTGCGTTAGCTAATTAAAGGAGGGGGTTTGACGAAGTTGAATAGGTGGGACTCGTGTGGGACCCACCCCAAAAATATCATACCTAGTGGAGTAGGATATAGTCGGTCCCACTCCAACCACTTGGCTTAGGTTAAAATAAAATAAAATTGGTTGCACCATTTTATTTTATTCCTTTACTTAACCCAAAAAAATTAAAAACCACACCCGAGCAAACACAACTCCAGAAAAGGTGTTCTTAAGAAATTACCAGTGCTACGATTCCATTGGTGTCCTCGGATTTTGATTCCGAGCACCGGTTCAAAAGTTAGGAAAACCCACTCATTCGTTCACTGAACGAACCTGAGCTAAACTTCGGAAAATGATTCCGGGCACACCGGGCCTCGGAATCAGGTGCCGTCAGAAACTGCGTTCTTGTAAAATCCAAAAGAAAATTAAGAAAAAATTTCCATTGAATTTTATGGGTCTTTACATTACTCCCACCTCAGGGCTTTATGTCCCTGTAAAGATACATCATAAACTAGGGAAATAAATGTGGGTACTGAGCACGCATCTGAGCCTCCTGCTCCCAAGTGCTCTCCTGGAGGTTCCCGTGCTTCCATTTTATGCGCACTAGAGGAATCGACCGTCCACGTAGGACCTGCTCTGGTCGATCCTCAATCTCCACTGGGACCTCTTCAAAAGTCTTCCCATTATCAATGTCTAGCTCCCCATGGTCAATGATATGCGTCGGGTCATGCACGTATCTCCTCAGCTGAGATACGTGGAAGATGTCGTGCACCCGGTGCAACTGAGGTGGAAGAGCCAGGCGGTAAGCCACCTCGCCAATCCTGTTGAGGACTTGGAATGGTCCGATGAAGCGTGGAGATAACTTGTCGCCTCGGCCAAATCTCCATAATCCAAGTCGAGGTGAGACCCGCAAGAAGACGTGGTCGCCATCCTCGAACTCCAGTGGCCTCCGCCTCCTGTCAGCATAAGACTTCTGCCATATTTGATATGTCCTCATCTGCTCCTGGATGACCTGGACCTTCTCTGTCATGGCCTAAACCATCTCTGGTCCCACAAGTGCTGACTCCCCAGGGTATGTCCAGCACAACATTGATCTGCAAGGTCGGCCGTACAACGCCTCGTATGGTGCCATCCCGATGGTGGAGTGGTAGCTATTGTTGTATACAAACTACACCAAGGGTAGGTGGTCCTCCTATCTGCGACCAAAGTCGAGGACACATGCACAGAGCATGTCCTCGAGAGTCTGAATAGTCCTCTCTGTCTGACCATCCGTCTGTGGGTTAAAGATGGTGCTCAGACATAGATGTGTCCTAAATGCCTCATGCAACCCCTTCCAAAGCTGGGAAGTAAAGCGAGCATCTTGATCGGAGACGATAGATGATGGCACACCATGAAGCCGTACAATCTCCTAAATGTAGAGACGTCCCAATATCTCTACTGAGCCTTGCTCTCTGATGGGTAAGAAGTGAGCCGACTTGGTGAGTCGGTCGACAATCACCCAAATGGAGTTGTGACCTCTGGATGTGCATGGAAGTCTAGTCACGAAGTCTATAGATATGCCGTCCCACTTCCACTACGGGACCTCCAAAGGCTGTACCAATCATGCTAGTACCTGGTGATCCACCCTCACCTACTGACAGGTGAGGCATTGATAAACGAACTCTGCCACAACGTTCTTCATACCTGGCCACCAGTGCTGTCGTCTGAGGTCCTGGTACATCTTCGCCACTCCTGGGTGTACCGCTAAAGGGGAAGTGTGAAAGTCCATCAGCACCTCCTCCTGTAAAGTTTCTTGTACCATGGTACATCCTCTGAAAAGGATGAAGTGCTCTCCTCCCATAGAGAATTCATTAGGTGCATGTCCTGAGGATATCTGTGCACGCCGCGTCTCACGGTCATCATCCCCACGCTGAGCCTCTCTGACCCGCTGTAGGAGTGGAGGAGTGACTGTGAGTGACTGTAGAAAGGCTGCCCCATCACTATCCATGAAGGATATCTGCAAAGCATCTAGCTGCTCTGTCGCCTCCCCGAGTAGCTAGATGCCCGTCCTCCTGGTGAGAGCATCGGTTACTACGTTCCCCATCCCAGGAGTATAGACTATCTCAAAGTCATAGTCCTGAAGGAACTCGAGACATCACCACTATCTCAGGTTCAGGGGCTTCTGTGAGAAGATGTACCTGAGACTCTGGTGGTCAGAGTATACTATAAAGTGCTCACCCATCAGATGGTGTCGCTACATCTTCAGAGTGAAGACCACTACTGCTAACTCCAGGTCATGGGTAGCATAGTTCTGCGCATGCTGCCTCAACTGTCGTGATCCATAGGCGATCACGGACCATTCCTGCATCAGGACACATCCGAGTCTGGTCCCTGATGCATCGCAGTAGACTACGTACCCTACTCCCTCCTCCAGTAGCCTCAAGATAGGCGTGTTGGTCAATCTCTATCTCAGCTCCTGGAAGCTCTGCTGAAATCTGTCTGACCACACAAAGGGTTTCCCCTTCTTCTTCAAAGCTAAGAGTGGATCCACAACTTTGGAAAAGTCTGGCATGAATCTCTGGTAGTACCCAGCTAGTCCTAAGAAACTCCGCACCTCTGTCACGCTCCTGGGTGGATCCCAAGCTAGCACTGCCTCGATCTTCGCAGGATCCACTGCAACTCCCAACTCAGAGATGACGTGCCCCAAGAAGTGGACCTCACGTATCCAGAACTGAAACTTTGAGAGCTTTCCATAAATCTGGTTCTCTCAGACTGTGTCTAGTACAACCCGCAAGTGGTAGGGGTGCTCCTCCTCAGTGGTCGAGTATATCAAAATGTCTTCGATGAAGACCATGACAAATCGATCGAGGAATGGCTGAAAGATCCTGTTCATGAGGCCCATGAACACTGCTGGAGCATTGGTTACACCGAATGGTATAACCAAGAACTCATAGTGGCCATACTGACATCTGAAGGCCGTCTTCTGCACGTCCTTGTCCCGAACTATTAGCTGATGATAGCCTGACTTGAGGTCTATCTTCGAGAACCACCATGCTCCCTTGAGCTGATCGAAGAGGTTGTCAATCCTTGGTAGGGGATAATTTTTCCTCATGGTCACCAGGTTTAGGCGACGATAGTCGAGACACAGGGGCAAGCACCCGTCCGCCTTCTTGGCGAACAATATCAGGGAAGCCCATGGTGAAACACTCGGTCGGATGAATCCCTTTCCCTGCAAGTCCTCCAGCTGTACTCATTGCTCTCGTAGCTCACATGGGCCATTTGATATACTAGGGTGGATATCGGGGCTGTCCCAGGGTACATATCAATATAAAAGTCTACCTCACTGCGAGGAGGTAGTCCTGGAACGTCGTCGGAGAAAACGTTCGCATACTGATCCACCACTACAAGAATACCAGGAATCCGCATGTCAAATTCTCCTAAGATGAGGCTAGCAAACTGATGAGTGATGGGCTATCCACTCCTCTGCGTGATTCCATCCTGTGCTGCAAAGTCTGTTTTCTCGCTGGTGAAGGTGAACCAGCTCCCGTCGGTGCGTACACACCGCACCTTGCGCCTAATACAATTAATCTGAGCATGGACTGTAGATAACTAATCCATACCCAAGATGACGTCGTAAGGCCTCGACGCTCCTACAAGAAGATCTCAGCCGAAGCTCTTGCCTCCTAGAGTAAGCTCACACTGCCAGCACCCGTGCGTAATCGTTGAGTCTGCTCCCGTAGGAGTCTCTAGCCGTAAGGATCGAACCAACGGCTCTGTCGGAATCTCCGAGCTCCAAAAAAGGGCAGTGGAAATGAAAGAATGACTCGCTCATGTGTCTATAATAACTGTAGAAAAGGTGGAGTAGACACAGATCGTACCTCGAATCAACTTTGGTGTGCCGTGGTCGTAGGCCTCTGCTGCCTGAAGTAGAGACTGTCTCTGCCCGCCAGCTCCCTGTGGTCGGGGTGGACCTCCTGGTGGTGGTGGTGGTAGAGCCTCAAAGTGTCGCCCACCACCACCACCTGCTGCTCGGCCATCTCCTCTGCCTCATATGCCTACTCCCTGCGGACCGCCATGGTCGACCCTCTGCCTCTACCTGGGAGGTCCCTCAACCATCTGCTGCTCCTCCGCACGGCAGGTTGGGTAGTCACGATCCATGTGGCCCTACCCGCCGCATGCGTAGCACTGCCTTCCTCTCAAAAGACTGGGTCTACGCTGTGTGCCCCGCACCTCTATGCCGGTGTCTTGAGGTCATCTGCCTAAGTGTCTAGTCTGCCTGGACCCATGTTTCATCAGTCAACTGCCAGCTGCAGAAGACTCTACTACGTGCCGCCCTGCGGTAGGTCTCGCTGCTGATGTAGGCTCAGCAAGAAAGCTCTCGATGAGAAGGGCTCACTCTAGTACCCCTCCCTGTGTCGGAATGCTGAGGGAGATCAGTGATGCCCTAATATAATTCCTCAATCCCTACTCGAAGGTCCGGCCCCGAAAGAATGGGTTTGGTACCATGTCCATCGAATAGCGCGAGAGATCGGTAAATCTCGCCGAGTACTGGGCGACCGTCAAGCTACCCTGCCACAGCTGTAGTAGCTCCTAGATGCACACCACATGGAGGGTGGCTGGGATAAAATCTGAGCGGAAGAGGCTCTCAAAGTCCATCCAGAGGAGTGATGCCTCGTCGTGCACCTGAAGCATCAAGCTCCACCATCTGCCTGCTGCCGCGTGCAGGAGACTCGCTGCAAGAATCACAATGAGGTCTGCTGGTGTCCCTACCAATCGGAAAACTCGTACAACTACCTCTAGCTCATCCTCAACTGCCTGAGGTTCCGTCTCCCCACGAAACCTGGGCAGCCTCTGACGCTGAAACTCATGCAGTGCACCAAGGCGATGTGCACTATCAGCGGTTAGGGCTGGTAGCATCGGTGGCTCGGCGAGTAGAGGTACCACCGGTGCCTCTGGTGTCAAAGGGCCCTGCACCGAGGCCTCGTCGCTCGGTGGGTTGTCGTCACGTACAAAACTCGGAACCCTTGCTGGCTGCCGTCGTGGGGCCATCTTGAAAAGAGACAGATGCGCCACGGGAAGAACAGTATACCCGGTGAGCTGACACAAGGTAATCACAAAGAAAACTTGAAACACACATGCAATCAATGTTTTCATGCACTAAGTCAGAAATCAGAAGTCAGGGTCCTGCTGTATAGATAGGTCGGCCACCGCACCAACACTGGACTCCTTGGACTGATAACCACACTCAATACTCTTAACACTATTGCTTCACATAGAAAAAGATCAGAGTCCTGAGTTCTGTGGTAGAACCGAACTCCTCTGATACCAATTTGTCACGACCCGTCCTTGGGGCCCATGCCGTGACTACCCCAAGCCCACCTTCTATAGGCCAAGTGCTGGAGACTAGCACCAAGGCATAATTCCCGATAAAAGAAGGGAAGGCATTACCTTTGTAAAGTAAACAAACACCACAGAGTAAGCAAGCAGAAGTAAATGATAAGTAAAACTGGGTGCAAAAGTAAGTGCAGAAAAGTAAGTGGGCTAGAATACAAACCCAAACTGAATGTAAAGTACAACTGGAAAGAAAGTACAACAACTGAAAAGTTAAGCCACAACATCGTGCTGTCCACAGGATGTCCGACCTGAAGGGTGGGTACAGTTGTCCTCCTTAGCTCCACGGGTCCAGCCGTCCGCTCCATTTATGTCCCGCCCAGTGGTCCACCTCCAGGTACCGACTTGCTCCACAAGCCTCCACCACGATCAGTGATGTCCATCTTCTGCATCCAATACAACGTTGTGCAGGCATAGCCTGTGCAGGGGTGAGTATAAGCTACTCAGTAGGGACCCCGAGACCCCCGAAGGTCTCCCAGAATCCAAAAAGGATAATCCACAAAGGAAAGACACAATCACGAAGTAACATCCTACACTACTTAGGTATATGCCCATACATATACCTAAGTCATCAATTACAGTTCGACTCCAACATCCGAGCCCAAGTACAACCCAGTCCACACAAGAAAACACAACTCAAATCCACACAGGAAAGAATATAGTAATCCACACAGGATATCAAGTCAATATTATCGAAGACAAGATTGAAAGTCAAGACATAGCTCACACAGGTATACTTCTTCATAAGACGACAGAGATGATCATATGTAGCCACTGATTCATCTAAGACGTCGGACCCACACATGATCGTTAGGTACTAACCCCCGCAATGACTCACAAAGGATCGATAGGTACTAACCTCCGCAATGACCCACACAGGATCGGTATGCGCTGGCCCACACAGGACCGCTGAGCGCTAACCCACATAGGATCTGACCCACACAGGATCGGTAGCACTGATCCACTGAGGATCGTCGAGTGTTGTAGTCATCGGTGTGGAACTCACGGAGGATTCACGCACAGTCTTTATCGTTATCGCAGTCACAACCAGCTTTAGGGTTCCCGCACACAACCAGCTCGTTCGGGAGGGTCCGATCCACGAACCGAGGGGCTGATACATCAACTGACACAAAGTCTGGATTTGATATATCCAAAAGTTCTATATCGTCAATAGGAACTCAACGTCACAGACGACGCATCAATCGGACACCCGGTCTGAGAGTTATTGGCTTTTTCGTCCCAGGGGCCCGGTTGGTTTTTAAATAAAAACCAACCCGACCATACTCCAACTATATCCAAACCTCGAGCGGAGTAAGCCAAAAGGTCCGTCTCACTAATAGGAATCCAACAAAGTCGACGGAACATTAATTGGACGTCCGGAGCTCAAGTTATAAGTGTTTCCGCTCTGAGGGCCCGGTTGGTTTCGTGTTCGAACCAACCCGGCCGAACCCAATGTTCTCCCAAACTTTGAGTGTAATATACCGATACGACGGTCTCTATCCAAGGATCGCATCTCAACTGACGGTGCGTCGATTGGAGGTTCGTAGCCCAAGTTATGGGCAAAAGACAGGAAGAGGTCCGAAAATAGGGGGTTCTGGCCCGATACCCCCTGGGTCGGCCCAAACAGGGTCAACCCATCCAGGGTCTGGGTCAAGCCCAATAGGGCGCGGCCTGGCCCTGTGGGTTCGGTCGCGCCCGGCGGCCCGGCCTGGCGCGCTTGGCCTGGCCGGCGTGCCCAGGCGGCTAGGCCGTAACGGCAGAGCGGTGGGGGGGGGGGGGGCTGCCCCCCTGATTGGCAAACTGCGGCCCCCATGAGGTGGGCCACTCCATCGGCCGGCCGGGGGTTATGACCCCCGGTTCCTCAATCGGCCGGATTGGCTGGCCGGCCGTGCTGCTGTAACGGGACCACGTGGTCCCGCCCTCCTGCTATGGCGCCGGCGGCCGGGAGCCGGCCGCCGCTCCCTGCTTTTTCGTGGCCATAGGCCGCGGCCTTGGTCTGACCGACGCGGTGCGACGGCGTCGCGCCCCTCCGCCACGACCCCGCTCCGGCTGTGGCCTCTTCGAGGTTCTCCAACGCGGCGTGATGGCGCTGCGTCTTTGTTCATTCCTAACGGTGCGGCGCGACGTCACCATGCTCTTTTGCCACGGTTTCCTCATTTCCGCGCGGTGCGATGGCACCGCGCCATCTTCGTTCCAATCTGCATCATAGGAAAATAACAAAATTAAGGGAGGAGGGTCGGCCGTGTTTGTGAGGTCCGGCCCCCTCCCGTTAATCGATAACAAGCGGCTAAGATTACGAAGAATGATCGAATATTCATGAACATATATTCAAACCCCTACCTCGAGCGTAGTTGAACGAAGGCTCGTTGCAGAATTGAACGTCGCGGAAGAAGGCGTCGCAGAAGAAGAGGGTCATTAGCGTCATGTCATCGATCTCCGAGGAAGGTGTCTCTCACCGTCGCTCGTCGTCTGAGGTCGGCGTTCTTTGTCGGCGGTGGTGCGTTCTTCGCGTTCTTCGACAAAGAAGAAGAACTTCAAGCCTTAAAGCTTTTTCCCCCAAAATCCTCTCGCATGACCAAAAAAACACTAATAAAATAAGCGTTGCCTTATTTTATTACTCACGCCAAAAATTTTCAAATTCAAAATTGAATCATTCAATTAATTTAATTAATTGAGAAGTTTGAACCACCCAATTAAATAGGCGTTTAATATTGAGTTAAATGCAAAAGTTGACTTTCATTTAAAGGGGGGTGCAGACGCGTTACCTAATTAAAGGAGGGGGTTTGAGGAAGTTGAATAGGTGGGGCATGGTGTGGGAACCACCCCAAAATATCCTACCTAGTGGAGTAGGATATAGTGGGTCCCACTCCAACCACTTGGCTTAGGTTAAAATAAAATAAAATTGGTTGCACCATTTTATTTTATTCCTTTACTTAACCCAACAAAATTAAAAACCACACCCGAGCAAACACAACTCCAGAAAAGGTGTTCTTAAGCAATTACCGGTGATGTGATTCCATCGGTGTCCTCAGATTTCGATTCCGAGCACCGGTTCAAAAGTTAGTAAAACTCGTTCGTTCGTTCACTGAACGTACCCGAGCTAAACATCAGAAAATGATTTCAGGCACACCGGGCCTCGGAATTAGGTGTCGTCAGAAACTGCGTTCTTGTAAAATCCAAAAAAAAAATTAAGAAAAAATTTCCCTTGAATTGTACGGGTCTTTACACTATTGATTTTTTATAGTATTTTTATTAACCATATAATATAAAAATACAAAGATACATGGTAAATGTCAAACTATTTAACTAAGAGTTAAATCTAAACGATAATGGTAAAATATTGACACAAACATGTCTAAAACGTATTGGTTGAGTGGATTTCTATCTATCCCCACCTTATCCTCCAAATAAGACACTTTGGAGCCATTATAAACCGAATATGAATTTATTATAAAATAATATTTTAAGTATTTCCTAAGGTGCCCCTCGCCCTCTTATAAAAGGGAACTCACCCTTCTCTCAAATTCATATCTTCGAAGCATTTTGGTTCGGCCAAACCCTAACCAAATATCCTATAAACGTTTTTCACTTCAACCTAGAGGCCTTCATTTCGTCAGAAGGCCACCTTAAGGATCCCTTTAGATCAAATCAAAAGGAAGAACCTGAAGAAGAGGTATTGTTTTCACCACCCTCTTTCAACTTCCTTTCTTCTTCCACTTCTTCTTTCTTTGTTATTTCTATTCTAAAATAATAACTCCAATATATTATATATACTCTGATGTTATTATAAATATGGTACAACCATATTCAGTATTCTATCCATCCTTTCAATGACATGTCACCATACGTGCGTACGTACGGATTACCGTCTCCACGTCGTGGTGTAATTGTTATTCAATACATTATTATTTGTATGGGTATAATAATGATGTTTAATTGATGTAAATAATGAGTATAACATGAAAATGATTCTTTATATATGATATACTATCCCATTATATATTATTTTAATATCAAAAGAATGATATTGTTGCTCGTCCATACGTACGGACTACCGTCTCCACGAACGTGATGAGATTCATTCCTCATTGTATCCATTCAAAAATAATTTTCATTTGATGGTTAAAAATAATTTTTAAGGACTTGATATCATTCTGTATATTAATAATATACAACCTATCCATAACAAACACGGCTTATGCAACAAAGCATATAAAGGAAAATTAATCAGTTAACACCCGAAACGACGATAATACTAAAATATTATTAACAAAGAAATATTAAAAGATCATATATGATATCATATTTATGTATATTATTATTGTATAATTTAATAACAATTATTTAACTATTATACAGGAGGTTAACCTACCCTCTACCAAGGAAAAGTACAAGGTATGGGTTTATTTCACAATCTCTTCATTATCCGGGATTGGTTATACATAATTATCTACTGGGACTTATTTATCATCCACATCCATGTTTCTTAAAAATGTATTTCAAAACATTCTTAATATTTTATAGACTACGGGTTAAATTCATGTATACCCTTGTTTTAATTTTTATAATATGTTTTTAAAGGAACCTTTCGGTCGTTTTCCAAATAAGGTCCTTTTTATCCTTTTCGACAAAATTTATGTAAGAGTACCTTTTTTTAACTTATACGGCGAGTGAGGCTATTTTCCGCCCTTATAAAATAAATGAAGCTTCCCTTAAAATATTATAAGAATATTTTCAAAGTAAATGTTTTCTTTTATAATTATGTGACTTTTAAATGATTTCAAAAAAATTGATATTTCTATCAAATAGTTTTGATTTCATCTATGTCAACATCCTTTGATGGATTTTATGCTTATTTGAAGTTGATTATAATACAAAACTTCAATATTGTATTTAAGGTTGTGTGATATGTTTTACTATGGATTTGTTATTATTATACCATTCACGATTTATGGAGAAAGTATTTACATTTCATATGCTAGTTTTAATATGAATGTTTATGTTATGTTTAAACTTGTTCATATAAGGAATGCATTGGACATAGTAAGCGACGGGTGGAGCCCGCTATAGCTCCTCAATGCATCAGTAGGTCTCATGAGACAAACTAGTGTCTTGGTAGAAGGCCATGACAAAATCTTATTTGTAGTCTTGGCAAAAGGCCTTGACTATGTGGTTATGATAGTCTGGAATTATGCATTCCATCAATAGGAAAGTGGTTATTGATATTACATGTGATTATTCGACTAGTAGAATATCCATGTGAATAAGTAAATGGAATTATTTCATTTTATTTCTTCCATATTATGCTGAAGTTCAAGTTTAAAAGGCTTTTGTTTTAGTTATACATTTCCTGAAATGTTTATGCTTATTTGTGAAAGTTTCTGCTATATTTTTATCCTTACTGGGCATCTGAGCTCACCCATTTCTATGTTTTATTTTTCCCCGGATGTGAAGGAGTATTTTATGACTGACCTACAGGGATAGTCTGAGGGGTTATGAGTGTGGACTATGAAGACTATGTTGTTTTAGTTTTTAACTTTATCATGTATTGTAATACATATGAATGTATCTAGTGATTCCAAGGCTACTAAACTAATCGGTCTTTCGAGACATGATCTTTTGTGATCATGCCAATGTTATGTAATAATTCGCTGACTCTGGGTAATTGGGTTCGGGGGGTTACAGTTGGTATCAGATGAAGTTTAGTACAATCCTTGGAAGCTAGATTTAGATAAACTCTAATTAGAGCACATAGACCTAAGATGGAGTTCTAAGATTAGTATAGATGAACTTCCTAGAACTTTTGTATTATAGAGATTTTGTGAGTTTTATGAGCAATAAATCATTGTCTAGATATGAGAAGGTAGAGGCGGCTCAGGTATAGATGTACCTAGGGTTAAAACAAAAAAAAACACATTGAGCTATACTCGAACGGGAACTGGTGCACGACAATGGGCCTTGATGCACTCTTGGTTACGACACTCCCAGGGGATACGCATAGGATAATTCTTATTTTCTTTAAAACCATTATGAAGGGTTTATGAGTATATAATTCTTCAAAGAAAACATTTTTATGATTATGGATTATATCTATAAACTATTCAATTATTGTTATGTGTTTTACAAGTTTGGAATTATGTATTTTGATTCATAAACTGATCTAGTTTAAGCAATTGTTTAGAAATGATACTTATTGGAAGGAATGGAGACTGTATCAATGCACGCACTCCATGCAGGGATTTCCCTCCTATTCAAGATAATTATAGTGGAGTTGGTGATACAACCGGTGCTGATCACCCTATCAATATACTGGGATAACTCACTCAGGTTATTAGTAATAACCTTACCCGTATGGAGCACCCTGATCCTCAATGTGGAGGATCAATGTTAGATCACTTCATGAGGAAACAACCACCAACATTAAATGGGGGTACAAATCCACTAGTAGCTGAGCAATGGATAAATTTTTTAGAGAAAATATTCCATTCCTTGGGGAGTAGTGAAAGGGAAAAAGTTATCATGGTAGTTTACCGCCTCACTGGAGATGTTGATCAATGGTGGTCATTGATTCAAAATAAGAAGGAAGATGATGAAGTATCAAATATTGAATGGAGGGAGTTTAAAGATATTTTATTAGAAACATTCTTTCCTCATGACCATCAAGTGGATATGGAAAGGCAATTTCTGAGTGCGAGGCCAAAGGAGGATGATAATGTCGCAAAGTATGAGGCTAACTATACAAGGTTAGCGAGGCATGCTGCAAATTATATACATAACCAAAGAAGTAATATTGATCATTTCTTTGATGTGTTAAAACCGTTTCACTGTCGAGCATTAGTCTCACAATCCTTTTCATCGTACGAAGATATTGGCTCATGTGCTATCAAGACAGAAAAATAATTCTCTAAGTCTTACGACATTAAAGCAAAGAAAGAGAAGAAGAGATCTGCTAATCACTCTGGAAATGGAAATAAGGAGAAGAAGGGAAATGCTGAATATATATCCTTTAGTAAATGTAGGAAGAAACACCCCGGTACTTGCTGTAAGGGAATTGGAGTCTGTTACAGGTGTGGTGAAAAAGGCCACCAAGCTCATGATTTCAAGGGGAAGAAAGAAGCTACTGATGTTCAATTCTTCAATTTCAAGGAGATGGGACATTATGAAAATGAATTTCCTAAGCGTCAGGGAAACTTAACTCAGAAAAGGCCAAGGGATCAAGGCCAAGCTTATGTGATCACTACTGCTGAGGTTGAAGCTTTGAAAGACATGGTTGTAGGTAATTTAATGGTTTCCTCAAGTTTATCCAATGCTTTATTTGATTATAGATCATCGCATTATTTCATATCTTCCCAGTTTGCTAAGAAAATTAGATATTTCCAATTTGATTTAAAAAGGGAGTTATCAGTTAAAACTCCTAAAGGAAGTATCAATGCCACAATGTTTTGTGAATCAATCCCCATTAGAGCACATAACTGTTCTTTATCTACTGATCTCATCGTCATACCTATGATTTAATTTGATATAATCCTTGGTATTGATTGTTTTTCAGAACATGATGCAAAAATTTACTGTAAGAAGAAGGAGGTTACTATTTTTGATGATGATGATAAGGAACACCTTATCTTTAGAGAAGAATTGTCACCACCTAATTCTTATCTAGATCCACCCCCAGTAACTCAACTAAATTCAATTATTGGGTAGGAAGAGAATGAAATGATTATGGGTGAGGAAAGGAATGTTCAAAAAGAGGATATACCTATTGTGAGAGAATACATTGATGTTTTTCGTGAGGATTTACATAAACATCCTCCAGAACGAGAAATTGAGTTTTCCAATGATTTAATTCTTAGATCAAGGCCCATATCGAAGACCCCTTATAGAATGGAAACTGTGGAATTAGTGGAACTAAAGAAACAACTAGAGGAACTGAGTAATAAGGGATTTATTCGCCCAAGTGTTTCTCCTTGGAGAGACCCTGTTCTTTTTGTTAAAAAGAAAGATGGATCTATGAGGTTTTGCATTGACTACAGGGTGATCAATGCTATAACAATAATGAACAAGTATCCCCTACCTCACATTGATTATTTTTTTGACCAACTGCATGGAGCTAAATACATTTCAAATATTGACCTTCGATATGGATATTATCTGTTCTGTGTGAAGAAGGAAGACATTCCGAAAACAGTATTTCGAAATAGGTACGGGCATTACATGTTTACAGTAATGCCTTTTGGGCTGACTAATTCACCCTCTATTTTCATGGATCTAATGAAAAGTGTTATCAAGGAATATCTTGATCATTTTGTAGTGGTGTTTATTGAGGATATCTTAGTATACTCCAAAACCTATGAAGATCATGAAAATCACCTGCACATTATCCTGAAGACTCTGAGAAAACGGGAATTATATGGAATGTTTAGCAAGTGTGAATTCTGGATTCAGGAGATTTCTTTTCTTGGCCAAATTTTCTCTAAATATGGAATCTATGTCGATCCTGCTAAGACAAGATCAATCCAATAATGGATAGCACCAACAATTATAACTGAGGTACGCAGTTTTATTGGTTTAGTAGGTTATTATCGAAGTTTCATCTGGATTTTTTCCTAATTGGCTAACCAATTAACGAAGCTCACACGGAAATGGTTTAAATTTGTTTGGAAAAAAGAGTGTGAAGAATGTTTTTGAAGAACTGAAGAGAAGATTAGTCAATGATCCTATATTGACACTACCATCGGGGAATGATGAGTTTGTTATTTATAGTGATGCATCGAAGAAAGGATTGGGTTGTGTCCTTATACAGAATGATAAGGTTATTTCCTATGCATCACGACAATTGAAAATTCATCATCAAAACAATCCTACTAATAATCTTGAGTTAGAAGCTATAATATTTGCTTTAAAGATTTGGAGACAATATCTCTATGGTGAAAAATGTGAGATTTATACTGATCAAAAGAGTTTAAAGTATATTTTCTCACAAAAAAAACTCAACATAAGGCAAAGGAGATGGCTTGAACTACACAAGGATTATGATTTCACGATACACTACCACCCGGGGAAGGCAAATAAGGTGGAAGATACTTTGAGAAGAAAGGATCATAGAGTTTTGAACAAGATAAGAATTTAAAGGGATCCTATTTTCATGGATCCAGTGAAGATGAACATGGGAATAACCATGGAAGGTGAAACATCAATTCTCTTTGAAATTTTTTCCAAACCATCTTCACTAGAAAGGATAAAAAGTTCTCAAACTGGTGATGAATAGTTTCAAAAGAAGATTAAAGTTGTGAATGATGGGAGATTGATTGACTTTGTGTATGAAGATGGAATTTTGAAATTTGGGAAGAGACTTTGTGTTCCCGATATACCTGATCTAAAAAGGGAATTGTTGGATGATGCTCATAGTTCCAATTTCTCTATACACCCTGATAACACTAACATGTATAGAGATTTGAAGGAACATTTTTGGTGGGACAACATGAAGAGGGAGATTGCTGATTTTGTGTCAAGATGTATGGTTTTTCAACAAGTGAAAGCTGGAAGGCAATAGCCTGGAGGGGTCATGCAACCTCTTCCCATATCTGAGTGGAAATGGGATAATATTACGATGGACTTTGTCATGGGACTACCAAAGACTCCTAGAAGGAACGATGCAATATGGCTCATTGAGGATCGTCTTACCATGTCAGCACATTTTCTTTCTATAAGGAAAGATTTACCACTTAAACGTCTAGAAAGACTATATATTAATGAAGTTGTGAGGCTTCATGGAGTACCCCTATCGATTGTTTATGATTGAGATCCTTGTTTTACTTCAAGATTTTGGAAGAGTCTTCATAAGGCCTTGGATACTGAACTTCATTTGAGCACTGCCTACCACCCTCAAACAGATGGACAATCAAAACGGACTATTCAAACCTTAGAAGACATGTTTAGATCATGCTCACTTGACTTTTAGGGTACGTGGGATCAATATTTACCTCTAGTATAATTTTCCTATAACAATAGCTTCCATTCAAGTATTCGGATGGCGCCATATGAAGCATTATACGGAAAGAGATGTCGAACACCAACCTGTTGGGACGATGTTGGTGAAAGAAAACTCACAGGCCTAGAACTGGTGGAGGAAACGATGGAAAATGTGAAGGTAATCCAAAACCACATCAAAGCATCACAAATTAGGCAGAAGAGCTATGTCAATAACTGAAGGAAGGATTTGAAATTTCAGGTAAGAGATCATGTTTTATTGAAGGTATCTCCATGGAAGGGATTTATATGTTTCAGAAAGAAAGGTAAATTGAGTCCCAGGTAAATAGGACCTTTTGAAAATCTAGAACGAATTGGGGATGTAGCTTACTGTTTGTCAAAGCCGTCATGTCTCTCCAAAGTTCACGATGTGTTCCACGAATCAGTGTTGAGAAAATACATGCCTGACCCAACGCATGTACTCACCTATGAGGAAGTAGAACTAGAACCTGATCTATCTTATTGGGAAGATCCCATCAGGGTTCTTGATACCAGAGAACAAGTGCTGAGAAACTGGACAACTCGTCTGGTAAAAGTTCTATGGAGAGACCATAAGATGGAAGATGCAATGTGGGAACCCGAGGAACATATGAGGAAGAACCACCTGAGTCTATTTAAGCATTAATATCCTAGAAATTTCAAGGATGAAATTATTTGAAGGAGGGGAGAATGTAACACCCCAAGCATCCATGGTTCGCTTCTCTTTGAATAATACAGTAGCGTGTATTGTACGCAACTTCGAGTTCTAACACACACCACAACCAATCAAACTAGCCGTTATGAATAGTAATACCCACTTTTTCAAATTTTATACATTTTATCTTTCAAAATGGACTTTATTTTTGGATTCGGAATATTTAAATTATCCTAGCGTGAAATTTTGGTAATTTTCTGAAAACATTAAATTTTTGATGAATAGTGAAAAACACAGAGTTATAGTTTAAACGCGAATTTTTATTTAAATAATTATTTATTTTATTTAAATATATTTTAGGTCAAAATAGATACATAATACCTATAAAAGTTTAATGTAATTAATTGGATTTAGTTTAGAATAATTTTAGATAAATAAAAATTTACTGAACTTTTCACCGTCTTTTACCCACCTCTTAACAGAATTTACAAATTCACATAAAACCTAATTTTACTGCTTCTGTGAGTGGAATTTTGAAAATTCTAGAGACATGATTAATATCAAGGAGTAAAATGTGGTTCAATAAGATATTTGTTTTGGCGAATAGTAACTTTTTACCTTTATTTATCACGGTAAAAAGTAAATAGGGTAATTAAGGGTAAAAATGATATTATTATTACCCTAACACATGTCCTAATTCTATTGGGTAAGTATAATTTGACCAAAAACAACATTATGAATAAAATATGAACCTATTTGGTCTACATGGATTAGATTAGGACATTTATTATTATTTAATTCAACCAAGAGTTAAAAGAGTTAAAATCAAAGTTTAATAACTAAAACTTTTTTAATATAGGTATATATATAAGATAAATTTTATTATAAATATTAATTATAAACCTAAATATATTTCCTACATAATGGTATTTTATTTATAATATTTTGACATTAAATAATTTAATTTATTTATGACACAATAATGATGCAGTAATTATCTTATTAGTGAAATATTAAAATAATTGATATTATAAATATCCAAAAAATATAATTTGAGACTTTTAATGAATTAAATGAATTTAATTGGTTACTATGACATGTTAGGATTGATTAAATGAATTTATTTCTAATTAATAAAGTTATAAATACTTTTAAAAAATCAATTATTAAATAATGTCAAAATTGACATAAAGGAGTTTTTAAAATAAATATTATATTATTAATTGATATAATATTCCTAAAAATCTAAGGATAGGCAAAAGGACATATATGATGATAGTTATGTCATTAAGGAACCACTTGGGGTTCTCTTGGTAGTTTATATAACGTTTATTAACCATATAATATAAATATACAAAGAGACATGGTAAATGTCAAACTACTTAACTAAGAGTTAAATCTAAAAGATAAGGGTAAAATAGTGACCCAAACTTGTCTAAAACCTATTGGTTGAGTCTATTTCGACCCATCCCCACCTTATACTCTAAATAAGTCACTTTGGAGCCATTATAAACTCAATATGAATTTATTATAAAATAATATTTTATGTGTTTCCTAAGGTGCCCCTCACCCATCTTATAAAAGGGTACTCCCCCTTCGCTCAAATTCATACCTTCAATGTCTTTTGGTTCGGCCAACCCCTGAATAAATATCCTCTCAACTTTCCTCGCTTCAACCTAGAGGCCTTCCTTTAGTCAGAAAGCCAACTTAAGGAGCCCTTTTGATCAAATAAAAAGAAAGAACCCGAAGAAGAGGTAATGTTTTCACCACCCTCTTTCAAGTTCCTTTCTTCTTCCACTTCTTCTTTATTTGTTATTTCCATTATAAAATAAAAACTACATTATCTTATATATACTGTGATTTTATTATAAATATGTTACAACCATATTCATTATTCTATCCATACTTTGAATGACATGTCACCATACGTGCGTACGTACAGATTACCGTCTCCACGTCATGGTGTAATTGTTATTCAATGCATTATTATTTGGATGGGTATAATAATGATGTGTAATTGATTTTAATAATGGTTATAACATGATAATTATTCTGTATATATGATATAATATACAATTATATATTATTTTAATATCCAAAGAGTGATATTGTCACTCGTGCGTACGTACAGACTATTGTCTCCATGAACGCGATGAGATTCATTCCCCATCGTATCCATTCAAGAATAATTTTCATTTGATGGTTAAAAATAATGTTTAAGGACTTGATATAATTATGGATATGAATAAGATACAACCTATACATAACAAACATGGCTTACATAAAAAAGCATATAAAGGAAAATGAATTAGTTAACACCTAAAACGACGATAATACTAAAATATTATGAACAAAGAAATATTAAAAGATTATATATGATATCATATTTATGTATATGATTCTTGTATAATTTAATATAAATGATTTAACTATTATACATGATGTTAACCTACCCTCTACTAAGGAAAAGTACAATGTAAGGGTTTATTTCACAATCTCTTCATTATCCGAGATTGTTTGTACGTAATTATCTACTGGGACATCTTTATCATCCACATCCATGTTTCTTAAAAATGTATTTCAAAACATTTTAACTATTTTATATACTATGGGTTAAATTCATTTATACCCTTCTTTGAATTTTTATAAGATTTTTATAATGTAATCTTTCTGTCGTTTTCCAAATAAGGTCCTTTTTAACCTTTTTGACAAAATTAAGGTAAGAATGCCTTTTTTTAACTTACACAGAGGGTGCGGATATTTTCCACCATTATAAAATCATTGAAGCTTCCCTTAAAATAATATAATAATATTTTCAAAGTAAATGTTTTCTTTTATAATTATGTGACTTTTAAATGATTTCAAAAAAAGAGATATTTCTCTCAAATAGTTTTGATTTCATCTTTGTCAACATCCTTTGATAGATTTTAAGCTCATTTGAAGTTTATTTATTATGATAAAAAACTTACATATTGTATTGAAGGTTTTGTGATATGTTTGACTGTGGATGTGTTATTTTTATGCAATTCATGGTTTATGTAGAAAGTATTTATATTTCATGTGGTAGTTTTAATACAAATGTTTATGTTATGTTTAAACCTATTCATATGAAAAATGCATTGGACTTAGTAAGTGAAGGGTGGATCCCGCTATAGCTACTCGATGCATCAGTAGGTCTCATGAGACAAACTAGGTTCTTGGAACAAGGCATTGACAAAATCTTATTTTTATTCTTGGCACAAGGCCTTGACTATGTGGTTATGATAGTCTGGAATTATGCATTCCATCATTATGAAAGTGGTTATTGATTTTTCATGTGATTATTTGTCTAGTAGAATATCCATGGAAATAAGTAAATGGCATTATTTCATTTTATTTCTGCCATATTATGCTGAATTTGAAGTTTAAAAGGCTTTTGTTTTAGTTATACTTTGCCTTAAAGGTTTATGTTTTTTATGAAAGTTTCTTCTATATTGTTATCCTTATTGGGCATCTGAGCTAACCCCTTTCTATGTTTTATTTTTCCCAGGACGTGAAGAAGTATTTTATGACTGACCAGTACGGATAGTCTGAGGGGTTATGAGTGTGGACTATGGAGACTATGTTGTTGTAGTTTTTCACTTTATCATTTAATATAAGACATATGAATATATCTAGTGATTCCAAGGCTACTAAACTAATCGATCATTCTAGACTTTATCTTTTGTGATCGTTCCAATGTTATGTAATAATGCACTGACTCTGGGTAAGTGGGGTTGGGGCGTTACCGGGAAAATCATATCTAACATCAAAGATGAATTACTAATACTTTAATAAATATATGAGAATATGGGAAAAATCAGTACATTAGGTTTTTCACAGAATCTACATGGAGATATGGTAACAGAAATTACTTCTCCAAAATTTCATTTTAATTATCAAGGAATTATTGGGGTATATCACTTCTATAAGGATTCATAAGATGAATTAATTTTTAGTTTAAAATGTGTCATGTATAATTTTTTTTGAACAAATTGCAAATTTTATTTATATATATTTTAGAAGAATATAAGATTAGATCATCCAACTTGAATATGATACTAAAATAATAGATATGGATTTAGACAAAAAAAATTGACAAGTGTAAAATTATCCAGAAAATTAGGATACATAAGTTCCATAGATGTGGAAATATAATAAATGTGCTCTATATTTAAAAATTAATGGCTTAAAAATATGAGAAATTGATTAATACAAGAAAGCGTTTATTGAAAATATCCATGCATTGGAAGAAGTAATTAATTTAAAGGATTATAAAAAGAATCCAAGGAAAAGATGTTAAAAGAATCTAAAAATTTATCTCAAGGGGAAACTGAAAACACACAAATAATATGGGATTCTTATTGAGAATGATCAAAAATGAGTGTGAAGAATATATAAATAAATTTTAGAATGATGAAATTTTCCTCAATTTGTAGTCTATTGAATTTAATTCTATACTTGAAAATATATAATGAGCACAAACAAAATCATCATGAAAAACTTAGGGAAATGTTATAGCCCCACATACTTCCAAGGATGAAATTTGGTCCAAAAATATTCTCTATTATTTTATGGGGATTAGGGAATTATTATGAAAAATAGCAACTGTAAACTAAATTAATAGGTATAATTTACTCTAAAAAACTATGATTTTGATAATTTTGGATTCATGTATATTGTAGGTTAAAAATTAAAATATATAAAAATATTGATAAATAAAATTTTTGAGGAACTACCCATTGTATGTATGGTAGCTTTTAGTCAGAGTAGTACAAGATGTTCCCTAAAGGAAGACAACTAGAGATTAAAAAATCATAAAACCAACAATGGAAAAGAGTTTTATAGAATACCATTAAAAAGAAAAGAAGAATATGTTTTGGGAACTATTTGTTTTGTGATAGATTCCAAAGTAAGGATTTGGACTAATAGTTTAGTTTTTTAATCTTTAGAAGTCAAATAATGTTGAAATCAATATTGAAAAATTCTGTGCTAATGAAAATACCTTATAAGGAAAACAAGAATATATTCTCCTAAAAATTATTTTATTATGTTGAAAAAATATTTTAAATCCAAAAAATGTGTTCATAATGAAAAATATTTTATTTTAATCAACCAAGAAAATTCTAAAATAAATATTTGAAGGCCCTGAAATCCAAATTTGAAGAGAAGTTAATGAGATTGAACCTTGTCTTGTAATAAAAATAATTGTGTTGAGAAAAATGAACCCTCTAAAACCAAGAAGTTTATTACACCAAGTTAAATAAGTAACTTCTTTTTTGGAAGAAAATGTAACTATTTAACGCATTATAAAAAGGATATAAAACTAGTGTTTATGGTGGAATGGGAAATAAAAAAGGGAAAATTAGTCTAAGATATAATTTTAAGGATTGACTTGGTGTAAGTCATCCTTGAATAATAATTTAAGTACCATGAAATTTTATTCATATTTAGAAACATAAATATTATTGAGAAGAAATTTAGGAGATATAATCAAGATGACCATGTATCTAAAGAATGAAAAATAATTTTTTTTATCGAGATAAAAAATATAAAGGGAAATTGAAAATATATTAAGATAATAAAAGTGATATAGGGAAACAATAAACTCCACATTAGTTTTAGATCAAATTTTATAAGAGGTTGTAAGAAACTGATATCCCAAAAAATAATTAGAATCTATGTGGGAGGTGAAAGAAATATATACATATATCAAAATATTATTTGATCATATTTATAGTTTATGAATACATGTTGAAAAAATTGAGTCCAATACCAATAGGCCCATATTCTTTAATATCCAATGTAAAGAAGAAAATTCCACATAATAAGACGGTTAATATAATAGTGAAGACCATGCTTTATAAATAGAACATGTTATTAAAAATTATAAACAGTATCATGGAGAGTTCACTAAAATGGAGCTAAAGATAGAGTTTCTAGGTTTAGGAAACAAATTGACAAAATTTTTATCACTATTAAACATTATAGAACCACATTATTCCCATATATAATGTGTGTTTCTTTCAATTAATGTATTTTAAGATGATACAAATGTTCAGGTGAATCACTATGGGAGATAAGTGTGGTTTCAATTGTGGATATAAAATTAGAAGTTTGTGATATAATAGTAATCCAAAATTTGATATCATGAAGTATATTTATTTTAAAGGATCAACATTCATGATGAAATGTCTATATATTACCAATTTATGGGGATTTTTAGAAGCTTATATAAACTAATATTTCATTCAAATATGATATTTTGGAAAAGGTTGTTCAAAACTATCATTTAATGAGTCTATTTTCACATTATCTCATATAATATTTTCAAGTATAAATTATATTGTTGATGGGGAGAAATTAGATTTATATATAACATTAAAATAAAGATATTTTGAGATATTCGATGGTTTATTTTAACAATTAAACTCACTATTCATTTTCAAAATTAAAAAAATAATCTATTATTAAGATGATTTTATCAATTTATGTTGAAAACATAATACAAATTTACTCAAAGTTTTATTGTTTAAAAAATATATTTGAATATACCCTGAGAAGGTATTTTGGAGATGGTATTATCCTACATTGATCATTTCTTGTATAGTGTTATAGTGGAGTAATTAATTTGAAAATAACATTACGTAAATTGATACCACCCACTCTCTAGTTTCATTATATTTATTTTAAATAAATTTTAGGTGAAATAAAATAGAATTAAACATATTTAGCTGCATTTTCTATAATTGATATTGGAAAAAATGGTGAGATTCTTGAACCTACTTGGCTTAAATATGTACTTTCTTGAATAATCACATTTTAAAAGTTTATTATAAAAATAATCATTAAAGGATTTGATATTATGGAAGTATTTTTATGTGAATAATAATGGATTTTACACCCCAAGTGTCATATTAT
Organism: Viscum album; assembly: GCA_963277665.1. Taxonomy (NCBI): domain Eukaryota; kingdom Viridiplantae; phylum Streptophyta; class Magnoliopsida; order Santalales; family Viscaceae; genus Viscum; species Viscum album. The sequence goes on from OY728140.1 coordinate 1,109,017,607, forward strand.
GTTGAGTTCTGAATAATGAATGAGTATTTAATAAACACCCTGAATTTTGGAATTAAGTTGTTGTCACTATAAATATTCCATAGGAAAATATTCCATTAGATATTCATTGATATCTATTGACATATAGAAAATGGTTTGATTTTATATAAGTAAATCCTGGGAAAAACTTATCTAATAAGAATTGGAAAATGTAGTTGAGATGATGATAATGTAAATTCATATAGTTTCTTGTGAATAATATTGTTAAATGGCTTTGATGAATTCGAGAAAATTTATTTCAATGGATTATTGTTATTATTGTATATTTTATCACTTTGAATAATTCCATAAACAAGAAATGTGGTGTCATCCTATATATTATAACATGGTGATAAAACATATTTCATGATAAATATAATTTTATGACATTTTAGGAGGTGAAGAAGTTGTATGAGGAAGAAGAAGATCTATTAAAATACTATAAGAAGTGTATATTTATTAAATAATCTTTATAATTATTTTGGTGATGATTTAATATTATTTAATGTTATTTCAAAGTAACATATTGTTTTTTAAGATGTTTTCATTTAATTTTAAAATACAGGTAATGATATCTGGATGTTTTTAAATGGTTTTTAAGGAGTATGTAATTCATAAGTAACACACTTAATTTTCGAGAAAAAATATCTCAAAGGAAACGTTATCATTAATGATAAGTAACATATTTTTGATGGCGCAAAGAGTTGTAACACTACTGAGTGTTTTAAATGGTGAGATGTAAAATCTGAAATTGAAAGGTATTATTTTATTTGAAATATGTAATATACACCAAGTGTATATAAAATATATTATAATAATTAGAAAAGTGATATAAAAGCCTCCCTATGATATCAAATATCAAAATGAATACAAAAATTAAACAAGGGGAAAAATACATGCCACATAATTTTTTCATAGTATATGAAATATGCATACAGATGGTAGGTGATACTAATTATGTGTTATAGGCATGGTTATTACTTTATGTCTTATAATAATATCACCAAGGGTGATAGAACCTTTTTATAAAAGGAACTTTATAGTGTTATGTTTCTTAGATTGTCATCATAGGAAACGACCATTCACGTTTCTGATTGTGTCGTCTTGGATAAACACTAGTATCATAGAAATAGTTTAGGTTGATTATTGTGGTTAGAATAACTCTGATTTTTTTATATATGTGGTTTTCGTAGAAAATAGGTATGTCATGGAGCATAGATAGTGATTTTAGCATTTTGGATTAATTTAATGGTTTTCCTCTCATGAGATTTTCAGTCTAGTATATCACCATTTAGTATTGATTAGAGGTTTAAAGAAAGTGTATTGAAACATGGCACATTGGATTAGGTTGTATGAGAGAATACACTTATTACTTTTGAATGGTCATGAAGTAGTTCTTATGGTTAACATGGTTTGAGTTGAATTACAAATTAGTGGGAGGTCATTTTAGATCCATATACCAATGAGTATACTTAACACTTTAGGGCATCATTTCTTACGTATTAGATCAAAATGGAAAATTTATCACCATGGCAGATGGGACTTTGGGATTGGATCTAGTCTAACAATATTCCAGATTCAAGTTGAGCCTTAATCGAAGTGTCTTAGGTTGATGTAGTGCTTGAATTTGTATTAGGAGGAGTGTAACACATGTGATTAGAAATGTAACATGATGAGATTTTTGATTGAGTAGTGGTATAAGTAAATCCATATGGTCTGGATTGAACCATTGGTAGATGACCCTCTCATAATCCATGAGCGGGTGTTATCATTGATAGTTGGTTTTTGGTGTTGGCACCCATGTATGAGCGAGACAACCACACGCAGTTACTACATGTGGTAATGGATGAAGTCTGGTTCATGGAATTTAGTTTTTTGGGTTCTTCAGGTGATGACAATGATACTCATATAGTGGGGAGAATTTTATCTGTCATAGATGGATGACCATTTTTAAGAATGGGTTCATGGTTCTAGTGTGATTGGTTGTGGGATGATTGAGGATATTTTGGGGTAATGGGGTAAGGTATGATCTACTAATATCTGGTTCTTTGCATAAAAACATATTTGGAGTCTAGATCATCTATTAGACAAGTCATTGCATTAGCATCGAATATGGGGAAGTTTTAGTGTGATTGGACTGTGGTTAGTAAGGTGAACTGTGGTTCATGAAATTCTTTAGGGGGTAAACCAATTTCATCATGCTATTTTGGGGGTAAAACAATTATTTAGGAAAATCTTGATGAGTTGAAAAAAATTCCTTATTTCATAGGTTAGAACCCAGTTTCTTCATATGTTTTAAGGGTGTAATCATATGATGAAATTTAATGAACCATACATTTAGGGAGAATATTCATAGAAAGAAAAGACTGTTGGTGTCATCGATCAGAGCATGAGTGGGGACTTGGGTGTGGGTTCAATTTTGGAAATGTTGGGATGGAGGTAGACATTTATTTTGGGGATGCAATGGAGGATGTGATCAAGCATCTTGAGAAAAGATGGATGGAGGAGGTCCAATTGGAGTTATACAAGATGTTATACATAGTTATAGGGAAATTCTTTTATGGGAATTTTGTAGAATATAGTTCATAGGTCGTTTTACCATTGGAGGACACATTTTAGTAGGGGGTTCTGATAGTGGGGATCAATATAGATCAGAATTAGATGTTATGAGTTATGTTATATATTGGGCATAATCATAGGCTGTATTATCAATGGGATGAATACATAGTGTTTTCATGGGATAAATATTATTATATAATAACCATATTAGTTGTTTAGTAGTAATTTGAGTGTTTTTTAGTGTTTTGGATAAGTAAGACCCTTAAATTCATGTAGTGATTCAGAAGCACATATTGATTTTGAGGATGGTACATAACCATTTGAGATGTATTTGACTACTGATGTTGGTGAGATGATCTGGATGGATGTCCATTGGGACATATCAAGGATTAGAAGTGTTGTGGTGGGGAGTTTGTAATACCTTTTTTTTGGAAATTTTGTAAATTTCTGTTTGAATTTGAATTTTCATTTAGTGGATTGTTCGTTTTCAAAATCAGTACTCTAGGTGCGTTTTTTTAGTATTAAATGTTCAAAATGGTGTTTTTGGATTGGTTTCAAGGTTCATTGATGTTCTTGGTTGTTGATACAGACATCAGGATGAGTTTAGAGTGGTTAGGATACTAAAAATAGTAGTTATAGGATAATCATGGGGAAAATAGGTCATTATTCCTATGAATGAAATTCAAGGGGTGTTCAATGTATTTAATTAAGAAAATGTTGTAAAAAATAATCATCCCAAAAATTCATTATGTGATCATGTTTTTCATGATGTAATTCTTTTTTGACTATTTTTCTTAATTTTTTAAGAAGTTCATTGCATCCTTTCCCTTTGGTATAAGATCTCGCACATGGGAGGACAATGGCCTGACCACCCCATCTCCCATATTCTCACTATTTAAGGCCATTTTAAGGGTGATCGGATGGAGTTTCATAGTAAAAACATGAATCTACTTCTTCTTTCCCCCTTCTCTCTCCCTCATACCAAATTGGAATTGTATTTTTTAGGGATAAAATAGATATTTCCCTAGAAGATTTTGAAATTAAATATTTTTATGGGGATTTCATATAGAAAAGATAAATTGTGTCTCAATATGATGTCCACCCAACACCATATTCCATTTAAATAAGGAGTTCAATTCTAGTGTATTTTCTAACTATTTTTGTTTAAATGGAATTGTTTTTGAAAATAATAAATTGTCGCATGATAGGGGATTTCTCAGGACAGTGTTGGGTGGGTTTTAGACCCTCTGGGTGTCATTGATGGAGGTCTGCATGACATGACGATGCTTGGTGATTGGTTCAATGATTTTGGAACATTTTTTGCAAATAAATAATTAATAATGATTATTTTTAATTTAATATTTATTATAATTAATATGTGGTAGAATCTCGGTGATGATTTCGGATTGGGTAGACATTGGGATATATTCGATGAGATTTTGAAGTTGTTGTTAGCCTGTGGTGAATAAATAGAAACCTTATAATGGGTTAAGTAGTTCTTGGTGGTTCTCTCCTGATTTTTTTTATTTTTTCATAATGCATTAGATGTAAAGCTTTTCTATTGAGGGATTTAAATTATTATTTTTAATTAATTTCTAAATTAAGAAGGGAATTTATATGAAATTCATAGAATGGACTAAATTATGTGTTAAGGCCATGGGAGACCTAGATCACTGGCTAGATCTCCCCATCCTCCAATGTTCAAGGCTATAATCTAAATATAAGTCATTGAAACTTAGACCTTTGTCACACCTTAGGGTCATTAGTATTATTAAGAGGAACATGGGTGAAAGATCCTACCCCTTTGGTATTTTTTTGGTATAGAAGGATATAACATAAGTATGATATACCTGAGTGAGGTGAGTGGACTAATCTAGTGATTATATGGGGTTTTAATATGTTCATTACACATTATATAAGTGTTGATTCCTTGAATGAACATAAAGCCATTTATCTTGATGACTTTTCCAAGGACTGGGATTCCCTTCATGAGATTAGTAATTATCAAGGACTTGACCAATACCTATGACCCCTTGTGGAGAACCCCATTTTGTGGATGTGACCATGGCACCCTAGTGGGTGCCCTAGTGATGTGGTGGCCCTCATGATTGGGGGGGGGTATTGCATACAAATAGTGGAGATGGGTTTGGACTTCAAAAAACCATTACTTATTTTATTTTTCTTTATATTACTTAGTACAAACCTCTGGATAATGGAAAATGTATGTGGGGGTGTTTTTTATTTATATTTTTGGAAAACACTTATAGGAGAAATATTTCATTTATGTGTGGGAAATTTCATTGATATTGTTTTTCCTTTCATTGAACTTGGCTTAGAAAATTCTCATAGAGGATCTCCGTGATACTTTTGGGATTATTCCCTGGGTAAAGAAAAATATCATAAGGGAGTTATGCATTATTTTTGGGTGAGAAAAATCTTATAGGGTATTTTCTTATGCTATCTATGGGGATATAATAGAGTTGGGATTAATTTTATAGACTAGAATAAAGATTCCTAGAAGAATACCCCAGGTGTTTGATACATACGGGTTATGCCCAAACTAAGAAAACTTAGAAATGGTTGGGATGTGTTATATAATATGTAAACTATGGAGACCCATGTCTATTATCAAGAGGAATATTTATTATGATGTGATCAGGTAAACCCCATCACTAGTTGAATAATATATGATTGATCAGGGTCACATACTTCAAGATAAACATAGTTGGTATGTGGTTTACGGGTTGGAAAGGTCCATGATATATGCTTAGAAAAAATTTGGCATAAGAAAAAATTAGGTATTATTGGGTGTTTGTTTTTTTATTTTTAGTGGTTGTTTAATTATTATGAGAATTTTTCAAACATGTATCATTGTATTGTTGATACAGAATGAGACATCATTTCTGGTTCCCTATCGAGTTATGTACTCACACATAGGGTCAGTTTCCACTATACTTGGTTACCCAAGTAGCCCTAACTTATTATAAGTTCAGGTTAGGTCAGGGAATGATATTTCATGATCAATCTAAAGAAAATCGAATGGGATTCAAAGGTTTTTATGAGCCAAGGATCATGGTTGTAGTAGAGCCTCTGAAACTTATTTTTGGTTTTTATTTATTTTATTTTTATATATTTTATTAATGTAATGGGTGATTAATCTTATAAGTCTAAATATATGTTTTCATTCTCTACACATTACTATTGTAGGATGTTTATTTATCTCTATAATATGATGATTATGGATATTTACAGTACTTCTTTACTTCTTTTGTAATTGTGAACTCTAGGAAATTTGGTATAGTCTCTCCATGGTACCTACTTAAACCCCCACTACTAGTTGCTAGCCTCTACTATACGGAGAGGAATGCCTGAGGTAAATTGAGATCACCAATATAGATATTGATTACTAGTCTAGGGTGGGGGTTTTTATAAAAAACATCAAGATGAGTCCTAATAGATAATTGAGTGAAAGTAAACTACCATGAAAATTTTAATGAGTGTATTATCCTTAAAAGGCCTCATAGTAATGGTATTGATATCATCCTATATTCTACCTTTTTCAAGCATATGGAATAAGGTAAACCTATTTCTAAAAAGGTTTTATGTTCTAATTTTCTTTCATTTACTAACAAAGATTATAATTCAAAATAAGAATAAAAAATGTAAAAAATAACTATCAAACCAACCACTTAATTAATGGTGGATATAAGAATAAAGAGATATTATTTTACCCTAAAATAATCTCAACAGAACCGGTTTTTTCGCAAAAAAAATCACAAGGTATAAATGTAGGATGTACTAAGAAAAAATACAAATTATTGTTCATTGTTGTTTCAATTGGTAATATGGGAATAAATAAATTATTTTTTTATAACATGAAAAATAATAGAGATTATTAAATACCTAAATTAAGGGGGTTTAAGGATATGTATAAGAAAATTTCACATATTTAGAAAAATTAATTAAGTTCAAATAGATTTAAAATCATTCAAATATTCTATGAAATATGTAACAATAGTGGTCATTGTGTAGAGAATTAAAATTTTAGATTTACCAAGAAATAAAATCATTTTTTGAATAAAAAATACCATATAATATATGAAACAATAATGAATAGTTAGAAATGAGTCTTTTGGGGTGTAAAAAGGTGAATAAAAGCTCCAATAAAAACAAATCCTAGAGGAAATCAGATATGTATTCCACATCAAATACAATATGCTTCCCTAATGGGTGAAAGGGTCCCATAATGGACCACTATAAACATGCCTTGAATATAAAATATAGCATATATATTCAGAAGAAAAAAATAAAATCAATCTAAGAGAGGAATAAAATATCTGGTTTTCTGGAAGACATACTTAATAAAAAATTTCATCTCATGAAAATTTTCCCCAAGATGGTAAATTATTAATTCGTGACAAATAATGTGGAAAATTCCATGATAAGTTATGTGGAAGGTGAAAACATAAAAAATTAACTCTTAAAAATATATAAAAGTTTTACTAGGATAAAAGGAGTTGATAAAATACAAAAGGAAAAACCAACTAATTTCTTGTGGAAAATTTGGAAAATATAATCATGTTCTAAAAGAATACATGATAGTTTTTTACAACCAATAATATAAAGGAAGGATGATAGGGATTGCATTATAACATTCTACTACATTTCTATCTATGGTGAAAATTCCATTCCATACAAGTTGAAAGATGAATACAAAAGGAATTCTATTCTACCCTAGGAGATTCATGTAAATAATATTCTCACTCGATTGGAGCTGGGAGGAAAGGAGTTTCTGTATTAAGAATAAATTCTTATTTTTTTTATCTCACTAAAGTTAATTAGTGAAAATATATACAGCTACATATGATTTTATTTTTTTCTTCTCAATGTACGGTATTAGAAGTTATATATGTTAGAATGTTTTGGAAGACTATTATGGTTAATATAAAATAAAAAAATAAGTCAGGATGGAGGTTTTTAATTGATACCCCCTACAATATATCAAAGAGGTATATCATAGAATATTATAGGGATATAATTTAAAGTGGAAACAAATTATGAAGAGTGGTGAAGTTAATCCCTAGAGGGTGATTTAAAAATTATAGAAACATATAGAATGTTATTAACTAATGGATCTTGAATTCTATATAGTTATTAGAAAGGTATAAATAAAATAAATAATAAAAAATTTACATTTAATTTTTAGTTTATCAAATTTAATGCAGCAAGGTGAAGTGTTTTTTATGCATAATGGTTTCTTGAAATGGTAGTAGTCTACTGTACACTAGAAATGTTTTATTTATTTTTTGAGTTTAGTTTATGTTGATAAATTTATTGATATTTTTTTTTCAACATCCTCTATAAAGATAAATAAAATTAACATCACATTTGAGATACTTATATAGATAGATTGTATTCCTATGTTAATCGCAAATTTTTTAGATACCAATCTAGATTTTATAGAATTATATTTTATTAATTTATGTCTCATTTATAAGTAAAATGTGATACCTCCCTTATATCAGGTGGATCAGTACTTAACTATGAATAAAGGGGGAGAATATAAGAGAGAAGATGAAAATATCAATTATTAAATAAGTTATATATGAGAATATATTTTTCTTATATTAAAGAAATGAATTTATCTTTGAGAAGAGGGTGAATAATTTTAAATTTAAATATAAAATTTTTATTGGCCATAAATCCAATGTGAGAAATTGAAGACGCCAATTAGATTGTGATGTAGTTATGTATTGGAAGTATTTTTTATATTCCAATGTGGAAATGACATTTAATATATGAATAAGTGGGTGATATGAGAATTTTAGGTGATTATGAAGATCCTAAAAAATATAAAGGATATGATATTTGTATATATTGGTATGGGAAACTGAATATATTTCATTTTCAATGTTTGGAATGGAAGAATGGATATGAAGCTACTACTTGGAATTCTCATACAAATAGTTTCAAAATAATAACATATACATTTTATTATTGTAGAATTGGTTTGAAATGAAACCATAAAATTTGTTTTTGGATGTTTCAAAAATTATATACCACAAAATCATAAAACATGAGGAGAATTTTATTGATATATTAAACATATTTAAGAGTTTTTATTATAGAAGAAAAAACAGAAACAAAGACGAGTGGGAAATCATCCATTAATTTATGATCTTAAAGGATATCTATTTTGTAAAGAGTTTATATAGGATGATAGCTGGATAAGGCTAAATATATCTAGGAATTATTGAGGCAGTGTGGTATAATGAACACAGGCTAATTTTAGTACTCATATATTGCATGATTTTAAAAATAATATTAAAGTTATTCGAAAAAAATTTAAAATTTAAAGAGCCAATAAAGTTATCTTGAGATGTTTGGGAATGATTGAAGTGGAACTAAGGAAATTTTATGAAGATATAAATTTATTTTCAAAAGTTGTATAATTCAAGAGTTGTGATAAAAATTTTCAATCTCATGAACATCATTTAAAATATGTGTAACTCAGAGGCATGTGAAATATTATTCTAAAAACCAAAATTCAAAATTTATAATCTCTTTTAGAGTTCACCATGATATTTTAAAAAGTATACATAGATAAAATAGATAAATAAGAAAATTAATTATAAGTTTAAAAGTTAATTTGTATAAGAGTTTAGGAAATGAACAACTCTTGAGAAGCATTGGGAAACATAAGGTTCGTTATGATTAGTATATAATACTAACTCATGAGTACAATGAATATTTGAAAGCATTCATTGAGTAAATAGATGATATCTAAAATTTATATAAATGTAAATACTTTTTAGAATAGATGAAATTAACATAGGAATATAATTCATGAATGTAAACACAAGAATTTGTAAAAGTGATTAAATTGAATATTTATAAGTACTCACGGAAGAGAAAGAAAAATATGCAAAATTTAAAAATTTAAGAATTAATATATGTAAGAGTAAATGAATTCATACATAAAAGTCAACATTCTAACTAATTTGGTAATTTAATTATTTAAATAGGACAAAAGTTTTATAATATAGTTTCATAATACCAACCAGTCGATATTAATTCTATTCTTCATGGAAATTAACATCATAATTATTCAAAATGTAATTTTTATTAATGATAAGTTGAGTTATATGAAAGTTACTCTAAAATAATTGTTTTCCAAATAATGAAGAATAATTATGCACAGTGAAGCTATATTTGAATAAAATACAAGACAATGGTGGTTATGAATTTTATACATATCCATGTCATGTGGAGTGGGTCATCCATGAAGTATGTTTGAGAAGAAATAATCAATCTAAAACTGATTATTTGTAGTAAGGGTCACTCATGCCATGGTTATATTCTAAAACAATGTTGATATTCATGCATTCCAATGTGGATTAAAATACTCAAGGATTTCATAGATAATAATGGTTTGTGTTATTTCTAAATATACTTTGGATTATTAAAAGTGTGATTCATAAAGATCATCTTTAATGTGAATTAATGAGAATATAATACTACAAAAAATCATATATTTGAAATTCCAATATAGAAAAATATATCGATTTTATTTTGTAAAAGAATCATGTATATATCTATATATAGTTAGTTTTGAGAACCTAAAACAATTTTCTATGAAAACCATTTTGATTATGGAAGAGAGAGAACCCAAGGAAATTTATAAAATAATATATTTTGTGTTGTATAAAAGGAAAAATACTGAAGAAATAGGGAATCAGGAACGTTGAATTATCCTATGACATATCTATATCATAAAATATGGCAACAAAATTTTAGCACTATTGATTTTTTTATGAGACATGTGTGCCGAATCACTTGAAGAATATTGATGAGGAAGATATCATAGAGTATTTGTACATCTATATTTTATAATCATATTAATATTTAGTTAAATAATGTGTCTAATTACCATGAATTATTATTTAATATATCTTATCTTTCTAAGACATATTTGTGGGAAATAATATCTATTAGATTTGTTGTAATGTCATCCAGACCAGAAAGAAATATCTTTTTTTGGAGTTTAGAAGGAAACCCTTTAATAAATATAGTGATATAGTATACCAATATCCATACTATTCAAGAAACTAAATATTTATCCAGAGATAGGTTTTGTTTTCATAAAAATACTCAAGGATATGTTCTTACCATATATTATAACATCCAAGAAATGTTTCTAGGAGTTGAGTAGGAGCACTTCCATAATCCGAATGTATTCACTTTTATCCTATAGTGGATACCTACCTCTCATACTCAATATATATGTAGTGAGTACAAGGTATTCACATTGGGACTGAACTACGTAAAAACAATGGTATTCTATGATTTTATAATTTCTATAATACAAACTTTAAGAATACATTGATAAAAATCAAAATAAAATCTATATGTTATTCTAACAGATAATAGATATTTGAATAGTGAGAGAGGAATTGAAATTGATAAAATAATTCAATGAATAGAACAAATTAACCCCCCTTCCAGCAACTACCCAATCCCACTATGAACCTTATAATGGTGATTAATTTTATAATGGCTGATAGTATCATTAATAATAGATAAAGATGGGTGGTTACTTCAAAATATGTCAATATGGTAGTTTTATTCTACTTATTACGTGACAAAATCATTGATTCTATGCTATAAGTTTGGGTTCCATGGTTATAATAATAAAAAATAAATTTTTTAAGATAATTATTCCAACATTTTTGGTTTATTTCGGAATAATTAGAGAATTTATCAGTGAAGTATGTCTAATAGTATAGGTTTTATACCTTAGTAAACCAAAGTATTTAATTCTCTATTTAGTTGAAAATTGTTCAGGGTTAGTCGAGAAACTATTTTGAGACCTCTTCAGGGATAAAAGAATAGTGGTTAGAGCCAAAATATATTATACCATCTTCCAAGTAGGGTTTTGAGCCACTTAATCAATTTGAGGGAATATATAGGGTTTATTCCCTGATATAGTCTGCTTATAATTCTAAGTGTCCCTTTATACTATTAGAGGTAATATTTCTGTATCTTATATAATGGGTTGACATTCTTTTGAAATAATAGCTTCTCAATCCCTTATATATAAGGAATTTCTATCTCTTATTGGTTTGAAATAGGGGACATTCTTAACGATGATGATACTTGATACTCCATAGGGTAACTATGTGGAAAGATGTAATAAATATCAATTTTATATTCTATTCATCTATTATATTAGAAATCTATAATATTTCATCATACTTAATATGAATAGCCGTGAAATTATTTTTCTTATGATTTTTTTAAACATCTTTGTGCATGAATTTACAATTATTAGAAGTGGGACAGATTATTCTCTTCGATTTGTACATAATATAAAATTATTAGAGAGTGTGAATTTCATGTAGGTCAAGTAGAAATATATTAGTTGAAATTGGGATATTGAAATATAGATATTGATTATATTATTACTGAGGTAGCTGGGGTTATGTATAATAGTATCATGCATCTCTAATAGACCTCTTCCCAAATTTCTTTTGAAAATATTTCTTAGGGATTCCTCTTAAAGTGGAGGTTATTTTTTATCAAGTTTTTTCTTGTAAGAAAACTGATTTCTATTCCATAATATCATATATATTAACCATATATGCTATGAGAGTTATCAATTGAATCGAATGAACTTTATTCAAAGATGATTATTTGACCCAATATTTATCTTATTAGTGAATCAGAAGTTTTCACTAATAAATGCAATGAAAATGCATGATTATGTATAAATTATATAAAATTGTATCAGGTGACTATCAAAAACTTCAATACATGGACCTAAATTGGTGATTAATTTCATATTTAAAGGGTTAAAGTGGTTTTCAAGTATTGAAAATCATATTTGATACCAAAAACACTAGGTTCAGATAAAGGATTTTCTCTGGTTGGGTTAGAAAAGTTGGTATGGTAGGTTTAATTATGTGCTGATTTCATTCAAGTTTACAAATTAGATTTTAGAGTTTATAGTGATAATGAAATTTTTTTACACATTTTTTGTAACACCCCGAGATTTTATGAAAAATATTATTTTAATTTCATTAATGTCTTATGTTGTATTCTACACCAAGATTACCCTGCGCTATACGCAACACCGTATTAGCTTACAGTATACGCAACACTATTCTTGGACCGTGTTACACACAATTTTGATAATAGTTATTCTACGCAACATTGAGTATATATATATATATTAAATGTATAAATGAAATATGGTTGGATTCTGTTATATGAAACAACGAAGGATTCTTTCACAACACACAACCCTGACTTGGCTTGCATTACACGCAATCGCGACCTTCCTTGATAGCGTGTGTTGTACGCAATACCAGGTTTTAATAAAAAATGATATATTATTATAAAATTGTCATGAACTAGACGTTATGAATAGTATTAACTAAATTTTGAATTTTATAACATTATTATTCATCTTACACATTTTCTAGAACATGTTATAAGAACAAAATAAATTTTTCAGGTAAAATAAGTATTTTTCAAAAAATGCAGTTTTGCCGCCTTTTGATGGCGCACCCACATTAACTCTAGTTTTTGACATGTTTATATGATCAATTTGACAAAATAAAATTCTTCTTTTGAATCAGGATGTAAAAATTTACCTTAGATAATGTTTTGATATTTTTCCGATAACTTTCATATTTTAATGAATAGTAAAAACACGCTATATTTTAATTAAAAACACCTTTTTTTATGGTAATATCTTATGTGGTTAAATTATAATATTGAATGGTTTTAAAGTATAAATAGAATATATTTTTACCATTTAAAATAATGAATGTCATTATCATTGATTTTATCTCTAATTCGTAGGTTAAATCAATTCAAACTTTTGCAATGTTTTAAACAAAAACCCGTTTTTATTCGACAACGGGATTAATTTTAATTTAATTTCTGAAACTTCTGTGTATTGAATTTTAAAAAATGGATTCCATATTTGGAATCAGTGGGTCCAAATTATGTTAATAGGCTACTTTTTATTTTTGGGAATTATGAATAGTAACTACGGTAAATTTTATTTACCATAGTTAAAGGTAAATCGGGTAATTAAGGGTAAATATAATATTCTAAAATTACCCTAACAAATGTCAAAATCCTATTGGATGACTAAAAGTCGACCCATATCACCTAAGGGTCGAATTAGAATCATTTAATCGACATTTTGCTATGAAAATAACTTAATTATTATTAAAACCAAAGAATGTGACAACATGTCACTCTCTTAAATCTTATAAGTATATTAATTTTAATTTAGTGATAAACTTCATGAAACTTCAAACATGAATAGTCTCCAGAAAGCTAATTAAATTATCTACATCATATAAATTTATTTATAATTTTTAGGGATTAAATAATTATCATTAATTATGAAACAATAGTGATGCGGAAATTGTTTATCTAGTGAAAAATCAAGAATATTGTATTTATTAAACTAATAGTGACCATAAAATGCACAAATACCTAACAAAAACTTATTGGCCATGTAAATTTAAACCATAATCATCCAATGGTAGAATATTTGACCATTTGGAGCCTTATAAAAGCGATTATGACCCTTATATTATTTTATTTTAAATGATGCCAAAGTTGTCACCTTCATAATTTAATAAATATAACAATTTAAATATTGTGATTTTAAGATGATAAATTCGAGTAAAAGTATTATTGTGAAAGATAATATATTTATCTTCATAATAGGATTTTATTTTAAATTTTTATACAACAAATTAGTATATTAAATAATTATACAAAAATGATGTAGTAATTATTTTATTAAGAGATAAACCAAATAAATGGTTTTAAAAATAATAAAATAAATATTATATGAACTATTTAATGTGATACACTAATTTTATAGATACATATGAACTTTTATTAATATATTAAAGCTTTTAGTTCGAACATATCTTCTGTATATATTTTATTTAAATTCAAATAAATGAATAGTGTCAAAATTGACACTATTGTTATTTTACAAAAATAACATATTATAAAATTGTTTAAAAATCACAAAAATATTTAAAAATTATAAATTTATATTTATATGGTCTATAATGTTATAAAGTAAACAATTATGGAAAATTCACAACAAATAAGTAATTATTTGTTATAATTTAAAATTTAGAATTTTATTACCACAAATAAACTTAAATAGATTAAATAAGGATAAATCAAAATGATAAGGTTTAAAATAAGATCAAAACATGTCTAAATTTGATTGGTTGATGATATTACAACACTATCTCATCTAATCTTCGAATATGAGTCATTTTTGGAGGTTTTTAAGTGGGGTTAGATTTATTATAAATTAATATTTTTAAGAATTCCTAAGGTGCCCCTCTCCTCCTTTATAAAAGGGCACCTCCTCCCCCTCCTCCTCACACCAATTTGAGCACTCATGCTCGGCAAACCCCTGCCATTTTCTCCTCTCCACTTCCCTATAATAATCCTAGAGGTCCTGGTCTTCTCCAAAGACCAATCTTAGTTCCTTAAGTGGAGGATTCAAAGAGGCGTTCCAAAGAAGAGGTAATATCCATTACCGATCTTTTCAATTTCTTTCTTCTTCAACTTATTCTTCTTTAGTTGTTTCATGATAAAGTAATAACATCAGTATTACTTACATACTGATATGTTATTATAAATATGAAACAACCCTAATTCACCTTCTATCCATCCTATGGAAAAATGAAATCACCGCGCGTGCGTACGTACGGAATACCGTCTCCACGCCGTGGTGTAATCTATTTTCCACCACCACCTTACATGGATGGGTATAATGGTGTAAAGAATAACTATACATAGTTATTAAAACATAATATTGATTCTGATATATTGTATAATCCACTCCAATTCAATTCAATATTTATGGAAATGATATCATCGCTCGTGCGTACGTACGGACTACTGTCTCCACGACGCGATGCAACTCATTCTCCATGTTAACCATTTAAGAATGATTAAAAAGTATATATAAGAAATAATAATGAAATATATGACATTATAAAGCTACTGGATTTATGTATATATGTATATGTATGTCATCTACTTACTTCCATTCAAGACAATAAGGAAAGGAAACAGTGTTCATGCGTACGTACAGACTACCGTCTCCATGAACGGTGTTTTTCATTTCATTTATCTATCTTATATATATATATATATATTGAATATATATGATATATAAATCATATTTTATATTCTGGAAGTAAGTAAATCATGATATAAGTAATAATAATGTCATGAACAACAAGTCAAAACACCTACGATAAATGAAACGATTTTACCCAAAACGCTTCTTTAACATGGAATTTACAAAAGAACGGGTAATATAAAGTCATAAGTGAACCATATATGATATCATAACAATGAATATGATTCTGTAATAAGTCAATGACATTATTTAAATCATTATACAGGAGTTTCGGACACATACGAAGCAAATCGGACCTAAGGTAAGAGAAATATCACAATCTCATTTTTATCCGAGATTGTTTATTCGTAAGTATTTACTGGGGTGTATTTTATCATCCACATCCATGTTCCCTCAATATGTAATATTGTTTAAATCCACTTACAATAGTTCAAATCCAATTTTACCCTTCGGTGAGTTTTTAGTAAAGAATATGAAAGGAATCTTTTGTCATTTTTCGTACGAGGTACTTTTTGACTTTTCCGACAAAAGTGCGAAGAATGTTTTTTTAACTTATACGGCATGAAAGGATTTTTAAAACAAAATTTCCAAGAATCTTCCTTTACAAGTTTTCAAGTTTATTTTTAATCAACTTCTTTTATTTTAAAGTCGTATGACATGTTATGAAAGGAAAAATGTTTTTGAAGAATAAAGGATATTTTCCTCAAGAATGGAGTTCAAGTGTTTTATCAAAATTATTTTCCATCTAAGATAATAAAGGGTTCTGTTTTTATCTCTATTATTACATTGATTTGATCATGTTGTGATGGAATTATTTTTATGAATTCCTTTATCTTATATGAATTGATTTATGATGTCATGATGTTTCAAGAATCCCATTTTTGTTACATGTATTATGCGATGATGTATGTTTTATGATTATGTGGCACACATAAGAAAGGATTCATTATAAGATGGGTGGGACCTATATCTCCCTCCAATGCATTGGGTAAAGATTTTATATCTCATGAGATAGACATGGCTGGAATGGTAGGTTATACCGGTTCATTGAAACAGGACTGAAACGAGGGTTACTCGATTCAGAAAGGGACTTTGTCCACTAAGATAGTCTTGGA
Source organism: Viscum album (assembly GCA_963277665.1). Classification (NCBI taxonomy): domain Eukaryota; kingdom Viridiplantae; phylum Streptophyta; class Magnoliopsida; order Santalales; family Viscaceae; genus Viscum; species Viscum album. The sequence continues at coordinate 1,109,034,503 of OY728140.1, forward strand.
AATGAGTCTTGACTAACAAGAAATGATTCTCTATGATTATGTGTGTATGCCACAAAGTTTCATGTTTTAAGTTATGATTATTGGGATTTCATTTCACTACTATGATTTATCCCATGTTATGAAATTATGCTCTCTTTTGCAGGTTAAGATTTCCAAAAGTTATGTTCTTATGAATATGATGTGATTGATTTTTCTTTTGTATACTCTTACTGAGCATTTGAGCTCACCCTTTTATGTTTTCTTTTCCCCAGGATATAAAGAAAGGTTTTAGGGAAAAAAAAGGGGAAGATCTTTATGGGAGATATTGAAGATCTTTCACCACGATTAGAAGATTACGTTCCGAGTTTCCAAAGACACTAAACTATTACGATCCTTGTGTGTGTGTTTTTGTTATGTACTAAGTATTCCGCAAAAGTAATGTAAGGTCTATGTACGTCAGGCTTCGTGTTTCTACAGTTGGTATCAGAGGAAAGGTTTAGTCAACCTTTGGAAACTAGGATGCGAAAACGTTAGTGAGATCCCTAGAGATATTTCTATGGTATGTCTAGGGATGTCTCTAAGGTTAAGTATATGTATAGGTTATAGTCCTAGAATTGCGCTAACGATCTTAGAATTTAACCTAAGATGTTAGATATTAAGGGTACTCCCCCTTTACTATGTTGTTTTCCTTAGCATTATTTTGCCTCTCACACTATTCTTTTTGGGTTTTAGAAAATGGTTGGAAACAAGATGATTCACAATAATGGAGGATATGATGGACAATGGAATGATATTCTTCATAATGAAATGGGATTTGGAAGTCCAAACATCATTATTATGCCGAATCAGCAATCTCATAATATGATCAATAAAGTAAAATTTGGTAAGTTTCCTGACTCGGATAATAAGAGAAAGATGGAGTTTCATGATGATCATAGAGGAAAGAAAGTTCAATTTCCCCTTTGTAAATCATGTGGGAAGAGGCATCAAGGAGAATGTTTCAAAGGAACTGGAAGATGCTTTGGGTGTGGAAAAGAAGGACACAAAGCCAGTAAGTGCAAAGGAAAAGGTTCAGTTAACACCAGGGATGAGGATAATGGTATTTCTATGACATCAACAATGGTTAAATGTTTTAAATGTGGAATGTACGGGCATTATGCAAACCAATGCCCTAAGGGAAAGTCTCATGAAGAGAATCAGTATGGTCGTATGGGTAGTATTTATGTTGATGATGATGATGAGACTACAAATGATATGTGAGATGAAAGAATTGTTGAAGCTCGGTCAATGGTTTAAGAATGTAGTGGAATGATTACATGTTTATCAGGTGTAATGTTGTATAAGTAACCTCATGGTACTATGGGATAAAGAGACATCTAAGGATTGTTACATTGTTGTCTTTCCTTAAGTTTTGAAAGTATGTGATGAATGGTACCAGTATTTTTAGAAAGTAGATGATATGCACATAATGAAGGGATAAGACGATAATGAGATGTTTGATTGTATGCATGAGCTCATGATTGATATAAGGACTAAGTGATATCATGGTTTGATTATAAATAATTTTGAGGATTTTGGTATGTGGAAAGTGTTAACGTTTAACTGAATTCATGTTTTCACTAAGGTTCAATGGGTATTCAAGAGAGTACAAGATTAAGGCCTTTGAATGTTTGGAATGTGACCAACAGGATATATCTTATGATATATGGGGATCAACGATGGTATTAAATCTCTGGTAATCGTTTTCACTATGTTATGAGAATGGACTGCAGTATTATGGATAAGACTAAAGATTGGAATGGATTACGTTGGACATAAATTAGTATTGTTTAAGGATAGAAGTTTTTTCGATATTATTGATGGGATGTTATAGTATTATAGTTTTAGAAAAAGGACAACCTGCAGGACGGGCGACAGCCCATCGCTTCGGACAAGGCTGTGGGAATCGAACCCACAACCGAAGTGCGACTGGCCTTTATCGCCTACCACTGGCCTACAGGAAGTCCCTGTTTAGTAGAAACTAGTTTTATTATATTAAGCAGTATGATATATGAAGTATAAGTCCATTTTAGGAACCATATATGATTAATCTCACTATAGATTGACTTATGCATATAATTTTTGCTAACCTTTTGTTTGAGACAGATTGAATTACCCGTCATTCTATCACATGATCTGCTAACACTTTAAAAATAACAAATTCAACTTCATTTATTTAAGAGATGAAGTGGAAATTGTTCAAGGCACGAACAACAGTGAGATTGTACCAAAATAAAGTAAGTATTTATTCTAATTCAAATTTTCAACTTTAGGGAAATGATCTTGAAAACCAAAAATGTTGTCCTAGTGATCTTATACCTGATGAATTAGATGGTACCTTATATCATCACAACTCTATGGATTTGTGATTGCTGGCTTTTCCATAGCCATGTTCTCTACCACTCTCCATCAGAACATGATGGTTAGATTTCTCTTCCATATCCATATTTTCACCTATGTGGAAACCCAGTGATTAGTTTATTTGGGTAACTGTTACGTTTCATACTTTTGTTTTTAAAGATAAGTTTTGGTATCCCTTTTTACGATGTGGGTTTCTATCAAAGAAACTTTCAAATAGTAAACCATTTATAACCCCGACAAATTTCGAGGGCGAAATTCATTTTAAGGGGGGTAGAATGTAACACCCCGAGATTTTATGAAAAATATTATTTTAATTTCATTAATGTCTTATGTTGTATTCTACACCAAGATTACCCTGCGCTATACGCAACACCGTATTAGCTTGCAGTATACGCACCACTATTCTTGGACCGTGTTACACACAATTTTGATAATAGTTATTCTACGCAACATTGAGTATATATATATATATATTAAATGTATAAATGAAATATGGTTGGATTCTGTTATATGAAACAATGAAGTATTCTTTCACAACACGCAACCCTGACTTGGCTTGCATTACACGCAATCGCGACCTTCCTTGATAGCGTGTGTTGTACGCAATACCAGGTTTTAATAAACAATGATATATTATTATAATATTGTCATGAACTAGCCGTTATGAATAGTATTAACTAAATTTTGAATTTTATAACATTATTATTCATCTTACACATTTTCTAGAACATGTTATAAGAACAAAATAAATTTTTCAGGTAAAATAAGTATTTTTCAAAAAATGCAGTTTTGCCGCCTTTTGATGGCGCACCCACATTAAATCTAGTTTTTGACATGTTTATATGATCAATTTGACAAAATAAAATTCTTCTTTTGAATCAGGATGTAAAAATTTACCTTAGATAATGTTTTGATATTTTTCCGATAACTTTCATATTTTAATGAATAGTAAAAACACGCTATATTTTAATTAAAAACAACTTTTTTCATGGTAATATCTTATGTGGTTAAATTATAATATTGAATGGTTTTAAAGTATAAATAGAATATATTTTTACCATTTAAAATAATGAATGTCATTATCATTGATTTTATCTCTAATTCGTAGGTTAAATCAATTCAATCTTTTGCAATGTTTTAAACAAAAACCCGTTTTTATTCGACAACGGGATTAATTTTAATTTAATTTCTGCAACTTCTGTGTATTGAATTTTAAAAAATGGATTCCATATTTGGAATCAGTGGGTCCAAATTATGTTAATAGGCAAATTTTTATTTTTGGGAATTATGAATAGTAACTACGGTAAATTTTATTTACCATAGTTAAAGGTAAATCGGGTAATTAAGGGTAAATATAATATTCTAAAATTACCCTAACAAATGTCAAAATCCTATTGGATGACTAAAAGTCGACCCATATCACCTAAGGGTCGAATTAGAATCATTTAATGGACATTTTTCTATGAAAATAACTTAATTATTATTAAAACCAAAGAAAGTGACAACATGTCACTCTCTTAAATCTTATAAGTATATTAATTTTAATTTAGTGATAAACTTTATGAAACTTCGAACATGAATAGTCTCCAGAAATCTAATTAAATTATCTACATCATATAAATTTATTTATAATTTTTAGGGATTAAATAATTATCATTAATTATGAAACAATAGTGATGCAGAAATTGTTTATCTAGTGAAAAATCAATAATATTGTCTTTATTAAACTAATAGTGACCATAAAATGCACAAATACCTAACCAAAACTTATTGGCCATGTAAATGTAAACCATAATCACCCAATGGTCGAATATTTGACCATTTGGAGCCTTATAAAAGCGATTATGACCCTTATATTATTTTATTTTAAATGATGCCAAAGTTGTCACCTTCATAATTTAATAAATATAACAATTTAAATATTGTGATTTTAAGATGATAAATTCGAGTAAAAGTATTATTGTGAAAGGTAATATATTTATCTTAATAATAGGATTTTATTTTAAATTTTTATACAACAAATTAGTATCTTAAATAATTATACAAAAATGATGTAGTAATTATTTTATTAAGAGATAAACCAAATAAATGGTTTTAAAAATAATAAAATAAATATTATATGAAATATTTAATGTGATAAACTAATTTTATAGATACATATGAACTTTTATTAATATATTAAAGCTTTTAGTTCGAACATATCTTCTGTATATATTTTATTTAAATTCAAATAAATGAATAGTGTCAAAATTGACACTATTGTTATTTTACAAAAATAACATATTATAAAATTGTTTAAAAATCACAAAAATATTTAAAAACTATAAATTTATATTTATATGGTCTATAATGTTATAAAGTAAACAATTATGGAAAATTCACAACAAATAAGTAATTATTTGTTATAATTTAAAATTTAGAATTTTATTACCACAAATAAACTTAAATAGATTAAATAAGGATAAATCAAAATGATAAGGTTTAAAATAAGATCCAAACATGTCTAAATTTGATTGGTTGATGAGATTACAACACTATCTCATCTAATCTTCGAATATGAGTCATTTTTGGAGGTTTTTAAGTGGGGTTAGATTTATTATAAATTAATATTTTTAAGAATTCCTAAGGTGCCCCTCTCCTCCCTTATAAAAGGGAATATCCTCCCCCTCCTCCTCACACCAATTTGAGCACTCATGCTCGGCAAACCCCTTCCATTTTCTCCTCTCCACTTCCCTAGAATAATCCTAGAGGTCCTGGTCTTCTCCAAAGACCAATCTTAGTTCCTTAAGTGGAGGATTCAAAGAGGCGTTCCAAAGAAGAGGTAATATCCATTACCGATCTTTTCAATTTCTTTCTTCTTCAACTTATTCTTCTTTAGTTGTTTCATGATAAAGTAATAACATCAGTATTACTTACATACTGATATGTTATTATAAATATGAAACAACCCTAATTCACCTTCTATTCATCCTACGGAAAAATGAAATCTCCGCGCGTGCGTACGTACGGAATACCGTCTCCACGCCGTGGTGTAATCTATTTTCCACCACCACCTTACATGGATGGGTATAATGGTGTAAAGAATAACTATACATAGTTATTAAAACATCATATTGATTCTGATATATTGTATAATCCACTCCAATTCAATTCAATATTTATGGAAATGATATCATCGCTCGTGCGTACGTACAGACTACTATCTCCACGACGCGATGCGACTCATTCTCCATGTTAACCATTTAAGAATGATTAAAAAGTATATATAAGAAATAATAATGAAATATATGACATTATAAAGCTACTGGATTTATGTATATATGTATATGTATGTCATCTACTTACTTCCATTCAAGACAATAAGGAAAGGAAACAGCGTTCATGCGTATGTACGGACTACCGTCTCCATGAACGGTGTTTTTCATTTCATTTATCTATCTTATATATATATATATATATACTGAATATATATGATATATAAATCATATTTTATATTCTGGAAGTAAGTAAATCATGATATAAGTAATAATAATGTCAAGAACAACAAGTCAAAACACCTACGATAAATGAAACGATTTTACCCAAAACGCTTCTTTAACATGGAATTTACAAAAGAACGGGTAATATAAAGTCATAAGTGAACCATATATGATATCATAACAATGAATATGATTCTGTAATAAGTCAATGACATTATTTAAATCATTATACAGGAGTTTCGGACACATACGAAGCAAATCGGACCTAAGGTAAGGGAAATATCAGAATCTCATTTTTATCCGAGATTGTTTATTCGTAAGTATTTACTGGGGTGTATTTTATCATCCACATCCATGTTCCCTCAATATGTAATATTGTTTAAATCCACTTACAATAGTTCAAATCCAATTTTACCCTTCGGTGAGTTTTTAGTAAAGAATATGAAAGGAATCTTTTGTCATTTTTCGTACGAGGTACTTTTTGACTTTTCCGACAAAAGTGCGAAGAATGTTTTTTAAACTTATACGGCATGAATGGATTTTTAAAACAAAATTTCCAAGAATCTTCCTTTACAAGTTTTCAAGTTTATTTTTAATCAACTTCTTTTATTTTAAAGTCGTATGACATGTTATGAAAGGAAAAATGTTTTTGAAGAATAAAGGATATTTTCCTCAAGAATGGAGTTCAAGTGTTTTATCAAAATTATTTTCCATCTAAGATAATAAAGGGTTCTGTTTTTATCTCTATTATTACATTGATTTGATCATGTTGTGATGGAATTATTTTTATGAATTCCTTTATCTTATATGAATTGATTTATGATGTCATGATGTTTCAAGAATCCCATTTTTGTTACATGTATTATGCGATGATGTATGTTTTATGATTATGTGGCACACATAAGAAAGGATTCATTATAATATGGGTGGGACCTATATCTCCCTCCAATGCATTGGGTAAAGATTTTATATCTCATGAGATAGACATGGCTGGAATGGTAGGTTATATCGGTTCAGTGAAACAGGACTGAAACGAGGGTTACTCGATTCAGAAAGGGACTTTGTCCACTAAGATAGTCTTGGCAATGAGTCTTGACTAACAAGAAATGATTCTCTATGATTATGTGTGTATGCCACAAAGTTTCATGTTTTAAGTTATGATTATTGGGATTTCATTTCACTACTATGATTTATCCCATGTTATGAAATTATGCTCTCTTTTGCAGGTTAAGATTTCCAAAAGTTATGTTCTTATGAATATGATGTGATTGATTTTTCTTTTGTATACTCTTACTGAGCATTTGAGCTCACCCTTTTATGTTTTCTTTTCCCCAGGATATAAAGAAAGGTTTTAGGTAAAAAAAGGGGAAGATCTTTATGGGAGATATTGAAGATCTTTCACCACGATTAGAAGATTACGTTCCGAGTTTCCAAAGACACTAAACTATTACGATCCTTGTGTGTGTGTTTTTGTTATGTACTAAGTATTCCGCAAAAGTAATGTAAGGTCTATGTACGTCAGGCTTTGGGTTTCTACATTTTTGACTCCACTTGTTTTGTAATTTTTAATAATATTATTATAAAAATCATATCCTAGGAAGAACATGGAAAACATCTTTAGATAACATTTGTGTCACTATGAGAACATCAAATTTATATCAAACATTCTAAATGAATCATATAGATTCTGGGAGTCTAGTTCCATAGTCATGGGATCTCTAAAACTATAATCTCAATGGGTCATATGTTAGTGGATGTTATAATGACTAATAATTTTCCCACCAAAATATTTTATTCTTGTTCATATGGTATGACCATGGTAAAATAGTATTCCTAAAGATGAAGAGATGGTTAAAAACAACTCAAATTATAATATTACCTTAGCTAGAAGAATGAATTTAATTTTATTATGATACATCTTTAGTTTACCACGGATACATGATCATATATGATCATCAAGTGGTGTCCTATCGTTATCTATTTCCCCAACCACATAAATGTAATTCTTCCACCCATATCTTATAATGGTCTATAATTGTATCAACATTAAATTATTGGAGTCACAATTTTTTTAGTTAGTGATTTATCGTATATACCAATTAAATAATTATAAATTATAAATTCTCTTAGTGAAATTAAAATTTCTATCCATATCGAAGTGTTGAAAATATTTAAGCATTTAATTATGATTTTTTGAATAAAATTGGGAAGGGTAACACTTTATTAGATTCTCTTAGTAGGAAAACCAATCTTGAAAAGAAGTACTGTGAAATGGAAGGGTGGATAATAATGTCATTGATAAAAAACATAATTTGGATTTCATTTATTACTGCTTTATGGAATTTTTATTCTGAATTTAGATTACTTCATCCATTAGGGGGTGATTTAATGAATCATATATATCTAATCATAGTTATATCACTATTCTGAAAACACAACATGGTGTGGTGATCCTTAAAAGATATTATTAAAACTATAACTGGTGATTATATTTTTATTAAAGGGTACAATTATATTATCTTATTGTGAATAAATATATTTATGATTTCATTTCACTATTCAATAATTACTAAAAAACTCTCTGTAATCCTTTATGAATTTTTGAGTTGAAAGTCTCTTTGGGGTTTTGTTTTCTATTTTCATTTTTATTTTTAAATCCACATCCTAGTTATGGAGAATACATTGGGAATTGTTGTGGAATTTTGTTATCATTCTTATATTTGAGGCATGAAATGTTTGGTACCCTTGGTTTTAATCTTATATAGCTGATGGTGCACTTTGAAATAAATAATTGTGCAATGGACTACATTTTAATTTTTCTTAATCTAAGGTGGATTTAATTACTCAATGAAACCATTTTTAATTCCATGACTGGGGTCAAATATTATAAAGTTATGAAGGTTGATAGAGCCACCTATGGATTTATGAAGTGTTTTTATCACATAGTGATTTTTGGGTCTCAATTTGATCGATGACCTTTACAGTGTGAAGTTTAATATTTCACGATGCTTTTTTATTGGCTCAAAGGGATTTTTACATAACATTTTCCATTATATAAGGAAGGTGATGACCCAAATTTTTATTATAAATAGTGGATATACCGTATCTCTCTTAAATTTTTAAATTCCTACCGTGACATATCATCTTTTGGTGGTGCCTTTTTTGAGACATGGACAACTTGTATGTTCCTTTAATAAGAAAAAATCATGTGGCGATCGATTGGAACTCCAAGTGTATAGATTCAATCATCCGTGATGTATGAGATATGTGGCATGCCACTTTTATCATCCCATTATCTATTATATAATGATTTATACAATTTATCCATATACTATTTTAAATCATTTCACTTATTATATTACTATTAGGAACACCCATCTCGTCTCAATGGGAATATTCATTTTACATTGAACCATTGTTACTTTGTTTCCCATATTTTATGTTATTTTCCCAAATAGTCCTATAAAATTTCTTTTTATTCACATATTTCAATTATGCAGAATCTACCAACCTTCAGGATGATGGATTGTGACATTGGTGATTAGTAGTACAAGCATGACTTAGAGACGATGGTACATGATGAAAATTATGAGAGCAGCTAGACAGTGTTGTAGGGTATCCTGTTTCTATCTGAAAGGACTTTCGACACTATGAAACATGGGTCTCATCTATATTCCCAATTTTTTGATAAGGAGGATAATACTAAAACACATTATGTATCAAGATGATTATTTCATTTGAAATGTTGTGTAATATTTTTTGGAGTTTAATCTTATATAGTGGCCACATATCCTGAGTTAATCCTTTGTTTTGTGAGTTGTGACATGATGATTCTAGTGGTGTAATGAATGATTCAACAACAAATGTGAACATATGGATTAAATTGTGAAGAGTATAACAAAATAATTTAACTGTGGAAGAATAATAATTTAATAAGTCATGAAACCAATGCTTTAGGAATTATAGTGCGATCGTATATCTCACATCATAACAATGTTGATCCCTTGAGCGAATTGCATAACATTATCCTTTAATGGGTGTTCACATTTATTCTCTTCTACATATTGACTAAGTTGGGGATATTTATTACACATAGATAATTACCATGTAGATCAAAATGGTGTGAACGATTAGACAAGCCAAGAATGATTACATTATGTTACCAATATGTTTAGTCCTTAGTCCTACAAGTCTGATGACTAGGTTCAAGAAACACAATCAGAGTGAAAATGGATTATAGTTAACCCAGGGTAGTATGTTAGAGATAGGTCTATAATACTCTATATTATACCTAGAGTTCATTATAATCCCACAAACACAGGGTCTAGGTCGCCAAAATAGGGCATGGGTTCAGTTTTTTCTCAGTACAAATGAGTTTTGAGTCCCACACGCCAAAATAATAGATTTTGGACCCCCTATATATCTAGTGAGTTCATGAATTATCTATCCATATATTTCGATACTCCCTCATCTAATGAATACTTCTTAATGAGGTGTGAGTCCTCAATCATGGTTAAGTACTACTATGAGAAATATACATACCTCAGTGAGGAGTGGGTTCCCTTTTTTACACTTAGATGGGATTTTTTTAGCTTAGTATCCTAGATTCTTGGATTTCATAGAGTTATAGATTTAATTTATTAGTTTGGGTTATTATTATGTTGGAATATGTGTCCTTTTACATGGGGATATTCCCTAAATCCTAGTATGTATGTTAGAAATATTCACCTCTATTACAAGGAATCATATAAGGATATTATATGTGATAAGTTCTATTACTCCTTACCTCTATAAATACAATGGTTTGAGTATATCATTTAATGAGATATAAGTGATATCATATTCCCAGTATTTGTCTACAATTTTTTTATGAAAGTGATAGAACATTAATGTGTTCAATGTTGGAATCTCATTTATAGATATCATTAAAATTTTGTTTCATAAGATGGAAGTCATGGATTATCATTTCATTCCTATGATAAATTCAAAATTGTTCAAAATAATTTACACACATATTATACCACAAGAGTAAAGGAATTAATTAGATTAGAAGTTTTCTTGATCCCATTATAAAGTAAAGGTACCCTTTTGGTGGTTGTGTGATGGGGTTCCAATCATGGTGACCCTATAAAAAATATTTAACTGAAATTAATGTTTTATTAGTGGGACTCATATTTTCTCTGAATAGGGGGAGTTTTATAGATTATGAATTCCTTTTTGATGTGACTTTATTGTGTTCTAATGTAATTGATGACCATATTAGTTAGAGAAGGAAATTGGGACGGTTTTAAAAACACTGAAAATAGTATTATTAAATTGGATACTCCCCTCACTCTCATATTATACAATTATTCAAATTGATTCCCCTTAACTCTCTCTAACAAATTTTTTTCTCATTAATCACCCTCACTTGGATTTTTTTTAATTGATTATAGGGATAAAATAATCATTGTATGCCCTAATATTACTTATACCATTGATCAAATATCTCTAATCACTCTCAGAGAGACCCACAACTCAACATCATAGTCCATTATGTAAATATAAGTTTCTTATGTGTGAATATATGAGAATGAGAGAAGAATAATTAAAAAAAGATCAATATAACCCCACTAGTAATTAAACAGTTATACTTTTATAGTGAAATGAGAATAATAAATTAGAAAATAAAAATAAAAATTAATGAATAGGTAATGGAAAGATTTTCATTAATAAAACAATAATAGTATAGTCTCCCATCACAAGAGATATTGAACCAAATACAATAATGAAAGTAAGAATTTCAGTATCATCTCAACATGACTAAAAATATATAACCTCCTCTATTTTTCAGTGACAACAAATATTTTTAAATAAGTGGGTCATAGTTACCCATGTTGTATTCATTCTTCTTCTTGGGTAGATTGTAGTTCTTTATGAATCTTCATTCTTTCTAGGGTATAGCTCATATTCTTTTAAGGTATACCAATTATTCAACTCTATGGTTTGATTTATTCTAGGAATATCTCATGAATATTCCTCCTTGTTTTCATTATTCCCATGATCATGTTCTTCATATTTATATGGATAATCATTACATGGGTATCTTGGGAGGATCCTTTACCGATTAACTCATTATTGGGGATGGGTGATCGATTTTAGGTGTATCTCAATATTATAAAAAACATTATTTTACCTCAAATTTACTTTCTAGATTTAGATTGTACCATTCCACTTCTCATGGAATGTTCCCTCCACCATTTTCCATCCTTATGAAATGTGGTGGTTCTGGTTTATATTCATCACTCTCCCATTCTCAATTTTTTTTAAATCCATGATGTTTTATGATCAATCTTTAACTCATACACTCACAGTGAAATATGATCTGATATATATAAAAAAACTTCATTAAAGACCTCTAGTTATGGTGGAAGAGTTGTATGGGAATCTGGATATGGGAATTATTATATAATTGGCTCTATGAATGTTATATGATATGGTCATAGAGGAAATGTCTTATGAGTTGTGAATAATTGATACAATAGTTTAATTCTCATATGGGTTTTTAATTATTCGATGTGAGTTGAAAAAAATCATACATATGTTTGGAATTCATATGAGATCTTGAAATATCAATCAGTGGGAGGAATTAATATATTAATCCAAATATGACTCATATGTTTTCAATATGTTCTTCAATTTTAGATAGAAACATAGATTTATCTATGTTTCATGTTCATTCATCTTGAATCAAAATATTCCTTGTGATATTCAAAAAAATCATATCAAAATAAATATCATCATATTTATCATCATTTAAATCAATAATGATTATTTTCATGTATTCTCAATTGGAAATCATATATAGATAAAATATTGTTCCTTCATCTCATCCCTATCTCATCCAATCATTCTCAAATCAGGAACATATCATGGCTCTTAAAAGCATCATGATGTTAATATCAACCAATAATTTCTCAAGCATCAACATATTTAATTTTTATCAGAATTAGTAAATTTACTAAAATGTAATGAATTTTATTTTCCATTTATAATGTTTTAATATTATATGGATTATTTTTTAGAATAGGAATAAAGATGGAGTGTGATTCTCATGCCCAATGTTCCTGAAATAAATTTTTGAAATATATTAAAAATCATGTGCACACAGTTTTCCTAAAAAATTGTAATAAATACTAAATAGGTTCCTAGATTAAACATATTAGGGTATCGTTGAACTTAGAATATAAGTATTATGCTAGGCACGTCATAACATTAGTTGGTGCGGGTCATTTTTGGAAAATTCTTCAAAGGTGTGGAAATGAATAAAATAGTTGAGTAAATTATTTTAAATTTTTTTCATGAAGTGATAGTTATGTATTTTAATATGATATAATAATAAAATACCAGGGTGTTCCATATAACCTTATTGATTCTATAGAACCATTGGAAAGAGATATGAAGAATCCTCTCAGACGAACAATGGATAATTTAGGTTCAATGATTGTCACACATCGATTTTGAAGGATCTTTCCAATGGGAGCAACATAGATTTTCTCTTTATCATCGATAAATTTAAATTGAGGTAGGGTGTCTGATTTAAATATTTTTATTCACTATTGTTTATTTCTACGATTAACATGTATCAATGGATGAAGTTATTGATTCATAGATCTTACGTATTTTCAAATGTGATTATTTTTATTGGGTTTTTGATAGAAGAATTATTTTTTTCATAATAGATTTATTCATTCCTCATACTAATTGGAAAAATCAATATTGACGTGAACATTGATCAATATTCATTCCTCTTGATTGATTTTTGATGTTTCTCCCCCATTCATCATTCATCATGGGTGTTCTTTGCTTGGCCCATGCATTGACAAATCTCAATTAAATGATCATTTCACACCTTTTCCTTGGAAAAAAACTGAAATTGTTGATCTGTGGTCAGTACAATATGAAGGTGGTGACCTGATAGAGATGGACTAATTCAGATGAAGGATGATTCTTGATTTTTTGTTCTTCACTGCATAATGATAAATGATGAATGATCCCATTTTTCAATCAGTTCAAAGGCCTAAAACTCCCTGATTCAGTGTTGGCATAAATCATCGAGGCTCGATCTATAGTTTTAGGATAAGGTGAAGGCTGGATCAGAGGATGGAGGATCAACTGAAATGTGCTAAGGAAGAACCATGTATTCTGGTAAATATCATAGAACACATCGTGTAAACTAGATCTACACGCCGTGTGGGGACCCTTGTAGTGACTAGGGTTTCCGAGAGAAATTTAAGGATCACATAGCACATCACCTATCCAAGGAAATATGAAATGTATCTCAGGAAGTACATGTACATGGGTTGGTATAAACTGGTTGCCTACATGGCGTGTACTCCCCCACATGACATGACCTATACTAGGTACACTCGGAAAGTTGTGTACATGTACACGGGTATACATACACATGATGGAGTTGTATACTAATACATGGGTAGTTCACATGCCATGTAATAAAACATAATAATAGATTGAATTACATGAGCTATTTATATGTGTAACACCCCATTCTTCCACGGTATGCTTCTCTTTGAATATTATAATAGCGTGTGTTGTACGCAACTTCGAGTTCTAAAACACCACAACCAATCAAACTAGGCGTTATGAATAGTAATACTCACGTCTTGAAATTTTATTAATTTTATATTTCAAAATGGACTTCATTTTTGTATTCGGAATATCAAAATTAGCAAGTGTGACTTTTTGGTACTTTTCTAATAACTTTAATATTTTGATGAATAGTGAAAATTACTAAATTTTAATTAAAAACAAATTTTTTAATCGAAATAATTAATAGTTATAAATTATGAATTTTAATGGTTTGGAAGTATAATTAGATTATATTTTTATCATTTAATACAATTTAGTTCATTATAAGTAATTTCACATTTAAATTTGACATAAACAAGTGTCAATCTTTTGGTAGTTATTATTTCAAAAAAACACTCTTTTTGTTTTAACAACGAGAATTAATTTTAAATTAATTTCTGCCACTTCAATGTTTTGAATTTCAAAAAATGGATTCCATATTTGGAATCAAGAGGTCCACATTTTTTAAATAGTTAACTTTTATTTTTATACATTTGGAATAATTCGATAAATATTTTATTTACCATGGTTAAAGGGTAAATCTGGTAAATAAGGGTAAAAAATAATATTATTATAATATTAAATTGCCTTAACACATGTCCTAACCCTATTGTACGATACATGTCCGACCATGGGAATATTTGGGTCGATTTTGGGACCCCATGGAGCCACTTTTAAGTGATAATGACACTTTATATTAATTAAGTTAAAGTAAATACAAAAATGACATAAGCATATATCTTTTAGTAAAAAAAAATTTACATAGGGTTATACATGTTATATATTTGACCATAAATATTCATTAAAAAGATAAAAATAGTTCCTACATAATTATATTTTAATAATAATTTTTAGACATTAAATAATTAAATTTATTTATGACACAATGATGATGGAGTATTTTCCTAATTAATGAAAGAATCAATTAAATGATATTATAAATACTAAAAAAATATAATTTTAAAGTCTTCATGCCATGAAAAAAAATTATAGATTACTATGACATGTTAGGGTTGATTAAATGTATTTATTTAGAAGTAATAATTTTGTTAGAACTTTAACAAAAATCAATTATTAAATAATCTCAAAATTGACATAAATGAGTTTTAAAAACAAATACAATATTATTGGTTGATATAGTATTCCTAAAAGACTAATGTTTGTAAAAAGGGTCTAAATAATATTATATGTGACATTAATGAAACTATTTGGGTTTTTTTATGTTTATAGTTTGTTTATTAACCATATAATATAAAAATACAAAGAGATATGGTAAATGTCAAACTATTTAACTAAGAGTTAAATCTAAAAGATAAGGTTAATATAGTGACCCAAAACCTGTCTAAAACCTATTGGTTGAGTGTTTTTCAACCCATACCCACCTTATAATTTAAATAATCCACTTTGGAGCAATTAGAAACAGAAAATTATTTTATTATAAAATAATATTTCTAGCTTTTCTTAAGGTTCCCCTCACCCCTCTTATAAAAGGGCACTCCCCCTTCTCTCTAATTCACACCTTCAAAGACTTTTGTCTCGGCCAAAATCTGCCCAAATACCATCTAAACTGTACTAACATAATAATATATTCCTTAATTTAGTCAGAAATCCAACCTAAGGATCCCTTTTGATCAAATCAAAAGTGATAACCCGAAGAAGAGGTAAATATTTCATCTCTGCTTTCAAGTTCCTTTCTTCTTCCACTTCCTTTTTCTTTGTTATATCCGTTATAAAATAATAAATCCATAATAATATATATACTATTATGTTATTATAAATATGGTACAACCAAATTCATTATTCTATCCATATTTTGAATGACATGTCTCCATACGTGCGTACGTACGGCTTACCGTCTCCACGTCGTCGTGTAATTGTTATTCAATACATTATTTTTTGGATGGGTATAATAATGATGTGTTATTGATTTAAATAATAAATATAAAATTATAATGATTCTGTATATATGATATATCATCCAATTATATATTATTTTAATATCAAAATAATGATATTGTCGCCCGTGCGTACGTACGGATTACTGTCTCCACGAACGCAAAGAAATTCATTCCTCATCGTATCCATTCAAGACTAACATTCATTAGATGATTAAAAGTAATGTTTAAAGACTTTATATAATTCTATATATGAATATTATACATCCCATCCATAACAAATATGACTCACATAACAAATAATATAAAGAAAAATGAATCTGTTAACACCTGAAACGATGATAATACTAAGATATTATTAGGAAAGCAATGTTAAAAGATCATATATGATATCATATTAATGTATATGATTCTTGTATAATTTAATAAAAATTATTTAACCATTATAAAGAAGTTTAACCTACACTCAATGAAGGAAAAGTGCAAGGTAAGAGTTAATTTCACAATCTCTTTATTATCCGAGATTGTTTTTACGTAAGTATCTACTGGGACCTCTTTATCAACCATATCCTTGTTTCTTAAAAATATATATCAAAACATTCTTAATATTTTATAGACTATTGTTTAAAGTCATTTATACCCTTTTTTGAATTTTTATAAGTTGTTTATAAAGGAATCCTTTCATTTTTTCCAAACAAAGTCCTTTTTTTAACCTTTTCGATAGAATTAAGCTAAGAATGTCTTTTTTAACTTATTCGGTAGGTGCGGATATTTTCCACCATTATAAAATAATAGAAGCTTAACATAAAAGCTTATAAGAATATTATCAAAGTAAATGTTTTATTTTATAATTATGTGACTTTAAAATGATTTAGAAAACCCGATATTTCTCTCAAATAGTTTTGATTTCATCTATGTTAACATCATTTGATGGATTTTGAGCTTAATTGATGTTGATTTATTATGAAACAAAAAATCCACATAGTATTGAAGGTTTTGTGAAATTTTTGAATGTGGATGTGTTATTTTTATACCATTCATGGTTTATAGAAAAAGTATTGACATTTCGTATGATAGTTTTAATATGAATAATTATGTTATGTTTAAACCTGTTCATATAAGGAATGCATTGGACTTAGTAAGTGACGGGTGGAGCCTGCTATAGCTCCTCAATGAATCAGTAGGTCTCATGAGGCAAACTAGTGTCTTGGAACAAGTCCTTTACAAAATCTTATTTGTAGTCTTGGCACAAGGCCTTGACTATGTGGTTATGATAGTCCAGCATTATGTGTTCCATCATTATGAAAGTGGTTATTGATATTGCATGTGATTATTCGACTAGTAGAATATCCATGTGAATAAGTAAATGGCATTATTTCATTTTATTTTTGTCATGTTATGCTGAAGTTCAAGTTTAAAAGGATTTTGTTTTAGTAATACATTGCCTTAAATTTTTATGCTTATTTATGAATGTTTCCGCTATATTTTTATCCTTTCTGAGTATCTAAGCTCACCACATTCTATGTTTTCTTTTTTTCCAAGGATGCGAAAAAGTATTTTATGACTGACCTGTAGGGATAGTCTGAGGGGATATGAGTGTGAACTATGGAGACTATGTTTTTTTAGTTTTCCACTTTATCATGTTATGTAAGACTAATAAATATATCTAGTGTTTCCAAGGCCACTAAACTAATCAGTCATTCGATACTTAATCTTTTGTGATCATGCCAATGTTATGTAATAATTAACCGAATCTGGGTAACTGGGGTCGGGGCGTTTACAGTTGGTATCAAAGGAAGTTTAGTATAAACCTTGGAAGCTAGATTTAGATGAAATCTAATTAGAGCACATTGACCTAAGATGGAGTTTGAGGATTAGTATAGAAGAAATTCCTAGAATATTGGTATTGTAGATATTTTTTGAGTTTTCCACCAATACATCCCTGTTTGGATACGAGATGGTAGAGGCGGCTCTGACACAGATGTACCTAGTGGTAAAACCCGAAAACACCACTTTGACCTAGATTCAAACGGGAACTGGTGCATGACAACAGTATTTTCTGCACTCTTGGTTACGACACTCCAGGGGGATTTTCTTAGGATAATTCTCATTTTCTTTACAAACCATTATGAAGGGTTTATGAGTATATAATTCTTCAAAGAAAACATTTTCTTATGATTATGGATTATATCCATAAAATGTTCAATATATGTTAAGTGTTTTACAAGTTTGAAATTATATATTTCGATTCATAAACTAATCTAGTTTATGCCATTGTTTAGAAATGACCCCTAGTGGAAGGAATGGAAACTGTATCAATGCACACACTCCATGTAGGGATTTCCATCCTGTTCATGATAATTATAGTGGAGCTAGTGATACAACTGGTGCTGATCAACTTATCACCATACTGGGAAAACTCACTCAGGTTATGAATAATTACCTTACCTGTATGGAGCACCATGATCCACAACATGGAGGATCAATGTTAGACCGCATCATGAGGCAAAAACCACCAAAATTAAATGGGAGCACAAATCCATTAGTTTCTGAGCAATGGATAAATTCCTTAGAGAAAATATTCCATGCCTTGGGGAGTAGTGAAAGGGAAAACGTTATCATGGAAGTTTACCACCTCACTAGAGATGCTGATCAATGGTGTTCATTGATTCAAAACACAAAAGAATATGATGAAGTGTCAAATATGTAATGGAGGGAGTTTAAAGAGTTTTTATTAGAGAAATACTTTCCTCATGACCATCAAGAAGATATGGAAAGGAAATTTATGAGTCTGAGGAAAAAGGAGGACAAGAATGTTGCAAAGTATGAGTTTAACTTTACAAGGTTGACATGGAATGCTATAGATAATATAAGTAACCCAAGAAGTAATATTGATCATTTCTTTGATAGGTTAAAACCATTTCTCCATCGATCATTAGTCTCACAATCCTTCTCATCGTATGAAGATATTGTCTCATGTGCTATCAAGACCGAAAATGAATTCTCTTGGTCTTATGAATTTAAAGAAAAGCAAGAGAAGAAGAGATCTGGTGATCACTCTGGAAATGGAAATAAGGGGAATAAGGGAAAAGTTTAATATTCATCCTGTAGTAAATGTGGGAAGAAACACCCTGGTACTTTCTTGAAGGGAATGGGAGTATGTTAAAAGTGTGGTGAAAAAGTCCACCAAGATCGAGATTTCAAGGGGAAGAAAGAAGCTCTCGATGTTCAATGATACAATTGCAGGGAGATGGGACATTATGAAAATGAATGTCCTAAGTGTTAGGGGAACTTACCTCAGAAAATTCCATATGATCAAGGCCAAGATTATGCTATCACTACTGCTGAGGTAGAAGCTCCGAAAGACGTGGGAGCAGATAATTTAATGGTTTTCTCATTTTTATGAAATGCTTTATTTGATTCTAGATCATCACATTGTTTCATATCTTCCCAGTTTTCTAAGAAAATTAGATATTTTCAATTTGATTTAACAAGGCAGTTGTCAGTCAAAACTCCTAAGGGAAGTATCATTGCTACAAAGTTCTCTGAATCAGTTCCCATTAGGAAATATAAATGTTTTTTATCTATAGATCTCATCTTCATACCCATCATTGAATTTGACATAATACTTGGTATGGATTGTCTTTCAGACCATGATGCAAAAATTTATTGTAAGAAAAATGATGTTACAATTTTGGTTGATGATGATAAAGAACGCCTTATATTTAGAGAAAAATCATCACCACCTAATTCTTATCTAGATCCACCCCCAGTAGCTCAACTAAATTCAATTATTGGGGAGGAAGAGAATGAAATAACTGTGAGTGAGAAAATTAGTGTTTAAGTAGAGGATATAACAATTGTGAAAGAATGTGATGATTTTTTTCTAGAAGATTTACAAGGACATTCACCAGAACGAGAAATTGAGTTTTCCAATGATTTAATTATAGGATCAAGGCCCATATCGAAGACCGCTTATATAATGGAAACCGTGGAATTATTTGAACTAAAGAAACAACTAGAGGAATTGAGTACTAAGGGATTTATTCACCCTAGTTTTTCTTCATGGGGATACCCTGTCTTTTTGTTAAGAAGAAAGATGGATCTATGAGGTTATGTATAGACTACAGGGAGATCAATGCTATAATAATAAAGAAAAAGTATCCCCTACCTCGTATTGATGATTTATTTGACCAACTTCATGGAACTCAATACTTTTCAAATACTGACCTTCGATCTAGATACCGTCAGTTGTGTGTGAAGAAGGAAGACATTCCGAAGATGGCATTTCGAACTAGGTACGAGCATTACGAGTTTACAGTAATGCCTTTTGGATTGACTAATATACCCTCTATCTTCATGGATCTAATTAATAGAGTTTTCGAGGAATATCTCGATGATTTTCAGTGGTATTTATTGATGATATCTTGGTATACTCCAAAATCTACGAAGATCATGAAAATCACTTGTGCATTATTCTAAATACTCTTAGAAGACATGAATTATATGGGAACTTTAGCAAGTGTGAATTCTAGCTTCAGGAGAATTCTTTTCTTGTTCGTATTGTCTCTAAGGATAGAATCTCTGTTGACCCTTCTGAGACAAGTGAAATCCAAGAATTTCCAGCACTGATGAATATAATTGAGGTACGCAGTTTTATTGGTTTAGCAGGTTATTATTGACGTTTCATCCAGAATTTTGCTTGATTAGCTAACCCATTAAAAAATCTCAAACATAAAGGGGTTAAATTTGTTTGAACATGATAGTGTGAAGAATGTTTTGAAGAACTGAATATAATATTAGTCAATGATCTTATATTGACTTTACTAACTGAGAATGATGGATTTGTTATTTATAGTGATACTTCAAAGAAAGGACGTGGTTGTATCCTTATGCAGAATGATAGGGTTATTGCCTATGCATCATGACAGCTAAAAATTCATGAGCAAAACTATCATACTCACGATCTTGAGTTAGCAGCTGTAATCTTTCCTTTGAATATATGGAGACACAATCTAAATGGTGAAAATGTGATATTTATACTAATCACAAGAGTTTGAAGTATATTTTCTCACAGAAAGAACACAACATGAGGCATAGGAGATGGCTTCAACTAATCAATGCTTATCATTTCACGATACACTACCACCTGGGGAAGGAAAATAAGGTGGCATATGCTTTGAGTAGAAAGGATCATGGAGTTTTGAACAAGATTAGAGTTGAAAAGGATCCTATATATATCAATATTGTAAAGATGGATATGGGAATCACTATGGAAGGTTTAACATCAATACTTTTTCAAATGGTTTCCAAACCATCTTTACTAAAAAAGGTAAAGAATTCTCAGAATGGCGATGAAGAGTTTCAAAAGAAGATTAAATCTATAAATGATGGTAGATTGAGTGACTTTGTGTATGAATATGGAATTTTGAAATTTGGGAAAAGACTTTGTGTTCCCAATATACCTGATCTAAAAAGGGAATTGTTGGATGATGCTCATAGTTCCAATTTCTCTATACATCCTGGGAGCACCAAAATGTATAGATATTTGAAGGAACATTTTTGGTGGGACAACATGAAGAGGGAGATTGATGATTTTGTGTCAAGATGTATGGTTTGTCAACAAGTGAAAGCTGGAAGGAAACATCCTGGAGGAGTTATGCAACCTCTTCCCATACTTGAGTGGAAATGGGATAATATTATGATGGACTTTTTGTGGGACTACCAAAGACTCCTAGAATGAAAGATGCAATATGGGTCATTGTTGATCGTCTTACCAATTCAACACATTTTCTTGCTATAAGAGAATATTTACCTCTTGAACATCTGGAAAGACTGTATATTAATGAAGTTTTAAGACTTCATGGAGTACCCTTATCGATTGTTTCTGATCGTGATCCCCATTTTACTTCATGATTCTGGAAAAGTCTTCAGAAATCCCTGGATATTAACCTTCATTTGAGCACTGCCTACCACCGCCAAACCGATGGAAAATTATAATGGACTTTTCAAACCTTAGAAGACATTTTGAGATCTTTATCACGTGACTTTCAGGGTATGTGGGGTCAATATTTACCTCTGGTGGAATTTTCCTATAACAATAGCTTCCATTCAAGTATTCATATGGAAGCATATGAAGAATTATATGGAAAGAGATGTCACACACCAACCTGTTGGGATGATATTTGTGAAAGAAAAATTTTAGGCCAAGAACTTGTAGAAGAAATGATGTAAAAGGTGAAGGTAATCCAAAACCACCTCAAAGGAGCTCAAAGTAGGTAGAAGAGTTATGCCGATAATCGAAGGAAGGATTTAGAATTTCAGGTAGGAGATCAGGTTTTATTGAAGTTATATCCATGGAAGGGTGTTATATGTTTTGGTAAGAAGGATAAATTGAGTACCAGGTACATAATACCTTTATAAATTCTAGAACGAATTGGGGCTGTAGCTTACCGGTTGGCAATGCCACCAACTCTCTCCAAAGATCACGATGTATTCCAGGTATCACTGTTGAGAAAATAAATGCCTGACCAAATGCATGTACACACCTATGAGAAATTAGAACTGGAACCCAATCTATCTTATTGAGAAGAGCCTGTCAATATTCTTGATACAAGAGAACAAGTGTTGAGAAACAGGAAAACTCGTCTCGTAAAAGTTCTACGGAGAAACCATAAGATGGAAGAGGCAACGTGGGAACCCGAGGAACTTATGAGAAAGAACCACATGAGTCTTTTTATGCAGTAATATTCTAGAAATTTCGAGTACGAAATTATTTGAAGGAGGGGAGAATGTAACACTCCAAGCTTCCATGGTATGCTTCTATTTGAATAATACAATAGCATGTGTTGTACGCAACTTTGAGTTCTAACACACCACAACCAATCAAACTCGCCGTTATGAATATTAATACCCACATTTTGAAATTTTATCAATTTTATATTTCAAAGTGGACTTCATTTTTGGATACGGAATATCAAAATTATCTATGGGTGAATTTTTGGTACTTTCCGATAACTTTCATATTTTGATGAATAGTGAAAATTACTAAATTTTAATTAAAACCATCTTTTTTAATCAAAACAATTAATTGTGATAAATTATGATTTTTAATGGTTTGGAAGTATAATTAGATTATATTTTTATCATTTAATACAATTTAGGTCATTATAAGTAATTTTACTTTTAAATTTTACATAAACAAGTGTCAATCTTTTGGTAGCTATTATTTCATAAAAACACGCTTTTTTGTTTTGACAACGGGAATTAATTTAAAATTAATTTCTTCTACTTCAGTGTTTTTAATTTAGAAAAATGGATTACATATTTTTAATCAGGAGGTCCAAATTTTTTAAATAGGTAACTTTTATTTTTAGACATTTTGAATAGTTACTTCAGTAAATATTTTATTTACCATGGTTAAAGGGTAAATCTGGTCAATAAGGGTAAAATAATATTATTATTATAATATTAAATTACCCTAACATGTGTCCTAACCCTATTTTATGATACATGTCCGACTATGGAAATATTTGGGTCGATTTTGGGACCCCATGGAGCCACTTGTAAGTAATAATGACACATTATATTAATTAAGTTAAAGTAAATACAAAAATGACATAAGCATATATCTTTTAGTAAAAAAATTTTTACATAGAGTTATACATGTTATCTCTTCGACAATAAATATTAATTATAAATCTAAAACTATTTTATACATAATGATATTTTATTGATAATTTTTAAAAATTTAATAATTAAATTTAATTATGACACAATGATGATGCAGTATTTTCCACATTAATGAAATAATCAATTAAATGGTATTATAAATACTAAAAGAAATATAAATTGATTGTTTTGATGCCATCCACAAATTTTATAGGTGACTATTATATGTTTGGGTTGATTAAATGTATTTAGTTCTATGTAATAATGTTATTATGACTTTAAAAAAAATCAATTATTAAAGAGTCTCAAAATTGGCATAAATGAGTATTTAAAACAATTACAATATTATTGGTTGATATAATATTCCTAAAAATCTAAGGTTCGGCCAAAGGGCACAACTAATATTATATGTGACATTAATTAACCTATTGGAACTCTCTTGGAATTTTATAGTAAGTTTATTAACCATATAATATAAAAATACAAAGAGACATGGTAAATGTCAAACTATTTAACTAAGAGTTAAATCTAAAAGATAAGGTTAATATAGTGACCCAAATCCTGTCTAAAACCTATTGGTTGAGTGTTTTGTTTACCCATCCCCACCTTAGTCTTTAAATAATCTACTTTTTAACCATTATAAACCGAAAATTATTTTATTATAAAATAATATTTCTAGCTTTTCCTAAGGTTCCCCTCACCCCTCTTATAAAAGGGCACTCCCCCTTCTCTATAATTCACACATTCAAAGCCATTTGGATCAGCAAACCTCTGCCCAAATACCCTATCAACTATCCTCCCTTCATCATAGAGGCCTTCTTTTAGTCATAAAGCCAACCTAAGTATCCCTTTTGATCAAATAAAATAGAAGAACCCGAAGAAGAGGTAAATATTTCATCACCTCTTTTATGTTCCTTTCTTCTTCCAATTCCTTTTTCTTTGTTGTTTACCTTCTGAAATAATAACTCCAGTATCTTATATATACTATTATGTTATTATAAATATTTTACAACCAAATTAATTATTCTATCCATCCTTTCAATGGTATGTCACCATATGTGCGTACGTACAACTTACTGTCTCCACATCATGGTGTAATTGTTATTCAATACATTATTATTTGGATGGGTATAATAATGAAGTGTAATTGATTTAAATAAAAAGTATAACATGATAAATATTCTGTATATATGATATACTATCAAATTATATATTACTTTAACATCAAAAGAATGATATTGTCGTTGGTGCGTACGTATGGATTACCGTCTCCACGAACGCGGTGATATTCATTCCTCGTCATATCCATTCAAGAATAACTTTCATGAGATGATTAAAAGTAATTATTAAATACTTCATATCATTCTAGATATGAATAAGACACATCCCATCCATAAAAAATATGACTCACAAAACAAATAATATAAAGGAAAATGAAATTGTTAACACCCGAAACGATGATAATACTAAGATATTATTAACAAAGTAATGTTAAAAGATCATATATGATATTATATTAATGTTATTATTCTTGTATAATTTAATAAAAAAAAATTTCTCCATTATACAGGAGTTTAACCTACCCTCAACCAAGAAAAAGTGCAAGGTAAGGGTTAATTTCACAATCTCTTTATTATCCGAGGTTGTTTTTACGTAAGTATCTACTGGGACCTCTTTATCATCCATATCCATGTTTCTTAAAAATGTGTTTCAAAACATTCTTACTATTTTATAGACTATGGGTTAAAGTCATTTATACCCTTGTTTGACTTTTTATAAGTTGTTTATAAAGGAATATTTCCGTCATTTTCCAAACATGGTCTTTTTTTAACCTTTTCGATAGAATTAATGTAAGAATGTCTTTTTTAACTTATACGAAGGGTGTGGATATTTTCCACCGTTATAAAATCAGTGAATCTTCCCTTACAAACTTAGAAAAATATTTTCAAAGTAAATGTTTTATTTTATAATTATTTGACTTTTAAATGATTTCAAAAAAAGAGATATTTCTCTCAAATAGTTTTGAATTCATCTATGTTAACATCCTTTGATGGATTTTAATCTTATTTGTTGTTGATTTATTATGAAAGAAAACTTCCATATAGTATTGAAGGTTTTGTGATATGTTTTACTATAGATGTGTTATTTTTATACCATTCATGGTTTATGGATAAAGTATTTACATTTCATATTCTAGTTTTAATACGAATGTTTATGTTATGTTTAAACCTGTTCATATGAGGAATGCATTGGACATAGTAAGTGGTGGGTGGAGCCCACTATAGCTTCTCGATGCATCGGTAGGTCTCATGAGGCAAACTAGTGTCTTGGAAGAAGGCCTTGACAAAATATTATTTGTATTCTTAGCACAAGGCCTTGACTATTTGGTTATGACAGTCTAGCATTATGCATTCCATCATTATGAAAGTGGTACTGATATTTCATGTGATTATTCGACTAGTATAATATCCATGTGAATAACTAAATGGAATTATTTCATTTTATGTTTTCTATTTTATTTTTAAGTTCAAGTTTAAAAGGCTTTTGTTTTAGTTATACATTTCCTTAAATTTTTGTGCTTATTTATGAATGTTTCTGCTATATTGTTATCCTTAATAAGCATCTGAGCTCACCCCTTTCTATGTTTTATTTTTTCCTAGGATGTGAAGAATTATTTTGTGACTGACCTATAGGGATAGTCTAAGGGGATATGAGTGAAGAATATAGAGACTATTTTGTTGTAGTTTTCCAGTTTATCATGTAATGTAAGACTTATGAATGTATCTAGTGTTTCCAAGGCTACTAAACTAATAAGTCTTTCGAGACTTGATGTTTTGTGATCATTCCAATTTTATGTAATAATGCACCAACTCTGGGTAACAGGGGTCGGGGAATTTACAACATGAGAAAAAGATGGGATGAAGGGACACTACGTTTAACACTTCTAAACGTCATGTACTCCTTTATATGTCTTAGATCTCTTGTCCCTTGTTTCTAGGACAAGTTTCATTAGGGTTCATTCTCATTATACATTCCCTGAATATAGGTATGAATCATTTTCTACTCCTAGGACTACAATCCCTTCAATGGGTCTTCTTATATAGATTATTTGGAATATATCTAGGAGTCCTAGAGTGATATCCTTTATCCATCTTTGTTCCCTATGTAGAGTTCTGGGCATCAGTGTGACCAACAATACAAGTGATTTAATCCTCTATTTTGTAAGTTTATTCCAGATTGAGTTTGTTTGTATCACCCCTTGGCCTTGTAATTTATCCTCAACAATGTATCATATTATCTTTGGATGTATCAGTGTATCTTTCTCATGATGGGAACCAGTGAGTTGTACCTCTCGAATGAATGTCATCAGTGCTATCAGGCTCAGGATTGTGTTCACCTAGATGAGTGCTTCCTAAAATCTTTAAGCTATATTCCTAGACTCGTATATTATGGTAGTCTCTTACTCATAAATTGTGTGTATTTATTATGTATATCTAGATATTATTCTTATATGTATTATATAATTATGTACAGATGACTATATTTCCTTTTTCATATTCATTTTGGCTTTGAGGTATCCTAGCATGTATTTTTATACACACTCATGCATGGGATTTTCCCACATGTTTCATTTCTTTTTCAGACTCTTGACCTTTTGTAGGAGTCCTAGGAAGACCAGGACCAGACAGTTCTTAGTGATACAAAACATACCGAGGTGTGATCCTACTGATTTTAGATAGCATTCCTAGAACCTTTACTTTCCTATTAGACTTTTTTTACAGACTTCTTTGTGGTGGGATTGTATTTGGACATGTATAAATTCATAATATCCAATTGTAAACTGGCTGTGGGATATATATGTATGCATTCACTGATTGTTCAGTTATTTTTTAATCTTATAATTTTTTTGGGATTTGAGATGTGAGTATGTGTACATGTACTTATAAAATGTTTCTCATGTTAATGATGTGCCAACTCGGTACTAGTCACCAACCTCTGGCCTATAGGAGTTGGGATTGCAGAGTTTCGGAATGGGTCATACTAGGATGGGTTGTGACATAGTGGTATCCGAGGTGGTCGATTCTACCGTAGGACTGGGAGTCTTTGGGATTGGTGTGGGCCAAGAATATTATGTTTTTTGAAGTTTGTCTATCTAGCTAGGGACTCTAGTGTTGGTGTTGTGTCTGATGTAACCATACACTAGGACCCCAATCACCTGCTTCTTGACTTGGTACATGAGATCACATGTTGTAGGGAAGACAATTGTATTGGATTAATATATGAATGGGTTGTGGTCTCTATGTACTTCTTGAGTCATCTCTCTAGATACACTCATTGACCATGGTACATCTTGTTAACATTAACGATGCCGCAGCAACATATACAAAATATGATTTATAATTATGATCACGAGGATGATCCCATTAGTGAAGAGACTTCGATACGTGGACCATTTCCCAATATGTTACCTCCATGTGGTGCACAAACCATACCACCACCTGTAGAGAACCACTTTATACCCGCAATACCAGCAGATGAGAATCACGACTGATTGCACTCTATGAGTTCCAATAGTATATATCCCTCATGTTCTAAGGTGATCCTATTATAAACGTATATGAGGACTACATTGAGGTGTTTAAATGAATTTTACATTTATTCAGGACACTTTAAGATCAGATATTGTTCCTAGAAGTGATCCTTCTACATGGCTTGGTAGGTCTATGGCGGCCTTTAGTTACCTTGTCTTACGACGATGTGACTCTTTCCTGGATTGGGATAAAGTTTATTTCTAGAGCGGATTTCTCACCAAATTTTCTAAGAGATTTGCATATCCAAGAGAATATGTAGCCTCAGCAAGACATCACGATAGTGGCTGAGTATTCATAGAGGTTTACCAACCTTTCTAGGTACTCGGTGGATATGTCATGAGATCAGTTCTTTAGGGATCATACCTTCAAGTGAGGTATGAATAGAATCATCCAATACAAAATTATTCCTTTATTAATTCCTACCTATACTCTTTTTATATATAGAGTCTTGGTGGTTGATAGTTTCTAAGATGAGCAGTTATATCCAACAATTGTTAGTAGTGGGCATGAAAGAGTAGAGACATCTACAGCTGGGAATCGATGTAAATCTTAGAGACCTAGACATGCGAAATGTTTTAGGAGGAGGTATCAGGATAGAGGATCTGTAGTTTATAGATCACATGGTGGGTCTAGTCATCCTAGAGAGATACGGTGCTACGCATGTGATCCAATGGAACATCTTTCCTGATATTGTCTGGCCCACTATATAGATGACAGAGAGTCTGTGTATGGGCCACTAAGGTGAAGACTTTTGTTTGAGAAGGAAGGTCCACAAGATTGAGGATGTGGTAGAGTATCTTTTAGACTAGTAGGATGTGGTCATTGTTTCAACATGTTACCACCATGACCCCCAAGAGGTCCACACCAGGATCAGGAAGCCGCATGAAAGGGGCAGGGATAGCTCTAAGTAGTTGAGTCTTACGGCCCTGGGGATCTATGAATGATTCAAGGTACCATATTTGTCTTTTCTAACTTAGCTACAATAATAATAAACACAAGCTCATACATTAATTTCTCTCCACATATCTTGTTTGACACTAATAGATTTTGGTTGAACCATTGACTCAACCTTAATGCTTAGAGACACCTTCAAGATAAGACTCGGTGATCATACACTTGCTCCAATAGAGTGACCTGACTCTTGGAGGTGATATTTTTAGTTGGGATCTATTGGTAATATCATCGAGGATTTACAACTTCATTCTAGGTATGGATTGTTTATCTACAATCCATTCCCTGATTTATTATTTTAGGTGACTGGTGTAGTGTTTCCATAATGATGAAACCATGTTCTCTTTTGTTGGTGAAAAAGAAACCTTGGAAATTTAGTATAGACTCATAGATGTTATAGGATTACCTCTCCTCAAAGAGATATACTTCTATATTGATCTACACCACATGATGACACTGATATCTTCACCAGTATATCGGATGGATCCCATAAAGATTCGTGAGATGAGGGTGTAGTTGGAGGATATGCAGTGAAAGGGATTTATGAGACCTAGTGTTTCACCCTATGCAACCCAAGTTTTGTTTTCCAAGAAGGTATATGGGATCTCTGTGATGTGTGTGGACTACTAGTTCCTGAATCCGATGAAAATGAAGAACAATTATCCACTACTAAGGATCGATGACTTCATTAATTAGTTGAGAGGGTTATGATGGTTCTCGGAGGTTTTCCCTAGATCAAGATACCACCAGTTGTGTGTAATGGTTGAAGATATGGTAAAGTGAAAATTTTGATGTCCCTATAGTCACTATGAGTACTTGGTGATTCCCTTTGGCATGTTTAATTCCCCAATAGTGTTAATGGGACTGAGGAAATGGATCTTTTTTCTTTTCTTAGACCAACTCACGGTGGTCTTTATCGATGACATCCTTGTTTACTCTTCATTCAAGGATGATAACATGAGACACTAAAGGATATTTCTACATATAATTTGAGGGCATCAACTATATAGAAATATCTTTAAGTGCTAGTTCTGGATTTAGGTCATCCTCTTTCTGGGACTTGTTCTCAGTTGATTGAGTGGTAGTGGACCCAGCAGAGGTCTAGGTAGTGCTAGAATAGGAGAATCCTAAGAGTATGAAGGAGGTGAGAATATTCCATGGGTTGGAAGGCTATTACAAGACATTAATACCTAATCTCTCAATGATATCAGCAATAATGGAAGCTTTGAATCAAAGGGTTTAGCCTTCTATATATACAAGGATTTCTAGTAGGCTTTTCAACAATTGAGGTAGAGTTTGATGAGTGATCTGATATTGATATTTCTGGAGGTGGGTGTTGAGTAAGTAGTGTACCATGATTCCTCAGGAACTGGGCTAGGATGATTTTTTATGAAGGGGTAAGTGGTGATTTCCTATGATTCATGTTGTTTGAGACCACATGAACAAAACTACTTAACCCATGATCTTTAGTTAGTAGTGGTAGTCTTGTCTTTAAATATGTGGAAACAATACATGATGGGTAAGTGGTTTATCATCTACTCTGAAAAAAATAGTCTCAATTATACTTTCTCATAAAAATATCTTAACATGAGGAAGAGTTGATGGATATAATTCCTCTCGGATTATTCCTTCTAAAATTTCTACACTCCTGGGAAGGGGAATGTGGTAGAAGATGCTCTCAGCAGGAGATCTTGTACACAATAGTTTCATGAGGCATCAGATTAGTTTTACTCATTATAATTATCCTTTATGGATGGATATATAGAAGATTACATAAATTTGATGGTAGATACCCCTCCACTCTTACAGTGTTTCAGGGAGTCACAGCTTGGGGATGTTGGTTGTGATACCCTATGTGCTCATATATCCACATGGCATGCTCTTGATGGATATTCAAAAGGTAGGGAGCATGTAATTATTTTTAGAGGATTCATGGTTCTACCACTAATGTTGCAGGAGTAGGTTCTGAAAGAGGTCCACACATCTCCATTGGTGTTACATACAGGTGTGTCAAAGATGTATGAGGACTTCAGAAGTTAGCTTTTGAGTCTAGGGATGAAGAAAGGAGTTGCATAGTTCATCACTAAATTCCTTACTTTTCAAAAGGTGATGGTTGATCACCACATTCTAGTGTGTCTGGATCAACAACTTGAGGTTCTAGAATGGAATCACTACGATAAAAAAAGGTCTTTAACACTTCTATAACAAGACTTTATCTGCACCAAACACAAGCTAATAATTTGAGTGTGGTAAAAAGTCTGAAACTTTTATTAGTACTAATAAGTACCCTTAAAGGCCCTCTTTAATAGCACTAAAAATATATGTTAAAAGGTCTCTTAACATCACTTGTCTTAGCACTGTTAGAGGTCCCTTTTAACAATGCTTCTTTTAGCGGTTTTAAAGGAGGACTTTGACAATAATTTTTTAGCGTTGACATAAGTAGTGTTATTAAAGGGGGTAAAAAAATTGTAGGACATCCACGAGTGTCTGAACCATTTATCAGTGCTTCCAAGGCCCCTTCAATAATGCACCACACCCCCTTTATCAGTTCTTTTCTCCCCTCCCCCTTTATTATCACTTTGGGAATTTCTAGCCTCATACATGACTGCTAGGATTTGAACCCTACATCTCTCCTTCAAAGATACAATCCCTTTACCACTACACCATGTTATTTTGAAGTATATTTATTGATATATTTGTTTATTTATATATATTTATATATATATTTATATATATTTATATAATTATTTTTAAATAAATTTGTACAATGTATGTGTGTGTGATATATATATAGTTATATTTATTTAAATAAATAATAAATAACAAATAATAAATAATAGATAATAGAAAAAAGAAAATTCAATCAAACAATCAATAAATAATAATTAATAATTAATTAATTAATTAATGTTTAATAAATGTTTAATAAATAATGAATAAATTAATAATAAACAAATAATAAAAAATAAACAAACCCTAAAATGTAAAGAAACTCTAAAACCCCTAAAAACTAAAATTAAAATAAAATATTATCTAGGAGTCATTTTTGAACTCCACAACTAGTAAAATCGAATATCATGAAATGATCTTCGATATGATATGTGGTATAGGATGAACAGACACCTGGATCAAAAGTTATACAACTTTCAATTTTATGAAATCGGGTTCGGTGACTAGAAACTCTGTTTTAGAGGCCTTCTAGGCCATTTTGGGAGAAAAATAATGAAAACTGTGGAATATTTAGTCCCTAACATACAAGATATAGATCTCATTATAATATTTGATTTCATTGGTGGTATATATTAAATGGACACCTAGATCAAAAGTTATGGTCAGTTGAAGTTTGAGTTACATTTTCAACTTATTTCAGATCATTTTTTTCCATTTTTTAATTTTTTTATCCTTAAATTGATATTAAATTACTATTTATAGGTAATAATAATTGAATTATTAATTAAAAATATTTTATAAATTATTGTGCATGCAATTTCCACTAAATATTTTATTTATTAAGTGTAAATGCCTATTTACCTAATCCAAAACATATTTTAAAAAATATATATTATATTTATATAAGTATAAATATATCTATATAATAATATATTTTTTAATGAAATATAATTTTTTTTAAGTATACTTTTACCAACACTTGTAAATAACCGCTGATAAATGTCCCCCTTTAATAGCGCCTTTTTAGCACTGACGAAGGGGGGCGTTAACAATGTTTTTAGCTAGCATTGTTAAATCCCTAATGCTGGATAAACCTTGTTTTGTAGTAGTGAAGTGGGATGAGATATCCATAGACTTCATGAAAGGATTAAAAAAAAATTCTAGGGTACACGATTCCATCTGAGTGATCATATATCAACTCACCAAGTTGGACAACAAGAGAAAATTTTATTAGAATGATTGGTATGCCTCTACATGAAGGATATATTTTGAGTCTATAGATTTCAATCAATAGTTGTTTCTGATCATGACGATCTATTGACATCCGGGTTTTGGAATGGATTACTGGAGGCATTTTGGACTCTGTAATGCCTTAACACAACATTTCACCCCCAAATTGATGGCAAGATTGAGCGAACCATTTAGGTTCTTGAGGACATGTTGTGAACTTGAATGTTGGGTTTTTGTTGTAGTCTGTAGAATCACCTACCAATGGTGGATTTTTCATACAACAACAGCTTCTATTACACCGTTGGAATAGAACTATTCGAGGACTTATATGGGCAACCCTGTAGCTGACCACTTTGTTGAACTGACCCAAGAGAGTTAGCACTCAAGGTTTTGGAGTTGGTGTGATATACAATAGATAAGGTGAATTTCATCTAGGATCGGATGAGGGCTGCATAGATACTTCATAAGTCTTATGTTGATAGGAAAAAGATGCCTTTAGAGCTTGAGGAAAGAGACCATGTATTCTTATGGGTTTCACCTTGATGTGGATTAAGGAGATCTGATCGGGGCTGAAAGTTACCTCTGAGATTAAATGTCCCAATTCAAGTACTATGTATAGTTAGAGATGTGGCGTACTTCTTAGCTTCACCTTGATAGTTATACCAGATTTACGATGTCTTCCATGTGTTGCAGCTGAGGAGGTACATGCATGACTCATTGTGCATTTTTGACTGGGGAGAGCTAGACATCGAGGATGGATTAACTTTTTTGGGTACTTAGATGAGATCAAAGATTTAAATAATAGTATCCATAATGGGAGATAGATTCCATTGGTGAGGGTATGGTGGCAGCTTGAGAATATTTCAGAGAGCACGTGGGAGTAGGATGCTTAGATTCATTCTCAGTACCATCATATTTTTTAGTATCCCTTGTTTTGGATTTTTAGAATGTAAATCCCCAGGGTGGGGAGAGGGTAATGACACAAATTTTCTATGTTTTATTTTTAAATATTATATGGATTATTTTCAAGACCATTAACTGATACAATGTGTGATTATGAGGCCCAGTGTTCTCAGATTAATTGTTTGAAATATATTAAATATATTAAATAGCACACACACATGTTTTTCTTGAAAAAGTTGAATAACTTATAAATGGGTGCCCAGATCAGAAATATGAGGTAACTGTTAAAATTAAAATGTGAGGTTTAATGTAGGCATGACATAACATTTGTTGGCATGAATATTTTTTGGAAAATTCATCGAGGGTGTGGAAATGAATAAAATAATTGAATAAATTATTTGAATTCATTTTGTTGATACTGTGATAGTTATTTCTTTAAATATACTATTATAATTAAATCCCTAGTTTAGCCTCATCACCCTTAAGATTTCAGATGACCATTAGAAAGAGATTTTTAGAATCCTCTTAGAAGAACGATGGTGGATTGTGGATCGTTGATCGGTGCACTTCAATTTGAAAATATCTCACCAATGAACGAATAAAGCTTCATTTTTCTTCAATGATTGATCCAAATGAAGGTAGGGTGTGTGGATTAAATTTTTTTTATTCCTATTTCATCAGTTATATGATTAATGTAAATAAATCCACATATTTATTGACTCAGAGATTGTGTGTATTATGAGATGGGATTAAATTTGTGGGGTTTTTATGGAAGAATAATGTTTTTAATTATTAATTTCATATTTTCTAAATATAATGTAAATGGATAAATATTTCCATGAAAATAGATTAAGGTCTATTCCTCTTTATTTATTGGTGCGTTTTCTCCCCTCATTCATCATTCGTCACAGATGTTCTTCTATTGGATTGTTGCTCAAAAAATATCGATGAATCCATTAGTGTGCATATGTTCCTTGAAAAATAATCCAAAATCGTAGATCCGAGATTGAAATGACATGAAAGATGTGTGAAAATAGATATGGAGTTATTTGGGAAACAGATGATTCCTAATTTCTCATTATTCGGTGTTCCTCGTAATACAATGATTAAGGAGAAATGATCACATTTTCCGAGTAGATCGGAGGCCCAAAAATTTCTGATTTGATGTTGGAATGACTCATCGAGGATCAATATACAATTTTATGGAAAGGTAAAAACTAGATCAAGATCCTAAGGGTCAACTGAAGCATACAGAGGAATAACTAGGGATTCTAGAAAATACCATAGAACACAGTGTGCAAATCAAATCTACACATTTTGTGGGGTCCCTTATAGTGGCTAGGGTTTCTATGAGAAATTTTTGTATCACGCGATGTCTGACCCTAGTGACACGGCATGTGGCTTGTCCCGGTTAAATCAATGTGTATCTTCAGAAGTAAATGGACATGGGGTGGACTAGACAGGTTTCGTAAATGAAATGTACTCCCATACACAATTTTTCCTAGACTAGGTACATGGGAGAATCCATGTACAGATACATGGTAATAAATACATGAACCGAAGTGTTGTACTAATAAACAGGTACACTACACTGGAATTCTACACACATTTATGTAATACACAAACATAGTATGAATGAAAAGGTCCATTTATATGGGAAGAACCTGAGGTCAAGGGACTCGGTGTGTAGCCCTTCTACACACCGTGTACTCTTTTCCACATGGATTATATCTATTTTCCCCCTTATCTAGGACAATTTTTGTTAGGTTAAATTCTATTATCATTTCACTGAATGTATGTATTAATCATTTACTACTCCAAGGACTATGATCCCTTTAGTGTGACTTCCTAGAGAGATTCATTAGAATCCCTATGAGAGGCTCGGAATGAGATCCTCTATTCAACCCCATGCACTAGGTGGAGTTCTTGGTATTTAAAAAACCAACACTACCTAGTTTTTAATCCTATACATAGAAGGGTTAATCCAAATTGAATTTCTTGGTATCACCCCATGGCCTGGGCAGTGATCCACATCTGTGTATCACATTCTCTTTGGATCAATTACTGTATCTTTCTCATTACGAGACCTGACGATCATTTCCTCTTAAATTTGTCATCATTAGTGCTATCAGAATTAGGATTGTGTTCTCCCGGATGAGTGCTTCGTGGAATATTAAATCTTGAATCCTTGATTATGTATATGATGGTTGTGAATTTCTCCTAGACTATGTTTATTTTTTAAAAATATCTTTATATTATCATTATATGTATGGTATAGAAATACCTATGTAGAGATGACAATACATCCATTGTTTTTTGATTTTTTGTTTCAGAGTGTCCTACTGAGTATTGTTATACTCACCCCTACATGATATTTTCCTACACGTTTCATGTCTTTTGTAGATGAATGGTCTTTTGATATATTTATAGAAATATCATGACAAGACGGTGCATAGTAAGATCCGACATACCAAGGTGTGTCCCCATGACTTTCAGAATGTAGTCATAGTACCTTTATATTCAGGTTGGAATTGATTTGTAGACTTTTTTTGGTGGGATTTTATTTTCACCTATTTACTTTCTTTACTTTCTATCATAATTTGGTTGCGGTATAAAGATGTGTGAATGCATTGGTTGTTCCATTGTTTTTACATTTAATCATAGTGTGGGGTTGGATAATTGTTCTTGTGTATAGATACTTATGAAATATAACTCATTTTAGTGATATGCCTACTCGATGCTAGTCAACATCCCCTAGCCTATTGGAGGAGGGATTTAAGAGTCATGAAACGGGCCATCCTAGGATGGGTCATGATAGAAAATATATTTTTTAGACTTAAAAGTCTCTCAAAGTCACTCCTTACTTTGATCGAATACTTTCTTAATTTTATGATACATATATCAAGGATTGAGGCTTTTATCATGTATTTTGGTTATGTTTTAATGTATTTTAATTAGTTCACCCATTATCCCAAATGATTTTTCTTTACAATGTAATTATAGAATAATCAAATTTCTTTATATATTCTTCTCTAATTTTTTCCAAAGTCTTGAATTCATATGAGACACAATGAAATTCATTTAATAATTCTATGAATACTTTTTCATAAAAAAAGACTAATTATTAGAAAATATATATTCCTTGAAGATATTTAAAGATTCATGCTCAGTGGTAAAATACTTACACATATCATGAGAATGGATAACTCTTCATGAATAATTATACTGGATACTAAAATGTGATTATAATAAGAAAAAAATTATTATGTTCACTAGAAAATGGTTATGTGTATAAAGACATAAAAAGGGTATCAAAAATTCATACACTAATCCTTCAAAAGACTTACACTCATCCAATGTCTTACATTGAGCTTCATAATAATTTTTATAAACACTTACAATGGACACATTCATGTAAGGGTTATACTAGGGTTTAAAAGGCTTACATTGGGACTCTATCATTCCTTCATATTGTACCTAATAATCATACTTTCTACATTCAATTCACACCTTTTTAAACTCCAAGATATCATCCTGAAACAAATTCAAATGGATTCAACTTAATTTGGATTCATTAAGAATAATTCCAAAGTTCTTTAACAATATTTCATTGTTCCTTATAGTATATTAACTCATCCTTGGGTAGTTTATACGAACACAACTGAAATCATCATTCCCATTTTCACTCCATTATTTCTAAAATATCATCCAAATGATTGTTAAAATTTATTTTAGAATTAAATACAAACAACACACTAAGATGGATTCTAAAAACTCATATTCAATTTATTTTTTAAGGCGTTGTTATAATCATATATTTTACCCACCTTAGCTATAATGAAAATTTCTTTTAACAAATAAATAATATATTTTATATATAAATATTAGATATATAACTTTATGATCCATGCCATAATCCTATAGGTTTAGTGTCTTAAGAAACATGGATACATAAGAAAATTGTTAATAAAAGATTTAAATCATTCCCACCATGTTATTCATAACTATCTTACTTCATTGATATATCACACTTAAAACCTTTATTTATAAAAGGAGGTATAAAATCATAAAATATTTTTATCTAAGATGCTCAGTAATGGTAAAAAAGAGATATATCAATGATATATTGAACATAAAATGGGGATAAGTGTATGTAAATAAGAGATTAACATTTGAGAACCAAACCATCCATATCATATATCATAATCCTGAGTCATGGTAGAAAGACGAGTAGTTCATAAGATTTAATTCATAAAATAATTAATGAACATGAGACCTGAGAGTATAACATTTCAATAAGTCATAGGATTATTTTATCCACTCAATCATTGAAAACCATATACTTATTCAATGCTCACTCGCAAGAATATCATAGTAAATTGGGTTCACTCTACATTCCATGATATCCTTAGTCAAGGTTCACTCCCATGTCTATTATAGTGGATAGATTTCCTTACTTAATAGGGCTCACTACCCATTCCAACACTTATTATCTCATGATATTTCTATATTTACCCAATACATTATAGGGATATATAATTTCAGGCTGACCCATTACACACACACACATATATATATATATATTCCATAGCATCATAAAATAATCACCATAGTATATCACATGGAAATTAAATGGGTTTTATGAAAATATCATTAGAGTATACCCCTTGGAAAAGAAATGATAATCATAAAGGTTTCATCATGAAATTAGTAACCCGTGAGAAAGAAATGGGTTTCATATAATCACACTTAAATAATCATCATTACAATGCCTCAAAAGAATTTAATTGTATGGTATCATTGAATCATGACCCAAATAAAGAATAAGTGACATCAAATGATGTTATCATAGATTAGAAATGTATTTAAAAGATTACTGGAACATTTGTTGAAAAAAAAATTCAATTATAAATCTCATATTTTATATCTAACCATTTAAAAAATATTAAGCTAAACATGTTATTTAATAAAAACATTAGAAAATATTATATGAATCTTTAAATCACTTATTCTTCATGAAGGTAGATTTTTTCTTTCATTTTTTGTATGCTAAAATAAATATTCAATTCACATTTTTAGTTAAAAGTCAAAAGTACCTCATTAGGAAAAAAGAAGATACCTTTAAATTTTTATTTAAAAAAATTTAAACATGGGTAAAATGGATTTAAAAATCATAGGATAATATTAAAACATTAATGATTTATTTTTAGAATATAAAGAAATGTACATAAATGGATTTTCCAATGAAGAGATAAATAAAGTCAGTTTTCTTTAAAAAACTATTACAGCATCTTTAGTTATTAAATAGTGGAAAATGGAATGAAAACATGTAATCTAAAAAATAACTTTAGAATAGAAACATTTATAAGTTTATATAGTGTTATATCAAAAAAATTTGATATTGTAAACTAAATCATAAATAATCCCTCTAAACAATGAGATTGTAACATAAATTTCTTATCACAATATTGAAATTATTCAAAAGCATTAAAACTTAATGTATAACAAATTTATTTATTTTACATATAAATAGTAATAATTTACATAATTATAATATCATATAAGATCCAATTATAAAATTTAAACGTCTATTTATTAATAAATCCTTATTAAAATTAGCGGTTCCAGGTGTTAAATGTTTTGTTTTTCATGTGAATATCTATTCGTTAGTTCTGGACCTTGTACATTGGTCTTGGTTAAATAATTTCCAGAATGTTAATCATGATATGAATATCATGTATATTCATTATATATTTACATTTATATTTATATTATTCTATCAAATACAGAGATAAAAAATTAATTAGATCATTTATAGAGACGGTTGGTTGTTCGTACGCATGAATTCTTTTTCAATTTTTGATGAAATGAAATAAATAATGGAAAATAATAATTCAGATACATCAAATATATATTATATTATATATATAATATGTTTTCATTATATATATATTAATTACAATCCACTTTAAACAGAAATGAAAAATCAATCACATTGCTTCATGGATGTTGTAGTCCACACGTATGCATGAGTGACGTTTTCATTTTCCAATTGATGGGTAGGTAACAAGGTATATATTATGGTATAGTTAAAAGATAATAATTATGTCAAAAAAATCCAAAATAAACTTTAAACCCATCATAATAATATTCCCTGGGAGATGGTGGTTGAAAACCAATCATATCGCTATGTAGAATGATAGTCCACATGCATGCATGAGTAATACTTTCACTTCATGTTTGATTAGAAATTGGGTGAATAATAGTTTTTACATAATACTAAAAAAATTAATAAATTGTTTATGTTGAATGCAATATTTTAAGATCAATACCATATATTTAGTGGAGGAATAAGAATAAATAAATTGAAAGAAGTCATGTAAAATTATTGTCTATTCTTTGGGATACCTCCTTTAGATACTTTATTGAGGACCCTTGGAAGGTATTTTAAGAAGAAAAATTTTATAAAGTTTTTATAGGGAAGTTGTAAGTTGAAATATATAGTTTTTTTAAGATATATGGCTAACATTGGTATAATGAAAAGAGAGAAGGTGTGTTAAAAGAGGTAAAGGACACACTTAGGATTACTTAAAAGATTTAAATATAAGTAATATATTTATCAAGTATAATGCTTCTAAGTAGACCTAAATTACATGAAAATGATTATATTATATAAATAACATCATATAAGAAATTTAGATATTTTTTTTTCAATTTGAAACATTATTATTTTGATTTACTTCTTTGTTAACTATTTTTAACCTTAACAACGGTAACAACTATTTCAATCTTAAAGGGTATTACTTTTATTTATAGGCAAAAAATTGTCTCTTACAAGGGAAAGGGAATATATCTTGCACCATATATTATCATAATTTCCCTATTTCAATACTTCAATGAATTCTAAATAATTTAATAAATTGTGAATTTTCATAAAATATCATTAATTTAATTTCTAACACTATTAATTAAATTTGACTATAATTTAATCAAGATAAATATCTTTCACAAGTATCTAGAATGTTATATTTATCAAAAAAGTAATTGTGACATAATAATTCATCCAAATTTTATTATATTTAATAAATCTAAAATAATTTATTTTATTTCCCTATTAATTGAGTAAATATTTGTTTGGTATTACATAAACCATCAAGGTTATTATTTAGTATCTAAAAATAAATAATAAACTGATAAGATAAAAAATATCAATTTTTATTTAAAAAAAATTAATAACTAAAATTATCCATTTTTTATAAGTGAAATATAAATTTCATGATTAAAAAATGGCACCAAGTGGTTCTATAATCAAGAAAAGGATGAAAATGGTTGAACGCCTCTCAAAAAAACATGTTAATTTAATGTTTTAGATAAATTTTAAACTTTTAACCAAAATTTTTGACCTTATTTTACTATTTTTACCATTATCAGGGTGACAAAAAGGATAACAATGTAACTATTTAAAATGATAAAAAATAAAGGGGTAATATTTGAAAAATTATGATATCATTAATCCAAATATGGGATACATTTTTAAAGATTAAATCTCTATAATTGGAATAAATTCATTCTACATTGAGTGGGAAAAATGAAACAAATTATTTCAGAAAAATAAATATTTAAATATAAAATTGTATTTATTCTTATTTCATGAATTGTGGAAACCTTTAGATGAATATTAAATTATTTTATTGAATATATTATCTTTTAATTTCATTAGAGTAAATAATAAATAAATATTAATCTAAATTATTTAAATAAAAACACATTGTGTTATAAAAATGAAATTTTTTTCAAAAAAATCACAATTTACCTATAAATGATTTTATTTTATTTTCTAAAAATTCGATAACCAATGAATATATTTTATAAATATGAAAAAAAAATTATGACTTTATTTATCCCTATTCATACTCACCAATCCAACATCTAGGTGATAACTATCATAGTAAAGAATAATAATTGAATTGTAAGTCATGGTTTGTTTTAACTCGGTGTTGCGTATATGATAATTAATCAAAGAAATTAAATTTATTTAACATATAAAAAACTATAGGGGTATTAAATTCTTCCCCCTAATAATTAATTTCAACATAAAAATTATATCACTTAGATACACGCAAAAGTGGATATCTATATTTTATCACATCTTTAGGTTCCCATTTAGCTTTTTTAAATTTATAATTCCTCCAGAGGACTTAATCCTAGTGAGTAGTATTATTATATAGAAATTTATCTCTATGATACAAGATTTCGAACAGTTTTTATTCATAGGAAAGATTACGATTTATTGGTATAACCTCTGAATTTTGTATATGTGAAGTATTGAGTATGTATATTCTTGGAGATATACATGGAACACATCATGAACATTGGAGTAGTTGGTGAAATAACCCATCAATAAGCTACCATCCCTACATGATCAAGAATCTCATAGGGACCAATATATATAGGGGTTATCATTCCCCTATATAAAAATCTCATAAGCTTCTTATATAGAGAAATTCACTGAAATTAATTCTATCTAACTTCATATTCAATATTTCTACAATGATTGTCAATTAAAAATTTATGTAAACACTGATCTTCCTAGATATGCTACTGAATGGATCTGATTTTCTCTTCCATATCCTCATCTATATCAAGTACC
This sequence comes from Viscum album, assembly GCA_963277665.1. Classification (NCBI taxonomy): domain Eukaryota; kingdom Viridiplantae; phylum Streptophyta; class Magnoliopsida; order Santalales; family Viscaceae; genus Viscum; species Viscum album. The sequence goes on from OY728140.1 coordinate 1,109,077,551, forward strand.
AATATAATTATTTCTCTAACTTCAACCCATCACATTGAATTTATACACTTCTTTCTATATAAGTATTCATAAAGAGACACTTGAATACTTGATTGAAATTTATAGCTGCAAGATAGGTTGACTTCCAGATGGTGTTGATCTCAACATAATTTTATATCGATAAGAAAAATATCAATATATCCTATAGGGTTTGAATGGTTCACTAATAATAAACATTAGTGTGAGGATAAATTATAATTCTAAAACTCAAATCATTGTCTAGAGTTTGTTGAATAATCCACCATAAATTTGATGTAAACATTAGATCTCGGTCATATATAATATACTATGGTACTCCATGAAATCTTTCCACATCCTTAATGAATATCAAGTAATCTAGTCAAGAGTGAAATATTCTCTCATAGCAATCAAGTGTGTTTATTTTATAAGGTGACTGAAAACAACCCAAATAACAATATGAACCTTAGATGTTTTTGGGAGTTCTATATCAAAATCCATGGAAAATTGTTCTCATTCCCATTCTATTATAGATAATGGTTGTAAAATATCTATAAAGTTCTATCTCAGAGCAATCATTTTAGAACATACCAAGAGAAGAGACACATACACTATAATATCTCTCTCTTTGTTTTCCCATCATATATACTATTTCACATCTATTTACATATTCATACATCTAGGATGAATAAGGATTTATGAATTATGAACATCACCCAATAGATCCTTTAAATCTGGTATGGATGGAACACATACGTGGTTCCTAAACTGTATCAATCCATACAATAATGGTTGGACTCGAGAATATTTCTAACCTTATTTTATAGAACATAAACTTCTGTGTGTGCCTCTATAATATTCACTTGGATAGATTGCTGGACACTCACTTGATTAAGATAATATTTAACACATTCCTTAAATATTTATTGATCTACACTTTACGAATCCCTAAATATTGGATCTTTTTAGATCAACATCATAGATAAGATAGTATAATCCTTTTTCTATGAGCATCTTCCAATTTGTTTACTCTCCTATGGTGGTATTTTATTTATTAGACCCAATCATTAATCAACTATAACCATATTATCTAACACATATTCAAATATTTTTGAGTGAATATGTACATTAAATTATTTTTTGTGTATAAATATCACACCCTTATCTATAAATATTATGACTCAATATCATTAATTAAAAAATTACGGCATCTAACTCTAAATCATGAGTTGGATAATTATTGTTAATAAAAATAAATTGTGATGAAGTATAATCTATCACTATATCATTCTATAAGAGAACACATATAGTACCTTATTTTATGAATTACTATATATTAAAAACCTTTCCCCAATATAGGGTATTGTATGAACAATTATACTAATTTTTTTTCTCTTCAGTTCCATGAAATTTTACTCACATTCATCTATCCAATGTAATTTTTCTCCTTTCCAAGTTAACTAGGTGAGTGGATTTGGTAGCCATGTGAAATTTTCCACAAAGCATTAATAATATCTATCCAAACTAAAAAAACTATATATCTCATTCATAGTGGTTGGTTTGGTTCAATGTTCAATGATTTCTATCATTGATGGATCTATGGATCTACCCTTTCTTGTGATTATAAGGCCCAAAAATGAAAGTTTATGCATAAAAGATTCACACTGAATAAATGTTTCATATAAATTCTCATTCCATAGGGTATTTAGAAAAATCATTATATCATGGAATATATAATAATTTTTCCCTAAAAACTACCAAAAATTGATAAAGGTAATCCTTATATATTTAATTTCATTAAATCCATGAAGATATTATAATAATTAGTAATATCAAATGGAATCATTGTTAATTCATTGTGTCCATACCTCATATAGAAGGATATCCTGGGTATGTATTCACTTTAAACCCTCAACTGATAGTATACAGATCGAATAATAATATTAGAAAATACTAGGATCCTTTTAATTGATCAAATAAATCATTAATACAGGACCAAGGAATATTATTCTTGGATTTTATCTTGTTAAGTTCCAAATAATCAGTGAATAATTGTATTGATCCGTCTTTATTCTCAACAAAAAGAATATGTTCAAGCCATGGTGATGAACTTATCAGAATGAATCACTTATCAATAATCACATGATGTTGTTTCTTGAATTCCTACAACTCAATATGGGATATTTATGTGGAGTCTTTGAAATATGTATTTCATAAGGTTTTAGTTCTATTATAAAAATAACATCAATATTTGGTGTAAGACTATGATATTTTTCCATAAAAACATAAATAAACTTTCTTATAATAGTTTTATTTTTTAAGCTTAGTTTCTCCCAAACCATAGGATATAAATACCCCTTTAAAAAAGGAATCAAGAACCATACAATGGATGTAATTTACATAGGAATAATATTTTAAGTTTCTCACTAATAAAAAATCACTAGTTGGTGCAGAATATAAACCATGAATTTTTGTCCTTAGTTACCAGTGTAGGCATTATATAAGAAATTCCAATCAATTATTAAGATAAAATTAAATACAACAATAGGGATAATGATGATATTTATTGGAAGTAAATTCTAATAAACTTCAATAGGTGATAAATCATAGACATGAGATTTGATCATCATACCATTAAGAGTATTTAATGTTAATTAAACAACTAATCATGGTAAGAGAATCATGATAACCTTAGTTTATTATTTTGATATAAAAAGTGGGAAGATCCAGGGTTAAATATAAAATTAACATTTACATAGTATATGGTAAGTGTATCGTTCACCACTTAGTTAACATACAACAATGTTTAAAAACTGATTGGGTTAGATTTACCTTTATTTATGGGAGTAAGAGGATTCTAATTTCGACCATTTTCAGTAACCATCAAATTTGAGAACAGGTAAGCATAAAACCCATGTAGCATATATTTGAAATAGTGGAGTGTGGGTCGTTCATTCTACAGTTATTTTTCTTCATCATTAACTAACTTCATCTTCCCATTACATCAGAATTATATTTCTTGAAGACATTACTTTCCACAATTATAAATTTTACTGGTTCCCTTGATATTATTTCCCCCATGTTTCTTTCCACACTACGATAATAGGGAGACATCATCTTCTTCTCCCTATGGTTTTTAGAATTTCCATTGAGTCTCATCTTTCTTTTCTTATCAAAACCATGAGGTTATTAGGAAATACCAATATATATTTCCATAATAATAGGAAATTAAATAATATATAAATAGCTATCGAATTCCATAATATATAATTCCCTTTAGATGCATGGTTTTAATATAGTTAAGAATCAATCAATCATACATTTAGGTTGGATAACAATATAAGAAGCATACCTCAAAAATATTGTAAATTGTTCCTCATATGTAGTCATGGATTAATCAACCTTTTTATTTAACTCAATTAATTCCATATCTATTTTAATATAAAGAGTATAATGAATTTTATTATTGGAAAATTATCTCTTAAAACTATCCCTTTCTATGGAGCCAATTTCTTCTGGTTTACATCTATTTTTGATAATAGTACATCATGTACCCACTTCTCCTTAAAAATGATTATAGTTGAAATAGATTTACCATTTACAAAACACCAGAGAAAAAAAATTAGTTTTAGCGATACATAACATTTTTCAGCTACTATTGGATCATTAGACCCACAAAAAAATGTGGATATTGCCTCATGAAGGATTCAACTGAATGAACATCCATCATTTTCTCATTTGGAATCCCAATATGATTCATATATTGAGAATGTATTGTAAGCATAACAATAATACTTTTCCTTATAGGTCTCATAACATTTGGATTCTCATGAGGATAATAATTTAATTTTTCATCACATTGTGCAATAACACAGTGCCTTTACATTCCAACCTTTGACTAAAATCAAAAATCATAGTGTCAGAAATAATAATCACAGTGGAAAAATAAATAATTATCAAAAACAATTTATAAAATATATAAATAATCATACCTTCTGTTTAATTTGAGACACCTTAGTTTTAACTCGGGTCATTTATGATCATCATTTATTCAAATACTTCGTAACGCTTCATAAAGAAAATATAAATTAACCAAAACATATCTTGAGGGAGTTTTAAACCATGTGCATAGTAAGAGAACACTCACCGTGAACCTGAATAATGGTTGAGATATAATCAACCAACTATTTTCAAAGTTATTAAACCTAGATGAGTATTTTCAAAAATCACATCTACTTTAGTATCTAGACAATGATGTTTTTATAGGAAACCACACACCATTCATTTACACAACATAGTATATTTTCTTGTATATATGATTATCCTAAGGTTTCTCACAAATTTTATCTATTCCCAGTTTACAAAGGTAACTAATCCCAGATATGATACCAACAATAGTCACCAATACATTTCACACATAGATATTACATTTAATATCTGAATATTCAATACATTATATTACAATACATGATATAATTTTACATGCTTAGTGTCTTTGGAAAGAAAGATACATGAAAATATTGTTCATAATAGATCTATATCATCTACTAATAAGTTATTCATTACTATCTCCTTTCATAGATATATTATACTTAAAACTATTCTTCATAACCTGGTGAAACAGAACATATAAAAGGGTGAGCTTGGATGCTTAGTCATGGAATACGATGGAGATATCAATGATCAATTAAACATAACAAAATTATAAGGGTAAGAGAACATGAGATTAACTTTTTAGAACCATAACCAGAATATAACATAACAGAATTGTTATTCATGAAATAAAGCGAAGAAGTTAATATAACTTGAATCATAAAATAATCAAAGAAAATAAAACATGAGCATACAAAATTTTTATAATACATAAGTTTTTGACATGCACACAAGCAGTGAAAACCATTTCCTAAGGAAAGAATCCCATCCAATACTTTCATAGTGGATTAGTCTCACTCCCTGCTCCATCATATCCTTATTCAAGGTTTACTCCCAATTCTATCATAGTGGATAGATTCCTTTGCTGAATTGGGTTCACATTCTATTTTAGTCTTTATTATCTAATGAGATATACATATTTAACCAATGAATTTTAGATCTATATAGCTTTAATCCCATCCACAACCAAATTAAATTCCCAAATACGTGTTATATAAGATCATAAAATATTCATCATAGTAGAAAAATGGAAACTAAATTGATTCCATTAACATTTTATCATTTCACCATTGCATTACTCATGGAAAAACTGGGTCTCCTAAGGGTTTCATCATAATTTAATTAACCCATGGGAAAAAATAATTTCATAAAATCCTTATTAAATAATCATCATCATAAGATATCTAAAGAATGAAATTGAATGGTATCATTGGATTATCTCCCCAGAAACTCCTAATTAATATCAAAGGGTGATATCATATTTAAAAAATAACTTTAAATGATTATTTCACTATTTCTTAAAAAAATACAATTTTTCTATTGAAATTACATATTTAAAATATAAATATTTTCTAAATATTAAAAAAAAATTAAAATTAAACATTGAAAATTTTAATGGTAGGTTCAAATCATTAAGTGGTCATGATGATGGGAAATTATTTTCTTGTTTTGTACTTTAAAACAAATATTAATTTGATATCTTCAGTATAAAATCAAAAGTACCTCATTGAGAAAACAACAAGAATATTATTTTTAAATAATTTTTCCAAAAATAAAAAATGTGAAAAAAATGAACTTAAATAATCATATTTGAATAGTCAAAATCTAATTGAAAACACTTTTACAAAACCAGAACATAGAAGAAAATGTATTTTCAAATAAAGAGAGAAATATTGTTGGTTTTCACAAAAAACATTATTTCTAACTCATAAATTATTAAAGAGAATAAAATGAAAGGAAAACATATATTATAAAAATTAAATAAAGAAGAATAAAATTAATTAGTTTCTTTAGGTAAATATCCTAAAATTTCCTTATCATAAACTTAATCATAAATAAGCCTTATAAATAATGAGATTGTAACATAAATCCCTTACCTCAAGTTCAAATTACGTAGAAATCACCAAATCCTACTATATTAGAAATTTTTATTAATTAAAATTAAACAAAATAATCAAATTATTATAATATCATATATAATACAATAAAAACATTTCAATAACCATTTATTTAAAATTTTATATTAAAACAATCATTTCCAAGTTTAATTATTTTTTTTCTTTGAGAATATTGGTCTCGTAGTTCTAGTCCTCGAACTATGATCATGGTTATATCGTCTTAATAAATATATTCATTATATATATATATATACTTTATTCCATTAAAAATATATATTTAAAAATTAAATACACTATTCGTGGAGATGGTAGGTCGTATATATGCTTGAATGTTGTTTTCACTTTTTAACGGATGGAATAAAATAATGATAGATAATAATTCACCATTAAAAAATAATTATTATATAATATGTACCATATATATTCATTAAATATATCTTTATTATTTTCCATGTAAAGAGGAAATGAAATTTGAATTGCTTCGCTTCATTGAGGTGGTAAAACAAATGCACACAAAAGCAACGTAATCATTTTCTAATGAATTTTTAGGTAAAAGGATGGATATGATATTATAATTAAAAAATAATATTTATGTAATAAATATCATATATAAACTTTATACCCATTATAATAACCATACATAAGATATTGTTCTTTAAAATGAATCGTATCGCTATGTCGACATTATAGTCTAATCGTATGCATGACCGGTACTTTCACTTCCAATTTGATTTAAAAGAGGGTAAATATTGATAGTTAAATAATCATAATTACATTTTAGTATAATGAGGATATTGAATTTATTATTTAATGGTGAAAACCTCATATTAATAGGAGGTATAAGATTAAATTAATTGAAAGTGGTTGGGTAAGATGATTACCTCTTCTACGAGAGATAACCTTTAGATCCTTTCTTAAGGACCCATCGAATAACCTTTTAAGAATTCTTGAACCATAAAATTTTGTATAGTTAATTTTATAAGACACTTTTAATGTTTTTGATTAAGAAATATAGGTCCAAGTGTTGTAAATAAAATAGAGAAAGGGTGTCCTTTTATAAGGGGTGGAAAGAACACACAAGGAATTACTTAAAAGATTTAAATATAAATAATGTATTTCTCAAGTATAATTATTCAAAATAGACATTAATTCAAATAAAAATAGTATATGGTGAAAAAATATTAAGGAAATAAATTTATATAGGTTTTTATTTTATTTGAAACCTTATAATTTTGATTAACCCATATGTTAACCATTTTAAAAGTTAACTGTGGTAACAAATTTTTCAATCTTAATGAGATATAATTTTACTTATAAGGTAAAATTGCCTCATAAATGGACAAGGGGTAATATTTTCAACCATTTATTATCCTAAATTTTCCAATTTCAGTTTTTTTTTAATTTTAAAAAATTTAATAAAATATTATTTTTCATAAAATATACCCAATGTGATTTTAGATACTATTCATTTAGTTATAATTTAAAGGAATCAAGATTGAATTTTAATTTAAATAAAAACCAATAAAATCCCTAGAATATTATATTTTTCTAAAACATTATGGGAACACGATAATTCATCTAAATTTTATTATGTTTGATATTTTTAAAATCATTTATTTTATTTTCCAATTAATTTAATAAATACTTAATCGACGCTGTGTAAGACTTTATGGTAATTATTCAATAAATAAAATTTTAAGATAAATTAAAATTATAAAAAATATATTTCAAATAAACATATATAATATAACTTATCCCCTTCTTATCCTTATTTAAAAAGTTTATAAATATATATGTATAGAGAGTCACATATGGTAATTATTATTTTCCTAAAGTAATGTAAAGGTTGTAGTCAAATAAAATTGGTACAAACATGACATATATTTGAGAATTTCATATACATGTATGAACTCCACTCATCCAATACGATAAAGGCAAGTGTTGGAGTGTAAGGGCCCTTCTTTAATCATTACATATGTTTGTCAATTAAAACTATAATTTACATTATTTTATTCCGTAAGATATTTTAGGATTTGAGTTTTATAGATTCGGTCATAACAAATACATTTCAATACCATATATATACAATTTTTGTCTTTTAATAAGTGCCCATTCTGAAAATTATATAAATCCTTAAAAATAAAACATGGTCGCTTTTCCTAATAATTCTTCATGACTTCCAACTTGACTTCTTCCTTTACATTAACCATCCTTAAACCATGTGATAGAAATTTTAAAATATGTATTTTTTCACAAAAATTTCAATAAGGAACATAAAAAGTAATAAATATATTACTCTAGTTAAAAGTATGAAAACACATAAAACCCCGTTTCTTAAAAACATACCTTTCTATATGGAAATAAAATCATTTTTAAAAGATCATTATCTTAAATTTTTGAAATAAAAAAATTATGAAAAATCCTTAGAAAGAATATAAGAGTATAGTAGGTTCCTTGGGACATCATCATCTAAAAACTCATAAAAACCTCATAATTAGAATAATCATATGATGGAATTCCAATATTATTATCCACAGAACATGATCAGTGTTTGATGCATTGGAGTTCTATCTACGAGCACCCATTTTATAAGCTATATCAGGCTCACCCATGATCAATTATTAGGATAAACCCTTGTTAAGCTATTTTTGTGGACCATATCATGAAAAACCCATTTGAATAACTCTTTTTAACCAATGTGAGAGACACTTTCAAACATGAAGATATGATTTTATTTTAAAAAATCTTATTCAATACCACAATACCTAAAAAAGTTATATATGGTTTTTATTTTACAAATCAGTGAATTCTTGTAATGGAATACAGAAATAAAATATTATTTATGGGGGTGGGATAATTTTTTGACCCTATATACGTTAAAATAGAACATTCCTTTTATCTTTTACAAAGATAGTAAAACCTTATATAAAAAGATTCATTTTTGAAAACCTTCTAAATAAAGTCAAAATAGAAACAAAATTTCATTTATATATCCTTTATTTTCATTTTAAAACATTCATATTATTTTTTAAAAAAAAATTATACATGGAGAAAAATAGTTTTATGGGAAACATTAAAAGGTAATTTTTAAAACAAATTCCCTTACCTCAATATTGAATCAACACAAATATTATTTATATTCCTAAATAAAAAACATATGTAAAATTATTTATTGTCTTAAGTAAATTTTTCAAGTTCATTATTCCTTTTATTTTATTTAATACAATGTCAAAATAAACTAATTAATTATTTACTTTTATGTCAATGTTTTGATGATATTTAGTGCATACATCCAAAAATGACATTAGTATGTTAACTATAGTTAAAGAGATAATTATTCCATATTATAAATAATAATAAAGAATAATGTAATAAATTTAAGTTTTATACATAACATATAAAATTAAAATCAATTATGAAAGTGGTTATTAAAAATCAACTATTTTGCAAACACAGAGATGGTAGGTCATACGTACGTATGAGTAACATTGCCATTTTTCAATTGATATTATGGAAATAAAGTAAATATTATTTAATATTTATAAAATGATAATAATATAATAAATGAAACATTATTTATTTAATTATAATTATATATATCATATATGTGATGTGGTGATGAAAAATGAATCACATCTTTTTGTGGATTCGGTTGTTGACACATACGCATAAACGACATTATCATTTTTCAATGAATACAAAGTTAAGAAATTAATTGATATATTAAAATTTAAAAATGATATATATGGAATTAATATCATATATATATATATGTATTAATTTCAAAATTAAAACCATTCATGATATATTGTGATTGAAAATGAATTACATCAGTTTGTGAGGCAGTAGTCCTCTGTACAAACAAGTAATTAATTACTCTCCCATTAGATGGAGGTTAGAGAAGTATATAGGTTATTATATTGATTAAATAACATATTATCATATATATTTTACTGGTGTTATTTATTTATCATGTTTGAAGATGATTTTATTGAGTTTTAAGAAGAAGTTAAACAAAAACACGTGGTTAAAAACTAAACTATTTCTTAACATCTTATTACCTCTAAGGTCAGTATTATATATAAAAAAGGACATCTATATTGAGGGAAAATATTAAAATAATTAATTTGATTATATATTGGCCAATAAAGAGGTTTTATTTTCAATGTAAAGGAGCAAATAGATTCCAATTTATAAGAGAGTAGAGGGGCACTATTGGATTTTCTCAAAATATTAAGTTAACATATTATAATTTTTAATCTAAATCACATAAAACTGATTTATTTTGAATAAAATATTTGGATAGATCTAAATAGTCTCATAAAATACAAATTGTATAGTTTTTTCTATGTTTTTACAATTTTATTTAGTTTTTAACCCTTCATTAACCATTTTGACAATTATTAGAGTATTAAAGTTCACAACACATTAAGGGTCAATAATGTTACTATAAAAATGATCAATGACTTATAAACACTCCATGTCTAATTTCATAAACAATATAATCTTAATTTTTTTAAAAAAAATTATTTGTCCAATTTTATATCATTTAATAAAATATTATTTTCATTAAAAACAATAATGTCAATTTTATAACTATTCATTTACATTTATTTTTTATAACATCAGGAAAACTAAGGCGTTGGAATTTAATAAATTTCAATATCCCTAAAAAGTTATAGTTATCTAAAAAATTATTAGATCACATTAATTATTTAAATTTCTATTAATTTTAATTTTTTTATTATCATTTATTTTATAGTTACATTAATTGAGTAATTATTATGTCATAATTGTGTAATAATTTCAGATATCCTCTGATTATACTAATTAAAAAAATATAATAGTTATTAAAAAGAAAAGGACAACGTTTTTTAGTTTTCTTTAAATAAAATATTATAAAGCTTATAATCATATTAAAATGAAAAGAATGACATATAACGACATATCATAAGTTTATATTAATTTGAATCATCCAATATAATTAAGTCAAGTTTTAGATTCATTTTATTATCCTTATTATTTTATTTTTAACTTTAATAAGCCAATTTACCTATTATAGTGGTTATAAAAATTACTAAGGTTACTATTTATATTGACCCAAAATAAAATGGACATATTTACCAAATTTTGACCCAATAATTGCAAATATTTAAAACATTTTTCCTATTTAAAATATTGAATTTATATAATTTAAATGAAAATACAATTTCTAATAAAAAAATTATTTTTCACTATTCATTGAAAATAAAAAATTTCAAAAAATTCTCAAAATGTATTCCTAAGATTATTTTGAAATGATGAATTAAAATATGAATTTAATTTATTAAATTTTAAATTTTAAAATTTCAAAATTAAAATTTTAAATAAAACCATTTGATTAAAGAGTTTAATATAAATACTTTAATAATTTAAAAAAATTAAATCAAATATAAATATATATATCATGAATACTAAATTATGAAAATGAATTATTCTATCATTACATTGGTTGATAAATTCTTCCCCCATTTTTTAAATTTCACCCTCATAATTTTATTCACTTATTAATGAAGTGGGGATACCTTTCCATCATAGCATTTCTACACTTCCATGTTTCTTCTTTAACCGTATGGTTCTTCCAAAAAACCTTAACTCAGTGAATTATCATATTCATAAATACAAGCTCTATATTTTCAATAATATGAATATGTTGTCCCTAATAAGAAATATTCTCTTTCAACTGAACATCCTCAGGTCTCAAAACATGATATGAATTGAGTAAATAGTTTGTTAACATCAAAACATGAAAAACATTGTGTACTTGGGATATACTCAATGGAAAGGCCACTTCGTAAGGTATTGATCAAACTTTATCTAGTATTTTATACAGTATACTAAACTATGGACTTATATTCAAATTTTTATCAAAATACATCAAATTTTTTCAGGGAAATACTTTAATAAAAACACAATTCCCTACCTCAAATGAGATATATTTCCACTGGTTATCCTTGTTACTTTTCTACCTACTCTAATATATCTACATATGTTGTTAAATTACCGTCACCTTATCAATAAATTCCTATTTCAATTATAGTACCATCAACTTAATTTCACTTAATTCATCCTAAAAATATATATCCTAACATATCTTTCCACATAACAACACAAAAGGTTCCCTTCAATATATTGGAATGAAAACATTTATTATAAGAAAACCCAAATAATATAAGATAACAATACAAACTTCCCTCGTAATCCACTGAACATTAATGAATCATTTCATCCATTTTTAAATTGGCTACTAGTATTGTCTATCTGATTGAGGATGAAGACTCATATTGAAATTTAATTTAGTAACCAATTAATTCTGATGTCCTTTCCAAAAAATTATAGTGAACCTGGGATCATTATCAGATACAATAGAGAGAGGAACTCTATGTGACCTGACTATCTTCTTAAGGTAAATTTTAGAAATTTTTTCTAAATATATTGTATCTAAAATGAGAATCAAAATCATAGGTTTATTTAATTATTTAAAATAACCCAAATGTCATTATTACATTGGGTAGTTTCTGGTAATCCTTCCATGAAATCAATAGAAACGTTTTCACATTTCCAATTTGGTACTAGAAGAGGTTGAATAATCCCCTTTGGTAATTTTCATTATTCTTTAATATGTTGACAAGTCAAACGTTTCATGGGAAAGTCAGCAATATCATTTTTCATTCCATCCCACCAATAATACTCATGAAGGTCTATTGGAAACAACGTGCTTCTAGGATAAATGAAAAAGGGGGAACTATGAGATTCACTCAATAATTTTATCTCCAGCTAGGAATTATAAAACACACATAATCTCATTCCAAATATAAAAAAAACTTATATTTTAATTTTAAATTTTGGAAACTTACCATTCTTAGCCATTTCAGCCTTTTCCTATAACTCATTATCTTTCTTTTAAACTTCTTAAATTCTTTATATCTGAGTTGATTATACTAACACCTATGAAAAAACAGAGGAGGTTTCTATATCCAAAACCATTAGAGAAATTCATTGAATAATTAACCAAAGGTCCATCTTTTATGTTACATGGTTAATGAAGCATTATTTTTTCAACTCAAAGCATCGTCCACATTTATTGTTTTCTAGGATAATAATAAATCTTGTTTTCATAATCTTTAATTGATTATAGACATCTTTTCTATCTCATGTTAAAATCATTCTAATTCAATATGTACTTTATTCTTTTATAATTAGTATATATTTCACACTTATCTTTATATGAACTATTTATTCAAGTTTTAAAACAAAAAACACATAAGATAATTCATGATCATATGTGGGATAATTTTTCTTATAAGGTTTTAGTTTTCGTGAAGCATAGGAAATTACATGATCATTATGTATTACAACACAACCAAGTATCATCAATGAAGCATCACTTTTGATAAAAAAATTATCCATATGTAGAGGGAATATCCAAAAATGGATCAATCACCTATAACTTCCTCGGATCAAAAACACATTCATGTGGCCAATTCAAGTTGTTAATGGGACCACAAGAATTCTATCGTATATTCTAGAGGCTTCTGATGAAAAGTGGGGTTTAGTGAACATAGTAGGTAGACTATACCCCTTGGTACAGATTTTTAATACAACATAAATAGACAAATATCAGAGTAATGGAAATAGTAGAAATAGATGACTATAAAACTGAAAGGTAAAGGATGAACCTAGTAAACCAAAAATCAATAAACCTTGTAATTTTAGGTTGGAATGTATCTAAATGTAAAAAAAAACATAATGCATAATAAATACCATCCTAGAAAAAATAAACTCTAAATTCCCTAGTCTCAAAACCCATGTTTGTCCAATCACCAAACTCTATCCCATCTAGCGAGAAACAAAATCAATAATAAGGCTCATTTACCTTATCCAAAGCGACATCTAATTAATCTTCTTGGGTAATAAATTATGGCCTGATTAGAGTGTGAGTAAAACAGAGAAGTTCCACTTGACTATGTCTAAACAACTGTGTTAATAATAAGTGCATACAATAAAGAGATAATTGGTTTATTAATTAAAAAAATTAATATAATAAAATGGTCAAACTATTTCAGAACCATTCTAGAATATCTTTCTGCATGAAGAACAACCATGCCAACCATAACCACAAGTCTATGGTATAATAACACAAATGGGTCATTCAATATAAGTTTTATAGTATAACTTGGAAAAAACCTTTATATAATAATTTCAACATAAATTTAAAAATCCATTTATATAATCATTTTGATATAATCTAGATAATACCTTTATATAATAATTTTAGTATCATCAGACACATACCTTTATATAATAATTTTAGCATAACTAGGAAAATTCCTTTATATAATAATTTTATCATAACTAGAAAAAACACTTTATATAATCATTCTAGTAAGATTGGGTATATCTCTTTATATAATAATTTTAGGTTAATCATGTAAATCCATTTATATAAGAATTTATGCATCATCAAGTGTAACTATTTATATAAACATTTCATCATAACTAGGAAAATTCCTTTATAAAATCATTCTAGAAAAAATCCTAGCACAAGTCACAATGGATAGTGTAACACAACAAAATATCATAAACCAGAATGGTAAAGTCATACAATTAACATTTATCTTTCAATCACCCATTCATTAATTTAATTATATCTTAATATTTCTATATGCTAGATTGAATTCCCATTTTATATCAAATTCTCACCCTATATTCAATAATAAAGGATGATAATTTCAAAGGAGAATCTCCCCCAAGCAATCACTTTAGGTCTCATATCATTCTAAATATATCTTTAAGCTATTAGCCAATTATTTATAATTCCAGGGTAGAATCACCAAATGGGTATCCACAATCCAAGTATCATCACCATTAGATCAAAATCCATTCAATGAGTGGTCCAATCACATAACTATCATCACCCATTATTTAGTTTATTAACAAACACATCCTGTCAGAGAAATTGTATAATATTTCACATGCATAAACAAATTATAATATACAGTAGGGTTTTATTTTAGACCATCAACATTTTGTCCTGTGATTGAAGAAATGCTTCCTACCAAGAACAATGATGAGGAATGAATTTTATGGTGGTCATAAGGAGAAACCTAAATCATAGAAGATCAAAACCTAATTCAATACTGGTTAAGATATTACACCACAATAAGATAGAGCAATGGAAGAGAGGAGAAACCCAAATAAAAGAAACCCCTCATAGATGAAACGCATGATCGAGACAGTTGTAAGGGAAGTAATCAGCCCAAAATCACCTAGAGTCTCTCTAGGGTATGAGGGATAGCTGTATGTATAACAGAAATAAATCATAGACACAATTAGGCTTAAAATTATTGAGCCTAAGAGATTCATGATTTATAACCATTTCATGATGTGAATTTCTTAATTTAAGAGATATTCCAAAAATTTCACCTAAGGTTAAAATATCATTGATTGACTATTTCATGGTGTGAACCAATTTCACAAAGTGTGATGTTTCATTCCCCTTAACTATTTACAGCTTTATCCAATAAACAGTTTCATGTTGTTTAAGATGTTCACAATGTGAAATTGTCTAGTGGATAGTTCTCAGCCCATCTCTTGTTGAAATAACCTGAGCAACCTCTAAATCCTTCCAAAACATTAAAAACCCTCTTAATCCATTTTTCATACCCAGACTCGATTAATTCAAAAAAAATACATCCTCAATATTTAGATCATTTTCTCTAGCAAATGATCTCCAATCTAAAAAAACGCATCTGCTAACATTTAATGTATAAGGAAAACCCAATTAAAATTGGTTCAACCAAAACTCAAAGAGGGTTTTATCTATAAAAAATATGATATTACAAACTCCCCAAAAAATAACAGCACATCACTAAGATGCTCCAAGCATCACTATGGGATCTCAGTGAATAAGACATGAAATCGGGATCACATGACTGATTCCCTCTCCCAACTCTCCTCTTGAACATTATCGTGCTACCATTGTACTCTAACTAGATGTATGGTCCTTCCCCATATATAGTTCTCACTATGGTCCAAAATATTTTTCAGATTCTCCTCAAAGTACGCACCTACACCAAGCTCGACATCATCAATGTATATCACATGAGAAGGGTTTGTATAATATCTCTAAATATGGGACACATGAAACATGTCATTCATTGAACTACAGCATTATGGAAGCAAAAATCAGTATACCACTAGACTGGCCCTTTCCACTATCTCAAACATCCCAACAATCTAGGGTTCTAAATTTCCTTGTTTCTTAATATAAAATTTCTCTAACCTTAGTGATAGCTGAAAAAAGGTGTGATGACAATCTTATAACTCCAGAGGTTATCTGCAATGGTTAGGGTAATATTTATTCCTTCTCATCACAGTCAAAAAATACCTCTTAATCAAATAAAGATACTTAGACATATCCTACATAAGACTAGGTCAAACAAGAACTTATCCCCATACATCTAACCAAAAAAGAGGTAAATGGAACTTCCTCCTATACAATTCCTAGAAGGGTGTCATTTGGATTGATATGAGGAATATATTATTATTAAAAAACTCAATGATTTCTAAACACCACTCCCATGAACCATTGAAATTGAAAACACAAGATCCTAACATATCCTCTAGAATCTGAATCCCCAATTTATATTGGTTTTCATCCTAAGGATGAGAGTCTATACCCAAAATAACCTATGATCCCAAATTCTTCTAACCAAGCTTCCAAAATCGAGATGTCAATTTAGGATATCTATCAAAAACAATACTCCTCAGAACACCATGGAACTGAATTATCTCCCTTATGTAGAGACTACCCAGATCATCCACAGTGAATGTATCCTCAATAGAAAGGAAGTGGGCTACCTTTTTATGTAGATCTACGATCACACATAGTTCATTATTATTATGAAATGTTTTAGGTAATCCTATAAAAAAAATTCATAGTGACATCATCCCATTTCTATTTTAGAATGTCTAGAGGATGCAACATGACAATTAGAAACTAATTCTTGGCCTTCGCTTGCTAATAGGTGAAATATCCTTCCACAAATATTATTATATCATTAATTTCTAGCCAAATTAACTTTATATGGAGATCAAGATTCATATTATTCAGATCAAGATGTATTGACCATCTAGAATCATGAAAATCTCAAATCAGATCTTCAAGAAATCTCATAAGACCCTATACTCTGCTATGGAAATAAGATAATTTTAACTTCCAAGAGACCATCATCATAGAATCTCCACACCTTATATATTGTCTCTCATTAGTAGGACCCTATGATTATATATCTTATCATTCTTGATTTGGTTAATAAGAATGTATATAATAGATGTCAATGTCAGATCTATTCAACCCTGGAATTCCTAAACATCTAGATGCATGTATAAAAGGAATTTTGTCAACCACTAATCATTTAAAGACGCACGCACTTCATCTGTATGATTCATATGTTTGAATGAATTGAAAATTATGTTTCTCATTCAAATTGTATAATCTAAATAGAAGTCAAGAGATAATAGATACTTGACCCACCTACACTATTAAAGGTTTGGTTCCCATTGGGAAATGATGTATCTGAGGCTCTTGTAGCTAATGTATATCACAAACCTCTCAACCAAAAGATAGTGTCTCCAACATCTCAAATTATATACAACTACATATAAAACTAGATCATTAGTAAGATAATTCCTTTCAGGAGTTTCATCTCTCTTGAGTAATAAGAAAAAACTTGAACCTCCTAGATCATAACTATTTTGAGTCCAACTCCATATGTATCACTAAAACACACCCATCATGAAGAGTGGAAAAATAATATTTTTATTACCTTTGTGTAGTATATATGTTAACCATATATAGTCTCCTAAAGAAGAGTGCACACCAAACAAGGTTTTCACTTTTTATTGTATTTCTTAAAATAATTTATTTTAATAAATTTCGAAAAAAAAGTGACAACAATAAGTGGTTTGATTTAATTGATTTTAAACAATTTAGAAAGATGATAACCAGAGTCATTTTGGCTACACTTTAGTATGTTATTTTCAATATTTCCAAATTTAACCCATTTTTCTTTTATTGACTGGTAACATGAAGATTCATCTACTAAGTTATCTCTCCCCCTTGGATAGACGGTTATGATTAGAATATTCTTACCTAAAACCTAATGTTAGTCTACCATCCTTCCAAAAACTAAAGAATTGCAGTAGGGTTTCTTTATTAATTAGGAAATCTCTGAACAGAGATTATTGTTCCCTAATAAACCAATAATCCAACATACAATCTTACACATGTGTTGATGACCATTGAACACTCACCACACAAACATAATCCATTACATCAAACACATAAAATAATTTGGTGGTGGGAGATATGGATCATTAACCAAAGAAAATAAAATTAATAGAATTAAAACCTAATGAAACTGCAATCAGAATTTAAAATAGATTTAAGAATTGAAACATGATTCTGAATAAAGAAGGAATCATATTAAATTTAATCAAAAAAAATAAAGAAAATCTCATAGGTCCATCCTCCACCTTTCCTGATCACTCAGAAAAACTACCCCTCTATGGATAAGGATGTCTAGTTGATGCAGGAGAGGGGATACAACGTAGAGTAAAGAAAATAAAATAAGATATAGTAGGTAAATTAATCTATAAGAGACCATCATCTACATATTCCCCCACAAATAAAAATCCTCTTAAATCAACTTATATCCTTTTTTATAGGAATTTAAGAAGATTTAGGGCTTCATAAAGCACTATTAATGTGTTTCGTGGCATAATAGGTCGTCAATTTTTGACCTTTCAGTTTCATAATTTTCCTTCAATTATTTTTGCATGGTTTACCATTTTTTTACTAAATCATAAATATTCTTATTATATACAGTTATTTTGAAATTATTTTTTCCATTTTTCCCCAGCATTTCCTCTTTAACCTCCATCTATAAAATAATTTATCAACCACTTTCTCAGTAATTTTATTTTTCCCGAATGTTTCCCAAATCATCATCCATTTTTGAGCATCCATTGGATGCCTTAATGAGGAAATAACTCTTTGGAATTTACTCGTAACACATAAATGATTCATATTTCCAATACAACTATAATATGCTCAATTGGATGTTTGTAGCCCAATTTATATATCATTTATGAAGGTGGGGTCCACTTTAACCACTGAAAATGACTTCAAATTGATTCTCTTATCTGATCCTACAGATTTCTTAATTAGATCATGGTCTAGAAGATAATGTTTAATCCCACAGATCATTAAATTATAAAAATAATAATTAATCAAATTGCATCAATATTTTAATAGTTACGCTCAAAATACCAAAGTGAATAAAATATCTTTAAATTATAGAAATACATTTTTTCATATTTTATCCCAAAACACACCATAAATATAAAACTAATGAAAATAAGATAAAACTGATAAATTGGGAGGATTTAAATAATTTATATACATATAAAAAATGATTAAAATATTATCTCTATCAACTCCAACATACTTAAACCATTATTTTCCTCAAGCATAAAATCTAAAAATTAAAAATTAGAGGGAACCAATGTTATCATTATTCCAATTTCAAGGAAATAAATTTAAACAATCATAAATTCCAACTCAAATTACCAAATTTCACATAAAATATCAATTCAATTTTTCATTTTTCAAAGAAACAATCAATTCATGTATTTTACTTTTCTTCTTTGAAAAATGATGGAACTTCTCTTTTCATTCAATCAAGATCCTTAATTTATTACTATTAAACATGTAAAATAATCATATAGCTCTATTTTAAATCTTTTTTCTCATCATTGCTGATACAATTAATGTAGAGTTATTCTAATATCATGAGAACATCCTATTTATCCATACTCTTGTAAAGTAACTGTTTTCTTCATTTTGTAAATGCAAAATTTACATAACATAACTTTGGGTTTCATTAAAGGTTCAATTGACTTTGTGGATTAAGGTTGGTAGGAATTGATGTTTCAAAATTAAGGCTTAAGGAGGAGGTTTACATCAAAATTAAAATTCATGATATGAAAATTAAATGTTAAATGAAATTCTCCCCTTAAATGTAGAAACTCCCATTTCCCCAAAACTCAAAGAAAAGGTCATGAATAATGAAAGCATAATGAATGATGTTCACCTTCTATAATTTTTCTATACTTTAATATTTTTTTATTTTTTAAAGTATATTTTTTTGTTTTTTCATTTTTAAATTTTATTCTCAAAGTAAACAGTACATTCAACACCCATCCACTTATGATAAAAATAATCGGTCCTATGGTGGTGATTTTTTATTCTTCTAAGTTACAAAACATTCAATTTTTCATTTTTTTGTTTTCAAGAAGTTTCAACAATTAATTACATTAAATTAATCAAAAACTATTCTTTACTCCCACAATATCAAACCAAAAAATATTCCTTGAAATGTATTTATCCCTTCCAACATGACCCCCTTCACCCCCATAGGTCAATTTTAAGGATAAGGTATTTTCAAAATATTACTCATTTATATAACATGTTTTTTTTCATTTTCTTAAATTTAATAATTGTTAGTGAATTTTATAGTAGGTGGCATGTCCCAAGACCACTAAAGAAATATTCTCAAGTGTAAAATAGGAATTATTTTTTATAGAAATACTCTTAATAAAGGAAACTATAAAATTGGAAAATCACTCAAGGCATGATTAATAATAACAAATCTATTCACAAGAATTTCATAAATTTAAAGAAAAAAAATTGATAGGGAAATTTTATTTACAATAATAAATTAATTTCATTAAATTATGAGTCCTAATTTTAATATCCATGCTCTAAATCAATCATCCAATTCTCCATTTTACTCATTCTATCTCATTAATGTTGAAATGTAAAACATGACATCACATGATTCCTATAAAACTCATGCCTCCTAGATAAGTCAAATAAAGAATAAATTCAAATTTCGGCATGCAACTTTCTTTGAATGTTAGAGAATGGATTTTCAAAACAAAAATATAGGGAATTAAAATGATATTAAATATAAAAGAAAATCCCTTTAGAAATTCTACTTCAGTTGAGTGGTGCATTTCTTGTTCTGTAATGGCCTGGACCTCTCTGGTCCATTATTTTGTGAAAATGTGGTGTTGGGGGTGTTCTGGGAGGTCAAGGTGACTTGGGGGTTCGTTTTGGGTGGACTTTTAAGGAAATATAAAGTTTTATGTCCTTCGCACGGTAGGCGCACGGCTTGCCTAAGCAGTGCGGCCAAACCGTGCAAGGCTAGTCATGGAGGCAGTGTCTAACGCATGGTTAGCGCACTGTTTGTCTAACCGTGCGGACTAACCATGCTATGAGGGGTTGTCAAGGAAGAAGCTAACACACGGTTAGTGCACGGTTTGTTAAACCGTCCGGACTAACTGTGTGGGCACTTAAAGTTAGATCCTAAAATTTTGGATCTAACTCTTTTTGCCTTTAATCACCACTTTTAATCCCCTAATCATCCATAACTCGGGATTACCTTTCCTTGGAGGTGGAAGAACCTCTCCCAAGCATTTTGGAGGTGATCCAGAGGCTTCTCTTCGTGAATGGAAGCTAGTTTCTCAGGTTAAGTGATCCTTTTTGTTTGGTTTCTTAGATCTACCTAGATCTACTCCTCCTTTTATCATGGGATCTTAAATCTACGCCCTTTATGGGTAGATATAGGTGTGTAGATGACGTTTGTGATGAGCTTTGTTCTTGTTTGTGTTAGAAGAGGAGATCTAGGGAGGATTCGTGGAGAATTGACCCGATTTCTTAGGCGTTCGTCGACCATTGTGGTTTTCCGCGAAAACCCTTGAGGTATGGGATTTGTGGCTTCTGTAATTTTTTATATGAAATCATAGAGTTAGAATGATTTATTCCTTTGGATCATAATGGAATTGACCTAATTGAATACTTGAACTGGATTAAAAGAATTGGTGATCGCATGTTGTTTCTTTGTACCATGATAACGATTCGCCTCTTGATTTGCTAGATAATGTGATGTATATGCCTTACTTGTTAGCGTGTTTCTCTTGATGAAATTGATAAAGAACTTCAATTCGCAATTAATTGATAATTAATTGGGTAAAAATAAAGAGGCATGAAAAAGAATCTGGTTCTTTTGGTAATTTTATGTTGATCAAATTTGACATAGTAAGCATGTTTAATATTAGTTGATAGATTACTGAATTGGTGCATGATGTTGGAACCAACGAATTGAAATTGTTCATTAAAGATAGATTAAATAACATAATTGAGTTCCATGAAGGGTTCATAGTTACCCTCTTATTGTGGATTAGGGCTAAAATCCCATTTGATGTGATTGTTGGTGTTTGTTGTTTGAAGGTTGGATGCCTTGTTAAAGGGCCAAGAGCACATTTGTTGTAATGATTGTTTTCCTGGTGCTTGTGCTATGTTGTGACCCTGGAAGGGGTGCAGTGATATCTTGTGTTGTTATGTTACCCTGGAGGGGTCTTGTGATATGTGGAGGAAGGGAGGCCTTGTGTTTGGGGCAGTGGATGACACCTAGAGTGGCGAGATTCATTGGTTTATGCATGTGGGTGTCAGGGAGGACACTGGGGATGATGGAATGTGATGGTTGTGATTGTTGGATGTTGTTGATCTTTGGTTATTTATCTACTTTACTTTTCCTCACTGCTCAAGGTAGCTAGAATTGCTTACCCATCTTCCAAAGGAGGCAAAGATGTGTGGTGTATTCCATGTGCTTTCTGTGTTTAGCCTCTCAAGGAAGAATGGGACTACGCTCTTGATATAGGCGGAAAAGACTCGACGGGTAGTACATATAATCACCATGTTGAGCCCCCTTGTGTTTAGTAGCATAGGATGCTTTTCTAGAATACCTGGGAATAGGGGAAAGTAATTCTGGAATGAATGTTTGATTAAATGGTGATAATCCACGAGGATAGAGATGCTTGTATTTAATGCTGCGGTTGTAACTTTAAAGGAACAGTAAATTTTGAATGTGATGTCAAGAAAGTTAATTTGGGTCATTCACGATTAATTAATGATGGAAGACTTAATTAATGTACAGTGGAATTGATGAAAAAGAGAATGAAGTAACCTAATGAAGTTCTTTAACTGGTTGTGTGCTTATAGGATTCCTAGTCTTAGAAATAGCAGTCAGGGGTCCGAGAGAAGTTAGATGCAGTTGAGGCTAAGACTAGGTTATGCCCATAGTGTGGTTGTGAGTTATATATATCCTGTACTTTTTGTGTTTCTATAAGCTACTCCACCATGTTGGTAAGGTCAACTGACACCTCGAGGATTCTAAGCCCTGGGGGGTGTTTTCCCCAGCATTCTGGTGGGAGGATGAATGACAGACTACCCCCTTTGACCCTGCTCTCTTCTCTTGGTAGATACTAGTGTCGTTGGTACAACAGTTAGTTTTCCCCATATATGTGTGTAGATGGCTGTAATTGCTTTTGGTTATTTCCACACATATATTCTGGATATAGTATCCTATGGACTACTATATATTTAATTTGTATAGGTTGTGATGGCTTGAGGATCCTTACGCGGTGTATGGGCTGTAATGGCTCGAGGTATAATACCCGACGTATGATACACGTTATGTGGGCTGTGGTGGCTCCCGGAAACTACATGGTTACTTTTGGTAGTGAGGATGGTGTGGAGCTTAGCCTAGGTTTCTGTGGGAAAGCCTTTGTGGTGCACATGGTGTAGATTGGGGAGCTTAGCCCAAGTTTATATGGGTATGCTTTTGGAGAGAGATGCATAGGATGTATGTCATTGGGGAAAAGCGGAAAACCAGTGGGGAAGTAGTAGTGGGGTACCCTTGATATTATTTACTATATTCTATATTCTTGTATGCGTTACTTAGTGAGAGTATCCATGGTGAGGTTGGGAACATGCTATACCTATCAGGTGACGAGTTATTTTCATTGTTTTTCACTATGCTTAAGCATGCTTTCTTTACTTTTGCACGAGAGGCTTCGGGGAGGATCCTACTGAGTATACTGTTATACTCACCCAACGAATATATAAACTGTTTTTCAGGTCACTTGGAGCAGGTTGGATATCAAGCTGGTTTCTACTAGCATGGGGTTGCAGGAGCAGTTTGGGCTTGTGGTTGTGGCTGTTTTTACTTTCTTTTGGGTACTTGTAGTTTCCCCATTCAGTTGTTGTACTTTTACATGGAATTTCATATATGTACATGGGTTTATTTTATATTTAATTTCTGGGTTGGATTTGATTGGTGTCTGTCTTATCTCTCTCTTCTACATGTGTTCTCTTAGAGGTTAATGCCTCCCATTTGTGGGTTTATTATACCCTCAGTGCTAGTCGCCAACCCGGGGCCTACTGGAGGCGGGACTCAGGGGTCATTATCTCCCTTTTCACATTGCCATCCCAGGAGGGGTACATTTTGTGGGGAGGGGGTCATGACAGAGTGGTATCAGAGGTTTGGTTGAGGGATAGGATGGATTTTGAAGTTAGGAACGGCTGAGGTTGCATTGGTTGGTAGGGAGATGGTGTCATTCATGTTTAGAAAGTGACGTAAACACTGGATACCGGTTGATACATAGGCGTTTAGGGCCCCCTATGATCTGTT
Organism: Viscum album; assembly: GCA_963277665.1. Lineage (NCBI taxonomy): Eukaryota > Viridiplantae > Streptophyta > Magnoliopsida > Santalales > Viscaceae > Viscum > Viscum album. The sequence goes on from OY728140.1 coordinate 1,109,102,239, forward strand.
GTACGGACCTTTAAGTTTAAAATGGCTACTAAACAGAGTGATACTGGTTTTAGGTTAAAGACCTATAGAAGGATCATGCATCATTCTTTTTTGTGCATGTGTTTGAATGGGTAGACCTTGGGATAGGTTAACCTAAACCAAATGAAAGAAAACAATTAATTAATTAATGTTGAGTATTCCATATTCTAGGCTTAGGAACTCTAATTGTTTGTTATTTTGTAGGTATGGCTTTAGGTCGACGTCTTCATCAGGTTTTCATAGAATATGTTCAGTAGGCAAGAGCACCGGGTGTCCTTGTTTGTGACGATGTTGCATGGAGTAGCAAGGTAGTGGTGGTTGTTGTTCCTCGGGGATCGTGAGGAGTCAACGATCTCATGGGAGGTGTTCCGAGACAAGTTTAGAGCCAAGTTCTTTTCTTCTACTATGAAGGCGTCTAGTCGCCAGGAGCTTCTTACCCTTCGACAGGGGAGCTCCACTTTTCGAGATTTTGGAATCCATTTGAGGAAGCTTTTATGACATGCTTCAGACCTGTTACTAGATGAGGAGGCCAGAGCGAGGAATTTCGAGGAGGATTTGTGTCCAGATATCCAATGACAGGTCACCCCATTTATGTTAAACACATATCTTGAGGTGTTGGAGAGGGAAGAGGTTGTTGAGAGGACTTTGGCCACGACTGGATCATCGTGAGAGGGGAATCAGCATGATTCCTCACGAAGCAAGGTTGCGGTCTGGGGTTCTCGATTTTTAGGGCAAAAGTGTTTCTGTTCGCCTGGTGTAGGTCCCAGCCCTTCCCATCTCATTTCTCTGGAGGTAGCAACTCTTAGGACTATGCCAAGAGATCAGGCTCTTGTTTTTCTTGTGGTGGTCATAGTCATCAGTAGCGGGAGTGCCCGACCTTTCAGAGTAGTCATTGTGCACCGGGTGCTCCGCTCCAAGTTCCTCCATTGAGGCAGATCCAGCCGAGGCAGCAGCAGCCAGTTGCACCAGCTTTCGATCAGCAGAGCGGATATGGGGCAGGCATAGGACAGCCCCATGACGCTCCCCGTCCTCAAAGAGCAAAGTGTTTCCATGTTGGTGGTCGTCATCAGGGTCAGAGAGGCCATGGGGAAGGCCATGGTCAGCTTCATGCTCTAGCGTTGCCAGCTCCAGACGAGCTAGATGTCCTTCAGGGTACCCTTTGCTTGTTTTCTACCTTGGTGTATGCCTTGTTTGATTCAGGAGAAACACACTTCTTCATATCACCTACCCTTGTCCATGCTTTGGGACTTTAGGTAGAGAGGCTTCCAGGGCCCTTGGCTTTGACTACACCAGTTGGAGGTCGAGCTATCTTGTTTGAAGTATGCAGAGACTGTGAGCTAGTGTTGGGGCAACACTGCTCTTGGGGATATTTTCTATGTTTATAGATACAACCATATGATTTAAACCTCGGCATGGATTGGTTGTATTCGGTGCAGGCTATTATGGATTGGTTCAGGAAGAAGGTCATATTCATCGGTGCAGATGGAGATCAGGTGGTGTTTTTTGGTGAGAGAGATCCTCGGATGGGTCATAGGCGCGTTCCATCCATATCAACCATGGTGTCTGAGATGATGTTGAGTTCTTCAGAGGATCGTCAGTTGGTGTTTCCTAGTGTCGTAGAGGAGTATCCTGATGTTTTTACAGAAGAGGTTGTAGCCTTACCCCCTCAACGAGAGATCGAGTTTGGGATCGAGCTATAGCCAGGACCGTCTCCTATATCTATGTCTCCATAAAGGATGTCCCCTTATGAGTTACGAGAGCTACGTATATAGCTTGATGGTCTATTGCAGTCCGGTTTTGTTCGGCCAAGTTTGTCACCATGGGGTGCACCAGTCTTGTTCTTGAAGAAGGCTGACGGCAGTTTATGGTTGTGTGTCGATTATTGTCTCTTAAACAAAGTGATAATAAAGAATCATTATCCTCTTCTATGGATTGATGACTTATTCAATCAACTGAAGGGTGCAAGTTGGTTCTCAAAGATCGACTTGCAATCAGGATATCATCAGATGTGTGTGAAGGATGAGGATATTCCGAAGACTGCTTTCTATTGTCGTCATGGGCATTATGAGTTCGTTGTAATGTCGTTTGGAGTGACGAATGCTCCATATTTGTTCATGGGTTTGATGAATGTTGTGTTCCGTGAGTTCTTATACAAGTTTGTGGTAGTTTTCATCAACGACATCCTTGTGTACTCCACATCTGAAGAGGATCATGCAGATCATTTGCGAGCTATCTTGGGAGTTTGTTCGTCGACATCAGTTGTTTGGGAAGTTGTCGAAGTGTGAGTTTTGGGCTTGAGAAGTCCGTTTATTGGGACATTTTGTGTCCCAACAGGGAGTAGTTGTGGATCCATCTAAGATAGAAGTATTGGTGTCTAGGGAAGCCCCCAAGACAGTGTCAGAGGTGTGAAGATTCCTTTGTCTCGCAAGCTATTACAAGAGGTTCGTAGCCAATTTCTCATGGGTTGCGACTCCTCTAACAGCTCTGACTATGAAGGATCAGGCCTTCGAATGGATTGATCAGTGCCATAAATCCTTTTAGTATCTAAAGGAGAGGTTAGTAAGTGAACTCGTTCTTTGTCTTCCAGCTGAGGGAGTCCAGTTTCATGTCTTCTAAAATGCTTCACATATGGGGTTAGGTTGTGTTCTCATGCAGCGGAGGTCAGTTGTTTCTTATGGGTCCTGGCAGTTGCGTCCCCATGAACGCAACTATGCCACCCACGATCTTGAGTTGGCAGCCATGGTGTTTTCTCTGAATTGGTGAATACATTACCTCATTGGTGAGTGCTTTATGGCCTTCACTAACCATAAGAGTTTGATATATGTTTTCTCCCAGCGTGAGTTGAACTTGTGGCAGCGTCGGTGGATGGAGTTCTTACTGGAATACGACTTGGAAATATCATATACACCTGGAAAGGATAATGTTTTAGTTGATGCGCTGAGCCGAAAGTCACGTAGTGATGCTGTGCGTGAATCCGATGATTCCTGGAGATTAATGGAGGAACTGTCATATTTGCATCTTGACATGGGAGAAGTTTGGGGGAAGATGTTTTATTTTCCAGATGATGGTACAATCCTCCCTGATGTAGAGGGTGGAAGAGTCCCAGTTGGGGGATCTTGAGGTGAAGGTCTAGAGAGACTGAGTTGTTTGTGGTGAGGCCCCTAATGGTTGGTCTGAGGATGAACAACACAGATTTTTGTATCAAGGAAGGCTTTGTGTTCCCTTGACGATGTGCAAGACGGTTCTCAGAGAGTTCCATAGTTCACCTCTAGCAGTACATCCTGGCGTGAAAAATTTGTACCGAGCTTTGAGGATTCAGTTTTGGTGTCCTGGGCTAAAGCGCGCGGTTGCGGAGTTTATGTCTCGATGATTAGTCTTCCAGAAGGTGAAGGTCAAACACCGTGTTCCTGGTGGTCTTCTCCATCCATTAGAGATTCCTCAGTGGTAGTGGGAGGACATCTCAATGGACTTTGTTACAAGTTTACCTCGAGCTTCGGGAGGACATGATGTTATTTGGGTGGTAGTGGATCATTTAAAAAAATCGGCCCACTTCACAGAAAACAAGGGGTCGAGCTCAGTGGAAGTTTTGTGGAGGTAGTATCTGGAGGAGGTGGTGAGACATCATGGAGTCCCAAGGACAATAATTTCTGATCGAGATACTCGTTTTACCTCTAGGGTGTGGAGGGGTCTCCAACATGATTTTGGTTCTCAAATATTCCTTAGCACTGCTTTTCACCCTCAAACGAATGGTCAGACAGAGCGAACCATCCATACTCTTTAATACATGTTGTGCTCTTGTGTTCTTGATTTTGGAGGTTCGTGGATGAGGCACTTACCCTTGGTGGAATTCTCTTACAATAATAGTTTTCACTCCACCATCGGTATGGAACCGTTTGAAGCCTTGTATGGCCGACCTTGTTGTTCTTCGTTGTGCTAGACTGGGGTCAGAGAGTCAGCAATTCTCAGACCAGAACTAGTGAAGAATATAATAGAGATGGTTCATGTGATTCGTGAGAGGATTAAGGCAGCACAAGATCATCAGAAATCATATGCCGATCAAAGAAGGAGACCCTTAGAGTGTAATGTTGGGGATCATGTGTTTCTAAAGGTGACTCCCCATCGTGGGCAGCGAAGGTTTGGTCATGGGAGTAAGCTTTCTCCATGTTTTTTTCGGTCTTTCGATGCGTTAGCTCATGTTGGAGCTATGGTGTACCGAGTGGCACTTCCCCCTCAGATGAGACGGATACATGATGTTTTCCATGTATCACAGCTACATCGTTATCTTCATGATGACTCCCACATCATCGATTGGGGGAGATTGATATTGATGATGATGCCACCTTTGAGGAGTAACCTGTGGAGATCCAATACCACAAGGAGAAAGTGTGGCGCAGACGTTCCATCCCCTTAGTTCATTTCTTGTGGCGACACGACGGCTTGGAGGAGAGTACTTGTTAACGTGAGTCATATATATGTGCTTCGTACCTAGATTTGTTTGATGTCTAACTCTTTTTATGTAACATTGTTTCTTTTGTGGTTATGAAACTTTCAAGTTTATGAGATGGCTCCCTTTGTTGCTTTGGTGGATTGATCATTTTTTAGAGGTATCTTGAGGGGTGGTTGTTCAGACCCTATTTCATTTTATCTTTAGGTGGGTTTTGGATTCTTGAGGATGAGAATGTTTGAGAGGTATCTGATGTAACGGGCTGGACCTCTCCGGTCCATTCCTTTGTGAAAAGGTGGTGTTGGAGGTGTTCTGAGAGGTCAAGGTGACTTGGGGGTGCATTTGGGTGGACTTTTAAGGAAATATAAAGGGTTATGGCCTTCGCACGGTAGGCGCACGGTTTTCCTAAACCGTGCGGCCAAACTGTGCAAGGCTGGTCTTGGAGGCAGTGGCTAATGTACAGTCAGCGCATGGTTTGTCTAACTATGTGGACTAACCGTGCGAGGAGGGGTTGTCAAGGTAGAAGCTAACACACGGTTAGCGCACAGTTTATTAAACCGTGCAGACTAACCGTGCAGGCACTTAAAGTTAGATCCTAAAATTGTGGATCTAACTCGTTTTTCCTTTAATCACCTCTTTTAAACCCCTAATCGGCTATAACTCGGGAGTACCCTTCCTTGGAGGTGGAAGAACCTCTCCCAAGCGTTTTGGAGGCAATCTGGAGGCTTTTCTTCACGAATCGAAGCCGGATTCTTGATGTAAGTGATCATTTTTGTTTGGTTTCTTAGATCTACCTAGATCTACACCTCTTTTTCTATATGGATCTTAGATCTATGCCCGTTATGGGTAGATCTAGGTGTGTGGATGACATTTGTGATTATCTTTGGACTTGTTTGTGTTAGGAGAGGAGATCTAAGGAGGATTCGTGTATAATCGACCCGATTTCTTGGATGTTCGTCGACCATTGTGGTTTTCCTCGAAAACCCTTGAGGTATGGGATTTGTGGCTTCTCTAATTGTTTTTATGCAATCATAGAGTTATCATGATTTAGTCTTTTGGATCATAATGGAATTGACCTAATTAAATACTTGAACCGGATTAAAATAATTGGTGATCACATGTTATTACTTTGTATCGTGATAACGGTTCGCCTCTTGATTTTCTAGATAGTGTGATATATATGCCTTTCTTGTTAGCATGTTCCTCTTGATGAAATTAATAAAGAATGTAAAGCCGGAATTAATTGATAATTAATTGGGTAAAAATAAACATTCATGAAAAATAATTTGGTTCTTATGGTAATTTGATGTTGATCAAAATTGGAATAGTAAGCATGTTTCATCTTCGGTGATAGCTTACTGAATTGGTTCATGATGTTGGAACCAACAAATTGAAAATTTTAATTCAAGATGAATTAAATAACTTAATTGAGTTCCATGAAGGGTTCGTAGTTACCATCTTGTTGTGAATTAGGTCTAAAAGCCCATTGGATGTGATTTTTGGTGTTTATTGTATGAAGGTTGGATGCCTTGTTAAAGGTCTAAGAGCCCATTTGTTGTAATGATTTTTTCCCTGCTGCTTGTGCTGTGTTGCAGACCTGGAAGGGGTGATATGATATCTTGTGTTGTGATGTGACCCTGGAGGGGTCTTGTGATATGTGGAGGTAGGGAGTCCTTATGGTTATGGAAGCGGATGACACCAAGAGTGGCAAGATGCATCGGTTTATGCATGTGGGTGTTAGGGAGGACATTGGGGATGATGGAATGGGATGGTAGTGATTGTTGGATGTTGTTGATCCTTGGTTGTTTATCTGCTTTACTTTTCCCCACTCCTCAAGTCAGCCGGTCTTGCTTACCCTTCTTCCAAAGGAGGCGAAGACCCGCGGGGTATGCCACGTGCTTTCTGTGCTTATCCTCTCGAGGAAGAATAGGCCTACGCTATTGCTATAGGCGGCAAAGACTCGACGGTTAGTATATCTACTCACCGTTTTAAGCCCCCATGTGTTTAGTAGCATAGGATGCTTTTCAAGAATGCCTGGGAATAGGGGAAAGTAATTGTGAAATGAAAGTTTAATTAAATGTTGATAATCCATAGGGATGGAGATGTTGGTATTTAATGGTGATGTTGTAACTTTAAAGGAACAGAAAATTTTTAATGTGATGCAAATAAAGTTAATTTGGGTCGTTCATGGTTAATTAATGATGGAATACTTAATTAACGTACAGTGGAATTGATGAAAAAGTAAATGAAGTAACCTAATGAAGTTCTTTAACTGGTTGTGTGCTTATAGGATTCCTAGTCTTAGAAATAGAAGCCCGGGGTCCGAGAGACGTTAGCTGCAGTTGAGGCTAAGACTTGGTTATGCCCATAGTGTGGTTGTAAGTTATATATATTCTGTACTTTTTTTGTTTCTATACGCTACTCCACCCTGTCGATAAGGGTAATTGAAACCTCGGGGATTCTGAGCCCTAGGGGGGTTTTCCCCAACATTCTGGTGGGAGGATGAATGGATGACTACCCCCTTTGACCCCTCTCTCTTCTCTTGGTAGATACTAGTGTTGTTGGAACAATGGTTAGTTTTCCCCATATATGTGTGTAGAGGGTTGTAATGGATTGTGGTTATTTCCACACATATATTTTGGATATAGTATCCTATGGACTACTATAGATGTAACATGTATAGGTTGTGATGGCTTGAGGATCCTTACCCGGTGTATGGGCTGTAATGGCTTGAGGTACAATACCCGACATATGATACATGTTATGCGTGTTGTGGTGGATCCTAGAAACTACCTGGTTACTTTTGGTTGTGAGGATGGTTTGGAGCTTAGTCCAGGTGTCTGTGGGAAAGCCTTTATGGTGCACATGGTGAAGATTGTGTAGCACAGCCCAAGTTTATACGGGTAATCCTTTGGAGAGAGATGCACAGGACGTATGTCGTTGGGGAAAAGCGGCAAACTGGTGGGAAATTAGTAGTGGGGTACCCTTGATATTCTTTACTATATGATATATTCTTGTATGTATTAATTGGTGAGAGTATCCATGGTGAGGTTGGGAACATAGTATGCCTGTTAGGTGATGAGTTAGTTTCACTATTGTTCACTGTGCTTTAGCATGCTTTCTTTACTTTTTCACAAAAGGCTTTGGGGAGGATCCTACTGAGTATACTGTTATACTCACCCTACGTATATATAAATTGTTTTTCAGGTCACTTGGAGCAGGTTGGATATCAAGCTGGTTTCTACTAGCTTGGGTTGCAGGAGCTGTTTGGGCTTGTGGTTGCGGCTGTTTTTACTTTATTTTGGGTACTTGTAGTTTCCCCTTTCAGTTGTTGTACTTTTTCATGGCATTTCATATATGTACATGGGTTTCTTTTATATTTCAGTTCTGAGTTAGAGTTGGTTGGTGTATATCTTATCTCTCTCTTCCACATGTGTTCTTTTAAAGGGTAATCCCTCCCATTTGTGTGTTTATTATACCCTCGGTGCTAGTCGCCAACCCTGGGCCTACTAGAGGTGGGACTCGGGGGTTATTATCTCCCTTTTCAAATTACCGGACTAGGAATGGGTTTTCTCCTCTTTCATTTTCAATCTTCATAGAAACAAATGGGTAGAATTTAAAAGTAGTAAAGGGACCTTCCCATTTAGAACTAAGTTACCCTAGCATTAGTTTAAGTCAAGATTTGTATAATTGTACTTGATCTATAGGTTTTAATGTTCTGGTTTTCATCTCTTTCCATGGGCTATCCTTGTGATCTCATTTAGTCCTTTTAATTTTCAAAAGTTTTAATCCTGATTTACTGTAGCTCCTGAAACTGCAATCTTCTCTCTTTCCCAACTTTATCAAGGTCCATATTCATCTCCCTTACTTCCCAATAGGATTTTTGTTCTAATTCCACAGGAAGGTGGAAACTCATTCCATAAATCAATCTTTTGGGTTCCATCCTTATGGGTGTCTTGTAGGCTATTTTTAGGCCCATAAGTTATCATTAAACATATGGGTCCAGTACTTCCTGTTGGGTTTAGTAGTATTTTCTTGAATTCCTTTGACTTCTCTATTAGAGACTTCTACTCGGCCATTTTTTTAGATGGTATGGTGTGGATGTTGTATGATGTGCCCCCTACTTTTTTAGAAATTCCTCTATTTTACTATAGCATAAATGATATCCCTGGTCACTAATGATTTCTCATGTAACTCCAAACCTAAAAATTGTTAGCCGAGAAAAAATCACAAATAATATAAGTATCATCAATCCTGGTGGTTTTTTCTTCGACCCATTTTGAAACACGGTCCACAACTTAAAGAATATATGAATTTCTAATTGAAATTGGGAATGGTCGCACAAATTCTATGCCCCAAAATTCAAAATTTTTATAAAAAGTAATTTTTTTTGGAGTAATTTCTTATGGATTTTAGATATTACCATAAAATTTCAATTTTCAAATCTTTTACAAACTTCAAAAGCATATTTGATTAATGTTAGACAATAAATTCTAAATTATAAAACTTTTTGGCCAGTCATTTGAATCCCAAAGTGGCGTCAACCTGAAAATCTTTAAATTAATTAAAACAACAATTCAATTTCAATTCCTTGAAAGAATCTTCTTTTGATTTTATAATTAATAATTTCAAATAGAAATGGGTCTTTCCATATATAAAATCTAGATTTTTATTTAAGTTTATATTGATGATGAGAGTTTATATGATAGGGTACCTAAAATGTAACCAAATAATTGAAAATGTTGGAATATAGTGGTACTACATAAATAGTGATGTACATTTTTTCTCCAATAAGCTCATCATTAAGTGGGTTTTGGTTTGGTATTTCAACTTCAGCGGTGTGGGGTAGTTGGCTCAGATGATCTTCCACCTTATTTTATTTTTTCCTTTCTTATCTTTAATTTTCAAAATTGAACTCCTTTAAGAGTAGAACCCATATCACTAGCCTTGTCTTAGAGTTTTAATTTTTCATCAAATACCTCAATGTCACATGATAAGAAAAAAGAAAAAAACTAGTTCCAAGAAGTTATGATCGTAATTTATCTAGTGTAAAGACAACTTCAAGGAACTACTTCTCAGTGGTTGTGTAATTTATTTTTGTGGAATCCAAGGTCCTTGATGTGTAGGATACGAAATGAAGATTTTTATAAATTATTTTTGGAAGAGAGGATCATACTTCTTGGTTTGATGCATCCCAAAGAAACTAGAAAGGGTACTCCCAGTTGGGTAGTTTCATTATTGGATGTGTGATCAACCTTTTACTAAATTCATAAATTTATATCTTCCATGAATAATCAATATTGAAGTTAGAATCCTTTATTAGTAATCTAGATATATTGATAGAAATATTACTAAAATCCTCAATGAATCTTCTATAAAATTCTACCTTTCCTAAAAACGATCTAACATGTTATATAAAAGTTTGATATGGAAATGTATTTATAACTTCAAATTTTTATTTATCAAACTAAATCCATTTTTTTGAAATTATGTTCCCCAAAATATCCCTTTGTAACCATGAATTTTTTTTTTTGAAATTTAAGACAATTTTTTTTAATGCATTTTGTCAAAACCTTTACGAAATTTCATAGGTAGTGATCATATGAATTATCGAAAATAGTGAAATCATCGAGAAATAAATCCATTAAGTACTCAATATGGTCCAAGAAAATACTCACCATACACCGTTGAAATGTACCTAGGACATTGAATAGTATGAATGGAATCATTTTATAGGAAAATGTTCTAAAATGATAGGTGAAGGTCATATTATTCTAGTCTTATAGTGCAATCGGTGCCTAGAAGTATCCAAAGAATCCATCTATAAAATAGTAATGAGTTTTTTCAGCTAGCCTTTCTAGCATCTAGTCGATGAATGGAATGGAAAATTGATTTTTTATAGTGACTTAATTTATCTTCATATAATATATATACACTCTCAAGTTGTTTTTTACTCTTATGGGGATCATTTAATTTCATTCATTTTTAATAGTGGTCAGGCCAGTTTTCTTTGGGACTATATGAATTGGGCTCACCCACTGAGAATCATAGATTGGATAAATGATGTTAGATACTGTAAATTTATCTATCTATATCTTAAAAACCTCCATAATGGTGGGATTTATTATTATCTATGGTTTTCTAACTATTTGGGAATCATCTTATAAAAATATTCTATGATAGAACACCTTGGGATTGATTTTTTTTATATCACCTAAACTCCATCCTACAGCAAGTATATTTCATTTGATAAGGTCAATCAATGTTTTTCTTTTGAATGAGATGGGTTATTTTAAATTTTCACCAATAATGTATATCCTTCCATTAGGTATATATAGTTCAAATCACTTGTAAATATCTTAAGTTTCAAACATGGGGGTTTTTCAGGGGATGATATTGAATATTTGTTTCCTACTAATATGGCATGAATATATGGTATCGTCTCATTATCTATTAATAAGTCATTGAAAATTTAATATTTTACCTCTTCATCTAATGAGAGATCTTAATTTTAATGTTCTTTGTAATCAAAAAAATCAAATAAAAATTGATCTCATAATGATAAGAAGTCACGAAGCATGCATGATTCTTTAATTGGTTCTAGACATTCTTCACGGGGGATCAAATAAAGTGAGTGATTACCTGAAATATATTTCACCACATCTAGAATTTTTAATTGTAATATATTATTTAGAAGTTCCATTGTGATTGTTTCTTTATTAAAATTGATGATATACTTATTGTTTTTAGGAAGGGTCACCCCAGGATGATGTGAGAGTGGCATGGTGGTATATCTTCATTACCGAAAAGGGTATAAAAATCTGCTGTAAAAATCAATACTCTAAATCCCAGGAGTATATCTTCTAAAACTATATCTTGGAAAATGGTGCATCTGTTTAGGAATTATATCACCACTCTAAGTAGATTGAGTCCTCTGATCTACAAGGATGAAAATATCGAGTGAGGCATAACATTTATAGAATCTCCTAGATCACATAGTGAAATAGATAAATTCAATGACCTAATAGTGAAAGGAATAGAGAATGTCATTGGATCTTGCTTGTTTTGGGTATAAGTGGTGTGATCTGTGCTAAGATGCTTCTACATAAGATGATTCTCTTTTTTCTGTAAATCTACCTTCTATTTGTTCCCAACTCTATAAGAAATTTTTCATATGTAAGTGTTTTTTGGATTGTAACTAGTATTGGGATGTTGATGTGAACTTTCTAGAAGGTTTCCTGAATTTTATATTGATTTATCTCTTCTAGACCCTTCTTGAAATCAACTAATGCATATGGGAATGGTTATTAGATATCATTTTTCTCACTTTTTTGTTTTTGAAAATGTGTTTCTGGCATTTCCTTCCCAAACCTGGGTCTTTATTCTTTTTTGTACTAGTCGCCATATTTTGGATGGATGTGTTCATCTTTAGATGGTTTCTTAGAATCATCATCTTCACTTGGTTCAGGTGGAATGATCTTCTTTTCACTTCGTTTTGTGATGACACTCAATCATTATTGGGGATTCAAAAACGTTCATGCTGGGAGTTTTCCATGATTATTGGTCAGAATGTTCATAAAGCTATCAAATTTATTATCCAATTTTTTGACCTATTTTTTCGATCATCAATATCCATTTCCCAGTGGTTCTTTAGATAACATTTGGAGGGTTATTCAAATGGTTTCTATGAGTATTTCTAATTACAGGGTTGTTTTAATATAGGATGTTTATGGTATTTATGTTGTTGGAATGAATGCTGATTTTGGTTTTGATTCTGAAAAGGATGTCTATCATGGTTCTCTTAGAATCCATTTAATGGTTGGTTCTAGGGTTAAACTGGACAATTTGACTTGAATTTACTTTGTTGATAGGCAATAGAAAAACTTTTGATCCCTTTCACTTCTACACATTGATCAATGTATTGATAAGTAGAATAACATAAACCATATACCTGAGTCGGGCCTTATTGTTCCTTCACTTGGTCCACAACAAGTGGTCCCATCACACTATTCATTTCATTTAAAATGACTCCAAGTAAGAGTCTAGAATAATATGAATACCTTACCACATAGATGCATCTGGTGACCATACCTCTAGTGCCAAATTATTATGAGTTTTGCATAATATTTTCAAGAAAACCATGAAAATTGGCTTGTGACTTTTCAATCAATGAACCTCTATATGAGTAATCTATTAAGTTTAAATCATTATTGAGTAGTCCATAATATAAGAACTTTTATAAATAGTGTTTATATACATTCTGATGTGTGCAGCAGGCACATATCTTCCAGAATCGCTCCCAGTAATCATAGAGTGTCTCTCTAGTAGATTAGAGAATAAAATATATCTATTTTCATATAGATGTGATTCAGTATGATTTAAAAAACATTTTAATGGATCATCCTTGTATATCATCCTAGAATTATTTATCTCTTGGTTATAGATTGTACAACCATTTATTTGACACTCCCTTAAGTGAGAACAGGAATGCTCTCTCCCTAACCTCTTCTTCCATAACTCCTTAGGGTTTTCAACTGGATAACACATTTGAAAATTCTTGAATATGTATGTTTGGTTCTTCATCTGCATGATGATAGAATTTAGGGAGAATTTGAATCATGTTAATATAAAATTCAAAATTATTCTTTAAGGTGGGGATAGATTTTTTATTGTGTTGGTTAGAAAATTGTAATGATTAAAGATATTGCAGAGTTTGGTTAGGATTTTCATCCATTATTTTAGGTTCATAGCGATCACAGAAAGTGACAGTTGAAACTATGAGGTTTATTTCCTCAAACTCTATTTGAAAAAATTAGTTTTCTCAATTTCATTATTTTTAGTTCAATTTTTTAATCAAATTCAATTAAATGTTTATTTGAACTCTGGGTTATTGAAATCAAATATTTTGAATTATTTTTGGTGTTTTGAGGCACTGCCTCCCTAGAAATGGTGCCAATTTTGACACACATCAATCAAGGATCATGAAAAACAATATTAAAATAACTTATATATAGTATAACAGTTAACCCTGGGTATTCTCCTAAAAATAAATGTGTTAAAATCAAGGTTTTCACTTTTTATTGGTATTTAGAAAACAATTGGTTTTAATTAATTTTGAAAAAAAATGTGGGAGAAAGAAGCTGTTTGATTTAATTTATTTCAAACCATTGATAATTATGGTGATTGGAGTGGGTTTGGGTAGTCCATAGTGTTGTTCTTTCATTATTTCAAATTTTACCCCTATTAATTACGTTGGTGGGTAAGAGAGAGATTCATCTACCAAGTCCTCTCTCTCCCTTGGCAAGATGGTTATGATGATAATATTCCTTCCTAAAACCTAGTGTTAATCTACCCTCATTATTATGTGCATAGCATTGCAATTGGTTTCCTTGATTAATAGAGTAATCCTGAACTAGGGATTGTTGTTCCTTAATAAACCAATATTCTACCATACAATATTACCCACATACTAATGACTATTGAGAACTCCCTGCTCAACCATACTCTTTTCCAACATATAAAAAAAGAATTTGGTGGATAGATATATGTATCATTGACCAAAGTAATTAAAATTATTAGAATTTATGACTAACCAAACTACATTCAGAATTTAAAAATTATATAAGATTTGAAACCATATGTAGTAATAATAATGGATCTTATTAAATCAAATCTCAAAAAATCAAGCAAATATCATTGTTCTATCATCCCACTTTTCTGATCACTCAATGAAACTACCCCTCCATGTGTGAGGAATTCAAGTTGATACAGTAGATAAGAGACATTTCATAGTAATGAAAATAAAAGAATAAGAAAGTAGGGAAATTAATTTGTAGGAATTCATCACTCATAGCTTCCCTAACAAATCAATATCCTCTTAAACACACCTCTATACACTTATTTATAGGAATGAAAAAAGATTTTGGGCATCATAAAGGACCATTAATTTGTTTTGGGACATAATGGGCCATCAACAGTTGAAATTCCAGATCTAGAATTTTCCTCCAGTGGTTTACATATGGTTTTCCCTTGTTTTGACCAAATCATAAACAATAGTCTTATCAAATGTTTTTTGAAAATATATTGTTCATTTTACATAAATATATCAGTTTTGACCTCACATGTAGAATACATTATCAACAAATTACTCAGCAATTGTATTCTACCTGAATGTTTCCAAATTCATTATTCATTTATAAGCATTTAATGGAAGAATTATTGAGTGAATAACTCTTCGAAATTTGATGGTGACACTGGAAAAATGTCTTATTTCCAAAAAAACTATAATGACCTCAATTGGAGGTGTGTATCATGATTTATGCCTTATTTATATAGGTAGGGTCCACTCTGTCCTCCAAAAAAGTTTTCACATTTAATGATTTTTTTGGTCCTTTTGATGTTTGAATTAGCTCTTGGTTTAGAAGAGAAATATGAATCCCAAAAATCACGGAATCCTAAAAATTAATCACTCAAATTTGATAAATATTTAAAAAGTTGTGCTCAAAATACCAATGTGAGTAAAATCTATTAAAATTGAAAAATAATAAATTTTCCCATTTTATCCCAAAACACAGCATAAATACTAAACTGATGAAAATAAGATCAAATTGATAAATTGGGAGGATTTAAATACTTTTAATACATATATAAAATGATGAAAATATTTTCTTGATTAGTCATTGTACATGGTATATTCCTTAACTAGTATAGGTAAGGCAACGATTAGTGTTGAGGTTAAACTACACTTCAGCTCATCAAAACCTCTCTCGCATGCATCAGACCAAATCAGCCTCGCCCCTTTCTTTTTAAGTAAAAACATTGGTTAAAAAAAAGAGAGAATTATTGTATAAAATAACAATAATAACATGCTAAATAGAAAAAATCTGAACCTCGAAGAGATTTTTTGGATTCTATGAAGATTCCATGGTTGTAACCTTCTTTGGGTACACTTAAACTCCAGCGTATGAGATGAAATTACCCAAGAAGTCAACATTATAAATCCAAAAACTATGTTAGTATGGCTTGGTGTAAACTTGATGCTCTATTAATATACTTTATATGATGTAAATATTTTTGGCATGATCGTCTATATATTGAGGATACACTAAGATTTCAATGAGAAAAATCACCACAAACTGGCCTCAGTAGGGATGAAATATATGATTCATTAATTCCATGAATACCTTTTGTGTGTTCATAAAAACAGATGAAATCACCATGAACTCATACACTACTATAAAATAGGCCATTATCATCTAAAAACTTAGTCTTTTTCAGCGCTAGAGAAAAGATAACTATTGTATCATGATTAAAATTCCTTGCATTTTATCAGTTCATTTTTTATTTTTAATAAATGAGAAAAGTATAGTGCGATGTAATAAAACATTGTAGCACAGTACAGTGTGTTATAACTGAACACTACGTCACTGTAAACAGTATATTAAAGAATAAAAATCAAGTACCAATATATAATTTAAATGAAATAAATTCACAACATAAATACAAGAAAAAAAAATATATTATAGACATTTTAAAACACTGGTTTATGCAATTACATGAGTATATACATATTATTACATACATTCAAATACATCAAGGTTTATTTATCTTTTATCCATGACCCCAAATCAAGTTACTTTTGGGAAATCCACCCTTTCTTGTGAAAAATAATACACCTATATAAGAAAAAAAATGAGGTTTGTAATAATATAAAGAAGTAAATTGAATTGAATGTTTTAATTTTTACGAAAACATTGATCCATACTAGGAATGATACGTATCAGATTTAGTTGTGGTTGATTCTTGAATGTCACACCATTTTGTTTTCTTCTTCTAACATTATCCCTGTATATATTTACTAAATAAGTATAATATAAAAATTATAGGAGAATTAATTAAGTAATAGTAGATATAATGATGTGAAAACCATCTAGGTTCATTTTTTTGGTTTTAGCAATGTGATGCATGTTTTAAACTAGAGGGACAACTATAAAATAAATATAAACACATGGATTCATACTGATCACACATTGTTTAGGATTGAGGTGTGTCTTGTTTTAGCACATCCAAAATGACAAATGGATCCTTTTCCTAAAGTCTCAAAAGAATCTAAAAGTGTTCGCTTAGTTTTGAGTACATCACTTTACTTTTTTACTAAATTTCATTTCAAACTGGAAACACGTACTTAGAGTCATACTGGTCACATTGTGTATTAGTTTGATGTGATATTGGTTCCTACACATCAAAAAATGGATTATGAATCATTTTAAAAAATTATCGATACAATCAAAAAATGTTTTCGTAGTTTTTATTGAGTGACACTTTTTAAACTAAAATGTCAATTTTAAACTAAAAATGGAATATTTGAGTCATACAAGGCACATCATGTATCATATTGAGGTGATGATGATTCCTTAAAATAAAAAATTATTTATAAATAATTTTCCAAATGTATCAAAATAATATGAATGAGGTTTCTAATTTTGAGTATGTCAGTTGTCTTTTTACTAAAATTAATGTCATTTTTATAAAAAAATTAAAAGTTAAAGTAATGACTATTAAATTGTGTCTTGGATTGAGGTGTTACCAATTCCTACACATCTCAAATGACTTATGGATTGTTTTTTGAAAATATCAAAACAATTCTAATGTGTTTTCATGTTTTTGCGTACATCACTATTCTCTTTTACTAAAACGTAATTTTAAACTGGAAATAAGCACTTGAAGTCAAATCGATCACACCGTGTGTCATTTTTAAATGAGACTGATTAAATCATGTTTAACAAGACATATAAATCGTTTTCATCAATTATCAAGACAATTTGAGCATGTTTTCTTAGTTTTTAGTGAGTAACACTTTTTGAACTAAAATATTAATTTTAAACTGGTGACGAATACTTTGAGTCATACCAGGCACATAATGTATCAGATTGAGGTTTGGATAATTTCCACACATCAAAAATGACTTAGATATTGTTTTACTAATGTATAAAAACAATCCAAATGTCATTTATCAATTTCGAGTATGTCAATTGTCTTTTTTACTAAAATTAATATCAAATTTAAATAAAAAAATGAACATGGAGTCATACTTGTCACACCATGTGTAATATTAAGTTGCTGCTGTTTTATAAAATTCCCAAATAACTTTTGGATCATTTAAATAATTTATCAAAATAATAAGAATGTGTTTTCTTGGTTTTGAGTACGTCACTTTTTTTTTACAAAAATGTCATTTTAAACTGGAAACACACACTTTGAGTCATACTAGTCACATCATATGCCAGTTTCACATGATACTGATTCTTAAATGTCAAAAATGACCTATAAATAATTTTAATAAACTCTAAAGACAATATAATCTTGTTTTCGTGGTTTTTAGTGAGTGACACTTTATGAACTATAATGTCAACTTTAAACTGGTAATAGGCACATTGTGAAATATCAGGCACATCAGTTATTGGATTGAGGTTAATAGGATTCCTACATGTCAAAAATTACATATGGATCATTTTCCTAAAGTATTAGAACAATTTTAATGTATTCTCTTAGTTTTTTGAAATGTGAGTTGTCTTTTTGAATAAAATTAATGTCAATTTTAAATAAAAAGATATACTTGGAGTCATATTGGTCACATAGTGGGCCTGATTGTGGTGTAGTTAATTTTTATATGTCTTAAATGACATATGTTTTGATTTCCTATATTATCAAAACAATCTAATTTTGTTTCCTTTATTTTGATTATGTCACTCATATTTTTTTACTAAAATCTCATTTTAAACCAGAAACACACACTTTGATTCAACTAGACACATCGTGTGTCGGCTTGATGTGAGACTGATTTTTACATGTCCAAAATGGCTTATGAATCATTTTCCTAAATTATTAATAAATTAAAAGCATGTTTTCTAGTATTTTAGTGGGTGACACTTTTTTGAACTAAAATATCAATTAGAAACCAATAAAAAACACTTTGTTTAATATTGGGAACATCATGTATCTGATTGATTCATGACTAATTCCAACACATGAAAAATGAATTGTGGATAATTTTCCTAAATTATAAACATAACATGAATGTGTTTGCATAGTTTTGAGTATGTCATTTGTCCTTTTTACTAAAATTAATTTCAATTTTAAAAAAAAGATGGACTTTGAGTCATATCGGTCACATTGTGTTTTAGATTGAGGTGAGGTTAATTAATAAATATCTCAAATTAATTATGGAAAATTTTACAAATTTATCAAAACAATATCAATAAGTTTTCTCAATTTGGAGTATGTCACTTTTCTTTTTTACATAAATGAAATTTTAAACTAGGAATACACACATCGAGTCATACCGATCACATTGTGTATTAGTTTGACATGAGACTAATTCGTATACATCAAAAATGACATATGAATCATTTTAATAACTGTCCATGGAAATCCAAGTGCATTTGCTAAATTTTTAATAAGTGACACTTTTTGAACTAAAATGTTAATTTTAAACTAATAACAGACACTTTCATTAATACTGAGCGCATCATGTATTAGATTGAGGTGAGGGTAATTTCTACCCATCAAAAATGACTTATGGATATTATTTATAAAGTATCAAAATAATATTAATAACTTTTATCAAATTTGTGAATGTTAGTTGTCTTTTTTAATAAAAATAATGGGAATTTTCAATAAAAAGATGCACTAACAGTCATACCGGTCACACCATGTGTTAGATTGAGATGCAGATGATTCCTACACATCCCAATGTATCAAATCAATATAAACTATTGATTTTTACAGGATTTTGATTTTTTTATTTTTCTAACTTCAACACTTCATATCGAGTCTATTCTCTTAGCCGAAAAAGGTTTTTCAACTAAGAACATCGACTCTATATGTAGTGTTGGCAGTTCAACAAAGAAAGGCAATGGAAATCATTGTAACATTGGTATAAAGAAATAGGTTATCTATTTTGTGGATTCTTGTAGATAGTTAAACACAAAATATGACTTCACAAAAGATCTTTGGAAAAAAATAAGTATTAGATAAAAATTATAAGTAAATTAATGTACAAACAATAGATAAAATGCTGAAAGTTTTAATTAAATAGGTATAATGAATTATACTTTCCCTAATATGTGTATACATTATTGACCAATTTCCTTGTTTTTATTATCTCAATTGTAGCCTTGAAGTCCAATATCTCAAGAGCATGATCATCTTTGAGAAAACTACCCCAACTCGAATAAAAGAATCCACCTATATAAGTAAATAATTATCTTGTGATTAATACTAAACAGAAATAAATTAATCATAATTATAAAAAACATAAATTATTTATATGGAGAATGATTTTACTATACACACATCAAGAGTTCCTATTTTATTTACCAGTGGAATATTTGTTTCTCTTCCATAAAATGCAGTGGAGGGAACATGAAGGAAAGTGAAAAATGTGAACACTACAGGGGTGAAAATGTTTTGAGAAAAAATAACTTTTTAGAATTTTTTGTGTATACTTTCATGAAATATGGATATAAATATTCTAAAATTACCAAACTATGCAAGGAATAATGAAAATTAAATTAATGTTTGATTATATTTTTTTAGTAAAATATTGAAAGTATATCGTAACATTATCTTTACATCTTCCCAAAGGGTTTCCTTTATTATAGTCTATTATTCATTGTGATTGGTAACATCTTCATATGAAAAATGAAATATATTCATGAGTAGTTAAACATTTAATATAGATTATGTTAATGTATTAGAGAAGAGATAATTTTATGAGCAGAAAAACAGAATATTAAAAAACACTTTTACCTTCTCATTGAACTTCTTTTTTTAAATGTTTTATGAATTTTTATACTATATTAAGAATCAGAATACCCTCTTTGAGGTCCCAAATAATAAAAAAAATTCTATATTGGGATCAACATGAATTTATTGTAAAATCCCAAGGAAAGGGTCATCCTCAATTGATTTTTCATCTGAAACGATAGTTTTTTAGTCTCCAGCGAGACAATCGACCAATTATCATTTGTGAGATCTAAGACATAAAATACTTTCACTACTTCTAATTTTGTTATGAGTGAATCATATTTTTACCCACCCATACTGAAATTAACCTTCACAAAAAACATTTCAACAAATTTCACTACACTTCTATTATCAACCCATTTGAAATAGAAATTTTCACTTGAAATGTTGTATAATACAACTCATATACCTATTCGATAATTCCAAAATATGACATATTTTCATAAATAGTATTTCTATTCTTGGAACCAAATTTACGAATTTCTTCATCCATAAGAACAACTCCAATGTTTTTCATCATACTATATTCATCTTGTTATTTTATATAGAATGTATAACTGTTTATTACAAAACCATTGTATGATATAACATTTTCATTCGGTCCATAACTAGGCATCAAAGTCATTCAGGAATTGGATTTGTTTTTTCAGATAAATACTTAAAAATTTGATCTCAAGACCGTCCTATAAACTATTTATTATTTGTATTTTATATCCATCCTTCAACCATTGATGGATTCAGATCTCTAAGAATTGCTCTGTGGGCTTCAGCATATGGATTAATATCATCACTATTATTTAAAATGTAGAGGTGAACCTGATCCTACTATATGAATGTAATTGTAACCACATATCTTTCTGAAGTCCCTTCACCCATAAGGAATCCATTGTGATAATATATTGGGAGGTTGATGTAATCAACATTTGAAAGGTAGTGGGTAAAAAATTCAACAACTTCTTCAACAATATATCGCTCTACAATATAACCTTCTGGAAAACTTCAATTATTGAAATACCCATTAAAAATATTCATATACCATTCAATGGGGTACACCCATATATAATAGATATGACCACATAACAAACCCCTATAACCAAGTAAATCATCATGTGGACCATTATATCAAAGAATGATAGTGGTAGAACATCACTATTTTACATAATATGACGAAAACAACCTTATTCATGATTGGAAACTTTTTCAGGTCAATAAATTTACTACATAAATATTTAAAAAATAAGTATATTCTGGTTATATTATGCCATGAATTTTTATAACTAATGCAACATAAATAAATAGGTATCAAATATTACATCAAAACAAGACAGTCATGTGATTTCAGTCCCTGTAGCTTCAAATTAGTCATTGACATGGTATTCTTGATATTTGATGAATACCTCTCTAGAATATTTTAACATTAAAGGAAATTAAAAAATTGAATATTTTAATTTTTTGGATATAGAGTAAGATGTTTGAAGAGGAAAAATACACCATTTACCCTTGACTATTGCCAACCCTTCCCATATCCCCATGTCAATCATGTCCATGATATACTTAATACAATATTTTGTTTTTCCAGGAACATTTAATAATGTTATAATAACACATTCAAATAAATTTTTTCTACATGAATGACATTAAGAAATTTTTGGATGTTAAAACAATCCTAATACAGTCATTCAAACAAAATTTATCTCTTCTTCCAACCTCATTTTTTAAGGTTTTTCAGAAATTGTTTAATGATAATATTTTTAATATATTTTACTTTATCAAACAGTTGATCGCTAGTCAGTGGTTATAGTTTAATACCATGTTTCATATTCCCATAAAATGATGTAATCAATTATTTTTATTTATATCATCGAGGTAAAATATCCCAATGGCCTAAAAATATTCTGGGGGGAATGTTTCAACTGAACAAAGTTTTTTCAATATTCACAAACGGGACATCCCAATATTCACTTAATGTTATAGACTAAAAAATTTCTATAAGTGGGAAAGTAATTTATCATCCCGTGCAACCTGGCCCTCAATATGGACTCTTCAGTTCTTTGAGAATAGTACATTGTAACACTTGTATCCCACATCAATTTCAAATCTTCAATCAATTGACCCAAATTGAAATCAATATCATTACCAGGTTAATTTGGACTAGATATAAGAGTATACCACATAATATATTTTAACTACATGTATAACCATGGTTGAAAGTTATAATTTACAGACACGATGGGCCATGTACTATGTGTACTACTTTATACACCAAAATGATTGATTTTACTTATAGATAACAGAAGATTATAGTTTATTGTCTCATTTACAAACTGTAACACCCCAGGTAAATAAGGAATATGACATTTTCATATTTATCCATATTTGTGAATAAAATATTAATATGACTTTAAAGGGGACGCTATGCTCGATGGCGTACCCAACACGCAACAACGAGTTTCATGGGAATCTTACGTTGCACTCTAATAATAAAATAATATTATTCTAAATGGTAGTTAACATGTAGCCGTTGTAATGGCGGGAATGGATAGAAATAACTAAAATATGATTATATATGTTCTTTAATATTTTTACATTTATACAATAAAAGATAAAGGCTTAAAATACGGAAAGAATTCAATTTTAGGCGTATATGCCCTAGTTTTCACTAAAGGTTCACTTATCACCTTTTGATGGAGAACCATCATTAAATATAGTTTTGTTCACTCTTAAAAATTCTTTTGGACCAAATAAAACTCTTATTAAGAATCAGGACATCAAAATTTACTTTGTGTAAATTTTTGGTATCTTTCCGATAAAGTTCATTTTTTTTAATGAATAGTGTAAAATGTTGTATTTTAATTCAAAATCACTTTTTAATATAATTTATTTATATAATTAGATTATATTTTGAATTGGTTTTAAAGTGAAATTAGAAAATATTTTTACCATTAAATCCAATAGTGGTCGTTGGAATCAATTTCACTTTGAAATCAGACTTAAACTAGTGTCAATCTTTTGATACTTATTGTTTCATAAAACACGCTATTTGTCATGACAGTGGGAATTAATTATTAAATTAATTAATGTGACTTATATGTTTTGAATTTTGTAAAATGGACTTCATTTTTGAATTCAGAATATCAAATATAGCTTAGGGTGAATTTTTGGGATTTTTCTGAAAAACTTCAATTTTTGATGAATAGTGAAACCACTAAGTGGTACTTATAAAACTGATTTTCTGTTTAAATGAAATTTTGCCATCATTGTGTTTTGATTTTCAAAAATCCGACATACATGGTTGTCATTAAGAAGTAAAATGTGGTTCAATGAGATTAAAATAATTTTTTGGTGAATAGTAACTTATTAAGTTTTTAATCGTGATTAGTGGTAATTAGTGTAGTTTAAGGTAAAAATAATGCTTTAATAAAATGAGATGAGCTTGACAGATGTCTTACCCTCATTGGTTGTATCATGACCGACCAAGACAAGCCATGGGTCAACTTGGGGACCCCATGGATCCACTTTGGTTGGGAAATGACATAAATAACATTTTATTTAATGTAAAAGTAAAATTGACACAAACATGATATGTTTTACTAAAACAATTTTTAAGTGGGTTTATACAACTCATCCTTTTGATTATAAATATTCATTGTAAATATAAAAATATATCCTACATCATAGTAGTTTTTTTATAATTTTTAGACATTAAATAAATTAAAGTATTTATGACATAATAATGATGCAGCGATGACATCATTATTTGACGATTTAAATAAAATGGAAAGATAATGTAAAATCTATGAACTACACATATCCAAAACTTATTGGATGAGTGGATTTCGAAGCCTTATCACCTTATCCACGAATTATATCAATGTGGGACCTTTTGAAATCGAAACACATTTTCAAATAAAGTAATATTTCTTTACATTCCAAAAGTACCCCTCCTCTCCTCTTATAAAAGGCCCCCACCTCTACCTCATTTAACACACTCCTCAAGCCTTTGGCTCGGCCAACCCCTGCCCATTTACTCTCTCCACATCCCTCTCCTCATCCTAGAGGATTCCCTTTGGGCAGAATCCTTTCAAAGGAAGCCTTTAGGCTCAAATCAAAAGGAGTTACACTTTTAAAGGTAATTCATTCTCTCATGTTCATTTGTTTTATTTTGCTTCTCCAACCCCCTAAACTCTTTTTATTTACTTCTTTTGTAACAACACCAGTATCTTAAATATACTAGGATGTTATTATAAGTTTTATTCGAGCTACACTCTCACACGACTACATCAAATGGTTAAAGAACATACGGTTTCCGTGGATGGTGAAATTCTGCCTCCCAAAACGATGATTGTTCAATACTCATTTAACACCTTTAAAGGTGGCCATTATGATGTCACTATTTTTATATATGATATATAATATGTTTATGTTTTATTTATGCTTCTGTATTTTTCATTTTTGTCTTACCTTTATGGCTTCCATTATGGGTATACGCGATATCTTCATTTAAGGAAGTGCGGACTACCGCCCCCTCAAAGTGATTTGATTCGTTAAATACCATATGTGGGATGTATAAAGGATGGAAATATGATATTATATATGATATTATACTGGAATTATAATATACCTTTATATCATTATTATTCCATTCTATAAAATACAAAATAGAAATGAAAGTAGCGTTCATGCGTACGTACGGCTTACCGTCTCCATGAACGGTGCATTTCATTTCTTACCTCTAAATGATTATGTAAAGTTATAAACGAATGCATGTACTGGATATATATGACATATATGATATCTAAATAATGAATACAATTCTGGATATAATAAACATTTGGCCACACGAAAAACATGTAATTGTAAGAAGTCCACTTTCGACTTAAGAACCAAATATCGGCAAAACAAATATTATTAAGTTAAATGATTACATAATGTTTATGACATCGTAATAAGTGGTATAAAAGTAATAATGAACTTGAAAAAGGTTCTTAAGGAATTAGAAATTAACTCAAGTTTATTATTAGGGAGATTAAAGAACGATTGAGTCAAGTCGGACCCGAGGTAAGGGATCCTACTCCTCTCTTTTTAAGTACACTCTTTTATGTCATTCCTTCTAAGCTCATCTTTCTTATGATTGGGATGTTATTTTATATTACACTTACTGTAATTTTTATGTTCATGTGATGAGAGACCCTATTCTATCTCATCAATCCATTTTGAAAGTTTTGAGTGGCACCGTTAGGCTGCCGAACTTTCGTAAAAGATCTAACCTCTCTCTTTCTTTTTAAGTACTCTCCTTTATGTCACTTCTTTTAAGCTCCTCTTTGTAATGTTGGGGGATGTTCTTTTATATTCCTATTGCTGTAAAAAAAATTAATGTGATGAGATACCCTATTTGATCTCATCAATCCATATTCATATGTTTTATGTGGCGCCGTTAGGCTGCCGAGTTTTCGTAAGGGATTTTTTCATCTCACTTTTATTCTCGTGAGATTTATGCTACATTTTCCACAAATTCCATTGAGTGGTGTATGTACTGCCCATTATTCTACTCTTTTTGTAATATACATTCATTTATGAGTATTTACATCAATGATCTATTGTCCTTCTTTCATGGGGTGTATGTTTTGAAAGATACCCAAGTCGGTAAGGGAACCTTTCACCCTCCTCTTTTTTTAAAAGACTTATTTTGTTGGGTCTTTTAATTTACATATTGTTATGTTGGGATATGTTCTCATATATCCTTATTGATGTAAATTTTATGTCCAAGTGATGAGATACACTTTTTATCTCTCATCAACTCATTTTTATGTGATGTCGTTAGGCTGTCAAGGGAACTTTTTAACCCAATTTCGATTTCTTTGGGTTCAACATGTAGTCATTGAATATGTCATCCATTTAATATGTGTGAATGACCTTTTATTGTTTTACACTTAATATACACTTATATTGGGTGTATTTATATTTTTCACACATATTTTGAGATTGATTTGTCCTTAATTTAAGGATACCTTCTTTATAAGGGATTTCATCACATTTGACATTTCTATTGAGGGTTCATTGTTGTTATGCACCAATTCACTCTTATATGGTGTATATACTGTCCTTTGGAGTATTATATCATGAATCCTTTTATTCTCATGATATTATAAAGTTCTGAATAAATGTTATTCCTCAATTATTGTATTCAAGTGTCTCTAATTTTGGTAAAACCCCTTTAACCAAAATATCGTTTTAAATGTTTTAATCATTTGTTCTTATTAATATCCATGTTTTCAAAATGGTTTTAAGGATTTATTTATATGGATATTAATGGTTTAAAATTTTAAGCTGCAAGGTGGTATGGGACACTTTGATTCAAAAATCTCTTTATTAAATGTTTTAAATGGTTTTGGAAATGGTTTCTTTTTGAATGGATTAATTATTTCAATATCCTAAAATGTTATATTGTGATTGAAATGTGGAAATTTTATGTTTCCCTTATTCATGTTTTATGTGATATGATTATGTTATGGTTCTTGGGCATTGTTATGAAGAACGGGTGGTTCCGTGATAAACTAAGGGCAGGTGAGCCCGATATAGCTCTCCAATGCATTGGGTAACGCGAAGGAGTGAAACGTTAAGGTTTCTCCGAAGAGATTTAGGGAATATACTATGATGGGTATTCCAAGCGTAACCAAGAGGGTTACTCCCTATGTAAGAATGTTATGAATGCCTCAAGTTACCTTTATGTCTTATGTTTTCTATGATTTATTCATGCTTTGATATGCCTATGTTTTATGGGTAAAGCATGATTTCATTCTTATGTATATATGAACTCATTTTTCCTTTCCATATTTTTATAACCCTTACTGAGCTTTTTATGCTCATCCCAAGTTTTTGAAATGCTTTTCACAGGTCAAGGGAAAGGTACATGATGTGATGATAGTGACAAGGTTGTGTCAAGAAAGAATCCGTGTTTTATTTAAAATAGGTTTCCATTGATGGGAAGAATGAATATTGTCTTTTATGTAACCACCTTGTTTAAATGTGGAATGTAATGCAAGTTTCATGATCTAATTCTCTAAAACTCTAAACCTGAAAAGATCCTCAATGTGTAATCTTGTAATAACTCAAGTTTAAGTAAGGTTTAAGGCTGGGTCCTTATAGTTGGTATCAAAGGTCGGTTTAGATAACTTTAGAGGTTAGGGTATTCTTTAAGCATAATTGACAATTACCATAATGGTTAGGATTTCAGAAAGAGTCTTAGTTTTAGATAAAGTGAATGAGTAAGTATATCTTATTGTCTATCTTACTCATTATTACATGATGGTTTTGTTGATATACTCACACTGACCTTTTTGGTTTTAGTAAATGGCTGGATCTAGCAGGCACCAAAGTAACAGTGGATGTGAAGGAAACTGTGACAGTTTTTTGAGAAAGAAACTGAATGATATGGGAGCTGCAATGAGAACTCTTTTTATTATCCTCAACCAACTATCTGGAGTCATGATTGACCACCTAAACCTTGGAGATTTCTCTAAGGCATCATATATGCAAGAAACAAATCCCTACGGAAGTATAGGTAATAATCATAAAGGTAAGTGTGTTCAAAAACCTATGTGTCAAAGATGTGGAAAGAAACACCTAGGAAAATGTTTCAAAGGGACAGAAATATGCTATAGATGTGGAAATGAAGGTCATAAAGCAAGAACCTGCCATGGAAAAAGGAAGCATCCAGTTGACTCGAGGAAAGGGAAAGAAGTTCTTTCTGAGGGATCAATTGAATGTTTTAAAATGTGGTGTGCATGGTCATTATGAAAACACATGTCCTATGAAGAAGTTTTGTGAATGGGGTCACCAAGAGCGTACCAATATTCGTTTACCAATACCTAATGCCATTCCGATTGAGGATGAAGAAACTGACAATGACCAATCAAAGGTATGTACTA
The DNA here is from genome assembly GCA_963277665.1 of Viscum album. Lineage (NCBI taxonomy): Eukaryota > Viridiplantae > Streptophyta > Magnoliopsida > Santalales > Viscaceae > Viscum > Viscum album. Next base: position 1,109,130,436 of record OY728140.1, read on the forward strand.
TTTCATGACTATTGTTTTCTTATTTTGGAATCTTAGGATATGATTCATGATTTTGTTTGTAGGAAAGAGGTATTTCGGAATAAGTTGGAAAGGAATGGATAATGGATCATGAAGAATGTTGAATGAGTAAGATGTCAACATATAAGGGCTTCAAGAGTTAGGGTGAAATTCTTAAGAGTATTAAGTCTCTTTTGATGATGGGGATACATTAGAAGACTTTTTATATTATGTGTAACCCTGATGTTTAATATAGGCAAATTTTATTCGACTAATAGTTATCTTTTCTTTTGTGGACATAGTTATAAAGAACCATTTGGGTTTATATGATCCTTACTTTTGAGGTAATTATGGGTTACCATATGTTATGATTGAAGTGAAAGGCATGAGATAAAATTGAGGTAAAATTATGTTATGGTTATTTTTGATGATTTTATCCCTTTTTGGGTAATTATTTGAGAATTATATAGTTTTGGAAAAAGGACAACACGCAGACCGTGTGACAACCCGTTGCGTCGGACAATGCTGCGGGAATCGAACCCACAACCAAAGTGCGACTGGTATTTATCGCCTACCACTGGACTACGTGAATTCCCTGGTTAGTTTGACTGATTCTTTTTAGTTATATGATTTTATTAATTAAGAGTAAGTTGATTTTGGAGGATATGTGATTAGGATAATTACTTTTCAATGTGAGACTTTAGGAGCAACTAATGTTGTTTGGAGATAAATGTTACGATTTAACTTGGAAGACTATGTGAATAAATCCTTCAAATAATTGGGTTTCAATCTTATATTGGTTTACTTTGAAAAATTTTATGGACAAATTGTTTATCGGATAGTCCTCGTTGAACTTTGGGTTTTGTTGGACAAATTTTGGAGATTAAGAATAGATTTTCTTTTTATAAGGGGTTATCCTTTTCTGGATTATCTGATCTTGTACTAACCTTTTTGGTTTTGTTTTTGGTTAAAGCCTAAATACATGGGATGTATATAGTTCTCTTTTGGGGATTAGGTGATTCTCTAGAAGTTTATTATAGTACTCTTAATGCGAACAAGTCTCCCTAAATACTTGTCTTTTGGAAAAAATATGAGTTTGACTAAGGAATCTAGTAAAAGTTGAAAGTCAACATGATAAGTGATTATGCTTCCTTATGAATAAATTCCTCACTAAAAATTAACTTAAAACAAAAATGTTGTCTATTAACTTTTCCTACTGGGGAACCCAACACCGTTTAACCCATCACAAGTTTGTGATTTTCTTATTGTTAACTGTCTCCTAAACATGTTTTCTATCACTCTCCATCGGAACATGACCCTATGTTTTCTCCTCCATGTCCATATTTTCATACTTAGAATCCTAGTATGGGTTAACTCGGGTGACCTCTGTGCTTATCTTTCTTTATTTTAAAGTGATTGTTTTATCGACTCTTGTTCCGATGTGGGACGTTCAAGGATGTTTTCAAGCGCAATTTTAAAATTGCGAGGACGCAATTCCCAAAAGGGGGGAAGGATGTAACACCCCAGGTAAATAAGGAATATGACATTTTCATATTTATCCATATTTGTGAATAAAATATTAATATGACTTTAAAGGGGACGCTATGCTCGATGGCGTACCCAACACGCAACAACGAGTTTCTTGGGAATCTTACGTTGCACTCTAATAATAAAATAATATTATTCTAAATGGTAGTTAACATGTAGCCGTTTTAATGGCGGGAATGGATATAAATAACTAAAATATGATTATATATGTTCTTAAATATTTTTACATTTATACAATAAAAGATAAAGGCTTAAAATACGGAAAGAATTCAATTTTAGGCGTATATGCCCTAGTTTTCACTAAAGGTTCACTTATCACCTTTTGATGGAGAACCGTCATTAAATATAGTTTTGTTCACTCTTAAAAATTCTTTTGGACCAAATAAAACTCTTATTAAGAATCGGGACATCAAAAATTACTTTGTGTAAATTTTTGGTATCTTTCCGATAAAGTTCATTTTTTTTAATGAATAGTGTAAAATGTTGTATTTTAATTCAAAACCACTTTTTAATCTAATTTATTTATATGATTAGATTATATTTTGAATTGGTTTTAAAGTGAAATTATAAAATATTTTTACCATTAAATCCAATAGTGGTCGTTGGAATCAATTTCACTTTGAAATCAGACTTAAACTAGTGTCAATCTTTTGATACTTATTGTTTCATAAAACACGCTATTTGTCATGACAGCGGGAATTAATTATTAAATTAATTAATGTGACTTATATGTTTTGAATTTTGTAAAACAGACTTCATTTTTGAACTCAGAATATCAAATATAGCTTAAGGTGAATTTTTGGGATTTTTCTGAAAAACTTCAATTTTTGATGAATAGTGAAACCACTAAGTGGTACTTATAAAACTGATTTTCTGTTTAAATGAAATTTTGCCATCATTGTGTTTTGATTTTTAAAAATCCGACATACATGGTTGTCATTATGAAGTAAAATGTGGTTCAATGAGATTAAAATAATTTTTTGGTGAATAGTAACTTATTAAGTTTTTAATCGCGATTAGTGGTAATTAGTGTAGTTTAAGGTAAAAATAATGCTTTAATAAAATTAGATGACCTTGACACGTGTCTTACCCTCATTTGTTGTATCATGGCCGACCAAGACAAGCCATGGGTCAACTTGGGGACCCCATGGATCCACTTTGGTTGGGAAATGACATAAATAACATTTTATTTAATGCAAAACTATAATTGACACAAACATGATATGTTTTACTAAAACAATTTTTAAGTGGGGTTATACAAGTCATACTTTTGATTATAAACATTCATTGGAAAGCTAAAAAGATTTCCTAGATCATAGTATTTTTTTTATAATTTTTAGACATTAAATAATTTAAATTATTTATGACATAATAATGATGCAGCGATGACATCATTATTTGACGATTTAAATAAAATGGAAAGATAATGTAAAATCTATGAACTACACATGTCCAAAACTTATTGGATGAGTGGATTTCGAAGCCTTATCACCTTATCCACGAATTATATCAATGTGGGACCTTTTGAAACCGAAACACATTTTCAAATAAAGTAATATTTCTTTACTTTCCAAAAGTACCCCACCTCTCCTCTTATAAAAGGCCCCCACCTCTACCTCATTTAACACATTCCTCAAGACTTTGGCTCGTCCAACCCCTGACCATTTACTCTCTCCACATCCCTCGCCTCATCCTAGAGGATTCCCTTTGGGCAGAATCCTTTCAAAGGAAGCCTTTAGGCTCAAATCAAAAGGAGTTACACTTTTAAAGGTAATTCAGTCTCTCATGTTCATTTGTTTTATTTTGCTTCTCCAACCCCCTAAACTCTTTTTATTTACTTATTTTGTAACAAAAACAGTATCTTCAATATACTAGGATGTTTTTATAAGATTTATTAGAGCTACACTCTCACACAACTACATCAAATGGTTAAAGAACATACGGTTTCCGTGGATGGTGAAATTCTGCCTCCCGAAACGATGATTGTTCAATACTCATTTAACACCTTTAATGGTGGACATTATGATGTCAATATTTTTATATATGATATATAATATGTTTATATTTTATTTATTCTTCTGTATTTTTCATTTTTGTCTTACCTTTATGGCTTCCATTATGGGTATACGCGATATCTTCATTTAAGGAAGTGCGGACTACCGCCCCCTCAAAGTGATTTGATTCGTTAAATACCATATGTGGGATGTATAAAGGATGGAAATATGATATTTTATATGATATTATACTGGAATTATAATATACCTTTATATAATTATTATTCCATTCTATAAAATACGAAATAGAAATGAAAGTAGCGTTCATGCATACTTACGGCTTACCGTCTCCATGAACGGTGCATTTCATTTCTTACCGCTAAATGATTATGTAATGTTATAAATGAATGCATGTACTGGATATATATGACATATATGATATCTAAATAATGAATACAATTCTGGATATAATAAACATTTGGCCACACGAACAACATGTAATTGTAAGAAGTCCACTTTCGACTTAAGAACCAAATATCGGCAAAACAAATATTATTAAGTTAAATGATTACATAATGTTTATGACATGGTAATAAGTGGTATAAAAGTAATAATGAACTTGAAAAAGGTTCTTAAGGAATTAGAAATTAACTCAAGTTTATTATTCAGGAGATTAAAGAACGATTGAGTCAAGTCGGACCCGAGGTAAGGGATCCTGCTCCTCTCTTTTTAAGTACACTCTTTTATGTCATTCCTTCTAAGCTCATCTTTCTTGTGATTGGGATGTTATTTTATATTACACTTACTGTAATTTTTATGTTCATGTGATGAGAGACCCTATTCTCTCTCATCAATCCATTTTGAAAGTTTTGAGTGGCGCCGTTAGGCTGCCGAACTTTCGTAAAAGATCTAACCTCTCTCTTTCTTTTTAAGTACTCTCCTTTATGTCGCTTCTTTTAAGCTCCTCTTTGTAATGTTGGGGGATGTTATTTTATATTCCTATTTCTGTAAAAAAAAAATTAATGTGATGAGATACCCTATTTTATCTCATCAATCCATATTCAGAAGTTTTATGTGGTGCCGTTAGGCTGCCGAGTTTTCGTAAGGGATTTTTTCATATCACTTTTATTCTCGTGATATTTATGCTACATTTGCCAAAAATTCTATTGAGTGGTGTATGTACTGTCCATTATTCTACTATTTGTGTAATATATATTCATTTATGAGTATTTACATCAATGATCTATTGTCCTTCTTTCATGGGGTGTATGTTTTGAAAGATACCCAAGTCGGTAAGGGAACCTTTCATCCTCCTCTTTTTTTAAAAGACTTCTTTTGTTGGGTCTTTTAATTTACATATTGTTATGTTGGGATATGTTCTCATATATCCTTATTGATGTAAATTTTATGTCCAAGTTATGAGATACACTTTTTATCTCTCATCAACTCATTTTGATGTGATGCCGTTAGGCTGTCAAGGGAACTTTTTAACCCAATTTCGATTTCTTTGGGTTCAACATGTAGTCATTGAATATGTCATCCATTTAATATGTGTGAATGACCTTTTATTATTTTACACTTAATATCCACTTATATTGGGTGTATTTATATTTTTCACACATATTTTGAGATTGATTTGTCCTTAATTTAAGGATACCTTCTTTATAAGGGATTTCATCACATTTGACATTTCTATTGAGGGTTCATTGTTTTTATGCACCAATTAACTCTTATATGGTGTATATACTGTCCTTTGGAGTATTATATCATGAATCCTTTTATTCTCATGATATAATAAAGTTCTGACTAAATGTTATTCCTCAATTATTGTATTCAAGTGTCTCTAATTTTGGTAAAACCCCTTTAACCAAAATATCGTTTTAAATGTTTTAATCATTTGTTCTTATTAATATCCATGTTTTCAAAATGGTTTTAAGGATTTATTTATATGGATATTAATGGTTTAAAATTTTAAGCTGCAAGGTGGTATGGGACACTTTGATTCAAAAATCTCTTTATTAAATGTTTTAAATGGTTTTGGAAATGGTTTCTTTTTGAATGGATTAATTATTTCAATATCCTAAAATGTTATATTGTGATTGAAATGTGGAAATGTTATGTTTCCTTTATTCATGTTTTATGTGATACGATTATGTTATGGTTCTTGGGCATTGTTATGAAGAACGGGTGGTTCCATGATAAACTAAGGGCGGGTGAGCCCGATATAGCACTCCAATGCATTGGGTAATGCGAAGGAGTGAAACGTTAAGGTTTCTCCGAAGAGATTTAGGGAATAGACTGTGATGGGTATTCCAAACGTAACCAAGAGGGTTACTCCCTACGTAAGAATGTTATGAATGCCTCAAGTTACCTTTATGTCTTATGTTTTCTATGATTTATTCATGATTTGATATGCCTATGTTTTATGGGTAAAGTATGATTTCATTCTTATGTATATATGAACTAATGTTTCCTTTCCATATTTTTATAACCCTTACTGAGCTTTTTATGCTCATCCCAAGTTTTTGAAATGCTTTTCACAGGTCAAGGGAAAGGTACATGATGTGACGATAGTGTCAAGGATGTGTCAAGAAATAATCCGTGTTTTATTTTAAATAGGTTTCCATTGATGGGAAGAATGAATATTGTCTTTTATGTAACCACCTTGTTTAAATGTGGAATGTAATGCAAGTTTCATGATCTAATTTTCTAAAACTCTAAACCTGAAAAGATCCTCAATGTGTAATCTTGTAATAACTCAAGTTTAAGTAAGGTTTAAGGCTGGGGCCTTATAGTTGGTTTCAAAGGTCGGTTTAGATAACTTTAGAGGTTAGGGTATTCTTTAAGCATAATTGACAATTACCATAATGGTTAGGATTTCAGAAAGAGTCTTAGTTTTAGATAAAGTGAATGAGTAAGTATATCTTATTGTCTATCTTACTCATTAGTACATGATGGTTTTGTTGATATACTCACACTGACCTTTTTGGTTTTAGTAAATGGCTGGATCTAGCAGGCACCAAAGTAACAGTGGATGTGAAGGAAACTGTGACAGTTTTTTGAGAAAGCAATTGAATGATATGGGAGCTGCAATGAGAACTCTTTTGATTATCCTCAACCAACTATCTGGAGTCATGATTGACCACCTAAACCTTGGAGATTTCTCTAAGTCATCATATATGCAAGAAACAAATCCCTACGGAAGTACAGGTAATAATCATAAAGGTAAGTGTGTTCAAAAACCTATGTGTCAAAGATGTGGAAAGAAACACCTAGGAAAATGTTTCAAAGGGACAGAAATATTCTATAGATGTTGAAATGAAGGTCATAAAGCAAGAACCTGCCATGGAAAAAGGAAGCATCCAGTTGACTCGAGGAAAGGGAAAGAAGTTCTTTCTGAGGGATCAATTGAATGTTATAAATGTGGTGTGCATGGTCATTATGCAAACACATATCCTATGAAGAAGTTTCATGAATGGGGTCACCAAGAGCGTACCAATATTCGTTTACCAATACCTAATGCCATTCCGATTGAGGATGAAGAAACTGACAATGACCAATCAAAGGTATGTACTATTTCATGACTATTGTTTTCTTATTTTGGAATCTTAGGATATGATTCATGATTTTGTTTGTAGGAAAGAGGTATTTCGGAATATGTTGGAAAGGAATGGATAATGGATCATGAAGAATGTTGAATGAGTAAGATGTCAACATATAAGGGCTTCAAGAGTTAGAGTGAAATTCTTAAGAGTATTAAGTCTCTTTTGATGATGGGGTTACATTAGAAGACTTTTTATATTATGTGTAACCCTGATGTTTAATATAGTCAAAATTTATTCAACTAATAGTTATCTTTTCTTTTGTGGACATAGTTATAAAGAACCATTTGGGTTTATATGATCCTTACTTTTGAGGTAATTATGGGTTACCATATTTTATGATTGAAGTGAAAGGCATGAGATAAAATTGAGGTTAAATTATGTTATGGTTATTTTTTATGATTTTATCCTTTTTTGGGTAATGATTTTAGAATTATATAGTTTTGGAAAAAGGACAACATGCAGACCGTGTAACAACCCGTCGCGTCGGACAATGCTGCGGGAATCGAACCCACAACCAAAGTGCGACTGGTATTTATCGCCTACCACTGGACTACGTGAAGTCCCTGGTTAGTTTGACTGATTCTTTTTAGTTATATGATTTTATGAATTAAGAGTAAGTTGATTTTGGAGGATATGTGATTAGGATAATTACTTTTCAATGTGAGACTTTAGGAGCAACTGATGTTGTTTGGAGATAAATGTTATGATTTAACTTGGAAGACTATGTGACTAAATCCTTCAAATATTTGGGTTTCAATCTTATATTGGTTTACTTTGAAAAATTTTATGGACAAATTGTTTATCGGATGGTCCTCGTTGAACTTTGGGTTTTGTTGGATAAATTTTGAAGATTAAGAATAGATTTTCTTTTTATAAGGGGTTACCCTTTTCTGGATTATCTGATCTTGTACTAACCTTTTTTGTTTTGGTTTTGGTTAAAGCCTAAATACATGGGATGTATATAGTTCTCTTTTGGGGATTAGGTGATTCTCTAGAAGTTGATTATAGTACTCTTAATGCGAACAAGTCTCCCTAAATACTTGTCTTTTGGAAAAAATATGAGTTTGACTCAGGAATCTAGTAAAAGTTGAAAGTCAACATGATAAGTGATTATGCTTCCTTATGAATAAATTCCTCAATAAAAATTAACTTAAAACAAAAATGTTGTCTATTAACTTTTCCTACTGGGGAACCCAACACCGTTTAACCCATCACAAGTTTGTGATTTTCTTATTGTTAACTTTCTCCTAAACATGTTTTCTATCACTCTCCATCGGAACATGACCCTATGTTTTCTCCTCCATGTCCATATTTTCATACTTAGAATCCTAGTATGGGTTAACTCGGGTGACCTCTGTGCTTATCTTTCTTTATTTTAAAGTGATTGTTTTACCGACTCTTGTTCCGATGTGGGACGTTCAAGGATGTTTCCAAGCGCAATTTTAAAATTGCGAGGACGCAATTCCCAAAAGGGGGGAAGGATGTAACACCCCAGGTAAATAAGGAATATGACATTTTCATATTTATCCATATTTGTGAATAAAATATTAATATGACTTTAAAGGGGATGCTATGCTCGATGGCGTACCCAACACGCAACAACGAGTTTCTTGGGAATCTTACGTTGCACTCTAATAATAAAATAATATTATTCTAAATGGTAGTTAACATGTAGCCGTTGTAATGGCGGGAATGGATAGAAATAACTAAAATATGATTATATATGTTCTTAAATATTTTTACATCTATACAATAAAAGATAAAGGATTAAAATACGGAAAGAATTCAATTTTAGGCGTATATGCCCGAGTTTTCACTAAAGGTTCACTTATCACCTTTTGATGGAGAACCGTCATTAAATATAGTTTTGTTCACTCTTAAAAATTATTTTGGACCAAATAAAACTCTTATTAAGAATCAGGACATCAAAAATTACTTTGTGTAAATTTTTGGTATCTTTCCGATAAAGTTCATTTTTTTTAATGAATAGTGTAAAATGTTGTATTTTAATTCAAAACCACTTTTTAATCTAATTTATTTATATGATTAGATTATATTTTGAATTGGTTTTAAAGTGAAATTAGAAAATATTTTTACCATTAAATCCAATAGTGGTCGTTGGAATCAATTTCACTTTGAAATCAGACTTAAACTAGTGTCAATCTTTTGATACTTATTGTTTCATAAAACACGCTATTTGTCATGACAGCGGGAATTAATTATTAAATTAATTAATGTGACTTATATGTTTTGAATTTTGTAAAACGGACTTCATTTTTGAATTCAGTATATCAAATATAGCTTAGGGTGAATTTTTGGGATTTTTCTGAAAAACTTCAATTTTTGATGAATAGTGAAACCACTAAGTGGTACTTATAAAACTGATTTTCCGTTTAAATGAAATTTTGCCATCATTGTGTTTTGATTTTCAAAAATCCGACATACATGGTTGTCATTAAGAAGTAAAATGTGGTTCAATGAGATTAAAATAATTTTTTGGTGAATAGTAACTTATTAAGTTTTTAATCGTGATTAGTGGTAATTAGTGTAGTTTAAGGTAAAAATAATGCCTTAATAAAATGAGATGAGCTTGACACATGTCTTACCCTCATTGTTTGTATCATGGCCGACCAAGACAAGACATGGGTCAACTTGGGGACCCCATGGATCCACTTTTGTTGGGAAATGACATAAATAACATTTTATTTAATGTAAAAGTAAAATTGACACAAACATGATATGTTTTACTAAAACAATTTTTAAGTGGAGTTATAAAAGTCATATTTTTGATTATAAATATTAATTGGAAAGCTAAAAAGATTTCCTACATCATAGTATTTTTTTTATAATATTTAGACATTAAATAAATTAAAGTATTTATGACATAATAATGATGCAGCGATGGCATCATTATTTGACGATTTAAATAAAATGGAAAGATAATGTAAACTCTATGAACTACACATGTCCAAAACTTATTGGATGAGTGGATTTTGAAGCCTTATCACCTTATCCACGAATTATATCAATGTGGGACCTTTTGAAACCGAAACACATTTTCAAATAAAGTAATATTTCTTTACTTTCCAAAAGTACCCCTCCTCTCCTCTTATAAAAGGCCCCCACCTCTACCTCATTTAACACACTCCTCAAGCCTTTGGCTCGGCCAACCCCTGCCCATTTACTCTCTCCACATCCCTCTCCTCATCCTAGAGGATTCCCTTTGGGCAGAATCCTTTCAAAGGAAGCCTTTAGGCTCAAATCAAAAGGCGTTACACTTTTAAAGGTAATTCATTCTCTCATGTTCATTTGTTTTATTTTGCTTCTCCAACCCCCTAAACTCTTTTTATTTACTTCTTTTGTAACAACACCAGTATATTCAATATACTAGGATGTTGTTATAAGATTTATTTGAGCTAAACTCTCACACAACTACATCAAATGGTTAAAGAACATACGGTTTCCGTAGATGGTGAAATTCTGCCTCCCGAAATGATGATTGTTCAATACTCATTTAACACCTTTAAAGGTGACCATTATGATGTCACTATTTTTATATATGATATATAATATGTTTATGTTTTATTTATGCTTCTGTATTTTTCATTTTTGTCTTACCTTTATGGCTTCCATTATGGGTATACGCGATATCTTCATTTAAGGAAGTGCGGACTACCGCCCCCTCAAAGTGATTTGATTCGTTAAATACCATATGTGGGATGTATAAAGGATGGAAATATGATATTATATATGATATTATACTGGAATTATAATATACCTTTATATCATTATTATTCCATTCTATAACATACGAAATAGAAATGAAAGTAGCGTTCATGCGTACGTACGGCTTACCGTCTCCATGAACGGTGCATTTCATTTCTTACCTCTAAATGATTATGTAATGTTATAAATGCATGCATGTACTGGATATATATGACATATATGATATCTAAATAATGAATACAATTCTGGATATAATAAACATTTGGCCACACGAACAACATGTAATTGTAAGAAGTCCACTTTCGACTTAAGAACCAAATATCGGCAAAACAAATATTATTAACTTAAATGATTAAATAATGTTTATGACATGGTAATAAGTGGTATAAAAGTAATAATGAACTTGAAAAAGGTTCTTAAGGAATTATAAATTAACTCAAGTTTATTATTCAGGAGATTAAAGAACGATCGAGTCAAGTCGGACCCGAGGTAAGGGATCCTACTCCTCTCTTTTTAAGTACACTCTTTTATGTCATTCCTTCTATGCTCATCTTTCCTGTGATTGGGATGTTCTTTTATATTTCACTTACTGTAATTTTTATGTTCATGTGATGAGAGACCCTATTATCTCTCATCAATCCATTTTGAAAGTTTTGAGTGGCGCCGTTAGGCTGCCGAACTTTCGTAAAAGATCTAACCTCTCTCTTTCTTTTTAAGTACTCTCCTTTATGTCACTTCTTTTAAGATCCTCTTTGTAATGTTGGGGGATGTTATTTTATATTCATATTGCTGTAAATTTTTTTGTAATGTTATGAGATACCCTATTTGATCTCATCAATCCATATTCAGAAGTTTTATGTGGCACCGTTAGGCTGCCGAGTTTTCGTAAGGGATTTTTTCATCTCACTTTTATTCTCGTGAGATTTATGCTACATTTTCCACAAATTCCATTGAGTGGTGTTTGTACTGCCCATTATTCTACTCTTTGTGTAATATACATTCATTTATGAGTATTTACATCAATGATCTATTGTCCTTCTTTCATGGGGTGTATGTTTTGAAAGATACCCAAGTCGGTAAGGGAACCTTTCACCCTCCTCTTTTTTTAAAAGACTTCTTTTGTTGGGTATTTTAATTTACATATTGTTATGTTGGGATATGTTCTCATATATCCTTATTGATGTAAATTTTATGTCCAAGTGATGAGATACACTTTCTATCTCTCATCAACTCATTTTGATGTAATGTCGTTAGGCTGTCAAGGGAACTTTTTAACCCAATTTTGATTTCTTTGGGTTCAACATGTAGTCATTGAATATGTCATCCATTTAATATGTGTGAATGAACTTTTATTGTTTTACACTTAATATCCACTTATATTGGGTGTATTTATATTTTTCACACATATTTTGAGATTGATTTGTCCTTAATTTAAGGATACCTTCTTTATAAGGGATTTCATCACATTTGACATTTCTATTGAGGGTTCATTGTTGTTATGCACCAATTCACTCTTATATGGTCTATATACTGTCCTTTGGAGTATTATATCATGAATCCTTTTATTCTCATGATATAATAAAGTTCTGACTAAATGTTATTCCTCAATTATTGTATTCATGTGTCTCTAATTTTGGTAAAACCCCTTTAACCAAAATATCGTTTTAAATGTTTTAATCATTTGTTCTTATTAATATCCATGTTTTCAAAATGGTTTTAAGGATTTATTTATATGGATATTAATGGTTTAAAATTTTAAGCTGCAAGGTGGTATGGGACACTTTGATTCAAAAATCTCTTTATTAAATGTTTTAAATGGTTTTGGAAATGGTTTCTTTTTGAATGGATTAATTATTTCAATATCCTAAAATGTTATATTGTGATTGAAATGTGGAAATGTTATGTTTCCTTTATTCATGTTTTATGTGATACGATTATGTTATGGTTCTTGGGCATTGTTATGAAGAACGGGTGTTTCCGTGATAAACTAAGGGCAGGTGAGCCCGATATAGCTCTCCAATGCATTGGGTAACGCGAAGGAGTGAAATGTTAAGGTTTCTCTGAAGAGATTTAGGGAATATACTATGATGGGTATTCCAAACGTAACCAAGAGGGTTACTCCCTACATAAGAATGTTATGAATTCCTCAAGTTACCTTTATGTCTTATGTTTTCTATGATTTATTCATGATTTGATATGCCTATGTTTTATGGGTAAAGTATGATTTCATTCTTATGTATATATGAACTCATGTTTCCTTTCCATATTTTTATAACCCTTACTGAGCTTTTTATGCTCATCCCAAGTTTTTGAAATGCTTTTCACAGGTCAAGGGAAAGGTACATGATGTGACGATAGTGTCAATGATGTGTCAAGAAAGAATGCGTGTTTTATTTTAAATAGGTTTCCATTGATGGGAAGAATGAATATTGTCTTTTATGTAACCACCTTGTTTAAATGTGGAATATAATGCAAGTTTCATGATCTAATTCTCTAAAACTCTAAACCTGAAAAGATCATCAATGTGTAATCTTGTAATAACTCAAGTTTAAGTAAGGTTTAAGGCTGGGGACTTATACAAACCCAAGATACTCTTAATAATTTTTCATCCATAGAGGAAAATCTTTTGAATGGAATAGGTTCAATTTATTAATTATTTTATTTTCATGACATTTCAACAGTCTTGTGGTTTCCTGACATCAATATTGTCTTCTAAATTGTGAAATGATAGGAAAGTAACACAAAAATTTTGAAGTAATTGATTCATTTTTCTTGTATCGATCTACGTCACACTTAAGACTTTTTATGAGTGATTCATAGTCCTTTAAAAACAATATGAAATCATTTGGTCAAGCATGTATATTTTTATAAATCATTCCCATTGAACATATAATTAGTGTAAAACCATATTTTTGACATGGGGATTCATTTTCATATATCTATATATCATTTACAAGGCCAAGTAGTTCTGTAAAGATTGTGTCGCTCAATCTACTGCCTGTATTCGAATTATAAAACTTCAATATAGCTAAAATTGATGTGAATTTAGTAAAAATAATATACAATGGTATCTTATCATAGATATTTAGCTTCTTAAAAAAATTTGAAAATAATGAAGGTGTTCTTGAATTTCCATTTTCATTTCTTCCAGGAAATCTATGTCATCATTTACACTAGTATTCATATCAAATTATCTGTAAACCATAGTATCTTCCTAATATATGTGATATTTCAATTTTTACACATGTGCATTCCAATGTTTAAATATTTTATCAATTCCTTAATAAATCAAATGTTCATCCAACTCTTCCTGACTAATTTGACATAAATTAAAATAGTGAAAACATGGAAAAATAATTTTTGAAGGGTTGTATGCATGATCTTTTACAAACATGATGAACTCTTTAAATCCATATTTATACCCTTCTATAAAATTATTAGCATGTATATATATTTTATTCATATTTATCATATTATGTCCATAAAATATTCATTTTTTATAACAAATAAATAAATACACATAAGATATTCACTTTCAATGGTGAAAGTTATAGATAATTCTAATAAGGGGAACCCAACATTTGATTGTTTCATATAATTTTAGTATGCTTTGAATAAAATTGGTAATTTAATTTAAGACAATAATTACTCCAATATGGTAGGTTTTCCCTATAAATTAATACAAAGGTAAAATTTTTAAACAACTATCATCCTCATCATCTCTATCTTCCAAAAATATATTATTGAATTTCTCTTCTTTAGACTCATCCCCAATATCATGTGGATATCAACTATAAGATCCCAACTTCATGGATGTATGGAATTTTTTAGCTTATCATTTTCATCCCTTATTGTTTTATAATTAAATTTTCTTGGGTGTATAAAGGGCATCGAGGGTGTTTTTGGGGTTCAAGACATGAAAGGAAGGAAAATTGGACCTACCTATGCAAGGAATATAGTTTATGAATGGTTAAGTAAACTATGATACCTTCCTTGGAAACTGTGAAACCTTGGATAGTGGCATTAAATATAGTTGACACACGGTTAGAAAAACCATGTCGATCTCCTCAGGTAACTGTGAGACCTCACTCCCCTTGGATAGTGGCTTGCACACAGTTCGTGCAAAGCTTAGAAAACCATACAGATAAACCATGCACCCCATTAAAAGTTATAATAATTATAATTTTTTCATCTCTATATTTTTAAGATCTACCATATTATTCCTCACATTCTTTCCCTCTAAAACCTAGTAAGTAAATAAGGCTCCCAAATATACTCAAGGGTTGTTCTCCTTAGATTCTTGTCTATTTGGAGCATTGTTTGTTGCAGATCGAAGCTCCAGGTAAGTTTAATCTCCCTTATACTTATCTTTTCTAGATTAGGGATTTTATCTAGGATTGTCTTCATTTGAATCCCTAAAAACCTATTTCTCTAATAAATTATAGGTTTAGGATTTAAGGGGTGCTTGAATAAAGATCTAAGGAAATTAGTAAGAGTGAATTCATCAAAACATTCTATGTTTAGGTTCTATAGGTTATATCCCATAGTCTTTGAGTAGATTTCGGCATATTTGGTTTCATTCTTGGCTATCTATTTTCGTGTGTTGTACATATTTAGTGATATTTGGTAAAATGGGTGTCTAATTGGTGATTTAAACCTCTGATGATCCCCATGAGATTCATGGAGGATGATTAAACTTATCTAGGGCCACCCATGGGGTGTGCCTACATTATTGAACCTTGATATAAATATAGTGTTAAACAGTGAATTGATGTGTGATAACATAGATCCAATGAATAACATGTTAATATGTTAATTTTACCTGAAAGTGGAATATTTATATATGTTTCTAGAAATGGAAATTAGAATAAGGGGTTATTTAGATAAATATTAATTGGTTATGTGAGATATGAAATGTATAAAAGGAAATTGGTTATGGTCTAAGGCTTATGATTGATAAATGGGCTATTTGGGTTATGAAATGTAAATGGGAATGGGGGAATTCGTTAAGTCATGCTTTTGATGGAAGTGTTAAGTGGGATAATATAGGTAGATTGTTGAATATTCTAAATGAATCAATGTATGGGGAATTCTTTAATGTGCATTATGAGTTACGAATAGCAAAGGGAAATGGGATATATCATATCATTGGAAAATGTGTTAATGGGTTGTGGCATAATATTAATTCTCATATAGATTGTTATGGATTATGGTAGCTATTTGTATTGGTTATGTTTGGTTGTGACCCGGTATGTGTGTATTGAATTCATAAATAAGAATGAGAAAATTGCTTGGTAGTGTGGGGTATTGACATGAGGTTCTATGCCCAAGGGTAGAGCTAGAATGAGACTCTAAACTCCACTCCAAACAGCATGGGTTTGGGAAGGAGGTGGAGGATCTATTCCCCTACCAGTTTCATTTGATGAGACTACACGAACCAAGGCTTCTATGTGAATGAAATGTATTTTTTGTTATCTTTTTAACACTAATGAGATAGGGAATTGATTTATTTCCCAATTCATAATGATTGGTTTCCTTAGAACCTTGTGAATATGACATAAATGCATTACCCATGGAATAAATTATAAATACGGATTAAGTAAAAAAGATGGTGTAAGTAATAAAAATTGTAATAATGATAGAAAGGGTCACAGTAAATATAGTTAACTAATAGAACTTGATTTTTCCTTTGTTTACATGTCTATTATTTATTAATTTCATGCACTATCTATTTAGACTGGTTATTTTATAGAGAGCATTGGTGGTGGCCTACTAATTTTTACTCACATCCTTCTCGGCCCACTGTTGGGTACCTGAGAATACTTCTTTGTTATAGGTTTGGATAAGGGTAAAGGCATGGTTCTAGGGAGTTGTGTTCGTCTTGGGATATGAATGGATGAGGATCTGGAAATGGAGTCAGGGCTATTTTTGGGATTCATCTATTTTTATTTGTTTTGGGTTTCCTTCACACTTGGAACTATTATCATGACATAACATGGTTATTGTTGATTTGGGGTTGTACCCAATTTTGGTAGATGCTTAGTTATGCATGTTTATTAATTATTAAAAAAATGTTATTTATATTCTTAGAAATTGTGGATTAATCTGGTGAATAGGTTATAGTCTCTATACATGACTCATTAGATCCTCATTTCTAGTATGCAACCAAATGAATATGTGGAGGAGCACTTAAGGTCATGTAGTGACCCTGCTCGGGGCATCAGTTTAGTGTCATGTAGGTCGAGGTTGTCAAAAACCGGTATCATAGTAGTTCCTTTCTATGAATTAATATTTTGGATGCTAGAATAAATATTAGGATGTGTTGGGTCTTGGAAATGAGCTCATTCTTGCGAGTATCTAACCCAAGTATGATGGAAAATCCAAGTTGACCATGGTGGGAATTTTTGTTCTTATTTTGAGTTATTATTTTTTATTATATTTAACCATTTGGTGGTACACTTGTTGTGTGACACTACAATTTAGTGATATTTAGCTCATGACCATAATGGAATTGGATTTCACTTCCATGTATCATTATAGGCACCTTGGTATATAAGTTACATGCATCAAGATAGGCACACAGGGTATGAGTGTGTGGAATATGAAAGGTGGGATGAATTTTACTTTCTCGATAAATTTATTGAAAATGGGTTCTAATAATAATGATGAAAATGGGTTAAATGGGAGGAATTTTAAAGAATGGTTAAGGAATGGTTCTTAATGAAAAGTGTAAATGAGTTAAAATGGGGTTTTTAATAATAAGTGAAATGGGAAATGTGCCTAATAGGAAGGATTTGTGATGGGACTACAGTTGTAGTTTAAAAAGGTGTCTACTGAAAGACCATGACTATTCAAATTAGTTTACCCATGTCTACCATGACCCATGGAAGGTATGGTAGAGGGTAGTTCTCAAATTGTGTTGATATCAATTGGGATAGTGTCTGTGAAACGTTTTTTATGGATAGTGAAGAGTCTACTTGTGTGTGAATCATGGAAGCCTTTTCCTATGTGTTCTAAAGCATGTGTTTGGAATTATAGGAAAATTCCACAATGAAGATGTATGCTGGAAGGGGGAAAAGGGTATGTTTCTAAGAATTATCCCCAGGTATTGGAGAAATAATACATAGTGATTTAGTGTAATAGAAAAGAGAAGTTTCATGAGAACTTCACCTAATTTATGCAGATGGTGGAATGGGACCCAGGGAGGTTTGTACTGATTATTTTCGAGCTGAATAGAATGTTTCAGCAGAAGAACCCTCTAACATTTACTAGAGAAGGAGGGACAAAGTAAATTGAGTTCTTGGGAGAGTTCATCTAAATTATTATGGATCATTTGGATACTCCTTCGGAGAAGCGAGTCAAGTTGGCATCCAATATGTTGTGAAGTCAGGAAAAGCGTCGGTGGGACATCATGGTTCTGAATGAGCTGGTTGAATGAATGACATGGAAATATTTATAGGAGAAGATTCTAGAACACTTATATCTAGAAACCTTGAGTATGGAGAAGTTTCTTGAGTTTATGAGTTTGACCCAAGGAGTTGTGTTAGTAATGTATTATGCTAGTCATTTCATCAACTTGAGATTCTTCGTTCTAGCATTGGAAGTGGATGAGGTATCTATGGAAAAAAATTATAGTATGGTCTTAGACAAGATATCATATCCTTGATGAATATATTACATTTGAATTTGATTGTAGAGGTGGTGGATTAGGACTTTATCTCATAAGGGAGCCTGAAGGGGGCTTCAGGTAATTGACTTGTTGTGCCATCTGGGTGGATGAGTGGTGTGGTTTATGAGGGTAGGAAGTTTTTTTTCTTATTTTCCATTATAGTGTAAGTGTTTAGAGTTGTCATAAGATAGGTTCATCCTATTAGGGTGGTAACCAAGTGTTTTACTATATGTTTTCTAGGATAAGGCACATGCAGGGTTAGTGTTCCCAACCTCCTATTGAGTGCCGTTCATGTGGCCGGATGGGCCATGTAAAGATGTTCTATAGGAATTATCAACTATTTCAAATATATGGGGAATCTAGGATAATATCAAGTGCTGGAAGGGGTCGATTAACCCATATCAGATAGGTAGTTAGAGCTTGACTAATCAAATATTTCAGGTGTTGGACATGGTACTTCAGGGTGAGAGCATCTATATCATCAGAGTAGTGAAGAACCATGGATTACGGCTAGATCATAGGATATAAGGGTATTCTAGATTCATGCGGTTCATTCTACACCTGGAGGTGGTGAGGCTAGACCGTCAGCTATTCAAGGTATGATCCTTGTATTTTCCATGCTTGTTAATTCTTTATTTGACATAGGATCTACACATTATTTTATCTCTGTACAATTTTTGGTAGTGTTTAGCCTAGAAGTTGAATGTGTCTATGGGGTTATTTTAAATGATACTCTCTTAGGGGTATGAGATGAGGACATCAGACAATGTAAGGGTTGTTCCCTAGTGGTTAGTGGGTATTGTTTCCTAGGGTACTTGTTCATCCACGAGATGTTAGGTTTTGACCTAATTTTAGGCATGGGCTGGGTAGCATTATTCGAAGACCATATCAATTATTACCATAATTGAGGATTGTTCATGTATCTTTAAGGAGAAACTTACATCTATCGTGCAGAGTGGGATGTTTGAGCATACTATGCAGGGCTAGTTTGTCAGCATCTGGGAGAACCTGTAGCCCAAGTGGTGTGTCTTGCACTTGATGATGGAGGAATAGAGAAACCAATCATTCCTTACATTGTGGATCAATTTTAGGATGTGTTTCCTAAGGAATTCTTGGGGCCACCACCATAGAGACATGTTTAGTTCATGATCAAGTAACCACCAGGAGAAAAATCAGTTTCCATAACGCCAAATAAAATTGAGCCAGTAGAACTCCAAGTGCTTAAGGATTAGTTGGAGGAGTTAGAGAGTAAATGGTTCATCCATCTGAGTACGTTGTCTTGGGGATATCCAATGTAGTACTCCAAGAAGGTCGATGGATCATTGAGGCTATGTGTCAATTATAGGAAGTTGAAACAGATGACAATTATAAACCAATACCCTCTTCCGTGAATCGAATAACTTTTTGACTAACTAAGAGGTACAATGATGTTCTCTGAGACTTATTTGAGGCTAGGGTATCATTAACTAATGGTGATACCATCTGACATACCATTGACTACTTTCAAGATTAGGTATGAGTCATATGATTTTTTGGTGATGTAATTCGGGTTGATAAATGGATTGACACTTATCATGATTCTAACGAATCAAAAATTTCACCCTTACCAATATCAGTTTGTATTTTCCTTTGTGGATGCCATATTGGTGTACTCAAAGACACATGAAAATCATGCCAAACATCTCCACATCAACTTGAGTACACTGAGAAAGAATAGGATATAAGCCAGGCTATCTAAATTTCATTTCTAGAGTTATATAGTGCATTTCCTATGTCACGTCATCACTAAGGAAGGCACTGGGTTTGAATAGTCATAAGAATGTGAGAATTCTTTTCCAAGAATTAAATAAGTGGTTGAATACCGCACTAATCATGATCTCACCCAATCCAGGTAACTATAATATCTTACTTTGTGATGTGTATAGTGTTAGGAAGGATGTAGTTTTAATGCATGATTATTAGGTTATTTTTTATAGTTCATGGTTGTTGAGGCCTCAAAAAAAATTATCCTATGCATGATCTTCAATTGACTGCAGTGATTCAGGACTCAAAATATTAGCATCACTACTTGTTGGGAGTGTGGTTTATGATGTATATCGATCATAAAAGTATCAAGTACATATTTTATCAGTTTGACTTGAATATTTTTAGGTATAGATTTAATGATTACATGAAATAATTTAATTTTTATTAGATTTATAGTCCAGGAAGGTAAACTAGTGTTGTAAATTCATTGAGTTGGAAAACGCAAAGCCATACAATTCATGAATCTAACTTTGAGTATAAGATGATGGTGTGGTTTGATGAAATGTATCTTGAGGTTTAATATGGACAAGATAAGATGAAACCTCCATCCCTGAAAACTGATTCCATGCTTTTGAGCTGGATTATGTAGGGACAATGTGAAGACTTAGAATATGTGTCAATGAGCGAATGTCTTAAAGGTGGGGATTCACCTTCTGGACGGTCCATTGAAGATGATGGGATTGTTTATGTTTTGGTTCGTGTTGATGTGCCAGTGAGTATTTAAGAAGATTTGATGCACAAGATTCATGTATTTACATGTGTTGGGAAACCTGGTTTGACCATGATTTATCATGGTCTTCATAGCCATTATTGGATTGCTGGAATTAAATAAAGATATTTTGGGATTTATGGAATGATGCCCTACTCATCATTAGGTGAAGGCCCAACATCAGCGACCAGGTGTTTCGTTGCAGCCATTTACCATTACAAAATGGAAATTAGATGATGTAACAAAGTAATTCATGTTAGGTCTTTCGAGGAGTCTAAAGAAGAATTTTGCAATCTAGTTAGTTTCTGATTGGTTGACTAAGGTGGATCATTTATTTCCCATTTGAGAGACATTCATCATAGATCAGTTGAGTGAATTGTATCTTCGAGAGATAGTGTATTTTCACTGAGTACTATTGACTATAGTTTCAAATAGTTATGAATATAACACATCACATTTCTATTAGGTATTTCAGAGGGTGCTTGGTACCCAATTATTTTTTAGTATGGATTTTCAACTACATATGGATGGGCAGTCGGAGCGTACCATTCAGGTAATAGAAGAAATGTTTAGAGAATATTTCTTAGTTTTGGTGGATTGTGGGAAAATAATTTGGACCTTACCAAG
Source organism: Viscum album (assembly GCA_963277665.1). Classification (NCBI taxonomy): domain Eukaryota; kingdom Viridiplantae; phylum Streptophyta; class Magnoliopsida; order Santalales; family Viscaceae; genus Viscum; species Viscum album. Next base: position 1,109,152,117 of record OY728140.1, read on the forward strand.
TATTAATACAATAATAGTTACCAAGATACAGTCTAGATAGAACCATTTGAGTTACTTTATGGTAGACCATGTAGATCTCTGTTGTGTTTGATTGAAGATGAATAATTACTGTTGTTGGGACTAAGTCCCATGAAGGAGATGTTAGAGCAGGATAAACTGATCCAAAATTGGATTGAAGTGTCTCAAAGTAGAAAACAATAATATGTGGATATGAATTGTAGACCTCTTGGGTTTTCGGTGGGTGATCATGTGTTCCTTTAAGTGCTGTCATGGGTTGTCATCGTCGGATTTATAAATTGGGTACGTTACCACCCAGGTACGTGGGACCATTTGAGATTGTGGAGATTATCTGACCTGTGGCATACTGATTGTCTCTTCTATAATGTTATACTGGTATGCATGATTTTTTTCATGTTTCAATAGTTTGACAGTATCACCCTGACCAATCTCATTTGATTGATGTTGAAGATGTTGATCTTGAGGAAAATGCATCCATTGAGAAGCATTCAGTTCATGTAATGGATCATAGTGATAAAGTGTTGTGGGGAAAGACTCTGTCGTTGGTTCAAGTTTTATGGAAGCATGGTAATTTTCAGAAAGAATCTTAATATAGAGAGTTTTATTTTCAGGATCATTGGCAAAATATTTTTCCCCAGGAAGTTGAGTGATGATTGGGAAGAGAGGCTTGAGGATGAACCGTTATTTGGTCAGGAGGTTGTAATAACCAAGCTACAAGGATGTATGTACTTGTTTAATTAATTTTTTTAATCCCATATTTTTCTTTAATTAAATGTTCTACGGGTGTATGAAGGGCCTTAGGGGTGTTTCGGAGGTTTCGGACCTCAAAAGAAGGAAAAACGAGCCAATATGTGTAAGGTTCATGGTTTGCGCATGGTTATGTAAACCATGGGGCCTTCTTAGAAAAAATTGTTCAACCTTGGAAATTGGTATCACACATGGTTGGAACAAGGTTATTCAAAATATGTGGAGATCCCCAGGTAACCTTGTGACCGCACTCTCCTTGGACAAGTCTTTTACATGGTTTGTGAATGGTTTGGAAAACCGTGTGGACAAACCATGTTCCCCATTAAAAGTTGTAAAAATTATAGTTTTTTCCATCTCATAATTTTTATGTTCTACCCAATTTTTCCTCCCACTCTTCCCATATCAACCCTAGGGATTAACTCAAGCTCCAAAATCGACCCAATGTTGATTCTCCTTTGATTCTTTTCCATTTGGATCATCGTTGGTTGTAGATCAAAGCTCTGGGTAAGTATAACCTCCCTCTTTCTTCTTGTTTCCATATTAGGGATTGTATCTTGGGTTATCTTATTTTGAAGCCATAAAACCCTCTTTATATGGTGGATTTTAGATTAAGTCTTCAAGGGTTTCCTGGATCTATATCTAAGTAAATAATTAATAGTGTTTTCATCAAAGGATTCTAGGTAGGTGGTCTACAAGTTATATCCCATAGTCATTGTGTTAATTTGTTCATGTTTGGTTTCATTCTTCGTTGTATATTGTTGTGTTTCTAATGAATTCAATCATATTTGGTAAAATGGGTGTCTAAATGATTATTTAAACCCCTCATAATCCCTTCAGGATGCATGGAGGATGATGAGACCGATCTAGGGCCACCGATGGGGTGCTTCTACATTCCTGAACATTTATAATCATAGTGTTAAACATGGAATTGACATGTGATAACCTAGATCCAATGAAGAACATGTTAATATGTTTTTTCGAGAAAGATGAAAACAGAGGCTCTAATATTGAAAATTAAAGGTGTTACATAATACATAAGGAGGGAATTTAACATTTATCCTGAATTAGAAAATGCGTCAATTCATCAGGAACAGTGTTCAGTCGCATGCTTCTTTATTCCAAGAGATGATTGTTGGAAATTCCATCTGCAATATAATTACATTATAGAAAAGTGTTCATGACTAAGTAATTTATGTTGGAAATCCTTTCCAAGTAGTTGATCCATTTTTTGGTTAGCTTCCATGAGAGTTGGTTTGGATTCACCCAAACTACTTGCATGAGTACTGCTGAATCACATTAAAACCAAATATTATTCAAATGATTTTGATAAACCTTATCAACCGCTCTGATAAACTCTTTTATTTCAGCTTCCAAGGCAATATCATGCCCACAAGGGCCATAAAAATACTATTCTACATCGCCCTGGGAGTCCCTGAAGATGACCCCAAAACATGATGGTCCCTGATTTCCTTAGGAGGCCCCATCCATATTACATTTCAAAAATCCATTGAAGGGGGAGACCATATAACCTCCATTGTACTCCATGGCTTAGGGAAGGACCCTAAAACATACAACAGTCTGAATATCAAGAGTTCCCTTACTGAGTTTCAGCAATGGTAACTCAGCTCAGCACTGAAAATTTTAATTATAGCTATGATATTTGAAAGAACTGTGGCATCATGATACCATGAATGTCGATGAAAAATATTATTATGTTCCATCCTAACCAAGTGTGTAACTTCAGCACAGTCAACCCATAGAATTGTGTTGAGTTGTTTGGACTACTTTACATGAAACAGTGCCTACAATAACTCTAGGATTGAAGCAGTGTTGAAAAGATGTAGCTCAAATTTGTTGAGAATGGATTTCCAAAGTGAGGAAGTAGTGTTTAATGACCTAAATAAATGATCAAAATCCTCACAATGTAGAAGATAGAATACACATCTCAAGAACATATAGATCCTAGTCCTCTGAATACTATTATCCACTGGGATCCTATTGTGAAAAAGACTCCAGAGCAATGTGAATATGGATTGGAGTAACCATTTTTTTAGATCACCTATCCACTTTTATTCACCCTCCATCAGGATCATGTAGAAAGATATAGAATCTAGCACTCCATTCGAAGACCCCTCCCATAATATAATTTCATCCTGATTAATAAAATAATAGTCATTAATAATTGATGCAATCTCTTCCAGAAGGTCCTCAAGATGCTCAATCTATTCCTTGATAGAAAGACTGTTGTCAATATGGTGTTCATCTGCATTGATTCACTCAATAAGATGGGTTCCAATCTAATTGGCATCCCAGAACTGGAGTGGAGAATTTATATAGACAACCCTACATGAGTGACTCATTATGTTTTGAAGGATAGAGTGCAACCCATGCCATATAGAAGAGCCAAGATTACCCGGCTTCCCTGAAATAAGTCTTGAACGAATCCTATTTCTAAGAAATTATAAACAGGCAGATTTATTATGAATTAGGTTCCAAAGAAACTTGGTCTGCAATGCTTTTTTGAAATAGCTAAGGTTTTTCATGCCCAACCCTCCTAGCCTGGTAGTCATAAAAATATTTCTCCACTTTGCTGTGATAAGCTTTTGTTCCATCAAATTTCCACTCCAAATGAATTTCATCATCATTGAGTTGAGATTCATGATGATAGAGGCTGGAAACATGTACTCCATGAAGGGATACAAAAGTTATTAAATAATGACATGTTTGATAAGGAAAACATGGCCAGCCATTAGAAGGGACGTTCCCTTCCAAGAAAAAATATTTTTCTGGACATGGGTTTGGAACTATGAAAACTGTGATTCCCTCAGCTTTCCCCAAAACATTGGAACTCAAAGAAAATTAAGTGGAAGATATCCCTCTCGAAGACCAAGGATATTGATGAGTTGATTATTCCTTGCATCGGGAAACCTTTTCCCATAGTAAATGAAGTATTTCCCCAATAAATTTCCTATCCTGAGACACTATCATAATGATGAAGATCCCATTTGAATTTACCCATGTTTTTCCTATCACCCTAATTAAAAACCACAATGTCATCAGCAAAAAACAAGTGAGAGGGGGAAGAGATACCTCTAGTCTCTCTGATAGTAGAGAGCTTCCCCATATCTACCATATCAATGAGGATTATACTTAAATAATCCTCAACAATTGTGAAAATAATGGAAGATAGGGGATACCCCTGCCTCGCACCCCTTGAACAAGTGGAATATACCAATGGCGACCCATTGATTAGAAGAGAGATATGTGTTGACTTCATCAGCTTTGCAATCCATTGAACAAACACCACACTAAATCCAAATCTAGGAAGAATGTAACTAATGAATCCATCTTTCATCGTATCAAAAGACATTTGAATTTCAAGTTTAAGATCCACATTTCCTCCCCATGATGTCTTCCTGAGAAGATTAAAGCATTCCGAAGTAGTGAGAAGGTAATCTTGTATGTTCCTAACTTTTGAAAAATCCAAACTGGTTCTATGATATAATTTTCTCACTAACTCAAGAAATCCTATTTGTTATAATATTTGTGATGATTTTGTGAAGTTTATTAACCTGGGAAACTAGCCTAAATTGTCCAATTTCACTTGCACTCTCCACCTTAGGAATGAGGGAAATAAACTAAGCATTAAACCCTATAGGAAGTTTCCCACCTCTGAAAAAGTACAGAACAAATGCACACACCTCATTCTGAATAACATCCCAATAGGTTTGAAAGAAAAAACATTAAAGCCATCAAGTCAAAGAGAGCTATCTTTTTTGAGCCCCAACAATGCATCCTTGATTTCAAAATCCATTGGAATTAAAGTATGAAATATATTATCCTCCTCAGTAATTAAATTAGGGATAATGTTGTCTCTAACTATTTCATTCCATGATGGTACATTGAAAATATTTGTATAGAATGTAACAATATGATTTTTAAGATCCTGCCTGCTCTCCATAATTCTTTCTCCATCCTTAATCAGAGCAAGGGGTTTATTCACTCTTCAAACCCTTTACAAGGCATTGAAGAACCTGATATTTATATCCCCTCCATTAAGACATCTAACTTTAAAGATGTCCTTTTTTATGTTGTCCCTAATCCGAGCCATATTTTTCAGATTGAGAGACAAATCAACCTCCTATTGTAAGTCACCTGAAAAATTGGATTTAGTGCTCTTTTCTTGTACATCATGAAGATGGAATTAAAGTGCCTCAATTTCAACATCCAACGATCTATACTTGATTTTACTCCATTCCATCATTTTAATCCAAAGCATTCTGAATTTAGAAATGTGTGACAATTGACTTTCCTTATAACTTCCTGAATTCCAAATCTCTCCAACAATCTTTGAGCATTCTCGAATGAATACCAAAGCATTGTTGAACCTAAAAGGGATATATTGTCCTATCTAATTACCAAGAATACTAATCATGAGAGTTTGATGATCATAGATTAGCTTATCAAGAGTAGAACATGATATTGACTTCTAAGAACCATGCATAGCATGATTCCCAAAAGCCTGGTCAATTCTTCTCTCCCTCATGCCATTAATATATTTCCTGTACCTAGTGAATTTCGCACCAATAAGGTTAATTTATACTAGTCCAGTTCTCTCAATTCACTCTCTAAACTCTCTTATAGAGGTGTCATTTTCTACCGGACCTATTTTCTCATCTTCATGTAGAATAGCATTAAAATCACCCATTCTAATCCAAGAGTATGAAATAGTACACTCCATGTTTTGAATCTTCTCCCATAAAAGTATTCTGGCAACATGATTATTGTAGGAATAAATAATGGAGTAGAATAATTGGTTTCCACCCTCCTTAAAACATCATGTAATGATTTTATTATCCTCTTCAACAATCCTTATGAATCCACCATATGATGTGTAAGTAACCAAATTCTGTCAGGATTTGAAACAACCCGGTTTGTGCCCAGAATATTGTAACCTCTACTGCTGAATAGATTTCCCATATTTCTGGAGATCATATTGGGTTTAGACACTCCAATAAAATCAGGTATAAACCTTCTTCTTAGGAGCCTTGTGGAACCTTTTTTGTTAGGTTTTCCTATTCCCTCATAGTTCCAGAAGAGAAATTTCATTTTGACTTTGTTTTGGAGGTCATGCATCCTTGTTTCCCACAATTCCTTACTGATCTTTTGGGTTTTTCTTACTGAATTGTAGATTCATCCACACCATGCCCCATGTTCTCCATGTAAAACCTAAGTTGAGAATTATATTTCAGGTCCTTCATATTAAATTTCATGGATTCAACAGTTTTAAAATTGTTCCTGTGGACGTGTTCTTGCTATGTCCCCACCCCAAGAGGAGAAGAGTCAGCATACATCACTGATTGAAGCCTAGGTGACCCCAACATAGCCTACATTTCAGCGTCAATTAGGTTGAGAAAAAATTAATATTTTGACATCTATAGAATGTAACAACCACCTTAATAGATAGTTCAATTATTAGTTCATTAATGTCCACCAAAGTATTTTCATTCATTTCACTAGCCGATTTGGCAATAAAATCATTACTTGTATGCTGATTATTCTCTTCTTTCACTATTTCTACCCATGAAGGTCCAATATCTACTATTTTCAGTTTTTCCATGTCATATCATGAGCCTTCCCCCTAATTTTTTCTTCTTGCATGCCTTTCCTACCTCACGGAACTTCCCTCTAGACTAGAGTGGTTGTTGTTGGGTTAACAAACTACCTGACAACACGACATGAATGGAAGTCATTCCCAACCATTTTATAGTGCTTGAATAATTTGGGAATATTCTCAAATTCATAATTGATCTCAAAATAATAATCTTTCACATCTATAAATATGTGTTTGGATGGCTATTACTTCATGTTGATCTCAATTAGAACACACGCATAGAGACCAAGGTCACCATTTAAGGTATGATGGTCAATTTTCAGAGGAGAGACAATGTTCAAAGTGAGTTCATTCAGAATAATTGGATGCCAGTATACCAATGGAAACCCATAAATCTTTTTCCAAATATGTGCCACAAAAATATTTTTCTTTAATGGATTGAAGTTTTCATCCCATTCCAATAGCCTCAAGAAACCCAGCTTCAAGATAAGGTTTTTAATTCTCTAAACTAAATCCTAGTCCTACTTCTACTCAAGAATTATGTGGTAGAACCCTTTTCCTAGTGGTATAAGCCACCATCTAGAGAATCCCCAGCAGTGCATGATCCTCAACTTCATATCATAAATCGACCAGGGTTTTATACCATTTTCATATGTTTTTCGACGAAGCACCGAGAAGTGGTAGAGCTCCATTATTTGTTGAAGAGCATATTGGTCCACCGCCACTATGATTGATCCATCCCCAGCCTGCATAATCATAGGCCCATTAAAGGAATAAGCTTCAACATTTGATCCACCTGAGAGAACTTCCGCAAAGGAGACATACCTTCGTGGTTCCTTGGAGTAGTTCTCATCGTTACCATTGAATGTTAATATGTTAATTTTAGTTGAAATAGTAATACTGATAGATTTTTCTAGACATGGATAATGGAATAAGTGGTTGTTTGGCCAAATTAAAATGGTTTAGGTGAGCTATGAAATGTACAAAGTGAAATTGGTTTACTGTCTAATGCTAGTGAATGATAAATAACATATTTTTGTTAAGAAATGTTAATGGGAATGGCTGAATCGGCTAAGACATGTGATTTATGGAAGTGTTAAATGGGTAAAAATAGATATTTTTAAATATTATAAATGGGATAATGTATGGTAATTATTTCATATACTTTGAAATTTCGATATAAAAAAGGGAAATGGGCTATGTAATGTCATTGGAAAATTTGTTAATGGGTTGTGGCATAATATTACTTCCCATGTTGATTGTTATTGATAATGTTTTCTATTTTTAATGGTTATGTTTGGTTGTGACATGGTTTGTTTGTGGTGAATGGATAAAGAATAATTTGCACATGGTTGTGTATTGTGGGGTATATACTTGAGGTTCTACTCCCATGGGTAAAGTTAGACTAAGGCTCTAAACTCCACAAAAAACGAATAGGTTAGGGAAGGGGACAGTGGATCTATTACCTTAAGGGTTTAATTCGATGAGACCACCCGGACCAAGGCTTCAAGGTGAGTGAAATTTATTTTTTGTGATTTGTTTAACCCTAGGGAGATAGAGACTTGGGTTATTTCCCTATACATAGTGATTAGTTCTTTTATAACCTTGTGTAGATGAGTTAAATGCCAAACCCATGGAACACATGATGAATATGGATTAATTAATGAAGATGGTATAAGTACTAAAAATTGTAACAATGATAGAAAGGGTTAAAGTAAAGATGTTTAACTAATGGAACCCAATTTTTATTTTTTTACTTGTCTTTTATTTTTCTATTGCATGAACTATCTCTTTAGATTGGATATTTTTTTGAAACTATTAGTGGTGTCCAACTGAGTTTTACTCACACCCTACTCGGGTTGTTGTTGGGTACCCAATCAAACTTCACTATTGTGGTTTAGATAATGGAAAAGGCCTAATGAAAGGGAGTTGAGTCGGTATTGGGATATACATTTATGAGGATCCAGACATGGAGTCAGGACCGTTTTGTGGATTCAACTATTTTTCTTTTTTTGGTTTTCCTCCACACTTGGAACTATGAGCATGACATTACATGGTTATTGATGATTTTTTGTTGTACCCAGTTTTGGGAGATGCTTAGTTATTTATCTTTATTGATTATTACATATTATTTACAATATTTTTATTCTTAACAATTGTGGATTACTTTGGTGTAGAGGGTATAGTCTACCCACGTGACTCATTAGACCCCCACTACTCATTTCCAACCATTGTTGTATGAGGAGGTGCACTTGAGGTCATCTAAATAACCAGCTCAAGGCACCAGTTTAGTGACTTCTGAGATGGTGACATTACATACACCTATATTTCTTGAACTACTATAACAAAAATTCATCCCATATTGTATAATAGTGATCATTTTGGATGATTACTTGTTAGAGTAGTTCAAGAAACGTAAAAGAGATGGGGGGATGCGTCTCAAATAGAAAATTCCAATAATAATTGTTTTGGTGATGAATGTGATAAGAATAAAACCAAACCATTATTATCTTAAATAATGGGATTGATTAGTTTTTTTTATAGTTTCTATTCCTAAAATAAGAAAGACTAAGAAAAAAAATTAATATGTTTTTTCCTATGGAAAATAATAATAAACCATATAGAATAATGCATGTTAAATCTAATGTCATTTTTGAATCTAGAGCTGTATAAATTTTTAAGATGAAATTTTATAAAGGTAATTAAAACAAAAGTGTTCATCATAGCCAGAGATCTCGTGTTTCATCAAGTTAAGATATAATGGTTGAGAATAAAGATAATTCATGAGTTGAAACTAAATAGAGTATAAGACCTAGAAAGTAGAAAAATCCATATCACGAATTTATATATTTGAAATCCTCCATTTTTCTTATAGATAGGGATCAACATAATAATATTTTGAAAAAATATCTTATAGGGAAAACCATAGATGATGATATCACGTTATATAAAGAATAATCATCTTAGGAATATGTTTTATCCTAAAAATTACCATTTAATGATGAAATATATTATATTATGAGAAATAATATTTTCATGTATACAAATTTTCTGAAATATATTAAATCCTATTTTTTATAAATGAATATTTAGAATCATGTATGACCCTATTGATAAGATTAATGTTTTTAATGATTTATTAGTAATAAATGGTTTAAAAATATAGTGGATTTTTTATTTTAATACTTATACACATTTAGTTCAAATTATGACAATAAGGAAATTATTTCTCATTAACTTTAATAAATCATTTTTGATTTCATTAAACAGATGTTAAAACTATATTTTTAAATTTAAATTTAAACATATAAATTTACATGCAATAACATAATGATTCTCAAACTTAGTTGATAAATACCATAGAGAACATTTCCAATGAAATAGTCACTAATATTTTTGGAGTTTTTAGAAATATTTTAGAGGAGATCACTGAATATGGTGATAAAAATAAATGAATAGAGAATATTTTTAAATAAAGGGTATAAATCTATTTTAATCACTCAAAAATAGTAGGAAAAAAATGATTTTTGAATTGAAAGAATATTTCCCCAGTTTTAAAAATGTGTGTCTCACCACATCTCAAGAAATGTAATATGAGAAGAAAGGTCATGGTGAGATAAACCCCAAATTAAAATATATGATTGTTATCAAAGATACTAAAATAAATATTAGAGGCAATAGGGTTATAGAGATTTAAGATCTAATAAAAGAAAATAGAGAAATTTATAATGATAAAATTAAATGGATAAGAATATCTTGGGACATTAAAATAAAAATATAAGAGGAGTAAAAATTTTTAATATAAAATAATTTGATATTTCTACTAAATTAGAGAATCTAAAATCAATACAGTCAGTGTCATTACAAAAAGTAAAAAACAATGATAATAATCCACAATATTTTATAGAGGATTATTATAGTGAAATAACTCTATCTAGGATAATAACAATCCTTATATCATCTAATAATCCCGATATAACTACATAAAAATAGAAATCTACCATCTTTTTATTAATATATTTTTTTGTGAAAAAACTATTTTCATGTGCACTACATGTTTGAGATGTAAACTAATGAATAAGTGGTTGATGAAAACAAATGAAGGACCCTCCACTATATCATAGTTGGTTAGTAGAAAGCGTATAATGAGTTCTTCAACAAATAAATCCTAACAAATTGATATAATCACTTAAAAACCACATGATTCTAGTTTAAGAAAAACTAGACAGTATGTGGTTCAAAATTATAAGCCATGGTTTATGATTCATTTCATCTTCTATAATAAATTTTTATATAGTTCATTAGAAAATTTATACCATTTATAAATTCTAATTGTACAATGGAAGGCAATTTTTGGTCTAAAATTTTTTAAATGAAGTAACTTCCACAAACATTGAACACATGCATGTTAAACTCAATTAGAGTTGAAATGATTAGAAATATATGTGGTATTTGAAATGGCAGCATTCAAAGTGAAGAGGCATGAAATAAAAAATCATTCAAGCAAGAAATCAATGATGGATGATGAATAGAAAGAGATAATAAACCAAAAAATGAAAAAGCATACTGCTAAAAAAGAAAAACGAGTAAGGATAAAGATAAAAATTAACATACCTTGGATTGAAGCTTTGATCTATCTGAGACAAATAGAGATATCATGCACAAAATCCTAGATTAATTCAAGCCTTAGATACTTTGAACCATAATTCATTCAAACCTTGGATTCGACCCTTGTATTTTTTCAATACTTGATTTGAGGTTGCACTCACATAAGAGAAGCGAAAGTGGTAGATGGCATCCATGGATAGCTAGAGAAATTGCGATAAATTTAGTCATGGCTAGGGTTATTAAATAGATCGGGGTAATAATTATCATTACTTCTAAAATCCCCTGATAAATATCCCTTTTATTAGTAGTAAATTAATAATAACTGATAAAAGGAATCTTTACCAATACTAAAGAAGCGATGATAAAAGGAATAATTATTGGCTTTGAAACTTTAGCACTGATAAAGGATTTATAATTATAATTATAAATAATTTTTATTTGTAATTATAGTTATATAATTGAATATTTATTTGTCCTAATTTTTAAATTATTTACATATATAATTATTTATTTATAGTTATATAGTTAGCTTTTAAAAAAAATATTTATTTATTATTACAAATATATTTATATAATTGCACATATTTATATAAATAAATAAATATATATATATATATATATATATATATATATATTGCTGGTCAGAGTGGATACTCAAGAGGGGGTTAATTGAGTTCCAATTAAAATTTCTGTTTAACAGATTTGTGTTAAAATCCCCCAATACATAAAACAAGTTAAACTGTAGTGAATTTATAAAGATTGTAAATGTTCAATTAGTTTCTCCAATATTGATTACATCTCAGTTAACTTAATCAGAAGATTAAGTTAGCTTTTGGAACTAACTTACTGATTCATAATGAGTACAAACACTTTCTAGTTCAACTATTCGAGTTACTCTAAAACAAATTTATATTTAAAGTACATAGCAGAGGAATATTCAAAGTAGTTTTAACAAAGATAAAAAGAAAAGCAGTTTAAAACACGAGGTTTAGTCTCAAGCTGAGACATAGTCCTCTCAAATAGTTTATATAAACTATGATCCATAGCCTGGATCGAGGGTTTTACAATAGTACGTAGACTATTGAGGTCCTCAGACCTCTACCACAGTTCTACATGGGAAAACAGGACAACAACACACAGGATATCCAGGTCACACTTGACCTCTTCCACAATTCATAGTGGGATACAATAAGGTGTAAAATGTTTGATGTGAGGATTTAGTATCCTCCAGTTCAGCCCAGGAGTCAGTGTGTGTCTAAATAGACAAATGCACACACACTTTTCAAAAGTTAAACAAATTTTCACTATAGAGAAAATAAATGGATAATGAGTTTAGAATGATCTGAGTGATTTCAGATGTGCTCTGGACTCGTTCGGATGTTGTGGATGTTATTTGAGTCCATTCTGGTGAGGATGACACAAAACAGAGTGTCGTTTCTCTTCTCAGCTACAGTTATTCATCCTTGTGCATATGATATTCAGTAGGCACAACAACTTGTCTTTTGTGTTTGTTCTAGGTAAATGATCTTCTTGAAGCCCTCTGGTATTCATAGGTGTTCTTCGAGTTCTTATTGTTGTTTCATGGTTCTTCACACACGCGTACGCCCTCATCTTCTTATGTGTTTCTATCTGTGTCTATTTTTTGTGTCATCTTGTCTTTTTTCACTGCAGATAGATCTGCCTTTTTATTCCTTGAGATTTGGAAAAAAGAATGATTTCTTTTTGACAGGTACTAGGTACGGTTCACTGACATGACATCCAACAACGAACATTAATTAATAGCAGGCGCTTTAAATTAAGAAAATAAGACTGTTGGAATTAAATAATAGTTAAAATATATTCAAATAGATTTCATGACTATCGGTGATTCATGAGATCTCTAGGTCATTTGAATTTTCATCAGTATCGGTAGGTCATGTGATCAGCATCGGCTTTGGTAGATCATTTGATTAGCATCAGTATTGGTAGGTCATTTGATCAATATCAGCTTTGGTAGATCATTTGATCAGCATCAGTATTGAAAGGTCATTTGATCAGTATCAGTGTGACCGTTCACATCGGTGTGACCGTTGTCATCGGTGCGACCATTGTCATCGGTTCAACCGTTGTCATCGGTGTGACCATTGTCATCGGTGCGACCATTTTCATCGGTGCGACCGTTGTCATTGGTGCGACCGTTGTCATTGGTGCGACCGTTGTCATCGGTGCGACCATTGTCATCGGTGCGACTGTTGTCATCAGTGTGACCATTCTCATCGGTGAGACTGTTTTCATCGGTGTGACTGTTGTCATCGAGGCGACCGTTCTCATCGGTGAGACCGTTCTCATCGGTGTCTCATTCCTTTAACTGTCGGTGACTCAAGAAAATAACTAATGGTGAGTCAAAAATATAAAAATCACACAGAGTGTTTGTATAAACCCGAATATTTCCTAGTCGATAGTAGACCATAAAAAATCATAGACAATCATATGTAGACATGATTAGACATATATGAACACATTTAGAACAAATTTAATAAGTGACTAAATTAACATACATAAAACAATGATTTGTGATTATTAAAATAACTATCGCACAGAGAGTTTAACAATCTCCCCCTTTTTGATAATCACAAATCTATGGCACAAAAGAATAGGAAAGATGATATAACAGGAATTATGATCCCTCTATGTAAAAAAGAATATATGACTAAATATAAACATGCATCTATGAATTTAGAGCATAAAGAAAACTTATACTTATATATACTCAACTCCCCCTTAGATATATATTTATTCCTTTATCTTTGTATACATTTCTCCCCCTTTATACTTTCATATGAGTATTCATTTCTCCCCCTTTGGGGTTATCAAAAAGAAAAAGAGAGCAGAGAGAGAAAAAAGAAGAAGGTTCCATGAAAACAATAGCTGAAACCAATACAATAAAAAGAAACAAGAAAAAGACAAAAACCCTTCCAAAAATGACAGTCACGGGTACTTCTTGGGGTGCATAAGAGCTTTCCCTTTAGCAGAGGGAGGAATGGATGGGCCAAAAGGTGGTTTGGTGGAAGGTTGATCTGGCCGGATAGAGAGAGGAGTTATCATAGCTCGGGCTGGTAGCATAGTGGGTGCTAAGGTCACTTGCGGTTGAGTAGAAGATCTTCTAGAAGATGGTTGCTGAATGGATGGCCAAATATTGGATAGAGCTTGAGAGACTAATATTTGACCAAGAGCAACACTGGATGGACTGACAGGCTTAGTAGTAGGAAAAAAAATTGCCTTTCCTTGCACATGAAGATATGGTTTGAGTATATTGATAAAATCCTAAATTACTTCACCACCATATTTCATAGCCTTCTAAAAGTCATATTTGTTTTGCATGAAACTCTCCAGAGTGGGAGTAAGATCATTCAACTATTGGACTGGAGCCTTAAAGGCTTGAGTGACTGGAGGAAGCCTTAAATTTTCATCCAAGACTTTAAACTGATGGTTCAACTCATGCTTGGTATAAATTTTAGAAAAATAGTGATCGAAGTTTTCTTTGATCTCTTTCTGAGCCTTAATAGCATCATCCGAATACAGATTCACCATCTTGAGAATATGATCACTATTTTATTTCATCTTTTTCAACGAATTCAAATCCAAAATCTGTCTAAGGGAGTTTAGCTCTTCTTTTATAACATATTTCAAGGCATTAATCTCATGGCCAGTGATCTTGGTCACTTTGGAGGAGCTATCCTGAGAAACAATCTACGTTATCTCGGCCTTCAATTTTCTCAAGTCAGATTTCTTCAGGTGTTCTATCAATTTTCTCAAGACATTGATCATACCAGTGATGGTTGATATAAATTCTCCTGACAGATATACTAAGTCACTACTCAAATCCATGAGATCTTGATTCAGAGAGGTAATATGCCTGCCAATCTTCTCACCATTATTGCACAGTTCCGGCTTAATAATACTTACCAATCTTTGAGTTAAATAATCCATAGCAGCCCCAGATAGATTCACATGAGCAGGAGCATTAGCATTAGATAATTCCTCTTTTATTTTCTCTCTAACTGCGTGGAGCAACTCATCTTTAAATCTGTCAAAATCAGATTGTGAAACTGAACGACTAGGTCTTTCTGTTGTCACTTGCACATTCTCAGAAACTGGTATAGAATTAACTGGATGGATTATCCTTACGGTATTCACTTTTTATTCCACTTCCTCTGAATAATCCAAACCTAGAACCACAAAACCTGGGTGTTCTTCCCATGCATATTTACAAGAGTTATACTTAGGATTTACAAAATCAATTTTACCAGAATTTTCATGTGAGTCTTCCCCACCTACATCAAACACTGTCTGCATTGTCCTTTTATCTTTAGGAACAGTTTCTTGCTCATCTAATAGAGGTTGTGGATTATCTTGTATTACATTGTGACCATCCACTGATCGGGAACTTTCATCATCATCATTGTCACCATCATCACCATTATCAACATCATCACCATTACCATGTCCCTTATTGTTTACTGACGTTTCATCAGAACTGTCTTTGCTATTGGATTCATACTTCTTGGAATTTGATACTTCAGTGTCAGCTTTTTCTTCATCACCTAGAAGGGGTTCTAACTCAGGTAACTTAATAGGTGGACTATCTGTTCCAAATTCCATTCTTCCTTTCTTAGGACTTACTATATCAGGGTCACTCCTGTCATCAAGAGATAACTCGGGTTCCTTTTCAATATCCACATCATCATCAACTTCAGCTTCCCTTGTTTCCTTCTTGCTGGACTCTTCAGTGTCCTTAGGGGATTATGTCTCTTCTTCCTCATCAGAATAAACAACTTACTCATCAGGTTTTAAACCGGGATCTCTCATCCCCTTTGGTCTCTTATAATGGTCAGAAGGATTAAAGGAGTCATAAAACCTATCTTCATCAGCAACTCATGTCTTCTTCCATGGATTCCAGTTGATTTTCATTCTTTTGCAGATATCCTTGTTAATAAAAAACTACTACTAGATGAGATACACTAATATCCATCTTCAACACAGCCCAAAAAATTTAGCATGTTAGAGATTTTTTTAGAATAGAACAAGGTTGTATCCTTCTTGGATGGCTTTACCATCTCAGTAATATGAACAGTAATGTATCTCCACAAGTTGATCTTCTCATAATTCAACAATAAAAATAACAAGAAAACATCTTGATACTTTACAGTAGCAAAATCACCTTTTCTGGGATAGATTTGGTGCTGAATAAACTTAAACAAGATTCAACTTTCTCCATCTAACTCAGCAGCTGTAATTAATCTAGATTCAGACTTTCCAGTCAACATCTCTAGAGCAAGCTCATAGGAAAAATATTTTGTGGTATGAGGAATGTTACCAGTGTAAACCTTATATCTACCATTATGTGGTACCCCCAAACATTCATCCCATTGCTTCGATGAAAAAGTTATCTTCTTCCCTTTGATCACTAAAGATAATCTTGCAGCTTTTGCTCCATCCAATACAATATTTAAGTTCAGATAAAACTCATTCACTATCTTTGGGTAGTAGACTCAGTTATTATCACAGAACCAGTCTTTCCATCCTTGCATCTCCATCACTTTTAAAAGTGAAAAATTACTAGATAACACTCATTCGGAACTCACTTCCTTTTCTACGTTGACCACCAGAGTTTCCCACTCCAGGTTCACAGACCTTTGAGTCGTGTTGCTTGATTCACCTCGAGTTCATTTCACAGGAGAGAAAACTTCAGATTCCTTGTCTTGTCACTTTTTCTTTACCATTTGGAGGTTCGAGAGGTGTGAGTGGTTCGAAAGGATCAAAAGGTTAAAGAGGTTCAAGATGTTCAAGTTTTAGAAAAAGTTGAGTTCAGAGGGAGATGGAAGGTCAACAGTTCTTAGGAAATGAAATAGGTGTGGGTCATTAATTTTATCATTTAGGGTTACAAGATGAGATATAATATAGACTATGTAAAACATCGTCGTTTCGATAAACACTAATAGTTTCATACACTGTATAACTCAAACTATAGCACAGATCGGTCTCTTTAATCTGTTTCACTGATCGGTTTCACTGATTAGTTTCACAGATCGGTTTCACTAATCGGTTTCACTGATCAGTTTCACTGATCGGTTTCACTGATCAGTTTCACAGATCTATCATACCTAACTCTTGTTTAATGAAATCTAACCTTTCTGAGGTTAAGGTTTTGGTGAAAATATCAGCCAATTGATTTTCAGAGTCAATAAATTCTAGATAAATATCACCCTTTTGATAATGATCTCTCAAAAAGTGATGTCTGACATCAATGTGCTTAGTCCAAGAGTGAGACACAGGATTCTTGGAGATTTTAATTCCACTAGTGTTATCACAGTTTATTGACACATGTCTAAAATTATATCCATAGTCCAAAAAATTGTGTTTCATACAGAATCTGTGCACAACAAATGCCAGCAGTAATTTATTCTACTTCAGCAGCATACAATGAAAAAAGTTTTGTTTCTTACTACACCCAAAAACCAGGGACATTCCCAAAAGATGACATGTTCCTGATGTTCTCTTCTTGTCTAACTTGAAACCAGAAGATTCAGCATCTGAATAACTCATTAAGTCAAAGGATTTTCCTTTTGGATAAAACAATCCTAAATTGGTAGTATGTTTAAGATATTTTGAAAATCCTTTTTTACTGCAAGTAAATGAGATTCTTTAGGATTATCTTTAAATATTTCACACATGCATACACCAAACATAATATATAGTCGACTAGCAGTAAGATAGAGTAAGCTTCCAATCATACCTTTATATTTTTTTTGATCAACTGGTTTCCCAGTTTCATCATCATCCAACTTACAGGTGGTACTCATAGGTGTGTCACATCCCTTATTACTATCCAAACCAAAAAAGTTTTAAAATATCCTTTGTATATTTTCTTTGATTTAAAATAATACCATATTTCTTTTGAAAAATTTGAAAACCAAGAAAATACTTGAGTTCTCCCATTAAACTCATTTCAAATTCATTTTTCATAATCTTTGAAAAATCATTACATAAAGAATTTTTAGAAGATCCAAAGATAATACCATCAATATAAATTTGTACAATCAAAATATCTTTAGAAATTCTTTTAATAAAAAGAGTGGGATTTGCAATTCCATTAGTAAAACATTTAGAGATAAGTAAATTTGTTAGTCTATCATACCAAGCTCTTGGAGCCTATTTTAAACCATATAAAGCTTTAGAAAGTTTAAAAACATGACTTTGACAATGGGGATTTGTAAATCCTGGTTGTTGTTCAAAAAAACATATTCAATTATAAAACCATTTAGAAAAGCACTTTTAACATCCATTTGATATAACTTGAAATTCAGATGAGAAGCATAGGAAAGTAGAATCTTAATATCTTCTAATCTAGCTATAGGTGCAAAGGTTTCTTCATAGTCTATTCCTTCTTCTTGATTGTAACCTTGTATAACTAATCTAGCTTTGTTTCTAATGATGTTTCCATATTCTTCAAATTTATTTCTGAACACTCATTTAGTACCTATAGTCAATGTGTCCTTAGGACTTTCTACTAATTCCTAGACTTTGTTTCTTTCAAATTTATTTAACTCTTCTTGCATAGCCATTACCCAAAATTTATTATTGATTTCATCATTGATATTTTTAGGTTCTAGCTATAAAGGAAAGGATTGATGTTCATCCTGATTTCTTAGAGAAGCTCTAGTTTGGGTTCCTATATCAATATTACCTATAACAACATCTAAAGAATGATTCTTTAGAATACTAGTTGATCTAGTAAAGGTAGGACTAAATATTTCTGGTTCTTCTATAGGTTTAGATTCACCAGAAGCAGATTCTGGAATATTTCCAAAAACTGGTTATCTGGACAACAGGGTCACTATTTTTGTCATTAAGATTTGGAATTGAAAAATATTCTTCAAGATTTGCCAGAGGGGTCTTAGATTCATGTGGAACGGTTTCATCAAATTTCAGGTGAACAAATTCTTCCACACATTTGGTTCACTTATTAAAAACACTATAGGCTTTTCTAGAAATTGAGTATCCTAAAAAGATTTCTTCATCACTTTTGGATGCAAACTTTTCTAGGTTATCTTTAGTATTCAGAATAAAGACTTTGCAACCAAAAATTCTGAAGTAACTCACTTTAGGTTTCCTATTACTCTAAATCTCATAAGGGGTTTTCTTAAGAACGGGTCTAATAAAGACGTTATTTATGATATAATAGGTTGTATTGACAGCTTCAGCTGAAAAATAAATATTTAAATCATACTTATTAAGCATATTTCTTTCAATTTCATGAAGGGTTCTATGCCTTTTTTCAACTACACCATTCTATTGAGGTGTCCTAGGGGCACAGAAATTATGATTGTAGCCATTTTGTGAGTATTAGGTTTCAAAATCATGATTTTCAAACTCACGACCACGATCACTTCTCGATTTCTTAATATTAATCTTAATAAGGTTTTCTACAAACTTGGAGTCTTTAATAAAGTAAGAGCAAGCTTCACTTTTGTGAGCTAGAAAATATACCCAAGTATATCTAGAAAATTCATCTAATACAACAAAAACATAGTTATTCCCATTTAAAATAGAAACTCTAGATGGTCCAAAAAAGTCCATGTGAACCAACTCGAGAGGTTGAATAGTTTAAACTTCTTTCATTGATTTAAAAGAAACTTTGTGTTGCTTTCCCTTTTGACAGCGATTACAAACTTTATCAGCTAGGAATTAAAGTTTAGGTAGGTCTCTAACTAAGTTCTTCCTAGTCATTTTTCTAAGAAAATATATATTGTAGTGTCCAAATATTCTGTTTCAAAGCCAAGACTCTTTATGAAAATCAATTAAATAAGTAATATTCTTCTTATCTAAAGAATTCAACTCTACAACATATACATTTTCATTTCTCCAGGTAGTAAATACCAATGAATTTTTTGAATCAAAAAAATTGCAAGCATCATTTTAAAATTTAACATTTAAACCATCATCACATAACTAAGAAATACTTAACAGGTTGTATTTTAATCCATCAACAAATAAAACTTTAGAAATTAAAATTGAATCAGTGTTACCAATCAGGCCTAAGCCGATGATTTTTACTTTTTAGTTATCACCAAAGGTGACATGTCCTCCATAAACTTTGACTAAGCTCTTAATAAATGAAAATTATCTTGTCATATGTCTTTAACATCCACTCTCCAAGTACCATGTCTTCCTACAGGAACCTTTTAAGCAGGTTTCCTACAAAACAGTTTTAGAGATAATATGATTTTGGTACCCAGATTTTCTTGGGTCCAAACAGGTTAGCAAGAAAAACGTTTGGTACCTAGATTGGTCTAATGGGTTTCATATAATCAATAGATTCAAAATATCTTGAAAGATAAACATTTTTGAGCTATAACTATGTTAAAGGCTGGTTGAGATATAAAGGTTTCCAAAATTGGAACTAGCAGCATATCGTCCAGATTTAGGAATAAATCTATTCTTTGTAATCTGTCTCTGTCCAGGCTGATAGCCTAAACCAGTAACATATTTTGGTGCTACTTGTTTTCCTAGAATTTTTGTAAGAGTGTTCTTTCCATTTGTGAATTTTTCTAGATCTTTCTTGAGTTTCTCATTAAATAGTTTGAGTTTAATATTTTTCTTTAATAGTTGAGTATTCTTTTCCTTTTCTATACTAAGATCAGATTTAACAGTACTACTCAATCCATACTATTTCTTTCAGGTTTTATACTTATCTTTTAGCTCAATGCATGTATCCTCTAGAATGTTCCAGTATTCAAATAATTCTTCACTATTCATGTTTTTAGAATTAGAATCATCTCCAGAATAATAAGAGATTGAAGTAGGAGTATCCAATGTTACCTCAGATGTGTTTGTCATGAAACACATACTAGCTTTTTGAGATTTTTCATCCTGATTGGTATCAGAATCACTTTAACTGTCTTCTGAAGAACTCGAGATTGCTTTCATAGCTTTCTTGTATTTTATGTCCTTATATTCATATTTCCTCTTGAACATTAACTTTGGGTAGTCAGCTTTCACATGTCCTTTCCTCTTGCATTCGTAGCAGACTATATCATCCCTTTTATAAGCTATTTTCAAATATTTCTTCCAATGACCTTTGTTTTCATACTTTCCCTTATAGTTTGATATTTCGAAAAACTTTCTCTTCCTATAAAACTTCTTATATCATCTGGCTATTTGAGCCATCTCATCATTGCTGTCTAGTGCACTTTCCTCACATATTGAGCTATCACTTTCACTTTGAAGTTTCCCTTTGTCCTTAATTTTTTAAGTATAAGTCTTAAAAGCTACAGACTTCTTCATTAGTTCATTATACTCTTCCTTGTTTACTTTTAGTTCTTCTTCATACATCATTAGCTTACCAATAATTTCCTTGACAGGTTGAGCACCAATGTCACAAGATTCTCTAATTGAAACTGATGTGCCTCTCCATCTGTCTGGAAGACATCTGAGTATTCTTATAATCTTCTCCTTTGATGGAACAGCCTTTCCAAGTGATCTCATTGTATTAACTATCTCATTGAACCTGAGATACATTTCAGAGATAGGTTCGTCAGGTTTCATTTTAAAATTATCATACTTAATGGTGTATATTTTTAGTCTCATTTATTTAACATTGGTTGTTCCCTCATGATAAACACTCAAAGTATCCCAAATCTCATAAGAATTTTAACAAGAAGATATTCGATTAAATTCCTCATCACCTAAAGAAAAATATAGGGAATTCATTGCTTTACAATTATTATTGTAAGCAGTTTTCGTAGGTTCATCCCAAGTAGTTCTTTCGGTTTCTGGAATCTTATACTGAGTCTCTATGGCAGTTCAAATGTCAAATACCATACTTTCTAAATGAATTTTCATTTTCAGTTTCCATTGGGCATAATTTAACCCATTAAATAAGGGTGGCCTATTAGTAGCTGCACCTTCTAATCTGTTATCCATAATACCTATGTTTTAGAAAGATATATAAAGATGTAAAAAATTATAATTAACAAAAAAATTAGATCTTTAAGACACAACTAAAATCACAGTTGATAACTTTTCACAAACAGAGTCGTTTTGAAAAACATTTAACTAAAAAAACCTTTGAAACCAAATGTTGGTTGGAGTGGATACTCAAGAGGGGGTGAATTGAGTTCCAATGAAAAATTTTGTTCAATATATTTGTGTTAAAATCCCCCAATACATAAAACAAGTTAAACTGTAGTGAATTTATAAATATTTTAAATGTTCAATTAGTTTCTCCATGATTGATTACTTCTCAGTTAACTTAATCAGAAGATTAATTTAGCTTTTGAAACTAACTTACTGATTCACAATGAGTACACACACTTGCTATATAAACTATCATTGTTACTCTAAAATAGATTTATATTTAAAGTACATAGCAACGGAATATTCAAAGTAGTTTTAACAAAGATAAAAAGTACAAAATTTTAAAAAAAGAGGTCCAGTCTCAAGATGAGACTTATTCTTCTCAAATAGTTATTATAAACTATGATCCACAGCCTAGATCAAGGGTTTTACAATAGTACACAGATTTTTCAGGTCCTCAAACCTCTACCACAGTTCTACATGGGAAAACAAAACAACAGAACACAGGCTATTCAGGTCACACTTGACCTCTTCCACAATTCACAATGGGATACAATAAGGTGTAAAAGGTTTTATGTGAGGATTTAGTATCCTCCAGTTCATCCCAGGAGTCAGTGTGTGTCTAAATAGATAGATACACACACACTGCTCAAAAGTTAAACAAAATTTCACTCCAGAGAAAATAAATGGATAATGAGTTTAGAATGCTCTGAGTGATTTCAGATGTGCTCTGGACTGGTTTGGATGTTGTGGATGTTATTTGAGTCTGTTCTGGTGAGGATGACACAAAACAGAGTGTCGTTACTCTTCTCAGTTATAGTTATTCATCCTCGTGAATATGATATTTAGTAGGCACAACAACTTGTATTTTGGGTTTGTTCCAGGTGAATGATCTTCTTGAAGCTCTCTGGTTTTCACAGGTGTTATTTGAGTTCTTCTTTTTGTTTCGTGGTGCTTCATACACACATACGCCCTCATCTTCTTATGTGTTTCTTTCTGTGTCTATTTTTTGTGTCGTCTCGTCTCTTTTCACTGGAGATAGATCTGCCTTTTTATTCCTTGAGATCTGGGAAAAAGAATTATTGCTTTTTGATAGGTACTAGGTACGGTTCCATGACACCCAATAACCAACATTAATTAATAGCAGGCACATTAAATTAAGAAAATATGACCGTTGGAATTAAATAAGAGTTAATAGAAATTCAAACAGACTTCATGACTGTCGGTGAGTCATGCGATCGGTAGGTCATTTTAATTTTCATCGATATCAGTTGGTCATGTGATCTGCATTGGCTTCGGTAGATCATTTGATCAGCATCATTATCGGTAGGTCATTTGATCAGTATCGGCTTTGGTAGATCATTTTATCAGCATCAGTATCGGTAGGTCATTTGATCAGCATCGGTGCGACCGTTGTCATCGGTGCGACCGTTGTCATCGGTGCGACCGTTGTCATCGGTGCGACCGTTGTCATCGGTGCAACAGTTGTCATCGGTGCTACCGTTGTCATCGGTGTGACTGTTGTCATTGGTACGATTGTTGTCATCGGTGCGACCGTTCTCATCGGTGAGACAGCTGTCATCGGTGCGATCGTTGTCATCTGTGCGACCGTTCTCATTGGTGAGACTGTTCTCATCGGTGTCTCATTCCTTTAACTATCGGTGACTCAAGAAAATAACTAACGGTGAGTCAAAAATATAAAAATCACACAGAGTGTCTGTATAAACCATAATACTTCCAAGTCAATAGTAGACCATAAACAATCATAGATAATCATAAGTAGACATGATTAGACATATATAAACACATCTAGAACAAATTGAATAAATGACTAAATTTACATATATAAAACAATGATTTGTGATTATTAAACTAACTTTTGCAAAGAGAGTTAAACATATATAAATATAAATATAGTAAATATATACATTATTTAAAAATATTTTTCATATTTCTATAATTATAAATATATTTTTATCACTATAAATATTTATATAATTATATATATATAATAAATATATAAATATATAAGTATAAATATAGTTAATATATTCATTATTTATATATATTTATTATCATATTATAATTATTTAAATATATATATAATAAATATCTACAACTATAAATATAAATATAAATATAAATATAAATATAATAAATATATTCATTATTTATATTTATTTATTATAATTATTTAATTATTTAAATATATAAAACTATTTATTTATAATTATGTAAATACTATTTAAAAATAATATTTATTTATTTATAATTATAGATATAAAAATTTATAAATATACTAAATACAAATTTATGAATATATTTATTTATACATATCTACAAATATACTCTTAACATTATTAATGAATATATAATCTTAAATACATGCATGTTAAAAATGGGTGAGATTGAATAATTAAAAATCTATACAATTTAAAAATATTAAAAAAAAAGCTATGTTTTATTAATTAAATGTAAATTATTAACAAATATATTGATATATAAGGAAATAAAGATGAATACATATTTAAAATATTAAAATTTATAAAATAAATATTTATAAATAAATATTAGGAAATTATTAAATTCCCAAAAATAAAAAATGTGGAAAATGAATTAATACCAAACATTAATAAAATTAAATATAAATATATAAAATATACAGACTAAAGAAATAATATATTAAATGTATCATGTTATAATGAAATTCTAAAATTAATACTAAAATTAGAATAAATTATATAAATATTATGTGTTTGTGTAAGATGTCATTAATTACGTAAATATTTGCGTGTGTGTGTGTTGTCTATAAAAATGAATTAATTACGTATATGTATGTGAAAATTATATAACACATGTTGTATATATATTAAATTGAAAAATAAAAGGACATTAAATTACGTCAATTACTCGATGCAATTTGTCAATATTTTTAATTCATATTAATTCTAATTATAAACCACTCTTCACTAAATATATGACTAATTTAATATTAATCATAAATATTTTGAGTTATATAAATAATACTCAATACATATCATATACATTCATAGGTATCTATATTTGATATATATAATTTATTAATATTTTTAATATATATATATATTATATTTATTCATTCTTATCAATAATTATTTAATTAATAAATTTTTTAATTTTTTCTTAATTTACTAATATTTTATTTTCATTTTTAATTATTTTTTTTTAAATATATAAATAAATATATATATATATATTATGTTCTATTTATTAGTATTTAACATTTATATATAGTATATTAAATTTATTCATTTTATCAATAATTATTCAATCAATAAATTTTTTAATATTTTTACAATTTATTCATTTTTAATTTTTATTTGTTTAGTTATTTCATTTTATTAGGGACGTATATCAGCACTAAAAATACAATACTGATAAAGGGTACTATTTATCAGTGCCAAAGAAAAGCACTAATAATGGTACCAATTATTAGTTCTCTTTTAGCACTCATAAAGAGAACCTTTATCTGCGCTTTTTTCTAGCATTGAAAATGGTCAGCATTGTTAAAGGACTTTTTTATAGTAGTGATATAAACCACACCTACTTCTAAAAGTATTATGAGGTATGTATGATGGTATCACCCTCAAAATATTAGTATATTGATCTTAAATCGATCTTGGAGATGATATTAGCACCTCTGATCTATTGGAAGATATCATCGATGCACATAAGTGGATACTGGTTCTTGACCCTTATCTTGGTTAATCTAATATAGTCCACACTCAAGTGCAAGGTCCAATCATCCTTGTGGGAGAAAATATTTGGAGAACAACATGGTGATGTATTGGTATATATGAAACCTTTAGGTTCCAAATCCTCCAACTAAACTTTCAAATCAAAAATCATTGACTGTTTTAGCCTATAAGGAGGAACATAAATAGGCTATGCTCCCATAATAAACTCAATTATGAAATTGATCTCTCACATGGGTGGTAATCCATATAAATCTTTAAGAAACACATCCTTAAAATAGACTACCAATAGAGGAAAATCATCATGCTTTATTCAGCCATCATTTGGTGAGAGAATTACTATCTAATCCATGAAATAATCCAATCTTCATTGAATTGGTTAGGCATAACTAGCCTGAAGATACCATTAACCCTAGAAAAAAATAGATGCCTCTTTCTGGAGATAAAATGGTAAATCTTTTTTGATAGAAATTTATAAGAGTCTGGTATAGAACAGGCTAGTCCATACAAAGAATAAAATTAAAACCTTCAATTTCTATAAAAAATAGTTCCCAATTGAAATGATAACCACCAGTTTATGGAGAACATTCCTTGAAATATTTGATATTCTCTACCCTCACTTCTAAATATGTTTTTATGTTTAGTATATCATCCAATGATTCCACTACCAAGCCCAAACCTTTTAAAAAATGAAAATATATAAAGGAATAAAATGATACTATATCAAACATAATAAAAGAAAGGGTAGTTGATATGAGTATAATACCTTTGACGGTAGAATTACCTAGATATAAACTATCTAGAGTAGACTGTATATCATGCAATTGACTTCCCCTCTTCCATGGGATCCATTAAAAATCCCCTATTTTTTTACCTTTAGATTGTACTTCTACTCTTGTAGTAGAGTACCATACCACCTACATTGATCTGAATGTCTAGTGGAACTCCAAATTTGAGTGTGTTGAGGGGTAGCAATGTATTTCCCAGATTCATGTACCATTCCCAATTACTTACTAATGATTTAAAAATTCAATCCCCTACAAAAACTTTTCCTATGCTATAGCTTACTACAATCCTTTCACTCAAAATAAGGGTATAGATAATGAGGGTTCACTAAACCAAAATGACTCACTGATTGCACTGCAATATAACATGATCCTGATATGGAGTCCTTCTTTACTAAATTTTATACCAATTGTTTACTTGGGGGTAATTTTCATAGTTTTTCCCCTTTCTAGTAGAAGAAGTGTCCCTAGTTTTCTTTATTGAAACAGCATGTCCACTTCTTAGGGCCTCTGTAACGACCTCAAATTTTGAATAAATCTTGTTTCTTAATTTTGTGTATTATTTTATTTTTTATACTCAACAAAACTGTTTCATTTGATAACATGAGTATAATTAAAATAAGACCGTTGGGTTTTGACTGTTATATGACCATTGGTCAATATGACTGCTGGAAACTAATCATTCCGATTATTGTATATAAATACAAGTGATATTGGTTAATTAATATAGAAAGAAGATTCGATGGCCTAACCCTGTAGTCTTGGACCGATCTAAGCCCATCTAACAGAAATTGGGAAGGAGGTAGCACCACTGGGCTTTGCTCTGGACCAAACCCAAGCTAAACTTCATCGTGTGAAGCTATAATGGAATCGCCTTCGCGAGAAGTTCAAACTGATAGAAACTACTACTCGTGCGATGTTGGCCGAGCCTCCCTCGGATTCTCTCATCTTAGCACACCTTACACATAGGTCCTATGCTGGTGTGATAAGTGGTTATGTAAGGAGACCATAAGTGCCTTGTGTAATCCTTTATTTTAAATAAAAATTTTGATTTCTCCTTATGATGAAGTTTATGAATTTTCAAATGTCCGGATAAATATTGTATACATATTTTTGGTGAATTTTAGAGAAAGGATATTCTAAAAAATGTTTATGTGAACCTTAAATAATTAAAAATGTGTAATGATTTTCAAAAAATGGTCTTCTACAATAATGTTCAGTATGAAATTTAGAGTCTAATAAGATCAACTTAATTTTTGATGAATAGTAAATTATGAATAGTGATTTTATGCTTAGGATTAGTAATGTGACCAAATGGATTAGTAATCTCACTTAAAGAAAGTATTAATATAATCTAGGCACCTTGATTAAGTAATGTGATTCAATAAAATGATTAAATAACGATTTCATAAATTATTAGTCAAGTATTAGTTTTTTCAGTTGAATAGTGTTTTTTTAATTAATAATTAAATTAAAAATATTTATAAAATTTTTTCTATAAAATGGATTTCATTTTTGAACTCAGAGCATCGATATTATGTTAAGGTAATTTTTGGGGATTTTTCTGAAAAGAATGATTTTTTGGTGAATAATCTATTTATTTTAGAATTAAATTAAAAATATTTAGAAAATTATTTTTATAAAAATAAGTTCATTTTTTAAAATAGAGCATCGATATTTGGTTAATGTGAAATTTTGGGATTTTTCTGAGAAAGTTGAATTTTTGATGAATGGTGAAAATACAGTTTTTATGTTACAGGTGTTTAATGACATCATTAAATGATGTATTAAGTGTTTAATCAATATGGTCGACTTATGAATAGTAAGATAAGGTATGAGGTGTCCCAAGTGGCCAATACCATGGGAAAATACCATGGGAATGCCCATGGTTTTTCCAAAACCACCAATGAGGTGTCCCTTAGCAATTGATGCCTTATCCCCTCACTTTCCCAATAAATACCAAGCCATCCTCTCATCCATTTGACTCCAAACTATCCCCCAATGAAGCTCTGGTATCATTACCTCCCAAGGAGTCCTCCAAAGGTTCCCCCAATCCCTCAAGGTCCCAACTATTGAGTTTTAAGTGTTACGTTTTAAGGTAAGGGATCTAAACTCTCTCTTTCTTTTCAAATACTCTCTTTTAAGTCATTTCTTTTATGCTCCATGTTCTTATGTTGGAGGATGTTATTTTATATTACTCTTACATACCTTTTCATTTTCATATGATGATAGATCCCCTCTTACTCTCATCATTTCGTTTTATGAATGTTTAAGTGGTGTCGTTAGGCTGCCGAAATTTTTGTAACGGATTCTTTCACCCTTCTCGTTTTCAAGTTCTGTTTTATTGTCATGTCTTTCAAGTTCCTTTTTATTTTGGGGTATGATCTCTATATCTATCATATTGATATTTAATTTTCATATGATTAGATACCCTATATTATCTCTTCAATTGATTTTTTTGATGTTTAAGTGACGCCGTTAGGCTGCCGAATTTTTAAGGGGTTCTTTCACCCTTCTCATTTTCAAGATCTATTTTCATGTAAAGTCTTTCAAGTTTATTTTTATTATATTGGGGTATGATCTCTATATCTATAATACTGATCATTTATTTTCATATGATGATAGATCCTATTATATCTCTTCAATTCATTTTTTTGAATTTTAAGTGATGCCATTAGGCTGCCAAATTTTCATAAGAGAAATATTATTTTTGTCTTCGTTTCATGTTCTTCATTTCATATGGTATATCTTTAAATTTTCATTACCATGTTCTTAAATCCTTTATATTCTGTTCCCCTACTATTTTTGTATCATTTATGAGTGTTTTACCCATGTCCCCTCTCTTTTCAATGATTTCTAAAACCCTATAACATAGTCGTTATGCTGTAGAATTTTCGTTTCAAAATGCCTCTCTCTTTTTCTCAAATTATTTTATTTTATTAAGTGAATACTCAAAGCTATTTATTCTATAGGGGTATTCACATATATATCAAAATTTTCTATTTTAAATTCTGGGATTTACATACATGAAACCCACTTTCTTTATAAGGCCCCAGCCTTAAACCTTACTTAATATTGAGTTATTACAAGATTACACATTGAGGATCTTTTCAGGTTTAGAGTTTTAGAGAATTAGAACCTAAAACTTGCATTACATTCCACATATAAACAAAGTGGTTACATAAATATAGTATTCATTTTTCCCATCAATGGAAACATATTTAAAATAAAACATGGATTCATTCTTGACACTTCCTTGACACTATCATCATATCATATACCTTTCCCTTGACCAGTGAAAAAAATTTCAAAAAAAACTTGGGATGAGCATAAAAAGCTCAGTATGGGTTATAAAAATATGGAAAGGAAACATAAGTTCATATATACATAAGAATGAAATCATACTTTACCCATAAAACATAAGCACTTTAAAATACCTCATCAAATCATGAATAAATCATAGAAATCATAAGACATAAAGGTAACTTGAGGCATTCATAACATTCTTACGTAGGGAGTAACCCTCTGGGTTACGTTTGGAATACCCATCACAGTATATTCCCTAAATCTCTTCGGAGAAACCTTAAAGTTTCACTCCTTCGCGTTACCCATTGCATTGGAGAGCTATATCGGGCTCACCCGCCCTTAGTTTATCACGGAACCACCCGTCTTCATAATAATTCCCAAGAACCTCAACATAATCGTATCACATAAAACATGCATATAGGAAACATAACATTTCCTCCTTTCAATCACAAGATATCAATACAAAACATTGATATAAAAACATTATGAAAACCATTTTCAATAGAAAAACAAAAGAAAAGTAAAACATGGTATTTATTTTTCTTTTAAAAAATGGTATGGCTTGTTGAGGGAGTTGAAACTCAAATAATGGTCACGGAGGCGGAGAAGTCATTGTCGTCACATACATATGAAAAAAACATTCCCTTTTGTCATTTAGTAAAACGCTTCGTATAAAAAAGATTCCTTTTGAATAAAAGTAAAATTCAAAGGGGTTTATACACCGTATAAAAGAAGGTTGTGTATAAAACAAAATATACCTCAATGAAAGGAGATTGAGACGAAGTCCCATACCTCGGGTCCGACTTGACTCGGTCGTTCTTTAATCTCCTGAATAATAAACTTGAGTTAATTTCTACTTGTTTAAGAACCTTTTTAAATATCATTATTCCTTTTATATCACTTATTTCCATGTCATGAACACTATGTAATTATTTAAGTTAATAACGGTCGTTTTAAGGATCATTGGTACTTGAGTCAAAAATAAACCCTTTATAATTACAAGTTGTCCATGTATCCATTATATCCATAATTATAATCATGATGTATATATCATATATATCTTATATATACAGTATATACATGCATTTATAATATTACATAATCATTTAGAAATAAGAAATGAAATGCACCGTTCATGGAGACAGTAAGCCGTACGTACGCTTGAATGCTACTTTCATTTCTATTTCGTATTTTATAGAATGGAATCATAATGATATAAAGGTATATTATAATTCCAGTGTAATATCATATATAATATCATAACTTCATCCTTTATACGTCCCACATATGGTATTAACGAATCAAATCACTTTGAGGGGGTGGTAGTCCGCACTTCCTTAAATGAAGATATCGCGTTTACCCATAGTGGAAACCATAAATTTATTCCCAAAATGAAAAATACAGAAGCTTAAGGAAAACATAAACATATTATATATCATATATAAATATAGTTTCATCTTAATGGCCACCTTTTAAGGTGTTAAAATAATGTTGAACAATCGTCGTTTCGGGAGGCCGAAATTCTCCATCCACGGAAACAGAATGTTCTTTAACCATTAGATGTAGGTGTGTGTAAGTGTAGCTCGAATAATTCTTATAACAACATCCTAGTATATTTAAGATACTGTATTTGTTACAAAATAAATGAATAAAAATATTTTAGGGGGTTGGAGAAGCAAAATAAAACAAAAGGACTCAAGTGAAGACATTACCTCAAAATCGGGTAACTCCCTTTGGTTTGAGCTCAAAGGATTTCTTGGGAAGACTTGTGCCCAAAGTGAGGCTTCAAGGAGTAAGAGATTGAAGTGGAGAGACAAATTGGCAGGGGTTGGCTGAGCCAAAGGCATTGGAAGTGTGGGTAAGGAGGTAGAGGTGGGGGCCTTTTATAAGAGGAGAGGAGGGGCACTCTTGGAAAGTAAAGAAATGTTCCATTATTTTAAAATGATTTTCTGATTCAAAAGGTCCCACATTGATACAATTAGAGGGGAAGGTGATAAGGGTTCGAAATCAACCCATCAAATAGGTTTTTGACATGTGTAGGTCATAGATTTTACATTATCATTTCATTTTATTTAAATCATTTCTTAATGAGGTAATCGCTGCATCATCATGACGTCATAAATAATTTAATTTATTTAAAGTCTAAAAATTATAAACAAAATACTATGATGTAGGAAATCTTTCTAGATTTTGAATTACAATTTATAATAAAAAATCTGACTTTTATAACCCCATGTAAAAAAAAATTTTATAAAATAACTCATGTTTGTGTCATTTTTACTTTAACATTAAATAAAAAGTTATTTATGACATTTCCCTAACAAAGTGGCTCCATGGGGTCCCCAAGTTGACCCATGGATTTTCTTGGTCGGCCATGACACATCCAATGAGGGTATGACATGTTTCAATCTCATCTCATATTATTAAAACATTATTTTTACGTTAAACTACACTAATTACCTCTAATCGCGATTAAGAACTTAAAAGTTACTATTCACCAAAAAATTATTTTAATCTCATTGAACCACATTTTACT
Organism: Viscum album; assembly: GCA_963277665.1. Lineage (NCBI taxonomy): Eukaryota > Viridiplantae > Streptophyta > Magnoliopsida > Santalales > Viscaceae > Viscum > Viscum album. The sequence continues at coordinate 1,109,184,583 of OY728140.1, forward strand.
TCTTAATGACAACCATGTATGTCGGATTTTTGAAAATCAAATCACAGAAGTGGCAAAGTTTTATTTAAACGAAAAATCAGTTTCTTTAACTACCACTTAGTGGTTTCACTATTCATCAAAAATTGAAGTTTTTCAGAAAAATTCCAAAACTTCACCCTAATCTATATTTGATATTCTGAATTAAAAAATGAATTCAATTTTAAAAAATTCAAAACATATAAGTTTCATTAATTAATTTGATGATTAATTCCCGCTGTCAGAGCAAATAGCGTGTTTTTATGAAACAATAAGTATCAAAAGATTGACACCAGTTTAAGTCCAATTTCAAAGTGAAATTAATTCCAACAACAACTATTGGATTTAATGGTAAAAATATATTCTAATTTTACTATAAAACCAGTTCAAAAGATAATCTAATCATATAAATAAATTATATTAAAAAGAGGTTTTCAATTAAAATACAACATTTTACACTATTCATTAAAAAAATGAACTTTATCGGAAAAATACCAAAAATTCACACAAAGTAAATTTTGATGTCCCAATAATAAAGAATAAGTTTATTTTGATAAAAATACCTTATAAAATTGTCAAAATATATATTTAAAAATGGTTTTCCATTAAAAGGCAGTAAAACAATCTTTTAAAAATATTAGTGTATTACATGCTTAAGATTGGATTTATTTTCATTTTAAGCCTCTAAAACACTATCTAATTCATTAATAGGAATAGATAAAAATATCTATTATTCATTAATTACTTGGGATGTTACATCCTTCCCCCCATTAGAAAATTTTTTCCCCGTAGTTTATTTACTTATCAAATAAATGGGGGTACTTATCCCTCATTGCATTTTCAGATTCCCATGTTGACTCTTCCATCATGTGGTTTTTCCACAAAACCTTTACCTAATTAATCACCTTATTCCATAACACTTGCTCCATGTGGTCAAGAATCTGGACTGGTTGTTCCTCATATGATAGGTTCTCTTCCAGCTGAACTACCTCTAGACTCAAAACATGAGATGGATCTTGCATATACTTTCTCAACATCGAAACAAGAAAAACATTGTGTACCTGAGATAAAATCGGAGGTAAAGCCACTCGGTAAGCAACTGATCCAACTTTCTCCAGAATTTCATATGGTCCAATGAACCTTGGACTCAGCTTTCCTTTCTTACCAAATCTCATCGCACTTTTCCATGGAGAAACCTTGAGAAAAACGTGATCACCTACCTCAAAAGATAGATCCTTCCTCCAGTTATCCACATAACTCTTCTGCCTGCTCTGAGCTGTTCTCATGTGTTTCTGAATCAACTGAACTTTTTCTTCCATCTCTTCTAACAATTCTGGTCTCATCAGCTTCCTTTCACCCACTTCATCCCAACAAGCTGGAGTTCGACACCGCTTCCCATATAATGCCTGAAATGGTGCCATCTGTATACTGGAATGAAAACTGTTATTATAAGAAAACTCAACCAAAGAAAGATGTTGGTCCCAACTTCCCTGATAATCCATCAAACAAGCTCGTAGCATATCCTCCAAGGTCTGAATTGTTCGTTCTAATTGCCCATCTGATTGTGGATGAAAAGCTGTGATAAAATTTAATTCAGTACCCAATGACTTCTGAAGGCCTTTCCAAAAGTTAGAAGTGAACCTGGGATCACGGTCAGATACAATGGAGAGAGGAAATCCATGTAACCTGACTATCTCTTTAAGATACAAACGGGAAAGTTGATCTAGGGAAAAAGTATCTCGTATAGCAAGGAAATGAGCAGATTTAGTCAAGCGATCAACAATAACCCAGATTGCATTATTACCTTGAGGGGTCTTTGGTAATCCCACAACAAAGTCCATGGATATGTTTTCCCATTTCCACTCTGGCACTGGTAAAGGCTGAAGCATCCCTTTCGGTAACTGTCACTCTGCCTTAACCTGCTGACAATTCAAACACTTCATAGTAAAATCAGCAATATCCCTTTTCATTCCATCCCACCAGTAATACTCCCACAGATCTCTGTACATCTTAGTACTGCCAGGATGAACTGAAAATGGGGAACTATGATCCTCATATAACAGCTCATTATTCAATTGTGGATCACAAGGCACACATAATCTCTTCCCAAACCTCAAAACACAATCATTATCATTATTGAATTCAGGCAACATACGCTTCTAGACCAGCTCTACCTTTTTCTGCGACTCACTATCTTCCCTCTATGCTTTCTTAATTTTGTCTGATAGGGATGATCTAACTGATACCTGAAACAAAACAGAATAACTTCCGGCACCAATAACTTCCATGCCAAAGATCATCAAATCCTTAACCAAAGGATCACATTCCAAATGCAACATTGTTAATGAAGCATTACTTTTCGACTCAAAGCATCATCCACTTTATTTGCTTTTCCCGGATGGTAATGAATTGTACAATCATAATCCTTGATTGATTCTAGCCATCTCCTCTGTATCATGTTTAATTCTTTCTGAGTGAATATATACTGTAAACTTTTTTGATCAGTATATATTTCACACTTTACTCCAGAAAAATGATGCCTCCAAATTTTTAAAGCAAAAACAATAGCAGCAAATTCCAAATCATGTGTAGGGTAATTTACCTCATGATTTTTCAACTGACATGAAGCATATGCAATTACCTGATCATTATGCATAATGACACAACCAAGTCCTTTTAATGAAGCATCACTGTAGATAACAAACTCACCATTCCTGGAAGGAAGTTCCAAAACTGGGGCATTCACCAATCTTCTTTTCAACTCCTGCAAACAATCATCACATTCTTTTGTCTAGATAAACTTAACACCCTTCCGAGTTAGCCTAGTCATTTGACAAGATAACCGTGAAATATTTTCAAGAAAACTTCGGTAGTAACCTACTAAACCAAGAAAACTATGGATCTCAGTTACATTTGTGGGTCTTGGGAATTCTTCAACAACTTTTGTTTTAGTATGATCAACAGTTATGCCATCTTTTGAAACAATGTAACCCAGGAAAGAAATTTGTTGTAACCAAAACTCACAGTTGCTGAATTTTCCATATAGTTTCATTTCATTTAAGTTTTGAAAGATAACCCTTAAATGGATTTCATGCTCCTCTTTATTTTTAGAAAACACCAACATATCATCAAAAACACAACCACCGCGTATCACCTGATTCAACTGAGCCATCACTGTAGTAAAATGCTCAATTCTGATTCTGACCATCTCAGTATGCTGATTTGGAAGGTTTTCTTCCTCCTGATGTCGTCCCAACATAGCTGCCTTGTTTCCTCTATGGAAAACCATTCTGAACACAGAAATATCTTAGGCGAAGCAACATGGTAATCTTTAAATGCTATATCATTTCAGTCATTCCATAAATTAATTTATAATTTAACAATTTTCTAACTCCTAAAGTTGTCTAAACCGACCTATGATACCAACTATAAGGCCCCATCCTTAAACCTTACTTAATCTTGAGTTATTACAAGATTACACATTGAGGATCTTTTTAGGTTTAGAGTTTTAGAAAATTAGAACCTAAAACTTGCATTACATTCCACATATAAACAAAGTGGTTACATAAATATAGTATTCATTTTTCCCATCAATGGAAACATATTTAAAATAAAACATGGATTCATTCTTGACACTTCCTTGACACTATCATCATATCATGTACCTTTCCCTTGACCTCTGAAAAACATTTCAAAAAAAACTTGGGATGAGCATAAAAAGCTCAGTATGGGTTATAAAAATATGGAAAGGAAACATAAGTTCATATATACATAAGAATGAAATCATACTTTACCCATAAAACATAAGCACTTTACAATACCTCATCAAATCATGAATAAATCATAGAAATCATAAGACATAAAGGTAACTTGATGCATTCATAACATTCTTACGTAGGGAGTAACCCTCTTGGTTATGTTTGGAATACCCATCACAGTATATTCCCTAAATCTATTCCGAGAAACCTTAACGTTTCACTCCTTTGCGTTACCCAATGCATTGGAGAGCTATATCGGGCTCACCCGCCCTTAGTTTATCACGGAACCACCCATCTTCATAATAATTCCCAAGAACCTCAACATAATCGTATCACATAAAACATGCATATAGGAAACATAACATTTCCACCTCTCAATAACAAGATATCAATACAACACATTGATATAAAAACATTATGAAAACCATTTTCAATACCAAAACAAAAGAAAAGTAAAACATGGTATTTATTTTTCTTTTAAAAAAAAGGTATGGCTTGTAGAGGAAGCTGAAACTCAAATAATGGTCATGGCGGCGGAGAAGTCATTGTCGCCGCATACGTATGACAAAAACATTCCCTATTGTTGTTTAGTAAAATGCTTCATATAAAAAGGATTCCTTTTGAATAAACGTAAAATTCGAAGGGGTATATACACCGTATAAAAGAAGTTTGTGTATAAAACAAAATATGCCTCAATGAAAGGAGATTGAGACGAAGTCCCATACCTCGGGTCCGACTTGACTCGGTCGTCCTTTAATCTCATGAATAATAAACTTGAGTTAATTTCTACTTGTTTAAGAACATTTTTAAAGTTCATTATTCCTTTTATATCACTTATTGTCATGTCATGAACACTATGTAATTATTTAAGTTAATAATGGTCGTGTAACGATCATTGGTACTTGAGTCAAAAATAAACCCTTTATAATTACAAGTTGTCCTTGTATCCATTATATCCAGAATTATAATCATGATGTATATATCATATATATCATATATATCCAGTATATACATGCATTTATAATATTACATAATCATTTAGAGGTAAGAAATGAAATGCATCGTTCATGGAGACGGTAAACCGTACGTACGCATGAACGCTACTTTCATTTCCATTTCGTATTTTATAGAATGGAATCATAATGATATAAAGGTATATTATAATTTTAGTGTAATATCATATATAATATCATAACTTCATCCTTTATACGTCCCACATATGGTATTAACGAATCAAATCACTTTGAGGGGGCGGAAGTCCGCACTTCCTTAAATGAAGATATCGCGTTTACCCATAATGGAAACCATAAAGGTATGCCCAAAATTAAATATACAGAAGCTTAAGGAAAACATAAACTTATTATATATCATATATAAATATAGTTTCATCTTAATGTCCACTATTGAAGGTGTTAAAAGACTGTTGAACAATCATCGTTTCGGGAGGCCGAAATTCGCCATCCACGGAAACAGTATGTTCTTTAACCATTAGATGTAGGTGTGTGTAAGTGTAGCTCGAATCCTTCTTATAACAAAATCCTAGTATATTGAAGATACTGGAGTTGTTACAAAATAAATTAATAAAAAGAGTTTAGGGGGTTGGAGAAGCAAAATAAAACAAAAGGACTCAAGTGAAGACATTACCTTAAAATCGGGTAACTCCCATTGGTTTGAGCTCAAAGGCTTTCTTGGGAAGAATTCTGCCCAAAGTGAGGCTTCAAGGAGTAAGAGAGGGAAGTGGAGAGAAAAAATGGGCAGGGTTTGGCAGAGCCAAAGGCTTTGGAAGTGTGGGTAAGAAGGTAGAGGTGGGGGCCTTTTATAAGAGGAGAGGAGGGGCACTCTTGGAAAGTAAAGAAATGTTCCTTTATTTTAAAATGAGTCTCGGATTCAAAAGGTCCCACATTGATATAATTCAAGGTTAATGTGATAAGGGTTATAAATACACCCATCCAATAGGTTTTGGACATGTTTAGGTCATAGATTTTAAATTATCATTTCATTTTATTTAAATCCTTTATTAATGAGGTAGTCGCTGCATCATCATGATGTCATATATAATTTAATTTATTTAAAGTCTAAAAATTATAAAAAAAATACAATAATGTAAGAAATATTTTTATCTTTCCAATGACTATTTATAATAAAAACTCTGACTTGTATAACCCCATGTAAAAATTGTTTTAGTAAAAAATAACTCATGTTTGTGTCATTTTTACTTTAACATTAAATAAAAAGTTATTTATGTCATTTCCCAACCAAAGTGGCTCCATGGGGTCCCCAAGTTGACCCATGGATTGTCTTGGTCGGCCATGACACATCCAATTAGGGTAGGACATGTGTCAATCTCATCTCATATTATTAAAACATTATTTTTACCTTAAACTGCACTAATTACCTCTAATCGCGATTAAGAACTTAAAAGTTACTATTCACCAAAAAATTATTTTAATCTCATTGAACCACATTTTACTTCTTAATGATAACCATGTATGTCGGATTTTTGAAAATAAAATCACAGAAGTGGCAAATATTCATTTAAACAAAAAATCAGTTTCTTTAACTACCACTTGGTGGTTTCACTATTCATCAAAAATTGATGTTTTTCAGAAAAATTCCAAAACTTCACCCTAAGCTGTATTTGATATTATGAATTCAAAAATGAAGTCCATTTTACAAAATTCAAAACATATAAGTTTCATTAATTAATTTAATAATTAATTCCCACTGTCAGAGAAAATAGCGTGTTTTTTTGAAACAATAAGTATCAAAAGATTGACACTAGTTTAAGTCCGATTTCAAAGTGAAATTAATTCCAACGACCACTATTGGATTTAATGGTAAAAATATATTCTAATTTCACTATAAAACCAATTCAAAAGATAATCTAATCATATAAATAAATTAGAATAAAAAGAGGTTTTGAATTAAAATACAACATTTTACACTATTCATTAAAAAAATGAACTTTATCGGAAAAATACCAAAAATTCACACAAAGTAAATTTTGATGTCCCAATCATAAAGAATAAGTTTATTATGACAAACATAGCTTATAAAATTGTCAAAAGATATATTTAAAAATGGTTTTCCATTAAAAGGCAGTAAAACAATCTTTTAAAAATATTAGTGTATTTCATGCTTAAGATTGGATTTATTTTCATTTTAAGACTCTAAATCACTATCTAATTAATTAATAGGCATAGATAAAAATATCTATTATTAATTACTTACTTGTTATGTTACATTCATTTTTCCATGGGTTTAAAGTGACATAAAGATCATGTCTTAAAAGCAGTTTTTAAAACGTTGTGATTATGAAAGGAAACCCATTTATTTTATGCTATATGGGTTTTTTATGAAATTTTTTATGATGATATATGTGGATAAAATTATAATAAAGAAACATTTATGGGTGCCCCCTGATAGTGATCCAATCCATTGGGTAAATACTTAATCTCTAGACATGAACGTTTTTAACGACGCCTTGGTGAATAACCTTGGTAATTTTTAATGACACCTTGGGGATGGACCTTGGTGAAACAGAAATGTTTGTCAATATTAAATGTTGTAGCCACATCTTCAAGTTATGTAATACGTTATTTTTATTATGATATGCCTCATTATTTCTTTCCCATTCCTTAATGTTTTTTTTCATGACATTGTTGACGTATCTCAAGTTCACATGTTAAATATTTCCCTTGATTCCCTTACTGGGCCTTCTGCTCACCCTTTCTTTTGATGTATGTCCCTAGGTTATGAGATGCAGTAATGAACCTAGGATGAACATAAGGATAATCCCTTAAAGTGTTTAAGAATAATTTTTTATGTTTTCATGTTTTAAGTTCCTGGTTTCCAAGACTCTAAACCTTAAAGATCCTCGGTTTTGTAAAATTTAATGAAGGATTATGTGATAAAAATGTAGGTTGCTATAGCCTCTCTCAGTTTCCCTTCTATAATGGGACCTTGATTTATCATGTCTAAAAATATAATCAAATTAAAAACATTCACCTTCAACTTGACCTCATAGTAAATCTTATCCAGGAAACACCTCACCCTGGTAATCTCATCAACGAATAAAGATAGTGAAAATCACTACAATTCGGTGAAACACCTAGTGTGGCCCATCACTAAAATTACCTCCTATATCAAGTATTTGAACTTGAGAGCCTTCTCATCCCTTGATATTTTTGGATATAAGTGACTCATAAACGTATCATAAAGGACCTTTCCAGATAACTCATCTTGGTTCCCAACTTTCTCTAAAGTGTCCCACCAATGCTTGGATAGTCCATGATGAATATATGTATCAAGATTCACTCCTCTGTATATGGTTGACTAGAGGTTCATAAATATTAGTTAGACAGAATTGATCTAGAACTCGACATCCTAGGGGACTCCTTACCTAGTGAACATAGGTGGATGATGTAGCTGGAACTCTTGCATCATCTTATACATCAAAAGAACAGTATGAACAACCTCCCTTTACATGGATCGCATTACCAAAAAGAAGGTATCTTGAAGATAAACATTCAATTAGATCTCAATATCTATAGGATTATCTGGTTGAGCTTCCTTAAAATCATATTGATTTCAACTATCTTGACCTTCAATTTTAAGACAAATAGGTGATATTTTCTCTAAGAGAAAAATAAACTCCTTAGAACTCTAGATAAAAACATGGTTAACCTCAATATGTGACAACAATAGAGAACCACTGGCTAATGGTTCATCTAATCATAGCTTAACAAGTGAATACGAATTATATAATAGTTCTTCATTTTCATTTATCATAAACAACAATTATCAAATTTCATTGTTTATATAAGAAAATATATTACAAGAAATAGATATTTCCCTCTCATGAATAATGCATGGAAATATATATCCCTATGTTCCTATCATGATGCATGCATACTAATCTCACTCAATACTGGGCCATGAGTATAAATCTCAAGAAACGATAACATCACAAAATGTTACACCCTGAGTTTTTATGGGCCCTTTTTTTCTCAAATGAATTATTTATCATTAATGTATTGTATAAGACTAATTCAAAAATTCCTTTCACATTGAACTAACTTGTCTTGCACTACATGAAACACCGACTTGGTGTACGTTACATGCAATGCCAGGTTTCTATGAAAAATCATTTTATTGTTATAATTATTTAAATGAGATACTTATAATCTATCCAAAAAAATATGAATAGTAATATATATTTATAAAATATTTCTTATAATGGTTTTATATAAATAAAACATATTTATTATAAAAAAATATAATTTTTGGTAAATTCTTTATATATTTAAAAATGTTATTTTCTCAAATTAACTACAGTTCATGTCCTTAAATAAAAAATAACAAAATTAATTTTAGACACTTTTGAAAATTGAATTTTTTAAAATAAACTTCAGTCTTGAATTTATAATGTTAAAATAATCTTAGAGTGATTTTTTTTTGTATTTTTCCGAGAAACAAAACTTTTTGATGAAGAGTACAAATATATTGTTTTATTTAAAAACCGCATCTTTATTTAAAAAATAATTAATAATAAATTATATTTTAAATTTGTTTTTATAGTCAATATATATCAAATATACATATATTAATCTAATTTAAGTCATGTAATCATTTTTATATTGAAATTAGATATACAAACTTATTGAACATTTGAATGTTTTTACATAAAAAACTCACCTTCTCATCATGTCTGCGGGATTAGTGTTAAAATTAATTTTCCCACTTATCATATCTAAATATTGAAAATAAAACACACAAGGTTTTAATCAATATAATATTTACGGTCTAATAATATCAACTTAATTTTTGACCAAAAATATTAATGAAAGTGATTAAAATTAACTACGGTGATTAAGGTAAAATTATGCTTAATAAGTGACTAAAACTTAATCTTAAAGAACAATATGACATGGAAACTTTTACAAAGGACATTGGATGACAATAATTCGATTTTATCCCCTATTTTTTAAATTTTATGGGTTATTGTGATATTATTAAACATAAGTTCCCCACATAAAAGTAAAATGAAAAAAAGGAACATTCCTTACCTTTACCATTTATAAAACTTTTAGAAATATATAAAACATCATATTTTCAGTTATACATATCATTTTAAAAGATAAATCGATAATTTTTATCATAATAATTTATCATTATTTTTTAGAGATGATTTAGTTACATAAAAGTCTTATGAAATGCCAACGTAGTGATTATTTAGTTAATAGTTAACTAAAATAAATGATACTATAAATATTAAAAGTGATATAAATTTATTAAATTATTATATTTAATTATTTTTTTATATTTATATATCATTATAAAAAACTGTAAACTTAATATATTTTAATTAAAATATTATTTTGATATTTTAAATTAAAAATAAATAAATAATTTCAAAATTGGCATTGATGTTATTCTAAAATAAATGATATTTTATTAAAAGATTTAAAATTAATAAAAAACTTATATTGTGATAAGTGCTTTTTATGTATTAATAAATATTAAATATAGTTAATTAATGGAGAAATTCATCTTTTATTATTGGAATATTGACCATATATTGTAAGAACATTTTTATCATGGTTTGGGTTCGAGTAATGTTATTGTGTGTCACATGAGATTGTTTTAAAATTAATTTCCAAAACACATAACATTTTTTGTAAATTAGGTATCATATGTATAATTAATTGTCTCTATATGTTCAAAAAATATATATAACTTTAATTTAGTCTTAATCGTTAAACTACGTATGTTAGAAAACTTGTTTCTTTAATAAAAACCAAACTGATAAAATTTTGGAAACATAGAAGTTAAAAAACAAAATTTTTAAAATACACATATTTTTGATTGGTATAGGTTTTTATATACTATTATTACCATTTAATCAATTATTTTTTCATTTTGGAGGCACATTAGGATAGTTATACCTCCCACTAATGAATACCTTTTGGTATTTAAAAAGAGTGTCACTCCCCTTCCACCATAAAAAGGAAAGCACTCCTCCCACTTCTCTACATTAATAAAACCACATAGTTTTTTCCATTAAATGAAAAAATATCTTCCCAAAATCTCTAAATTTTTCATTGAAACATCCCTTTATGTATAAAGTAATATAAGTAATCCCTTCAGTGAAAACCAAAAGGATATGCCCAAAGAAGAGGTAACATCCTCCCTCAAGCTCCTTTATCTTATTTTCATTCTCCACCCACTAAACTATCCTTATTCCATACATATAGAAAAACTTTATACTAAATATAATTACATGTTTTTATGTTAAGGGTTAGACCTACACTTACACTTTAATCTAATGGGTGACAAACATACTGTTTATGTGTACCGTGAAATACTACATCATGAAACAATGATTGTTCATTCTTCCTTTATCACCTCTTGTGGTAGGAATTATGATATAAAATATATTTATATATAACATATATGAAATTAATAATTTATTTAAGCATATATAATTTTTTTAAAACATATATCTTTATACGTTCCATTTTCTGTAGATATGATAATTTCAATTGGGGAAGTGTGGACTATCACCCCTGAAAGCGATGTGATTCATTCACATATTACATGGAATGTATTAAGGACGATTTTAGTGAAATTATATGATATATATAAAATATTCAGGATATTTTAATTATATTACATGAATATATACATATATTTCATTTTCTTTCTTCCTTCCCATAAGACAACAAGACGAAAACAAAATTCATGCGTACGTATGACCAACTATCTCCATGAATGTTGTATGCCATTTAAAAATTCAATATTATATAAATTACTATAATAAACATATAATTAATATCAATTATACTTATATAATGTTTTAAATTTTTTAATAATCATTTATGTATAAGTACCAAAGATATAACAAATTAAGACACATGCGAAAAACAAAGTGAATATTACCCAAAGCGTAAGCCTAAAATGAAATTGTTTACAAGTAGGTATTATAAATTCATAATAAAAAATATATGGTTTTAGATATAGTAATATTTTTAATGATATATTTATAATTAAATTATATTTATTATAAATTTTGTTTGTATTAGTGTGATGAGATCAAATACCCAAGGTAAGGGAATTTCATCTCACTATTTATTTTTGCGAGATACATGCCTTATACACCACTCATTTATTTTTTAGCATATATACTGACCATAAATTTATTATAGGAGTATTATAATTAAATTCATTGTTATTTAAATATCCATTTTATGATATTTCTCTCATGGGGTTTATGTTTCAGAAGTTACCAAATCAGTAAATTAATATCATCTCAATTTTCCATCTTTGAGGAACATGCCTTGTTATGCCCCTATATTTTTATTTGAGGTATAAATACCAACTTTGAAATGTTATATCATGAACATTATTATTTTCATTATATTTAAATCTTTATTTAATTTCATTTTCTTACATGGTGAATATAATTCAATATTACCAAGTGGTAAGACTTTATGGAAACAATATAACTATTTATCGAGATTGTTTAGGATTATTATTTAAGTGATGAGATATTATGATCCAAATCTTATGAAAACTCATTAATATTATTATCCTCTATATATTCATTTTATATACATATATTGGTACCCTTTTTTCACTCTTTAGTACTTGATATAATTTATAAATATATTTAATTAAAATAAGATTTTATATCCCTTTTTGGTCGAAAATTTGTTTTCTTTAAAAACCATCTTTTCTAAAAAGGTATTCAAAATGTTTGAATAATTATTTATAACTTTTAAAAAATAATTCAAAGGTAAGGTTTAAAAAAAAATTCAATATCTCTTTATAATTTTTCAAAGTATTTTAAATGAAATTGTTTTCAAAAAAAATTCATGATTTCTTTATATGTTTTCATAGTATTTTCAAAGAAATGGTTTTCAAAAAAAAATCAAGTTTTAATTATATATATTAAATTATTTTCAATGAAATGGTTTTAAAAACAATTTAAATATTTCTTAATAATTTTTTAAATTATTTTCACTAAAATTGTTTTCAAAACTTTTTCAAGTTTTCATAATAATTTTTCAAAAAAATTAAAAGGAAATGGTTTTAAAAAAGTTTTCAAGTCATCTATTATAATTTTTCAAGTTTATTTTCATTAAAATGGTTATTAAAATGGTTTATTTTTAAAAAATAATTTTCCAAATAATAAATTATAGTTTCCTCAAGAAATGTTTTGAAAATATCTTTCCAAGTCATTTTCCATCTAAAATAACATTAGTTTATATTAATCAAGTCCTTATAGTAAATGATCCAATGTTTCCATTCATATTATTTCTTGAATGGTTTATGTGTTGATAGAATGATTATTAGAACACGTGTTTCTCTTCTATAGGTTGTATGCTTCTGAAAGTTTTTTCCCTTCACAGGTTGTTATAATATGAAATGAATATGAAACATGTATATTTTTCATAGTTTATGAAAATATTAAATGTTTTTTATACCCATTTAAATTCACAGGTTATGATTTCATCACTTTTTATGGGTCAAGATATTATAAATGTTTGATTATCTTAAGGAAAATGTATGTGTGAGTTGAATTATGTGATGTGTGAGACCTATATCTCCCTCCAATGCATTAGGTAATGATGGATGACCCAAGAGTATAAATATTATATGTTATTTTGATTATATGTTCACAATGTTATGAAAAAACCTAGTTTTATGTCCATAAGTTTATACATAAACTGGATTACATGATCACAATGTTATGAGTGGACCTTATTATGTGTTCATAGTGTCATACATGAATCTAGTTACATTTTCATTATGTAATGCATGGATCTTGTTTCATTCCCATAAGTTTATATGTGAACCTAATTACATGTTCACAATGTTATGCATAAACCTATTTGTATGTCTATATATTTATGTGTGATCTTGATTTCATGTTTGTAATGTTATTTATGAACCTGATTTGATGTTCACAAAATAATGTATGGACTTATTTTCATGTCCATTAGTCTATGTAAGGGCCTGATTTCAGGTAATTATCTTAATGTGTGAACCTATTTCAACTTATACATGTTCATGATGTTATATGTTGATTTTTATACCTCAATTTCATTTCTTATTCGTACATTATGCTTTAGTATATTATGTTCCCAATTATATTATGATCCATATCTTATGAACTACTAATATTGTTTCCATGATTAATTTTTTTGATCTTTTATATTCAGTGTATGTTCTTATAATGATACGATCATGTTCTCATATCCTTATGTTCATTTTATGCAGACACATTTCTTTTATTTACCCTTACTAAGCATTCATGCTCTTACCTTTCTTATGTTTCCATTCCCCAATTTCTGAAGAAATGTTTTCAAGTAGAATTACTAGGGGAGAAATATTTATGGAAAAATTGATGATATTTCAATGAGTTAGAAGATTTTTTTTCTATGTTTACAAAGGCACTAAATAGATACAATATTTGGGTGTTTATTTTATCAATGTATTAAGTATTCTGCAAAAGCTTTGTAATGTTAATGTATGAAAAGTTAGGTTCTCTATAATTGGTATCAAGGTAAAGGTTTAGTAAAGCATTATAAACTAAGATGAGAAAAGTTTAGTGAGATCTCTAACAATATTTCTAAGGATATGTCTAGTTATGTCTCTAAGGATAAGTATAAGGATGAGTTAAAATTGGGGAAAACATCCTGGAGTTTTGGTAAATGATAGAGTGAGTGGTTTCCTATAAATATATCCATGTCTAGATACTACAAGTGGATGTGGTTCTATAATAGATATACCTAGGAGTAACAACCCTGACAAGGTGTGTCGGTCCTTCCTTGGTATTACCTGGTACAAAAAAATGGGCTTATTGTACATTGTATTTGAAATTCCTGTGGGATATTCATTGGGAATTCATGAACTCCTCAAAACCCATCATTAGGGTTTTAAATAAGAGATGATTATGAATATCCTACAATAAACCAATTATGTCATAGATTAAATAATTATTTGTCATTATTTAGATATATTATAAGTAATTTTTCCTGGTTAAGAGTTTTTCTATTATGATAAATGTTTCTCACACTATATTTATGGTGTTAGTTAATAACATGAACTAGAAGGAACTGGGTGATCATTGTATGTTTTTTATGTGGAATGTATAGGAATTATAAAAATCCATTTCCAAAGTGGAAACCCCATGAAGATAATCAAGAAGATTGTATGAGTATTTGATATACTTAGAAAGATAAGGAGACCATGAACAACATGTTAATGGTATATAATTATTTTATAGTATTGTTTATACTATATGCAAGAGGAATAATTAGATTAAGGGAGATGATCCTTAGGACATGATTTATATTTAACATTCTAGGAAAGTTGTATTAAGTAACGAGTCGATGAAGCATGAGTAATGTTTTAAGAATAAAGTTTGATGATTTCACTGTATAAGTTTTGGAATTAAATGATTATGTTATAAAAATCATAAAGTATATAAGGATTATTTTTATAAGTATTTATTTAAGTTTATTCAATAATGTGTTAAATGAAACTAATGAACTAGAAAATTTAATTAATAAAAGGGTTAAATTAAGGGGATTTAACCCTTATCATGTTCCTTAGGATAATAAAATGATATTTTATATTCACAAATAAGTGATGATATGGGTAAAGTAAATTGGATAGTATTTATGACAATATAACTGATAATGGATTTGTTGACAAAGTGGCCCATGTTATCTTAGATTAAGTTGAAAACATCTTGGATTCAAAGAATATATCCAGTAATATTTAAAATAGGGAATCATGAATGTTTTCAAATTGTATTTATGGAAATTTAGTTTATTACCATGTTTCATGAGAATATAAGATGACGGTATTCACATGTTTGGAATATAAAAACCAAGATCTAATTTTTGATTTATGGGGGATCAACGTTAAGATGATTTCATGACATTCATTATAAAGTTTTAAATTTTAAAAATTTATTACGGTTATAACATTAACCATTTATAAAATGTTTAAGTTAAACTTCAGATGAATTTTGTGAGATTAAATTATTGTCTAACCACGTGAGGATTTATTCATATTGGATAACATGATATAAAAACTTTTTGTTGATGGTAACTAAAGAGAGATAATATGACTTATCTTGGATATCATGATCTGTTAGTATTTCAGGAATGAAACATTCAAATTCTTTTTTGGAGAAAGTGGTAAAGTATAAATTTTTCAAGACATGACCAAAGGGTGTGGTTTTACTTACAAAAGGGAATGATACCAAGTAAATATAACTTTTCGGGAAAATTCATCAAATCTAGGGGAAGGATCATGAAACCAAAAATGTTATCCTAGTAACTTCTTTTTGATGAATCAAATGGTCTCTTAGATCATCACATATTTATAGATTTGACTGTTAATTACATTCTACCCATGTTATATATTACTCTCCATGAGGACATGATAGTTGGATTTATCATCCATTTCCATGTTTTCAACTTCCACCTATGTTCTCCTTTGTGGTAACCTAGTTGGGAGTTACATTGTATAACCATTATGTTTCCAACATTCCCTTTTTAATGAAATTTTTTGGATTCATTTTTATGATGTGGGATTTTATGAAAGGAACTTTCGGGTATTAAATGTTTGATAACAGAGACAAATTTTGGGGGTGAAATTCATTTTAAAGGGGGTAGAATACAACACCCTAAGTTTATATGGACCCATTTTTCTCAAATGAATTAGTTATCATCGATTTATTTCATTGTACTAATTCAAACATTCCTTTCACATGGCATGGACTTGTCTTTCCCTATACACAACACCAACTTAGAGAACATTACACACAACATCGAGTTTCTACAAAACATCATTATATTGCTATAATTATTTAAACTAGATAGATATAACCTAGTCGTTAAACTTAATAATATGAATAGTAATAAGTAATTTTAAAATATTTATTATAATTTATTTATATAAATAAAATATATTGATTATGAAAAATATATATTTTTATAATTTCTTTATAATTTTAAGAATAAAATTTTCTAAAATGAACTTATTTTCATGTTCTTTTGTGAAAAACAATAAAATTAACTTTAGGAAGATAAAAAAATTAATTTGAAAAAATAAAATTCATTTTACAATTCATAATTTTGAAATTATCTTAGTGTGCATTTTTTGTATTTTTCTAAGAAACTTCATTTTTTGATGAACAATTGAAATATTGTATTTTACTTAAAAACTCCCTCTTTATTTAAATAATTATTAATGTTAAATTAAATATTAATTTGGTTTCTAAAGTCAAAATAGATCATATATATATATATATATATATATATATATATATATAAACCCACTTTTAGTCATTGGGGTCATTTTTATATTGAAATTAGATAAAAACACTTATTGAACTTTTGAATGTTTGTACATTAAAAACCTACTTTCTCTCCACGTTTGTAGGATTAGCATTAAATTTAATTTTCACACTTTTGTGATTTGAATTTTGAAAAATGGACATAAATTTTTTTAATCAGTATAACATTTTTTTATAATAATATCAACTTAATTTTTTACCAGAAACATTAGTGAAAGTGATTAAAATTAATTACGGTGATTAATGTAAAATTAAGCATAATAAGAGAGTAAATATAAAATTTAACGAAAAAAAATGACTTGGAAACTTTTAAAAAGGATTTTTGATACCAATAATTATAATATATCTCCTATTGGTTCATATTTTTTGGGTTATTTTGATATTATTAAATGGAAGTTCCCTATATAAAAGGTTATGTTAGGAAAAAGACAAAAGGGTAACATTCCATACATATAACAATAATAAAACCTTGAGATATATAAAAAACATCATATATTTGGTTATACAAATCCTTTTTTAAGTTAAATGGGTATTTTTTATAATAATAATTTTTTTATTATTTTTTAAAGATGATTTAGTTACATAAAATGCTTAAGAAACATCGATGTATTGATTATTTAGTTAACAATTAACTAAAGTAAAAGCTACAATAAATATTAAAATTTAAGTAAATTGATTGAATTATTGTATTTAATTTTTCTAGTTGAATATATCGTTTTAAATAGATGTAAATATAATATATTTTAATTACAATATTTTTTTATATTTTAAAATGAAAATTAAATAAATAATTTCAAAATTAATAGTAATGTTATTTTCAATAAATGATATTTTATTAAATGATTTGAAGTTAAAAAAATCCTATATTATTCCATGTGATTTTTAAGTGTTAATAAATATTAAATATTTTCAATTAATGTACCAATTGATCTTTTATAATTAACATGTTGACCCATATATTGTAAACAAAAATTTAGCACGGTATGTGTTTAAGTAGTATTTTTATGTATCACAAGAACTTATTTTAAAATTAATTTCAAAGACACATGAGTTTTTTATTTTGTAAATTATGCATCATATTTTTTATTATGATTATCTATATTTTCAAAAAAATATCAATTTAATTTAGTCTTAATGGTTAAACTACATAGGTTAGAAAACTAATCTCTTTAATAAAAACCAAAATGATAAAAATTGGGAAACATAGAATTCAAGGAACCAAATTATTAAAATGAATATATTCTTGTGTTTTAAATCTTTTTATTGACCATTATTACCCTTTAATATATTATTTTTCCATCTTGAGGAAAATTAGGTAAGGTATACTTATCATTAATAATTACCTTTATTTATTTACAAGTGTTTCACTCCCCTTCCACTATAAAACGAAAGCACTCCTCCCTCTTCTTAAAACCTCTCAAACCAATTAGGATAAAAAATTATCTGCTAAAATATACTCCCAAAATCCCTAAATTCTTCCTTGAATACTCCTTTTTGGAATAAATATATCAAAGGAATCCTTTTGGTGAAAACTAAACAGAGTTACCGGAAGAAGAGGTAACATCCTCCCTCAAGATCCTATATCTTTTTTTCATTGTACACCCACTCCACTCTTTTTATTCCATGATTAGAATACCAAAAAAGTTTCCTAAATTTAACGATATTTTTTATACTATGTTTTCTACCAACAATTCTATGAACTTCCATCCAATGGGTAGAAGATATACTATTTATTTGTATGGTGAACTACCACCTCACGAAATGATGATTGATTATTCTAAATTTACCACCTCTCATGATGATAATTATGATAGAAAATATATTTATATATAATATATATGATATTTATTATGTCTTTATAATACGATAATTATTTTACAACACATATATTTATACTTTCCATTTTGTGTAAATACGAAATTTTCATTTGAGGAAGTGTGGACTACCGCCCCCTCAAAGAGATATGATTCATTCACACACTACATGGAATGTATTATGGACATGTTTAGTGAAATTATATGATAAATATGACATAATAATTATTATTTAATGATATTATATGAATATATACATTTATTTCTTTTTATTTCTTTCTTTTAATATGAAAATAAGATGGAAACTATGTTCATGCCAATGTACGACCTACCATCTCCATGAACGATGTATTCAATTTTATAATTCTATATTCTATAAAATAGTATAATAAAAATATACGGAATATAAATTATATTTATATCTTGGATTAAATTATGTAAATGATGATATATTTATAAATAAAAAATATATAATAGATTAATACATATGAGAAAAACAATGTGAATATTACCTGAAGTGTAAACTTAACATAAAATTGATAACAAGTGGGTAATATAAAGTCATAATAAAACCATACATGGTATTATATATAATAATATGGTTCTGTTATAGTTGTATAACAAAATTAAATTTATTAATTCAGGAATTTTTTATGAGTACAATGAGAGTCAAGACACAGGGTAAGGAAATTTCATCTCACTTTTTATTTCCGTGAGACAAATTCCTTACACCACTCATTTATTTTGAGTAGTGTATATACTGATCATGTATGTATTATATGACTATTATACCTAAATTTTTGGGTATTTTCATATCCATTTTATGATCTTTCTCTCATGTTATTTATGTTTCAAAAGATACCAAATTAGTAATGTGATTTCATCTCAATTTTCCTTCTTTTAGACACATGCCTTATTATGAACCAATAATTTTCTGTGAGTTTTATATACTACAATTGACATGTTATATCATGAAACTCAATATTTTAATGATATTTTAATCTTCATTTTTTTTCTTATATTAGGAGTATAATTCATTGTTGCCTAGTGTTATTAGTTTATTTAAACACTATCATAGTTTCTTGAGATTGTTTATGATTACGCTTTAATTGATGAAATCTTATCATCCATCTCTCAAGAAAAATCGTTAAGATTATTATACTCTATATACTCATGTTATATTAATATATTGGTTCCATTTACTTAATATAATTTAGGATGTGATTTTAATAACATCTAAATTTATATCCCTCTTCATTCGGAAATATGTGTTCTTTCAAAAACTTTATTAAAAAAAGGTTTTAAAAATGTTATGAATAATTATTTATAATTTTTAAAATTGAATTAAATGGAATGGTTTTCACAATGATTTCAAGATTTCTTTATAATTTTTCAAATGATTTCCAATGAAATGATTTTCAATTTTTTTACGATTTCCTTATAAGTTTTCAATGTATTTTCAATGAAATGGATTTCAAAACATTTTCAAGATATATTTATATGTTTTCAAAGTATTTTCAATGAAATGGTTTTCAAAACATTTTCAATATTATCAATAATTTTTGAAAGTATTTTCAATTAAATGGTTTTAAAAAAGTTTTTAAGCTTTCATTATTTTTTTTTAAACAAAATTCATAGGTAATGGTTTTTAGAATGTTTTCAAAGATTCCTTTATAATTTTTCATGTTTGTTGTCTTGAAAATGGTTTTCAAAAGGGTTTATTTATTAAAAATAATTTTCCATATAATAATGGATATTCTCCTTAAAAAATAATTTCTAAATATTTTCCTTAGTTATTTTCCATCTAAGATGACTTCTGTTGATGTTACTTAAGTATTTCTAGGAAATAATCCAAAGGTCCCATTTATATTCTTTCTATAATAGTTTATGTTTTGACGGAATGATTCTTCTAACAACCAATTCTCTTCAATGAGTTATATTCTTTTAAAACTCACTTCCTCTCATGGGTAATTCTAGGTTGAAATGAATATGAAACCTGTATATTTTACATATTTTATGATATGATTAAATGATTATGATACCCATTTCATTTCATGGGTTATGATATGATCGATTTTATGGGTAAAGATATTATGCATGATTTATTAACTTGTAGATCATGTTTTTGGGAGTTAAATTATGTGACGGGTGGGACCTATATCTCCTACTAATGCATTGGATAATGATGGATGACTCAAGAGTATAAATATTATGCATGAACATTATTACATGTTCAAAATGTTGTGCATGGACCTAGTTTCATGTCCGTATGTTTATACGTGAAGCTAATTACATGCTCAAAATTTTATGAGTGAACCATGTTATATGTTAATAATGTTATGTGTGAACCTGATTACTTGTTCACAATGTTATGCATGGATGTGGTTTCATGTCCATAAGTTTATGTGTCAAACTTATTACATGTTTACAATGTTAGGAATGGACCTGGTTTCATGTCCATAAGTTTATGCATGAACCTAATTACATGTTCACAATGTTATGTGTGAACCTGCTTTCATGTTCACAATATTATTCATAGACTTAGTTTCATTCACATTAGTCTTTGAGAGGGCTTTATTTCATGTCATTAACTTAATGTGTGTACATATTTCTACTTATACATGTCCATGATATTATACGCTGATGTGTATGCCACAATTCCATGTCTTATTCATATGTTATTATATAATAGATTAATTTCTAGATTATCTGATGATTAATATCTTATGAACTACAAATATTTATATCATGATTCTTATTTATGATCATAGATAGGAAGGGTATGATCTTCTAATGATATGACCATGTTCTCTTACCCTTGTGTTCATGTTATTATTACACATTTCTTTTTATTTACCCTTACTGAGCCTTTAATCTCACCCCTTTCTTATGTTTACTTTCCCTGGGTTATGAAGAAATGTTTTTAAGTAAAATTACTATGGTTTGAGATCTTTTTGAGAAACATTTATGATCCTTCACTTAGTTTAAATATTTTTGTTCCATGTTTCCAATGGCACTATACTGATATGGTCTTTTGGTTTTTATTTTTTATAATGCATTAAGTATTCCGCAAAAGTTTTGTACTGTTAATTTATGAAAATAATGGGTCTTTGTACATTACATGTGAATAACCCATGGTGAAATAACATCAATTGTAAAAAATGAATAACATTAAAAATATACCCAAACCTAGGTACTCAGATTTCCCCCCATACAAGGGTTAGATACTCCCACACAAATGCTCATTGCCAAATCTTAACATATCCTTGTCTCTTTTGAACCATTTCTAAATAGTAAATAAATAGAAAAGAAAAACTTTGTCCTTTCATGACACTTTGTATCATCCCCTCATCTACAACTCTCTCACATGCAAAAATCATGCTAGTTACTAGACCTCAAGCACACCTCCCCATATTCCAAAGTCTTCTGACTAGCCGTGGGGGTTTAGAAAATATATTAGGGAGAATATACCCCCTGGTACTGAGTTTTAATACATCATAAATAAAAAAAATCAAAGAGTAACATAAATAGTGGGAGTAGTACATCATAAAAATGGAATGTAAAGGATGAACTATGTAAAAAAACTAATAATAAATCATGTTATATTATGCTGGAATGTATCTAAATGTAAAAATAAAAGTAATACAGAATAAATACCATGATGAAACAAATAAACTCAAAAGAATTCGGTCCCAAAACCCATGTCTGTCATATCAGAAATCTCCAACACATACAGCAAGAAACAATAAGTTACAAGGACCCTTACCCATATCTAAACCTGCATCTATGTAATCTACTTAGGCACTAAGTGGAAGGTCTAATTGGCTATGAGTAAAAATGTGTCAGTTGAAACCACTAGGTCTATTAAATGAATTCGATAATAAGTGAATGAAATAAAGAGATAAAAGGTTGATTAATTAATCATATTAATTAAATACAACAACTAAATTTATTTGGAACCTTTCTAGAAAGTAATGTCTTATGATTTTGTGTGGGTTATTTTTTCATGTTATATTTAAATGTTTATGTTTCCATGGAATTATCGTGGGCGCAAGAAAGTAGTGGAGTAAGAACGAAGGTCTTGGATATTTAAAATAGAACCAAGTAAATGTACAAACCATGTGACACTTACTTGGTGTGTAATTAGTTTACACGGTGTGTAGTAGGGAGTTAAGGCTTGCAGATTACCTAAGGAATTCATGACGTATCACTGCATTACACATTAAGAACCTAATACACTATGTGTATAATTTACATTTTTTTAAGTCACCAGAATCTTCTTTAAAAAATATATGGGTTTTAGTTCTTTTCATTCATAGAGGTAGAGGGAACCCACTCGACATGACTCTCATTCCCTCTCATAGGGTTCTTGGTATTTTCCCTAGTCGGTGTCTATTTCTCTTGTTATCTATCATGTTGGATCCCTTACAGTAAGCTCTCAAATCTACTTTCTTCTTTTCCTTGTTTATCTCACCAAATGACGTGTTAAATATTTGTGCTTACTTTTATGCTATTTTATGTTTGTTCGTATAAAATTTTATTTTCATATTATTTTTTATGATTTAGAGGTTGATATCAGGTGAGTGATCACCTACTAGTAATAAGTAGGTGGTGTCTATATTTCTCCTTGATTTTTGTGTTTTTTGGGGGTGATTTTTATAAACACCATGTGGGTATTCTGAGTGATACCATAATAAATTAATTTTTGATTTTACTTTGATTAAATTTATGATTTCATATGCCTATGGACATGTTATTTCTCCACTGTAAATGTCCAAGTTTGTTAAGGGGCTTAGACCAACTTGATAAGTTTAGACCATGCAAGTTTATTAAATTATATTGAATTTTTTAAATTAAATCCATGAGTTCCATGGGAACATGACGAGCTAGGAATCAGGATGGAGTATATATTAATCACCTAGATTTTGGTGTTGTAGTTCACAGGACCGAATTTCTTGGTTTAATGTTGATCACCAAGTCAGGTGATGTGTTCATTGGATTGAGATGATGATGTCTTTAGGTTGAGTCCACAACTCTCAATACATGAGGTGATTTTGACCATTGAGATTAGAAACCTGGCCACATGGGTATGAGGTTTCAGATGATGTGGATTAGGTACTATTTTTTTGATTTCCACTCATTTTTTTAGCAGAGATGCCATTAGAATCATGTCCACATAGATAGAACTCAGATTGGGTGGTGTTAACCACTTGAGTGGGTAGAGGATCTTGTAAACTATGAAGCTTAGGTGATGGTGTTGACCATCATTTTTGTTTGGGGATTCTCATTATAAAAAACACATGGATAGTGATAAATCATCGGTTGATGGTGATGAGACCCTCCTTTGGGGGATGAGGCTCACCGGGATACTATAGGCTATTGAGTTAGGATAATGATGGGACATATACCATCAATCATTAGGATGTCAGATGTTCATGTGGAATTAGTTATTATTTGGTGGATATGTATCATTATTCCTTAGAATGTTGGGCTTAGATATGACACTACGGTTTTTATAAGAAGTTGTCTAAGGGACCAGTCACTTTATTGGTCTTACTGTTTGGACAACAGGTGACATGGATGATGTCATGATGTGTTGTTGACTTGATTATATATGGAACCCAAGGTTTCACCTCTTATAAAATTTAAGAGGGGTTTACTTGGGATTTAATCCATGGATCCTCACTAATACATGTATATAGATACAGAAACATGATGTATGCCATATATATAATTGAGGGCATGTGTTCAGACTTACCAGTAATGGATGAAGGTGGAGAACTTTTTTTTGGTTGTTGATCACAAGGGGAAAAGGTTAATAATATGATGTACATGTGTTATTTTTATTTATAATTATTGCACCTTCATTGTCATGGATATTAGACAGGAACACGTTGGTCGTGTTCTACTAACATTTATTATCACACCAAACATTGGCCCTTCGAGATGTGTGTAGTCTTTATGTCTCTTCGATCAGGTAAGGGACCGAGTGCAGGAGCTAAGCCTTTGTGTTCAAGTTGGATCTTTTCCATGGGATGGATAGAAAGGGTCATTGGAGGTTTTTGTACAATCTATAGTTTACTATAGAGTTTCCTTGTATCCATCCTACTTATATATGTATACATTCTTATGGTCGGCCATAGGTGAAACTAACTATTGTTTTTTATGACATGTTATGTTATGTTTGGGCATGTTAGTTATTATTATTGATGTTTGTTTGTGCTTATACTATTAATTATTATTACTTCCAACATGATATGGTCTTTCTTACATTTTAGTGCATAAGTAGAACTTTATTTTATCACCATATGAGGGTATAATCTCCCCACTATGACATCTGTTCACCCTCTCTTATAGTTTGATGTCTTTTTATTACATGGAGCCATGCCTATGGCCCAGTTTTCAACTGGCCTCGAGCACTATTCAAAGTGGAATCTGGGTTAGGGAGCTATAATAGTATCAGAGTGGGTTCTTTTTGTTGTTTTTTGGCATCATCACAAGACCTTTCTATTAAATGGTAACTATGTTTGGTGTGTTACAAATGATATAAAATTATTACTTTTCTATTCATATTACTATTTTCTATATGGTATATAGAAGACAAGAATGTAGTCAGAACTAGTTATAGATCTCATGTTGGGGTGCATGTAGCCCCATGCATGGGGGATATACCAAGTTTCTAAAGGAGAGAAATTGCTTTTTTTTTCTTTTCTCTTTAGATAGTTTTCTTTATTTCCCCAACAAGGGGCATAATTGGGTGTGATGGTTATATATTATATGAATTTTATACCTTGGCCTAGTATGGAAAGGGTGGTTTGATTTTGAATCAGGATAGAAACTTAGTCTCATATGATGTATTTTTTCTTGAGATTTTCATTGGAAACTTGGATTAATCTAACAGGGTTGGGGTTATTTAATGTGTTAATAAGGGAATCTTAACAGCTTTTTCTTACATAGCCTCTCTTTAGTGGAATGCTACTCATCTATCCTAAACATGTGGTTCTAATGAAAAAATTATGTGATTCTATATTAAATGATATTTATATGGTCCTGACTCTAAATTGAGTAGATGGAGATGATGATAGGGGTTAGTTGATTGATGTGTCAACAAGGAAGATGAATAGTTTTTTTATAGCCTTTTTGGTGGAATTCCACTAATCTATATTAGATTGATATATGTTATGTGATTTTTGACCAAATTAGGGGAAGGTGAGGGGAAATGAGTCTAGATGATACTTGATTCCTAACTCTAATGGGTGTATACATGGGCTATAAGGTTAGGTTACAGGTGATACCTGACCTTGGTATATGTGGGTAAGGGGCCTTGTGGTCTAGTTTCTTATGACAGATTGAGGTAAGGGAGTGTAAGGGTGGTGAGACGTGCAACCTATTACATATTTCCCAATATGTGATAATGTGTATATATACTATTATAGGTATCTAACCATAGTATTAGTGTCCATAAAGATGCCACCTAAATAGAATTTGGTGGCGCATCAAGAGGGTGGTGATTTGGTTCCACATAAGTGTGAATGGAATGAGGCCCCCAATGGCCAGGATATGGACCTGGAGGGCTAGGTTGAACATAAAACTCATGTATAAGTTTATGTAATAGATCCAGTACAGACTCTGGTATAGGCTGGATAGATGTAGGATATGGAAATTTTGAGCCATGGCTTGGTGGTTATATAAGGGAAATTCTAGTTCATTTTTATAGGCAATCAACATGGGATCTCCGGTAGAGAACTAGATAGAGTCAGTACATACCATCTTTGACCAGCTCCTGACACCCCTAGTTTGGAGGCTGTATATGGAGACATACATGCTCATAGAACCAGAAAAATCATTGGGGTATGTATAGGTACATGCTTACTGACACGAGGAACTAGTTTGGATGGATTTTTAATCCATTTTTCTCAATCACATCTTTACAGAGACACTCGGGGTGAAAATATCCTGAGAGTTAATGATTCTCTAGAAGGGGGATGGTTATATCACAGACTATGTGTCCAATTTCATAGAACTGTCATGTTTTTCACCTACCATTGTGGGCGACATCATTTATAGGGTTCAGCATTTTGGGGATTTCTTGTGGCCTAGCATTAAGGTGTAGGTAAATATCTTTTGGCTGAAATACTATTTAGATGATCTCAACTAAGAATTGATATCCATGGTAAATCTTATGCAATTTTTATATTTGAGACATATTATAGAATCCAAATATTTTAGTGGTGATGCTTCAGGTGATAAGAAGCAAGGATATGAGGGGTCTTACTAGGCCATTCAAGGCAAACACTCGAGAAGACCATCAAGGAGTGGGTATTCATCATTATACTTCTAGTGAGGGTTGCTAGTACATGTCCGGACTCAGGGTTAATGACCTCTAAAGGAGTTTTGAACATGTGGATAGATCAGGAAACTTGAGAGGTTCTGAATGAAACCTTATCAGATAGCCATAATCTAGGGATTAGGGAGGGCTTAGAGATCAACAATAGGATCAGGAGTAGTACCAGGAGTTGGTAGTTAGGATTCAGCTACATACAATGGTTTTTGTTGAGACAGTGGGATCCTATAGTGTTTTAGTGGTTGGTAGATGGTGATGATCCACATGGGAGTATAAGCCTTAGGTAGTTATACTTTAGGCCAGGTGAATGTAGTAGAGATACTAGGTGTCAAGGAGGTTGGGGATCCAACTATAATTAGAGGTACATCGTGGGAATGACCAGATTTCTTTTGTTTTAGTTGTGGCCATTTTTAGTGCATAAGGTGCATGAATGCTATTTTTGGATTAACTAGGTGATGGTTATTATGTTGGGATTGGTTATGATTCATTATATACATATATATGTATATTTATATATCTCTAGGTGTGTGTGTTTTAGGTGCATAGGAATATGGTCATTGATTCATTTTTTGTTATGAATGAGGGGTTAATAAATTATATTTTTTATGGAATGCATATAAATATATGATAAGGGACTATTTCTGAGAATTTATTGAGATTAAGGACTTGTGGGAATATAATGAGATGTGGGGTTTTATGGGTTCTAGATATAGCATAGGTACCTTGGGGTATCCAAGGATATATGGGACTAGATGGTTGTCGAATATGAAACAGGTATGATTTGAGAACTCGCTGAGTTACATGAATGAAGATGCATCATGGGAGCACTTTTGAGTCCGAGGATGTTTGGTGGACCATAAGATATTTTGTTTTTCATAAAAAGAAACTGGGTCGGTAGCTCTTATAGTGGGGAGCACCTTGAGTGAAGTTGACTGATGAATTGATAACCATGGTAGTTTTGGTTGATTTTAATGAGAAGGTTTTTTTTAGTACCATATTCAGATAAAATATTGATATATTGGTGATGAGATATGTTAAGGTCAGAATATTGAAATGAAGTTTTTTTAATGGGCCATTTTTACCTGGTAATGTTTAAACATTTATGTTTCGATGGAAGTCCCATGAGTTTAGGAAAACAACCGAGGAATATTGGAGGTATTGGGTGGTAGAAAATAGCTCCAATCATAATTACACACAATGTAACACTTAAAGGATGTGTATAAAGGCGTGAAGGCTCCTGGGATTACTTGATGAATTCACAACATGTAATAGGGTAACACATTGTAAACCCAATATATGACGTATATAATTTACACATTGTGTAACTTGTAGGAAATGTTTTATTTAGATCCATGTGGGATAATTATTTACACAAACTGAGGCAGGGGAAACCCTTTTAATTCATGCAGTATGGATGATTGTCTCCTATCAACCATTAAAATGTATAGTTCTCTACTAAAGTTTATAGTGTCACTCAGGTTAAATCTGCGGTGATTGTAATTTTTAATAGTTGATTGTTTTTAATTGATTCTCTTTTGATTGGGGGGGTTGTTTGTAGATAATAGATTAAATGATTGTTTAATAAAGTTTGATTTAAAATTTTAATAATGATTCGGGTGATTTCATAATTAGGGGTTAATCTTGTTATATCCTTAATATTTTATTTGTATTTTATTAAATTAACACCCACTTCACAATATGCTTTTTGATCAAAATTCCCAATTATTTTGGATTTAATCCAATCCTCAACTAGGGTATTGATCTCAATAAATTATTAGTGATTTAAGGTTCAATATTTCATAAAATCATGTGTAATTTTGGTTTTAATAATCCATGGAATCCATATTTCAAAGAAAACATGTCATTAATTAGAGACATTTTATGTTCAACGTACATGATATTAATTTGAAGAATATTAATCAAGAAAAACCACTCAATCAGTTAACATCCCCAAAATATAACTCACCTAAATTGGATATTTACTCATCTATTGAGATGGTTAGTAATTTTGTTTATGGTTTTTAGGGTGGTGAGTTAAAATATAATAAAAAGAACGGGAAACGATATGAGTAGGGTGCCGAACACGCACACGAACGGTGAAGAAAGTTAAGAACATACATTGGATTGAATGAGAAAACAAAAGATAAAAGGGTTTATTTTTATTTAATTAAACTATTTTAAGATCATTAATATTATGAAACATAAAATCTAAGAGAATAAGATATGATTAAGAAGAAACATTTATTAAAATTCAATTAACAAGAAAACAAACTTACACGATTACAAATGAAGAAAAACAAAAAAGAATACGAAAAAAAAGAGAGGAGGAAAGGTTTCTCAAGAAAAAATGTGAGTTTTAAAGGTCGTTAAAGGAATTTTAAAAGTATATTTTAGTTTCAATGTAACCTATTCAATTATAAAATTACAACCTCTTCAATATATAAGAGGGGGTGAATTTACAACCCATGGTGGTGGACTGTTTGCATTTTAAATATTCCCTTCAAGTTGGTTCACCAATTTGGCCATCCCTAAAGTTTAATATAGAGATATATTATTCTTAAAAGGTTTTTATATTTGTGTGCACTATCAACCCACAAAAAAATTTGGAAATTCGAATTTTTTATCCAATGTTATGGCTATATTACTAAACAATGTTATTCTATCCATTTTTATATCTAGTTTTTATTTTTTTTAAAGTGAATTAATTTTTTCCAAGAATATTCCATAAAATCCGAACCATCTATTTTAAAAATTTCTCCACTTATATATTTTATTCTACACTAAAAAATTACTTCTTAATTGGACAATTGGATTGGTAGAAAGGTTAATAACAGTGGGATATTTTTAATTACCGTACATAATAGTGTGTTGGAATTTAATGCATCAGTTGGGCCCCTTATTTGGGTATTTGGGCCTTGAAATTTTTATAAATGATGAATCTAGATATTCAGAACATATTATATAATTTAATCAAATTTTGACTTCTAGATATGGCCCAAAAATTTTATCTTCATGGATGGTCTAGTTTCTTTGATATATTCTTTGGGCATACTTATGTAGTCCATATGACCCATGAATTGGCTGATTTGGCCCAAGCTCTAGCTAAGTAATTTGTATTAAATTAAATTGAGGACCCTAAAAAAACAATCACACAATTTTTATATGTAGGTTGATAGTTATAATTAAAATAGTATACTGATTCGAATCTAGATTAATAAAATAATGATTAAAAAGTTTATTTAATATTAAAACATGAGTATTTCACAACAATTATGCACTTTTCATAAAAAATAAGTACAAAAAATATAAAAACAATATTAATTAATTTTACCTCACCAACAAGTATTAAAATTTTGTTGTCACCAATAATGAGGGTCTATAATAGTTCGCTCATCCATAAATAATTCCACTAAAAATTATTACAAAAATAATGCTATTAATTTTTTTACACTAAATATTAGAAAAGGGAAATTTAAACACTCAGAAATTACCCCTCTAAAGATGATAAAAATTTATTTGTGGAGTTTCACTCATTAACAAACCAAAAAGGAAAATATTTGAGTTTTAAAGACCTATAAGATTCCATTCCTTATCCTAAATTGAATAATAATCAAGATGCATTTTTAGTTCTTTTTTAGTGGCTATGGTATAGTAGGAATATAATGTCTAAAAGAGGGGGAAGGAGGGGTAAAACAACAACATGGGAAAATAAATGTGCATTTTTTTTGAAATGATACATGGAAGAAGATAGAAACACATATTTATAAGGGAATGAATTTGTGATGAAAAAAATAGAGAGAGAATATTAGAAGGTGGTGAAATAATGAAATATGTAAAAAACACAAAAATTCACTGAATGAAACAAGAAAATATGGTGCAAGTTTTCTTTTTTCATTTTATCTATCTTTTGTTTTAAAAGTGTAGTTTGAAATGAATATAACACCCTTCACCCAACCCATGTTTGATCTACTAAAAACACTAATTGTAATAGTTATAACAATATCAAATGTTTAGGAAGACTGTTTTTTGACCCACTCATGACACAACCCATTATTTTTTTTTATTTGGATTTTTTTTATTTTTTGTTTTTTTAACACTTTTAAACATAATTTCTATAAGATTTAAAAAATATAAATACATTCTCAAAACCCACTGAATTTAAACCTCTCCCCCACACTTAAATGGATGTTTTCCCTCAAGTATATGAGGAAACATTTAAAATCATGAACATTTTATCCAAAAAAAATCAATTCAACGACACTTAAATTTTATTAAACTATGTATTAAAAATCCATGTAGATTATGGGTGGATCAATTTTTAGGCTTATAAGGTGGCTATAAAAAAAGGGGGTTTCATAAGTTTGAAAGGGATTTCAAATGGAGGGTCAATTTAAGGGTATTGGGAGGCTATTTGGTAATTTTTATTCTCAGGAGGTTCAAAAAATTCCCCGATGATATTAATGTACACTAAAGTAATAAATTTATCGAGAAGGTCCACAAACTCAAGACTCACAATCGGGGGAAAAACACTAAATATGAAAATATGGTTATAGGTGACCTTGGCATGAAATATTACATTATTCCCCATCGTTTGTGAAGAATCATTTTCCAATTTAAAAATTGGTCATTCAAATTTAGTTATTTTTTTGACTAAATTATTTTTCCATGTTTATGATGAAAATAATAAAAAGAGATTAAAAATAGTCATTGGACTCCCCAAAATGGTTGTAAAATTTTTAAAATTTTAATGGTGAGTAGTTATGACTCTTTTGTTTAGTTTTTTAGTATTTTTTGTTCTTTTTAATACATACCCACACAAAAGATAAAGAGGAGAAAAAATAGTTTGGTGAATAAAGTTGTAAAAATTTTAGAATGAGAGAGGAACAAGAAGAAAGGGAGAGATAGGGGTGGAGAGAGTTTGAGAAGGAGGTAAAAGAGATAAATATTGAGTTAAAGGGAAAGTTGTGCCCCTTGGTTTGCATTTGGTGGGTTATCATCTCCATATATTGGTGGGTCGATGGAAGTTGATTTAGTTCTTGTGGCATGTTTCCTCACTGGTGATACATTGGAAAATTTCCCGTACCTATAAGATAATCGAAAAGAAAAAAAATTCATTTAATGAAAAACTAAAAAAAACGTAAAATAAAAGAAAACTTGTGTCACCTCCCAAGAAGTTCTGCATTTATTTTTTCTATAGCTGGAAAGTTATAGTAGACTACCCATAGTCTTATGGTGGGCACTATATTTTCTCATCTCTATTGTGTTTCCCAAAAAACTACTCCTTTGGGATCCCAAATTTTTCATTGGATAATTTCTTCTCTTCCTTGTTATTTTTATTACAATTCAATGGAGGTGGAAAGAGAATGTGGGTATGCTCCCTCTGGTCTTCAACTTGAGGAATGATTCAGTCCATCAAGGGTTTTTTTATATTCCTATTAGTTCATAATGGTACTTCAATTATGATGGTGAATTTATATGTGATTCATAAAGTATGAAATCATAGTATGATATATCTATTGTTTTAAACTCATTTTTTATCACATTCTAATGTGAAGTAATGGGGATCAAAGGGGACAAGAGACTAAATTGATTTTTCCATATCATTAATATCAATGTTCTTTTCCCAATAATGGTCAATTACAACCTCACAAGTGATAACTTAATTAATTAGGGAACAAATATTAAAACATTCACTACAACTGGGACAATATAATCACATTGGATCAGGGATCACCTCACATGTGTGGTAATTTTCAGAATCATGTATAGCAAATGAATAATATTGGATAATACGATCTGAATCAACTAATGAGTGTGCCAGTTCATTTTCCTCATTATCATCCAAGTTGGATCAGTCAAGATTAGATATGAGATGGGATTCTAAAGAGTTTACATGATACTTTATATTTATGAAGTTTACATTTGAAATGTAAACATCAACTTCCCTATTTATGACTTGATTAATGAGGATGAAAAACTCACAATATCTTTTATCACTAAAATAAGAAAAAAAGACGGTTCAGGGTTTAAAAACTCTCAGAAAAACTTTAAAAATCATAGATGGATAATATAAAGTTATTCATTGATGGTTATCTCATAGATTCAAAAATATTGAACTTGAAAAGTCAGTCAACAAATTCCATGGAAAATATGCCAACATTGACATCAATTTTAGTTCTATATTTCATGAGTAAAGGTATTCCAAGAATCATAGGATATTTTAATGAAGTTATAACCCATATAGGTCTATAACTGAAAAATCAGCTGTGAAAATAAGATCATTGACTCTGACAAGGACATCCTTAATTATTCTATTTGGACTGGTGGTCCTTTGATTTTCTAACTGAAGCAAAACACTCATTGGGTGCATGGGACATAGACTGAGGTTGGATAATATGAATTTGGTAATGACATTTATCGATGATCCAAGGTTAATTAGTTCATCATCAAAGTTAGAACTCCATATTTGGCATGGAATCGTAAAGGTCCCTGTATATTTTTCTTTCATGGGTATGGACTGTAGGGTTAAAAAAAATTCAATGGTCCTAATTAGTCTCTTATGGGAGATCAATTCCTTAAAAAACATGACAAGCATAGGGATGTGTTTGATGGAACCTAATAGGGGAATGTTGATTTCAACACATCTAAACATTTAATCATTTTATAATTTGGCTCAAAGGGCCTCTTAGGATCAGAGACATCTTGAGGAAAAATAATTGGTTTCCTTGGAATTATTAAAGGAGGTGAGGGAGTGGCTTCAGGTTCTTCTTCAAGATTTTTGGTCTTTTCTTTTTCTAGATCAATATATAAAAGGGATTTTTGGACTCACCATTAGGAAGATCAATTTACTTTTCCGATCTAATTGAAATTGCACATACATTACCCTTGGGTTCAGGAAATGGTTGAGATAATAGTTTGGA
Source organism: Viscum album (assembly GCA_963277665.1). Lineage (NCBI taxonomy): Eukaryota > Viridiplantae > Streptophyta > Magnoliopsida > Santalales > Viscaceae > Viscum > Viscum album. Next base: position 1,109,218,812 of record OY728140.1, read on the forward strand.
AGAATTTTATTATTTCTTCTAGATGAGGTGGGATGAAAGTTAACCAATTTTGGTTTCATTGTTTTTTAGGATAGAGTGGTTGAAGGATAAAATATAATCCATATAACATTCCCATTGTTTCTTAGAAAAATATTCAACAACCACATTAGGATTTACATGATTTTAGTTCATAGTAAAGTTCTTGTATTGTATTTGGAATTGGTATGGAAAATTAGGATAGTGGATTCTAGGAGAAGGAAGAGTAGGAATTCTCCTTTGAGGTTGAGGAACAAAATTATAAGGTTGTTGGATGTTTCCACCACCTTGACCATATTATAATTGGTTTTTATTTTTAGGAGGGAACTGAGGGGGTGAGATATGGGATTTCCATATCGTAATCTTGGGTTATAGGTAGAATAAAAGGGGTAAAAATGTGTGGTGGGTGGAGTTTCTAATAAACTAACCTGATTATTGAGGGATGGAGTTCCTCTGAACAATTACTGCATTTAACTCCATTGTATTAGAAAAATCAGATGGATCGGCTTAAATTTATAGACATGTGTGGGTTGGATGAGTTGGTGATCTATGAATTCCACAATTTTTGATAGGTCTTGGGAATAGATATCATAGAGAATATGAGTTTGGGGATTTTTCGGCCACCTCCTATTATCTCACAATGCCTAAAAATTCAATCATCCACTCATTCATCTTCTTAAGCTCTATGGATTGATTCACTTAGACTTTTTGAACATGATTATGTTCTCGAGTATTGAATTATTGTGTGTTTTCATCCATGTTGAATATGGGATCTTGTACTATTGTATGATTTTTTTCAATAAGAGCACCACCACTTCCAACTTCAATGATTTTTTTATCCATATCTAATAAACCCTCATATAAGTATTGGATCAAGAGTTGGAAATGGATTTAGTGTTGTGGCCATGTTTCCATAATATTTTTGAATGTCCCCTGGTATTAATGGAGTGATTCATTTTGGAATTAACGAATACCACGTAATTATTTTTGGATATAAGAAGCTTGAGAAGCTAGAAAAAAATATCTAAGAAGATTTGATTCATTTCATTCCATTTGGTTATGGAAATAGGACGGAGGTAGTAGATCCATGACTTGGTACAGTCGGCTAGGGAGAAAAGAAAATTCTTAAAGTTTGATTTGTTCTTCAGAATCCCCTTGAGGCTTCATGGTAGAGCACACAACTTGGAACTCTTTGAGATTAATATGTGCATCCTAATCGGATAGCCCCTGTAAATGAGGTAGAAGATGAATCAAACTCTATATGAGTTCAAAATCAGCCTCTATGTTTGAATATTGAATTCCATGGGGTGGATAATTCATATCAGGGAAACGAGTTCATTAAGTGTTTATTCCCTATGATTGTCCATATCTACTTCAATTGGATGGGAAATGTTCATATTATCTCTAATGGTTTTACTATGTCGGTGAAGAGTTCACTAAATATCAAGGTTAAACAAATATGTGGGATTTCATTGGAGGATATGGGGAATTAAGAGAAAATTTAAAGGCTGATAAAGACTTATTTTTATTTCCATTTCTTTTTCAGATTTTGTTTTGGTTTTTTATTGAATCTTTAATTTTTTAAAATAAAATACTAGGGACTATAAGTTGCACAATCCCCCAAAATGGAACCATTTGAAGCATGGAAGATTATAATATATTGACTGTTCAATGTTTTTGTGCTCTTATAATGTGTATAGTGTCACTTGAGTTTATTCCTTAGTGATGGTATTTTTAATAGTCAAATTTATTTAATGGATTATATTTTGATTGGGGTTTTATGAAGATATTAGATGAAATGAATGATTAATGAAGATTGATATAATAATTTAAAAATTATTGGGGTATTTTCTTCATTAGGGAGTTAATTTTGTGATATCCTTGAGCTTTTCTATATATTTTTCTAAATTAACATCCAGTTAAAAATATGGTTTTTTAGTGGAATTTCTAATTATTTTGGCTTAAATCCAAGCCTCAAGTAGGGTATTGATATCAATAAATTCTTGTTGATGAAAAGTTCTATATTTCAATATCCTATATGTACATAGGTTTCAAATAACAAATTTAATAAACATATCAAACAAAACATGTTGTTAATCCATCTCATTCTAAGTTCCACATACACAATATTAATTTAAAAAACAGTAATCGAACAAAGGCTCCCAATCTCTTAAAATTTCCAAATTATGACTCCCCATAGTGGGATATTTACTTATACATCAAGATAGTTAGTAATCTGGTTTTTTATTTTTTGGGTGATGAGTTTAAAAAAGAAGAAAAATAATGGGACAATATAAGAGTAGTGTGCTGAACACGCACATGAATGGTGAAGATAGTTAAAAATAATTTTTGGATTAAATGAGAAAACAAAATAGGAAAGGGTTTATTTTGATTGATTTAAAATATTTAAATACCATTAATATTATGCAACATAATGTGGATTAGAATAAGATATGATGAAAAATAAACATGCATTAAAATTAAATTGACATGAAAAGAAACTTACATGATTACAAATGATGAAAAACGTAGAAGAACATGACGACAAATAAAGGAGGAATGGTCTATCAAGTGAAAACATGAGTTTATCAGGTACTTCAAGGACAATGAAAAGAATTTTTTTGTTCCAATGTATCCTCGCTTTTGTGAAATTACATCCCCTTTCTAGGAGAAGAGGGGGATGCAATTATAGACCAAGGTGGTGGACTGTTTGCATTCCAATTATTCCCTTCAAGATGGCTCACCAATTTGGACATACATACAACTAAATATCGAGATATAATCCTCTTAAAAGTTTTAAATATTGACATGTTCTGTCAATAATGAAAATTTTGCATCCATTGGACTTTTTTATCTAATGTTATGTCTATTTTACTAAAGAATGTTATTCTGTCCATTTTTCGTTTTAGTTTTTGTTTGGTCTAAATGTGAATGCATTTTAGGCTAGGAATATGTACTCAAATTTGAAAATTTTATTCTGAAATGGTGTACACCTATATCTTCTATATCAAATCACAAAATCTCATCTCAATTAGACAATTGTACTAAGAAAAGTTAATAATAGTTAGATGTTTTTAATTCCCAGATAGAATTGTGGGATGGACTTCAAATAATCAATTGGACCCCTTATTTATGGATTTAGGCCTAGAAACATTTATCCAAGATGTATATAGATATGCATGAACATATTTTTTACCTTCATCAAATATTGGATTCTATATTAAGCCCATAAATTCTATATTCATGACAGTTTCAGTTTCTTTGACAGATTTTTTGGGCCTTCTTGTGTGGTCCATATGACCCTTCAAATTAAGATTTGGCCCAATCTCCAGTTTAATGATTTGTAATAAATTGAATTAGGAAACCAATAAAATAATAATTATGTAATATGGATAATAATATTTAGGATTCTAATTAAAATATTAAACTTACTCAAATGTGGATTAATAAAAATAATGCTCAAAAATTATATTTAATAGTAAAACTTGAGTATTTCACACCAATTATGCAGTTTTCATAGAAAATTAGTAAAGGGGGTAAATAAAAATTTATGAATAAATTAATTACATTAGATCACATATCCTTACCTATCATAGGGTTCTTGGTATAGTCACCGTCCAGTGTCCATTTTTTTACTGTCTATCACACTGGATCCCTCATGGAAAGCTCTCAACTCTGCTTGATTATCTTCCTTATTAATCTCACTATACGGTGTATTAAACCCATGCGAGATCTTTCAGGGTTTTCATATAATTTTTTTTTCCAAATTTGGCTCAAGATAGAGTGTGATGTCATTCAAGAGGATGACTACTAGTAGGAGGTAGGTGGTACCTAGATTTATCCTTGATTTTACTAGTGTTTTTGGGGTGTGTTCTATATACTTTGTATAGATAGTCTGAGTGATACCCATATAAATTAATTTTTTCCTTTCATTAAACTAAATTGATGACATGAAATTCCTATGTTCATGCTCTTTCTTCACTATAAACAGTCAATAGAGGTAAGGGTCTTGGACTAACATGGGTAGTTTAGTTCGGTGTGTGTTTTTAAAATAAAATTGAATTGTTTAAATTGAATGCATTTGTTCCATGGTAACACGATGGGATATGATCGGCGATTGAGGTGATGTTGATCACCTAGATTAAGGAAATTTAGTTTTCAGGTTGGGTGATGCCTAGAATACTTGGGGTGATATTGATGATTAGGTTGGGATACATGGTCATTAGATCGAGATGATGAGGTCATCAAGTTGAGTTCATGGATCGAGGGAGTTGAGGTCCTTTTATACATCGTGATTAGACATATTTACAGCCACACATGGTTCCCAGAGATACTTATTAGGTACAATTAAGGTGATTTCCACTCCCCTTTTGTTTTTCGATGTGTCATTAGAGTTATGTTCACATATATTAGACTCAGATCTAGGTAGTGTTGATAACTCATTTGGGTAGAAGCCCTCATAGACTATGCGGCCTATGTGATTGTGTTGACCATCAGTTATTTTTTGTGGTGATCATTATAGAAATCAACATGGATGGTGATGGGCCATCAGTTGACAGTGATGATACCATCGGTTATGGGATGTATCCCATTGATATAATTAAGGTCGTTGTGATAAGATATTAATTGGATAGATATTCTCATTCTTGAGGACCTCAGCTATTATGTTGACTGTGGTTATTATTTGGAGGATATGTATTTTTATGCCTCGGGATGCCGATCTTCAATTTTATGGTGTTATTTTTCAAAGTATAGGTCAGAGGAACCAGGTACATTCTTTGGTATGTCATTTGGATGCTAGGTTACACGGTAATGTAATGAGGTGTTGATTACTTGATTATATGTGAAACCCAATGGTTCACCCGGTATGCCATTAGCGAGGGGATACTTTGGTTTCTAAGCCACTAATCCTTACCACTATAGTTATATATATAAAGACACATTTTTTATTCTATATACATAATTTAGGGAATGTGTTCAGACTTACTGGCGATGGTCAAAGCAGGTGATCACTTCCTTGTGGCTAATGAGCACAAGGGAAGAAGGTTGTTTTTATGATGTGCATGTGTTATTTTTATTTTTATTTAGTACGCATATACTATTAGAGACATAACATAGGAACATGTTTCTGGTTTCCTTCTAATATCTATTCTCATACCCTATATGGTCCCTTTGGTATGTGTGTATACTTTATGTCTACATGATTGGGTAAGGGATCAAGCTCAGTAGTAGGATCTTAATGGTAAAGTGTTACCTTTTCATGGGATAGATGGGAAGGGACCTTAAAGGTTATTTCATTACCTAGAGTTTACTTTTGAGTTTCCTTTTATTCATCCTACTTATATATGTTTGTATTCTTATTGTTTTCCATGGGTGACCCAAAATATTGTTTGAATGACATATTGTTATATGTTTGGGCATGTTGGTTATTGTTATTATTGTATGTTTTAACTTTCTATACTACTTTTAAATTATTCCACCATAATATGGGATTTATTCCACAATGGAATATAAATACACCATTATTTTATAACCTTATGTGGTTATAGTCTCCCTAGAATCACCTACTTACACCCTCACTAGTAGTCAATAGTCTTTTCACTAGAAGAAATTGTGTCTTCAACATCGAATCTATGATTTTAGTTTTTCATAAACCAATGAAAAAAAATTACAAGCGCTTTATGGTGTCATTTTAAACATAAAATTATGACCAAACAAAATTCATATTGACTTTTTGGTGTTGGTTTTTAATAAAAAAAGATTCCAAAAATAACCATAAAAGGCTTTATCCCATTGGTTTTTGTAAAAAAATGACACCATAAATTTTTTGAAAAATAATTATCAATATTAGTATTCAAAAAAACCAACACTGATAATTAGTTTTTTTCATAAATTTCTATAAAAACCAATTCCAAAAAAATAGAAACCTAGTATTGTGAGATCCTCATTGTTTGGATCTAGGAAACTTTGTTCTCGACTCGCAATGACCTCAACAGTGACCAGTTGATCCTCAATTGCCTTTTTTTTATTTTCATTTATTTTTATAATAATTTCATGATCTGTGGTCTCTATTATTTATCCTCTATCGTTATTTTATCATCCACATAATCATTTCCCTTTGGAAGCCATTTTTTGGCTAATCGTCAATCATGATTTTATTTTATTTCTTTATTCTTATTTATTGATCATTTTTACAAACATTTCTATTAGATCATACAGTGTTTACTCTTCCAAAAAATTCCAAGGAGCATGTTCATATTCATGATCAATTTTACTTATTGAAATCCTAATTTTGTATGCTTTTTAAAAAATTTAACATTAATTATTTATCAATTATTTATATTTTTGAGTTATTGTTTCACTTATTTAAACATTTTTTATTATTATTTATAAATGTTGTTGTCAAAGTTTGTTTATTTTGATAGATTTTTTATTTGATAAAATTATAAAATGGTTTTTTTGATATTATTCAATTTAAAATTATATATGGTGTCATCTTTCATCAGTACAATGTAAATCACAAGAAATGACTCAATATTTTTCACCCATTAAATTTATAGAATCATCAATACCTTTTTACACAAGAGACACTCAGCTAATATAACAACTTTGTAAAATGAACTAATAAATATTAGATTATTGAAAGTAATTAAATTATAATATGAATAAACCACATCTATATAATATGAAAACCAAAAATTACTATTTGTAAATTCAAAAGATATATAATTTATACTATAGTAAGATTTTTTTTTGAGTAAAATGTGTCTTCATTTTCTAAAATGGACCTTACTAAATTAAATTGAACTCTTTTAAAGGATTGAAAAAATATGAGATATTTCCATAAATGAACTCATATATTTTAATTAATTAATTTTCATATTTTTCTGGAAATAATATTAAAAAACAATAAATGTTCAATTGGTCATATTTCAATAAAAACTATTTTTCAGTATATATAATACTTCATTTAAAAAATATAATTTTATAAATTTAATTTGGTAAAATGAACTTCAATTATTGATTTATAATTTAAATATTATCATTGTATACCTTTTTTGTATTATTTCATAAATAATGTACTTTTTTGTAAATAATGGTTAATATTATTTTTACCAAAAAGAGGTTTTCGATAGTAGTGGGGGTCTAAAGAGTTACCATGGGGAGAATGTACCCTTATATATTTGAATGTTAATTAATAAAATAAGTAACCATTAATCAAACAAAAACATAAAAATTAGGGTATGAAATTAAATAAACAATATAAATTTGTAATACGAGGTGTGAAAAACATACATATAATGACAAATTAAAGATTTTCTACAATGAGTGTCACAAATATATAAATAAAGAGAAGGAAATATATTAAAACCAAACAATAGATTAGTTTAAAAAACATTATTTTCTACTGGTAATTTATATTGGGTTCATTACATTTGATTTCCATTTGGATTAACATGAAACACGTCAAGAAAAATAAATACATTAAGTTGATTAGTATTTATTTATTTCTAATAATCATTGATGTTTCCTATCAGATTACCAATCATTTGTATTGAATATGTTTATATTTAAAATTTACATATTTAAATATATTTTTTAAAATTATTATATGTTTTAATATATGCGCTGATTATATTATGATACCAGGTATTGAATTGATTATAATTGCTTAAATTTACGAAGAACCACTACTGAATATGGAAAAGAAATTGATGATTTCCAAGAATTTGGTAAATTAAATCTTGCAAACATAGGTTTGGTTTTCTATCCATGTATGATTTTTTTTAATATGATAATGTCAAACTCCATATAAATGATGTATCAGCACATTTTCTATGGTTTTCCCTTTATTATACACATTGGATCTAGCATGGTAAAAGAACTAAAAATTAAACATCTAATGTTATTAAAAATATTAACAATAATGTGGATGGTTGTATTGAATAATTAATTCATGATTTAGGTTTTGAAACCATAAAAAAACGTTTTTTAATGATTGTATATAGAATATATGAAATTATTATTCCCAGGTTATAGTAAATATATATTTTTATCAGCAGTATTGATATTTGTTAACATGAAAGAAAGAAATGGTTGGAGTGATAAAAGTTTCTCTAACTTCGTGAGCTTCTGAAAAGCTAATTCCAGAAGATAACTGGCATCTAGATTCTAATTATGAGCTGAAGAAAATATTATTCTCAATGGGATTGGGTTATTAAAAGATACATGCATGTACAAATAATTTTGTGCTGTATTAGAAAGAATTTGAATATTTTTTAATTTTTCCAACATGTGTGATATCATACTAAAAGATTTATGAAAAGGTCAAATTAGATTCATTATTTGGTACTATAATATGACCTTATGGAAAATTAATATTTATACATTCAAATAATTTCATCCAATAATTCTTTCATATAATTTCGATAATACAACTATGATTCATTCTCAGGTACAAGAATCAAACCTCCTACTAAAGAAATTTTTTACTTTCTAATAATTTTTCATTTTAACTGCATATTTTCAAATTGAGTTAATGAAAAAGATTAATATGGAATTTATATGATAACATCTCTAATGGTAACTTACATCACCCAGATGATTCACCATAGTGGAAGTGATTTGATAAACAATTTTTTGATTTTGGAAGTGAAGTTAGAAATCTCAAAATGGGATTTTGTACTGATGGAATGAATCTATATCACAGCCCAAGTAACCAACACAGTTCATGTCATGTTTTTTTGTTAGTTTAAAACTTGTCACCACATATATGTATGATAAAAAAATATTTTATGATGATCCTGATGACTTTTAGACAAAAACATCCTGGAAATGATTTTGATGTTCATCTTTCACCATTGATCGATGATTTGAAACTCTTATAGAAGATAGGTGTTAATGTTGTCGATTCATACCAGAAAGACTATTTTCTACTTCAAGGTATGATAATGTTCACTATAAATGACTTTCATGCATATGGAAACTTATTTGGATACAGTGTTATGGGACATAAAGCATGTCTAATTTGTGAAGAATAGACTTTTTATTATCAATTATAGAATGGATGAAAGATATTGTACATGGTACAATGGTGATTTTTGAAAATTCATTATCCTTATCATAGATTAAAAAAACAATTAACAGTTTACTAGAATACAGTCTTCCCCCATTACCATTTTCAATTCAAGAATATTACAACAGGGTGAAAAATATTAATTCTACATTTGTAAAGAAAATAAGTTATGGTCTTCAAAAAATATCTTAAAGAAACAGTCTATCTTTTTCAAATACTTTACTAAAGATTTTTAGGGATAAAAAATAACATTGATGTTATGAATGTTGAGAAAAACATATGTGGTAGTTTTATTGGAACTTTTTTAGACATAAAAGGAAATACAAATAAGTGATTTCATACTATATTGGACTTTATGTCAATGGGAATATGTTTAGAGTTATCTCCCACTATGAAAGGAAACAAAAAATATTTAAATCTTACTTGTCACACATTAAGAAATATTTTGAAGATGAATTTTTTCCCTGACTCCATGGTATTAAAATTAAAAATGTTTATTCTTCAAATGTGGATAATTTTGTTTCACTGAATGATTTTAAATTAGTATGTATGAATTCTAATTATTTTCAATTATTGATGTGACAAATTACACAAGTCACACTGCATTGTATGTTTCTAATAGCTTTGTGAATGACTATTATTAGGTTATGTAATTTTTTCAAATCCATTTGTTGAAAATTAGTTGATCCAAATTTTTAAGATGTGTTGGAGAATGAATTTTCTCTTATTCTTTGTCAACTAGAAATATATTTACAGCCTAAATTTTTTGATATAATGGTTCATCTGGTAATTCATTTTTTGCATGAGATAAGAATATGTGGGAATTTTTATTTATGATAGATGTATCCTTTTGAAAATATAGGAAAATTTTGATGGGATATCTTAAAAATCTTTATTGACCAATGACATCTATTGTTTAAAAATATATACTGAAAGAGGTGATTAAATTCTGTACTAATTATTTGTATGAATCAGAGCATATTGGTATCCCTGTATCTCGATATATGTTATATGATAGTGAAGTTAGATGTATTAATGGTTTAAAGGAAATGTTTTTTACACATGATAATGTGATGCATGAACATTTATACATTTGAATAACACAGATGATGTTCAATCATATATATCATTACATATTGTTGAATTAAAGTTACTATATCTAAAAAATAATTGAAAATTGGCTAATTATTGAGTATAAAAAGAATTTTTTGTGGTTTAAAGATAAATTCATCATAGATATATCTGCATCAGAAACATTTAAATGGTTAGTAGGGGAACCATCCATTAATGTGATCACATGGCCTGGTTTTTATATTAATGGGTACACATTTTACATAAAAAATATATATGACAAGAGTACCATTCAAAATATTGGCGTAATGTTCATTGTTGAAGCACTGCATTTTTCAATTGAAAAAGATAAAAACACAATTTTTGCATCAACAAAATATTTTGGAGTTTTTTAAAACATATGGGAAATTTATTACATTAAAATTCTAGTCACTTTGTTTAAGTGAAATTTGGTTGCAAGTAATAGTGGTGTGAATCATGATGAATATGCATTTAAACTGGTGGATTTGAAAATATTTATTTGACATGAGGAACCATTTATCAAGGAAACACATGAAAAAGAAAATATTTTATGCTATTTATCCAATAAATGATCAGTATTCCATCATTTTTTAAGGGTAAATAATTCATTTGGTTGATGAGGATGATGAAGATGTTATTGATTTATATAAGGTTCCTTTTCTTATTACACAATTTCTGGATTATAATGAATATAATGCAGACATAGTGCATACAGTATGAAATGATCCTGCTAAAGGGTTATGGGAAAACACTAGATTACTCTCCTAATAAATCTGGTAATTAATTACATTATATTTGTTTTTTGAGATATGTATATGTAAAAACTGTATTATTTAATAATTATTGGATATTTAATGATATATATTTAATTATTTATATGTTTTTTGTGTGTTAAATTTTGATATTCTACGGTTATGGTTAGACATTTTTCATTCAAAAACTTGATAGAAATTATTATATTTTAGTTAAAGTTTCACATATGAAAACACTTTTTGAACTTTAATATTTAAATTTATAAATGCTTCTTTCATATTATAAGTAATGTTTTTATTTAATTGTTTACCTTATATATTTTTTTATTTAATAATCATAAAATTATTATTATTTTTAAAACTTACACATGTGTGCCACTTTTTTTACTTGCATATTTCTATTATCTTGTTTTATAATTATTTAGTTGTCTAATAATATGCAGTTACACAGTAATTGCATTAAAATTTTCTATCTCAAAGATGCATACTGATATAGATACATAGGAATATGTACCAAGGTATTTGTCATTTTTTAGGTTATTAAATATCTTGTAATATAATTATATATTAGAAACAAAACATTAAGTTACAAAAAAATAATTGAAAGAAAACTAATTAGATATCATAGTTGAGCCTTCTAATTTTACTATTAATAAATTGAGTTCTCGAATTGGTTAATGTGGAATTAAATACTTACCAAAACTGTTACATTCTCATGGAGACAAACGATTTCATATTACGTCTGATGATAATAAAAATACAACTGGACCAAATTAAATGCAGTTTATCATCTATATCTCCATTAAGATTCATTGCAAGATTAGAATTGTATATCCATATTGGAAGGTAGTTGACAATATGGAGATAGATTAGCATTGTTAGTCCATATAGTAAAATATCTCAATTGATTTATTTTATCTCATTTTTCAAATATGATATATTTTAAGTGAAAAATATTTATTTTATTCAATTACATATGATATTCTATTTTTAATAAACAAAAGAAATTAATAAAACAAATTTTTATATATACCATTTTTATGGAGAGATTTCAAAACAAAGTAGATAAAAAATTATGTTTTTATAAAGAGAAAAAATGAAAACCCATGCTTAAAGTATGAGTTTTTAGATGCAGATACATGGAAGGAAAATTTTTTTCAGCTGACTTGATGAACCCTTTCTAGTATGATAATGATATTTTATTATAAATTTTCATATATATATATATATAATTAATTAATAGTTTACTTTTTATATAACATTCCTCTAAGAAATCACATCAAGATATCCTGTTTCAAAATATATACACTCATACTTTATCACATAGAGTGTATCATTTGTTGGAGAAAAAAATTATTGATGAAAAGTTTGAGGCATTAAGAGCTCATTCTATAGGTGGTTCAGATGAGTTTTAGTTCAGTACTCCATCTCCCACCACCTTCCATGAAAAATAGAAAACTTTTAGAAGAAGAAAAAATGAAAAATATATTATAGAGAAAGATAAGGAAGTGGATAAAATAATTCGAAGAAAATATTTTTTATTTTTCATGAATTTTTCTAATTTAGAAATTAACAACAATAATATTTCATTTTCATTTTTATTTCCGGATGAACTTCAGGAGAAATCATCACAAGGAACTTTTATCCCCAAGTGTAAGATGGACATCTTAGCCACTGCTTTAGGAAGGCTAGGATACCTCATCCACGTAATAGGGTGTGAAGTGGGTGCTAGTATTTGGAAAGATTTTGTCTGTTAATGTAAGATATCAAGAGACCCATAAATCGAATCCTTAAAAGTTGGTATGAAATATATGAAATAGTCCATGGGAGATCAAATTCAATCAATTGTCCCGGATATGTTAGAACAATATATGAGACAGTCACAACTTACATAGCCTTCCCATTCCATCCAACATTTTTAGTCATCTGTGTAGATAATACAGCCCTCCCTGGAGGACCATCCTACCAATATTGCCTTCGTAATTCCTCCACCCCCTCGCTCAGACCCAAACTTATACTATGAGTTGTATGGTGGAGATCCTCATGTGAATAATGTAGCATTCATAGTCTTTAATTTCTTGGGATATTTTTTAAATCACCAACCTATACATATGGGTCAGGTTAGAGTATCAGTACATGATATTATTGATCCTACTACTCAACAACCATTTACTACTGAGAAGGTTACAAGAGTTGGGAATTATATGGGTGATTTTTTTTCTTTTTCCATATGGTCATTTTGGTTATCTTTTATACAAGGTATGCATATTTTTTAGTATTAATTACATCTGATTGAATATTACTTATAATATTTTTAACGTTTAACTTATATAGAAGTATCTAAAATCAAAATAAATGGCATAAAGGAAACATATGGTTCATAAACAAACAAATTTAGATACTTTTCATATTTATAAAGGGATAAAAATATTATCTCAGGATTCGTCATCCTTGGATAATATATAAGAGTTCCATATGAAGTTTGATATATGTGAAAGATAAAATCCATTGATAATATTCTGAAAATATAACATAGATCTAATTTATTTTAAAGAGATCAGTGTGCATGTGTCCTAGTTGATTTCCATTTAAGTAAATTGGAATTTTAGTTTTTATTTCGTTAATTAAAGATAGTTTAAGTTGACTTAATATATTTATATTTAAATTAGGTATCTAAACATGCTTCTTATTAAAAATTAGTCCGCATACATTTATGGTTTTATAGATCCAAATTTCATTTCAATGGTTGCGAAATATTTGAATACTATTGATAGAGTTACATATATATGTGAGATATTATCAAATACGGAGACTGGGTGTTGGTTTTTTCAATTTGATCATGGTTAAGAACATTACATAATTGTAAATTTATGTTCATTATGATGTTATTAATTTTGAACTTTTTATATTTTATGAGGAATTTGATCTTAGGTGTGTTCTGCCCAAGTGAATGCACATTATTTTGGTTTTTCTCTTTATTAGGTGATGTTCATAAAACATTTACCACCTTGTTAGACTAGTATGTTTTCTCCTATTTTATAAGTTCACTATATTTAATTATTATTGTATATAACTATATTATTTCATGATATATATGAAATTTAAGGTTATGGAAAAAAGTTCACATAGATAAATTTTCGATAAATAACCCAAATAGAATTCAATATCTCGAAGTAGCAGTAATTATTTTTCTATATTTGATATTATTCCAGTTTTTGATATATATATATATATATTGGTTTTATTATCAATATAATGTTTTATAACAACATTTTCATTACCAACAAGGATGTGTTAAATGTGGTTATTATGTTTTATGATTCATGTATGAAATAATCACAACTGTGGTACATACTAATATTGATAAGGTTAGATATACTAATTTATTTTTTCTATCATAATATACTATTTTTTAATCTTATATCATTCAATATAATTGTATGCATTCAATGATGTCGAGTATTATGGGAAATTTGAACTTACCCATCTTTGATCTTTATTTTTGAACTATTTATTAATTATGATTACTATTTAAGGTATGTATATTCTAATTTTTATGATTAGTATCACATTTTCCTAAAAAAAGTGTTCAAAAACTAATTATTTTGTTTTAATATGTGTTTTAACATAATGATTTCAAAATAATTCTTCAATATCAACCAATAATGATCATGTTATAAATTTCAAATATGTGTTTATTAATTCTAATTTATAATAAAAATGTCTAGGTATTTTTTTGATTAACTTGTTTAAAGTATGTCATATTTTATAGACATCAGGTAAAACGATTTTAAATTTAAAAAATGATGTTAAATCGTGTTTTTTCACTAGTGTTGGCATATAGGGAGGGACACATAAGGCCTAGTGCTCAATCGACCTAGAGAACTATTTAAAGTCGCATCCGAGTTGAGGAATTATATGGAATATCTCTGAGAATGTAGCATAGCCATTCCAACCATAACCACAAGTCCATTGTATGATCACATAATTGGGTCAAGCCCTTTATGAATTAAAGTATATAGGAAATTCTCTTTATATAAGCATTTCATAAAAATGGGTCAAAGCCTTTTATATAATCATTTCATCATAATTGGGAAAATCCATTTATATAATCACTTTAGGATCATCATCCATAGACCTTTATATAAGCATTTCAGAAAAACTGGGAAAATCCATTTAGATAATAATTTCTACATAAGTAGGAAAATCCCTTAAAATAAGAATTTCAACATCATTGTGAATAGACCATTTTATGATCATTTTAGGACAACTGGGGGAATCCCCTTATATAATCATTTCAACATCTAAAGGAATAGCCTTCTATATAAGAATTTATGTATAATCGGGCATGGGACTTTATATAATCATTTCAACATAAATCACAAAACAAGTCATAATGGACAAAATATCACAACATAATATCATAATCTGTAATGGTCAATTAAAACAATTACCAGTTTTCATAGAAATTACTCATTCATTCATTAAATAATATCTCAAGTTGTTTCTATTCTAGTTTACACACCCATTTTATATTAAATTATAAAAATGTATTCAATAATCAAGGATTCCAATTTATAAGGTTAATATTTCACAAGAAATCACCTGGGGATTCATTTCATGCAAAAAAATATCTTTAATCCATTAACCAGTTCTTTATTATTCTTGGGTAGGATCACCCTATTGGTAGCCACAAGCCAATATCTCAACACTATTGGATCTAAATGGATTAAATGAGGTTCCTGCCATATGACTATCTTTACCCATTATTATATTTGTTAAATCACATGTTGTTTTTGTGTAAACGCATAACATTTTACATACATAAAAATTGTAATAGACTAAGGTTTTGGTTCTAGAACTCTTACTTTTATCCTATAATCCAAGAAATTCTTTCTACTGGGAGTGATAATAATGAATTAAGGTGATGGTGGTCACAAGGAGAAACTTAAATCACACAAGATCAAAACCCAATTCATCGGTGGTCAAGAGATGACATTATGATAATAGATAACAATTTAAGAGATGGGAAACTCAAGGTAAAGAAACTCACCATAAATTTAAAACTTGATTAAGATATTTGTATGGGAAGGAATTTCTCAAAAATTTCTTTGAGTCCCTCTAGGTTCAAGAGAGATATATTCACATGGATATTAAATAAATCATACACATAATGTGTTTTAAAATCACTAAGCCCAAGTTATTTACAATGTGAACCACTTTCATGTTGTGAATTTCTCAATTTAAGAGATATGCTGAAAAATGAATTTCCTTGGGTTAAAATAACCATTATCAACCATTTTATGAAGTGAACCAGTTTAATGGTAAGTAACTTTTCACTCTCTGAACTAGCTCATGACTTCAGGGTGGTAAAAATTTTATATTGTGTAACAAGTTCATAACATAAAGGTGTCCAATAGATAGATCCCAACCCATGTCCTTTATAAAGAACAAGAACAATCTTTGAAAACTTAAAAACCCAAAAAACACCCTCCTAAGTCCTTAAAACATTTATACCCACACCCCATTAATTCAAAAATAACATAAATCCCAAAACATTAGGTTATTTCCTCCAGAAAATGCTAGCTATCCCAAAAAAACAACTCGACCTCCAATTTTTAAAGAAGAAGGGAACACCAAATAAAGTGTTTCAACCAAAAATCAAAGAGGGATTTACCTAGAAAAGTTTTGAACAATACATATTAAAAAAAATAGTTCCTGAAAAAATCATCACATTCTTTTTCTAGATGAATTTAACTCTCACTCAAGTAAATTTAGTTATTATAAAATATAACATAGAAAATTTTTCAAGAAACTATTGGTAGTAACCTATTAATCTAAGAAAACGATGAATCTTTGTGACATTGTAATGATTTGGATATTCTTAAAAAAAATATTAGGTTCAACCAATATTCCATATTTAGAAATAATATATGCAATGTATTAAATTTTATGCATCCAAAATTCTCACTTACTAAATTATCCATATAGTTTGTTTTTCTAAGGTTTTCAAAACAATACATAGGTCTCTTTCATGATCCTCCTAAATTTTAGAATACTCTAATATGTCATCAATAAACACAACCAAAAAATTATAAAAATATTAATGTAAGGCTCTATTCATAAGATACATAGATATAGCTGGTGCATTAGACAACAAAAAAGGTACAACTAAAAACTCATTCTGAACATATTTAGGATAAAATTTAGTCTTCTGAATATCTTCCCCTTTCACCTTCAATTGATGGAACCCCAATCTATGATGAATCATCAAAAAATACTGAAATATCTCAATCTGATCAAAAAATGATCAATATGAGGAAAATTATACTTTTTCATAACTGTAATGTTATTAAAATATCTAAAATTTGTGAAAATTATTAGGTAACCATCTTTATTTTTAACAAAAAAAAAATAGGAGAACCCCAAGCTGAAATACTTCGATGAATGAAACCTTTATCGAACAGTTCCTATAATTGATTTTTTCATTTCATAAATTTCTAATTGATCTATTTGATAATTGGGTTTGGAAATTGGCACAACATCAGAGTCAACAGTAAACTCAACATGTTGATCAAGAACAATGCCTGATAAACCATCAATAAAAATATCCAGGCATTGTCTTACTATCATTACACCGTTAATGTGTATAGTTCCCTTATTCTTAGAATCATATGAAAGATAACAGTTGTTTCCAAATTTTAATAGTTTATCAGATTCTTTAAATGTCATCATAGTTATGGGTTCATTATTATATACAAACTAAAATTCTTCCTAAAAGAAAAAACGTATTCATCTCTATAGTCTATCTTATTATAGTAAATGTAAAGAAAATCCATACTTAGAAAAATATAAAACTCTACTAGGGGAAATATAAAATGGTTTTCAGCTAATTTTTTTCCATGGAAAATGATAAAAATATTAATATAATTTCATTATTACTTAATAATTCCTCTAATTGTTTTTACCATACTTTAAAGATTCATTTCATGAGGTGGAATTTCAAATCTACTAGAAAATTTCTCACAAATGAAAGATCGTGTAGTCCCTGAATAAAAAAAGACACTAAAATAATCTATATAAATAGTAAATGCACTTGATACCCCTTTGTTTGATGGCCCAACATCTATTGAAGAGGTTGAAAAGGATTTTCCCACACCTTTCTTCTTATAGTCTGGTTGCTCCCCATTATTTGGGTTCTTCTTTGGACACTATTGTTCATAATGACTCATCTCATTACATTTGAAAAAATTACTACCTATTTATTGGAATTTTTATTACCACTTCAATGATATTTTTCATTGAAATTAAAATCCATATGCCCAATCTTACCACATTAGAAGCACATACCAAAATTCATAAGGAATTATGTAGTGTTCTTGTTACCAAATCTCTCACATACTAGAAACATAAATTTCTTACTATCATATTACTTTGATCCATTATTCAATTTTTCCTACCACCTAGAGCACTTTTTTTAATAGTTTTCAAATTACACATGATCGTCAAGAAGCTTTATTTTTTCCTCCTCGACACACCAAACATGTTTCTCATTAATTTTGAATTCATGGGAAGTTATTTCCCTTTGAAATAATAGTTTCAACAATAAGTAAAACCTATTAATCTTAATATCATGCTCCCAAATAAAATTTGGTATATACTTGGCCAGTCTTGTAAAATTTAATTCATAAAAAGACATAAAATTATAATCCATTTCCCTCAATTAAATGAATGGTTTTTCCTTCCAAAGTCAAATATCATTAGGAAAATATTTCTCAAGGAAGATATTATTAAAATCATTTCATTCCATGTTATTAATCTTTTCACATTATTTAGTAGTCTTAAGAATATTCCTTTATTGATTGAATTAACTATAAAAATAGTAAATATAATTATTACCTTTTTATGATTCACACTTCCCATGACATAGAATATATTTTCTAGTGCATTAATACATATTTCATATATTACTAGGTAATAAAATCTTCTAAATACAGGAGAGTATTGCCTTATAAAATGTTCCACTATCAACATGTACTACCATGGTAGATATTACTGTAATCTGGCATGGATATCACCACCATTTATAGATTATTTCAACCAATCCATCACAAAAACAAAATCCCATATTCCAATTCCAACCATTATAGGTTTCTAATTTGGAAGGATATCAACCCTTGGCACCTTGCTACATTTTCTTCCCTATTCTCTCTGTGGAAAACCATTCTGAATGGATATAGTTTAGAGGATGCGACATGGTAATATTAAAATTCAATATCATTTAAACATAACAATAATGTAAAATATTATAAGGAAATTCTATTAATATTATTCTAACCTATAAAATTAATTTAACCTCTCTCTAATACCAACTATAAAAACTCCACATTAAATGTTACATATTCAAGAGACATTAAACTAGAATACAGTTTCATGCATTCCCAATGATATTTTAGGTTTTTGGTTGTAGATATTTTCATAAAAAAATTAATATACCAATCCCACATATATAAAAGTGGAAACATCTTACCAGTATCCATTTTTCCCATAATATAAAACTTTTTGAATAAAAAAGGATTTTTATATTATAATTATTCATGACTATTAACTTAAATTCATCTTTTCCCTTACCCATCCTTAAGCCCTGTGAAAAAAATTAAAATTTTTTATCAGAATAAAAATAGTTGTAAGGTATTTAAAAAGAATAAATTTTTTAGTTCTTTGAACAATTTAAAAACCCATAAAAACCATTTCTTAAAAACATGCCATTTTTCTGAAAAGAGTTTCATTTTTAGAAAGGCCATTATCTTAAAAAAATTTAATAGAAAATTTTCCATTAAAACTAATTATAATTTATAGAAAATTAATGTAGGAACCTTAGGACATAATCATATTAATACCCTTACAAAACTCGTACAATTAGAATAATCATACACTTGAAATCCAATATAATTATCTAGAGAGCATAATCCTTACCAAATTGATTAGAGAATTATCTAGGTGCACCCATAATAAATTCTATATTGGGATCACCCATCATCTATAACAGGTTTAACCCTTAATAAACAATGTATAAGGACTATATCATGAATAAATTCCATAAAAATAATTTTTAAAATGGTGTGAAAAAACACTTTCGGATATCAAAATTCCATTTTCTTTTAAAAAACCAATAACAAAATAACCCAAAAAAGGGTTAAATAATTTTTATTTACATAAAACATGAAATATCAAAATGAAATAAAAAATTAAAATAATGTTTTTGGATGTGTAATAGTTATTTTTCACCATATATGTTAAAATAGAACATTCACTTTTTATCTTCTGTAATAAAAGTAAAACATTCCATAAAAAGATTAATTTTTGAGAATATTGCAATGAAATTAAAAATATGATAAAATTTTCATCTCCGTATAAAATATTCATAAAACAATTTTTTTTAAAAATTGACAAAAAACATTTAAGTGAAACTTTAAAATATGATTTTAAAAAGAAAGTATCTTACAGAGAGTTTGAATTATCACATATGTTCTTTATCTTACTAAATAAAAAAATATGTTAATTTGATTACTTTATTAAGAACCAATTTAAATTTTATTATTCCTTTTGTTTTATTTAATAACATGATATATACAAGTACTTAATCATTTAAGTTTATATCAGACGTTGTTATGATATTATGTTGATAAGTCCAAAATGACATCACTAGGTTATCTAGGGTCAAAGAGGTCATTATTCCATAATATCCGGAATAATAATAATAAAATAATTATCATTTTTATACATAAATTATAATTCTAAAACTGATCATGAAATATGGTAATGAAAAATAAAGTATATTACAATCATGGATATGGTCTATCATACGTACGCAAGAGTAACGTTTCAATTATTCAATGATCATTATAGAAAGAATGTAAATATAATTTTATATTTATAGAATGATAATAATATCATAAATATAATATTATTTATTTAATTACACCTACATCTATCATCCATTTTATGTGGTGATTAAAAACGAATTACATCACTTCGTGGAGGTGTTAGTCCACATATACGAACGAATGATGTTATAATTTTTCAATAAATAGAATGGTAAAAAAGTAAATGATATATTAAATTTTTTAAATAATAAAATTTTAATTAATATCATATATATATATATATTATATCATTATAACCATCTTATAAAAATAGTGATGGAAAATGAATTACATCGGTTCGTGAAGTGGTATTCCATTGTACACACTAATGATGAATTATACTCCCACTGATGGAGGTTCTAGATTGGTATATGTTATAACTTTAAAATAGTAACATATCTATATATGAAGGATATTTTTGTTATTATTTTATCATGGTTGAAGAATATTTCTTGGAGATGGAGGAATAAATAAACAAAATACATTTTTTAAAATAAATTTACATCTTCTTTGAAAAATCCCATTTTTAGCACTTTAATCCCTACATGGTTGGTATTATGCCATAAAATAGTACTCTAGAATGAGGTTAGGGATCATAAGAAGGGATTTAGACATATATTTTATGAAACAAATGGGTTTTAATTGGGAAGTAAATGGAATAAGCTAGGTAGAGGCATATTTTTTGGGGGGTACTATAGTAGTACTGTACACTATGCGGGTACTATAGTAGAACTCTACATTGTACAGGTACTATAGAAGAATTGAACATTGTGCGGGTACTGTAGCATGCATTTTAGCAGTTACTATAGCAGGTACAGTTCGGTACTACTACAGTTGAAACTATTCACCTTGGGCCACCGGTTTGGTCTTGGAGTCCTTAAGGATTTCGGGCCACCTAGGCATTCAGGTCAGTAGGGATTTTGGGCCACCTTTAAGGCATTAGGGACACCTCATAGTCTTCGGGCCACATGGAGTTTCCCGAGACACACTACAAAAAAAGGAGCAGCCCCAGAAGGGGATTCAGAGCAGGTGCACTCACCAGAGCAGATCCAAATGGATTTGTCAGAATGAGAGGGTATGGATATGCCATCCGGACCAGCCTGTGCTTTCACGGGAAGCCTAGCTAGACCGGCATGCGAAGGTGGAGAGCTACTATCATGATTCAGATGTTGGGGAGGGGCAGTTCCTTGTAGATAGTCTGGTTGAATTCCCTAATACCTTCGAGTCATGTAATCTCCAAAGCCTACGAGCCAGGTAATCTCTGAGCCTATGGGCCTTTTAAGGGTTCCCCCTCATCCCTTGAAAGGGGGTTATCAAAAAATCAATAAAAATGGATGCCTTCAGGACATTTGGGCATTCCCATTTATAAAAGAAGGGATGGACACTCTTGGAATTTCTCAAAATATTAAACTAATATAAATTAATTTTATTTTAAAAATGGTTATAAATTAATTTATTTCAAATATAGGATATATATAGATCGAAAAAAACAAATATAAAATAATTATATAGGTTCAGCCAATTTTTTAAAATTAATTTTTGGTTTTAAACCATCATGAACCATTTCAAAAATTACAATAATATTAAACTTTTCTACACCTTAAAGCTTAATAAAGTTATTATAAAATGAAAAATTAACCAAAAATATACCATGTATAATTAAATTAATATATCAAATTCATTTGGATGAATTTAATATTTTTAAAAATTTTATAACCTTTAATAAAATATTATTTTTTAAAAATATCTATAATGTCAATTTTTTAAATATTTATTTATGTTGAATTTTTTATAGCATCACGAAAACCAAGGAATTAAAATATAATAAATAAACATATTCTTAACATGTTATAGTAATCAATGAAATTATTAGATCATAATAATTATTTCAAATTGTATTATTTTTATATTTTTAATATCATTTATTTTATTTTTCTATTAATTGAATAATTTCTATGTCAGGGTTCTGTAATCATTTAAGAGAATTATTTATTCACTAAAAATTAAAAATAAATTACCAATATTAATATAAATCATCTAATTTTTAAAATAATAAGGATAACCGAAAATATCCTCTAGTTATACTAATGCTAAAAATATGATAGTTATTAAAAATAAGTGTGAAACTTTTTAGTTTTTTTAAATAAAATATTATTAAGGTTATAATCACATAAAAACAGAAACAAAATCCATATAAACGAATATTATAAGTTTATTTAGGAAAGGAAATTATTTAATAAAATTAATTCATGTGGTAGGGTCATTTTATTCTCTTTGTCATTTAATTTTTAACATTAATTACCCAATTAACCCTTTACCCTAATAACAAAAACAACCATGATTAGCATTCATATTGAAAAAAGGAACCTATTTAAAAAATTTGAACCACTAATTCGAAATATAGAATAAATTTTTGAAAATTAATAACACTTAAGTGAAAGAATATGATTTAAAATAAAACTGAAAAAATGCAATGAAAGTTGTTTTTTTTTTGTAAAACATCCCTTTTAAATATAAATTTTTTTAAAAAAAAATTATGTTCTAAAATTCATCTCAAACCCCATAATTGGATCATTGAATATGAAAATAAAACAAATAAATTTTAACTTTAATCCAAAATAGAGTTTGAATTTATAAATACTATAAAAGAAAATACAGTTTTAAAAAATCATTATTTTTCACTATTCCTTGAAAAATCAAAATTTTCATAAGTTTAAAAAAAATTAATCCAAAGATAAATATGATATTAAGGATTAAAAAATAAAATCTATTCTTTCAAATTAAAATTCTTTAATTTTAAAATTAATATTTCAAATAGTACCATATAATAAAAGATTTTAATAAAATTATTTCTTTTTTTATTTAAAAAATTATAATGAATAAAAATATATATCTCATTAATAATAATAAATGTGAAATTGTTTTATTATATCATTCCTTGGGTTATTAAATTAAGAAATATTAAATCTATGTCCCAATATTTTAACAATATTTTACCTGTTTTACCCTTACTTTGATGACAAAAAATGTACCAAGGTTACTATTCAGAATGACTAAAAGTAAAAGGGACCTATTTATGAAATATATAAATCCGGATTGAAAATTTGGTTTCCATTTTTCAAGATTCAATTCCTATAAGAGGAAAAATTCATTTTACCAAATGTTTCCAAAATGAAACAAAGACATTTTTTAAAAAATGTGTATTTGATTATAAATATTTATATATTATTATTCCATGACTAGTAAAACCCATTACAATAATATTAAAATAGTTTATTATATTATTTTAAATTTCATTAAATTAATTCATTAATATAGATTTATCTATTTTATTTAAAAAAACACAATATGTGGATAAAATAGTTTTTAGAACAAAAATATTTTTATTTACCTTCAAATGATTTTATCTTCATTTATAACCATTTGAAAAACAATTAATCTACTCTATACATATTTTTAAAAAAATCATAATTTAGTTATCCATATTTATACCCTCCAATACAATATCTAGTAAATGACTATTATATTAAATAATAATATATCAATATTATATCATGGTTTATTTAAAATACAAGATGTGTGTATCACAAGGTATCTGTGAAATTAAATTTATTTGATATATCATAAATTCTTAGGGTGTTATATTAGTACATATATTTAAAATGAGGTTCAATTTGACAATGATTTAATTTTTAGGATTCCCATAGAACCTATCCAACTACATCTTCCAAGGCCTCCAACAACTCTTTCTTTTCATTACCAACATAATAATTAGTTATTTCAACTCCAATAAAAATTCTCTCCATTATTATTTTCCCATAATTCATGGGGATACTTGACATAACATATTAGGTGGATAATTCAATCCATCACCCAATTATATACATGCACACATTTAATTCCACACAATACATAGATAAAAAATACGCCAATATCATCACACAATCTATAAGTGGAATTTAATCTCCTAAATTGGATATGTTTCTAATACCACTTAAATATCTAATTTTAATGTTTTTATACTCTGCCTAATTTATAATTAATAAAAATTTGGAAAATAATTTCTCCCCATAATTGAATGGTGCTCTCATCAACTTAAACTGCCAACATATTCTCTCATTGGGATTATTCTCTTCAATATTATCTTCCTTTATTTGGTTATATTTTCCATTCCTTCTTAGGGGAGTATGGTAAAAAATAATATTTATCAATGATCTCTATGTATGTAAACTTTGAGTCTATATAGGATAACCCTTTATAGAAAAAAAGTGTGATTTTACCAAAGGATTAAGGTTTTCTATTCATATTTCTCAATGTGGAACCAACTTATAAGTTAAACTCTTTCCAACATTGAAAATATGTTTTGAAAATGTATCAACAACCTAATATCATATTAAAATGAATAACATAACATATAAGGGAATGTTGTTTCACTTCCAAATATTGTTATAAAATCACTCCCCCTGACATTTAAAATGAAAATAAACCATCATAATGCATTCATTAATATTTTCAAGGGATTTTGAGATTCCAAATATTAAAAAAAATTACAAATATGTATCATCCATGACTATATAAATTTTTCCCCCAAAAGTTATTATTTTAATTATACATCACCTAGTATATTTTATTTTACAGATAAGATCCAAGTAGTTATTATATCAATTGAAACCTGATAAAAATTAAAATTAATTACACCTAAAATAATATCTATAGTGGTTATCTATAATTACTCTACAATCACCACCACCTTCATTGGTTATTCTCAATAATCACATTCAATTCCATTTTTAGAGAATATTCACAAATAATATAGAAATGAGGTATATCATCCATGGATCCTTAGATATAAAACTATGACAGAGTGTTCATTCTGATCCTAATAACACTTTTATTTGATTCTATGAAATGTCTAAGACTCTTAATTCATGTTTTCTTGTTCACTTTACATATTTTTACATCACTGGGTATCATGGAATACTTTTTATTATCATATTTTTTTGTTGTAAAATAATTATTTTCTTGAGCTAACAAAACATTTTCTTGTTTTTGATAACTTTTATAACCTCCTAGATTTTTCCAGTTGTTCTTGCCATATAATCAATATATCATTAGGGTTATTATAATCCCCTATTATATGTGCAAACACTTTTTTATAGCTTCATAATTGGTAATTTTAATGAAGAGTGTTTTTAATTTTTTTAATTCTATTTTTTCACTGGTATACCAAGTCATGAACTTGTCTTAAATGTGTCTAATATGGTTACACACGTCACACACACCTTCATTAATATTTTAATTTCCCTTGTTTTTAATCCTCTCAAACTCTTCATCAAATATTTCTTCCACTATTTCAGTCTTATTAAGCATATATTTTATTGATTTCTATTTTGGTTTAAGAGAGATCCCTCTTTGTTTTCATATATTCATGTAAATTTATCAATGGTCCATTATCTATCCTTTTAAATCATTGAATATCTTCAATTTTCTTATATCTTTTGTGGATTATTTATTATATTTCATCTTGGGTGAATTTATTCTACACTTTTATCTGGTTTGTTCCAAATACAGACTTTACTTCATTTTTTGTTTCTTATGTTAATTTGGCCTATTTATATCATCAATTTAAGAATTTTTTTAAGTTTTTTTATCCCATATTTCATATATTTAGAGACCAAATAAGTTTTTGTATCTATATAAATTCTCTAGACTCTGAAATCAATTATCACATGATAATTTCTTCTTCTTTTGTGTAAACATTCTAGTCACTTTGTTCTCAACTTTATCATTGACACCCCGTTATTATGGTCATATATAAGGAGTATAATTTGACATTTTATGACAAAAATAATATTTTATATTATAAAACATCCATAAACACCATCATATGACAAAAATAAAGTTCTATTTACTTTAGGGGTAAGCTGAATATATTTTTTCTTGATCACCTTACTATTTTTTGGTTGGAACCCCAAATATTTGGACTCCAATTTGTGTGTATATTATTATAGAATTACTCACTGTTACCCTTGATATATGTATGGTGATATTTCCATTTTTTAATACACATTTTTATATAATTTAATTTTTATTTTTCAGTCACATATAAAAAAAACTTTAGCACTTCAAAATATATCAGGGTTCTGAGATACCTTATTCTATGTGGAAGTGGTGTAGGCTTCTATACATGTTCATACAATATATGTACATCTAATTTTAATTTATTTTAAATTAAAAATTATCTTTGAAACATTTTGGGTGTTATCCTTTATTTTAACACCTTGGGAAGATCCAGGTAGTGTCTGTTCTAAATTCTTTAGTTTATCCTTCTGCTCCAGACACATAAAAGTTAGAGTATTCTTCTCAAAAACAACCCATTTCATTATATCCTTCCATTGAATCTTCATAATTTTTAACCATTATGTATGATTCTTGATTCTTTCTTACAAATTATGATCAAGATCCTTAATTATTTTTTCCATAATGTATTATTAGGCTTACTTAACCCTACAACAACTTTATGTGTTTCTTCCATAGAATGGGTCTTCTCCTAATTTATCTTGATGAAACTATATCTCTCATAAATATAGAATTTTAGGTTTCCTTTATCCATTTAATGTTTATTTATACTAATTTTTAGGTATTTCTCATTATCTTTTAGGTCCTTGATGAGAGAGATTCATTTTTTCAACTATCCTGTCAATTATTTTTTCACAAAAAATCATATCATTTATCAAAAGTAATTTTTATCATATAGATACTATATTCACCCAGATATATAAAAATATCATCAGAAACATTCTTCAAATAACTTTTAACCTCACATTAACATTTATTTTCAGCTTTAATCACATCACTCTCATCACAGGTGGAACCACTAGAAAAACCCTAATTACCTTCAACTAGTTGTGGTTCTTCTCACTTACATGATATTTTTTATGCTTCTTGGACTATTTCATTTTCCTGTTTTTAATGGTCATCAAAGTTACTTCCACTTTTTTAATAATAGGATAGGAATATATTTGATCCATCTGAGGATAATATGAAAATAACTCTTCAAATATTCACCTAAACACACTCTTATAAAAATAATGGGGAAAATAAATTTTGATCCATCAAAAGATAACCTATGCTCTTATACCAATTTAAATTCATCTTAGGATTATTATAGACACCTAAGATGATGGGTTAATCCTTTTGGGACTATATTGGAAGTAAGATGATCAAAATCACCATTGTAATTATTAAGAATTTTGTATTGTATTTTGTTTTCAAGAAAATTTCAAATAAGTAGAAATAACATCACTTTTTAAAAGTTGGTGTTCAAACTCACTATTATATTTTATAAATTAGATGTAAAAAGCTATATAATTTTATCTGATTAAGAAGATTTTTTCTAGAATAGAATCTTCATCAGATTAATCTTGGGTCTGGAATGACAGTATAATTCATAATGAGAATCTATTTTAGATTATGCATGTCACTGATGAGAATCTGGTTATTCTCTTACTATTTTCTATATCACAAAATTAATAATTTTTTTGGATACTTATGATGCAATATTTATAAAGTAAAGGGGAGAGAACAAGTGATTCCAGTCATGTAGAGGTTTGTTTAGAAAGAAAGATGTTTATAGGAGAATTGGAAGTTTGAATAAACTCCATTATAAGATAGAAGACGTTATTCTGATCTTAAAAATTCTCAAAGTATTGAAGAATTCATGATAAAATCACAAGTTTGTGAAAGAAGAAAATTATTGAAATCAATGTTTTCTGGTCTCAATCCATCAGTATGAGTTCACCAGACACTGATTTGTTTGATTTATAGGAAGGTTAAATAGAATAAAAGATATTAATGATTATGGTTTTCATTCAAACTAATAAGATACTAGATTTAAATATTTTTAGAAACAAGTTGATTTGATTTCTAATAACAAAAGGAAATAAATTGTTGAAGTCAAGGCTACTGACACCAATCCATCAGATGGGGCGTGCCACCCATCATCAGAGTATTCCAGACACTGAAAATCAGAAGCAGTGATGATTGAAAAATAAATCATAGGTATGAAAGTCATTGGCACCAATAAATAAGTTTAATTTGTCAAGAACAATGAAAAATAGAATAATATACCAATCAATATTATAGTCATCTATTTTCACCAAGTTAAATTGATGTTTTCCTTCAATTGGGTTAATAGAAAATAAAAACTTTGATTTATTTTTGTATCAAGTGGGTCAAGAGATAAGTAAGAACTAGTAAATATTTTTTATCAAATGGGTCATAATCTATCAGAATAGAACTTACACTGATCCATTAAAGGATGATAGTGGTTGATTCATTAGATATAGGATTACACTGATAAAATGTCCTCAGATTCTAAACTTTACTAGAAGTAGGATTACCATTTAGAGGTAAAGAATAAGTGGATTTTTTATTGAAGATGTTGGAAAAAAGTCAAAGGGAACATAAAGTGTGAAGTGAATGGGGAAGATTTTTTTTAAGAAGGTTGAATATACTACTGAAGTGTTACTAAGGAAGTACATATATATTTATAAGTTTTGACTGTGTTTATGGAATAAAATTTTCAACTATTATTTCATATTGTTGGTACAAAGAATCATAATGGGAAGAATGGTTTCAATGTTTATATTTTCCAGTTTGTATGGAGCATTAGAATGAGGAGTTTATTTTCTGTTGATTATGAAAAATGTAATAAGAAGTCATCAAATTTTAATATGTTTGTTTTTCAATCAGTGTGGAGCATCGTAATGAATAATTAGTATTCATCATCATATTGAGAACTGATAATGGAAATCTGTATTAGATTGAAGATTATAGATAAATTATGAATTGAATTTATGTATTGAGAAGATTCGAGGAGGTTCATGAAGAAATTAAAAGAGTTGAGAAGTGTAGAAGAAGTCATAGATGCACCCAAAATTTATGGGGAATATAATATCATGGAAATTTGGTTAATTGGTTGAGTTTTTTATAATACCACCTAAATAAATTATGGGTCACTTATAAATAAAGGTAAGTAATTTGTATTTTCCAACTACCACAAGTACTATTCATGGGTGAATAAAAGAGAAGGCGGAGTGCTGAAATTATTTAGAGAGAAATAGTTTCTGGATTATTCATTCTAATTAAATTTTTCTAGATAGAAGAGGAATGAAGGAAGGAAGATTGTATTAAGTTAATTATTATAATGGATTGGGTCATTAAACCTAGAAATTAGGCTAATATTTCTAGACTGATATAAGAGAATATCATAATTATTTCAGTGGTATTCTAGTAGAATTATATTATCAGACTGAGAAATCGGACTTGTGAATCAGACTATTGTACCAGACTGAGTATCATTATAATATCCAAAAAAAATCATACCTATTGTTGAGTATTAATGTGAATAATTGTTTTGAATATCATATTTTTTAAAGTTTACATGGAAACGCAATTACACCTTCTAAAGAATCTAGTGAAAATTTATTATATTTTTACGTGAATTTGTATTACATTATTTCATGATACTTGAAGAACAAGAACTATTGTACTTATTGTAGTTATATAGAATTTTAAATTAATATCCTACTTGTTTTATCCACACAAAAATATTATTTTCTAGTGAATTGTGTATTATTGGATTGTCTCTAAACCAGACTAAAGATGTCGCTACTCTTACTGAGTAGTGAACATTGTAAATTTTTGTGTTCCTATGGATGTGTGATTTTTTGGTTTTTATAAAGGTGAAAAATATTTAATAGGAGGTAAAGGTTATTTGAAATTAAATTATACTTAAAAGAAAAATATATCACTAATTCTCCCCCTCCCCCTCTTAGTGCTAAATTGATAATGTCTATGCAATCTCAATTGGTATCAGAGGCAAGGCTATCTTTGTTTACTCTTTGATAAATTTTTAAAGAAGATGTTTTAATGGATAATATTAATTGTGTGAATATTAAAGGGATTCTATTCTTCATTGGTAAAAACTATCATATTAGGAATTATAGAATGTTTCCTTATCTTATGACTCTTGGGTAGGATTTTCTTGAACCTAAAATAAATGGATTTCATCCTTTTATTAAAAAGTTACTCTTACATCTTTTGACAAGAATAATATTGAGAATTATAGAATATCCAAAAATTACTTACCCTCATCACTTTTTGACTATGCTTTTTTATGAGAGAATGGAGTTGAATCTGCCAATGGTATCTGGGATAAGCTCAAGAACATTTATTAATGCAATAAAAAAAGTTAATAAGGAAAAATTAAAAATCTAGAGGATAAATTTTAAAGATTTCAATATGGGTGAGTATAAATCCATCATCGAATTCTTCACTATAGTAAATGACATTTTTAGTAATATTAGATGTTTTGGTGAAAAGTTAAAATATTCTACTATTGTTGAAATGATATTGAGAATTACACCTGAAAATTTTGATGAAAAAGTTTACTCATTGGAAGATAGATATCTACCAACACTATATTTGTATGATTTTTATAATACTCTCATTACATATGAAATTATAAGGGATAAAGTAATGATAGGAAAAAAAGTTAATAGAGAAATGTGTTTCAAGGTTTCCAAGAAAGAAAAGTCTAATAATATTTTTAAAGAAGAAGAAGATTTATATTATAATTAAAATAATGGAGCATGTAAAAATCATGATGAATTATGATCCATGTTTTCTAAAAATGTAATAATAGGTATAGGTATATTAATGGGAAACATCCATTTAATTTTTTTGAATGATACATTAGGTACTTTGCAGCTAATTCTCCTCTAATAAGGAAATAATAGCATAGTGATTAATATGATAGAAAGTGGAGAACATCACAGAAGAAATAAGATGATAATAGTAAATTTTATTCCAAAGGGAAAGAAAGAAAAATAATTTAAATCAAAAATAGAAGTTTATTATCTAAATATGATGAAGAATAAGATTGGTAAAATGAATCTGAAAGGTTTATTAAGAATTTTAGAGAAAATAATTTCATTATAATAGTGAACAATGAAGATTTTGTAAGTTGGAGTTAATAAGAAGATGAAGAAGCTAAATAAGAATTTATTATGAAAGAATAATTGAAAGCATGTCTGAGAAATATTGGAATATGTGAGAAATAAATCAAGAAGTTGAAAAATAAAAATCATTCAAAAATAATAATGAATTATTTTCTTGATGAGAAAGTTAATTTATAGGAAGAGATTTATGATATGAATAAATCTATAATGAAATAAAAGGATCATAGTGAACAACTATAAGTTAACATGAAATAAAATAATATTGGAACTTGTCCAAAAAATTTAAAGCTGAATAGAGGGTTACTAGATTCAAAAATTATATCTTCCAAATTTGTAAAGTTCCTAAAAAGGGTAAACCTGAGAAGGATGAAACTTTACCATAAAATTTTGAGAGTAAATATGAAGTTTATTCTATGAAAAGGAATGTTGTTATAGATATTTATGTGGAAAAAAAGTTGAGAATTCATAACATTCTAAATATTCTAAGACTAAAAAATTTTCTACTAATTATGATTTTGATAAGGCTAAAAAGAAATACAAGATAAAAAAAAGATTCTGGTTAATAATAGAAAAGATTTTGGTCAAAAAGTTCTAATAAGAAAGTTAATAAAGTTGTTGATAAATATGATCATAACTCGGTTAGTGTGGATATTTCAGAGGAAAATATTACTTCTATGGATACAGCTGGTATTGTTTTGGATGTAGGTATAAAAAACAATGTGTTGGTTTAATCAATAACATTACATGAATTAAATAATGAAAAATTTTAGAGATAATCAATACTCTCAAAGGAAGAGGCCTGATAAGGATCTTTTGAAGAAATCTAAGAAGGATTGAGTAAAAGATAAAAATATATTCCAACCTAGAGAAACTATTTGTGAGAGATGTAAACAATCTAGACACCTTACAAAAGGATGTCTTATTTTATTTAATGGCATAAGAAATGTTTTCTTAAAAATTCTTTGAACCCGTATTTTAAGATTAATAAATTGAAAGACAAATATCTTATTATAGAAACTACTCTGAAGGTAATAAAATAATAATGACCAGGGATCTTGGACATTGTGTGTTCATATCACATGATAGGATACATAAAATAATTGAATAATGTGAAATAATTCAAATAAATAATAGAGATATTTGGTAATGATGAATATCTCTAAATATGTGTTGGGTAATCCATCATTGGTGAAGAAGAATTTAAATCAAAGAAATATTTTTTTGTTGATGGGCTCAAACAAAACCTTTCAAGTGTTTAAAAACTTTTTGATGAAGGAAACAAATTTATTTTTAGAATATATAGTTTTTTGTGAAGATAAATAAGATTGAAAGATAGTTACAAGATGTCAATTTCTAAAAGGAAACATGTTCCAATTTTCTAAGGTTTAAAACTCTTGTTACATGAGTATGATATAAGAAAATTAGTTAGCAAATAAAATTATGGGAACATGTGTCAAAGAAATATGCGCAAGTTATCAAAGAGATATAGTGTTCTTGGAATTCTTGATATGTTAATAATAATAGACTGGTGTTTCATAATTTGTCAGAAATGAATGATTACATACTCAGTGAATAATATAGTTTAAATTTTTTCAAAATGACCCTATGAACTTATTCAATCATATATCATTGGGCCAATGAAAAAACAATTAAAAAATATAGATTAGTATAGAATTACTCTCATTGATAAGATTACACATATTACTTGTGTCATTTATATGAAACATAAGTTAGATGATAGGAAAATGTTTAACATTTTAAAGAGAAAATCTGAGAAGGAAGGTAAGAATTCAGTGAATAATTTGAGAACAGAAAATGGTGATGAATACATAAATGATGATTTTGAAAGTTGTCTTGAGAAGAACAGAATTCATCTTAAGTTCATTACAACTTAAAATCCTCAAAAAATGGTGTTTTAAAAGGAAAAAATATAAGTTTGGTTGAAATAGAATGAACTATTTTACTCAAATGATGACTTTCTCATTAATTTTTATGAGAATCCATGAGAACTACTATTCATATTAAAAACCAATATTTTTATATTCCAAGTTCAGATATGACTCTATATGAGATGTTTTATGAAAAAACTCAAAGTTTGAAACACTTAACAACTATTCAGATTCCATGCATCATAAAGAAGAAAGGTAGGAACCTTGTAAAATTTGGGAAGAGAAGTAAAGAAGGAATTTTTCTTGGCTACTCTTAAGAAAGAAGTGGGTACAAATTTTTTAAAAAAAATATGAAGATTATTTTACTCTGTTGTTATGAAATTTATTGAAAAATTTGAGTAAGATAAATATAATCATGTAGTTAAGGAATATGGATAGGATGAAATAATTTTTTATAAAGATTTTGATGAGGATAAAAACAATTGCAATCCAACACAAGAAAAATAATAAAACTCTTTTGTTTATAGTGATTATAAATAATAGTAAAAATATAATCCTAGGATGAAGAAACAGGTGGAAGCTAAAAAAAATTATTAGTGATGAATATCAAAGGGTTTAAACAATAAGAAAATAAAAAAATTCACCTACTTATTTGTATTCATAATTTGAACTGAAAGATGTGAAGGATGTTTTTTGGGAATGCGTAATCGGTTCAAGGTATGAATAAAGAGATCGATTAGATAGAAAAGTTTAATACTTGAGAATTCATACCGAATCAAAAAGGAAAAAAAATTATAGGTGCAAGGTGGGTTTTCTAGAACAAGTTCAATAAAGAAGGTGATGTGATAAAAAACAAAGAAATATTAGTGATAAAATATTACTCATAGATTGAAGCCATTTATTTTTTATGAAACATTTTCTTAGGTGGTGAGGTTAGAAAATATCATAATATTTATTTCTATTACTACACAACAAGGTTACATGATATTTCAGATGGATGTGAAGTCCTCATTTTGGAATAGGGATCTTGAAGAAAACTTTTATATGGAACAACAATGTGGCATTGTTGTTGGGAAAGATAAAATTTATGTGTAAAAGTTTAAGAAAGACTTATATGGTATAAAACAAGATATGAGATCGTGGTAATAAAAATTAGATACTTTCTTAAGGAAGATGGATTTTAAGAAAGTAAGTGTTTATAGTAATATTACATCAAAGAAAGTTAGAAATGTTCCCTAATTGTAATTATTTATGTTGATAACATTATCTTTTCTAGGAATGATGAAATAACTTGGGATTGATTTTCTAAATGGGTAAAAAAGTTTTTTAAGAAGTCTATATTGTGAGAAATGAAATAATTTCTTAAGTAACAAATATTATAGAATATGGAACACATTTTTCTTACTCAAGAAAAGTTTGTTAAGGAACTTATAAATAAGTTCATAATGGAAAATTTGAAATCACTTTCCACAGTGATTTCATTGGGATCCATGTTCATAAAATATAGAGAAGTAAAGGAAGTTCACTATTAATAGTTTTATAAGTTGATTTAAAGTTTGTTTTTTTTACTACCTCAAGACCTGATATTGTTTATGTTGTTACCTTAAGATCAATATTTCAGAATGATCGAAAAGAATTACATTTATTGGATGGAAGAATAATTCTCAGACATATCAAAGGAATATCAAATTTCAAAATTCGGTATGATAGCTCAGAAATTATTAACTTTTTTGGGTATTCAGAGGCTGAATGGGAAAGAAATGTTAATGATATAAAATCTGCATCGGTCGGATTTTCCTTTCTGTGGAAAATATGTTTTATTTAACAAACAAAAAAAATCAATAACTCTTATAATGCTTGAATCTAATTATGTTGTTTCCACTCAAGATGATACCCATCTTATGTGGATGAAGACTTAGTTGGAATATTTACTTGTTGAAGTGAAGTTACACATGCTCTTGGGTTGTCATTATAAAAGTGAAATTAAACTTACTAGAAATCTGGTACAATATTATCTTTCAAAACATATTGACATAAAAAAACACTTCATCAAAGATCATGTGGAGAATAATAAATTGAATATGGGGTATATTCCTACATCAGAAAAAATTGATAACATTTTTATAAAACCTTTACTAAAGAACACTTCTCGAAAACTAAGGTTGAACATGGGCGTCCAACCTCCTTCTCATAATTTTTGAGGTTTTGTTCACTCTCTCGTCTAGTCTTTGTTTAGTGTTGATAAGGTAGAGGATTATTTCAAAATACTTTCCATTGATATGTGCTAACCCTTTTAAGAAATAATGGATATAGTGGGAGTTATAGGAAAGACTTTAATTCATTATTTTTGTGTGTTAACAATTCTGAAAGTTTGTTGGAGTGATTTTAGGAAACTTTTTTTAAAGAAAATTGGAGGCAGAAAAGATAGAGGTAAAAAAAGATGGGAATAAAATCTGAGGAACTTTTCATGAGTCACTACCTTTGGACAGCATGGTTTCTCTATCAACAATTGTTATTTCCTACAATGTTCTTTCTCGTGTAGGCTTAGAATTATTGATAAGTTATCCAGTACTTGATATTAAAAATTCCAATGATTTATGAACTTTGGTTGCCAACAAAATATAAAGGTGGATATTATTGGGACCAAGTTGAAAGAGAGATGATTATAATCAACATCGTAATCATTATGAAGTTTGTGTTGTCTTTTTTTTTCTAGAAATTTAAATTATGAATAAATCACCTTAGTTTTTAGAAGTTACTGATCAAACTCATAATCATAATCAGAATATAAAAGTAAAAATGATATAAAAATTCCATCATGTTGGGAAGATGTTTTCTCAAAGATAATGTTCACCAGACTCATCTTAGGTCCAGAATGAAAGGATTGGTCATAATGAGAAGTCATTTCAGAGTGTTCAAGGCTCCAATGATAATTTCAAAATTCTTTTCTATTTTTTATTTCATAAAAATTATAATTTTTCTACAAAATTGTGATAAAATCCTTATAAAGTAAAGGAGGAGAATATTTTTTCTAATATTATTGAGGTTTGGTTAGAAATAAATATGTTACATAAAAAATGGGAAGTGGGAATAGATTCCATTATAATTCATACAATTTTATTCCTATATTAAACGTTATAAAATTCTTATGAAATTCAAGATATAAGAACAGGTTTGTGAAAGAATGAAGTCATTGAAATCATATTTTCTGGTCATAGTCAATTAGTATGAGATCACCGAACAAAGATTTGCTTAAAGGATGGTATTTTTGATCGAAACATAATAAAATGAAGATGTTGGTCCATAGTATTTCTAAAAATACACTAGATTTTAATCTTCTGATAAATATGTTGTTGTGAATCATAATTAAAAAAGAAAATAAATTACTAAATTGGTAGATAATGACACTAGTCCATCGGAAGCATTGTGCCACTAATCATCAAAGTAATCTTGACATAGATGATCATAAATAGGGATGATTTCAAAATAAATTGAATTCATAAAAGTTATTGGGACTGATAAAGAGTTATAATTTCTTGAGACCAATGGAAAATAGAATCAAAGACCGATCAATAATATACTCAACCATTTTTATCAACTTAAATTTTTTGATGTTTTAAATTGGTTCAAGAGAAAATAAAACCTATAATTTTTTTTCTTATGAAGTGGGTCAAGATATATATAATAACTGTCTCATGTTTTTTTATCAATTGGTTCATGAGTCATCATATTCGCACAGACACCGATCCATTAGAGGAAAAAAGAGGCTGATTCATCAGTCGCAAGATGACATCGATAAAAGTCATCAGATATTGGACTTTATTAGATGCCAGTTTATTAGTTTGAGGAAAATAAGAAGAGGAGTTTTTTTAAAGTTCTTTAGAAAATTTTTGTCAAAGGGATGTTTAATTTTGAAGAGAATAGAGAAGATTTTTTTTCAAGAATGTTGAAGTTGGTGATGAAGTGATTCTTAGAAGTAAAAAAATATCGCTAGAAGTTACGACCATATTTATGGAAGTAAGTTTTAAATCTTATTTCATACTGTTGGTAAGGAGCATCATAATGGGCAGAATGGTTTCAATGTTTATATTTATTATTTTGTATAGAGTATTATAATGAGAATATTGTTTTCAGTTGTTTATGAACATTTTAATGAAAATTCATTTGGTTTTCATATGTTTTTTTTAAATTAGTTCATATCATCATAATGAAGAATTTTTTGTCTTCATAGTATTGGGAAATTGTAATGTTAATCAAAATCGGATTGAATATTGTGAATCAAGATTAAATCAAGATGGATTTTAGAGAATATTTGGAAAGGTTCATGAAGAAATGAGAAGAGTTGAGAAGCACTAAAAAAGTCAAAGATACACCTAAATTTTAAGGGAAATGATGTTTAGGAAAATTTGGTTAAGTAAGGTTTTTTAATATCCCACTAACATAATTATTACTCACAGGTAAATAAGAGAAAATATAGAGCCCTAAAAGTTTTTAGAGAGAAGGAGTTTCTGGATTGATCATTCCAGAGGAAGTTTTCTAAACAGAAGAAGAAATAAAAGGTGTAAGATCATATTAAAATGATTATTATATCAAGATGGTTCATTAGATTGGTAAATCAAACTGATATTTCTTGACTGAGGAAGAATTAGTTTGGAATTTTTTCAGCGGTAGTTTAGAAAACATATATTATTAGACTGAGAAATCAGATTGGGGAATCATACTAGAGTATTAGACTGAGTATAATTATGAAGTACATAGAATTTCTTACCTTCAGCTGGGTAGGAAAGTGAAAAATTGTTTTTAAGATCATATTTTTCAATATTGACAAGGATGCACACTAACATGTATTAAATAATTTTGTGAAAATTTCTTATATGGTTGCATGACTTTGTATTACATTATTTTGTGCTTAATGGAGCATATTCATTATTGTATTGATCATAGTAAAACACATGTTTAATGGAATATAAAACTAGTTATATCCACACAAAAGGATTGTTTTTTAGTGGATTGTGTGGTATTGGATTGTTTCTAGACCATACCAAGGACGTAGCTACTACTGTTGAGTAGTGAATCTTGTAAATTCTTATATTCCGATGGATGTGTGACTGTTTTGTTTTCTGCAAGTTGATAAATCTTTAACAGGATGACAATTTTGTTTACAAATAAATGAAACATAAAATGAAAATATATCACTGATTCACCCCCTCCCCCTCTCATTTATACATTGATCCTGACTGGGAAATCTTAAATTCAGGGTTGCCTATTTTTACCAAATTCTAAACACACATGAAATATTTTTCCTCATCTATAATTTAACCTTTATTACCAATTAGTGTCGCATTATATTTTTTGTTTAACCAAGAAATTATACCATATGAAATGAAATAAAAACAAATAAAGGGAGTGTTAAGTATCTATAATTTTCTTCTAGAAAAAAACTTCTTACCTTGATTGGCTATTTGACCTATTCAAAAATTCACCAATATAATAAAATATTTTTTCAATGGTTTTTGCTTACCACTTAACTTATAAACAATATCTTACTATGCATACACTTTCATAATTATTATATTGACTCTTCACTGTAACGCCCCGACCCCAGCTACCCAGAGTCGGTGCATTAGTTCGTAACATTGGCATAATCACAAAAGATCAAGTCTCGAAAGACCGATTAGTTTAGTAGCCTTGGAAACACTAGATACATTCGTAAATGTTACATTACATCATAAAGTGAAAAACTACAATAACAAAGTCTTCATAGTCCACACTCATATCCTCTTCTCACAATCCCTGCAGGTCATTCATAAAATACTTCTTCACATCCTGGAAAATATTAAAACATTGAAAGGGGTGAGCTCAGATGCTCAGTAAGGATAACAATATTGCAGAAGCTTTCATAAATAAACATAAAAATTTAAGACAATGTATAACTAAAACAAAATTCTTTTAAACTTGAACATCAACATAATATGGAAAAAGTAAAATGAGATAATTCCATTCACTTCTTCACATGGATATTCTACTGGTTGAATAATCACATGAAATATCAATAACCACTTTCATAATGAGGGAATGTATAATGCCGGACATTCTGAAACATTTTTTCAAGGCCTCGGCCAAGACGTCTAAAATGATTAAGGCCTCGGCCAAAACCATAAATCAAATTGGGAAAGTGCCTCAGCCAATTCAACGTCTAGTTGTCTCATGAGACCTACCGATGCATCGAGGAGCTATAGCAGGCTCCACCCGTCACTTATTAAGTCCAATGAATTCCTCATATGAATAGGTTTAAACATATCATAAACCATAACATAATCGTATCACATAAAACATGCATAAAGGAAACATAACATTTCCACATTTCAATCACAAGATATCAATACAACACATTGATATAATAAAAACTCTTTCAAAACCATTTTCAATACCAAAATAAAAGAAAATTTTAACATGGTATTTATTTTTCTTTTAAAAAAATGAGGGCTTGTAGAGGAAGCCGAAACTCAAATAGTGGTCATGGCAGCGAAGAAGTCATTATCGCCACATACGTACGACAAAAACATTCCCTTTTGTCTTTTATTAAACGCTTCATATAAAAAATATTCCTTTTGAAATATACGTAAAAGTCAAAGAGGTTTATACACCGTATAAAAGAAAGTTGTGTATAAAACCAAATATGCCTCAATGCAAGGAGATTGAGACGAAGTCCTTAAAAAATCATGTTTTAAAATAAAATAGATCTATTATGTGTATTCACTATAGGTACACATGAAGAATACAAAATAAGACATAATAATATCATGACATAATTTGAAAGTAGGAGATTAACCCAAAGAATGGAAGTTGGGTTAAGAAATTCCCTTACCTCGTGTCTGACTTGACTCAACCGTTCTTTAACCTCCTGAATAATAAACTAGAGTTAATATATACCTTATTAAGAACCATTTTCAATTTCATTATCCTTTTTATATCACTTATTACAATGATATGAACATTATGTAATTATTTAAGTTAATAACGGTCATTTTGTCGATCTTTGGTACTTGAGTCAACAATAAACTTCTTATAATTACAAGTTGTTTATGTGGTAGAATATCCAATATCTCCAGAATTATATTCATGATTTATATGTCATATATATCATATATATCCAATATATACATTCATTTATAACATTAAGTAACATTTAGAGATAAGAAATGAAATGCACCGTTCATGGAGACGGTAAGCCGTACGTACGCATGAACGCTACTTTCATTTCTATTTCATATTTAATGGAATGAAATCATAATGATATAAATGTATAATATAATTCCATTATAATATAGTGTATAATACCATTTACTCCATCCTTTATACATCCCACATATGGCATTAACGATTCAAATCACTTTGAGGGGGCGGTAGTCCGCACTTCCTAAAATGAAATTATCGCGTTTACCCATAATGGAAATCATAAAGTATTCCATAAATGAGAAATACAGAAGCATAAGTAAAACATAAACATATTATATATCATATATAAAAATAGTGAAATCTTAATGGCCACCTTTGAAGGTGTTATATGAGTGTTGAACAATCATCGTTTCGTGAGGCAGAAATTCGCCATCCACAGAAACCGTATGTTCTTTAACCATTATATGTAGGTGTGTGTAAGTGTAGCTCAAATACTTCTTATAACAACATCCTAGTATATTGAGGATACTGGTGTTGTTACAAAATAAATGAATAAAAAGAGTTTAGGGGGTTGGAGAAGAAAAATAAAACAAAACAACATTAGAGAAGATATTACCTCAAAATCGGGTAACTCTTTTTGATTTGAGCCAAAGGCTTCCTTGGGAAGAGTTCTGCCCAAAGTGAGGCTTCTAGGAGTAAGAGGGGGAAGTTGGGAGAGTATTTGGGCAGAGGTTGGCCGAGCCAAATGGCTTGAAGGTGTGAATAAGGTGGGAGAGGTGGGGGCCTTTTATAAGTGGAGAGGAGGGGCTCTTTTGGAAAGATTGAAATGCTACATTATTACACAATGTTTTTCGGATTATAAAGGTCCCACACTTATATAATTAGAGGATAAGGTGATAAGGGTTCGAAATCTCCTCATACAATTGGCTTTGGACAAGTGTAAGCCTTGGATTTTGCATTATCTTCCCATTTTATTTAAATCGTTAAATAATGAGGTCATCGCTACATCATCATGATGTCATAAATAATTTAATTTATTTAATGTCTAAAAATTATAAAAAAAATACTATGATGTAGGAAATCTTTTTATATTTATAATGAATATTTATAGTCAAAATTTGGACTTGTGTAACCCCACTTAAAAACTGTTTTAGTAAAACAACTCATGTTTGTGTCAATTTAATTTTAACATTAAATAAATATATATTAATGTCATTTTCCAACTAAAGTGGCTCCATGGGGTCCCCAAGTTGACCCATGGGTTGTCTTGGTCGGCCATGACTCATCCAATAGGAGTAGGACAAGTTTCATGCTCATCTCATATTATTAAAACATTATTTTTACCTTAAACTACACTAATTACCTCTAATCGCGATTAAGAAATTAAAAGTTACTATTCACCAAAAATTATTTTAATCTCATTGAACCACATTTTACTTCTTAATGACAACCATCTATGTCAGATTTTTGAAAATCAAATCACAGAAGTGGTAATATTTCATTTAAACGAAAAATCAGTTATTTAACTACCACTTAGTGGTTCCACTATTCATCAAAAATTGAAGTTTTTCAGAATAATTCCAAAATTTCACCCTAAGCTATAATTGATTTTCTGAATTCAAAAATGATGTCTATTTTAAAAAATTCCAAACATATATGTTGCATTAATTAATTTTATAATTAATTCCCGCTGTCAGAACAAATAGCGTGTTTTTAAGAAACAATTTATATCAAAAGATTGGCAATTGTTTATGTCCATTTTCAATGTTAAATTAATTCTAATGACCACCATTGGATAAAATGGTAAAAATATATTCTAATTATACTTTAAAACCACTAAATAGTATAACTTATCACTATAAATTATTTTGATTAAAAAAGTTGTTTTATGTATTTTTCACTATTCATAAAAATTTGGAAGTTCTCAGAAAATTACAAAAAATTCAAAATAGGCTAATTTCAATATTAGGAATACAAAAATGAAGTCCATTTTAAAATATAAAATTTCTATAAATTTAAAAAGTGGTTATTACTATTCATAACGGCTACTTTGATTAGTTGCGGTGTGTTAGAACTCAAAGTTGCGTACAATGCAAGCTATTGCATTATTGAATGAGATGCGTATCATGGAAGCTCGGGGTGTTACATTCTCCCCTCCTTCAATAAATTGCGTCCTCGCAATTTGAAATTTTTCTTTTAAAATAAAAGGTTGAAAAGAGAAATTACCTTTGAGGAAAACCCACATCGGAAATAAGATTAATAAAATTTAGCCTTAATAAGAGGGAAAGGGAAATGAAAAAGTCACCACCCAATTATGATCTCGATTAGGAGAACATTGGTGGCAATTAGAGACATATAATTGGAGGAAAAACGTAAATATTTGTAGGGAGTGATTGAGGTCATCAATCACACTCAACTGTCAAATTGAGGGACTCAAAGCCTTCAATATATGTTGATTTAAAATATCATCAGTTCAACAAGACATAAGGTATTAGGATAACACATTTTTTTTGTTTTAATATCCCTTTACTAAAGTTTAAGAATTAATTTATTCATTGAATAAGAGATAGGTATATATATATTTATGCTTGACAATTAGAGTTTCAACCTTCAACTCATCTTTCACTCAAAAAGATAATAGAACTCAAAAATATTATACATATCCTAATTGTATAAGGTTCCAAATGTTAACACATACCATTTAGATTAGTAAAATTATTTTGTAATAACCAAGGACTTCCTGTAGGCTAGTGGTAGGAAATAAAGGCCTGTCGCACTATGATTGTGGGTTCGATTCCTCCAGCTTTGTCCGACGCGGCGGGTTATGCCCCACCCTGCAGGTTGTCCTTTTCCTAAAACTATAGTATTATAATATTCCAAAAATTATATTCAAAAATGCTTTAACCTTAAACAATACTATCCAAAGATCAACTTAATCCATTCCAACCTTTATAGTTATCTAAAATACTTCTGTCCAACTCACAATCCAAATTTTATAAGGAAGGTAAACAAAATGAAGATCCTTTTTCCCACGTAACAACATGTGAATACCTTCATCATGTATTCTTTTTAAACATACTTAATTACCATGATCCCTTATTCCTTATAGAATAATAGATATAATTTTTCTATCCAAAAATGTATACAAAACATCAATCAGTTTCAAGGAAGTTAAGTATATCCAATATAATTTATCAAAATCAATCACGTCTTATTCCAAAATCAAAATCTCAGTATCAGAACCATATTATGGTCTATCTTTCTCTCAACCATATATTTTCCAAAAATTTAATCCTACTGTGGAGTCACTTTTCTTGGTTCCACACACTCTCAAGTCCTTGATGAAATAGTACTGCAGTACAATCCTTATATACTCCATAATTATTATAACCAGTACATCATTGATACAACACTCAAATTACAAAATTATTTAATAACAACATAAGAACTCTAATCATTACTCCTCATCTGTGGTAGTATCATAACTTGATTATTATCCAATAACATCATTTTGGGCATACTCTGATGATTTGGACATTGGTTTGCGTAGTGTCCCAAATCCTTGCAGAAGAAGCATTGTACATTTGAAACCATTTTCTTACCCTTGCAGTCACGCACTTTGTGTCCTTTTTCTCTACACGTATAACAAACTCACATTCCCTTTAGGCAAGTTCCATGATGTTTCTTCCCACAATTACCACATATTGGAAAATTGTTCTTTCCCCTCATCCCTTTATCCATCATTCTCTCTTCCA
Organism: Viscum album; assembly: GCA_963277665.1. Classification (NCBI taxonomy): domain Eukaryota; kingdom Viridiplantae; phylum Streptophyta; class Magnoliopsida; order Santalales; family Viscaceae; genus Viscum; species Viscum album. The sequence continues at coordinate 1,109,263,520 of OY728140.1, forward strand.
TCCCTTTCGTCTCTTGCTTCGCTTCAAAGCCATAGGACTCAGAGAATTCTTTACTTATCTTATTAACACATGATACTATTTCTTCATTTGTTGAGAACACATGGGAGACTATTTCCCTTCGAAATTTTGGCTTAATACCGTGAAAGATATGATCCTTCTTACTCTTTGGATCATACGTACTGCTGGAGTTCAAATTCCTTCTACTGGGCGCCATTTCTATACAATGTCATAAACTAGGTTAGTTTATGAATTACAATGAATAATTACAAACTTTTAAAATACTTAAAGTAAATTGAACGGTTTATGGATATAATCCATAATCATAAGAATGTTTTCTTTTAGGAAGTATATACTCATAAACCCTACATATTGGTTTGTAAAGAAAATGAGAATTATCCTAAGCAAATCCCTCGGGAGTGTCGTAACCAAGAGTGCAGCAAGGCCCGTTGTCGTGCACCAGTTCCCGTTCGAGTCTAGCTCAAAGCGGTGTTTTCGGGTTTTACCCCTAGGTACATCTGTGCCAGAGCCGCCTCTACCTGCTCGTATCCAGACAGGGATGTATTGCTCGGAAAACTCACAAAATCTCTACAATACCAAAATTTTAGGAAGTTCTTCTATACTAATCCTCAAATTCTATCTTTGGTCTATGTGCTCTAATCAAAGTTTATCTAAATCTAGCTTCCAAGGTTAGTACTAAACTGCCTCTGATACCAACTGTAACGCCCCGACCCCAGCTACCCAAAGTGGGTGCATTAGTTCGTAACATTGGCATGATCACAAAAGATCAAGTCTCAAAAGACCGATTAGTTTAGTAGCCTTGGAAACACTAGATACATTCGTAAATGTTACATTACATCAAAAAGTGAAAAACTACAATAACAAAGTCTCCATAGTCCACACTCATATCCTCTTCTCACAATCCCTGCAGGTCATTCATAAAATACTTCTTCACATCCTGGAAAATATTAAAACATTGAAAGGGGTGAGCTCAGATGCTCAGTAAGGATAACAATATTGTGGAAGCTTTCATAAATAAACATAAAAATTTAAGACAATGTATAACTAAAACAAAATCCTTTTAAACTTGAACATCAACATAATATGGCAAAAGTAAAATGAGATAATGCCATTCACTTCTTCACATGGATATTCTATTGGTCGAATAATCACATGAAATATCAATAACCACTTTCATAATGAGGGAATGTATAATGCCGGACATTCTGAAACATTTTGTCAAGGCCTCGGCCAAGACGTCTAAAATGATTAAGGCCTCGGCCAAAACCATAAATCAAATTGGGAAAGGGCCTCGGCCAATTCCACGTCTAGTTGTCTCATGAGACCTACCGATGCATCGAGGAGCTATAGCGGGCTCCACCCGTCACTTATTAAGTCCAATGCATTCCTCATATGAATAGGTTTAAACATATCATAAACCATAACATAATTGTATCACATAAAACAGGCATAAAGGAAACATAACATTTCTACATTTCAATCACAAGATATCAATACAATACATTGATATAATAAAAACGCTTTCAAAACCATTTTCAATACCAAAATAAAAGAAAAGTATAACATGGTATTTAATTTTCTTTTAAAAAAAATGATGGCTTGTAGAGGAAGACAAAACTCAAATAGTGGTCATGGCGGCGGAGAAGTCATTGTCGCCACATACGTACGACAAAAACATTCCCTTTTGTCGTTTAGTAAACGCTTTGTATAAAAAAGATTCCTTTTGAAATATACGTAAAAGTCAAAGGGGTTTATACACCGTATAAAAGAAAGTTGTGTATAAAACCAAATATGCCTCAATGAAAGGAGATTGAGACGAAGTCCTTAAAAAATCATGTTTTAAAATAAAATAGATCTATTATGTGTATTCACTATAGGTACACATTAAGAATACAAAATAAGACATAATAATATCATGACATAATTTGAAAGTAGGAGATTAACCCAAAGAATGGAAGTTGGGTTAAGAAATTCCCTTACCTCGTGTCTGACTTGACTCAACCGTTCTTTAACCTCCTGAATAATAAACTAGAGTTAATATATACCTTATTAATAACCATTTTCAATTTCATTATCCTTTTTATATCACTTATTACAATGATATGAACATTATGTAATTATTTAAGTTAATAACGGTCGTTTTGTCGACCTTTGGTACTTGAGTCAACAATAAACTTCTTATAATTACAAGTTGTTTATGTGGTAGAATATCCAATATCTCCAGAATTATATTCATGATTTATATTTCATATATATCATATATATCCAATATATACATTCATTTATAACATTAAGTAACATTTAGAGGTAAGAAATGAAATGCACCGTTCATGGAGACGGTAAGCCGTACGTACGCATGAACGCTACTTTCATTTCTATTTCATATTTAATGGAATGAAATCATAATGATATAAATGTATAATATAATTCCATTATAATATAGCGTATAATACCATTTACTCCATCCTTTATACATCCCACATATGGCATTAACGATTCAAATCACTTTGAGGGGCGGTAGTCCGCACTTCCTAAAATGAAATTATCGCGTTTACCCATAATGGAAATCATAAAGTATTCCATAAATGAGAAATACAGAAGCATAAGTAAAACATAAACATATTATATATCATATATAAAAATAGTGACATCTTAATGGCCACCTTTGAAGGTGTTATATGAGTGTTGAACAATCATCGTTTCGTGAGGCAGAAATTCGCCATCCACAGAAACCGTATGTTCTTTAACCATTAGATGTAGGTGTGTGTAAGTGTAACTCAAATCCTTCTTATAACAACATCCTAGTATATTGAGTATACTGGTGTTGTTACAAAATAAATGAATAAAAAGAGTTTAGGGGGTTGGAGAAGAAAAATAAAACAGAACAACATTAGAGAAGACATTACCTAAAAATCGGGTAACTCTTTTTGATTTGAGCCAAAGGCTTCCTTGGGAAGAGTTCTGCCCAAAGTGAGGCTTCTAGGAGTAATAGGGGGAAGTTGGGAGAGTATTTGGGCAGAGGTTGGCCGAGCCAAATGGCTTGAATGTGTGAATAAGGTGGGAGAGGTGGGGGCCTTTTATAAGTGGAGAGGAGGGGCTCTTTTGGAAAGATTGAAATGTTACATTATTACACAATGCTTTTCGGATTCTAAAGGTCCCACACTTATATAATTAGAGGCTAAGGTGATAAGGGTTCGAAATCTCCTCATCCAATTGGCTTTGTAAAAGTGTAAGCCTTGGATTTTACATTATCTTCCCATTTTATTTAAATCGTTAAATAATGAGGTCATCGCTGCATCATCATGATGTCATAAATAATTTAATTTATTTAATGTCTAAAAATTATAAAAAAAATACTATGATGTAGGAAATCTTTTTAGCTTTCTAATGAAGATTTATAGTTAAAATGTGGACTTGTGTAACCCCACTTAAAAACTGTTTTAGTAAAACAACTCATGTTTGTGTCAATTTAATTTTAACATTAAATAAATATATATTAATGTCATTTTCCAACTAAAGTGGATCCATGGGGTCCCCAAGTTGAACCATGGGTTGTCTTGGTCGGCCATGACTCATCCAATAGGAGTAGGACAAGTGTCATGCTCATCTCATATTATTAAAACATTATTTTTACCTTAAACTACACTAATTACCTCTAATCGCGATTAAGAACTTAAAAGTTACTATTCACCAAAAATTATTTTAATCTCATTGAACCACATTTTACTTCTTAATTACAACCATGTATGTCGGATTTTTGAAAATAAAATCACAGAAGTGGTAATATTTCATTTAAACAAAAAATCAGTTATTTAACTACCACTTAGTGGTTCCACTATTCATCAAAAATTGAAGTTTTTCAGAATAATGCCAAAATTTCACCCTAAGCTATAATTGATATTCCAAATTCAAAAATGATGTCTATTTTAAAAAATTCCAAACATATATGTTTCATGAATTAATTTTATAATTAATTCGCGCTGTCAGAACAAATAGCGTGTTTTTAAGAAACAATTTATATCAAAAGATTGGCAATTGTTTATGTCCATTTTCAATGTTAAATTAATTATAATGACCACCATTGGATAAAATGGTAAAAATATATTCTAATTATACTTTAAAACCAATCAATAGTATAACTTATCACTATAAATTATTTTGATTAAAAAAGTTGTTTTATGTATTTTTCACTATTCATAAAAATTTGGAAGTTCTCAGAAAATTACAAAAAATTCAACATAGGATAATTTCAATATTAGGAATACAAAAATGAAGTCCATTTTGAAATATAAAATTTCTATAAATTTAAAAGGTGGTTATTACTATTCATAACGGCTACTTTGATTAGTTGTGGTGTGTTAGAACTCAAAGTTGCGTACAGTGCAAGCTATTGCATTATTGAATGAGATGCGTATCGTGGAAGCTCGAGGTGTTACATTCACAACAGCTTATCATAGCTTTTATAGAATATGACATTGATATCCCTTCATACCATGAGTCCCACAGGTCATATGGATGTAAACCATGTATATGAAAGTGTTTCCTTAATAATACTATTAGAATTTCATCACCAGGACTACACTCAATAATTATACATCATTAAGGTGGATCTCTTTCTTCTCATATAGATTCATTGACTACCAGTTGATCTTAAAGAATACATAACAACATGGACTTTATTTTAGCTTAGTATCATTGAACTTTAATAGGTATTGGTCACCTGCATATCTCACTCAAAATTACTAATAGGGTTGACTCCAAGTGACAATGAACTTGCATAGTTGATTGATCAATCCTTAGTATCTTCTTCTTCTCAATAATTTGAATTACTTGTCTAAATAGAGATTGATTGTTGGTTATATTATTATACCTTAATCTTATACACCTATTTATCTTTAGTTTCATATTAATATTTGATCTAATTGGTTTATTCTACCACAATAGTAATTTGGTTCTTTTCTCCAACTCAAGATCTCAACTCTTCAAATTTTAACACACTACACCCTCTTTCTTCTTCTTTCAATTTTTTCTATATGTAAAATATATAATATCCCATAAAATATTTTGCTTTCATTATTCCTCATCAATTATCAACACTTTATCTATGTGTAGGTGTGCCCACGATATCAATATTTATTTTTCCTCCTCTGCTGTTATATCCTAGTAAATTCTAGGGGTGCCTTTAAATTTTATTTCTCATTTCTCTACACAAATCTCTCACCAAAATATTGTCTTATATATTCTTATTTTAGGGATAATATTCTTAGCAACATCCCAATCTCACAAATATTTCATTATCACACTTCTTGTGGTGTGAGAAACTTGTTTTCATCAACAAATCAAATACATCCTCTACCTAGTGGCTTGAATAACAACTCCACTTCATAAAATTCAAATAATGATATCTTAGAGATTGATATATTTATTAAATCCAGTATAGTATTTAAGATTATATTCAATTTTATATGTAAAATCAACTCCATTTTAGGTTCATGTTCATTTTTCCTTCAATTACATTCTTCCTTATGATATTAAAAAAAATTCAAATTAGCACATGAAACATTGGATTTATCTTAACTTTTATTACCAATGATTTCTTATAAATACTCGCATTTTAAAATCTCGTATCTATACAACAATGATCCATAATATTATCTCTATCTCATTTGAACTTCTCAAATCAATCTAGAATCATGGATTTTAGAATCATTAATATGTTTAGGTCAATAGTGTAGAGATCCGAAGATTAACGTACATGGACATTACATTACTTTTGCAGAATAATTAGTATATAACAAAAACACACACACAAGGATCGTAATAGTTTAGTGTCTTTGGAAACTCGGAATATAATCTTCTAATCGTGGTGAAAGATCTTCAACATATCCCATAAATATATTAACTTTTTTTACCTAAAACCTTTATTTATATCCTGGGGAATAGAAAACATAAAAGGGTGAGCTCAAATGCTCAGTAACGGTAAACAAAAGAAATATCAATCACATCATATTCATAAGAACATAACATTTTGGAAATCTTAACCTGAAAAAGAGAGCATAATTTCATAACATGGGATAAATCATAGTAGTGAAATGAAATCCCAATAATCATAAATTAAAACATAAAACTTTGTGTCATACACACATAATCATATATAATCATTTCTTGTTAGTCAAGACTCATTTCCAAGACTATCTTAGTGGACAAAGTCCATTTCTAAACCGAGTTCACTCCTCGTTTCAGTCCTATTTCACTGAACCGGTTTAACCTGTCGTTCCAGCCATGTCTATCTCATGAGATATAAAATCATTACCCAATTAATTTTAGGGAGATATAGGTACAACCCATCTCATAATGATACCAATCTTATGTGTGCCACAACATCATAAATCATACATCAGTGCATAACTCATGTAATAAAAATGGGATTCTTAAACAACATGACATCATTAAACAATTCATATAAGATAAAAGAATTCATAAAAATAATTCCATCACACCATAATCATATCAATGTAATAATAGGGATAGAAACATAACCCTATATTATCATATATGGAAAATAATTTTGATAAAACACTTGAACTCCATTCTTGAGGAAAATATCCTTTCTACTTCAAAAACACTTTTCCTTTCTTAACATGTCATAAAGTTCTAAACTAAAAGAAGTTGATTAAAAATAAACTTGAAAACTTGTAAACTAATCTTCTTGGAAATAATTTTTTAAAAATCCATTCATGTCGTATTAGTTAAAAAACATTCATTTCGTATTTTTGCCGGAAAAGTCAAAAAGTACCTCGTACGAAAAACGACAAAAGATTCCTTTCATATATTTTACTAAAAACTCACTGAAGGGTAAAATTGGATATAAACTATTGTAGAAGGATATAAATATTACATATTGAGGAAACATGGATGTGGATGATAAATATTCCCCGGTAAATTCTGAAGTATAAATAATCTTGGATAAAAATTGAGATTGCGAGATTTTCCCTTACATTAGGTCCGATTTGCTTTGTAAGTGTCAGAACCTCGTGTATAATGATTTAAATAATGTTATTGACTTATTCCAGAATCATAATTATTGTTATGATATCATATATGGTCATATTCTTAGCTTCTTATTAGTAATATTTCATTACTACTTGTTATTCGGGTGTTTATTACTTTTTGTTCTTATGCGTGTTTTGTCGAATAAATTCTTATTATTCTCTTTAGGTTATAAATAACTCATTTACAGAATGGTATTAGTGTAGTATATATCATATTCATTCATTAAAGTCATTTATATAATCATTATGCAATGAAGATCATGTAGAACGAGTCGCATCACATCGTGGAGACGGTATTCCGTACGTACGTACGTACGAGTGATGATATCGTTCCTATGATCGTGGAATTGTATTGGAGTGTATGTATACTATTTCATAATCAATATAACTTTATAATAGTCATATATAGTCATTATTTACACCATTATACCCATCCAAGTAAGGTGGTGGTGGAAAATATATTACACCACGGCGTGGAGACGGTATTCTGTACGTACGCACACGTGGTGATTTCTTTTTCTGTAGGATGGATAGATGGTGAAATAGGGTTGTTTCATACTTATAATAATATATCATTACATGAGTGATACTGATTTTATTAATTAATAATGAAACAACTAAAGAAGAAGAAGTGGAAGAAGAAATAAATATGAAAGAATCGGTAACGGACTTTACCTCTTCTTTGAAGTGCTTCTTTGAGACCTCCTTTTAGCGCACTAAAATAGGTATTTGAAGAAGACCAGAAACTCTAGGATGTTTCTAGGGAAGTGTATAGGAGAAATTTGGAGGGTTTGTCTGATCTTGAAGGCTCAAAGTGGTGTGAGGAATAGGGGGAGGAGGTTCCCTTTTATAAGGGAGGAGAGGGGCACCTTTGGAATAACTAAAAATATTATTTTATTATAAAGTCAAATTCTGTTTTTAATAGCTCAAAATTGATATATTTCGAAGATAAGGTGGGTAGGGGTCGAAATACTCTCATCCAATATAATTTAGACAAGTTTAGGTATCAATTGTAACCTTATCATTTAGATTTAACTTTAAGTTAGATAATTTAACTTTTACCGTGTCTTCTTGTTTCTTACACTATAAGTTTAATAAACTTACTATATCAAGGAAAACGAACCCCAAGTTGTTTATTATTAATATATAAAACCTTATCTAAGTCATTTGGCCGAACCTTAGATTTTTAGGAATAAAATAACAATTAATAATATAATATTTGTTTTAAAAACTATTTTATGTCAATTTTGACACAATTTAGTAATTGATTTTTATGAAAATCATAACAGAATGATTAGTTCAAACCAAGTTACTTAAATCAATACTAACATGTCATATTAACCTATAAAATTAGTTTAATTCATAAAAAGTCTTAAATTACCTTTATTTGGGTATTTATAACATCAATTATGTCAATATTTCATTAATAAGATAATTACTGCATCATATTTGTGTCATAATAAATGATAATTATTTAATCCCTAAAAATTCTAAATAAATTCCTATGATGTATATAATTGTATTATATTTCTGTAGAATATACATGTTCGAAGTTTCATGAATTTTATCACTAAATTAAAATTATTATACTTATAAGATTTAAGAAAGTGACATGTTGTCACATTCTTTGGTTTTAATAATAATTAAATTATTTTCATGGAAAAAAGTCCATTAAATGAATCTAATCCGACCCTTAGGTAATATGGGTCGACTTGTAGTCATCCAATAAGATTTTGGTAGGTTTTAGGTTAATTTTATAATCTTATATTTACCCTTAATTACCCGATTTACCTTTAACTATGGTAAATAAAATTTACCGTAGTTACTATTCATAGTGCCAAAAAAATAAAAAGTAGCTTATTAACATAATTTGGACCCACTGATTCCAAATATAGAATCCATTTTTCCAAATTAAATACACAAAAGTTGCAGAAATTAAATTAAAATTAATCCCGTTGTCGAAAGAAAATGGGTTTTTGTTTAAAACATTGCAAAAGATTGAATTGATTTATCCTAGGAATTCACGGTAGAATCAATGCTAATGACATACATTATATTAAATGGTACAAATATATTCTATTTATACTTTAAAACCATTCAATATTATAATTTAACCATATAAATTATTGCGATGAAAAAAGTTGTTTTTAATTAAAATATAGCGTGTTTTTACTATTCATCAAAATATGAAAGTTACCAGAATAATATGAAAATTTTATCCAAAGTAAATTATCATTTCTTGATTCCAAAGAAGAATTTTATTTTTTCAAATTGAACTTATAAACATGTCAAAAAATAGATTTAAAGTGGGTGCGCCATCAAAAAGTGGCAAAACTGCATTTTTTAAAAAATACTTATTTTACCCGAAAAATTTATTTTGTTCTTATACCATGTTCTAGAAAATGTGTAAGATTAATAATAATGTTATAAAATTCAAAATTTAGTTAATACTATTCATAACGGCTAGTTCATAATAATATTATAATAATATATCGTTGTTCAGTAAAACCCGGTATTGCGTACGACACACGCTATCGAGGAAGGTCGTGATTGCGTGTAATGCAAGCCAAGTTAGGGTTGCATGTTGTGAAAGAATCATTCGTTGTTTTTTATAACAGAATCCAACCATATTTCATTTATACATTGAATATATATATATATATATACTCAATGTTGTGTAGAATAACTATTATCAAAATTGTGTGTAACACGATCTAAGAATAGTGTTGCCTATACTGCAAGCTAATACGGTGTTGCGTATAGCGCAAGGTAATCTTGGGGTAGCATACAACACAATATATTAATGAAATTAAAAGAATATTTTTCATAAAATCTCGGGGTGTTACATTCTACCCCCCTTAAAATGAATTTTGCCCTCGAAATTCGTCGGGGTTATAAATGGTTTACTCGAAAATTTGTTTAATAGAAACCCACATCATAAAAAGGAATACCAAAACCAATCTTTAAAAACAAAAGTATGAAATGTAACGGTTACCCAAATAAACTAATCACTGGGTTTCCACATAGGTGAAAATATGGATATGGAAGAGAAATCTAACCATCATGTTTTGATGGAGAGTGGTAGAGAACATGGCTATGGAAAAGCCAGCAATCACAAAGCCATAAATTTGTGACGATCTAATTTACCATCTGATTCATCAGATATAAGAGCACTAGGACCACATTTTTGGTTTTCAAGATCATTTCCCTAAAATTGATGAAATTGGAATTAGAAGAAATACTTTCGTGATTTTGGTATAGTCTCACCGTTGGTCGTTCTTTGGACAATTTTCACTTCATCTCTTAAAGAAATGAAGTTGAATTTGTCATTCGTGATGTGTTAGCAGATCATGTGATAAAATGAGGGGTCATTACATTTGTCTCAAACAAAAGGTTAGAAAAGTTATCAAAAAAATACTTAAGTCCATCTATAGTGAGATTAATCATATATGGTTCCTAAAATGGACTTATACTTATTATATTATACTGCTTAATATAATAAAACTAGTTTCAACTAAACAGGGACTTCCTGTAGGCCAGTGGTAGGCGATAAAGGTCAGTCGCACTTCGGTTGTGGGTTCGATTCCCACATCCTTGTCCGACGTGATGGGTTGTCGCCCATCCTGCAGGTTGTCCTTTTTCTAAAGCTATATTACTATAACATCCCATCAACAATATCAAAAAAAGTTTTATCCTTTAACAATACTAACTTGTGTCCAACATAATCCATTCCAATATTTAGGCTTATCTAAAATACTTCGGTCCAAGCTCATAGTATAAAGAAAATGATCACGTGAATGCCATCATTTATCCCCCATATATCATAAGATATATCTTGTTGGTCAAATTACAAACATGTGAATACCTTAATCATGTATTCTCTTGAATAATGAATACCCATTGAACCTTATTGAAAACATGAATGCTGTTAAAAGTTAACTCTTTCCACATACCAAAATCCTCAAAATTCTATATACTGAAACCATGATATCACTTAGTCCTTATATCAATCATGATCTCATGAATACTGTCAAACATTTCATTTTCTCCTTATCCCTTCATTATGCACATATCATCTACTTTCCAAAATATTTGAATCACTTTTCATGGTTAGAGGTACCTTAAAATTATTGAAAACCAAAATAGAATAATACAAAAATATTCTAATACACAATAAAAGTACCTCAACAAAATTATTCTTGAATACCAATACATAAACACTTCAATCCATCCTCTTCAATTATTGTCCTGGAATAAGTCCTTCCTTGATTTAGAAGTAACTTTTTAGTTCAGGACATTGAGTTGTGTAATGCCCATGTTCTCCACAAATAATACATTGAACTCCATAATAGTCTGTCACTCTATGACCCTTTTCTCCACACAGATAACATCGGTCCCTCCATTTGAGGTATTCCTCAAGGTTCTTCTTCCCTTCTTTAGAAATCTCAATCTTCCTTTCTTTATGCTCCTCAACATGCGAACATGCATAATGGTCTATCTTCCTCTTCTTTGATGAATTAGGCATACCACTAAATTTCACCTTGTTAATCATATATCGCGATGACTGATTTGTCATAATCACAATATCTTTCTCTTTAGGCATTACACAATTTTGTTGCTCATAGTCACCAATTTGTCCATTGGATTCAATGTTAACCGAATTCCTTATGGTTCCCTCCATTAACTAAAACACAAAAAGAATTCTGTGAGAGGCAAAAATCATGCTAGAGAAAACAACATAGTAAAGGGGGAGTACCCTCAATATCTAACATCTTAGGTTAAATATCGTTATCGCAATTCTAGGACTATAACCTATACGTATACTTAACCTTAGAGACATCCCTAGACATACCTTAGAAATATCTCTAGGGATCTCACTAACGTTTTCGCATCCTAGTCTCCAAAGGTTGACTAAACCTTTCCTCTGATACCAACTGTAGAGACCCGAAGCTTAACGTACATGGACATTACATTACGTTTGCGGAATAATTAGTACATAACAAAAACACACACACAAGGATTGTAATAGTTTAGTGTCTTTGAAAACTCAGAATATAATCTTCTAATCGTGGTGAAAGATCTTCAACATCTCCCATAAATATCTTCCAATTTTTTACCTAAAACCATTCTTTATATCTTGGGGAAAAGAAAACATAAAAGGGTGAGCTCAAATGCTCAGTAAGGGTAAACAAAAGAAATATCAATCACATTATATTCATAAGAACATAACATTTTGGAAATCTTAACCTGCAAAAGAGAGCATAATTTCATAACATGGGATAAATCATAGTAGTGAAATGAAATTCCAATAATCATAACTTAAAACATTAAACTTTGTGGCATACACACATAATCATAGAGAATCATTTTTTGTTAGTCAAGACTCATTACCAAGACTATCTTAGTGTACAAAGTCCATTTCTGAATCGAGTTCACTCCTCGTTTCAGTCTTGTTTCACTGAACCGATTTAACCTGTCGTTCCATCCATTTCTATATCATGAGATATAAAATCTTTACCCAATGAATTGGAGGGAGATATATGTCCCACCCATCTCATAATGATACCATTCTTATGTGTGCCACAAAATCATAAATCATACATCATTGCATAACTCATGTAATAAAAATGGGATTCTTAAACAACATGACATCATTAAACAATTCATATAAGATAAAATAATTCATAAAAATAATTCCATCACAACATAATCAAATCAATGTAATAATAGAGATAGAAACAGAACCCTATATTATCATAGATGGAAAATAATTTTGATAAAACACTTGAACTCCATTCTTGAGGAAAATATCCTTTCTACTTCAAAAACACTTTCCCTTTCTTAACATGTCATAAAATTCTAAACTAAAAGAAGTTGATTAAAAATAAACTTGAAAACTTGTAAAGTAAGCTTCTTGGAAATAATGTTTTAAAAATCCATTCATGTCGTATTAGTTAAAAAAACATTCTTTTCGTATTTTTTCCGGAAAAGTCAAAAAGTACCTCGTACGAAAAACGACAAAAGATTCCTTTCATATATTTTACTAAAAACTCACCAAAGGGTAAAATTGGATATAAACTATTGTAGAATGATATAAATATTACATAATGGGGAAACATGGATGTGGATGATAAATATTCCCCAGTAAATTCTGAAGTATAAACAATCTCGGATAAAAATTGAGATTGCGAGATTTTCCCTTACCTTAGGTCTGATTTGCTTCATAAGTGTCCGAAACTCCTGTATAATGATTTAAATAATGTTATTGACTTATTCCATAATCATACTTATTGTTATGATATCATATATGGTCATATTCTTAGCTTCTTATTAGTAATATTTCATTACTACTTCTTATTCGGGTGTTTATTACTTTTTGTTCTTATGCGTGTTTTGTCGAATAAATTTTTATTATTCTCTTTAGGTTATAGATAACTCATTTAAATAATGGTATTAGTGTAATATATATCATATTCATTCATTAAATTAATTTATATAATCATTATGCAATGACGATCATGTAGAACGAGTCGCATCACATCGTGGAGACGGTATTCCGTACGTACGCACGCGTGGTGATTTCTTTTTCTCGTAGGATGGATAGATGGTGAAATAGGGTTGTTTCATACTTATAATAACATATCAGTATATGAGTGATACTGATGTTATTACTTCATAATGAAACAACTAAAGAAGAATAAGTGGAAGAAGAAATAAAGTTGAAAGAATCGGTAACGGACTTTACCTCTTCTTTGAAGTGCTTCTATGAGACCTCCTTTTAGGGCACTAAAATAGGTATTTGAAGAAGACCAGAACCTCTAGGATGTTTATAGGGAAGTATAGAGTAGAAATTGGGAGGGGTTGTCCGAGCTTGAAGGCACAAAGTGGTGTGAGGAAGAGGGGGAGGAGGTGCCCTTTTATAAGGGAGGAGAGGGGCGCCTTTGGAATAACTAAAAATATTATTTTATTATAAAGTCAAATTCGGTTTTTAATAGCTCCAAATTGATGTATTTAGAAGATAATGTGGTTAGGGGTCTAAATATTCTCATCCAATATAATTTAGACAAGTTTAGGTATCAATTTTAACCTTATCATTTAGATTTAACTTTAAGTTAAATAATTTAACTTTTACTGTGTCTTCTTGCTTTCTTACACTATAAGTTTAATAAACTTACTATATAAAGTCAAATGAACCCCAAGTTGTTTATTATTAATATATATAACCTTATATAAGTTATTTGGCTGAGCCTTATATTTTTAGGAATAAAATAACAATTAATAATATAATATTTGTTTTAAAAACTATTTTATGTCAATTTTGACACTATTTAGTAATTCATTTTTGTGAAAATCATAACAGAATGATTAGTTCAAACCAAGTTACTTAAATCAATACTAACATGTCATATTAACCTATAAAATTAGTTTAATTCATAAAAAGTCTTAAATTACATTTATTTGGGTATTTATAACATCAATTATGTCAATATTTTATTAATAAGATAATTACTGCATCATCTTTGTGTCATAATAAATGATAATTATTTAATACCTAAAAATTATAAATAAATTCCTATGATGTATATAATTGTATTATCTTTCTGAATACTATTCATGTTCGAAGTTTCATGAATTTTATCACTAAATTAAAATTATTATACTTATACGATTTAAGAAAGTGACATGTTGTCACATTCTTTGGTTTTAATAATAATTAAATTATTTTCATGGAAAAAAGTCCATTAAATGAATCTAATCCGACCGTTAGGTGATATGGGTCGACTTTTAGTCATCCAATAGGATTTTGGCAGGTGTTTGGTTAATTTTATAATCTTATACTTACCCTTAATTACCTGATTTACCTTTAACTATGGTAAATAAAATTTACCGTAGTTACTATTCATAATGCCAAAAAAATAAAAAGTAGCTTATTAACATAATTTGGACCCACTGATTCCAAATATGGAATACATTTTTCCAAATTCAATACACAAAAGTTTCAGAAATTAAATTAAAATTAATCTCGTTGTCGAAAGAAAACGGGTTTTTGTTTAAAACATTACAAAAGATTGAATTGGTTTATCCTACGAATTCACGGTAGAATCAATGATAATGACATACATTATATTAAATGGTACAAATATATTCTATTTATACTTTAAAACCATTCAATATTATAATTTAACCATATAAATTATTGCGATGAAAAAAGTTGTTTTTAATTAAAATATAGCGTGTTTTTACTATTCATCAAAATATGAAAGTTACCAGAATAATATTAAAAATTTATCCAAAGTAAAATTTCATTTATTTATTCCAAAGAAGAATTTTATTTTGCCAAATTGAACTTATAAACATGTCAAAAACTAGATTTAATGTGGGTGTGCCATCAAAAGGCGGCAAAACTGCATTTTTTGAAAAATACTTATTTTACCCAAAATATTTATTTTGTTCTTATACTATGTTCTAGAAAATATGTAAGATGAATAATAATGTTATAAAATTAAAATTTTAGTTAATACTATTCATAACGGCTAGTTCATAATAATATTATAATAATATATCGTTGTTCAGTAAAACCCGGTATTGCGTACAACACACGTTATCGAGGAAGGTCGTGATTGCGTGTAATGCAAGCCAAGTCAGGGTTGTGTGTTGTGCAAGAATCATTCATTGTTTAGTATAACAGAATCCAACCATATTTCATTTATACATTGAATATATATATATATATACTCAATGTTGCGTAGAATAACTATTATCAAAATTGTGTGTAACACGATCCAAGAATAGTGTTGCGTATACTGCAAGCTAATACGGTGTTGCGTATAGCGCTAGGTAATCTTGGGGTAGCATAAAACACAAGAAATTAATGAAATTAAAAGAATATTTTTCATAAAATCTCGGGGTGTTACAAATAGATAATATCTCAAGTGTCAAAAAAATTTATTTTCAATAAAACTATTAAACAAGGGAAACATTATTTTTCATACATAAAAGCCTTTAAAATCCCTCCTTTATTTTAAAATATTCTTTACCATTTTGAATATCATCATATCAATGATTCAAGATTTTATGACATCTCTTTTTATATTTTAATCTATTTAAATCAATTAAATCACCATCCCAATTAATTTCTTCATTAAAATAAAATTATGGAATTCTCAATTTTTATCCTGTAGGTGTTGAAAATTTTCAGAAAGACTTGAAATCATAAAAAATATAGTGAATATAATTTCATTATTATTTTACATCATACACTCATAAAATAAATATTATTAGAAAATATATATGCTCGATAGATTTTTAAATATGTTTTCTTGTTAGTAAAATATTTTCACATAGAATAAGAAAGGATTATTCTCATTAAAGACTTATGTTGGAGTTCCAAATGGAATAAGTTGATATGTAAGGGTTTAGGCTCACTATAAAAGGATTAAAAACATAAATACTTATATTGGGTATCAAAAATCCTTATGTCGGTCCTTCAAAACACTTATACTCAGCCAAAGGATCATACTAAATTCTAAAAGGAAAGAAATGAGCTTTTGAAGACTTTCTCTCAACACTTCCAAGGATTACTCTCTTGGAAGGTTTACATTGGGGGCATAAAATTCTTAATTTAAGGACCAAAGGACTTACAATGAGTCATTTTTAATTTTTCCTCTATTGTAAATAATTTCTACGCTTCTCAAATTGAATTTAGAACTTCTAAATAATACTACCTTCCATTCTCAATCACATTCAAATGAATTAAATTGATTCTAAAATTTTAAGATTAATTACATTTTTTCAACTCTATTTTGAAGTCCCTTATCACATATATACTTAACCATTAGTGTCTTATAGAAACACCACAACCTTAATTATTCTCATATTCACTCAATTTTTTTAAAATAATTATGAAATTTATTATTATAACTAATTTTAGTAGTTGATAAAACAAACACACTAAGAGGGATTATCCAACACATCCACACTTCACTTATTATGAGACTTTTGTAGATATATCTTTCATATACATTAGACAATGACTTTAACATGAGTTATAGTTCAATAATAATATTATCTCAAGGATTTCTCTAAAATCTATCCAACAAGATGTTTCATTAAAACCAAAAACTACTCCTCTTCATTTTCAACACAATAATTGGAACTTTTCAACACCAATGTAAGATCATGCTATACTTATTTTTCAATAATTTATGGGAAAACTATGAAACAAGTATTGGTAGGATACTCTAATCCAGCACCTAATTGTCTCTAATAACATATTAACTTACACATAACACATTGAAAAAAACACAATATCATCACACAACCCATAAGGGAATATCCTCACAAAAATAAAGATCATCTAACTCACCAAACTAGTCAACATATAAAATTTCTTCCATATTGAACTAATTTTCCAAAATTGAATCATTAGATAAATCATGTGATATAAAATCATATCTTAGTAAAATTATCTCAAATAAATTTCAAATATTTCTTAAAACAATATTCAATTTCATAATGTGTATATATAATGTAACAGCCCGAGATTTTATGAAAAATATTCTTTTTAATTTTATTAATGTCTTGTGTTGTACGCTACACCAAAATGAGCTTGCACAACACGCATCCTTGTCTTGCCTTGCATTACACGCAATCGCGACCTTCCTCGATAGCGTGTGTAATACGCAATACCGAGTTTCACTAAACAATGATGTGCTATTAAAATATTATTAAAACTAGCCGTTATGAATAGTAATAACCACTTTTTAAAATTCTGTAAATCTTATTTTTCAAAATGAACTTCATTCTTGGATTCGGAGTATCAAATTTAGCCTAAGGTGAAATTTTGGTACATTTCGGATAACTTTCATATTCTGATGAATAGTGAAAATTACTAAATTATAATTAAAAACAACTTTTTTAATCGAAATAATTAATAGTGATAAATCATTAATTTGAGTGGTTTTAAAGTATATTTAGAATATATTTTTACAATTTAATACAATGTTGGTCATTGGATGTAATTTCACATTTAAACTAGACATAAACAAGTGTCAATCTTTTGATAGATATTGTTTCTTAAAAACACGTTATTTGTTTTAACAGTGGGATTTAATTATAAAATTAATTAATGCAACTTTTATGTTATGAATTTGGTAAAATAGACTTCATTTTTGAATTCGGAATATGAAATATAGCTTAGGATGAAATTTTGGCATTGTTCTGAAAAACATCAATTTTTGATGAATAGTGAAACTACTAAGTGGTAGTTAAAAAAAAAACTGAATTTTTCATAAAACTTAATTTTGCCGCTTCTGTGAATGGAATTTCGAAAATCCGAGAGACACGGTTAATATCAAGGACTAAAATGTGGTTCAATGAGATGAAAATAATTTTTTTGGTGAATAGTAACTTTTTACTTTTTTACCGCGGTTAATAGTAAATAGGGTAACTAAGGGTAAATATGATATTAATATTACCCTAACACATGTCCTAATTCTATTGGACAAGTGTAATTCTACCAAAAACAAACATTGGAATAAAATATGACCATTTAGGCCCACTTGGATTAGATTAGGACATTTATTATTAATTTATTTAAAGAAGGGTTAAAATAGTTAAAATCAAAGTTTAATAAGTAAATCATTTTTAATATGGGGTTATACATAAGATAAATTCAATTTTAAATATTCATTAGAAAGCTAAAAAGATTTCCTACATGATGATATTTTATTTTTAATTTTTAGACATTAAATAATTTAATTTATTTATGACATAATGATGATGCAGTAATTATCTTATTAATGAAATATTGACATAATTGATGTTATAAACACCAAAATAAATGTAATTTGAGACTTTTTATGAATTCCACTAATTTTCTAGGTTACTATGATATATTATTGTTGATTTAATCAACTTGTTTCGAACATATAATTCTGTTATGACTTTCAAACAAATCATATATCAAATAGTGTCAAAATTGACACAAAATAGTTTTTAAATCAAATATTATATTATTAATTGTTATTTTATTCCAAAAAATCTAAGGTTCGGCCAAATGACTTAGATAAGGATATATATATTAATAATAAACAATTTGGGGTTCTTTTGGCATGTTATAGTAAGTGTATTAACCATATAGTGAAGGAAAACAAAAAGACACGGTAAAAGTTAAAATAATTAACTTAGAGTTAAATCTAATTGATAAGGTTAAAATAATACCCTAAACATGTCTAAATCCTATTGGTTGATAGGATTTCGACCCATCCCCACTTTATCTTCGAAATAAGACCCTTTGGAACCATTATAAACCGATTTTGACTTTAATATAAAATAATATTTTGAGATATTCCTAAGGTGCCCCTCTCCTCCCTTATAAAAGGGCACCTCCTCCCCCTCCTCCTCACACCAAATTGAGCACTCAAGCTCGGCCAACCCCTGCCATTTTCTCCTCTCCACTTCCCTAGAATAATCCTAGAGGTCCTGGTCTTCTCCAAAGACCAATCTTAGTTCCTTAAGTGGAGGATTCAAAGAAGCGTTCCAAAGAAGAGGTAATATCCATTACCGATCTTTTCAATTTCTTTCTTCTTCAACTTCTTCTTCTTTAGTTGTTTCATGATAAAGTAATAACATCAGTATTACTTAAATACTGATATGTTATTATAAATATGAAACAACCCTAATTCACCTTCTATCCATCCTACGGAAAAATGAAATCACCACGCGTGCGTACGTACGGAATACCGTCTCCACGCCGTGGTGTAATCTATTTTCCACCATCACCTTACAAGGATGGGTATAATGGTGTAATGAGTAACTACATATGATTATTATGAAGTAATATTGATACTGAAATAATATATATATACTCCAATACAATTCCACGATCATAGGAACGATATCATCACTCGTGCGTACGTACGGAATACCGTCTCCACGATGTGATGCGACTCGTTCTACATGATCTTCATTTCATAATGATTATATAAATGAATTGAATGAATGAATATGGTATATACTACACTAATACCATTCTGGAAATGAATTATCTATAACCTAAAGATAAGAATAAGAATTTATTCGACAAAACACGCATAAGAACAAAAAGTTATAAAGACCCGAGTAACAAGTAACAATGAAATATTACTAACAAGAAGCTAATAATATGACCATATATGATATCATATAAATATGTATGATTCTGGAATAAGTCAATAACATTATTTAAACCATTATACAGGAGCTTCGGACACGTACAAAGCTAATCGGACCTAAGGTAAGGGAAAATATCACAATCTCATTTTTATCCGAGATTGTTTATTCGTAAGTATTTACTGGGGTGTATTTTATCATCCACATCCATGTTCCCTCAATATGTAATATTGTTTCCATCCACTTTCAATAGTTTAAATCCAATTTTACCCTTAGTTGAGTTTTTAGTAAAGAATATGAAAGGAATATTTTGTCGTTTTTTCGTACGAGGTACTTTTTGACTTTTCCGACAAAAGTTAGAAGAATGTTTTTTTTAACTTATACGGCTTGAATGGATTTTTAAAACAATATTTCCAAGAAGCTTCCTTTACAAGTTTTAAGTTTATTTTTAATCAACTTCTTTTATTTTAAAGTTGTATGACATGTTATGAAAGGAAAAATGTTTTTGAAGAAGAAAGGATATTTTCCTCAAGAATAAAGTTCAAGTGTTTTATCAAAATTATTTTCCATCTAAGATAATAAAGGGTTCTGTTTTTATCCCTATTATTACATTGATTTGATCATGTTGTGATGGAATTATTTTTATGAATTCCATTATCTTATATGAATTGATTTATGATGTCATGATGTTTCAAGAATCCCATTTTTGTTACATGTGTTATGCGATGATGTATGTTTTATGATTATGTGGCACACATAAGAAAGGATTCATTATAAGATGGGTGGGACCTATATCTCCCTCCAATGCATTGGGTAAAGATTTTATATCTCATGAGATAGACATGGCTGGAACGGAAGGTTATTTCGGTTCAGTAATACAGGACTGAAACGAGGAGTGAACTCGGTTCAGAAAGGGACTTTGTCCACTAAGATAGTCTTGGAAATGAGTCATGACTAACAAGAAATGATTTCCATGATTATGTGTGCATGCCACAAAGTTTCAAGTTTTATGTTATGATTATTGGGATCTCATTTTGACTTCTATGATTTATCCCATGTTATGATATTATGATCTCTTTTGCAGGTTAAGATTTCCAAAAGCTATGTTCTTATGTATATGATTGATTGATATTTCTGTTGTTTACCCTTACTGAGCATTTGAGCTCACCCTTTTATGTTTTCTTTTCCCCAGGATATAAAGAAAGGTTTTTAGGTAAAAAAAAAGGGAAGATCTTTATGGGAGATATTGAAGATCATTCACCACGATTAGAAGATTACGTTCCGAGTTTCCAAAGACACTAAACTATTACGATCCTTGTGTGTGTGTTTTTGTTATGTACTAAGTATTCCGAAAAAGTAATGTAATGTCAATGTACGTCAAGATACGGGTCTCTACATATAAAAACATATTTCTTATCAAGGGGATATTTCACTAAATTTAAGATTCTAAAATTTACATATTCTTCCTGAAGATCCATTTTCAGTGTTCCTTAATTGATATTATTTATAGTTTTAGTGGTCTTATGAAATTTACTACAAAGAATGATAGGGGAATTAGATTTACCAATTTTTTATTTTATTTTATAAATATAAATTCCAATATGAAACAACATTCCTTTCAAACTTGCCTAAACATCCTCTAAAAATCTAACTGGATAGGTGTTGGATTGGTTAAGAATATTTATAACCACTCTAATTTGATTGAGATCTATTATCCATAATAAATAAAAATAATTTCATTGTATAAAATTAGTTGATTCTCCTAGATCACATGATGAATTAATAAAATAAAGTACTCTTATGGTGTAATGGATCATTGAAGTACCCAAGTCTTAAAATTTTTGAGGTAATTATGCGGTTAAAATTATAGATACCTTTCAAATATACTATCATTTCCACTTCCTTGATGTTTCCTATTATTCATAAACATTGATTCATAACTATCATTGGTTGTGGGAAAATAAATTTTTTATCTTTTCTTGTATAACATAGTGGATAAAAATTTTATCTCAGTTTAGGAGCTTTTTCAGTTCAACACTCACTACTCGTAATTCACATTATATATTTTTGGTGTCTAGGTTTTTATAAATTCAATGAAAGATTTTTTATTTCACTTATTTAATGAATAAAAATAAAAACTAAATATACCTATATCTACATAATAAAATTATTAATAATAAAGGAATTATCCCAACAAATCATTATGTTTGAACCTACATTGTTTTATTATTAATTTCATATTTACTTAATAAATCCACTATATTGAATAGGAACATATTTTTATAATTTATTTTGTAATATTAAATGTACTCATTGACTATACTTCACATCCACCAACTCTATTGAGAGAGAAGTTTGAAGTGTAGAGTGATAGTCTTCTGATGACCATGTGAATACACAAAGTCATATTTCCCACTTTATATTTTCATCAGCCTACTGTGTGTAATTGTAAAATATTAAACAAGAATTCTTAAAGATAAGGTTTTGGAGCTACATTATTCTCTTCAAAAATTCATCAAGTTAGTTACTCATGATCATGATCAATAGATATCACAGTGAGATCATAAATAAAATGATATAGAATATAAAATAAAAGAGAAGTAGAGGAATAAAATGAGATAACACTTTATTAAAAAAAATATATAATGTATATGATTAAGGAATGAAAATAAATAAAAAAACAAAAATATAGTAAAACTTTTTCCTGATATCTATTTATATTGTATGATCCCCCCTCCAATGGTGAATGAAAAATATTTATAGTTTGGAGGGGATTCTTGTGTTACTAATTTTATAAAAAAAATAAAGTTAAAAAAAACTATTGAAATAGAATATAGAATTTTTCCCACCTCATTGACCCTCTTAATGAATAAAGGAAATTTTTTTCCAGTTGAAATAAATATTTTTATTTGATTCTTAAAACATGTGTCAAAATTTAAGTCCAATCTAATCAAGTATGAAAAAAGTATGGTTCAATAATTGAATTGATGTCGAGACAAATGAATCCAACTGGCTTTAATGTTTGTGGAAATTAACCCCATGAACAAGTTTGATATAAATCAATGTATTCAAATGAAATATGAATCCCAACATGTTCTCAAGATGGTAAAAAATAAATAAAAATTCAACATATGTGAAAATTTATGATAAAAGAACTAAAGCATATTTGGGAAGGAAAACTAAAATATTGATGTGGTTTCTCAGTTCATGATCAAATTAAAAATTACTTTTAAATCATAAATTAAAAAAAATATGGAATTTCCAATTTATATAAAAGATGAATCAATAATCTTAAATTCAATAATTAATATGTTCTAGAATTAAACTGAAATTTTTCTTTTAATATAAGTATGTAACAATTCCTCATTAATTGACAATTTTGGTTTGACTTTGAACATTAAATTTTAGGTGAATAATATGAAAATATTGAATATTTAAATTTCCCCACATTTAAAAATTGAAATCTTGGGAAATCCTGTGAATATTATTAATAACAAATTATTATCCTCCCTTAGTTTAAAAAAAATCTAGAAAATAAGAGAATAAAAGATTTTTTTCATTACTAAAAATAGAAATAATTATCTTTATGGTATATCTACTATCCCACTTCAATTTAAAGAAAATTTCAATTTATATCTTTTAAAATAAAATGTAATTAATTGAATTAAAAATTTTATAGGTGTTGATAATATGAATCAATATTTATGAATATTATTAAATGAAAATTCAATTTTCTGCTTCCCTTATACATCTTAAATGACATTATTATAAGTCAATTTTATCTTATTTATCCATTTTCAAACATTCATATCACCTAAATCCATTAATTTAAATAATTAGACATGGATTTTTTTTCGTTTATTTTTTTTCTTTTTCCCCCTTTTATTCTCTTTATGAACTAATATCTTAGAACATATTGTTTCATATAATTTTTCAATTTTATTATTTTTTCAAAGGACTTATACGAATGTCTTTATGGTTATCTCCCTAAGGTGTTATTTTTAATAATAGAAAATTTGTTCAAGATAGAGTCTAAAATTGAAGTTTACTCATATTATTATTGTAATTACACTTATTTATATTCCATTCAAAACCATTTCCAATTCTAAAATAAAAAATTCCATGAATTTAATATAAACACTCACTAAATAATTATATGAATTCAATAACTTCAAAATTAATGAAATCCTCGAAAGTGGCCTGGCATTTCTTACTTGGTAGGATGTGATTTAAAGATCAATTTCCAAACCAAAAAACACAACAAAAATTAATGGTTGAAAAAACATGTGGATCCTAAGAATATTGGTACCAATCTCCCAAAAATAGACTATCACTACCCACTTTTTGATTAAAAAATTATATCATTGGTTTTTCATATAATTTTATTGGGAAGGAAAAAAATCAAGTATAAAATAGAAATAACCAAATTTATTGTCATTAATACCTTTGAGTTATGCTCCTAAGGGATTCTCACTAAAAACAAACAATTAAAAATCACAATAAAAAATATTGTAATTATAAATAAAAATTAAAAATTATAAAGGGAAATGAAAATAATGATAAATATTGGTTTGATCCCCTATGTGGGTACTATTAGTTTACTACCCCTGAAAAGATAGCTCTAGTGGTTATCCAAAATCATATGGTGGATAAGGTTTCTTTTATTTGAAAAACCACATGTTGTTTCTCCTAGTTCTCTTCACTTCATATCATTTAGATATAAGTATGTATATAGAGTACTTCCATTCCATAACCATAGAAATAAAATAAAACCATTATTTTGTGAAAGGGATTAAGAAAGGGTGTTTAACCTTTTTCCCCGACCACAACTTCTTTGGTCATTGCTTTTTCTTCTAGAGCTGACTCAAAATATGATGCATCAATAGATTTTTCAAATGGAATGTTAAATAATAATCTTATTTTAATGAAATTAAAACAATATAAATATAAATATAACTCTTCTCCAATAATTAAATCTTTCAAAGTTATTTCGTAATGTATATCCACTCTCATCTACTCATGTAATTTCTTTAGAAATTTTTCCATTGGTTCGAGAAACTCCATGTGTTCCCCATCATTTTCATATTAATTAAATTATTTATCATATATAAAAAACATGTATTATATGAATCTGAAAATTTTATATTTTGGTAGGTTATTCTCAAGTTGTTTTTAATAAAAAGGGAAGAAATTAGGATCAAGAAAATATTGATTCCTTGAGTATGGTCGACATCAAGTTCTTATTCAATGGAAAATGATTCTTGGAGTTAGGTTTTCTATTATGAAGTTAGGTAGTCAAGATACTCTAATATTTTTCCAAATTCCTCCACTTGGGTGGTTTTTTCTTCCAAGTCCAAACAAAGATACAATTGTACTGATACTTCCTTTTCAAGGATGGGAATATCAGGTTGTATATTACCATCCACAAAGTGATTCCAGGATTATTATAACTTTTTTTGATCCCCCAAAAGTGTTAAATAATTCATGTGTTCTTTAAAAATATCAATAAACCATGGATGAGTGAGTTATATTTTTGTATAGTCTTCAATTATGCCCTCACCCTCTAGAATTAATTCAGAAAAAATGGGAAGAAATAACAAAAAATATTTTTGTACAGTTTTTTCTTCTTAATATAACTCCACGAAGTACCCCTATAGATTATTTAATTCTCAAGAACATACTTCCAATTCTAGGTAATCAAGGACCCCATTAGGTACATGGAATAACTTCTTATATTACTCCTCTAAGAAAAATAAGCTTTGATGTATGTTCACCAGTCTAGAAAATAAAACAATAGTTTCTTCCATGGGTGGGGATAAGTGAGAAAATATTTTTTTATATTTTATTTAAATAATTAAAAATAAATAGTGAATTCAAGAACACTTGGATCCCTAAAAATGGTGTCATATTTTTCTGTACAGGATTTATAGGGTGTCCAAAAATAGTTATTTAATTTTACTAGTGATGTATAGTGGATGTCTCAGATCATCTCACTTAAGTAGATTTTATAGTTTAACACATAATACTCATCATTCACTTTATATATCACTTGTTCTTTTTGTTTTTATGAAATAAATGAAAAATGTTTTTTTCATTTATGTCAAAATAAATTTAAAAACTAAATATGAATAAGGTGAATGAATGAAATTATTTATAAGAACTAAATTCTCATAGGAAATCATTCAGAGAAAAAATTAATCATCTTATTATTAGATTTATATTTACTAAATGAAGATGCTCTTTCAAATGTGAAAACCCTATTCTACCCTAGTTGTGAAAATATTTTGCACTCATAGACTACACCATACATCCAACTGCTCTATCTAATAAAAATATTATAGAAGTGAAAGATATAAATTTGTTATCCAAGTAAAGACATAGTGGAATCTTTCCCACTTTATATTATCTCTGAACTATACAAAGTAATTATGAAATATTAAATATGAATATAAAAATACTTACATTTTTATCAAGATTAATCCACTGGGAGAGTCCTAGGATTATTTACTCATGATCATGATCATCAGATATCACAGTTAGAAAATGATAAAATTAGAGAGAAGATAATATGAGAGACAAGTGGAGGATGAAAAAAGGAGAATCATTATTAAAAACTATATAGCATGGGAATGTAGAAATAAAATAAAAAAACATAAAAAAACTACAGTATAATTGTGTCCTGGTATCTCCATTTACTAGTTAATCCCCAATCAAAAGTTTAATGATACATTTTTATATAGTGGAGGGGAAGTTAGAGTTACAAATATTTTAAAATGGAAGTATAAATTGATTCTAACTAAATCCTAAATATTTTTTAACCCTGTTTCAATCAAAATGATAAAACTAAATGTTTCAAAATTTTAATTAAATAAAATTCTTGTATTACTTTTAATTATTTCAAAATTTTAACTTAATATATGAATAGAAGAAAATTGTATGGCCTGATCATTGATGTGTTTTCCAGATTGGAAAATCATATCCTGTATTGACTTTAGGATACATTATCATCATAAAAATATGATCTAGAACTAGGTCTTCCAATAAAATAAGTATACCAAGATTTTATCTATTCTTTTAAAAATTTCAAACATAAATTCAATATAAGAGAAAATATAGGTTTAAAATACTAAAGTGTATTTAGAAGATAAAAACTATAATTTCCATGTAGTTTCAAAATTCATAATCTAACTTTAGATTTATATTAAATCATCACATAAAAAACATCAATTATTACTAAATAAAATGAATAAAAACACTTAAATACATGTAATTACTCCATTTTTTACATTTAACACAATTAATTCATTTAATTTAAATATTGGAAAATTAAACATAAATTTAAAACTTTGGTGGGATTTTTAGTATTGAAATAAAAGTGAGAAATATGAAAATATTGAATTTATCACACTTATACTTGATGAACCTTACATACCTTAAGATTTTTTGGATGTCCTCTAGAAATGATATGTATCTCTCCACCCTTTTGAATGTCTCTAAGAACTCTTATTCTAATTCTAATTCCCCAGAATTATTAGCTGGTCTAATTATTTTAGGGAAGAGAGGTTGGGGTTGATTTAGGCCTTTTATCATGGACTCTCCCTTATCTTTCTTCATTGGTGGTGCTCGATAGCCTCTTATACTTCATGTATTTATTTATTAATGTATTATTCAACCTACTATTGACTTTTAGATTGAATATTCAGTGGTTATTTTTCACTAGTTTTCCCCATTTTACACTCTATAAAGAAATATAACTAATGATTTTTTTGGGTTAGGAATTTATTGAGTATGGATATTTCCTAAAATTTGATATAGAAATTTATTTAGAGAGGAAATAGTTTGGTTGAATAGTCCCTTGATATCCTTTAGTTTTGGTCTGTGAGTGTTGAAAGTGGGTTTTTTCTCTAAGATTCCATAAGTTTTCTTAAAATGATATTCATGGACTATTCTTGAGTTTTCCCTTTCTATTAGATTATAAAAGGTTGAGAACTACGTATTTGAAAGGGTGGTGGCTAAAAAGGTTATTAAAAATCTTACTAGAAATATAATCTTTGAGGATAATAGATTCTAGCTCCACATTTCATTTTAGAATAATCCTTAAATACTTGTTTTTAGGTTGGTTGTTATTGGAACTTAGTCTCGTTCATGGAATCGCAAGTATATTGTACATGAGGAAATCCATTGGTGTAATAGTCTAGAAAACTAAAAAATGTAATAATTTAGGGGGTGTGGTTGGTTATTCTTCCTAAACTTTTTTAGTCTTAACTATATCATAATAAATTTTAGTTATTCATTTTTCAGTTCAACTAAAGGAGACATAGAAATCAACACCTCATGTACACTTGATATTTTGGATCTTGTAACTAATTGTTGAGAATTTTATGATAACCTCCTTATCATATCTATTTCTTGGTAGGTGAATTTTCCATCATCAATCTCCTAGAAGAAGACTCTATAAGGTTTTATTCATTGTCCAGCAATCCTTGATAAAATAATCATAGGAACTGATTTTCCTTAAATGGTTGATGTGGGTAGGGCTATACCAATTTCTAGAATCACCATCAAAACACATCGATAGTTTCAACACTTGGTTTCTTGATCTAATATATCTCTTTTCTCACATATGTGCTCCTAAATTTAGCGAATGATTTTTGGAGTAAATCCTTCTAATGTTTATCCATGTTTGTGACATCTCTAAGTTTTAGTTTGTATAGACACTATTTTTACAATCCTTTAATGGGGAAGTAAAAAACTTTTCAACGTATCTGATCATTAGGGACTCTTATAGGTTTGAAATTTCAACAAACACCACCATACTCTCTCATGTTTTTAAGGGGATCCTCTCTTATAAATCCATAAAACATAAGAAGGAGTCAAATCATTCAAATTTTATATTCCATTTAAAATTAGTTATTAGTTTTTCGACATCAATTGTTATTATTGAAATTAGGTTCATATAAGTCTATAAAAGTCCTATTTATTTGAGTTTTATTTTCATACACTTTTGTCCTACCTATGGTGACTCTAAGAGAGGAAAAATATGACTATGGGTAATTTTTCCATGAGACTATAACAAACTCCATTTCCTATTTCATATTGATTCTTGTATTCCTAATTATCGTCATCAAAGTTATTTCAAACTCAAGATTAAATCCAAAGTGGTTATTTAATTTAGATCTGTTCATTCATCAAAAGCATTTTAAATGAAACAAAATAATACAAAAACACAATAATGGCCTACCTCCCTCGCAATTATGTGAAGTTGATGAGGTTTTTCCCATGGGGAACATATCAAAAAAATTAACCCAAAATTAATGAATTAGTAATGGGAATATAGTTGTATTTTTAAGGGGTTTTTATGGTTGTGTTTTTCCTTTATAATCTAGGTTTGGGTTGTGCTAAAGGGAGTGATGAGCAGATTTTTCGGATGAGGAAATTGAGTTGGTTTTAAAGTTATCTTCTTAAAATAGGGATCAAACTTTGTGTAATCCCCTAAATATCCTATAAATTAAATAATTAAAATTGATTACCCTACACACACACTCTCTCTATCTATCTATCTAATTAAATGATATCTCACGGATCACCCTCACCCAGTCATTTTATCATGAATAAGAAACTACAATGATCACTATATCCCCTAATCTTTCCTAGAATATTGATAAGAAATCAAAAATCACTCTCAAATCAACCTAGTTCTCATCATTGTAGATTGTAAATGAAATACTAGCAGCATGTGTGTCTAAATATGAGAAATGGAGAAAAATAATTAATAAAAAATATCAAAATAAATTCCTAACTCATTACGTGGTTAAAATATTATCAACAAATAAATAGAAAAAATTTGACATCAATGATTCTAATGACTTAATGAGAACATGTAAATTCTATTTATCTATACACTAAATTTAATTTTTGGCATCACTAGATATATTTTAGTAATTGAATGAAATAAAGTAAGAAATTCATAATCATCTTAACTCGATCAAATATTGGTAGCATCCCCGCCTTTTTAGGGAATAATAATATTCTTATAGAAGTATTTCAAAGTTCCTAGTGAGGTTCAATAGCTCTATACCCAAAATATATGGTACATTATCTTTTTTCTTCCTTTAGTGAATTTAGTACTTCAGGAATCTTCTTGGTATTTTTTTCCCTTAATCATATTCATTTGATGGTTTCCACATGTTTAGCTCGTGGGTGTGATTTCCTCTATGGGGTGGGGGAGCACCGAATCCTCCTCATAGTTCACATTGTTCCTAGGATCATATTCTTATTTTTCATTAATTTAATCACCACATGGGTCACTTGGAAGAATCATTTTATGATTTGGGTAGAATGAGGGAATGAAAATTGATTTTTGGTTGAGCGTGACCTTTTTGGAATATTTTTTTTACCGTGAATTAGGTCACTGATTTTTTGTAACGTCTTAGTTCTAGAATTCACTCAAATATGCCTTGTACTCATTTAGACAAATGGCCTCAAGCGTATCTCCCCAATCAACATAGTCTTCCATCTAGTGGCGATGGACTAGTTATGTCAGTGGGGAGATTATGCATCCATTAGTAGAGTGTAACATTGTCTAAATATAATGATAGTTCAATAGAAGAAGCAGTAAACCATACAACAACAAAAAAAATAGTAGAAGAATAGTAGTTTAATCAAAACCAGAAGTCATATCATACAGAAGATGATGATACATGTCACATTTTTCTAATAAAATTTCCACAACAGGTGCAAAGCATTCATATACAATACATGTCCCAAAATTATAAAAAATCCAAAAGAATCCCAGTATCATTGCAAGCATCAAATTGGCCCCATGCTCCCCGACTCCTAAATAGTATATC
Source organism: Viscum album (assembly GCA_963277665.1). NCBI lineage: Eukaryota > Viridiplantae > Streptophyta > Magnoliopsida > Santalales > Viscaceae > Viscum > Viscum album. Next base: position 1,109,294,592 of record OY728140.1, read on the forward strand.
GAGTACCTATAGGATGGCACTTTCCCTTATCAATAACTATAATCATATAATCTATTTGGGTCCAAAAAGGTTACACAAAAAGGGTGTGACATAAATTCCTATTAAGAAACCACCTGAGGTCTGTTCTAGTAAGTCATTGAATAAATATATATATATATATATAAGTGTGAAATGAGTAAGGAATTGAAAAAGGATAAATGAAAAGTAAACATCTTTTAAGTTCATTTACTCATTTAATATCAAATACATTTAATTCATGATCATTTAACAATTAAATTTCATAGAATTTATGTCTCAGGATCTGGGTCCTTCTTGGCATCCCCCATGTAACTTGAAGTACAATAGATTCCATATAAGTTCATCTAAACAAACCTAGTCAATACCAACTCCAATATTGTGATTTGGCATGGAGACGCGTCATAAGTCATATCATTTATAATTAAATTCTTAACCTAATACAAAACTTTACATTCTTAAGTTGGGACTCAAGTATCACTCTAGGTGCAATATCAACCAACACCCTACAAGCCCATCCCTGGTGAACCTTTCTAGAACCTGTTATCGCTCTAGGTGAGGTATAAATCCCTAGCCAATTGAGTCTATCCATGGTTCTTCACATGAAATCATGAGTATCACCCTTGTAATAATATTGAAATGCCCATTGATTTTTTACATGTAATTCACATAAGAATCCATGTATCAATCATCATATAATTCAATCCTTAATGAGTCCTTCCATGAAATCCCTAACTTGGATCCATGTATCACTCTGAACATATAAGTCAATCCTCAATGAGTTCTTCCATGGAATCACTAATTTGGATCCATGTATCACTCATGCCATATAAGTCAAGCCTCAATGAGTTTTTCCATGGTATCCCTTATTTGGATCCATGTGTCACTCATGGCATATATGGTTTCAATCAATTTAGTTCATCCATGTAATTATAATGTGAATCCATGTATCACCCAAGGGATATAAGTCAATAAGCACAATAATCTATTCATATAATTCCAATCCAAATCCATGTATCACCCTTTCCTATTAATTATTTGACTAATTCCATTTAATTTAAACAATTCAATAAACATGTCATGATTAAAACCAAAGGCATTCTATATAACTCACCTCAAAGGGGTAACTCAAGAAAAGAATCACCTCAAAGGTTTGTATTTTCATTTATCCATGTGGGAATATCATGATAATGACCTTCCCACTCTTAATCAATCATTTACATAGCATGGTCTCAAGATAACTCACATGGGCTAGCAATTCAAAGGTCATTAAAATACTCACCGCTCCATTTTTAATATAACAAGCTTAACACGACTGTAAATATATCACATGCCTTAATCATCATACAACTAACATGGGAAAATAAAAAATTATAGAAATTGAAGGTAATTTCTTCAATTCAAGGCATATCTTCTACTTTACTCACATGGAAAAATCAACAATTAGATAAATTTAATCCAATTGCTTCAAACCATGGCATAGCCTCAAAATTACTCACATGGGAATTGAAATACAAGGCCAACATGATTTCAACAAACAATGGAATACATGGTTAAATGGGAAACTCATCCATCCCATACCATAAACGAAATTCAGTTACAATTCAACAACATTGAAATTCCATTTATAACCAATTCCACTTTTTAACATCCCATGAATGGGATAAAGGCACTCCTCAATGGTTGTCAAGGCATAAATCAATAAAAGGACTGTTCAAGGAAACTCACCCATGGGGTGAATTAAATTCAAGTTGTACAACCTATAAACATCTATAAACACTACTATTTAATTGATTTGGTCATACCTATCAATTATAGGATTTAAAATTAAATTTTTTTGATGCCTAGAAATTGGACGTGTGGCATGCCAGCATATATAAATGATCTGACTTTTAATAAAAAGAACATGACCACCTACCTTAGGTTTGTGCTTCATATATCATCTAGTATCAACCTCTGATTTGACACAGATTAGGAGAAATATGAATAACATATGAAGAATAATAGATTAGGGCATATAAGCATAAATCCAAATAGTGCAACTGATTCCCTGAAAAATGGAGAACAGTTAAAAAGTAATTGAGGCCTTACCATTATGGATCTAAGAAGATAAACTAGGTTTGAATCAGAGGTTGAACGGAAAAGAGATCTGAATTTCTTATATAGCCTTAAAGGGGAGATCAAGAAGGAGATATTTACTATGCAATGGGTGAAAGAGAGATAAGATTTAAGTTATAAAACATTTCAAGGGAAAGGGATCATTTTACCAAAAATACTAGGTCGAACATTTTAGGTGCACAGTCTCTTATAGTAGGAAGGGGAACCTTCATGGTTACCCCACACGGTTTACTAACCTTCTGAAACCATGAAAAAATATTTGTTAAAATATAATGAAATTATAGACCTATACACATGGTCGTGACCCTCCACTCACATAATTTACCCAAACTGTGCGACCTGAAGACCCCCATTGTCATGCCACATATAGTTTAATGGAAATGTATATCCTTCCCTGCATGGTTTTCACTCACCAAGAACTAGGCTTAAACCCCCCCCCCCCACAAAAAAACTGTTTTCAGGATTTGAACGAGCCCCAAACACCCCTTAAAACCTCCATGACCCCAACAAGAATCCACATCTAGCCATAATTAAGCAACTAAACTGATAATTGATAGAAGATACTAGATCTGTACCTCAAATAAGAACCAGGCCCTTAAAACATTTTCCCCTTCAAGCAATTCATCCATGAATTGACCTTCCAAGGGTGGTGAAGCATAATCTGAGAACAAATTCGGCCACTATGATCAAACATCAACCTCCCACTCACAGGTCTTATATTCTGCTCAATGTTTCTTCCATAATACTCATACTAAATGAATGGACTGGCCTCAGATAACCTTCATGATATAATCCACAATACGTATTGGATTATCTTAAAAGAACACATCATCCTACAACTGAACCTCTGTGGGATGAAGGTTATGACATGGGTATGAATTTTAGTGTCTTATTGAGAATTATGGAATAAATCATGCATGGATCGATATCTATGAGGTAACTGCAACTGATAGGATACCAGCCCGACCCTTTATAGAATTTTGAATGGCCCAACATAACACAGTGAAAGCTTACCCTATCTTCTAATCCTATGGTGTCCCTACATTGGTGTAATAAGAAGTAAACCCCAATCCCCGACATAAAAATATAAAGTAAATTTTTGGTGATTGGGGTATGATTTTTTGGTGACACTGTGTAGTTTCCATCCACTTCTAAATCAACTCCACCTGCTCAATAGTCCCCTAGATACGACAACATCCCAACATAGCTACCACTCCTTCCTCTAGCCAACACAGGGGTGATTGTAATACACAACCATAAAAATCCTCATATGGAACCATCTAAATTGAATCTTGAAATCTATCATTATAGGCAAACTCAACCAGGGGTATATGCCTCTCTCAAGAGCCCCCAAAATCCAAGATGCACACCTGCATCATTTCCTCAATCACCTGAATTGTGTGCTCAAATTGGAAATCATTTTGGGGGTGGTATTTCATGCTCAGAAGAACATGTGTACCCAAATTATTCTATATCCCTTTCCATAATCAAGAAGTAAACTATGCGTCCATGTCTAGAATGATAGTATGTGGGGTCTCGTAAAGTTGTAAAATCGTCTGGATATAAAACCTACCAATCTCATCAATAATGAAGGTTTAGTTGATTGGTAATAAATAAGAAACCTTTGTGAGACTATCAACAACAAAACATAAATAATTATTAACTACAGATGACCTCAGAAAACCTATCATAAAATCCATCATGACATCATTCCATTTCCACTCATGAATGGGTATATGTTGTAAACATTCGGCTGGTCCTTGGTGTTTTTCCTTTACCTGCTGACTGTTGGAACACCTCATGAAAAAATGAGCTACATCTCTTTCAATACCTAGCCAACAATACTGATAATTTAAATATGATATATCTTGGTGATAATAGGATGCACTTCCCATACATAGGGATTAAAATTCTGCATTATCTCTTCGTGCATGTCTGAAGAGACCCATACACAAACATGTGCTCGTAAGATCTCATCCTCGCCTATGGTCCAACTAGGAGGAGGGTCCTCACTTTCCACACTCCCATAGAACTATTCCTTTGGAATATAATGGATATCTCTTCCTCTCTCTATCCAGTAATGAAGAGTTCACAACTAAGGATGAAAGAAAATTCTTCCCCTAACTTTCTTGCACCTCCAAGTGCATCTCATAGAATAAATCCATATATGGCCACTCATTACGGTCATTCTACACCACTTGTATCTGAGTCCTCCTACACAATGCATGATCCACTTCATTTACTTTACTAGTCATGTAGGCTACCTCAAATTAAAAATACTAAAGCTATTTGACCCACCTTCACTACATCAGGTTCAGATCACACTACGTAAATATATACTTGATGGTTTTTTGGTCTACGTACACCACAAAATGATCCCCCAATAGATAATGTCTCCAAGAGCATAATGTGTGAACTACTGTAGCTAATTTGAGATCATGCATTGGTTAATTCCTCTTTTGTTGCCTTAACTACCAACACTCATATGCGATGACTCAATCTCCCTTTATATTAAATACTCCCAACCTAATACATGATGAATCAAAGTACATACTATAACTCATTTCCAACTCTGGAAAAATCAGTATCAGTGATGAAGTCAATCTTCATTTCAGATCTTGAAATTCCATCTCATAAGAGTCTGGACATAAAAACATCACACCATTCTTAGTCAAGCACTTTAATGTAGCTTCTATGCATGATAAGTACAACATGAAATGCTTGTTGTAATGAACCATCCATAATAAACTCGGCACCTTAAAGTTGTTCTTAGGATACTCATTGGTAACTATCATTCTCACCTTCTCTAGGTCCAATGATACTTCTATCTCTGAGATGATGTGACCCATAATGTGAATTTGATCCATCCAGAAGTGGAACTTTGTGTGCTTAGCATATAATTAATTATCTCTCATTTTATTCAAGATGAACTCAAAATTTTTATCATGGTCATGTCAATTGTGATAATAAATTAAGATATCAATAATTAAAACCACAAAAAATGAATTGAGGTATGTATGGAACACTCGGTTCATCATTTCCATAAAGAACAATGGCGTATTCATGAGATTGAATGACATAAAGAAATACCCAAATAGACCGTACCTACTCAAAAAGGTTGTGTGAGGTATTTCTGATGGTCTAAGATGAACCTAATGGTAACCAGATCTCAAATAAATCATTGATAAGACCTTGGGATCATATGTTCTGGTCGAAGAGATCATCTATATGTAGCTGAGGATACTAGTTATTCACCATAAACTGGTTCAACTTCTGATAATCCACACATAGCTAGAGGGTACCATCCTACTTTTTCACAAAAAGGACTAGAGAACCCCATGGAGAAGTACCGGGTAGGATGAAACCTTTTTCCCTTAAATTCACTAGATGCCTCTTGAGCTCTAGAAACTCTATCATATCCATCCTATAAAGAGTAATTTATACCTGTGTATCTCTTGGCACTAGCTTGGTAGTGTACTATAAATTTCTCACAAGAAGTAATCCTAAGAGTATTCTAGGACTACATCCCTTAAATGATCAAACACATGAGGGAAATAAGTTTGGAGAGTCCCTTAATCATCTGAATAAAAACTCACAATCTGGGAAATCATCTCGCCAAGACCACAATGATCTAGTCCATATTTTTTTGCATGGACATCTCATTCAACCTTGTGAATTAAATATCCACCCTCTTGTGATGTAAAACTCACCCTTCAATGATAGTAGTCAAAAAATCGTCAAAAAGAACCAACCCATTCATCATAAGAATGACATCAAAACCTAAAATATCGAGGATGTTGAGGTCCCATATGAAGTATCACCCACCAACCTCAAGGGAGTCCTCCCTTCACTATTTTACACCCTCCTTACTAATTCTGAAATTAATTAAGATTCATTATGTCATCAGAAGCCTGAACACTAATCTCAAGGCTCTCCACAATAGAAATAGATATAAATCTATTTGAATCACCTATATCAAAGAGTGTTTAAGCTAAAACAGAGGCTAATAGAATAGTTAATATGATAGTAGAATCTATGGGGTACTAATTTTGATGGTTCGGTTTCACTACATAATCTTGGCTTGTACTGAGGCCATGTTACAATGCCTTGATACCATGAGCTGATCCACCCTATTATCATTGTCAACATACTGTCTAGCTACCATGAACATGATAGACACCATGGCCTGATTGTCCTTCTTCACCCCACCATCATGCCTGATGAGAACCTGCTGACCCTTCCCCTGAATGTGGAGTCGATTCAGACCCTCTCACACATGACTTTTTGAGGAAACTTTCTATAGAAGTGTTGTGCATTTCCCATCTTTCCACATGTTTGGCACTCAACTTGGTCCTTCGTACACTATAGCCTTGTATGTCCTAGACTAAAGTAGTAGTATCACCTCACCTGACTACTTGAAGATATTTTCTGATTGGTATTATCACCATGTGGAAGATCCAAATGACTTTTCCTAATATCAGTCAATGTAGTACCAGATTTTGATATCAAGCCGCCCTGGCTCACTCTTCTAGATTAACTCTGGTTATTCTCTATGACCAGTGTTTGATTTATGATTCCAGAAATGATATAAAACCAGAATACATTCACCTATTATTGGATTTCATACCTAAGACCATCCTCAAATCACCTGGATTTCTATAACTCGTCACCCATCAGAATGGGGGTGAAGCGCTGTAGCTCAGTAAAAGGGGTCGAGTATTCCATAAATGATAGTGCACCCTACTCTAGATGTATGAACTCTAGGGATATTTCATATATCATCATCTCATGATATAAATAGTTATATAAGGCCATATGAAACTCCCTCCATTCTGTCTCTCGAGGATGATCAGTCTATTTGATAACATCCCACCACCTCTTGGTGGTATCATGCAGCATATCCATATCGATCTTCACCCTCATCTCAAGATACATCTCCAAGTGCTTGAAGATAGACGGCATGGACTCAATCCATGACTCTAAATTCTATGTTCTTTTATCCCCTAAATGCATGAGAAGATGATATTACTAAAACTCGTGTGTGAACTCTTCCATAGTCGGGGCAGGTCGCGGTGCTCCCTAAACAGTCTACATGAATCGCATTAAGCCTTCGTGGAACTATCCCTCAGCACCTGTGTTTGGTATAACAAATAGTGTTACATTTGGCATGAATGGATGGCCAACTAGTATCCCATGTCCTACAACCTTCAATGTATGATCATTACCACCCTCCTGGAGTACCATTATAGGTCGTCGTGGTGGCATCGCTCTTCAATACCAAACACACGCCTCTGTTCATGATCATTATCAAAGTTTATATCTCAAAATCACCGACATTTAAGCATGATAGGTAAAATCCTTTCTCAATAGTAACACACCCCTCTACATTCCCCATGGGTTAGGTCTGGGAATTAAAAAATTGAGAGACACTACAAAAAACCCAAGCCTAAGGTTAGGTCTAGTCATGTTCTCTATCAAAAGAAATTTTAGTTTCACTTGTCTTCATAAATGATTCCTTTCAAAGTAAGTCCACATACATATTAAATGAATTGATACTCATTCCAAGTTTGTCACCTTAAATTTAGAAAGTCAACTTACTAGCATGCAAAATTCTAATCTTTGGGGGGCATACTCCCCTTGAATTAAATCTTGGTGTCCACCTATGGAATATCATAAGACATTTCACTTTATGGCTATACCATGATTTGAAAAATTCTGATCCAAGAGGGCTCATACACCTTAGGTACCAAATCATGGTGTCCATATATTTCACCCCATAATATATCTCAAAATACCTAACACAACAGTAGTCTTATATATCACATCACTTATCACAACAACATATAATTAGTAATTCATAGAAAATGGAATGGAAAAATGCATGGAAGGTGAAATCTAGAAAGTTCATATATGATTCATGAGATAGAATACTCTAATATCATCAAGTTTCAACCTAATAGAACCCCAGATCATATTAACAATAATATAATAAATCAAGTGCATCACCTAATGGTGTAATATATAAAATAGTAATATAAAAAATATAGAAAATAGAAATTCAATTCAAGGAAATTTGATGTTTTCCTATGCACAGGTTAGCTACGCCCGAAAACATCTCATTACGAAATTCGTATTTCTTCTTATCCCATTATATTTTTGTGAAATATTAAGTCAATTGGAAAATAATTTCCCTCTGATGTTGATTTGTAATGTCCCAGTTCTAGATGCCACTCAAAGGTTCTCCATACCTAGTTAGCCACATAGATTCAAGGGAATCTCCCCAAAATCAAGAGGATTCCAATTAGAAGTTTGAAACTAGGTGTGTCAATGGGGAGACTATGGTCTCATTAAAAGAGTTTAACATAATAGAAATTCAACAATAGTTCAATATCAAAAGTTCTAAACCATAAAATAGAAATAAAAAATGGAATACTGGGTGTATAAAAAAATCTAGAATTCATATCATATACAAGATGATGATACATTTCATATGTTTCTAATAAAGCATCCAAAAAAGGTAAAAAGAAATCATATACAATTCATGTCCCAAAAGTATAATAAAAATACAAAATAATTCCGGCAGCATCCCAATCTTCAACTTGGTATCATGCTCTCCTGCTCCTAAACAGCAAATCAAGTACATATAAGAGGGATCTTTACCTTATCATAAACAGAAAACATATAATCTGGTTGGGTCCAAAAAGGTGATCTGAACAGGGTGTGAGATAAAATCTCAGTAGGCAACCAACCGAGGTTTATTCCAATAAATAAATGAATATATATATATAGCAGGAAGAGTGCAATGATCAAGGAAGTAAGTAATGAGAACTCAAAAGTAAACATCAATTAAGTTCATATACACATTTAATATCATGTACATTTAATTTATATTCATTTAAAAATTAAACTGAATTTAATTTATAAGTCCTAGGATCCATATCAAGCTCAGTATCCACCATGTAACAAGAAGTACAATCAATTCCTCAGAAGGCCATCTAAATAATATAAGTCAAGACTGACTCTAATATTGATCTTTGGATTGGAGACACATCTTAAGACATCACATTTAAAATAGAATTCAAAACAGGATCACATTCTTTACATTCCTAAGTTGGAATTAAATTATCACTCTAGGTGCAGCATCAACTAACACCCTACAAGCCTCTCTCTAACGAACCTCTTAGGAACCCAGTGTTGCTCTAGTTCATATATAAACTCCCAGCTGGTTGATTATTTCCTTGTATCTTCACATGAAATCTCAAGTATCAACCTAGTCATAATATTCAAATGCTCGTTGAGTATATGCATAGAATTCTAAAAAAAATCCTTATATCACTCATCATATAAGTTAAGCCTTAGTGATTCCATCCATGGAATCCCTCACTTGAATCCATGTATCACTCACAGCATATAAATCAAGACTCAATGAGTCTATCCATGGAATCCCAAATTTGGATCCATGTATCTCTCACATCATATAAGTCAATATTTAGTTATTCCTTCCAGGACATCTTTATTTGGATCAATGTATCCCTCATGGAATATATGGGTTCAATCCATTGATTTTGTACATGGAATTTTAATGTAAACCCATGTATCACCCAAGGTGTATAAGTCAATAGGAACAAGAGTTCATCCATGGACTTCCAATATGAATCCATGTATCACCCTTTCCTGTTAATCATTTGACCAATTCCATTTCATTTAAACAATTCATTAAACATTCTAAACTAAAAACCAAAGGCATCCTATATAACTCACCTCAAGGGGGTGACTAAATAAAGGACCAACCTCAAAGGATTTTTCTTTCATTTAATCATGTGAGGATTTCATGATAATGAGATTCCCATGATAAATCAATCATTTACCTAGAATTTGTTCAACATAACTCAGATGATCTATAAATTCAAAGGCCATTCAAATACTCACTCGTCCATTTTTAATATAAAAATCCTAATAAGCCTATAAAGTTATCACATTGCCTAATTATCATATAAATCACAGATGAAAATTAAAAATAATAGAAATTTGAGTCAATTGCTTCAATTCATGGCATTGCCCCTACTTTACTCATATGGTAAAACCAGAAATTAGATCAATTTAATCCAATTACTTCAATTCATGGCATAGACTCTACTTTACTCACATGGGAAAGGAAATACAAGGAAAAATTCTTTAAATAAACAAAGGCATACATGGGTTAAGGGGAAATCCATCCATACCATACCCTTAAAGAAATTCAATTACAATTCAACAACATTGTAATTCCATTTATAACTAATTCCACATTTTAATAACCCATTAAAGGGATAAAGTCACACCTCAAGGGGTGTCCAAGGAATAAATCCATAAAAGGTACATTCAAGGAAACTAACCCATGGGGTGATTTATATGATGGTGTACAACCTATAATAATCCATAAATGATATTATTTAATTTATTATATCATATCTATAAATTCTAGGATTAAAAATTCAATTTATGTAATGCTCAAGAATTGAGTGTGTGTCATACCAACATATATAAATAATCACAATTTTAACAAAAATTATATGACCACCTACCTTAGGATTGTACTTGATAGATCATCTGATATTAGGATTTGATTCGACCCATATTAAGAGAAATATGAAGGATGAGAAAAGAATGAGAAATTTGGGAATATGATCTTAAATCCACATATTTTAACTAATTCCTATAAAATATAGAATGGATAAAAAGGAATTAATGCCTTACTGTTATGGATCCAAGGAGATAAACAATGTTTGAATTAGAGGTTAGATGGAGAATGTATCTAAATTCCTAGTATAGCCTCCAAGTGGAGTTCAAGAATGAGATTTTTGCTATGAAATAAGAGAAGGATAAATAGGTTTTAAGTTACACAACATTTCATGGGGAAAATGATCATTTTCCCCAAAATAAATTTGGTCACACAGTTTAATTGCATGGTTTTTCAAACTATGTGCCAAGTCGCATGGTATCCTTTAGGAGGAAGGGGCACCCGCAAGGTTATCCCATGTGGTTTACTTACCGTGTAGAAACCATGTGAAATGCCTCTATTTAGATATGATAAAATTTATAGACCTTGACATATAACCATTTTCCTTAACATGCATGGTTTACCCAAACCATATGTCCTGAAGAACCCCACTATCCAGCCTCGCAGAGTTTAGTCAAACCATGTGGCCTAGCCCACATGGTTGGCACTAACTATGCTCCAAGCTTAAAACACCCCAAAAACAAGTTTCAGGATTTTAACGAGCCTAGGACACTCTAAAAACCTCCATGACCCCAAAATTCATTCACATCAGGCCATAACTAAGAAATTAAACTAAGAATTTATGGAAAACATAAGATCTGTACCTCAAAGAAAAATCAGGCTCTTACAATTTTAGTGGTACCTTTTCATAAATCATGGATGTCCACCTTTACACAGCCTTATAAAATATAGAGGTACCTTCACATAGGCATCACTCACCAAGGATCAAAATTTTGGCAAAAACTAGAAGTGGTACTATCCGTGGTGGATTCATATGCTCTCAAAGATATATAGCCAATCGTTTATAAGTAATCTAATTTAAAGTTATTCAGACCTAGGTGAAATTTCATACAGGGATCGATATTTTATTAATAACAAATGTATGGATCTAGAAATGTCATATTAGTTGTTCATGGAGGATATTTCTAAAGATCTGTGAAAATTTCTTAGGAGTGGTGAGTTTTCATGCATTCCTTGAATTATCCTATATGGGTTGAAAAAAATCATATGGACCTTGGAAAGTCATAGGAGGGTTTAAAATATCAAACGGGAGGAGGAATTATTTTTCTTATCCAATAGCAGCTCATGCCTTGTACATATTTTTATAAAACTAAAATATCATATGATAGACTAGTTGGAAGACATGAAATGTTTTTCCCTTAGTTATTTTCCCAACATAATCCCTAAAACCATGAAAAATCACATAATCGATATTGGTTTTCTTAGATTAATTACAAAAATAATAAAAAATAATGAAGAATATAATAAAATAATTTATTCTCTTAATTATAGAATCCAAAATCATTGTATGTATTCCTAATTAAATGAAAAAAGAATAAAATACTTAAGTCTCGTGTTTTAATCCATTACATAATTAGGTTTTTGATTTCCAAAATTAATAAATTTGAGGTCATTACCCAGGATTTTTATAAGCTATAAAATTAATTTACCTTAAAAATAATATTAAATTTTGAAAATACTAGATCTCATTAGTTTTATACTCTTTCATGCATACCTAACTAAATTTATTATTTCTAAAATACATTTTTCTTTCAACATTACCTAGCAAGACAGTAGTATGTTACGGTGAAAAGAGAAATCCCACTCGAGAATCTAATAATTTAGTATGACCCATGGCTAAACCATAGAGGAGTGAGGTTTTGGTTACCCATTTGATGATATATATATCAAGCCTAAGATGAATATTGAAGAAGATACTTCTATGTAGAAAGTTACACATGTAGTTATTGATTTTATAGTTCATGCATGATTCATATTTTTGTGTATGTAGATCAGAGATTTTGGTTTCTAATTCATTTAAACAACTTATCTTATGTGTTATAATATATCTTGAAACTGAGAATTGGTATCTTAGTAATGTATAAGGGTTCATCTGATTCTGGGTAACTCGCATGCATGAGTGGTGACAAAGTGTGACTCTCTACCCAAAGGCTCTATAACTGATGCAAATATTTTCATAGACTAGGTGTTAGGTTAATAGTGTGATTAAAGAAGTTTATATAGATGTCTCATTGGATGTTTTCATATAATTGAATATGTTCTTTCTCCATCATAGGTATCAAAACATTATCATATTGAGTAAATCATGAAATCATGTTTAAAATGAATATTAGAACATTAGTACAAAAATAGATAAGTGTATCTTCCTCGTGAAATATTTCATGTAATAATAGATGGAATCCTTTCATTGGGGTAATATATCTACATATGAAATTCCTTGGATTAATATGATGTGGGATAATAATGATTAATCCAATATAATCCATTGATGTGCCTAGTAATTATGAAATGAAGTCCAATGAGTTGATTTTTTTTTTCAAAGATTAATCTGACTTCAACACCCAACATGTCATTAATTTTACTTAATCATGTATGTGATAGAGAAATTCAATGAAGTTATTCCTATGTTAATCTAGTTTTAATGCTACATGGGGCTTGTTATTGTTACTTATGACTTCTTAGCACCGTTGTATTTATCATACATTGGTACTTATATAATAGGTTGTAATATGTGTAATTATAAGATGCACAGATTAGTCTTATCTATGGCTGATCTGCATGGGATTAATCTCACATGGTAGACATATCATATGGTACGATGACCAAGTGTATGTTATGCACTGAGCCAATCCTTCATTATCTATGTGTATTGTTTTAGCGTTATGAAATTTATTTTTTATACTATATTGTATGAAAAATAACACCACATGCCCATCAAGCATTGATTTCATGTTATATTATTAATTTATGTCATCAAAAACAATGTACTTAGGAAAATATTTGTCTTTAACATTCAATTATTAATTGATTTAAATAATATTTAAATTGTTTATAAATTATGAAAAATATAAATTTGAATTTTTTATTAAATTATAAAGGTGTTCAAATATTAGTTAATTATAAAATATTGATATCTAATTATTTAATTTTTTTAAAAAATTTAATAAATAATATCTATAATATTATATGTTATTAACAACATATCATTTCTAATTATATAGATTTCCATACAATTTATAAATAAAATCCAAATTTATAAATTATCATGAAAATTTATAAAATGATTTTAAATTACAAATATTAATTTAATAAAAAAGTGTCCATATATAAATTATGAATTGTTCAAAATTAATTAATTTAAATCTTTCAAATTTAGGGCATTATTTAATTAATAATTTAAACTACATAAAATAGATTTTTCATGGTTAATTTGATCATGGTTTAAAAAATGTTAAATTTGTGATATTTATATCATCTAAATGGTTTAGATAATATAATTTGATAATAAATTGTTCATATTTTATTTAATGTCATACATTCAAAGTAACTTCCATATTTTTAAAAATATGAAAGAGTTAATTTTTTAATAATATGAAAGAGTTAATATTGGAAGAGATATAAAATTACTATATTTATTTAATTATATAATAGACATAATGAATAAATAGTCATAAAATTTCTAGAATTGAATAATTTATGGATTATTTATAAATGGTTATATCATGTGTAAATTTAGCAATTAATCATTTATTTATTTATTTTCCCAAATTTATTATTAATATAATTAAATTTATTTCTATTATGAATATAAATGTATTATTTAGTTTAAAATGGTAAACTTCTTCCAAATTATCATACATGCTTCTAAGAAACATGATCATCCAACCGGATATGTCATGCCTAATTTGGATGCCCAACAAATATCCAATTTAAGGGATTATTGTAATATGTGACCATAATAGGATTAGGTTCTCTTCTGTAGTATTTGATTTGAGTTACACTTGGCCATGATACACCAATATTATTAGGTCACTTGAGAAATAATGTTGTGTGAATTAGTTTTATGGATTAGAATAAATATTTTCTTATTTAACTATCCATGTTTTATAAATGATATTATTGGTAAAATTCCCCAAAGAAATAGTTATGTGATTGTCAAAACTCCAAATTGACACAAATATTAGTGAAATATTGATATTGGAACACTAATGGATATGATAGATTTCAAAAGAGGTTATCATATTAGTAGTAACATATTTAATAAAATTCCTTATTAAATAATTGTAAAACATCATACTCATTTGATTAGAGCTTATGTGATAGATAAAATGGCATTATCATCATCCAAAATTATTTTTAAATCAATCTTTAAAAAGTGATGAAAATTATTATCATAATCAATTTCATAAATAATATTATACAAATATAAGAATCATTCTTGAAAATAAAAAAATGTTAGAGAAACAACTTATTAAATAATCAAACTATTGAAATTATTCAACTGGTGAATCTAGATACTCATAAAATGCATATAATTATTCATTCAGGGATTCCATAAGGCTTGTTCTCATTATTGGATTCATTCTATTATCATTGATGTAAATTTTCATACAATATGAATGTATTTAATAAATGTTTACCCTATTTTATCAAAGTGATCAGGATAAATGAACTAGGAATGGGATTACATGTTTTTGGTATTTTATTGATAGTTCAAGTCAAAAAACATTAAACCATAAAAATAAAAGTCACATAGGGAGACCAATAATGTTTTTTCCATTTTCAAACAAAGTCATTGAAACAGAAAAGTTGGTGTTATAAAAGAAATATAAATGATTCAATATGATGTAATTTCCAGGATTACCTGAAGTTATTTCATAAACTTTATGGATTTTCCATGCTAGGTATTAATGTTATAGAAATTAGGTCCACTGTTTTAAAGGGTATGTGAAACCAAATTTAAACTTTAAAAATGTTAAAAATAAAAAAGGTGTTAAAGATCATCATAAATATAGATTGTAGTTTTCATTCTAGTGCTGAATAAAAGAGTTGTTACATAAAATATTTAAATGTAAATAATTTACAAATCTCATAAGGTTTTAATAATAGGATGTGAATTGTAATATATTTTCTATAATATGAAAAGATAAGTAATTTGTTGAAGAAATGTTGTTATGAATAATATGAGATGATGGATTCAATAAACATGGGTTTGGATTCATAATATTCTATAACAGGTTTAGTGATTAAGATAAGGATAAAAAAATTATCCAAGGAAAAAATATTTTATCTAGATCTTTGTAAAATTTTGAGGAATTAAGATTCCACCACCATTAGTGGAAAATTTTAAATTGTAATCTTATTTTCATGAAAATTATACAAACACATGGTATAAAATATATAATATGGATACAACAGTTTCTTATTGCAGTATTCCTATAAAAAGGAAATATTTTCCATTTCCCAACCTAATTGAATTTGTGTATCTTATAAATATATTATGAAGTAAATAATTTTCCGAATAGGTTATGGGGGTAAATTTGGACCTGGAAAAGCTAAAAGTTAACAAATAATAAATTATACTAGGAAAAACTTAAATTGAAATACTAAATTTAAAAACAATAATGTAATTTATTTCTAGAACAGTGATGATATACTTAGAAAATGTTAAAAGTATACAATAGAAGTTAATAACATCATAACATTGTATGTTGTGAAGTTATGAAGTTTGAATGTTCAAGGAGTTAAACATTATGAATATGATTCATAATTCTCACCATCATTCAAACATAATTACTATTTACATGCTATATAATAAATATCTTAGTGGGAGGGTTTTATCATATCGTTGATTAGTAATGTGGAAGTAATTACATAGGGATTTAATTATTTTAACAAAACTACTGAAAATTCCAAAAACATAATGTGTATATAACAATATATCATATTTGATATGTTATACATGAATGTATGAATTGTTTTGTTAGGTATTAATAAATTTTTTTAAGGATACAAAATGTATCATGTTATATAAAATAAAATATTCACTTTACTATTCTTTGACATTGGCTATATATATACTAATATATGTATCATAAAGTTAAATAATAGTGGATCTCTCCAAGTAAGACTTTGAGTTATCTATAAAATGTGTTCAATGTGAAGTATTATAGGTTCTGAATAATTTATTATATTATCATGAGTATGATTTTTCTATTGGAATAAAAAATATTCTCATGAGGAATAAAACATGTCTTGTGCACTGGATAGCCAATATAGTATATCGAGTAGAGTGTCATGCACTATAATATTGGTATACTATGGTGTATGGTTCTTATTTGGAGTCCCCACTTCTTAAGGATGGTGGGATACCTGGAATGATAATATTTGTAAAACCCTGATATTTTTTGAGATATATCCCTTTTAATTGTGTTGATGTCTTCTGTTGTATGCTACACCAAGCTTAGTTTGCGCTACACGCTACACCGTATTAGCTTGTGTTATATGAAAGTCTACGCTTGGATTATGTTAAAGACAATTTAAATTTCTTAGAATTAATTTCACACAAAACCGAGTATAAGATAACAACTAAATATTATTACCTAGACATTATAATGGCGACTATGAAAAATATTAACTTTCTTCTGGAAAATGATTTAAATGAAAATAAGTGAGTCTATAAAATAATAAAAATCACTCTTTATGGATATTATTAATAAAAAATATATATAACATATTCAACTTAATGTTTAAAATTCATCTTATATATTTTCTAGACATGATATAAAAACAAATTCAATTTTTTTGGATAAAAGAAGTATTTTTCAAAAAATGTAGTATTGTCGCCTTTTGTTGGTGCACCCATTTTAAATCTAGTTTTTTACAATTTTATATATTATATTTAACAAAAAAAACTTCTTATTTGGAATAGATACATAAAAATTTTCATTGGAATAATTTTAGATATTTTTTTGATAAGTTTTAAATTTTGATAAATAGTAAAACTATACTAAATTTTAATTGAAAACAATTTTTTCATCAAAATAATTTATGTAATTAAATTATATTATTGAATGGTTTTAAATTATAAATATAAAATATTTTTATCATTAAATTTAATGTATTATAGTATCATTTTACATTGAATTCTTATGTAAAAACATTTCATTCTTTTGTAATGTTTTAAGTTTAAAAAACAAGTTCTCTCTTTTAGACAGTGGGATTTATTTTAAATTAATTACTTTAACTTCTGTGTTTTTATTTTTTAAAAATAGATTTCATATTTTAAATCATTAGGCTCAATTTATGTAAATAGCTTAATATTAATTTTTTGGCATTATGAATAGTAACTTTGATAATTTTTATTTACATAATAAAAGGGTAAATGAGGTAATTAAGGATAAGAATAGTATTATAAATTACCCTAAAACTTTACATAATATCATTGGATGAGAAATGTTTGACATAAATCATCCTTGGGTTGGAATGGTATCCATTGGAATTCACTTGGATGAGATTACGACACTTAATTTATTTTATTTAAAGAAAAGTGAAATATGTCTCACTCAAACTTTATTAATTAAGTTATTTTTAATATAAGTTAATACAGAAGATAAATCTGATTACAAATAATCATTTAAAATATAAAATGTTTTTATTTATCATGGTAGTTTATTTTTGATTTTTATAAAATAAATAAATTTTTAAAGAATTATACTTTGATGATGTAAAAATTAATTAATTAATGAGAAATCAATAAAAAATTATTTAAATTCTAATACCCATTAAAATATCCTAAAACTTGACCTAATAATATTTTCTAGTATATATCACCCATAATCATCCATGGGTCGAGTTAGGGACTATTTGTAGCATTATTTAAGATATTGTGACACTTATATTATCTTAATTAAAGTGATGTTAAAGTTTTCACATTCAAATTTAATAAGTAAAACATTTGTAATATTTAATTTTCCAGATGATAAATTATGCTAAAAGTATTATTTTGAAATATAGTACATTTATCTTCATAATTTTATTTTATTTTTAATTTTATGCAACAAATAATTATATTAAATAATTACACAATATTGATGTACTAATTATTTTATTAACAAAAAATATCAAATAAATGTCTATAAAAATATTAAATGAATATAAATTGGGATAATTAATTTTTACAATGAATTTTCTAGATGTACTTGAAACTTTAGTGATACAATAAAATACTTTTTTTAAGATAAAATCTTATCTTGATATTTTAAAAAAATCCACAAATGAATAGTGTCAAAATTGACACTATTGTTGTTTTGTCAAAGAAATGTTTTATTAAATTATTTAAAACTAATAAAAAAAATTTAAAAATAATTAATAATTTTGATATGGTCAAAAAAGTTCTGAATTATTTATTTATAAATTAATTTAAATCGAATAAGTAAATATTTCACCCTTTAAATATTGAAATATTTGTTACTCTAGTTAAAATGAAATAAAATAAGTAAGTAAATTAAAAAGATAAGGTTTAAATGGAAAGAAAAACTTGTCCATAATTTATTGGTTGATGTGATTACAACCATATATCATCCAATAATATAAAATATGACATTTTGGATGTTTTTTATATCCTTTAACTTGTTTATCAATTAATATTTTTGGAATTCCAAATGTGCCTCTCACCTCAATTATAAAAGGTCACATACTCCCTCTCAATTTTGATTAAATTTGAGCCTTAAATCTCATTCATCCCTAGTCTATTTACCACATCAACTTCCTAATTCACTTTCTATAGGTTTTAGTCTTATCAAAATTCCATCTCTAGTGCCATTAAGAGGAGATCTAGAGGGAGATCATTAAAGAATATGAGGTTCGGATACATACGAAGCATATTAGACTTAAGGTAAGGGATTATTATTTTTCATTTTTATTCTTGTAGGAAATATGCCTTATAAACCATATATTTATTTTGTGGGGTGTTTATGATTCTTATAAATGTTTTATGATTGTTATTATAAAAATTATGATATTTATTTTTGCATATTAATTTCTTTATATATAAGGAAAATGATTTGATTGATTATAATTGGTAAGGTATAATTTTTCAATCTCATTTTTATCTGAGATTTTTTTATACATAATTATTTACTGGGGGTATAATTTTCATCCATATCTATGTTTTCTAAGAATTTTTTCATTAAATTTTTACTTTTCTTATATGTATATTTAATTTCATTTTTACCCATTTTTTGGCTTTTATTACATTGTTTATTTCGTTTAAAATACTAGGTACTTTTTGACTTTTTCATCAAAAGTATAAGGAGAATGTTTTTTATCTCATACAACATGATCAGTTTTTTATGTCTTCATAATGCCTTATTTCCATGAAAATTCCGTTACATGATTTCAATTTTATTTTAAAATGAATTCTTTTCTTTTTAAAATTGAAATTAATTTTGAGAAAATAAAATGTTTTTGATGAAAAAGGATATTTTCCTTAAGAATTAATTTCAAGTGTTTTTTAAAATTATTTTCCATATAATATGAAACTCTTTAAATAGGTTTATATTTATTTCTCTATAATTATTATGATTTTATTGGGTTAATTGTGGAATGATGTTTTATATGGATTATGTTATGATGGAATGATGTTTAAGAAACCCATTTTATTTCTTAGGTTATGATATGATCAAAGTTTTATGTTTTTTTGGAACATATAAGAATGATTTCAATATGAGATGGTTGGAACCAATATCTCCCTCATGTGCATTGGGTAAAGATGGATAACTCATGAGATATATATGTTATGCATGAACCTGATTCCATGGTCACAATTTTATGAGTGTACCTGGTTTCCATGTCCATATGTTTATACAATGGATTGGTTTCATTTCATTGATTTAAAGAGTTAACTTGTTACTATTTACACATTTTCAAAAATTTATAAGTTTATGTGTATGCCAGAATTTCATGTCTTGTGTTACAGTTATGATCTTATGTATTATGATCCTTGATTTTTCTTATGATTCACATTTTTCATTGATATACAGGGCATGATCTTCTAATTTATGATCATGTTCTCATAAAATTTATGCTCATGTTTATGTTTTCATATCACCCTTTTGTACACTTACTGATCATCTGATCTTACCCCTTTTATGTTTTTTCCCATGATTTGAATAATTTTATTAAGTAAGATGTGTCAAAAAGGGGTTCTAATTATAATGGATAAAGTAAGGTATTATGTAGATGTTTTAAGAACCAGTTATTTATGTTTCTCAGTTTCCAAAGACACTAAACTAATACATCCATTGTGAGTTTGTTTGTTTAATATATTAATTATTCCAAAAAAATAATGTAATGTCCATGTACGGCAAGCACGGGTTGTTAGAGTTGGTATTTGAGTGAAGGTTTTTTCATCCTTTGAAAACTAGGATGTGAAAACTATTGTGAGATCCCTAGAGATATTTTTAAGCATATTTCTAGGGATGTACTAAGGATAGAAGTGTATGTTATAATCCTATGGTTTTTTTATAATCATGACTAGCCTAGGGCTAAACCAAATATATCATAGATTGAAATATTATATGTAATTTACCTTTCTTATTTGTTTCTATTCTCTAATATATATTTCTCATAATTTTCTTTCAGTTATTAGTCAATTTCAAGAACTACATAGAATATAGTTAACCATTGAATGTTTCAGATAAGAAAATTATGGGAATTGTGAAGATATATTTCCTAAGTGGAAATACCATGAATAGAATCATAAAGATGGTACAAGTATTTGTTATACTACTTAGGATAAATCGACTGTAAATGATATGTGAAAGGTATGTGATTTTCTTCCAGTATTGTTTACATTAATCCTAAGAAACTTATAGTTGAGAAACCTTAATAAATGATTCATATTTTAGGAAATACAATGATGATGGATCTTTAGTAATGGTTTAAGAATATAGTTTGATGATTAAGGTGTATATGTTTTGGAATTAAAATATTGTGTTATTTGAATCATGAAATATATAAGGGTTTTCAGTATAAGTTTTTTATTAAGGATTAAAAAGGATATGTTGAATAGTTCTAAGAAGCCCAAAAAAGTGATTTAAGGGTAAGGTGATATATTTTTAGAACACATGATTAAGGGAACGATAACCTTTAATATGTACGTTATATTAATATAATGATGGTTGGATAAAGATATGTTGTATTTGAATAAGTAAATTAGATAATGTAAGTTTCTTGGGAAATAATAATGGAGTTGTTGAAAAGAGTTTTATGCTATCATGGATGGAGTATAAAACTTTTTTGGACTTAAGTAATATATCCAATATGTTTTGGAATAATGAAACATGCATGTTTTTAATAAGGATATTTGATAATTCAGGTTATTACCATGAATCAAGAGAATACGTGATGAAGGTGTTTTCATTTTGGGAATGTGAAAAACCAGAGATATCATACGATATATGAGGGATAAAGGTTAATCCATGTTTGTGAGCCTTTTTCTATATTCTTTTATTTTCATCTTTCAGAATGATTGTAATATTATAAAATTTATGGAAAATTTAAGTTAAACTTCAGATAAAGTTTGTAAGAGTAAAGTATTATCTCACCATATATGGACTTATGCATGTTTGATAACTTATGCTAAAATTTTGGTGATATAGGCATGTTTAATAAAATATCATTCAATTTATGGATCACATGATCTTCTAACACTTCAATAATGAAAAATTCAACACCATTTATTTGAATAATAGATGAAGTGAAAAAATTTCAATGCACGCCAATGATGATATTGTTCTGAAATCAGGTAAGTAATTATTATCATGTTTTTAAAAATTTGGAAAAGGTTATTGATAAAAAAATTATCCTAGTACCTTCTTATCTGATGAATCAGATGGTCCCTTAAATAATTGTATATTTATGGATTTCTGGATGTTAACTTTTTCCTAACCTTTATCTCTATCACTCTCAGTCAAAACTTGATGGTTATATTTTTTTATTCCATATCCATGTTTTAGCTTCCCACCAATGTTCTTCTACATGGAAACCCAATGGGGAGTTAGTGTGGGTAACTGTTTTGTTTTCTAAATTTCATTTTTTTAAATAAGTTTTAGTGTTCCTTTTTACAATGTGGGTTTCTATAAAAGAAACTTTGATGTAGTAAACCATTTATAACCCTGATGAATTTCAAGGGTGAAATTCATTTTAAAGGGGGTAGAATGTAACACCTAGATATTTTTTGAGATAGATACTTTTTAATTTCTTTGATGTCTTGTGTTGTATGTAACACCAAGATTAGGTTGTGATACATGGAACACCGACTTAGATTACGATATATGCAAGTCTATGCTCGTCTTGTGTTACACAAAATCTCTTGTTATTAGAAATATTTTTAAACAAGACCATGTATAAGTGAACAAATAAATATTATAACTTATCCATTATAAGTGAAGGTATGAAAAAATTTCACTTTCTTCTGAAAAGCTATTTAAATAAAAATAAGCGAGTCTATAAAATAATAAAATCACTCTTTATGTATTTTATAAATGAAAAATAAATATAATATATTCAATATAATGTTTAAAATTTATCTTATATGTTTTTTATACTTGATATAAGAAAAAATTCAATTTTTTATAAAATAGGGTTTTTTCAAAAAATGCAGTATTGCTACCTTTGATAATATAATTAATATTTAATAACATGCCTTTCATATAATATAATGAATATTGAAACAAAATATTTTAGGGATAATGGTATACATATAGTTTTCATTTTTAAGTTCATACATGGTTTCTGATTTCATACATGGGGATCTGAGATTGAGGTTTTTAATTCATTTCAATTTCTTAGATTAAGTGTAAAACTATCCCTTGAAACCTAACACTCATTTCATTTAATTAAAATATTTTCTTGGTTTTTCTTTCATATTTTTATTCTTCTTTAGTATAAGGGAAATATTTTACCTCAATGGTTCTGAGCTAATAGATCCTGCATTCTATCCTTTTTTGTTTTATAGGAGTCCTACTATCTATGTTTATACTCACCCTTGTATGATAATTTTTACTAAATTTTTTATGTCTTGTAATGGAAATATATAATTTGGTGGTGAAGATGGTGGAAATTATGTTTAAATAGTGGGATATTAGTAGTGACCAAATGTTATAGTAGAGAGTGATACCGTTTATTGTGCAAGTTCATGATAGTGATTCCTTCACCACAATTTCTTTAGGTTGTTCTTCTTTTGGGTTTGTTGGTATGTATTTATCCTCATCAATTTATATTTCATACATTGGTACTCCTTTTTGAATCATAGTGTTTTTAAATCATATTATATATATTGTAGTTGGTTTTAATTTATAGTATATATTTCTATATCATATGAAGATATGTTTGTTGTGTAGAGGAACATTAGGCTAGGGAATCATGTCATGTGTGATATTCCTACATGGTTCTAGTCACTAGCCTTTGGCTTAGTGGAGGTGGTATTAGGGGGAACACTCGGCCTATTGTTGGCCTGGGTGGGGTCATGGTGGGATGGGTCATATCAAAGTAGTATCATAGTAGTTCTGTATTAATTATTAAATTTGTATTTATGTGTCTGTGAGGATTTTCTTCAGATATTAGAAAAATGGTGTCAAGGGATTTTTAGCATTTTTTAACTATACAGATCCTGGTGTTGGTGTGATGGTCAAAATACCCCTTCACTATAACTTTAGTATCCTGAGTGATAACCCGGATCTCTAAATAACTCATGGAAAATAATACAAAAATGGTATATGCATCATATAGGGAAAATTGTTGCTTTATGTGTCATTCTTGAGTCAGTTCTACAGAAATGATTTAATGATCAATGTTAACATTTTCAAACTATAGGATACAGTAATGCAAATATCCAGCTAGAATTCTGAGTTAGTTTCATGATGTGATAATACTAGTGATAGAGACTCTTTTCACAACCCATTTGAATGAAAATTCTTCCAAACCAGGTTGGATCATGATATGTATTCATCATATAAGTGGGGATCAGTTCCTTTACCCATTGTTTTCTAAGAAGACTCCTTACCAATATCCTAGGTATACATCCCTCCACTAATTGACAATCAAATTATTATAGTAGTTAATCATGATAATGTGCATGGGTTTAGATAAATTTAATTGATTATGTATCAGTGACTACTTGGGATTTACAAAAAACCTAATACTCGTGTAGTGAAGGATTATCTTTAGGTAATTATTCATGTGTTATGCGAAGTCTAGAAAACCTATGATCAAATGTTTGTGCTATAATCTATCCTTATCTATAGTTCGGTCAAACTTTGGTGGACTTTGATAATTTAGACCCATGAAGGGGTGACTCTCCCATAGAAATAGTTTAAGAACACATTTTTCTAGATGTACTACCAAACCCAAGGTTGTGGCATGTTTAGGATTTATTGGAGAATAAAATGTATCATTCTTGTTTTAGATTATGGTTAAAGGTTTATTGACCTCATGAGGTAATTATTTGACATGATTTACTATGGTTTTCATCAATCATATGTGTTAGGGAACTAAATTTATAGGGAGAATCGGGATGATGTTATTCCAATATACTTCCCCACATCGATCAGTGTTCAAGATAGGTACTTGGTTATTGAGAGATTTTTAGCAGAGGGGTATTAGGTATTTGGATTTAGTGGAGGTTAACTAATGGCGGGGTCATAAACTATAGTTAGTTATTGGTAGGAACCACTATCATGTCATTTGAGGTGTACTCATGCATCGACACAAGTGAAAGGTTTAGCAGTGTAGGAGTTTCGTAGAGTCTCGAGGAATTAAGAGGATAAAAATTTATATTCCTCGGGAGATTGATTTAAAAATTGTGTGAATTCCCATCCCAACATGTAGTAAAGGGTGTTCAGGTACTATATAGGTCTCCACATCAGATACATTTATACGATTATATATATCCCTGAGGAGGACAGGTTGGTCCTCAAAGAGGTGAATATGGTAAAGGATTTTGTTGTGAACTAGAAAGAGGATTAGTAGTATATGTCCATATGATACAATTCGACCACTTCTACACACAGGAAATATATTCCAGGAATAGAGATTTATTGGGAAGGGACATGGTAAGATACATGTGATATAAGGTTAGAACTAGGTAGTTCCATTTATGATCTGAGGTACAATCTGTCTTTTCTACATCGAAACATGTACTTATAGATTACAATGTGCATCGTTACTTTGTTTTTGAGCACCTAGTTCAATATCTATAGATCATGATGGAGACCTTATCCTAATGAATATGGTTAGAGACTCCTTATATAACTGATCGCATTCTCACCCACACCTACATACAATGTTAACTTATTCTTAGTTGAGATAATTTCTCATGGCACCACATAGTGGATACGATGAATCCTTGTGACATCATCCTTAGTATAAATTGGTTACCCTTTCTTAATTACTAAATTGACTTCTAAAATAGTTGACTGAAATGGTATTTATATAATTCATTGAGGTTTTTCTTCATGGGAAATTAGGACCTTCCATTGAGAATAGAATAGAATGTGCCTCTAAAGTTTCATCTAATCAACCATTAGTTTGAAAGTGTAGTTCTATGTGTGATAGAATTTTTAGATGATCATATTTATATAGTGGTTAAGGATTATATGTATATTTTTCTCAAGAATTTCCTAGGACTACACCCCTCTCATCTAGATATCAAGTTTTATATTTATTCTCCCCCAGTTATAACTCAAATGACATACATGGAATTTTAGATAGCCCTCACTAAGCTCAAGGAGATGATGGTTAAACTAGATGACATAATTAAGAAAGGTTTAATAATAACTAGTGTGTCCTCCTTGGTAGCCCTATTATAAATATCTTTTAATGTGGATAGGATATTGAGGATTTATTTTTTCATCACCACTTGAATCAGGTGATATTTAAGAAAAAATATCCTCTACTAAGGATCAGTGATCTCTTTAACAAGCCAAAAAAAGGGGTTCTTGAATATTGATCTAAGCTTTAGACATCACCAACATTTTGTTTCTGAGAATATTATCTTGAAGATTATATTATTCTATGTAAATTGACATATTATTTTTCTTATGATTCTTTTTATTATGATGAATACCCCAAAAGTGTTAATGTTCA
The DNA here is from genome assembly GCA_963277665.1 of Viscum album. Classification (NCBI taxonomy): domain Eukaryota; kingdom Viridiplantae; phylum Streptophyta; class Magnoliopsida; order Santalales; family Viscaceae; genus Viscum; species Viscum album. The sequence continues at coordinate 1,109,321,434 of OY728140.1, forward strand.
TCATGATCTAGATTTTCCTCCATTTTTACATCAATTTTTATTATTATCCATTAATTAGATCCCTTCCTTTTCATTATCATATGATGATCATACAGAGCATCTCAGTATTTTCCTTTGTTATAAGGAAGAGGCCCAAACATTCTCTGATAGTGAGGTGAATTCGGGTGTGATTTTGGCTTCTATATCATTGGATATTATTCAATTATTTTTATGAAATAATTAAACCCATCATAATTACCTAAACAACCAATAAAATCCAAAATACTAAAAATAAAAAAATGAAAGACAATTTTACTTGGTACCCTGCTAAGGGATATGTTAATGGAGCATGCACTGATAATGTGTTAATGCTCTGAAATCCATTAAGATGCACTAGTTTTATGGATACAAAGTTTCAATCATGTTAAATTTTTGAAAATCACATTACCATTACTATTGAGTTTGATGATTAACATAAAACTTCGCTCGGGACACTTCCATTGACACATCCTTCTCTCATAACTTCTATTGGATGTATTCTCAATTTATCTATACATGGTTTTCTTCTATATCAATAATAATTTGTACTGTGACTTTAATCATGAAATAAACAATATGATGATCAAATTAAATTATGATACCTGGGAATAATCTTTTATAGTAATATATAATCCCAAATGAACTTGTGTTCTAATTTTAACACAAATCATAATTTCTATATAAGATATAAATTATAGATTGTTCTCTTTATAAGTTTATTACATGAATATACAATCTTGTAGCTTAATTATAGATCTGTATAAAATATAAGTTCTTTAGGGTTATTTCTAAAACATAGCATCTTCATAGTTCTCTCTTATTTCTAGAAAGAAAGATATTATTTGGTTACCCATAAATGAATAGATTAATTTTTTTCCAAAAATTTATAGATTATTTTATTTTTTATAAATGAATATATTAATTATTATTTCTAAAAATGAAGTGATTTAGTCGCTATAATATTTTATTAGTTCCTTATCTAACTCAAATGAGGTTCTAAGTGAGCAATTTATTTAAAAAAGAGCCTTGGAAAACTTTCTCTATATAAGACCATTCCATAAAAGTTCATGTAAAATTCTCACATATTTCTCAGAAATGATGTTGACCCCAAATAAATCATTCACAAAATTCTTTCCCATTATTTAACATTTATACCACATAATTATTTTACTAGTAAACATTATTTCCACTTTTCATGGTTCAGAAAAAACTTATTCCTTTTATTGAAAAACAACCTTACATCCATGTAATTATTTTTTGAATATTCAGTGACATGATTTTTCCATGAAAAAAATTAAATATAATTCTTTTATGAAAATATTTTCACTTAATTATCTCATGAAAATGTTTCCACATGATTCTTTCATGAAATTTTTTTCATCTAATTATTTTTTGAAAATTCTTATTTTACTCTATTGTTTCCAATAACATCACTGCAAACTTCAAAAAAAATTAAACTTATCCTTTTACTCAAAATTTTAAAGTATTTGAAGAATGTTTACTTTTAAAAAATGTTAATCATCACACTGGATTCACCCATAAGATTCAAATGATTTTCATTACTCAAAGTTACATAAAATATCTAATAACAATTGAAAGTTTTTTAAAACATATCCCTTTGCCTTTAAAATCCCTTTTCAACCTAGAAGTGAAACCGAAAAGTGTGTTAAGAAAATAACACATCATATATATTTATCAATCAAAAAATTGCACCCTATATATTTCCACATTCTCTAGAGCATGACCTAGATATGGTCGAACTTCATCATTAATAACCTTGGTTTAAACATTCCCCCCATTTGTTTTCTAGAAATACAAAGCCAATTTCAATCCTAAAAAGATATTTTACCTCTTAATGATGGAAATGTATTGAATCATCCCTACCTCTAAGTTTATATGATCAATTATAATTATAGAAAACATGAGTTCAGTAGACAATATTTTGTTTTCTAAAATGCCACATTATGTCCAATTCATGTACAAAATTTTATTCAAATATCCTACCTCGAGGATTGTAAAAATGTCACTATATATGAATTATATCTCTCTCTAAATTTTATACCATGTAACCACCACGAAATTAATAAAACTTACTCCTATTTAGGGGAAAATATATCACTAAATCCAACTTTTAGGAAAATGATAATCCCCCCAAACACTTATCAACAAATGTGACCATTGAAATATTTTTCAATTAATTTTACAAGTATCATAGTCATTATCCCCCTTCAACAACAAATATAAAGGGAAGGAACATGAAAAAAAAAATAAAAAATCATATAAATAAATAGATTCAAATGGGGTGATGGTACTTTCCAAAACTCATCAATCTGAGGGAGTTTGTTGAAAACTAAGGTTCATCCAATTATTCTCAAACATTAGAGTGTCCAAAGGTGTAGAAATGATTTATTACACTTATTGATTAGTTATAACATATTTTATGTTCATCACTCCTTATTCCACATCCTCGATGACAAATTTATATATGATCTCTTGTACAATAGTGTTGTTCTATATTTTTCATGTGTTTAATTATACTCTTATTATCCAAAAATATTACCATAAGTTTTTTTATTTCTTATAAAATATCCTCCAATTATTTCTTCATATATAAATTTTGATTGTATTCTTTGGTTACTAAGATACGGTATACTTATATCATGAAAATAGATGTGTTATCCAATTTTTTATTCATCATGAATAACTATATATATCCAATAAATAGTTCACATCACCATGTAGACTTTTAGTCCACCACATCACCAGCCTAATATATATCATAAAAGAGTTGATAATTTATGATATTGTCTTTCATAAAAGAAAAATCCAAAATTTAGAGTACCTTAGATATATTTCATCATCTTTTTCACTCTTACAAGATTCTCCCCCTCAAGATCTCATTTAAAAATGTTCCACAAAATATGTGGCATAAACAATATCCAACCAAGTTGTTATCAAATATAATAATCTTTTAATTATTCTCCTATATATGGTAGGATCGATATAATAACCATAATTTTTCTTTCCAATAATGGTTCCAACCACAGTAATAGTTTACATTGTTTTGTATTCATGTATATCAAACCTCAATTGGAGATATCTTGTATACTTACCTTGAGATATAAATGGGTTTTTACCTTTCTAAACAACTCATAGCCATAGAAAGTATGTGCCTTAACCATTCATGGAAATTTAAAATTATAAACTCTTGATATTATAAAATTTCTCCATATATCTTTTCTCTATTACACTAAATATGATATCATTCACATGAAAAAACTACGATGAATTGTTCTTCCATTGATGTCTTTACATATAGGTTGTTCTCAACACTTTTCATTTTGAATTCCAACTTGTTTAAATATGATTCAAACCATACATACAAAGATCTTGATGATTTTCTAGATTTTACAGGGCCATATTTAACCTATACACTTTATATTTATCATTTCCAATTAATAATCCCACTGAATATTCAATATAAACTACCTCTTGAAGTACACCATTCAAGAATTTTATTTTTACATCCATTTGATGAAATATAAAACCTCTTTGAATCACTACCACTAAGAAGAGTTTGATAAACTCAAGTAAATCCACTAGTGTAAAATTATCTTCAACATCAACAAATTTAATATGTTCACATAAATTAAACCCCAAACATGACTTTTTTGGATCATATGATCATGTCTGTCAAATTGTTTCTTGATTAATCACCTTGTTTCAATCACATTGTTATGTCAATGCCTCTCCACAATATCCCAATATTTATTCAAGTTAATTTAATCAAATTTCTCATTCATTTTTTATCCCATGACTCCTACTTTGAAAATTATTAAAATGATGTTGATTCCACCATTGAATGTAGATAAACATCTTTTACATTCTATATCCTTCATGTATTTTATTGTAGTTTTATCTCTAATTATTTTAAATGGATCAAATTCCATTATCCAAATTCTGTTCTAAGACGTTTATTATCTCTCTTTAGTAATTTTAACACCCTATGATTCAACCTTATAATCTTTATCATTTGAAGAAATTTGTATAACATTAGAATTTTTACTCTCTTCATTATCTGCATCGTATAATTCATTAATGTTTGAACATCTTGAATTATTTCCATATTTCTATTTAATGACCTCAACATCATTAATATCCATAATTTTATTCATCCTTTTTTCATATAAATTATAGGCCTTTCTCTTTTTTGTGTATCCTAAAAATAGTCTTTTATTTGTTATATCACTATACCTTCCTTTATTTTACCCTTTATTCCTGATATAACATCTAAATCCAGAGAATAGAAAATGTTACTGTGAGGTATTCTTTATATGACACATTTTATAAGGTGTCTCCTCCTCCCCAGGGATTATAAATTCCCAGTTTTTATTATGAAAAATAACTTATACTACCTTCTTTCAATAGTGGTGAGAGACACCACTCCCAATGGGAAATTTATTAGAAATATCACTTTTAATTTATTTCATTTTTTTAAATCGATTATATTGAAGAGTTCATAATGAAAATACCTCCATCTTAATTCGTTGTTTTTCATGGATATTTTTTACCTCTATAGATGAGTAGACTTTTCCATTATCAACTAAAAAGATAATTGAGCATTCAATATCATATTCCACTCTCCTTTAATTTTTCTTAATTCACTCTATGACTTTTTTTTACTCTACATGAACATAATATAATCCAATCTTATATAATCATAAAAAAATAAAAAAATATATCTCTCTACATGTTATATGTAAATTTATTGAACCACATACATCAATGTGAATAAAATAATATGTATTTTATTCCCTTTTATTCCTTTTCAAATAATACTTTTAGACCTTATTTCCCCATACATACATCAAATGACTTTTCAAAGTTTTGATTCAGATTTGTAATTTCCACCATACCCTTTAGATTAGATATTTACTCTATTATTTGTTAGCCAATGTGGTCTTGCCCTTAGTGACCCAAGTTATTCACCTCTTAAACTGTAAGGTTACATTAGTTTTATTTAATATACACCTATTATATATTACTATTTTTTCTTCATCCTTCCATGGGAGAGTTCTAGACCTTTCCATTGATCATGTATACATTTACTTTAAATTTAACCTCAAGTATAGAGTCACCAAGTTTACTCACACTCAAGAGGTTTTTTCAAAATCCATCCACATAGATGAATTTTATATTCTTAATCTCATAACCTATTAGTTGGGTTTTCCCACTTCATTTTATCTTTAAGGCACTATCATTTCAAAAAAAAATATTACATCAACTCTTCTCTTGACACTTTTTAAGGGGTTTGTGTTCCCAATCATGTAGGATGATCTCCCCCTAACCAAGATCCAGTATTGTTTCATTAATAGAATATTTATCCATATTATCCTTCTCACTTTACTTCTTTTCCTTCCAATAGATTCTCGATTGATTTGAGACATAAGATGGGATCTACTATTCCTCTTTAGAATAGAAACTGTCATTATACTCTTCTTCTTCTACATTAGGGGTGTATTTATTTCCACATAGAATCATGTTAGGTTGTCTTAAATTAATCTATCGTTGACTTATAAGGTAGTGATTTTTAATTCTTATTTTCTTATAATAAATAAATTTATAACTAAAATTAGAATAATTAAATCAATATATATAGAAATAATTTCTTCTTTTTTATAAATGATATGGTATTGTTCTTCTTTTTTAGATTCTAGTGCCTCCTCCTTCAAGAAAAAAACATCCACCTCACAATGGGTCATATTATTTCTAAGACTTCTAAAATATTGGCACTTCATTAGATAAAATATATTATCACCTTCATACATAGACATGTATACATTTTTCAAATAGATCCAAGATTTCTAATTATTGAGGACAATCTACAACCCTGTACTTCCCATTGTTTGGAACTATCATTGTTTATCCCATCAATATATCAAAATCTAAGACAATATCTCTAAACTTCTACTTTACATTGTTCTATGCTGTCATTTTTCTTACTTTTGATGCCTCAATATCAAATTCAACTTCAATTTTACCAATTTTCTTAGTTCTTTGACAATTTATCACCTTATCAAAACCTATTAAGCCTTATTTCTATATTTTTAATAATTATTTATCTGAGAACATTCCAAAAGAAATTTATTCACGGTACCAATAGATTTCATTTGATATCATGTTCAATTCTCAATTTAACCACCTATTATTCATTGGATTCTACCTTATGTTTTCACTCCTTTGAATAAGAATTAAGGCCATCAATCACATTTGCTTATTTTTAAATATTTATCATAAAATCATCTATTTCTTCTGATTTTCCTAGATAAGGTGATTGACATTATAATTAATTTTCTCATTAGAAAATATTATATTTTAGTTTAACCATATATTTAGAATATTTTTTCAATAATCCTCTAATAATTTAATTTTTATTCCATTGAACATCAAGCTCTTCAAGTTCCCCCATCAAGTCCCACATTGAAATCAATAATAGCTTTAAGTTTATTGTCATCCTCCCTTTTCTATTTTTCCTTTTCTATAGAACCTATAATAACATATTTTTTATCTAATTTAATTTGTTTGTTTACTTACTTCATATAATCTTTATCATTATATTCTTTATTTATCACTATTCTCTTACTATGAAACTTCTTTCTAAATTAATTTCATGTTTTATGTCTATTTTATGATGTAATTTACTTCATGGATTCTATATGGTTTTTTCTTCACCTATTCTATCACCAAATATCCTTGGAAACCTTTCTATAATGTGACCATATTTACCACATTGAAAATATTCCAACGGTAGCTTGTATTTTAAGATAACAGTTCCTCTACAAAATTTCTATGAAATAAGTGATATTAATTCATCACTAATATCTTCTTCCTAATATCCACCTTCATCAATATCAGGATTATATATATATTTAAATTTTATATTCTTATTTTTTAGATATATGTTCCTTATATATTTGTACACATTTTATTTTATACCAAACATAATTTAATATCATCTCATGATAGTTCTACAAAATTTCGATCTTCAAGAGTTGATACCTTTGTATTATAAAGATGATGAAACCATTAAAATATATTTTTCACAGCCTTCATAGATTTTATTTATTTACTAATTCTAAGGATACCTCCAATAATATTAGTGATTCAGATGAATAATACATTAATATTTTCATGACGGTAAACTTTCAAATAATCAAACTTATTACATGTAACATGAAGATTAACCTCCTACACATTGTATTCACCCTAAAATATGTTGAGAAATTTATCCAATATGGTATTGAAATTATTAAAACTCACCACCTTAGTGTAAATTTGGTTTAAAAAATCTCTAGACAAGTAATTTCAAAAAAATTATACAATAATAAGAAGCATTCTATTAACCTTATACATGTAAAGTTTTCAAAAAACACTTATATATATCCCATGTATGGGAGAAAATAAAACATTATGTCTAAGATAATGGAAATGTGTTTGAATTCCATTACTCTATATCTAGTAATTTAAAACATCTAATGGGGTGAATGATTATGTATTCACTATGTTGTGCATAATGATAATCTTCTAATGATAGATTTAATGCCTATGACCAATGGATTTGTTTACACTTTTTTCAACGAAGTGGCCCCAAAACACACCCTAAGAGGAGGTGAGTTAGGGTTTAATATTTTTTATAAATCTCATTTGGTATTGTCACCATGTCATTGGTAACTTTTTAAACACATAAAAATTAATTTCACATTCAAAACAATCATAAATAGTAAATCAAAATTAAGGGACCATAATTTTTTATGGTTCACTATTATGGGAAATGTTCAGGGACACACACCAATGATTTTTTGATGTGATAAATTCCAAAAAAATCACTATTTTAATGGATAAACTTTTAAATCATGTCAAATTAATGTTACGTTTACTACATTTTTAATTGAGTACAAGGATTAGCACACCATATCTATCAGGGCACTCCCACTTCCAGCCCCTCTGCTCATTGTTTCTGATATATGTCTAGTCATTTTATCGACTTAAAGGTCATATCCACATAAATAATGATGTAAAATATGATTTTCATCATGTAATGCAGAATATTATGCTCTAATTAAATATAATATCTCAATTAATAATCTCCAAAAACAATCTAAAACACTAGAAGAACTTGTGTTCATGTTTTCACATAGATCATAATTTTTGAGAAATATAAATTGTAGAATTTTTATAGTATATATAATATGTGGTATATTATTCACCATGTATGTACTTCATAAAAATATCCTTTACATGTAAATTATTTATAGTTCTATTGTCCATATAATTTCATTGAGACTTTATCTTCTATGTAACTTCTTCATAGATCTTTCTACATTCCATAAGTGATAATATTGTTCTGGATCTGCAAATGAAGTGATTAATAAAGATTTCAAAAAATGAATAGATCACCCTTATTTCAAAAAATGATATGAATGTTTCTTTATTTGAAAAATTAAGAGATTAATTAAATTTTATTTTTTTTTCATTTAGTTCTCTTGGTAAAAAAATGTGTTTGGGGAATATTTATATGAAAGAGGCCCAAGAAAAATAACACATTATTTTATATTGCATTCATAATCACCATATTTCTCTTAGGTATTACTGATAAATAATATCGAATCCACATAAATATTTCATATAATTCCTTTTTTTTGTTTTAATTTTCCAGTTCATAAATATTTTATGGATTTTTGTAACATTCACCTTTCATGGTTCACACAACACTTTCTCATTGCAATCACAAACCACATTTGATCTATGTACTTATTTTATTAAAAAATTTACACGTAATTAATGAAGATCATATATTCAAATATTTTATTGTAATTAAGTGTTTTAAATCCCACCATTTTATAATTGTAATGTTAATTGTCTCATTTTCGGTTATAGGAATGTTTTGTGCTTAACTGTGAAAATGGTAAAAATTCTATTTTTATTTAGTTTTTTATTTATGTCATACCATTTTCAACAAAAATAAAATTTATGATATTGAATTTTTATTGTATTAAATGGTTTGTTGATATATTTTTATCTAAATTAAAAATTACTTAAATTAAAAAATTTGGGGGCTAAATGAATCTCACAAGTGGGGCATCAAAATATTTTCATAGTTTTGTAAATTTTAATGATGATATCATAACTCACAATGTACTTGTAAAAAATAAATGAAATATTAAAATAAAATTGATAAAGGGATAAGTAAAATTATCTTAAACAAATATGATCAAGGTTTACCCATTTTCAAGGAAATAAATTCATTAGAATTATAAGGTATTGAATTTAATGAGCTTGGTAAAGTCACAAGGTTTACTTTACAAATGCAGTTATATCCTTCAGTAAAATTATCCTGAGTTAATATTGCATTTGTGTACATATAAGAAAAATTATAAAAACATCAATGAATGACACACTCCATGATTTATCCATATATGAGATAAAATTGATATGTATATTTAGATGATATATTTGGAAGGAAGTCAACCGCTCCCTTTCCAATATATTTATATTTACACATCTTTTAAATGAGTTATATATTTAATTATATACATATGGGTTTCTTTTGATGTTTTATTATTCTAATTTTCTAATATATAGTCATTTATATTTCTCTTTATTTTCACTCATATTTTCTATTTTCTTTTCTCCCTCTTTTAATCCCATCTCGATTAAAATGGATCAAAAAAATTAAATGTTGTTTAATGGGATATATTGGTGTTATTATTTGAGTTATGTATGCTTCAAATTTTCTATTTATTATATTTTTATAATTTTAGTAGTTTTTTTATATATTTCAATAAGTAGTGACCATATTTTCACCACTATTGTAATTTTTTTCTTGTTCTTATATATCCATTCCATTTAGTATTTTAGTCATTCAAACAATAAAGATTGCTTCATCATGAACTGCCAAGAATAATAATTTCTTCTCACTGGCCTCTTTGTGTAAACTTTTTTTATTTTTTCTATATTTTATATCACATATATATGTTTATATCATCTGAATTTCAAAACTCCCATTGTATTTGTTTTCATTTATTAGTATCTATTAATTTTTAAATAGTGATAATCGTACAACGGTGCATGTGAGGGGACTCCTTATGAGATCAGCACTAGGGATTTCATGATTCTTACTTATTACCCAAGTAAGAAAATATTGGGTTAATGATTCATGAAAAACCCCTTATAATAGTAATTATTTAATTAAAATATATATGTTTCATTATTTTTTAAAAAATCTATCATTTAATTATATCACAAAAATATTTCCACATAATTCCTTCATGAAAATACAACCTCATAATTATTTCATAAAAATTATACCACGTAATTCATTCATTAAATTTTTTAATTTACTATACAATTTTCATCTTACTTCACTATAGACTTCAAATTTTCATTAAGCGTCACATTTTTCTTCGATGTTTCAAATACAAGAAGAATATTGGCTTTCAGAAAAAAAATCCCATCCACACCAGATATTCATGTAAGACTCAAAACTGATACATTATTTAATGTTACTTAGAAACTATAATTATAATAAATAATTTTATGAAATATATCTCTTTGACTTCAAACTTTTTTTTTAACTTGTAAGTGTAGCCAAAATGGGATTGATAATAAAAACATCATACCCTATATCTTTACGAATGATGTAATGCCGTATTCTCTATTCTAAAAATATATCTAGAGTGAACTAGATTCAATAAACCCTATTAAGGTATTATTTAGGGTCTAAGAACAATTATTAGAACATTAGTAAGTGTTTAAATATATTTACTAAGGACATACCATACCTGAAATTTAAAAACCACTTAAAAACTAGAAATTTGGAACTACTATAGATTTCCATACCATTAAATGAATATAATCATAACCATATTTATGATCTTCTAACACCATCTAATATTCTTTATAATGATAAAAAAATAGAAACTAAATGGAATCGTACATCTCAAGTTATCCATAGGTAAATATGAATCATCCATTTCATGGATGGGATTCATCATTCCTCTATAGATTAATAGTGTATCAAGCATAAATGTGGATGATTAAGAGATATTCGATTGAAGATGTGTTTCAACCAAACATGAAGTGATCACAAAACTCCATTTTTATCACATGGTAGTGATTTATATAACACTTGAGGATGATCCTTGGGTTTTGTTTTATTAATTAATGTTTTATAACCCATGAATAAATACTACTTACCACTTCATATATCTAATACATGAATCTAAATACTCTTGTTTGTTTCATCTTATGAATTTTCTTATTTAAATGATATCTTCTTTGAGTCAATAATAATGAAGTCATAGGCTGTATGAAATTATTCACCCCATTCATGAAAATAAAAAATTTCATTAAAACTATAATATCTTATATATATCATATACATGTAAGTATTTAAGGAGTAAATAATTAAATCTATCACTTGTACTAAATCCTCAAAAAATTCGTGTCACTTCTCCTTATATTGTATCATATAAAATAACTTCTAAAACCATATTCAAAAATATTTTTGAATATTTTCCCAAACACTTATGAAAATATATTACTAACTTCACTATGTATCACAACATATGTAATACCATGTGAATTATCATACAAGACACTTTTGGATTAAATCTAAAAATATTTTTTCAATAGTTATCTGAGTCAAACTCAATACCCATTCCGTCAAACAAAAAAGTGTGATCTAACAGTCATTTATAGATTTAACAACACGTATGAATCTCTATGTATATGTAAGAAAATAGTGGCCTCTATAAAAGAGTCAATGATACTCAATATATATATATCTATAATGATCTCTATAAATCCCATGTATCTATACCAGTGTCCACTAGTCTCTTCCATTTGAAAATATGAATTCATTTAATTTTACCTTTTTAGAAGACTTCAAGTTACCATGGGACATGAAACATGATAATCATATAAATCTTACTAATCTGTTCTTGATATTTAGAGTATAGACTAACTTGGTCCGTGAATACATCAAATTCCATTTATTTACGTGGATTATAATATCACATGTCATTTATCTAAACAGATATATAATATCCAAGTGTGTCATCAAACTCTTTAAGTCTACCATAATTGGGGGCCCTGAATTTATAATCATGATATGACAGTAAAAACCCTACATCTAGTTGATCATAAATTGATGACATGATTGAAAATATACCCAACCACCCCCTAATTAGCTAGGTCAACATGTATACCTACATAAGTAGGGTGTAAAAGTATAAATGTTCTCATTCTATCTTTCTCTCTAAAACATGGTCGTGGGAGTCAAATATGATCTATAAACCACTATTATACTAAATAAATATATATGAAACTCTATGTTGTATACATATTTGGTCATACAAAACACAAAAATAATATTATTCTTAATTTTAGTCCTCATGACAATATTTTATATCTCTATATAAGAATCTTAATCATACTAATCTAAACATTTCATCATGTTCCATAATATTCCATGATAAACATATATTAGGGATAACTCAAATTCATGTTTTTAGTGGTCATATATCATTAAACTTCATGAAATATATATCATTATATGTATATATTCATCTATTGTTAAATAATGATAATGTGGAAATTTACTTTTATATATTATGATACATTTTATATTCTTAAAACTCTCATATGAAAATGTAACCAACCCAGAAAAGGTACCTATGTACCATATCATATATGATAAACTTATAGATTAGATTTCTCACATTCAAGGGGTATTAAACTCATTAAATCATAAGTAACTAAATTATTATCCCTAGGTGACCATCTGATAAAACCATTTCCCTAAAATCTTTTAGTGGGTAACATATATGGAGAATGCAAGTTGGAATAATGGAAATATTTAGGAATAAAATTCTTGGCCCTCAACTCTTTGAATGTAATCAAACTATTTATCATGAAATAATCAAATTGAATGATGTTAAATTTTGTTGTCTACTTAAAACTCAACCTATGTTCTTCATTATCATCCTTGAAACCATTTAGATCAAACTCTTACATTGAAATAATGTAACTAATAATATTATTTTTTACCCACATATCCAAAACTATTTTACTATAAATTGACACATACTTTTTTATGTTAACTAATATTACTATTTACATTTATCTTTACTTTCCTACCTTATACTATTTTATTATGTCAACATAAGTTTACTTTGTAATTTTACTAGTATAATCCTATAGTGATATCCACTTATTCATGATAGCCAAATTTAACTCTTTAAATTTATCTTTATCATCACATATCTTAATCTCTTTGTATAATGAGTGATGATCGTGTTAACCATTGACTGGTATAATCCTTTATTAAATAGTGATATTCACTTTCAAAATGGTAACTAAATGTAATAATTTACATTTTCCTTTACAATCACATATCATAAAACTCTTTCGGGATATTAAATGAGAGAAACATTATTATTTGATGAGTATAATCCATTATTTTTTAACATTATGATTATCAAAGTATAATCATACTCCCACTAACTTCTTAATAAATGAATTATTTTTTATAATATCTTTCTATGATACAAAAACCACTTTGTATTTAGGAAATAAAATTTATTTAATTTCAATAGGGACATTTTATATATATAATAATACTTACATATAATATATGGTATTATATGTGTTTTTAGAATTTTACATTAAAAAAATCTATATTACAAAATACTACGGATGGGAAGGGATAAAAATCCATCATATTTCAACTAACTATTGGATAAATATTTTATCCAAGATAAACACTTTTATCCCATTCTCATTTTTAAAATAATGTTATCGATTTTAAAGAATCATAAAAAATGTGCACGAAATCAATCATCTCAATTTGTTTCAAAAATAACACTTTGTTACATAGCTAAATCTCTCATTATATAAGGGAATTGAGATAAAGACACATATCCTCCACATAGATATATTTGATCTTGATAAAGTATTTTATAGTTAATTCTTTTTTGTATTAGCTCTTTCCTTTATTATTTGAATGTAAACAACAAGATCCCTCAATTTATACCTTGATCTTGAACTACTCTATATTGACCACAATTGTAAAATATAAATTTTGTATCAAATACCCTCCAAAATTAAATAATTTATTTATATCACCCTTATTCCTAACATGGATATTCCATGGAGTTTTTAAACACTCTTTTTGGTATATATTTGATAATCCAATCAAATTTAATTATTAATTTTCCTTCCTAATTACACTAGGTTTCAATTCACTTAATCAGATTCTTGAATAAACATTATTTAAGACTTAAAAAATATTTTCTTTTTCTAATTTGAAATTTTACCCAATAAATATATCACCTTATCACTAGTATCTTGATATTGTATGTCCATTTAATTAATCCTAAATATTTTAGAACATACGGTTAACATTTTTCAAAATTCAAACATATTGTTAACACATTCCTATAAATGAGAAAAATAATAAATACACTTTCCAGAAACATCAATTTTTATCCTTCTTAAATTATTTCATAAAGTTGAAAAAATCATGTACTAGGTGTATTAGAAATGCACATATCATTTTATAAAACAAAAATCGTTTTTATGCTATTCTCAAAAGAAAAATGAGATAAAATAAACATATTGTGACAAGTTAGTCCAATATTTAAGGAGCAAATTTATAAATGTATCAACTCATTTTCTATATTACATTAATCTCTATTCTTTAATTGTTTTTTCTTTTTTACTTTTTTATATTTGAAAATTTTGTAGAACATACAATCAAAATCATATATCTATAAGAAAAATAAATTTAATTCTATAACCAATGAAGCTAAGGAAACTGTTACTCTAACTAAGTCAGTAATATATTCAATCATATTGGTTATCATTTACAATATCCAATCATACTGAGTATATGACACTAAGATTATATAACTTTTTGACCTACCAAATCATATTGATTTCATGTGTGGATATTAATATATATTTGTTTTTTTTCATACAATTTTTTAAAAACATTAAATGAATCGTTATATGCTTCCATAAGTATCTAGAGTCATATATTAAACAATTTCAAAACTTGGTTACTCAGGAAGGAATTATTTTAACAAATATAATTTTCCTTTATAACTATTCTTAGATCACCAATATTTCTTAATAAATGTTTTTAAGTTACCAGTCTTATGAGTAGAATAAAATAAGTATCTTATTATAAGGATTAAACTCAAAATTTTGTTTCATAATGATGATGTAAATTATCTAAAATATAATTTTTTTTATATAAGTATCATGATTTATAAAATTTTGATAAGTACTTTTATTAAATGGATTCCCAATAAAATGATAACACATTTTTAATTAATTATATCGATTAATAGACCACGATCCATAATTAACTAAGAAAATGTGTCTTATTGGGTGTTCATCTCACCATGTAGTTATTTTGGTAGGGAATCATCCTAATAATATCATATATTTATCTTAGATTGTTGGTTAAAAAACATTTTTTCCAATTTATCACATTGATAAAACTAACTCTATTCCTTTGGTATCATAACCATTAGGGTTTCCTAGGTAGTGTATCCCAAATAAAATTCCAGAAAAATAACACTATGTAATATAGAGGCACCCAGATATGGAATGAAACTTCCCAAAAAGACAACCTAGAATCAATTATTACTTTCTTTCCTTACAAAATATAATCTGGGGGAAATTAATTATGGCATGAAACTACCCAGTTGGATAATATAGGCCTTTAAAAGTGCCAGTTAGGAAGGAATATCACACTTAGTAACTAAAGAGTTTGTAATCTCACCATCCTATCTCATTTTATTCCTTTTTATGTATTAATTCTACCAATGAAATAGTTTTGAATCATATTCTATCCAGAAAACTAATATGTTAAAACTATACTGATCAGTAACTCTTTACACAACCCTCAAATTTTTGTTACTCACCAAAAAATAGATTCCACCAATATTTACACATATCTACATGCATCGTATGAATAAGATATATAAATATTTCAAGTAAATTAATAGAGTTATATTAAATTGATAATCTCTACATAATTAATATCTAAGTGATAGATATCCCACCCCATTCACCATTCTAGATAAGGAATATACCTATATTCTGTTCTGTAGTTCAACCTCGTGTACCTCAACCCGAGGAAAATTGACTCAATAGATAATTAAATTATCCATAACTCTAAAAACTAATATATATATATATATAAACTATATTCAAAAACTAAATTCAAGTTCATAACTTTAATTGAAAAAATTGATAAAGGTATATGAAAAACTAAATTTATTATCATATCATGTAGGTAATGCAGGAATTTATCCTCTAGAGTTAATTTATCATTTAAACTAAATAATATAACATTCATCATATAAAAAATTTTAACAATGAATGATATTGGGGATAGCCACTAAATAAATGAGCAATTCAAATTATTTAGAAATGAGATAACCATTTATAAACAATTCTTAAATAAAAAATTAACATAATTATATTATAATTAAGGAAATAATTATGGAAATTCTATAAATATGAGAATAAAAATTTTATATTCATTTTATTATGAACACTCTCGTATTCTTCATTATATAGATTTTATTTAAAATTTATGATATTTTATAAATTATAAATAATTTTATGATAAAAAAAATTTATGTAAATATTTTATAGAATCTTAATATCATATAGTTAAAGTTTATTTAAAACAAAATCAATAGTATGATGGGATTCAAATAATAACCAAATAAGAATTCTTTAAATTCAATAATTTAAATTAATTAATTATGAATGATTCATAATTTTAAATAAAATAATTTTATATTAAATTATTCTTTTTTAATTTATAAACACATTTAAATCACCCTTATTATTTCTAAATAAATACTTTTTTATAGACCATAAGGTAATTCATGTAACATATTAAATGTATCTTGAATATTAAAAACTAATATTATAAATATTTTATAAATGAATTTTTTATAATCATTTAAACATAATTAATTATAAAAAAATTATAGTTAATTAATTTATAAACCTTTTAAAAATTAAAATATCCCAAAAAATCCCTTAACTACGATTTATAAAAAATTTATGAACCATTATAAAATTTAGCAAAAAATAAAAAAAATTATGCTTTTTTAGTTTACTCATAATCCGTAGAGGAGGCCTGTGTAGAGGTAAAGCCCTTTACTTTTATATATCCCTATATATATATGGGTAAGTACGAATAACCCTTATGTAGACCACTCTATGTAAGGGTAAGATCGATGACCCTTACCTAAATCTCTCAATATAAGGTCAGTTATGAATAACCCTTATATAAATCGATCTATCTAAGGGTAATGATGGATGAATCTTGTGTAGAACACTTCCACTTAAGGGTAAACCATTTTACATGAAAATACCATCCAGTGAAAAATGATACTATTTTTCCACTTTAGTTCTTCATTTCACACAATATTTAAAAAATTTATATATATTTTTGTCTCTAATTCCACTAAACGGATTTTTTAGAGCCTAATAAAAATTATTATAAAATGCATAAGTGATTAAATTCCTTTAACAAAGAGCTACCATTCCTAAAATATAAAATCTATGTAAAAACAAGAAATGAATACCTATTGTAAATGTGTGTACCATTCGCTAAAGATAATATAAATTGTTTCTATTATCTTAAAACACCTTCTAATGAGATTGATAAATTTTCACAATGTGGTATCCAAACAACATCACATCCTGGGAGGTATCGATGGGTCAAGAAAAATCATCTATCATCTAAATGGAAATCAAACTTCCACTATGGAATTATAGTGCCTCTAACACAATGGAGAAAGATAAAGAGAGATTTGAGTTAAGGGGAGTTTTTTTCAAGCATGAAGTTATCACACACCTCCACTTCTATCACATGATATAGATATATATAAAACCTAAATATGACCTGTTGGTCTTGTTTCATTTATTCAAGTGTTATAATGCATGAATAAATTCTACTACCAACTTCATGAATCTGATTAATGAATGTAAATCCTCATATATGTTTCATCTAATGAAACTTCTTTATTAAATTATACCTTACATGGGTGAATAATAAGTCATTTTTCAGCTAAATTAAATGATACACCCCATGCATGAAAAACATAATTTTCAACAAAATAAAAATAACTTACATATATCATCTACATATATATATTTAATGAATATCACTTTCACCTTAATCATTGATAAACTTGGATACAATGTACTAGGATTACTATAATATAAATAGTAATATGAAAATCTCTAAAAGTGTTTTTCCTAAATTCTGGAGGTCCACTTTTTGGGTTATGTCATCATTGAGGGAGGAGTAATTGTGGACCTAATGAATATCATGGTGGTGCTTACTTAGGTTCCAGAAAATATAGTGTTTAAGTCATGATGTTTCCTTAGGTTAGTGGGATTCATTTATAAATTCTTTTAGATTACATCTCTATTGAATTCCATTATCCTAAATGGAAAACCCTTTATTTGGTATGAATGATTTCAGAGATCTCTATGGAGTTAAAGTGGAGGTTAAAAAGTGGTCTAATTATGTGGCTTCTTGAGGAAGGAGTTAAGTACATAGTGTTGTATAATAAATACAATGATTATCTTTTTTTTGTTCTAGTATAGAGTTAAGATTCCATTGTTTATGGGTCTCTTTAAATTAGAATAGTTGAGGAGAACTATGCAACCCATTATTTGTAACTGACAATAGTAGTTCTCTCCTTAGTAACTTACAAGCAATACCTTAATGATTAATGGTTTATAGTCCACATGAACCATAAGAGTCTCTGGTACATCTTCATCTAGAGATATCTTAAATTTAGTAAAGATATTTGTTGTAGTTCCTAAAATAATATGAATTTAATATTATTTATATACCATGGAAAGACATTGTGTTACAATATTACCTTAGTAGTAAATACCAAGATCATTTTATGGAGGATGCTTCTGAGAAGTTTTCAATGAGAAAATTTTCCCTGTTAAATGGGTGTGAAGTGAACTATCTTCAATTGATTATTTTTCACCCTCTTCTTTTACAGTTTTTAAGAGTGTATCGGTTTGTATATATCAATTTTGTACTCCTTCATGAATATATATCCTTAGGTTATACACTAAATGGATTTTCAAAAGGTGTGGAGAAATTTTTTCCCTTTTGAGGATGAGTGGTGGTTCCATTCACACAATTTTATAATGTACTAAAGGAGTTCTATAAATCCACCTTTGTGTTACATCCATTTTATACAAATATATACCACATCCTCAATCATCATTTTTGGTGTCCATATATAATGATGAGTGTTAATGATTTTTTCTTACAGTGCGTCACTTATTAGTTAGTAAATGTTAAGAACTAGATTCCAACAAGTTTGTATCAACCCCTATAGGTTTCAGAATAGAATCAGGATGATATATCAATTTTATCCATGATAAAATTCCCATAATTAATTAATGGACATAATTTGATTTGGGTGATCATTGATTGACTAAGCAATTGATCCCACTTCCTTCCTGTTTAGGCATAGAGTTCAATGGAATGTTTGGGATGCTTGTATATATATAAGGTTGTATGATTACATGGGATTCCATTAATGAAAATTATTAATTTAGAAACATTATTTCCATCCCAGTTATATAGGATCATGTAGGAGGAATTCTGGAAAAAATTACAGATGATTACAACATTACACTCTCAAATGAATGAGAAAATAAAGAGAACCATCCATGTTATAGAGGATATATAAATGTATTGTATGAAGGATTTTGGATAGATATATGAAGCTAAATTTACATTAATTCAGTTTATACACAATAATAATTTTCACTGTATTATTGACATGCCACCATTTGAGGAACTTTCAGGGAGACTCATGATGTCACCTTTATACTGGTGAGAGAATGGAGAATCATGGCTAATTAGTTACTGAAAAGTCATGAATTCATGATTCTATTTTATAAATTAATATTTTACTTCAATATTATTCCAAACTTGATTGAAAATTTTTTAAACATCACAAAATGTTATTTTTACTAAAAAAATAGAGAATATGGTTTTTAATATAATGAAAAAATTGTTGTGAATGCATAAATGAGAAATTATAGTGAAACCATTGAGTCATGTTGAAACTCATGTAGAGATGATGTAGTGAAAATGAATGGGATTTAAAAAAAAGAATAATAAGAATAAGTTTTAAAATAGTTTTAGGAATTTACATTATTTTAATTTTAATTTAAAATTCAAATTTGAATGACATTTACCAATGATTTTGGTGTGAAATATAGGTTTTATCATGCATCCATGCTGATATAAAGAGAAAATTCAATGGAAAAAATAATAAAATATAAATTTTATAGAAAAAATATAATTATGAGAATATTTTGTTGATATAGAGATTAATAATAAGTAGAAGAAGTTTTTTTATTTTTATAATGATATAGAACATGCATCTACATAGTTTGAACAATAAGATGAAAAATAGAACTAGAACAACACTTTGAAAGTCTAATTTTACAAGTGGGGTTCCATGTTTTTCATAAAAAAAATTTATCAATTAAGTAGTGTGGGAAGAACTCAAACACAATTATGATACATTTTTTTAACATGGTTACAAGGATATTATGTGCTTTTTGTGCCTATATACTGATAATAGTGGGTTGTATGATCTCAGTGAAATCTAGATAATTCCAAGGATTAGAATTCTCATTTTTAGTGGTAAAACGTTAAAATATATGGTTCCCTTTATGATAGTATATTTGGAAGATATATTTGTTTCACTTTAACAAGTGTTGAGGTTTATTCCAAGAAGGAAACATAAAAATAATTTAAATCCCTAATTCCCCCCAGCGATTTCCACTAATATGTGTATGCCTTTTCAAGTGGTTTTAGAGATCAATTCCCCTTTTTTATGATATTCTATTTGGAGTTTGGAGGGTTGAAATTTCGATTTATTTGAAGTCTATGTCATTGAATTAAAATGGATAATCCAAATTGAGTGAAAACCCACATGATTACCACATTTGATGGTAAGAATTTTTATATCTTGAAGAATAATATATTTCCTTACTTTCTATCTATCAGTTATGATGTCTTGGATTATATATCTTATGGATTTTAACATTTTCTGATAATAATTACAAGATTATGTCATATAATGAAAAAAATTTAGAATGATGGATGTGCACATAATTCCATATTTTTAGCCCTTTCAAAAAGTGAATTTCAAAAATTCAAAGGAATCAAAACAACAAAGGCATATGGAAAAAGCATGAGAAAATATATAAAGGTAATAACAAAGTGAATTGGGAAAAAATAAATATTTTGAGGTTAAATTATGAATATCTCAGGTTTCATGATAATGAAAATATAGGTAGCTTGTTTACAGGGTTAAATGAGACTATAAGAATGATCAGAAGCTTTAGTTATGAGTTGGAAAACTATACTTTGGAAGATAAGATCTTTCTCATTATACAAGTCATGTTTAATGAAAATGTCTTATCTTTGGATGATAATGATCTATGTAACTTATCAATTTATGACTTATATAGAATTTTAATAGACTATAAAATGAGATATTATCATGTCTCTAGAAAAAGGGAAAGGCTAAAGTGAAATTACCATTAAATCCTAAAAACCTAAAATGTTGAAAAAAATTGTTGTTGATGCTGAAGTAGGATATAAAGATCCAAATTCAAATTTGTATATATTTTTTTATAAAATGATGTCTCCTATCTCGAGAAATTTGATAAGAGAAAAGGTATATTTCAAAGGAAATATTTGAATCAAATGTTTTAAGTCTAGATTAATTGGTCATTTTATTGGAAATTTTTAAATATTGAAATAAGTTGAAGCCGCCGATGAAGAAGAAAAAATATCCAATAGATCCTTAGAGAAGAATAAGGGTGAAAAATTAATATTTTAATGTATGAATTTATCAAAATAAAAAAATGAAATTTCATGTCTATGTATAATGAAAGTTTTGGTACTGAATATGAAGAGGAAGATGAGACTTCCTATGATGAAGATAATGAAAAACATCTTATTGTTAAGGTGGATGATAAAAATTTTACAAGTGATGAAACAAATAGTTCTAGAAGTAAATAAAAATAAATTAATATATAATTAATTATATAAATATATCTCAAATATCTCTATATTGTAGAAGGAGAGAAAAATATTGAAGAATAAAATTCAATATTCTAAAATTAATGAATCTATCCATGTATATGAAAAATATAAAATGATAAAATAAATTATTGATTTAGAGTGATTTCTTGATGAGGATAATACCTAAAAAATAAATATAGAAGATAGATTGAATGAGAAGGAGAAGTATCATTAATATATTCAATAGAAACCAGTCAAAGAAAAAGAATAGTTGAAAAATTATAGATTAAATTTTAATGATTATTTTCATGATGTTAGGGAACATTAAAAGAAGAAAGATTATTTTAAATGTCAAAAAGTCACTCTCAATGGGATAAAATATTAGTAAAAAGTATTAGAATAAAAATCAAGTTAATAAGACCATGTTTTTTTCAAATTCTAATGACCCTGATAAATATGTAAAGTCCAGGAACACTAAATTAAACTCAAAAATTGCTAAAATAATGAATTTTAAAAATAATTATAAGAACCGTAATATAAATAAGAATATTCTAAAAGTTCACAATAAATTTAGTTCCCAAAAAATATCCAATATTGGTGACTCAAATATAGAAGGAATAAAAGTATAATTTTTTTTAAAATATGTTGTTTACAATAAAAATTATGATTTATATAGTGATTATTAGTACTATGGAGAAAACTAAAATATATAAAATATGTATTGGATTAATTATCAATGTCGTAACCTTCCTAAGAGTCTTTGGTGGTACGTCTCGAATGGTACTTGGACCTTTCAAAATACTAAATATCATAAATATATTGCAAAATCTAGATAGAAATCACATAATTATATTAAAGTTCTTAAAGATATATTAGAGGATATGACCAGACCAATAAAATTGATATTTAATGCCTCGCCTTTCTAATATCCCAAGAAAATATGATTTATAACACTCCACATCCTAATAAGTTAAAATAAAAGGTTAGGATAAATCCATAGTTATTTAAGTGACACTAAAATAATCAAAATAGGATAACCCTTGGAATCTAGATAGTGGATTTCTATCATCCTAACCCAAGTTCCACTAAACTAGTTCCATGAGCCAGTTCACCAAAAGGCCTTAAGATATCCTCATCATACACTATAAGTTATCTACTACTCTACTATAATACTAGGTTTATCCAGCACTAGAGATTTAACAGCACTCGATAAAAAGGGTATTAAATACCCCCTTTGTCAGTTCTAAAAAAGTGATATTAAAAGGGTTCTTTAATATCTCTTTTTTAGCGCTGTTAAAGCGGATCTTTAATAGTATTAAAAAAGTACTGATAAGGGGGGTTTATGAGTGATTTTTCAAAAGTACTGATGAAGACCAACTTTATCAGTTCTTTTTTACAAGCACCGATAAAATTATACATCAAAAAAAATTCATTTAAAATATTACATTAAAATATAAATATATTTATATTAATGTGAATATAATATATATTTTTTAAAAAAAATTAGATAAGCTAAATAGGAATTTACACTTAATATGTAATACATTTAATGAAAATGGCTAATAAAATAACTAAAAAATATATTTCTAATTAATAATTTTCTAATTATTACTGAGTAGTAGTCATTTAATATCAATTTGAAGATAAAAAATTAAAAAAATAATAAAAGATCTAAAATAAGTTAGAAAAGTAGCTCAAACTTCAAACAACCATAACTTTTGATATGGGTGTCTATTTGGGCTTCATTACATATCAAATCTAAGCTTAAAATGATTTCTACGACATAGTGGCTTAGGGTAACCCCTCGGCCACATTTTTAAAGGAAAAAAGGCCATGAAGGCCTATAAAACCGATTTTTTAGGCAAGGTATCCCATTTTTTATCTTTCGATAGATTTTAAGCATTGTTTATGGTGGTATTTTTCCCTTTTTCAGTGGGGAATGCATTTATTCTTAAGTATTATATTCATGTTCATATTATGGATTTTAAATTTTATTGTTTTTCATAATTTAATTTTATTTATAATAAAATATATTAAAATATATACATATTTTTTATATATTCACACATAAAAAATTAATTAAACATATTTACATATAAAATATATTTATTAATATATAAAAATATATATAAACATATATATATATATGGATAAAAAATGTGTTGAAATATATATAAATTTATAGATATATCATAAAATCACAAACAAAAGATTATAGTGGAGTGGTAAAGTTATTGGTGTATAATGTGGATGTCTAGGTATGAAACTCACTGGAGGCAGGGGCACGCGCAAGAGGCTGGGATTATCTAAAGTGTTGATAAAGGGGTGTGGGAAGCACTGATAAAGGGGTGGGTGGGTGGACGTGTTGATAAAATATCGTGGGTGGGATGTGGGAAAAATTGTATATACCCTTTATCAGTGGGGCCTTTATCATTACTTAAATATCACTACTAAAGGACCCCTTTTATAGTGCTAAAAATGTGTTGATAAAGGGTGAATTTAACAATGCTAAGAAAATATTATTAAAGGACCCTTTTAACATCGTTTTTTAGTATTGTTAAAGTGGGCCTTTAGCAACACTTTTTTAGCACTGATAAAAGTTTAGACCATTTAACATCACATCAATTATCAACACTTTTTAGCACTAATAAAATCCTTTTATAGAAGTTTTAAAGGTATATTTTGTAGTAGTGATGGTAGTGGTGGTCTATCATTGGTACAGTGGGGAGACTATATCCACATATCAGAGTAAAAATAATGTAAATAACCAAATATCATCCATAACAGTAATAAACAAAGTACGAGAGAAATAAATAAATAGAGATAGAACATTTTTTAAAAATAATTGAAATTCTATAAAAGCTTGAATAGTCATGTCATACATAATACACTGGTCACCAACTAGGTAAACCATACATACAAGAGTGGATAAAATAAATAGAAATAAAAGTATAGGTCTCTCCTACTAACTTTAATAGATACCACATACGCAATCTTCAATACACTACTCATATGATCCATCCCAATCATAAGAAACTAAACAAGAAGCTCTACTTGATCATGTAACCCTAGGCCTTAACCCTATATGTCATGTAGTTTGTGATCAACCTAAAAAGAAGGCTTAAGGTTTGCACACACACTGAGGTTCAAATATAGGGGTAAGAAATAAGATTAGTAAGACACCCCATCAATTAACCTATAAATATGATGACATAAGTTCATTCTCAAGCAATATTATTATCCTAACAAATACACAACTGAAATGATAAATCTAATAAATCATGTGAAACCACAATCAAACCTTAGGTATATGATCTTGATCAATTGGGAATGTTTCATCACGTATATGTGTATTTATATGTGTATATATTAATATTTCCATAAATATGTATATATATATATAAGTAAATATAAATATACATTATTTAGGTGAAAAATAACATAATCAACAAAAGTCGATCCTCTAGTTTGTAATCCTAATCATCTATAAATCTTGTAAAAAGGGAATTGAGATAGATTTTATACCACTCAAGAAATGTATCATTGACTCGATCCTTGGGTTTGGGATCATGATCAAAAATACATGTTTCATCAGTGCTAAAAATGTATCTAAGAAACCAACATCACCATAGGGGTATATGTGTCCTAGCCCTGGGTTCAACCATACTCACCTCCAAAAACTAAGATGAATGATGTAATATAACAATTGAAAATCTTATAAGTGGTCTCTAATCTATACATAAGACCAATAAATCCATTTAAATTAAGTCCATTGATTGAGCCTTGGGTCCCATTTCATAGGTAGTTACGACATTGGAGCTCGGATGAACATTAAGTGGTTGTCCTTTATAAGATCTGTAAAAGGAAACCTCTATAGATCCAACTACATGTTTAAATCCATTCATATAAAAATTTAAAAATATTCATACCCATGAAGTACTACGGGGACATGTAGTGATGGTAAATCCACCCAATCCTAGGAATAATCCTAGGTATAGTTTAAGGAGAGCATAATCATCTGTCGATTATATGTCATATCAATGGTGATGGGTTCCATGTCAAACACTATAATCCTAGGGATGTAATTCCCATGTATCATAATCATGGGGACACCATGCCTTGTAATCATGATTATAATAATTTTATAATCTAGTTTCATACTCAAATGGATTCCATGCATGAGTATCATAATCAATAGGGCTCAAAATCTAGATCCAAACAAATATGTATGGGCTTCCCAAAGATATAAATAATCCTAAATTAAAAGGATTTGAAGATACATAACAGGAAATACATCTAATAATACAAATAAATGAAAAATTAATATCCCTAGAAGTACTTATATGAATCCCAAAGATA
The DNA here is from genome assembly GCA_963277665.1 of Viscum album. NCBI lineage: Eukaryota > Viridiplantae > Streptophyta > Magnoliopsida > Santalales > Viscaceae > Viscum > Viscum album. The sequence continues at coordinate 1,109,347,997 of OY728140.1, forward strand.
AATTTCACATTGTATCGGTCTCATTAGCCGCAAACCAAGAAGCACCTATTTCTATAATAGCTACATCAATAGTAACCATGTGAATGAATAAATAAAGTGTTAGGGTGGGAGAACACATAAACCCATCACTGCTACCACATCATCACGGGATTAAAATTTTGGTATGATTTCTAAGGTGACACTTTCTACCATCTCTTAGAAAACCCACATTGTACTAGATTAGGGTCGATTAAACACCAGATCACCCACTATGTCCTTTAGGTCAAAACATTGCAAACGCATCCTACATAAGATCCTCAAGGTCCATACATAAATGAAGGAATACCTCATGGGATCCTCTAGTGTCAAACTTAAATGAATTCATCCTAATTTGTATCCTTATCTGTGAAGGTATAAGGAGGATTCCCAGATGGGATCCTTGATGGTATGTAAACAGAGGAATCATAAAACAGGATCCTCAGAATGGTATATAGGAAGAGGCATCCTATATGGGACCCTAAATAATAGGTTGTGTGGGAATAGGAATCCTAAATTTAATCCCTATAAAGAGTAAATAGTTGAGGGGATCCTTCAAGGGATTCCCCAGGATAGAATATAAGTGAAGGCATTCAACAGGGGACCCTTGGTAATAGTAACAAGATAGAGGAATCCTACACAGGTCCTCTAAGTCCGAAGATAAGATAGATCATTTTCCTAAAAGTAAATGTTCTTCAACACTAGTCTAGAGAGATGGCGCATATCCAATATCAAATGTCAAGGGTCTCAATCTCAGTAGGTAGATGAATTTTATTACTGACGGAAGAATCTCTCTGATCAAGAGAGATTCTGAAATAGCTCCTAGGAGTCCACCAATAACCTCAAGGGTTTCACTATCGCTATCTATGTTTAAAGATTCTAAAATTTACGGATAATGTATCCAATTCTAATTCCAGGGAATGAAGATATGAAAATACCTCAAAAGGGTAGTAAGTGAGTAGTACATGACTTGTGTTCCCTGGTACAGGGTGTGTACCCTCGAAGCTCCAACTGACCGAGTACTTTAGCAAGACATGGCCTATAAAATCTCATGTACATGAAATGTAAGAAATATATAGGTGTGTAACCTATATAGGGTACATTCCTATCTACCTCACATGGATGATCCAAGTATATATCATGTTCATGTACTTCTACACATTGTTGAACCCATGTGGGGTTTGGCCATGTACTTTACATGGCTATGTGATGGGTAATCAGCTACAAGGTCGAGTTCTTGTTCATGATGGGTATACCCTATACAATGAGTGTACTTTGAAAATATCACCATCCCCAAACATGAAGAACACACAGTGTGTGTCCTCTAAACTATACATCGTGTGATTAGGATTTCTGAATGGGAACCCCCTAAATCAACATAAAACCTTGTTTTCTCCCCAAAAGATATAGATAGAACCAAAAGGGTCCTAAGTAAGAATAATAGGGGTTTAAAACATAAAAATGGTAAATATAAAGGTATTTATGGAAAACAATTCCTACCTTTGGGGTGAATTTTCTAAAGCTTTACCCATTTCTGTGATCCACAGTTGTCGCATAGCTATCCTGACCCTACTAATCTCCTCGACAGTCCCCGTCTTCTTCTCCCCCCATCTCTCCATCTCCCACTCAATTTATCTATAGATAATGAAACATATGAGTTCTATAGGGGATCATATGTGAGAAGCCAAAGGGTAATAGAATAAAATAAAAGGTAAAAATAAAAGAATGAAAAGAAAAGAAAAAAAATGGGCTTGGTCCCAGCCCTAGTGCCCAACCTAAGTTTATACCCTACCTATGAAAACATACCCATTCTAGACTCTATGGAAGAGATTGAATGTCAATATAATTCTCCATTAAAATGATATAAATAATAAAACCTGCACAAATAAACAAAAGTTTAATCACAAATATATTTAATATTAATTATTCCACATAAATTTAAATGATTTAAAATTCCATCAAACTCAGGTCCTAGGATTAACACCCAGTTTAGAGACCAAAGTAGTGATCAAAAAATAATCAAGGATCATATAATATATAAAAAATATCCATTTTACCCCATATAAGCATTTGATAGGAAAAAAATAAAATTTATGATCAAATTTACAGTTCAAGAAAACAAGGGTCCATACAGCCTCTCCAACATAAAACTGATCATCCCCAAGAGGACTTGATGGTAAAAATAGAAGTCGTACTCTCATCCTAAGAATATAAAAATAAATTTTATATTTACTATCCAATGACTTGTCTCATAGCTTCAGTCAACTCTCCTACATGAGAGACATTCAACTAAAACTGATTCGTTTCTCCCCATCATAGGAATACCCATATCATCATTTCATAACCAAAATATGAGCTCAAAATTACATGAAAAACATTAAATGTTAACTAAAAATAGGGTCACCACCCGCAAATAATCAACCGTTCTCTAGAAAATATATGTATTACATTATACCTCTCCTCAAGTGCAACCTCAATAGGTTCCTTAATCAAACCATTAAAATTATTTAAAAAGAAAATAATCTCTGCATAGATTTGATGGTCTCTCAACGCACTTGAGATGATTTCAAGATAAATAATGATCACATATAACTAGGTGTATTCTATGATTTAATTAAATTACATGTGTATCTCTCTTGATCCATGCCCACATGAAAAATGTTTCTCTTGCCTTTAACAAACTTTTGACACCACATCTACCGAAAATGTATATCCAGGTCCAAATAAGGGTCAGTCGTCTTGTGGTACCCAATTAATTTTTTATTTTTCCAATACCATGGAGGTAAATTCTTAATTTTAATATCAAATACTAAGAAAATTTGCACATAGTAATTCTTCAAAACCATTTTTCCTCATCTTGTACATCACCAATCATTTATTTATGATTTAGTTAGAACTATGTGAAACCGATGAGTACATTTTTCACTTGAATCACAATTCTGAAAGTCTTATTCTATGTAAACCAAGATGAGAATGTCACATGGTATTTAGGTCTCATTAATCTATATGTTCCATTGAAACTCTTATTAAAAATAGAGAACCTTACTCATCCTGTAATTTTTTCATATAACTAATATATTTTTTCATTTGTATGTTTAATTTATTTATTTTTATTATTACTCATATAATAATTGTTTTCATACATAGGTGGAATCTTTTTTCTGAGTTGAGGGTGATTTTTTCAACTTTCAGGTTCCATCTCCCTTAAAATATTTTCACCCCTACAGTAGTGAATTTATCACTTTCTTTCAAGTTACATCCACTGCCTTTGCAGAAATAGAAACGACGCTGCCTCTACTCAATTATAGAGGTAATCTTGATGTTTTCATAGTAAAATAATTTTCCATAGAATTAATGTATTGTTTTATATGTATGATTAATTTATTTCTTTCTAGTATTACTCATATAATAATTGTTTTCTTATATAGGTAGATTATTTTTTTTTTTTGATTTAGGGGTTTTCTAGACAGCTCTCATGCCCATTATCCCTTAAGACCATTTCACCTATATAGTGATTCATTTATAACTTTCTTTTAATTTACCTACAATAAATTTGTAGGAAGAGTAACGACACTGCCTATGCTCAATTACCGAGGTATTCTTGATGTTTTCATAGTAAAGTTATTGTCCATAGAATAAATGTATGGTTTTATATGAATGTTTAATTTATTTATTTTTATAATTACTCACATAATAATTGTTTACTTATACTAGTGGATTCTTTTGTTCAAGTTTGGGTGTTATGTCCATCTTTCATCCCTTTCTACACCAAAACATCCACAGACTTCTTCCCTCACAAAACCCTTCACTCCTATAGTGTTGATATTTATCACTTTCTTTCAAGTTCCCTTTACTGCTCAATCACTGATAAAATATTTATATTCTCACAGTAAAATCATTTTCCATAGAATTAATATATTATTTCATATTTATGTTTAATTTATTTATTTTTAGTATTACTCATAATAATTGTTTTCTTATATAGGTGAATTATTATTATTTTTGATTTGAGGTGGTTTGTTTGAAACTACTCATGCAATGTTGGAAGTTCAACAAATAAATTCAATGGAAATCAGGGTAATATTGACAGTTAGGTTTGTTTTGGAAAATATATAATAATTTTTATTTATGTAATTGTAAAAACCAATGTTTGAAAGGTCTATAATAAGTTTTTTTATGGTATTTGTGTTGTAAATTTCATTTCAATTAAATTATGTATTGGGACTTGTTTATATTGTTATCTGGTATGTTTTTTGTGTTATAGGGTGTTGTAATAGCATACTACAGTATGGGACTTTATCACTTCATTTAAAAGAGCTGATAAATAGGACCTTTATTAGTACCCTTAAAAGTGCTGATAAAAAACACATTTATCAGTCATTCTAAAAGTGCTAATAAAGGTTTTCTTTAGAAGTTCTAAATTAAAGCACAGATAAATGGGTCTTTTATCAGCAATTTTAAAAGTGCTCATAAAGGTTATAATTATTAGTTACTTTTTAGCACTGAGAAATGACCTCTTTATAAGTGATTTTTCAATGATGATAAAAGTCCTAGGATTTTAACATCATTCATGTTGATAGTGATTTTATAGTGCTAATAAAGTCTATTTCTAGCACTATTAAATCCTAGTTTTGTTTTAGTGGGACACCATGACAGAGTATCATAATCATAGGGAAACAATTCCTGAGTATCTTAATCATATGGGATCAAAAGCCAGATCCTAGGGAATATGTTTGGAAATCCCAATGATATAAATAATTACTGCATAAAATGCTAAAAATTTATATCCAAGGAAATACATCCATAAATCCCAATAATTGAATAATTAGGATACTAGGAAGTACATCTTGGTATCCCAAAGATAAATGTCACATCCCATTAGGCTCATTGGTCACAAACCAAGAAGTGCCTCTAGATATCAAAGCTACATCAAGAGTAACCCTTTGAATGCATAAAAATAGTTAGGGTTTCTTGTGGCCTAAACCCACAACTATTTTTATAGCTTCATAGGCTTAATATTTTGGCTTATTGTATGGTGATACCCACTACCATCACAACCCAAATCCACATCACATCAGATTAATGTAGGTTAAACATTGGGGCACCCACTTTTCCCTGAGGTCAAAACACTGGAGTAGCATCCTACTTGGGATCCTTGAGTTCCATAGATAAATAAAGGAATCCCTATTGGGATCCTCTAAGGTAAAACATAAATGAAAGCATCCTACTCAAGATCCTCGATTTTGAAGGTATAATGACTAATTCTACATGGGACCCTTGATGGTTAGTAAAGAGAGGCATCATAAAAAGATGGATCCTCGGAATGGTACATAGGAAGAGGCATCATACATGGGACCCTCAATAATAGTCTACATGGGAAAATGAATCCTACATGGGATATTTAGAAAGAGTAAACAGGTGAAAGGATACTACATGGGATTCCTGGGTTTAGCATGTAAGTGAAGACATCCCACTAGGGACCCTTGGTAATAGTAACAAGATAGAGGCATCATATATAGGGTCCTCCAAGTAAAAATACAAGATGGAATCTTGGATTAAAAATAATAAACCTAGAACTTAAGTCTAGAGAGAAAGATAATAGCCCAAACTAGATCAAGGGTCTCATTCTTGGGAGATACTTGAATATGATTATCAAAGAAAGAATCTCTCCATTTAGATACAATATAGAATCACCTCCTAGAGTCCTCAAATCATCTCAAGAGTTTCACTATAATGGTCTACAAGGAAATATACTAAAAATGGACTAATCTTGAATCCAATTCTAACTCCAAGGTGTAAAGATATGAAAAACCATCAAAAGGGTATAAAGGGAGTATTACACGATATGTATACCCCAGTACAGGGTGTATACCCTCGAATATCCACTTGAGGATGTACTTTAGTCATAAATGGCATGTAAAATCCCAAGTACACAACATTTAAGACATTTACATGATTTGTACCCTATACGGATTATTTTTTCATGAACCTCACATAGCTTAGCCATGGATATAGCATGGTCATGTAATTCTACATGATATGGAACCCATATGGGGTCTTGTTGAATACTCTACACAGCCATGTGCCCCTATATGGTCTATCTAGTCGAGTACTTGTCTATATGTACAAGTCCTAGTACATAGCGCATGTAACCTAAACACATCATGTACTTCCAAAATTACATATTTCATAGATTGGAAGAACACATGGTGTGTGTTTCCTGAACTACATGTTGTGTGATTAGGATTTCCAAAAGGGAAACCCCTCAAATTGACCTGAAACACCGTTTTTTACTCCAAAAACTATAGGAAGACCCTCAATGGTTCCTAAGCATGCATAATAGGAGTTTAGGAAATTAAAATAGTAAATTTATGGGCATTTATAGATAAAAGATAAAAACAACCTACCTTTGGTTAGAATCTATTGAAGCTTTGCATGTTTTCACTATCCACGGTTGTAGCATTATGATTCATATCCTACTATGATTCATAGAAGTACCTCTCTTATTATAGCTATATATATATATCCTTATCTTTCTTGGTCTCGTGACATAAGAGGCCCATAGGGGGAATATAATAGAATCCAAAGGGAAGGAGAAGAAAAGAAAAGATAAAAAGTTAAGGAAGAGAAGAAAAAAAAGAAAAAGGAACTCAAGCCTGAACTCAGTGCCTGACCTGAGTTTATGCCTCAGCTAAGAAAAACTCCCCATTATGGGCTCAATGGTAGAGATGAAACCTCAATCCAATTATGAATTCAGAGGATATATTCGAACGAATTTGTGAGAATATATTAATATTTAATTAAATATATATTAATCATTCAACCTAAATTTAAATGGTTTGGAATAACAAAAAACTCCTGATATTTTGAAAACAAACTATTCTTGGACCTATAAAAAGGTCATAAAAATCATCATATATTATTTTTTGGGGGGAAATGAAAATTTTACCCCTTGTCTGCATCTAATATAAAAATTTTAAATTTCTGCTCGATTTTCTTGTCTACAAAAACATGGTTCTTTATAAAATTTTCTTCCCATGTGAAAATAGATTTAAATATCCTAAAATATTTTTCATAGTGAAAATAAGGATAATTTTTCATTGGGAATAAAGGGATACTCAGGATCAATGTTGTTGGATCATTTTTTATTCTAAGAGATCAATTGAAATCCAAGAAAATATTGTTTCTCAAAGGACTAAAACACAGCCTGCTTAATTTTTATCAATTATGTAATGAAGGAAATTAAGATGAATTTGATAAGGTTTTATGTGTTGTGCATATATAAAAATACGAATGTATTTTTGAAATAATAAAATTGATAATATGTAATTTATTTTAAGGTGTTAATTATAAAAAATCTCACTACTTAAACATAAAAGAAGAAAATAAATTATAAAATCTAAGGATTTTTTCTCTTATAAAAAATATTATGAGTAAGCTTGCGAGATGAGATATTTTTTGTGATGTACCTAAGTTGAAAATTGATGGGAATTGGATGAAAACCACATGTAAAAAAGTAAATATTATGAACTCTCTCTATAAGAAGTAAAATATTCAATCTACTTATCCTTTGAAACTTATCCACTATAACATTTTTGGGTCCATGAAGAAGTAATCAAAAAATGGAAATAAGTATTTTATTTCATTTATTTATGAATGTAATCATATTTCTATCAATAATTTCCATGAAACATAAATCAGTGGCTCTAAAAAACATTAAGATTTTCAGATAATGGTAGAAAAGTATTATGGTTTCCTCTAAAATAATAATTGGATAATTAATAGTTATAATAATTGGATTGGAATATTTTATTATTATATTGAGAATCAATGTATTCAGCATGAATTAGGTACACCATACATGTCAAAAAAAATGTTTTTATTGAACGAAATAATATAATCATAAGGGAGGTAACTTAGACTATATTGTTAGAGCATGACTCACTTCATTAGTTTTGGAGGAAATCCATTGGAACAATGGTTCATATTCAAAATTGATTTTTTAAGAATCAAATTTTTAAATGTAACCATATGGTATGTATTAAAAAATATATCCAAGTTTAATGTAACTTAGGTTGTTTGGAATCCCTAGCATTTTTAAAGTTAAAGATGATATTTTGGGAAAGTTTGAACCAAGTATTATTGATGGTATCTTCTAAGGTTATCCATAAAATAAAATAGGTTAATATTGTTACAATAAATAGATAATGAAGGTGATAAATTATTCTACTGTGGCAGTTTTGGAACACGAATAAAAAAGAAATCCCTCATGAAATAAAAAGATCCAAAATTAGTGAAGATAAATATGTTTTTATTAACCACATTGTAATGTTTCTGAAAATGGTGAATGTTCAAAATAAGTTTTATTTAAATAATAAGATTAAATTATATCAAATAATGATGAAGAAACTCATTGGAATATCAAAAAAGTAACTATCCCATAATTATATGATTTATAAAAAATATTTCATTACATATATTCGCATGACCATTTAATTTTAGAGTTTTAGAGAATTATGACACATCATTAACTAATAAATCCCATATATTTGACATCAAATGAACTTTTTCCCAATAATTTAGGAACTAATTATCTATAATATTCCTTTATCATCTCCCATAAATTCGATACACATTTTATTCTTATGGAAGTATCATTTTTAATACATTTCTTCATAACTTATAAAAATGGGAACATAAGAAGGGTGATCTAAAATATTGAGTCAGGGAAATTTCATACTATAAGATCTCATAGAATAAACAAGGAATGAATAATATGGCAGGAAATAAGTGATAATCAAATAATACCCTATAACTATTCACATGAGATTTAAATAGATCCATGGTTAAAAATATAAATAAACACATTGAAAATAATAAATAATTTCATGGTTTGGAAATGCATAAGGTCATTCATGCCAAATCCCTTTCCCAAGACATTAAATACTGTTAAGTTCATGTTTCATGAAAACAAATTATTTTCAAGTATGTAGGTAATTCATCTTAAAAATGGGAAAACATTCACCAAATACCTATGATATTTTTGTCTCGTGAGACCTGTTAATGAATCTAGGGTCTATTATGAGCCACATACATTATTAAATTAAGTTAAATTCACTTAACATATGAAATAAATGAATAAGAAATGAATAATAAAACTTCCATGTTAATAAATAAACATTTGTAATAAAATAATGAGTAGATGATATCTCAATACACATCTCATTCAATAAATGGAATAACATGTTCATAAGAAATCCATAGAAAATAGTTAGATGTTATTATTAAATCATATCCCAATTGAAACATTAGAACATTTATGTATTATAACATAGATTAAAAACAACTAAATGAAAAGAACACTTCAAATAGTGTCACAAAATAAGTGGTCAATAATGATATTGTTGGATATTGTGAGATTAATCCCTAAAAATAAAATATTATGAGAGGATTTAGAATGTAATTCATTAAATATAACACTAAAAGAGACAAAAAAACCTTTAATCATAAAGATAAAAATTATTTTAAAATGGTAAATGTGATTTTATAAAACATTTCTATCAATACTGTTAAAATAGAAGGGTACAAATCACATTCTAAAGTCATCTTTGAAGAGGAAATATGAAAAAAAAATTAAAATTCTTTAAAAATAATCTAAAAAATGGATCCTTAAGAATAAAATAAATGTTTTCAAAATAAAATTTAGTATATAAGATAAAAAAAAGGAACAATAAAGGAAAAATATATTTTAATATAATAAAATACATTTATTAAAATCCTACATTGTAAAAAGGGTAAAAAAATTCCTTTTAAAAAGAATAATATGAAAATGTGAAGATAAAAAAGAAGATAATAAATAAATGTATTTACAAATATAAATAATTACATTGTTAGGGATAAAAACATTAAAATAAAATATAAATTTGTTTCTTGGGAATGATGGGAATTATTATTAACAATGTTATACATTAATGAGAAGGAAATGCATCATAAAAATCTTATAAATAAAATTAATATTCACCTAAATAGGTGGATAAAATTATAAATAAACTAATTTAAACAATATATAAAATTTATTCTTTATAAAATAATTCATTTTCTTTCAATCCTAGAGATATTTTGGCATTAGGCTTTTAGATAATTATTTGATAACTATTACATAAACAAATATTACATCATAAGGAGGAAACTTCCAATCAGTGTCCATTTTTTCACAGTAAAAAAATTTAAGATATAATAAGATTTATTTTCCTGAAATATCATAAAAAATCATCTTGAAATCATCATTTTCCCTAACCATCCATAAAACCCTGTGAAAAACATTTTAAAATGTGGGCTGAGCACAAAAATATCATTAAGGGATATATAAAAAAGAAATAGAGAAACTCATTAGTCCATTAATACTCATAGTATTTTCCTTTTTAAAAATAATATTTGATCTAAAAATAAACATTTTCTTTACTATGAAATCAACTTTCTTTCACAAATATTTTAATAAAACATTTCATAATAAAATATAAATTTCAAAATAAAACTTGTAAAATTTTGGTCAAAACAAATAGCAATCATAAGAAAATCATATAGATAACTTGGGAAATAATTTCCATATCACTCTTAAAATAACTCTTACTAATGGAATATCCTTCGTGTTAAATTCTAATAATCACTTAGGTCAAACCAAACCAGTTAACTCTATCCTCTTCTAAATGACCCTTGATATAGCACTCTCTCACGTGGCCAAAATGGGTTGGTTATGGAATTTTAAGTATACCTCTCCATACACCATATGTTGTAGACTAGCAGATGGGGTGTTATAATTATATTTAGGAGACTACACCCATTTGTGCAGAGTTACAACATAGCGGAACTAAAAAATATAAATAAATATCATAGTAGCGGGAATAGCAGAAACAATAAAATAATATAGAAGAACTAAACTATAAAATCCAACTGAATAATATAATAAATAATAAAGAAATAATATAATGATAGGCTGAAATTTATCTAAATATAATTCTAGAAGTAATAAAAATAAAATTTTAGAAGACTCAAATAAAGACCCAAAATTCCCTGATCCTAAGTCCCATTTTGGCCTCATTCCAAAACTCCAGCCCATATAATAAGTAATGCTCGATATAAAGTTCTATTTACCTTGTCTAGTATTACATACTTGTACTCTTCTTGTGTACCAAATTCCAAACTAAGTTAAGTGTGACTATAACTCAATTTTTCAACACCATAAAATCTAAACATAATTGTTCTAATAACAAGTGTATGAAATCATGCAATAAATAGGTGTATTTACTCATTAAACAATTAAATTAATATTAAATCATCTTTCTTCGGTACTATATCAAGATATCTATGAAAATGTATCTCAAAAATTCCAACCCTAGCAATATACTCATGTTATAAATCTCTCTAAATATTTTTCAATCCCTCTATATAATCATTTAAGCAATTAATTGGGAGTGATCTCAATATATAAGCATTATAGCATGTATTAGGGATAATCTCAATATATGATAATTTTAGCATGAATCACTAGGAATATCCCACTATGTAATCACTAAAGCGTAAATCATTAGGAATGGACCACTATATGAGCATTACAGAATAAATCACTAGGAATAATCCACTATACACTACCATAAAACTAGGTTTTCGCAGCGCCAAACTTTATCAGTGCTTTTTTTAGTATCGCTTATAAAGGGGGACTTTATCAGCGCTTTTTTCCCTAGAACTGATACAGTGAATATTTCAAACAAAAAAATCATAAAAAATAATATATTGACATATAGTTATATTTATATTGATATAAATATAATATATATTTTTAAAATATGCTTTAGATTGATTTGGAATGTGGTAGACGCAAAACAGACACCCGGAGAAAAAATTATGGCCATTTGGAGGGATTAAAGACATTTTAGTGCCTAGAACAATATGAGAAGGTGTTTCAGTGCTCACTGAAGTATAGTTCTAGTCGCAAGCTTCAATTTGATATGTGGTAGAGGAAAAACAGACACTTGGAGCCAAACTTATGATCGTCAGAAAGGATTTTGGACTTTTTGGGGCCTTGAAGAATATGAGAAGAGGTTTCAATGGTCACCAGAGTGTGTATATTTTCACATGTTATGATTTGATATGCAGTAGAGCCAAAATGGAAACTAGGAGTAGAATTTATTATCATTTGAAATTGAGAAACCCTCCTAGCGCCTAAAAACCTAAGAAACCCACAACTCACAAAAACAGGCATAACATCTACTCTGTGTGTCCTTTTGAGCACCGTGACCATTAAATTCGAAACTCATAAGACTAGTGAGGACAGAGTCTAATCTGAACCATTATAAGATCAAATAAATAAAAGATATATCTTTTATACCACTCCAAAAAAAACTTCAACTTCAAATGGCCATAACTTTCACTCCGGGTGTCCATTTGGGCTCTACCACATATCAAATCGATGGAAGAGAAGAGATATGATAAGAAAGATAGTTTGAACATAGTTCAAATTAAATCCTAAACCCTAAAACCCCAAAAACCATCATAATGCCTCCAAAATTTTGTTTTCGTGTCTGATTCCCTCTCAAAAGTTTCTTTAAACGTCAATAACTCCCGACCTGTGTGTCTGTTTGGACTCTAACACCTGTTTAATCATAGTTAGTTCCATGATCTTTGGTTTGGCTAGTCGCAGAGCTTAAACAGACACCTGGATCATAATTTATGACCATTTCAATGACTCTACAGTTGGTTAGGGTTTTCAAGCCCCTATTTCTAGCACTTTTGTCTTGTCTGTTATTTTTTCAAACATTTATAACTTATGATCTGCCTGTTTGTTTGGACTCCACCACCAATAATATCAAATCTCATTTCATGATATTTGATTTTACTGGTCATGGAGCAGGAATAGACTCTTGGATCATAATTTTTCATTGTTACCTTGAGTTTAGGGTTTATTTGACTTTCTGACTGTATTTACAGGTTTTGAGGGTTTCTCCATTTTTTACCTGTTTTTCAGGTTTTTAGGGCTTGTTATCGTTTTTCATAATGTATTGTTATTTATAATCAAATATATAACAATATATACATATTTTGTATATATACACGCATAAAAATTTAATTTTATAAATAAATAATTAAACATATGAAATATGAAATATATTTCTCATTATATAAGCCTTATCTAAATAAAAAACTAATATCTATTTTATTTAAAATAAAAATATATGAATAATTATATACCTATATAATGTGTACATGTATATATATATATATATTTGTGCGTCCGTATTGACAAAATGATATATATTATCAATAAATTCTAAACATATGTATATACATATTAATATATAATATTTGTAAATATGTATAAATATGTATAATTATACTTACATATACACATATAATATATATATGTGTGTGTGTGTTGTATAAATGTGTTTATTTATTTATCAAAACACACACAAAAACATATTTTATAAATGTATTTAAAACTGATCTTATAAATATATATCAATATAAGAATAAATATATTAATATATAAATAAAACTATATATGTATATATTAATATACGGATATTTATATATATTAATATATGGATATGTATATATATATATATTAATATATAGATACATATATATATATATATTAATATACGGATATATATATATATATATATTAATATAACTATATATATATTAATATAACTATATATATATTAATATAATTATATATATATATATATTAATATAAATATATATATTAATATAAATATATATTAATATACGAGTAAATAGAAATATATATATATATATATATTAATAAATGAAGAGCAAGGAAATATGGTGGAGTGGTAAAGGCTTAGGCGCGCAGGCAACAGGTCTCGAGTTCGAATCCAGGGGGAGGCAGGTCACGCACGTGAGTGGGGAATAAGACCTAGCATTATTAAAGGGTTTGGGTGCTGTTAAAGGTGGTGGGGTGCTGTTAAAGGGGGCTATAAGCACTGTTGAATACCCTCTCCAAATTAAAATATTAGTTTTTTATTATTATTTTTTAACATTTATCAGCACTTTTAAAAAAGCACTGATACTAGCCCCTTTTATCAGTGCTAAAAAGAGCTGATAAAGGACCTATTAATCCACACTTTTTTAGCACTGATAAAATGGGCCTTTGTCAATGCTTTTCAGAGTGCTGATAAAAGGGACCCCATATCTTCGCTGAGATTAAAAACACTTTTTTAACACTATAAATGGACTTTTCTAGCACTGGTAAAGGCCATATTTGCAGTAGTGATATAAGCATTACAACATGAATCACTGGGCATAGCCTGCTATATAAGCATTATAATATTGATCACATGGAATATATTTCTATATACGTATTATAGAATGAATCATAATAAGTCATAACTGTAAGGATATCACAAAATAACATTATAGGTCTCAATGGGAAACTATTAAAATTACTATTTATCTTTTAATTACAAATTTCATTTATCATTTTTCTTAAACCAATAACATTCCAATAATTATTCCCAGCCAAGGGTAATCTATATCAAGTAATTTCCCAAAACTCTTATCATGCTAAACAAAATTTAAGATGTTAGTCAAATCATTTATAATAAAGGGTTCTCCCACCTAAGCAATATCCATAAGCTAGGTCATAAACAATTGGATCCATATGGATTACAATGAATAATCTAATTCATAATTTAATTAATTTAGATATAAGTTATATTGGTAAAATTTTAATATTATGCATACTTTTAAATTAAATAGACAAAGGGTTAAGTTTTAGGCCCCCAACCTTTAATTGGAAGTTAACACAGTGCTTCCAAAGGGTAACACCAATGTGGAAGATGGTGCAAAAGAGCATAAGAAAAACCTAGATCAACACAAGTTAAGATCACAACCAAAATCGGTCCAAGGATTCCACTTCTGTAATGTAGAACAATGAACAAGGAATAAAAACAAAATCCAAATACATACAAATGATCGATCGCACAAATGGGACATCTAGAAGTGATTGAAAGGCTCCAAAATTACTTGGAGAACTATCCTAGGTTAAGAGGAGGAAGATATAGCTAAGGGATGATAAAAATATCATGCATTGTTTTTTTGAAACTATTGTTCATGATATTTCATTTTGTGACTCTTTTTCATGTCGTGTATTTTTTTATATGGATACACTGAAAACCCAACATCTTAGTTGAATTTTTTAATTTTATAGAACATTGCACAATGTGAACTATGTTCAAGATGTGAAACCATTTCACATCATGAACTTGTTCAGGACACATATCTTGTGTCATTTGCACATCTTTAATACATTTACATGGTGTGTGATTGTTCTCTAGACATTTTTCAGCCCAAATTAACCCAAAAGGACCCGAAACAACTCTAAAACCATTCCAATAATGTAAAACCCTCAAAACCCCAATTAAAATGTTTATACCCAACCTATATTAAATAAAAAAACATATATACCTAAAACGTAGGTCATTTCCCCCAACAAAATCTCTATTTATCTAAACAAGACTCATCCCCCAGGGCATAAACCATATGTAAAACCCAACGAAAGCCATTTAACATAAAACCTTAAAGAGGGATATAACCAGAAAAATGCAGGATCTTACACTCTTACCCAATACATCAGAGAGCAATATTGGGATCATCCATTATCATGTACTATATCTATCTCACCCATCTTCATAAAAAATCCCAATAACCATAACATATTCATAACACATGAAAGCATGAATTTCCTTTATAAAAATATTCTTTTCACCCATAAGAAAACATTTTTGGATATCGAAATATCCATTACATTTAAAACACTTTTTGAAAATACCCAGAACAAAGGTAAGGATGGGTTTTATTTTAAGAACACATTAAATCTTATAAAAGAATCCAAATATAAAATAATTGTTGTAGAGACAGGAAAAACACTAACTTTTTATGTGTTAAAATAGAATATTCTTTATTCCTTTTTCTCAAAATGTTCTCTATGAAATATGTAAAAATATTTCATTTTAAATACTTTGAAAGTAATAAAAAATAGAGATAAATTGTATTTTACACATCATTAATTTATATATAAATATATATATAAATTATTTTTATTAATTAGATATGGAATTAAAATATATAAAAAAATAAATATTTAATATATTTAAAATGATGAGTTTAAAGTAAGGTGTCTCAATATTGAGTCTGACTCATCACATATGTTTTTTATATTCCTAAATAAAAAATTTATATTAATTATTTACTTTATTAAGAACCTCTTTCAATTTTATTATTCCTTTTTTTCATTTATTACCATGTTATATACAAATAGTTAGTTAATTAAGGGTGTGTCGAATGATTTGATGATATTTGGCTCATGTGTCCAAAATTAAATCGGTAAGGTGAGTATGGTAAATGAGTTAATTATTATAAAATATCCAAAATAATAATTCTGAAATAATAATAATTTTTATTCTTTAATTATACTTTTAAATTCAACCAAGAAATATAATGATTAAAAATTAATTATGTTACAATCACGGAGACGATAGAGTCTAATTATGTGAGAGTAATGTTTCCATTTTACAATTAACATAATGGAAATAAAGTAAGTGTTATTTTGTCATTATATAATGATGATTATATCAAAAAATATCATATTATGTCTTTAAATACAATTATATGTACAATCTGTATGATGTGGTCATGAAAAAATAATTACATCAGTTCGAGGAGGTGGTAATCCACACGTACGTACGAATGATGTCATCATTTTTGAATATATGGAATGGTAATAAAATAATATATATATATATATATATATTTAAATATTAGTAAATATTTCATGATAATAATATATATATATTAAATCTATCATTATAACTAATAGTGAGATGGGATGATGGAAAACAAATTACATCGATTCGTGAGGCGGTATTTCGTCATGCACATGAATGATGGTTTCATTTCCCATTTGATGGAAGAAGAAGATATATAAAGGTTATTAAAATACTATAAAAACTTTTAAGTATATTTCATATATTTTTTTATTAATTAATCATATTTTAATAAAATTTGGAGGAGGTATAAAAAAAATAAAACCAAAATGCTCAGTTAAGAACAATATCTCTTCTTCGGACAACCTCTTTAGGTTTATACCTAAAACGTTTTTAGGTTGGTTTTATCTTTAAACCAGAGCCTATAGAACATCAGGGGAATTTAGGGAATCTATTTTTCAGGTATTATTGTAAAAATAGATCTTGAACTGTGTAGAGTAGAGGATAGTGGGTATCCTTTTATAAGTGGGGTAGAGTACACCATTGGAATTTTTATAAATATTAAAAAATATTAATAACTTACTCAAACCAAATAGATCCAAAGTGGACCATTTATGAATATTAGATGGTATAGAGTTCAAATATATCCCCAAAATAGAATTTATAACAGTTTTTAATTCCTTTTAACTATTATCTCTTTAGTTCAACCACTTTAAACCTATTTTAACCATAACCATGGTAACAAATTATTTCTGTTTTTACTATTCATTATGACCAAAATATATATTAACCTTACAAAAAAAAATTATTTATGATTATTTAAAATATTTTAGAAATTTTATAAAATTCAATTCACATATGTTTTACAAATTAATTTAAAATTCAACCGGCAATACGTGATGAAAAATAGTTTTTTAGAAAAAATATCTTTTTTTGTATAAAAATAATCTTATATAAAATTCAAGTATAATGTTGATTCCAATTAATTTTAATGGTTTATTTTTAGTAAAATAAAATTCATGAAATTCTATAACTAATTCAAAATTGAATTTTACTTTGTAAAAACATGAAAAGAAAAGACATTTTTCAGTAAAAAAAAGTATTTTTCATTATTCATTGAAAAATAAAAAAATTCTGAATATTATAAAATTTTTATCCTAAGAAAATTTTGAAATTTTGAATCTAAAAAAAAGTTAATTTTTTAAGATATAAATTCTATATTTTTTAAATAATTATTTTAAATAAATTCTTATAATGCATGAAAACCCAATTTTATAAAAAAATAATTCTTTTTTCATTGACGTAAAATTTACCCAATATTTTTATAATGAATGTAATTATATAAAGTTTAAATATTAATGTTAATAAAAAAAATGAAAAGGATTTATCTTAAAAATACCTAGGTTTTTATATTCTTTACCACTTTTGGAAATGGTTTCCTTGAAATTTTATTCATTACTTAAACAACTGGGGATTATTTTCCTTCATAGCATTTTCTAATTTCCAAGTTGTTTATTAAATCATATAATATTTTCATAAAACCTTAACATGGTTAATAAATTAATTACATAACACTTTATATCTAAATTTAATAATTTATACTTGTTCTTCCTCATATTAAAGGTTTTCTTCAAACTGAACTACTTTAGGGATCAAAACATGAGATTCATCTGACACATATTTTCTTAACAACAAAACATGGAATACATCATGTTCCTAAGATAAAATCAGAAGAATTGATACTCAATAAGAAGAAGATAAAAAATTATCTAGGACAATATGGACCAAATAACCATGGAATTCACTTTCCCATTTTACTTAAACCCATAACACTTTTCCATGGTGATACTTTAAGAGAAACATGATTGTTTACCTTGAAAGAAAGATCTTTCCTTCAGTTTTTTACAAAACAATATTCATACTTTGAGCGATCCACTTGTGTGGATGAATAATCTTCACATTCTCAACCATTTATTCTAACAATTCTTTTCCCATGAATTACATTTCTCTTACTTCATCCCAACATTATGGTGTTTGAAATATCTTTCTATATAATTTTTCAAAATATTTCATCTGTATACTAAAATGAAAACTTTTATTATAAAAAACTTAACTAAAGTTAAATTTTTATCCCAGATTCCCAAATAATCCATTAAACAACCTCAAATCATTTCCTTTAAATATTAAATAGTTCTATATTATTATCCATCGTATTGATAATGAAAATTTGTAATAAAATTTAATTCATTACCCAACAACTTCTGAAGAATTTTCCAATAAATATAAGTAAACTTGGGATCATAATTAGATATAATATAGAGGGGGACTCCATATAATCTTATTATTTATTTTACATAAAATTGATAAATTTTATACAAAAAAAACATATTTTCTAAAATAGGAATAAAATAAGAATATTTAGCTAAACGATCAATTATAACTAATATTGCACTATTACCTTGAGATATATTTGTTAATCTAACTATAATATCCATAGATATTTTTCCCATTTCCACTCCAAAATTGGAAAGTTATAAAGCATTACCTTCATTAATTGTAATTAAAAATTAACCTATTGATAAGTAAACCATTTCATAGTAAAGACAATAATATATTTATTTAATATGTCCCATCATAAAAGTTCCGGAATATCTCAATAAATATTTATACCTCTATGATGAATATAAAATGGGTAACTATGATATTAACTCAATAGTTACTTCTTTAATTGGGGTCACATGAAACACATTTCCTTTTTCAATCTCAAAACACATTCTTTATCAATATTAAACTTTGAAAACATAACCTTTATGACATATTCAACATTTTCCTATTAAAAACAATCCCCTAACTGATATTTCTTAATTATGAATAATAAAGATGATTGTACTGACACCTGAAACAAAATAGAGTGATTTCCTATACTCATAATTTCTAATACAATATTCATCAAAACATTAACCAAGGGATCATATATAATGGAATAGACTTAAATAAACCATAAAGTGAATCCTTGGAAAAGAATTGATTTTATTTCATTCCCAAAGGTATTTTCATTATTAGAGTTTTTGAGAAATAGGTTTTAACTCTAACATAATAAACCCTTAAATTAAAATTCATAAACATCCTCTCAGTATCAATTCTTTCCTTAATACATGACTTTTAAAAATAAAACCCCTTTTCATTTCATGAAAAATATTTATGATTTTTAAAATTACTTCTTCTTCTTTCCTAATAATATTGAACCCCTATTAAAAACATATAGTAAAATTTTATGATAAAAAAATTATTAAGGGATATATAAAAATAAATAAATAATTTTTAGTATATTTTAAAACCAGGAGTTTATAAAAGATATTTTTCCTTTAACATAATAAACCATGATCTCAAATAGTCATCTACTAACTCATGAAATCAAATTTACTGTTAAAATATTTTCATAAAACAATTTTTGAGAAAAAATATCATGACGGTTTATTAACAAGAAAATAAGAATCCATGAATAAAAATTCTTAAAAACATATCTTTTTTTTTAAAAAGTGCAAAATTAGTCCTTCAAAACAAAATATCATTAGCATACATTTTTAAATGAAATGATTTCTAGGAAAACTCATTAGAAATCATAAAAATTTTATTTAGGTTTCAAGGTAAATCTTCTCCATATGAACCTCACTAGATCTCCTAAAATTAGAATAACCAAAATGGTTAACTTCTAATATAATTATCCAGAAAACATAATCAATACCCATTGCATCGGAGATCTATATTGGACTTACACATAATCATGAGCTATATCGGGCTTATCCATCATCATAACCTATATTAGGATCACCCATCAGCATAAAAAATTTAAAAACACTAGAAAATTCAAGAAATACATAAAACTTTTCAATTTCATCATCAAACATGAAAAAAAATAGTTTTTAGACCATAGCAAAAACATTTTTCAAATATAGATAAATCCTTTTTCTTTAAAAGAAAATTTTTGAAACTAAAATACCCAAAATAAAGGGAAATGTGTTTTTTCATTGATAAAAACATTGAATATTACATAGTAATATAAAAAATAAAATAATGGTTCTATCAGTGGAAAAATACATTGATGTTATGTATGTTAAAATAAAACATTCATTTTTCCTTTTATAGAGAAAGTCAAAGTGTCCTATTTGAAATTTATAAAAATATTCATTTTGAAAACCATTGAGAGAAAGTAAAAAGAGTCATAAATTTTCTTTTAAAATTCATTTATGTCCATATAAATACATAAAAACTATTTTTTAAGAATATTTACATGGAATAAAAATTTTTAGAAAATAAATATTTAAGATATTTAAAATGAGATTTAAAAAGTAAAGTGCCCCTTATATCAAGTATGACTCATCATGTACGTTATTAATCTTCCAGAATGATAAAGTAATGTTAATTAATTAATTTATTAATAACATTTTTCAATTTTATTATTCATTTTATTTTATTTGTCGCCATGTCATGTGCATTTACATAATCAATTAAGTTCATCAGTTGTTTTGATGATATTCGACTCTTATGTCAAAAATAACTTTGGTAAGTTGACTATGGTAAAGGAGGTAATTATTATCTACTCTAAAAAATAGTTATCATGAAATAATTATCATTTTTATATATTAATTAAAATTTAAAAAATAGTCATGAATGATGTTTGTGAAAAATGAATTACATTACAATCATGGAGATGGTAAGCCATATATATGCTTAAGTAATTTTACCATTTTACAATGAACATGAAAAATTGAAATTAACAGTCATATTAACTTTATATAATGATTATTATATAATAAATATAAAATTATTTCTTTAAATATACTTATATATATTATCCATGGGATTTGTTCATGTAAAATGAATCACATCGCCTCATAGTGGTGGTCGTCCACACGTACGCAAGAACAATGTTATTATTTTTCGATAAATGGAATGGTAAAAAAGTTAATATATTATATTTATATAATTATAAATATTTAATAAATATAATTTATATATATATATATTAAATCCATCATTATAACCATTCATGAGAGTTAGTGATGGAAAACAAATTACATTGTTTCATGAGGCGGCATTATTCCATACACATGAACGATGGTTAAATTTCCCATTTGATGGAATAGGATATGAATATAGGTTATTCCACTATAATAATAACATATAATTATATTTAATATACTTTTTATTTTATTTCACCATGTTTTAAACCTATTTTATTGATGTAGATGAAGAAATAAATCTAAAACATTAGGTTAAAAGTGGTATCTCTTCTTCGGAAAAACTCCATTGTTTTACACCTCAATCCCTCTAAGGTTGGTATTATTCTAAAACTACGACTACTAGAACATGTATAGGGATTATATGAAGGTATTTCAGTAGGTATTATCTGATATAGAGTTCTTGAATTTTGTGAAAAATATAGAAGAGGTGGTTCCCTTTTATAAGTGATTGGCGGGGTATTCTTGGAATTTCATAAAGTATTAAATTAATATAAATATATTTTATTATTCATGGGGCTAGAATTTCATATAAAATGATTATAGGAATATTATTGGTTATAATAATATCATATAATAAAATTTTGAAAATTTTAGATTACGTTTTTACCATTATCTCTTTGTTTTAATCTCCTGTTAAGCCTTTTAACAATTACAGCGATATCAATTATTTTTACTTATTAGGGGTAATGAAAGATACTTTAAAAGAAAAAATTACCAAAAAATGTATTATGGTTGATATCTTCAACAATATCCCATTCACGGGACCAAATATATTATTTTTAGGAATCTTAAATCATTTAATAAAATATTGTTTATTATAAATTATAATTAATCTCATTTTTGGAACTACTCATTTTACGTGAATTTAAATACAATATGATGGAAATTTAATTTCAATATAATCCATTCACACAACCATAATATTTTATTTTCATCTATATAATTATTGGGATACTATAAATCACTTGAAAAATATTATTTTTAGAGTTTTTAAAATCATTTATAAGATTTTTCTACTGTTTGCCCAAGCGCAAAGGAAGCGTTGTATAAGTTTTCAAGGAAAATATTAAAATAATAAAAATTATAAATAAATTAACATTTGAAAATTTTAATTTATGTTTAAAATAAAAATTTATAACTGAGCATAAATTATTTTTATCTCAATCAATAAAATATTATAGAAAGATAGTTACTATACTAGAAATTAGAGCTATACCAATGGACCTACACCAACGGTTTGGAAAAACGTTGTTATAGGTATCAGGTATATACCCTATACCAATGGATTTGGAATAAATATTGGTGTTATTATCACATGTACCAAATTTTGTTTTGATAATTGTTTGTATAGGTCTTAAAATATTCAAGTAAATACACCAAAATTTCTCCAAAACCATTGGTATAGGCACACAAATTTTTTATGAATTATTTTGTAAAATAACATTAAATATGTAAAATTTTATATTAAATTTATATGTAAATATTAATATTTATCAAATTATGTTCAAAAAATTAATTATATATTAGTTTCTAGGTCATTGAAACAAAAAGGGGAGGTGTTGGTGTCAAACCCTAATTAGTTTTTTTTCATTACCTATACTAATAGTTTTTTAAAACTATTGGTATAGGTCTTTAACAAATGATAAATACCTAAAGTCCATACAAACCATTTCTATTGATATACTAATGGTTTTTGTTATTATACTATTTCTTCCGTACTTTTTGTATAGTCTTTTTTCAGTAGTGTGACATTTTTGTCTTTTTCCTTCACTTAAAAATTATAAAGGCAAAAATCAATACTAAATTGAAACAAGATGTCATATTTTATAAGTTTGGATGATTATATAAAATTTATTATCATTCTATGAAATAAATTTAAGTTTTTAAATGAATTTTAATCCTTGTCACATTAGTTTTAACCATAATTAACCCATTTTAATTTTACCACGGTGATAAAAATTTCCTATGGTTACAATTTAGAATGGAAAAAAAATAAATGGTCCTATTTAACAATTTTTTACCTCTAATTCCAAATATGGAATCAAATTTTTGAGATTCAATTTCTATAATAGGAAGAGTTTAATTTAAAATTAATTATGTAAAACATGACAAAAAATGTTTCTCAAAAAAATTCCCTTTAAGTATAAAAATGTTTTTTACCATATTCAAGAACAAATTTTATTCCAAAAATAATAATTGGATTGTGTTTAATAAAATTGAATTAATGAAATTTTAAAACTAATCAAAAATAGAATTTGAGATTATAACTACATGAAAATAAAATATATTTTCCAATAATAATCTGTATTTTTTCACTATACATCAAAAAATCAAAATATTTATAAATTTTACAAAAATTAGTCCTAAGAAAATATTCTCGTGATTTCCATAAAAATGATATCCTTTTATCAAATAAAATATATAAAATTTATATAAATTAATTATAATATTCAATTAAAAATAAAATAACCAGTTTTGAATAAAACACATTTTTTAGGCACAAAATGACTTTACAGGATAATAAAGTGCTTATTACTTAGAAATAATCGATGTATTTTTATTATGTTGGAACTTTATATATATTTCATAATTTGGTTAATATTATTCTTACCCACTAACATAATTTCTAGGTTATAACTATAAAATTTCAATAATAATAATTTATGGTTTGTTTGAGCCTAATGTTGTGTGTTATATTCGAAATAAAATATATTTTTCTTTTAAAATCTCATGATATTACATTCAACCCCCCCCCCCCCAATAAATTTTTTCTTCACAATTTGAACTCGGTATCATTAATCAAGGATTAAACATTTCAAAATTCCTTTTTTGAAATACTACATCATAAAAAATGTTAAAAACAAAATTTTGAAAAGATGTAAAATGAAATATGAAGGTTATCTTGAATAACACATACCAAGTTTTAGAATAGGAGAAAATTGGTGGGAAGTGAAAAAATGGAAATGGAGGGAAAAAATATTGTACATATAATTATGGAGAGTGATAGAGAGCATTGGTATCAATAAATTGAATGATCATGAGATATACAATGACCACAAAACCATAAATCAATGGTGTGTGAAAAAACCGATAAATTCATCAGAAATGAAGCTAGTAGGATAAATATTTTATTTCAATATCTTATTCTTAATGATGAGGAATTATCATACTATATTGAATAAAAAAATGTGGAAATACACTTAATATATAATAATAATAATAATTTCATCCTTTAATCAATCTCTATCACAATCACATCATTTTTATCAAATGATGATTATTAAAGAAGAATTTTTTATACATAAAGCGCTAAAATAATCTTATAACAGAACACTTAATCCACAAAGGATAAAACGTTATTCCATCTATCTGCACACATTAACCAAACAAAATTGTTATCACAATGTAATATAATTACCAAAATGAATAAATCACCATATGATGAAATACAACATTAATCTATAAAGACTTAAAAATGACACCCAAAGTTCATTTTTAGATCATTCGATAAATAATTGACCTTAAAATTATTCAAAATATACCCTAATAACTTCAAAACCAAAAATATGGTATGATTTGATTATTTATTATCATAATATTAATTAATAACCTATCTCCAACAAAAATTATTTTATAATAAAGTAATATGTCAAAAATGTAAATGTCCTAATCTTATAATCTCTAAACTGTGATAATCATTTCTATAAATATCCTAAATCACCAAAAATACAAAATAAAATCATATATACTTCAAAAATATAATTCACCATTTTTACTCAAATAAAATTCCATATTATCTAATAATATTATATTTACATAATAATATAATTTCCCCCAAATTTATAGTGATATTTTTCAAACAAAACATTAATCACTTAATCACTAATTGTTTTTTCAATCACACGGTTATCTATATGATAAAACATATGTTCCCAAATTGTTGTAAACCATAATTAACTTAATATATAATATCATATTAACCTTATAGTTTATCAATAACTTTTAAATTATGTTCACAATTTGCAAATTATTTATTACCCAAATAAATTTTTACATGTTAAATTTAAGGAATACATGTACCTCATACATCTATTAAAACTCAATAAATTTCTCCAAAAGTATTATTAATCACCTAAAATATATAAATATTAAAATATAATTTTTCCAATAGTATGATCCCAAAAATCAATTTAATCTTTATATATAAAATAATATAAATAAAAAAAGTCAATGTAAATAAGGGCATCATGTTTCCCAATGGTAGGCATTTCACCCTTATCACCCTTCGGTTGTGGGTTCAAACCCTGTATCCTTTCCAGATGCGATGGGTTTTCTCTAAGCCTATGGGTTGTCCTTTTTCTAAAACTATAAAAATATAATTCTATTAAAAATATAAAAACATATGTGATAATCATATTGATAATTCACCTTGCTCCTACAAATTTCCAAAAATATGATGAACATCCTCAAAAATAACATTAATTGTTGGATCACTTTTTAAAAACTAAGGTTTTCTATACATATTATTTCCCAAAAAATTAAATAATATTAATTTACTATTATTTCCATAACATCAATCATAGATTAACCTAATTTTTTATCTATCCCTCAATCAAATGTTCTTCAAAGAATGTTTCCAAAAATATCACCATTCCACTAAATGACTTTTCAAAGGTATTGACACCATCCAACATATGTTTAAAATTTTAGAAAAGAAACCTTAAAATAGAATAATACTTAGTTATTTCATTATCATCATAAAATTTATAATATACCATAATATCATTGATAAAATACCACTACATTATAATTCTAAAAACCCATTATATAAAAAAATATGATTTCTGATTTCTTCTTAAACCTATAGAAATGCTTTATTATTTTATTCCTTAAGTATTACCTTCAATGTAAAATATGAATCATTCCATATGATTCAATAACAACAATTAAATCACGATTACAATTTAAAATTTATTAAAAACTGTCAAATTAATTTATACCTTGGGATAATTGATCACCTTTTATTCCAGTTACAATCTTGATGTTTGAGGTCCCATGATATGTCAAGTGGAGTCCCTATGTTATTAGAAGACCCCAAGACCTTTCTGAGTTTCACTATTTCTATTATCCTTTTATATTTGGTACATCATGGTTGAAATGGATGTTTATAGAGATTGAAAATTTTAAGCAATCCTGGGTTTTGAACATATTGTTTTGAAACATTATCTATAAATAGTTTTCCATAATACCTAATCACATAGTTATTTTTTTTAGAAATTTTTTGGAACCTATGATAATAAAAGAAAAATAACAGAAGAAATATATAAAATTCTCTAATATCGCCTTATTTTTCATCAGAATGGAAGCATGGAATCCCCTTTCAGGATTATCCATTAAAAGAACTTGTTACAGTGTCATATGATATTTCCCAAAAAGATTAAGATAGGAAAGTATATTTTCTATAACATGTTAAAATTTATCCCAGAGTACATCATGAAATTGAAAAATAAAATAGTATTAGGATATATTAATAAATTTTTTCCTACAATTTGGATGTTAGAAAAAGTTCTTGAGTTACTTGATTTAGGTTTTAGAATTATCATCAAAATTGAATTCTCTTATAGAAAAAAAGATTTGTCTTAGATTTATATCCTTGCATCTTACATATGATATTTCACCCTCATAAAATAAATTTTTGAGTCAATAACCAATAATTTCACTAATGAAGTTAATGTAAAAAATCAGAATAAATTTTGAATGGATTACTCTACGACACCATTCTTTTTAATCTATAACACATTATGTTTAACCTAGGTTATCCTTGGTAATAATTAAGTTCAATAAAAATATATTTAAATCATCCATAATGGTTCATATAAAACATGTGAATTAACCCAAGAATATTCCCTGGATGTGTCTAGACAGGTGTGAAGTCCTAGGCCCACTCATTGTCCACTAGTTGATTATTATGTTAATACCTAGTCTACTTATTTCATAGTTATTACTCTTAAGTGAATATATTTAATATTCGTACCCACATTTCAGAACCCATACAAGGATGTAACTTATAGGAAAACGACACAATATTTTTTACCAAACATTCATATTTTCTCTTGTAAGTAGACTTATTAATCTATAATGGTTTTTAAAATTTTTGAACTATCCTTATATGAATCATCCTAACAAATAAATTTATCTAAACCCTTTATTAGGTACCAACTATAAGAACATGGAATTAAAAAAATTGAATCTTTAGATAAGAATTAATTTTCTTTCATTACTGAAGATATTTTTAGTTTTAGTGTTTTAGATAATTAGGTCATAGCTATTTTATAAAAAAACAATAAATTACAAGTTAAAAACTCCCTATTAGTATCCATTTTTACCATAAAACAAGACTTTTAAAAATAAAACTCATTTTATTTTCATGAAAAATCTTTATAGTTTTCAAATTGAATTCTTATTCACTTCTACTCATCCATTAACCATATGAAAAATGTTAAATGACATCGTATGATCCCAAAAAACATATCAAGGGGCATATATAAAATAAATAAAGAGAACTATTTTTCTATTTTAAAACCATGATTTAAAAAAAAGAGTTTCTATTTTACATAATAATCCTTGATCTCAGATAATAATTTATTTACACATGAAATAAACTTCATTGTCCGATGTTTTATATAAAACACTTTATAAGAAAACATAAAGTTAAAATGATATTCATGAGTTTTTATTAATAAAAATATGAGAACACCTGAAAAATATTTTTCTTAAAAAGAAAGAATAAAAAATCACATTGGTGACTTGGGTAATTTTATTCATATATCCCTTACAATGACCCATATAATTGGAATAACCATTATGGTTGACTTCCAATATAATTCTCTTGAGTGCATAATCATTACCCAATGAATTGGGAATCTATACGGATAACAACCATCATAATGAGCTATATTATGCTCACCCATCATCATGAGGTATATTGTAATTACCTATTATCATAAAAAATTTCCAAGGACCCTAAAATTCATTAAATATATAAAATATTTTATTTAAATCATCAAACTCATAAAAATATACTTTTAAACCCATAAGAAAATAATTTTTGAATATTGATATAACCCATTCCTTTAAAAGAAAATTTTCAAAAAAAAAGATACCCAAAATAAAAAGGAAAGAGGGTTTTTCTAAAATAAAAATGTGAAATATTATAATGGAATCCAAAATATAGAATAATTGTTCCAATTTTAGTAAAATACATTGATATTCTGTACATTAAATTTGAACAATTATTTTTTCCTTTTGTAAAGAAATGTAAAATGTTCCACATAAAATTCTTAAAAAGAATCCATTTGAAAAAAAATATTGAAATAAAGTAAAAAATAAAAATAAAATATCTTTTATAATTCAATTAAATATATATATATATATATATATTTTACATATATGGAAATATAAGAAAAATATTTACAAAATAAATCTTTCAAATATTTAAAATAAGTATTTTAAAGTATAGTGTCTCTTGCCTCGATTCAGACTCATCACATTTAATATTTAGCCTCAGAATTATAAACAGAGGTAAATTATTTACTTGATTAAGTTCAATTAAAAAAATTTGACTATATTTGACTCATATATCCAAAATGAATTTGGGAAGTTTACTACAGTCAAAGTGGTCATTATTCCATTATATAAAGAATAAAAATCCTAAAATAATTATTTTTTTATAAATTAATTATACTTTTAGTCCAAACTATGTTTGATGGCTATGAGAAATAAATTATGATACAATCATGGAGACGGTGGGTTGTACGTATGCATGAGTAAAGTTTCCATTTTTTAAAGAACATGATGTAAATAAAGTAAGTATAATTTTACATTTCAAATATGATAATTATGTCATAAATCTCATATTTTTGTCTATAAATATACTTATATATAGTATTCATGTGATGTGGTCATGAAAAAAAATTTACATCACCTAGTGGAAGTGGTAAGCCATGTGTACGCATGAATGACATTATCATTTTTTAATGGATGGAAAGGTAAGAAATTAGATGGTATATTATATTTAAATAATGATAAATATTTCATGAATATAATATATATATACATTGAATCCATCATTATCACTATATATGAGATGCAATTATGGAAACAATTTACATCATTTTGCGAGGTGGTAGTTCGATGTACACATGAACGACAGTTTCATTTCCCATTTTATGAAATTGGAGATGTATATAGGTTATGATGTTATCATAATAAAATATAAGTATATGTAAGATACTTGTGTTATTATTTCAGCATGATTAAATAATATTTTAATAATTTGGAATAATAAATAACAGAAAAACATTCATTCAAAATATATACCTCTTCTTCAGACAACCTTTTTTGGTTTACAACTTAATCCCTATAAGGTTGTTATTATTCCAAAAAAATCTCTATAATGTGGGTATATATTTTATGAAAGTACTTGGTCTCGTATTGGAAAACATAGATTAGTAAAATGGTGTGATCAATAAAGAAGAATGGGTTCACTTTTATAAGTGAGGGGAGGGGTGTTCTTTCAATTTCTTAAAGTTTTAAATTAATGTAAATTAATTTTCATGATAAAGTAGATTCAAATTTAAATAATTTTAATATAGGATTAATATTTCTTGAAATTATATCATCCAATATAATCTGGGAAAATTTATATTATTTTTTTACACTTATTTCTTTGTTTTTTCACCCTCTTAACCCATTTGATAATTATGGTGATATCAATGTTTTTTATTATTTAGTGGTCAAGTAAGTTACTTCAAAAGGAAAAGTGTCCAATAAATGGACCACGTATTATATTTTCAACCTTGTCTCATTTTATTGGTCAGAGATAATATTTTTATTAATTTTAATTCATTTCATAAAATAATGTTTTTTATAAAATGTCTTTAATGTCATTTTTGGAACAATTCACTTAATTTGACATTGAAAATGAAATTAAAAAAAATTAAATTAAAATATCATTTGTCATAAAATCCATACAATTTTATTTTTATTTCTAAAATTCTTGGGAAACTATAAATCAATCAAAAAATATTACTTTGGGATTTTATAAAAACATTTACATGTTTTTTATACACCTTGCACAAGCACTAGGTCGGCTTTGTATAAGAGTTTAAGGAAATTATTCCTCTACAAAAAATTAAAATAAATTCCCATGATAAAAAAATTAATTAATATTTCAAATAAAAATTTATGACTAATTATAATATCTTTATCCCTGTAATAAAATATTATAGATATTAAAATCAAGAGAGTGACATTTTTGACTTATTACTTTACAAAAATATTATATTGGAAAAAATAATATATCAAAGAAAAACAAATGTCATTGTTTGAATTATTAAATGATTGTGGTTAATATATACTCCTTAAATTAAATAAAGTAGCATTTTTTAATGAATTTTAAGACTTATCACATTATTTTTAACCCTAATTAACTCATTTTACCTTTAACATGCTAACAAAAATTTAGAGTGGTTATTATTCATAATGACAAAAAATAATAGGGTCCTATTTAAAAAATTTAAACCTCCTACATAAAAATAAGGAATAAATTTTTAAATATTAAATTTAAGAAGTGGAAGAATTTAGTTGAAAATTAACTCTGCAAAGGGTGATGGAACATAATTTTTCAGAAAAAAATGTACTTAAATTAAAAAAATGTTTTTACCGAATTCATGTATAAAATTAATTCAAAATATAATAATTGGTTTTTTTAATCAAAATTAATTAATTAAATTTTAAAAATAATAAAAAACATAATTTAACTTTTAATTACTTAAAAAAAATTCCAATAAAAACAATATTTTTCATTATTCATTGAAAAATAAAGCTTTTCATAAAATTCTAAAATATTCATCCTAAAATGATTTTTTCATTATAAATTTAAAAATTATATCATTTTTATAAAACAAAATTTATAACATTTTCAAAAAATAATTACTATATTCCCCCACAAAAATCAATAAAAAACATTTTTGAGGAAAACATGTTTTTGAAGCATTAAATGAATTTACGGAAAAATCCAGTGCATATTTCCTAAGAATTAATAAATAAATTTTTATTGATTTGTAGCTTTTTATATATTTCAAAAGTTGGTTAATATTATTCCTAACCACTAATTTAATGTCTTTTTTATAACTATAATATTTAAATAATATTATTTCATGGTCTGTTTAAGCTCAGTGTTTCGTATTGTATACACTATCGATCATACTATTATTTTAAAATATTTGGATATTATATCATGTTCTAGACATGTTATTGTTAATTTAGCATTATTTTTTTAACTTGAATAATCATCTACAATGTTTTCCTTAATTTTATGGAAATTAATTATGCAATCGTAATAGTATGTCAATTATAGCCAACTGTTAGGTCTAACGTTCAACTATTTCTAAGTGAATATATACATCAAGATTTTATGATCATTATATATTTTAGATTTTATCCATATAAATGATGTCTATAAATGTTTTATGAAAAAAATAAAGCTTCCAGTTCAAGTCCATGTGTTGGATAATTTTGTGCTTGAGATTTTTAATTGACATGAAGAAAATGCAATTACCTGATCATTTTTTGAAACAACCCAAACATTTATCAATGAAAATTCCTCTTTATTTAATTAAATGTCATATTATGTAAAATGGTTATGTAAAACATATGCCCTTCATTTTTTTTATGTTTTTGGATTTTAAAATACCATTTAGAATTGTGACCGTTGAAACTATAGTCCTTGAACAGTGATCGCATGATTAATATAAATATAGGGCTTTAACAAATCCAATTTACTCAGAAAAAGGAAGTGATGACCTCATCCAATATAATTTATCCATACAAATCCCATTTTTGGGATCTTGGAAAGTAGGTGGTATCATTGTTCTTTGGTCTTGACCAAGCCCAAGCCGAGCTTCAACACATTAAGCTAAAACGGAACTACCTATGGGAGAAGTGGAAGTTGATAGAGATTCCCATCCGAGCGATGTTATCTGAGCCACCCCAATGGTATTTCACCATCAAAAACCTTACCCTTAGGTATTTTGAGGGTGTTATAAGGGGTTATGTAACAAGACCCTAGAACTATGGTTATGTAAATTATTTTTTTATAGAATAAAGAATATACATTCATTGTTACTTTGTAAATAGTTTTTTTAAAGTACAAATAGTATTTTTAGTTAATATTCATCTAAGAAATCTATTTTGATAAATTAATGGATTTTTGGAATTAAATAATATTTTAATAATATATTATTTTTACTAAATTACTTTTTATTAAATATAAATGATCATATAATTTTTATGAATACAATTGTAATTTTTATTAAGGTTTGAAAGTCGTTCTTGTCAGAACTCATGAATTTTCGATAAATGTAGGTTTATATTTTAAATGTAAAAATTCACATATTTAAAAAAATTATTTAGATAAAACTAATATTATTTTAGTAATTAGGGTATTGAAATTATCCAATGGTTAATTTTTCATAATTTTTTAAAACAGTTGAATTTTTGGGTAAAAATTAAATACCGTTTAAATATATAAAGTGTTTTATGACATAATAATGACCCAATAGTGATGTAATAAAATAATATAAATGGTATTTTCGGCCAATATATGATTTATATTTAAATAATTTGATTATAGGTTTGTTTGATTTATTCTACAAAGCTTTAGTGGACCCTCCAAGGCATATAAAATAATTTAACATTTTAAAATGTTTTCCTTGAGAGTGTGACTCACCTCCACATAATCAAGCCTAATATTTTAAGAATGTATGCCATTTTCCTTATAAAATAAGTTTTTATAATTCCCTTTTGAAAAAACCATGGGAAAACCATAGTATAGTTTTTGGTTTTGATTAGTTTATTGTGTGGTGTCCAAAACCTAAATAATAAACAATTCCCTCTCTTTTCCAATATAACCCCACCCAAGATCCGACTTTCTCTTAACTAAAAGCCTTTGGAGCTTGAATAACCTCTTCCCTCTTCTATTTATAATCCTCCCAAGGTTCCCCAATCTCCCAATAAGCCTCTCTAAAGCCTCTCCCAAGCCTTTGGGATCACACTTCCAAGTAAGGGATTTCTTCCTTTCTCATTTTTGTCCAAATTTCATTATGTTGTTATGCCCTTTTATTTTCAATTAAAAATGTTAGGGTATGAATTATAACCTCCCCTATACTTTCCTGTTTATATTTTAAAGATGATATACCCCTTTTTATCTCATTAATTCCTCCCATGTTCACCTGTTACCATGCAAAAATTTCGTAAGGGATTACATTTAAGTAATTATTTTGTTTTATGAATCTAAATAATATTAAATATGTTTGTACATGGATATATTTGACCCTGTTACTATTAATTTCATGTACATATTATGATATACCCCTTTCTCTCTAATCAACCTTTTTTATGAATTCTTATATCACGTCGTCATGCTGCCGAAATTACACCACGATTTTCCAAACAATAGTCATTATGTAGTGAAAACCATGCCCATTTATTTATCAAAAGTATTCACCTTTATTAACATTTACTTATTGATTATAGAGTTTCATTTATTAATTACACATCCCTTTATCTTGTATTAAATTATTATATTTAATGAATCCATGTTATATGATCCATGTGGCACACTTATACATGAAATGAAATGATTAAGAAGGGTGCGCCAGATAGCGCTCCAATGCATTGTCTAAATATTAGTATCATGATATGTCAAGTGTAATGAGGGTTTACTCATGAAAATTCAATTTCAATTAGGTTTTAATCATGCTCCATATTCAATTAGATTTGGCTCATGCTAAAATCATGTTAAATGTTGTTGCCACATTTCCATGTTATGATAATTATGCTATATCATTCTTTTATGTTCATGTTTCTCTTATGATCCATTGATATGTATATTGCCTAAAATTTATTGTATACTTCATGTCATGCCTTTTTACTCCCTTACTGGGCTTTTTATCTCACCTTTTTCTTATGCATTTCCTCGGGTTATCCCATGCAACACTAAGTATGAAGGAATGTTATGGTCATGTAAAAGAAGTTTTATATAAAGACGTGTACTCCATGCTTTAAGTTATTATGTAATTATATTAATCCCCAAAGACACTATATCTCTCGATATTCTATATTGTATCAAGTAAATATTTTATGTAATAAATTATGTGTAAGTGTGAAATAAAGTGTAGGGTTATTATAGTTGGTATCAGAGGATAGGTTTAGTTATTTTGGGATTAGGATTAGAAAACCTTAGTAAAATCATTAGGAATAAGACTAATTATAATAAATACATCCCTAAATTTCTATGAGTTTTGAGTAAGTTTTTTATCACTAAAATACATCCCTGTCTGGATACGAGCAGGTAGAGGCGACTCTGGAAGAGATGTATCTAGGGGTAAAACCTAAAAACACCTCTTTGAGCTAGACTAAAATGGGAACTGGTGCACGAAAAAAATCCTTGTTTCACTCTTGGTTACAACACTCCTAGGGGATATGCTTTGGTAAATTCATAATCTTAGTATAAACCATTATTAGGGGAATAAAAAAATTTCCCTAAGAATATATGTTGGGAAGTAGATCATGGATAACATAGATTGAAGCCTTTAAATTCATAAGTTAAGGAAATAAAATTAATTTATAAGTCATTCATTTTTGTCTCTAAATTACCCTTTATGTATTACCCATAACTTTCTTTTAATTCCATCCAATGGCTGGTAATAGGATACTCAGGCTAACAGTAGATGTGGAGATCAATGTGATTACTATTCTAATGAGATGCTCAATCCGATGGGAGCGGGAATCACAAACTTTTTCATGATACTCTCTCAGTTAACTCAAGTTTTGAATAGAAACATAGGTCAAGATGGAACATTCAAACCCCCTAAAAATAACAAGTTTCCATTGAAATCTTCATGAGATAAAGGACTCCTACTTTTAAAAGAGCATATGATCCCTCAATTTCTGAACAATGGATCAACTCCAATGGAAAGATCTTATCCATAATTTAATGTTTCAAAAATGAGAAGGTTCTTATGTCTTTTTATCATATGGAGGGTGAAGCTGATCAATGGTGGACATTGATCAAAAATACAAAGCCTGAGGAAGAGATCGACGCGTTGGAATGGAAGGATTTCCAGAAAATGTTTTTGATAAATATTTTTCACGCACCCTCCGACTTAAGATGGAAAGTGACTTCCTTTCACTAAAGAAAAAAGACGATAAATCCATCAAATAATGTGATGGAAACTTCACGAGGCTTGCACGATATGCCTCCGGATTTGTCATTACCCCTGAGTCCAAGGTTGGTCGCTTCTTTGGTGGGCTAAAACCTATCCTATGGAAAGACCTAGCGATTCGTGACTTCAAGACCTATGAGGAATTCTCTAATGTTCCCTTAAATTCAAAATTGAGATTGGAGAATATTAGGGGTATCATGGGGATAAGAAGCGTAAGGTGGGATTAAATTATGGTGGTCTGATGGATAAATCCAATAGTGCTAAGAAAATACATCTCCCTACTTTCCAAAGGTGTGGAAATAAGCACCTCAGAAATTGCCTGAAGGGGATGAGGAAATGCTTTAGGTGTGGAAGAGAAGGGCACCTGGCCATTAACTGACAAAAAGAAAAACTCATGTCTACTACAGAGGAGAGAAATTCTATGTTCATCCCTCAATGTGTTGTTCATTGCTTCAACTACAAAGAACCAGAGAAATTTTCAAATTAGTGCCCTAAGCCAAGGGTTTTTTGAGGCAACCAACAACCTCCAAGGAAAAAAGGGGGAGCTTTTTCCATCACTAAAGTTGAATTAAACCCTAAAAAAAAGTGGTGATAGGTATGCTAGATATTAATTCAAGAATAGAGAATGTACTTTTTTATTATGGTTCTACGCATTATTTTATATCCCGAAAGTTTAGTAGAACAATCCCAACACCACCACAAATCATGGAAGTAAATATGTTGGTGAGAACGTAAAATGGGTTAATCATTGAAATCCATGAATATAACTCCTCCCCTGTCATAATTTTTTTATTGAACTTCCCAAAAAAACCTCTTCATACTCCCTCTAGTGCAATTTGATGCAATTCATATCATGGATTTTCTTTCCTTATATAAATCCAACATAAATTTCCATGAGAGGGAAATCACTCTCTATATGGTGAATCGACCCCCGATTTTGTGCAAGTGCAAGGAGGAGGATGAATCTTTTATAGCACCATCATCTCAAGAATGGATATTACTACCCTATGATCACACATATCTAGATCAGATGATTTAGTCTAAAGAAGCAACCATCCTTGAATACATGACTATTGTGAGGGAATTCACTAAAGTGTTTCCCGAGGAATTTTCTGGTCTTTCACCTAAAAGATATGTTGAATTCTCAATTGATCTTATACATGGGGTGTTTCCAATATCCAAGAATCTTAATAAAATGGTTGTTGTGGATATTGAAGAGATTAATAAACAACTACATGATAATCTGGATAAAGGATTTATATGCCTAAGTGCTTCACTATGGGGTGCACCAGTCCTATTTGTCAAAAATAAGGATGGGTCAATGAACCTTTGCATTGATTATCGTGAGCTCAAAAAAATCACAATAAAGAACAAGTATCCTCTAAAATGAATTTATGACTTGTTTGATCAGTTACGTGGAGCACAATACTTCTCCAAGGTGGATTTGCGGTCGAGATATTACCAAGTAAGGGTGAAGAAGGAGGATATCCCCAAGACTGCTTTTTATACAAGATACCATCACTATGAATTCATAGTAATTCCTTTTAGACTCACTAATGCTCCATAAATCTTCATGGACTTGATGAATAGAGTCTTTAGAGATTACTTTGCCAAATTTGTGGTAGTATTTAGAGATGATATTCAAATATACTTTAAAACCAAGGAGGAGCATGAGAAGCATCTAAGAACTGTAAAAGAGACCTTTCGAAAGGATAAGCTTTATAAAAATTATAGAAAGTGTGAGTTCTAGTTGAAGGAGGTATCATTATTGGGTCATATCATCATAAGAAATGGTGTAACGTCCAGGTTCTGGAAGCCACCCAGAGGCGCCCTATACCTGGTTGGTCACATGGCCTCAAGTGAATTTCCCTAAATGCCAGAGGCTGCCGACTAGCAGTGAGGGCCTTGGGTGTGATAGTGGGGAAACTATGCCCTCATTGGCAGAGTACACAGCGGAAGAAAAATAAACATGCAATAGCGGAAGCAATAATAACCAACAATATAACAGCAGAATACTGAATCAACAACTGGAGCACATATGTATGTAAGAAATAATGCATGATACATTACTAGAAAAGCATCCAAACAAGTCACAATGCTGGAAAACACTATAGTACCCAAACAAGTACAAAATAAAAGTAAACAGCTCCTCTGCATCGCAAGCCAAATCTTAGTCCCATGCTCTCTTGCTCCAAGCAATCAAGTTCCAGAAGTCGAAGGGAGCTTGCCCTTGAATATACCTTAAACAACATAGTCTTCTTGGGCCCAATAGCATGGCCCAAATAGGGTGTGAGATAAAATCCTAGTAGGCATTCACCTGAATATCTGTTCCTAATAGTTAGTGAGTATATGGTAGGTAAAAGTACAATAAGAATTAAACAGCAATAGCAAGCAGTAGGTAGTAAATAGTAAGCAGTAAAATAGGAAGATACATAGCAGAAATCAATCCACACAAAATAACAGTAGTGAAACAAACAGCTAATAAGCTGGAAACCCTCTGGGAAGTACTCACATCCATCCCCTCTGGTCCTATCCAAGAATTACCACAACCCTCTGGGCAGTGCACTCAGCCTAACCCCTCTGGCTTGGCCATACGAATTTATGAGACTCTCTGGGTACGCTCACTCGTTCAATTCCCCTTATAGTCTAGGGTAGTCAGGGACTCTCTTGAGGAAGATCACGCAGTCTAACCCTCTTAGCCCCAAGGTCTAGAGACTCTCTGAGGAAGCTATCTCGGTCAATTCCTCCTATAGCCTCAGGTATACCACAGACTCTCTAAGGAATCTCACTCGGTCAATTCCTCCTCTAGCCTGGGAAGGTTCTTAAAGAGATTCAAACAAGGTAAGACTCTCTGAGGAAGCTCACTCAGTCTACCCTCCTGTAGTATATAAAATCCAATACTCTTTGGGAGATCACTCGGTCTATCCCCTCTATAGTCTGTAATATCTAAGACTCTCTGGGAAGCTCACTCGGTCTATCCCATATAGTCTATAGCAACAGCTTCTCTCAGTCCCGTGCCAGTCAGTGCATAATAATGCTATAAGGCCAAATTACACCTATAGAGATACTTTGATAACCAAATTTAACCAATAGAGAAACTTAGCTAAACAGTCTACAAGGAAACAAGCATGTCATGAGTTTCACTTCAACCTATAACCGCGAGGCATGAAAACGGGTGTAGCAGCTAAAGGCAAACGAGACCCAAAGGTCGTAAACAGAACAAATCAAGGGCAAAAACACACAAGAACAAGAAATTATCCTCTAACATGGTCAAATTACCTCTACAAAAGCATACAATCAAGGCAGGAAAACAACGAAGGCAAAAAGGGTAACACGTAATACCCCGTTCACGGGTATCGGTGGAAATTCGCACATAAACTCAGAGACTTTGAATGGTAAGGCACAAACCACCTACCTCAATCCTAGAAGATCGATATAATTGAACCACGATGGTTGATTCTCCCTAGAACGTCGTAGATCTGAGAAAACGGACAAAACGTTCAACCTTAGATAACTTGAGAAGGAGGAAGAACTGAAAAACAAGGCTCAAGAAGAAGGAAGAACTCACTGCTGCGCTTCCAACACAATTGACAAAGCTCGAATCGAAGAACGGATGGAGGATAGGGAATCCGGAGAAGTTTCCTGTTTGTACGGCGTCTCTCGGTCGAACCAGACCTAGAAGAAGGCAATTATGACGATGAGGCGTGACCTCGGTCCGTTTAGTGAGAAAAAAACAAAAGTACACGACATCTATTTTTAAAGTACATGGCGTGTAGTGGGTTTTTCCGTACTCCACCAAAATCAGCATCCACGTCACCCCTACACACCGTGTGTGTGGTCCGGACATGGCTAGCACACGGTTTGGAGCGGGAAAAGAGTACACAGCGTGTACTCAGAAAGTACACGGCGTGTACTTCAAAAATTTCCAGAAACTCCAAAAAATCTCAAAAACTCCAGAAAAGGAAAGACATACCTGAAACGAAGATTCCGGTTCTTACAAACTTTCCCCTTAAAGAAATTTGTCCCCGAATTTCCCTAGATGGGCGTAGAAGAAGAAACTTTGAACAGCTCCGGCCACTACGATCGAATCTTGGCCTCCCTCTCCCAAGTCTCGTCTTGTACTTGCCCATGCTGCCATAGCACTCATACCAGAGAAACAGACTGGCCTCGGAGAACCTTTTTACTGCGATTGACAATCTGGATAGGATACTCTTAAAACGATGCATCTGCTTTGAGCTCAACCTCCTCGGGCTGAAATACATGATACGGGTCTGAAAAGTAATGTCGGAGCTGAGAGACGTGGAAGACGTCGTGCATAGCCCGGTACCTCTAAGGTAGTTGCAACCGATAGGCAACTATCCCACCTCTCTCCAATACCTCAAACGGCCTAACATACCGTGGTGAAAGCTCACCCTATCTCTGAATCCTCTTGTGTCCCAACCTCGGTACGACACGTAGGAAAACCTAATCTCCGACCTCGAACTCCAGAGGTCATCTCCGCTGATCATCATGAAGATTTCTATCGAGATTGTGCTATATCCATCCTCTTCCGAATCAACTCTATCTGCTCTGAGGTCTCCTAAACAAGACGAGGTCCTAGTAAAGCTACCTCTCCTGCCTCCAGCCAGCATAAGGGTGATCGGCATGTCCTACAGTACAGAGCCTCGTATGGTGCCATCTGAATGGTTGCCTAAAAATTTTTGTTGTGGGTGAACTCCAAAAGAGGTATATGCTTATCCCAAGAACTGCTGAAGTCTATAATGCAAGATCGGAGTATATCCTCAAGCACTTGGATCATGCGCTCGGACTGGACATCAGTCTGGGGATGGTATGATGTACTCAAAAGTACCTGTGTACCCAAGGCCTTCTGAAGTCCCTACTAGAACCGATAGGTAAAGCGCGCATCCCTGTCTGAAACAATGGAGTGTGGAATTCCATGTAGACGTACAATCTCTCAGATGAACAGTCATCACATATCATCAACACTAAAGGTTTCCTTGATCAGAAAGAAGTGTGCTAATTTCGTAAGCCTGTCAACGATGACCCAAACAGCATCACTTCCCCGAGGTGACCTCAGTAACCCGGTCACAAAGTCCATCACGACATCATTCCACTTCCACTCTGGAATGGGTAACTGTTGTAAAATCCCTGCTGGTAACTGATGCTCTGCTTTCACCTACTGAAAAGTAGAACATTTCATGATGAAACTAGCAACATCTCTCTTCATACCTGGCCACCAGTACTAACGATGAAGATCCTGATACATCTTGGTGTAGCCAGGATTAACTGCCCAAACTGAGGAATGAAAATCCCACATCAGCTCCTCACGTATGTCTACTATCACCCATACGCATCCTTGGAAACGCAAGATCTCATCATCGCCCACTATCCATCCAGGAATAGGGTCCCCTCCTGACACACTCTCCCACAGGACTAAGGCCTCCAAATCTGATAGATGCCTCATTTGTACCCGATCAAGAAGTGTAGAGGTAACAGCCACAGATGAAAGAAAGGTATGTCCCTGCTTTTCGTGCACCTCCAGATGCATCTCAGAGAACAGAGCCATAAGCTTCCACTCACTACTAGCCTCCTGAACTGCCTAAATCTGAGTTCTCCTTCTCAAAGCATCAGCCACTGTGTTTCCCTTTCTCGGCGTATAGGTGAGCTCGAAGTCAAAGGACTGAAGATACTCGACCCACCTGTGATGTCTCAAATTTAGATCACACTGAGTGAAGATATACTTGAGACTCTTGTGGTCAGTAAAAACCACAAAGTACTCTCTCAGAATATATTGTCTCCAATAGCGTATGGCATGAAAAAATTCCGCCAACTCCAGATTGTGCGTCAGGTAGTTTCTCTCGTGTGGCCTCAACTGCCTAGACTCGTAAGCAATGACCCCATCTCCCTGTATAAGCAAAAATCCTAGCCCGATACCCGAAGCATCACAGTAAACAGTATAGCCCTTGCCCGGCTCCAGCAAGACAAGTATTGGTTCTAACGTCAACCTCCATTTTAGCTCCTGAAAGGCTGACTCGCAAGAATCTGACCATAAAAACTTCTCCCCCTTCTTGGTCAGACCTTTCAATGGTGCTGCTAGGCACAAGAAGTCCTAAATGAAGCGTCTGTAGTACCCAGCCAGCCCTAGAAAACTTTGTACCTCAAAAACGTTCTTCGGCCTCTCCCAGGAAACTATAGCTCTCACTTTCTCTGGGTCCACAAATACTTCAGCCTCTGAGAAAACGTGACCCAAGAACTAAATCGGATCCATCCAAAAGTGGAACTTAGAGAGTTTATCATATAGCTGATGCTCTCTCAGTGTACTCAAGACGATCTCAAGATGTGTGGCATGGTCATGTCGAGTTTGAGAGTACACCAAGATATTTTCCACGAAGGCCATGACAAAAGAGTACAAGTACGGATAGAACACTTGGTTTATCGGTGCCATGAAAACTGCAGGCACGTTTGTGAGACCGAACGGCATGACTGTATACTCATAGAGACTATACCTTCTTCTGAAAGTTGTTAGAGGTATATCTGATGGTATAACGCACAACTGATGATAGTCGGACCTCATATAGATCTTCGAGAACACCCGGGCTCCTCGAAGATGATCAAAGAGGTCATTGATCCTCGGAAAGGGATATCGGTTCTTGACCGTCAACTGGTTCAGCTTCCAATAATCCACACAAAGCCGAAGGTACCGTCTGCCTTCTTTGAAAACAGGATAGGTGAACCCCAAGGAGAGGTACTAGGTCAGATGAAACCCTTTGCCTGCAACTCCTCCAATTGCTTCTTGAGCTCATGAAACTCAGGTGTATCCATCCTATAAGGAGGAATGGACACCAGTGCTGCTCCTGTAATGAGTTCAATAGATAATTATACCTCACGCTCTAGAGTTAAACCTAAAAAGTCTTCTGGAATGACATCCCTGAAATGATCCACCACTGGAGGGAAGTATAACTGTGAAGTCCCCTGGTCATCCAGATAAAGACTAGAAATCTAGGCTGTAACTTTCCCTAGCCCATGATGCTCTGGTCTAGCTCTACCCGCCTGGACATCCCACTCACCTCTATGAAGGAAAGATCTTCCCTCTGGTGATATGAAACTCACCCTACGGCGATAGCAATCGACGATTTCCTGGAAAGGAACTAACCAGTCCATCCCGAGAATGACGTCATAGACCATCATCTCTAGGACATAGAGGTCCCATAAGAAACAACACCCCGCAACCTCAAGAGGGCGCTCTCTGCACTGACGTACGCTAGATGTCCTCGTTCCCAAAGGTGTGTCAAGAGTCCACAAGTCCGCAGACGAAAATATATAGAGCCCAAGGCTCTTCACTACAGAAACAGAGATAAAGCTATGGGAAGCACCAGTATCGAAAAGGGATGAAGATAAAATTGAGACTACTAAGATCGTACTTCGAACTGTAGAAGGGTCAGGATTCTGCTCCTGATAGGTCTGCTCCACGGTGAAAGACTGGCCTGCACCGTGGCCATGTGCCCCTGGCTGACCGCTTTGAGCTGATCCACTTTGTTGTCACTGATGACCTGGTGACTAACCACCACGGCCGCAACCTCCACCTCGGCCTAAACGGACGGAATAACTCTAGTTCCCTGACTGGTGGGAAACTGGTGAAGCATCTCCAGAACGCGGGGTCATAGAGGAATCCCTACCACCAGCTGAAGGTGAGAAGATGTGACAGAAACGCTGAAGATGGACCATCTTTCCACAAGACTGGAACTCCATCGGATCTCTCTGGCACTGAGGCCTAGTATACCCACT
This sequence comes from Viscum album, assembly GCA_963277665.1. Lineage (NCBI taxonomy): Eukaryota > Viridiplantae > Streptophyta > Magnoliopsida > Santalales > Viscaceae > Viscum > Viscum album. The sequence goes on from OY728140.1 coordinate 1,109,391,896, forward strand.
CCTACCGCACTGGTAGCACACAAACTGGCAGCCAGAAGACATATCTCGCGAACCTCGATCTCCTTGAGAAGACTCTTTACGACGCTTCCTACTGTCCGTAGGAGGGACACTAGCTCTGGATGACGAACCACCCAGTCTCACTACTCCAGAATCCCTCAGATTGCGCTCAGTAATCAACGCCTGGTTGACTATGGAGGATATAGAAGTCAAGTGTAATATATTCACCTGGGAACGGATCTCCTACCTGAGACCGTCCTCAAAATTCCTAGCAAGAAACAACTCATCACCTACTGGGATCGGTGTGAAACACTGCAGCTTAGTGAAACGAGATGAGTACTCCATAACAGAAAGAGTACCCTGCTGCAGACTCATAAACTCCTGGTCTCGATCGGCCCTCGGGGTCTTCGGATAAAAGTAGTCATAGAAGGTGTGTTGAAACTCATCCCAAGACATATCCTGCTAATGCCCTGACCGTGAGATCACCTCCCACCACCTCTTGGCAGTGTCCTGGAGCATATAAGTATCCAGCTTTACCCTTTTCTCCGGAGGGATCTCTAGGTGCACAAAGATGGTCAGTGTGGCCTATATCCATGACTCTGCAGCCTGGGGTCCTCTATCCCCTAAAAAGTAGGAGGATGTTGCTGCTGGAAAACCCGCGTCAATTCAACCATCGACGGGGTAGGAGGCGGCGCTCCCTGGAAAGTATGCATCATCCTCAGGAAGTTCTCCCTGAACTGCGCCTTGGCGCCTAACAACTGGTATAACTGCTGGTTCCAAGGCTGGCACAGCAGGAGGATCTGCAGGAGGTCCCTGGTCAGCCATATCTGGCGTCTGGTCACCGTCTGGAAACTGATGCACGAACGGAGGACGTCTCGGAGGCATAACTCTGAAAGATCAAAAGCAAACCTTAGATCAGGATTAACAAGGATTGAAAACACAGAATTACAAAATGGGAACAGGGGAAGAAACTATCATGTTTTACAAAACATGACTACACGGCATGTATACAAACTACACGGTGTGTCTACTTAAGCCATTAACATGGGTGTTTACCCCTGCCCGATAGGTCATGTGACACCCAAAACTTCACGGCGTGTTGTTCCCACACACAGCGTGTACTTGAACTCTAAACCCCTGCTCGATTCCCCTTACACAGCTAACCCACACAGTTCAAACTAACCCCAGACTACACGGCGTGTTCCCTAGGGACACGGCATGTACTAGACACTGCCTCAGCGGCCCGTGTTGTTAGTTACACGGTCGTCTACACAGCTGGAACTTACACGGTGTGTTCCGAACAAACACGGTGTGTATATGAGAAGGTGACACCATCCCATGTTGTTCGTAACATGGCTGGGTACCTGGGCAAGACTACACAACGTGTTCTAAAAGCAACACGGCGTGTCTTAGAGAAGGTCACGCCAACCCGTGTTGTTCGTGACACGGCCGGATACCTGGACAGAATTACACGGCGTGTTCCTTTACAACACGGTGTGTTCTACTCGAGCTTCCCCGACTCGTGTTATTAGTGACACGGCTGGGTACAAGGCTCTATACTACATGGCATGTACATACCGTACACAGCGTGTTCGTGAAGTTATTTTCACAACACCGTGTTCCTACACACATAGTCAGTAACATGGCCTAAAAACTACACTGCGTGTAACCAGAAAGTACACTCCATGTATTCTGGGTTTTTCTAGGCAGTAGCACAGAAACTACACAGAAGACCAGAAACACGGAAAGCAAAGCAAAGAGGTGCCAAATTCCGATCTGTGAGGGCCCATACTCCCCATGAATCAAAGCTTGGAATCCCCTATAGTCATGTAAAAGAGAAAACAGGATCATGATCCACCAATTTCCGATTCATGAGGGCCCATAACACCTCAAGAATCAAAACTTGGCGTTCATTTAAACAAATTATAATACAACAATCCTCTAAAAAGGCAGCAGAGATTATATCAAGCATCTATCACAACAGCAAGCATAATCTACAAAAAGTCTATCACAATAGCATGAAATCGCTAATGCACCCTAAATGGCATGATAAGAATGCATGGAATGTGATTTCTACAAGTGTCTGTATGATGCATGAGATGGAACACCCTCATCTCATCGGGTTGCGAAAGAAATAGAACCGTATTATCAAAACAATAACAGTACAAAGCATGTGAATCACTCTAGGTGAAATCGTATCATCCGTAACATCTCAAGACCAGAAAACTGCAATAAACGAGGTAGTATGGCTTTTCCCTGTACACGGGTTAGCTACTCCCGGGCATATCTTATTACCAAGTACTAAATCCATCCTATCCCAGGCTAAGTCTCCAAACAGTAATGCAAGAGAAAATAATTACTCTTATACCACTTTGTAACGTCCTAGTTCCAGAATCCACCCAGAGGCACCCCATACCCAGTTGGTCACATGGCCTCAAGTGCATTTCCCCAAATGACAGAGGCTGCCGACTAGCAGTGAGGGCCTTTTTTGTAATAGTGGGGAAACTATGCCCTCATTGGAAGAGTACACAGTGGAAGAAAAATAAACATGAAATAGCGGAAGCAGTAATTACCAATAATATAACAGTGGAAGACTAAATCAACAACTGGAGCACATATGTATGTATGAAATGATGCATGATACATAACTAGGAAAGCATCCAAAAAATTCACAATGCTGGAAAATACTACAGTACCAAAAAAAGTACAAAATAAAAGTAAACATCTCCTCAGCATCACAAGACAAATCTTGGTCCCATGCTTTCCTACTCCAAGCAATCAAGTTCCAGAAGTCGAAGGGCTCTTTCCCTTGTCTATACCTACAACAACAGTCTGCTTGGTCCCAAAAACATGGACCAAACAGGGTGTGAGATAAAATCCTAGTAGGCATTCACCTGAAGATCCGTGCCTAATAGTCAGTGAGTATATGGAAGGTAAAAGTACAATAAGTAGTAAACAGCAACAGCAAGCAGTAGGCAGTAAATAGTAAGTAGTAAAATAGGATGATACATAGCAGAAATCAATCCACACAAAACAATAGTAGTGAAACAAATAGAAAATAAGCCAGAAACCCTCTGGGAAGTACTTGCAGCCATCCCCTCTGGTCCTATCCAATAAGTACCACAACCCTCTAGGCAGTGCACTCAGCCTAACCCCTCTGTCTCGGTCATACGAATTTATGAGACTCTCTGGGGAAGCTCACTCGGTCAATTCCCCTTATAGTCTAGGGTAGTCAGGGACTCTCTTGAGGAAGATCACGTAGTCTAACCCTCTTATCCCCAAGGTCTAGAGACTCTCTGAGGAAGCTATCTCGGTCAATTCCTCTTATAGCCTCAGGTATACCACAGACTCTCTAGGGAAGCTCACTCGGTCAATTCCTCCTCTAGCCTGGGAAGGTTCTTAAAGAGATTAAAACAAGGTAAAACTCTCTAAGGAAGCTCACTCAGTCTACCCTCTTGTAGTCTATAAAATCCAAGACTTTTTGGGATCTCACTCTGTCCATCCCCTCTATAGTTTTTAATATCTAAGACTCTCTGGAAAGCTCACTCGGTCTATCCCTGATAGTCTATAGCACCAGGTTCTCTCAGTCCCGTGCCAGTCAGTGCATAATAATGCTATAAGGCCAAAGTACACCTATATAGCTACTTGGACAACCAAAGTACACCTATAGAGCTACTTAGCGAAATAGTATACAAGGCAACAAGCATGTCATGAGTTTCACTTAAACCTATAACCGTGAGGCATTAAAACTAGTGTAGCAGCCAAAGGCAAACGAGACCCAAAGGTCGTAAATAGAACAAAGCAAGGGAAAAAACATCCAAGCACAAAAAATTATCCTCTAACATGGTCAAATTACCTCTACACAAGCATATAAGCAATGAAGGAAAACAACAAAGGCAAAAAGGGTAACACGCAATACCCCATTCACGAGTATCGGTGGAAATTCACACATAAACTCAGAGACTTTGAACGGTAAGGCACAAACCACCTACATCGATCCTAGGAGATCGATATACTTGAACTAGGACGACTGATTCTCCCCGGAACGTCATAGATCTAAGAAAACTCACAAAATGTTCAACCTTAGATAATTTGAGAAGGAGGAAGAATTGAAAAACAAGGCTCAAGCAGAAGGAAGAACTCACCGCTGTGCTTCCAACGCAATCGACGGAGCTTGAATCGGATATGGATGGAGGCTCGGGAATCTGGAGGAGTTTTGTGGTCGTACGACGTCTCTCGGTTGAACCAAACATAGAAGAAGATGATTATGATGATGAAGCACAACCCCGGTTCATTTAGTGAAAAAAAGTACAAGGCGTGTATTTTTAAATTACACGGTGTGTAGTGGGTTTTTCCGTACTCCACCAAAATCGGCCTCCATGTTACCCCTACACACTGGGGGTGTGGTCCGGACACGAACAGCACACGGTTTCGAGCAGGAAAAGAGGACATGGCATGTACTTAGAATGTACATGGCTTGTACTTCAAAAATTTCCAGAAACTCCAAAAATAATCAAAAACTCCAGAAAAAGGAAAGACATACCTGAAATGAAGATCCGGGTTCTTACAAAATGGGATTTATATGGATCTCTCCAAGACATCTGAAATAGAGGGATAGCCAAGGCCAACATCGGTAATGAATATCCATAGATTCTTGGGGTTAGTTAGATATTATCACCGATTTGTGAGAAATTTCTCACGATTTTTCAACCCTCTTACCAATCTAACTCAGAAGGGGGTAAAGTTTTCTTGGAGTGATGAATGCGAAGAGAGATTTAAGAAGTTGAAAAAGAGCCTTATCATTGTGCCCATTCTCACATTACCCATAAGTGGAGAAGTTTGGGAGGTATTTAGTGATTCTTCAAAGAAGGGCATGGATTGTTTGTTGAAGCAAAATGACAGAGTCATTGCCTGTTCTTCAAGGCAATTGAAAGTTCATGAGAAAAACTATCTAACACATGATCTGGAGTTGGTTGTAGTAATCTTCACTTTAAAGTTTGGCGACATTACCTCTTTGGGGAGAATTGTGAAATATACATGGATCACAAAATCCTCAAGTATATATTCACACAGAAAGAGTTTAATATTCACTAACGAAGATGGTTAGATATGATCAAAGACTATGACTGGTCAATCCATTACCACCCTAGAAAAGAAAACAAGGTGGAAGATGCTCTATGTAGAAAGTACCCAGTGATTCTATCATTGATGAGAATTGAAAAGGATCCAATTTTCTTTTATTTTATGAATATGGACATGGGAGTCATAAATAATGGAACATCATCAATCCTTTCACAAATGATTGCTCAACAGTCTCTTTTGGAAATGTTAAAGGATGCTCAAAAGGATGATGTGGTAATTCAGAAGAAAGTAGAAACTATCAGAAAATGGAAATCCTAGGAGTTCAATGTTAATGAATAAGGAATTGTGAGATTTGGGTCAAGACTATGTGTTCCATAAAATCCAGTGTTAAAGAAAGAACTTTTGGATAATGCATATAGTTCAGATTTCTCCATTCACCTAAGAAACATAAAGATGTATTGAGATCTCTAAGAGCATTATTGGTGGGATAACATGAATAAGGATATTGTTGAGTATACATCAAAGTACTTGGTATGTCAATAGGTGATGGCGGGGATGTATAAGTCTAAGGGGATGATGCAACCATTACCCATACCAGCATGGAAATGGAAGAACATCACTATGGACTTTTTCACTGCTCTTCTAAAGACATCCAAAGGAAACAATTCTATTTGGGTTGTTGTAGAATGAATTACAAAGAATAAACACTTCATTTCAATTCAATGGGATTTCTCATTGAATCAACTAGCATGGACATATATCATAGAAGTGGTAAGGCTGCATGTAATACCACTATCTATTGTGTTTGATCGATAGCCAAGATTCACCTCTATGTTTTGGAAGAGTCTTCAACATGCTTTGAATACTGATCTAAACCTCAGTACAGCTTATCATCCTCAAACTAATGGCCAATCTGAGTAGACTATCCAAACACTTGAGTACATGTTGAGAGAATGCTCAATGGACTTCAAAGGAGGATGGAATCAACATCTCTCTCTAGTTGAGTTCTCTTACAACAACAGTTTCCACTCAAGCATCCAAATGGATCCTTATGAAACCATTTATGGCAAGAGGTGCAGAACACTAGAATGTTGGGATGAAGTTGGGGATCAAAAACTACTAGGTCCAGAAATGGTTGAGTAAATGGTGGAGAAGATCAAGACCATCTAGTAGCACATTAAAACTTCTCAGAGTCAAAAAAATATCTATGTTTATTATCATCGATGAGACCTGGAGTTTGATTTCGGAGACATGTTATTCCTCTGCATATCACTTTGTAAGAGTTTTATGGGATTTTTTAATAAGGTAAAGCTTATCCCAAGGTACATCGGCCCTTTTTTAGATCCTTGATCTCATTAGAGTAGTGGCATGTAAAATAGCACTCCCACAGAAACTATCTCCAGTACATGATATATTCAATGTATCACTCTTGAGGAAGTACATACCTGACCCATAACATGTACTCAGCCTAAATGTGGTACCATTTTAGAATGACCTCTTCTATTAAGAGAAGTCGGTGAAGATATTAGATCATAGGGAAAAAGTTACATGAAATAAGACAATGCCCCTCATCAAGGTGTTGTGTAAAAACTAAAAGTTTGAAGAGACAATGTGATAATTAGAGGAAGTTATGAAGAAGAGTTACCCTCATCTGTTTTAGTGTGGGAAAAAGAAATTTTGAGGGAGAAATTTCTTATGGTGGAATATTTTAACAACCCAAGCTTTTATCAATGAAAATTCATCTTGATCTAATTAAATGTATTATTATGTAAAATAGTTATGTAAAGCATATGAACTTCCTTGGTTTTATGTTTTTTGATTTTAAAATAACATTAAGAATTTTTAGCTTTTCTAATATAGCCATTGAACAGTGATCACATGATTAGTATAAATATAGGGCTTTAACAAATCCAATTTAGTCAGATAAAGGAAGTGATGGCCTCATCCAGTAGAATTTCTCTGTACGAAGCTCATTTCTTAGAGCTCATAAAGGAGGTGTCTTTATTGTGATTCTCTATTGAAAAATTCCAAGCCAAGATTCAACATGTTAAGCTCGAACGGAACCGTCTATGGGAGAAGTAGAAGTTGATAGAGATTACCAACCGAGTGATGTTATCCAAGCCACCCCAAGGGTCTGTCACCATCGCACACCTTAACCTTAGGTCTTATGAAGATGTTGTAAGGGGTTATGTAACAAGAACCTAGCATTATGGTTATGTACATTTTTTATATAATAAATAATATACATTCATTATTACTTTGTAAATAGTTTTTTTAACGCACAAATAGTATTTTTAGTTAATATTCAATTAAGAAATTTGTTTTGATGAATTAATGGATTTTTGGAATTAAATAATATTTTAATAAAATATTATTATTTCTAAATTATTTTTTATTCAATATAAATGATCGTATAATTTTTTTGAATACAATTGTAATTTTTATTAAGGTTTGCAAGCTGTTTTTGTTAAAACCCATGAATTTTCAACAAATGTCGTTTTTTATTTTAAAAGTAAAAATTTACATATTTAGAAAATTATTTAGATAAAATAAATATTATTTTTGGAATCAGGGTATCAAAATTATCTAATGGTGAATTTTTCATAATTTTTTGATAGGGTCAAATTTTTTGGGTAAAAATTAAATGTTGTTTAAATATATAATGTTTTTATGACATATTAATGACCCAATATTGATGTAATAAAATACTATAAATAATTTTTTCTAAAAATATATATTTTTACTTTAAAATAATGTTATTTTATGCTTGTTTTTTTTTACAAAGCTTTAGTGGACCCTCCAAGGCTTATAAAATATTTTAACCTTTTAAAATGTTTTCTTTGAGAGTGTGACTCACCTCCACATAAGTAAGTCTAATATTTTAATAAGTTCTGCCATTTTACTTATAAAATAATGTTTTATAATCCCATTTTTCAAAAACCATGGGAAAAAAACGGTTTATTTGTGGTTTTTATTAGTTTAATGTGTGGTGTCCAAAACCTAAATAATAAAGAATTCCCTCTCTTTTCCTATATAAACCCAAACAATATCTCACTTCCTCTTCACTCAAAGCCCTTTTAGCTCGACCAAACTTGACCCTATTCTCTCTATAATCCTCTCAATTCACCCCAATCTTTTAAGAAGCCTCTCTCAAGCCTCTCCCAATTCTTTAGTATCACACTTCCAAGTATGGGATTTCTTCCTTTCTCATTTTTGTCCAAATTTAATTATGTTGTTATGCCATTTTATTTTCAATTAAAAATTTTGGGGTATGATTTTGAACCTCCCCTATATTTACCTCCTAATTTTGGAGTGATGAGAGACCCATTTATCTCTCATTAATACCTCCCATGTACACCTGTTACCATGCTGAAATTCTGTAAGGGATTTCTCTCTCCTCATTTACATTCAAGAAATTATTTTGTTTTATGAATCTAAATTCCATTAAATAAGTTAGTAAATTTATCTCAATTAACCTCTTACTATCCCTTTTATGTACATATGATGAGATACACATTTCTCTCTCATCAACAATTTTTATTAATTCTTATGTCACGTCGTTATGCTGCCGAAATTGCACCGTGATTTTCCAAGACAAAGTCATTGTGTAGTGAATACCATGCCCATTTATCTATAAAGGGTATTAACCTTTATGAAAATTTACTAACTGATTATAAATTTTCATGTATGAATTCCACATTCCTCTATCATGGAATAAATTATGATGTTTAATGAATACATGTTATATGATCCATGTGGCACACTTATGCATGAAATGAAATGATTAAGAAGGGTGTGCCTTGATAGCGCTCCAATGCATTATGTAAATATTAGTATCATGATATGTCAAGTGTAATGAGGATTTACTCATTCTAATTAAAGTTCAATGAGGGTTTACTCATTATCCATGGGCAATGAGCCTTGGATCATGCTAAAATCATGTTCAATGTTGTTTCCACATTTCCATGTTATGATAATCATGTTATATTATGCCTTTATGTCCATGTATCTCTTATGCTCCATTGATATTCCTAATGCCTAACATGTTTTGTATTCTTCATTTTATGCATGTTTACTCACTTACGGGGATTTATAGATCACCATTTTCTTATTCATGTCCCCAGGTTATCCCATACAGTGCTAAGTACGAAGGAATGTTGTGGTCATGTAAAAGAAGTTTTCAATAAAGATGTTTATTTCATGTTTTAAGTTATTATGTAATGATCCTAATCCCCAAAGACACTATACCCCTTGATATTATATGTTTTATCAAGTAAATATTTTATGTAATAAATTATGTGTAAGTGTGAAATAAAGAGTAGGGTTGTTATATTTTTCGATGCAACCCAACCCATTTAATAAATCATCATTGCAGATAAACAAGTTACCATTTGTAGATGGTAGGGCCAAAACTGGAGCATTCAATGATTTTCTTTTAAATTCTTGGAAATATTTATCATAGTCATTTTTTCATAATAACATAACTCCTTTTTGTGTTAACATAGGGTTATAGATAACCGTACAAATTTTTCAACAGATTAGTGGTAATATCCTACTAATCTAAGAAAACTATGAATCTCGGTAACATTTTTATGTCTTATCCATTCATCAAGCACTTTAGTTTTAACAGGATAAATAGTTATCCGATCTTTATTTATGATATATCCATGTAATGAACTCATTTGTAACTAAAAAACACATTTATTAAATTTTCCATATAACTTATTTTCTTTAAAGGTTTATAGATTAATTCTTAAAAGACTTCCATGATCCCAAAAATATGTTTAGTAAACCAAAATGGCATCAATAAAAAAACCACAAACTTTTCCAAGTGTTCTTGGAAACTATGTTTAATAAGATCTATGAATACAATAGGATCATTCATCAACCCAAAGGTAATAATCATAAACTCATAATTATCATACCTCATATGAAATATTGTCTTGGGTATGTAAGCCTCCAACAGCTTCAGCTAATGGTACCAAAACATGAGATCAAATTATAAAAAACAATGAGCTCTCGAGAGCTAATTAGACAAGTAATCGATATGTGCAAATGAATACTTATTCTTAAAAATGATATTATTCAATGATATATAATCAATAAAAAGACTCATTGAACAATATTTCTTTTTAAAAAATAAAAAATGATCAACCCATGGTGAAGTTCTAGGATTAATGAAACCTTAATAAAGTAAATCTTGTAACATCATTTTAAATTATATTTGTTCTATATGATCCATTTGATAAAGGTGTTTTGAAATGGGATTAAAATCAGGAATTATTTTTGCAATAAACTTAACCTCCTAATTAGTTATAGCACTCGGTAACTGATCCAAAATAGCATATAGATATTTTCTTACTACTGTAACATCATTAACCTGATTAGTTCCCTTATTTTTAACAATATATTCAATATATGTTTCATTTCCATTCCATAAAAGTTTCTCATCTTCATGATATGTTATAAATTTCATGAATTGATTCTTATATACAAATACAAAATCAATTAAAAAACATATTTGACTCTAAAATATGTCTTAGCATGATATACTGGAAGCCAGTCCATACCCAGAAGAACATAAAATTATACAATGGTCACAAAAATAATGTTTGTAGGTAAAAATATTAAACTAATTTTAGTAGGAAAATCTTTATAAATTCATGTTTCCTTAATACTACCCTTAGGTATTTTTACAAATAGTCCGGACATAATTTCATATGGGGAAATTTTCATTTTACCAGATAATTTCTCTAAAATGAAAGAATGTATAGAAACCAAATCAAACAAGACATTATCATAATCTCAACAAAAAAGTAATATAACTATTACTAATTCATTTGATTTCCTTGAATCCTCTGAAGTATTTGTAAAGGATTTCACCACACCCTTATGATTATGGTCTTTCTGTTTTCCATTATTCATGCTCTTATTCAAACATTCATCCACATAATGACCCATTTCACTACATGTAAAACACTTTAGATCCAATTTATTAAAATTAGACTTACCAATACTATGATATTTTTCATTGTAATTACGAGTAATATTTCCATAACATACCCCATCATAATAACTTTCTAGATTTCATAAGATATTCCCCATGGTTCTTTTTACCACACCTATTGAAAAATAAAAACTCTATTTTCTAACCATTATATTTATTCAATGTATTCTTCCCAAAATATATATATATCTCTTTTTCTCCTTTTTTATGGAATAAATGTTCATCATCAAACTCCATTTCTACCTTCTCAGTAAATCAAATAACATTATTTTAACTTTTAAATTCATTATAGGCCAATATTATTTGGTATTATATCTTTAATCTTGAGTAAAACCAATGATTAACTTTAATATCAAGATACCAGATTCAACTTGGGTTGTACCATTCTAATCAGGTGAAGTTTTATTCATACGCAGCAACTGGATCTTCTTTATTCTACCTCAATTCCATGATTTTTTTTTCAATCCTAAATCAAACAACCATATGAAAATAATTCTAAATTAAAATATTCTTAAATTTATCCCATTAAATGGAATAAATCTATTATATTTCTCAATAATTCTTAGAAATTGATCACCATTGAATAGATTCACCTTCAAAATAGTAAATAAAAAGAGTTACCCTTTAGTGATTCAAATAGATCATGAATTTGAATATTTGTTCCAAAGAATTAATACATCCCTATTATACCACTAAGTCAGAAGATCAACTAAATGTTGGAGGGTGTTGTATCATAAAATGATTTATTATATAAATTTGTTTTGGTAGATCCAGTTTCTATCTAGGATGAATACCAGCACCATTTATATCCCACATCAATTGATTAATCATAGCGAAAAAAATATTTATTCCAATTACAACCATCAAGAATACTAATTTCGAAGGATATTATCCTCTTGGTGTCTTCCTAAATCAGCTGACCTTTATTCTATTTAAATCCCCATTTTGAATAGACATGCTTTAGATAAATAAAAATGATAATATTCAAAAGATATATCATGATAACCATAAATTGGAATATTTTAAGGGTATTTATATACATTATTTTAACCTCAAAAATTATCTAGTCAATTTCTTTGATACCAACTATAAGGACCCGACCATAAATAATTAATAAAATTGATTATTTAGATAAGAATTCATTTTCTTGCATTCTCATAGATCTTTTAGGTTTAGAGTTTCGTAAAATTATTTCATCACCCTTACATAAATAAATAATACATCCCAAGGTAGGCACTTCCACTCATTATTCATTTTCGCACAATAAAAAACTTTTAAGTTATAACATGTTTTATTTTTTAATAAATATCTTTACAATATTCATATTGACTTCATATGTGTCCTTAATAATCCTTAAGAAACTAGTAAAAACATTTCAAAACATGGTATTAGAACAAAATAATCAAAAAATTACATATACAAATAAATAAATAAACTCATTAGTCTATTAATACTCATAAGATTTTTATTTTTCAAAACAAAATTTGAGATCAAAATACACTTTTTATAACCCATGAAAACATTTTATCTACTCAAATATTTTAATGAAACATGTAAAAATAAAATATTAAATGAAAAATAAAACCCATAATTTTTTCTTTTTAATCACGAAAAAACTCTTGAAAACGTTTTCATAATGTTATACATTTCACCCTTAAAAGTAGTATAAACTTACCTTTAAACTTATGCTCACTATCTTACCCTATGAAATAAAAATATTTCCCTACAAACTAATACAAATACAAGATAAATAATATGGGTAACTTGGGTCTTCATTTCCATATAACTCTTATAATCACTCTTTCAAATGGAATAACCTTCCTGGTAAATTCCAATGATTTATTAAGAGAAGCCTAACTATTTAACTCCATCTATTTTCCCAATATGTCAGAGATATACATTAGAACTACACATAAAAATGAGAAATATTGTGATCACCCTTCATCATAAAAAAAATCCCAAAAATATTTACATAATCATAGAACATTAAATCTTTCATTTCCATCATAAAAATAATCCTTTCACCCATAAGAAGAGAATTTCTAGATATTGAAATATCCATTCCATTTAACACCCATTTTGGAAATACCTAGAATAAAGTGAAGGGGTGATTTTTTAAATTAAACATGAAATATATTAAAGGAAAATAAAAATTAAATAAAGGTTATGGAGGTGGGAAAATTTATTAAAATTGTATAAATTTAAATTGAACATTCCTTTTTCAGTTTTGTCAAAATGTTTCATATAAAATTCATAAAAAGTTTCCCTTTTAAACCCTTTAAAAGAAATTCAAAATTGACAAAAAAATTCCTTTATAATTAATTTATTTCCATATAAATACATATAAATATGATTTTAATTATTGTGTACATAGAGAAAGTGATTTATAAAATAAATCTTATAACACATTTGAAATGAGTTTTTTAAGGAAAAGTGTCTATTACATTTAGCATAACTCATCACGTACGTTATTTATCTTCCAAAATAATAAAAATATCTTAATTATTTAATTTATTAAGAAACAATTTCTTGTTTATTATTCATTTTTTTATTTAATGTCATGTTATATAAAATTAAATAATCAATTGAGTTTACATCGGATGTTTTGATGATATTCGGGTAATATGTCCAACATAACTTTTGTAAGTTGACTATGGTCGATGAGCAAATAATTAAATTATATCTATAATAATTATCCTGAAATTTTTATCATTTTATAAATTAATTATACTATTAAAATTAACCATTAAAATTATTATGAAAAATTAATTGTGTTACAATCTTGGAGATGATAGGTCATACGTACGCATTAGTAATGCTTCCATTTTCCAGCAAATATGACGGAAAGAATTTAATTATTTTTTTAACTTTAAAAAACTATTATTATATAATATATTTAATATTATTTATTGAAATTCACTTATATATACCATCCCTATGAAGTGGTCATGAAAAAAGAATCAGATCGTTGCGTAGAGATGGTAATCCACATGTATGGATGAACAATGTTATCTTTTTTAAATGGATGGAATCGTAAGAAAATAGAAGATATAATATCTTCCTAGAATTATAAATATTTCATTAATATAATATATATATATATATATAATAAATTAATCATTATAACCATCTATGAGAGGTAGTGATGGGAGAAAAAATTCCATTGGTTCGTGAGGCGGTAGTCCACTATACACATATATAAAGGTTTCATTTCTCATTTGATGGAAGAAAGAGATGGCTATAGGTTATGATATTAACATAAAAAAATTATGTATAAGATACTATTTATATTATATAGTCATGGTTTAAGAATATTTTAATTATTTATAAAAAAAATAATATTTGAAATCTTTGTTAAGAACTATACCTTGTCTTCGGATAGCTTCTTCATGTTTATACTTAAAGACTCATTAGGTTGGTTTTATGATCACACCAAGGCCATTAGTAACTGGGTAGGGTTGTAATTGAGGAATTTATATAGTCATTTACTAAATAAAAAGGATATTTAAGTGTGGAGAGGAGAGGATAGGGGTTTCTTTTTATAAGTGGGGGAAAGGACATAGTAGAACTTTTAGAAAGGTTAAAATATATTAATGTATTACTCAATAAAAATAGCAAAAAAATTGAACATTTATGAATAATATATGATGTAGTGTCTAAATATGGCCATAAAATATAATTTTCACAAGTTTTTAGGTCAATTAAACTCTTATCACTTTATTTTATCTCCCTGATAAACCTCTTTAACCTTAATAGTGGTAATAGATTTTTACAACTAATATGATTCATTATGACCAAATAATAAGTTTAAATTACTACCTGATATTAATTATTATTATTCCAAATATGGAATCCATTTTATCTAATACAATTCACAATATTGGAATTATTTAATTTAAAATTCAATCCCATAAAATGTGATGAAAAACGGGTTTTTAGAAAATTTCCTTTTTAAGTATAAATTTACTTTATACCAAAAGAAAGTATAATGTTAATTAAAATAAAATTTATTCAGTTATTTTTTTAAATGAAATAATTTAATTTTAAAACTATTTAAAAATAAAATGTTACTTTTTAAATAATTGAAAGTAAAATACATTTTTCAATAAAAATCATTATTTTTCACTATTCATTGAAAAATCAAACTTTTCTAAATATTCTCAAAAAGTCATCATGAGATAATTTTGTCATTATAAATTAAATAATTAATATGATTATGTCAAATATAAATTCTATAATTTTGAAATAAATCTTTTAAATAAATCCATATGATGAATGAAAACCCAATTTTGTTAGAAATAATGTTTTTCATTTTGACTAAAAGATTACCGAATATTATTATCATAAATATAAATCAATAAAATATAATTAATCAATATTAATATGACGTAAAAACTATTTATATTAATATTAAAAAATTTATTAAAAAATATAATATAATATAATTTTATTGGGAAAGAACCCAACCATACAATATTGAAGTTCAATAAAAAAATATTATAACTCAAAGAAAGAAGTTTGAGTTATTAATATCCTTTATGACATAATAAAAATATTAATACAAACCCATTGAAATATATGGATTGAAATTAAACACAAATTATAAGAATAAAATATAATTCAATATATTATATATCCAATAGGCTATATACACACCATTTAAATAAAACTAAGTGCATAAAAACATGTCTCAAAGAAAGGAAATTTAAATACCCTTACATTGTCATTATGTAACGAATTGAGAAAACAAGAAAGGTGTTACAAGATTAATATATATAAATACCATATATTTAATTAAAAAATATGATAAAATAAATCCATGTCAAATATATACACCACAAAAATTAAATAAGAGGCGAGTATGAACTATATCTCAATGAAGAAAAATTAGGAAGCAAAAAACCATTAAATTTTATCATGTTTAGTTGAATATGATCTAAAACCCTATATAACATAAATAAATATATTAATCACCAATTTAAGAACCTTATTCATACCTATAACCTTTTATAAACTTTATTTATAATAATTTATTATAAATATATTATTCATATTTTATTTTTATTATCGTGTGTTATTTAGCTTTGATGGATTGTTTAGCACTAGTTTCATAACGGTGGTGTTAATTATTATTTATATATTCAAGTTTTATAATTATGAGTTTATTAAAATTACTGTAGTATATGTTTTATAATTATTTGTAACATTATCATTACATTTTATAAGTATTTTAGTCATGATTCGTGATGACGAAGTTTGTGCCAAGAATGTTTTGGTAATTTTAACAAATAGGGGTTGGTATCCTGATAATGGTTTAGATGTTAACATTACCATTACATAACAAGAAATAAATCATTATTTAATTATTATTTTCCAATATTACCAAGATTTGTGATTTTTTAGTTACCTGTGATAGAATTTTATAGCATTGTTTATATGCTAGTTAAATTGTCCCATAAAAGAACAAATCATAATCTATATGTGAGTACAGTATTGAAAGTGATTAATTTCAAATAATATAATTATAAGAGAATAATAATGATATTATTTAGATTTTAATAAAAAAATTAACATTATTTAAAGATATATTTATACATAATAAAATATTATATTGAAAAATGAAATTGGTTACTTTTATTAAGGCTATATTCTGCACGTACACACAGGTGACGCTTTCGTTTCCCATATATTGGGAGGAAGGCATGTAATTGTTTATAATTTTAGAATCCTGATAATTTTATATTTATTATCTCAATCCTTTATATTTGCTTTTATAACCATCAATTTCTGTTTGTGGTGAAATATCAAGCACGATGTTTATCAAAGTGGTAGTTCGCACATACATGTGATGATATCTTCATTTATTGAATGGTTTTTGAGGAAGATTGAAAATTGATACTCCAATTGTATAATAAAAATTAATAATATTTGTAATAGTGATGTTACCATACATTATTGGATAGAATATTTTCTATGGGGTAAAAGAAGAAAAAAAATAGAGAGCTTAGTTGAGAACATTACCTCTCCCTTTGGATGTTCTCCCATGGGTAACAACTTAAGTCGATTGAGATTGGAAATTTTAAAAGACAAAGGATTATATGAAATGAAATTATAGTTGAGGAGAAAATTTGGAATATTTTTGGTCAATTTGATGCTTTATAATGAGTAGATGAATGGGGTGGTGTTGAGCTCCTTTTATAGGTGAAGGGAGTAGAATTTTAGTACATATAACTTTTTAATATATAGAGGAAAAGTGATTCACATGGAAAGTTGAATAAAATTGTAAAATAATGGTTTTTTGGATGAGTTAAGGTCAAAAATACCTCAAAAATATATTTGAAAAAAATTAAATATGTTTTTAAGTATTTTAATCCAAGATTTTTCACTTTTACAATTTTTGGTTTTTAGCATGGTAATTAATTTTTACCTGGTTAATTCACTATTAATTCCTAAAAAAATGGGAATTATTAACTAATTTGGATCTAATTAATCAAAATATTAAATTAATTTTTTCAAATAAAACTTCTATTTGTAATAAAAAAATATATTAACATTAGAACAATTAATACATAAAAATATTTTTTAAAAACGTGTATTTTTTAAGTATAAAAATTAGTTTAGTATAAAATTATAATTGTTGTTTATTTTAATAAAAACATTGACTCAATATTAATCAAATGATATTATATGTGACTTTAAAAGAAATAAAAAACCTAATGTGAGCTAGTGAAAACATAATTAAAGAAGAAATACTAAATAAAGTTTTAATTACAAAAATATTACATAATTTTCAAAATGTAAATAATGATATTATAAATTAAATATAGTTTTTTTAATTAATCATTTCAATTCCTAAATATATTTTTCATAATTAATTTATTTTATAAGTTTTTAGGTTATGAATACTTATTTATGTAGTCATAAATGCTAAATAATAGTAAAAATTATATTTTTCACTATTCACCTAAAATAAATTATATCATAAAATCCAAAAAAATAACATAAGATAATTTTGACATAATGGATTCAAAAAATGAATTTAATTTTTAAAATTCTAAATTCATTAATATATATTTAACTTTTTAATGATAATATAAATACAAAAAATGATTTTATTGAAATTGACATTTGTAAACATTTAGTATTCTTAAAATTATTTAATATTAGTTTCTAGTTTAAACAATATTAATATATTAATTTATATATTATAATAATTTAAAATGGGTAAATTTTATTTATTACGATAAAATGTATAAAAATTGAAAATATTTATTTGAGAGAGAAAAATATTTTTTATATTAATTCATATTAATTATTTATCCTTTAAATGTAAGTAATTTTTGTTGAGTAATAAAAATATTTTTTTATTCAAAAAAAATTTAATAATATTCCTCTAATATTTTTGGCTCATTTTAGTTTAGAGTTTTTTGTGGAAGAAACTATAAAAAAAATATTCCAAAATCAAGGGGTGTTATATTCTCCCCATTAAATAAATTTTTTTCCTTATAATTTCAATTTCCATCTTCAATGAGTATCTACTTGGGTATTTTTAACATTTTTCAAATTTTAGTTATAGTTTATAATTTAGTATCAAACATTACATCTTGGGTAAGTATGATATACTTTTCTTTTCTCCAACTAATTTTTGGGAAATAAATCTATGATTGAGTATTAAGACCCATTGAAAGTTTATAATTATCCTTCTACATATTAATGATCTCTAGTTGTTTTCGAATTTCCTTATATGATCAATTAACATGGCCTCTATATCGATAAATCCAAACTATACTTAGTATCACATAAAATTATATTAAGGGGATGGGAACTAGATTTATTGGAATTATTTTACCACTAACCTTAATTGAATAGGAGTTATAAACTTTTGATTCAATCATTGAGTCGGTATAAGTTTTTTTATAATTTAATATCTATACTTTGGGGTGGTGATTTGATACTCTTGGATTACTATATATATATATAATATATTTTTCAGAACTAAAATCAAATAAGACATCCAAAATTCTAGATTTGAGGATTATTGTACCTTAATTATCACTATCTACTTCCATAATAGTCTTTACAACGGTTCGTCCTTTTTCCAGAGGCTTTTTGTCCCTATCATCCTCATTATCCCTTGGGTTAGGGAATAGATTTGTATAATGTATAGGAACCAAAAAATTAAAACATTTTTTTAATAGCAGTACCTTATGATGAACTTTTCTTCCCTTTATTAGGTTTATTAAACAATTTATTTTTTTCATGGAAATTTTTTTCTCTATGTCCACCTTTTCTATGAATAAAACAACTTTCTGTTTCTTCAAGACATTTCCTTGGGTGATCATTCTTGCATTTTTCACATGTAAAATATTTAATATTATTTCCTATATGGTTTTTACCAATTATCTTTCAATAAATTTATTTTACTCTGATTTAGAGTTTTTGAAAACTCAACTAGGTTTAATTTTTTTATCATAACCATAGGATTTATTACCCCCTATCCTCTTTAATTTTTATAATCATTGCGAAAATCAATGATTTTTTCATCGCATCCATTGTTTACTCTGTTTCTCTTGGGGACATTCATTACTGATATAAATTAAAGTTAGGGATAAAAATACTTAATTCAATAATAGAAAAATTATTAAAATAAAGGATTGATATATATATATATATATCATAACTTATGAATTTTTTATGTTTTAATCAAGGTTATGTATAGTCTATTCATATTTATTTTTAGGACCTAAAATTATATTCAAATATTTTATATTGGTATTTAAAGTTCTTATGTATTATCAAAATCATATCACCAGGGAGTTTCTACCTTGGTGTTCAATCTTAGGCCCGCTCATCATGCACTAAGTAGAGATTTAGTTGATACTCAACTTTCCATTTTTTGGGTGATTACCCCTAGGTGAATATATGCCACATCCATATGCACTTACCAATATCCATCCTAGGATGTAATTTTTAGGAGACCATGCATGATCTACTTTACAACAAAAAAATTTGATATCCCTCAATACTTATCTTTATTATGGGGGTTTTCTCTATAGTTCTCTCATCCCATTTCTTAAAAAAAATAAAATAATCAATATTTCCTCAAACAACTAAAATGGTTTTCTATACCATTGAAATCATGATCATACTTATCTTATCTACCCTCAATGAAATTTATAACTCTTAAATTATCATCAAATAATGACATCTTAATATCTAAAGCAATTCAAACTCTTATTTGATAACAACTGCAATATCCAAGAAGTATTTATAACATAATTAGATATTTGTATAAAAATTTTCATTACATACATTCCCAAATACTTTTAGGGTTAAAGTTTTGGATAATTTAGAAACATCATTAACTAATAAAGATCAAGTATTACTCATAAAATGAAAATTTTCCTGACTCCATTAGGAACAACTTAGTCCATCATAAGTCGTTAACATCTCACATAAATTCTCCACACATGATATTATTTTAGTCATTTCATGTGTTACAATTTTATTCATAAACTATGGAAATGAAAGCATAATAAGGGTTAGATCAAGATCCTAGTAAGGGAAATTTTATATTATAGTCTATCATATAATAAACTAGGCATGATTAATATTT
The DNA here is from genome assembly GCA_963277665.1 of Viscum album. NCBI lineage: Eukaryota > Viridiplantae > Streptophyta > Magnoliopsida > Santalales > Viscaceae > Viscum > Viscum album. The sequence goes on from OY728140.1 coordinate 1,109,412,598, forward strand.
TAAGAAATAAATGACAATCAAATAATTTCATATAACTGATCACACGATCTTGAAAAAATTAAATGGTTAACAATATAAATAAATGCATGGAAAAATTAAACTATTTCATAGTTATGGGAGTTATAGTGATGCAATTTTCATGGCCTTGTATAAAAACATTATATACTATCAAGTCCATATTCCAATACATCTAATTGTTTTCAATATTTCAACCAATATGACTAAATAAATAGGTATGAATACAAAAAATACACTAGATAATTTGTCTCATGATACCTATTGTTTCATTTTGGGGTCATTTTAGGGCCCACCCACCACTAAATTAAGTCAAATTCAGTCACCATAAAAATAAATGGAAAAAATAAAATTCATAATAAACTTTCATTAGTAATATATAAAAATCTATATTTTAATAATAAACATATATAATTTTAATACATTCCCTAGTCAATAAATAAAATAGCATTTCCACAATCCATATGGATAAATATAATATATGTTATTATTAAGGTATATCTGAAGTGAAACATAAGAACTTTTAATGGTGTTGATATAGATAAAAAATATCTTCATAAAAAGAATAGTTCAAATGGTATCACATCACAAGGGATGAAGAACTATATTGTTTGATATTGTGAGTCTATTCTTATAAAATAAAATTTTATGAGATGTTTTATAAGTTAATCCAAGAAACATTAATCTTAATAAGGTAAAAAAATTAATATAAAATGGAATATGGAAGGAAATAGTAAAATGATTTTATAAAACTTTTTTATCAATATCATAAAAAGAGAAAGTAATGAGTCATAGTCAAAATTAAATTTTCAAAAAGGTAACATGAAAAAACATTAAACCCATACTTTACAAGAATCCCAATTATAAATCCTTGAAAATAAAATAATTTTTTTCCAAAGGAAATGTAGAGTAGAACATAAAATAATGGGATTAGGTCATGAAACCCTTTTTAATATATTAAAATATACTTTTTAAAATCCCATGTCTTAAAAAGAATAAAAAAACATTCTTCTAAAAATTTTAAAATTAAAATGTGAGGATCACTAGACATAAAACATAATTGGGTTTCCAAATATAAAACATAACATTAACAAGAATATAAAACATGGAAATGGAAGAAAAAGAGCTTACTTGGGAAGAATGATAAATATTCTTAACAAAATTATAATTTTATGAGAAATAATATCATCATGGAAGGATATTTGAATTAAAAATTCATTTTTCCCATATAATAATAGAAAATATTATATAAAACAATTTTAAGGTGGAATAACCCAATAATGGTAGAAATAATTTCATGAACGAATACCATAACTCAATGAAATAAGTTTGAGTTACCAATAAACTATATAGATTAAGAATAATTTTAATAAAAACACCTTGAAAGATAGGTATTGAAATTGAACTTCAAATACCCTGAATAAAAGATATTAATGATATTATTAAGCTAATAGAAAAAATACACAACAACTTAATGAAATTAGTTGCATAAAAACATGTCTAAAATAATGGATATTGAGACGAAACACCCTTACATGTTCATTATATATCTAATTAAAGTCCCATGCATATTATAACATTAGTTGGATTTTTAAATATATTATATTTCAAGAATAATTATAATAAAATAAATCCATGGCCAATATATTCATCATAAATTGGAAACAATGGGTTAGTATGCATCATATCTCAATGAAGTAAAATTATGATGAAAAAATACTTACATTTTATCTCACATATCTGATCATGATATAACCCCTTATATAATAAAAATAACTATCTTAATCAACTATTTCATAACCTTATTCATTTCTATGGTATTTTATAACATTTATTTTTAATCATTTATTACAAATATATTAGCTAGTCATATTTTATTTCATCATCGGATGGTATTATCTTTGATTTTGTATTTAGTACTAGTTTCATAATAAAAGTGTGGATTCATATTTAATGATTAAATTTTCATCATTATAATATCATTAAATGTACTGAAATTTATTTTTTCAATAATTAATAAATTTCTAATTTTATTTCATAGGTATTTTAGGTATGATTCTTGATAATGAAGTCATTTATGGGCTTCATTGGTAATTTTCATGAATGGGGATGGTATCTCAATAATGGGTTAGATATTACCATTATGTAATTTTCCCCTTCCACTAGAGGTACCCCTCATGGGTTGGAATTAAAATGAGAGAGATAATGACACTTTATTCCCACCTTCAGTAGGCCAGTTTTGGTGACTAGCACTGAGAGTATAAAAATATCACATAAGGAAGGTATTTTCATCAATAATAAATAAAGAATTAGGAGGTATGATATCCATCAATCAAAAAATCCATCAAAACAATAAAATAAAGGAAATTAAACTATCCCATGATTAATTTACAATATCAAAAATTACAACAAAGTCTCTAAATAAAAACCAAACAACAGGTCATAAGGCAGCGACTCAATTATTACTCTATTACCCAAGACAATATTATCCAACTCAATCCCTAAAGTCCTTCTATAAACCAAAAAAATATATATATATTTATATATATAGGGTTTGAATAACATGTATACTCGGTTTGATCATACCCAAGGTATCTTATGAACATATGGATAGGGAATACTAATGTAGTAGTGAATCAATAAGAAATCAACATGAACCTAAATAGGACAGCTAACTAATCTTTGTCTCACCATGGAATGCTCAAAAAATAACCCACCCAAGTATAATAATAGTAGAATAAGCATATAAATTTTTTTTACAATGAACTAATTCCCCACCTATTTTATTCTCTTATCTAATTATAATACATCCTTTTCTCCCATCCATTCTATATCCACCAATAAAGACTCCAACTTTATATCATATCTCATGGAACCAACCACATATCAAGTATAGAAACACCAACCACGTATCTTATATTAGGTAACTAGGAAAGTAGGTTATCAATAACATGTATTACATTAACCATATATCTTCCTCTTACCATTCATAACTCCTAATATGAACCACCATATCCTCTCATCAATTATGACCTTTAGTGAACTATATCTACAAATCATCACAGCCCATTCATAATAACCTCACCTAGAAGAGAGAGTGGGGGAGAGGGGGTATCTAGCCATCTACCCTCACTAATCTAAATATTTGGGGAAAACACTCAGAAACCAAAACCTTTGTGTATCGGTATAAACACACAACTTGAGAGGGTTGTGTATAGAAATCACAAGGAAAATAAAATGTATAATAGTTATACACAAGCCAAACCTATCAATTCGCACAACCAGAACCACCCAACAGTCAAAACCACAATGTCGCCACTTTTTCTTGTCAATATAACTGTCATTGTACTAAATTAATCACACCACACCACTGCCGCCACACACAAGTTACACAATCCCACTTTTCAATTTTTATTCCAACTACTTCCAAAATTGTCCAGTAACCACTAACTCCCATTTAATAAGATATTTTATTATGAATCAATAAACACATTAATTTTTTAATTAATTAAATCATATTAATTACCAAAAAATAATTTCCACCCGAATTAATATTTAATTTCAGGTAATTCTTATTTAATTTCAAACATCTTTTATTCATTTAGCAACCAAATTCATTTTATTTTAAAAAATTGTTGATTCATTCCATAGATAAATAGGAAACTCTCATGACTTCACCACATCACATCTCTTCTACCCCACATCAACCATTGTCACAACACAGAATATGCTAATCCATCCCAAAAATCCAACCATCTCACCAAAACAACCACATAACAAAAACAGAATAAATCAATATCTTCACATAATCCCTCATTGCCTCTCATTTCAAAAAATTGTACCCTCTATACCACCACATTCTTCCTCAAACCTATTCACCATCATCATTGATAAAATCCCAAAAATATCCCCACACATCACACAGGACAATACAACAATAACATTAACACGTCGTAAAAATTTCAGTTTCTACATCTAACATAATTCTATTTCATGGGATCTTATATCATCACATATTCTTTATCATTGGTATTATCAAACAATTATATATTTCCATGGGAACTCGGTTCATTAACTATATATAAGTGATTGTACTTTTTCATGCATGGTGAGATCAATCAAATATGTAAAATAGGAGTCTCATAATTCAGAGAATTCATAGTGAAAATAAGGTTCCCAAAAACCAATATATTCAACAATTGAAAGAAGTAGGTATCATAATAAGTAATTTCACAAAAAACACTAATCAAATATGATTACTCCCCATTCCCATCAAATTTAGTTAAAACAATTAATTATGTTTATTAAGATAACACTTACTATCCACCCATTGGATTTCAAAAACATTAAATGCATGTATATACATTTAAAAATTAGGAGAATGAGGATCCCTTTACTTAATCAGATACTTTCTAAATCATATCACATGGATAAAATGAAGGATGGATTTTATTATAACCCAGATCTCATAAAGAATGGATCAGCAACATAAAACAAAACACCCACTATTAATATCTAAAAAAGTATCAACAAAACTATTTATTCCTATATCTTTATCCATATCCATATAAATAATGGAAATGAAATAGATGGGAAAAGTGTACTCACTGAGAATCACTAATGATTGATCTCCTAAATCTAGTGTTGATAACCAATGAAAGGTGGGAAGACAATATCCTAAGGACACACCTGGTTCACCCAAGAATTGAGAGAGAATATGGAATAATGATGTGGATTTATGGGGTTTAGTAATTTATAGGTAATATATAAATTATAAGAGAATTGTGCAGTACTCTATACCAGGGAGCAAAGTATTGACATGAAGTATATTCCATGGTGCAAGGAAGAAGGCCATGCCATAATGGAATTGGACAAAACTACATCTATGAAACATGGAGTGGTCCATATCATAGATCCTATAAATTATGAGAAGGGCCATGGTATAAAAGAACCACCATTCCATGTAATTCTAATACTAATGAAGAAAGTGATGTTGCAACCCAGTTCTATAGTGAAACGACCCCAAAATCGGTAAAACCAATAAAAATAAACTCTCTAATATTCCATGCCATATATTAACCCATATGACATAATGATACCAAAATGGGAAGAACCGCCAAAAATCTACTTTTTGGTTTCCATTTTAAAGAGAATCCATTACACCATGGGAATTCTACATAAGGTTCATCCATGGCACAACTTGAGGGGCATACCATAGTTATCTTGAGATCAAAAATTGCTCCAGAACTCCCCTAAAAATATCTTATAAGACTCTACATTTTAGCCAAATTGCCATAGTGGTAACCACCAAATATATATAACCATCAAAACTCCATATTCAATCCAATTTGATTTAATGGTCTTCCTCACACTATGAATACAACCACCATAGCACAACAAACAGTACCACATTTCAAAGAACTTCTCTATATCGAAACGTAACTCTAATCTCCTCCCTTTACCCTATAATTTTCTCCTACAGCATCTAATACCTATAAATCATATTGTAATGGACCTGATATGTATGAAAAATTACATTAGATACCTTGAGAATCAATACAAAACTATAAAAGAGATTGGAAAGGGATGTCTAAACCACCACCCATGAGATACCACTCAAGTAACTGTAAGGGTTGGTGTCCTGAGAACCAACTGTTTTGTACTTTGATTACATGAATGTTCACTTATTATATATTGTTCATTGTTCTGCATGACTATAATATAATAATGTCCTGGAATATTTGTTGCATTGATAAGGTCATGGCAGATCCCCGCTGTGATCAGAACCTTGAAATGCTATAACAATATTCTTAAATAAAGTTATACGGTTGGATGACATGCTATGATAGGACACATAGTATACAGACCGTCATGTATGAGTACTCGTAAGAAGACGAGACTCTCTCTCATGGAGTTCTCACTTGGTAATCTCCAAGATGGGAGATTATAAGAACAGACCCGCCAGTAGAAATTCTGCATGTCTTGGTTTCATCGAACATTGCTATCTACGAGAGTGTGTAATGGTCCTTAGACTGGAATATTATCATTAACTCATGTCATGAATCGTGCACTTAGATTTACTGACAAAAACCATCATGCAGACAGTTGGTGGGAAGTAGGGTACGTTGGGTACGTCACGAGTGACATGTTATTAATGGATAAGTCGAGGAAGGATTTTCCCCTTCCATTTATGGAAGTTGATATCTCGACCCTTTGATTAAAATAGAACTGTCGCATTAAATTCCATGTCCATGGTGTGAATGAAGATTTTATTTCAGGTAGTCAAAGAATAACGGATCAAGCATATAGGTTTATGATACTTCCATGAAACCTGCTTGATGAGATATTGAGACAAAGGGATTAAATTACATAGTAAGCGTTCATATGAGGTGACACGTCAATGCGACGTCAACTTATTTCTCTTGGGTGCCTTGACCCGTTGCTAGACAGTAATCTTGGACTTTAGGCAAGCTCGCCTAATGCCAATGAGAAAAAGCCCTAGAGGGTCACACACTAAGTGTATTCAAGTATCTCAAGTATAATAAAGATTATTCCTGTAAGTGGTTTAATAATTATTCAAGGAAGCCTAAATTTTTTTAATGATGGAGGAAGAAGGAAATGAAAAACAAGATATACACGTCATGTATTAAAGATTACACACCATGTAGTTTTTCATGGAAAACAAGTACACGCCGTGTATTAATAATTACACACCGTGTAGTTTTCTTTATGGAAAGGAAATGAATAAATGAAAACAAGATATACACACCGTGTACATTGAATGTACACGCCATGTAGTTTTCAATGAAAAAAAAGTACACTCCGTGTATTTATTAATACACGCCGTGTAGTTTTTCCAGTCGGGATTTTGAGGATATAATATTGTTTTAAATGATATTTATTATAATCAGTGTGGGCTCGTATCAAGGAATTAATTATTCGACATGGGGTTTTAAATAAGAGTCAATGAAATAAATAAAACGCGTAACATGTTTATTTACTGTCATAACTCTACAACCTCAAGCCTGATTATAAATATCCTCACAACCCCAACTCTTTTCCGACACACAAGAGAATCGTTTTGCACAACAACTCTGGAGAATTATTTCAATGCCGAAAGAACCTCTTCCTCCAAGAACGCTCTCAAGGCCGAGAGAGATCTTCTTCCATCAGATCAAGACGATCTAAGGTGGACAACGCAAGCAAAGGTTTCTCCATGATAGCACCTGGAGACTCCTTTGGCGACGTCCAGAGATACGAGGTGCATGTGTGGATCACCGCTAGAGGAAGTCTACACTTGGATTACGCGACGCAATGATGAATCACATCGAAACGTGATCAAAAACATCAACGAAGAAAGAACATCGCAAAAGGTATTTATTTTCAATTAATTAAATTAATTATAATCAAATTGTAATGATCCTACGTTGTGGTTCTGGGAATTTCTATTTCTATTGTCTATTTCTATGATTTGATCCATGGAGACTGACATTTATCTTCGTATTGATCCCGGATTGATCATTGTTAATGACAAAAAGCCAAGTGGGCACATCCACCCACGCGCTTCCGCTGCGCCCGGAACCTTCAGTAATATACCACATATATAAGAATAATACATAAAACATGTGATATAAATATATATAAACACTCTCTAGAGGGATATATCCCTAAAATAAGTGTTGTACCTATCGTTCCCCTCGTTGTTTAATTTTCATGATCACAATCACCTTATTATTTGTCTAATATTGTTTGAAGTGTTTTTGAATGATAGGCACAAGGTTGCCAAGAAAATGGCCCAAGAAAGAATCAAGAAGTGGACTGAAATTCAGTCCACCGGCCAACCGGTGTGATAGCACCGGCCAGCCGGTGGACCTGGCAGAGGCATTGCCCACTACCAGGCTCCACCGGTCAGCCGGTGGCTCTGTCACCGGCCAGCCGGTGGCACCCAGCAGAATAGTGTTTGCTACTGTCTCCCCACCGGCCAGCCGGTGGAGCCAGTCAAACTAGCAGTTGCAGTTTGACCAGGCTGGCCCACTTGGCTCCCAACGGCTCTTTAAGCCTCTCCAACGGCTCCGAAGGCCCCCAATGGGTTCCATGCCTATAAATAAAGGTTGAGGAAGCCCCGGACACCAACCGGAACATATACGAAGCCCACGGACACCTTGTTGATCATTTGGCGTACCTCCAGTGCATTCCTCCAAGGGAACCCCAAGTGCTCCATCCAATTCCACATCCAAGGAGCTCCTCCAAAGAAGCTTGGAAGCGGCCTTCAACATCTCCATCCAATCAAAGGCACCCAAGGCTTCTCAAAATACGGTTTTTATTGTATATTTATTTTGAGCTTTAAATTTGGGTTTGTGCCTACAAACCCCAACACCTTTTCTCATCCCCCTTTCTTTTGGGTTTCACACCACCACTAAGGTGTGAAGAGGTTTCTTCAAGCCTTTCCTTTTTAAAAGGATTGAGTTTTCGGTGAGCTAGCCTTCACCCATTAAAAAGGCTAGTGGGTTCTTGCTATTCCATTGAAATCAAGTGGGTTCTTGCTTAACCACCAAAAGCAAGCTGTAATAGGTCCTAGTGCTACCTCAAAGCCTAGTGGGTTTCTTGCTAAAACCATTGAAAAGCAAGCAGTAGGAATCTCTCAACGGTTGAGTTGGGAGCGGAGACGTAGGCCGGGTTTTGGCCGAACTCCGTTAACAATTTCTTGTGTCTTGCCTCTATACTTTCCGCTGCATTTCAACTTTGATTTTTAATTTGTTAATCTTTTTTTTAAAAGGCAATTCACCCCCCCTCTTGCCATCACTCCCTTGTTTCTCCGACCAACAATTGGTATCAGAGCGATAATTTGAGTAATACCTTAAACGGTTTCAAATTCAAAGATCCATTGTGATGGCATCCACCTCTTTCGCCCCCGAAGGCTTGTCATTGGGTCGGGCTCCATTTTTTGATGGGACCGACTATAATTATTGGAAAACCCGCATGACCACATTTCTTAGAAGTATAGGTTATCCCATTTATAAAATTGTCATGCAAGGTTACACTCTCTCTTCCCCCAACGAATCCAAATGGACCCAAGCCGACATTAGAAATTTCGAGCTTGATGGCAAAGCCATGAACGCTCTTCATTGCGGCCTTGATCGTAATGAGTTCAATTGAGTTTCCACATGCACCTCCTCACACGAAATCTGGAAACTTTTGGAGGTTACCCATGAGGGGACCAACAAAGTCAAGGACACTCGATTGGACATGTTCCGTCAAGATTTTGAGTCATTTTCTATGCACCCACAAGAATCTATTTCTGAAATGTTTACTCGTTTTACTGACGTGTGCAATGGTAGAAAATCTCTTGGAGATAATATTTCTGCAGAAACCATGGTCAAGAAGATCCTATGGGTCCTTCCGAGCTCATGGGCACCAAAAGTGACGGCGATCCAAGAAGCTAAGGATGTCAAAAACATGCCGGTCGAGGAGCTCATCGGATCCCTAATGACGTACGAGATCACGATGAGGAGGCAAGCTCAAAAGGAGGGCACACCAATCAAGACACCAAAGAACATCGCCCTCAAGGTACAAAAATAAGTAAGCTCCTCCTCATCATCACCATCTTCATCTTCTTCATCATCAAGAGGCGACTCGGAAATGGAGAATCTCGCCCGCCAAATGCACAAGTTTATGAAGAAGCACAAGAAGAAGAAGAAATCTCGCAAGGCGCGAAAGCAAGAACCCACCGAAAAATCCGAGCCCAAGGTAAAATGCTACGGGTGCGGCGAAAAGGGCCATTACAAGCCCGATTGCCCACTCAACAAGAAACGGGCTAAGGAAAAAGGAAAGAAAAAGGTCCTCAAGGCGACATGGAGTGACACCTCCTCATCATCCTCCTCCTCGAGCGACCAAGGTACAAAATTCCTAATGGCATTCCATGAGGTAACATCTTCCGACTCCTCCTCTTGTTCTTCAAATTCCAATTCTTTAAATCATCTATCTTATGAAGAACTCTCACACGCTAGAGACCAACTTGAAAATGGATTTCATGAGCTTTCTTCAAAATTCCTTGCTTTGAAAAAGAATTTCAAAAAACTCTCTTCGGAAAAAGAACAACTTCTCAAAGAGAAGGAAGAGTTGACCCTTAAAATCCAAAATTTTCCAAATGTTGATTCCATGGAATCAACCATCAAAGACCTAAGGGAGACCCTAGCTAAGTTCACCCAAGGGGAACAAAATTTGAACAATCTCCTAGGTTCCCAACGAATATCTAGAACCACCCATGGACTTGGCTACACCAACCAAGCTTCCACCTCCCATGCTCCAACTGTTTTTGTAAGGGGGAGCTCTAGTTTTAAATTTTGTAATTATTGTAAGAAACCCGGGCACCTTTTTTATGAATGTAATTGTAAAAATTCCCGGTACGGCCAACCCAAGTCTTTTTTTTATTCCGACGAATTTTATAGGAGAAGACCCGCCATGAGACAAATTTGGATTGAAAAATCCCTTTTGGCGAGTCTCTCCGGGCCTAAAATTGTTTCTTTTCAAAATCCCTCTCCCCGGTGATTCATTGTTTTTATTTAGGGGGAGTTAGGATCTTTTAAGCCTTTTTTGTGTATTCAAAGTTTTCATTTCAAACTCAACACTTGGTTTCAATACTCTCAATTCAAAATTTTCTATTAAATTTTCATTTCTAAATTTCCAACAGTTGGTATCGAATTTTTTTTTATTCAAAACTTTCAATTCAAACTGTTATTCATTTTTTGATTCAAAAATTTCAAAAATTTCATTTGGTTTCAAATTTCAAAATTCAATTGGTTTTTGATTCAAAACTTTCAATTCAAACTGTTATTCAATTTTTCATTTCAATTTAAAAAATCTCAATTGATTTTTCAATTCTCTTATCTAGTTTTTCAAACCCGTTTCCCTCAATCAAGTTTTATGCCCCAATTCTATTTTGATAATCACAAAGGGGGAGAAATTTCTTGATTGATTGGGGGAGAGTCCTTTTCATCATGCTTTGCATTTCCTTTCAATTTCAGTATTTTACTTTGATTGTTTTGGTGATTGTGATCATCAAAATAGGGGGAGATTGTTGTACCTCTCGTTCCCCTCGTTGTTTAATTTTCATGATCACAATCACCTTATTATTTGTCTAATATTGTTTGAAGTGTTTTTGAATGATAGGCACAAGGTTGCCAAGAAAATGGCCCAAGAAAGAATCAAGAAGTGGACTGAAATTCAGTCCACCGGCCAACCGGTGTGATAGCACCGGCCAGCTGGTGGACCTGGCAGAGGCATTGCCCACTGCCAGGCTCCACCGGTCAGCCGGTGGCTCTGTCACCGGCCAGCCGGTGGCACCCAGCAGAATAGTGTTTGCTACTGTCTCCCCACCGGCCAGCCGGTGGCTCCTCCACCGGTCAGCCGGTGGAGCCTGGACCAGAATTCTCCTCCTCTGCCAAGGCACCGGCCAGCCGGTGGCCCTGCACCGGCCAGCCGGTGGAGCTAGTCAAACTAGCCGTTGCAGTTTGACCAGGATGGCCCACTTGGCTCCCAACGGCTCTTTAAGCCTCTCCAACGGCTCCGAAGGCCCCCAATGGGTTCCATGCCTATAAATAAAGGCTGAGGAAGCCCCGGACACCAACCGGAACATATACGAAGCCCACGGACACCTTGTTGATCATTTGGCGTACCTCCGGTGCATTCCTCCAAGGGAACCCCAAGTGCTCCATCCAATTCCACATCCAAGGAGCTCCTCCAAAGAAGCTTGGAAGCGGCCTTCAACATCTCCATCCAATCAAAGGCGCCCAAGGCTTCTCAAAATACGGTTTTTATTGTATATTTATTTTGAGCTTTAAATTTGGGTTTGTGCCTACAAACCCCAACACCTTTTCTCATCCCCCTTTCTTTTGGGTTTCACACCACCACTAAGGTGTGAAGAGGTTTCTTCAAGCCTTTCCTTTTTAAAAGGCTTGAGTTTTCGGTGAGCTAGCCTTCACCCGTTAAAAAGGCTAGTGGGTTCTTGCTATTCCATTGAAAGCAAGTGGGTTCTTGCTTAACCAGCAAAAGCAAGATGTAATAGGTCCTAGTGCTACCTCAAAGCCTAGTGGGTTTCTTGCTAAAACCATTGAAAAGCAAGCGGTAGGAATCTCTCAACGGTTGAGTTGGGAGCGGAGACGTAGGCCGGGTTTTGGCCGAACTCCGTTAACAATTTCTTGTGTCTTGCCTCTATACTTTCCGCTGCATTTCAACTTTGATTTTTAATTTGTTAATCTTTTTTTTAAAAGGAAATTCACCCCCCCTCTTGCCATCACTCCCTTGTTTCTCCGACCAACAATTGGTATCAGAGCGATAATTTGAGTAATACCTTAAACGGTTTCAAATTCAAAGATCCATTGTGATGGCATCCACCTCTTTCGCCCCCGAAGGCTTGTCATTGGGTCGGGCTCCATTTTTTGATGGGACCGACTATAATTATTGGAAAACCTACATGACCACATTTCTTAGAAGTATAGGTTATCCCATTTATAAAATTGTCATGCAAGGTTACACTCTCTCTTCCCCCGACGAATCCAAATGGACCCAAGCCGACATTAGAAATTTCGAGCTTGATGGCAAAGCCATGAACGCTCTTCATTGCGGCCTTGATCGTAATGAGTTCAATCGAGTTTCCACATGCACCTCCTCACACGAAATCTGGAAACTTTTGGAGGTTACACATGAGGGGACCAACAAAGTCAAGGACACTCGATTGGACATGTTCCGTCAAGATTTTGAGTCATTTTCTATGAACCCACAAGAATCTATTTCTGAAATGTTTACTCGTTTTACTGACGTGTGCAATGGTAGAAAATCTCTTGGAGATAATATTTCTGCAGAAACCATGGTCAAGAAGATCCTATGGGTCCTTCCGAGCTCATGGGCACCAAAAGTGACGGCGATCCAAGAAGCTAAGGATGTCAAAAACATGCCGGTCGAGGAGCTCATCGGATCCCTAATGACGTACGAGATCGCGATGAGGAGGCAAGCTCAAAAGGAGGGCACACCAATCAAGACACCAAAGAACATCGCCCTCAAGGTACAAAAAGAAGTAAGCTCCTCCTCATCATCACCATCTTCATCTTCTTCATCATCAAGCGGCGACTCGGAAATGGAGAATCTCGCCCGCCAAATGCACAAGTTTATGAAGAAGCACAAGAAGAAGAAGAAATCTCGCAAGGCGCGAAAGCAAGAACCCACCGAAAAATCCGAGCCCAAGGTAAAATGATACGGGTGCGGCGAAAAGGGCCATTACAAGCCCGATTGCCCACTCAACAAGAAACGGGCTAAGGAAAAAGGAAAGAAAAAGGTCCTCAAGGCGACATGGAGTGACACCTCCTCATCATCCTCCTCCTCGAGCGACCAAGGTACAAAATGCCTAATGGCATTCCATGAGGTAACATCTTCCGACTCCTCCTCTTGTTCTTCAAATTCCAATTCTTTAAATCATCTATCTTATGAAGAACTCTCACACGCTAGAGACCAACTTGAAAATGGATTTCATGAGCTTTCTTCAAAATTCCTTGCTTTGAAAAAGAATTTCAAAAAACTCTCTTCCGAAAAAGAACAACTTCTCAAAGAGAAGGAAGAGTTGACCCTTAAAATCCAAAATTTTCCAAATGTTGATTCCATGGAATCAACCATCAAAGACCTAAGGGAGACCCTAGCTAAGTTCACCCAAGGGGAACAAAATTTGAACAATCTCCTAGGTTCCCAACGAATATCTAGAACCACCCATGGACTTGGCTACACCAACCAAGCTTCCACCTCCCATGCTCTAACTGTTTTTGTAAGGGGGAGCTCTAGTTTTAAATTTTGTAATTATTGTAAGAAACCCGGGCACCTTATTTATGAATGTAATTGTAAAAATGCCCGGTACGGCCAACCCAAGTCTTTTTTTTATTCCGACGAATTTTATAGGAGAAGACCCGCCATGAGACAAATTTGGATTGAAAAATCCCTTTTGGCGAGTCTCTCCGGGCCTAAAATTGTTTCTTTTCAAAATCCCTCTCCCCGGTGATTCATTGTTTTTATTTAGGGGGAGTTAGGATATTTTAAGCCTTTTTTGTGTATTCAAAGTTTTCATTTCAAACTCAACACTTGGTTTCAATACTCTCAATTCAAAATTTTCTATTAAATTTTCATTTCTAAATTTCCAACAGTTGGTATCGAATTTTTTTTTTATTCAAAACTTTCAATTCAAACTGTTATTCATTTTTTGATTCAAAAATTTCAAAAATTTCATTTGGTTTCAAATTTCAAAATTCAATTGGTTTTTGATTCAAAACTTTCAATTCAAACTGTTATTCAATTTTTCATTTCAATTTAAAAAATCTCAATTGATTTTTCAATTCTCTTATCTAGTTTTTCAAACCCGTTTCCCTCAATCAAGTTTTATGCCCCAATTCTATTTTGAAAATCACAAAGGGGGAGAAATTTCTTGATTGATTGGGGGAGAATCCTTTTCATCATGCTTTGCATTTCCTTTCAATTTCAGTATTTTACTTTGATTGTTTTGGTGATTGTGATCATCAAAATAGGGGGAGATTGTTGTACCTCTCGTTCCCCTCGTTGTTTAATTTTCATGATCACAATCACCTTATTATTTGTCTAATATTGTTTGAAGTGTTTTTGAATGATAGGCACAAGGTTGCCAAGAAAATGGCCCAAGAAAGAATCAAGAAGTGGACTGAAATTCAGTCCACCGGCCAACCGGTGTGATAGCACCGGCCAGCCGGTGGACCTGGCAGAGGCATTGCCCACTGCCAGGCTCCACCGGTCAGCCGGTGGCTCTGTCACCGGCCAGCCGGTGGCACCCAGCAGAATAGTGTTTGCTACTGTCTCCCCACCGGCCAGCCGGTGGCTCCTCCACCGGTCAGCCGGTGGAGCCTGGACCAGAATTCTCCTCCTCTGCCAAGGCACCGGCCAGCCGGTGGCCCTGCACCGGCCAGCCGGTGGAGCCAGTCAAACTAGCCGTTGCAGTTTGACCAGGCTGGCCCACTTGGCTCCCAATGGCTCTTTAAGCCTCTCCAACGGCTCCGAAGGCCCCCAATGGGTTCCATGCCTATAAATAAAGGCTGAGGAAGCCCCGGACACCAACCGGAACATATACGAAGCCCACGGACACCTTGTTGATCATTTGGCGTACCTCCGGTGCATTCCTCCAAGGGAACCCCAAGTGCTCCATCCAATTCCACATCCAAGGAGCTCCTCCAAAGAAGCTTGGAAGCGGCCTTCAACATCTCCATCCAATCAAAGGCGCCCAAGGCTTCTCAAAATACGGTTTTTATTGTATATTTATTTTGAGCTTTAAATTTGGGTTTGTGCCTACAAACCCCAACACCTTTTCTCATCCCCCTTTCTTTTGGGTTTCACACCACCACTAAGGTGTGAAGAGGTTTCTTCAAGCCTTTCCTTTTTAAAAGGCTTGAGTTTTCGGTGAGCTAGCCTTCACCCGTTAAAAAGGCTAGTGGGTTCTTGCTATTCCATTGAAAGCAAGTGGGTTCTTGCTTAACCACCAAAAGCAAGCTGTAATAGGTCCTAGTGCTACCTCAAAGCCTAGTGGGTTTCTTGCTAAAACCATTGAAAAGCAAGCGGTAGGAATCTCTTAACGGTTGAGTTGGGAGCGGAGACGTAGGCCGGGTTTTGGCCGAACTCCGTTAACAATTTCTTGTGTCTTGCCTCTATACTTTCCGCTGCATTTCAACTTTGATTTTTAATTTGTTAATCTTTTTTTTTAAAGGCAATTCACCCCCCCTCTTGCCATCACTCCCTTGTTTCTCCGACCAACAATTGGTATCAGAGCGATAATTTGAGTAATACCTTAAACGGTTTCAAATTCAAAGATCCATTGTGATGGCATCCACCTCTTTCGCCCCCGAAGGCTTGTCATTGGGTCGGGCTCCATTTTTTGATGGGACCAACTATAATTATTGGAAAACCCGCATGACCACATTTCTTAGAAGTATAGGTTATCCCATTTATAAAATTGTCATGCAAGGTTACACTCTCTCTTCCCCCGACGAATCCAAATGGACCCAAGCCGACATTAGAAATTTCGAGCTTGATGGAAAAGCCATGAACGCTCTTCATTGCGGCCTTGATCGTAATGAGTTCAATCGAGTTTCCACATGCACCTCCTCACACGAAATCTGGAAACTTTTGGAGGTTACCCATGAGGGGACCAACAAAGTCAAGGACACTCGATTGGACATGTTCCGTCAAGATTTTGAGTCATTTTCTATGCACCCACAAGAATCTATTTCTGAAATGTTTACTCGTTTTACTGACGTGTGCAATGGTAGAAAATCTCTTGGAGATAATATTTCTGCAGAAACCATGGTCAAGAAGATCCTATGGGTCCTTCCGAGCTCATGGGCACCAAAAGTGACGGCGATCCAAGAAGCTAAGGATGTCAAAAACATGCCGGTCGAGGAGCTCATCGGATCCCTAATGACGTACGAGATCACGATGAGGAGGCAAGCTCAAAAGGAGGGCACACCAATCAAGACACCAAAGAACATCGCCCTCAAGGTACAAAAAGAAGTAAGCTCCTCCTCATCATCACCATCTTCATCTTCTTCATCATCAAGCGGCGACTCGGAAATGGAGAATCTCGCCCGCCAAATGCACAAGTTTATGAAGAAGCACAAGAAGAAGAAGAAATCTCGCAAGGCGCGAAAGCAAGAACCCACCGAAAAATCCGAGCCCAAGGTAAAATGCTACGGGTGCGGCGAAAAGGTCCATTACAAGCCCGATTGCCCACTCAACAAGAAACGGGCTAAGGAAAAAGGAAAGAAAAAGGTCCTCAAGGCGACATGGAGTGACACCTCCTCATCATCCTCCTCCTCGAGCGACCAAGGTACAAAATGCCTAATGGCATTCCATGAGGTAACATCTTCCGACTCCTCCTCTTGTTCTTCAAATTCCAATTCTTTAAATCATCTATCTTATCAAGAACTCTCACACGCTAGAGACCAACTTGAAAATGGATTTCATGAGCTTTCTTCAAAATTCGTTGCTTTGAAAAAGAATTTCAAAAAACTTTCTTCCGAAAAAGAACAACTTCTCAAAGAGAAGGAAGAGTTGACCCTTAAAATCCAAAATTTTCCAAATGTTGATTCCATGGAATCAACCATCAAAGACCTAAGGGAGACCCTAGCTAAGTTCACCCAAGGGGAACAAAATTTGAACAATCTCCTAGGTTCCCAATGAATATCTAGAACCACCCATGGACTTGGCTACACCAACCAAGCTTCCACCTCCCATGATCCAACTGTTTTTGTAAGGGGGAGCTCTAGTTTTAAATTTTGTAATTATTGTAAGAAACCCGGGCACCTTATTTATGAATGTAATTGTAAAAATGCCCGGTACGGCCAACCCAAGTCTTTTTTTTATTCCGACAAATTTTATAGGAGAAGACCCGCCATGAGACAAATTTGGATTGAAAAATCCCTTTTGGCGAGTCTCTCCGGGCCTAAAATTGTTTCTTTTCAAAATCCCTCTCCCCGGTGATTCATTGTTTTTATTTAGGGGGAGTTAGGATATTTTAAGCCTTTTTTGTGTATTCAAAGTTTTCATTTCAAACTCAACACTTGGTTTCAATGCTCTCAATTCAAAATTTTCTATTAAATTTTCATTTCTAAATTTCCAATAGTTGGTATCGAATTTTTTTTTTATTCAAAACTTTCAATTCAAACTGTTATTCATTTTTTGATTCAAAAATTTCAAAAATTTCATTTGGTTTCAAATTTCAAAATTCAATTGGTTTTTGATTCAAAACTTTCAATTCAAACTGTTATTCAATTTTTCATTTCAATTTAAAAAATCTCAATTGATTTTTCAATTCTCTTATCTAGTTTTTCAAACCCGTTTCCCTCAATCAAGTTTTATGCCCCAATTCTATTTTGATAATCACAAAGGGGGAGAAATTTCTTGATTGATTGGGGGAGAATCCTTTTCATCATGCTTTGCATTTCCTTTCAATTTCAGTATTTTACTTTGATTGTTTTGGTGATTGTGATCATCAAAATAGGGGGAGATTGTTGTACCTCTCGTTCCCCTCGTTGTTTAATTTTCATGATCACAATCACCTTATTATTTGTCTAATATTGTTTGAAGTGTTTTTGAATGATAGGCACAAGGTTGCCAAGAAAATGGCCCAAGAAAGAATCAAGAAGTGGACTGAAATTCAGTCCACCGGCCAACCGGTGTGATAGCACCGGCCAGCCGGTGGACCTGGCAGAGGCATTGCCCACTGCCAGGCTCCACCGGTCAGCCGGTGGCTCTGTCACCGGCCAGCCGGTGGCACCCAGCAGAATAGTGTTTGCTACTGTCTCCC
The DNA here is from genome assembly GCA_963277665.1 of Viscum album. Classification (NCBI taxonomy): domain Eukaryota; kingdom Viridiplantae; phylum Streptophyta; class Magnoliopsida; order Santalales; family Viscaceae; genus Viscum; species Viscum album. The sequence continues at coordinate 1,109,430,974 of OY728140.1, forward strand.
CACCGGCCAGCCGGTGGCTCCTCCACCGGTCAGCCGGTGGAGCCTGGACCAGAATTCTCCTCCTCTGCCAAGGCACCGGCCAGCCGGTGGCCCTGTACCGGCCAGCCGGTGGCCCTGTACCGGCCAGCCGGTGGAGCCAGTCAAACTAGCCGTTGCAGTTTGACCAGGCTGGCCCACTTGGCTCCCAACGGCTCTTTAAGCCTCTCCAACGGCTCCGAAGGCCCCCAATGGGTTCCATGCCTATAAATAAAGGCTGAGGAAGCCCCGGACACCAACCGGAACATATACGAAGCCCACGGACACCTTTTTGATCATTTGGCGTACCTCCGGTGCATTCCTCCAAGGGAACCCCAAGTGCTCCATCCAATTCCACATCCAAGGAGCTCCTCCAAAGAAGCTTGGAAGCGGCCTTCAACATCTCCATCCAATCAAAGGCGCCCAAGGCTTCTCAAAATACGGTTTTTATTGTATATTTATTTTGAGCTTTAAATTTGGGTTTGTGCCTACAAACCCCAACACCTTTTCTCATCCCCCTTTCTTTTGGGTTTCACACCACCACTAAGGTGTGAAGAGGTTTCTTCAAGCCTTTCCTTTTTAAAAGGATTGAGTTTTCGGTGAGCTAGCCTTCACCCGTTAAAAAGGCTAGTGGGTTCTTGCTATTCCATTGAAAGCAAGTGGGTTCTTGCTTAACCACCAAAAGCAAGCTGTAATAGGTCCTAGTGCTACCTCAAAGCCTAGTGGGTTTCTTGCTAAAACCATTGAAAAGCAAGCGGTAGGAATCTCTCAACGGTTGAGTTGGGAGCGGAGACGTAGGCCGGGTTTTGGCCGAACTCCGTTAACAATTTATTGTGTCTTGCCTCTATACTTTCCGATGCATTTCAACTTTGATTTTTAATTTGTTAATCTTTTTTTTAAAAGGCAATTCACCCCCCCTCTTGCCATCACTCCCTTGTTTCTCCGACCAACAATAAGTGTAAAATACTATCAAGACACTTGATATAACAACAAGTACATCAACTAAAATATTTCACATGGAGCCAATTTATTTTCCAATTAAACCCTAGAAATCATAATAAGGCCACTCAAGAAACCATAGAAACCCCATGTAACTATTAATATTAGTCAACCACCTTTTCATAATCTCATTAAAATGAATTAAGTCTATAAAGTAAGAATATAATAACCCAATTTCATATTTATAAGAAACTATTTTAATTATCACCTCAAAATGATTACCCTTTTATAAAAGGTAATCCTAAATATTTAACCAAAAAAATAATATGTAATATTAACAAATGGAAAAATATTATAATGAAATCACTTCACACTAATTATAAACAAAAGTCATAGGACTTCAGGGTAATGATTTTGTTTAAGAAAATATTTCATGTTATACAACCTTTTACATAATCACTTTTGTTTTGGGAAAAATATATTTTCAATAAGTCATATCAATAACACAAGACATTAATTAATCAAATAGTACAACATGGATTAATATTAATTTCCTTAAATTCATTCAAAATAAATCATTATATTTCATATAGTAAAAAAGTTATATGAAATCATTCAAATAAAAGAATGAATATTCTTTATCTTCATGCATCATTCTATACATTAAGAACCCTGTAAACATTCTACCATAAAGATAACATGATATAAAAATGAAAAATACATGTCCTATATTCATTCTCAATGATTCATACTTAATCAAGCATAGCATAATTAATTATGTAAAAAATGGAAATCATATACAATGAAATCATGCAACAAATTCAAATCATTTTTTAATACTTTAGAACTTTCATTCACACATATCATTTCAGCAATAAATATGTTTCTAAATTTTAGTATGACCTTATAATAGTAACATTGAGAAATTTTAGTAATAAAAAATTTATGCTTATTACTTTTCCCTTTTAATTTATGTCATGACCCATCCCTCAGGGCCCGTACTATGACTACCCCAAGTCATCCCTCCATAGGCCAGGGGCTAGCGACTAGCACCGAAAGCCATATCCCTAAAAGTAGAAGGTATTGCCTTTAATCCTGTACAAAATCATAGAGTAAAATACAACAAGAGGAAACCACACAGACTAGAACGCAACAAAAGCAACTGTGAAGTCAACTGTTGTAGTAAAGAGTGCTGAAAATAAAGGGGGACATGAATACAAGACCAACTAGAAAAAGTACATGTACAACTGGGAAACGTATAAAACAGCTGGAAAAAGAAAGGCAACTCCTGGATCTGTCTCCTTAAGGGAGTCTCAAAGCCACAAACATCTCGTCAATCGGATGCACAATTTGCAAGATACGGGCGTTTTAGTGCCGAGGGCCCGGTTGGATTCATATTTGACCCAACCCAGTTGTGAACCAACTTTTTACAAAACTTAGGTGGAGCATCCCAAAAGGACTGCCTCGTCCTAAGAATCCTAACCTCGCAGATGATTCGTCAATTGGAATTCTGGTTTAGAAGTTAGGGCTTGTTTTGTGTAACAACTCGGTACAGGGTCTGGGTCCGGTCCGCCTCGGTCGTACCGACCTGACCCAGTTCGGCATGGGCCATTCCGTTTTTACCTGGGTCGACCCGGCTCGACTCAGGTCTGACCCAACTCAGGTCAATCCAGCCCGCTGGGCCCAGCCTAACCCGGCTGGGCCGCGGGTCAGGCCGCTGGGCTACGGGTCGGCGCGCGGGTCTGCGTGTCGGCCAGCTGGGGAGTGGGTCGGTCCGCTGGACCGACCTGGTGATGCCACCTGCCTGGTGGTGCAGGCCGCTAGAGACACCTGTACGTGATACAAACAGGTAGGGCTGACGTGGCGTGGGTCCACATCAACTGGTCAAACCCTCAGAGGTTGACCCAACACGGCACCACATGGCACTACGGGTCCTCCACGCTATGGTCAACGGGCCGCAGTTCCTCTGCACCTTGGCCGACGGGTTATGGTTCCTCCGCGCCACAACCGACAGGTCGCGGGTCCTCTACTCTATGGCCGATGGGCTGCAGGTCCTCTACACCGTAGATGAAGGGTCGCGAGACCTCCATCGGGCGTGCCGCTGGCGCGCGCCCCCTCCGCCAGCTGCCGGTTGTACTGACGACCCATTTGTTCTGTCGTGGCCATTTTAGGTCACGGACCTGCTGCCACGTGGGCGTGCCGCCAAGGGTGCGCCCCTCCTCTTCTCTTCTGCCACCTGGGGTGGCGGCTAGTCTTCCATCAGACACGCAGTTGGTGCCACCGTGTGCCTCTTCCATTCCACTGTGCGCTACTATCGGCGCCTGTGCTGGCAGCAGGGTGTTCTTCAGGACATCGGTCACACACAGGTGGCCCACTTTCCTGTGTCGTTGGCGCTTGCAGTTTCCTAGGATCGCGCTCTTTGCTGGGGTAGTTCCTGCTTCGGGTTGTCACCAACTTGAAAAAGGGTGATCACAAACAACACAAAAATAGAGGGGATTGGGCCTTATTCATGTTGGATCGTGCCCTCTGTGTAAGAGATAATTTCGAGGGAGTTTTAGGGAAAAGTTCAATTGAATTTCATGTCTCGGTTTCAATTCCTAACCCCAAAAATAAAGCACACCATCCTGCATATAAAAATAAAATAAAATTATGGTTTAACTTGTTTGTGATTTGATCCGTTCTTATCTTTTTAGAAAGAGAAGTGGGGAAAACCAAAATCAATGCAACCCCCTACCTTGAAACGTTGGAGAGAACTCGTGGTTGAGGGAGTCTCGTTGTTCGTCATCCCTGCAACAAGCTTCCCTCGCCGCCGATCGAACATCAAACTCTAGTTCGGGTTTTTGTGTCGCACTTCACCTCCTGATGGGGCCGGCTCCATCCTCTAAGGGCTTGGCATTACGGCACTCCGATAGAACTTCACTGCTTGGCTAAGCTTGTCTGATACCCCTCCACCAAGCTCTATATTTATAGGAGAGGGGAGAGTAAGTAACGACGTGGGGAGTTATTGGGGCTCATTAATAGGAATCTTACTAATTTTTCCCCAATGTTGTTGTTACATAGATTGCAGGGTCAAGCCATTTATTAGCTTGACACGTCACCATTCCCACCTTATCGCTTGTCCATTGGAGGAATGGAATAAAATAAAATAATGAAGTTATTTTATTTATTCTATTAAAAAGTTCCAAAAACTAAAATTTTCTCCGGACCTACTATTGTCAAAGTGAAGCCTCCCTTAAGTGAATCCCGAAACTGTGGATTCAATGGTGCCCTTGGATTTTTAATATGAGCAATGGTTCAAAAGATAAGAAAATGCCACTCACGCATTTACTGAACATACCCAAAAAAAAGTTTAGAAATTTATTCTGGGTACACCGGACCTCGGAATCATGCATCGTCAATTTTTGCGAACTCATAAAATTCCATATAATTAAAAAAATACATGGAAAATCTAGGTCTTTAAATTCTCCCCAACTTAGGGAATTACATCCCTGAAAGCCACAACATAGACTAAGGAAACAAATGGGGGTACAGAGCACAAATCTGAGCCTCCCGCTTCTATGTGCTCTCCTGGAGGTTCCCATGCTGCCAGCAAACGCACACTAGAGGTATCGACCGCCCACGAAGGACCCACTCCTATTGATCCTCAATCTCTTCTAGAACCTCTGTAAACATTGCCCCGTCATCTAAGTCCAACTCGCCATGGTCGATGACATGAGATGGGTCGTCCACGTATCCCCTTAGCTAGGATACATGGAAGACGTCGTGCACCCTTTCCAACTGTGGTAAGAGTGCCAAGCGGTACGCCACCTTTCCAATCCTTTGAAGTATCAATAAAGGTCTGATAAACCATGGTGATAACTTGTCACCTCAGCCAAATCTCCATAGTCCCCTTCGAGGGGAGACTTGCAAGAATACATGGTCCCCCTCCTAGAACTCTAAGGGTATCCACCTTTTGTCAAAATAAGTCTTCTGTCTGCTCTGCGAAGTCTTCATCTACTCTTGGATGATCTACACCTTTTCAGTGGTAGACCATACCAACTATGGACCCATAAGTGCTGACTCCTTGGGGTCTATCCAACATAGAGGTTATCTACATGGTTGACCGTACAAGGCCTCTAATGGTGCCATACCGATGTTGGAGTGGTAACTGTTGTTTTAAGCAAACTCCCCCAAGGGAAAATGATCCTCCCAACTGTGGCCAAAATCTAGGACACACACACAAAGCATGTCCTCCAGCGTTTGTATGGTCTGCTCTTTCTGACCATCCGTCTGAGGATGGAAGACGGTGCTCAGACATAGCTGAGTCTCAAACGCCTCCTACAAACCCTTCCATAACTGGGATGTGAAACGTGTGTCATAGTCAGAGAAGATCGCTGATGGAACCACATGGAGTCGCAAAATATCATGTACATAGAGGTGTCTTAAGCCCTCTACTAACCCCTTCTCTCTAATAGGTGGGAAGTGGGCTAACTTGGTGAGTCGTTCAACGATCACCCAGATGGAATCTTGTCCCCTGGACGTATGTAGAAACCCTGTCACAAATTCCATGGATATCACATCCCACTTCCACTACGGAACCTTTAGTGGTTGTGCTAAGTATGTTGGGACCTGATTCTTGGTCTTCACTTATAGACAAGTGAGGCATCATGAAACAAACTCCGATATATCCTTCTTCATCCCTAGCCATCAGTGCTACGTCAGAGGTCCTGGTACATCTTCGCCATACCAGGATATACCACCAAAGGGGATGTATGGAACTCCCTCAACAACTCCTCCTGTAGTTCCAATGGTACCATGGTACATCCCTTGAAGAGGATTACATGCTCCCCACCTTCATAAAATCCATCGGGCACTTTCCCTTAAGACATATGAGCACGTCGAGCCTCACAGTCGATGTCCCCAAGCTGCACCTCCCTAACTCGTTGAAGGAGTGGGGGAGTGACTGTCAAAGACTAGAGGTAGGCTACTCTATCTTTATCCATGAAGGATGTATGTAATGTGGCTATTTATTCTATTTCCTCACTTAGTAACTACAGACCAGACCTCCAGCTAAGTGAATCTCCTACCAAGTTCCCCTTCCCAAAAGTATAGACTATATCAAAGTCATAGTCCTAGAGGAACTTTAGCCAATGCCTCTATCTTAGGTTCAGGTCCTTCTGAGAGAAGATATACCTGAGACTCTTGTGATTAAAGAACACTGTAAAATGTTTTCCCATCAAGTAATGCTGCCATATCTTCAAGTAGAATACCATTGCTGCTAACTCCTAGTCATGGGTAGCATAGTTCTGCTCATGCTATCTCAACTGTCGTGAGCCATAGGCGATCACTGCTCGCTCCTACCATCAGGACACACCCATGTCTGGTCCTTGATGTGTTTTAGTATACTATTAACCCAATGCCCTCTTCGGGTAGCCTCAAGATGGGAGCACTCGTCAGTCTCTGCCTCAGCTCCTAAAAACTCTACTAGTATCTCTCCATCCATACTAAGGGATTATTCTTCTATTCCAATGCTGAAAAGGGTTCCACAACTTTGGAAAAGTTAGTCAAGAATATCTGGTAATATCCAGCCAAACCTAGGAAATTATACACCTCGGTCACACTCTTGGTTGGTTCCCAAGCAAGCACAGCCTCTATCATTGCTGGATCCACTGCAACTCTAGCCTCTGAGATAACGTGTCCCAGAAAGTGGACCTCTCGTATCTAGAACTAGCACTTCAAGAGCTTACCATAAAGATGATGTTCTCATAGTGTATCTAGAACTATCTGCGGATGATAGGCATGCTCCCCCCCCCCCCCCCATCACTGAGTACATCAGGATGTCGTCGATGAAGACCACCATAATGTGATCGATGTATGGCTAGAAGATCATGTTCATGAGTCCCATGAACACTACAGGGGATTTGGTCACACCAAATGGCATAACCATGAACTCATAGTGGCTATACCAACATCTTAAGGTCGTATTATGCACATCCTCATCTCATACCTTGATCTAATGATAGCCTGATCTGAGTTCTATATTCGAAAACCAACGATCTCCCTTCAACTGATCAAAAAGATCATCAATTCTCGGAAGTGGATACTTTTTTTTCACGGTCACCTAGTTCAGACATCGATAGTCCACATAGAGTCTCAAAATCCCATCTTCCTTCTTGGAAAACAAAATCGGGGCTGCCCACGGAGAAACACTGGGTCTTATGAACCCATTTCTCTACAAGTCCTACAACTATACCTGTAACTCATGAAGCTCTGCGGGAGCCATCTGATATGCTGGTGTAGATATCGGTGTCAACCTGGGGTATAGGTTAATGCAAAATTCTACCTCTCTGCATGGATTTAGTCCTAGTACATCATTAGGGAAGACATCAGCATATTGGTCCTCCACTACAGGATAGCTCGGACTCTCAATATAAACTGCCCCGAGGGTAAGGCTAGCCAACTGATGGGTGATCGGATACACCCTCCTCTAGGTAAGTTTGTCATGTACTGCAAAGGTTACCTTCTTGTAGGTGAAGGAAAACCTGGTCCCATCCATGAGGACGCACAACACTTTTCACCTAATATAGTAAATCTTAGCATGGACTGTGGATAACTAGTCTATATCTAGGATGACGTTGTAAGGCCTAAAAGCCGCTACTAGGAGATCTCAGCCGATGTTATTGCCTCCTAGAGTAAGCTCACACTGTTGGTACCTATGGGTAATTGTCGAATCTGCTCTCGTAGGAGTCTCTAGCTAAAAAGATCGATCCAACAGCTCTGTTGAAATCTCTGAGCTCTGAATGAGGGTCATGGAAATAAAATAGTGACTGACACATGTGTCTATAATAACTATAGATAGGGTGGAGTGGACATATTCGTACCTCTAATCATCTTTAGAGCTTCGTGGTCATAGGCCTCAGCTGCCTGGAGGTGAGTTTTCCCATGTCCACCTGCTCCATGTGGTCAGGGTGGACCTCCTGAAGGTGGTGGTGGTAGCACCTCTAATAGCCTCCCACCACCTGCTGCAGGGCTAGCTCCCCTAATACATCTACCACCCTATGGACCTCCTCTCTCGAACCTCTACCTCTACCTTGGCGGTCCCTCGACCTTCTGCTGGTCATCCGTACGGCGGGTCAGGCAGTCACGAGCCATGTGGCCTTGTCCGCCGCACGTAAAGCACTATCTAGCTCCCTACTAACTCCCTTTGGACTGAGAGCCTCGTAATGTCAACCCAGATTCTTGGGGTTGCCCTCTGAAAGACCTGGCATGCTTGGGCCCACGTGCCTGATGCATGCTACCTACCGAAGACTCTACTGCTTGGGGTCTACTGTCGGATCTCATTGTTGGAGCCTACTCTGAATGGAAGATATCTATAATAAGGGCCCTCTCATGTACTCTCTCCTAGGTGGGGATGTTGAGGGTCACCACTGAATCCCTGATCTCCCTCCTAATCCCCTGCTTGAAGGCCAAATCCCTTAAGAAAGGGTCTCTCACCATATCCGTACAGTAGTGGGAAAGCTCTTTGAACCTTGCTGAGTACTCGGCCACTGCCATGCTGCCCTGCTGAAGGTGAAGCAGCTTATAAATGCATATAAATCACAACATCACAGGGAAAAACTCCACCCAAAATGTCTCTAGAAGTAAACCAAAGTGAGGGTCACCTCATCTTGAACCTGGATGGTCAAACTCCACCATCTCCCAGATGATCCCTGCAGAAGGTTCACCACCAAGATCGCCATCTAGTCAGGTGGTGTCCTCACTAAGAGAAAGACCCACGTCATGGCCTCTAGCCAGTCTTCAGTGACTCAAGGGTCTTCCTTGCCCCAGAACCTAGGAGGTCTCTATCTCTGAAACTCATGTAGGGTGCTGAGCCTATGAACATTATCTACTTGAACTACCAGTAGTAGGGGTCAACCATCAGGTGGTGGTAGCATTAGGGTACCACCTTATGGGGCCATCTCGAACACTGGTGCCTGGACAGATGCCTCTTTGCTGAGAGGGTTGTCCTCAAGTATCTGGATCCTGGCTAGTTGTCCTTGTGGAGGCATCCTAAGATAAATCAAGACGATCCACAGTTAGAACATTATACCTGGTGAGTTCACTCTTATTCAAAATCACAAAATGAAAATGCAACCAGTATTTTCATGCATTGAGACGGAAATCATGACTCAAGGTTCCAGTGTATGGATATGTTGGTCGTCGCACCAACCCTGGACTCCCCGAATGTGAAGGTCAAACTCGTAACCCTCAACACTGTTTCTTTAAAACAAAAACACAGACTCCCGATCTCTAAGGTAGAACTGACCACCTCTGATAGCACTTTGTCATGACCCATCCCCCGGGGCCCATGTCATGACTACCCCAAGCCCACCCTCTAGAGAACAGGGGTTGGCGACTAGCACTGAAAGGTGTATCCCTAAAATAGGAAGGCATTTCCTTTAATTCTATACAAAATCATAGAGTAAAATGCAACAAGAGGCAAACACACATACTAGAATGCAATAAAAGCAACTGTTAAGTAAACTGATATAGTAAAGAGTGCTGAAAAAAAGGGGGGCTGGAATACAAGCCCAAATGGAAAAAGTACAAGTACAACTGGAAAAATTATAAAACAGATGAAAAGTAAAAGGCAGCTCCTAGATCATCCACCACGGATCCTACCTAAAGGGTAGGCACAGCTCACGATCTTTATTCCCTATGTCATGTCACGTCAAAAAGGTTCATCTCCAAGCATTGCCCAGTCCTAGCTCCCTCAGCCTCGATCAACATTGTATATCGTCTGCACCAGACACAACAAGGTGCAGGTGAAGCCCGTGCAGGGGTGAGCATGAAGATACTCGGTAGGGACCCTGAGACCCCTGTAGGTCTCCTGGAGTTCTAAAAAGGATAAACCATAAATCATAAATCAAAATTACACAACACAAGTCAGATCACACCAGGCGTCGCTTTAGGTCAAGGATAGAAGGGTTATCACATCATCAAACTTCTCGGCTACTGGAGAACTCCTCTTATATCGAGTAAAATGGGCCTTCTCGGTCACACAGAGCTGCTTCTCACTAACCTTGAATAGTTTTGGTACCCATCCCTGATGGGTATCGTGGGCATACTAGGTCACACAGAGTGGCTTCCCACCATGGGCATGCCGGGTCACATAGAGTCGCTTTCCACCTTGGTCAAAATGAGGTACTCTTCCTATCGAGTATCATGGGTCTTTTGGGTCACATAGACCCACTCCCCACCATGGGCATGCTGGGTCACATAGAGCCGCTTCCCACTGGGTCAATCGTTAAGCAGTCTTCAGGTCTCAGTCAATCGTAGGGTTCCGTACATAGTCTACTTGGGAGAACCGCTCCTCAAGCCACTCGCTGCATCTTGATATCCATGGAAGTCACAAAAAAGTATTCCAAAATATCTGTCTATTAAAGAGAGTCCCAAAGCCGCAAACAGCTCGTCAATTGGATGCATGGTTTGCGAGATACGGGTGTTTTAGTGTCGAGGGCTTAGTTGGATTCATATTTGATCCAACCCAGTCATGCCAAAAAATTCACCAAAACTCAGGTGGAGCATCCCAAAAGGACCTCCTCATCCTGAGGATCCCGACGCTGCACACGGTACATCAAAAGGACGTCCAGTTTAGAAGTTAGGGCCAGTTTTGTGTAACAAGTTGGTACGAGGTCTTGGTGCGGTCCGCCTCAGCCATACCAGCCTGACCCGGTTCATCATGGTCCATTCCGGTTCGACCTAGGTCTAATTGGCCTGACTCGAGTCCGACTCGACTCAAGTCACGCTAGCCCACTTGGCAGCGAGTTGGTCCACTGGACCGACCCGGCGGTGCCACCCTCCTGGCGGTGCCGGCCGCCAGGGACACCCAGACGCAATGCATCCGGGTAAGGTTGATGTGGCGTGGGGCCACGTCAGTGCATCAAACCCTTGGGGGTTGACCCAACATAGTTCCACATGCCACTGTGGGTCAGACACGCCAAGGCCGATGGGTCATGGTTCCTCTGCACCGTGGTCGACGGGCTGCGGTTCCTCCACATCGCGGTCGACGAGCCGTGATTCCTCTACGTCACGGCCGACAGGCCGTAGTTCCTCCACGCCGCGGTCGATGGGCCATGGGTCCTCCGTCGGGCATGCTGCTAGTGCTCGCCTCGTCCATTGACTGTCGGTTGTATCGACGGCCCTTTGCTCCCACCACGTCCATCGTAGGTCGCAGCCCTGCTGCTGTGTGGGCGCGCCGCCAGGGGTACGCCCCTCCTTTGCCCTACCTCCACCCAGGGTGGCAGCCAGTCTTATGTCGGACATGCGGTCGGTGCCGCTGCGTGCCGCTGTCGCACCACTGTGCACCACCGCCAGCGCCGGTACCGGCGTCAAGGTGTTCGTCGGGCCGTCAGTCACGCACCGGTGGCTTGCTTTCCTGCGGCATCAGAACTTGCGGTTTTCTGGGATCATGCTCTTGGATGGGGTAGGTCCTGCTTCAGGTTGTCGCCAACTTAAAAAAGGGATATCACAAACAACATAGAAACGGAGGGGCTTGGACCTTGTTTGTGTCAGCCCGTGCCCTCCGCGTTAGAGATAATTCCATGAGAGTTTTAGGAAAATGTTCAATTGAATTTCATGTCTCAGTTTCAATTCCCGACCCCAACAATAAATCACACCCTCCCGCATATAAAAAAATAAAACAATAGTTAAACCTGTTTGTGAGTTGATCAGTCCTTATCTTTTTATAAAGAGAAGTGGGGAAAACCGAAATCAACAAAACCCTCTACCTTGAAATGTTGGAGAGCCCTCATGGTTGAGGGAGTCTCATTGTTTTCCATCCCCGCAATAAGCCGCCCTTGTCACTGCTTGAACATCAAACTCTGGTTTGGGTTTCAGTGTCGCATGGAACCTCCTGCTGGGGTCGGCTCAATCCTCTAAGGGCTCAGCGTTATGGAACTCCAACAAAACTTTGCTGCTTAGAAAAGCTTTTCCAATACCCCTCCCCCAAGCTCTCTATTTATAAGAGTGGGGGAGAGTAAGTAACGACGCGGGGAGTTATTGGGGATCATTAATAGGAAGCTTCCTAATTTTCCCCAACGTTGTTGTTACTTAGACTATAGGGTCAAGCCATTTATTGGCTTGACGCGTCGCCGGTCCTACCTTACCACTTGTCTGTTGGAGGAATAGAATAAAATAAAATAATGAAGTTATTTTATTTATTCTATTTAAAGGTTCCAAAAACTAACCTTTTCTCCAGACCTACAGAGGTCAAAGTGATTCCTCCATTAAGCGAATCCTGGTCCTGCGGATTCAACGGTGCCCTCAGATTTTTAATCCGAGAAATAGTTCAAAAGTTAGAAAACACCACTCATGCGTTTACTGAATATACCCAAAAAAAAGTTTAGAAATTCATTTTGGGCACACCGAGCCTCGGAATCATGTACCGTCAATTTTTTTGGACTCGTAAAATTCCATATAATTAAAAAAAATTACATGGAAAATCTGGGTCTTTGTAATTTAGACTATGCATAATTATCCCTCCTTAAGAATAGTGGTAAACTAGCATCAATCACAATATTAAATCAATTATTTTGAATAACCAAAATATATATTCTAGAATTCTATTTTACTAAATCCTTGTAACCTATATCCAATTTCAATTATCCCATTAAATTTTTAGTTTTCCTAAGACATGAAATAACCTTTCATTTTAGGAAATGATTGGATCTTAAACATCTTGAACCTTCTATTTTCAAAATTAACAAAAATTTAAATACAAAACCATTTCGTTAATTTATTGATGATAAGGTATTAATAATAGACCACCCAATCACTTAATAAAGTCAATTAATCATTAATAAACATAATTATATATATTATGAAATTATAAAGAAAATGTTCTCAAGATCAACATGATCTAGTCCAAAACATGTTTCCAGAAAAATCTCACTATGATTTAAATAGACTCAATTACTTAGTAATTTATTAGTTTGAATTATCGTAAATGTTATGATATTAATAGTTTATTTATCACTACATCAAAACATTGATCATTATTTCATCATCCTTTTCCTATTCAACTAATTCAACTCTATCATTCCCTTTAATTCAATGTAACACACCTATAATATATAGTTAATTTTAATCAATTTAGTTTATCCCATATAATAATATTTCACATCAAGGAATTTAAAAATCAAAAGTATGTTATCCAAAAATTTCCCTTAAAATCAAAAATTATCCACCAAAGGAATATTTAATTAATAAAACCTTTTATAAAATTTTTTAGGTAAATTAAAATATTTTAAGCATGTTTCTTCATTAATTAAAACACATAAACATACTACTCATATCATTTTGCAATAATACTTTCAATTCCTAACATGATTTAAATTTATAAATTTTAAAACTATCCAGCCTATTATTAAATAAAACTATAAATTTCCTCATATCAATATACCTTAGTATATGTAAACACTCTAAACATAATTATTAACCAATTTATAAATCAAACCACAAAAATTATTTTTCTCCCTTAAATGTATCAATAATGAACTTAAAAAATTTTAGTCACTTAGTAGGCTTAAAAATCCATTAAAAATATATCATTCTTTAAAACATGAACATTCCCCCTTGAAACTAATTCATTATAAAAATTATAAGAAACCATAAACATTTTAATGAGTAACTCTTAAATCATTTTTAAAAAAAATAACCTAAACTCTTATATTTTATTTTAAATAATAAGGTTAACTAGAATGTTTTTGTCAAACTATTTAAATGAGTTATATGATCACTTTGAAAATCAATATGTCTTTTATTAAAAAAACCTACCACTGATTGAAAAAAATTCCCATCATGGTTTAAATAATTCACATCGATAATAATAATTATTTTAATCAATTGCATCAAAAGACTAAATCATTTTTTTTAAGTTAATATAAATGTAAATGACACCAAAAATAGGTAGTTTAGATCAACACATAACATAAATAAAAAAAATGAGGTCGAAGCAATTTACTTTATTTAGTTCAAAGGTCTTCCAAGTCATTAACATATCTGTATATGTCAAGGATACACCTAAGAAAACACTACATGAATTTAAAAAAAATCATTTACTATTTATTTGTGGTGAATAAAATTACTTTTCATGCATTTTTAAGTCAACACCACACTAAAATCCTCAAAAAATATAAGAACTTACATCAGTATAAATAGATTTTTCAAAATCATATAAATCAAGGGATCCTAACCACCGCACCATGAAATTATTTTCTTTGGGTGGCCCTGAATTTCTCATAGAATTTAAAAACTTATCATGAAAATAAACCATTTTTGTGTAGAAGTTTCTCTTATCGTTATATACTTGATTATTTAACATACGTTACTAGAAAAAAAACAAATCCCTAAGCTTGATAATGTGGAATATATTCAAATCATTTAATTTAATTTTTTAAATTCCCAAATTCACCTTGTTCAATAGCAAGTGAAAATAATCATGATAATTTTATCTCTTTTAAGTCTTTACCCAGAAATTATTACCACATTTTTTGGTATTTCAGTAGAATAAACATACTCAAATCAGATATTGGGGGTCCAAAATACCATATCCTAGTCGTTCTCCTTATTCTATGTTATACACCAAACTCGACTGATATGGTTTCCCTACCATCCCATGTTGTCCCACAAGTTCCTAACTCAAAGTCCCATCCTATCTCTAAACAAAAAAACTTAAATATCACTCTATAATGATCCCCTCCCCCATGAATTCTACTTTTGGTTCGATAATTAAGGGAGATAGATAATGAACCCAAGTACCACATTCAATAGTCCTTGGGTTGGTGACTTTCACTAAAGGTATAAAAATATCATATATAGAGAGAATTGCACTAAATTATAAATATAGTATAGGGATATGGGATATAAATAAACGAAAAACTCCATCACAATAGTAAAATCAATTAATTAAAATCATCTCATAATGCATATAAGATTTCAATAATTACAAAAAAAAATATCTAAAAAACAAAGGAAAAACCCTACAACAATGACTCAATAGCAGATTCAATGCCTAAGTTACTAATGTTCATCTTATCCCCTAAAGTAATCCTAAAACCCTAAAAATCATTCATATATATATAGGGTAAGAATAAAATGTTTACTAGGTCGGATCATACCTAAGGTTTCTCATGCACATGTTGAAAGAGAATACCAATGCATGAATGAACAAACAGTAGAACCAACATGAACCTAAATAGTTCAACTAACTAATACCATTATCACTATATCACACCCACAAAATAATTCACAAAGGAAAATAATATAAGGAAAAACATATCAAAAAAAGGGTACCCTGCAACTCTTCCCCACTGGCTTTCTACTATCACGGAATGAGAAGACATCCATTGCTCCCATTCCTTCCTTATTCACTAATAAAATAAAAAATTATATATCATATCTTGTGATACCTACCATATATCAATCCTCATGGAAC
This sequence comes from Viscum album, assembly GCA_963277665.1. Classification (NCBI taxonomy): domain Eukaryota; kingdom Viridiplantae; phylum Streptophyta; class Magnoliopsida; order Santalales; family Viscaceae; genus Viscum; species Viscum album. The sequence goes on from OY728140.1 coordinate 1,109,446,383, forward strand.
CAATGGCATATCAAGTCTCATAGAACCAATCGAAAATATCATATAAGGTAACCATAGAAGTAGTGTATCATGAATTCCTAGGACATCAACCTCATGTCCTACACCTACCACACATGACACCCACTATGAACAACCATATACCTTCATCAATCATCACCTACAGGGTAGTATGTTCTCAAGCCATTACATCCCATGCATAATATCCTTACCTGGAAGAGAGAGTGAGGGAGAGGGGATATCCATCCATCCTCTCTCACCAATGTGGATGTTTGGGGAATCACCCAAAAAAAAACCTATGAGGGTTGATATGAACACATGACTCGGGTGGGGTATGTATATAAATCTAAAGGAAAATACAATTTATAATAGTTACATGTAATCCAGAGCTATGGGTTCACACAACCAAAACCACCTAACTTCCACAACTTACATGTCACCACTATCGTACATCAATATTTCTTCCATAATACTAAATACATCACACCATGCCTATAACATCTTGATATTTTATGAAATAATTTTTTCAAATAAATTTAATTTCTTTCATAGATTTTATTATACACAATAATGAGAATTAACAAACCCTAAAATAGTATACCATTATAATCTAGTCATTTAATTGTTGGGTTTAAATATGAATAACTAAATTATGAAAAGAATATAGTTTAAACTTGAATTAAATAAATTCATTTTCTATCAAATTATTATAAATGAAAATAAAAATAATTTCAAGGTAAAGGAAATGGTTTTTTGAAAAATAGTTTTTATGTGTGCAATGTTTTTTATCTTAATAAATTAAAGTATTCACTATTTGTGAATGATTTTAATGAAGCATATATATTATATTCAATCAAATATTTTATCATTCATCATGCATTTATTCTAGTCATGGGATAATAATAAATTTAGTTTTATGCTTAAAAGTTGTATCTTTCTAAAAAAGCGGTTTCATCATGTTTTTCACACTTACTTTAAAACCAATTTTACACTATTATAAAAATTATCATTAATAATAAACTTATTTTTTTTAATCAATATGTCAAATCCATCATTGAGTGAAGTTTGGAAAATTTTATAAAAAGACTATTTTTTTATTAATAGTAAAAAATACGGATTTTTTTTTAAAACTACATTTTCGTTTAATGTAATTACAAATATCCATCTTTTTTTAAATTGGTTTAAAAGTAAAATTAGTTAAATTATATTATTATTAATATAATTTATGTTACTTTAATCAATTTCAAGTTGAATTTTTATATAAATAATTTTTATTCTTATAAAAACATTTTCTTTAGAAAACATCTTTTCTGTCACGTCTATGAGCTTAATTATAAAATATACGAAGTAAATTCTATGAATTTTGTTTAGTAAAATTAATTCCATATTTTTAATCCTCCAGAAAAATTATTTTTAATAAAACCAGTTTGATAATTAATGGGAATCACATACAAATCACAAAAGCAGACAAAATCAACTATTCTAAGCTGCATTCAAAAACTACTAACAATCAGGATTCAAAATTAAATATTCAAAATCACATTAAACTGTGAATAGAGACAAAAAAACACCTCCATCACCTAAACTAGATCAATGATCTATCTCACAAAGTCATCATACTATAGAAAACACCTTGTACACCATCATTTGAAGTCTTGAGGATATATAGAATCCAACTTAGGTTGAACCTCTTGGACCATGGATGACTACACTAACTACACCTCACAAAGCCTCCAAGAAAAACAATGCACCAAATTGACCTGGGGATGAGTGTTGAAACAAGAAACCATAGTAGAGTTTGAGCAGACAGAGTCTCAACATCAGGTCGTTGCCTTTTCTTGGATCATCAACCATGTCTGTAAAACCTAATCATCGAACCATAATTTAAGAATCAAAGACCACTACAACACCTGAGCCCACTTTTTAAAAATATTATTCATCATCACAAAAAGTGATATGTTATTAAAATCATTGAGGAAGAGGACCAACACTGCTCTCCACCTGTGACTACTGAAAAACAACTACCATTAAACAATTCACTAAAGATTTATCACATGGAAATGAAACATTACCAATAATAGAAAACCCAATAAATCCATAGATGGCGAGGAAGAAAATTTTGAGAATTTAGGTAACCCTAGAATACTGAGGCGCAAGATGCATCAATCATGATGGGGCCTAGGGTGACCTGGAAAAAAAATCCACCCTCTATTTCTATAAGGACCTAGCCTTAAACATAACTTATTCTAGTGAATTTTAACTAGAATTAATTTTCATTCATTCCCAAATATCTTTTATGACTATAGTTTTATAGAATTATGAAAAAACTTACATAAACTTTCAATATCACAAAGTAGATAAGTCTGCATGCCATCCATTTTTTTATATAAAACTAAAACTGTTAAAATGAAATATGGTTTCTTTTCAATAAAAATATTCAAATACTTTCATCATAACATCTACTTTGTCATTACCAATCTTAAAACCTGTGAAAACATTTAAAAACTTGAGATGATCACAAAAATCTCTGTAAGGGAAAACAAGGGAAACAGTTTACATGTGATCTTGAGAGATATAAATAAGAACATAAGGACTTTTATAGGCATGAGAAAGAGGAATATCATAATAATAAGAACTTGGATCATAACTTGAAAATATTAATACAACATTTAATTTATAAAATCAAAATTATATCACCAAGGTCTATCCCCAAGGTGGCATATCACCAAGGTACATCCACAAGGTTTCATAAAAGTTATGGAGGTTATTCACCAAGGTATTTTAAAACTTATCATCTCTAGAGATTAATTTTTTTACACAATGTATTGGAGCACTATTAGGGTGAACCCTTAATATGTATTTATTTTAATTTGAACCACATAGATAATAATAAAAAATTTCTAAAATAACCCATATATATAAAAAAAATTGGTTTCATATCAAAATCATGGAAATTTAAAAATTATTTAAAAACATTATCATTATGTCATTTATAAGCCATGAAAAGGAAAAGTGGTTTTTATGTATGTTGATTACTGAATCAAATAAATCATTTTTAATTCTTTTTGAATACCCCTATAAATTAAATAGTTTTGGGTAATCACATAAAAAATAAAAGAAGTTCTTTAGAAAAAGAGAGAGATTTTGAGACAAAAATTATGCTACATAACAGCTATGAAACAAGGTTTTAGAAAAAATTTAAAAGATAGAGGAAAAGTGTATCCTATATATAAATGAATCTTAATATAGAATTATACTGAATAAAATTTAAATAAGAACATTTTATAAAAAATTTAAAGATATACCACATAAAAGTGAACTTGAAAGGAAAGAGAAGTTGAGAATTCCCATACCATATAAGAAATACTTGAATACATATCATTTAGGAATTACATTATAAAAACCTTTAAATATAATTAGAATATACTAATTCATGATATAATGATTTAAAGGGAATTATATACACCTTATAGGAAAATAATCATGCATAACATCAAGATATTTCCCAAAGAAAGGAGATTGAGATGAAGTCCCTTACCTTGAGTCCGACTAGTCTTGTTTATTCTTTATATTCCTGAATAATAAAATTTAGTTAATTTATAATTTTTTGAGAACCATTTTCATGTGTTTTTATTCCTTTTATATCACTTATTACCATTTTATAACAATTAATTAATGGTTTAAGTTTATATCAAATGTATAGTTGATATTCAGTACTGGAGTCAAAAATGAACTTGTTTTGATTACAAATTGTCCATAAGGTTATAATTCCATCATCTCCAAAAAGATATTAATAGTTTAAATAACATATAAATATTATATATATATATATATATATATTTGTAATAATACATAATATTTTCAGATGAGAAATGAAATGCACCATTCATGGAGATGGTATGTCGTATGTACGCGTTAACGCTACTTTCATTTCTTTGTCATATTAAAAGAATAATAATAAAATAATATAAATTCCTGTAAAAATACCAGTATTATATTCATTTCATTTATGTCTCATAGGTTTAATAAAACCATCCTTTATACATTACATGTATATCATGAACGAGTCATATCACTTTGTGGGGCGGTAGTCCACACTTCCTCAAATGAAATTATCGTATTTACACATTATGAAAAGCATAAAATTATGTTGTAAATAAAAAATACAGAATTATAGAGAGAAAATAAATATAATATATTTCATATATAAATAAAATTCCATCTTAATAGTCACCATGGGATGTGGTAGGAGAAAATTGAACAATCATCATTTTGTGAGGCAGTAGTTTGTCGTACAAAGAAATAGTAAGTTCTATATCCATTATATGAAGGTGTGTGTAACTTTTGGTTGAAAACATAGCATAAAAACATCATAGTATGTTTATTATACTGGTTTTGTTATAAAATAATGGAATAAACATAGTGTAGTGGTGGAGAAGTAAAATAAAGGAAAGGAGCTTGAGAGAATACTTTACCTCAAAATTGGGTAACTCCTTTTGATTTGAGCCAAAAGGCTTCAATGATTTTCCTTCTGACCAAGGAAGGCTTCTAGAAGAAATTTAGGGACTGAGGGAGCTTATTTTATAAGAATTTGGATGATAAAAGGGGCTTTATAGGTGTGAGTAAGTGGGTAGAGGTAGTGGCCTTTTATAAGAGGGAGGTGAGGCACTTTAGGAAAATCTTGAAATATTTTTTATTATACAATTAATTTTTGAATTATAACAGTTCAAAAGTGAGATATTTAGAGTATAATATGATTATGGGTATAAATAATCTCATCCAATATGTTTTAGACAATTTTAGGCCACAAAATTAACTTTATCTTTTAGCTTTAACCCTTAGTTAAAAACATTAACTCTTACCATGTCTTCTTGTATTTTCATAATATATGGTTACTGTAGTTACTATAAAATGCCAATAGAAACAAAAGTGGATCATTAATGAAAATTTTAACATTATATAAGTCATTTTTCAGAATCATATATTTTTAGGACAAGTATATCATTTAATACAATAGTATTTGTTTCAAAAACTCATTTATGTCAATTTTGACACTATTTAGTAATTTATTTTTGTTAAATTCATAACAACTAGATTCCTTCAAAACCAATGCATTAACTCATCCCTCACATGTAAGTTTCATCCAAAAAACTTTTTTATGGCCTAAAAATGTTCAAATTATGTTTATTTTAATATTTATTATATCATTTATTTGAATCTTTCATAATATGGTAATCACTGCATCATCATTGTCTTATAAATTAATTTATTTATTTATTGTCCAAAAATTATAAATAAAATACCAAGATGTATGAAATATTTTTAGATTTATAATTAATATTTATATTCAAATATATCATTTATATAAACCAAATTAAAATTATTTTAGTTAGGTGATACTTGTTTATGTTATATTTTCCTTTCCTTTAAAATAAATATTATAAAATGTCATTATCACACCCAAGTGGCTCCATGGGGTCCTTAAATCAACCCAAGGATAACCATGGTTGTAAATATATCATTAAATAGTATTATTACAAATGTTAGGGTAGTTTTATATTATTATAATATTATTTTTTTACCCTTATTTATTTGATTTACCGTTTAACCATGGTAAATAAAAATAATTACTGAAGTTACTATTCATAATGTCCAAAAATAAAAGGTATCTATTTACACAATTTAGATCTTCGGATTCCAAATATGGAATCCATTTTTCAAAATTCAAAACATAGAAGCTTCAGTAATTAAATTAAAATTAATTCTCATTGTCAAAACTAGAAAGTGGGTTTTTAAAAATTAAAAACTATCAAAAGATTGACATGTGCTTATGTCCAATTTAAGTGTCAAATTATTTACAATGACCATCATTTGATTAAATGAAAAAAACATAATCTAATTAAACTTTAAAACCAATTAAAACTAAAATATAACTATATAAATAAATTAGATAAAAACGTAGTTTTGAACTAAAATGTAGTATTTTTCACTATTCATAAAAATATGGAGTTTATAAGAAAAATACCCACATTTAAACTGAAGTAAATTTGGATTTCCCTATTTTAAATAAGATATTTATTTTATAAAATAGAAAATATAAAAGGTAAAAAAACTATTTTTAATAAAATTTCCCATCAAAAGGTGGTAAAATGACTTTTTAAAAATATTAGAATATTTTATGCTTAAAATTGGATTCATTCTCATTTTAAGACTCTAAAATTAATTAGATAAATGTAAAAACATTTAAAAAAATATGTAAAATTATAATATAGTTAATTCTATTCATTCCCACTAATTAAACGGCTAGGTGTTTACTACCTTTTAAAATAAAAATATTATTGTTGTATTATTTTTTGGTATAACTCAGTGTTGTGTGCAATGTAAGATTTTAGAGAAACCTGATTTGCATGTCAGGTATGCTATTATACATAGTGTCACCTTTAAACTAAAATTAATAATAAATTCAAAAATATTAATATATATGAAAATGTATTGTTCTATAAATACCAGGGATGTTACAGTTTTAATCTATATAGTCATGATTATAAAGGAAGAACTAACATCGTAAGATCAAGGCTAGATCTGAGGAGGAAACAATGTGAGGGAAGGAAAACATATAAGGAAAAACATAGATGAAAGGGATCCCCATCAAAGATGAAGGATCATAAATGTGAAAGAAATACCTAAAATATGGAGAGGTCTGAATCCCTAAAACCACAAGTGGAAAAAACTAGAACCAACACTCTAAGATAAATCCATATTAAGATATATGCATGAAAATATTAAGAGAAATTAATTTTAAAATAAGGTCAATAAGTTTTTACTAGGGGTTAAACAAAAAAAATAAGGGTAATTTTTCTAATTAAACTTTTACAAATGTAATTTTCTTTCCATATTTTAACAATATCATATACCATATTTGAATCTAAGTTCATTTGGAAGAAATTTTCTTCAGAATATATTTATAATTTAGTATTATTTTAGGAAATTTCTAAGTGGTTTCCAAGTGAGTGCCTTCCCCACTAATAAAAGGATATCTCTTTTCATATCTTCTATACACTTCGAGAGCAATTTGGTTAAACCAATACATTCCAAAATTTCTTCTTTAAATTCCTCCCTGTGACCTAGATTCTTTATTTTTATAATAAAACTATCTTATAAAGGCATTATATATAAACCTAAATAGGCTCCTTGAAGAAGAGGTATAGTTCTTAACCATGCGTTTCATTTTATTTCATATTAAACCTCCTTAAAATATTCTCCAAATATGGTGAAATAACAACACCACTATCTTACATATATAGATATTTTATTATGTTGATTCCATAAACTATATTCATATCCTCAATCATCAAATGGGAAACAAAATTTTCTATCATGTATACGGTGGACTACCACCTCATGAACTAATGTAACTCATTTTCCATCACCGCCTATCATGGATGGATATAATGAGGGATTTAATATATATAAATATATATTAACTATCACTTAATTATACTTATATAATTATAATATTACATCTATCTTCTTAGCTTCAAATCCATTGAAAAATGATAATGTTGCTCATGTGCACGTGTGGACTACCACCTCCATGAAGCGATGTGATATGATTTTCATTTTATTTTAACATGGATGGTAATAAATATAGATTTAATGATTATATTTTATATGTATTATATAAAAATTATTCTATAAAGTTGAATTAATATTCACCTTTATTTCATTTTATTCATTGAATAAATGGAAACATTATTCATACTTATGTAAGGTTTACCATCTCCATGAATGATGTAATCCATTTTACTATCTCTAAATTTTATGGATGAATATAAATATATATATAATGAATATATATTATATTTATATTATGATAAAAATTATGGAGATAATATAACTATGATCAATGTTCGAGGACCAAAATTATCAAACATAAACATACATGAAAAATGAAGTAGTTATTACTCGAAACAGATATTTTTAAAAAATAATTTTCAATAAACGGGATTTAAAACACTTTAAGTATATCGAATATGGAAATATAAATTTTAATATAGTTCTTTAATATATTTATAATAAGTATATATTTATTATATAGTATTTTCAAACATGTATAAAGGAAATTGGACCTGAGGTAAGGGATTTTCATCTCACTTTTTTTTCTGTGGGACACAAGTCATATTCACCAATTGTTTATTTTATATTTTGTATATACTTAACATGTATTATTTTTGTGATGATTATTATAAAAATTATGGGTATTTAAATATACATATAATTTTATTTCTTTTATGACACTTATGATTAAAAAGTTACCAAAGTGGTAATGGTTTGATATTACATTCTCATTTTTTATCGGTATTTTATATTATTATGTATCTCATAATGAAATCCTATAATATATATTTAAATTAATTAATTAATTTTCCTATCCTCTATTTATTTATAGATAATACATGTTTCCCTATCATTTTATATTATTTAAGCAATTATAAAATTAGAAGAATATTTTTTAGAAAATTCAACTTTATTTCTCCCTTCGGTTGAAAATATTTTTCCTTCCAAGTCCATATATCCCCAAAATGTTTTAAATAAATTTTTTTTCTATATTCCAATTATTTTTCAGTAAATTTTTACCAATGATTTATTTTTTACAAAATTGTTTATAATTAATCTTCTTTTCATTTTCTAAACAAGGTAATTTTTAATTTTTATGAAAAGTGTGAAAAAAATATTTGTTTTAACGTGTATGAAATGAATAATATTTCTAAGCATAATCACTATAAATGATTTAATCCTTAATTTAAAATTTTTAATTTTCATTTAAAAATAAAACTTTTCTTTAATATTTGGCAAAGTTTTATTTTTTAAAAAGAAATTTTCAATGTGGAAAGTATATTTTTCTCAGGATTGTTTTTAATTATATTTTTATGTATTCCTATTCATCAGTGTTTCTTATATTTTATTTGGGATAAGATTTAATTATACCATCCTTATTATTTGTTTGGATAGTTTATTATTATGGTGAAAATATTTTTATGAAACCTCTTCCTTTTCCATGGGTAATACAATGATGAATTGATGAAATTATTATGAATCATGTTTTATTTACATTTATTATACTACGATGAGATTTTTATGAAAACCATTTATTTTCCTTGGTTTATGCTATAATGGATTTATTAAATGGTTATGAAACATGTTATCTTTTCATAGTTTATGATAAAATTATATGATAAATGTTTAATGGTCTTATAGAACACATATGTATAGTTTTCATTATGCGAGGGGTGGGCCTACAATTATATATACCTCCAATGAATTGGGTATAGTTTTATATAACATGATATAATTATGAGAAAAAAATTTATTTTATTGATCCAATATAGGGAACAAGTCGATGTGCTTCATCAACTATAAAAAAAAGTTTATCTGCTTAATCTATTATGGGAAACATGTTGATGTTCTTGATCAATTGTGTTAAATAGTTATTTATGCCTAATATATTATGATTTGATGTTATTTTTAATTAACCTTAACATATGAAATGTTTATATACTTATAATAGTGTCATGATTGTATGAGATGAAATTTTAGTTCTTGATTTACTTATGATGATTTCTCACTCTTATGATTCATGTTTTTTGAATTGATAATGTTTTAGGCCACAACACAAGTTTGTGATCCATAATAAATTGGGTATGAAAATTTTAAGTTAAGTTAATTATATCAAACCATTATTCTTATATTATTCTTTCATATTATCATCGAAAGATATCTCCCATGTTTACCCTTATTAATCATCAGATCTCACCCTTTCTTAGGTTTCCTTTACCTAGGTTGTGATGATAGAATTTAAGTAGGGCATGTCTATGAAGAGAAATAAATGGGAAGATATTTGGGGGATATGTTAAATATATCTCATAAAATAAGAATATTTTATATATGGATTCTAAATAAACTAAACTTTATGGTTTAGGGTGAGTATTTATGAAATGTATTGAATATGTATCTAAAAATATGTAATATTTAAGTATAAAAATCTAGGGTCATTATAGTTGGTATTAGAGCCAAGGTTAAGTTAACATTTGTAAACTAGGATGAGAAAAAAATACTGAGGACCCAAGGGATAAGTAAACATATAAAAAACTATCCTTATATTTTTGTGATGGATAGAGCAAGTGGTCTACATGAAATTATATCATGGCCTGGATAATACAAGTGGTGTGGCTCCTGCATAGTTGTACCTAAGAGTAATAACTCTGAAAAGGGATTATTTGGATTTTACTCAATCATCACCTTTTTTATGACAACATAACTTATTACACACCTGTTTGGACACTTTTGTGTGTTATTTTTTCTAAATTTACAAAATCTACACGAAACATCATGAAGGATTTGAATATATGATGACTACTAATGGAATAGGTTAAACCTAATGTGTCATAGATTTGAAACATTTTTTCATGACTTATACATCCTATAAATGACTTTCTCGGATTATATTATTTCCCACTATGATTATAATTTCTCACACTAGTTTTTTTTGTTTTATTCAATGTTTGGAACCCAAAGTAATCATGTTAATGCTGAATGTGATGGACAATACAACGATTTTCCTCCTGAGAAAACAAAATTTATGGGATTTTGAATGAAAAATATCATTTTTATCCTCATACAAATTTCTCAAGATATGAATATTGATCAACTTCCAAATTTTCAAAGGAGAGAACAATGATTTGTTGATTCCTTCATGAGGAAACTTCCAATTCCTTTTAGGGGTTTTGTCGATCCACTTGTTCCCAAGAAATGGATTAGTATCATTGAAAAAATAATTTCCATTCCCCAATGTTTAGAGTATGAATCTTTCATTTTGGATATATATTATTTGAAAGTTGAATCGGATCAATGGTGGACTCTTCTCAATAATATGAGGAAACATAAAGAAGTTGAATCCATAGAGTGGGTTTAGTTTATGATCATATTTTTTTAATAAGTACATTCACTTTATTCTTCATGTGAAAATGGAGAAGAAGTTACTTGAGATAAATTGAATGGATGGTGAATCTGTTGGTACATATAAGTCAAATTTTATAATACTTTATAAGTAAACTTATGGTATTATCATCCAACTTGAAACTATGGTTGATTGAATATTTTTTGGTCTAAAACTAAGTCTCCAAAATTTGTAATATACAAGAAAATTTTGTTGCTACAAATAAATCATTTGATGTGAACTCAAGGTAGAAAAGGAAATTGGATATTCCCACCATTCCCAAAGTTTTGACAAGAAAAGGAAGATCTAGTCTCATGAAAAGTCAAATAAAAAACATGGAGAAAGTAAATTTCATCCATCTACCTGCAAGAAATGTAGGAAGAAATAGAAAGGGGCTACATAAATGGAACTGAGAGGTGATTTAAATGTTGAGGGGTCAGTCATAATCCCCATGAATGTAAAAATAAAATGAATGGTATTACTAATGAAATGGAAGAGAAGAAGGTTCCCCCTAGTGCACCAATGACGCTTTAATTCATCAAATGAAATGAGTATGGGAATTATGTCAACTAGTTCATGAATTTGAAGTTTCTTTATGATGATTGACATTAGAGACCTCTAAAGATCAAATGAAAAAGGAAATATCATGTGATCATGATTTTGGAAGTGTGTTACAAGAATGACATGGTGAAAGGTGAAATTATTATCTAATCTAGAGAATCTAGTATCTTATTTGAATCTGACTATACCCACTATTTTATATCTAATTAATTTGAAAAGGGTATTGAATTACAAGTGTAAAAAATAGATATTGGGCTAGTAGTGAAAAATACTAATTATAAAATGGATGAATCTCAAGATTATAGTTCCTCTACAATTGATGTTTTTGGGAAAGTTCTTAATCCAAATCTTGTGATTCTAACCCAAATTGGATTTTATGTGAATCTAGACATGTATTGTATTTCTTTATATGGATCCTATGTTAATTTTTGAGTGGAGAAAGTCATATTTTTTGTTTTAATGAACACATGAAAATTTATTTTTGTGAGGATGAATACAATATTTTAATGAAAATTGATTCTATATTGTGAGTATTCATTCCAATCCATCAATGAAACTTTTCTCATATGGTGGGGGGAAAATAAAAAATTGTAGACATGCCTTTTGTTTAAGAGTTTTTTTTATGTCTCTCTAAAAGAAAGTTCTTGTATTCATCTGAGTCATGAAGTTTATTTCTCAATATAACTCACACTTGGTACTATACCTATTTCAAATTCTCCATATTGATTAGGCCAAATTTAGTTTCAGTAATTGAAGAACTAACTCCAAGAGAATATTGATAAGGGATTTATTTAGTTAAGTTCATCACCTTGGGGTGTATTAGTCCTTTTTGTTAAGAATATATATGGATAAATGTAAAACTATATTGATTATAGATTACTTAACAAGATCACCATCAATAAAAAGTATCCTCTACCCCTTGTTTGTGATTTTTTTTATCTATTTTGAGGATCTCAATACCTTTCCAATATTTTTTTTGATCTCAGTATTATCACTTGAGGGTCAAAAGTGAATACATATCCAAGAAATCCTTTAATATGATTTATGTACACTATAAATTTATAATTATGTCATTTGGTATTAAAAATTCTCCTACTATCTTCATGGTTTAAAATAATAAAGTATTTTGAAATTTCCTAGATCAGTTTTTGGTGGTCCTTATAGATGATGTTGTTATATATTTAAAGATAAAGGAAGAGCATGAATATCAATTTATAATTATATTGAAGAAATAGAGTAATGTTAATTTTTATTCAAAAATTACCAAGTGTGACTTTTGGTTTTGTAAATTCTCATTCTTGGGTCATATAATCTCATGTGAGGGTATTTTAATGGATCCTTAAAAGGTGAAAGTTATAGCATCCCGCCTTTTTATCACATAAACTCTCATTACATTTTATAAAATCGAGGATATTTAAGGTTTAGTGTCTTGGAAACCAGGAACTTAAAACATGAAAACATAAAACATTCTTATTAAACACTTGAAAGGATTCTCCTCATGTTCATACTAGGTTCATTACTACATCTCAAAACCTGGGGACATACATCAAAAGAAAGGGTGAGCAGAAGTCCCAGTAAGGGAAACAAGAGAAACATTTAACATGTGAACTTGAGATACATCAACTATGTCATGAAAAAGAACTTTAAGGCATGAGAAAGAATCATGTGGAATATCATAATAAAAATAACATTTTTTTTATAACTTGAAGATGTGGATACAACATTCAATATTGACAATCATTTCGTTTCACCAAGGTCCATCCCCAAGGTGTCATTAAAAATTACCAAGGTTATTCACCAAGGTATCAGTCTAAATGTCATCTTTAGAGATTATGTCTTTACCCAATGCATTGGAGCGCTATCTGGGCTCACCCTTGACATGTCTTTATTATCATGTGAGCCACATATATCATCATCAAACATTTAATAAACAACTCATATATCATAAAAGAAATGGGTTTCATTTCATAATCATAACGTTTTAAAAACTGCTTTAAAGACATGATCTTTATGTCACTTTAAACCCACGGAAAGGGGAAGCGGGTTTCATGTATGTAAATCCCAGAATTTAAAATAGAACATTTTCATATATATGTGAATACCCTTGTAGAAATAAGAGCTTTGAGTATTCACTTTATAACATAAAAATAATTTTGAGAAAAGAGAGAGGCATTTTGAGACGAAAATTATGCAGCATAACGTCTACGATACATGGTTTTAGAAAACATTGAAAAGGGAGGGGACATGAGTCACCCACTTGAGAATGATACATAAAACAGTAGGGGAACATAATATATAGTATTTAAGAACATGGTAATGAAATTTTAATGATATAACATATGAAATGAAGAACTTGAAAGGAAGACAAAAATAAGATTTCTCTTATGAGAATTCGGCAGCCGAACGGCGTCACTTAAAACTTCCCAAAAATGGATTGACGAGATCAAATGGGGTCTCTCATAACATGAACATAAATTATCAGTATGATAGATATAGATATAATACCCCAAAATAATAAAAAATGAACTTGAGATACTTGACATGAAAGTAGATCTCGAAAACGAGAAGGGTTAAAGAACCCCTTAGAAATTCAGCAGCCTAACGGCGCCACTTAAACTTCAAAAAAATGAATTAATGAGATCAAATAGGGTCTCTCATCATATGATCATAAAATATCAGTATGATAGATTTAGAGATCATACCCCAAAATAATAAAAAGGAACTTTCAAGACTTGACATGGAATTAGAACTTTGAAAAAGGAGAAAGGTGAAAGAACCACTTAAAATTCCGCAGCCTAACGGCGCCACTTAAAACTTCAAAATACTGAATTGAAGAGATCAAATGGGGTATCGCATCATATGATCATAAAATATCAGTATGATAAATTTATAGATCATACCCCAACATGATAAAAAAGGAACTTGAAATACTTTACATGAAAATAGATCTTGAAAAATGAGAAGGGAGAAAGAATCTGTTACAAAAATTTCGGCAGCCTAACGGCGCCACTTAAAACTTCATGAAACGAAATAATGAGAGTAAGAGGGGATCTCTCATTATATTAACATGAAAAGGGAATTAATATTAGTATAAAATAACATCCTTTAACATAAGAACATGGAGCATAAAATAAAGGACATAAAAGAGATTTCTTGAAAAGAAAGAGAGAGGTCAGATCCCTTACCTTAAAACGTAACTCTTAAAACTCAAAGGTTGGGACCTTCAGGGATTGGGGTACCTTGGGAGGACTCCTTGGGAGGTAATGAAACCAGAACTTCATTGGGGAAGAGTGTGGAGTCGAATGTATGAGAGGATGTATTGGTATTTATAGGGAAAGTGAGGGGACAAGGCATTAATGGCCAAGGGACACCTCATTAGTGGTTTTGGCAAAACCAGGGGCTTGCCCATGGTATTTTCCCATGGTATTGGCCACTTGGGACACCTAATACCTTATATTACTATTCATAAGTCGACCATATTGATTACATACGTAATACATCATTTAATGATGTCATTAAACACCCGTAACTTAAAAACTGTATTTTCACTATTCATCGAAAATTCAACTTTCTCAGAATAATCCCAAAATTTCACCTTAACCAAATATCAATGCTCTGATTTCAAAAATGAAATCCATTTTATAAAAATAATTTTCTAAATATTTTTAATTAAATTTTTAATTAAAAAACACTATTCATCGAAAATTCATTTTTTCAGAAAAATCCCCAAAAATTACCTTAACATAATATCAATGATCTGAGTTCAAAAATGAAGTCCATTTTATAAAAATAATTTTCTAAATATTTTTAATTAAATTTTTAATTAAAAAACACTATTCATCTGAAAAAACTAATACTTGAATAATAATTTTTCAAACTGTTATTTAACCATTTTATTGAATCACATTACTTAATCAAAGTGCCTAGCTTATTTTAATACTTTTTTAAGTGAGATTACTAATCCATTTGGTCACATTACTAATCCTAAGCATAAAATCACTATTCATAATTTACTATTCTTTAAAAATTAAGTTGATCTTATTAGACTCCAAATTTTGTACTGAACATAATTGTAGAAGATCAATTTTTGAAAATCATTACAATTTTTTAATTATTTAAGGTTTACCTAAACATTTTTAAAATATCCTTTTTATAAAATTCATCAAAATTATGCATACTATGTTTATCCGGACATTTGAAAATTCATAAACTTCATCATAAGAAGAAATCAAAATTTTTATTTAAAACAAAGGATTACACAAGGCAGTTATGATCTCCTTACATAGCCCCTTATCACACCAGCATAGGACCTAAGTGTGAGGTGTGCTAAGGTGAGAGAATCCGAGGGAGGCTCAGCCAACATCGCACGAGTAGTAATTTCTATCAGTTTGAACTTCTCGCAAAGACGATCCCGTTATAGCTTCATACGATGAATTTTAGCTTGGGTTTGGTGCAGAGCAAAGCCCAGTGGTGCTACCTCCTTCCCAAGTTCTGTTAGATGGGCTTCGATCAGTCCTAGACTACTGGGTGAGGCTATCGAATCTTCTTTCTATATTAATTAACCAAGATTACTTGTATTTAGAGAAAATAATCGAAACGTTTAGTTTATAGCGGTCATATTGACCAATGGTTATATAACAGTCAAAACCCAATGGTCTCATTTTAATTATACTCATGTTATCAAATGAAACATTTTTGTTGAGTATAAAAATAAAATAAAATGACACACAAAATTAGGAAACAAGATTTATTCAAAATTCTGGGTCGTTACAATCTTCCCCCCTTAAGAAATTGCGTCCTCGCAATTTTTAAAATTGGGTTTTGAAATTTTATTGAAAGCCCCACATCGGAAAAGGAGTCAGTAAAACTATTACTTTAAAAGAAAGAAAGTGAAGTACAAAGGTCACCTGAGTTAACCCATACTAGGATCCCATGTAGGAAAACATGGACATGGAGGAAAAAACCAAGGGTCGCGTTATAAGGGAGAGTGATAGAAAACATGATTAGGAGAAAGTTAACCATAAGAAAATCCCAAACTTATGATTTGTGTAAACAGTCTTTGATTACCTAGTAGGAAACGTAAACCAACAACGTTTTTGTTTTACGTTTCTTTTCATAATTTTGAGGAATTCATTTACTACATAGAATAAAAACATAAGAAAATATACCTACCTTCAAGTAGAGTTTCATCCTTTAATAAGTCCCTACCAACACTAATCTTTTCCCCAAATGATGAGAATTCAAAAACACTTGGTCTCATAAAAAGCACAAGAATCATCTTCGATAGAATCACATAATCCACAAAAGATTAACTATCTATTTCTTCTATCTTTAAACATTATCCCAAAAACAGAAAGGTTAAGGTAAAACAACTATTCAAAAAGAAAGAATCCTGTAGGAATGGAAACTACTTTTAAATCTTTAAAGTTCCATGGTACTACCCAAAGTTCATCATAGAACATTCCATAAATAACGGTCCTTAAAATTCCTCAAAATAAACCAAACTAAGATTGAAACCCAAATACAAGAAGGATTTGATAACATAGTCTTCCAAAATAAACTTCATTGTTCATCGCCAAACAACATCAACCACTCCTAACATATTATAACAAAAGTAGCTAACCTAAAATTATTTTACTCAAGATAGGTTAATCATTCCCATAAGTAACCTAAATTACTATAAGTCCAACTTAAATTCATCGATTCTTCAAAATATAAGTCAACCTTACTCCTCAATGAAAATACCGTAGTAATCTATTTACCTCGATCATATAGGGTCCCCAAAATAGTGGACGTCTTCCAAAATAATAATCATATTTTAATCCCCTAATCATCCCTATCATATTAATACGAAAATCATCGCATTTCCTATCACATTGGTTGTTGGGACATGTTCTTCCATTTCCCATCATTAACTAAGAAGAGAAAGCATAATTATGGGCTTAAGTACTTAGCCAATAATCATGAAAAGGAACTGAAAGCATATAAGGATAACTTGTAGAAGAAAAGTATACCCTAACTTGTGATCCCCTAGGTTCCCATCTAGGTTATCCATGATCATATATTCTTATGTGAATATTTATTTTATTTTATCTTTGTTCCTTTAACAATGGTTCATACTAATATTATGAATTTACCAAAGCATATCCCCCGGGGGTGTCGTAACCAAGAGTGCAGCAAGACCCATTGTCGTGTACCAGTTCTCATTCAAGTCTAGCTCAAAGCGGTGTTTTCAGGTTTTACCCCTATGTACATCTATGCTAGAGCCACCTCTACCTGCTCGTATCCAGACAGGAATGTATTTGCTTGGCAACCCCTTACTCAATACTCACCAAAATACCAGGAAGATTTCCTATATTTAAACTTTTCTATAGGGTTCTTCCTAGAGTTTTCATATCCTAATTTCCACAAATAAATAAACCATCCTTTGATACCAACTATAGCATCCCGCCTTTTTATCACATAAACTCTCATTACATTTTACAAAACCGAGGATCTTTAAGGTTTAGTGTCTAGGAAACCAGGAACTTAAAACATGAAAACATAAAACATTCTTATTAAACACTTGAAAGGATTCTCCTCATGTTCATCCTAGGTTCATTACTGAATCTCATAACCCGGGGACATACATCAAAAGAAAGGGTGAGAAGAAGGCCCAGTAAGGGAAACAAGAGAAACATTTAACATGTGAACTTGAGATACATCAACTATGTCATGAAAAAGAACTTTAAGGCATGAGAAAGAATCATGCGGAATATCATAATAAAAATAAAAAAAATTATAAATTTAATATGTGGCTACAACATTCAATATTGACAATCATTTCGTTTCACGGAGGTCCATCCCCAAGGTGTCATTAAATTTTACCAAGGTTATTCACCAAGGTATCAGTCTAAAAGTCATCTCTAGAGATTAAGTCTTTACCCAATGCATTGGAGCGCTATCTGGGCGCACCCTTGACATGTATTTATTATCATGTGAGACACATATATCATCATCAAACATTTCATAAAAAACCCATATAGCATAAAAGAAATGGGTTTCATTTCATAATCATAACGTTTTAAAAACCGCTTTAAAGACATGATCTTTATGTCACTTTAAACCCACGGAAAGGGGAAGCGGGTTTCATGTATGTAAATCCCAGAATTTAAAATAGAACATTTTGATATATATGTGAATACCCTTGTATAAATAAGAGCTTTGAGTATTCAATTTATAACATAAAAATAATTTTGAGAAAAGAGAGAGGCATTTTGAGACGGAAATTATGCAGCATAACTTCTAAGATACATGGTTTTAGAAAACATTGAAAAGAGAGGGGACATGGGTCACCCACTCGAAAATGATACATAAAACAGTAGGGGAACAGAATATATAGTATTTAAGAACATGGTAATGAAATTTGAATGATATACCATATGAAACGAAGAACTTGAAAGGAAGACAAAAATAAGATTTCTCTTATGAGAATTCGGCAGCCTAACGGCGTCACTTAAAACTTCCCAAAAATGGATTGACGAGATCAAATGGGGTCTCTCATAACATAAACATAAATGATCAGTAGGATAGATATAGATATAATACCCCAAAATAATAAAAATGAACTTGAGAGACTTGACATGAAAGTAGATCTCGAAAATGAGAAGGGTTAAAGAACCCCTTAGAAATTCGGCAGCCTAACGGCGCCACTTAAACTTCAACAAAAATGAATTGATGAGATCAAATAGGGTATCTCTTCATATGATCATAAAATATCAGTATGATAGATTTAGAGATCATACCAAAACATAATAAAAAGGAACTTGCAAGACTTGACATTGAATTAGAACTTTGAAAACGGAGAAAGGTGAAAGAACCACTTAAAAATTCCGCAGCCTAACGGTGCCACTTAAAACTTCAAAATACTGAATTGAAGAGATCAAATGGGGTCTCTCATCATATGATCATAAAATATCAGTATGATAAATTTAGATATCATACCCCAACATGATAAAAAATGAACTTGAAATACTTTACATGAAAATAGATCTTGAAAATGAGAAGGGAGAAAGAATCTGTTACAAAAATTCCGGCAGCCTAACGGCGCCACTTAAAACTTCATGAAACGAAATAATGAGAGTAAGAGGGGATCTCTCATTATATGAACATGAAAAGGGAAGTAACAGGAGTATAAAAGAACATCCTTTAACATAAGAACATGGAGCATGAAAGAAAGGACATAAAAGAGATTTCTTGAAAAGAAAGAGAGAGGTCGGATCCCTTACCTTAAAACGTAACTCTTAAAACTCAAAGGTTGGGACTTTGAGGGCTTGGGGGCACCTTGGGAGGAATCCTTGGGAGGTAATGAGACCAGAACTATGTTGGGTAAGAGTGGGGAGTAGAATGGATGAGAGGATGGCTTGGTATTTATAGGGAAAGTGAGGGGACAAGGCATTAATGGCCAAGGGACACCTCATTAGTGGTTTTGGCAAAACCATGGGCTTGCACATGGTATTTGCCCATGGTATTGGCCACTTGGGACACCTCATACCTTATCTTACTATTCATAAGTCGACCATATTGATTACATACCTAATACATCATTTAATGATGTCATTAAACACCCGTAACTTAAAAACTGTATTTTCACTATTCATCGAAAATTCAACTTTCTCAGAATAATCCCAAAATTTCACCTTAACCAAATATCAATGCTCTAATTTTAAAAATGAAATCCATTTTATAAAAATAATTTTCTAAATATTTTTAATTAAATTTTTAATTAAAAAACACTATTCATCGAAAATTCATTTTTTTAGAAAAATCCCCAAAAATTACCTTAACATAATATCGATGCTCTGAGTTCAAAAATGAAGTCCATTTTATAAAAATAATTTTCTAAATATTTTTAATTAAATTTTTAATTAAAAAAACACTATTCATCCAAAAAAAACTAATACTTGAATAATAATTTATGAAACCGTTATTTAACCATTTTATTGAATCGCATTACTTAATCAAAGTGTCTAGCTTATCTTAATACTTTCTTTAAGTGAGATTACTAATCCATTTGGTCACATTACTAATCCTAAGAATAAAATCACTATTCATAATTTATTATTCATCAAAAATTAAGTTGATCTTATTAGACTCTAAATTTTGTACTGAACATAATTGTAGAAGATCATTTTTTGAAAATCATTACAAATGTTTAATTATTTAAGGTTTACCTAAACATTTTTAATATATCATTTTTCTAAAATTCATCAAAATTATGCATACTATGTTTATCCGGACATTTGAAAATTCATAAACTTCATCATAAGAAGAAATCAAAATTTTTATTTAAAACAAAGGATTACATAAGGCAGTTACGGTCTCCTTACATAGCCCCTTATCACACCAGCATAGGACCTAAGTGTGAGGTGTGCTAAGGTGAGAGAATCGGAGGGAGGCTCAGCCAACATCGCACGAGTAGTAATTTCTATCAGTTTGAACTTCTCGTGAAGGCGATCCCGTTCTAGCTTCATACGATGAAGTTCAGCTTGGGTTTGGTCCAGAGCAAAGCCCAGTGGTGCTACCTCCTTCCCAAGTTCTGTTATATGGGATTTGATCGGTCCAAGACTACTGGGTGAGGCCATCGAATCTTCTTTCTATATTAATTAACCAAGATTACTTGTATTAAGAGAAAATAATCAAAATGTTTAGTTTACAGTGGTCATATTTTCCAATGGTCATATAACAGTCAAAACCCAACTGTCTCATTTTAATTATACACATGTTATCAAATGAAACATTTTTGTTGAGTATAAAAATAAAATAAAACGACACACAAAATTAGGAAACAAGATTTATTCAAAATTCTGGGTCGTTACAAAAGTTATTGATAAATGACCTAGAGAAACCAAAATTACTAAGATCCTTATTTTTCTTGTTTTTGATAGATATCATCGATGCTTTATGGAAAAATTCTCATGAATATATAAACCACTAACCAAATTAACTCATAAGGGATCCAAGTTCCATTAGATAGATGAATGTTAGAATGATTTCATGGAACTAGAGAGAATTCTATTCATCTCACCTATACATACATTACCCTATAGTGGAGAAGGGTTTGTAGTATATAGTGATGAATTAAATAATATAATGGGATTAACTCTCATATATAATGATATGGTTATATATTTTTCCCCGTGAAAATTGAAGGTTCGTGAGAAAAATTCCCTAACTCTTTATTTGGTGTTAGATGTAGTAATTTTTTCATTAAATATATGGAGGAATTATCTTTACAGAGAAAGGTTAGACATATATACTAATAATATAATTTTAAATCATATATTCACATAGAAATAGATGAATATGAAACATAGAACATGTTTAGAACTAATTAAAGATTGTGACTACTAAAAAAATTACCACCTTGGGAAAAATAATATGACGGTTGATGATTTGATCCAAAAAGGATCAAGATGTGGAACTATAGAGAGAGGTCAAAAAAATTTCTAAATTTAACCTTGATTGTGATGTAATGATATGGTTTAAGAACTATTTATGTGTTTCTTACCTATAAGACCTGAATAAGGATCTATTATAGGAGGGTTATAGTTCTTCATTCTTTATTCATCCTTGAATTACGAATATGTATAGAGATTTGAAGAGTATTTCAGTGGGAAAACATGAAGATAGATATATAAGAGTTTTTATCTTGGTTTTTGGTATGTAAAAATGTTAAGTATAGGAAAAAAATTACAATGGGATGTTACAAACATTCCTCATACCAGAATTTAAATGGGAAAACAACACTGTGTATTTTTTCATCAGACTCCCCAAAACATGTAAAGGCCATAATGTTATTTGGGTTATAGTAGATCCCCTTACAAATTCAATACATTTCATTAATATGAAAAAATAATTACTTCTTTATTAGATTTTTGGAATATACATTAAATAATTAGTAAGGATACATGTAATACAACATTCTATTATATATGATCTAGATCCAAGGTTTACCTTGAAGTTCTGGAAAAGGCTTCAGCGGGCTCTTGATAAATAATATTATTTCATCACTCCATATCATCCTCAGATACAATGATAGTATGATAGAACCATTTAAACCTATATGATATTCTATGATCTTGTTCTATGGGTTTCAAAGGTGGTTGGGATCAACACCTTACTCTATTTGAGTTTTTGTACAATAATAGATTACACTCAATCATATAGATGGAACCATATGAAACCATCTATGGAAAGAAGTGTAGAACTCTAGTTTTTTTGGATTAAGTTGGATAAGGAAAACTAGTGGGACCTAATATGGATGAAAAAATGGCGGAGAACATGAAATATATTTAGTAACACCTAAGGGAGGCACAAAGTTGATAGAAATGTTAAATTGTTAATCATCAATGAGATATACTATTTTAAGTTGGTAAAAATGTGTTTTTATGAATTTCTCCATGGAAGAAGGATATTAGGCTTAGGAAGCAATGAAATTTTATCCCTAGGTACATTGGCCCCTTCAATGTTCTTGATATATTTGGGACATTATCAAATCACTTTGTGATTCCACTAAACCACCCTCAAGTTCTTGATGTGTTTCATGTATCTCTCTTCAGGAATTACATACCTAATCCTTCAAAAGTACTGAACTTAGATGTCATACCACTGGATAAGGATCTCTCTTGTGAGGGACAACTAGTGGATATTTTGGATTGTATAGAGAAAGTGATATGAAAAAAGACCACTCATCGGGTCAATGTTTTGTGGTGAAACTACTAATTTGAGGAAGGCACATGGGAACCTAAGGATATAATGAAGAGAATTATCCTCCATTTTCTGTATTAGAGTAAAGGAATTTTGAGGGATAAATTCATTTTAAGGGATGTAGAATGTAATGCCTTGATATTTTATGAAATATTTTTTAAAAAATAAATTTAATTTATTTGATAGCTTTTGTTACACACAACACCAAGATTTAATGAACTGTAATATTGTATATTATTAAAACTTATTCGTTAAATTAGAGGATATAAATAGTAAAAACTAAATTATTAAAAGTATATAGATTACACATGATTTTAATAAATTATTTTTTTATTAATTGATTATAAATGAAAATATTAATCATTTGAAAATAAAAGAAATTTTTTATGAAAAACTATTTTAACGCACACAATTTTATTTTATCTTTATAAATTAAATTTATCACTATTGGTTAATGAATTTAATGTAAACTATATATTATATACAACCAAATTTTTTATCATTCATATAATATTTTTTTTCGCATGGGATAAGAATATATCCAATTTTATGCCTAAAAATGGTATTTCTCAAAAAAGAAGTTTTGTCATGTATTGAAAAATTATATTAAAAATAATTATTTCCAATTTTAGAAAATGTATTTGAAAAAATAAAAATAATTTTTGGAATCGATATTTAAACATTATCATAGAGTAAATTTTTTATAATTTTCTAAAAAGTCTAATTTTTTTATAAATATAAAAAACAATTCTGATTTTTATTGAAAACTATATTTCCATTTAAATCATTTAAAAAGTAACATTTTTATATAGTTTAAAAGTAAAATGTATTCAATTGTATTACTATTAATCCAATTTAGTTTATTGGAATCAATATTAAGTTTAATTTTTTGTAAAACCCATTTATTATTATAAAAACAATTTCATTGGAAAACTATTTTTATTTCATGTCTATGGGTTTAATTTTAAATTAATGTCTGCCACTTCTGTAAATTAAATTTGGTAAAATTAATTCCATATTTTTAATCATAATAATTAATATTATATAATAAGGATAACTTAAACTTATAGAAATCCTATTATCTCACCATATCTCAACATTATCATAACCTAGCATCAAATATAAGGTAATTTTTAAGACATTTTCTTGGGAATTAATTAATCATTTTTTATTCTTTTAGTAAATTTCCAAGTAGCTTCCAAGTGAGTCCTCTCCCATGCTTATAAAAGGAAACCCCCTCTCCTCTCTTATCTACAATTCAGGAGCCTTTTATATAATCAAATAATTTTCCAATTTTATTCCATGCATCTCTCCCGATGACCTAGAGTACATTCTTTATTAGAAAAACATCTTATGAATGCTTTAGGTATAAACATAAAGATGCTCTCCGAAGAATAGGTATAGTTCTTAACCATGAATACCATTTTATTTATTCTTCCACCTACTTAAAATATTTTCCAAATATACTAAAATAAAATCACCAGTATATTAAATATACTGATATTTTATTATGTTAATTTAATAACCTATATACATCTCCCCCTCCATCAAATGGTAAACAAAATTGGCAATCGTGTGTACGACACACTACCGCTCTACGAATAGATGTAATTCGTTTTCCATCAATGCCTCCCACATAGTGATATAATTATGGATTTAAAATATATTTATATAAATATTATATTTATAACATAATTATACTTCTATAATTAATATATTATATATACCTTCTTACATTTAAATCTGTTTAAAAATGATAATACCTCGCATGCATATGTGTGGACTTCTGCTTCCATGAAATGATGTGATATGTTTTTCATTTTATTTTGAAATGGCTGGTAATAAGGATATATTTTATTAATATTATATATATATATTGTATAAAAAGTATTCAATAAATTTTAATTAATATTTACCTTTCTTTCATTTCATCTATTAAAAAAATATAAATAGTGTTCATGCGTATTTACGGTTTACCGTCTCTATAAATAATGTAATTCATTTTTCTATCTATAAATTTTATAGATGACTATAAATATGTATATAATGAATATATATTATATTTATATCAAGATTAAAATTATGTATATGATTGAAGCATGGTCAAAGTGCAAGGAACAAAATTATTGAACCAAAAATACATGAAAAACGAAGCAATTATTACCCAAAACAATTATTTTTAAAAATAATTGTCAATAAATGGGTGTTAAAAGACTATAAGTCGATCATATATAGTATTATATGTATTGGTATGGTTATTTAATAGAATTATAATAATTTTATATCTATTATATATAGGTTTCAAATCTATAGTATGGAAATCTGACCTGTGGTAATTGATTTTCAACTCACTTTTATTTCTGTGATACACATACCATATTCACCACTTGTTTGTTTTATGTGGTGTATATAAATCTCTTGAATGTATTTTGTAATTATTATTATAAAAATTATAGGTATTTAAATTTCCAAACAATTTAATTTCTTTCATGGGGTATATGATTCCAAAGTCACCAAAGTGGTAAAGTTTTGATATTACAATCTCATTATTTATCAGATAGTTTATGATTAGGTATATGATGAAGAAATACTATGATCTATCTCTAACGAAACATGTGAATTTTATTATCCTCTAGATATTTCTTTAAAATTCCTATTTCCCTTTAATTTTCCTATCTTAAAGTTTTAAAGATACTGAAATAATGTTTTTAATAAAAATCAACTTTACTTCTCTCTTCACTCAAAAATCCTTTTTATACCATGATCATGTTTTCTAAAACATATTTTAAAAAATTATTTTACTATTATACTATGGTTTTTTAAAGACACATTTATCCATGATTTATTTATTACATAATATTTTTAAAAGGAATATTCTTTCCTTTTTCCAAACAATATACTTTTGACATTTTACCAAAAATGTGAAAGGAATATTTATTTTAACATGTACTACATGAACTATTTCTCATGCCATCATAAAAACTCTCTTATTTATATATTAATTTAAATGTTTTTGATGTTTTTTTAAAAGAAAATTTTAATATTAATATTTGGGAAATTTTTAGATTTTAAAAGGTGATTTTCAATGTGGAAAGGGTATTTTCTTCAGGGATGTTTTTAATGGTATTTTATGGTATAATTATTCATCAACAACAAAAAGGTTTAGTTGTGTTTATATTTTAATGATGATATGATCCAATAATTATAGCCTTATTCTTTCTCTATATAGTTTATGATTATAAAAAAATATTTTTATGAAACCTGCTCCTTTTCCATAGGATATGCAAAGATGAATTTATTAAATTATTATGAAACCTATTTCATTTTAATTAGTTTTGTTATGATGAGATGTGTATGAAACCCATTTATTTTCTATTGGTTATCTTAAGATGTATTAATGGAATTTTTATGATACCTTTTTCATTACATGGGTTATGATATGAATATATAATGAATTCTTAATATTCTTATGGAACATATATGTATGGTTTTAATTATATGGTGAGTGGGCATAGAATTATATAACTCTCCAATGAATTGGGAAATTTTTTATATCTCAAGAGATAATTTTTTGAAACAATTATATATTCATGATCCACTATAGGAAACAAGTCAATGTGCTTGATACAATATGGGAAACAACTTGATGTGTTTGAACTGTTATGGGAAACATGTCAATGTTCTTTATCTACTATGGGAAATCAGTGTTGAAGCCTGGTCAGTTATGATTTAATGGTATCAATGGTTAAACTTCAAATGTGAAATTGTTTATATACTTATGATGTTTTCACACTTATATGACATGATCTTATGGTTCAGAATTGACTTATAATGATTTATCACTCTTATTATTTATGTCTTCTGAAATTATAATTCTTTATTCCATGACACATTTTTATGGTCCCTGATAGATTGGGTATAAACTTTGTAAATTATATTCATGATCTCATACCATTTTTCTTATCTTGTGCTTTACGAATATTGATTGATATCTCTCATATTAACCCTTATTGATATTCTGATATCACCCTTTCTGGTGTTTATTTTCCCCAGGTTATGAAGAAATGTTTTAAGTAGGGTATGTCTATAAATAGTACTAAATAAAAATATCTTTGTTTAAGATATTGAATAAATTTCATGAAATAATAAGATTGTGTATTTAGTCTCTAAAGACACAAAACATTTATAATCCTTGAATGATTATTTTTTGAATTGTATTTAATAATCATCTAAAAATATGTAATATTTATTTATAAAAATCATTGGTCATTATAACACCACCACTATACACAATATACACAATATCAATTTCTAATTTTCATTCCATCCATTTCTAGAATTATTGTGTTACCACTAACTCTTATTTACTAAGGAAATTAATTATGCATCAACATAGACCATTCATAATTCCTTCAATTCATTCAGGTTAATTACTACATAATAATTTAATCCCACACTCATATTAAATTACAGCCCATGATTATTTAATTTCATCCCAAACTTATTCATTAAATACCTAAGTCATTTTAGTTTCATCATTTCACATTCATTCAAAAAATAACCAAGAATCTATCATGGACTCTCCATACCATAGTTCATTCACCCAACATCATCCATCACCACAACACAACATATTCCTAGACATCACTATGACCACACCATATCACCATAACAACCACATATATCAATCATCGAACATCATCCCTAGTCACTTCCCATGGAAAAAAATGTAACCTAATGATAACCATATTCTGCCTCGAACCTGGTCAGTACTATAATATCCCATAACCCAAAATTATATATCATATTTTGAAATCCATAAATTTACATTTATGTCTCTAATTACAATAATTGTGACAAAATTTTTTCCATAAAAACCTTGCATCCTCAAAAGGAAAACATGGATCACTTACATTCTATAGGAACTTTTAGGTTTAGAATTTTAATTAATTAGGATAAAATCATACATAATCAATTCACATGCCATTAAATAACCATTTCTCCCACTTAAACAATATTTTATTTATCACATCAATACATCATCATTATCTATATGAAATCCCTTAAAGACTTAACTCATTCAACATCAAGTATTTAAACCCTATGGAAAAGGAAACATAATAATGGTGAGATAAAATTCTTAGTAGTGGTAAACATAAGCATTAGTAGTTTAATATAATTAATGAGCATAAGAAGATCATAAGGGTATGATGATATAATCAAAGTGCAAGAGAAAATCATAAAAGAACTCATCCACATCAATACCTGAATCATCAAATATGAAAACATTGAAAAGGAAAAATATATTAGAATCAGAAATAATGAGCCACATGATATCAATCTCGATCATGAGAAACATTATAAACTCACAAAAATTAATTAAAAATCTTTTTGATAACTTGGAGAATCACTTTCATAAAAACCTTTAAAACCCATTTGAATTGGAATAACCATACATACAACTTCTAACATTATCATTACCCAATGCGTTGGAGAGAAGTAATGGTATCACCTAATCCTATCAGGGCCACACCTTGTTATGCTATAATTATATTATCCCATACTATCTAGGCCACCCCAAGTTAAGTTATAATGGTTTTATCTAGTGTCATATGGGCTGCCCCATCGTGTAAGATATCCAAGATCCAAAACATGAATAAAACTCATAGAAACAATCATTATTACTTTTACAACTTGATTAAGACATATAAAAGAAATGGTTATCATTGAAATATCTTTGAAAAAAAATTAACCTGCATAAAAAAGATGGGTTCCATAATAATCTATTTGAAACATTGTTATTACTTGGAAAAGAAACAGGTTCCCAAACAATCTATTTGAAACGTTATTAACCCATGGAAAAGAAATGGGTTCCATAAAAATCTCTTTGAAACATGATTAACCCTTGGAAAATAAATGGGTTCCATAACAATATATTTGAAACATAGTTAAACCAAGGAAAAAGAACGGGTTATATAACAATATCTATGATACATGATTAACCCTTTGAAAAGAAATGGGTTCCAAAATAATATCTTTGAAACATGGTTAACACATGTAAAAGAAATGGGTTCCAAAAAAATCTCTTTGAAAAAATACATAACCCATGGAAAAAAAACATGTTCCATGAAAATCTCTTTGATATATGATTAAACCATGTGAAATAAATGGGTTTTATAACAATATTTTAAAACATGATTAACTAATGCAAAATATATTGATTCCTTAACCATATCATTGAAAAAATAATAATACATAAAAAAAAGAATGAGGATGGTATAAATGAAAAATATACCTAGTGTAGGATAATTAATAACAAGGTTTGTTGATTTGTATGAATTTAAATACTATTAAAAATATCATTAAAAACATTATTGAGGAAAATAATCTTTAAACATTCCAAATTATCCCATACCACATTGAAACATTTGAATCGCAGTCCCAAATAATGGAATAACATTAAATGAAACATTTAATATCATCATAATAATGAGATTAATGATATAACATTTCAAAGGAGAAATAAATACACCTTGTAAAATAAAATATGTGTATAACATAACAATCATTGAAATAAAGGAAAATTGTGACAAAAATCCATTACTGCTTTAGTAACTTTGAAACCATGAACCCCATGAAAGATAGATCCTAAAATGAATACGTAAAACCAAAAAAATTTAAGGATAATAATAATCAAAAAATCATGGGAATTATATTCACCACACAATAATAATAATTGGTGAATATGGCATAAGTCTCAGAGATATAAAAGTGAGACTAGAAATCCCCTTATAAAGATCATATCATTGGAGTGAGAATAAATCAATGAAATAATTATGTGTGATAATTTCAAATACACAAAATAAAATTTTAAATACATAGTAATACAATTAGATGTCATTTTACACATATTCTTTGTATAACATAACCAATTATATAGAAGTTTAACCCAACGAATGAAAATTGATTTAAGAAATCCCTTACCTTGAGTTTGATTTTTCATTCTTGTCCTCTATTTTCCTTAATAATAAATTTATTTTAATTATTTAATTACTTATTAACATTTTACAAGTTTATTATAACTTTTATTTCACTTATATACATTTTATATTCAATTATTTAATCAATAATGTATAAATCAGATGTTTTGACTGTATTTGGCTTATGTGTCAAAACTGACTTTAATATGATGACTAGGTAAATGGGGTCCTTATTTAAAAATATCCAGAATAATAGCCGAAACATAATTATCACATTTTTACATCAATTATATTTTTAATGTCAAATAGAAAACATGGTTATGAAAAATGAATTAACGTCCTGAACATGGAGACGGTAGGTCGTACGTACGCGTGAGTAACGTTCCCATTTTTCAATAATCATTATAGAAATTAGGTTAGTAAAATTTATCATTCCAAAATAAAAAATATATCATAAATACTATATTATTTAATTATACATACTTATATATAACATTATTGTGATATGGTGATGAAAAAGGAAGAATCACATTGCTTTGAGGAGGCGCTTGTCCACACATCCACAAACGATGTTATTTTTTTTTAATGTGTGAAGTGGAAAGAAGAAAATGATATGTTAAATGACCATATAGATAATTATTTCATGAATACCATAAATATTTCATTTATATAATATATATTTATTTAACCCATTCTTAATACATCCCATGTAAAGTGTAAACATATCACATCAGTTTTAGGAGAAGGTAGTCCACACGTCCACACACGATGTTTTCATATTCCCAAAAAATGGAAAGCATGAAGGTATGTGTTATATAATTATTAAAAAAGTATGAATAAATTATAAATATAATATATATCATTTAAGTATAGTATTTCCATCATAATTCCCAACCATAAAAGGTGGTAAATGAAAAAACAAACAATGTCGTTTCACGAGGCGATAGTTTGTTATACACGCAAACAATAATTTTTTTTCATTTGATGGAAGTGCCTATAGGTGTAAGTTTAACCCATAAAATAAAAATAACTCAGTATATTTTCATACTGATGTTATTATATAATAATGGAATAATAATAATTGAATGAATGGGGAAAGAAATAAGGAAAAGTGCTCATTGAAGAATGTTACCTCTTCTTTAGGTAACTCCTTTTGGTTTGAACCAAAGTACTTATTTGGTTTTCTTTATTCCCAAGTTGAGGATTATAGGATGATAGGAGTGATTTTGGTGGATTATTTGGGAACGGCATGTATGATCCAAAATGGATTTGTATGTGTGAAGAAGTTAGGGGTGGGTGCATTTTTATAGTAGTGAGGGAGTGGCATTCTTATAAATATAAAAAATAAAAACTATTGGGAGGTATACCATATATAATGTTCTGAATTTAATAAAAAATAAATCAAAATGGTTATATGGTCAAAATATGGCCATAAAATGAGTTTTGGACAAGTTTATAGGCCATTTTCCCACTTATGATTAATGTTTAATCACTAAGTAAACTCATTTTTACCTTAATTTCTATAATTAATTTTAATTTATTTCACTAAAAAAAATTCTTAAAAACTAAGTTTACTATAATATAAATTATAAATTATTATAATTCCAAATTTTTAATCCATTTTTAAAAATTACAATCACCTAAGTGGTAAAATTTAATTTAAAATTAATCCCACAGAAGGGATAGCAAAGCGGTATTTTTTTTAATAGATTGAAGCATGAGATGGAAACACATCCCACAATTCTCAAGAATTTATTAAAAAAATAATTCCAATGTTTAAATGATGTGCAATGAGTTTTTACTAGTAGAAAATTAATTGAAAGTGGCATAAAACAAACAGAATATACCTAACAAAAACATCTATCATTATGCAACAAATAAGATTATATAAGCCAAGAGATCCCTTCACCTTCGGACACCTCGGATAAGAAAAATCAATGTTTGAACTAGAAATTTCCATGCTTGGGGGTGGTCTATTTCCAACAAAACTGTAGGTTTCATCACTAATTTTTTTCTAGAAGACTACAAATTAATCTCTCCACACCATTGAATCAAACTCAATAAGTGTTATGTCACTCCCCCCATTTGAATTATTTTTAGCAAACTTAGTTATGATTTACATTGGACTTTTAAGCACAAATAAGATACTTGTAGGATTCCTTCACATTTTTGTGTGGGTTCTATAAAACAAGATCCAACCAATTTAAATTCCTGAGAAATATTGTTTCTCCTAATCCATTGTTAAGATGCATCTTTACAGGGGAATTTAGGTAGACACAATCAAACAGCATGATATTAATAAAACAACATGATAATAATTAGGAAAGAAAACTAGAGATAGGCCTTTATCAAGGTTGAATTCCAAGTGTGCAATCTTCAAAAAGTGAAAAATAAAATAACTCACTACCATGGAATTTCTTAGAAATTAAATTCAGAATTTTTTATAAATTCCTCGACTGACTTGATAAACATTCACTTTCTGATTTGGGGGAAAAGGTATTAGTTGATTTCCCCTATTTTTGTAAATTTAAAAAACAAAATAATCTTGGACATTCATCTAAGAATCTAATTTTTCTGACACATCCTCCTCAAACTAATATGAATCCCTCACAGCTATGTCATAATCTTTACTAGATTCATTGTCACTCAAACTATTTTCATCAAATGATGTGGAAGTAATTTCAGCAGCATTGGGATGAGGGGGAAGATTTATGTTTCCCATTGTAGAGGCCTTAAGAGATTTAGTAATAATTTTTCTTTTGGGATTAGATTAATATCTATGTTTCTGAGTCTTCTTGGGGTTTGGAGTAATGAAACCTTCTGAATCAATAAATTATTTTCTACATTTCTTAGAATTAGATTTCATGTACACATCCTCAATATGACATTCATGATCATAGATATCATGTGAGGATTCATTAGAATCATAATATACACTTTTAATCTCCTCTTAATAGTCATCATGGGATTTATTGGGGTCTTTTTTATCTCCTATAAGTGTGAGCGAATTAGTAAAAGAATCAAGTGTTGTGTGAGCAGAAAAAACAAAATCTGAGTGGTTATTAGTCTCTAATGAATGGATCTCAGATTACCCAGTTTGACCATTGTTCACATCTTGATTATTCTCTTTAATAGATTTCTCATCATCATCCTTTTTTACTCTAATAGGATCCTGAGTTCTATAAGGGACAGTAGTAACTGTTTGACTTTTTTTTCATTCTCCCAGGTCAATCCTTTGTTTTCCTTTTTCAACCCAAGTCAATTTACATGATGGAGGATGTACTACCCTAATTCCACAGTATTACAAAGAATAAACAATCTTAAATGATATACAATTAAACAAATTATACTTAAAAACAATTAAAAATATAATTTAAAACTATGAATTATTTAGAATAAAAAGTAGCTTTCAATTAAATTCTGGTGTCATTCATTATTCATCAAAATATGATTGTTCTCATAAAAATAAAAAAAATCACCCAAGGTAAATTTTGATATCCCTATTTCAAAAATAAATATTATTTTTTCAAATTAAAATTATAAAATTCTCAAAATTTAGTTTTAAAATAAGTCAATCATTAAAAGGTGGTAAAACCACCTTTTAAAAATATATATCATATTATGCTTAAAATCGGATTTATTCTTGTCTTAATCATATAAAACTAACTGGAAGAATTTAGAAACATTTTATTAAATATATAAAATATTAATTTTATTAATATCTTTCACTAATAATGATTAATTTAATTTATTAAGAAAAAATGCCTTTGTGGGAATAAAAATAGTTTTTCATAAACACACATACTTTATATTCAACTAGTTTTTATTTTCATTTCTAAATAATTGGTCAATAAAGGATTATTTATATAAACATGTTTAAACCATATATTCATAATCTAGTTAATCATATTAATTCTCATCATTCCAACAACTAGGTGAAAACTATTATATTAAATAAATATTATAAATAGTATATTGTTTTTTGGTAAGTTTCGGGCTTGTGTGTTACATAAGTCATCCAAGGGACTCAATGTTTCATGCAAAGAAAGATAAAATTAGTGTCTCATGTGATGCAAGATAAACTATGATTTTTTTTAACATAGGATATCAATGAATTTAAATTAATTTGATAGAATATATTTTATAAAATTTTGGGATGTGACATCCTACCCCACTTAAAATAAATTTCTCCCT
Source organism: Viscum album (assembly GCA_963277665.1). Taxonomy (NCBI): domain Eukaryota; kingdom Viridiplantae; phylum Streptophyta; class Magnoliopsida; order Santalales; family Viscaceae; genus Viscum; species Viscum album. The sequence goes on from OY728140.1 coordinate 1,109,480,859, forward strand.
AAAAACATCTTGGTTATCAAATGATTAAAATTTATATAATTCTTTTATTAAAACCTACATCATACACAGAGTTAAAAAACATCCTCATAAAAAGGTAAAGTGGGAAACATAAATTCCAAAAAAAGTTATATATAACAATGATTTTACATAGTGAGAACATAGGTGGGAATGGAGTAAAATTGTAAATAATTATATAGGGTGATTGAGGTCATTGATCAAAAACAATTTAATGATAAATGGAAACATAAGGTCCTCAAAAACATAACTCTGCGAGGATCAAAATGATAATTGGTTCATCTAAATTGAAGGTACTAGGATAATTCTTTTGTTTCAAGATCATTTTCTTATAGTTAATAAATTATCCTTCCATTAAGAACTAGAGAATAAAAATAGAAATATACTTCGTTTATGATCATAATTTCATCCTTTAGTTATTTTCCACCAAAATATCATCTTTTTATCCAAATGATGAGTATTTAAAATGAATTTTTAATTCATGAAGCACTACAATCAGAATTTAAATACCACATAACCATAAAAGGGATAGTCAATCTATTCCACCTGACTTTAGACATTTACCAAAACCAAAATGGTTAAAGCATGGTAAAATAATTACCAAAATGAATAAACCTTCCTATGATAAAATAATCTTCAATATTCGATAGTAATAGTCAAATCTGAAACTAAATCATTTCATAACCCTATATCCTAAATACCATAGATATCCTAAAAATTAATGAGTGTCTTAACCTCAAGGGTTATATCTTACCTTTTATATTTCAATCCTAAAATATGGTGATCTTCTTTCGAAGCAACATTAGTCACTTAGTCACCAACTCACTTTTCAATCATGTGGTTATCTATAAAATAATTCTTGTGTTCCCATAATAACCTCAATATCAAATATCATATAAAACCGAAAGTTTATCAATACCTTGAAAATTATTTCCATAAAAATTAAAGGAATGTTTTACTTTAAAATGAAGTTTCATATATACTTCAACTAGATAAAACATCTCCTAAAATTTCATTGATAACTTCAAAACAAATTATAACCTAAAACCTCAAATGGTGTGTCTAAGACTTTGAAATTATGATAAACCCTAAGCTTATATTATTTTGATGGTATCTATAACTCTTAATATAACCTCATATGAAAAAATTATAATCTCTAAAGTTATCTAAACCCACCTTTGATACCAACTATAATAGCTCAGAACCCACATTCCTAGATCTTGTTCGGAGATCCTTAACTTTACATATCCATTAATGATGTCAATAATTGTGACCCAATTTTTTCCATAAAAACCTTACAACATCAAAAGGAAAACTTGGATCACTTACATTATGGAAGAAATTTTTGGTGTATAGTTTTATAGAGTTGGGAAAAACTCTTACATAAACAATTGACATGACATTAAATGTGTTTTTATCCCACTTTACCTAGATTTTCTTTATCACATTAATGCATCATCATCGTCCATAGGAAATCCCTTCTATATGTAACTCGTTCAATATCATTCCATTAAAACTGGGGAAAAGGAAAAAAAAGTTTGAGCTCAAATTCTCAGTAAGGGTAAACATAAGAATTAATAATTTAATTTCATCAATTAGAAAAAGAAGAGAATAAGGGTATGATATCATAATCAATGTGCATGATAAATTCATAAAGGAACTCATACAATTCAGTTCCTAGATCATCAAATATAAAAACGTGGAAAATGAAAAAGAATTATAAAAAAAACAAGAGCCATGTGATATCAATATCGATCATGAGAAACATTATAAACTCATAACAAGAAATTAAAACATCTTTTTGTAACTTAGAGCATCACTTTCAATAAAAACCCCTTCCAAAACCATTTAAATTAGAATAAAAATACTGTTGACTTCCAACATTATCATTACCCAATACATTAGATAGCTATAATGAGATCACCCGATACTATTTGGCCCACTCCATGTTAAGCTATAATGGTCTTACCTGGCATTATCTGTTCCACCTCAAGTTAATTTATAATGTTCTTATCTGATGCTATATGGTCCACCCCGTCGTGTAACATGTACAAGAACCACAACATGAGTAAAAATCGTAGAAACAATCATTTTTCCTTTTAAAACTTGATTAACCCATCGAGAAGAAATGGGTATCATGGAAATATCTTCAAAACATGATTAACCCATGGAAAAGAATTTGGCTCCATAACAATCACTTTGAAACATGGTTATCCTGTGGAAAACAAATGGGTTCCCAAATAATCTCTTTGAAACATGATTAACCTATAGAAAGGAAATTGATTCCATAAAAATATCTTTGAAATATGATTAACCCATGGAAAATAAATGGGTTCCAAAAAAATCTATTTAAAACATGGTTAACCCAGGGAAAAGGAATGTGTTTCACAACAATCTCTTTGATATATGATTAACCCATAAAAAATAAATTGGTTCCAAAACAGTCATTGTAGAAGATGGTTAACCCATGGAAAAGAAATGTTTTCCAAAAAAACACATTAAAAATGTAGATAACTCGTAGAAAATAAATATGTTCTATAACAATATATTTGATATTTGATTAACCCATGGAAAAAATATGGGTTCTATAAAAATATCTTTGAAACATGATTAAACCATGGAAAAGAAATGGGTTCCTTAACAATATCATTGAAAAAATAAAAAACCATCCAATGAAATAATAAGGATGGTATAATTAAAAAATATCCCCATTGGAGGAGAAGTAACAGCAGGTTTTTTTATGTGGACAAATGTAAACACTATTAGAAATATCATTAAAAACATTCTTGAGGAAAATAATCTTTAAGCATTCCAAAGTGTCTCATACCACATTGAAAATTTTGAATTACAATCCTCATTAATGGAATAATATTAAATAATACTTATAATATCATGAGAATAAGGACATTCATGATATAACAAGTCAAATGAGTATTATATACACCTGATAAAATAAAATAGGTGTAACACATAAAAAACGTCACAGTGAAAATTGTGACAAAAATCCATTACCGCTTTTGGTAACTTTGAAACCATGAACCCCATGAAAGATAGATCCTAAAATGTATATGTAAAACCCTATAATTTAAGTATAATAATAATTAAAAAATCATTGTAATTATATACACCACATAACAAAAATAAGTGTTCAATATAATATATGTCTCGCAGAAATAAAAGTGAGACTAGAAATCCCCTTATAAAGATCATATGATTGGAGTGAGAATAAATAAATGAAATAATTATGTATGAAAATTTTAAATCCAAAAATAATAAAATTGGAAATATTGAATAATACAATTACATGTAACTTCACATATATTCTTGTAATATCATAACAAATGACATGTAAGTTTAACCCAATGAAAGGAAATTGAGTTAATAAATCCTTTACTTTGAGTTCGATTTGTCATTTTTTCTCTCTATCTTCCTAAATAATTAACTTATGTTAATTATTTACTTACCTCAATAAATTTTCCATTTTTATTATTAATTTTATTTCACTTATAAACCATTTATATTCAATTACTTAATCAATAATGTTTAAGTCAGATGTTTTGACCATATTTGGCATATGTGTCAAAACCAATGTTGATGGGTGGACTAAGGTCAATGGGGTAATTATTTAAACATATCCATAATAATAACCATGAAATAATCATCACAATTTTTCATCAATTATACTTTTAAAATAAAATAGTAAGGATGGTTCTGAAAAATCAACCAACTTTACGATCATGGAGACAGTAAGTCGTACGTACGCATGAGTAACATTCACATTTTTCAATGATCAGTATGGAAAGAAGGTAAGTAACGTTAATATTTAAAAATATATATATATCCAAAATACAATATTATTTAATTATTTATACTTATATATATCATTATTATGATTTGGTGATGAAAAGTGAATAATCACATCACTTTGAGGAGGTGATAGTCCACGTGTCCATGAATGACATTATCACTTTTTCAGCGTGTGAACTGGAAAGAAGAAAATGACATGTTATATGTACATATAGATAATTATGTCATGAATATCATAAATATTTCATTTATATAATATGTTTTTATTACACTCATCCCTAATACATTCCATGTAAATTTTGAATGTATCATATTGCTTTAAGGAGGCGGTAGTCCACACGCCCACAAATGATATTATCACATTCCCACAAAAAGGAAATCATGTTGGTGTGTGTTATATAATAATTACAGAAGTATTAATAAATTACAAATATCATATGTATCATATATAAATAGTATTTACATCATAATTCCGGACCATAATAGGTGGTAAAGGAAAAAATAAACGACGTCATTTTGCGAGGGTGTAGTCCACTATACACACGAACAGTGAATTCATTACCCATTTAGTGGAATTATATATAAGTTTTGGTATAACACTTAAAATAAAATAATCTTTGTTTATTTATGATATTTAGGTTATTATATAATGATTTAATAATAATAATTTATGGGTTGGACAATGAAATAAAACAAATGTGCTCGTTGAAAAATGTTACCACTTCTTTGGGTAACTCCTTTTGGTTTTTACCAAAAGGGTTTATTGGTTTTTTTATTCCAAATATGAGGGTTATAAGATGATAGTATAAATTTTGAATATTATTTGGTTATGGAACTATGAAACAAAATTTCTTGAGAGTTTTGAAGAAGTTAGGGGTGTGAGTGCCTTTTTATAGGGGATAGGGAGTGACATTCTTATAAATATAAAAATGTAAACACTATTGGGATGTTTCCCTTACATCATGTTCCTATATCAATGGAAATATTAGATTAAATTGGGTATATGGTGAAAATATAGCCATTCAATAAGTTTTGGACAAGTTTCTATGTAATTTGGACACTTAATATAATTTTTAACCACTAAGTAAACTCGTTTAACCTTAATTGTTATAATTACTTTTAATTTATTTCACTAATTTTTTTGGTAAAAAGCTAAGTAATACTTAATGGAAATTATAAATTATGATGATTCTAAATATGGAATCCATTTCTCCAAATTACAATCACATAATTGGAATAATTTAATATAAAATAAATCCCACATACGAGATGACAAAGCGGGTTTTTAAAGTGAAAAATGTCCAAAGGTTTGATAAGTTTTAATATCTAAAATCACTATAAAAATAATTAAAATTACCAAAGCTAGATTAAATGACATAAAATTGAAAAAATTATACTTTAAAACCAATTTAAAATATAATCTAACACTGTAAATTATTTAGACAAAAAAAATCAATTATAATTCGTTGTTATTTATTATTCATAAAAATATGAATGTTCTTATAAAAATACCAAAAGTTCACCCAACATAAATTCTGATATCTCACTTTAAAAAATGAATATTTTTTTCAAATAAATATTATAAGTGAATGAATATTTTGTTTTAATATAAGTATGTCAGTAAAAGGAAGTAAAACTATCTTTTAGAAATATAAAGTTTTTTATGCTTAGAATTTGATTTATTATTTTATTAAGCCTATAAAACTTATTTGATGAATTTAAAAACATTTGGTTAAAAATATGACATATAGATTTCATTAATATCTTTCAATAATAGTGATTAGTTTAATTTATTAAGAGAAAATACCTTTTTCAGCATAAAAATAGTTTTTCATAAAAATACATCATTTATATTCAATTGGTTTTAATTTTCATTTAAAATTAATTGGTCAACAAAGGATTCATTATATAAACATGTTTGAACTATATATTCATAATCTATCTAATCATATTCATTCCAACCATGTCAACTGTTAGATGATAACTATTATGTTAAAAAATAATATTAATATTATATTGTAATTTGGTAAGTCTCAGGCTTATGTGTAACATAAGTCGTCAAAGGAACTATATATTGTGTGAAACACAACAAACAATTGATGTTGTCTGTGATGAAAGATAAAATATGCATTTTTTGTAACACACTCTATCAAAGAAATTAAATTAATTTGAAAGAATATATTTCATAAAATTCTGTGATATTATAACCACCATCATAGGTAAAATCCCTACAAGATCCCCACACATCACACAAAATAATGAAACAAGGACATAAACACATAACAGCACATTTCAGATTCTACATCAACTACAATTTCGGATCAAGGCCTTTCATATCATCGCATCTTCTTTAGCATGGGTACTTTTACACAATTATTTAGTGTTTATAAATGGAATCTCATTTAGCGGTGTTTCTAAAAAAATTGGTATTTTCTTCCAAAGAGTATAGATATTTCCAATTAGAGACACCTCATTTACCAATGTTTTTTAGAAACATTAGAAAATGATACGTCATTTAGTGACATTTGTAAATGACATCGGTAAATTTTTTTCAAATATATTTTTTAAAAGCTCATATTTTTTCATCTTTCACATCTACTATAATTTTAGTTCAAGGTATTTTAGATCATTACATCTTCTTTATCATGGGTACTATCACACAATTCTATATTTTCATGGGAAATGAGTTCATTTTCCATATATAAGTGATTTTCCCTTTTCATGCCTCATGAACTCAATCAAATAATAACAAGTGTCTTACACAACAAAAAAACATAAAATAGAAAAAAAATTATTTTCTGTTAATGAATTTTATAAACATCGTTAATTCATTTACCGATGTTTCTAGAACAATGTTGTTAAATGGTAGCTCGTTTAGAGATTTTTCTAAAAAACATTGGTAATTTTTTTGTGTGATGTTTATAAACATCACCAATTAGTGACACCTTATTTACCAATATTTTTTAGAAACATCAAAAAATGTCACGTCAATTGGAGAAATTTTTAAAAAATGTTTATAATTTTTTTTTTGAACTTTGTATATATATATATATATATATTGAAGATCATAGTTTTAAAAAAAATAAATTAACTTTTTTTTATTCTGCGCCACTCCTCTCCCCAAGTCCCATGCCCCAGTCCCCTCTACATCCCTCATGTTCTGTTTAATTTGGTGATGTCTTTAAATAATGTCGGTAAATTTTTTTGAAATTTATATATATATATATAAAGATCATAGTTTAAAAATAAATAAATTCCTGCTAAGAGAAAACAATGTAATTCAAACAACATCCATCAAGTTCTCTTTCATTTGGTGAAATTTTTAAAAAAACATCAGTATTTTTTTTTTGAAATATATATATATATATATATATATATATATTGAAGCTCATGGTTTTTAAAAAACATTAAATTCACTTTTTTTAAAATTATACACCTCTCCTCTCCCCTAATCTCATACCCTGGTCCCTTATACATCCCTTAAGTTCTCTTTCGTTTGGTGATGTTTTTAAATAACATCAATAATTTTTTCGATATATATATTGAAACTCTTAGTTTTTTAGAGAATTTAAATTTCTAATAAACTAAGACAATGGAATTTGAAATGCATCCCTGAAGTTCTCATTCATTTGGGGACTTTTTAAAATAATGTCAGTAATTTTTTTCAAATTTTATATATATATATATATATATATATATATATATTTGAATCTCATTTTTTTTAAAATTAAATTTACTTCTTTTAAAATTTTATGCATCTCCTCTCTCCCATTCCCATACCTGGTTCCCTCATCCCTCAAGTTCTCTTTTTTTCCTTTAATTCTACCACCCTCTCCTCAAATCCCCTACCTACTCCCCTCTGCCTCCCTCAAATTCATATTTCCCTCAGCCTCAAGGCATGAGGCCAAAGAAGTAGGAAACATTATAAATTCAAATAATGGAATTCAAATCATGAACCTTCAGCTTCAAACTCCACTGCCCGACCAAGTAACCTATTTTAATTTTTAAATATTTAATTGTAATAATTTGTATTTATAAATATATAAATAGATTTCAATATTTAACAATATATATATATATATAATATACATATATTAATATACATATATATATATATTATTTTATATTTTATATTTTATATTTTATATTTTATATTTTATATTTTATATTTTATATTTTATATTTTATATTTTATATTTTATATTTTATATTTTATGTTTTATATTTTATATTGTATACTTTATGTTTTATATTTTATGTTTTATGTATATATATATATATATATATCTTTATATTATATATATGTGTGTGTTTATATTTTATGTTTATAATATGTGTGTGTGTGTGTGTTTATATATGTGTATATATTTTATATATATTATATTTTTGTATTAATATATATATATATATCTTTATATTATATATATGTGTGTGTTTATATTTTATGTTTATAATATGTGTGTGTGTGTGTTTATATATGTGTATATATTTTATATATATTATATTTTTGTATTAATATATATATATATATATATGTTTATATATATATGTATGATTATGTATATATGCGAAAATTATCACCTCAGGTCCAGAACTTGAACCTAAGGGTTGGGTACACGGTGGGATGACCCCCCCACCTAGAAAAAGAAAAATGTGGCATCTGATCCGCTTTTTAGATAAAGCAATTTTTAAAAATCAAATTAGTTTATTTTGAATGGTTGGACCATAATGTCCTTCCTCCTGTGTAAATGATTTTAAATACATTATAACCATAAAATGTTTAATTAAAAATGTTGTTATAAAATATTAACACCAAATTTAAATATAAATCATTTAATAAAAAATAATATTATAAAATATTAATAATGAAGATAAATGAAAATATGATATGTTAGTTTATTTTTGGATATTTTTAAATGTTTTAAAATAAATTTATGTGACATCAAATTTTAATCTAATTAAAATATCTTAATCAAATGTTTTATATTTAATAACATTATTTATTAAATAACATTTTAATAATAGATTTTATAAAATATTAATAATAAATATATTTTTAATGTGTTAATAATAAAGATAAATAAAAATATAATACATTGAACTATTAATGGAATTTTTCACTAAATAATTTCAGTAGTTTTTTATATTAAAATCTTTTAGATTAAATCATCAATGTAATTTTTTGATGAAAATTTACATTTTTTATTTATGTATTAATAAATCTATATTTTAATTTTTAGGGAATTTTTGAGCTGAAAATTTTTAATGGATGGAAGCACTGAACATTTTCAGTGTAATTTTGCACTACAAATTTCAACCAAAATTTTTCCCTTTAAATTTCCATTGAAAATTTTCATTGGAAGTTTCCAATTAAATTTTGGACTGGAAATTTCTAATGGAAATTTCCACTGGAAATTTTTAGTGAAATTTTTCACTAAAAATTTTCATAGTAAATTTGCAGTTAAAATTTTAAATACATTATTTATGTGTTAATATATCTGAAAATAAAATTTAAACAATCATTTATTTTAAAATCTTTATTAAAAAAATTAGTGTAATAATAATAATAATTAAATAGAAATTTTTATTTGATATTTAAGTGAAGTTTTGAACTAAATATTCCCAATGGGAATTTCCATTAAAGGTTTATAGTGTAAATTTTCAATACAAACTCCCAAAGAAAATTTACATTTTTTATTTATATATTATTAAGATTTTTATTAGAATTATACGTGGTAAAAATTTCCCCTGTAAATTTCCTATGAAAATTTTCACTGGATATTTACATTTAAAATTTTCATTGCATGTTTTTATGTAAAATTACATTGTATATTTATATATTACTATATTTTTATTGAAATTTTTTTTTGATAATCAAATTTTCAATGCTTTTTTTATTATAAATTTTAAGTATAAATTTTCATTCAAAAAATACATTGTTTATTTATATTATGAAATATATGGTGTGGAAAATATGTATTGAAAATTTTCTATGGAAATTCATTAGGAAATTTTTGCTACCATTTTTTAGTGGAAATGTGTAGTGAAATTTGTCAATGAAAATTCATGGGGAAAATGTGTGGTGAAAATTTATATTTTTTTATATATTAATACATTATATATGCATATACTGAAATTTTTTATTATAAATTCTTGCTGAAAAAATAAATTATATGTTTATAATAAGATACATATGATGTGTAAAAAATAAACATTGGAAACTTCTAAAGGAAGTTTTCAAAGGATATTTCCCATGGAAATTTCCAATTGAGTTTTCCATTGATTATTTTTGTATTAATATACTCTCAATTATAATATTAGTAGATATTCAAACTCAAAATTTAAGATGAAAATTTTCTTTTCAAGTTTTCACTATAATTTCCATTGAAAATTTTTAACTTTTATTTTTATATATTAGCCCTACAATTTTCAAAATGTATTTGATGATAAATAGAGGGTCATCCTATGATCCAAGATAGCTAGAGAGAACCAAGATACATTCTCAATATATCTTAAACATATTAAACATGTGATGAATAACGAAGAGCATTGAAAATTGATCATACCTAGAACAATGTTTCTTCAACATGCATTGGTTCCACATATAATTATAAATTTTCATTGTGAATTTTCATTGGAAATTTTTAATGGAATTATGTGACTTTCCAGTGTGAATTTTCACTTGTAAATTATATTGTATATTTATATTTATAAATATACATATATGTATGTATGTATATTTTTATTCAGTTAATTTTTGTACTGTTAATTTGCATTGAATATTTTCAGAATAGATTTATATCAGTGTAGATTTACAATGTAAATGTAAAACACCAAATTCCAAAGAAAATTTACTTGTATGTTTGTATATACATGTTGAAAATTTCCACAATACAATTTTCACTTGAAATTTATGATTTAATATTATCATGTAGATTTTTATTTTTAAGTTTTTCTTTGTGTGTTTTTAGTTTGTATTGAAATTTTCATCATACATTGAAATTTTATTGGAATTTTTATTTCAAATTTACACTATGAATTTTAAAATAAAATATATAGTGAAAAATATACATCGAAAATTTCCAATGTAAATTTTAATCGAACCTTGCAATAAAAGTTTCTTATGGAAATTTTCACTAAAGGTTTCTAGTATAAATTCTCAATGAAAATTTCTAGTGAAAATTTATATTTTTATTTGTGTATTAACATATCTTCATTGTAATTTACAGTTTGAATTTAAACTAGAATTTTCTGTTCAATTTTTGCACTGGGAATTTATAGAATGGGGATCTTGAGAAGAGATTATTTTACTTATACATGATTTATGAAGTGTTTATTTACTCTTAGAAATCCTAGAAATTTACACTATATGTTTTTAATAAAAATCTAGAATGAAAAAAATTCAATAAAAATTTACATTTTTTATTTATGTGTTAATATATTTTGATTGTAATTTTAAGTGAAAGTTAGAATCATAAATTTAAATTGGAATTTTGCATAGGATATTTCCAAAGGAAATGGACACTAGAAATTTCTAGTGAAAATTTTCATAGGAATTTCCAGCAGCGACAATGTAAAAAAACACAAGAATTCACAATGAGGGCATTTTCTTCCAAAACCCCAATTTGAGGGCCAGGTCCAGGTTCTGAACATAAGATGATTTTAATGTGTGTGTGTGTGTGTAAATATATGTGTGTATGTATACAAATATATAATTATAATTATTAATTTGTATTATATTATATATGTGTGTGTGGGTTTGTGTTTATATTATATATACATTGTGTGTTTATATTAATATATATGTGTTTATATATATACATGTTTATGTGTGTGTGTGTAAATATATATGTGCATGTATACATATATATAATTGTTATTATAAATTTATATATGTATGTATGTATATAATTAGCCATGTGTTAAAACACAGGTTAAAATGTCACTAAAATAACCATTTTTTCTTAAAAACTTGACTAAATTTAAAGTATATGTGTGTTTTTATATATAAATGTGTGTGTGTATGTGTGTTAATATATATATATATATATATGTTTATATATGTGTATGTTTATATATATATATATATCCAACTATATATTTACATCAATTCAGAGAAATGAGATAATATATATATATTTATTTATTTATTTATTTATTTAGCGATGTTTCTTGAAAAATATCCCTAATTTAGAAAATTTTCCTGAAAACATCGCTAAACATCATTAATTTAGTGACGTTTTTCAAGAAACAGTACTAAATTAGTGGTGTTTTTTAGGAAACAATTCTAAATTTAAAATTACCAATGTTTTCAAAAAATGTCACTAAAAAATGTTAATAAATTATAGTTTTTTATAGTGTTATAATTTATAGTAATCACAATGCTAACAAGGTTCCAAAGAAAATTTATTTTCATCAATAGAAACAAGAAAGTATCATAATATGTAATTTCACAAAAAAAATTGTAAACACATGCAATTACTCCCCATTCCCATTAATATTAATTAAATCAATTAATTATCTTTATTAATCTGACCCTTACTATCCACCCACTAGGTGTCCAAATCATGTAATCCACACACATACACTTAAAAAGGGATAGAATGAGGATCCCATACCTTAATTAATGACATTATGAATCACTGCACAAGGGTAAAATAAGTGAAAATGACCTTATGACTAAAATCTCACCAAGGATAGATCCCTAACCTATAACACAACACCCTACCAATCTCTAACTGAATCATCACCAAAACTAGTTGTTCCCTTATCAACATCCCTCTCTCACTGAATAATAGATAGAAAACATAGGATATAAGAGAAGGAAACTCACATAGAATAACCATGGATTGATCTCTTAAGGCTAGGGTTGAAAGCCAATGAAAGGGGGGACGAAACACCACCTAGTAACACTTGTATCACCCAAAAATTGAGAGATAATTTGGACGAATGATGGGGTTAAAGGAGGTTTTAGAATTTATATGTAATTTGGAAATTATAATACCATGACGCAAGACCCTATACCCGGACACAAAGTACTGATGTCAATTAGACACCATGATTCAAGGAAGAAGATGACACTGTAATGGGGCTAGTCAAAACCGCATCTGAGAAACACAACATGGTTCATACCATAAATCCCATAAAGTTAGAGAAGGACCATGGTGCAAAGGAACCACCACACCATAGAATTCTAATGCCAAAGAAGAATTCCATGTCGCAACCCAACTCTATGGCACAATAACCCCGAAATTGATAGGACTAACAAAACTCACTTCTTGAGGGCTCTATTTCATAACCTAACCCCAATTCGGCACCAATAATAAAATGGGAAGAACAACCAAAATTCCACTTCTTGGTTTCTATTCCATAGAGCATCCATCACTATATAGGACTTCAATATGATAGATATTTGTGATGTAGATTATGTTCCCAGCCACAGCTACCTTAATATCAACAAAACCCACCATAACTCCCCAAAAAGAACCTATAGGACACCATGGCATAGCCCACTGCCCACAGTGTAAACCACCAAGTCTCCAGAACCACTGAACCTCCCTCTTCAATCCTCTATACTGTAGCGTTATGCCTCACACAACAATGATAGCCTTTATAGCATAATAAAAACTAACACATTAAAAGGAACTTATCCTATTATAACCTCAACTCTAAGCTCCTCCCTTCACCCTCGAACCATCTCCTAAAATATCAATCTCCTAAAACTCACAATGTAGTGGACAAGAGAGGTTCGATCCATTATAAATTTCCATTCTAGATGAAAAACATATCTACTTATTATTTTCCAATATCACTGGTATTTATTTATCCTTACTTACCCATGATATAAATTTATAGCATTGTTCATGTAGGTGGTCAAATAGATCTAGAAAAGAAAAAGCTAAATCCATGGGTGAGTATGGTTAATAAAGTGCTTCCTTTGGCATAATATTATTATAATAGAAGAATAGTTATATTTTTTAGATTTTATTAAATGTATGAACCAAATTTGAAGAGTGTTGGATATATAAGAAAATACCATACTGAAAATCTAAATATATCACTTTCATGGAGAGTGTAGTCTACACGTACGCATGGGTGATGCATTTTTTACATTGATTGGGAGGAATATATGGAATGGTTTATAATTTAAAAACATTAATAATGTTATAAATAAATATTATTCTCTTAAATATAATTTTATAACCATCCATGTTAGGTGGAGGTGAAAAATAAAGCACATCATTTATAGAGGTGGTAGTCCACACGTACGCATGACGACATATTCATTTTTTGAATGGTTTTAGAGGAAGGTAGTAAGTGGATAAAACACTAGTATAGTATCATTTTAGAATATTAATAATACTTATTTCATCATTATTCCTAGGATAAAATAGATTTTAGGGGATATAAGAAGAAAAATAATTAAGAGATCTCTCATGCGAGCATTACCTCACTCTTTGGATGTACTCCCTTGGGTAAGACCATAAGGCTCCTTATCATGGTATTTGTAAAAGTAAAAAGATTATATTACATTTGGAGATAATTTTTGAGATACTCGGTTATATTTTTGGTCAATTTAATTCTTTATAATGAGTGGGGAAATGGGGTGGTAGTGAGCTCCTTTTATAGGTGAAGTGAATGGAATTTTTTAAATATAAATTTTTAATATAAAGAGAGAACATGTTTTACATGGAATTTAGATTCAAAATATAAAAAAGGAGAGGTTGATGATTTAAGGTTGACTATTCCTCAACCATTCACTTATATGTTTCAAATGTATTTATAAATTTTTTATAATTAGATTTTTCACTTTTATCATTTTTTATTTTTTTATTTTTTTTAAAAGGTTGGGGTCGAAGCCTCGTTTATTATTAAAGAAAAGAAAATACTTCTTTAACTAGGTAGACGGAGACCCATTACATAGCCCAAAGGCCTGCTGGGCAATTAGCCCATTACATGGCCCGTATGCCCAATTTTTTGGCCCAAATCTCATTCTATGAATAGCACTTCTACAGTAACCGTGCTGCTACAGTATCACACAGTACCCGCCGCTACTACAGTACCATGTTGTCGCTACAGTGATCTACTGCCGCTACAGTGTCCGTTGTTTCTACAGTGCCTCCACTGCTAAAGTATGCTACAATCCGCTACAGTAACATGCGCCTGATGGGTTTTGAACCCCCATTTTTCATGTAATATTTCCCTAAGTAATTTAATTTTAATGAATACAAATTAAATGGTAATTATTAAATAATTTTTAATTATTGATATCAGATATTAAATAAATTTAATCAAATAAAATTTCTCTGTGAGAAAAATTAAATTTAATATTAGCGCATGTAACACGTAAAAATTGTTTTCAATAAAATGTACTTTTAAAGCATGAGAATTATGTTTAGCAAAATATTATCATTATTTTTTATTTTAGTGAAAATAAATGGTTTATTATTAATCAAATGAGAGACATGATTTTAAAATAAATCCAAAAATAATTTCACTAAGTGAGAACTTAATTAAAATATTACGACTAAAAATTGTTTTTATGTTGGGAAAAAATCCCTCAAGGTATCATTGAAGCATTTTTTAGGTAATTGTGTTTATTGACAAAGTGGAAATCTGTGTTGTGATTGTTGACAAAGAAAACCATGACATACAATTTTGTTGACAAAGGGGATTTCATAGTGGAATGTCGAGTTCAAGGGCTTGGTTAATGATCCATGTTTGATTCAGGAACTTCGACAAAGTAATGAATGATCTGGAGGCGGTACAAAAAGAACAGATACAACGTGGCGTCGTTTTCCAGTGTTTGTCAAATTTTTGGGCCTAAAAATCGACAAATGAAGAAAAGTGGTTTTTGGAAAAGGGACTTGCGCACCATGTACTTGAAGGAGAGGAAACTTGCACGCCTAATGTTTTTCAAGATCAGAACATCAAAATATGGCAAAGGGATAAGGGGCGCCCAAGTTTTAGAGTTGGTCACGCAAGTGATTTGCGCGGTAGAGACTCACGCGCCGAAACTTGCACGCCGAGGGAAGACTTGCGCGCCGAGGGGAGACTTGTGCGCCATCGCGCAGGGTGTCCAAATGCCTATAAATACAGGTCGACCCCTCCTCATTCAGGGTAGAGTTCAACGCTTAGAAAAATCAGAGCTCCCGTCGTGCAGGTGTGGTGGTCGCGCAAGTGGTATGTGGTCGAGCAAGTAGAGGTTGTGCGCCAGGTGATAGTTGTGCGCCTAAGGTGGTATGGGCGAGGAAGGAAGAGAGCCACGCAGGTTTTGAGCAGAAGAAGAAGGCGTCACACAAGTGGTTTGGTGACACTTGCGTGCCAGTTTTTAAATAAGCGCAAAAGTTGTTGGTTGCGCGCCAATATTGGTTTGGGCGTAAAAGGGTGTGCATCACGCAAGTTTAGAGTTGGAAAATCTTGTGTCGTGCAAGTGGTTGAGGTGGATTTTCGTGCCAGTTTTGACTTGTGCGCTGAGACTTTCATGCCGGCTTAGAGAAGGGCACCAAGTAAAGTTGATTTCCGGCAATGATTCAGGGCTGCGTGGAAGCTGGAAGATTGCCCGATACCTTCGGTGCAAAGTGAGATTCATCTACGGGTGAAAATTGAACTTCAACAGAGCATCTACATACAACAGATGATGCATTCATTAGTGATAATGAAGAGACCTACAAGTCTATAAACTATGAGTGGATCCTTTCCATAGCAGTGAGCAAAGGAAGAGGAAGAAGGTGATCCTCTCCACCGACAGTGAGCCAGAGAGAGAGAAACAGGGAGTGACCCTTGGAAAAGCAGTGAGCTAACCCTAAACCTTGTAAAGGCAGTGAGCCTGGGAATAAAAGTGATATATCCCAAACCTTGTAAACAGAAGTGTGCTTATAGTGGATTTGGTACATCAGCACATTGCCGGTGTATGCTCCTTGGATGTATCCCAGTGAGGGTGAACCAAGTAAAAATTGTTGTGTCATGTGCATGCTTTACTTTCTGTTTATTTTGTGCAACGGGAAAGAGAGAGAAGAGTGTTTTTCTTAACAGCGAAACAAGATCAGAACAGGCTTTAATTTTAAATTATTCATACCCTGATTCACCCCCCCTCTCAGGGTATTCAGCCTTGTGGACCTAACAATTGGTATTAGAAGGAAAGGTTGATATTAGTTCTTCTCTCAATGGAGGTCACCAATCATAAAGGGATTCCGATCTTCGACGGGAATAATTTTCAGCTATGGAAGAATCGGATGCAACACTACTTCCGATATTTGGGAATGGATGTATTCACAGCAGCAATGCATGGCATAACAGCTGATATTAATAGTGGTGCTTTGTCAGAAGCTGAGCGTAGAGAGTTGGATGTTGATGCCAAAGAAATCAATGCCCTAGGGGGAGCCCTATCCAATCCTATATATACAAAGGTTATGTCTTGCAAAACATCACATGCCATGTGGGAAAAGTTATTGAATATATATGAAGGGGATTCAAAGGTCAGAGAGGCAAATCTGCAAGTGTTGTGGAACAAGTATGAAGATCTGAGAATGAACCCGAATGAATCTGTTGATGCATTATTTGACAGGGTAAATGTTGTTGTAGAAGACATGAGAGGTCTTGGAGAAGTTATTGAAGATATAAAAATTATGAATCGTATCCTGAGAAAAATTTCACCTCGGTTCAATCTGAAAGTTTCTGTTTTGGAAGATAAAGACCTGAAAGAGCTGACATTGGATAACCTGCACAACACCCTTGTTGCATATGAAATGAGAAATGATGATAACGACGTTGTGGGAAATGGAAATCCAAAGAGGTGGAATTTAAGGCCATGAAGAAGCTCAACATTGAAGATTCTCATGAGGATGAAGAAACAGATGAGGTAATGTCATTCCTCTCCTCAAATCTTCAAAGAGGAAAAGGAAAGTTCAAAGGGAAACTTCCACTTGCTTGCTTTAGATGTGCAAAAGTTGGTCATCTTTCCGCAAGGTGCTCCAAAAAGTTTCAAGAAGAAAATGACGAAGATGAAGTTGAAATTCCCAAGAAGAGATCTTCAACCTATGTGAAAGGGAAGAATCAGTTCAAGAGAAATTTCTTCATGAAAAAGAATCTTCTTTCACAAGAAATAAACAGTTCAGATGAGTCTGAGGTTGAAGAGGTGGAGGAGATTGAAAATTGCAAAGATCGTGGAGAAAATGCTATGGTGGTAGTCGTCGGTAGTTCTCAAGAGAAAAACGAAAGTGAAGGTGATGATGAAGAAGAATAATTTGAAGGAAGAGTAGATATGCAAGCTGAGTTAGAGGCTGCTCTTGAGGAGATAGATGTTTGGAGAGTTAAAACAAAGAAAGCTAATAAAGTTGTTCGTGATGCCAAACTTTATATGCAGCAGCAGGAAGAAGAGAAGTCTAAATTGATGGAAGAAATTGAGAAACTCAAGTTATCAACAACAGAGAACTCGAAATCAGTTAGTGAGTATAAGCTCATGATTAAAGAACAGAAAAGAGATATCAATGGCTCGAATAGAAAAGTGAAAGATCAAGTCAAGTGTATCGAAGAGCTTGAAGAAGAAGTGGTCAGTCTGTGAAGAAAAATGAAGGATCAATAAAAACTCTTGACTCCCAATATGATGTCAGGAAAGTAGGTCATTCAGAGGATAGAAAAGATGATAGAGGAGGCTAGTAGTTTAGTAGGAAAGAAGCAGCAATCGAGCTCAGATACTAAGGCTGAATTGGGGTCTGATCGAAAACAAAAAATTGTAAATATTGATGTCAGACCGCAAGCACTCATTCCAGGAGTGAAGGTAGATTTTGGTACGAAACAGAATATTAGCATATCCCAAGGGAAAACCAGCAGTGCAGAAGTGACACACAGGAATGCTCCTTACATTAGGTGTTATTGCTGTGGAAAGATGGGACACTTGCAAAATGTGTGTTCTATAGCCAAGAGATACCGAAGGGCACAAGAACAATAGTGGCATCCAAACAGAGCTCAATATTATAGAACATCCTTTGAAGGTCATTGTTTTTTGTGTGGAGGATTTGGACACATGGCTAGATATTGCACATCAATCATTTAAAGAAATGTGCTGAAATAAAACTCAAGTAGTCATAAGCAGGACGTTAGGGAATTGACAAGTGAGCTGAAAACACAAAATCAATTTGCAGCTCTACAGGATGAAGTTGGTCCGTCACACTCTAAGGAAGATCAAATTCTCCAAACCACACAGAGTGTGAAGTCAAAGACATGGATCAAAAAGAAAAAGGATGAGAAGGCAGTAGTTGCGGAAATTGCCCTTAAAGCTTCAGATCGTTCAGGAGTATGGATCCTTGACATTGGTTGCACATCCCATATGACAGACAACAAGGATCTCATTACAGGCATTAAATATGACAAAGAAGGTGTTGTCAAGTTTGGGAACGATGAAGGGCTGGAGATTATTGGTTCCAGAAAGGCTAAATTTGGGGGAAAGAAATGAGACGTGCTGATATCTTTGTAGTAGAGGGAATCAGTCATAACTTGCTCAGTGTCAGTCAACTATGTGACTCTGGGCACTCTATCCGATTTACCAAGAAGATGTGTGTTGTGAAAGGAAAAGATGGAGTAGTTGTTCTATAGGGAAAAAGGACAAAGGGAAATCTTTACCTTGTAAGTGGGGAAGAAGATATGTGTCTCTTATCCAGAGAAGAAGAAAACAAGTTGTGGCATAAGCGACTTGGTCATCTATGTCAACCATCTATGGAAGATCTTGTAAAGTGTGATGCTGCTAGAGACCTTCCCAAATTATCACGTGCTCGCACTCATACGTGTGATGTCTGCCAACAAGGGAATATTATCAGAAATACATACAAGACAAAGGAACAAAAATCAACCAGAGTGCTCGAATTGGTGCATGCTGATGTTCGTGGACCTATCTCACCACGAGCCATAAATGGGAAAAGGTACTATATCCTTTTCATTGATGATTATAGCAAAATGGCTTGGGTATTTGTCATTACCCATAAGACAGAAGTGTTCAGTTGTATCAAGCAGTATAGGAGGGAATCAGAAAGGATGCTTGGGCAGAAAATTCTGAAGTTTCATACTGATAACGGTACAGAATTCACAAATAGTCAAGATGAAGAATATCTCGAGAAACATGGGATAAGACATCAAGTTTCATCAGTGAGAACTCCCCAGTAGAATGGAGTGGTTGAAAGGAGAAATTGGATCATCAACAACATGGCCAGAACGATGCTTATTGAAAAGGATCTACCAGAGAAATTTTGGAAGGAAGCAGTTTTGACATCCGTCTATATTTCGAACAAGTCTTTGTTGTGTCTGAAAGAAGGGAAGACTCCATACGAAATGTGGTACGAAAAGAAGCCAATGTTGAAATATTTTCGAATCTTTGGAAGTAAGTGCATCATTCTCAACAAAGAAAATCACAGGAAGTTTGAGTCACGAGGAGATGAGGGAATATTCCTTGGCTACTCAGGAAAAAGAAAAGAATATAAATGCTTCAACAAAAGGCTGAAAAAAATTGTTGAGAGCAATGAAGTCACTATAATTGAAAATGAACAGAATACTCAATGACCCAGTGAACAGTTTCTGGATGAAAGTGATAAGGAGGTAAGCAACACAGGGGGAGTAGAAGTGACAGAGGTCGACTCAGAAGAAGATACTGATGATGAGCAAGAGGAAACGAAATCTGAATCTGCTAAGAAGCCAAAGAGTCGAGCTGAAATTGATAGACAAAATATCATTGGTGATCAGACAGCTCCAGTCCAGACTCGAATAATGAAATCATCACAGCAAACATCGTTTTTATCTCAGGTGGAGCTGAAATGTTTTTCTGATATAGCTGAAGATGAGTACTGGGTTCAGGCTATGAATGGAGAATTAGACCAGATTGAGAAGAATCATACGTGGGAGATTGTTTCAAGGCTAGAAGATAAGAATGTCATAGGGACTAAATGGGTTTTTTCGACAAGATGAACGAAGATGGTGCAGTAATTTGAAACAAAGCACGACTGGTGTGTAAAGGATACTCCCAAATAGAGGGCATTGATGTTGATGAGACATTTGCACCGGTTGCAAGGCTGGAGACAATCAGATTGTTTTTAGTCATAGTAGTGCAAAGAAAGTTCAAAATGTTCCAGATAGACGTCAAATCTGCATTTCTAAATGGGTTTTTGGAAGAAGAGGTGTACATTGAACAGCCAGATGGTTTTCTCATTCATGAAGATGAGAATAAAGTTTGTCGGCTGAAGAATGCGTTGTATGGGCTGAAACAAGCACCAAAAGCATGGTACTCAAGGCTTGACCAGTATTTGAAGAAGCATGGTTTCCAGTGTGGTGGAGTTGATTACAATCTATATTTTAACAACAATAGTAATCAAAGGATGATGGTGCTAGTTTATGTCGATGAAATAATCTTTGGCAGATAAGATGAAGCTCAGTGCAGACAGTTTTGTGAATTCATGAAAAGTGAGTTCGAAATGTCAATGATTGGAGAGCTAACGTTTTTCCTTGGTCTACAGGTGACACAAGGAAATAATGGTACTTTCATTTCTCAATCCAAATACGCCAAGGAGGTTCTTAAAAGGTTTGGAATGGAAAATTCGAAGGAGATGAAGACTCCAGTTGCTACCCGGACGAAACTGTCCAAAGATGAGGATGGCAAGGCAGTTAATATCACATAATACAGGCAAATTATTGGAAGCTTGTTGTACTTAACCGCAATAAGGCCTGACATTGTTTTCGCCACATGCCAAGCAGCGAGATATCAGAATAATCCCAAGGAAAGCCACATGCTCGCAGTGAAAAGAATACTTCGGTATATCAAAGGCACCGTGAATTTCGGTCTGATGTATAATGACAAATCTCAATCAGTGTTATTGGGTTACACAGATGCAGATTGGGCCAGATCAGCAGATGACAGAAAATCAACGTCAGGAGGTGCATTCTATCTTGGTGGATTGTATATTTATTGGCTAAGCAAGAAGCAAGATTGCATTTCATTGAGCACCGCGGAAGCTGAGTATATTGCGGCCACTCAAGCATGCACACAGTTACTGTGGATGAAGCGGCAGCTTGAAGACATGGGAGTTGAAGTGAAGCCTCTGATCGGAATCCAGTGCGATAACTCAAGTGCTATCAATCTTAGCAAAAATCTCGTCCATCATTCAAGTACAAAGCATATTGAGATAAAGTATCATTTTATCAAGGAAAAGGTTCAGCAGAGAATTGTGAATTTGGAGTATGTGCCTACAGAGCTACAGGTTGTAGACATTCTGACAAAGGCCTTGCCCAAAGAAGCTTTTGAGAGGCATCGACTGGCACCGAGAGTTTAGCCGACTCCCCGCACTTGAAAGAGTGTGGATGTAGAATTCCCCTGTCCCCGAGGTATGATGTGGTTTTCCCTAATGTGTTGATATGTGTTCTCTACTCTGTTACAGGCTGCAAAGGAGTGACCTTTGTGTTCGTTGACAAAGGGGGAGAAAATAGTGATTGTTAAAGGGGGAGAAAGTGTGACTATTTGAGAAATCATGAAAGATGCGGGGAGAAGCTGATAGGTGGTGCAGCCAGATAGGGAGAGTTGAAGCTAGTTGAACATGCTTAGCCAGAGCTTAGCTTGGACAACACAGGCAATAGTGCTAAAGAGGATTTGAACCTGACAAGAGTTAAAGCTGCGAGAAGAAAGGGGGAGAGTATTAAATCTGACGATGCTAGAAGTGATCGATCAAAGAATAGATATCACGACAGCTGAGGATCGTGATAAAAGCAGAAGAGTGGTGTTGAAATGTGGTAAGAATATTTCCAAAAATTGGTATCAGTTTGGTAAAAACTGGTATCAGTTTGGTGTCAACAGTGGGTGTCAGATATGAAGTGATTCATTGATGAACTTTTCATTTACTCTTGTTTCTCACGCCGAGCATTGCTCATGTGGGCTTAGAGTATGTGTTGAGTAAATCCTTGATCGCTATCGGAATCGCAATAGGTGAATGGTGGCTGAAAAATTAACGATATATCTTTTTATGGAAAAGTTGTCAACAAACCCAAAGGGGAAGATTGTTGGGCAAAAATCCATCAAGTTATCATTGAAGCATTTTTGAGGTGATTGTGTTTGTTGACAAAGTGGACATCTGTGTTGTGATTGTTGACAAAGAAAACAATGACATACAATTTTGTTGACAAAAGAGATTTCATAGTGGAATGTCGAGTTCAAGGGTTGTGGTTAACGATCCAAGTTTGATTCAAGAACTTCAACAAATGAATGAATGATCTGGAGGCGGTACAAAAAGAACAAATATAAGGTGGCGTCGTTTTCTAGTGTTTGCCAAATTTTGGGCCTGAAAATCGACAAATGAAGAAAAGTGGTTTTTGGCAAAGGGACTTGCGCGCCGTGTACTTGAAGGAGCGGAAACTTGCGCACCTAATGTTTTTCAAGATTAGAACATCAAAATATGGCAAAGGGATAAGGAGCGCCCAAGTTTTAGAGTTGGTCGCGCAAGTGATTTGCGTAGCAGAGACTTGCGCCTCGAAACTTGCGCGCCGAGGGGAGACTTGCGCGCCGTCGCGCAGGGTGTCCAAATGCCTATAAATACAGGTCGACCCCTCCTCATTCGGGGTAGAGTTCAACGCTTAGAAAAATCAGAACTCCCGTCGCGCAGGTGTGGTGGTCGCGCAAGTAGAGGTTGCGCACCAGGTGATAGTTGCGCGCCTAAGGTGGTTTGGGCGAGGAAGGAAGAGAGTCGCGCAGGTTTTGAGCAAAAGGAGTCGCGCAAGTGGTTTGGTGACACTTGCACGCCAGTTTTTGAAGAAGCGCGAAAGTTGTTGGTTGCGCGCCAATATTGGTTTGGGCGTAAAAGGGTGTGTGTCGTGCAAGTTTGGAGTTGGAGAAGCTTGTGTCGCGCAAGTGGTTGAGGTGGACTTACGTGCCAGTTTTGACTTGCGCACCAAGACTTGCACGCCGGCTTAGAGAAAGGTGCCAAGTAAGGTTGATTTCCAGCAGTGATTCAGGGCTGCGTGGAAGCTGAAAAATTGTCTGATACCTTCGGTACAAAGTGAGATTCATCTACGGGTGAAAGTTAAACCTCAACAGAGCATCTACATACAACAGATGATGCATTCATTAGTGATAATGAATAGAGTCTATAAACTGTGAGTAGATCCTTTCCAGAGCAGTGAGCAAAGGAAGAGGAAGAAGGTGATCATCTCCACCGACAGTGAGCCAGAGAGAGAGAAACAGGAAATGACCCTTGGAAAAGCAGTGAGCTGACCCTAAACCTTGTAAAGGCAGTGAGCCTGGGAATAGAAGTGATCTATCCCAAACCTTTTAAACAGTAGTGTGCTAATAGTGGATTTGGTACATCAGCACATTGTCAATGTATGCTCCTTGGACGTAGCTCAATGAAGGTGAACAAAGTAAAAATAGTTGTGTCTTGTGCATGTTTTACTTTCTGTTTATTTTGTGCAACGAGAAAGAGAGAGGAGTGTTTTGCGTAACAGCGAAACAAGATTAGAACGAGTTTTAATTTTAAATTAGTCATACCCTGATTCACCCTCTCTCAGGGTATTCAGCCTTGTGAACCTAACATTTTATTCGAAAAACATTCTTTAAATTAAAAAATATAAACATTGGTTTTATAAATTTTAAATATTATTTTTAAAATCATAATTTCACTTTACAAATAAATTTTTTCAGCATTAAATATATTTTATAAGTTTTTAAGTTATATTTACCTCTTAATATAGTCATAAACGCTATGTTTTAATAAAAATTATATTTTCCACTATTTACCTAAGGATAAATTATTTCATAAAAATCACAAAAAATCAACCTAAGATAATTTTGATTGGATAGATTAAAAAATTAATTTTATTTTATAAAATTCAAATTCTAAAATTTATAAATTCATCTTTTAAATGAAAATATAAAATATAAAGAAAACAAAATTCTAAAGAGAGGTCAAGCCCCTTTTATTGAAAAGGAAAAAAAAAAAGAAAATTTATTTTAAAAAAGGGGTGAGAGGGAACCCATTACAACCACTATGGAAAACAAGATAAGCAAAGGATAAGATTTCATCCCCCAAACATAAAATCCAACAGTGGAGTCCGTCAAAGATAAGCATTACCCATCTGCCAAGAAGTTGTGTTGTGCTAGCAGCACAATGAGGCAAAGAAACCCCACAACACTAAGAATTGAAGGAAAAACCGGATGATAGATGCAAACACACCTATCTCTTTCAAGCCGTTCACCCGACAAATCTTGTGAGAGAATCAAAACCAGTCAACGTGATGAAACACAAATCAAGAACAAAACCACTGTGCAAAACAAAGCTAGGGTTAAACAAGGCTTCCCACCCATTAATAACTACCAAAATCAGTACCGCATTAAATGTAATGAAACCATATCCAAGGCTCAAAGTTTCACCCCTCATCAAACAACAAGTCCCAAAAAAAAATGCCTTCAAAGAAAAAAAGTAGTAGAACCACAAATAAAATAAGATCTAACAACCATGGCCGCTATTGAAATTCCCCAGGAGCCTGAAACAAATCAGAAAAACAAATCAGCCTGCCTTCCAACCACCCAGATCTCCAGCCTCCTCCATCAAAAACAGAAAACCCTACCACACAATCCCAAACATTGCTGCTAAAGACCAGAACCCTATCATCGTCCAATTCCACCTTGACCTCCTCCTTCATCAGCCCCGAAATGATGACTAAAAAGATGAGCTAAGGGAGTCACTTTCCAGTCGATATAAGATCAGAACCAGGAAGCGGATTCTGTGGGGTGACCATATCTAAAATAAATCTAGATCTGAGGATCAGGACCCCGCAAAACCAATTTCAACCAGCGTCGAAGTCGGATCTTTGGAGAAGGAAATTGAAAACCCTTCCCCGACCAGCATCGTAGTTGGATCTGAGGAGCAGGAGGCCGCAAACCCTTCACCGACCAGCGTCGAAGATGCTACCTCGGATAATGCCCAAAAGAACTTGGGATGAGCGACATAGAAGGTAAACGCAGTCCTCCTCGCGGTTACTGAGGGAAGCCGTACAGAAAAATTAGGGAACCAATGAGGGCGACGCAACCACTGGGTAGAGGAGAGGACGAGTGAAGCCTACAAAGAGGATGGAAAACCGCATCTTCGGCCAAACAAATCCATCAACAAATATCTACAGAAAATCCGCTAACAAGAACCTCGAACAGGACCGAGCGAGCTCCAAATAGAAGATCGTGAAACCCTAGGAGAGGGAGGCACTCCGCCAGGTGAGTGGGGAGCCATCTTCCTCAAAATATATAGAGAGAAATATTTTATTAAAAAAAATCCTTATTAAATATTAATTGTTCTTACAAATATTTCATATAAATTTTTATTTTCAATAGTTTTTAAATATTAGTTTATATAGACTTACATTTTAATAGGGGTTAATTTAATTTATTAGTATATAATATATAACACTTACAAAAACATTTTTTTGAGAAAGAACCGTACTTTTTTATATTAAATCATATTAATTATTCTTCCACTAAATGTATGAAATTTTAATTGGGTAATGACATTTTATTTACTATAGGTTTTATTATTCATACAATATTCTTAATAATATTTACCTAATATGTCATGGATCATTTTAGTTCGGTGTTTCATGCGAAATAAGATATCAAAAAAATTATTCCAAAATCTCATGGTGTTATACTCATTCACCCCACACAATGCTAAGAATGAATATTCGGGTGAAGAGAATTATAAGAGAACAGGGATAATTGGTTCAAATAAGAAGAAAATTATGGAAAACATCACATATCTCTCTATTTTCTCAAGTTGAACCGAGATATGTGTAAGAATATTTGAATAGTTTGGAGTGGATTGATGCTATGAATGAAGATTTGGATTTGATAGAGAAGAATAAAACTTAGGAGCTGGTACCCAAGATGGAAGACAAAAATATTACTATAAAAAAAATGGAATTCTGAAATAAGTTGAATGAAAGGGGGGTAGTTGTGACAAAAAAACCATATCTTGTGTATAAAGGATATTCTCAAGTGGAAGGAATTTATTTTTATGAGACCTTTTTACCAGTTCCATGTCTAGAGACCATAAGGATATTTCTTTCTATTATAGACCAAAGGAAATAAAAGATATTATAAATGGTTTTCATGCCTAGATTCTTCAATGGTGAATTAAAATAATGGGTTTATATTGAACAACATTTTAGAATCTTTCTTGGCGATGATTATAATTTTGTTTTTAGGTTAAGGAAAGATTTATATGGGTTGAAACAAGCCTCAATATCTTGGTATTCCAAGCTATATACCATCTTGAAAAGGTTGAAATTTAAATAGGTAATATTGTAAAATAACCTTCACATCAAAATGAAAAATTTGGATCATTCATTGTTAGTGATTATATAGATGATTTTTTTTAATGAAGAAAGATTTTTTGATGAATTTTCTTAAGATGTGAAGAAGTAATTTGAAATGTCCATACTTTGTGAGATGAGATATTTTTTTGGGTTTATAAATATCTTAAGAAGAAGGTCAATTTTTTCTTTCGCAAGAGAAGTATGATTGGGAGATTCTAAAGAAGTTTGTAATGAAGGATTAAAACATATTTTCCACACCCATTTCAGCATGAATAATGTTTTCTAATGATATGGAAGGAAAGGATGTATATCCAAGATAATTTCATAAGCTTATTTGAAGTTTTTTATACTTTAAAACATTAAGGTATGATATTATCTATGTTGTTACACTTTATTTTAGGTATAAAAGTACACCAAATTAGTCCCACTTCATGGTTGGATATAGGATTCTTAGGTACATAAAATGAAAAAAAAGACTACAGGTTGAAATATGGAAGAAAAGGATAACTTAATCTATTTGGATTTTCATATGCAATTTCGGTAGTAAATTTTTATGATAAGAGGTATATATCATGTGGATTTTTCTTCCTATCAGATAGGTTTGTATATTCGCACACTAAAAAATAAATGTTATGTGACTCTGAGTACTATTAAAGAAGAGTATGTGTCTTCCAATATAGGTACAGATAAACTTATGAAGATGAAAACTTAGTTGGAATATCATAAAGTGGAGGTAAAACTGTCACTACTCGTGGGATATAATAATCAAATATGCTATTAATATTTAAATAAATTTGGTTCAACTTTCAAGGTAAAATAAAATTTTTATAATGTGTCACTTCATCGAAGATCTTGTAAATAATAATGATTAAAAGCTATAATTTATTCCTACAAAGGATTAGGTTGATGATATTTTCACTAATCCATTTCTAATGGGTGGTTTTGAAAACTTGAGGTTGATAATGGGACTTCAGACTCATTCAACTCAAGTCTAAGATATGGTGATTCACCCTGCTCTCTCATCTTGTTTCTTTAGATTATTATTTTCAAATGGAGGTTAAAATTAAAAATTTCAAACAAATTATTTTTTTCTCTTTATCTATCCACAAAGGGGGAGGAAAAGGGGAGCAAAACTATATAAGGGGAGTAATCTATTGATATATTTTTAACGTTTTTTTGAGTGATCTCTTAAGTTGAGCATGTATTTAGACATAGTTTTAAAAAAAGAAAAACTATTATGAACCACATGTGGTGTGTGAAAATCAACAATCTATTTATTCAAATAAAAAAAACATAAATATATTTTCAAAATATTGATTCTATGATTTTTTTGTAACCTATGAATTGTTCTAATAGTTTTATGAGGATGGTTATAGGAATATTCATTTGAGAGGTTCTCTGGGTTGTTTTGAGAAGTGGAAGTAGTATTGATTTTCAAGTGGTATCCCAAATGATTTGTCAAGTGGAATCAAAGAGATGAGTTTATTATTTTTCAAAGTGGTATCAAGAGGATGAAAGGAATTGAATGTTTGAATTTAAGTCACTTTTTGTGGGAAACGTGATATTATAATTCAAGGTAATTATTTCCTACACCATGTTTAATCAATTAGGCTTAAAATTATTAAATGATCATTCATTTCTATGTGAATTAAGTTTAATAGTGATTTATGTTCCTTGGTTTCCAAAAAAAATATAAAGGGGAACTTGTTGAGACTAAGAGATATTTTTAAAAATATTGTTGAGTTTGTAAAGTAGAAGAAGTGTTATGAAGAAGAGTTGAATTAGATATGATTAATGTGTTAGATTATATTTTCAATGTATAAATCATGTTCAAAATCACATAACATAATGTTTATTTTGTGAAGTGAATCTTTTTTAAGATTTTTGGAGATTTATGTGACCGACCTGCGTAGTGTCGTTGATTCTCCGTGGTTGTTGGCCCGATTAGAAATTTATACTATCCAAAATACACTAGCTATAAAGACATAAAATAGTGGCAGTATGGGGTTGAACCTAGAGGGAAAAGATGGAAAAGTTGGTAACCTAGCCATAAGAACCTTATAGATAGATTCCTCGTGGGATAATTTGAGGTTGGGTTTCTAAAACTAAACAAGTTGATTTATTTCAAATAATAAAGAAGGGACCAGGGTCAAATTTAGGGATTATGATCAAGATATTATTAAATATAACTTGGGATGGTCCTAGGACTTAGGCTATGAAGCACAACGAAGATCTCCAATGAGTTTTGGTCAATGAAATTAGATCTAATTTAGCTTGAAACTACTCTTTAGTATAGATTCATTCAACAACCTAAACACAATAAGCATAGCTTAAAGGACAAGAATTGTGACATGATATTGGTCCAAGCCTTCTCAAATCCATTTAGGTCAGGGTCCTTCTATTTAAACTCATTGGATCAAGGTTGTGCAAACGAATTTGATTAACATTTGGTTCTAAACCTAATACATGGATAAAGGGTTACCCAAGTTTTGATTTAAGGATTATTTAAGTTTAAACTACCCCTACCCTCAACCCCCAACCATAGCGGATTAGCCACACATGGTAACATGAATTTAATTGGTTCTAAAGGTAAAATGAAATT
The DNA here is from genome assembly GCA_963277665.1 of Viscum album. Taxonomy (NCBI): domain Eukaryota; kingdom Viridiplantae; phylum Streptophyta; class Magnoliopsida; order Santalales; family Viscaceae; genus Viscum; species Viscum album. The sequence continues at coordinate 1,109,510,611 of OY728140.1, forward strand.
GGAGATATTATCATAACTTTAATATATGTTCCTAACCATAGGATTGCATTGGTTCTAAAATCTCCATTCCATAAATACAAACAAACCATTAATCATGAGGAATTTATCCAAAAGGTTTAAATGACACTGTGGATGAGGGTAAGTGGGTAGATGATAAAAATAAAGCTCAAAAGGAGGGTAAACTCTCAATTATAAAACATGATCATCAGGAATAATTCAATAAAGAACATTCTCTAGAAAATAGCATCACCAAACTCCTAAAAGCTCAGGGAAGGTCTATGGATGTGTTATAAAAGTGTAAAGAAAGTATCATGTTTCTTATGTTTATCTCTTTTTTTAGAAATTCATGTCTAGTACAGATCTCACATCCATCACCTAACTATATATTATCCATCATAAGATTCATCAGTTAGGTGATAGTGATTTTTTACCAACCTAATACACAACCTAAAAAATTAACTTGAAACATGAATAGTGTATCAGAAGAACCATAGACCACTTCCCATGGATCATATGAAAAAATAACCAAACATCTCTTAAGTATAAAAGATTCCACATCCATTAGTGATGACCATCTCTCCCACACTTATTCAAGAGACAATTATGCAGTTATACTAAGAGTATGGTGGGAAGGGATAATATGGGCTTGTAATATGGCTCAATCCTAACAAGGTCACTCATAACTTATATGGGACTAAAAAGGATAAATGTATAGTCTGGTCTCCAGATAAATGGATCATCAAATGTTGCCCAAATCATTTTAGCAATGCATTTTTTCATCCATAAACATGATAATATTCCAATGAATGTCCGGATAGGTTTATATGTTTGAAGTATTTCTTAAGAATTATACTCATAAAGTACTATGCAATGTAGTTTTAGAATCTTATTAGGAATGTGAATACATAAAATAGGGAAATCAATCAAGGAATAAAAAATACTAATAATTTAATCAAAATTAATTGCAAGAAATTAGAATCGTAAGTAAATTACTCAACTCGGTAATCATGTTAAAATTCTAAGAAAGAAAAAAAATTCATCATTTTCCAAAAAAAAATTATTTTAATGGGTGAAATGAGATTTAAAATTAAATAATTCTTTCAATGAAGTAGACTCAATGAAAAATGAGAATAATAATCAATCCAAGGGAAATATAGTAAAGATCATTAATTCCCCCCCCCCACACTTAAAATGAAATAGTGATTTCATTGTTTTAGAAAGTGACATGGAAGAGAAATAAATAATATTCAAGATAGACTAGAAACGACAGTTATGAATTTAATGTGGGGAATCGAGAGCTCCCTATAATGAAGGTCACGCCATGGGGGAAAAATTTGGACAGTGATGTGAAACTGGGTGCCAGCAAAAATGCTAGAAGAAAAATATACATGAACTAGATAAACCATCAGTACACAAGATATAACCAATATGTAAGTAGAAATATGGGAAGGTGTACACAGTAGTCAAAAATGAAGAGAAGTGAATATCATAGATATTTGAGAAGACTACAATATAGAAATAAATGAACTATGAACAAAAATATATAAAAATAAATGAAAAAATCCTAAAAACTCATCAAAAACAAAAATATGGGTTTCCTCCCATAAAGTGTTAACAATGATGTCATTAGTTAGACTGATATAAAAAAGATCAGTCTATGGAATCCATCTACTCAACTATCTACCATCTCTTTCAGGAACGGGTACCTATATCCTTTGTCTCGTGGGGGTTCCTGGTGGGGTTCACCACCTCGGGAATGGCCTGAACAAATATCTCATTTGGTAGTAATAGAAATTGGGAAGGTTGTAGATAGATCTCATGATGTTGTATCATAAATTCAATCACTCGAGGAAAGTCCTCATACAGAAGGCTTATGGGCCTCCTAATAGACTCATCGATAGTCATAGTAGAGGCAGAATACTGAGACATTTCATACATAATGTAAAAATGATAATTAGAATATAATAATTCCACGTTCACTACAGGAAAAATGACTATTTGCGACGGGTTATTTGCGACGGGATTTATTCCCGTCGCAAATAGTCCCGTTAGAAACTTATTTGCGACGGGCAAATTCCCCCATCGCAAATAACTACTTATTTGCGACGGGTTAACTTACCCCGTCGCAAAAGGACTGGCGCGGTTTACGCGCCAAATCGCGGGAAAGTTATTTGCGACGGGCGGTAACCGCCCGTCGCAAATAACCGGCGGCGGTAAAAGCTATTTGCGATGAGGGTATATTCCCGTCGCAAATAGTATGTCGGCAGGTTATTATTTGCGACGGTACCCGTCGCAAATAACTATTTAACCGTTGACCGTAATAAATGATGGCTAAGGCATTTGCGACGGGTACCGTCGCGAATAATATTATTTGCGACGGGATACCCGTCGCAAATGGACCCGTCGCAAATGGACTCATCGCAAATGGACCCGTCGCAAATAATCTAACCTATAAATACCCCATCCGTTTTTTTCAATTCATTCTGAAACTCCATCTTCTCCTTCTCTCAAAATTCTATTTATAGAGTTCAGCGTTTCTTAAGTTTAATTTTTTCCTCCGGAGTTGATATTGAAGTTTTCAAGAACGATCAGAGATCAACCTCAGATTAATTTTAAAGGTATTTATGTTCATTTTAATTTAATATTTATTTTAAATTTTTTATTAGTTTCAATTATTCTTAATTAGTTGTAATTTAATTATGTTTACATTGTTTTGTTACTTAATAAATTTAAATTATTAGTATTTTTCATAGTTAATGGTAATTAGGAATACTTAGTAATAATTTTCAATAATTAAGAATAAATGCTAATAATTATTAATAAATACCAATAATTAGGAATAATTACATTATTACATTATTAGTATATTTTATTATTAATATTAAAATAATATAATATAGAAAATTATATTATTTTAATATTAATAATAAAATATACTAATAATGTTATTATTCCTAATTATTAGTAATTATTCATAATTATTGGTAATTATATGAATAATTACCAATAATTAGCAATAATTAGTAATAATTAGCAATAATTAGTAATAATTACCAATAATTAGTAATAATTACCAATAATTAGTAATAATTACCAATAATTAGCAATAATTAGTAATAATTATCAATAATTATCAATAATTAGTAATAATTAGTAATAATTAGTAACAATTACGAATAGTTACCACTAATTAGTAATAATTAGTAATAATTAGGAATAATTACCGATAATTAGTAATAATTAGTAATAATTAGTAATAATTAGTAATAATTAGTAATAATTAGGAATAATTAGCAATAATTACCAATAATTATCAATAATTACCGATAATTACCAATAATTAGGAATAATTACCAATAATTAGGAATAATTATCAATAATTAGGAATAATTACCAATAATTAGGAATAATTACTAATAATTAGTAATAATTAGGAATAATTACCTATAATTAGTAATAATTAGTAATAATTAGTAATAATTAGTAATAATTAGTAATAATTAGTAATAATTACAAATAATTCGTAATAATTACCAATAATTCGTAATAATTACCAATAATTAGTAATAATTACCAATAATTAGTAATAATTAGTAATAATTAGTAATAATTAGTAATAATGAGTAATAATTACCAATAATTAGTAATAATTACCAATAATTAGGAATAATTACCAATAATTCGGAATAATTAACAATAATTAGGAATAATTAGTAATAATTAGGAATAATTACAAATAATTAGTAATAATTAGTAATAATTACCAATAATTAGTAATAATTAACAATAATTAGTAATAATTAGTAATAATTAGTAATAATTAGCAATAATTAGCAATAATTACCAATAATTACCGATAATTACCAATAATTAGGAATAATTACCAATAATTAGTAATAATTAGTAATAATTACCAATAATTAGTAATAATTACCAATAATTAGTAATAATTACCAATAATTACCAATAATTACCAATAATTACCAATAATTACCGATAATTAGTAATAATTAGTAATAATTAGGAATAATTAGTAATAATTAGGAATAATTACCAATAATTAGTAATAATTAGTAATAATTACCAATAGTTAGTAATAATTAGGAATAATTACCAATAATTAGTAATAATTAGTAAAAGTTACCAATAATTAGTAATAATTAGTAATAATTACCAATAATTAACACTAATTACCGATAATTACCTATAATTAGGAATAATTACCAATAATTAGTAATAATTAGTAATAATTACCAATAATTAGTAATAATTAACAATAATTAGTAATAATTAGTAATAATTAATAATAATTACCAATAATTACCAATAATTACCAATAATTACCGATAATTACCAATAATTAGGAATAATTGCCAATAATTAGTAATAATTAGTAATAATTACCAATAATTAGTAATAATTACCAATAATTACTAATAATTACCAATAATTACCAATAATTACCAATAATTACCAATAATTACCGATAATTAGTAATAATTAGTAATAATTAAGAATAATTAGTAATAATTAGGAATAATTACCAATAATTAGTAATAATTAGTAATAATTACCAATAATTAGTAATAATTAGTAATAATTACCAATAATTAACAATAATTACCGATAATTACCTATAATTAGGAATAATTACCAATAATTAGGAATAATTACCAATAATTACCAATAATTAGTAATAATTACCAATAATTAGTAATAATTACCAATAATTACCAATAATTACCAATAATTACCGATAATTAGTAATAATTACCAATAATTAGTAATAATTACCAATAATTATCAATAATTACCAATAATTACCAATAATTACCGATAATTATCAATAATTAGGAATAATTACCAATAATTAGGAATAATTACAAATAATTAGGAATAATTACCAATAATTACCAATAATTAGTAATAATTACCAATAATTACTAATAATTACCAATAATTACCAATAATTACCGATAATTAGTAATAATTAGTAATAATTAGGAATAATTACCAATAATTAGTAATAATTACCAATAATTAGTAATAATTACCAATAATTATCAATAATTACCGATAATTACCAATAATTAGGAATAATTACCAATAATTACCAATAATTAGGAATAATTACCAATAATTAGGAATAATTACCAATAATTAGGAATAATTACCAATAATTAGTAATAATTAGTAATAATTAGGAATAATTACCAATAATTAGTAATAATTAGGAATAATTACCAATAATTAGTAATAATTAGTAATAATTAGTAATAATTACCAATAATTAGTAATAATTAGTAATAATTAGTAATAATTACCAATAATTCGTAATAATTAGTAATAATTAGTAATAATTAGTAATAATTAGTAATAATTACCAATAATTAGTAATAATTACCAATAATTAGTAATAATTACCAATAATTAGTAATAATTACCAATAATTAGGAATAATTACCAATAATTACCAATAATTACCGATAAATAGTAATAATTAGGAATAATTACCAATAATTAGTAATAATTAGTAATAATTACCAATAATTAGTAATAATTACCAATAATTAGTAATAATTACCAATAATTAGTAATAATTAGTAATAATTAGTAATAATTACCAATAATTAGTAATAATTACCAATAATTAGTAATAATTACCGATAATTACCAATAATTACCGATAATTACCAATAATTAGAAATAATTACCAATAATTAGGAATAATTACCAATAATTAGGAATAATTACCAATAATATCAGTCGTGTATGATGTAAACTCTATAATTATCCTTGCTTGAGTGTTTTTTCTAACAAATTATTCAAAACCAGTAATGCTTTTATATTTTATAGAAAAATATAGAACAACGAGGTCATCAACAATCATTATTAGGTGACCGCATATGGATAAATCAACGTAGAAATCCAAGCGGTTCTAGTTTAAATACAGTATATATAGAGGGTGTGGAGACTTTTTTTTATCATTTGCGGCATCAAATCCAGAATTTGTTTCAGAAGGCAAAATAAAATGCCCTTGTAGAAAATGTGCATTGAGAACGTTTGACACGTTTGACAAAGTGGGGGATATCTCTTGCGTTTTGGTTTTCAACCAGATTATGTTTTTTGGTATCAACACGGTGAACGCAGTTCCAGAGCAGGTGATACCAACTTGATTCCGGATCCATCCCGGTTTCAAGATTTAGTACATGATGTTGCTGGTTCATCTGTTCAACATACAGAAACTCCGGCTGATATAGCTTCAAATCCTGAGTTGGCACCGTCTGAATTTTATGAGTTGTTGAGGTCTGCTGAGGATGCATTATATCCTGGATGCAAGATGAGCAAATTAGAAGCAGTTGCAAAATTTATGGCTATCAAATCAGATAACGGAATGTCAAACACCTGTTTTGACCAGATATTTTCTTTGCTTAAAACAATGTTTCCCAAAGGAAATGTTTTGCCTGCAAATTACTATGAGAGTAAGAGGCTGGTTCGAAATTTGGGATTTACTTATCAGAAGATTCATGCATGTTCAAATGACTGCATTTTGTATTCTGGGGAAAATGAGTCGTTGGATAGTTGTCCCACATGTGGGCAACTGAGATATAAAGAAGGACAACATGGGAAGTCTGGTTTGATTCCTGTAAAACAGTTGAGATATTTTCTGCTTACATCCAGACTTCAGCGTTTATTCATGTCTAAGAATACAGCGACAATGATGTCATGGCATAAAGAGAATATTTCAACTGATAAAAGCTTGAATCATCCAACCGATGGTGATTCATGGAAACATTTTGATAGAGTGCATCCATCCTTTGCTTTAGAAGCTAGAAATGTTCGACTGGGCCTTTCCACTGATGGTTTCTGTCCGTTCGGATCTTATGGTAGTCAATATTCATGTTGGCCTATTTTTTTAACTCCATACAATTTACCTCCATGGATGTTGATGAAGGAGCCACATATCTTTTTGACTTTACTAATTCCAGGACATCGGAAGAAAAATATTGATGTTTATTTGAAACCATTGATTGATGAATTAAGTTTATTGTAGAGTACTGGTGTCAGTACATATGATGTTGCAACGAAACAGAATTTCATACTGAGAGCAACATTAATGTGGACAATTAGTGACTTCCCGGCTTATGGGATATTATCTGGCTGGAGTACACATGGTTAGAAATCATGTCCTTACTGTATGGGAGAGAACAAAGCATTTATGCTCATTCATGGAAAGAAACCTTGTTATTTTGACTGTCATCACAGATTTCTTCCAGCTGATCATCCTTTTCGTAGAAACAGATCTCATTTCAGAAAAGGAACAGTTGAAAGGGGTGGACCTCCAAAAATGCTATCAGGTTCGGAGTTAAAATCAGTTGTATTTTCATTACCTCCCATCACTTTTGGTCCCACAATAAACCAACAGAAAATTTCTGGTTTTGGGAAAGAACACAATTGGATTAAACGTAGCATATTTTGGGATTTGCCATATTGGTCTGATTTGTTGGTCCGACACATGTTAGATGTCATGCACATTAAAAAGAACTGTTTTGATAATTTGTTTCATACAGTTTTGGATACGCCAGGAAAGAGCAAAGACATTGTAAATTCACGTTTAGATCTTGCCCAAATTTGCAGGCGTCCAGAACTGGAACTGTTTGAGAATGTCAGAATAGAAAGGTTACTGAAACCAAAAGCAGCTTATACAGTATCTAAAGAAAGCCGTTTATTATTTTGTCAGTGGATTGCAGATTTGAGACTTCCAGATGGCTGTGCTTCCAATTTGGGTAGATGTGTAAAGAATGATCATATTAATGGATTAAAAAGTCATGATTGTCATGTTATAATGGAAAGACTTCTATCCATTGGATTAAGAGGTCTGTTGAATTCTGTGATTTGGGATTCCATAACAGACATGTCTCATTTTTTTCGGGAAATTTGTGCGGCTACAGCATATTATGATGCTCTACGCAAACTTGAAGAAGATGTTATTGTAATTATATGTAAACTGGAAAAAATATTTCCGCCGTCTTTCTTCGACTCAATGGAACATTTGATGTTACATTTTCCATATGAAGCCAAATGTGGTGGTCCAGTACAGTTTCGATGGATGTACCCATTTGAAAGATGCATGCAAAAATTGAAAAGAAAAGTACGTAACAAAGCATCTGTTGAAGGATCTATTGCAGAAGCTTATTTGCAAGAGGAAATATCTTTTTTCTGCTCCTATTATTTTGAATCCGAGTATCCTTCAAAACACAACCGAATGGGACGGAACGAGAGGAATATTGATGAAATCGACAATCAATTATCTGTTTTCAACCATCTAGAGCTTGGTTTTGGTGGAGTTTATGAACGCTGGCTTTCAGATGATGAACATCACAGAGCTCATACGTATGTTCTGCTCAACTGTGAAGAGATGACATCAGTTGTACTGTAAGTGTTTATATCACTTATTCTATCATTTATGTTACAGTAAATAACTTTGGTTTTTGTAGGTTGTATGATAATCATATCAAGAAACAAATTCCACAAATTACAGCAGCTGCTCTCGAAGAACGCCGACTGAAAAATTTCTCTCAGTGGTTTCAAAAACCGGTAACATAAATTCTTTATCTTTTAGCAACTCATTAAATGTATAGTTTACTATATTGATAATTATTTCACAACTTTTCAGGTGTCTCGAAATGCTGATAAAATTGACAAACGACTGTGTATATTGAGTAACCCACCTTCCAAATTTGTTAAAACTTATAATGCATATGTGGTGAATGAATTTCGATTTCACACACATGCATATGGGGAATCAAAAAAAACAATGAACAGTGGAGTTAGCTTGAGAGGATCTCATCATCGAGAAAATGAAGTTGACTTTTATGGCATACTTGATGAAATCATTGAACTCTGTTATCTTGGACAACATTACATAACCATGTTCAAATGTCGGTGGTTGGATACAGAGAGAGCCGTGCATGTTCATACGACTCATGGAATCATCGATATTAAATGTAAAAGTGTTCTCGCAGTAAATGAACCATTCTTATTGGCTCAACATGCACATTAAGTTTATTACGCAAAGTACTATGCTACATCAAGAGACTTGACTTATTGGTGGAGTGTAATAAAAATCAAAATTCGAGATAATCAGTTTAGTCAAAGTGAATGTGCTTTCACTGATGTGCAAAGAATTGAAGTTTTTCAAGAGAGTCATCAAAATCAATTTTTTTACAAAGAGACATGAGTATCGATGATGACACCCCAAATTTAAGAGTCGGTGATGACGATGATGTTAATGATGTCACATATGAATTTGAAATGGTAAGAGATGAAGCAACTGGAACTCGAATGGATATCGATGATGTTGAGGAGGAATATGAAGATGACATTGACATATATGAAGATGATGATGAAGATGAACACTGATAGAATTCCATGGTAGTTATATACAATCATAATATATATATATATATATATATAATAGTAATTATCAATTATTTTCTAACAACATTAAAATTTTCTGTTTCAGATGGACGACGAGACATTTCGTGAGTTGGCGGATGATGACCTACATTTCGATGCGGATGAGTTGCTGGCAGATGACCCTCAGCCTGCAGGCGATCCAGGGAGTACGCGGAGGGGGCGCGGTCTTGCACGATTGATGATTCCTGACCCCGTCCCCGAGTGACGTCCATGTCTTGGGTTTGATCCACGCACACGGAGGTGTGATAACCTGTGTGATAATCTGTGGATTTGACTAAGATTTCATTCATACATTCACATAATAAATGTTTATTATTTTTACAGTTTTCTGCATATAGCAGTCGGACAGGGCAGCGCTATTTTGCACAACTATTTCTCTCAGCCGGGGACCACATGGGAGTATATTCCCATTGATGTGCAACAGGCCATGTTCGGCCATTGGTTGGTACGTACGTAAATAAATAATTTTTATTTTGAAAATTATTTCATTTCTAACTTGATATTTTGATTTATTTGTAGGGTTTATGGTATCCGATCGAGGATACCATGCGTGACGCCATCCACAAGGCATGGGAGGTGGCCATGCGTGATCGCTTGCGTCAATTTTTGCACAATTTAAGAAAAGCTGCCATGAAGAAAGCAGGAGTGTCAGATTTTGACGAGTCATGTAGAGCACACCGACCAGAGTACATTTCATCCCATGTATGGGATGGATTATGTGTGCACTGGTTGAGTGGTACCTTTCAGAGGAGATCATCGGTGGGGAGGCAGAATCAGGGGAGACAGGAGGTGACTCATCGAGCTGGGAGTCGTTCTTTCAGTACTCATAGACAACATCTGGTACGTACATTATTTATAAATATTTTATATAACTATAAATATTAACAGTTTATTTTTTATTCTTATAGGCTGTCGAGCACCCCGACATTACGGAGTACGACGTATATCAGAGGATGTATAGTGATCCTGCTACTGGGGAGCTCAGAGGTGATCGTCAGCATCACATCGTGATCAGTATTAATTGTTTTCAAGTTTAAAAATTAACTGCATATAATATATTCACAATTTTAATTTTAAATTGCAACTACAGGAGTCATATGAGGCCGCAGCGTTACAGACCCGACCTGAGAGTCAGTCCGAGTCATCAGATCAGACCATTGGCCGTCAGTTTGATGAGGCGGCATGGATGCAGGCCACCCAGTATGCCTTCGAGAAGGGCCGGGTAGTTGGTATTAGCTCTCAACTGACTCCCGGAGATTATTATGGCAGTGCTGCGATGTCGGCGTCCAGCTCGAGAGGAGCTCGTGCATCTTCTTCTGCTACACAGTATGAGGATCAGTTGCGATCTCAGACTGCATTGATAGAGAGTCTCCGACAGGAGCATGAGCAGATGCGTCAGCAACAGCAGCAACATGAGGAGGAGCGTCGACGCCAGCAGCAGTTGTATGAGGAGCAGATGAGTCGGTGGCAGCAGCAGCACCAGGAGCAGATGGAGTACATGCGCCAACTCACTCATGCTTTAGGGATGGAGTTTCCTCCACCAGCATCTGCAGATCCCCCCCTCCCCCCTCCCCCCTCCTTCAGATTAGAGTTTGTTTTTATGTTATAAAGTTTGTTAAATCAAAATATGAATTTTTTTCTATTCGTAGTTTCTGTCTCATTATAAAATATTAATAATATTATATTTTGAAATAACAATATTAATATAAATAATAATATTATTTATATTTTATAATATTAAATTATATATATATATATTAAAATTTTATAATATTATAATTTAATTATATTTTTTTGTAATATTTGAATTATTTTAATATTTGAATGTAAAATAATTCTATTATTTTTATATTAATTAAAATAACTTATTAATATTTTTTTATTTATGAATTATAATTCTAATATTATTATATTAATTAAATCATTTATTAATATTCTATTATTTTTTATTTTTGAATTATAATTCTATTATTATTATATAAATTAAAATAATTTATTAATAATTTATTATTTTTATTTGTGAATTATAATTCTATTATTATATTAATTAAAATCATTTATTAATATTTTATTATATTTTATTTTTGAATTATAATTGGATTATTATTATATTAATTAAAATAACTTATTAATAATTTTTTTTATAGTATTTGCGACGGGATACTATGCCCATCGCAAATAGTATTATTATTATATCCATTAAAATAATTTAATAATAGTTTTTTATTTTTAAAAAAAAAAGCAATTGCGACGGGGCCCGTCACAATTACTATTTGCGACGGGCCCGTCGCAATTACTTTTTTTAAAAGCTTTTACAAATATACGGAGTATTATTTGCGACGGGAAGGATCCCTGTCGCAAATAATAGCTTCAGCGACGGGCCCGTCGCAAATAATTGTTGTTGCGGTGACGTTTTCCGCAACGGGCGATTTGCGACGGGCCCCCGTCGCAAAAGGCCATTTCCGACGGGATCCTGTCGCAAATGACCCGTCGCAAATACCCATTTTTCCCGTAGTGGTTGTCCAAAATAATATCCCATCTATTAGATAAAATAAACGATAAAATAATGAACATGGAATACAATGAGCAAAAAATACACCCAAAATAGAGTATAATTGGAGAGGGGTACCCAGGAAAAATAACAAGCATCACTGAAAGACTCTTCTCTATTAGAATCAGATGTCCCCTCAAAAATAGTGGGTGTCTGGATCTACCCCACCATATCTATGGCTATGATGGAAGGTGGGTAAGATGACATAATGCCTCACTCTGGTTTCGTGGTGCTAGTAGTTTGGTCAGTTGAAACTAGTGAGGTGTTGATCCATATAGTGGTCATGTGTCTAAAAGCAGGATCAATGAATGGAACCTCAGATGAAGAAGTTAGTATGGGACCCGTGTCTTAACAAGCCCACTCTACTCTAAAGTCCCTATCAGCAGTATCATTAGTAATATCTGGAGGGAGATGAGTGGTGGGCATAATAGGGACTAAAGTGGATGGTGCTGGAGTAGATTTGGTACCGGGTGTGGTTATAGTAGTGGATGGGTGGGTAAATGGTGTGGTAGTAGTATCAGTTGGGGAAGTGACCAGAAAATTGGAAGGATCAGTGAAGGGAATTCCAAAGTGACGGCTGATCTTCAGTTGGTTCTCCATAGGAAATTGGAGAACACTATTGTGCATGCGAATCACCTCCCACATAATGGAAAGAAAAAGTGGAGTGGACTTAGAATGGGAAGGTGGTGGTATCTCAAATGAATAAGGTAGGAGCTTGGAGTGGTGAAGTAGGTTCTATGGATGGGGTAGAAGTAATGGGTGCCTCTATATATAGAAAGTGGGGTTGGATCATGAGGATATGGGGCATTATCAGTGATCTAAACATACTCAAGAGCCCACTTGTAGTACCTCTTGATCTTCCGTAAAAGCCATGTCTTGTGTAACATTAGGAGATCAATAAACTACAACTTCTCAAGAGATGAAAGAGGATGAGTCTCAAAAAAAATGATCAAATAATATTCAAGATTAGTGATGATGTTGTCCCCTTCAAAGTATCATGATCCCTCCTCATTAGGGACTCACAGTAAAGTGAAAAATGATGGGCCATGTTGATGGCAGGGATGCCCATGGAAGAGGCTAAAATGATCACCTCTGTCTGATTGATGGCCACATGAGAATATCCTCTGGATATCCAAGAATATGTGAAATCACAATGAACTATCTACATGGCATCGTACTGCAACTGGGTTCTCTTCACCATGTGTGGTTCATGAATTCTATGAGGGTTACGAGCAATCAATGTCCAGCTCTGTGGAGTGTCTGACTTTTTCATATAAATATTCAAGGTAGAATAAATTGTTTAATTGATGAAATCATGGGTATAAATACCTATCCCAATTTCAAAATCTTCCAATATAAGATCCCAAGTCCTTCCACCCAGACTGAAGGTTCCTTGAGCAACATCAAGATCCAACATAGTGAGGAACTCCATAAAGAGCTCCCAGTGCATATCATCATATACCTAAATGGTTCTCGAAAGGTGAATCCATATAATTAACTCTAGGAACTCCTCATGTATAAATATCTTCTCAATAATGACTAGGTTGAGGGACTTTTTGGTCCTCATGGTCTTGTCCTGAAGATGGACCAAGAGAACTCGATGATCAGACTTAGAGAAGTGTAAGAAGGGATGTAAGTCTGGATGCTGGTCACTGACCTGGGATTAGCTAGAAGAATATTGGGAATGGATGGAGGATGTGGCAGTGGTGGAACATGATGTGGATGATGAGGGTAAGGATCTATAGGTGGCAGTGGAGGATCGTGCGCAAGATGCTTGGGTGGAGGTTGATCATTACATTAGGCTGCTCTTTTTGAAGACGTGTAACCTACATTCTTTGTGTGGGATATGAATATGGGAAGGAATGAGCATGAAAGGGAGAGGAATACCACTAGATACTTCACTGTTAGAGGAGAAATAGTAATAATAAAGGATTAGGGTTGGGGAGCAAGTGGGAGAGGAGGGAGGCAGATGGTCGGACGGGGAAGAAAAGGGTTCCACTCATAAAAATGAGATTCATGTCATTTTAAAGGCTTATGAATGTTTTTACATCATGGATACCATTTACAATGTGTAAAATAAAGAAATTGATTTTTTTGACCCCAAAAAATTCACATCATGTAAACTTTACATGAATTGAATTACTCCATTTTTATAGCTTTTAGCCAAGAACCTCTGATCTACCATTATAATTAATAGGCATTATTGTACTTCAGAAAACCTACTAAATGATATGGAACCTATCCTAAGTTTCCTCCTAGTTATCACATTTTTTAACATCGAGATCTAGATAGGCTTTGATTCAGATGATTTTTAAATAAATAACACACCCTTCTTAAAAAATTTTGATAGAGATTATACCATTAACTATTGAATTTAAAGGGTGATATGTCACATCATTAAATTTTGATCATCCCATGGGGGAAAATTCAATAATTTAAAAAGGACCAAACTATCGAGATGTTAGTTTCCCATAGAAGGGAATCTGATGTGAATTAAATAGTACATCTTTTTTCCCTGGTGGGAAGACCAGTTGCATGATGTGTTGAACATGCCATTTCTCTATTTATTCTTTATAAATTTAGGAATTTTCATAAACATCATATCAAATTTTTTCTAGTATATTCATTGGTATCATTTTTTATTGTACAATTATTTTACCATCCAAATTTGGATTTTTGATTTCCCAATAGGTGAAATTCTCTAATTTGACTGAAAAGTGATAGGGCATCCCCTGAACAGGTCAGAATGGAGTAGTTCTAATGGGTGTTTTATTCTCCATCTTATATGCCCTAAGTGAATCATCTAATTTGAGTCTCCATTCCTTATTACTTATATTAATTGTCCTTTCCAAGATTTTTTTAATTTCTTGATTAGATAATTCAACTTTCCTTCTTGTCTATATTTTAAAAGTGGGTACCCCCAAAAAAAGTTATCAGTACCTTTGATTATCATCCCATGTGTATAATGGGATATTCATGTTGTAGACTTACCATTATAGTGTATATATTTATACATACACTATTTTAATGGTAATGAGCATATATTAATTATCATGTGAAAAGGTTATTTCAGATCTCATGATATAATGAGAACCTTGAGATACTATGACACTAATTTTAAATATATACACGATGGTCTAGATACATCATACTAAATGAACACAGTTGATTTCAGACTATCAGGTGTAAGGGTCTCATAATCATTGAGAATTTTTTTTCATGAAGTACACACTTGGTGATCTCTAGTAGGTGAGATCATGATGACATACCTTCCAATAGGAACACCACATGTTTTTGGTGTCCTTTTTTGTTTCTATCTATAGAAATGTGTATTGGTATCCGTAATTGAGATCATTATCAATATTTTCCATTTTATCACATACTTTTATGCAAGGTGAAAACCATGATAATGAAGACTTGGAGAGGTAGTTTTTTTGGGTGTGCCGTTGGTGGTATGAAATTGGCTGAATGATCAAGATATAATTTTTCACTTCCGAGTCGAGGAAGTGATATATCTGGCATGGTTGATCTGGAAGGTATTACATTAATTAAATTCATGTAAATAGAAGTTGAAGGTAAGTCTATATAGTTAGATAAATAAATAATAAGTAAAGGAAAGGATGATAACACAAGTGTGTGTCCTTCTTTATGAGATATCATATGACAAAGAGATTATATTACATAGTGTGTGTCAATAGGTTGGTCGTCATTACTATGACTACTTCTTATCTCTTTATGGGCCATTATGGGTTGCTATATTTCGATCTTGTTCTATGAATATTATCCACTACCATTGAGATGAGGTCCTAGAGGTTCACACAAAATAGTGCATTCAAGATTCTTCCACATTCTATTAGAGTGGGTATATTGGACACTGTGGGCCCCACAAAGGGGTTCAAGAGTCGTCTATGACTTATCGATCACCGAAAAATAAATAAATAAATTCATTATTATTCGAGTTTAGAATAATTGAGTTGAGTTTATTTATTAAAATTATTTATGAGTTTTTAAGTAAATACTTGGAATAATATTATATTAGTGAATATTATTTTAATATTCAAGGTTTATTTTATATTAGTTGGAATTATGAGTCGATTTAATGATTTGGTTTTATCATGTAATATATTTAATATATATTTTAAGAATGTGATAAAATATAAATAATATTTATGATGTAGTTATTTTGTTATACTCATTTATTCATTACTTATTTAGTAGATTCCAGATATATGGGGGTTGAGAACCAAAACTAGGTATTTTTCACATCCACTATATAAGTAGATGAGGAACTCATTTCCATGGGTAAGAAATTCATTCCCATGAATTGAGAGATCCTCTCTCTTCCTAAGTCCTTGAGAGAGAAAGACTTTGTCCAAAAAATTGATCCAAGGACGTCTTCACGGATTGTAGGAACAAAGTCAAGTTGATCTTCGTGACATTAATAGAATCATTAGAGCTCCATGGTAGTAGCCAGAATTTGATGAATGACATTCACACAGATTCTTGAAGCATGTGTGGATGATCTGGAGTGGTTTGGAATCAGATCCTTTAAACAATGATCATTGATGTCAAGTTTCAATTGAATGCACCCCTAATTAAATGATGTAATCGTTTAATTTATTTTTTGTGAAAATTTAATTCACACGAGATCCTCAGACCTCTATCTAGGCTTGGATCACTGGGGAAGACAAAGTTACATCATTTCAATGAGGAAATTTATTTAAAATTCTCCTCCTATCAACATCTACTATGTGTCCTGGTACCTTCAATATGTATCAATGTAAACGTTTGAATTTTATGATCCAAAAAAATTAATTTTTAGTAAATTAATTAGATAAATTTAATTCAGTCTCAACAGAACAAATTTTGCATCGATACGATTCTGGATAAGCAAGTTATGGCCATCCAAATTTTTTAATATGGATCGAAAACATAGTTGTTTCATTTAAAAAAAATAAAAAATAGCATAATTAAATATATTTTCATTCTTTAAGTTTTTAATGATCCAATTTGGACTATGTTTTGGTTGGAAAATTTTTCTGACAACAAAATTGAAAGCTTCCTTTGAAAGCATTATCAATAAAATTAATAATATTAAAAAAGCAGGGGTTAAAAGGGTTTTCTTCTCTTAGAAGCTTGATTTTTTTTTGATATTTTTTTAAATCCTATTTTTATAATTTTAACCAAATAATGGTGAGGTGGGTTGGATGCTCGTGGAAGGAAACGCAAGTGGCCAAAATGATTGCTTCTTATGTAAGCATAACTTAAAAAAACTAGAGGGGTAGATGCTTCCCGCAGAAGCATCCAAGCTCGTCCCTCCCTCTTCAACATGATAGTCTCATGGGATTCCCATCTTCTGTTGATTGTTCTGCTCAGACCTTTGTGGACCTCTTGACCCCAAATCTCCCACAACTTTCAGCAGTTGACAACCGACTCCTCCACCATTCGTCAGTCTACCCTCCTTCCACCGGACAGAACCCCCCATAGCGCATGAGCGCTGCCACACCCAAGGTTGAAACCCTGCCATGTCGGTCCATATGATCCTATCATTGATTCCCCCATTTTATTCCCCATCTGAGTGAGATCGTTGTAGCCACTCCGCGGTCCTGGTCTCCCTTATTCAGTCATCAGTGCTACTAGACGCACCCCGATCACAGAGGGGCCCCACTGACCACTATATGATCCATAGAACATTGTCACGTTGGCTTTGTTTGGTATCTATACACCATAGTGAGGCAACACCCCACACCACTCCTCCTCCGACCATCGTAGCACCACTATGCACCTCCTGAAATCGAAGCCTCCCATTGTCCTCACTATCCGCGGGCTTTGCTGCCAATATGGCCAATCCAGTAAGACCGACCGAGCACCTACCATGACTGTGTGGTTGCTACTTCACCTATTCACATAACCAACATCATGAAAGGTCCACTTTCTGGTGCATGATAACCCTTTCCTTTCCCTATCCAACACTCGTATTTGATCCAAAAGTGTCTGGAAAGACCCAAAATGGGTCAAAACGAGTCTGTTCAACCCAAAACTACCCTACACAGGGTCTACTTGACCCGTGAAGGCCTTGGGTGGGATCTTATCTACCCGTAATAGACTGTATGGGTTCAGTCCGACACACAATCGGTCTGTGCAAATTTTTTGAGGGACAAGTTAATTTTATTTGATAAAAATGAATTTATAAGATTAATTTAATTTTATTACTCAATTAAATTAATTAAAAATTAATTAATTTATTTAAAATATTAATCATTTTATTATTTATAATAATTAATATAATTTTGTTATTAAATCAAATTTATAGATTGATTTTATTTTGGAATAAAAATTAAATTAATGGTTGAACAGAAGAAGATAAATTATTTTAATTGCTTAATTCATTTAGAAACATAATCTTAATCGTGTGAGAGCTAACAAGGATGGTTAGCAAGTTAGCTCTAGTGAAAGTTAAAGTGTTATAAATGTGGGTTCCCTAAAGAAAACATTATTATTACTTTCTAATACCATTCTATGTGTACATTGAGATATGCATCTTGTATACTTACCATTATTTTGTATATATTTATACATTCACTGTTTAAATGGTAATATCCATATATTATTTATCATCACTAGTTCAGAAAACGTTATTTATGTCACCATTTTTTACGTCGGTTATATATAACCGACGTGAGAATTTGTGAAACGTGGTTTTTTACGTCGGTTATTTAATAACAGATGTAACAAATGCGTTGAGTAGCTTTTTAATGTCGGTTATTTTAATAACCGACTTTATAAATCGCGCGTGTTCGGTTTTTACGTCGGTTATTTGATAACCGACGTAAAAAACGAGATATCTAGGCTTTTTTTACGTCGGTCATTTTATAACCGACGTAAAAAACGTGATATCTATGCGTTTTTTACGTCGGTTATTTTATAACCGACGTAAAAAACCAAAGTGCGGTGGGTTTTTTACGTCGGTTATTTTATAACCGACGTGAAAAACGAGTTATCTACAGGGTTTTTATGTCGGTTATAAAATAACTGACATAAAAAACATGATATCTACGCGTTTTTTACGTCAGTTATAAAATAACCGACGTAAAAAACCAAAGCGCGGGGGTTTTTTTACGTTAGTTTTCAAATAACCGACATTATAAATTTTAAAAATAGTTTATAACGTCACTTATATAATAATCGACGTTATAAAACATTTAAAAAATTAAAGCCCCGTGGATTGTCATTTACGTTTCTTCGATCGACAGTCCGCCGGCTCGTCTCTCTCGTGCGGTAAACCCTAATCGGCTTGTCGATCGACCTGCGTTAAACTCATTTTGGCTTCATCATTTATCATCTTTAGTCTCCTAGGATCTATCATCTCAACTCGCAACACACAAGTAAGCATTCCACGAATTTATTTCATTCGTTTTTTTCTCGGATAGTCTATATTTATGTTTTGCGATTTTTTTGTTTAAACTAGGTTAGATTCTTCCATTTCAAACCCTATTACATCTTTTTGAATATCTTTGGCACCAGACATTCGTTTTTATCTTGAGTGTCTTGTTTTTGTATTTCTTTATAAAACAAATTTTGATATATTACCTTGCATTTAATGACTCAAAATCCTCCTATGTTGGAAACATATTTGGGGTTATTTATTGAAGGACTATGGCGCGATTAAGGAGAGATTTGGAATATTTCCTGATTTTACCGGTTTGAATTTCATTATCAAAAAGAAATTTGAGGTATGGTTGATTCATCCATTCCTTTTATCCTATATTTCATTTAACACTTAGGTTCATCTAACAATTTTGTATTTGGATAACCAATAATGTTTATGTGATTAGAGAATTAAAATAAATTATCATCATATATAGTGAATCATCCTTGTTGAGTGTCTTATCATAGAATAGGAATCAATCATCCATATTGAAGATGTCATTTTTTTAGAAAACAAAAACCATTAATGTAAACCATTTATCATTCATTAATTGAACTAAAATAAATATTTACACATGAGTTATAATGGAACATAATAAAATAAATATTTATCATTCACCCTCACAGAGTCTAATAAATCTATGATAAACCATTTTTTTTCCTTAATGGAAACAAATTCACTTTTACCCACTTTGTATTTTTAGAAGACACTAAACTCCCTTATAATTTCACCCTTCTGGGAAGTATTACACATCATTATATCCCTTTAAAAAATCTAAATGTCACAGAAATATCGTGCATCCATTTTGTATTATAGGACTCTACTATAGATAAGTATACCATTTTTTATATTATTAGTTATGATAAACTCTATCATAACATCATTAATACATGTTTATAAAAATGGGAATATCACAATTCTCATGATTTTAGTTGAGAATAATGATAATGTTTTTTATTAATGATAATATAGACATGGGTAATTTTATAAAAAGAATGTGAACTTTAATAATGAATGTTACTTATATGTATTTCACAAGATTTTTTGATTTTATGTCACAAAACTAATTGATGATCGAATACAACAAATAATTTTACCACCAACCAAAGTGAAACCAGTGTATTGTTCTATTTTAGAAATTCAGGATTCAATCAATGAGATTGTGATTTATTTATTTTTTAGAGTTTCTGAATCAAGATACTAGATTCTATTTCAAATGGGTATTTATTTGTTTTTTGATGTTTCACAATTTTATTTGATGTAGGTTTTTCTTTTTCATGGATTACTTCATAAATTGGTCTCGGTTCATTTGATTTTGTGTTTCCTTTGACACCATCCCCCCTCAATGACTATGATATCTCATTGCCAGTTTTTCTCTAATTGTTCTCTCACACACCTTTTGGATTTGATGGTTGATTACAAACATATTTATTCAAATATTTAAGCTGGATTATATGCATTTTTTAGGATTATATTGCTCTTTTATGCCACTTTATTTATTATTCTATCCAATACTAAGACCCTTTCTAGTAAGAAAAATTTCATAAGAAATACGATTGGACTCTTCATCATATTTCATGAAACGTTTTTAATAATGTCACATTTTTAAAAAAAATATGTTATATCAAAGATGTGGAAACAGGTGGTGTCCGGGGGGTGTCCAAGGGGGTGGGTGGGTGTGAGTGGCTGTCCACGGGGGTGGGGGCCTGTCCAGAGGGGTGGGGGGCTGTCCGAAGGGTTGGGGTGGGGGGTGGTGTCCAAGAGGGGTGGGGGGTGCTGTCTAGAGGGGTGGGGGGTTGTCCGGAGGGTTGGGGGGTGTCCAGGGGTAGTCCAAGGGGGTGGGTGGGAGTGGGGGGCTTTCCAAGGGGGTAAGGGCCTGTCCAGAGGGTTTTGGGGGTTGTCCGGGGGGTGGGGGGCTGTCCGGAGGGTTGGGGTGGGGGTGGTGTCCAGGAGGGGTGGGGGTGCTGTCTAGAGGGGTGGGGGGCAGTCCGGAGGGTTGGGGGTGTCCAGGGGTGGTCCAAGGGGGTGGGTGGGAGTGGGGGGCTGTCCAAGGGGGTTGGGGCCTGTCCAGAGGGTTTTGGGGGTTGTCTAGGGGGTGGGGGTGATTCTCAGGTTTACTCCATTTTCTCCAATTTTCTATCAACTATGTAGGCAGAATGGTTTTCTTTGATTCAATTAAATTTAAAACAGTTATATATAACTATATTTTGTTTTAAAAATAATATTAAAGCATATTTTCTTAAATACCCATAGATTTGTTTTATATTTTAAATTGTTTTACATTCAAATTATGATTTTTTTCATATAAACATATATTTGTCTTATCTTAAAAATATATATATTTTTGTTGATATTTGTTATAGGTAATAATGAGTCGAAGTTGGATTACAGCACATCGAATGAGCAATGAATTTGAGGAAGGTTTTGATGCCTTTTTGGAATTTTCAAAACGAAATGTTCCAAGTAGTGACATTTTTTTTTGTCCATGCCTGAAATGTTTGAATATGAAGAAGTTGAAAAGTAGAGAGATAAAAGATCATCTGATTTGTCATGGTTTTAATCTGAGTTACAGCCCTTGGATTTGGCATGGTGAAACTGGATGGAATGTCACTGATGATGATGATTCGTAAGATGGTAACTCTGATGGAATTGAAGAAATGATTCACGATATTGTAGTAGAACAAATTGAGATAGAACCGACAGTTGCGCGTCTATATGGTGATGCTGAAAAACTATTATATCCTGGTTGTACAGATTTTACGGTTTTGTCGGCAGTGTTAAGATTGATTAACCTGAAAGCGAGACATGGATGGAGTGACAAAAGTTTTATAGAGCTGCTACAATTGATGAAAGACATTCTTCCAAAAGATAACGATCTTCCAGATTCACATTACAAAGCCAAGAAAATATTATGCCCGATGGGATTGGGATATAAGAAAATACATGCCTGTCCGAATGACTGCATTATATATAGGAAGGAATATGAATTTCTTTCAGAGTGTCCTAAATGTGGGACATCACGGTATAAGGTGAAAGAAAAATCATAGGCTGGTGTAGAGATTACAAAGCTCCCTTCAAAGGTATTTTGGTATCTTCCTATAATTAATCGTTTCAAACGTTTATTTTCTAATTCACATGATGCAAAAAGGTTAAGATGGCATGCTGAAGAGCGAGTATGTGATGGAAAAATACGTCATCCAGCTGATTGTCTACAATGGAAGAAAATTGATGCGCAGTATTCTACATTTGGAAATGAAATTAGAAATCTCAGACTAGGGTTGTGCATAGATGGAATGAATCCATACCGAACCCTCAGTAGCACACATAGTTCATGGCCTGCTTTATTAGTAATTTACAACCTCTCTCCTGAAGTTTGTATGAAGCGCAAATATGTCATGTTGAGTATAATGATCTCTGGTCCAAAGAAACCCGGTAATGATATTGATGTTTACTTGTCACCATTGATTGATGATTTGAAACTGTTATGGGCTGATGGTATTAGGGTGTATGATTCTTATAAAATGGAATATTTTCAACTGCATGCAGTGCTTCTGTTCACTATAAATGACTTCCCAGCATATGGAAATTTGTCTGGATACAGTGTTAAAGGGAATAAAGCATGTCCAATTTGCGAACAACAGACGTCATATTGTCAATTGCATCATGGGAAGAAAACAATGTACATGGGTCATTGAAAGTTTTTGCCTATGGAACACCATTATAGAAGACTAAAAAAGGCATTCAATGGCTCACAAGAATTTGATACTGATCCAAAACCTTTATCCCCTGATCTGTATTTTGAGAGGGTGAAAAACCTTGATGTGACATTGGGAAAGACACAGAAATCTGGTAATGATAGACATATTTGGAAGAAAAGGTCAATTTTTTTGAGCTACCATATTGGAGGTATCATGAAGTTAAACATAATATTGATGTCATGCACGTGGAGAAGAATATCTGTGATTATTTGATTGGAACATTGTTAGATATTAAAGGAAAGACTAAAGATGGGTTGAATGCAATATTAGACTTACTATCAATGGGAATACGTTTGGAGTTAGCTCCCACTCCTAAAGGAAGATGAACATTTCTTCCCCCGGCTTGTCATACATTATCAAAGAGGGAGAAAAATTATCTTTTTTCAGTGTCTTCATGATACCAAAGTGCCTCAAGGTTATTCTTTTAATGTAAATTTTTTTGTCTCATTGAAGGACTTGAAGTTGATAGGTATGAAATCACATGATTGTCACGTCATGATGCAACAAATTCTACCAGTTGCATTGCGTGGAATATTGCCCATTTGTGTCAGAAAGACTATAATGAAGTTGTGTTATTTTTTCAATTCAATTTGTAACAAGGAGATTGATGTGAATGCTTTGAACATTTTGGAAAAGGATGCAATTTTTATATTTTGTGAATTGGAAATGTATTTTCCTCCAACTTTTTTTGATATAATGGTGCATTTAATGATTCATCTGGTTCGAGAAATAAAGCTTTGTAGACCTGTATATCTTCGTTGGATGTATCCTTTTGAAAGGTATATGAAAATATTAAAGGGGTATGTTAAAAATCTATATCGACCTGAAGCCTCCATTATTGAAAAGTATATTTCTGAGGAGGTAGCAGAGTTTTGTACGAGCTACTTGCCTGCGGCGCAACACATAGGTTTGCCTCCATCTCTCCATGAATGAGTTAATAATGAGGGAAAGGGGATTCACAGCTTGAAAGTCAAATCATTGTCAGCTGAATATATGAAGAAGTTAGAATCATACATCTTGAATAACATAGCTGATGCTCAACCGTATATCACATTGCATATTAATGAGTTGAAACAATGTCATCCAAAGAAGAAAGAAATGTGGATTTTGAATGAACACAACAGAACTTTTTTGTCATGGATTAAAAAGGCTTTTATTGGTAGATCAGATGTATCAGAGACATTAAAATGGATAGTGGGTGGTCTATGTTTAAATGTGATAACATGGTCCAGTTATGACATTAATGGTTATACATTTCATACTAAAGCTCAGGACAAAAGAAGTGCAGTTCAGAATAGTGGTGTATTAGTGTTTGCAAAAACAATGCATTTTTCGAGTGCTAAGGACAAAAACCCAATTTCTGCATCAAGTGCATATTATGGAGTGATTGAAGACATATGGGAGGTTGATTACTTTAAAATTAAAGTTCCCATTTTTAACTGTAAATGGTTTAACGGTAACAACAGTGTCAGACACGATGAATTTGGAATGACACTTGTTAATCTGAATAAATTGGAAGACACAACTGATTCTTTTATAATGGAAACACATGCAAAAAAAATTCTATGTAGTAGATCAATCAGATATGCAGTGGGCTGTTGTTTTACAAGGGAAAAAACAATATGTTGGTGAGGATGAAGTTTATGAATATGCTGATTTATGTGAGATCCCTACTTCCATGGAAAGATTAATAGAACATAATGATGATCATGTTGAAGACATAGTTTGTGCCATAAGGAACGATCACGATGAAGGAATTTGGGAAAAAAATCCATTTGTACATTCCTAAAATTACAGGTAACATATGTTTATTTCTTGTTTACATTTATTTTTTCCATAAATGTTAGATATTGTAAGTTTTTTATTTATTAAAACATGTTTTAAAACAAAATAAGCATATGTTTTTGTTTGTTTTAAGTTTGTTTAGTTTACTTTATCATGTTTATAACCATTACATGAATTATATATCTATTATTTTTGTTCACTGACAATTACTTTACCATGTTTACCATGTTTACCAGGTTTACCATTTTTACCATGTTTACCATCTTGACCATCTTGACCATCTTGACCATCTTGACCATCTTTACCATTGTTTAACATGCTTACCATATTACCAATGTTTACTATTATGTAACTTAATAGACATTTATATTTTCTGATTACAGTAGTATTAAAATATTTGAATTTGTATATTTGTGAACTGACGTTTGTTTTTTTGATGTGAAGGATAATGATAGATCATTCAGATGATCAACCACATGATTCTGGAGAGGAGCATATTACTGGTTATACCTCTGGGGATGAACATTCACATGCTCCTATTACGACAAAGAGTTCAAAGGTTGGTAAACGTGGGTGCACACGTTTACCAAAATTATCACTTGCCCGTAAGCAGGATAAGAGGATAGTCTTTGAGTTTGATGATGATGATATTCCTAGAGGTCTGAATGCAAAATATTTTAAGAGTTTTGTAGCAACTTAGGCTAAGAGCAAAGTAAGCATTCTGTATGATGATTGGAGAAGTGTGGATAAAGCGATTATCTCTCAGTTATGGGAGATGATTTTGGTAAGATATTTTGTCATTTTTTGACTATTCTTTTAATGTTTCTAGTATATATAATATGTTTAACCTCTTCTTTATTAGATGGCATTTGATATTACTGACACTGGAGGAGTCAGGAAGAAATGCTTATCGTTGGATTCCAAGAGATGGAGGGATTTCAAATCAACCCTCTCATCTGATTTCATTTATGGTCATAGGAGTCATGACAATCCATGTCGTATATATCCTTTTATAGATTAAGACACATGGAGACAGTTTTTTAAAAGTAGAAAAAAAGAGTGATTTCTGGTAAGGGCAATGTAAAATTTTATAAACTTTCTTATATAAATTATTTTATTAATGTTTTGTTAATGATTTCTTATTCTTAAATTACAGCAAACAAGGAAAGATCATTAGAAGAACTAATCTAAAAATGTATACCCTCATAGTTTATCTCGGGGAGGGTATTCATTATTGGAAGAACAAATGATGGTGGAAAAATTTCAACAACTAAGAGCTGAGTCTTCAAGCTCTGGAGAGGTGGCCCCTCCATCCCCTCCATCTAGACATGAAAAATGGAAGAGAGCTCGGAAGGGAAAAAAGGGAAATATCTTTCAGAAGAATCGAGAATTGTTGCTTAGAGGATTGTAAGATATCTATTTTATTTATTTAAGTTAACTCTTTTCTTCATATAATTTCAATCATTACAGAAATATTGAATTAATTAATACATGACTCTCTTGAGGAGCAGAGTTTAGAGGGGACATTTATAGCTACTGGGAGGGAAGATATTTTATTTGCAGCATTGGGAAGGCCTGAACATCCTGGTCGTGTAAGAGGATATCCGGCAGGTGTATCGGTAAGAAAAGTGTTTCCACATTCTTCAACTTCTAACATTGAGGGGGTTTATAAAAAAATAGAATCCTTGGAGGCTGAAGTTCATAATATTAATGTGACGATGGAGGAAAAGATTATAGGGTCGGTGTAGTCTATGTTTGCAGAAATGCAAAGACAATTTCATACTGTAGATCCCACTCCTCCACCTCCCCCTGAAGACCCCATTATTTATCCTCCACCTCCGCCAGTAGCTCCCACTCTCCCACCTCAGCCTGCGAACCCCATTTTTTATTCTACGCCTCCGCCGCAGCTTCCTACTTATTGTGAGTTGTTTGTTGATGATTCTCAACATCATATAGTAGCATATGGGTTGGTATATTGTATAGGAGATACAGTTCATCATCAACAATTAGAGGTAGAGAATCACAGGGTCACTGTACAGGATATTATAGATAGATCAGCTAGGGTACCAATACCTACAGATGAGGTGGCGACAGTTGGACAGAGTATCAGCCATTTTTTAATTTGGCCATCCATACTTCTTCGACTCATTACCATAGAGGTATGAATGTTATATCTTTTATTTTATTTTTTATTAAAGTTGTTTTATCATTTTAAAACTAATATATTTTTCAATTTTTTTTACAGGAATACTTCAAAGGTAAAGAAATACTGTATAGACAACAACAAAGACAAATGGCTATGACATCAGATACAGATTCAAATGGTCTTGACAGACTGTCAAGATATTCACATTTGTTGTCGGCTTATTATGAGTTTCCAATGGAAGCTCATGTTTGTGGACGTGAAATAAGAGTGGGGATTATAAAAACTGATATCATGGAGCTTGTTACTGGAGATAAGTTGGGCATCAACGTGGTGCAAATTTTTTCCATGTAAGTCTTAACACCTTTTCCCTGCGTTATATTTATTAAAAATGTATACTTATGTATGTTTTGTATTAGGTATATTTATAAAATTTGTGAGAGGAATGAACTGACAGAAGTATATGGATTCATGGACCCTCAATTGATTTCCCCTGAAGCATGTGCATTGAATGAGGAACAAAAAATGGTTTATATTGCTAAAAGATTTGAAAAGAATATAATCACACAATGTTGGATGATGCCTTTTTGTGGGAGGTATGAAACACATTTCTCTCAAAGAGTTAATTATCTTTTAACATAAAAAACCACTAACGTCAAATTTCCTTTTATCAGTGATCATTGGATGTTAGGGGTTTTTTGCCCAAGGGAGAAAGCCCTTTATTGGATATGCTCTGTCCATGGTGATGTGCGGGAAAGTTTTAAGAATATATTGGAAAAGTAAGTTTCAATTTCTTAATAGTTTTATATATTATAATGAATTTTAAATTTACCCCATTCGTATTATTTTCTAACAGTGCATGGGCCTACTTTCGAAAAAACACAAATAAAAGAGGTGAAAAGATCAAATATGTAAATGCGAAGGTAAATATCCATTTATTATTTGTACTTAAATTGTCATGAACAACAAGGACTCATCGAATGTGGATATTATATGTTAATATTTATGTATGAAATAATAACAACTGGGACAGTTGTGAATTTTGACCTGGTACGATTTCCTCTTAAACTTTGCCATAATATTTTAATTTGATTTATTCATTATACACGTTAACTACTTTCTTTTTCATTTGTAGCTTTTTGATGACCCTAAAACCTATACTACTGAAGACATCAAACACTTAAAAGTGGAGTGGTCAAATTATTTTAAAGGTTTGATTGAATTTTAGTTGTTTGTAATGTAAAATGTAATTTTGAATATTGTCGTTGTAATTGTGTATTTGGTAGTTGTTTAGGTTGGATTTAGTTTTTTTGAAGTTGACAGTGTAAGTTTTGAATGTTATATAAGTGAATGTTTAATTTTGCTTTGCTTCTTGTTTTGGATTACTTATGATGGTTTTTCTGGTATGGATTTGGGTCTGTGGGGGAGGGGTTCCAAGGGTGTGGGGGTGTGTTCAGTGGGGTTGGGGGGTGTCCAGCGGTCTGGGAGGGCTGTCCGGTGGGGTGGGGGGACAGTCCAGGGGGGTGGCAGGGCTGTCCAGGGGTGTGGTAAGGCGGTCCAGGGGTGTGGGAGTGCTGTCCAGGGGTGGGGGGGTATACATGAGGGTGGGGGGGTTGTCCAGGGGTGTGGTGGGGGCTGTCAAGTGGGGTGAGGGGGTGCTGTTCAGGTGGGTGGGGGGTTGTCGAGGGGTGTTTGAGGCTGTCCGGGGGTCGGGGGGCAGTCCAGGAGTGTGGTGGGGGCTCCAATGGGGTGGGGGAGGGCTGTCCAGGGGGTATACATGAGGGTGAGGGCTCAAACGGGGTGGGGGAGGGCTGTCCATGGGGTATACATGAGGGTGGGGGCTGTCTAGGGGGTAAGTTTTATATGTTATCAATGTACGTGCTTAATTTTGATCTACTTCTATTTTTGTGGTACGATTTCTTGATTTGTTTTCTGGTTGATTTTGGTGGATAGCAGATGCCTGCATTCAATTTTTTTAAAAAAATTGGGTTTATCACATCAGTTATTTAGTAACCGACATGATAAAAGGCCTAGAAAATGGTTTATCATGTCGGTTATTTAATAACCGACCTGATAAAAGGCCTGGAAAATGGTTTATCACGTCGGTTATTTAATACCCAACGTGATAAAAGGCCTGGAACATGGTTTATCACATCAGTTATTTAATAAGTGACGTGATAAAAGGCCTGGAAAATGGTTTATCACGTCGGTTATTTAATAACTGATGTGATAAACCACCCCCCCAGTTTATCACGTCAGTTATTTAATAACCAACGTGATAAACCCCCCTCACCCCAATTTATCACGGTAGTTATATAATAACCGACGTGATAAACCCCCTCCCCCCAGTTTATCACGTCGGTTATTAAAAAACCGACATGGTAAACCCTCCGCCCCCCGGTTTATCACGTCGGTTGTTTAAGAACCGACGTGATAAACCCTCCGCCCCTGATTTATCACGTCGGTTTTTTAATAACCGACGTGATAAACCCCCCGCCCCCCCCGGTTTATCACGTCGGTTCTTTAATAACCGACGTGATAGACCATTTCCCCATCCTTTTATCACGTTGGTTTTTTATGAACCGATGTGATAAACCATTTTCCAGGCCTTTTATCACGTCGGTTGTTAAATAAACGACGTGATAAACCCTTCCCATTTTATTTATCACGTCGGTTCTACAATAACCAACATCATAAAAATCGTGATTTTATGTTTTTGACATCGGTTTTTAAATAACTGACGTCAAAAATGTTATTTATAACGTCACCCGTATTAACGTCGGCTAGAAACCGACGTAAAAAATGAAAAATAACTGATGTAGAAAACGTTTTCTGCACTAGTGAATATCAAAAGGTTATAGAAGATCCTAAGATATAATGAGAACTTCAAGATATTATGACATTTATCTTAAATAAATTTACTACGGTCTAGATACATCATACTGAATGAAAATAGTTGATGTATGACTATTAGGTGTTTGAGGATCATAAGTATTGAGACTTAATCCCATTAATTTCACTATTGGTGATCTCTAGTAGTGAGATCAGTAGGACATAACTGCCAATAGGAACACCACATTTTTTGGGTGTCATTGGTTGTTCCAATCTATAGGCATGTGTATTGGTCTCCTAAATTGATATCATTATCAATGAGTTCCATTTGATCTCATGCATTTATGAAAAATGAAAACCATGAAAATGAGTTCATAGAGAGGTAGTTTATGTTGGGGGCTTCATTAGTGTTATGAAATTGGTTGAATGGTCAATATAGAATTTTTTGATTTTGAGTTGAGGAAGTTATATCTCTGGCTTGGTTGATAAAGATAATAACAACTTAATTAAATCTATAACCATGTTAGTCGAAGGTAAGTTCACCCAGATAGATTAAAAAATGACAAAGGAAATGATGATGACATAAGTATGAATCCTTCATTATGAGATATCGTATGACAAAGAGATTATAATACACAGCTCGTGTTCATAGGTTAGTTGTCATTTCTATGACTATTTTTTATATCTTTAGGGTCCATGCTGGGTTGCTAGATTCTAATCTTGGTCTATGAATATTATTCCCTTCTATTGAGATAAGGACCTAGAGGGTCACACATAATAACGCATTCAAGATTCTGCCTTATGATTATGAATAGTTATACATGACATATTGGGCCCCACCATGGGTTCTAAGAGTTGTCCAGGATTTATCAATCGCTGACAAATAAATAAATTCATTATTATTCGAGTATAGAGTAAATGAGTTAAATTTATTTATTAAAAGTATTTATCGGTTCCTATGTAAATACTTGGACTAATATTGTATAAATGAATATTATTTTAATATTCAAGGTTTATTTAATATTAGTTGTAATTATGAGACGAGTTAATGAATCAAGTTTATCACGTAGTATATTCAATATATATTACATTTTTTTGATGAAATATAAATAATATTTATGATGTAATTAGTTCTTTATAATTATTTATGTATTAATTATTTAGAGGATGATATATATAGAGGGGTTGGGAACCCTAAATGGTTATTTTGTGCATCCACTATACTAGCAGATGAGGAGCTCGTTTCTAATGTGCAAGGGAATTTATTTTCCAACAGATTGAGAGCTCTTCTCTCCTCCTGTATAGAGAGAAAGACTTCATTAAAATAATCGATCTAAGGAAATATTTGTATATTATAGGAATGGAGTTGAGGTGATCATCTTGACATTGAAGTAATTATTAGAGCTCTATGCTAGCACTCACAATTCATTGATCGAAATTCACACCGTTTATTGAAGCATGTGTGGATGATCTAAAGGATTTTTCATTCGGATCCTTCATGTAATTATTGTTGATGACAAGCTGAAGTCGAATGTGACACCAATTAAATAGGGTAATTTTTGAATTTATTTTTGTGCTTATTTAATTCACACAAGATCACCAAACCTCTATCGGGGATCGGGTCACCGGAGACAATGAAGTTACGTCGCTCTGATGATGAAGTGTTTTAAATACTTGGACCTCTATATTTTATTGTGTGTCCTAATAACTTCAATTGGTATCATAGGGATCGTGTGAATTTTATGATCCAAATAAAAATTAATTTTCATTAAATTAAGTAGATCACTTTAATTCAGTCTCAACGGAACATACCATGCATTGATATGATTTCGGATGACCAAGTTATGGTCATCTGAAATTTTTGGTATGGATCAAAAATGTGTTTGTTGAGTTTAAAAATTGAAGAATAGTATAATTAAATATTTGTTCATGTTTTAATTTTTTGGCAATCCAATTCTGACTAGGTTCTGATCAGAATATGTTTTTGGTGAAAAAATTGAAAGCTTCCATTAGAAACTTTGTTAATAAAATTTACTTTAAAAGGGGGTGAAATTAATTGCATCCAATGGAAGAAAGTAGTTATAAAACTAAATAAATAAAAAAAATTTAAACACCATTGTATATAATTTTTGAAAAGTGAGGGTGGAGGTCATTTCTTTGGGAATGTTGTTTTCTTTCCTAAGGGAGGACCTAGATTCTAGTGGAATTCAAGGTATTCATTTTTCAAAAAAAATAAAAATAAAAATCCTCTAGTATTTTAGAATAAACCTCGACCGCCTCCTACCCTTGAGAAAGCCTCAGAATATTCCTCCTACAGTAGTGGCCTCCCTTTCCTCCTCTCGTAAATCCAAATCTGGCTATCCTACTCCTTTGTGTTTTCCATCCATCCCACATCCATACCCCCTTCGATGCCCGCCACTTAGACTGAGATCATGATCACCACCTCCTCCTACTTTCCTACATCTCCTCTAGAGATATCATCTACAACTGGTTCACAACCAATGTATGGATACCGAGAACATCTCCACCATCCAGAAGTAGGTCGCTACCACCTTCGAGATTCCCAGTTGGCCTCCACCGCTGTATTGGTTCCTATCACTTCCATCCTCTGGTGTGAGATTCCCCACTCATCAGCCCTACCCTCCTTTTTTCAGTACCCCACAGTATTGGGCTATGCATGTGGACAAGATTCTATCTTCCAACCTCCCAATGGTCCACCGACCTCCTATACACCTATGATGTGGGACCACACCTAACCACATATACCGTCTAAGCACCCACCCCGAACTTCCCCTGTTGACATCACCGTCGGCTTGGCCTTGTCCAGCTTGCCCAAACTCTAATGACTCTTTCTCCTCTCGGTGCTGCATTTTTTCTTGGATGAATCCTAACAGACCCACCCTGGTTGCACTACTAGTGGTTATGAGACCTCTCTTGGAAGATCCACCACCTAGGTTGGATCCAAACGGGTCTGTATCAACCTAAAAGGGGACAAAATGAGTCTGCCCAACCTAAAATTTCTTTGCACACATTCTTCTTAGCCCGCAAAGTCCCTAGGTGAGTTCTTCCCTACCCAAAATGTGTCTTTATGGGTTTGGCCCCATGCATAATGTGTCTGGGCAGGAATTTTGGGCATGCGAAATATTTTAATTGAACCAAAATTAATTTTTTTTGTTTAAAGTGAAAATAGTTTTATTATTTAAAAAAAAAATTTAATTTTGGTATAAAATTAAATTTAATTGATTAATTTAATTATTGGATTGAAATTTAGATTAATTTTTGGCTCGAAGAAGATAAACTATTTGAATTGGTTAATTGATCTAATTTATATTTAATAGCTCTCAACCTGAGATTATTTCAATTTTATTTTATCACCCATTTAGTTTTCATATTGACTCATATTGAGAAATTGACTGGACATATGTATGTCTGATTTTATTTATTTATTTATCCATTACTATATGTGTTGTTTGTAATAAGCAATTAATTTAAGATGGTCCACACATAATCATTTTTTAACTCAATATGTATAAGGGATTGTGTGTCCAATTTAGTAGATTTATATTGCGCTCTTGAGACCCCATCACTAGTGTGTGAGTATAATTGTACATTTGATGATGATGCTATATGGAGTGGACCAATCCAAGATGAGGGATACCACAAATGAGAAGTAGAAATACTGAAAGGGGACAAGCTACATCAGGAGTCAAGATTCAACTCAAGTATGATACCCTTAGGTCACGGTTGATCCATTGAGTTTAAATAGATAAACCCTTACTAGATGCTTAAGACCAGTCAGGTAATTTATTTCCTTAATGATATATTCATTATTTTAGTCATGTGATTATTTACTATGAGAAAACATAAAATAATAAATAGATAAAATTTATAAAGATGCGATAGATGTTTTTCTTTTAATGTTCTGTTGAGAGCACGCCAACATAGAATGAATAGATTAACAGAAATGGATTTACTTAATCGAAAAATATAAAACACTCAATGAAATGTTATGTCCAAAATGCCTTCCATAATTTTAATTTAAAAAAAATCAGGTGGATGGGATACTCCATCATCCAAAGTTGAGGGTGAATCCTACTATTGGGGAGTTTTTTTTTGAGAAATATGAGTCAACTTATCAGAAGTTGGAAGTAAATAATTTTCCAAATCGATATTGTTTCAACATTAGAGGAAAACATTAAGTAAACCATAATTATTATTTTTAAATAAGGGAATTCACTCAACAAATTCTGGATCCATGAGTTAATGTTGTTTTCCAGTCAAATTCCTACCTTAAACTCTTCATGTAGTGGCATAGCCAAAGATTATAAACTATGAGAGGAGGTGCAAGTATCATTTACACTATAATAATCAAGTGATAAAGTATCCTGATTATATCATAGTATGTTTCTAGAGTTTGATAAAATAGTGGGAGACATTTAATTATATAAATAATCAGTAATTTATAAGAGTTAATCAAGAAAAATTATTAATCTTATAGATTTATTTTTATAGAAAATTGAAATTAATAATGAAAGAAATTTATTGGAAAAATAAAATGTCCAAACTGTCATGAGTTTCCAACATGTAGTACATGATCTTGCGCAAAATACTATGATATTGGAAATTCATGTTCTTGGTATCCCTAATACCTGTTAAGCCACCTCAGGAAGTGAGGGTATAAAAATTGATTATAGGAGACTCATGTTTGAAGTATATGATGTTTTTGTAATAATTATATCTTTAGTGTCTGTTGTAAGTTTTAGATACTACATCTTGATATGGATGATATTACATGTAGAATGATCTCTGAGAAACTTGTGGGGAAAAAGAGAAACACATATATGAATTAGGTGATGATTACACTGGATCTGTGTAAATTGAAAGACAGATCATGATATTTCAATACATCCCATTCTAATATCATTTTCACCCATTTACTCTAGTTTTTTAAATTAAAATGAATTTTATGGATAAAATGTTTTGTTTCGTACTAGGTATAAACCATAAAGCAATAAGAAATTATAAAAAGTCTTATTTATTATGGTGAATAAGTTGAAATACATGGATAAAAGACCAATGGAAATAGAAACACGAAAGTCACCTTCAAAAAATCCTTCAAAGAAAGAGGTATTAAAGAGAAGGTTATTCTATTATAATATCATGAAATAAATCTATGGAAGTTTAAATGTAATGAATTGAATTAAAGAAGCAGGTAATCTCTTATTCTTCTGGTATATTCATCAATTGTAATAAATGTTTCTATTATACTTCTTAGGTATTAAATAAAATATGGATATCACATGTGTATCAAAATACAGTAACCAAGTAATTAATAGAAATACTAGAAGAAATTTGGTGTGTCCTCCAAGAAGATGAGGAAGAGTGCATCCTATGTTAGTGGTGAGGAGCACACAACTTCAAATTTCTTAGTGTAATGATTCTAGATGAACTATTGTTAAGTATCTCCAAAACCTTTATCTCACATGTCCTTTGGATATAAGAAGAAATTAGTCCATGTTCTAGAATAAATTTTGTTTGCGGGGTTTAATACTTAACCAATAGTTTTTTAATTTTTGAATCATAGTTAATACCTAATGAATACAAAAATTTAAGCCTCATATACCCAATTGTGGAAAGATAATACCTTGTCAAGAAAAACTAAATAGTTTTCATGGATATATCCAGTATGGTTTTAGATTCTTGGGGGATATTATTGAAACACTTATGTACTTAGTTTTAGAAAATTAAGCCTTTGGAAATAAAGGTAAGCCATAAAGCATTCAGAATTTGTTCATCAAGATATATTGAACTATTTACAGGGTAAACTAGTGGTAAATATAATTAATCTAATTTCTGTAAGTTTCCTTAAGGAACATAAAAGTGAATCATGACATGTGCATGATAAGAAGATATAAGTTTCTTAAGGATGGTATGTCAATTAATATCTTAATAAATCCCTCATTGATCAATTTAATGTAGTGTAGGATAATTCCTAAATGAACATTAACTTATCCACATAACAAAATTGATAAAAATAAGAACGATTTATGATGAGTCTTACATGTTAACATATATCAATATAATGCAGCATGGAGTAATTCATGAATACACTTTACCTTATCCACATCATGACATTGATGCAAATAAGGAGGATCAATGATGATTCTTAAATGTTAAAATTGATCAATAAAATGTAGAATTAATCAATTCTTAAAATAATATTTCTTTATACACATTAGAGTCATGATGTAAGTAAAAGGAGTATTAATGTTAAAACTCATGAATTGCAGATACTTCTATTTTTAAACACGTGCATCGAAAATAACAACATTATCCCATAACCATATGCCAACTATAATGAAAATTGGATATCATATGAGTTTATTATGATATAAATTCATTTTTATAAGAAAATGTGTTTTGATAAAATGATTTTGTTGATGATATAAACAAAATTTCATCAAGAAAAACACAATGTTCATTTCAGTTAATATCCTAAAGTACACAATGGATATTATTTGAATACCTATCATAGAGTAGTTATAGTCAAGTGTTAAGAGTATATTTCTATAAAAGGGTGCACATATCAATTTTATATAGTGGGATCAATATTTACCTGAATTTATTCGATGTTAGATATGAATGAATAGTTGACATATGAACAAGTTCCACAAGACCTTATAGAAAAGGAATGTTCTAGAGACGCATACTATATAGAAAGGATGAAACCATGGTGATGGTTTTATATTCACTATGGATAGTGAAACATTATTAATTGAGAATAATAATCCCTAAAATTTGTATATGGTGGTTAGATAAGATTTAAAATACCAAATTAAATAATGGATTCCATGTATCAACTTACATAGGCTTATTATTTTGAATGTTGTGGTGGGTATTCAAGTAAAAAATATACATGGATGGTTTGAGAATGGTACTAATAATGATTGATTGGTTATACCAAGGTTAAGCCTAAATCCATTAGAATTTTTCTTGTTATATCTATTATCTATGATCATTTTATTGATCATTGGATGTCAAGACCAGCTTTCATGAAAGGTGTTTATAAGATGCAACTAGAAAGGGTTAGTGAAATCATAGAATTCCAATAAGGGGTGAAAGTTATAGAAATATAGTTTAGGATTGAAGTAAGCAACAATATAATATAATATTCATTTGGAATGAATATTTTCTATGTGTCTTTAAAATTTTAATGGGATCATAATTGTTTTCCAAGTTAAATATGTTTGATAACATATGTAAATCAATTTTACATATACTAAAAATGCATTTAAAAATACAAGTTAGAACAACTAAAGAGAAAATTGTTACTAATGTCACATGGAATAAATCTATTCAAAAAGACAAGTATGTAACATAAGAAGATATTTATGTGGTAAGTTTAAATACATACACTTATGAGATGGATCAATCACATATTTCATGATATGTATAAGAAATGATATTTCCAATAGATACTTGATGGTAGGAAAATATGAATTATATCTCAAAGAACTGCATGGGATGGTGTCATAACTATCCAATTATATAAGAGTATGTACAAATGATATATACCTTGTATGTGGAGAGGAAGGGTACTAGTTACAAGAGAACAAAAACTAGTTTTCATATAAGTTCAATACAATCGTAGTCAGGATAAGGTAATGAGCAAGGCAAACATATATAAGCTAATGGTAGCCATATCTACAAATACCAAGTGCGTTTTAGCTAAAGAAATAGTATATAATGCATTATGATTTGTTCCAATTATTATAATTTAACCTAGTGAGTAAAGTTTTATCATAATATAAATTATGATAATTCTACTACTAGTATTAGCCAAGATGTCAAGATTAGAAAGTGTAAAATAAAGGGAATATACTCCGGGATTGCATCTCTTCAAAAGTTTTACTCATGGAGAAGAGATCATATATATCATAGTATCCACACAGTAGAGACATGGAAGACCTAGAAACTAAATTTTTTACTCATGATCTTAATCATGTTAGAGCTAACAATGATGTTTAGTAAGTTGGATCTAGTGCAAGTGGGAGTGTCATAAAAGTGGGTGCTCTAGACCTAACTTTTTTTAGTACTTTTGACTACCAATCCATGTCTAAAGTGAGATATGAATGATGTACACTTACTTTTATAATATAGAAATTTCTATTTCCACTATTTAAAAAGTAACGTTCATATATTATTTATCATATCAAATGGTTATAACATATCCTAGTCTATAATGAGAACCTCGAGATATTATGACATTGATTTTAAATAAATGTCTTATGGTTTAGATACATCATACTAACTTGAAACAATTGATGTTTGACTATCAGATGTTAGGGGATCATAATCACTGAGACTTCATCTCATGAATTTTTCACTTGGTGATCTCTAGTAGACAGATCATGAGGAAAACCCCACAATTAGGAACACCACATGTTTCGGGTGTCATTGGTTGTTCCTATATACAGAAATGTGTATTGGTATCTTAACTTGATATCATTATTAATGTGTTACATTTTATCACATACATTGATGAATTGATAAAATCAGGATAATGAATTCGTGGTGAGGTAGTTTGTGTTGGGTGCGTTATTGGTGGTATGACATTGGTCTAATGATCTAAACAGAATTTGTCACTTTCGAGTTGAGGAAGTGATATCTCAATCATGGTTAATCAAGATGGTAGTACCTTCATTAAATCCATATTCATGGTATTTGAAGGTAAATCCATCTAGATAGATCGACAAATGATAAATCAAACAAAGGACGATTACACAAGTGTGCATCCTACTTTATGAGAGATCATTTAAAAAAGATATTATATTATACAGTACATGTTCATAGGTTGGTTGTAATTTCAATGAATACTCCTTATATATTTAGGAGGAATTATGGGTTGTTATATTCCTCTCTTGGTCCGTAAATATTATTTACTACTATAGAGATAAGGGCCTATAGGGTCACACACAATAATGCATTCATGTTTTTGCAATATTCTGCTGAATAGGTATATAGGACACGATGGCCCCACAATGGGGTCTAAGAGTTGTCCGTGGTTTATCAATACCCAACAAATAAATAAATTCAATATTATTATAGAATATAATAATTCATTTTAATTTTTTTATTAAAATTATTTACGAGTGTTTATGTAAATGCTTGGAATAATATTATATGAACCAGTTGAAGGTACTAGGGCACATAGCAGAAACCGGTGGAACCGTTATTTTAGAAATTTTATCATTGGATAGATTTTACTTTGCAATCTATAGTAATATTAGCCATGGTAGAGGTTAGAGGATCTCATGTGAATTAAATAAGCACAAAATTAAATTAAACAAGTGCCTCATTTAATTGGAGGAACATTTGACTGCAGCTTCAATTCAGTAATTTTTTTCTTGAAGTATCTGAACTCGAACCCCTATAGATCATCCAAACACATGTAAAGAAACCATGTGAATGTAGATCATCAAATTATAAGTGCTTTCACAGACCTTCGATGATTCCTTCAACATCAGAACAATCACCTTGACTCTGTTCCTACAATCCGTAAAGACTTACTTGGATTGATTGATTAGATGGAATATTTCTATTCAAAGGATATGGGATGAGGAGATAGGATCACTCAATCACTTGGAAAATGAATTATCCTGCACATTAGAAATGATCTACTCATCTACTTATATAGTGGATGCACAAAATACCCGATTAGGGTTCCCGACTCATGTATATCAAAAATCCACTAAATAAGTAATAAATAAATAATTTTGATGATATAACTACATAATAAGTATTATTTATATTTCCTCACATATGTGTAATATATATTAAATATACTATGTGATAAATATGATTCATTAACTTGTCTCATAATTCTCGCTAATTTAAATGAACCTTGAATATTAAAATAATATTAATTCATATAATATTGTTCCAAGTATTTACTTAAACAATCATAAATAATTTTAATAAATAAACTCAAATCAATTATTCTATACTCAAATAAAAATGAATTAATTATTTATCAGTGATTGGTAAATATTGGACAACCCTCGTGCCTCGTGGAGGGGCCAACAATGTCTTATATACTTATTCAGCAAAATATGGAATAATATTGAATGATCTATTGTGTGTGACCCTCTAGGACCTTATATCTATAGAAATGAATAATATTCATAGACCAAGAGTGGAATCTAGAAACACATCATGTCCCCTAAAGAGATAAACAACAACCAACCTATGAACATGTATGGTGTAATATAATACCTTTGTAATATTATATCTCATAATGTAGGATGCACACTTATGACATTGTCCTTTCCATTATTTATAAATTTCTAATATATCTGGATGGACTTAACTTTGACTACCATGGATATGGATTTAATGAAGGTAATACCATCCTTATCAATTAATCCAAAGATATAACTTCCTCAACTCGGAAGAGAAAAACTATATCTTGATTATTCAACCAATTTTATACCACCAATGATGCTCCCAACACAAAATACCTCAGCATGACTTCATTGTCATTTTTTTCGCCTTGCACCAAAGTACGTAATCAAATGGAACACATTGATAATGATCAAAAGTTAGGAGACCATTATAAATGTCCATAGATAGGAACAACCAATGAAAGAAAAAATATTCGGTGTTTCAATTGGTGGGTATGTCCTCCTGATCTCACCTACCCGAGATCACCAAGTGAAAACTTCATGAGAAGAAGTCTCAATTGTTATGATCCCCTTTCTTCTAATAGTCTGACATCAACTCTGTCGAATCAGAATGATGTATATAGACCAAAAGAAATATATTTAATATTAATTTTATAGTATCTCAAGGTTCTCATTATATCCTAGGATATACTATAACCTTTTTATGTGATAATTAATATATAGAAATTACCATTTAAATAGTGGAATCAAAAATATACACACTATATTGGTGTCTTTCTATCATGCATAACTCACAATACACATGGAATGGTAACAAAACGTACTGATAAAAGTTAGGCCTAGGGAAACCACGTTTACAACACTCCCAATTACACTAGAGTCTACTAGCTAACCATCCTTATTATCTCTCACATGATTAATATCATGTTTATACTAAGTCACATATTTAGTTTCTTGTTTCTCCACTTATCCACTATATATAAATCTTTCTATGTGTGGCCTCACCTCCATGAGTAAAATTTCTCAAGAGATGATATCCTAAAGTTTTTCACCTTTTTCCACTATCAAAACTTGAAGTATTGGATAGTACTAGAAATATAATTATCATAATTGATATTATGATAAAACTTTATGTACAAGGTACAATTATAAGAACTCTAAAAATTAATTGTGTATTATATATTGCTTCTTTATCTTCCACTGAAGTTGTAATGCACTCGGTATTTGTAGATATGGATACCACTTACTTGTATGAGATTATCTCGCTCACCACCATATCATAAATGAAATATTAGATCATTTTTATCCAAGGAGTATTATTTTTTGTCCCCTAAAAACTATTATACCTTACTTTCCACATTCAAGGTACATACCCTTATACTTCCTCAAGTAAAATAAGATAGTTCTGACTACTTTCCTTACAGTTCTCTTGGATACAATTGATATTATCCTACCATAGAGTTTAGGTTGGTAATATAATTTTTTTAACATAGCATGGCATATGTTATTCATCCATCATAGAAGCATATGGAATTTTAATTACCACATTAATCTCTTCCTATGTTCTTCGCATGTCTTCTTAGAGAGATTTATTCCTTGTAACATTGGTAAAAATTCATTATTGAATTGTTCAAACTTATATTTTTCAATACATTATTAGTATATGTATAATTTACTAGGTCTAAGAACTATTAAATCTAACATAATAGATCTTTTTCCCTAGAACTTAGGTTTCTACTTTAAGTCAATCTCTGGATAATTTATTTTATCCTAGTTTTAACTAACTATAAGATGAAAAGTTATTTTCCATATGTTACCAAACATAATTTACTTGGAAAATAATGGAACTCCCAATAAAATCTGGTAAACATATGGAAAAGATTCATTATAAATAAATGTTCTATGATCTTGTTGCTTACTTCAATCCTAAACTAGATTTCAGTAACTTGTACCTCTTATTTTCATTCTCTGGTGTCACCATCCCTTTCTGGTTGCATCGTATAGACACCTTCCATGATTTTTGTTCTTGACATCCAATAATCAATAAAATTATCATAAAAATTATCTTTTATCAATTAAAATTAAATAATGTATTCCATGTATAAAATTATCAGGGGAATATTATTTTGAATACAGTGGTGGTTATTCAAGTGAGACTAAACATGGATGGTAAAAATGTCCTAACATGGAATCTTATGGTCATTCTTATCCCATTAATAATGGGTTTTTAATGATCTTGTGTACTACCAAGCATATCCCTTTTTAGTTTCAAACTAAGGGTGCATTGAAAATTATCTTAATATGAAAAAAATTAGTTTTAAGATTCTTTTTCGAGAGTTATGGAATTCCTTTACCATCTAGACTATGGAAATAAAGAAATATACTTTCTTGAAAAGTTTAAATTAATCCTTTAATCAATTTTTATGTCCTCTCAAAACTAGTATCCCTTACTCTCTACATTCCAGGTACATACCTTTATACATCCTCATATACAATCAGATAACTATGACTTATTTATTTTCAATTCTCCTAGATACAATTGATATTTTTCTACCATAGAGTTTATGTTAGAAATATAATTTTTTACATAGCATGTCATATATGATTTATCCATCATAGAAGCATATGGATTTCATATTACCACATTAATCTCTTACTATGTGCTTCAAATGTATTCTTGGAGAGATTTATGCCATGTGATATTGGTATGAATTCTTTTAAAATTTTTAAAACTTATATTTTTCTATATATAATCAAAATATGTATAATTTATTAGTTATAAGAAACCTCTAGATCTACATTGGTAGATCCTATTCCCTATAACTTAGGTTTCTACTTTAAATCAACCACTAGAGTATTTATTTTATCCTATTCTTAACTAATTGTAAGACCAATAGCTATTTTCCACATGTTACAAAACATATTTTAATTGTAAAATAGTGGTGATCAAACTAACCTCGGGTAGACATATGGAAAATATTCATTCCAAATTAATGTTGTATGATCTTGTTTATTACTTCAATGCTAAAGTAAATTTTAGTAACTTGTTCCCATTATTGTAATTCGCTGGTGTCACCAACCATTTTTGGTTGTTTCATATAGACATCATCCATGATTGGTGGTCTTGACATCCAATGATCAAAAAATTTATCCTAGAAATTATCTATGAAAAGTAAAATTCTAATGCAATTAGGCATAAGAATTTGGTATAACCAATCGAGCCTTATTGGTGTGATGCTTCTACCATCCATGTATAGTATCACTTGAATACTGACTACAGAATTCAAAATAATATGTACCTTATACTTTGATACATGGAATCCATTATTTAATTTTAATTTATCTTTTCAATTTTATCTATTTTCTATATACTGGTTACTTGTAGGAATTATTATTCACAAGGAATAATTTATCACCATCCATGATAAATATCAAACCATAATTATGGTTTTATCCTTCCTATGTAGTATGTGTCTCTGGAACAATCATTTTATATAAAATCTTGTGGAACTTGTTCCTAGGTCAACTATTTGTGCATTACTAGAATTAAATATACCCAAGTTAATCTTGTTCCAACTTTCTCAAATAAATACGTGTATCCATTTATATAAATATAATAAATTATTTGACTATGAATATTCTATAGTAGGGATTTAAAATAATATCCATTGTAAACTTTAAGATATTAAATGAGACATACATTGTGTTTTTCTTGATGAAAGTTTGTTTATATTCTTTAAGTACTCTTTTCATTCAAAAAAAATGTTCTTATGACATAATGGGTTTTTATCATACTATAAATAACATGATATCCATTTATCATTATATTTAGCATATTATTGTCATATAATGCTATTCTTTGTGATGTATGTATTGAAAAATGGGAGTATATGTAATGCATGAGTTTTAACATTAA
The DNA here is from genome assembly GCA_963277665.1 of Viscum album. Lineage (NCBI taxonomy): Eukaryota > Viridiplantae > Streptophyta > Magnoliopsida > Santalales > Viscaceae > Viscum > Viscum album. Next base: position 1,109,554,689 of record OY728140.1, read on the forward strand.
CACCCCTTTTACTTGCATCATGACTATGATGTGTATAAGAAAATGTGCATTTAAGAATTTATCCACACTAAATTCTATTCATAATTTTAACATGTAAGACTCATCATTAATTCTCTTTATCTGTATCAGTATCATGATTTGGATAAGGTTATGTGCATTTAGGAATTACTCTATGCTGCATTATATTGATCGATGAATGCTTGATCAAAATATTCTTCAGCATACTACCCTAAATCAAATTATATATTTTTACCATGTATATGTCATACTTCACTTAGATATTTATTAAATACATATATGAATGTTATAACGTATACTTAACAATATCTTAACCTTGGAATAGTTTATGCTCTCAGGATGAACTAATTCTTGTGGGTTACCTTTACTTCTAAAGGTTTCTCTATCCAAAACTAGGTATATAAGTGTGTCGATAATACTTAAGGTTTTTAACTATAAAGAGTCTAAAACCATGATAGGTACATCCTTGAAAACTAATTATTTTTTCTTGAAAAGTATTATCTTTCCATATCTGAGTATATAATTGTCACATTTTATATTCATCACATATTGGATATGATTCATTTATCACTTGGACTGTTACTTGAGTATTTTATGACACAAAAACATTCATTTTGAAACTAGAATAATGTATCATTGTGTTCAAAGGAAACATGATATAATTGTTTTTGTAATACTAAATAAAAGTTCTACTAGAATCATTAAACTTGGAAATTAGAAATGATGTTCTTCTCACCACTGACTTAGGAATCATTCTTTCTCATTAGCTTGGATAAAACACCTTACTTCTTGTAACATTTATTTTCTTACTCAGTTACTATATTTAAATACACATATTTAATAGGCATATTTTATTCAACGCACAAAAAGTAAAAATGAAACGTTACTTACAATTGATGAATATACCTAAAGAATAATTGGTTACTTGCTTCTTTAATTCAGTTTATTTCATTTAAACTTCCATAAATTTTATTTCATGATATGAAAAGAACACAAATTTATATTTTATAACCATACTATTTTCATTTAAGGTTGTTGCAATGGTGTCTTTTGCGTTAAACTTTCCACCAGTGTTTTTGACTTTTCTTTCAACTTGTTCACTAAAAGAATTAAATATTATACTTACTCTTAGTTCTTATTTAATTAGAGAAATGTTACCTAAAGGTAATGAAAAAATTTATCCATACTGTTTTTTTAATCTTAAACAAAACTAGAGAAATTTGGTGAAAAATATATAAGAATGGAATTTATTGAAAGAAAATATCTCATGTTTTTAATTTAAACATATTAGGTGTAATCATTATCTCATTCATATATTTCTTCACTTTCTCCTCGAAAACTTCTCAGAGATGAGACAACATGTGTAATTATCCATGTCAAGATATAGTACCCCCAACTCACATTGGATGATAATATTATTACATAACCATCATATGTGTCATACATGAGTCCTCTATAAGTATTTTAATTCCATAAGCTTCTATGATGGATAAATCACATATTCCATGCTATGTATAAATAATGATATTTCCAACATAATCTCACTAGTAGGAATATATTAGTTGTATCCAGGAGAACTATAATTAAAGCAATTAGAACTATCCAATTGTACTTGAGGAATTATAAAGGTATATACCTGGAATGTGGAGAGGAAGGGATACTAGTTTTGAGGGGACATAAACTAGTCTTACTTGGATCAACATGGTCTAATATCATATTCAGGATAAGGTGATGAGAGATACAAGATCAAACAGGCTAGTGGAATCCATATCTACAAATACTAAGTGTGTTACAGCTTTAGTGGTATCTAAAGATGAAATATATAATATGAAATTATTTTTTGTTGCTCTTTGAATTGTAACTAGTCAGTAAAGTTCCATCATAATAAAAATTATGATAATTCTACTACCATTAAAATCCAAGACTTCATGTTTTAAACATGGAAAAAATTGAAATACTCAGGGATATCATCTCTTGAGAAGTTTTACTCAAGGAGTTTAGGCCACACATATAAAAATTTCCAAACAACAGAGATGTGGAAAACCTAAAAACTAAAGTCATTACATGTAAGAAACATGATCTTAATCATGTGAGAGCTAAAAATGATGGTTAGAAAGTTGGATCTAGTGCATATGAGAGTTTTGTAAAAGTGGGTTCCCTAGACCTGACTTTTATCAGTGCTTTTGATTACCATTCCATGTGTACAGTGAGTAATGCATGATGTACACTTACCATTATGGTGTAAATATTTCTGTGTCCACTATTTAAATGGTAATGTATATATATTAATTTTCATATCAAAAGGTTATATCAGTTTCTAGGCTATAATGAGAACCTCGATATACTATGACATTAATATTAAAGATATTTATTATGTTTTAGATACATCATACTGACTGGAAAAAGTTGATGTCAAACTATTAGGTGCTGAGGGATCATAATAATTGAGACATATTCTCATGAAGTTCACAATTAGTGATCTATAGTAGGTGAGATCATGAGGAAAAACCCACCAATAGTAACACCACATGTTTTGGGTGTCATTGGTTTTTCCTATCTTTGGACATGTGTATTGGTTTACTAACTTGACATCATTATCAATGTAACCCACTTGATCACATACTTTGATGCCATGTTAAAACCATGACAATGAAGTTTTGGTGAGGAAGTTTTTGTTGGGTGCATCATTATTGGTATGGCATTGGTTGAATGATCAAGATAGAATTTTTTGCTTCTAATTTGAGGAAGTGATATCTCTGTCCAAGTTGATTAGGATGGTAGCACCTTCATTAAATCCATGGCCATGGTAGTCCAAGGTAAGTCCATCCAGTTAGATCAACAAATAATAATGCAAGGAAGGGATGATGACACAAGTGTGCATCCTGATTTATGAGATATCACATGAAAAAGATATTATATTACATTATGTGTGTTCATAATTTGGTTGTTGTTGCTATAACTACTCCTTATCTCTTCAGGAGCCATAATGGATTATTAGATTCTTCTCTTTGTCTATGAATATTACTAATTGATATTGAGATAAGTTTTTAGAGGGTCACACAAAATATCACATTCAAGATTCTTCCTCACTCTACTGAATAGGTATATAGAACATGGTGGGCCCCAAAACGGGGTCTGAGAGTTGTCCAAGATTTATCAATCACTGAAAAATAAATAAAAAATCATTTTTATTCAAATTTAAAATAATAGAGTTAAATTTATTTATTAAAATTATTTATGAGTGTTTAAGTAAATAGTTAGAAAAATATTAGATGAAATAATATTATTTTAATATTGAAGGTTTGTTTAATATTAGCATAAATTAGGTCTCAAGTTAATGAATCATGTATATCATGTAATTTATTTCATTTATATTACAAGTATGTGATAAAATATAAATAATATTTCTGAAAATCATTTATTTATTTCTTATTTAGTGGAACCCATATATATGGGGTTCGGGAACCCTAACCAAGTATTTTTCACATCCACTATATAAGTAGATGACTAGCTCATTTCCATGGGTAAGAAATTTATTCCAACAAATAAAGAGCCCCTCCCTCTTCCTACATCCTTGAGAGAGAAATAATCCATCCAAGAAATCGGTCTAATGATGTATTCATGGATCATAGGAATGGAGTTGAGGTGATCATCGTGACATCAAAGGAATTATCAGAGCTATGCACTAGAACCCGTAATTTGACGAATGATGTTCATGTAGATTCTTGGTGCATGTGTGGATGATCTAAAGGGTTTGAACATAAAATCCTTCAATAAATTATCATTTATGACAAGTTTTAGTCAAACTCACCTTCAATTGAATGGGGTACTTGTTTAATTTAATTATTTTTTTTTAATTCGAATGTGAACCTTAAACCTCTACTGGGGATTGATTCACCAGAGACGAAAATGTTACATCATTATGATGATAAAGATTATTTAAAATTCTTTGTACACTGGATTCTAACATGCACCGTAGTACCTTCATTCTACAAGTGTTAGTGAGTTCTAGTGTTGTAACAAATTCTTAATTTTCAATCAGTCCTTTAATAGTAGTATTTTTAAATTGAGTTCCCTGATCACTAATGAGTAATCAGGGAAATCCAAATCTAGAGAAAAAAATTCCCCTTAAAATATTCATGGACACCTTAGTTGTGTCATGAGAGGTGTCATCAACTTCTACCCACTTCGAAAAATAGTCCACACCAACCAGGATATAATAATTCCCATACGAATTAGGGAATGGTCCCATAAAATCAATGCCCCGCATATTGAAGATTTCAAATTCTTAGATGGGATTATAGGGATTTTTTTTATTTTCCCAATGGTTCATGTCCTCTATCACATATCAAAACATTTTAAAAAACTCCTTGCATCCATATGAAGTGTGGTCTAGAATAGTCTTCTTTGTAGGATCTTAGCCATCATGAGTTCAGACCCATTATGTCTGCCAATTGGCAACGTATAGACAATTTCAGGAATACTTTGAATTTTGTCCTCTAGGATGCAATGTCACATCAATCCATCAGCACAATACTTAAATAATAGCGACTCATCCTAGTAATAACACGATGTATCAACAAAGAACTTCTTCCTCTATTGGTAGGAGAAGTGTGGGTAATGGGATCCTATGGAAATATTGTTAATAATATCAGTGAACCCTGGTAATTCTTACATATGAATTTTGAAATATGTTTCTCTAAGAAAGTCATCCTCAATACTCTGATCTTCACCATCCTTGGTACATGGAAATGGAAATATAAAAAATGTCCAACAATGAAATTTTTAGTACCTTTTTTTCTTTGAATATTTTATCAAATTCATATAGTAGTAGGATACATTGTATTATCCATGGTTTGATATCCTTTTTTCTTAATTGGTATTTCAGTGTTTCATGATTTGTATACAAAAATACTTTGAAAATCACGAGGTATGATCAAAATTTTCCCAAACCAAAAACCACTACAAATAGATCCTTCTATATGGACATAAAATTTACATGAGATTCATTTTGGGTATGGATAGAATAATAAATGTGGAAAAAGATGTGACCAACCCCCTGCCCTAAAATAGATCCCATGGAAAAATCAATGGCGTTACACATCAATTTGAATTCCTAAACCGAGTCTACTGATACTATGACAAGAGTGTTCACCAAGATATTTTATCAGTGTTAAATTCCCACCAACCCTGATCACTGAAATTGAATGGATTATCCTTAGATAATAGGTGTGTTAGTGGGAGGGATATTTTTTCAAAATCATCGATGAAGAGCCAATATAATCTCGTGTGGCTTGGAAAACTCCTTATACATTTCACTATCATGGTTTCAAGTAAATATTTGATGAACTTAAATTTTTTTGGATTGACTTCCATGACATTATTTGATATTTTATATTTGAGGACTATGGTTCCTTGGACAATGAAATGAAAATTTTACCAATTTAACACTAGGTAATTTTATTCACAGCACTGGAGAACTAGGTCTAGATTTCATTGAAAAACATCAAATAATTATCTGTACATAGAGAAATAATCCTTAAAGATTTATAGGAATTATTCCCATGTATCATGAAAATTATGATGATCCTGACCCGAATACCCTATCGAACTGGTACCCAACCCGAATTTCCATATACCCGAAGGGAATTCATAATCCCCATGGGCTGATGACTGGCACCCTATCATCATCAACAACTAGAGGGAATGATATTTCCTAATCTAAAGTAGGGAAAAGTCATATATATACATACACGATGAAAATAAATAGTAGAATAAGAAACAAATATATATATCATAACAAAAAGGAAACAATTGAATCGACACAACTCAAAAGTAGCTAAACAATCTCTATGAGACAAGTCCAACATCAAAGGATGAAAACACCAAATCATATACTCCATGTGACAGGGTGGGAAAACTACCACCATATCACCACCAGCTACCTAGAATCATCATACATCAATCTCACTGTATCCCTACATAGAATTGTTTTCACAGCATCGAAATACATACAAAGGTCTACACACCATCGAAGGGGTGCATAGGGTGTGATATAATAGAATCCATATGATCCCAACTAGGTGTTCCATATTAGGTATATATATAAAAATCTAAACAATTCTCAACTTTAAGGAAAATGCAGAATGACAAACATTTTAATAGCTTTTATATCACAAGCATGGAAAAACATTTGATTTCTCTTTTTTCTAAATTTCCAAAATAAGATTGGTAAAATAGTTTCAAAGCATTCTATATACATCAAAGTAGTAAAATCAAAGAAAATAATGTATTACATATCATATCAAATCCATTTTTTGTAAAAATTAAATAGTACAAAACTAAAGAATATGTAACATAACACTAAAGTTCACTACAGGTTAGGATATCTTGGACACTCATACCAAGACATAGACAATATCCCATATCAAGCTTATAGACATATGCATTTAATCTAGAGATAATTGAAACACCCTATAAATTTAATCTCCAGACAATTCTATCAAGTCCCCAAAACAACAAGCCTAGGGAGTAGAGGAACATCCCTTGAGTGAACCCCTCAACAGTATGAACAGATGACACATATTACTACACCTTACACCCAAGTACCCAAGGATTCCCATGTGCTATATTTTACAAACCATTTCATCAAACCCATTATTTGAAAACATTTAATAAATAAATTTCAAAATTCTTTTGAAATGACTTTTCTTTTTACAAAAAAAATCAAAAACCCATCTTTTCTCAAAATCCCATTTACAAACACACACAAATCAATCAATCAATCATGCAATTTCATCTATCAAACAATTTATCAAAACCATAGCAATACAGTTCATCCAGAATAGGCTAGAGATAAATCAACCTACCTTAAACTTAGTTTATACCCATCCACAATGGGACCCACCAACCAGAAAGGAACACAAGGTAAAAAAGGAGGCCCTAAACATGATTCTCATGTTTTAGAATCACATCCCAAAAACAAAGTAGATGTAGGAAATGGTAGATCCTATTAAACCTTAAATAACATGCACCCTTTACACCACATCCATAAAAGGATCTGCCCCTAGAAAAAGGTAACACAATGGATCTAGAAAGGATCAAGAATATTAACATCATGGACGAATGAATTAAAAAACTCAATACAACTGTGCTATCATGATTAGTGAAAATGAAGAAGAAAAAGGATCACTCACCCATAGAAATGAACCAAAACCATAACTAATATAAACCACTGAAAAAGAGATTTATAAGGATATTATATCCCCAAAATAGCCTATAAGTTCTCCTAGGTAAAGAGATAAGAGACCTATAATCTAATTAATAGAAAATCTTACGTTCAATTCCCTAAAAATCAAAATCCATTATAATTACAATATGTAAAGCCCCATTTCGCATCATATAATCCACAAAATAAAAAAATAAAAAAACCCATCACCTTAGATTAGAAATATGAATTTTACATTTTTTATGGTGTGTATACCCTTCACGTCGTGAACCAATTCAGGAATTTTTATATTGCATGATGTGAACTTGATTCATGGTGTGTAAATATTTCATGCCTTGTACCAATTCATGACATATTCCTAGTGACCAATAATTTTTATGAAAACATTACACAGTGTGTAAAAACTTCATGATGTATAATCATTACATGTCCAATGATCACTTAAAAGATATAAAAAACTCCATATAATGCTCAAAATCCCAAACCAACACCAATCTTCTATAAACTTGTGGAGACCACTAAAAATCATTTAACACATTTATACTTGGATTCTAATAATTCAAAAAAACATACATCCCTAGATATTAAGTCATTTTACCTAGAAAAGTATCTTTATCCTTAGGAGTCCCAAAGCACACCCAAATAAAGATGTAAATGAAAGTGATGAGAGAAATACCTGAAAGTGGGTAAAGGGATGTTACAACTCCCCACTATAAGACTTTCCATCCTTGGTAATTCATATGGAAGAATGATATCTAGAAAAGAGGTGATGCTTCTACTCCCTCACCAATAAATCTCACTCCAAAGTCTTATGATAATTTGATCTATTTCACCATATTACTCTGGCCAACAAAATAAATTTTTCATAAAAGACTTTCACTTGAGAATCAACAATCTCCACAGTATGTTCTACAATAGAAATGTCTGGATCTAAATTGATATCTTCCCAAATAAAAATGTGAGATGTAACCTGATGTTATTCTCTGAGCATTGATATGTAAAAAAACATAATGAATTCATATTAATTTAAATAATTAATTCATATCCCTTAGACTATCCCTGAAGTTCAGTCATAATACACTTCTTGGAAATCCTGGGAAAAATTAAACATAAGAAAGGGGTGAGATCAGATGCTCAGTAAGGGTAAACAATTTAGTATAAGAAAACATAAACAATAAGCATGGTGAATAATTGAAAACAAATTCCTTTACAAATAATAAACATGAACACTTTATGGCAGAAATATGAGATGAGTAAATAATTCCATAATAAAACATAGTCATGGGTATTCTAATAGTCGAAAAACCACACGAACCATCAATATTATTTTCATAGTGAGGGAATGTATAATTCCAGACATTTTGAAACATTTTGTCAATGCCTTAGCCAATATGTCTAAAAATGATTAAGGCCAAGGGAAAAACCATATATCAAATTGGGAAAGGCCTTGTCCAATTCCACATCTAATTGTCTCATGAGACCTATCGATGCATCAAGGAGCTATAGCGGGATCCACCCATCACTTACTATGTCCAATACATTCCTCATATGAAAAGGTTGAAACATAACATAAACATTCGTATTAGAACTAGAATATGAAATGTCAATACTTTAACCATAAAATATGAATGGTATAAAAATAACACATCCATAGTCAAACATATCATAACTCATTCAATACAACATTGAAGATTTTATTTATAATAAATCAACCTCAATCAATAATAATATCCAAAAAGGATGTTGACATAGTTAAAAATGATTAGTAAAACTCTTTGAGAGAAATATCCCTTTTTCATGAAAACATTTAAAAGTCACATAATTTATAAAGGAATTAATTTAAAATATATTTTTGATTCAAATTGTCCCATACCACTTTGAAACTTTTGAAATGAATTATCATTTTAATACATTCATGTCCATATAAATAAATCCTTAAAACCATTTTGAAAACATGGACATTAATGAGAAAGGTTTAGAAGAATAAATCTTTAAAATATTTAAAATGATGTTTCAGTAAAAGAGTCCCTTAAAAATAATCCCTTTGAAAACTATTTTATGAAACATGGACATGGATAATAAATATGTCTTAGTAAAAACAACCTTAGATAATAAAGAGATTGTGAAATTAACCCTTACCTTGCACTTTCATTTTGGTCGAGGGTACATTTAACCTCTTATATAATGACCATAGTATGTTATTAAATTATAAAAGAACTATATTCATATTTATTATATCATACATGATTCATTTATGACTTTATACTACCCATTTAATAATGATTTCTATGTTAAATTAACATTTTGTGTAATAATCGCTTTCTTTATCGTACGTGTTTTAACTTGTTATTCTTGATAGTATCATTTAGATAATGATTTAAAAACTTCCAGAATATAAACCTTGATTTATATATCATATATATTTAGAATATAAATATTTATAATAGATAGATATATGAAATGGAAGACACTATTTATGGAGACGGTAGGCCGTACGTATGCATAAACACTGTTTCCGTTTTTATATCATATTGAACAGAAGTAAGTGAATAAGATATATGTAAATACATACATATATATATATATCCATTAGAATTATTATTTCATATATTACATACTTATTAATAATATATATATTTTTATAATCATCCTTGAATGGTGAACGTGGGAATGAATCTCATCGCGTCGTGGAAACGGTAATCCATACGTACGAACGAGCGACAATATCATTATATTGATGGTGATATCATATGTAATTGGATGTTATATAATATATAAAGAATAATTAACATGTTATATTTATTATTTACATCAACTATACTCATTATTATACCCATCCAAATAGTGAAGTGTTGAATGATAAACTACACCACGACGTGGATACGGTAAGTCGTACATACACACGCATGGTGACTTTATCATTTATAGTATGGATATAATAAATAATATGGTTGTAACATATTTATAATAACATAATAGAATATAGAAAATACTGGAGTTATTATTTTATAATGGAAAAAAAAGAAAGAAGAAGTGGAAGAAGTAAAGAACTTGAAAGAGGTGATGAAATATTTACCTCTTCTTCAGGTTCTTTCTTTTTATTTGATCAAAAGGGCTCCTTAGGTTGTCTTTATGACCAAATTAATGCCTCTAGTATGAATGGATGATATTTGGGATTATATTTGGGTAGGGTTTGTCCGATCCAAATGGATTTGGAGGTGTTAAATTAAGAGAAGGGGAAGTACCCTTTTATAAGAGAGGTGGAGGTCACTTTAGGAAAAGCTTGAAATATTATTTTATAATAAAATAATATTCGGTTTCTAATGGCTCCAAAATGATTTATTTCTAGTATAATATGAGGATGGGTCTAAATCCACTCAACCAGTAGGTTTTAAACAGGTTTAGGTCACCATATTAACCTTTCTTTTAGATTTAACTCTAAGTTAAAAAGTTTAACTTTTACAATGTCCTCTTGTATTATTATAACAAATGGTTAATAAACTTACTATAAAATGCCAAGATAATATAAAGTGGTTAATTAATGACATATTAATAATTATATAATTCCTTTGGATGAAAATTAGATTTTTAAGAATATTATATTATTTAATAATATAATATTTGTTTTAACAACTCATTTATGTCAAATTTGATAGTATTTGGTATTTTGTTTTTGTGAAAGTCATAATAGCATGATTACTTCGAAATAAATTCATTGAATCAACCCTAACATGTCATATTCACCTATAAAATTCGTTTATGTCATAAAAAATTTAAAATTATAGTTATTTTAATATTTATAATTCCATTTGTTTGACTGTTTCATTAGTAAGGTAATTATTGCATCATCATCGTGTCATAAATAAATTAAATTATTTAATGTATAAAAATTATAAATAAAAGAATATTATGTATTAAATATTTTTATCTTTATAATGAATATTTATAGTCAAATTTATATTGTGTGTAACCCTATGTTAAAAATGGTTTAGTTATTAAATATTGAATTTAACTCCTTTAACTCTTCTTTGGATTAAATAATAGTAAATGTCCTAATCTAATCCAAGTGGACCTAAATGATCATATTTTATTACTAAGGTTTTTTTGGTCTAATTATAATTATCCAATAGAATTAGGACATGTATTAGGGTAATTATGATATCATTTTTACCCTTAATTACCCTATTTACTTTTAACCGTGGTAAATAAAAGTCAAAAGTTACTATTCATAAAAATTTTTTTTTATCTTATGGAACGAAATTTTACCTACATATATTAACCATGTCTTTAGGATTTTTGAAAATCAACTCACATAAGTGGTAAAATTAAGCTTTATGCAAATTTGCAAATTCTCCTAGGAGGTGGGTAAAAGACAGTAAAAAGTTCGATAAAATTTTATATATCTAAAATTATTATAAAATGAGGCCAATGAATTACATTGAAATTATATAGTTATTATATATCTTTTTTGACTTAAAATAAATTAAATTAAAATAACTAATTATTTAAATAAAAAGTAGGCTTTAAATAATAACGTAGTGTTTTTCACTATTCATCAAAAACTGAAAGTTTTCCGAAAAATACCAAAAAATTACCCTAAGATAATTTTAATATTACAATTTTAAAAATGAAGTATATTTTACCAAACTAAAAACATAGAAGTTTCCTTTATTAATTTAAAATTAATTCCCATTGTCAAAACCAAAAGGCGGGTTTTTAAAAAGTAAAAACTATCAAAAGATTGACACGTGTTTATGTCAAATTTAAAAGTGAAATTACTTAAAATGACCTACATTGTATGAAATGATAAAAATATAATCTAATTATTATTCAAAACCTTTCAAATTCATAGTTTAACACTATAAATTATTTTGATTAAAAAGTTGTTTTCAATTAAAACATAGTATTTTTCACTATTCGTCAAAATATGAAAGTTATCAGAAAAGTACCAAAAATTTATCAAAACTAAATTTTTATGTCCAAATTCTAAAGATGAATTTTATTTTTTCAGATTTAATATATAAAATTCTTAAATATTGGATTTAAAAAGGGTTCTACTATTAAAAGGCGGTAAAATTGCATTTTTGAGAAATACTTCTTTTATCTAAAAAAATGAATTTGGTCTCATATTATGTCTAAGAAACACATAATATGGATTCTAAAATTTTATAGATTATATAACATTCATAATTCAGTATATGTTATTCATAACCGCTTTTTGAACGACTAGTTTGGTAAGTTGTGGTGCGCTCAAACTCGGTGTTGCGTGTTGCGCAAGTTATTGAATTACTTTAAAGAGATAACATACTATGAAATCTTAGGGTGTTACATCCTCCCCTACTTCAATAAATTGTGTCCTTGCAATTTCAAATTGTTCTTCAAAAATAAAAGGTTAAAAATAGAAAAATACCTTTGTGGAAAACCCACATTGGAAATTGGGTAAATAAAATTTAGTCTTAATAAGAGGTAAAGGGAATGAAAAAGTTAACACCAAATTATGATGTCAATTAGGAGAAAATTGATGGAAATTAGAGACACATAATTGGATGGAAAACGTAAATATTTATAGGGAGTGATTGAGGTCATCAATCACAAACAAGTGTGAAATTGAGGGCCTCAAATCCATCAATATATGATGATTTAAAATATCGTTAGTTCAACAAAAAAAGGTATTAGGATAACAAATTTTTGGTTTTAAGATCTCTTCTCTAAAGTTTTAAAATTAATTTAGTCATATAATAAGTGGAAAAAATATATATTTGACAAGTATAGTTTCATCATTCAACTAATTCCTACCACAAAATCATCTTTCACTCCAAAAGATAATATAATTCAAAAATATTCTATTTATCCTAATCATATAGGGTTCAAAAAATATTGAATTTATAATTCATTTGTCAGACTATTTAAATAGACAACATTATACAAACCAGGACATCACGTATTCCAGTGGTAGGTGATCCATCCTTATTGCCCTTCGGTTGCGGGTTCAAGTCTAACGGCCTCACTGGACCCGATGGGTTTTCGCCCGACCTTCGTGTTGTCCTTTTTATGACAATCCAAAAATAATATCAAGAAATGATTTAACCTTAAAAATAGTATCCAATGTCAAACTCAATCGATTCTAACCTTTATACTTATCCAAAATACTTATGTCCAAACTCACAGTCCAAAATTTATAAAGAAGGTAAACACAATGAAGATCCGTTTTTCCATGTAATAACATGTGAATACCTCCATCTTGTATTATTTTGAAGCACGGTAACACCCTGAATTACCATAAAACCTTATTTATTACATTCATGTTCCCTTATTCCTTATAGAATACTGGATATACTCCTTTTATCCATAAATGTTGTAAACTCCAACAATAACAGAATAAACAAATCATTAACCAGTTCCAAGGATGTCAATAATATCCAATATAATAAATTAATAATCTCTTATTCTAAAATCAATACCTTAGTATCAGGACCATATTAAAGTTTTTTATTTCCTTCAACCAAGTATTTTACAAAAATTTTAACTTTCCATTGAGTCACATTTCTTGGTTCCACTAATCTTAAGTCCTTAATGAAATAGTACTGCAGTACAATCCTTATATACTCTATAATTATTATAACATGAACATAATTAATATAATACTCAAATGACACAATACTTTAATAACAACATAATAACTCTTAATCATTCCTCTTCATCTTCGATAGTATCATAACTTGATTATTATCCAATAGCAACATTTGGGGTATACTCTAATGATTTGGACAAAGATTCATATAGTGTCCCAACTCTTTGCAGATGACGCATTATACATTTGAAACCATTTTCTTACCCTTGAAATCACATACTTGGTGTCCTTTTTCTCTACACTTATAAAAAACTCCCATTCCCTTCAAGAATTTACCAAAGTGATTATTTCCACAGTTATCACCTATGGGAAAATCCTTCTTTCTCCTCTTCCCTTTATCTATATTTCTCTCTTCCGTGATTTTCTTCTATTGCTTCCCTTAAAAGCCATAGGACTCAGAGAATTATTTACTTATCTTATTAACACATGATACTATTTCTTTATACTATGAGAATATGCGGGAGACTATTTACCTTTTAAATGTTGTCTTAATACCATGAAAGATATTATCCTTCTTAATCTTTCCATCATGCGTATTCCTAGAATTCTCATTCCTTCTACTAGGAACAATTTCTAAACAATGGCATAAACTAGGTTAGTTTATGAATCACAATGCATAATTCCAAACTTTTAAAATATGTATCATAAATTTAAATGATTATGCATATAATCTATAATCATAAAATGTTTTCTTTGCGAAATTATTTACTCCTAAATACTTTATAATGGATTGTAATGAAAATGTGAATTATCCTAATAATATCCTCCAGGAGTGTCGTAACCAAGAGTGCAGCAAGGCCCGCTGTCATGTACCAGGATACCTCAGGTTAAGCCTGAAACTCCTTGTCGGAGTTTTCAATCCTAGGTACATCTGTTTAAGATCTTCCTCTACCTTCTCATATCCAAACAGGGATGTATTGCTTGGAAAATACACAAAATCTCCACATTACCAAAATTTTAGGAAGTTCTTCTATACTAATCCTCAAATCCTATCTTAGGGTAATGTTATCTAATCATAGTTTATCTAAATATATTTCCAAGGTTGTTGCTAAACTTCCTCTAATACCAACTGTAACTACCTGACCCCAGTTACCCAGAGTCAGTGCATTATTTTAATAAATTGACATGATACAAGGATTTCATGTCCTAAAAGACCAATCAGTTTAGCAGTATTGGAAATAGATTACATATATGAATGTTATATTACATTATAAAATGAAAAACAAAAACAACATTTTCTCCATTGACCACATTCATATCCCTTAGACTATCCCTGCAGGTCAGTCATAAAACACTTCTTCGAAATCCTGGGAAAAATAAAACATAAGAAAGGGGTGAGCTCATATGCTCAGTAAGGGTAAAAAATTTAGCAGAAGATAACATAAACAATAGGCATGGTGAATAATTGAAAACACATTATTTTACAAATAATAAACATGAACACTTTATGGAAGAAATATTAGCTGAGTAAATAATTCCATAATAAAACATAGTCATGGGTATTCTACTAGTATAATAACCACATGAACCATTAATATTATTTTCATAATGAGGGAATGTATAATACCATACATTCTGAAACCTTTTGTCAAGGCCTCGTCCAAGACGTCTAAAAATGATTAAGGTCTTGTCCAAACCCATATATCAAATTGGGAAAGGCATCAGCCAATTCCATGTCTAATTGTCTCATGAGAACTACTGATGCATAGAGGAGCTATAGTGGGCTCCACCTGTTACTTACTATGTCCAATACATTCCTCATATAAAAAGGTTGAAACATAACATAAACATTCATATTAGAAATAGCATACGAAATGTCAATACTTTAACCATAAACTATTAATGGTATAAAAATAATACATCCACAGTCAAAAATATCATAACTCATTCAATAAAATATTTAATATTGTATTTATAATAAATCAACCTCAATCAAGAATAATATCCAAAATGGATGTTGACATAGTTGAAAATGATTAGTAAAACTCTTTGAGAGAAATATCCCTTTTTCATGAAAAAATTTAAAATTCACACAATTTATAGAGGAAGTCATTTAAAAGACATTTTTGATTCAAAGTGTCCCATACCACTTTGAAACTTTTGAAATTAATTATCATTTTAATATATTCATGTCCATATAAATAAATCCTTAAAACCATTTTGAAAACATGGACATTAATGAGAAAGGTTTAGAAGAATAAATCTTTAAAACATTTAAAATGATGTTTTAGTAAAATATTCCCTTAAAAATAATCTGTTTGGAAACTATTTTATGAAACATGGACATGGATAATAAATATTTCCTAGTAAAAACAACCTCAGTTATAAAGAGATTGTGAAATTATCCTTTACCTTGCACTTTCCTTTGGTCGAGAGTACATTTAACCTCTTGTATAATGACCATAGTATGTTATTAAATTATACTAGAACCATATTCATATTTATTATATCATATATGATTCATTTATGAATTTATACTATACATTTTATAATGATTCCATGTTAAATTAACATTTTGGGTAATAATCGTTTTCTTTATCGTACGTGTTTTAACTTGTTATTCTTGATCGTATCATTTAGATCATGATTTAAATACTTACATAATATAAACCTTGATTTATATATCATATATATTTAGAATATAAATATTTATAATTGTAAAGACTTTTAAAATTCAAGGAAATTTTTTTCTTAATTTTCTTTGGAATTTTACAAGAACGCAGTTTTTGACGACACCTGATTCCGAGGCCCGGTTTGCCCGGAATCATTTTCCGAAGTTTGGCTCGGGTACGTTCAGTGAACGAACGAGCGAGTTTTTCTAACTTTTGAACCGGTGCTTGAAATCAAATTCCAAGGGCACCGATGGATTCGCAGCGCCAGTAATTGCTCAGGAACACCTTTTTCGGAGTTGCATTTTCACGAGAGAAGTTGTTAAATTTTTGTGGAAGGTAAAAATAAAATTAAGCATCAATTTTATTTTTACTCTAAGTGGATTAAGCTTGGGGTGGAAGTTGGGGAAAACCACCCAACTTTCATATGGAGGTTATGAGGGTGGTGGGGCCCACACGAACCCTACCCCTTCACCTTCTCTAACCTTCCATAACCTTTCATTATTTTTGACAACTTGTGTTTTTAATTATGTGGATTAAATTCAACTTTTGAATTTCAAACCTTAAGTTGTGTTAATAAAATAAGTAAGGGACTTATTTTATTTTGGGTTGGAGGTTTGTTGCTTAAGAGATTTGGGAGAAAAGCTAAGAGAGACTTGAGTTTCTTCATCCTCTTCGTCGAAGAACACGAAGAACGCGAAGAACGCGAAGAACGCCGGATTCCTCGGAGGTCGACGTCTCCTTCCACGACGCCTCTTCCCGCAACGGTTATCTCCACGATGAATCCTCACCCAACTTGTTCGATGAGGTAGGGGTTATTTTTATTTTTGTTCATGATTTCTACCTTGACGTTCCTCGTGAGTTATGACCAATTTCTATCGATTAACGAGAGGGGGCCGGACCGCACAAACACGGCCGACCCTCCTCCCTTATCCATGTTGTTGTTTCTAATGTGGATTGGAACGGGAATGGCGCGGTGCCATTGCACCGCGCGGGATCATACGGCAAGGAATGTGCGGCGCCATCGCGCCGCGCCGTAAATCCGAACAAGGTCGTGACGCCGTCGCGCCGCGTTGGAGAAACCCGAAGACACCGCGACGGGAGCGGGGCCGTGGTGAAGGGGCGCGGCGCCGACGCGCCGCGCCGGACGAACCAAGGCCGCGACCGATTCCGGGCCGCGACGGAGCAAGGAGATCGGCGGCCGGTTCCGGGCCGCTGGTGTCGGAGCAGGGGGGATCGGCCATTGCCGGTCTCGTGGCGGCGGAAGCTGGCTGACCAAGCGGGCCGGCCGGTCATGGAGAAGTCGGGGGTTACAAACCCCCGGCGGCCAGCTCAAGCGGCCCCCATAATGGGGGGCCACGGTTACAAAGAGAGGGGGGAAGGCGCCCCCCCCCCTTAGCGCCTGGCCAGCGCGCCCAGGCCGGTCTGGGCCGCGCCCAAGCGGGCCGGACCCAGACCCGGTTCGGGTCGACCGGGTTCAGGCCGACCCTGGGGGTATCGGGCCGGGTCGGACCGGGCCCGAACCCCTTAATACCGAATCTTTTCCGGTCGGATGCCCATAACATGTGATACGGGCCTCTGATCGACACACCATTAGTTGCGATGCGATCCTTGGATTGAGACGGTTGTTTCTATATATCGCACTCAAGGTTTCGAAATACTTTGGGTTCGGCCGAGTTGGTTCGTACACAAAACCAACCAGGCCCTCGGAGCGGAAACGCTCATAACTTGAGCTCCGAACGTCCGATTGACGTGCCGTCGACTTTGTTGGGTTCCTCTTAGTGAGACGGATCTTTTGGCTTACTCCGCCCGAGGTTTGGACGTAGGTGGAGTACGGTCGGGTTGGTTTTGACTTAAAAACCAACCGGGCCCCTTGGGCGAAAAAGCCTATAACTTCCAGACCGGGCGTCCGATTGACGCACCGTCTATGACGCTGAGTTCCTGTTGACGATACGGAACTTTTGGATACATCAACTCTGGACTTTGTGTTAGTTGATGTATCAGCCTCTCGGCTCATGGAGCGAACCCTCCCGAACGAGCTTGCTGTGTGCAGGAACCCTAGAGCTGGCTGCGTTTGCAACTGTGACGACGACGACCATTGTACAGAGATCCTCAGTGGATTCGACAGCGACGACTACAAAACTCAGCGATCCTACGTGGATCAGTGCTACCGATCCTGTGTGGGTCCAATCCTGTGTGGGTCAGCGCTCAGCGGTTCTGTGTGAGCCAGCGCCTACAGATCCTGTGTGGGTCCGATCCTGTGTGGGTCTTTGCGGGGGTTAGTTACCTATCGATCCTGTGTGGGTCTTTGCGGGGGTTAGTTACCTATCGATCCTTTGTGGGTCATTGCGGGGGTTAGTACCTATCGATCCTTTTTGGGTCCGACAGCTTAGATGAATCAGTGGCTACATCTGATCATCTCTATCTTCATACGAATAAGTATACCTGTGTGAGCTGAATCATGTTTTGCTTTCCTTTGTGGATTGTGTTGTGCTATCCTGTGTGGATTTACGTTTTGCTTTCCTGTGTGGACTGGGTTGTACTTGGGCTCGGATGTTGGAGACGAATGAGAATTGATGACTTAGGTATATGTATGGGCATATACCTAAGCAGTTTCGGATGTTACTTCGTGATTGTATCTTTCCTTTGTGGTTTATCCTTTGTGGATTCTGGGAGACCTTCGGAGGTCTCGGGGACCCTACTGAGTAGCTTATTCTCACCCCTGCACAAGCTATGCCTGCACTACGTTGTATTGGTTGCAGACGACAGACAACGCTGATCGTGGTTGAGGCTTGCGGAGTAGGACGGTACTTGGAGGTAGAACACTGGGCGGAACGTTCTCAGAGCAGATGGCTGGACCCGAGGAGCTGTGAAGGCTATTTGTACTCACCCTTTAGGTGGGATTTCTAGTGGATATCTCAACGTTGCGGATTTACTTTTTAGTTGCTTTTTTCCCTTTGAGTAGTACTTTACTTTTAGATTGGGTTTTTATACTGGCCCACTTACTTTTCCGCACTTACTATTGTACCCAGTTTTTACTTAGTGTTTACTTCTACTGCTAGCTTGCTCTGTGGTGTTTGTTTACTTTACAAAGGCAATGCCTTCCCTTTTTACCGGGATTTACGCCTTGGTGCTAGTCGCCAGCCCCTGGCCTATGGAAGGCGGGCTTGGGGTAGTCACGGCACAGGCCTCGAGGACGGGTCGTGACAAATTGGTATTAGAGGGAGGTTCGATTCTACTGCAGAACTTTGGACTTTGATGTTTTTCTAAGTGAAGCAATAGTGTTAAGAGTATTGAGTGTGGTTATCAGTCCAGGGAGTCCAGTGTTGGTGCGGCGGCCGACGTATCCGTACACCAGGACCCTGACTTCTGATTTCCGACTTAATGCACGAAAACATTGATTGCATGTGTGTTTCAAGTTTTCTTTGTGATTACTTTATGTCAGCTCACCAGGTATACTGTTGACCATGGTGTACCTATTTCTTTTCAGGATGGTCCCACGATGGCAGCCAACTAGGGTTCCGAGAGTTGTGCGTTATGACATCCCACTGAGCGACGAGGCCTCGGTGCAGGGCCCTTTGAAAGCAGAGGCACCGGCGGTACCGCTACCCGCCGAGCCACCGATGCTACCAGCCCCAGCCGCTGACGATGCACGTCGCCTTAGTGCACTGCACGAGTTTCAGCACCAACGACTGCCCAGGTTCCGTGGGGAGACGGACCCCCAGGCATCCAAGGACTGGCTGGAGGCAGTGGTACGGGTTTTTAGGTTAGTGAGGACACCAGCAGACCTCATGGTGATCCTCGCAGCGAGCCTACTGTACGCGGCAGCAGGCAGATGGTGGAGCTTGATGATCCAGGTGAACGATGAGGCATCTCTTCTCTGGACAGACTTTGAGAGCCTCTTCCGCTCAGAGTTAGTCCCAGCCACCCTCCGTGCGGTGCGCATCCAGGAGCTTCTTCAGCTGCGGCAGGGCAGCTTGACGGTTGCCCAGTACTCGACGAGATTTACCGATCACTCGCGCTACTCGACATACATGGTACAGGACCCATTCTTCCGGGCCCGGACCTTTGAGCAGGGATTGAGACATAAGATCAGGGCATCGCTGATCTCCCTCAGCATTCTGACCCAGTCAGGAGTACTGAAGCGAGCCCTTTTGATCGAGAGCTTCCTTGCTGAGCCTTCTTCAGCAGCGAGACCCACCGCAGGGCGGCATGTAGTAGAGTCTTCTTCAGCAGGCATTCGACGGATGAATCATGGATCCAGGCAGACCAGACCCTCAGGCAGACGACCTCAGGACACTGGCTTATCAGTGCGGGGCACACAGTGTGGATCCAGTCTTTCAAGAGGCAGGCAATGCTACTCATGCGGCGGGCAGGGCCACATGGCTCGTGACTGCCCGACCCGCCGTGCCAAGGAGCAGCAGACGGTTGAGGAACCACCCAGGAAGAGACAGAGGGTCGACCGTGGCAGTCCGCAGGGAGCAGACAGACGAGGTAGAGGAGCTGGCTGAGCAGCAGGTGGTGGGCGATGCTTTGTGGCTCTACCACCACCACCACCAGGAGGTCCACCCCGACCACAGGGAGCTGGCGGGCAGAGACAGGCACAGCTCCAGGCAGCGGAGGCCTACGACCACAACATGCCCGAGATGATTCGAGGTACTATCTGTGTCTATTCCACCCTTACTGTAGTTCTTATAGACACAGGAGCGAGTCATTCTTTCATAGCCGTTGCCCTTTTTCGGAGCTCGGAGATTCCAACAGAGCCATTGGCTCGATCCTTACTGCGAGAGACTCCTAAGGGAGCAGACTCGATGATTACGCACTGGTGCCGGTAGTGTGATCTTACTTTAGGAGGCGAGAGCTTCGGCTGGGATCTTCTTGTAGCGGCGTCGAGGCCTTACGACGTCATCTTGGGCATGGATTGGTTATCAACAGTCCATGCTCAGATTGACTGTATTAGGCGCAAGGTGCGATGTGTACGCACCGACGGGAGCAGGTTCACCTTCACCGGTGAGAAGGGAGCCTTTACAGCACAGGATGGACTCTCGCAGAGGAGAGGACAACCCATCACTCATCAGTTGGCTAGCCTCATCCTAGGAGCAGTTGACGTATGGAGTCCTAGTTTTCCTGCAGTGATGGATCAGTATGCGGATGTCTTTCCCGACGACGTTCCAAGACTACCTCCTCGTAGAGAGGTAGGCTTTTATATTGACCTGTACCCTGGGACAACCCCGATATCGACTCCAGCATATCGGATGGCCCCCGCTAAGCTTCAAGAGCTACGGGTGCAGTTGGAGGACTTGCAGGGCAAGGGTTTCATCCGACCCAGTGTTTCACCCTGGGCTTCCCCGATATTGTTCGCCAAGAAGGAGGACGGGAGCTTGCGACTTTGTGTCGACTATCGTCGCCTGAACCAGGTGACAGTAAGAAACAAGTATCCACTACCGAGGATTGTTGACCTCTTCGATCAGCTCAAGGGAGCACGGTGGTTCTCAAAGATAGACCTCAGGTCAGGCTATCATCAGCTCAGAGTTCGGGACGAGGACGTGTAGAAGACGGCCTTTAGATGTCGGTATGGCCACTATGAGTTCTTGGTTATGACATTCGGTGTAACTAATTCTCCAGCAGTGTTCATGGACCTCATGAACAAGATATTTCAGCCATACCTTGATCGATTTTTTGTGGTCTTCATCAAAGAAATTTTGATTTACTCGACGACTGAGGAAGAGCACGCCTACCACTTGCGGGTTGTGCTAGACACACTCCGAGAGCACCAGCTTTATGGAAATCTATCAAAGTGTTAGTTCTGGATACGTGAGGTCCACTTCTTGGGGCACATCATCTCTAAGGCGGGAGTTGTAGTGGATCCTGTGAAGATCGAGGCAGTGCTAGCTTGGGATCCACCCAGGAGCATGACAGAGGTGCGGAGTTTCTTGGGACTTGCTGGATACTACCGGAGATTTGTGCCAGACTTCTCTAGAGTTGCATCACCACTCTCAGCTTTGACAAAGAAGGGGAAAACCTTTGTGTGGTCAGACAGATGTCAGCAGAGCTTCCAGTAGCTGAGACAGAGATTGACCAGCGACCCTATCTTGAGGTTGTAGGAGGAGGGAGTAGGGTACGTAGTCTACTGCGATGCATCAGGGACCGGACTCGGATGTGTCCTGATGTAGGAGTGGGCGGTGATCGCCTATGGATCACGTTATTTGAGGCCACATGAGCAGAACTACACTACCCATGACCTGGAGTTAGCAGCAATGGTCTTCGCTCTGAAGACATGGCGACACTACCTGATGGGCGAGCGCTTTACAGTCTTTTCTGACCATCAGAGTCTCAGGTACATATTCTCTCAGAAGGACTCGAACCTGAGATAGCAGAAATGACTCGAGTTCCTCCAGGACTATGACTTTGAGATAGTCTATACTCCTGGGAAGGGGAACGTAGTAGCCGATGCTCTTAGCAGGAGGACGGGCATTCAGCTACTTGAGGAGGGGACAGAGCAGCTAGCCGCTTTGCATATATCCTTCATGGATAGAGATGGAGTAGCCTTCCTTCAGTCTCTCACAGTCACCCCTCCTCTACTACAACGGGTCAGAGAGGCACAGTGTGGGGACACCGACTATGAGACGTGACGTGCACAGATATCCTCAGGACAGGCACCTGATGGTTTCTCCTTAGGAGGAGAGCACGACGTCCTTTTCAGAGGACATACCTTGG
This sequence comes from Viscum album, assembly GCA_963277665.1. Lineage (NCBI taxonomy): Eukaryota > Viridiplantae > Streptophyta > Magnoliopsida > Santalales > Viscaceae > Viscum > Viscum album. The sequence continues at coordinate 1,109,577,892 of OY728140.1, forward strand.
TACCAGTTGCTTTACAGGAAGAGGTGCTGAGAGAGTTTCAAACTTCTCCTTTGGTGGTACATCCTAGAGTGGCGAAGATGTACTAGGACCTCAGACGACAGCACTGGTGACCGGGCATGAAGAAGGCTGTGGCAGAGTTCGTTTCTCGGTGCCTCACCTGCCAGCAGGTGAAGGCAGAGCATCAGGTACCAACAGGCTTGGTACAGCCCTTGGAGGTCCCAGAGTGGAAGTGGGATGGAATATCTATGGACTTCGTGACTGGACTTCCACGCACTTCCAGAGGTCATGACTCTATTTGGGTGATTGTCTACCGACTCATCAAGTCGGCTCACTTCTTTCCCATCAGAGAGAAGGGCTTAGTGGAGAGCTTGGGGCGCCTTTATGTTCAGGAGATTGTACGGCTTCACGGTGTGCCATCATCTATCGTCTCCGATCGAGATTCTTGCTTTACTTCCCAGCTTTGGAAGGGGTTGTAGGAGGCATTTGGGACGCAGCTACGTCTGAGCACAACCTTTCACCATCAGACGGATGGTCAGACGGAGAGGACCATTCAGACTCTCAAGGACATGCTCCGCACATGTGTCCTCGATTTTGGTCGTAGCTGGGAGGACCACCCACCCTTGGTGGAGTTCGCATACAACAACAGCTACCACTCCACCATCAGGATGGAACCATACGAGGCGTTGTACGACCGACCTTCCAGATCTCTTTTGTGCTGGACAGACCCTGGGGAGTCAGCACTTGTGGGACCAGAGATGGTCCAGGCCACGATAGAGAAGGTCCAGGTCATCCAAGAGCGGATGAGGACAGCTTAGAGCCAGCAGAAGTCCTATGCTGACAGAAGGCGGAGGCCACTAGAGTTTGAGGATGGTGACCACGTCTTCTTGCGTGTCTCACCTCGATGTGGATTACAGAGATTTGGCCGAGGCGGAAAGTTGTCTCCACGCTTCATCAGACCATTCCAGGTCCTCAGAAGGATTGGCGAGGTGGCTTATTTCCTGGCTCTACCACCACAGTTGCACCGGGTGCACGACGTCTTCCACGTATCTCAGCTGAGGAGATACGTGCACGACCCGACACATATCATTGACCATGGGGAGCTGGACGTTGATGATGGGGCGAATTTTGCGAAGGTCCCAGTGGAGATCGAGGATCGATAGGAGTGGGTCCTACGTGGATGGTTTATTCCTCTAGTGCGCATCAGATGGCAGCACGAGATCCTCCAGGAGAGCACTTGGGAGCGGGAGGCTCAGATGCGTGCTCAGTACCCACATTTGTTTCCCTAGTTTATGATGTATCTTTACGGGGACGTAAAGCCCTGAGGTGGGAGTGATGTAAAGACCTGTAAAATTCAAGGAATTTTTTTTCTTAATTTTCTTTGGAATTTTACAAGAACACGGTTTTTGACGGCACCTGATTCCGAGGCCCGGTGTGCCCGGAATCATTTTCCGAAGTTTGGCTCAGGTACGTTCAGTGAACGAACGAGCGGGTTTTTCTAACTTTTGAACCGGTGCTTGGAATCGAATTCCGAGGGCACCGATGGATTCGCAGCGCTGATAATTGATTAGGAACACCTTTTACGGAGTTTCATTTTCACGAGAGAAGTTGTTAAATTTTTGTGGAAGGTAAAAATAAAATTAAGCATAAATTTTATTTTTAGTCTTAGTGGATTAAGCTTGGGTTGGAAGTTGGGGAAAACCACCCAACTTCCATATGGAGGTTATGAGGGTGGTGGGGCCCACATGAACCCTACCCCTTCACCTTCTCTAACCTTCCATAACCTTTCATTAATTTTGACAACTTGTGTTTTTAATTATGTGGATTAAATTCAACTTTTAAATTTCAAACCTTAAGTTGTGTTAATAAAATAAGTAAGGGACTTATTTTATTTTGGGTTGGAGGTTTGTTGCTTGAGAGATTTGGGAGAAAAGCTAAGGAAGACTTGAGTTTCTTCATCCTCTTCGTCGAAGAACACGAAGAACGCCGGATTCCTCGGAGGTCGACGTCTCCTTCTGCGACGCCTCTTCCCGTGACAGTTATCTCCGCGACAAATCCTCACCCAACTTGTTCGATGAGGTAGGGGTTATTTTTATTTTTGTTCGTGATTTCTACCTTGACGTTCTTCGTGAGTTATGACCAATTGCTATCGATTAACGAGAGGGGGCCAGACCGCACGAACACGACCGACCCTCCTCCCTTATCCATGTTGTTGTTTCTAATGTGGATTGGAACGGGAATGGCGCGGTGCCGTCGCACCGCGCGGGATCATACGACAAGAAATGTGCAGCGCTGTCGCGCCGCACCGTAAAACCGAACAAGGTCACGACGTCGTCGCACCGCGTCGGAGAAACCTTAAGACACCGCAGCCGGAGTGGGGCCGCGGCGAAAGGGCGCGGCGCTGACGCGCCGCGCCGGACGAACCAAGGCCGCGACGGAGCAGGGAGACCGGCGGCCGGTTCCGGGCCGCCGGTGTCAGAGCAGGGGGTCCCGACCATCGCCGGTCCCATGGCGGCGGAAGCCGGCCGGCCAAGCGGGCCAGCCGGTCATGGAGAAGCCGGGGGTTACAAACCCCCGGCAGCCAGCTCAAGCGGCCCCCATAATGGGGGGCCACGGTTACAAAGATAGGGGGCAGGTGCCCCCTTCAAACGGCGCGGCCGTTTGGCCGAGCGCCTGGCCAGCGCGCCCAGGCCGGGCCGGACTCGGACCCGGTTCGAGTCAACCTGGTTCGGGCCGACCCTGGGGGTATCGGGCCGGGTCGGACCAGACCCGAACCCCTTAATACCAAATCTTTTCCGGTCGAACGCCCATAACTTGTGCTACGGGCCTCCGATCGACGCACCGTCAGTTGAAATACGATCCTTGGATCGAGACGGTCGTTTCGGTATATCGCACTAAATGTTTCAGAATACATTGGGTTCGGCCGATTTGGTTCGTACTCGAAACCAACTGGGCCCTCGGAGCGGAAATGCTCATAACTTGAGCTCCGGACGTACGATTGATGTGCCGTTGACTTTGTTGGGTTGCACTTAGTGAGACGGATCTTTTGGCTTACTACGCCTGAGGTTTGGACGCAGGTGGAGTACGGTCGGGTTGGTTTTGACTTAAAAACCAACAGGGCCCCTAGGACAAAAAAGCCTATAACTTCCAGACCATGCATCCGATTGACGCGCCGTCTATGACGCTGAGTTCCTGTTGACGATATGGAACTTTTGAATACATAAACTCCAGACTTTGTGTCAGTTGATGTATCAGCCTCTCGGCTCGTGGAGTGGAACCTCCCGAACGAGCTTGCTGTGTGTGAGAACCCTAGAGATGGCTGCGTTTGCAACTGTGACGACGACGACGACTGTATAGAGATCCTCAGTGGATTCGACGACGACGACTACAACACTCAGAGATCCTACATGGATCAGTGCTACCGATCCTGTGTGGGTCCGATCTTGTGTGGGTCAGCGCTCAGCGGTTCTGTGTGAGCCAGCGCCTACAGATTCTGTGTGGGCCCGATCCTGTGTGGGTCTTTGCAGGGGTTAGTTACCTATCGATCCTGTGTGGGTCTTTGCGGGAGTTAGTTACCTATCGATCCTTTGTGGGTCATTGCGGGGGCTAGTACCTATCGATACTTTGTGGGTCCGACGACTTAGATGAATCAGTGGCTACATCTGATCATCTCTATCGTCATACGAAGAAGTATACCTGTGTGAGTTGAATCCTGTTTTGCTTTCCTTTGTGGATTGTGTTGTGCTATCCTGTGTGTATTTACGTTTTGATTTCCTGTGTGGAATGGTTTGTACTTGGGCTCGGATGTTGGAGCCAAACGAGAATTGATGACTTAGGTATATGTATGGGCATATACCTAAGCAGCGTCAGATGTTAGTTCGTGATTGTATCTTTCCTTTGTGGTTTAGCCTTTGTGGATTCTGGGAGACCTTCGGAGGTCTCGAGGACCCTACTAAGTAGCTTATACTCACCCCTGCACGGGCTATGCTTGCACTACGTTGTGTTGGTTGCAGATGACGGACATCGATGATCGTGGTTGAGGCTTGCAGAGAAGGACGGTACCTGGTGGTAGACCACTGGGCGGAACGTTCTCGGAGCAGACGGCTGGACCCGAGGAGCTGTGGAGGCTATCTGTACTCACCCTTCAGGTGGGATTTCCAGTGGACAGCTCGACGTTGCGGCTTTACTTTTCAGTTGTTGTTTTCCCTTCCAGTTGTACTTTACTTTCAGATTGGGTTTGTATACTGGCCCACATACTTTTCCACACTTACTATTGTACCCAGTTTTTATTTAGTGTTTACTTCTACTGCTAGCTTGCTCTATGGTGTTTATTTATTTTACAAAGGCAATGCCTTCCCTTTTTACCAGGATTTACGCCTTGGTGCTAGTCGCCAGCCCCTGGCCTATGGAAGGCGGGCTTGGGGTAGTCACGACATGGGCCTCGAGGATGGGTCGTGACAATAATAGATAGATATATGAAATAGAAGGCACCATATATGGAGACGGTAGGCAGTACATATGCATAAATGCAGTTTCCGTTTTCATATTGCATTGAACGAAAGTAAGTGAATAAGATATATGTAAGTACATACATACATATATATATATCTCCAGTAGAATTATTATGTCATATATTACATACTTATTAATAATATATATATTTTTATAACCATCCTTGCATGGTTAACATGGGAATGAATCTCATCGTGTTGTGGAGACGGTAATCCGTACGTATGCACGAGTGATAATATCATTATATTGATTATGAGATCGTATGTAATTGGATGTTATATCATATATAAATAATAATTAACATTTTATATTTATTATTTACATCAATTATACTCATTATTATACCCATCCAAACAGTGAAGTGTTGAATGACAAACTACACCACGACGTGGAGACGGTAAGCCGTACGTACGCTCATATGGTGACTTTGTCATTTATAGGATGGATCGAATAACGAATATGGTTGTACCATATTTATAATAACATCACAGTATATATAAGATACTAGAGTTGTTATTTTAGAATAGAAACAACAATTAAAGAAGAAGTGTAAGAAGAAAATAACTTGAAAGAGGTGATGAAATATTTACCTCTTCTTCGAGTTCTTCCTTTTGATTTGATAAAAAGAGATCCTTAGGTTGGCTTTCTGACCAAAGTAAGGACTTTAAGATGAAGGGAGGATATTTGGGAGGATATTTGGGCAGGGGTTGGCCGAACCAAATGGATTTGGAGGTGTGAAATTAAGAGAAGGTGAAGTACCCTTTTATAAGAGAGGTGAGGGTCACTTTAGGAAAAGATGAAAATATTATTTTATAATAAAATAATTTTCAATTTCTAATGGATCTAAAATGATTTATTTCTATGATAAGGTGGGTATGAGTCTAAATCCACTCAACCAATAGGTTTTAGATAGGTTTAGGTCACCATATTAACCTTATCTTTTAGATTTAACTCTAAGTTAAAAAGTTTAACTTTTACAATATCCTCTTGTATTATTATAATAAATGGTTAATAAACTTACAATAAATTTCCAAGAGAACCTCAAGTGGTTCATAAATTACATATTAATAATTATATAAGTACTTTGGCCAAACATTAGATTTTTAGGAATATTATATTATTTAATAATATAATATTTGTTTTAAAAACTCATTTATGTCAATTTTGACACTATTTGGTATTTTGGTTTTTTGAAATTCATAAAAACATAATTACTTCGAAATAAATTCATTTAGTCAACCCTAACATGTAATATTCACCTATAAAATTCGTGGAAATCATAAAAACTTTGAAATTATGTTTATTTTAATATTTATAATACCATTTATTTGATTATTTCATTAATAAGGTAATTACTACATCATCATTATGTCATAAATAAATTAAATTATTTAATGTCTAAAAATTATAAATAAAATACCTTTATTTATTAAATATTTTTATTTTTCTAATGAATATTTATAGTCAAATTTATATTTTGTGTAACCCTATATTAAAAATGGGTTATTTATTAAACTTTGAATTTAACTCTTTTAACTCTTCTTTGAATTATATAATAATAAATGTCCTAATCTAATCCAAGTGGACCTAAAGTATCATAATTTATTCCTAAGGTTGTTTTTAGTCTAATTATACATATCCAATAGAATTAGTACATGTTTTATGGTCATTATGATATCATTTTTACCCTTAATTACCCTATTTACTTTTAACCGTGGTAAATAAAAGTCAAAAGTTTCTATTCACCAAAAATTATTTCCATATTATTGAACCACAGTTTACTTACTGATATTAATCTTGTATATTGGATTTTTTAAATTCCACTTACAGAAGCAGTATAATTAAGCTTTATGCAAATTTTCAAATGCTCCTAGGAGGTGAGTAAAAGATAGTAAAAAGTTCGATAAAATTATATATATATATATAAACTTATTATAAAATGATGCCAATGAATTAAATTGAACTTATATACAAGAAGAAAACATAAACAATAATCATGGTGAATAATTAAAAACACATGCCTTTAGAAATAATAAACATGAACACTTTATAACAGAAATATGAGCTGAGTAAATAATGCCATAATAAAACATAGTCATGGGTATTATACTAGTAGAATAACCACATGAACCATAAATATTATTTTCATAATGAGGGAATGTATAATGCCAGAAATTTTGAAACATTGTGTCATGGCCTCAGCCAAGATTTCTAAAAATGATTAAGTCCTCGGCCAAAACCATATATCAAATTGGGAAAGGCCTTGGCCAATTCCACATCTAATTGTCTCATGAGACCTATCGATGCATCAAGGAGCTATAGCGGGCTCCACCCATCACATACTATGTCCAATACATTCCTCATATTAAAAGGTTGAAACATAACATAAACATTCATATTAGAACTAGCATATGAAATGTAAATACTTTAACTATAAACTATGAATGGTATAAAAATAACACATCCACAGTCAAACATATCATAACTCATTCAATACAACATTGAAGATTTTATTTATAATAAATCAACATCAATCAAGAATAATATCCAAAAAGGATGTTGACATTGTTGAAAATGATTAGTAAAACTCTTTGAGAGAAATATCCCTTTTTCATGAAAACATTTAAAAGTCACACAATTTATAAAGGAAGTCATTTAAAAGATATTTTTGATTCAAAGTGTCCCATACCACTTCGAAACTTTTGAAATGAATTATCATTTTAATACATTCATGTCCATATAAATAAATCCTTAAAACCATTTTGGAAACATGGATATTAATGAGAAAGGTTTAGAAGAATAAATCTTTAAAAAATTTAAAATTATGTTTTAGTAAAAGAGTCCCTTAAAAATAATCCCTTTGAAAATTATTTTATGAAACATGTACATGGATAATAAATATGTCTTAGTAAAAAGAACCTCAGATAATAAAGAGATTGTGAAATTAACCCTTACCTTTCACTTTACTTTTGGTCGAGGGTACATTTAACCTCCTATATAATGACCATAGTATGTCATTAAATTATACTAGAACCATATTCATATTTATTATATCATACATGATTCATTTATGACTTTATACTACCCATTTAAAAATGATTTCTATATTAAATTAACATTTTGTGTAATAATCGCTTTCTTTATCGTACGTGTTTTAACTTGTTATTATTGATAGTATCATTTAGATCATGATTTAAATACTTCTAGAATGTAAAACTTGATTTATATATCATATATATTTAGAATATAAATATTTATAATAGATAGATATATTAAATGGAAGGCACTGTTTATGGAGACGGTAGACCGTATGTACGCATAAACGCTGTTTCCGTTTTTATATCGTATTGAACAGAAGTAAGTGAATAAGATATATGTAAATACATAAATACATAAATACATACATACATATATATATATATCCATTAGAATTATTATTTCATATATTACATACTTATTGATAATATATATTTTTTATAATCATCCTTGAATGGTGAACGTGGGAATGAATCTCATCTCATCGTGGAAACGGTAATCCATACGTACGCACGAGCGATAATATCATTATATTGATAGTGAGAACATATGTAAATAGGATGTTATATAATATATAAATAATCATTGACATGTTATATTTATTATTTAAATCAACTATACTCATTATTATACCCATCCAAATAGTGAAGTGTTGAATGACAAACTACACCACAACGTGGATACGGTAAGCCATACATACGCACGTATGGTGACTTTGTCATTTATAGGATGGATAGAATAAATAATATGGTTGTACCATATTTATAATAACATCATAGAATATATAAGATACTAGAGTTATTATTTTAGAATGGAAAAAACAAATAAAGAAGAAGTGTAAGAATTAATGAACTTGAAAGAGGTGATGAAATATTTACCTCTTCTTCAGGTTCTTCCTTTTTATTTGATCAAAAGGGATCCTTAGGTTGTCTTTATGACCAAATTAAGGCCTTTATGATGAAGGGAGGATAGTTGGGAGGATATTTGGGTAGGGTTTGGCCGATTGAAATGGATTTGGAGGTGTTAAATTAAGAGAAGGGGAAATACCCTTTTATAATATAGGTGAGGGTCACTTTAGGAAAATCTTGAAATATTATTTTATAATAAAATAATTTTCAGTTTTAATGGCTCAAAAATGATTTATTTCTAGGATAAGATGAGTATGGGTCTGAATCCACTCAACCAGTAGGTTTTAGATAGGTTTAGGTCACCATATTATCCTTATATTTTAGATTTAACTCTAATTTAAAAAATTTAACTTTTACAATGTCCTATTGTATTATTATAATACATTATTAATAAAATTACTATAAAATGACAAGATAATCCCAAGTGGTTCATTAATGACATATTAATAATTATATAATTCGTTTGGCCAAAAATTAGATTTTTAGGAATATTATATTATTTAATATTATAATCTTTGTTTTAACAACTCATTTATTTCAATTTTGATAGTATTTGGTATTTTGTTTTTGTGAAAGTCATAAAAAAATGATTACTTGAAACTAAATTCATTTAATCAACCCTAACATGTCATATTCACCTATAAAATTAACTTATGTGATAAAAACTTTGAAATTATATTTATTTAAATATTTATTCGTGTATGTCATATTCAACCTAACATGTCATATTCACCAAAATTGTTTACCCTTTCTTAAAAGGTGGTAAAATTACATTTTTGAAAAATACTTATTTTATCTGAAAAAAATTAATTTGTTCTCATATTATGTCTAAGAAACACATAATATGGATTCTAAAATTTTATAGATTATATAAAATTCATAATTCAATTAACACTATTCATAACCGCCTTTTGAACGGCTAGTTTGGTAAGTTGTGGTGCGCTCAAACTCGGTGTTGAGTGTTGCACAAGTTATTGAATTAATTTTAAGAGATAACATACTATGAAATCTTGTGGTGTTACAGAGATTTTCTGAGAATCAGTCACATCAAAATAACTAGGGAATTTATACCATGTATCCACTGAGCCTGGATCAATTGGATTAGGGACTTAAATAGATTCCAGATTGGGGGGATGCTCCCCCTCAACAGGTTCATATTTATCTAGACTGAGAGATTTATATCCTTGATTTATTTCCAAGAATCCATCACTAAGTTTCTCAGCCATTTCTTTTCTAGTCAACTGAAAGGATTACTCCATTCTCTCTTCAGTAGATGGGATAACTTCATGAACAACTTGTTCCTCTAGGTGTTCCTCAAGAGCAGCTTCTTGTACAACAGAAAGATCTTCTTCTATATTCTCTTCTACAAAATTATTTTCACTTACCTTAGTAACAAATTCTTCTTTTGAAGCCAGTTGTTCTGCCATATCAAAAAGTTTTTCAAGAAAAGGCATGACCTTCTCAACTAAGATTTGAGGAGAAGATTCACTATCTTCCTCAACCAGAACAGTTTCTCTCAGAGGTAAAACAACCTCTTCTTCTTCTTCTTCCTCATTAAAATGTTCAACAAGTTCATCTGGCTCCAAACTAGGATCAGAAATATCCTTAAGTCTTGAAGGGTGTTCCACCAGATTAAACTTTTCATAAACTCTGTCATTATCTTCCACACAAGATTTTCTCCATGGATTTCAATTGATTTTCATTCTCTTTACTGTAACTTTTGAAAGACAGAACTCATAATCCTTAATATATTATTCACATGGCCCAACCAATCCCTTTGCATGAAGTATAGCTGAGATAATCCTTGAATAAAATAGGGAGGTTGACTTGGAGGTTGTTTTGATCAACTCACATATATGGTGTATAATATACTTGTATAGGTTGATCTTATGTACATTTTTCATGATATGTATAAAAAATACATCCTGATACTTGATTATAGAAAAATCACCTTTTCTGGGGCTAATAAAATTTTGAAAAAACTTAAACAGGAGTCTGGGGTTTCCATCTAGCTCAAAATCTATGGATCTCCTCTTAGTTTCATTGCCAATAAAACTTCTCAAATCTTATTTTAAAACAAAAAACTCACTTGAAGGAGGAGGAACTCCCTGGTAGTCCTCAAAAATACCCTCATGAGGTATACTAAGGCATGAAACCCATAACCTCAAAGAAAAGGCACACATCTGGCCATTGATGTAACTTTACACAACATATCTTCTGAACCAAAAGAGAATTGAACATACTGGTAAAACTGTGAAACTAGCTTCAGGTAAATAGGACTATTCTATATTTGGAACCAATCCATCTATCCTTTCTCCCTGAGCACTTTCAATACCAAGGACTTACTTTACAGAAGCCACTTAGGGTATATATCCTTTTCAAGTACCACTATTCTGTTAACTAGATTCGGATTCAGAAGGCCATTGGGTGCTAACTTCAGCATGATTTTATACTTCTTATTTGAACTCTGCTTCTCAGGAGTTGATGACAATGGACATTTCATCCTAGGAATTCACCGAATGTTTGAGAGGGAGAAGGTTTGAAAGAGGGGTTACGTTTTGAGAGAAGAGAGCTCGAGTGAAGAACAAGTGAAACTTATTTTATTTTACCACTTAGGGATATCAAGCATCGTGGGATCAAAAGCATAGGAAAGTAAAAAGAATAAAACAATGAATTACCAAAATACATGTTATAATGTATAAATAAAACAATAAAGCATATTTATAGTTAGATCATAACAATCCTTCACGGTGAGACTGTAACAAGTCTTCACGGTGAGACCGTAACAAGCGTTCATAGTGAGACCATAACAGTGTGATTTCTAAACTATCCGAATGTATTGTTTGAGACTGTAAGTGCCATACAATAACTAAGAAAAAGTAAATATGAGACCATAAACATGAAACATCAACTCTTAAGATAGTAAAACTATAGAACTATTAGAGTTAAACAATAATCTTAAGACAATGACTTGTTACACCGTAAACTGTGAAATAGTATACTTACTACTTAAGATTTATCATTCCCAATTCATGTATGATGTAATCGATTATTTCAGAATTTAGTGTTTTGGTGAATATATCAACAAGATGATATTCGGTTCCAATGAATTACAAAGTGATGTCACCTTTTTGATAATGATCTCTCAAAAAGTGATGTCTTACATCAATATGTTTTGTCTTAGAGAGTGAAACATGATTTTTTGAGATGTTAATAGCACTTGTATCATCACAATTTATATTTACATGCATGAATTGATATCCATAATCTAGTAATGTGTGTTTCATCCACAAAATTTGTGCACAACAACTAACAGCAGATATGTATTCAGATTCTACAGTAGATAATGCAACATAGTTTTGTTTCTTACTACACCATCATACTAGTGACTTGCCTAAAAAGTGACATGTTCTAGAGGTTCTTTTTCTATCTAACTTATAACCACCAAATTCAGCATTATAATAGCTCACTAACTCAAATGATTATCCTCTAAGATAGAACAGTCCTAGATTGGGAGTATGCTTGATGTATTTGAAAATTCTCTTAACAATATTTAAATGAGATTCCTTAGAATTTTCTTGAAACCGAGCACACATACACACAATAAACATAATGTCAGGTCGACTAGCAATTAAGTAGAGTAAGCTTCCAATCATTCCTCTATAAGTGGTTTGATCAACAGATTTTCCATCTTCATCAAGATCCAACTTACAAGTAGTACTCATTAGAGTCTAACTACTTTTAGTTCTATCCAATCCAAAACATTTTAGAAGATATCTAGTATATTTTCTTTGATTTAAAATAATACCATCATTATTTTGAAAGATTTGAAATCCAAGAAAGAATTTGAGTTCACCCATTAAACTCATTTCAATTTCGTTTTGCATCATTTTAGAAAATTCAATACATAAAGAATTTTTTGAAGATCCAAAGATAATGTCATCTACATAGATTTGAACTACTAAAACATCATTGAAAATTCGTTTTATAAAAAGTGTAGGACCAACTATTCCTTTTTTAAAACCATTGGAAATAAGAAAAGTACATAATCTATCATACCAAGCTCTTGGATCTTGTTTTAAACCATATAAATATTTTGATAATTTAAAAATATGGTTTGGAAAATGAGGGTTTGTAAAACTAGGGGGCTTCTCAACAAAGACATCCTTAGCTATATACCCATTTATAAATGAACTTTTGACATCCATTTGATATAGTTTTAAATTCAGATGTGCAACATAAGCAAGCAAAATTCCGATGGATTTAAGTCAAGCTACTGGTGAAAAGGTCTCTTCATAGTCAATTACTTCTTCTTGACTATAGCCTTGTTCAACTAATCTAGTCTTGTTTTTAACTATATTACCAACTTCATTTACCTTATTTCTAAACACCCATTTAGTGCCTATGGTGAATGTTTCTTTGGGTCTATCAACCAGTTTCCAAACTTTTTCCTTTCAAACTGATTTAATTCTTCTTTCATAGATATCACCCAAAATTCATCATTGATAGCATCATTAATATTTTTAGGTTCATGTTGTGACAAGAAGACTTGATGTTCAACCTAATTTATAATAAAATCTCTAGTTTGAGTTCCTTTGTTTAAGTATCCTACAAAAATATCTAAAGGATGGTTCTTAAGAGTTCTAACAGCTCTAGAAAAAAAGGACTGGTGATTTCAGGTTCTTCAATAGGGTATGGTTCATTGTGACCTGAATCTACAGAATTTCTAGAACTTGAAGTTTTCACAAATTCCTTTATAGGATGGTTAGAGGATTTTGAATTATTGTCCAGATCATTCTCTCAGTTCTCTAGAGTAGTCTTAGGCTCATGTGGATCTGTTTCACCAAATTTGGCATGGACAGATTCTTCCACACAGTTAGTTCTTTTATTAAACACTCTATAGGATTTACTAGAAATTGAATATCCTAAAAGGATTCCTTCATCACTCTTGGATGAAAATTTATCAAGATTATCCTTAATATTAAGGATATAGATTTTGCAACCAAATACTTTGAAGTAGCTAACTTTGGGTCTTCTATTGTTCCACAACTCATATGGATTTATTTTAAGAATAGGTCGAATCAATACTCTATTGATAATATAACATGATATATTTACAACTTCATCCCAAAAGTAAATAGGTAAGTCATATTCACTAAGCATAGTTCTAGAAATCTATTTCAGGGTTCTATTTCTTCTTTCTACAACTCCATTCTATTGAGGTGTTATATGGGTAGAGAAATTATTAATATAGACATTTTGTGAGTAAAATTATTCAAAATATTAATTTTTAAACTCACAACTATGATCAATTCTTAAGTATTTAATTCTAAGTCCACTAATATTTTCTACAGTTTTGGCATATTTGGTAAAATGAGTGCAGGCTTCACTTTTGTGAGCCAAAAAAAAGTACAAGTATATCTAGAAACTTCATCTACAATAACATAAACATAGTGCTTCCCATTTAATATAGAAACTCTAGATGGTCTAAAAAATCCATGTGAACCAATTTTAGAGGTTGAGAAGTTGATACTTCTTTCTTTGGTTTGAAGGAGATTTTATGTTTCTTTCCTTTTTGACAAGGATTACACACTTTATCATTTGGAAACTCAAGTTTGGGTAGGTCTTTGACTAAGATTTTTCTAGTTAACTTTCTAAGGGAGTGAGTGTTACAGTGTCTTAGTCTCCTATGCCAAATCCAAGACTCTTTATGAAACACACTTAAACATGAAGCATTTTGAGAAGCTAATGAATGTAGGTTAACAGAATATACATTTTTATTTATTAATGAAAAAAACACTAATACATTTTTAGAATTAAAAACATTTCAAGCATCATTTTCAAATTTGACATGAAATCAATCATCACATAATTGTGAATTACTAAGCATATTATGTTTCAATCCACTAACAAAAAGTACTTTGGAAATCAAAACTGAGTTAGAGTTACTAATTTTTCCAAGGCCAATAATTTTTTTTGTCATTGTCACCAAATATGACATGTCCTCCATCAATTTTTATTAACTTCATGAAGCATGAATAGTCTCTTATCATGTGTCTTGAATACCCACTGTCCAAGTATCATAAGATTTTACAGGAAATCTTTAAGCAAATTTCCAACAAAATAGTCAAATAAAAATATATTTTGGTACCCATACTTGTTTGGGTCTAGTAATATTAGTGACTAGTGCCTTATGAACCCATATCTACCTCATAGGTTTCCTATAAGCATTATGTAAAGTATTTGAAAAATAAACTCTATTTGGTCTAGAAAAGCTTAAAATAGTAGAGAGTGTATCATAACTTGAACTAGCTGAATGTTTTCTAGAACTGGGGGTAAAGATGTATGTCCTAGATTTAGAAACAAAATTAGTTCTTCCAAAATTTCTTTTAACAGGTTGATATAAAATTCCAATACTATATTTAGGACCAATCTGTTTACCTAGAATTTGTACCAAGGTATATTTACCATCAGTAAACCTTTACAGATCTTTTTTAAATTTCTCATTAGATAGTTTTAGTTCATTATTATCTTTGAGTAATTGAGAAATTTTCTCCCTTTCTACAGTGAGTTTAGTTTTAATAGTTAGGGTGAGAGCATTTTGTTTCTTTAAAGACTTGTATTTATCTTTTAGTTCATTGCATGTATCTTCAAGCATATTACAGTACTAAAAAATTTCTTCATTAGACATATTTTCAGAGTCACTCTCATCGTCAGAATAATAGGAATTGAGTATAGGAGATTTCAATGTTACCTCAGATGTGTTTTTCATAAAACACATATTGGTTTTGATAGCCTGTTCATCATGTGAAGATTCTGAGTCACTTGAACTGTCCTCAGAATCACTCCATGTTTCTTTCATTTCCTTTTTATACTTTCTATATTTTCCTCATATTTATTTTTGTACTTGAGCTTGGGATAATCAGCCTTGATATGTATTTTTCTCTTACATTCATAGCATACAATCTCATCAGACTTGTCACTTCTTTTCCAATATTTCTTCCAACTTACTTTTTGATCATATATTCCCTTGATGTTATGCT
The DNA here is from genome assembly GCA_963277665.1 of Viscum album. NCBI lineage: Eukaryota > Viridiplantae > Streptophyta > Magnoliopsida > Santalales > Viscaceae > Viscum > Viscum album. The sequence goes on from OY728140.1 coordinate 1,109,593,388, forward strand.
TTGTGAAAAATTTATTCTTCTTTTAAAATCTCTTAAACCTTCTGGATTGTTGAGCCATCTCCTCATCATTGTCAGGTGATGATTGTTCACTGCTGGAACTTTCTACAAAAACTTCCAATTTCCTGTTTTCTTTGTGCTTAGAGGTGCTGGTCTTGAACGCAACAGATTTTCTTTTGGGCTCATCCTCCTCTTCCTTATTGAATTTTATATCCTCTTCAAACATCATATGTTTTCCAATGAGTTCTTTTACAGGTAGATTACTGATGTTGCATGACTCTTTAATAGAGACAGAGGTTCCTCTCCATCTGTCAGGTAGACATCTGAGAATCCTCATGATTTGTTATTTGGCGGTGACTTCTCTTACAAGAGAAATCATTGGGTTGAAAATTTCATTGAACTTGATATACATGATAGAAATAGGCTCATCAGGTTTCATTTTAAAGTTATCATATTTAATAGTATAAATATTATGTCTCATTTCTTTCACACTAGAATTTCCTTCATGTGAAACAGACAAGGTATCCCAAATTTCATGGGTAGTTTTACATGTAGAGATCCTATTAAATTTCTCATATCTTAAAGAGAATTATAAAGCATTAATATATTTGCAATTTTTATTGTATGTAGTTTTGGTAGGCTCATCCCAAGTGATTCTATCAGTAGTAGGAATCTTATATTCATCTATAATTGAAGACCATATTTCAAAGATCATACTTTCTAAATGCATTTTTATTTTAATTTTCCATTGATCATAATTGGTTCCATTAAAGAATGGTGGTATGTTTGTTACAACACCTTCCAATATATTATCCATAACAAATAAATACTTTAAAATATCTAGAAATTTATAATTAATAGAAATTTAAATATCTTTAAAGTACAACTAAAATCATAGTTGAATAGGGTCAAAAACAGAGTCTCAAGTCAACCTCCCTTTAATACCAAATGTTGGTCGGAGTAGAGTACTCAAGAGGGGGGGGGGGTGAATTGAGTATCTATTCAAAATTTATGTTTAAAAAGTATTCTTAAAAAGGTTCCCCCATAAATTTAAATATAGCCCAGTCAATCAAGGTTATACAGTTATGAAAGTTTGACTGTTTAAATAACTTCTTAAAAGATTGATTAATTCTCAGTGATCTTAATATTAGTTATTAAAATTAATTTTGAAGTTATTATAATAAGGAAAAATAGTTATAACTTCTTTCCAAGATTAAGTATCAAATTAAATTTAGTGATTTCTGAATTAAACAGTAAAACAAAGAAAACTAAATAAACAACACAACGGATATAAAATAAGTTGTTCAGTCTCAATTTGAGACCTAATCCACTCCAGTTGGTGATATCCTATCACCAATTAGTTTATATAAATAAACTTTATCCACACCCTGGATTGGGATTAAAAATAGTACACAAGACTATCCAGGTCACACGAACTCTTCCATAGCTCTTCATGGGTATGAACTAATAGGTCACACATAGACCTCTTCCACACTTATCCGTGGGAATACACAAGTGTAAAAAGATGTAAGAGAAAGGATATCTTGTATCCTTCAATATGATGCATGAGATAGTGTGTGTTTTATACAAACACACACACTGATCGAAAGATAAAAAATGATACACAATAAAATAGATTTGATGAGATAAGGTTAGAAGTGCTCGAAGTGTTAGTCTACACAGCTATGGACTTCTGGGATGAAACAGATGTAAAAATTGAGTCCACTCGTGGAAAACAGAGTATCATAAGACATCTAGATATGTCTCATGTTCTTTATGGAGTTGATAGTGAAGAAATGTTCTTTACTCTATGATTCAAGTATGCTTCGTGTGTTCTTCAGCAGTGTCAGGTTGCATGAATTATTGTGCTTCTTCGTTATCATGAACACACTTGTTTTTATGTTACTATGTCATCAATTTAGTCACCATGATCACTTTATTATTTTTAATATTAGAATGCATGTGTTGGAGCTGATAGGATGCATGTATTATACACCTCGTACCTCGTACTGTCAGGCGACATGTCTACAAAGAACATTAATTATGTTAGTGTATTTAAAATCTTCAAATATGAACTTTATAAATTAAATTGAAAAACTACAAAATAGATTAAGAAATAGTGTCACAATCTATCTATAAACAATGTCTCTATGAAATGGTGTCTCCTTGAAACAATGTCTCCTTCTTTGTCTTTGAACGGTGAGACAACTATGATGGAATAGTTGTATAGAGCTCAGGAATCGGTAGCACATATGCAGTGTTAGGATTACGATGTATGGATACAGTGTCTGGATGTGGTGTATGGATGGTCATGGTGTCTGGATGGTTAGGGTTTCCAGATGTTTATGGTGTCTGTATGGTCAGGGTGTCTGGATGGTTACGATGTCTGGATGGTCATGGCGTCTAGATGATCATGGTGTTGGGATGGTCATGGTGTCTGGATGGTTGTGGTGTCTGGATGGTCACAGTGTCTGGGTCCTTTGCAAAAAAAAAACACAATCCATGGAAAACTCAAAGTTTCTCAGACTTATTCAAATATCTATATACATACTTAAATAGTGATATTAATATGATGAATTAAACTTAATCATTCATAAGATAATTTCATTAAAAACAAAATAGTATACAATAATTACTTAAGGCATAAAGAAAATAATCATATGTACACATGATTTTAGATAGATTAAATAGGATTAACAAGATTTACATAATGTATATGATTTTTTATCATTAAAAAATGATTAATACACGAGGATTCCAACAATAAGTAAATATTTATAACTATTAAATATTTATAATGTTATTACCACAATTAAAATAAAATATAATAACTAAGTGTTAATTAAAATGATAATTCTTAAATTGAGATAAACACTTGTCTAAAATTTATTGGTTGATGATATTAAAACCCTATATCATCTCATATTATAAATTGGAACATTTTGGAGGTTTTTATGTGGGGTTTTATTTTGTGATAAATTAATATTTTTGAGGTTTCCAAAAGTGTCCATCACCTCAATTATAAATGGGAACCTCCTCCCTCACCTCTTCACTTCATTTTGAGCCTTCAATCTCGTCCACCCCCTTCCATTTTTCCTTCTAAACTTCCCTATTTTTATTCTAGAGGTTCTGGTATTCTTCAAAGACCAACTCTAGTGCCCTAAGAGGAAATTTAAAGGAGGCATGTCGAGGAAGAGGTAATCTCTTCTATCGATTCTTTCAAATTTCATTCTTCCTATACCCACTGTTCATTATTTGTTTCATTATAAAGTAATAAAATAAGTATCACTCATATACTCATATGTTATTATAAATATGAAGCAACCCTATTTCACTTTCTATCCATCCTATGAAAAATGAAATCATCACGCATGTGTTCACACAACTTATCATCTCCATGCTGTGGTGTAATCTGTTTTTCACCACCACCTTACTTGGATGGGTATAATGTTAGAAATAATAAATATATTTTATTTTTATAACATTATACTAATTCTGATATATTATACACCATCCACTCCAATACCATTCAACAATCATGGGACCTATATCGTCACTCGTGCGTACGTACAGATTACCGTCTCTACAGTGCGATGTGATTCGTTCTACGTAATCTCCATTAAAGCATGATTATATAAATAAATTTAATGAATAAATATGATACATATTATACTAATAACATGCTATAAATTATATAAATATAACCTAAAAATAAGAATAAGAACTTATTTGAAAAAATATGCATAAGAACATAAAGCAGTTAATACCTGAATAATGAGTAATGATGAAATGTTACTAACAAAACGATGAAAAAATGATGATAAAAGTTATCATAAAAATGATTATTATTATGTAATAAATCAGTAACATTATTTAAATCATTATATAGAAGGTTCAGATACATAAAAATTATATCATACCTAAGGTAAGGGATAAATTTGTAAATCTCATTTTTATCCGAGATTGTTTATTTTTAAGTATTTACTGGGGGTTATTTATCATCCACATCCATGACTCCAAGATATGTATTTCAAAATATTCTTTGTATCCTTAAATAATTGTTTAAATTCAATTTTACCCATTGGTAAATTTTTACTAAACGATATGAATGGAATCTTTTGTCATTTTCATTATGTGGTACTTTTTTGACCTTTTTATCAAAAGTATGAGAAGAATGTTTTTTTAACTTGTATGGAATGAATGGATTTTAAAGGTTTCATGACTCCTTATTTCATTGAATATTAACCTACAATCTTTTAAGGTTATTTTCACATAAAATTATTTCTTCTAAAATTGTTTGGTATTTTGATGAACGAAAACGGTTTTGAAGAAGAAAGTATATTTTACTCACGAATGAAGCTCAAGTGTTTTATCAAAATTCTTTCGCATATAAGGTTATATAGGATTATGTTTATATCCCTATTATTAATTTTATTTTATTGTGTAAATTATGGAATTATATTTATGAAATCCACTTATGGATTATGTTATGATAGAATGATGTTTAAGAAACCCATTTTATTTCATGGGTTATGCTATAGTGAATGTTTTTATTATTTTGTGGAAAATGTAAAAATGGAATCATTATGAGATGGGTGGGACCTATATCTCCCTCAAATTAATTGGGTAGTGATTTATATCTCATGATATATATATTAATGGAATGGAAAGTAAATCTGGTTTAGTAATACAGGGATAGAATGAGGAGCGAACTCGGTTCAGTAATGGACTTTTTCCGTTATGATGGTCTTGGAAATGAGCCTTGACAAATATGAAGTGATTTTATATGATTATGTGTTTATACCACAAAATTTCGTGTCTTATTTTATGATTATTGGGATTACATTTCACTTTTATGATTTATCCCATGGCATGATATTATGATCTTTTTATGTAGGATAAGATTTTAAAATGTTATGTTCCTGTGAATATGATATTATTGATATTTAATTTGTTTACCCTTACTGAGAATTTGAGTTTACCCTTTAATATGTTTCTTTTCCCCAGGTCATAAAAAAGGGTATTAAGTATGATATTCCAAAAATAATTCTAGTTATGAAGAAATAAACGGGAGACAATGTAGATGTTTTATGAACCACTTGTTTATGTTTCCTAGTTTCTAAAGACACTATACCTATATGGTCATATCATGATTGTGTTATATGTTGTAATGAATATAATTCAATTATGATGTAATTTCAATTTACGTAAAGTATGGTTCGCTATAAAAAGAATAACATATAATAAAATAGATAACAAAACTATCGGTAATAAAAGAATTATAAAAAAAATATTTTTTTTATTAATTTTAAGAAAAACTTATTTTGAATAATAATATATTGTTAAAAAATAACCATAAGACATTAAAATAAAAATTCATTGTAGTTATATTATGGGAATGGTGTTGAATAGGTGGTAAAGTTGTTGGTTGTGCTTGGTCGCGACACTTGATCAATGTGTCACACAAACTCAAGGGAGGAAAAAGGGTGTCACTTAACCAGAAATAGTGCTTTAAAAAATAAGTTTAATAGGGTTTGGGTTGGGAAGATAAAAATGTGAAAAAATTCAGAAAAAATAATAATATGGCTCCATGGAGCATTCAACACCACACTGCACCATAGTGCAACATAACACACACCACGATGCACCATCCCAACTGGGAAATTGCGCAGGCATCGCAAGGCATAATGGTCTCTAGCGATAGCCATGGAATAATAGAATGTCATTGAATTTATTGTAGTTTAGTGTTGTTCGGGTCTACTCAAGTCTACTTGCATCAAATAAAGTCATTTCACTTCAATTAAATTGGTTTGGTCAAGTTATTTCTATTATGATATAGATGTGATTTTTTAGTTCAGTTGGATTTTAGTGTGTAACAAGTTGATACGTTCAGTTCATTTATTTTCAAGACTAGTTAGGTCATTTTGAAACAATTTAGTTTTCTTAGGGTCTGATCAATTCACTTCAATTTAGTTTATTTAGTGGGTCATCATAACAAGGAATAAATTGGGATATTATGTGAAACAAAGTGGATGTGATAGAAAATCACTGTATAAAGGCAATATTAGTGGATTATGTCCTTATATCCTAATTATGAAACATCTCCAATTAGCATTATATTTTCTCTCAATCATTTCACAATAAAACCCAAAATGTAATAACATTTTTAAAAAAGAATATTATCATGATTTATCAAGTATTATAGAGGAAAAAAATTAAATCTTTATTAAAATAATAATAAAGCATGTATATATCATTAAATACATTGTCAATCATTACTACATCGATCCAAAACATATTCCACCAAATACTACCACTACAAAATGAAACTCACTACACAAAACAACCACACAAAACCCATAATTCCTCTCTTTAATTTAAAAATTCAACCAATTTATATATTTTCCAAGTTATTAACCAACATCAATTTAATTCTATATTTATTGAAAAAACCCTTTTGTCATCACCCACATTTATTCCCATTTATCAACATTCAATTTTTTTTAATCAATTACCACATATTGTATTCCATCCCAAATTTATTTAATTTTAGCTAATGTTATTACCATTTAATTATTACTAATCATATTACACAACCACTAGGAAACTACAAAAACACCACCACAAAAAATTACATCAAGATTATAATAACCACTAAAATAACCCACCACTAATTAATCACCATAGTATAACCATCACACAACAACAACCATCCTTGATTCACCATTAACTATGACTCAAAACATCCTATGACAATCCAATTGCAACATCTCTTCTTCAACAAAATCTACATCATAAATGGTCATCACCATCACCATAATTTCCCAAAAAGTTCTAAAAAACACAATGTAAAAATAGAACACACACTAGAATGCATAGAAATATATTTCAACCACCATAATTACCACCATTTCAATTTAAAGGGGGATTTCAAAACATTTACTCACCTCTTACATTGATATTTTTACAAAATTTTCAAATTCATACACAAATGGTTAAAATAAACATAGTTAGAATAATGGCTAAAATAATGGCTTGAATCAAGGATGGATCTTTAGTTCAACGTGAGGAGAGATTGCAATGAAAGTCGAATGAAAAAATCCAAAATAAATCGAGTAAAAAGATATAACTCTATTAGAACTTACCGATTTGGAGTTTACTAAAAAAATAATTGAATAAAGGATGGATCACCGGTTGGGAAGAACCGTTCACATGTTGGGAAGAAGAGGAGAGCTCTCATTTAGGAAAAAATGTGGGCTGATCGATTCTAGAGTAAAGAGGTGGCCATTATGTATTTGGGTGGAATCTATCCCAATTGTTTTAAATAGATATTGGGATACCCTTTAGGAAATGCCAATGGGGACTGAATTTAGCATACTCTATCCCAACAGTTTGAAAAACAATTGGAATAGGACCCTCTATCCAAACAGTTTTTTAAAACCATTGGGAAATCCTTGCATAAAAGGTCCTACTCAAATTTTTTAATGAAACTATTGGTATAGGACCCCCTATCCCAAGAGTATTATGAAATAGTTGGGATAAGGGCTTTGGTATATATGGTATTTCCATTAGTATTAGATCATAACAAACCTCACAGAACACACACCCTCTGCATCACAACCAATAAATGATCGAACCCTGGATGACGATCAAGAAATATATCTAGAACAAATCAAGAAGATAAACATCATAGATAAAATTATCCAACAATGCAACAAAATGTTGCTACCAAAATAAATGACAATAAATAATCAGAAGGACTACTCACCTTGAGAAATGCACTAAAACTACAATGGATATAAATCACTGAATATATAGATCCAGAAGGAGAGAAGGTCCCAAAAATCACTTGGGAGGGATCCTAGGTTGAGAGAGAAGAGGCCCACAATCAAATTAATAAAAAATCATATGTTAATCACCCTAAAAAGCATCGTCCATGATAATTACATTGTGTGAAACTAAATTTCACATTGTATAATACATGAAATACAAAAATGACGAAACATGCATTGCCTCAATATAAAAATCAAGATTTTATCTTTTTCACAACATGAAACATTTTAATATCATTTAAACATTACTTCCATGAAAAAATTCATGACTTTGTATATTAAAATATGTAAACCCAATTCATAACATGTAAACCTTTCATGCCTTGTACCAGTTCATGACATCTGCATGGAGACTAATACATGACATGAAAACTTTACACAGTATGTAAGACATCTATGATGTGTAATCATTAAATGGTGTTTAATTACCCAACATGAAGAAAAATGATAGATTCTTCTCAAAATACCACACTAACACCAGTGTTCTATGAATTTAGGGAGAACCCTGTAAAGCTTTAACAAATTTATACCCGTATTACATTAATTCAAACCAAAATACATCCCCAAACATTAGTTCATTTTTCCCATCAAAGGATATCAATCATAGGGGGTCCCAAGATGCACCTAAATAAAGAGTGAAATGAAAGAGAGAATATAAATTCCTAGATTTGGGTAATGTTTTATCACAAAAAATGTGTGTCATACACCACTTGAATGTTTTTGGTGTATTACACATTATAAATGATATCCATCAATATTTAAAGGTTCTAGAGGTACATGATAATATATTATTTGAGTTATCATATAGGTAAACAACAATTTGATTTCATTTGGGGTATCTATATAAAAAACAATAGAATTCATGCCCAAATAATCTCTCCAGCATCTGATCCATGAATGGGAGTTGAAAATGGTCTTTTTTGAGATGTATTTTTGAGATTTATATAGTCAATACATACTCACCATCTAGTAATAGTTTGATTTGAGATTAAATAAACTTCATTGTTTTTTCAATAGTCAATCCACCTTTCTTTGGGACAACTTATAGAAGACTCACCCACTCACTATTAGAGTTGTAAAATATTATACCTACCTTCTAGAAGATTCATAACATTCTTTTTTATGACTTGTTTCATTTGATGGGAGAGTCACCTCTAGGGTTTATGTTCTATTTTGAAACCTTCTTCCAATATAATTTCATGGGCTCAAATCATGGGGTTAATACCCTAGATTTCAACCACACCCTAGGAAATGGAATTTTTATGAATCTTGAGGACATCAATTAGTTTCTCTTCATGTACTTGATTTATCAATAAACTGGTGATTACTATAAATGAAACTTCAGTTTCTAAAAAAGAGTACTTTAACGTGCTTGTAAAGGATTCAATTCTAAAAATGGTGGATTGATGATTTCAGGGTTTGAATAGTGGGATGACATCACTACTCATATGTTGGTTATAATTCACTTCCTCTTAATCACTACACTAATATTTTTGAGGAGACGTGGTATCTCTCTCATCCTCAATGGTCATGTAATCATCTCTTTAATCTATCATGAGGATGTCTTGAAAATAAAATAAATTGCTAACTTTCTTGATGAATTTCACTAGATTGAACACTACATGTTCATCCCCATCCTTTAAAATCATATTTCTTTGATTCACATTAATCAACACCTTTTTAGTTGTGAGAAATGGTCTCCCTAAAATTATGTGGAAATACCCTTTGTTCCTCCATATCCAAGATAAGGAAATTAATAAGAAAAATGGATTTACCAACCTTAAATAAAATTTCCTTGATAAGTCCCTGAGGATACTTGACTAATTGATCATCTATATAAAGTTAAACTCCCATTATTTTCAAATATTTGAGACCTAAATTTCATAATAGACTCATATGATTGAGATTAATACTTCTGTTGAGGTCCCAAAAGTCTTGTTCAAAATTGCATGTCCCTATAGTTTTGGAAATCAAGAGGCTTCTAAGGTCCTTCATCTTGGTAGGAACTTTCACTGACCAACTATAAAACATTATTCATTCAAGGATATGACTCCAAGGTATTCAATTTTTATTTTATTAGAGATTAAATCTTTTTATAATTGTACACAAGTAGGAATCTTATTGATAACCTCTACAAAGGGTATATTTATGTATAGTTTCCTAAACATCTCTATTTTTTATTTCCCCTTTATCCTACCTTGTCTCATTCTATCTAAAAAGGGAAGAGGGGGTATTTTCTTAGGAGGTTCTATGTAAACATCTTATTTTTCAAGATGCTCTTATATAGAAGCCTTTTTAGTGAGATCTGATTCTAGATTTCATTCTTGACCATCTTTGTGTGTGTTATCATTGCTATCATTAAAAATTATTGTTTTATATATTTTTGTTTCCTCAAAATTATTTTCCTTTACTTTACATGGGTTCTAAAAAATCATATATATTCCACTCCTAAAGAACAAAATATTAGCCTCCTATCTTGGATGTGTTTACATTTTACCATAAAATGTACCTAGTAATCATTCTGATAGAGTCTATTAGATATGTACCACTTGGTGGTCAAGGTTTTGGAGGGTATACCTTTGATTATACATCTTAGTTTCTTGGGTATCCATTTACTGATTCTCCTTATGAAAAAATGTAGTGTGAAGGTTTTCAAAATTTTAATATAGAGGTGGGGATGCTATGCCTTCCTTAGTGGAGCTTGCTGAATTTTTTGTTGCTGATCAGGTGTAAATTTCTAGGCTCTAGGAGGAAATTTTTATTTATAAAATGGTTTTTGATTTTAAGGAGATGTATTATGATGTGGGTACCCAGGTGGTCCATGATTTTTTGGGGATTCTTGACCACAATTCTTTTGTTAGCAACCTTGATTAGTTTTTTTTTCAGCTATTAAGCTAGTGTTTTTTAATAATACAGCTGCTGGTATTATTGTGTTTATTGAAATTGTTGGTTTTTTTATTGTAAATTACATATTAAAACTCATGATTTTGGATTTTTTCCATTACTTATCTATAGTCCAGGTATGTGTGAGGTCCTCCCCACATTTCACAAGTTAGAATTTCCATAACAGGGGTAGGATATGGAAGCCTGGGAGAAGGTATCTGAAAATTTTATATCTTCTTTATGAGGGCCTCAACATGTGTTTTAAGGTAGGTATACTCTTTAAATTGGTGAATTCCACATCGGGTTGGTCCTCAGTCTCACTGTCACAAACTGACATTGTGAGATATTTCATCTAAAAGTGCTATGTTAACTTATGGTATCTTGAGAATGAATCTGCCATCAGTGGAGGTATCCACTACAGTATATACAGATAGTCACAGTCCTTGGTAAAATGACTAAATCTATATCTTCACATCAATTCTATGATGTGGGAACCTATGGGTCAGTTCTTTGAAGCGATTTAAAGCTTCCTAGGCTAATATCCATCCTATTGGGTGAATTTATAGATATAATTCTTGATTTTCTAGGTTCATATAGGTGGGAAATATTTGTCTAAAAAATTCATTGCTAAATCGCCTCAAGTCGTAATATACTCAGGATCCTATCTTTTGAGCCAATCCTTTTCTCTTTAATAAAAGGATCTAAGTCTAATGGTGTCAAAAATCACACCCCAACTATTAAAGGTGTCATTGACTTCTAGAAAACTAAAATATGTCTATATAGATCTTCTCCTTGAAGTCTACAGAATTAAACCAAGTTCATGATCATGCAGATGATTCTAGGTTTTATTTTAAAATTATGCACCTCATAAATGGATAAATGATGATAGGAAAAAACCACTAATATATGGGAATCCATAGTCCATAATGGCATGATCTTTTACCATTAATTGATATCCATGTTGTTTATATGGAACATATTGAATATTTTGAGGATTAGACAGTTCAAGGTTGTTATGATCAACCACAGTGGATATATGACATGAAAAAAATCCATCTATTGATCATGGGATTTTAAGAAAACAGTTATTGAGAGTTAGGGATCTTCAAAAGATTCAAACGGACCTAGCACGTGCACTAGTCGACAAAGTGGTTGCAGGTTATAGTATATGTGTGAAAATTTTAAAAAGAAAGGGGAAATATGAAATGGGGTGTGAGGTAATCCCAGGATCACAATGAAGGTCACTGTCCCTAAAAAATATCTATCTCCAACAACGGAACCAAAATTTGACCAACCCACATAGTGTCATTGATTTTTTATTAGTGTTGGTAAAATTATAAATTTATAATATCCCAACTACACTATATACAAAGGCATAGAATAGTGTTAGTATGGGGTCAAACCCATAGGGAATGGTGGGAAAAGTTGGTAACCTAGAAATTAGAACCTAGAAAATGGATTCCTCATACAATTCTTTGAGATTGGGGTTCTAAAACTAAACTGATTGATTTATTTCAAATATTAAATAAGGTATTGGGGTCAATTTTAGGGCTTTTAATAGGATATTCTTAAATATAACATGGTATATTCCTATGGATTATCCTACAAAGTAGTGTGATGGTAATCAATTGGTGTTGGTTAAACCAGCTGGATCTACCGAAGCCACAAACTAAAATTTGGTCTAGAGGTAGTAAACAACCCAGATGCAATAAGCTTAGCTTCTAGGGAATAAATTTTCATAGTCTATCAGTACTATTATTATCAAATCCAATTAGACTAGGGTCCTTTTATTTCAATTCACTAGATCAAGGTTGTACAAAATAATGAGATTAAAATTAGTTATTAACCTAATACCTGGACAAAGTGTTACCCAATTTTTGATTTAAATATTATTATATTTTAAACTATCCCTACTCTAAACCCCTAACCCTATAGAATTATCCAATCATGGTAATGATGGTATTAGAGGAAATATAAAATGGTGAAATTATTAACATTTTTATTAAGAAATTTATATTAAATAATTTAATGATTAAAGAAACTTAGAATCAATCAACACACTTACTTTAATGAAGAAATTATAAAGGTACACAACAATTTCAAAAGAAATCAGTAGTCAGACTTGAAACAACAATTGGATTTGAGTAGAAATCATAATAAGAATTAGCAATCCAAAAATATTTGGAACAATGCATATAAGAAAAGGATGAATAAAATAATAAATAAAAAAAATTAAAAATAGTTCTGTAAAGGTATGAAGAAGGAAGAATAAAATAATAAGTAAATATTCACAAATCTCTTTTCTATTATTGAGCATTGGAATATATATAATCCTATAAATCTCACAATGTGTATAGATCTCATGTCATGTGTTTGATTAAAATAAATTTTCTTCTGAGACTTTCACGATGTGTAATAGAAATTCATGTCATGTAATCAAATCCTAAAATATCTTTAAAAATTATGTATCTCTCAAATTTTATGGTTTTAATCTCTCAATTGGAAAATAATTTGAATATTTCACATTATATACTATATTCACATCATGTATTTATTTTTCATATAGGATTCATAACATGTACTAGTTTTATGGGTTAGACTTTGGTTTGTAGGGGTCATGTGCTTAAGGAATTCATGTCATCAATAGGATTCACAACATGTAATATATGAAATTTATTAAATTACTGCAACACCTCCTTTGAGAATTGAATTCTTCTTTCCTAAAAAACCAACCAAAACCCAAGGCATTATCTAATAAATCATGAATAAATACTAAGAAAATTTATCCAATATATATATATGAATTAATCTTATCAGTATGGGTCATACTCAATATATTTTTTTGAGGAATTTTGATGTATTCTAAATTAGTAAAATGAAAATTTTCTATGTCATATTTTGGAAGAGTAACTCTTACCTTGGTAAAGTAACTCACATACCAGAAGAGTATACCCTATTTTGGAAGAGTAAGATGGATTTTTTAAGAGTATCAAGAAATCTTAAAAGGTAGAATACATTTTCAAATTTGGTGAAGTTAGTTCATAAGGGTAAAACATCGAAAATGTACCTAAGGATTTTAGAAGAGTCAGAAATCTTTAGAAGAGTAAATATAATTCATAGGAGTACTTTATAAGTGAAAATAAATTTTATTAATAGTAACTATAGAAGAGTAACATAAAAATGGTACCTGTTCTGAAATAGTATGTATGGTGTGAATGATTACCAAATTTTTGGAAGAGTCAAATACATTGAAAAAATTTGAGAATATGGTGACATAAAAAGTTTTGAATTCTAGAGTTATTTATAAATAAATAATTATCCAAGATGATTAAAAACATTTAAGAACATTGTATAAAAATTATAAAATTGTATTTTTATTCATGAAAATTGAGGAAATATTTTCATTATTAAACTATTATTGTGAAGGAAGGAGTTGTTATAGTGTAACTGATTGGTCATAATGCAACTCATGTAGCGATACTATAGTGGCCAGGAAAAGAATATAAAAAGAAGAAGAATAATTAGTAATATTAATAAGAAGTTGAAAAATAATTGAATAAATTTGTTTTAATTGAATTTCAATTTCAATTTTAATTTTGAAGGGAATTGTTTTCCATATGTGGTGAGTGATATAGGTGGTATTGTGCATGTATGTTGATAAAGAGAGGATGTGTGATAGAGAGAATAATAGAATGATATATCTCTATAAAAAAATTAATTTGGAGAATTTTATTAATATGTTTAAGAAGAATAAGAAGAATCATAGCTCACACATCCATATAGAACCCGTGACAGTATAGGTTAAAGAAGAAGAAGAGAATCAGCACTGCAACAATACTTTGAAAGTCTTGTTTTATCCAAAGGCTTTATTTTTATGAATAGAAAAATAATTTAGCATTGTAAAATTTAGTTAAGCAATCAAAAAGAGTTTTGAGATTTGTTGTAATGTTATTTCAAATGTATTCCCTACTCATTATACATAAATGTTGATACTTTTGGGTTGTATGGTCTTACTGAAAAATAGATCATGCCAAGGATTACCCTTTTCAATTTAAGAGGTGAACCTTATAAATATGTTATTATTTTTTTGAGTGTGTTTGGTAGTTATATAATTTTAATTTAACTGGTTGTGAGAATTATTTTAAAAATGAGACCTTAAAATAATTTAAATAACTAATTCACCCTCTACTCCCAATGATTACAATTGATATGTATGTAATTTTTCAATTTGATTAATAAGAAGCTAATAAACCTTATGATGATGAGTTATGTCATTGATTTGTGGTAGATAATTTATGGTGTGGTCATGATATTACATGATACAAACAATGAGAGTAACAAGATAATATTGTGGAGTGTATCATTATAAAATGAAAATTCTATCCATATTGTAATGTAGGGGTCTCATGTATCTCTTCTATCCCCAATAGGGATAATCACACTACAATAATATATGTTTCATTATTATGGATCCCTTATAAGTGTAGTGTAATATTAGTTGGAGTTTAATCTTATATAGAGTCCACATTTCCTAAGTTAGTCCTACATGAGGTGATTTATTATGTAATAGTTATGGATATGACATGAACATGTCAATTATGGAATGAGGAGGATGAAAATAGTTTTTTACTATGATATGAGGATTTTATATTGTGGCATGAAACCAATGGGTTAGTAATTGTAGTATAAAAGTATATCTCATGTTGTAACTATGTTTATCCCTATAGAGAATATCCTAACATGATCCATTCCTAGAAATTTACATATCTTGTAATCTATATGTTTGATTATGGTGAGGTGATGGAATTTCTTGACATTTTAACCATGTGGAGCATGATGGAGATATCCTTTAGACCACTTGAGGCCATTTATATCATATTTTATGTGGGTTTGGACCTTAGCATTGTAAGGATGATGACTGGGAATCGTCGATATGATCAAAGTGGACATGAGGTTAAGTACTTACCTAGTAGAATGTGACTAAAAATACATAGTTGCCCTATATTTTTTTGTAGTTTGGTACCCCCATATAATTGATGCACAAATCCTATAGACCGAGCATGGAATTAGTACTCATTCATTTCCAAAAGGTTGTGGGTCTCCCATACACAACTAATAAAATTTGGTACTCCACCGTATATATATACTTAGGGTATAGGGCCTCTATACATCGAGTCTAGTTTTAATTCATCTGAAACATACTATTTCCAAGTCATGGGTCCTTCATATTGGTTTGGTTCTCCCTTGACTGACATGTTTACTTAGGATAGGCATGAATCCCCTATTATATAAATAGAGAGGTGATGTGGGAATGGATTACCTAGGTATCTTGTATTCTTAGGTTTATTAGTGTGATATATTTTCTTTATGTACCTATACTATTATATAGTTAGTCTCAGTATCCCAGGTTCTCAGATTTGAAATCATATTATGGATTTTCTTATGTAGTGATAATCTTATTCCCTATATGGGATAACCATTACCTTAGTGGTTTTGAGATGACAAAGTATTTATTATTATTTTTCAATTTTTGGGGCCTTATAATGGGTATGTTTATACTCATTCATGTATAGGAGTTTTTCCTATATATGTTTTTTCATGTGTAAATGATGAAAATTTTGGCTAATACTTCAACATGCATGGTGTTCAAATCCTGGGATCTTAGTGGTTCCTAGAGGTGATAGTAGTGGATCAATTTCATGTCTAGTGCTAGTTCATGGAGATGTTATGTCTACTCAATTACTTTGGGTTCTTCTTTCTTTGGGTTAGTTGGGAATGTATTTTACCCCTTTAATTTAAGGTTTATAAATTTTAACATCATTTTAAACTTAGAATTTGTCACATGAATTATATATATATATATTGAAATTGGTTTTGTTTTCCAATATAAATTATTATATCCTATACAGAGATCTATTCTATTTACTAGTTCATTAATAAAAATATTCATATCATTAATTATAGGCCTACTCAGTGATAGTCACCATTCTATGTCCTGTTGGAGGTGGGATTAAGAGGGAACACATTGCATACTTTCAACCCAAGTGGGGTCCCATTGGGTTGTTTCATGTCAAATTCCTTACTTATCAATAACTAAAGTCAAAATACTCTTAAATTTTAGGAATATTTCAAACACTTTATCTACTAATGTGGAAATGATATGTGATTATATCCATCTTATCAAGATCCACATGATTTTACAATGAAACTTGGGTTTTCATGGACAACATAAGCAAGAAAAACCAATTTTTACCTATAAAATAAGGTTTATCTATAAATAAGTTCAAGAAACTATATATATGAGAGATTATAACTCTTCACATGGTTATTATTAACCCCATATTTATTGAACCTAATTGGTGTTAAGTTTTATTTTATATTAATAAGAATGAATTCAGTAATCAAAAAGTCAATATGTGTTGATAAGAGAATCTTGGAAGGAGTTTTTATTACTCAAGAATGTTAGTGAGATGATGGATTAATTTCCCAAGAAAAATTTAATTATATGTTGAGTTGAAAATAATGAATGATGATTGAGGAAACAACTTGGATCTTGGAGGTGAGTTGTTGCCAATATTTATATAATAAATATAGATATTTTTAATTGATTATTTTAGATCAATTCACATAAGTACAAGGTATTGAGTTTCTAAAAATATTGAATTGATATTACTTATCTATTAAATATTATAAAATCTGGTTGAAAGGCTAAGGAAGCTGCTTGAAGGATTAGGTACGCTATTAGTTTAATCAGATTTGATGAAGTAGAGAAATCTGGTAAGAAAGTTCTATCCAAATTATTATCATAAGGTGAATATAGATTATACATGAAGAATATAATTTTATAGTGTTTGATAAGGAATTGGAGTAACTTGAGATTCCCTGAGAAGTTTGGAATAAGATTTTATGTTAGTTGAATAAGTTCAGGAATTCTAAATGGAGTTAGAAAGCATTAAAAAACATATTTATTATAATCATAACAATTTATTATTTATAAAGATAATTGTGTTACATAATATTATTATTATGGTTCATAAAATGTTCAAGATAATTTTAAAATTTCTTGAGAAGTCACTATGTAATACATATTATATCCTAAAGAAGTGGAATTTGGTAAAGTGTAAGAACTCATAGAGATACATAAGATATTCAATTCATACATAAGATATTTCACGAGGATTATAAATGTAGAAAATTCATTAATGTAATTAAATTTGTAATATTTTCAAAAAGAATATCTAAGATTCATTCTGAGTTATAAATATTTAATTTGGAAAAGGGAAATATGTAAGAGTCGTCTACTTATATTTAAGAGTTCTTTTGTGTTTTGGAATGAAATTTGGCAGCATACTAAGGGTACAATGATGATATGTAAAGCTTTATTGAGTACGCATATGATGAAAATTGGAACATGTAAGATTTAATCCATGGTTTCAAATAATATAGAAGATAATTATGATATCTCTAAAGGAATATTTATTATATTTTAATTCTTATGTATATTTTTTTTGTTTGAATAAATTTGAATACTCTGAAGGTTAAAATGTGATGATTTTTTACTGATATATATATATTTAAATATCATGATTAATTTTATAATAATGATTCAAGAAACTAGTTTAAGTGATAAATAATTATCAATATGGATTTTCTACACAGTTGAGAAGAAGATTATGACACAAATTAGTCTGTGGATGAAAACAAGTTGAAGATAGTTCTGGAAACTAAGATACAGTAATACCACAAGGTTAAAGACACACAAAATTTCATGTTGAAGAGACTGTTATAGGAAATATTTACATCATAATTTTATGTTTAAAAAGTTATACACGGTGTTGTAATTTCATGATAAAATTATTCACTCTACAACATGATAGGTTGTGACAAAACTATGAAAAAATAAAAAGAAGCATACATCATGAAAACTTATTTCACCCTATAATAGTACTATTGCATGTAATCATGTATACATGTAATTAAGTGATTTTATATTTTGTGAAAAGATAAATTTTTGAAAATTCTATATATCATTTATATGTTAAAGACTGAGTCTTATAGATATATTATATATGACTGGTTTAAATGATTTTTGAAGAATGGTTATGATAGATAATTAAAATGCCAAGTTTTAATGGTTTTAATATTAAGTTTGTGAAAATAATATCTTGGTGGGATGTTGAGTACATAATAATAGAATAAGGACAACAAGATTTGAATCAATAGAGATAGACTTGATTCTTTGATTATCTTGTAAATCCTATGTGTCAAAGAAAATAAATAGATCTGACCATGTTGTGAGAGAATATTCCAAGTGTGTTGAAGGAGAATAATGAGAGAATATAGAGAAAACGAGAGAGGGTATGGAATAAATATTGTCTTATTATTTTTATATAAGATAGAGAAGAAGATATTAGGAATACCGACCTATGATTCCTTATATTGTATACTCTGAGGAAAAATGAGACATCCCCATTGTGATTACCAATTAAGAGGCATCCATTGGTGATTACTACATTATAATGAAGGATATAAGATTCATTTATTCTAGTTAATACTTAACCATTAACACTGATTAAACATCAATAGGATTAGGCCAAACCCTATATTTGAAGATGAAGACTGGGTTGGTACCAGAGTCAGAAGAACTGTAAGTTGGTGCTTTCATGTAACCTGGTTGGTTCCATGAGCACATGTTCAAGGATATAACATTACCTAATCTTCATCTTAATAATAAAATTTGAGTTATGGGGGGTAAATAACTCCATATATGGGGTATATATTCATCTGTATTGAAGGAAAATCCCATTATAAAATTTTGGTATGCCTTGTTGTTTATCTGTCCTACTTAAACTACATGCATAAAAAAATGGAAAGTTTATAGAGTGTGTGTTTGTGTGATATCCATTAACTAAATATTTTTAAAGGTAAAATGTTATGGGAAAAGTTTTTAATTGGTAAAAATTAATTAACATTAATTCACCCCCCAATGTGGTTACACCAATCCTAGTGGAACAATAATTTCTAGAAGAGATATGATTCCAACTCTGATTGGATTCTCCATAATATAAAGATTTAATAATTCTTAAATTTTTAGTTTCTCTTTATAAATTCATGATAAAGTGGAAACTTGAAGATTATGTATCTATTATTTATCTGAATTTTTTCTCATACAAGACTCTGAAGAATTGAAATATGAAATGGATAAAAAACTAAATAAGACATCCCTCTTAAGTAAAGAGGAAGATAATTCAACTTTCATATGCTGCAATCATGAATATATCATAATTGGAATGAATTAAAAAAGAACTAGTGGTTAAATTTACCATGAAAAATATAGAAAAAAATTATAACTAATAAGATTCAAAGCATTCATGTGTTGAATAGTTATATGAAATTTATTTCCAAGATTTTCCTATAGAGAAACTGATAATGGGTGGGTAAGATCACATGTCTAAGGATTCACAAAATGATTTTATTTTTGATTAAAAATAAATACAGAATGATTTTACAAAGTAAATAGTTTATTTTATTTATTTAACTTTTTGAATCATTTACAAGATCACTTAGCTTTAGGAATAATTATAAAATCTGGAGATATCTTAGTAACAAAGGGTGATGATGTGTGTAAAGAACTCAAAGAAAGTAATATCCGTACATTCCATGAATGTGGATCTTAAATAATAGTGTTAAAAATTCTATAATGATCAATTTGATACATTCTATGAGAAATAAGAAGTAAAGAAAATAATTGAAATACAACACCATTTGTTGAATGAAAATCATAATTCCAACACTGATGTTAAGGAAACTCAATTGAAGATCAAAGAATATAAGATAAAAGAGTTTGAAAAATCACTGCAAGTGAAATCCAAAATGCTTGAAGAGCATGAGAAATATATGTAAATAGTCAAGTATTAGTGTGAATATATAATAAATTCAATGTATTTTCATAACAATATCCTCAATATGAAGTATGATGATCTTGAATTAAAATTTGAAAATATGGATGTAACTCAAGATGAGTCATCATAATCAACTGGGGGAATATTTTCTACCACACATTCCTTCAATAAGGATTCTGGTACTAAAAGACCCATATAATTTAGTAACAGGATCATGATATCATTTTACAGAAAACTTATTTCATTCTAAAATAAAAATATACCATCCAATAAAGAGTGATTTGATTTTTTTAATTTAGATTCCATGCATATTTCATGTTATAAATTAGAATTTGTAAAAATATGGATCAATAATTTTTTTGAGAAACTCACCACCACATCCATGTTGGATATAATAATGGGTAAGAGAAGTTTTTCCCTAAAGGAATCCCAACTAGAAGAGAAATTACCGCAAAACTATCCAGGAATAAAATCTATCTAGAGTATTTTTCAAAAGAGAAGAATACGTTTTGATGGATACCATCAGTGCTATGATTGATTCAGGCATAAAGAACTTGATTATTGGTATAAAATTTTAAATCATTAAATACAATGGAATCTTATATCAATGTGAGAAAATAAAAAATTTATATAAGCAGATAGAGAAGGGTTAAAATTATGTTTATGTAAAATAGTTTTGGAATCATAGGTTGTATCTGTGGAAAATGCAATTAGATTGGTCATGGTGAAGAAGCATATTGGTCTAAACCAATAATATTCCAAAATCACTTGAAGAATGAAGGCCAAAATAAAAATTATAATTAAAGGTGAGTTATCCTTGGGTTATAAGGAAAATAGAACAATTTTTAAATAAAATCCAAGAATTACATGAAGGATAATTTACCAAGAACAAAAATAATATACTTCTGTTGTGGAAGATGATGTCACACCATGGACAATTGTAAATAGTCCATAGAAATTTGTGTTTATAGGGGTTTCTAAAGCAACATAAAATAGAATCAATATATGAATGAAATAAAATAATTGGATTATAATATGAATTTCATAAATAAAAATCCTAACATTATGTTAGGCTGTCTAAAATAATAACCCAATAGTTCACAGGGAGCTAGGTGAAGGTATAAGCATTCTGGTCATAATTCCAAGGATTTTTGGATTGTATTACCATCCTCGAAGAATATATTCAATAAATTAAAGTTTTAACAATGATATTAATTTTTTTAATTTGGAATAAAATAAAAATATTCCAAAAAAATATTATTGAAAGAAAAAAAAGAAACCATGGTGCCTAATATTGCTACTTGGAATAATAAGAGATTAAGAATGAAGAGTTCTCTAAAATGGAGGTATATATAAAGGAGCATCTTGGTAGAGAATCAAATCTCAACCTTGTTTCTATCACTAAGTTGCAATGTAGTTCCAAATTATTTCCATATATAGTGTTTTTTTCTTTTTTATGCTGGTAATTAAATGTGATGTATATTTAAGGGGGGAAATATAAAATTTGAGAAAGATGGAATTATTTTTCTAGACTTTACGTGATTCACCATTTTAGTAGTGATCTAATATTTTTAATGTTAAATCTTTATAATTAAGAGATATACCTCAATGAATTCAATCTAGAATGTATCTCATAAGGGGATAAATTTAGAGAATCTTTTAAAATATTACATTTCATGAAAATATAGAATTATGGAAAAGTTATTAGAATATATCATTGACAAGTTATGTTTGAATATTCTATCAATTTTTTTTTAAAATTAACAATTGTGAAGTTAATAGGGAGGAATCTAGTTAGATCAATGACATGAAAAATGGGAAAGAATTAAAATTATGGTTTCTGAATCTAAGCATTCTACTTATTTTTAATGTTGTTAGTTTATTGTTAACAAGACTATAGGAGTTAGGTTGAAAAATATCAAGTGATTCTAGTAAAAAATTTGTATCATTCAAAAAAACTATTTGAAAAACCCATGATAAAATAGTTTTGATATAGCATTATATTATTTTTTTATTATAGAGGTCCATGTTGTCTAGGTTAGTCCCTTTTATTTTATATACCATCCATGAATTATATAGACTTATAGTGGAATAATTGATGGCATGTTTTTTAAGTGAATTGATACCACCCCCTCTTAATATTTTTTATACTTATTTTCAATATGGGGAGAGATAATAAAATTTAAGAAAAAAAAATTCATGAATTTTATAAAAATGTATTTATAAAAAAAATCCAAATGGGGAATATTACTTAAGCCACCTATTTTTATGCTTTATTTTTTTCAATAGGCATAAAGTTAATAAATAGAAGGTCAATATTTTTTGAGAAGGGAATATTTATAAGAGTTTGGAGTACCCAAGTATGTCTATGAGAAGAATTTTTATGTTCCTAATAAATGTTTTAAATATATATGTTGAGTTTTAAATAATTATTAAGGATTTAAGAATTACCATATATCTTGGAAGTGATTTATTTTCATTATTCACGGGACAAAGAAATATGATTCCATTTGATTATGGGAGATCTATTTACATAAGTAAAAGGGATTAAGTTGGTGAAAATATTTAATTTAGACTACTTATCTACTAAATATTTAAAAATATTATTGAAAGGATAAGGAACATTCTTAAAGCATCATGTAAGAAATTAGTTTAAAGATATTTGATGATGTTTAGAAAGATAGTTTTAAAATTTCATCCTAATTATTGTTATTGGGTGATTAATGGTGCTACATGAATAATGTACTTATATGATGCTTGAGAAGGATTTTAGTGGATTGAGATCCCTTGAAAATGTTTGAAGAAGTTTTCAGGTGAGTATAAGATGTTCTGTAAGTATGAGTGCAGTTGGAAGTTATATCTATCATATTTCCTAGAATTAGTAATTTTCTAAGTGATAAAGATCACTGAGATATTTAATATTATTAGGATAATGTGTAATATTTTATTACGAATTGTAAAAGTATCATAGAAGTCATCCTATGATATATAATATATCATAGAGTATTTAAATCTAGAAAAGTGACAAAACTCAATGTTATACAAAAGATATTTAGTTCATACATAAGATATGTCTTGAATATCCAAAATGCAGAAAATGAATGAATGTAAAAAAACACATAAGAGTTTCCAAGAAAATACATAAGGATGACTACATGTTACAAAGTGATAATTTGGTAAAGGTAAATGTGTAAGGGTTATATTTTCTTATGTAAAATTTATTTTGTGTTTATGAAATAAATTTGGAAAAGTGATAGGGCTATAATGATGATGCATAAAGTTTTATAGAGTAGACATAAGATAAAAACTGGAACACATAATATTTACTTTGAGGTTTCAAATGATACATAAGATAACATTGATCTTGCTAAAGGTATATGTAATATATTTTATTTCTTATGTAAGGTTTTTTAGTTTGAAGAAATGTGAGTACTATAGAGGTTCAAATGTGATGATATTGTACTAATATTCAATGATTTTAATATCATGATTCATGTTATATTCATGATTCATAGAACTTATTTTGGTGATGGATAATAAATAATATGCAGTATTTATGTCAAGTATAAGGATATCATGTAGCAAAGTAGTCTTTGGATGAAAAATAGGTCAAAACGGGTTCTATAAATTGACATTCAGTCACACCAGAAGGGAAAATCCATGTTGTAGTATTTCATGAAGAGAGTGTTATGAAAAATATTCATGTTGTAGTGTTTTTGTTTTGAATGTTAGTAATTTTCCAAAAATGAAATAATATAATGATTCGTGCTAAAATAAGAGATTCTATAATGAAACCATGAAAAAATCAAAAATATTTTACATCATGATATATTCCTTCGTACTGTAACAATTTCATTGAATATTATCATGAAAGCATGGATATAAATGATTTTTAATTTTCTATAAATAGATTTTTTTATATATTATATATCATGTAGAAATAAAATATTGATTCTTATTGAGATATTATATGTGATCAGTTTAAATGAGTTTTGAAGACTAAGAATGATGGATAATTAAATTGTCTTAATTGAAGGGTTTTCCTATTCAATGTATAAATACAATACCCAAATGAGATGTTGAGTTTATAAGAAAAAAACAATGATAAGAGGAGTTTAATAAATATAAAGATATTTGATGTTGTGGTTAACTTGAATAACCCTTATGTCAACAAAAATAAATAGATATAGTACTATTGTGAGAGAATCATTATTGTGAATTGAAGAAAAAGAGAAGAGGATAGAGGGAGAGAGAGATATTTTTTTATAGAATTAATATTAAATACTTATTATCATAAATTATAAATAAAATTATGGTGGTAATATTATCCTATGATTCCTTATATTGTATGTTTTGTAGAAGATTGAGACAACCCAGTTGTGAATATTATCCAAGAGGTGTCTATTGGTGCTTGATTTATTTTGAGAAAGGATATCTTATTAATTTAATTTAGTGGAGACTAAAAATTATTACAAATAAATCTTTAAATATCATGGGGATAAACCCCTATTGAATTATGAATACCAAGTTAGTGGAAAGATTTGAATAACTACAATTTGGTGTCTGAATGTAAATTGGTTGGTACTAAGATCACGGGTTCAAGGTCATATCCTTTCTTGAGGTTTATCTTGAAAATAAAATGGGAGAAATGTTGGGGGGGGGGATAAAAACCACTAATCACATGGTACATAGTCATACAAATTATAGGTGAATTCCTTTATCAAATCCCAATTTGCATTGCCATTTTTATTTCTTAGTTATATCACTTGAACAAAAACTGAAGGAATGTTGAAAGAGAGAGTGTGATCCATTCACTGAATCTATATAGAGTTAAAATATAACGGGAAAAGGTTTTAATTGGAAAAAATATTCAAAATGATTTACCCCCCCACACTATATATGTGGTTTTACTAATCATGATGGAACAAAAATCTTTAATACGAGACCATAGTTTACATCTATGTTTTTGAAATTCTTTTAACATGTTCTTGGTACCCAAGTGGAATTAAGTATTTCTTATTTTTTAGATGAATGTTTAGACAAAAAACCATTAATATTATGAATTATATGTTATAATATTTGTTTTTTTATTTTTGTGTATTATTTTGTTATCACATATCATTATAGAGTTTTTCTATAATGACAACTACCATTAATCCATCCAGATATGTACTTTGAATATTTTTTGGAACCAGAGACACCAGGGAAGGGGTGAATCAGAGTGTTAATAGATTTAGACTTTTCATTTTTCCACATTTCTTCAAGATATTATTCCCTTTTTGGAAGGAATAATAATTCAACATCTTTTCTTTTTTGAATTCATCCACATAATACATCATACACATGAACAAAAAATTAAGCACATAATAACACTAGAATTTTACTTAGTTCAACCAAATAAGAAACTCTAAGGAGAACTCTACATTGGTATGTTTATGTGATAGGAAGTAATAATACTCACTTTATATATTTATATATTTATAATGGATCACTTATAATCTTCAGTCACTCTCAATTATCCACTCCACTCACTGCTTCTGTGAAGGAAGAGGTCAATTTATAAACTTGATGGTTTGTTCATGATCAATATGGAGAGACCAAAATGTATACATTTTTAACTTTGGATATATAAATTGTAAACTTTTTAATGTTTATCCTCTTCTACTTGAAGCCATTTGAGACCAAACCTTCAATGTGAGGGTTAATTGATTTTGTTTTTCACTTCCTACAACTATGACACATTCTACAGATCAGAATAATCCCCCCCTAAAATTATTCTATGTTTCTCATCCTTATTCAATATGATATTATAGATATTATCCACTTGTGTTTGAGTATTTTTATCTTATATATGAACTATGCATGATAGTGATAATATCTTCAACCTATCACTTTATTCTTCCTCTTATTTTGATAATTTGTATCAATATGCATCAGAATTTCATTCCTCTTTTTTAAATATACAATTATATCAAAAAATAGTAGTTTTTAGGCCTTATATATTCTCTTAAAATTATTTTTATATATGAAAAAATGGTCACATGCGATCTTTTTTAATATTTTGAGTATGAATGTCTTCCCAAAATTTCATTCCTGATATTTCTATTATGGTTCTAAAACTTGGAAACTCTATATTACTTCATTATAAGTATTCTATTTTTAAAATATAGAAACCTAAGAGATCACATTTTATTCTTATATAAAATTTCGTTAGGATTCTTCCCACATTATGAATATAAATACTCTATAATTACCATATAAAATCCTCTTCTAGATTCGAGCCAACAATGACTCCCTTAATACTCCATTTTTCATGGAATATTCATGAAAATTGAAGAATTCGTTATTCTTTAAGCCTCTTGGTTTTTAAATATCTCGAAAATACATAGATTCTTTATTCAAACTTGACTATAAAATCAATATTAATTTGTGAACTATTATATTCATTAAGATCCACATGGCTATTTTTATTCATCTTATAGAATAAAAATCTCTATGGTGCAACCATCTCACTCATGGTATGAAACATAGTGGCTAAAAATATTTTTAATGGTATTCATCCTTATAAACTTTTAGTATCCTTATAAATTATTTTATCCTCACAATATCATCATTCACCCTTATGAATTCACCAACCATCTCTGTGAACTTTATCCTTACAAATTTTACTTTCCCATTGAATTAATTTTCTATACATGAATAATAAATAATGACCATAAAATTTATTTTTGGTACAAATCACTTTTTCATGGTAATTTTCAATCTTTACAGTGACAATGTTGAGCTCCAGTCTTGAATTCAATAGTGGAATGGTGTTCCCATGATCATTATAGAATCTTTGGCCTTCCAATGGTACATCAATCTTCCTTGCATGATTTCTTGTATGGTGTTTAAATCATACAATATAAACAATGTGAATAATTCATATGTGGGGAGGTATAGAACAACATAAGATAATGTTCTATCAATTTAAAAGAAATTCCATTTTAAAAATGTGAACATCCCTTTAATTCACTAGATCCTAACTTGAAAACTTACCTAGGAACATGCTTCCTTATCATACTTAATAATATGTAATCATCTCGTTGCCTCACCATGGTGTCATCCAACACTATGGTCCCCTTTTTATGCTAATACACATTGTATTTTCCTCTCCTCATCCATAACTACCCCGCATGGGATCCATGATTCTACTCCTCTTCCTCTCCCTCTGCTGGGTATAGATGATCCTAACCACTACCTCACAGTGAAAAATCCTAGATCATGTGATTTTCTTAGTTTGAAACATTTTTAATATTTAAATATAATTTTCCTTATCCAAAAATCCATATAGAAACTAGATTATTCTTATTAGCTTGGATAAAGTTTATTCTATGATCTCTATAACTTAGAATATTATCAACCTTAATCAAGTGTTTTATGAAGTACCCTAGAGTCTTTTGAAGTCTCATTGTTAGTCATTTCTCAGCTTCCAAAATACCTTCTTGATTCATTTAAATGTAATCACAACTGAATGAATCAATAATAAATATATTGAATCACCATGACCATATATGGATTCTTGGATCAGTAAAACCTACTCCTAAATCTTATAATACATCATCAACATCACATGCAATGAATGAATTATTCATGGATCCTAAAGGTTGTTTCTATGTGTAAGAAAAAAAATCTTCTTCATTCAAAAAACCAAGACACTATGTCCTATGTCAATAACTTCAATATATATAATCAAAATATTACTACATGATTGAACATATTATCTAAAATAGTCTCTATATGATAGGACCCTCCATTATCCATTGTATCAGACTAATATTGGATAATCATGCTTGATTGGATGTAGTATAGTTTACTAGATAACCAATCAGGTGAAGATAATTTAGAAATGATTGAATACCACTTAGAGTCTCAAGAATTCATATAGAGATCATGGGTGTTGATCATTGGAATTTATGGTTGATGATCATGTATATATCCATGTTTCTCTATAATGGGGTCATAGAAGGATGGGTAAGTTAGGGAAGCTAAATCCAATTTTTTTTGGACTATTAGATATCATTATGATAATTAGATAAATAACCTATATGATGGCATTTCTTCTTTGATTTTTTTAATTCATAATGTCTTCTATATTTCTTAAAAGATAATATACATACCTAATCTCTTATATATAATCTGGTTCAATGATATTTAGTGGGAGGTAGATAGTTACTATATGAATCAACCTATATATATCATATAACTCAATAAAAAGGTGATATGACAGAAGCTAGTTTATTTGGTTCTTGTGTGATGACAACATGGGAGGATTTAGGGTCAAACATGGGAGTGTGATATTGAAGTTAAATCTTAGTGGTGAGACATATTCAATCCTAAGGATCATTGAAGCTTCTCTAGAATATTAATCCCAATGGTAAAGAGATTATAATTTCATATTTCTTACTTGGTTTGTTTCCTCAATTAATTTTAATCTCTTTAATTTTTAATATATTTGAAATATAATCTAAAAATTATTATAGTAAATTTTTGGAATAAGGGAAGATATTACCTAAATAGGAGGTGAATGAATAGCACCAAGTACCCAATGATAGGGTATTAGGTATAAAGTGGTGTCTTTTGTGGTAGGTGGTGGATAATTCTATACCTATAGGGTACCTAGTGGACTTCTACTTGGTTACATATATAAACGTTATGTATTTTTTTAAAAGAAGGGAAACAATTAAATTTAATTAAAAATATTAACCCTTCAATCCCCATTCCTTCATGATGTTCCTCATTTCCCTAGATAAATCAAACATTTAGGTGTTTTCCTATTCCCCTCCATCTATAATAAAGTATTCCTTCAATATTTATCAAGATTCATCACCAAAGATATTTAGGGTTTAACTTTTTGAAAATATATGGTATGTAAACCCTCTATTTTATAATTTTCTTTATATTATCATTGAAGTTATAGGAATATCTATATTACTCTCTCATATTGGATTCTAAATCAATAATTTCCCTCTATTTTTCTTATATTTATAATTATCATGGGGTTGTATTTGGTATTATTATAGTGAAACCACATTCCATCACTTCTAAATTTAATTACTTCATGGTGTTGTAAGTTAATATCATATATTTCTATACACTAGGTTGGTATAATTTAAACTGTAATGGAACTCTCTATTAAATCAACTTATAGAATATGATTTAGCATATTCTTTTGCAGTTGACCCCACATCTATTATATATTTTCCTAGTGCATAAGTTAGTAGGGACATGGGTTTGAGTGAGATAACCTAAAATGAAACTTTTATCATAATAATTTTTTTTCATAAATTATATTTTAATAATGAATTATATTTTTTTATTAGTTTTAGTTTCTGATACTTGTATTTCTTAATTATATATTGTGTCATGAGTGTTATTTCATCTATATTATTTGATATATTTTTCATGTATATGATATTTACTATTGGTATTTTGTATTTTTTTCATATATATTTATATAAACTATCTCATTATGCTAAGTATGTGAAATGGTGAGGATGTCATCCTCAAATTCTTAAGCATGTACTAAAGATACTAGAAAATAAGGTGTTGACAATAGCAACTTGGGTGAAACTTAGGATGGGTATGAGGTGACCTAACTAATTTTAACACTTTTTTCTTATCCATGGGATGGGAGATACTTTCCCTAAATTTTTTAACCATTTTCTTTTTCTTAAGCTATAGGTAATAAGTGTTCCCTAATTCATATGTCACCTCTATCCTTGATTCTAAGATATGCCTAAAGTAAGAATGGTCAATTCCCCTATAAATATGAGAGAATGTAGAAAGTGTAACCCTATTAAGATATTTATTATTTATATTTAACACCCATTTGATAACCATTTTTATAGTTTTTATAATGGCCCACACTGGTATGTGACAGTGGAGTAAGAAAAAACCCCATTCCAATGTGTATGAAACCAGAGCTAATATGACATTTTGAATTTTGATCAATGATTAGAATTTGATGATAGGTTTTAAATGTTTAAAAGGAATTTCCCTTGGTTTTATCATCGATAAAAGGGTCCTAAAAAAGTTTTTAGGGTCTTAAGGGATGAAAATTGGAGGGTTGATGGTTGTAGAGGGACACTGGGTTCCTAGTGGGAGTGTTGGGGGTGCATTCTCTCTGGTCGAGGCCACCAGGTAGTTGATGCTTTACTCCATGTACCTAGTGCTACCCTAACTCATTTTTTTTTAAATAATTTTAAAACTATAAAATTGTCATGACCCATCCCTTAGGGCCCATTCCATGACTACCCCAAGCCCGCCATCCATAGGCCAAGGGTAGGCAACTAGCACCAGAAAGACATATCCCTAAAACGGAAAGGCACTGCCTATAAACCTATACAAACACACAGACTAGAAGGAAACAAGATGCAACCACGAAGTAAAACTACTGCATTAAAAGTGTGTACTGAAAGTAAGGGGCAGAATACAATCCCAACTAAAAAGATACAACTACAATTGAAAACAGAAAAAAACTCCTAAGATCTTCCACCAGGGATCCTACCTGAAGGGTAGGTACAACTCTTCTCTACAGCTCTCTATGTCAACCGTCATTGCCCTCCACAATCGGGTCCTAGCTCCCCGATTCTCAGTCAAGGATGCCCATCGTTTTCACAAGATGAAACAAGGTGCGGGAGAAGCCTATGCAGGGGTGAGTATAACAATACCTAGTAGGGACCCCAATACCCCTGAAGGTCTGTCAGAATTTCACAAAGGAAAACCAAAATAATGATCTCAATCAAAAAGCACAAAGCAAAAGACACAGCTCAAACCAGGCATAACATAAGTACATTAGTACAGATGATTAGTTGTAAGGATATATCATCTTATTATGTTAAGAGGCACTGTTGCTAACCCACATAGGATCGATAGGTACTAACCCCCAAAAGACCCACATAGGATCGATAGATGATGATTCACATGGAATCGCTGAGTTCTGATTCACACAGAATCGCTGGGTGATGATTCACATAGAATCGCTGGCTGCTGATTTACACAGAATCAATAGGTTCTAATTCACACAAAATCACTGGATGCTGATTCATACAGAATTGCTCAGTGCTGATTCACACCGAATCTCTGGATGCTGATTCACACAGAATCATTCAGTGATGATTCACATAGAATTGCTGGGTGCTGATTCACATAGAATCACTAGGTTCTGATTCACACAGAATCGCTCGGTGTTGATTCACACCGAATTGATCTTCATTCTTCGCGTCTCATCCAGACACAGGATTACCGCTCATTGTACGCTTCTTTTTGGGATAAAATTATCCTCAAGCTATCATTTTTATATCAACCAGAACTAAGTCCCATGTAGAAGTTACCCAATGATCTGTCACGTCATAAGGGTTCCAACACAACAGATGGCATGTCAACCGGATGCCCGATCTGTAAGTTATTGGAATTTTAGTGTTGAGGGCTCGATTGGATTCAGAGTCAATATAACCCATTTGTACTCCAACTTTATCCAAAAGTCTCATGGAGTATCAGAAAAGGACCCTCTCACTCCATGGATCCCAGTGCCGTAGACAGTTTATCAAACAAACATCTGATTCACAAGATATGACCTTCTAAGAGTTTCTGGGCCTGAGAGGGGTCTAGGTCTGGTCTGACCAGGTCGGACTGACCCGACCAGGGCTGACCCGTCCCAGTTTGAGTTGACCCAACCCCGTATGGGTCCAACATGGGCGTGGCCACGGTGGTCTCAACCCACTGGTCCGTGCACCGGCCCGCCCCTGTTGGGCGAGCCCACAGCAGCTCGGCCCACTAGCTGGTGTGACCCACGTAGGGGTCACATGGTCTTCCTGCTGAATGGCTCAAAGGAGTCGTTCGACTCCTTGATTAATGGTGCCACATGGTGCCTCCTGCCTATCCATGGGACCTGCTGGGAGAGGGTCCCCTTCCGCCTCCACCGCGACTTCAAGTCGTGACCCCCCTCGATCCCGAATAGCTCAAAGAGACGTTCCGCTCTTTTAATTGGAAACTCCACGTGGCATCGCCTCGTCACCCTCAGGACCCGCAGGGAGTGGGTCCCTAGCTTCAATGCAGCTCTGATCCACGGTCTATCTCACCGCGGCCCACGATGGTGCACCGACTCTTGTCTCCAAGTCCAGCAAGCACCGACCACTGGTTGCTAGTGTAGTCACGCCAACAGATCTTCCACGGCCCACTGGGTGAGCTCTAGTGGTCCGTTCTTCCTTATGGATGCGCATACATACCTCTCGGGATGCCGTCGTCTTTGCGTTCCACTAGGTTTCCACTTTCCGTCGAGTTAAAAATCGTCCTATGAAGAACGCATCAAGAAACGAAGCGGTGGAGGGTTCATGTCTTGTTTTTTTGGTCCCGCTCCCTCTATGTTAATATCATAACAGGTAGTAGCAATTTAATTCAACAAAGATAAACTTTACTATTAAACCCCCTACCGTGAGAATTGTTGGATTCATCATGGTGGTAGAAGAAGAATCTGCGCTTTGATGAAGCCGCCGGTGTTCATCATTCCCAGTTCAATCCCTCTGAGGTTGTTCAAGCTTCTGTTCCCTGTCAGTGGAAGAGGTTGCGTCACTTCTTTAGAGGTTAATCGCTTGAAGAATCCATGTCCAAAACTCTAACCCGAGCTCCATTTAAATAGTGGGGGGAAAGGGTGAGTAATGCACCGAGGAAATAACGAGGTTCATTAATTAATGAACCTCTCAATTCCCAATAGTGTAGTTACAAATAAAGGAGAGTCAAGACATTAAATGGCTTGACAACACAGCGGTCCCTCAACCACCACTCAACTGCTTGAGAAAAATCAAATAACAGTTACATGTTATTTTATTATTCTTTTAAAAGTTCGAAAAAATTATCTTTTTCTCCTAACCTACTATGGTCGAAGTGGAGAATCCCTTAAGCGAATCATGACACTGTGCATTCAATGGTGCTCGCAGATTTCAATTCTGAGCACCAGTTCAAAAGCTAGAAAATGTCGCCCATGTGTTTACTAAATGTACCTTAAAAAGTTAAAAATTTTGTTCGAGGCACAATGGGCCTTGGAATCACGCACTGTCAATTTTTGCAGACTCATGATAATCCCAAATAAATAAGAAAAATTACATGAAAATTTATGGGTCTTTACATTCTCCCCACCTTATGGCTTTTCATCCTTGAAAGCTACAACAAAACTAGGGAAACAAATGGGGGGTACTGAGAATGTATCTAAGCCTCCCTCTCCCATGTGTTCTCCTAGAGATTCTCATGCTTCCAATGAACTCGCAATAGAGGAATCAACCACCCATAAAGGACCCACTCCTATCAATCCTCTATCTCCACAGGGCACTCCACAAACATCGCCCCATAGTCGATGTCCAGCACGCCCTAGTTGATCATATGTGATGGATCATGCACATATCTCCTCATCTGTGACACGTGGAAAACATTATGTACTCAGTGCATATTTGGGAAAAGATCTAGATAGTACACCACCTCGCCTACTCTGATGAGGATCTGAAAAGGTCTGATGAACCTCAGAGATATCTTGTCACCCCATCCAAACCTACGTAATCCTCATCAGGGTGAGACCTGTAGAAAGACTTGGTCTCCCTCCTCAAACCCCAACAGTCTCCATCTCCAGTCGACATAAGACTTCTGTTGGCTCTGTGCTGTCTTCATCTTCTCCTGAATGATCTTCACCTTCTCTATCGTTGCCTGTTCCAACTCTGGACCCATAACTGCTGAATCCCCTAGGTCTTTCCAGAAAAGAGGTGATCTACATGGTCATCCAAACAAAGCCTCAAACGGACCCATGCTGATGGTGGAGTGATAACTATTGTTGTATAAAAACTCCACCAATGGTAGGAGGTCCTCCCAACCGCGGCCAAAATCGAGGACACAAGCACGAAGCATGTCCTCGAGTGTCTGTATAGTCTACTCCATCTGACCACATCTCTAAGGGTGGAAGGTGGTACTCCAGCATAGCTGAGTCCCAAACGCCTTCTAAAATCCCTTCTACAAGAAAGATGTAAAATGAGCATCGTGATCTGAGACAATTGTCAATGGCACCCCATGAAGTCGTACAATATCCTTCACGTAGAGACATCCCAAGATCTCTACTAATCCCTGCTCTCGGATGGGTAGGAAGTGGGGTGACTTAGTGAGTTGGTGAACAATCACCTAGATGGAATCATGGCCCCTGAACGTACATGGTAACCCTGTCATGAAGTCCATGGAGATACCATCCCACTTCCACTTTGGTACCTAAATTGGATGAGATAAGCCTGCAGGTACCTAATTCTCGGCCTTCTCTTGCTGACAAGTGAGGCATTGGGATACAAACTCTGCCACTTCTTTCTTCATCCCTAGCCACCGATACTAACACTGGATGTCCTGGTACATCTACTTCACTATAGGATGTACCGCTAAAGGGGATGTGTGGAACTCCCTAAACACCTCCTCTCGTAGCATCACTGGTACCATGGTGCATACTCTGAAGAGGATGACATGCTCCCCACCTTCTTAAAGTCCATTAGGAGCATGTCCTGAGGTTATCTGAGCACATCGGGCCTCACAGTTCTCGTCCCCAAGATGTTCCTCCTAAACTCGCTGAAGAAGTGGGGGAGTGACAGTCATAGACTGGAGGTAAGCTGCTCCATCTCTATCCACAAAGGATATCTGTAATGTAGCTATCTTCTTTGTCACATCACTCAGAAACTGTAGACTAGACCTCCTGCTATGTGTGCCTACTACTATGTTTCCTTTCCCAAGAGTATAGACTATCTCAAAGTTATAGTCCTGGAGGAACTCCAGCCATCGCCGTTGTCTCAGGTTTAGGTCCTTATGTGAGAAGATATACCTGAGAAACTTGTGATTAGAGTAAACAGTAAATAGTTCACCCATCAAGTAGTGCCACCACATCTTCAGTTAAAAGACCACTACGGCTAACTCCAGGTCATGGGTTGCGTAGTTCTGATCATGCTGTCTCAACTACCATGAACCATAGGTGATCATCGCTCGCTCCTACATTGGGAAACAACCTATTCTAGTCCCTGATGTGTCATAGTAGACTACATACCCAAAAATCTCTTCTGGTAGCCTCAAGATAGGGGTACTCATCAGTCTCTACCTCAGCTCCTGAAAAATCTACTGGCAATTCTCTATCCACAAGAAAGGATTCCCCTTTTTCGTCAAGGCTGATAAAGGTGAAATAACTCTGGAAAAGTCTGGTATGAATCTCCAATAGTACCAAGCCAATCCCAGGAAACTTTGTACCTCGGTCACACTCCCAGGTGGCTCCCAAACAAACACTGCCTCTATCTTCTCTGGATCCACTACACCTCCAGCCTCTGAGATAACATGCCCCAGGAAGTGGACTTCCTGTATCCAGAACTGGAACTTAGAGAGATTTACATAAAGATGGTGATATTAGAGTGTATCCAGAACTATATGTTGGTGTGTGGAATTCTCCTCCTCCAATGCCTAGTATATCAAGATTTCGTCAATGAAGACCACCACGAATCAACCAAGGAATGGCTAGAACATCCTGTTCATGAGCCCCATGAACACTAATGGAGCATTGGTCACATCAAAAGGCATCAACAATAACTCTTAATGGACATGATGAAATCTGAAGTCTATCTTCGATACGTCCTCATCCCATACCCTAAGCCGGTGATAGCCTGATTAGAGGTTTATCTTCGAAAACCATCGAGTTCCCTTCAGCTGGTCGAAGTGATCATCAATCCTCAGTAGAGGATACTTGTTCTTCACGGTCACCTTGTTCAGGCACCGATAGTCCACACGAAGCCTTATAATCTCATCTGCCCTCTTGGTGAACAAGATTGGGGATTCCCATGGAGAAACACCGGGCCTTACAAACCCCTTTCTATGCAAGTCCTCAAAATGTACCCTCAGCTCACGAATCTATACGGGAGCCATCTGATATGCTGGTGTAGATATCAGTGTAGTCTCAGGGTACATGGTGATGTGAAAGTCTACCTCCATGTGAAGAGGTAGTCCCAGAACATCATCAGGGAAGACATCAACATACTGGTCCACCACTACAGGATATATCGAACTCCTCACGTCAACTGCTCTGAGGGTGAGGCTAGAAAACTAGTGAGTGATCGAATGAAACTTCCTCTGAGAAATTCCATCCTATGCTGCAAAGGTTTCCTTCTCACCGGTGAAGGAAAACTTAATACCATCCTTGTAGACACACCGTGCTTTGTGCCTAAAACAGTCGATCTGAGCATGGATTGTGGATAACCAGTCCATACCCAAGATGATTTTGTAAGGCATCAAAGCTACTACTAGAAGATCCCAACTGAAGCTCTCGCCTCCTAGCGTAAGCTCACACTCCCTGCACTAGTGTGTAATCATCAAACCTTCTCCTGTAGGAGTATCTAATTAGAAGGATTGAGCCTATGGCTCTGTCAGAATCTCTGAACTCCGAATGAGTTTCGTGGAAATGAAAGAGTGAATGGAACATGTGTATATAAGTACTGCAGCTAGGGTGGAATAGACACAGATCATACCTCTAATCATATCCTGAGCATCGTGGTCATAGGCCTCTACTAGCTGTAGTTGTGGTCGCCCCTATCCACCTGCTCCCTGTGGTCGGGGTGGACCACCTGGTGGTGGTGGTGGTAGAACATCAAATAGTGGTCCACCACATGTTGCACGGTCTACTCCTCTACCACGTCTTCTGCCCTACGTACCTCCTCGCTCGAACCTCATCCACTGCCTCGGTGGTTCCTCGACCATCTGCTGATCATCAGTATGGTGGGTTGGGCAGTCACAATCCATGTGGCCCTGCCCACTGCAGGTGAAGGACAATCTTCTTAACTTCTAACCTCATATTCCTCGCGAGCTTCACACCATTGATCCTACATCCTGGGGTCTCCCTTAGGAAGTTCTGGTCAGCTTGGACCTCTATGTCATCTGCCTACTGCTTGTTGTAGATGACCCAACTACCTATCATCTGGTGGTGGCTCTCACCGTTGGTGCCTACTCTGCTAAGAATATCTCCACCAATAATGCTCGCTGGAGAACTCTAGCCTGTGTCAGGATATTGAGTGATATCATCAACGCTCTAATCTCCCACCAAAGACCCTTATCAAAGGTTTGGGCCTTAAAGAATTTGTACCGTACCATGTTGGTGGAGTAGCGCGAGAGGTTAGTGAATCTCACCAAGTACTGGGCCACTGATAAGCTACCATTTTGTAAGTGAAGCAGCTCTTGGATACGAACAGAGCATAGTGTCACTGGAATGAAATCTGCCTTAAAGAGGATCTCAAATTCTATCTAGGTGAGGGTCACCTCATCATGTAACTAGAGCATCAGGATGCACCATCTTCCTATCCTACCCAGAAAAAGACTAACGTCTAGGATCAACATCTACTCTGCTAGTGTCCCAACTAGGTGGAAAACTCTAGCCACAACCTCCAGCTAGTCCTCAACTTCCTGGGGATCTGTCTTGCCTCGAAAAATCAGAGGTCTCTACCACTGTAACTCATGAAATGTACTCAGTCGGTGTGCACCATCCACCAGTGAGGTTGGTGGAAACTACTGCCCAATGGGTGGTGGTGCTATCAGTACACCACCGAAGATTCTAACATAGTAAGAGGGCCCTGCAATGAAGCCTCGTCACTCAGTGGGCCGTCATCATGTAATCTCTCAGTAATCTTAGCTGGCTGTCAACGCGATGACATCTTGAAAAGAAACAGGTGTTCCATGGTCAATATGTTATACCTGGTGAGCTGACTCAAAAAAGATAAAAAGTAAAACATTTCCAAAACACACACAATCAGTGTTTTCGTGCACCGACTTAGAAATCATAATTCAGGGTCCTGGTGTACAGATACGTTGGCCACCACACCAACACTAGACTCCCTAAATTGAAAACCACACTCAAAACACTTAACACTATTGTTCCATTGGAAAGACCAGATTCTTAGTTCTTCGGGTAGAACTGAATCCTCTGATACCACTTTGTCATGACCCTTCCCCTATGGCCCGTGCTGTAACTACCCCAAGCCCACCTTCTATAGGCCAGGGGTTGGCGACTAGTACCAGAAAGGAGTATCCCTAAAATAGGAAGGAATTTCCTTTAAACCTGTACAAACATACAGACTATAATGCAACAATATATAACAACAAATTAAAACTATTGTAGTAAAAGTTTGCAATAAAAGTAAGGTGTCTTAATACAAGCCCAACTGAAAAAATACAACTACAACTAAAAATATAAAACAAATCTTGAGATCTTCCACAAGGGATCTTACCTGAAGGGTAGGTATAGCTCGTCTCCACAGCTCTCCATGTCAACCATCACTGCCATCCATCATCAGGTCCTACCTCTCTGAGTCTTAGTCAAGGCTTCCCATCATCTGCATAAGAAACAACAAGATGCAGGCAAAGCCCGTGTAGGGGTGAGTATAACAATACCCAGTAGAGACACTGAGACCCCTGAAGGTCTCTCAAAATTCCAAAAAGGAAAACCAAAAGCATGATCTCAATCACAAAGCACAAATCAAAAGACACAACTCAAACCAGGTATAACATAAGTACATTAGTACAAATGATTAGTCATAAGGCTGGATCATCTTACTTTGTCAAGAAGCACTAGTGATAACCCACACAAGATCGATAGGTACTAACCCATGAAAGACACACATATGATCGATAGATGATGATTCACAGAGAATCGTTGGGTTCTGATTCACATAGAATCGATGGGTGATAATTCACACAGAATTTTTGGGTGCTGATTCACCGAGAATCGCTGGGTGCTGATTCACATAGAATCGTTGGGTGATAATTCACACAAAATAGTTGGGTGCTGATTCACACAAAATCGCTCAGTGATGATTCACACAGAATCATTCGGTGATGATTCACACAAAATCACTGGGTGATGATTCACACAGAATCACTCGGTGCTGATTCACATAGAATGGCTCTTCATTCTTCACGTCTTAGCCAGACATAGGATTCCCACTCATAGTATGCTTGTTTCTGAGATAAACTACTCCTAAAGCCATCAATCATATTTCAACTAGCATGAATTCCCATGTAGAAGTTACCCAATGATCTGTCACATCATAAGTGTTCCAACGCAATAGATGGCACATCAACCAGACACCCGGTCTGTAAGTTATTGGAATTTTAGTGGTGAGGTCACGGTTGGATTCAGAGTCAATCCAACCTATCCATAATAAAACATTCTCCAAACCTCTTGTGGAGTATCTAAAAAGGAATTTCTCACTCCAAGGATCCTAGTGCCGCAGAAGGTTCGTCAAACGAACATCTGGTTCACAAGATACAACCTTCTAACCGTTTCTGGGCCTGAGAGAGGTCTGGGTCTGGTCTGACCTGGCCTACCCTAGTTTGGGCCGTCCTGACTCGGTCCAGGTCCAACCCGGGCAAATTGGACCATACCGACTGGGAGAGGCAACAATGGCGAGGCCCGCCGGCTGGCGCGACCTACATGGGGGTCACGCGGTCAGCCTGCCGAATAGCTCAAAAGAGCCGTTTGGCACCTTGATTAGCAGTACTAGGTGGCACAACCTGCCTATCCGTAGGACCCGCTGGGAGCGAGTTCCCTTCTGCCTCCACCACAGCTTCAAGCCACGACCCCCCATCAATCTCAAATGTCTCAAAGAGTCATTTAGATCTTTTAATTGGTGGTAACGCCTCATCACCTGTGGGACCCACAGGGAGTGGGTCCCTGCCTTCGCAGTGGCTTCGAACCACGACTTGTATCACTGCGCCCTGTGATGGCGCACTGCCTCCCATCTCTGTGGTCAACCATTGTCAGCCTCTTATTCGACCACCGCG
Organism: Viscum album; assembly: GCA_963277665.1. NCBI lineage: Eukaryota > Viridiplantae > Streptophyta > Magnoliopsida > Santalales > Viscaceae > Viscum > Viscum album. Next base: position 1,109,633,865 of record OY728140.1, read on the forward strand.
ACGCCGCCCTCCTCCACGGCCTACACCGAATGTCGGTGCTACAACATTGAAGGATCTTCTATGGGCCACCGAGTGAGCTTCGGTGATCCGTTATTCCTTCCGGACGTGCCTACGACCTTCCTGGGATTCCGCCGTCATTGTGTGCCACCCATTTTCCTCTTTCCATATATTTGAAAATTGTCCCACGAAGAACGCATCAAGAAATGAAGCGGCGGAGGGTCTGGTCCTTATTTTTTTGGCTTGCGCTCTCCGCGTTAAAATCATAACAAGCACCAAAAATTTAATTAAACAAAGATAAAATTTATTATTAACCCACTTACCTTGAGAATTGTTGGATTCGTCGCGGTGGTGAAAGGAGAATACACACTTTGATGAAGCCGTCAATGTTTTTTGTTGCTGGTTCGTTCCTTCTGATGACATCCAAGCTTTCATTCCCCGCTTGTGGAAGAAGTTGCGTCATTTAGTCAGAGGTTCCTCACTTGAAAAAGATATATCCAAAACTCCAACCTGAGCTCCATTTAAATAGAGGGGGAAAAGGGTGAGTAATACACTGATGAATTAACAAGGTTCATTAATTAAAGAACCTCACAATTCCCAACGGTGCAGTTACAAATAAAGGAGAGTCAAGCCATTAAATGGATTGACAACATAATGGTCCTACCATCGCCGCTCAACTATGGGAGAAAAATAAAATAACAATTACATGTTATTTTATTATTCTTTTAAAATTTTGAAAAAATTATCTTTTTCTCCCGACCTACTGCAGTCAAAGTTAAGCTTCCCTTAAGTGAATTTGGGTGCTGCAGATTTAACGGTGCTCTCAGATTTCAATTCCGAGCACTAGTTCAAAAGTTAGAAAACGCCGCCCGTACGTTTATTGACCGCACATTAAAAAAATTTCAAAATTCCATTCCAGTAAAATCAGGAATTGAAATCACACGCCATCAATTTTACCAGACTCTTGATAGTCCCAAATAATTTTTAAAAAATTACATGGAAATTTTCAGGTCTTTACAAAAATCTTCCTATTGCAAATGGGGAACCCAGTCAGGGTTCCCCATTTATTTGAAATACATAGAGGGGGGGGGGATCTCCTCTCTCCATATATTTCTTCCATTATTATCCCTAATTATATTGATTTTTTAGATTATCTATTCATAAATTTAGATGATTTCATCCCAATTTCCTCATTATATAGTTCTAATATCCCATTTATCTAATTTTTTGTGATTATGATTAAAGAGTTAAGATATATTATACATGTTCATGGTTTAATCACATCAATTTTATGGTATATCAATTAGAGGATTCTCAAGGATTCCTTTGGAGGGTGAACGTATGTGGTTACAAATCATTTCACTGAAGGTGAGTTACTGAACTCAATTATTTTAGATTGTTATCAAATTAGTGTTGATTAAATCATTTAATTCATGTTGAATGTTATGGATTTAGTTGGAAGGGGACTCAGGGGTGTACTAGGTTGGTCTATACCCCCTTGCTCGATTTTTTGATGAGGATATATCAACCAATGACTTTAACCTCATTTTTTCCTAAATTAAAATTATTAAATTAATAATTTTAAAAATTATAAGTTGTTTATAATTTATTAGGGATAATCTTGGTTGAGGTAGAGTCTTGTGGTTAAGGATATGGTTTGATAATTGTTTAGTTAGGGATAATGCAAGATTACTTAAGGTGACAACTCTATGTTTGAGTTAGGTGTTGCGTAATATTATAAATTTATATATCATTATCTATTTTTAATGGTAAGTATAGGTATGTGGGTTTTAAGTGAACCAATGTGGTACTATGAGTGGTTTACCTTTTTTGAGAAATGGTTAGGGAATATTTTGTGACTCATGAAATTCCAATAGTGATAAATCATTTATATATATATATATTCTAATGGCTAGGATGATTATGTGTAAGGCATGGTGAAAGTTGAATTGGGACCCAAAAAGGGTGTACCTTTTGGAAATATGACCCTAACAACCTGAGGAGGTCATATATTATATGTTACATCCACCTATAGATATTACTATAGTTGAGAATATGTATTTGTTAGTATTGGATATATAGTGTCTGATATTTGATGAGGATGCAAGGGTGTCCCAAAATAGAGCCAAGTGTGGTTATTTTCATCTTGAGTAAGAAGTATGGAATCTAAGTATAGCTATTGATCATTGGACTTTATATGTTGATCACTTGACCACTAAGAGTCTTATAACCTGATAAATGTAGTTTTATATATAGAGAATGGAATGTGGGGTCTGTCATTATACCTAAATTAACTAGTGATACCTACATAATATATATGAGTATTCCATGGTGATAATAACTTATGTAGTTTTTGGGAGAAGTGGTGAGATAATCAGTATGATGGGACTTAGTATGATGAGTGCTCAATATTATATTACCATTATAAGATGGGTGAGTGCATAGAATCTAGAACTGTGCTGAGAAAGGTTGATCTTAACATGTTGGTTCTAGTTGTACAATTCCATTAAGGTGGGTAATATATAATTATAGAAATATTAATTGGTTATTTGGTTAGTCTATTATGGAAATTGTTTTGTCATAACATGGATATTAATTCATGGAATGTTATGGAGTTTTTTCTGGAAAAATATTAGGTGTAATTCCAATCTATATCATTATTAATTGGTATGTGGTTGGGTGTAATTATAACTTGGGGTATTTATAGGAATATGATTGGGTGTAATAAAAACCTTTGGGTATGTATGTTTGTAAGTTGGGTGTAATTCCAACTGAAGGATGTTATTTGGTATGTGGTTGGGTGTAATCCCAAACTAAGGATATATAATTTATGTGGTTCTCTATAATTATAACCTAGGATACTATTGTGACATAGTTGAGTATAATTTCATCCTTGGGTATTAGTTGGTTTTTGATTGGGTGTAACCCTAACTAGGGTATAATTAATATGATGTGGTTTGAACATGATGCCTCCAAAGATGGTTGTGATATTGGTTGGGTGTGATGCCTCTTAAGATGGTTGTCATGTGAGTTGGATATAGTTCCTACCAAGATGATTATTATGTGTGTTCGACATAATGACTCCTGATATGATTTAGATGTAGTTTGTATGTAATACATTCTAATATGATTATGATATGGGTTAGACATGATTCCTCTGGAGAGGATTGTGATATGGGTTGGAAGTGATGCCTCTCAATATGTTTATTATATGAGTTAGACATGATGACTACTGAGATAGTTGTGATGTGGGTTAGAATTTTTCCCTCTAATGATAGTTGTGATGAGGTTTGGGTGTGATGCCTACCCATATGGTTGTGATGTGGGTTGGACTTGATGCATCTAGACATGGTTGTGATATGGGTTAGAATGATGTCTCTCAAGAAGATTATGATGAAGGTTCGATGTGATGCCTTCCAATAAATTGAGGCTTCAGCCCCAACCTTTAAAAAAAAAAGTGGTTGTGATGTGGGTTGGACATGATGCATCTAGACATGGTTGTGATATGGGTTAGAATGATGTCTCTCAAGAAGATTATGATGAAGGTTCGACGTGATGCCTTCCAATATATAAATAATCCTTCTTAGGTAGAACCAATTATAGACCATAATATGGTATTAGTCGAAGTAGTTACATTTAACTATTCTGTTGGATTCTCAAGTAATCAATGGTGTTATGGGTGTATTATTATGATATTTATTAATTATATTTCATCTGATATATGCATGCAGATATAAACAAAATTTTATTTGGGATTACATAGGTGGTGGAATTACATGTTTTATACTTAAAACCTACATGATAATTTTGGCCCATGTGCTAATTGATGTTTGATATGAAGTATTTAGTGGTGGAACGAGTATAGGTGGATGAGATCCGGAATCTCTATTGGGTTATGGAGACTAGTCTAAGGTGCAGTCAAGAAAAATATGGGTCTCCTTTTTTATTTTAAATTTTAATTATTTATAGATAATATCATACTATTATTTGATCTAACTAATTTGTATGATTTTATAAACTATATTTATATTTTATTATAATATGGAAATGTTATTTTTTTGGTTTACTTTCTACTATAATTCCATATTTTTCACAATGATTTAATTTCTGTTATGAATATTTATTTTATTGGTTGTTTTTTATTGTGATTATAATATAGGTTATAGTCACCCCATGTGGTTTATCAAAACCTCAAAACTTTTCATAATCCTCAGTCATATGGGGAGGTGTACCTGAGGTTACATAGAGCCCTCTATCTTAAAGTTGTTTGAGAAGAGCATGTTGGGGATATTACAAAGTGGTATCATAGAATTGTTTTCTTGTCTTACTACTTGAGATATGGTAGATGGATCTAGGACTATTCATAAATTGGTATGGGTGCTATGATTATGCATGGATATCGTATATATGAGTTGAAGACCTATTTTATAAGGAATTAGTATTTTTTATTTTTTCATTCTCATAGTTGAGGTGTTTTTCTACTAAGGATTATGGTTTTGTATATTGATTTATTGGGTTTTCTATTAGCTTAGAGTGAAAAGATATGTTTTGTTTCATCATCATCGACATATATGTTTACATGGAATGCTCATGACTGTATGTTATAATGATACTAGTTCAAAAATGAATAGAGACTCTAGTTTTTTATTTCATCAAAAATTAACTTACCCAAATAGAATATTGGTGGAACTTTACTTATACAAGGTAATTTTGTTGAATTTTCTTGATATGGAATGAAATAGAGAAATTTAGATGATATTCAAAAGGATGTGATAATGTTCCTTGATGGTGTAGTCCTATGTATGGGTATCTGGTGATGATTTTTATCCTAAAGTGGGTTTCCTGGTATGGGTATAGGGATAACTGATATTGATGATATCCCTCAGATGGAGAGATACCTTATGATCATTATAAAGTTGTTTTATCCAAATGTTGGGAATTTTAATTTTGGGATGTGACATGTGTGAGATATGGTTTTTAAACTAGGTCATAGAGGCTAGAAATGATGAATTTCAACTAAAGATATTGGTGTGATGAGTACTTAACTAGAATAATTGGTTCCTTTAAAATTAGTTCTTGAGATAATTATGATTTTATGAGGTGATCCAAGAGAAATGGGCTAACACATGCATGTGTATTCTCAATATATGGTAATCATGGGAGGATAATTCGTATGATTGTAATGATTTATAAATGATGTGTTATCATGTAATGATTTATTCATGTGGGCTTCCTTAGGATGTGTGTATTTGGATGCATGGATAATGATTTTTCTGATGATGCTACTTCCATACTTGGGATGTTTGGTCCATATATTAGGCATATAATTCAAATATTTATGGTATATGACTCATAGTAGTTTGGATAAAGTCATATGGTAGGGTGTAAGTATGGGTGTATGTCTTCTCATGGATTAGATTTGGATTGACAATGAAGGAATAAATATACCATTGTGAGAATAATTTTGTGATATCCCTTTAACTAGGGAAATGAGAGAGTGATTTTTTATACTATCCACATGATAGGTGGGATATTATGATCTAGGGTCTACCTTAGATGGTAGGTTTAGTTATTGGGTTGGTAAGATCATACTTTGATATAATGAATGATGTTCTAATTGGGAAATAATTTAGAAAGTCTCTATAGTGGTGTGATTTTTCTTTATGAGTCATGTCACTTCAAGGGGTATATCTCAATGATGTTTTTTGATGCATAATGATTTCATGCAGCCTTACTTGTAGTGCACAAGATCCTCATCCCAGTTGGTTAGGACTCGTTAGGTGCATCCAAGAGACCCGAGATCAAATCTGGGTGGAGGCATATTTCCGGGTTACTGTAGAAGTACTGCGGCAGGCACTATAGCAGGCACTGTTTGGTACTGTAGCAGTCAGAACTATTCATCCATCTAGGCCTTTGGGCCACTGGTTTGCTCCTCAGGTCCTGTAAGGATTTCGGGCCATCCAAGGCCTTCGGGCCAGTTGATTCTCAAGGCCTTCGGGCCACCTTAAGGACTTCGGGCCACCCCAAGACCTTTGGGCCACATGAATGCAGGCCCCAGACACACTACAAAAAAGGAGCAACCCTAGATGAGGATTCAGAGCAGGTGCACTCACCAGAGCAGAGCCAAATGGATTTTCAAAATGAGAGGGTATGGCTATGCCATCGTTACCAGCCTGTGCTTGCACGGGAAGCCTAGACAGACGATCATGCAAAGGTGGATAGCTACTATTAAGATGTAGATGTTGGGGAGGGGCAGTTCCTTGTAGATAGTCTACTTGAATTCCCTAAGACCTTCGGGTCATGTAATCTCCTAAGCCTACATTCCATGTAATCTCTGAGCCTACGGGCCTTGTAAGGGTTCCCCCTCATCCCTTGAAAGGTGGGTTATCAAAAATCAATAAAAAATAAAGGCCTTTGAGCCATTCAGGCAGCCTTACTTGTAGTATTTTCTCAACTAAGGATTGTGTTCAGTCCCTTTAAGACCCATTTGGTATATAGGACCTAGAGATGTGCCTCTATTTTTGTGAGGGGGGAGGGTGCTATGAATCTTTAGTTTACTCAGTAGATTGGGTCTAGGTCATGGTATGCTAGTAGTTTTCAATGAATGATCCCATTTTGTGTTGATTGTGATATGTTATGATTATAGAATGTTTTTGGACACCTAATTGTCACTAGGAGCTGTGTTAATAGTTATCTTATTGATACAATTTGGTGTATTCTTTAGGAAATAGAAGTATTGGGATTCACTGGGCATGGAATTGCCAATATTTATTTGGTAAGTGCCTCTATTTTGGTGCATTGGGAGTAAAAGAATTATGAAACTTCTTATAGGTCTAAGAGGAGTCCGCAATTGGTTTGAACATGAGAGCCAAGTGATAAAAAATTGGGGTCACTAATCATAGAAGACATCCATTGAGACTTAGGTGTCTTGATATTAGATCAAATCAACAAGGGTATGGGATAGAAATGAACAGAGCACCGAGATTGATATAGATCCTATATTAAATCTTATGGGATGAGGATATTATTTTCTAATTAGTGGAACTCAAGAGTATCATCCTTCAATCGATGAGAGTATACAAGTGATTCAATCCTTACTGATTGATGATAATGGAATTCCTATTTTGTGGAGAACATCATTCTATTATTATGTTATAACCCCTATTATGAAGAATAAATATAGAAATTTAGGATGGTATGTACGATGGGACCCAACTAGTAGTGATTGTGGGTTTGTATTGGAACTTATAAGAGTGTTATCATGTTATGTTTAGTATCTAGGGAATTCCCATATATGAGTATTGATCAATGAAGAATGGGTAAAGTCAGTACATTTAGTAACTAATGGGTGTCCATTATGGGTTATAGTTAGGTGATAGGGTATGTTTTTTGGGAAAAGGATAGGTGGGATGAACAAGACTATGGAATGGAGGTGCTTCTAGGAAGCAAAATGTAATATGTGAAGGAGTGAGGCTTTGAGTTATGCATAAAGCCTCAGGGGTGAGACTACAGTTTATGATGTGAGAATTTGGGAGATGCTTAGTTTAGGAACCGAGTGGTTTATAGTTCATCTAGACTAGTCATGTCAACCATTGGTGTCTGTAATTAGAAATTTAAGCATTCAAAAATGTCTCCAGTAGTGTGGTGTCATTATGGAGTTGATGGAATTTGTTAGTGTTGTGATGCATGGGTCATCAGGTTTTCAGAGATAGTCAGTGTCCTATGGTTATTTCTATTATGTTTCATAAATCATCAATAATTATAGCTCCAATTAGGATAAATATTCATCATTTAAGGTACAACCATTATAATTATAATTTAGACTGAGAGGAGTCCAAGCTATCAGATAGTTTTATTGGTTCAGGTGTGGTACTGACAAGATTATAACTAAAAGTAGACTGTGAATTGGATTTTTCATCAAATATCAATGAATAATATAGATAATGGGGTAGGAATGGTGATTCTTCTTGGGAATGGTAACTATTTTGGTGGATATTTTATAATAATTCACCCCAAAAATTGATTATGGAGCTAAAGAAAATATGGGTTCCAATAATTGTGTAACGTCAGTTGATTTAAATTTGGATTAGAAATTGAAATGTGTATATATTTTTTAAGTATTAAAAAATAAGTACTAGAGGTGGTATCCTAGGAGGAGGAGTCCCAAAATGAGTTCCAAGGTTCTCGTGCTATGAATCGTGGATGACTAGGAGCTATAGAGGGCCATTGGGTACCTTGAAAAGGTATACTGAGTACTTGGTGGGGTTTTCTGGTATATAGAACTTCTGGTTTAGGATATTGGGTGTCTAGTGCTGGTGAACTAGGTACCATTACTTTTGTGGAACATTTTGTTTACATGAGGGGGAAATATTTATTTTTTATTTTTATAAATATGAACCCGCTTATGGTTACACATTTGAGGGTCTTCCAAGAAGATAAAGACTAAGAACCTCACCCCTTCTTCTTCTTTCCTCATTCTCCCTCAATCGATAGAGGTTAGAGATTATCTATTCATCAATTAATGTGATTTACTCCCTATTTATATCTTATTTATTCATTATATCCTTATTTTTATAATTTTGTGTGATTGTAATTAGTGATGGAAATTACATCAAATCAGGATGGAATCACATTAATTCAAGTGGGAATCCATTACTAGATTCTAAAGAAGGACTCTAGAGGGTGAATACACAAGATTGTATATCATTTTTCTTGATGTAATACACTTCCATAAATTATTATTATTTTTATAAAATTTGGATGGATCTAATTGATCAATTATTTTCACGTGTTATGGATTTAGTTGGTATAGGGCTCGAGGGGCATGATGCGGATGATCTGTACCCTGATTTCTGATGTTTTGAAATGTATACATCACTAAGTGAGATTAAATCTATTTATACCTAAATTAAAAGTGTTGAATTAATTAATTAAATAAATTATAATATGTTTATATTTTATTATGTAACCTCTTAGTTTAGTTAGGGTCTTATGGATAAGGATGGTGTATACAGATTTCATGATTGATGATAATGTGGTCTTTCTTACGGGGATATCTTCTTGTTTAATGGGGGTGGTGCCTAATGTTTCCTCTATATTTTTAATTTCATATATTTTTTGAATGGTAATCATGGGTATGTAGATGTGAGTGACCCAAACATGTGATGTGAGTTATTTCCCTTATGTGAGGTGAGTCTAGGGATACTTTTGAGAGTCATGTAAAGTCTGCTAGTGATATTACTTTTCTATATAGTCACTGATATCTAGTTCAACTTGTGAATAAAGTGAAATGTCAAACTTTTATAAACAACTCTAATTACTTGAGGAGGTCTTGATTCATATGTGACACTTTCCTATAGCAATGGGTAGGTGTTCGACTAAGCATGTTTTTGGTAAGGTATGCACGATATGAGAGCTTTAGAGGGTATGTGTGGATAACTCAGAATGGAACCAAGTGCGATTATTTACTTCCTAATAAATTATTATAAACTATTAAGATTGTTGTGGGTCCTTTTAACCTTATATTCTAAGCACATAACCACTTAGGGCCATGTATCCTTATGAAAGTAGCTAGATACATACATAATGGAACTGTGGTGAATGTACTTACCCCTAACCTAAGTGGTGATCCCTGTGTGGTGTTCATGTGTATTATTTGATGACATGAACTCATTTATTATTTGGGATAAGTGGTAAGATTAACTTTGTGATGGGACATTATATTTTGAGTTCCCATTATCACATGACCCTTATGAGATGGGTGAGTGCATGGAATCATGATCTGTGTTGAGAATGACCAGGATTAACATATTAGTTCTAGGTGTACAGTTCCATGTGGATGGGTATACTAGAATTATTGATAAATGACTTAGTCATTTGTTTGGTGTATTGTGGATGTTTTTCTACCATAACATGGATATTCTGTATTGGGATGTTATAGAGAGTTGTTTGGAATGGGATTTATTATAATTCCAATTTTGGATCATTATTGTTTGATATGTGGTTTTCTATAATGCCTCCCTAAGGTATTTATGGGTATATGGTTGGGCATAATGCCAACCTTAGGGTATTTGGTGTTTGATGTTAGGTTTAATTCCAACTATTGAATATTGTTTGGAATGAGGTTTGTTCTAATGAAAATATGGGGCTATGTTTGTTATGTGGTTTGGTGTAATGATAAAATTAAGGCCTATTTTGATTTAGGTGGATGTAATGAAAACCTTGGGTATTGTTCTATTTATGTTTGGGAGTAATTACAAATTGTGGATATTGAATGTGATGTGGGTTAGATGTGATTCCTCTTGAGAAAATTGTGATGTGGGTAGGACATGATGCCTTCTAATATGGTTGTGATGTGGGTTGGACATGATTTATCCATAGAAGATTGTTATTTAAATTAAATGTGATACCTCTTAAGATGATTGTGATATGTGTTTACTATGAGGCCTCGTGAGACAATTATGATGTGGTGTAATTTCCGTGCCCAGATCACCCGAATAGTAGTTGGAATGGTGGTTCCACATGACCTCAGGCATGCCAACCCATTCTTGTGAGGATTCTGACATATAGTGAGGGTTGATGGACAAATTTTGGGGAAAATATACCCACAATTAGAAAAAATCATAATGTAAGAAATATAAAACCATCAATCATAACAACAACATAACATGGAATTACAACTATTGGCTAACCATCAATAAATAAATAAAAAATGTTATAACAAAAAAATATGTAACGTAAAGTCACATGAGAATGAAATAAAATTTATATCTCATGTAGGATTTCTATACATAGGGTATTCCAAAAATTAAAAAAGAAAAGAGACTACTACAAAACTAGGTTTTGATTCCCCACCCAATCCCATCTATTCTCTCTAATTATGTTCAACCAATTAACCCATCCAATATAGTTCTATTGACCATACTTTTTATTGTAACCATGAAATCTACTCAGGTACCAGGTCACCCAAGAAGTGTGTCAGTACAACTCATTAGTCCACTAAAAATGTAATCCCTAAAAAATCAAGTAAATATAATAAAATTATCAATATAAAACACTAAGATAATAAAGACATGGATATAATATCACATAATTTAGTGAATTGAAACCAAACTTCATGCAACCATACCTTCTTTGGTTAGTTCCAGAATAGGATGATGGACCTATGGTCTACACACACCTTGAGGGTGAATTATCCATCAACCTTCATCTTATAAGTTTTAGTGAATAAGTTATCACATTCATATTACATTAGTGAATGATGTATCAACTCTACATAACATAAGTGAATGAAGTATCACCACTACATGAACACGAGGAAAAATATATCACTACACCATCACCTAAATAAATAATGTATCACTACTAAATGGACTCAATGACTACTGAATCACTACTAACACTATATAGGTGAATATTATCTCAATTAACTAAGACCTCCCATTGGATGATCTAAAATCACTATAGTTATCTATGTTGAATGATCCATTACTGATTCAAAATTTAAATTTGGATAATATGAAACCAACATAATCATTACGATGGATGAGAAAACACCAACAAAATTTCAAGTATATTAACTAGTGTGGTCAATAGACTACTAAACAAGAATCATAGGTGAAAAATTTATCACTAGCATATAACAATATAAAATGAAAATTTCATCATCAATTAAATCATTCAAGTGAATAACATATCATTATTCATATAGATAAAGTGAATTATTTATCACAAGTAAAGTGATTACATAAGGAAATGATAGATTACTCTTACCATAGGTCACAATCACGAACCTTCTCCATAAGGGATGGTCTAGGGTAGCACATGGGCTACTAAGGTCACACCTCTTAGGAGGAGACACCCAACACAAGTCTTAAAACATATTTATATAACAATTTATATAAAGTGCATAGTCATTGATGACCATATTTCAAGACATAAATTGAAGAGGGATAGTTTAAACCCAAATGGTTTATACCCACTCCATTGGATGTTAAAAAAATATTTTAAAATGATTTTATAATTGGGGCCAAAATTTAAAACATCATGTATCTCATAAGACACATAAAAAATCATTAAAACTAATGGGAAATTGTAGGGACCACCTACCTATCCTTAATAGATATCTTCCCATTGGATATCATTGAATGATTTTTCCATAAATGGAAGAAATTGAAAAAAGAGGAATAAGACCTAAAATTAAAGATATTTATTGGAAAAAACTATAACCGTGAGTGAAACACTGATTGGAAGGAAGATGAGGTATATCCTTACTTGAGGTGACTAACACAAGATAAACAACATGAAGATATAAGATCAAATTTTGGGAATCCATACATACAGAGATACAAAAAATATGGAAATAAAAGGATAATGGGTATGTGGCACTACTAAAAACATGAAGAACCCTCATTTATGTTTTAGTATAATAATTTATTAAATTACCTATAAAAACAGCATAGGATGTGAGTTTTTGTGTGACTATAAAGGACCTAGTGCAACCCCCTTGATAGGGTAACACTAATAAATGGACCTTATAGTCACATCATAATTAATTTATCTAGGAAGGATCTAAGAAAATATAACCACCCCTTATCTAGGTCATGTTGTGGTGGGATTGTTCCCATCATGGTGTAACTCCTCCCATTGAATATTCCTTCATGGTGTAACACTTAAGTTGTGGAATAACCAACCACCTACTATATATTTTAACCTTATATATCATGTCTCTATTAAACAATTACCAAATTCAAAGCATGAACTTCAACCTGTAGAAAAATTTCCAAACCAAACTTTGGGCCAGCTCCCTAAAATTAACTCACAAGCTCACACTAATTATAGAAATAATCAAAACCCAATAAATTACATGAGGTTTAAAAAAAATTTAAACTAATTTCTTTCATGAAATATGTAGTCTATCACAACCTCCCTACCATAAGGAATCTCATCCTGGAGATTCATCACCAAGCCTTTTATTAAACAACTTCAGTATCTATGCTTGTATACAAGCCTTTCACTCCCAAGTCTCTACTTAGACATGCATGTGCTACATCATCCCCCATCTCAATAATTTTGATAATAATCACATGATAATGATTAATATGTTATATCCTAAGATGATATATATGGAATACATCATTAATAACATTATATATCTCTAATTAAGTACTAATCGATATGCCACAGTGCCGATCCTCTCAACAACCATGAAAACCCTCATGAAATTAGGCACCAACATCTCCTATCTCCATTTATTCCTATCCCTAATAGAGGAAACACTCAAAATAATACTAAATCACCCACCTCAAACTCCATAGGATGACATTTTCAGTCGATAGGAAATTACTCACTGCTCTATGTTGTCACTAAACACGCCCTAATCATCCAAAAATACTCTAATGTCACTTATATGAGACTTAATATGATAATAGTAGACTCCTATATCTCTATCCAGCATAGAGGATATTGACACAACCTTTTATATAGTCCCGTGAAATGTTTCATCTAAATAATCACCTGATAAAATTGTTTAGGGAAAAAATTAAAGCATGAGATGTTTCTAACCTAAACCACTAAAATAAAGGATACAAGATTGCATGATATTATATAAAACCAAAAAGAAAACCTTATAATTCTCATTTATCTGAAAAATATAGGTAATTATTAGATTCACAAGTGAATCAAGTTACATCCATAGACCCTTACAGAATCACAATTTAAAATAGGTATCTTGATCAAATATAATATTCCTAGGAATCCCTTGAGGATTCACTGTCTACTATACTTATATATTTCTCATCTCATCAATAGAATAGGCATCCCAAATTAAAAATAATGTTTGAAAATTTTAAATTGTTCAACAATAACCCACACATTATCATTTCCATGGGGTTATGTTTCCAATATCATCATGAATTTCATCATCATGTCATATAATTTCCACTTGGGAATGTTTAATGACTGAAGTATTCTTATGGAACATTGTTTCTCAGAAATTACCCACTGGTAGGTGAATCATCGCAAAAAACAAATAGGTTATATCCTTTTGTATCCTAGGACACTAATATTTCCTTAGGATTTCATGATATGTCATAGTAATATCTAGGTGAATATCCCATATCAATTAATGTGAATCCTACATCAGTTTCTCAAGTATGCTTGTAGGGGATAAAAGAAAACTTTGTACAAAAAGTATCTCACCAGTATCTAGGGACCAATCATGTGGCGGATCCCTACCATATATATTTTTCTATATCACTAGAAAATATAAATATGATAACTAACTCTATTTAACTTTATTAAGGAGTGAGGATAAAATTCACAAGGAAGAGAGAACCATATTTCCTTAATATTCCTAGGTATCAAGGTTCATTTTTGAATATATACTCCTCGATTACCACTTGATACTATATTCTTGCATCAATTAATCTAGAGTCTTCATACTCAATGTATCAGTCATTATGTCTCCATTTTCAAGGGTATATGCAATCTCAAAGTCTAAATAATGGAGATAATACACCCACATTTTCCATAAAAGGATCAATTCATTCTATAATAATATATACCTTAGGCTCTTATAGTCAGTATAAACCATGAATCTCTCCCATAGTAGGTAGTTGTTCCCACATCATAGTGTGTACTCCACTACTTCCATCTCTAGATCATGTTTTGGTTAGTTTTTATTTTATGAACTTTTCTTATTAGACCTATAAGAAACTAATTTACCATACTACATATGAAGTGCTTTAATACCAGATCTTGACACATCATAATATAAGGTATACTAATTACCAATCTCATGTAAGTTTATGATAAACATATAATTTAACCTCTATTTTAATTCTTAATGGAACTCTTATGAAATTTAGATAATTTGATATTTTCCTCCTTCTTGGGTCCAGCCATCATCAATACAACCAATTAGGAAAAATATTGTATGAATATCTAATATAAGCCTAAGAAACCCATAAAACTAAAAAACTTGAAAATGTTCTTGGGACTCTTCAAAGAAAAAAAATCCTAAAAATTATAAGGATATACAACTATATCATCCCTGGATATCACACGCACTAAGAATTGCACCTCATTGATATAGAAATGATACTTTGAGATCGTAGAGTAGAGTCAATTTTCTCTCAGTGTACTCAAAACAACCTCAATATGGTGACCATGGTCTTTCCATGACAAGAATTATTTCATAATTTCATCAATAAACATGACCATGAATGAATCCAAATATAGATGTAAGACCCTATTAATCAAGGATACAAACACTATTGGTTCAATAAAAAATATGAATGGAATCATGATATACCCATATAGATCATGCATTCTACTAAAAGAATCATGACGAATATCAGAAGGTTTCAATAGAAATTGATGATAATACAACTTCATTTTGACCAAAAAATACCACTGATCACCCTTAAAATAATAATAAAAATATCTTATATTAGGAAGAGGATATTAGTTCGTGACCATCACCTAGTTAAACCTATATTAATCCACACAAAAAAAACCATCTGACTTCTTGAGAAATAAGAAAGGAGAACCCCAAATGGAAAAGCTCCGGTTTGTGAATCTCTTCTTCTTATGGTATTTTAGATGATCCTTCATCTCACTAATCTATATATGATCCATCATATATGGTATAATGGATATGGTTATGGAACTCAACATTAACTCAATCAAAAACTCAATATATTTCTTTAGAGGAAACCTAAGGAAATATCCATGAAAAATATCCTAAAACTAGTTAACCATAGGTAGAGAGAGTAAATATCATATCTCCAAATTGTCAAGAATAATGTAATACTGATGTGATGATATCTCACCCATCTGTTCATGATTTTCCCCTAAAAAAATTCCTACATATCCCACTCCCCAACATAGATATGCAAGTCACCCTTTGTAAATGTGAATGATACCCAACAATGATAACAATCAATGTGGACTTAATACTAAGTCATTAAATGTAATTTTAGGATCACATAAAGGTTATAAATCTTCGGTTTGAATAATTCCTAGAGAATAATACACCCACAAACCATGATAACACACTAATACCCTTAAATCAGACTCCTAAGGGATAATCAATTTATATCATTGTATAAAGATATTGAAGAAATAACCCTAAAAACCAATCAAAATAGTTAGATACAAATCAGTGTAATTCACTCATATCAAATAAAATAAATAATAGGGTTCATTCCACAAATATCATACCTTAAACCATTAATGGACCCTTTCCCTAATAAGTAAGAATTTACTTGATGGTATAAGGATGGACTAATCCCAAACATGGATCTCTCATCACATGAATCCCCTGGGGTAAATTCCCCTACTAGAACTATTAATCCAATCCCCTAGGAATCATTTCCTCCTCCATAAACTAAAAGGTTTGAGGAACCCTAATAACCAAACTGTTGCGGAACACCTAACCATTATCTTGAACCCTGGGTCTGGAATGTTATGCACCTGCCAATTGATCATGGTGTGATATTAAAAAACCTATATTTATTCTCCATATCTCTATAATAGAGTCACTACTTTTATGACCTATCCCAATTAGGAAAAATATTCCATGTATTTTCCACACTGATTGCACTCCACACAACCCTTCCTCTCGAATAAGGAGGTGAACCTCTACCCTAGCTATTCTACCTATCACCACCCTAGAGATACACCTTATGATACAACTTCTTACTACCCAATGATTCCCTCTAGATCATAAGCATGTATTATTTTGAGCCTAATTTTTTTTAATTTAGGTTTTGGAAGAGTTATAGGTGTACAGGGTCTTAAAAGTTGTTTTTGAACCTTTTTAGTAAAAAATGGATATCACCACATCATGGTGGATGCTATGTTGTGCCTATGGATATCCTGTTTAAAATGAGTAGTGATAAAATGGACAATTGAAAGGTATGGCCTAAGGTGGAGCATTCTAGGAGTCTCCCTGTCAACCATGGATATAGCGACCATAAAATTCTATTGTGGATCCCATGTTGGGACAAAATGGCCTAAATTTTTACACCATATCATTGTCATTCCTCATGGCATGTCTCTTAGGTGAACCCACCATAGCTATGGGGGATACACCAAGGTGTGGTGGTGGTGGTTTCAATTGTTTGAAATGACCAATCAGTGCCTAACCTTTTAGGGGTGGTTTCCCAAACTATGTTTGTCCTTAATGGGGGGTTTTATTGCATGTTTTAACTTGATTTATCTCTATTAAACTAATTTTTCTCTCCCCATTGCCTAAATTTCCTAATCTATAATGTTCAAGGAAGGGGTTCTAGGTGTTTATCTCTTATCCATTAGTGTCTAAGGGTGAGTCCATTATTCTTTGGATTTCTCTTTATAGATCTTATATTATAAGGACTAGATCTATTTCTCTCCCATTACCTGTATTAGAGGTATCAAGGTTTTCATTTCTCTTGAGGTTGGTTTCTTTATCCTATGTTTTATCCCTTGTAATTCTTTATGTTTATAGGATTTCATTCAGTTTTTATTTATAAAATTGATGATTTAAAATCCATGAGAGAAGAATTTGATCTTTTACTTCTATGGAAATAATTTTCTAAAAATGGGGTTTTGTTGAATATCATTTTGATCAACATGATGTGTTTTTTTAAAATTACTCAATGATGGTTATGAAATATAAATGGTTTTTCTTGCATGAAATAAGTGAGGCATCACTATAGAAATTTTTTTGTGAAATTTTTAGCATTAAAATGTAATTTATTTTCCTTGGAAATGTTTTATGAAATATGGATTTGGTTTTTTGAATGTAATCATGATATAACAAAACATTGGAAAGACCTTAAGGGAAAAGGGAAAAATTAAAAATATTTGATCCATAATAGAGTAAGCTATCAATATGGGAGGTGACCATAAATCCATGGTTACTAGTGGGTATCATTTCTGGTGGAACGAGGTTCACAAAAATATAATTCACTTATTTTGGCTAGCATTTCTTGTTTTTCTTGGTTGTGTACACCCTTATGTTGTGGATTTACCTTATGGTACTTTATGGATACATTACATGCATATTTATTTAATATGCCTATTTTCTAAATTTATGTGTATATTGATGCTTGAAACATGTTTTATTCATATAATTATGACTCATGGATATATGTTATGGCATATTTTTGTTTTTTTATTGGAATATGGAATGTTTAAAAAAACAAAAGGATGATTTTGTATATGAAAATGATTTCTTTTGGAATGTTTTTAGAAATCGGTATTATAAAAGAACTAATATACATTGTATTGATTTTTAAAGGCATGCTACTAATATTTTGTGATCACACCCTACTTTTTCTTGTGTAAATTTGTATACTTTCTTTTACATGATACAGTTATAGAGAAGAGAATACTGTAGAGGATGACTCTCCTGGTTTGTGCTACCTTTCAGTGGGTTGGGATGGTGGTGACATATGATTGTGAGGATATGGACCCATCAGTTGCTTCAAGTTATATGTTGATTCCTGTTAGAAATATTTATCTAGGACTTGTTATCCTATTTTTGGATGTTACCTTTATGGTTTTGTTATTTTAAAAAATGATCTATTTATAGATATTTTTTGGGATATGCTATTTGTTTCTATCCTATCAAATGTCTTATGAGGGTGAAATAATTCCCATATTTCTTTATAGATACATTGATGCTTGTCACCAGCCCATGGTAATTGATAATGTGATTTAGACCTTATGGCAATCCATGATGGGTGAAATTATAGGATCACCTAGGTTGGTTTATAATAAATTGTTATTAGATACATGTAATCATTAAAGGTAGCAATCATTCTTGTATATCAACCTCTTTTGTCTAAGGGTTGTTGATAGACTGGAGTTTGGTGTTTTCAAACTAGAGAGGTAGTGTGGGAGTGTGTCTGGGCAGCTCAATTTCAAGACAAACCCTGAGTTACCATGGGAAGTTTGGGGTTGTCTGGCATCCTTTTTTATAAATTATTCCTTTCTTAACGACTCTTTACACTCCTTTATAATGGAATTTGGAGCATGTTTTAGATGTATTAAGTGTCAGGCTATGATTAATAACCAAAAAAACCATATGGTATTTTCTAGTTATTGATCTTAACATCTTTTATCTTTTCATTAGCATGGATTCTATTATTATCTCTAAACCCCATATCAATTTCCATTATTGTCAGGTCTAATTTCTTTCTTTTGATGGATTCACTCATATATTTTAGGGTATTTCAAAACACAACATGATACTACTTAATTATTTTATTTATTTTTTAGTTCTATTTATTTATCTTTCCTTTAGTGTTTATTTCTTTCCATTCGGGCATGCAATGCATGTTTCATAGTTTAGGTGAATGATTTTCCTAACCATGTGGAAACCGTGCATTAGCCTCTAAAATTTATAAAAGATGAATCACATGGTTGGTACAAGATTTTACAAATCATTTTTCCCTTCCATGCATGGTTCTATAGAAGAAAACTATATGGTAAATGGTTAGCACAATATTTTCCAAACCGTGTGTCCAAACCTTTTATAGTGACTAGAATTCATTAAAAGTGAAAATTACCCATTTACCTATGTTAAAAATTTACCCTTTAGGGTCCCCATTATGACCCATTTGACCCTCATGCCTAATTATGCCTCCCATTTCCCCTCCCATTAATTGTTTCCTCCTCCCATTGTGAGTCTTCAAGGGTTTTCAAAATTTGAGGTTATATATATTGGAAAAACTCCTTATAGCCCCCTCATTTCCTTACTCTTAAACTTTATCTTTTATTCTTACCTTTCCATGTTCTTGGAGAACAAGGGTTCTTGTTCCTTCTATTTTAATTTCAGGTTTTTTGTGTCAATGTTTCTTTCGGTCATTCTTGCTTCATTGGACCACGTTGAGGTGGATTTGAGCTACTATTGGTGAAGGATAAAAGTTTTGAGGTAGATTACTCTGTTTTTGAGCCTTTAAATTGATAACTATAATTTATTGATTGTTTTAATGTTTGATTTAATTATATTATGAAGTAATTATTTTTTATAAAATGGTTTCAATGAAAAAATTGGTTTTTCTATATTTTACATAATATTCCTAATTTTCTACATGGTTTTCCATTATTAAATCATATTTTCAAAAAAAAAACAATGTTAGCCACACAAAGTGATTGATTGATCTTCCAAATGGTTTATATCATGAAAGTTTGGAATCTCGGAGGATATTTGGGCCCTTTGACCAGTTTCAATAAAGTCATAATGGCATATTGGTTTCATAATTTTTTTTCAGAGTGGCATATAATTTTCTTTATCCTATAAAAATGACTTATACACACACAAATATATATACATATATATGGATATCCACTTTGTACATATTAACATAATGTTATGTGAATATATTCATTGGAATAAGGGGTGTTTATAAATATATTAAGGATAATATTTATTTAATTGTAAAGGGTAGTTTGGAACATGAAAAGATACTTATTGAAAATTAATTTATAATTAATTAATGTTTCTATCTAAATATTGAATCCTCATTGGACCTTTGAAACATTTAATAGAAAATGAAAATCCATATTAAAGCATGAACTTTAAATTATAGATGTTTTATGTGTGCTAAATTTTTGATATGTAGTGTATTCCTGGTAAGGGGTCTTATAAATTTTATATGTTTTTTCAAAAGGAAATAAGGGGCAGTTCTTAAAGGAGAGTTTGGAGGTGCGATAGTGAATTGGTTGTTTTGGGAAAAAAATATGATATGTATGCATATAATAATTTTATTAACTCTCCTCTAAATATATATCTTGGGAATAATTTGGTAGTTAGATTAGAGCTATTGGTATACATGCTACACTGTTTTAGTATTGTGCACTAACTAGTAGACCAAAGATAAATTTCTTGTCTTTTTATGGGATATTCCCCTCAAATAGACTAGTGAAAGTGACACCGAGTGTTGGGGAGAATTGATTATTTGTATCTAGTGTATGTTATTTCTTATATTTGTATTGATAAATTTTTCCTAGACTATCTTAATAAGATATTAGGTTCCTATAATGACTATTTTACATATATTTTACTTTCCAATGATTTATGATGAAAAAATTTCCACTTGTTTGATTTCTTAATGAGACTCTTACATTATCACATGTTTTTATTTATAAGTAATGTTTTGGGAAATATCTCATCCTTTAGATTTTTTTTTAAATTAAAAGGGAAATGGTTTTTCAAATTATTAGTTTTCTACTTGTTTTGAAAGTAATTGAAAACTTTATTTCAAAATATATGTATTTTCAAACTAGAATGAAATGTTTTTCTCTTTAAAGGTAATTCAAGGGGAATGTTTCTTTTGTACCTACCTACTAAGAATCTTGGTGCTCGTGATTAATTTATCATTTTATTTTTAGGCTTGGTTTTGGACTTGGGTCTCTCATGGAGTGAACATGTTTTGAGGTTGGTGGTAACCCTTGAGGTTACATGGAAGTTCTTTTAGTTGTTTTTTCTTTCATTTAAAGTGTTTAATTTATTTATCCTATTTTTATTTTCATATCAGTTGTTTCATGGGATTTTTTTTTCAAATTGAGTGAAGAATGATGCCTAGAACTGGTTTCTATCCTGAAGCGATTGATAATGTGCCTTGATCCATGTCACAGGCTGGCTTGGGTGTTTAGTTAAGGGGCGAACCTGGTTGGTTTGTGAAAAAATGGTATCAAATTAGACCTTATTATTTTTTATATATGGTACTTCATATATAAGATTGTTAGAACTAAAAATGTAATCATGAGTGTGTTCCAAATAACCAACCTTTCATGATGAAACTTGAGTTTCTAGGGTAGTCTGAGATGAGTGCGTCACTAGTTTAAAATAGTGAGTCTTTATTTGTGTATTTTGAGTTCTCTTTTAAGTTTTTTTTGTTCAATATTTGAGAAACTCTATGGTTGGAGTGAGATTTTGAAACAAACTAGAGGTAAAATGATTATTATAAAAAATCTATAAAACCATGTGTGGACTTTGAAACCATGTATACAGACTTCTAGTATGACTCGCATGGTTATTTCATGGCCCATCAAACGCTGTGGTCAAAACATGCACAATTGTAAATTTTAAATTTTTTTGAATTTTTAAGTTTTCTAGGAATTTAAACTTGATTTACTCATTTTCATAATTTATTTTTAATATTTCATAATGTTCTATATGTTTTTTTAAATTGTTTTAGTTATATTGATTTGGGATATTTAAATGATGTTTTCAGAAGTTTTTTTGAAAGGTGTGTTGGTTTTTTAAATAGTGGGGGGTTTATAAGTAAATTTTTGGGTTTTATATATGAAAAAAATGGCTGTGAAGAAATTTTTATTTTTTTGTGGAAGGGAAATGATGATTTTGATTAAAATGGAGAAATTTTTGAAATTGTAATTTTGAGAGGATTAGTTGAAAATGATTCTACAAATGCGGGTTTTAGAAAATATTTAATTTAGTGGGTTGTTAAAATTGAGGGGTTTATTTATAATAATCATTTGGGGATGAATTTTTTATTAATTATTTAATATTTTATTGATATTGGATTATTATTTTTATTTAAGGCTTTGGAATTCAAATTTAAAGTTTATTTTAATTGTATTTTTTGGCTTCTTGTTTTTATAGTATGCCCGCACTAAGCTCAGAGGAATATTATAAGGGATTTACAGGAAGATCCCCTAAAACATAACATTTGGCTAATCAAGTATCATATCATTAATTCAATTCACCCACTCTGAATATGAACTCAAGTGTTCCTAAACCAATGGATTAATATCATGATTTTTTAGGATCTTTTGAGAGTTAAACCATCCTCATTTCTTCAAATAGATGAAACTAGGAAAACTGAGGAATAATTTTGAGTTATTGAGGAGATCTTCATTTGTATATAGATTTCTTATTCTCTTATGCCTAATTTTTACAAATTTATATTAGAAGTCTTGATTTGGATGTGGTGGAAGTCTATTATATAGACCAAACCACAATAGGATCACTTATGCGAAGGCTAAAAGATGTTGTTTATCTAAAAAATAATTTCCCAATGACATGAGGATATCAAGGTTTATTTATCTGTATGGTCTCTATTAAGGTGATTCAATGGTGTTGGATTATGACAAGGGTTTCATCGAGTTGCTACCATATCTAGTATATCTTTCTAGATATTAATCCTTAAATGATCTAAACATTAAAAGTGGCCTCCAACCAAATATACTTTTAGCAATGTCTTCACTCAACCTTTGTACTTACAAATACATGGTGAGGTAGGATATTTGGGTCAAATATGTCTTAGTTGGAGAGACATGGGTAGCTGATGTTTTTCCTATCCTTCATAATAGTGGTGGAAGTTCTAGAATAGGGAAAGGGAAAAAATTAGGGTTTAGCCTATCAGGAAGTTATATAAAATGGTTGTTTTGTTTATTTTTTCTAGCTTATTATAGGAGTAAAATCTAAGTGTTCCATCAGTGTAGAAATATAGGACATAAGAAGTCATATTACTAAGAATCACCAAATAATGGTCTTACCAGTGCTCATTTGGGGAACCTCCAAAGATTCCATAGGTGTGTTTCTAGAAAGAGAAGTGGAACTAGATCAACTCCCTCAAATAATCTTATAGCTCAGTCTGGTTAATAGGTTATTGATGTGATAAAGATCAAAATTTTCTATTATTATAAATATATTGTGGTTTATGTCCTCTATGGGGTTTCCTTTTTTGGGAATCTAGGATAAAGTTATGGATCTTAATTGTATATAGTTACCATTTTTTGACATTGATTTTTAGTCCTGTGGATTCCTTTTTTCCTTACCTTATTTTGGGTTATAAACCATTGAGTTAACCTTGTACTATTAAAGTTTTGGGTGTTTATATATATGAGTGATTTTAAAATAGCGGGGAGAGCACCACCAGTTATCCTTCTTATCTAATAATTGTTTCTCAGTGAGTCTCATGTACAGTTGAGGTTCCTTTTTGGTGAGTTCATAATTTTCCTGAATGATAATATCAATTAATGTTTGAGTTTTGACCCATCCCAACCCATTAGATGAAATTTTGAATTTTATCTTTGTAAATTTTTTTAGGGCTGGATTAGTTGGTCATAGTGTTCCTCGGTTTTAGGATCCTTGTTCTTATAGTTTGTCTTGTGTCAATTATTTTTTTGAAAATTGTGATCGAAGCTAGTGTGTACCTTTTGATATTCGATTTAAGACCCTTTTTAGTTGCCTCTATGTGTGAGTTTTGGGATAATATAGTAATATTTGAGATCACAATGTTTTCCATAGAAAGTTTCATTCCTCTGGGGTTTAATTCTCATCATAGTTGTTGAGTTCATTTGGTTTTTCTTCTTAAAATTATCTCATTAGAATTATTGGTGGATGAAAGTGTCAAGGTGGGGATAATTATCCCACCCTAGCCTGAAAATTTTCTAATATTTCCTTAGTTTTGGAAATTTATTTATTTTTATGTCCTTTAGGGTAGTTTTTCTTTAAAATTTAGAGTTTTTGGCATGCAATTTATATTACATGGTTTAGGTGCAAGGTTTTCTAAACCGTGTAGAAAAGTGTGATAGCCTTTATAATTTATCAGACCTGAATTGCATGGTTTGTCCCTAGTTTTATTAACCATGTGGATAAACCATGCATAATGCCCAAAATTCATTAAAAATGGGAATTAACCATTTTCAAATTTTTAAATTAAACCCTTTGGTTGTCCTCTTTCTCCCACAATAGACCTTCACACCCAGTCACACCTCCCCTTTTCCCTACCCTTCATTTTTGGCACCACACATGGTGAATCTTGAAGGAACTTCAATATTTCAGGTCAAATATCTTAGGTAAAATCCTTCAATCCTCCTCCCATCCTTCCTCCTTCCACTTTCTCTTTGGTTCTTACCCTACCATGGTCTTGGAAAGCTCGGGCTCTTAATCATTTGATTTGAATTTGGGGTTTTTATTTTGTTAATGTTTCTTTCAGTCTTTCTTACTTATTTAGACCTTATTGAGATGGATTTCATCTAAAATTGGTGAAGGCAACAAGGTTTGAGGTATGTTACACTATGTCCAAGACTTTGAATTGAGAACAATGATTTATTGAAAATTTTAATGTGTTATTTCATTATAGTATAAAGTAATTATATTATGGAAAATGTTTGTGGTAAATAGAATTTTTTTCTTACATGTCTTCCGTATTCTTCATAAGTTTTGACCATGTATTTTTTTTATTAATTCATCTATTCATACTCATTTTCGATAATAATCACATCAAGTTCTTGATTAATCTTCTAAATGGTTTATATGATGAATTTGTGGAATCTAATTTTTTTTTGGTATTTTTACTGGTTTAAATAAAGTTATAATTAAATTTTAGGTCCCTAAAAAACTTCTAAATGGTTTTTAATTTTCTTTAGCTCATAAATATCACATATACACATATATGTATATGGATATATATTTATGGATATACTATTTGTATATATTCAGACAATTTTCCCTAAATATATATATATTTAAACAAGGGGGTTATATATATATTAAGGTGTATATGTGTTTAAGTGGTAAGGGTGGTTTTGGAATTTTACCAACTATGGATTGAAAATGATTTCACAAATTATCAATATTTCTTTCTAAATATTAAGGCTCGATTGATTATTTAAAATATTTCTTTGAAAATAAAAACCCCTCATAGGTTATTCCCTTTAAATTATATAAATTAGATGTGTAATAAATGTTTGATATAATATGTACACTCTATAAGGGGGATTGTGTGTTGTTTATGTTGTTTTGGAAGAAAATATGGGATAGATCTTAAAAAGGGGGTATAGAAGTGGGATAGTTGATTGTTTGTTTTAGTGAAAAACATATGATATGTATATATATAATAGTTTGATAAACCCACCTACATTTATATGTCATGGTACTACTTGGTTACTCAGGAAGGAGAACTAGGTATATGTCATGAACCAGCCCAAGTCGACCTTGAACCGGTCACCCAGGCGAGCCCACGACAAGTCCCGAGAGGCGTTCATGATCCTCCTGGGATGGTGACAAGCACCAAGGGCATTAATAGAGTACACAAGGGAACGATTTATCCCATATATAGACAATAAAACAAACAGCCGAAATAAACGGACAACCCAAAATGAATTTATATAAAAATTGAACAAAATATTTTTTATACAAGAAACTAAAGGTAGAAAAAAAACAAAAACTCAAATGAACAATCCCAATGACCAACTAAATCCATGTGAAACTTCTTGTCACTCTCCAACACAATGATCAAAAGTCACCCAAGGTGATCGAACTAAAGATGAAACCTGCACAAGGGCTAAAAAAAGAAGAAGACTATAGGCGTGAGTATTAAAACTCAGTAGGTTAGCTCGATATTCTATTCCCAATGAACATTCCTTTAAAATAAATGAAACATCAATTTATAGTTTTAAATTCAAGATATGAACGTATGGTTTTCAAATGAGTTTCCATGCTATAACAATTATCAGACAAAAACATGCATGTTTAATAAACAAAAATGCAAGTAACTATTTTTTTCAAAGAGGTGCAACTTCAAAATGAACATATTTTTCAAGAGGGCTGATTTAAAGAATTTTAACATTCAAATAAATAACACATACTACTGAATTTACCAACCAAACACACCGTATGCCGACGGTGAGTACAAAATAACCAATGAGCACTAGTCATGGGAATACCCCTAGGCACTAGTTAGTTGTGAGCCCCAGGTACCTCGTATCTCGGTGAAAGTAACCATAATAAATATTCGTTCTGATGCACGAGCCACTAGTAGGGAACATACCCATAACCTAGTGGTCCCCAATCATCATCATCATCATAGTTTAGTTAGTGTTGTCATCGTCAAACTTGCTACGTGAAACAGGGGCCAACCCCCACAGAATCACTAGCATACTAGTACACGTCCGCCCACCTAGATACCCGGGATTCCCTTTAGTGCTCAATCAAGTTACACATATTATCAAATACACATTTCACATCCACATTCCATTCCAAAACCATAAAAACACAAACAGCCCATAATCTTTCTTCACATTTCTAACACTAATCAACAAACCGCTAAATATTTTGGTAAAACAATTTCATGAAGTGTATTGAGGTTTTGCACATAAAACTCTTTCAAAAACACTATTTAAATTATAAACACACATCATAACCAAACCAAATCATATTTTTCAGCCTAATAAACATTTAATAAAATCATTTAATGTACCATAAAACAATCCCAATTACACAACTTGTTATATACAAGTAAAACACTCCTTCATTTCTAGGAAATGCCAAACGGGCCTTTAAACATTTTCTCAAAACTAACCTTTGATGAAGGTATGCATTTTAATTTTATTAATGATATGTATAAACATAATTTACAACAGCAAACCTCATTCATAAATCTCTTATAATACTCAGGTTACATATTCAAAACACAACCATTTTCATAAAGATGTGAAACGGTCCATTTTTGGGGAACTCCGGCCAAAATATGTTATAAATCAAAACCCACTTGTTTGTAAAAAAAAATCCAAATTGGAAATCAATATAAGTAACCAAAAATACCATTTATAATTCTTTCAATTACTTTATAAATCCAATCAAATAACTTTTAAATCACACATCACACATAAAAGCCAACCGGGCAATTTACCGAACACATGTCATGCCCTTTTTAAACAAAACAATTTATTTTATGTACATGACAAGGAATAAAACACCAATTGAATGTCATATTTTCATTAAAGATACTGTAAAATGTTAAAAATACCATAAACCAGATTATAAAACTCACAAAATATTTTCAAAAGATAATGGAACATTTAAACAAACACTTGTTGAGCACTTTCATGACAAAACAACACTACCTTTCACATAACAGTGATCAAACAACGACTTTGCACACCAAGAAAATTATAAAAAGTATTAAAAACAATAATAAACATTTATATCAGTATATTATAATATTAAAATGATGAAACTTCTATGATAAAGGCATGTGAAAGGGATATCTTACCTCAAATCTTTGGCGTAATTGAAACGCACACCCGAAATCACCCGCCGCGGGTTTATAAACCCTAAAACTATAAATAACAGACCTAAAAAAACATAAAACCCATAAAAAAACATTGTATAAAAAAACCCTAGGTTGATCAAGACTAGGTTACAATATAAAACCAAGAAATAATGAATGGAGTGGGAAGAGGAAGAAGAAAGGAAAATGAATCTCACCTTTCATCCTAGAAAACTCTTCGTCTTCCATTAGATCTGAAGCCCTAGAAAAAATGGAATGGCTTGAAAATTTTTGTAGAGAATACTATGGTCTGGACGAACCAGGGGAAGAATATTGGTGGCTAAAAGAGTACGAATTTATTAATTTATGAATGATAAAAGTTACCTTGACAATTCTGGGAGATTTGAGGTTTCCTAAGAATTTTCGCCCTAATCCGGGACCCACATGAGCTCTAAAGAGGTAAAATCGATTATGAGGGTTAGTATATGGTTATTGGATTCTAGGGGGAGGTGGAATCACCGAAAAAGAGTAAAAAATGAAAAAGATATAAATGAAACAAATTATTTTTTTTAAAACAGGAAATGGGCCCATGGGCTGGCCCAATACCTAAATAAGTAACCCAAATTCACCCGGCTTATGAATTTATAATGGGTCCAAAAGGATAAATAAATTTTAATATATTAGTATAGGACAAGTGGTAAGTTTAATGGGTGAAAAATGATGAAAAAAAAGAGTTATAAAAGAAACAATTTCAGTTTTTAAAACTGGGAATAGGCTTACGGTTGGCCCAAATCATGAAGTAACCACCCTTTCTTCAAAAACTCATAAACAAGCAATGGAGATCACAAATTATGGTGGTTAGAAATATATGAAACTTCAAAACTCAAGATTCATCTCATCAAATACCCATGAAGAGGATTGGGATTTCTAATGGGCCGGATCAATACAAAGACAGGAAAAAAAACCGTGTGTGACAATTCTCCCCACCATTAAAGCTTTCCGCCCCCGGAAAGCCGTAACAATTTCCAGCTGAAAAAAACAACACCTAAGGATTCCTTAACAACATAATCCAGCCTCTAAATATTAGGAAATATCAATCACCGACAATTCAACTTAATACTCTTTCCCACACAAAACGCAACTCACAACCACGTCTGGAGAATCAACGGAAAGATGAAGCCACCACCTCCACAACCAAGCCAAGAACCCAATTATTGGGACTTCTCTCAATGAACCCAAACATCACCCAAAACAAAGAGAACTCACAAAAAAAAAATTCTAGGGGATTCCCTAATGTACTCCCCACCATTAAGAATCAACTAGCACTAGAAATGTTCTTTGGATGAAAATCCAGGAGACCCATGGTGGGTCTCCCCACCATTAGAAACCAACTAGAAATGAATAGACAAGAATTGAACATGAGCTTGAGTTGGGACTCACTCACACAAGCCCAAAAAAACCCTCCTAAAAAAACCTACTATACCAAGTTAATAGAGTTACAAAATGAACATATAAACCACCCACTCTCGAATGGAGGGGACAATAACTTGGTCGACACATTCAGCACAATTCTGGACCCCCGCTACTTGGGGATGGGAGGGAAGGGGACCCAATAATTTGGCCACTGAAACCACAAAAGAAAAAAATAAACTACCCAAAACTCTCCACCTATGAATAGGTAACACCAAGACTACACCTGATTTTTATAGGCGGTCCACACATGGACATTGATTGAAAACCCACATCCATGACGGAATAACCATAGACACTGTGTGAGGGGTTAAGTCCACCACGCTTGTTGCGACAAAGGGAAATTCATAGAAATGAGGAACCAAAACATTGAAATAGTAACTAACTTACCAAAACAGAGGAGTAAGGATCTTAATCTAGCACTCCACACCTCTATTGATTTCCTGACTGCGTGAAAAGCTTCACTCCGAGGCCTATGGCTGGTGCCCTGATTCTTGAAGCATTTGCTGCACCGCAGTCAGGTGATAAGGATCACACCACTCAATAAAAACCATACTTGATCACCAAACAAAAACCTTCATCTAAATAGGAACTCATAGATACATATCAAAATTCCATATCACTCCAAATGAGGGGCATAATGGACAAGAAATTAGACGAAACACATCAACATCACCGAACACAACTGCTCTGTCCAAAAGAATTATCACGACCTAGAAGCACTTTTAATAGATCCCAAACTACTCTCTATTCCAACAAACAGGTTGAGGCATCATCAAAAGAGGTGGATTTAAAATTTTAAATGAATCCTTAGGTTGATCAGCAGGAAATATTTCCAACGGAGAACTATCCCTGGCCACATCACAACATCAAACACATCTTTAGAAACCCAATGAAAATTTCTCCAAAACCAAGACACCAACAAGATATCATCTCAAGATACAACAAGAGTATGAATTGTAGATCACAAGGAAGATTACTGAATAAACAAATCTTCTACAACATAGAAAAAAACGGGCCACATAACCATTGGTTTATAAAAAAAAGGATAACATTTTTCAAATCAAAACACTTTTGAAAAACAAACTAACTTGGTGGGTTTCAACATTCACCAATGGTGTTTCATCAAGTCTCACCCACATGCACATTTCCATGCCACCCCAGGCACCCAACCACCATAACATATATTTCATCCTTCCAGATATAAATAAAACCATGCATGTGATCACTCATGAAAACACCAAAGGCTAAAACAAAACAACATCATTCCAAAAATCATGTACCTTCAAAAGGAACACCAACCACCAAGTGAAAAACCCTTTTCATATTTCACAAAAAAAAACCAAAATTCATTAAGAACCATTTTCTTAAAAACCTACCCCTTTTCATTTTAAAAAAACTTTTTAAATAACCAAGCCACTCCAAACAACCCCTTCCCATTTTTTTAAAAAAAAATCAGCAATGTATATTTTTATAATTTGAGGTCCATTGAGACCAATACCGTTTGTAGTAAAACACCAACCGATCAAAACCAATTTCCAAAACTAATTTATCCAATTCAAAAACTTTTTAACATCCTAAAATACCCCATTAAAAAAAAATCTAGACTCACTTTAAAATTATTCACAATTTCAAAACATTTTATTTCAACAAACAACAATTTTAGATTATGGATAATCCAACCCCTTTAAATCATTTCTGCTTCCCCCAATTTTTTTTCACAAAAACACAACCTTCCAAAACCATTCTTATATTTAATTATTGAAACCCCCTTTTTTCACTTTTTAAAATATAATCCTTACATTAAAACCCATTTCCACAATTCTCACATGAGGATTTTAAAAACAAAAATTCAGAATTCAAGAAAGGTTCAAGAGACCCAAAAAAGGGAACTAGTGTCAGTGGGTGACTTGACCATATGGTTGGAGGCCATATGCCAAACACAAAACCAACACAGAGAGACTTATTAAGACCATTAAACAGCTCCACATGGCTTGCTAGGCCCTATGAACTCACGGAGGCCATTAGTCAGACTCCCCTTGTCATATCCCAACACCAAAAAAATCAACCAGAAGAAAGGACACTAATAAAACTGGACTCCCTTAGAAACCTGGGGATTAGAACAAGAAAGAGTTCGCGACGCTCTTCTTGCACTTACCCCTCAAGTCCCAACAATCCTACTCCATCTACCTTGACATCCCCAAAATAACAAGGGCACTCTAAAAATAATGGTCCGCTAAGAGCCAACCTCCTCTGATGCCATTTTGTCATGAACCAGCCCAAGTCAACCCTGAACCAGTCACCCAGGTGAGCCCACGACAAGTCCCGAGAGGCGTTCCTAATCCTCCCGGGATGGTGACAAGCACCAAGGGCATCAATAGAGTACACAAGGGAACGATTTCTACCATATATAGACAATCAAACAAACAGAGGAAATAAACGGACAGCCCAAAATGAATTTATATAAAAATTGAACAAAATATTTTTTATACAAGAAACTAAAGGTAGAACAAAAACAAAAACTCAAATGAACAATCCCAATGACCAACTAACTCCATGTGAAACTTCTTTTCACTCTCCAACACAATGATCAAAATTCGTCCAAGGTGATCGAACTAAAGATGAAACCTGCACAAGGGCTAAAAAAATAAGAAGACTATAGGCGTGAGTATTAAAACTCAGTAGGTTAGCCCGATATTCTATTCCCAATGAACATTACTTTAAAATAAATGAAACATCAATTTATAGTTTTAAATTAAAGATATGAAAGTATGGTTTTCAAATGAGGTTCCATGCTATAATAATTATCAGACAAAAACATGCATGTTTAATAAACAAAAATGCAAGTAACTATTTTTTTTCAAAGAGGTGCAACTTCAAAATGAACATATTTTTCAAGAGGGATTCTTTAAAGAATTTTAACATTGAAATAAATAACACATAATACTGAATTTACCAACCAAACACACCGTATGCCGACGGTGAGTACAAAATAGCCAATGAGCACTAGTCATGGGGATACCCCTAGGCACTAGTTAGTTGTGATCCCCAGGTACCTCGTATCTCGGTGAAAGTAACCATAACAAATATTCATTCTCATGCACGAGCCACTAGTAGGGAACATACCCATAAACTAGTGGTCCCCAATGATCATCATAATCATAGTTTAGTTAGTGTTGTCATCGTCAAACTTGCTACGTGAAACAGGGGCCAACCCCCACAGAATCACTAGCATACTAGTACACGTCCGCCCACCTAGATACCCAAGATTCCCTTTAGTTCTCAATCAAGTTACACATATTATAAAATACTCATTTCACATCCACATTCCATTCCAAAACCATAGAAACACAAATAGCCCATAATCTTTCTTCACATTTCTAACACTAATCAACAAACCGCTAAATATTTTGGTAAAACAATTTCATGAAGTGTATTGAGGTTTTGCACATAAAAATCTTTCAAAAACACTATTTAAATTATAAACACACATCATAAACAAACCAAATCATATTTTTCAGCCTAATAAACATTTAATAAAATCATTTAATGGACCATAAAACAATCCCAATTGCACAACTTGTTATATACAAGTAAAACACTCCTTCATTTCTAGGAAATGCCAAACGGGCCTTTAAACATTTTCTCAAAACTAACCTTTGATGAAGGCATGCATTTTAATTTTATTAATGATCTATATAAACATCATTTAAAGCAGCAAACATCATTCATAAATCTCTTATAATACTCAGGTTACATATTCAAAACACAACCATTTTCATAAAGATGTGAAACGGTCCATTTTTGGGCAACTCCGGCCAAAATATGTTATAAATCAAAACCCACTTGTTTGTAAAAACAAATCCAAATTGGAAATCAATATAAGTAACCAAAAATAACATTTATAATTCTTACAATTCCTTTATAAATCCAATCAAATAACTTTTAAATCACACATCACACATAAAAGCCAACCGGGCAATTTACCGAACACATGTCATGCCATTTCTAAACAAAACAATTTATTTTATGTACATGACAATGAATAAAACACCAATTGAATGTCATATTTTCATTCAAGATACTGTAAAATGTTAAAAATACCATAAACCAGATTATAAACCTCACAAAATATTTTCAAAATATAATGGAACATTTAAACAAACACTTGTTGAGCACTTTCATGACAAAACAACACTACCTTTCACATAATAGTGATCAAACAACGACTTTGCACACCTAGAAAATTATAAAAAGTATTAAAAACAATAATAAACATTTATATCAGTATAGGATAATATTAAAATGATGAAACTTCTATGATAAAGGCATGTGCAAGGGATATCCAACCTCAAATCTTTGGCGTAATTGAAACGCACACCCGAAATCACCCACCGCGGGTTTATAAACCCTAAAACTATAAATACCAGACCTAAAAAAACATAAAACCCATCAAAAAACATTTTATAACAAAACCCTAGGTCGATCAAGACTAGGGTACAATATAAAACCAAGAAATA
Source organism: Viscum album (assembly GCA_963277665.1). Lineage (NCBI taxonomy): Eukaryota > Viridiplantae > Streptophyta > Magnoliopsida > Santalales > Viscaceae > Viscum > Viscum album. The sequence continues at coordinate 1,109,667,868 of OY728140.1, forward strand.
ATGAATGGAGTGGGAAGAGGAAGAAGAAAGGAGAAGGAATCTCACCTTTCATCCTAGAAAACTCTTCGTCTTCCATTAGATCTGAATCCCTAGAGAAAATTTAATGGCTTGAAAATTCTTGGAGAGACTACTATGGTCTGGAAGAAACAGGGGAAGAAGATTGGTGGCTAAAAGAGTACGAATTTATTGATTTATGAATGATAAAAGTTACCTTGACAATTCTGGGAGATTTGAGGTTTCTTAAGATTTTTCGCCCTAATCCTCGACCCACATGAGCTCTAAAGAGGTAAAATAGATTATGAGGGTTAGGATATGGTTATTGTATTATAGGGGGAGGTGGAATAAACGAAAAATAGTAAAAAATGAAAAAGATATAAATGAAACAAATTATTTTTTTTAAAACAGGAAATGGGCCCATGGGCTGGCCCGATACCTAAATAAGTAACCCAAATTAACCCGGCTTATGAATTTATAATGGGTCCAAAAGGATAAATAAATTTTAATATATCAGTATAGGACAAGTGGTAAGTTGAATGGGTGAAAAATGATGAAAAAAAAGAGTTATAAAAGAAACAATTTCAGTTTTTAAAACTGGGAATAGGCTTACGGTTGGCCCAAATCATGAAGTAACCACCCTTTCTTCAAAAACTCCAAAACAAGAAATGGGGATCAAAAATTATGGTGGTTAGACATATATGAAACTTCAAAACTCAAGATTCATCTCATAAAATACCCATGAAGAGGATCGGGATTTCTAATGGGCCGGATCAATACAAAGACAGGAAAAAAAACCGTGTGTGACAGTATACATGTTACACTAGTTTAGTATTACTAATTAGTAGCCCTGAGATGGATAACTTTTCCACTTATGGGAAATACCCCTTGGATACACCAATGAGGGTGAAACCAAGTATTGTGGAATGTTGATTTTTGGTACCCAATCCCATTCATTTATTATATTAGTATCAATAAATTTTTCCTAGACTATCTCAACTAGATCCTAATTTCCCATTATGATTATTTTACATGTATTTTACTTTCTATTTTTTTGTGATGGTATGCTAAAATAATTTTCTCTTGTATGATTTTCAACATAGAATTTCATTATCACATGATTTTTTTAAATGGTTTATTTGGAAATCTATCATTATTTATAATGTTTTTTGGGAAATTAAAATGGAAATGGTTTTATGAATTATCCTCTTGATGCATGTTTTAAAATGAATGAAAACTTTATTTATAAATATATATGTATTTTCAAAGTAGCATGAAATGGTTTTCCCATTAAAGGTAAGGCATGGGATGTGGTTTATTTTGGTCATACCAACTAAGCATCATGGTGATCATGAGTAATTTATCATTACAATTTCATACTAGTTTTAGATTTGGTTTACTCATGTAGAGAACATGTTCCAATGTCGGTGGTGGCCCTTGAGGTCATATAGAGGTACAGTTAGTTGGTTTTTTTATTTTTCTATCAGTGTTTAATTTATTTATCCAATTTTTTTCTATCAATTGCTTCATGGGATAAACCATTCCCAATTGATTTATTCTTGATGCCCGATGTAAATACCCTAACCCTATTAGTCTAGAGCTAGTGACTCACTTTATTACATTGGCATAAATAGAAGATTATAATCCAAAAGGATCGATCAGTTTATTAGATTTCAAAACCATATTATAAACAAGAACCTTACATTACAATAAAAAATATATAATGCAACATAGATAATCCTTTGTGAGCACCATTTTTATCCATTCTTATCCCTACATATTAGTCATAACATATATCTTAGAATTCTAGGAAAAAGAAAACATAAGAATGGAGTGACCTCATATGCTCATTAAGGGTAATAATAGAGAGGAATATATTATTAATAAATAACCATAAACATTAATGAAATGTGTATAACTAAAACCCAGGCCATTTAAACATAATCTTGAGCATAATATGGAAAGAATAAATGAAAATAAAATAACTCCACATAAATAATCACATGGATATTCTATTAACTAATTAATCACATAGAATATCAATAACTAATCTCATAATGAGGGAATTCATAATGTCGGACATCATAGACATATCATTAAGACTTCTTCCAAGAAACTATACATAAATAGGTAAGGTCTCAGCCAACACACAAACTAGTTTGTCTTATGAGACCAACTGATGAATCAAGGGGCTATAACAGGACACTCCCATCACATACTAAGTCTAATGAATTTCTCATATTAAAAGGGTGAAACATAAATAACATAAACACTTGTATTGAAAAACTAGCATAAGAAATGAAAATACTTTAACCATAAACCATGAATGGTATCAAAATATCACAACTATAGTCAAACTTATCATAAAACATTTAATAAAATATGGTTGATGATATCATAATATATCTACCTCAATGAATAATAAAATTCGACAAAGTATGTTGACATCGGTGAAAATAATTTAATGAAATCATTGAAAATACTTGAGAGAAATACCCCCTTTTTTACATTGAAATCATTTATTTAAAAAGTCACGCAATTTTAAAATAAAAAAAATTAATTAAAAAGAAATTTGTAAAATTTTAAAGGAATTTTTAATACATTAAGGCATCATGAAGGTGGTAAAATCCACTCATGCCTTATAAGTTTAAAAAAACATTCCTTCTATATTTTTGTCTAAAAGGTCATAAAGTAGATCACTTGGAAAAATGATGAAAAGATTCTTTTCAAACCATTTTATAAAAAATAAAACATGGGTAAAAGTACTTTAAAAATAATATTATAATAGTAAAAATATTTTTAAAAATATTTTTAGAAAAAATGGACATGGAATAAAATATTCCCCAATCGAGGTATAAAAATAAACAACCCTGAATAATAATGATATTGTGAAATAAACCTTACCTTTTGATTTATTTTAGTTTATTGTGCTTTAACCACACATATAATGGTTTAAATCTGGTTATTAATTTATATTATAACCATATAAAAATTTATTATATGATCTTCTTATATCGTTTTGTTAAAAATATTTCATTATTACCCTTGTTTCAGGTGATAAATGCTTCATTTTCCTATGCTTGTTTTGTCATGTAAGTCCCTTTTCTTATGCATGTGATATATTTATTTCATATGTATAATTATATTAAGTTTATTGATATTATATTTACTCATTATATATATTTTTATAATCATTCTTAAATGGTTAAAATTTAAAATTAATTTCATCACATCATAGAGACAGTAGGCTATACTTACACATGTGCGACGATATCATTCCCTTATTGGTGAGGGGGTAAGGAATTGGATGGTATATTAATGATAAATAATAAATATAATGTCATATTTGTTATTTATATCCATTATATTCATCATTATATCCATCCAAATAAATTGATGATGAAAAAAAATTACACCACAATGTGGATATGGTAAGTCGTACGTACGCACACATTTTACTTTTTTGTAGGATGGAAAAAATGTTGAATACAATTGTACCATAATTAAAATATAATGTAAAAATAAATATGATAATATATTTATTAATCTATAGTTTAAAAAAAACATTTAGAGGAATTATAATAAGAAATTAACTTGAATGAATTGATAAAAACGATTACCTTTTGTTTAGAAGACTTCCTTTAGATCTCTTGTTAAGTGATCTAGGGTTCGTATTTTTGTAATACTAGGACCTCAATAACTTGTATAATGATGTTTTTTGGAGAAATGGGTAGGTTATTTTTGAGCTATAAGTCTAAAGGTGGTGTGATAAAGTGAGGTAGGAGGTTCCCTTTTATAATTGAGGTGAGAGTCACTTTTGCAAACTCTCAAAATATTCAATTAATATAAATTAATTTCCAATTACAAGTGGATCCAAAGTGAGTTATTTAAAAAATTATATGAGTATGGTTCTAAATCCTCTCAAAAAATAATTTTTATACAATTTTAGGTTACATTATTACCCTTATCTTTTGGTTTTAACACTTAATTAATCACTTTAACTCTTACCATGACAATATGTATTTTATTATTTGATGGTTAATATAGTTACTATAAAATTAGAAACGAACCTTAAATTAGTCATTAATGACATTTTAAGCTTTATCCCAATCCATTGGCTGAATTTCACATTTTCATGAATTTTATATCATTTAATAAAATATTATTTACCTTAATATAACATTAATGACAATTTTGATACTATTCATTACTTTGACTTTTACAAAAATAAATAAAACAACATATCTTCAAAAAAAATAGAACTAATATATATATATATATATAATTTAAAATTTATCTATAAAATTATTGGATGAAATTAATTACATAAACATATATTTATTTTTTTATTTATATAATCATTTATTTGATATTCCCATTAATTAAATAACTACTACATCATCATTATGTAAGCCTTTAGGATAATCATTTTTTCTTAAAAATTAAAAATAAATTATTATAGTGCAGATAAAATCTTTATTTTTAAAATGAATATTTATAGTCAAAGATATGTTCTGAATAACCATATATTAAAATTGTAATACTTATTAAAAACATGATTGTGATATATTTGGATCTTCTTAAAACAAAATACTATAAAAGGGTTAAATCCATCCAAGTGGATTCAAGAGTCCATAAATATGGAAAAGGGTGATTTTGGACTCCAATAACTCATAAAATAAAATTAAGATAAGTTTTAGGGTATTGTTTTAATATTTATAATATTATTTTTATCCATAATTACTCGATTTACCTTTAATCGTTTTAATAAAAATTTACTAAAATTACTATTCATAATGTCCAAAAATAAAAGGAACCTATTTAAATAATTTTTACCCATTGATTCCAAATATTTAATACATTTTTCAAAATTTAGAACACATAATTTGAAATAATTAATTTGAAATTAATCTATTTGTCAGAATGAGAAAATTTGTTTTAAAAGAGAAAACATTCAAAAGATTGAAATGTTTTTATATCTGCATTCAATATGAAATTTGATTTAAATGGACCATATTATATTAAATGATAAAACATTAATCTAATTACACTTCAAAATCAATTAAAAATATAATTTAACATTATAAATTATTTATATGAAAATTTAAAAGGCAATATTTTATCACTATTCATCAAAACATGAAACTTATTAGAAAAATAAAAAAATTGAACCAAAGAAAATTTTGATTTTTTTATTTCAAATAATAAGTTTAGTTTTTCAAATATAATTTATAAATGTGTCAAAAACTAGATTTAAAACAAGTGTACCATCAAAATGTGGTAGAAATACCTTTAGAAAAATTTACTCTTTTAATGCGAAAAATTGAATTCATTCTTGTATTAAGACTATAAAATATTTTGGATGAATGTCAAAACATTAAATATATAAATTTCATAATGGGTTTAATACTGTTAATTATTTCTATTTTAATGCGTAGGTTATAATAGTTTCCTGTTAATATATCACATTGTGTTTGAACTCGGTGTTACGTGAAACCGAAGCTATTAAATTTATTTTAAAATAAAAAGTACTGTAAATACTGGTGTGTTAAATTATTCCCTCATTCAAAAAAAAAAATAATACTTAAAATTTCTTGGATTTCACCACATAAAAAAGATTTGGGTAATTATTAACCATAATTTCCCTAGGTTCCCATGTAACCTCTTCAATTTTATGAGTTTTCTACAGTACCTTTACTAACCAAGTCATCTGATTCCTTAAAAATAGATCTATAGTATACCAAATATTGATAGGATATTTACAGTAAGATAAATTATGTTCTAATTATATTTATTTATAAGTGAGAATATGTGTTGGTTCTTGCATATACATCCTTAGTAAAGAGATATAGAACACATCGTGCACTTTAAAAAGGCTAGGTGGAATTTCCAAATGATAAGCCACATTTCTAATTCTTCATATAATTTAAAAACGTTCCAATGTACATGGGCCTTAATTTTAAATTCTTACCAAATCATATAACACCCTTCCATGGAGATACCTTCAAGAAAACATGATCACCCACTTGAAATTCCAAATCTTTATTTTGGTTATCCTAATAACTCTTTTGCCTACTTTGATCTGGCTTGATATGGATTTGAATATTCTTTACCTTTGTCATCATTTCCTTCATAAGTTATAGACCAAAAATCTTTATTTCATCAACTTCATCCCATAAATTTGGTGTGTGAAATCTCTTTTCATATAATGCTTTATACGGTGCAATTTGAATACTTTAATGTAAACTATGGTTATAGGAAAATTCTAACAAAGGTAAATATTGATATCACATAACTTTAATGTCAAGTGAGGAAGACCTTAACATGTCTTCTAAATCTTGTATAGTACATTATTATTTTCCATCAGTTTTAGTGTGGTAGGAAGTTTCCAAATGATGTTTGGTATGAAGGGATTACTGAATACTTTTCCATAATTTCAATGTAAATCATGGTTCACGATCAGAAACAACTTAAATACGCTCACCATGAAGTATTAAAACATAATTAATATAGATTATTTCTAAACATTCAAGAGGTAAATCTTCTATTATATTAAGAAAATGTGATGATTTGGTAATATGATCAACAAAAACCCATATCACATCATTATATCTTGGAGTCCTTAGTATTCTCATGAAAAATTCCATCATAATATCATCACATTTCCACATAGGTATAGGAATAGGTTGCATGAATACTATTGGAATTTGTCTCTCAGCCTTTACTTGTTGACAAACTAGATATATTGACACATAATTGTAAATTTACCACTTCATATTGTCCCACCAAAAATGTTCCTTAAAATATCTATACATATTGGTTCCATAAGGTTATATTAATAAATTTGATCTATGATCATCATCCAATAATTCAATTTTTAGCATGGGTATAGAGGGATTAAAAAACCTATTTCCAAATTTCAAAATACCATCTTTATATATGAAGTTTTATAATTTTCCCATCATTCATATCTTTAATTTTATTTTAAAAATTCTCATCGTCAGATTCATAACATTTTATCCTTTAAAATAAATATAGTTTGGAAACCTTTTAAAAAATTTGTGATGTTTAACCTTCCTTGATAATTCTCATATTCATCTTCACTAGATCAATGAAAACATGATGACTTTCAATTCTAATTTTGTTTAAGAATCCATGATCTTTATGAATTAATGCATCTACCATGTTATTTCCCTTCCCTAGGTGGTAGTGTATTAAAAAATAATAATCCTTGAGTATCTATAGACATCTTCTTTGACACATATTGATTTATTTCTATGATAAGACATATTAAAAACTCTTGTGATCTTTATATATCTCACATATTTCTCCATATAGATAGTTCCTCTATATCATCCGAGAAACGATTACACCTGATAACTCAATATCATGTGTTGGATAGTTAAATTCATGATTTTTTTAACTTCCTTGATGCATATACAATAATTATAATGAAAAAACTAAGTAATTTCCTTTATTTATAACTATAAATCACAAATACACCATTTCTAGATGGTAATTTCAATATTGGATCATTGACCAATCTTCTCTTCAATCATTCATAACATTATTCACATTCTTTTTTTATATGAACTTAACCCCTTTACGTGTGAGCTTGGTTAACATGTTAGCTAATTAGGAAAAATTCTGAACGAAACACTGATAGTAACCTGCTAAACTAATGAAACTACATACCTCGGTTATTCTCATTGGTGTAGGCAATTCTTAGTTTTCCTTTGTATTTAAAGGATCAATAGAGATTCCATTATTGGAGATAATATGTAACACCCCAACCCCGAAATCCTAGAACCGGTGCATTATTTTAATACATTGGAATGATTACAAGGAATCAAATCCTGAAGGACATAGTAGTTTAGTAGTTTTGGAAAACAAGATACATACATAGGTTCAATATTACAGCTTTAAAGTAAATACAACATATATGTTTTATAGGGAACATCCACAACTCTAAGTTTATCCCTGAAGGTCATTCATAATAAACTTCTTCATGTCTTGAGAAAATGAAACATAAAAAAGGGGGGACATCAGATGCTCAGTAAGGGTAAGAAATACAATGGAAGATATCATAAACATAAACATTAGGCATGGTAAATAACTAAAAACACTTGCCTTTAAAAATATACTTGAACACATTATGGTAGGAATAAGAGATGAATTAATAATACGATAATAAAACATAATCATGGGTATTCTACTAGTCTAATAAATGTATGAAATATCAATACTATTTTCATAGTAATGGAATTCATAATTCGATACATCATAATCATTCCATCAAGGCCTCATTCTAATACCATAATAACCATTTTGTCAAGGCCTCGTCCCAAGTCCATAGTTTGTCTCGTGAGACCTACTGATACACCAAGGGGATATAGCGAGCACCACATGACACTTACTATGTCCAATACATTCCTAATATTAATGAGGATCAACATAAAAAATATACACATTAATATTGAAACTAACATATTAAATGTAAATAACTTTCTCTAATCATTAAACATAAACACTAACCATTCTGAGTAATATGGTGAATGGTTTCAAGATAACACGTAGATAGTCAAAATATTCATAAAACATTCAATAAAACATGGTGTATGATATCATAGAAGATAAACCTAAATGAAGTAAAAGATTTAACAAAGTATGTTGACATATATGAGGATACTTTTAAATGAGACCATTGAAAAATCCTTGAGGGAATAATCCTTAAACATTCCAAAGTGTCACATAACACCTTGAAATGTTCAAATCATAATCCCTTAGAATATCATGATAATAATAAGACTATTGATATGATATAAAAAAGGGAATTACATACACCACAAGTAATAAATAAGTGGTAAAAAGGCATATATCTCATAAAAGTTAAAATGAGATAAGAAAAATCCTTTTTTACTTTGGAATGAATAGTTCTTTTGGATAATAATATTTATTTGTCACAAAATATGATTGTAAACATGTATATCCCCAAAAATAAAATGGAAGGTCATTGAAATTATATTTTATTCTTAAATAAAGTCTTTTTTAGGTGAAATCATTTTAAAAGAGTTTTTAAATAATCTTTAGAAATAAAACATTTTGGTGCAGTTTAAGGAAAATATTAAACGATTTTAAAGCGCAAAGGAATGTTTGATTTAATAAAATTAGAAATGAACCAAAATAGATTTTTTATGTTAAAATATGTTATTTTAGAAAGATATATATGGATTAAAACATATTATAGAGTTGACTTCAAAATAGTTAAGAATTTGAGAAGTTCCTTGAATCGGGCTTGCATTTCAAAACATTTTTTTGAAAGATTCTTTTAAAACATGTAACTCCCCATAATATATAGAAGGATTATTGTCAGTATATATATATATATATATATATATATAATTAACACATAATTTATGATTATTACATAGTAATATATAATAATTTCATAGAGTTGGGTAGAGAATAAGAGAAACCCAAATGAAAATGGAGGTTCGGGTAGAAAATACTTAAAACATTGTAATCAATTGAATTGTATACCCCAAAATTAATAATCATAAAATAATACATTTAATATCATGAAAATAAATATATTAATTAATTAAACATCAATGGGCAGTAAACATACACCATACACAAGTATTATTAGTGAATATAGAATATCTCACAAAATGGAAGTGAGATGAAGAAACCCCTTACCTTAAGTTTGATGGTGTTCTTCACTTGATCTTAGTGTCCTGGATAACCAAATTAAATTAATTAATTAATATTTCCAGAACCTATTCTTTATTTAACTGATTTATTATAGCCTTATTAATTTCATGTATGGCCTTCTTGATGGGTTTAATAGGTTCAATTTTATTGTTTGGGAGTGTTTTCTTTCTTGGTATTCAGGACCGGTTTACTTATATACATGTAAGGATAAACATGTAATATGAGAATGGTTTTCCTGAATAAAAGTTATATTTTATTTCTTATCATACAGAATATTACATGTTTATAAAATTCATTTGGTTATTGGGAGTGAATATGAATCATTATATAAAACTTTAATGATAATTGTTTGGGTTAATTGGTGTTTTTTTATCACAATGAACTCATTTTGATTTATAAAATAATATCATGTGTACAAAAAGATTATAGAACCTTTAATAAGTTATAATGTATATATTATAGTGTATTTAAACCATAAAAATGATTTCATGACCAGAATTGAATATGGTAATAGAAATTGAAAACTCGTCGTCCTTGAATGTGATAATTTAACACATCTCAGATGGTATTTTCATTTATAGTATAAAAGAAGTAGAATGGAGAGATGATGAAGAATTATTCCATTATCATAAAAAATTATAGTAAATTTAAGGTACTGGATTTATCATAACATTTGGATGAAATGAGGTGAGTAAAGAAAAAAATAGAAAGGAACTCGAAATAAAAGAAATGTTGAAAAATCCCTTATGAAAATTTGGCAGCCTAACGATATCACTTAAAAATTCATAAAATATTTTGATGAGATAAAAGGGATATCTCATAATTCATAAATAATATGGATAGTATGGGTGATATGGAATGACATATACCAACTTAATACCATTGAAAATAAAATATAATAGCATAAAAATAGTGATTGAAAAAGAGAGATATTTTGAGATGAAAATATGGCAGCATAACGACTATGCAACATGGTTTTAGAAAAAATTAAAAGGAGAGGGGAAAGGTATAAACCATTCATAAAAGACTAATAATATATTATAGGGACAGAATAAAATAAAAATATGAACATGGGAAGGAAACTTGAAATACATACCACATAAAAGAGAAATGAAATAAAAGAAATGAAAAGAGATGTTTACCTCTTAAAGCAATCTTCCTTGAGAGCCTCTTTAGGAGAGAGGTTTTGGTATTTTTATGAGACAAGGGATTATAAACATGGGGGGGGGGGGTTAATGGGAGGATATTTTATCAGAATTTAGACAAGGAACAAGGCTTGAGAGGGGTAAAGAGAAGGGGCTGAGGGGGGATATAGTGGAGGAGATGAGTAATTTTTGAATATCTTATTCATTGTTTTATTATTTCTCTCAAGACAACCAATAGTGTTTATTTATGTGACCCTTAATAGTAATAAGGGCATGTGAGTTCTAAAAAAGTTTTATTACATCATCCATGATTCTAGGAATATTGAATTTAACTGATAATGAAAATATACGGTAAATTACCATATTTTACTATTCATAAAATATTTGAGTATTTTATAAAAATCCCAAAAATTCACCCTAACCATTTTTTGATGTGTATAATTCAAAAATTAAATAAATTTTTTGAAAATAATTTTCTAAATATTTTTAATTTAATTTTTAAATAAAATCATAATTTATTCCAAAAAAACAACATTAAAATTATAACTCATTTTATAACACATTGATAAATTAATCAAGGTCCCATAAAATTATCTTAGAACTATAATAAAATAAAGTAATAATTTATGATTTCATTTTATGAAAATACATTTCCATTTTAAATTATTAAATTAATCATAAAATTGTAATTAAAATATTTAATACATACAAAAATATCAATACCTATAATATGATGGTGTTTCTACTTATAAGATGTCTAAATTGTATTTACACATTCATGGGTGAAGTTTTTATTTTCTTAGAAAACTTACTATTCATTACTATTCATAAGGGTATTTTACTATTCATAATGGTATGTTAATATCCATCAAGAATTAAGTTTGTCTTATCAGACAGTAAATATCTTCCTAAACATAACTGTTTATGTGAGTTTTTCAAAATTCAAATTACAGAAGTGGAAAATTTATATTTATTGGTTAGGTCATAACAATGCTCTATTTTGTAGAGACTCAGTGTTTCATGCATTGTATATTAAAACTATTTGTAAATTATTGGGGTGTTACACAATATGGCTGAGAAATTAAATTTCATGAAACCATAATTCACACTTTCACAATTTACTATATAATTAATTATTTCCAAGATTATCAAGACTGATCCGCAACTGATTCTCATGATCTCCATAACTTTTAGAATACATCAAAATATCATCAATGAATACCACAAAAAATCATCAAGATATTCCTTGAATACTATCTTCATTAGATCCATAAAAACTGAGGGTGCATTAGATAATCCAAATGGAATTACCATAAACTCATTTTTCCCATACCTCATTTGAAAAGATATATTTGGAATGTCTTTCTTATTTAATCTCAATTGATTACATCCATAATGAAGGTCAATGTTCAAAATCAATTGAGCTCCATGAAGTTGATCAAATAAATCATCAATGTGAGGTAGAGGATTCTTGTTCTTTATTGTAATAACATTGATTTCCCTATAATAAATACATATCCTCATGGATCTGTATTTCTTATAAATAGAGAGAACATGGGCTCCCCATATAGAAACACTAGGGAGAATAAATCCATTTTTACCCAACTCCTATAATTTTTTATATAGCTTCACTAATTCCATCGCGTCTATTCTATATAAAGTCTCTGATTTTGGTCCTGCATCCGATATTAAATTAATATATAACTCAACCTCATGCTCCAGGGAATGTCTAGGAAATTCCTTAGGAAATACATAAATGTATTCCTTTACAATAGGTATATCCTCAATTTAATGTTTACTTTCTTCATCACTAGATGTCGTTTTATCTTCCTCTCTATGAATTTCATTCAGCAGAGCTACTACGGGTAGATATATATAAGAATCAGATGATAAAGTTTCTGTTAAAAAGATAATGAATTCTACATCTTCCTCACAAATCATGGCTTCCTTCTTCTTACAATAAATTTTCACATCATATTTTGAAATCCATTCCATACTAAGGATTACATAAAAGTAAACTGTAGGTATGATGGAAAGGCCAGTAAATAAATCACATTTATGTGTGATAAAGGGTACTTCCCAAAACATCTTTGTTTCAATGATAATTACCTTAGAAATTTTAACTGACAACTCCATTTATTAAATAAAAAGGGAAATGTATAATTTTCTTGGAAAACTAGGATGTTATAAAAGAATTCAATGATCAAAATAAAATAAAAAATTAGCTAAGTTTTAGGAGATGAATAAAGTACCTACCACCACATCATTAAGAACTTCAACCTTAGTAGTTTTGGATTCATAAGTTTGGCCTTCATCCCTTGTCCTTTTCAGGGGAAATTTTCCTTGAATATTAGGATAATCATATTAATAGTGTCCCATTTCCTTACAGTTAAAACACTACACATTACTAACTTCTTTATTTCCCTTTAATCATAAGCTTGGTGGAATTTTATCCACAATTATAACAAACTCTCATCCCCAATAGGCATGTTCCATGATGTTTCTTTCCAAATTTATTATAGTATGGAAAGTCAACTATTCCCTTATTACCCTTTCCCTTATTTACTTTTCCATACTATTCAGTAGTCCTCTTCTTCACTTACTTTCCCTTAAATTCCTGAGACATAGAGAATTATTTCTCTGTCTTGAAAGAAGATGAGACTATATCTTCATATGATTAGAAATTTTAGGATACCAAATCTATTATGGGGAATAGTTTTAACCTATCAAATAATCTATCAATCTTTCTCTTTGTATTACATACATAATCTGAAGCATGCCTTGCTAACCCTGTAAATTTGGCTTCATACTTAGCAATATTATCATCCTCCTCTTTCTTCAGATTCATAAATTTCTTCTCCATGTCCTATCACTATTCACGAGGAAAATATTTTTCTAATAAAACTTCCTTATAATCCTTCCATTACATGTTTTATATTTATTCCTCCTCTTTCATGTTTTGAATCAGTGACCACCATTGATCTGTATCTCCCAAGAGATGATAAATTTCCATGATAACATTCTTCCTTTCCTTACTTTCCAAATAAATAAATATCTTTACTAAGAAACTTATCCATTACTCCAATATAAATGTATTTATAGTCACATTTAATGGTGGAGTTTGTTGTCTCATGAAGTGTTCTAACATTGTTCCTCCATGTTGTGGACCAGGATGCTTCATACGAGAAGGGTTATTATTCATAACTTGAGTCAGATATCCCAATATAGTTATAAGTTTCTCAACACCAGCAGAATATCTTGCTCCATCATCATTATAATTCATAAGAGGGAAATCCCTATCTGAATTACTTGTGTTGATACAAATTCCATTTGTTTCACTATGAACCATTTCTAAACAATGGAATACACTAGATTGGGTTATGAATCATAATGAATAATTTAGAACTAGTAAAACAGTAGACATAAATTGAAAATTTATGTATAAATAATCTCAAAATCATAAGATATGAGACTTTTGGAATATTCTCAAATTCCATTATAGGTTTATGTTTCCCTAATCTATATTTTTCTAAATATAGTTTCCAAAATTTCTACTAAACTTCATCTGATATAAACTACAAAGACTCTGACCCCATTAGCCCAGAACTGGTGCCTCAATTGATTACATTGGAATAGATACAAGATTCTAATCCCAAAGGAACAATCAGTTTAGTATTTTTGTAAAACAAATTACATAAATGAACCTTACATTACAATTTAATATATAAAATTCAACACAAATAATCCTTTGTGAACACCATTATTCTCCTACCTTAACCATATATATAAGTCATAATATAAATCTTAGAATCCTAGTAAAAATAAAACATAAGAAAGGGGTGATCTTAGATGCTCAGTAAGGGTAAGAGTACAGTGGAATCTATTATTAATAAATAATCATAAACATTAAACCAAGGTGTATAAATAAAACACAATCCATTGAAACATAATCTTGAGCATAATATGGAAAGAATAAATGAGAATAAAATAATGTCATATAAATAATCACATGTATATTATATTAATAGAATAATCACATGGAATATCAATAACAAATCTCACAATTATGGAATACATAATGCGATACATCATAATCATACCATCAAGGCTTCGACCAAGATATAATATATAAACAGGTAAGGCCTTAGCCAACACACAAACTAGTTTGTCTTATGAGACCTATCAAATCATAGAGAGGATATAGTGGACCACTCATATCAATTACTAATTATAATTCTTTCCTTATACCAAATAGTGAACATAAATAATAGAAACACTTGAACTGAAAAACAAGCATACAAAATGTGAATACTTTAACCAAAACCAGGAATGATATAAAAATAGAAAATCCACATTCAAACTGATCATAAACCATTTAATAAAATATGTTAGATGATTTCCTAATAGATTAAACTCAATGAATCATAACATTCAATAAAAAATGTTGATATAGATGAAACTAATTTAATAAAATCATTGAAATACTTGAGAGAAATACCCCCTTTTTATTTATAAATCGTTTATTTTAAAAGTCATGCAGTTTGAAAACAAACAAAATCATTGAAAAGAACCTTCTAAACTTTTAAAGTAATCTTAAAGACATTAAGGCCTCATAATGGTGGTAAAAGTTTCTCATTCTATATAAGTTAAACATAAAATTCCTTTTGTATTTTAGTCAAAAAGGTCATAAAGAACCTTGTTTGGAAAACAAAAAAAAAGATTATTTTCAAACCATTTTATAAAAATTCAAAAATGGTAAAAATAATTTAAAAAATCATAGAATAATATTAAAAATATTTTTTAATTTTTTTTAGAAAACCAAGACATGAAATAAAATATTCCCCAATCAAGTCTTAAACATAAAAAATCCCAATTAATAATGAGATTTTGAAAAAACCCTTACCTTGTACTTTCTTTTAGTTGAATTTGATTTAACCTTCTGTATAATAGCTTAAATCATGTTGTTAATTTATACCATAAACATATAAAAACTTATGATATGATCTGATTATATTGTTTTTTTAATCATATTTTGTTATTACCCTTGTTCTGGGTGTTAACTGATTTATTTTCCTATGCATGTTTTGTCATGTAAGTCCTATTTCATATGAATATGATATATTTATTTCATCTCCATAATGATTTTAAGTTCATAGATATTATATTTACTTTTTATTTAAATTTTTATAATCATTCTTGAAGGGTTGACATAGAAAATGAATCACATTGCGTTGTGGATACTATAGGGCATACGTATGCACGAGTGACAGTATCATTCCATTAATAGTGAAAGGGTAAGTAATTTTATTGTATATTAATTATAATTAATAAATACCATATCATATTTATCATTTATATCCATTATATCAATCATTATATCCATCCAAATAAAGTGGTGATGAAAAAAAAAATTACATCACAACGTGGAGATGGTAAGTCGTACCTACGCACCTGTAGTACTTTTATTTTTAATAGGATGGATAAAAGGTGGAATATGGTTATACCATAGACATAATAACATATCATAATATATATTATACTAGTTTAATTTCTATATAATAGAAACAACACAATATGAGTAAGTAGAAGAAGAAATTAACTTGAATGAAATGGTAAAAATGATTACCTCTTCTTTGAAGGACTTCCTTTAGATCACTTATTAAGGGATATATGGTTGGTTTTTGTGTAATACTAGGTCCTAAAAAACTGGTATAAGGATGTTGGTAGGAGAAAAGAATATGTTTTGGTAAATATATAATTCATAATGTGATGTGAGGAAGTGAGGGAGGAGGTGCCCTTTTATAATTGAGGTGTGGGTCACTTTTGGAAACTCTAAAAATATTAAATTGATATAAATTAATTTTTTTTAAAAATGGATCAAAAGTGATTTATTTAGAATATAAGATGATTATGGGTATAAATAGTCTCAATAAATAATTTTTAGACAATTTTAGATCACATTATTACCCTTATCGTTTGGTTTTAACCCTTAATTAATCTCTTTAACTCTAAATATGACAGTTTGTATTTTTACTCTTATAATGTTAATATAGTTACTATAAAATTAAAAAATACCCTTAAATGAGTTTTAAATGATATTATAAACTTTATACCAATAATTTGGAGGAAATTTATATTTTTATGAATTTAATATCATTTAATAAAACATTATTTATTTTAATATAACATTAATGAAAATTTTCATTCTATTCATTACATTAAATTTTACATAAATCAATAAAACAAGATAGCTATAAAAAAACGCATATAATATATATCTAAAATTTAAAATTTATCTATAAATTTTTTGGATGAAATTAATTATGTAAAATTATATTTATTTTAATATTTTTATTATCCTTTATTTGATATCCTGATTAATTAAATAACTACTGCATCATTATTATGTAAGCCTTTATGGTAATTATTTATTTATTAAAAATTAAAAATAAATTATAATAGTGGAGATAAAAAATTTATATTTTAAATGAATACTTATAGTTTAATATATGTTCTGAATAACCATATATTAAAAATTCAATACTTATTAAAAACATGAGTATGACATATTTGGCTCTTATTAAAATAAAATACAATAAAAGGGTCAAATTCATCCAAGTGGATTCAAGAGGCCATGAAATTGGATCAAAGGTGATTTTGGTTAAAAATAACACATCTAATAAAATTATAATAAGTTTTAGGTCAATTTTCTAATATTATTTATATTATTTTTACCTTTAATTACTTGATTTACCTTTAACCGTGTTAATGGAATTTTTCTAAAATTACAATTATTAGTTTTTAAAAATAAAAGGAAAATATTTATATATTTTAATCCACTAATTTCAAATATTTAATAAATTTTTAAAAATTCAAAACATATTATTTTTGGTAGTTAATTTAAAATTAATATCATTACCGAAATGAGAAAATGAGTTTTTAAATTGAAAACGTTCAAAACATTGAAATTTTTTTGAATCTGAATTCAATATGATATAGATTCCAATGACCAAAATTGGATTTATTGATAAAAAATTAAACTAATTATACTTTAAAACAAATTAAAAATATAATTTAACATAATAAATTATTTATAAAAATTTTTTATTTCCAATTAAAAATGAAATATTTTATCACTCTACATCAAAATAAGAAACTTAATAGAAAAATACCAAAAATTGAACCAAATTAAAATTTTATATTCTTATTTCAAAGAAGTATATTTTGATAAATATAATTTATAAATGTATCCAAAACAATATTTAAAATAAGTGCACCATCAAAAGGTGATAAAATTATCTTTAGAAAAATATAACATTTTAATGCATAAAATTATATTTATTCTTATATTATGCCTATAAAATATTTTCGGATGAATATAAAAAAATTAAATATATAAATTTAATAATTTTTTAATAATTTTCATTCCTACCATTTTAACAGTGATGATATAACATACTCTTATTAATAAATCGTAGTGTGTTCGAACTCGGTGTTCCGTACAATGAATGTTATTAAATTTATTTAAAATGAAAATGTACCATAAATCTTGGGGTGTTACACCCAACACTAATTTTTAGACTAAGGTGATCTAGAACATGCCTCGGGCCATGTCACGATCTAGTTCCATTTTTTAATATAGGGATTAATTGGGTGAGTTCATGATTAGGAGAGTGGGATCCTTATAATGACTTAGGATTTTCATACATAGATATTACAACTTTTTAGATGAACATTCATTTCATTACATAAACACACACCAGAGGATCATAAAGGTATAATGCCTTCAGAAACATGGAAGCATAAAAAATTAGTTCATATATAAACTATATAATATTCCACTAAGTTCTTCATAATCATCACCCTTTATAGACATATCATACATAATACATTTCTTCATAACCTGGGGGAAGGAAACATATGAAAGGGTGATCTCAGATGCTCATTAAGGGTAAGCGAGGGAGACATGTAAGAATAAAATGATTATAAGTGAATTCGAACATGATAATAACATTTTAAAACCATACCCTTCATATTGAATATAATAATCTTGAGTCATGGAATAAATATTTAAAGTTTATAAGAATTAATCATAAGTAAATCAAAGAACATGATCCATGAGAGCATAACATTGACAAAAGACATGGAATTGTGGCATACACATAATCATAAAAAAAACTATTTACATAGTAATCAAGGATCATTTACAAGGATATAATAGTTTTATGGGTTCACTCCTTAAACCATAATAGTATTCAAGGTTCCCCCATAAGACTATCATTGTGGAAAAAGTCCCTTACTGAACTCGGTTCATTCCTCATTCCAATCCTCTTTATCTAATGAGATTTTATTTTTTAACCAATTCATTAGAGGGGGATATAGGTCCCACAAATCACATAATGAAAATAATAAAACTTTGTTCCAAAATATCATAAAACAGTCATCATATCAAAACCCATGAAAATAAATAGGTTTCATAAGCACTACGTCATAACATAACCCATGGAAAAGAAATATGTTTCATATATATTTCATCACAGAATAACCCATTGAAAATAAATGGGTTTCATAAAAATATCTTCATAATAATCATAAACCATCCAAATAAATAATAACTATGGTTCAAATAGTTCATATCCCTAGTAAAACATAAGTAACACCAATGGTTCCTATCATTTATGAGTATAAAATCCAAAAAAAATATCATTAAAACATTGTTGAGGAAAATATTCTTTCAATTTTGAAAAAATATATTTATAATATAAAATATCCCCAAATTTTAAATAAAACATTTTCTTTTAAAATAATCTTGGAAACTTTTAATTTAATCTTTTAAATATTTAGTGGTCATGATAGTAGAAAATTATATTCATGTCGTACACTTTAAAATAAACATTCCTTTCGCATTTTTGATAAAAGTAAAAAACACTTAATTTCGAAAACAATAAGAAGACTCCCTTTAAAAAAAATTAAAAAGTAGAAAAAAGGTAGAAATGAATTTATAAAGTCTGATATTATTTTTGAAAAACTTATCTAGAACATTTCTTTGAAAACATGAATATGGAAGAAAAATCATTTTCGATCGAAGAGAGAAATAAAGAAAAAAAAAATTCTTTTGAACTCTTGAGTGCATAAAGAGAGGAAAAAGAAGGGAAAACATGTATTATCAAAAAATTACCGTATTAAAATAAAATTAATGATTTTCTTGAGAGATGCATTATAATATTTCATCATTGGAAATATAAAAAAAACAATCATGTTAAACTATGAGATTATAAAAAAAATCTTTTTCACTTTGGTATCCTTTAAATCATAATCACCATAAAATATTAACCTCAAATGAAACTTTAAATATCATTAAAATAATGTTACTCTTGGTATAACATGTCAAAAGTTAGTATAAATACCTCATAAAATAAGATAGGTGCATGACATATCTTATGTCCCAAAAAAGAAAATTTAAGACAAATATCCATTACCTTAAGTCTCAACTTCCTTTGTACACATTTGAACCTCATTTATAGTAAATATAAGTTTATTATACATATATTAAAGAAACA
Source organism: Viscum album (assembly GCA_963277665.1). NCBI lineage: Eukaryota > Viridiplantae > Streptophyta > Magnoliopsida > Santalales > Viscaceae > Viscum > Viscum album. The sequence continues at coordinate 1,109,688,281 of OY728140.1, forward strand.
TACTCATATTTATCATACCATATATTATTTACTTATGACTTTTTATTACCTTTTTATCAATAATTCCTTGCTAAAATCACGTTTTGGGTAATAACTATTTTTTTCATGAATGTTTTGGTTTGTTATTTTAAATAATTTTACTTTTATCATGGTTAAAATATCTCAAGAATTTTAAACATGATATAAATATAATATATATGTTTTATATATGTATTAATATTAATATTTAAAAGTTAGAGATATAAAATGAAATACATTGTTCATGGAGATAGTAGGTCGTACATACGCATAAACCTTGTTTCTATCATTTAATGGATGCAAAAAATTAAAATAATATATAACCTTTAAATAATAATAATTATTTAATATATATCACATATATTTATTAATTCTATCCTTATTACATTTCATGCAAAATGTATGTGAAAAATGAATCACATCGCTTCGTGAAGTGGTAGTCTGCCGTACACACAAACGATTCTCTATAGAATGGAAAGTAACAAGGTATATATCAAAATATAATTCTGGAAGTATTATTATATCATTAATATCATATATAAAAATTAGATACATTATTATATCCATCCTTGAGTATTGGTTAAAGAAAACGAATTTTATCGGTTAGTGAGGTAGTAGTCTTCCGTACACACAATCAACGGTTTCATTTCCCATTTGAGGCTGGGGAGATAGATTTAGGTAATTTACTTATCATAAAAACACTATTGTATATGTAATATAATTAGGTTATTAAATCATAATGGTTTAATAATATTTTAATGAGATGGAGTAAGAAATAAAATAAAATGCTCGGTTAATGACATTACCTCTTCTTTGAACAACTTGTCTTAGTTAGCACGAAAATTTATACTAGGATGGATTTCTAAAAAAACAAGGATTATAGGATGAGTAAAGGTAAGTTTTGAATTTATTTGGGTAGGTACTGGATGAACCAATGTGTTTTTAATTGTTTAAAGTAAAGGAGAGTTGTGGCCTTTTATAAGTGGGGGAGTGGATGCACTCAATTTTTTTTGAAAAGAATGAATTCCACTCATGATTTTATCATGTCAAAAGTCTCCAAAATAGATTTTTTTTAAAATATAAAATATAATGTCAAAATAAGATCATAAAATGGTAATTAGATAATTATTTACTCATTTTCAACCCTTATCATTTTAGAATAATCCCATGATAAACTCATTTTTACCTTAATTGTATTAATTAATTTTTAGTGTTTTTACTATTAATTATGGTCAAAATTAAGTTGAAATTATTATATAATATTAATTATTATGATTAAAAATATACAATTAAATTTTAAAAATTCAATGCATAGAATTTGAAAATTTTAATTTAAAATTAAAGTAGTAGACATGACGACAAAGTGTTTTTCCAAATGGAAAAGATTCCAAAGTTTAAAACAGTTTTATATCAAAATAAATTATGAAATTGATTTTAATGGCCTATATTTGTTTAATTATAATATAATTCAACTAATCTCACTTTTAAAACATTTTTAAAATAAAATTTTACCATATAAATTCTTTAAATGAAAAGAAATATTTCAATAAAACCATTATTTTTCACTATTCATCAAAAAAAATAATCGTTTTAGAAAAATCCAAAAAATTCAATATAAGATAATTTTGACATGTTGATTTGAGAACTGAAGTTAAATTTTTCAAATAAATTTTGTAAATTTTTCAAAAATTTGTTTTATTATTTGTTCACAAAAATAAATAAAAGTATTTTTGAGAAAATAGTATTTTTAAAACATATAAAGACTTTAACCAAAATTAAATACTTTTTATCAATATGTTTTATTTATGTAAAACCATCATACTTAATATTTAAAATGAGTTTATTCCAATTCAGACCACCAATTTTAATTGATATTTCATAATTTCCATGTTAAATAATAATATAAATAGTATATTACAGTTTTTTAGAACTAGTGTTGCATGTAACGCAAGCTATGAAAAAATTAAATTTAATAAAAAAATATATATATTTCATAAAATATCAGGGTGTAACATTATACCACTGATAAAATTAATTTCTCCCTCAAAATTCTAAAACTTTGGTACATATAACTAATTATACTTTTACCTCATTATATCCTAGGGTTCCCACATAGCTTCTTCAAACTGATGGTTTTGCCTCAAAAATTTCACTAAGTGAGGGGACTTATTTAATATAACTTTATTCGTATAATACAGAATCACCACCGGTTGTTCCTTATAAGAAATATCATTCTCCAGTGGTATGATCTATGATTTTAGTACATGTGAAGGGTCATGTATGTACTTCCTTATAAGAGATACATAGATTACATCGTGGACTTGAGAGAGGCTTGGTAGAAGTTCCCACTGATAGGCAATAGTCCCGATATGATAAATAATTTCTAAGGGACCGATATACCTAGGAATTAGTTTATATTTTTTCTTGAATATAATAACCTTTTTTCATGGAGAAATTCTTTGAAACATCATGTCACCAACTTTAAATTACACACCACACCAGGGATTATAAGCATAAAGTTTCTATCAGATTTTTTTCACCCTTATTTTTTTTGTATATCTCTTATTTTCTCTTCCATTTATTCATCTATCTCAGGTACTAAAATTTTCTTTCTCTAAATTAATTCCAAAATTTTGAAGCACTACACTTATTTCTATATAGGTATTCATAAGGATCCATCTAAATACTCATGTAAAAGTTATTGTTGTAGGAAAACTCAACTAAAGGAAGGTGTTGATCCTAAAAACCTTTGAAATTCAAATAAAAATATCTCAATATATCCTCTAGAGTTTGAATTGTTCCCTCAAACTGGACATCTATATGATGATGATACACAGTACTGAAACTCAACTTTGTATCAAGAGCTTGTTGAATATTTTTCCAGAACTTCAAGGTAAACTTCAGTTCCTGAGCAGACAAAATAGAATATGGTACTCCATGAAACCTTACCACTTAATTAATATATATATTTTAAATATTATCCAATGTGAAATATTCTCTAATGGTGATGAATTTTGCTAACTTTTTAAGGTGATCGACTATAACACATATATCATTGTTCCCTTCAAATGTTTTGGGGGGTTTGATGAAAAAATCCATGATGATGTTTTCCCATTTCCATTCTATTCCAGGTAATGGATATAACATACCCTTATACTTTTCTATCTCAACCTTAACTTGCTTACAAACCAAGCATTGAGATAAAAACTTTGTGATATCTCTTTTAATTTTCCCCAAATAGAAATTCTCTTTTAAATATCTATAAATATCTATACTTCTATGATGAATTGAGCACAAATGACAAAAAAACTCCTCTAACTAATCCTTCTTCAAATATGGTATGGGTAGAAAACACACACAATTCAATAACCTTATCATTCCATTATAATAAAGGTTAAACTCAAGAACATTTATCACCATATTATACAGCTCTATTTTGTCCTTTCACACCTCTCTAAGATTCACTTGGATAAATGGTTTAATATTTATTTGGAAAAGATAATATTTCTGCCATTCCTTCAGGATTTCCATATCTAACCTTTGTAAATCCAAAAAACTTATATATTTTTTTCCTCATCATGTATAATCTAGAATAATCCTTTTGACTCAAATCATTGACCACCTTGTTTGTTATCCCATAGTGGTAATGTATTGGGTAGTAATAATCCTTAATCTTCTCTAACCATCTCCTTGGGTGCATGTTAAAATCCTTATTTGAAAATATATACTTTAAACTTTTTTGATTAGTATAAATATTACACTTTTCCCCATAAATATAATGCCTCTATATATTTAATGAAAAAAATTACTATAAATAACTCCAAATCATGAGTTGCAAAAAAATTTATTATTGACCTTCAATTGTCTTGAGGAATAAGATATAACCTTGTAATTCGGTATAATAATGCATTCCAATCCCTTCTTAGATGCATCAATAAATATTAAAAACCATTCTCTGCTATAAGGTAAAGTAATAAAAGGTTCACTAACTAATATTCTCTTCAATTCCTTGATATTTTCCTCGAGTTAATCTATCCAAAGGAACATGGATCCCTTTAAAGTTTACTTGGTGAGTATATTAGATATTTGTGAGAAATTATCCACAAAAAATAAATAATATCAATCCAAACCAAGAAATATTTGGATCTCAGTCATTGTGGTTGGTCTAGGCCAACATTCAATAGCCTCTTTCTTTGATATATCCACCTATATACCCTTGTTTGAGATTATATGACCCAAAAATGAAAACTTTTATACCCAAAATTCACACTTTGTAAATTTTTCATACAACTTATCCTTTATTGGGGCCTTCAGTACAATTCCTAAGTGACATTTATAATCTTTCTTTCTATTTGAAAATATTAGAATATCATTAATAAAGACTACCACAAACCGATCACGGTGATCTCTATATACTATTAATTAAATCCACGAAGACAGTGGGGACATTTGTATGACCAAATGGAATTACTATATACTCATAGTGTTCATATCCTTTATATAATTTTGTCTTGGGTATATCCACCTTATTCAACCTCAATTGATGATATCCAGATTAACGGTCTATCTTAGAAAATCATTTAGAACCCCATATTTGATGAAAGAAGTTTTCAATACGGGGTAGAGGATACTTGTTCTTGATTTTGATCTTGTTCAGCTCCTAATAATCAATGCAAAGCCGCATCATTACATCCTTATTTTAGGAAAATAAAAACTATACACCCTAAGGTAATAAAATTAGCCAAATGAATCCCTTTTCAAGATTCTACAAGATTTTATTCTTCAATTACTGCAACAAAATTGGATCCATTTTATAGGGAATCTTTAAAATGTGTGTCTCACTAGGTATGAGTAATATTGAAAACTAAACATCAGGATTTGGTCAAAGATTAGGCAACTCTTCTGGAAATATATCAACAAACTCACGCATAGTAGGAATATCATTGATGTTGAGTTTCTCCCTAATAATTTGAGATTAACTCCCCTTTGGAATAAGAATATAAACCCATACATTAGATGTCATTTCCATAGAAATTTAATATTTATCATCATGATGATAGATGATAAAAGGTTGTATTGGAATATAAAATGAAAATCCCCTTCCTCAATAATTAATGTGGGCATTATGTAGAGAAATCCAATCCATGCCAAATATAAAATCAAATTCAACCAAAGGAAGAATGACCATATTTGTACGAATCACATTCCCATAAACTTAAATTATAAAAGGAATCATATACTTGAGATACGATCATAGTTTCAATAGGGGTTTTCACTACTAAATCTATATATAACCGAGTGGGTGGCATCTGAAAACCCTCATAAAATTATTAAGATATAAAATAATCGGTATATACATACACTACTATAAAATAATTCTTTAATAGCACTAAAAATGGCCTTTATTAGTTATATAAAAGCATTGAATACTAGAGAGAGATTAAAATCCCGAGTCTACTATCAGTACTTATAGAAGAGATAATAAAGGGAAATACTGCAGTGTGCTCTTATAGCACACTATAAAACCAGTGTAGTGTGCTATAATAGCACACCTCAGCACCAAAAATACCACAAAATCATAAAAATTAATTATGAATATATAATTTAAATGAATAGAAAACAATCTAGGCTCATTTACTCGTTTTTTGGATATGTGATGCACATTTTAAACTAAAATGATACTTATATATTGAAAAAATAGACTAGGATTTATACCAGTCACAATGTGCATCAGATTGAGGTTAGTTTGATTATTACATATCTCAAAAGAATTTTGCATCGTTTTCCTAATGTATAAAAACAATCTGAATGTGTTTGCTCTGTTTTGAGTATGTATTTTGTCTTTTTTTAATAAAATTTCATCTTAAACAAAAAATATGAACTTTAAATAATACTGGTCACATCATGTGGTGGTTTTATGTGATACTAATTCCTACACGTCACAAATGACTTAAAAATAATTTTCATAAATTATAAGGACAATCCAATTGTGTTTGCTCAGTTCTCAGTGAGTGACACTTTTTGAACTATAGTGTCGATTTTAAACTGATAATGGATACATTGAGTAATACCAGACACATCATATATCGGATTTAGATTTCTAAGATTACTACATGTCACAAATTACTTATGGATCATTTTATTAAAGTATCAAAACAATCTGAATGTGTTTTCTCAGTTTTGAGTAGGTGAGTTGTCCTTTTTACTAAAATTGATGTCTATTTTAAATAAGAAGATGCACTTGGAGTCATTTAGAAAACACCATGCATCAGATTAAGGTGAATCTAATTATTAAATGTCCCAAATGGATTATGGATCATTGTTATAAAGTATCAAAACAATAAAAATGTGTTTACTCAGTTTTGAGTATGTCACTTGTCTTTTTTACTAAAATGTTATCTTAAACTGGAAACACACACTTTGACTCATACCGATCACATCATGTATCGGTTTGACATGAGACTAGTTTATACATATCAAAAATAACTTATGAATAAATTTAATAAATTATAAAGAAAATTTAATCATGTTTACTTGATTTTCAGTGAGTGATATTTTTTGAAATAACTACCATTTTTAAATAGATAACTAACACATTGAATCATACCAGGAACATAGTGTATTAGATTGAGGTGTGACTAAATCCTACACATCAAAAATGACTTATGAATCGTTCCCCTAAAGTATAAAAACAATATGAATTCTTTTTCTCAGTTTTGAGTAGGCCAATTATCCTTTTTACTAAAATTAATGTCAATTTTAAATAAAAAGACGCCCTTGGAGTCATATCGATGACACATTGCATTGGATTGAGGTGAGTAAAATTATTACACAACCCAAATTTCTTATGGATTTTTTTCATAAAGTATCAAAACAATATTAATGTGTTTACTTGGTTTTGAGTATGTAACTTGTCTTTTTTTACTGAAATGACATTTTGAACTAGAAACATGTACTTTGACTCATACCGATCACATTGTGTATATGTTTGACAAAAGAATGATTCTTGTACATCAAAAATTACTTATGAATAGATTTCCAAAATTATCAAGAAAATCCGTACATTTTTTACCAGTTTTCATTGAATTAATTTTTTTAACAAAATTGTCGATTTTAAACTGATAACAAACACATTGACTCATACCAGGCACATCATGTATCATATTATGGTGAGGATAATTTCTACACATCAAAAATGACTTATGGATCATATACCTAATGTATAAAAATAATATGAATGTATTTTCTCTATTTGGAGTAGTTCAATTGTCCTTTTTATTAAAATTGATGTCAATTTTAAATAAAAAGATGCACTTGGAGTCATATCGGTTACACTATGTGTCAGATTGAGGTGTACCTAATTCCAACATGTACCAAATGGATTATGGATAATTTTCCAAATGAATAAAAAAATATTAATGTGTTTTATCTATTTTGAGTAGGTTAGTTTTCCTTTTTATTAAAATTGATATTATTTTTAAATAAAAAGATGCACATGGAGACATATCGTTTGCACCATGAGTCAGATTGAGGTGCGACTAATTTTTACATATCTTAAATGACCTATGGATATTTTTCCTAAATTATCAAAACAATATGAATGTGGTTTCTTGGTTTTGAGTACATCACTTGTTTTTTTTACTAAAATGCCAATTTAAATTGGAAACATGCACTTTGACCTATATTTATCACATTGTGTATCAATTTGATATGAGGTCGATTCCTACACATCGAAATTAAATTATGAATCAATGTATTAAATTATCAATAAAATCATATCATGTTCTATTTGTTTTTAGTGAGTGACTTTTTTTGAACTAAACTACATATTCTAAACTGATAACAAACACATTGAGTTATAGTGGTCACACCGTTAATCAGATTGAGTTTTAGATGATTCATACACATACCAAATGACTTATGGATCATTTCCCTAAAGTATAAAAATAATTAGAATATTTTTTTCTCAATTTTGAGTATTTCAATTGTCTATTTTACTAAAATTCATATAAATTTTAAATAAAAAGAATCAATTGGAGTCATACATGTCGAACCATGTGTCAGATTGAGGTATAATTGATTATTAAACACCCATAGTCTCAAAAAATCCTAACTTCATATATAAATAAGTTTATATTATCTTAATTTATCTAACTTCCAACAAAACATATTGATATGATGTTTTTAGTGGATTTTTTTTCTCATTGTTGAAAATAAAAATAGGTGCAGAAGATCATGTGCACATTATATCATGACAAGTCACCATAATGGGAACATATTATTCCTATAATATCATGGTTTTCAATAATGAGAAAGGTTTTTAGGCTAACAACATTGAATTAATATGCAGTGTTGGAAATTCGAAAAAGAAAGGTAATTAATATGAAAAACATGGTTACATTTGTAGAAAGAATCATTTTATCTATTTTATGGATTGTTATAGATAGTTGAAAGAAAAATATTAATTCCCAAAAGATATGTGAAAAAAACTAAATAAGTATTAGATAAAAATGATAATGAAATAAACTTAAAAAAACTAGGTAATATGATGAAAAAATTAATTAAATAAGTAGTGGTAATTCACCTTTTCTTGATGGTTGTATTCATTCTTGGCACACTTACTTATTATCATTATCTCAGACATATGCTATAACTCTGATCCCTCACGAGCATGAGAAGCTTCAAATAAGCCACACCAACTCAAAAAAATAATCCACTAATATAAGAAAACAATTATTATTTGAGTAATACAGAAAGGAAATAAATTAAACCTGAATATAAAACAATTCATTAATTCTATTTATAATGATTTTACTATGAAAACATTATTAACCATAGTGATATGTGAATAGTAAAGCAAGAAATATGGTAAAAAATAAAAATAGATCTTTCCAAACAATCAATCAATGAGTGAGGAGGATGAGGAGAAAATAAGATACATTGGATTGAATCTTTGAATCATCCGATAGAAAGTAAATATATCATATTGGGTTCATAAAATATTTATTTATATAATAAATAAATAAATAAACATAAGATATTCATTGTAAAAGGTGAATGTCTCCCATTTGTGAGAATTACATGGATGGTAATCAAAGATTCCTAATGGTAGAACTAAAAGGCAATGTTAAAGAATGATCTATTTTTAAATAGATTAAAGTAAAACATTCATAGTTTTTATTAGATGTGTGGTGAAAGAAATAAAGTTATTTTTTTGAATTATTAATGAGTGGGTTATCATTTCAAAGATGTCTATATTTTTATCAACTATAAGAAATACAAGCAAGGATGAAATCAATTAATAAAATGTCATTGGTGATCAATTTTTTTAGTGAAAATGCAATGAATTAAGACTCTAAAAAAACATCATTTTTCCCATATAGAACCTAAATCATTTGGAGAGGCTAAAAATGATGATAACTTGATAAAATATATGCATGAGGAGATTGATCCAAAAAAACCATGTGACATGAGGAGATTGATCTGAATAAGAACAAAAAAGGCTTCTTATGGATCAAGTTTTTACATATATTGTTCCAAAAAATGTCCATTAGTTTGAAAATCGATGAGTTTTTTATTTAATTTTTTCCCTAATTGTTTAAAACTCTTAACATAAATTTTCATGGTAATGTATTATAATGAAACATTTTTTATGACATTTAATTGACATGGTCACATCTATGGGGCATCATATTACCACTAGAAGGACATAAAAAATGGATTTAATTTTATATTAGTAAACCATAAAATTCAATAGAATTAAGAATCCATAGTGAACATAGAAAGTCATTAAATTATCAAATTCATACAAATAAAGTTGACTTGAAGTGGGATTATAAAGGTTTAATTATTTTATCCATGAAAAATAATTTTTATTTCAACAAAATATATTCTATTAAAACTTATTTATTAAATTTACATCAATCAATGTTGATATTTTATTTTATCAAAATTAGTTAAATCCAGTTGTATAAGTTTTATTCTTGAATTATTTAAAATATTATTTTAAATTTAAATAATAGAAAACTAATCTCATTAAATAAGATAATTTTCAAATAAAATATCAAATTTAGAATTTTTTTTATCAAACCTAAAGGATTGAGAAAAATAAATTCTATCAAAATTGTACTCTTCTTTTACACTATGTAATGAAACAGTATTTTGTTTCTTAAAACACCATGATGCTGAGGTTTTTCCTAGAAAATAACTCATTCCAATTTTCTATTTTATGACTATATTTTAACAACCAAAATCAAAATTTTAATTATATTTTATCTAAAAATTAGTTTTTCCTGTATAATATAGTCCAAGGATTATAGAACATTAAACCACTTTTAGTTTTATTTTTATAGAATTAAAGTCGTATTATTTAAATTAAAATTGAAATATTTCAAAAATAAAAACTGAAAATATTATATTATTTCATTAGCAGTTAAATAAATAAGACAAAAAATAAAAAATATATAATGTTTTTATCATCTGATTTTACATATTCATCAGAATCATTTGATTCATACATTTCATAAGTGAACCCCAAATCAATCCCAATCCTCATGAAATATTTCACAATCATCCTAAATAAATCCATTAATTTTACACTATATTTTAGCTCTCATTATCCTAGGAAAAAAATTCTTGAAAAAATCATTATATAGTTATTCCCATGTGTCAGATATTTCATCATCCATTTTTTAGAAACAACTTCTAGAATTACCTTCCAAATAAAAGTGGATAACCCTATATTTAAATTCCTCCTCACTCAACCACATCAATGCTAATTACTGCATGACATAACATAATACCCCAATGATGTTAGATATTCTATCATCCAAGTGATTTTCAATGTAATATTCATAAACCAATGACAACTCTGACAGGTATATGGATGAATTTTTTAAAATTTGACAATTACAAAGAGGTATATTTAATTGAATATAGGCATTGTGAGCCTATTATACCTTACAAAAACATGACCCAAAATTAGGTTTGAATAATTTCAAGTTGCACAGTACCAATGTTGTCCCAAGGAGACCCACATGATATTGGGGAATATGATACTTCAATATATTAAAAAAATGAATTTTGAGTTGTTTTATTATAGGATATCACAACTACACCTGTTGGGATACACAGATTTGGGAGGAGAAGGTTCAGTGGATAACTAAATGAAATTAGAGACATTAAAAAACCTGAATTTCATTCGAGTCATGGTTGCGTTCAACCCTTGAATCACTCAATACTTAGATTCAATCCTTGGAATAGTTAGAGCCATGATTCTATCCAAGATTTGAGTTTGGATTCAATGATAAGAAGTGCATGCAGTAGGTCTCTTTGGTGGAGACCATCATATATTATGAACTGGTTCACGTTGGTTAGGGTTCTTAAAATAGATCGAGACACTTTTATTAGCACTTCAAAAAAAGCATAGATAAAGATAGAGATTTATCAGTGATAAAGAAGCACTGATAAAATTAATATCTATCCACACTAATATTTTAGTGCTGATAAATATTGATTTTATCAGTGCTTTTTTAGCACTAGTAAATATCTATATTTATCAGTGCTAAAAAAGCACTGATAAATACTTACAATATTTTTTTTAAATAATACTGTTTTTAAAAAAGTATAATTATTATATATAATTATAAGTCTTATAATAATACTTTTTAGAAAATAATAATTTTATAATTCTTTGAATATATAATTATTTATTTATAATTATATAAATATTTTTTAAAAAAATAATATTAATATCATTATATATATTTAAATAATTATATATATCTATAAACATAGTAAATATATTCATTATTTAAATAAAATTATTAATTTTATAATTATTTATTTATAATTATATAAATAATTTTTAAACAAATATTATTTATTTATTTATAATTATAAATGTATAAAAACAATAAATATTTATTTATAAATATTTTTATTTATAAATATATTTTTTATAAATGTATTTTCAACATTATTAATGAACATTTAATCTTAAGTTCATGCATGTTAAAGTGAGAAAAATTGATTAATTAAAAATGAGTACAATATATTGAAAATTTGGATAAGTTTGATTAATATAAATCATTAAAAAATGGATATATATTGAAATAAATACGAATACATATTGATAATATTAAAACATAGTAAATAAATATATAAAAAATAAAAAATATAAATTGATTAAATTCCAAAAAATATATTTTTGTGTGTGCATATATATATAATACATACATGTGAAATCAATATAATATGTTTGATCTATGTAATAATTTTATAAATCAATCAACATTCAATTATGTCCATTACTCGATGCAATTAGTCGGTATTTTTAATTTATATAAATTTTTAATTATAAATAATTATTTACTAAATACATTACTATTTAATGTAAAGAATAAATAATATTTTGTATTATATAAACCATATTTATATACATTAATATATATCAATATATTTAATATATACTATTTATTAACATTATCAATAATCTTCAAATTAAAAAAATGTTTAATATTTTTCCCAATTTACTTATTTTTAATTTTAATTTTTTTAATTTTCATTTTTCATATACCTATATATTTAATACATGCTATTTATTAGTATTTATAATTTATATATATTATAATAAATTTAATCATTTTTATCAATAATTATTTAATTAATAAAATTTGTAATATTATTTCTAATAAACACGTTTTTTATTTTTTATTTTTTATTTTTTTCAGTTTATTTATTCTAACATTTATCAGCGCTAAAAAATAACTGATAAATAATTCCTTCATGGACACTAAAAATAAAGTGCTGATAAAGGGAAACTTTATCAGCGCTAAAAAACATTGATAAAGGGTTAAATTTATTAGTGTTTTTTTAACATAGATAAAGATATCATTTATCAGTAGTTTTTTCTTGATATAATAAATACCAATGCTATTAAATGCCTATTTTTTTAGTAATGATAGTCAAATAAGACATTAGTTATTCTAGAGTGGCTATTAAGGTTACCATTCTCCACATCGTTATTGTACCCCTCATCACAAATAGTGATTGCATGAGATTTCACCTTTTCCCTTGGCTTAAGAGGTTACTTACATCAATCATCATTATTAACCTTCATATTTGGGCCCTGATTAGCATAGTTCCCATAATCCTTACTTTTAAGACACTGGAGTGTGGGTGGTTCATTTTATGGACATTTCTATTTATTAAAATCATTAGTTAACAACTTCCCATAAATTTGCTATTTAGTTTCCCAATGACCTTCCCTTCTATACTTAAAACATCTAACAGTTCCCTTAAGATTTTTTCCACCATGTTTCCAGTCACACTTCAAGCATGATGGAAATATCATCTTCTTCTATCCATGGTTCTTATTATTTACCTTAAACTGTATCTTTATTTTATTATAAAACCCATGTGATTGTTGGGTAATTCCAATCTCCATTTCCACCTTGATATAAAATAAAACAATTTCTTCCTAGTTGTTGAAGTCCCACATGGCTATCACCCTTTGAAAAATTCATTTTATTATATTGAAGGAGTGATCTACCTTACTTTTATATTGGATGATAATTCCAAAATTGCACCTCACAGGCCTTATAAAATTTTCCTTATTGGTACCAACAGATTTATTATCCTTTTGGTATCTCTCAAGGAATTCCTTCTCCATTTCATATAAATAACACAAGGAAATAACTTATTAAAAAATTAATCTCCTCCACTCATCCCACTTCATGGAGTTAATTTCATATTGTTTCCTCATATTCTTGTTCAGATCCTACCATTGAACCTTTTTGTCTTCAAAATGGTAGATAGTCAAAATGACTTTTTTATGTTCCGAACACTAAAGAATGGAAAAAATCTTTTCATTGAAACTGATCCATTTCTTAGAAACTAGTGAGTCAGTGGAACCATTGAAATATTGTGTACATTTCCACATAAAGGACTCAATAAAATATTGTTCCCTCCTTTTATCATTTCTAAGTTCAATATGATTCATATATTGGCAAAGTTAAGTGAGAGTATTAATGTGATTTTTCATTCTGGTTCTCATAACATTCTATTACTCAAGAGGATAATCATTTTATTGCTATTTCATTCAGCATTAACATGGTTCCTTCAAGTTCCATCCATTAACTAAAACAAAAAATAATAGTGTGATAACAAATAATAATATTGGGAAAACACATAGTCATGAAAAATCATTTATAGGATGTATAAATCAAGACAAATTCTTTTAAATACATGACACCTAAAGTTTAAATTAGACAATTCATGGTTATCGACTATTCAAATCCTTCATTATGGTTTAAAAAGAAAATTTTAATTAACCAAATCATATGCACTAGGAGTATTAAATCAGGTGAGAATTATGGCTCGTTTTCATGTACTAAGTAATGTTTGCGTTAAGCCTGACATGCCTTTTTCATAGTTTTTTACCCCTAGGTACATATGTTCTAAAATCATGTCTTATTGTAGTATCTATATAGGTATGTATTTCTAAGTCAACCACATAATATATTTCTTACCAAAACTTTAGGATATTACCCTATACTTATGCTTATCCTAAGGCCTTTTAGTAATGTTTTCTCAATATAGTTTCAAAAGGTTAACTACACTAATCCTCAGAGACAAACTATAATGACATAGGATTTTAATACAAATATATTAAATATTTTTATATAAACATTCATTACATTTCAAAAACACATGCCTGAGGATCATAAAGGTATACTTCATTTGGAAACATATAAATATAAAAATTTGGTTCATATGTGAACTAAATAGTCTCCAACTAAGTGATCCATAATTCACACCCTTATTAGACCTATCATACAAAATACATTTCTTCATAACCATGTAAAATAAAACATAATAAAGGGGGATCTTAGATGATCAGTAATGGTAAAAAAGGGATATATCTAAGAATAAAATTATCATAAGGGTATGATAACATGCAAATAATATTCTAACACCATACCCTGCATATTAAAGATTATAATCTTGATTCATGGAATAAATATAGGTAGTTCATTAGACATGAATCAAAATGAATTCAAGGAACATGATCCATGAGATCATAACATTGACATAAGATATGGAATTTTGGCATACACATAAGCATAGAAAATCATTTCAATAGTATTAAAGGATCATTTCCAAGGTTATAATAGTGGAATGGGTTCACTCCCCAAACTATCTTAGTAACCAAGGTTCACCCCAAGACTATAATAGTGGAAAAAGTACCTTATTAAACTAGGTTCACTCTCCATTCTAGTCTTATTTATCTAATGAGATTTCAATATTTACCCAATGCATTAGAGGTATATATTTTTCCCACCCACCACATAATTAAAATCATACAAATGTGTTTAACAAGTTTATAAAACATTTATTATATCATAAACCAGTAAAATAAATGGGTTTTATAAGCATTACATCATATCATAACCCATCGAAAATGGGTTTCATATACATTTAATTATAGAATAATTCATGGAAAATATATTAGTTTCATAAAAATCTATTCATCATAATCAATAAACATCTAAATAAATAATAAGGGTGGTACAACTGGTTCATATCACTTGTAAAACATAAGAAACACCAAAGTTTGTTATCATTGATGAATAGAAATTCCAAAAAGAAATATCATTAAAACATTATTAAGGAAAATACCCTTTTCATTTTGAAAACACTTGTTTAAAATATAAAAATAACCCAATTGTTAAAGAAAAAATTTAATTTCAAAATAATATTTTAAAATTATAATGTAAGATTTAAATCATTGAGTGGTCATGATGGTGTAAAATTACATTCATGTGATAAACTTTAAAATAAATATTCCTTTGAAATTTTCAGTAAAAGTAAAAAACACCTCTTTCAAAAAAATAAAAGAATATTACTTTTAAATAATTTTTTAAAAATTAAAAATAATGTGGAAACAAATTTAAATATTCTTATGGTATTTTTAAACAAACAACTTTAAAACATTTTCTTGAAAACATGGATATGAAATAAAAAACATTTTCGATCGAAGAGAGAAATAAAGATGAAAAAACATTATTTTGAACTCTTAAGTACATAAAGAGAGGAAAAGAAAGGGAAATAATTTATTCTCATGAAATATATATAAGATAATAAAATTAATGAGTTTATTGAGATATAGATCATAATATTTCATCATAAAAAACATTATCATAAACAATTCTGATAAATGAAGAGATTGTAACCAAAAAATATTTACCACTTTGGTATCTTTTGAATCATAAGAAACATTAAATACTAAAATCAAATGAAACTTTAAATATCACGAAAATAAGGATATTAATGATATATCATGTAAAATGGAAGTATATACACCTCATAAAATAAGATAGGTGCATAAAATATCCTATGTCCCAAAGAAGTTAATTTGAGACAAAAATACAATAATTTAAGTCCGGAATTCATTCATACACATTAAAACTTCATGTAGAATAAATATAAGTTTATTGTACATATATTACATAACTATACTAATATTATCCTACTATATATGATTTACTTATTACTTTTTATTTCTAATTTATCAATAATTCCTTATTAAGATCATGTTTCGAGTAATAAGTACTCCGTTCTTTGTGTATGTTTTGGTTTTTAATTTTCTATCCTTTAACTTTAATCATGGTTAAATAATCTCCATAATTTTAGCTATTATATAAAAATAATATATATTCAGTACATTTGTTTTTATAGTAATTCATAAAATTAAGAGATATAAAATGAAATACATCATTTGTGGAGATGATAGGTCGTACATACACATGAGCATTGTTTCCATATTTTAAAGGATGAAATGAAAGAAATTAAAATAATATATTACCCTTATATAAAAATTTATATATTATATATATCACATTTATTTATTTATTTTACCCTTATTACGTTCAATGTAAAGCGTTAGTGAAAAAAGAATTGCATCGCTTTGTGAGGCGGTAGTCTGTCATACACACGAACAATGTTATCGTATCCTATATTAAATGAAATGTAATAAAGGTATATATGATATTATAATTAAATAAGTATTATTATACCATAAATATAATATATAAAAACTATATATATCATTACATACAGTCGTGATAAGCATTGATGGAAAATGAATTTCATTGGTTCGTGAGGTTCTAACCCACCATACACAAGATCAATGGTTTTATTTCCCATTTGAGGGAGGAGGAGATGGTTGTAGTTAATTACCTTAAAATAAAAAATCTATGTATAAATAATATACTGAGGATATTATATCATCATGTTTTAATAATATTTTAAGGAGTTTGAAGAAGAAATAAAATGAAACACTCAATTAAGGATGTTACCTCTTCTTCAGACAACTTCTTTTGGTTCACACCAAAATCCATTGTAAGTTAGATTTATAAACAAAACAAGGCATAAAAAATTAGCTATAGGGAATATGGAAGTTATTTTCTAAAACAATGGGTTTTTAACTATGAATATGAGATTAGAGGGCTGTCCTTTTATAAGTGGGGGAGAGGACACACTTGGAATTTTTGAAAAGAAAAAATTTCTCCCCTGTTTTATCATACCAAAAGGCTCCAAAATGGATGATGTTAAAACTTAGAATATATAAGGTCAAAATATAAATATAAAATAGGAATTATAGAATTTTTTAATCATTTTTAACTCTTATAATTTTATTTTTGTCCCCAATTAAACTAGTTCTTACATTTATCGTGGTAATTAATTTTTACCATTTTTACCATTCAATATGATCAAAAAATTATTAGGAATTATCGAATAATATTAATTATGATGATTTAAAAAATTGAATTCATTTTTCCAAATTCTGTATATATAAGTGGAAATTTTTAATTTAAAATTAAACCCATAGACATGACGAAAAAGCGGTTTTCCAAAGACAAAAGTTTAAAAAGTTTAAAAAGTTTTTATATAAAAATTCAATATGAAAATGATTAAAATGATCTATATTGGTTTAATTATAATATACTTTAACTTTGGTAACATTTAAAACCATTTTTAAACAAAATTTAAACTTATAAATTCTTTAAATGAAAAGGATGTTTTCAATAAAAACTAGCATTTCTCACGATTCATCCAAAAATTAATCTTTTTAGAAAAAAACCGAAAAAATCACCCTGAGATAATTTCTAAATATTGATTCCAGAAATTAATTTTATTTATTAAAATAAATTTTCTAAAAATTTCAATTTTTTTTTATTTTTTTTCACAAAAATCAATAAAATAATTTTTTAGAAAATAGTATTTTCGAAACATATATAGAATTTACTAATAATAAATTAATTCTTTATTAATATTTTTTCCTTATATAAAACCATTATACTTAATAATTAAAATTTTTTATTCTTATTTATACCATAAATTTTAATGAATAGGTTATAATAGCCATGTTAAATAGTAATATAAATAGTATATTGTGGTTCATTAATAACTTGGTGTTATGTGTAGTGAAATTTATCGAATAAATTAAATTTATTAAAAAAATATTTTATAAAATATATGGGTTATACAATCCTTGATCTATAAGAGTAATTCTTATTTTACCTAGTTTTGTTACGATCTTATGCCGGTTTTTAGAGATATTTCCTGATGTTATAGATCTACATCTTAGTGTCACTATTTCGATGGTAGTCAGGAGGTATCGATAATTTTTTCTAGAATGTTTCTCTATTTTGAATCCTAAAATTGAAGTTTAGTTTACTATAGACCTTATTATGTGGATAAGTTCCATTTCTTTACTTTTATACTGTATGGAACCCAATGAATTGAGAGAATTAAAGGTTCGGCATGAGGATCTTGACACTAAGGGATTTATTCATCACAGAGTTTCACCATGGGCATCACCACTTCCCTTTAAATAGAAGGTGGAATTGTGTATCTAAGCTTGTATTGATTATTGAAAACATAACCAGGTGATAGTGAATAAAAAATATCCCTTCCTTGGATTTATGGTCATTTTTATCAGTTAAAGGGATGCCGGTGGTTTCCAAAATTTGATCTGAGCTTAGGGTACCTTAAAATGAGGGTCCAGGAGAAAAATATTTCAAATATAGAATTTAGAAGTACATATAAGCATTATATTTATCAATTCATTTTGTTTTTACTTACTAACACTCATGTGGTGTATATTAATTTAATGAATTGAATCTTCTATCAGTTCTTGGATTATTTCATGGTTGTTTTTGGATGATATCCTTCCTTAATAAATATAAAATTATGATCATACTAATCATTTGAATATCATCCTCAGGATCTTGAAATAACATCATCTGTATGGGAAGATATCGAAATATTAGCTCTAGATTCAAGAAGTTAAATTTCTCAGCTATGTGATTTTTGAGAAAGGTGTATCAGTGGATCCTGATAATATTTTGGGCAATGATATATTGGGAGGATTCCAAAAATGTATTTGAGATCTAGAGTTTCTTGATATTTGTGTATTATTATAGATGTTTTTTTGGGACTTCTCTAAGATTTCATCTCCTATAATAGATTTAACCAATAACGATGTTGGGCTTGTTTTGAGTGATCAGTGCCATAGATATTTTAAGGAGTTGAAAGTGATATTGCATTTAATTCTAGTATTGATCCTTCTGGAGTCTAGTTTGGGATACTATGCCTATTTTGATGCCTTGGGTATGGGTTTTGGTTGTGTTTTGATGTAGGGAAGATAGGTGGTAGCTTATGGATCTTTCCAATTACACCCTCGTGAGAATAACATCCCTATTCATTATCTTTACATGGTGAATGTAATAGAACTCTTAATAATTGGAACAATTAACTTCCTTTCATCGCATAAATGGAATCCTTGGGAGGGGTCTTTTCGAACCCTTCACTCCAAGGAACCCCCCTCCCCACGAAGAGGTCTTAATTCCACAGACGGGAAGGATCCATTGCATTCTAAGATGACAGATGGTCTCACGGGGTAACACCTCAATCAACGATGGTTCGAAACATCAATCCATCATCCAGGTGAAGTGCACCCATTATACCCTCTCGGTGAGACATTGGGTGCCCAAAAAAATGAGTGGTATATGGGAGGTGGAAATTCCCCCATGAGTGGGATCCCAGGAATCAAACCCCAGACCTCACCAAACACCGTTTCTTTTGGCCCTCAACCCTGCACCACTACACCACTACCGAAGCAGCAAAAGTACACTGGGTTTTCAGGCCCAAGGGGTTAAAAAGTATTGGTGGGTCGTCCCCCACCCCACCAAGAGACTTTATGTACTTCCCCATTCACTAGCACAAGTTTAATGGAACCTGGGATTTTAGGCCAGTTCCACACGGGGTAGAGGGGCCCACAAGAGGTTATAATGGCATATAGTTCATGATGCCCTCCAAGGACTCTAACCTAAAACCTCAGGTCCAGGAAGCATCTGGTGCTAACCAAATTACTCATTCCCTCTGGGCTAAAATTATACTGTGTTTTCAGGCTCCAGGGGTTACAAGGTATAGGTGGTCCATCACCTACCACCAAGAACCATTATGTACTTCCACAACCACATGCCCAAGTGTAACAGCACCTGTGCTTTCATTCTAATTCCACATGGGGTAGAGGTTCCCATGATAAGTTATATTGGCATATAGTTCACATTTCCTTGAGAGGAATCGAACCCAAAACCTCGGGGTTAGGGTGCCACTGCCACTAACCAACTCACCCGTGCATCGTAGGCTAAACAAAGTACATTGGGTTTTTAGGCCAAAGGGGTTACAAGGTATAGGCGGGCCATCACCCACCACCAAGCGCCTTTATGTACTTCCCCATCCATAGGACCAAGTGTAATGGCACCTGGGATTTCAGGCCATTACAACATGGGGTAGAGGGGCCCACGAGAGGTAATAATAGTCTGAAGTATAACAGAACCACTACCTCTTTAGGGATCAGTTTATGGTGTATTTAAACTATAATAGTCTGAATTATATCTTCACTCAATTAGATCTGAACTTGGGATAAATATGTTGGGTGGAGTACCATCACACCTTTGATATTGATACAGAATAACCTCATGGAAAAGGAATCACGGTCATTCATTCTTTGAGTGGAAAATTACTGACTCATGTAGTGAAGGAATTATTGGAAGAGTGGTGCTTGATGAGTTTGTTTTCTAAGATTCTCTTGGATGAACAATGAGATGATGGATATTTACTCATATATTTTTCTTGTGATGTATCATTTATGGATGATCATATTTAACATGAAAAATATAAATATGTGGAGTGTTAGTGTATTATAAGAAATCTTTATAGTGGGGAGACCTTGGGTGAGTGGTCTTGGTCACCTAAAAGAGTGATATGTTTTAAGGGTAGGTTGGCTGATTTGATAAACTTGATATAGGTATTGATGGATAATGGTCATTGCTCTAATTATCCCATTCACCATAGAGATTCCAAGATGTATCATTAATTGAGATATCATTACCGGTCACCGAGAATGAGGCAGTCGATTGTGGATTTTCTTTCTTAGTGCCTTACATTTTAGATAATTAACGAGAAACATCAAAGGCCTACTAGTTTTTTATAAGCTTTATCCATTATAGTATGAAAATGGGATGACATAGACATGTAAGTCATGATTGGTCTACCTCAAACTCCTATTGGTAAGAATGTTATATGGTATATTATTGATCAAATCAATAAATTATCACACTTCATACATATCAAGGAGTCGATTATGGAAGAGAATCTTAAACACTTTAATGTGTTAGAGATTTTTATACTCCTTAGTGAACCATATTCTATCATTTTATATAGGTAACTACACCTTACATCCGAATTTTTGAGTGGATTTCATGTAGTGGTTCGTTCTCAATTGAAGTTTAGAACTACTTAGCATCTATAGATGGACGGAAAAACATATTTATCCATTATAATTTTTGAAGGAATGATTTAGGAATGTGTTCTTGACTTTATTGGCTCTTGGGAGAAACATGTTACCTTAGAGAAGTTTTACTATAACAATAATTATCCAAAATTGATCAGAATGGTTTCTTTTGAGGATTTTTTTGGGTTACCTTGTTTGTCAACTCTTTGTTTGGTAGAGGGTTGGATAATTGTCCTTTTTTGTAATTCAAATCATTCAATTGATTATGGATAACATTCAATTTATTATTAAAAGATTATAAATGGATTAGAGTCACTAGAAATCATATGTCGATCAACATCTTCTTCATTTTTAATTTAGGGTGGTTAATCTTGTTTTTCTCATACTTAACTCTGTTGGAACATAGAAATTTAGATAGGAAGGCTCAGTTAGCACCTCTTTATGTCATACCATTTATGATAGTACAATTACTTGAAAAGGTGGATCGTCTATTAGACCTACCTAAATGTTTTACTTCTACCCATGATGTGTTCCATGTTTCAAAACTATAGAAATATCAACCGGATCCATCCCATCTGATCAGGTGGGTGGATGTTGAAATTGAACCTGACACCTCAGTTGCTGAAAGGTGTGTTCAGATAATGGAATGAAAAAGTGAGGTGTGGCATGGAAAGATGATCTCATTGGATCTAGTGAGATGATAGTGTGGTAGGAACATCCCTGATACATGGTATCATGAGGAATTCATGATATATTAACGTACTTATCTATTTTTGGGTTTTTTATCTTGATCCTTTATAGGGATAAAAATATTTTATGGTGGGAGAATTATGATGACCTCCTGGTCACATGTATGTTTTATTTTGATCTTAAAGTTGGTTAATTTAATTTTTGGAAGACTTGAAGGTGCATGGTGTCTTAAAAGTGGTTTTTGAACTATCCTAGTGTGAAATGGGTTAGACCATGACCCTAGTGGAGGCCGTTGTGTGCATATAATTATCCTGTGTAAAATTAGTAGGGAAAAAATGGACATCAGCAGGGTCTAGGGTGGTGTTGGGAGTCTCCCTACTGACCATTACCAGTGGGGCCACATGATATAGTAGTGGGACAAAATAGAGTGAATTTTTTTCACATGGTCCTGGCCATTACTCATGGCCTATCTCATGGAAAAATTCCCCACCATCGAGGTGAATGTATCATGACATGTTGGTACTAGTTTTGGTTTTTTGAAATGCCTTATTGGCTCATAATCTTCCATGGGAGGATACTATATCTTCATATAACCATAATGATGGGTTATATTGTATATTTTAACTCGATTTATTTCTATCAAAATGAGAATTCACTCCCAATTGGATTGGATTATAGATATTGTATGATACAAGAAGGGGTTTAAGGCATTCATCTCTCATCCAGTAATGACTTAATGTGATTCCCTTATTCTTTATCTTTCTCTTTATATATCTGGGCTCATTAGAACCACATATCTTCCTCTCCCATCACTGATCTCAGAGGTAGAAAGGTTTTATTTACTATTGATGTATGTGTCTCTATCCTATAATCTATACCTTAGTATGCCTTAAATTCTTATTATTTCTTTGGTGTTGATTTAAAAAATTGATGGTTTTAAAACCATGATAGGTGAATCTAATATTTAATAGATACAGAAATGTTTTTCTAAAATGTAATTTTTAAAATCATTTTTATAAACATGATGTGTTTTGTTAAAAATCCTCAAAGATGGTTTTGAAATGGAAATGGGTTTTCAATATTTAAATAGGTATGTCATCACTATATAATTTTTTTATAAAATGTGTGCATTAAAATGAAAATTAATTTGCTTAGAAAATGTTTGTAAAACATATGTTTTTTCTTGAACATAATGATGATATAACAGAACATTAGGAATACATTAGGGTATGGGGGGAAACTAAGAATATGAAAGCCTTAGTGGAGTATGTTATCACTGGTGGAGGTTTCCATTATTCCATGGTTTCTAGTGGGTATCCTTTTTTTGGGGACCAAGGTTCTAGGAATTAAGGATTCATATATATCATCTAGTGCTTCTTATTTGTCTTAGTTTTGTACACCCTTGTGTCATGGATTTTCCTTTTGGTGATTTGTGGATACACTACATGCACGCTTACATGATATGAATATTTCCCACTTAATATTGATATTTATTCCAGAAACCATTTTTATTCATCTTCTTATGACTCGTATATATTTTTTATACCATATTTTTTTATTGAAATATGGGATGTTTTTCAAAAGAACATAAAATAATGATTTTATATTGGAAATTTGTTTTTTTAAAATGTTTTAGAGGTCTATTTTATACTATAACTAATATATTCATGTCGATATACATTTTATATATTCTTCATGGTATCCTAGTGAGATTTAGTACTCACACCCTACTTTTTCTATTGGGGATTTGTAGACTTGGTTTTACAAGATACTAGTAAAGGGAAGAGAACCATGTAGATGATGACTCTCCATGATTGTGTTGCCTTCTGGTGGGTTGGTAAGGTGGTGGAATATGGTCATGAAGAGATATACCCATGGGTTTCGCCAGGTTCCATGTTGAAGTTATTTTAGATAGATTATCCATACCTTATTATCCAGTTATTGGATGTTACCTTTATGGTTTTTTAGATATGATGTATTTATAGATGTATACTATGATACTCTATTTGTTTATATCTTTTTATATGTAAATTAAGGGTGAAATCATTCTCATTTTACTTTTTATAATACCTCAAATCTTATCGCTAGCCCATGGTGATTTGGAATGTGTTGTGGGCCTTATGTCAAGCCAAGTCATATGACATTATGGCTTGGCTCGGTTTGGTCAGTTACATGCCCTAAGAACTTCCCTCCAAACTAGGAAGAAGTAGTGAACTTCCTAGATAATCTTCCCAAAATAGTATTCCTCTTAGAAATAAGTGCCCTGTTACCTCATAAAATAATTTCAAGTGAAAATTTTCACTTGTGATCAAATATAATTCCTAAATTTATCCTCATAAATTATGACACTAGTAGTATCATCACTCACCAACATGGGGAAAAATAAAATATATGAGTAAATTGGGAAGCATGGTTCATATCCAACACACCTCCCTAGAAAATATATATGAACTCTATGGTTTTTTCTTCCCTTATAGTTTTACAGAAAAACTAATCAAAGTAATTATCATGAAAATCCTTCTATGTTAGGTCCACTAACTAGTTATCTTGGATAAGAACATCCCATCTGTTTATGGATGGTCCTTAAAACATATAATTATTTTGATTAATCCTCTTATCTTTGGGTTTCCTGATCTAATAAAAAATATTGTACATAAAATCTATCCATATATTAGTAACTAATTGTCCACCCTCACCCAAGAAGAGACATGGATGGTATTGCTAGATATCTTAGGTCATGTCTGATATAGACATCCCAAATCTTGATATCCCATGTCATGTAGACTATGTAACCTCTATCAGGTTATCTTAGGGTTATTTATTTATAGGAGTTATAGGAACATTATGAGTCATTGTATCCACTATTTATGGGGCATGCTAAACCCTACCCAATTATCACTCAAAAAGATTCCATTTTAGTTGAATATCTCTAAAATTCTTAGTGCATGCCTCAATACATAAACGAAAATAGTAATAGGTAACATGCTCTTACAATCTATACATATAAACCCTAATCTACAAGGGTAATAAAATTTCAGCTAGATCTATGTATAATCACACATAAATCCATATGAATAATTATCACACACATATATATATATATATACATCCAGTGGTCAGTTAAGTAGAGTTCCACTAAGAATTTATATAGGAAAAATCTATATAAATTGTTGTTGGTAGTTTAAATAAATGAACCCTTAATTGTAACTATGATTTCAACAACATAAAAGAATGCACATTTCATGTGAGTCCTACGTGTTGAAAATCGTACATGTATTTATGCTCTCTTACCAACCTAGGGCAAGTGTAAAACCATAAATAAATAAATTTCAAAACAATATCCTTGAAACAAATCAAACAGCTAAATTGTAAAAGTAAATAAAATAAGAAAAAAAGTATCCATGGTAACATGGAATTTATTTATATGTGGGTTATATATTAATAATAATAAGTTATATCCCATCTTCTAACAACATCCTATCTCTAACTACCATGCCCAAATAGAAAAATAAAACAAAATAACTCTCTAAGACCACTTTATAACATATGAGACTAAATATCCTGAATTGTACAAAGACTAAGGTTTCCAAATGTCCTCAAACATGCCTACCCATATTTTAGAGGTCATCAGATATCATTTAGGGTCGATATAAAACTCATGGGGAGAATATATAATCTATATAATATGATAAATCATAGTAGAAACAATATCTAACCATCAATCACAACAAAAATATATCATGGAATTAAAATAGCATGCCAATGAAAAATAAATTATCAATATATGATATAAAAAATGAATTGTAGTATAGTGTCACATGAGAATTAAATAAAAAGAAATATTTCCCACAAATTTACTATGTATATGTTAGTCTAAAAATAAAAAAAATAAATGAGACTATGAAAAAAATATGTTCGGTGTCCTCTTCTACTCTCATATACTAACTTCAACCATGATCCAGTAGATCACCCATAAAAAATAATACCCATTCCTTTATCTATTCCAATTTCTATGAAATCTACTTAGGTTATAGGGTGTGATGACCTCTAGGTCAAAGGTATGTTTAATTTTGATATTGGTTTGTCTATTTTTAGGTTTTAATAGCCTCTAGAAGTTAGGGGTTGATTATTTAGAGATTTAGAGAAATAATATCATATACGAGATTTTGGTTCATGATTAATGGAAACCATATGCTAACCATATTGAATGGATATGTTGGTTCCAATAGTGATTTTCACGGTTTGATCACAATTAATATAACCATGAAAGTCACTAGAAAAATCATGTAAGTGAATGGGTTTGGTCCAGAGATTGTCACAAGGATTTAGCACATTTTTTTTTAACCATGTAGCTTTTCCCAGGAAGTTGTATTACTTAGTTTTCAAGGGACATAAATCATTGCATGGTTGATGATATTTTGTCTAACCCTATCGTTTAATCATAATACACTATCCAAACATCTTAAATTAGAAAATTACCCTGATTTGATTGGTTTTTTTACAATCCAAATATATTAAATTAGAAAATTATACTTATAATCTCTATTTATCAGGAATCATTCCCTATTTGGGTTTTTAGAGGACTCTCCCCTAGGTTATTTACTGATTCTTGATCAATTTAGGAAGATATATTTGATGTACATTTGAATTTCATCTTGATTTATTCTCTTCTCTCTAGAGCTATCCTCAATCTCTTTTCCTCTTCATCCATAATAAAATAAAAATGATATTATTTCTATATTTATAGGGTTTTAGTGTAATTTATTATTTTTCTTATAGATTTAAGATTTTAAGGACTAGATATCCTCATTCCTAATCTTTGATATCGAAGCTAGATAGTTTTCCTCATTTGGAAAGGTAGGAATCTCTATAAAATGGTTTTATCACATGAATTACTCAATGTTGTTGTAAATTCATTTGGTCTAGTTTATGAAATTGATTTATTTGAAATATTTGATGGCTATTTTGTACAATTGTATCTTTTTTTCATTTGATTTTTTTAAATGGGGGTTTCTTTAAATTCAGTTTTATACACACCACGTGTTTGATGAAATGCCTCAAAGATGATTTTTTCTCTAAAAAGGTTTTTTGAGCATGGAAGTGGGTATATTTTGATTGTATAAATGTTTTTATAAAAAATTTGATCATTTTTAATTAAAATTTTGTGAAAACATAACACATTTAGAAACATGGATGGATCTGGTTATATAAATATGCAAACCTTGATGAGTGTCAAACCACTAGGGGTATAACTACAATATAGATATACTATGGTAGGAATCAATATTAGAAGGATTAATGGTATGAATGACTTTATTTTCCTTTATGTGTCCAAGTGTGTATCCTCATATCCTAGAGCATAATTTGTGCTTGGTTTATTACATAATGTTTTTTATTCATTCTTAGTTTCTCACCTATTTATCTTTTGAGATATTGATTTTTTGACTATTTACCTCTATCTTTTCATTAATTTTTATATTTATATTCTTATGGATTTGAACATGTATCATTTTAGAAGAAAAACTAAACAATTTTATATGTAAAATTTTTAAAAAAGAAAAAATATTTATGAAACTTGTTTTGTTTATAAGATAAAACTAATGGTAGCATGGTGATAGACATTATATATATTTATGGTGGTATCCTAAAGGAAATTTTCCTCAAACCCTGCACATGCCTTGGGAATATGTTGATCTAGTTTTTTAAGACACTAGTAAAGAAAAAGGTGTCATGTAGCTCATCGTCTTCTCTTGGTTGATGTTGTCTTCATAGTGAGTTGAGTTGGTGGCGATGAATGGTCACATAGAGACATGGTTTTTTTTATTATTTGTATTATATTCTAGGTTTAGCCTTTAGTATTATTCTTGTATGTCTCATGGATGTATACTTTTCTCTAGTGATATAATTTGGTTATTTATCCTTATCTTTTTATACACTATACATGCTTTATTGTGTTGTGTTTTCAAGGTGAAATTGATCCCATGTTTTGTGTGTTGATACCTAGGTGTTTGTCACTATCCCATGGTGATAGTAAAGTTAATTTGGGCCTTTGGGTGGACCATATTGGGCAACATGTTAGGTCGATCTAGGTCATTTCACTAGAAAATGGTTTCAGAGAGGATATCCAACTAGAAGAGTTGAAGGACCCAAACTTAAAAATTACATAATATTGAGTTCTAATCCAATAATTAATTTTATTAAATTTGGGGATCTTTATGATATATATTTTTAGAAAATTAATTCATCATGCTGAAATAAATAAATATTACATCATAAAGTGGACACTTCAATTTAGTTTCCATTTTTCCATAAAACAAAACTTTTATGACATAACAAGTTTTCTTTTCATGACTTATCTTCACAATTTTTATATTCACCTCATCATTTCCCCTAATCATCCTTAAAAACCTATGATTTTTTTTTCAAAACCTGGGATGAAAATGAAAATATCAGTAAGGGATAGATAAAAATAAAGAAATAAACTTGTTAGTTCATTAATTCCTATATAAGATTTTACTTTTTCAAAATTACACTTTGTCTTAAAAATAAACATTTAATTTCCCAACAAATCAACATTTATGGACAAATATTTTATAAAAAAATCATAATAAATCCTAAAAAAATAAAACTCATAAAGGTTCCTTTGTAATCAATAGAAACATATGAAAAAAGTTTCAAAAAATTTATACATTTCACTATTATGTAGTATCATATACTTTCCTTTAAACATAAAATCATTAGTAATCATAGGGGAGAATAACATAAATAACATGGTATCATAATATCATGGATACATAGTAAATGTGGTGGAAACAAAAAACATAACATAAGAATAATTCAAGGCTAAATACTAAGACATCATCACAAGGTTGGTAGGGTCTCCTAGTGGATTAGGTATACTCCTAAATCTCATACATAATATCTCATCAGAAAAAATCTTTACGTATAGAATTGGGGAAATATATGAAAACATCCATCATAAAATTTTCATTATTATGTGTTTCATAAAAATGAAATAAATCATATGTTATCAATATAAGAATTAAACCTATAGATAAATTGGTTTCTATAATCGTTCCTCAAATCATAATCCAAAGAGATCTCTTAAATAGTGAATTTTAGTAATGATGATAAGGCATGTATTACCCCATCAAAGGAATGGATAATAAGATAGATATATATGTGAGAGACATATATAAAGAATTTAGATTAATTAAATAACATTATATAGGGAAAGAAAGTGATATAGAGAGATAATGGTCATAAACCAAAGAAAGTGGTGGTTTAGAGAGATCCACTACACTCATAAGAAAAACATTTCCAGATATCAAAAATGGACATTCCATTTAAAACCATTTTTTAGAATACATCGAAAAAATAGAAAGAGGTTTATTATTTGAAGAAAATAAAAAACCTTATAAAGAAATAAAAATATCAAATAATGGTTTTGGTGGAGGGAAAATATATTGACTGAGAGAAAATTGATTTTTTTATTTCAAACACTTTTAAGGAAAAAAGTGAGAAACCAAGCATCAACCACAATAAGAAAGATCATATTTATAAAAGCACAATTTAAGCCTACCAGAATCATTTTCCCCAAATAAGTTCTAGGAGATGGTGGTCACCTGAGTGCTTGGATATTCCTTTAACAACTCTTTAAAGGCAGATGTCAGCTTATCCCAAGCATGAATATACTCTTCAATGTTGATTATCCCCTTGTTAAAGCCCCCAACCAGAATCTGGACTTTCTTATCAATCCAGGTATATTTCTCCTTAGTTGGAGCCATTTTTATTGACCTCCCCATCATTTTGGTCACTTCCTCTTAAAAGACACTTAGTAACAAGACTTGATCAACCAATTATTCTTCCAAAATCATAATCAGATCCATGTTTGGATCACCCATACCTCCTATTTCCATTGACTAATGACCTCACTGTCCCTCTTCTTTTCATTTTTCTTTTTTGCAGACTGAGTCACTATAGGGGTGGTAGAGAGGAGTAATCCTTCCGACCATTCCTCCTCTTGGTACCCCTATTTCCCCTAGGGCTTGAAGATTTACCTATAGAAATGATGAAATCAAGATCATTGGACTCTTCCAAATGAACGTTTTCATCCAATTCTACATGGTCGGAGCCCAATCCTTCTATTTCAAGACCTTAAAAGCTATTTTTTAGCTAAATTTGAGACTATTTACTTTTAGAAGGACCCTATGATTGCCAATATAGACCTCCACACCCCTAGTGGGACCCTTCCTACCAGTGTTCAATATCCTATTTCCTGAACTAACCACCGTCGCATAAGAAACAGCAGCAACGTCCTCTTCTCCACTCACCCCCTAAATTGTAGTAGTAACACTCACATCCGTTTCCGGATCACAAGGGTCAGCCTCCTTCCGGCCTGAGCTCATGCACCCTCCATCATAGGAAATTATAAGATCAAAACTACTCTAGGGGCCAGCCAAATCCTTTCTTAACCTACTAAAGATCTTATAAACCTTTGGGTTTTCGTAAACTTTCACTTTTTGTTTCTCATTAACCACATACGTGCTACTAACATGAACCACTAGGACACTACCTGATCAATCCACTTCCACAGATTCCTCATTCCCACCCAGTGATGATTGATGCATCCCACCCCATAGAGAACAAATATCCTAATCAGTATCTTCCCTACCATTTGTCATCTGTTCCAATAATCCATCTCTACCATGAAGCTCTGTCTCCTTACCACTACCATTGTCAGTCTTAGCCAGAAATTGAGACGCCCATCGATATAGCTCCCTCATGTGACCCAGGTGCTTTTAGACACCATAGAAGTCAGTCCAGGATTCGTATACCACTCATTTCTTACAACGATAAGCCTCACCAACTGTAATCCAAACATATCTGAATGGTACTCTTGACATGTCCATTTCAACACAAACTCGGGGATTCACCGAATGACAATGGGTCTTTGTGCGTCGATCTGAACACATAAACCTACCAAAAAGATTCCCGAGTATTCTAATAACAGCAAGATTTTGAAACGGTAGGGGGAGATTGAGAAAACTCACCCAAATCATCATTATAGGCGGATCACACTTTATATGAAAATAAAAGGATCATCGAAACAGAAAAAATCTGAATCCATTGAAGCTACAAGGTGCACTTGACCAAGATTTGATTAGGTCTGCCTTAGAATTGAAACATATCATTATATAGTGATGGTACAAAAGGCCCACAGTTTCCCTCTCCTACAAATTCCAAGCGTAAAAAACAAACATGTCAAACAAATCAACAGAAGGGCGACATTGCTTAAATCAAGAAACCAATGTAAGCTTCAGGATATCCTAGGATTCCAAGTACTCTGTAGTTGAGGTCAAGAGATTAGGGAAACCATCCAGCAAATCCAAAACCTTTGAGAAAAGAGATAAATGGGGAAAATGAGGTAGGAGGGTAGGGTCCATGAAGGGGATGAAGGAGGGAACCACTCCTTTAATGGACATTGGCGGTCCCTCCCCCACTGGTGGGAGAGGGACCAGTGTAGAGGCCACCTCTATCATGATAAGAAATACAACATTAGGGTCCCCCCCGGTGCAGTGAGCCTCCTCTTACCAAGCTTGAAAAAGACACCCCATACTTCATTATCACTTATATGCTGACGGTGTGAGATATTTATTGGTGGAGATATTTTCTCATCGAAAATATATTGATTCCATATATGTTAAATAAAAACATTCCATTTGTCTTTTTTAAATAAAGTAAAAATGTTTCGTATAAAATACATAAAAAAAATTCCTATTGAAAACATTTTAAATAAAGTAAAAAATAGACATAAAATGTCCTTAATAATTCATTTATGTCCATATAAAAACATTAATAAAATAATTTTAATAATATGGATATGGAAGATAAAGATTTAGAAAATTAATCTTCAAAGCCTTTAAAATGAGGATTTTAAAGTAAAGTCTCCCTTACGTAAAACCATCAAAATGACTTTTTAAAAATATTTTATGAAAATTAAAATACGGTAAAAAAATAACCTTTATCATCCATTAAATCATTGATAAAAAATTTCTTAAAACATTTATAATAATATGTACATAGAAAAAAACGAGTTGGAAGGGAAACTTTAAATGAGGATTTCATAAATGAAAGTCCCGTACCTTGAGTCTAACTCATCACATACGTTATTTTTCTTCCTGAATAATAAAATTATTTCAATTATTTACTTTCTTAAAAAAAATTTAAATTTTATTATCCCTATTATTTTATTTATTATAGTGTTACATTCAATTTCTTAATCATTTAAGTTCAAGTCGGATTTTTGAGGATTTTCGACTCATAAGTCCAAAATGAATTCACAGGTTGACTATCATAAATGATGTGATTATTTGACCATATAAATAATAATTATAATTAAATAAATATAAATTTTATACATAAATTATAATTTTAAAACCAACCATGAAATATGGTTATGAAAAATGAATTATGTGACAATCAAGTAGATGTTAGGTCATACGTACGCATGAGTAACGTTTCTATTTTTCAAAGAATGTGATGGGAAGAAGTTAAGTGTCATTTAATATTTACATAATTATAATTATATCATAATTATAATATTATTTCTTTAAATAAACTTATACATACCATCTGTGTGATGTAGAAATGAAAAATGAATCACACTGCTTCATCGTGGTGGTAATCCCCACATATGCACGAACAACGTTATCATCTTTCGATGAATAGAAAGGTAAAAAATATATATGATATATTATTTATAAATAATAATTAATAAATCTCTAATATCCTATATGTATATTAAATACATCATCATAAACATCTGTGAGAGGTGATAATGGAAAACGAATTACATTGGTTCGCGAGGTAGTAGTCTGCCATACACAAGAACACTGGTTTTCTTTCCCATTTGATAGAAGTAGAGATAGATATAGGTTATTAAATTATCATAATAAAATCTTTATATATATAATATATATATTATATTATATCATAATGGTTGAATATTATTTTAAAGATGTGGAAGAAGAAATAAAATAAAAATTATCAGTTAAGAATGATACCTCTTCTATGCCTGAATGGCCCGAAGTACTTCATTTTATTGATTTTTTTATAACCCCCCTTTCAAGGGATGAGGGGGAACCCTTAAAAGGCCGGTAGGATTAGAGATTACATCGCCCGTAGGCTTAGAAGATTACATGACCCGAAGGTCTTAGTGAATTCAGCCAGACTATCTACAAGGAACTGCCCCTCCCCAGCATCTACATCTTGATAGTAGCTCTCTACCTTTTCATGACCGTCTCGATAGGCTTCCCATGCAAGAAAAGGTTGGTACCAATGGCATAGCCATACCCTATCATTCTGACAATCCATTTGGCTCTGCTCACCTGCTCTGAATCCTCATCTGGGGCAGCTCATTTTTGTAGTGTGTATGGGGCCTGCATTCATGTGGCCCAAAGGCCTTGGGGTGGCCCGGAGGCCTTAAGGTAGCCCGAAGGCCTTGAGAATCAACTGTCTAGAAGGCCTTGGGTGGCCTGAAATCCTTGCAGGACCCGAGGACCAAACGGGTGGCCCGAAGGCCAAGATGGACGAATAGTTCCGGCTGCTACAGTACCGAACAATGCCTTCTACAGTACTGATACAGTACCGGAAATATGCCTCCACCCGGATTTGATCTCGGGTATCTTAGATGCACCTAGCGATTCATCACCAACTGGGCTGGGGATCTTGTGCAATGATACCTCTTTTATGGACAACCTCATTAGTTTTATAAAAAATCCCTCATATAGGGGGTCTATAATAAGAAAGTACTATAAGATAAGGTAGGTTAATTAATGGAATTTTTTAATAGTAATTTTATAAACAACAAAAGGATTTTTAAGTGTGAATAAAATAGGAGTGTTGGTTCCATTTAGTAAGTGAGGGGAGGGGCACTTTTGGAATTTACTAAAATATTTAATTAATATAATTTTTTTTATGGAAAAAATGATCCCAACTGATATCAATCAAATATGGAATGATTATGGGTATAAATCCTATCATGAAGAAATATATATAAGTTTAGATAAGGTTTTTAACCTTATCTATTTGTTTTAACCCATGTTAACCCTTTTTTACAATTACTATCGTAATAAATTTTTTAATATTTAGCAGTCAAGATAGTTAATATAAAACGAAAATGGGACAATAAATGGAAAATGGTTGATATTATAAACTATATCATAATAACATGGATGAATATAGTTTTTTTTAGTAATTTTAAATTATTTAATTAAATATTATTTATTATAAAATATCATTAATGTCATTTTTAGAACTATTCATTTAATTTTTCATTGAAAATACCATGACAGCAATGCTATTTCAATATAATCATTTAACAAATTACTAAAATGTAATATTTAACTAAGAAATTCATATAGCATAACAATTCATTCAATTTATATTACTTTTAATATTTTTGAAATCATTTATTTTATTTTTCTATTAATTGATTAAATACTATGTTAGTGTTGCATAATCATTTAAGGTAATTATTTAATTGATAAAAAATACAAATAAAATACCATGATAAAATGTAATTTATCTTTAAAATTTATATTTATGACCGAACATAAGTTATTTTTATTCCTATCAAAATGTGGAATAGTTGTTAAATGTGAGAAAGTGACATTTTTGTCTTTATCTTTTACTTAAATATTATAAAGGTAAAAATCGAAGAAATATGGCAGCAAGTGGAGATATATTTGAGACTTAAATGGAAAATATTTAAATCCACTCTTCAAATAGGATAAAGTCAAGGGTTAGAGTCAATTTTTAGTACTTCTCATTTTATTTTTAACCTTAATTACCTGATTTACCCTTACTGTAGTGATAATTATATACTATAGTTACTATTCATAATGTCTAAAAATAAAAGGGACATATTTAAAATAAAATCAACTCATAATTAAAAATATTCAATCCATTTTTCAATATTAAATTCACCTAATTGACAGAATTTAATTTAAAATTAGAACCATAAGACGTGATGAAAAATGTTTTTTTAGAAAATTATTGTTTTAATTATAAAATATTTTTATATTATATCCAAGCATAAAATTCATTCATAAGACCATGATTATATTATTTATAATAAAATTAAACTAATTAATTTTTAAAAATAACATAAAATAGAATTCTACTTTTAAAATACTTGAATATAAAATATAGTTTTCAATTAAAATCAGTATTTTTCACTATTCAATGAAAAATCAAACATTTCAGAAAAATATTAAAATTTCATCATATGATAATTTTGATATGAGTATTTCCAAATCATATCCTTTTTATAATATAATATTTATAAAATTTCTAGAAATTAATTATAAAATTTTCTAATGAATAGAAGATTTTTTTTTGAAGAAAATGTATTTTTTGTGGAATAAAGTGACTTTACAAAAAACTGAGTAATTATTTACTAATAATTTATCATTAAATTTATATTGATTAGTAACTTTATATATATTTCATAAATTAGTTAATCTTATTCATACCCACCAATTTAACATCTAGGTTATAACGACCATATTTAAATAATAATATTTAATGATTCATTTAATCTCACTATTGTATGTCGTATACACTACCAGACATAATATTTTTTTTAAATATCAGGGTGTTATATTCTTCCCCATTTAATAAATTATGTCTATTAAATTTTAACTCAGGCTCGGTAAATAAGGTTTTGATATCTAAAAATATCTTTTTTGAAATCTCATATCCTAAAAAGTGTTAATAAAACTTCCTCTTGAAAAGAGGGTAAAGTAAGTATGAAGGTTATCACATAACTAGGTTTAAAAATTGGAGAACATTAGTGGTAAGTGAAAATATGGACATAGAGAAAAAACCTAATATCCAGACAATTATTCAGGGTGATAAATATCATTGATCCTAAGAAATTGAATGATCAATAGAAATTTAATGATCACAAAATCATAGACTGATGGGGTGTAAAAGGACTATCAATTCATTGAAAATGAAGGTAATATGATAAATTTTTTATTTCAAGATACATAACCTATAGTTTAGGCATTTATTTAGAATCTATATTAATAATATAAGGAAATATAGTTACCTAATAAGTATAATTTCATTCTTTAATCAATATCCACCATAATATCATCTTTTATATCAAACCATGAATATTCAGATTAATTTGTAATGCCTAAGGTACTAAAAT
Organism: Viscum album; assembly: GCA_963277665.1. Classification (NCBI taxonomy): domain Eukaryota; kingdom Viridiplantae; phylum Streptophyta; class Magnoliopsida; order Santalales; family Viscaceae; genus Viscum; species Viscum album. Next base: position 1,109,725,078 of record OY728140.1, read on the forward strand.
TAACTTCTAATGGATGAAATAATACATAAAAGGATAAAAATATCTTCCTCTAATATTTATAATTTAAAAAAATACAAAATGGTTTTCAAAAGATAATTCTCAAAATAAATAAATCATTATATAAAAAAATACAACATTAATCACGAAAGCCTCAACAATAAAACCCAAAATTCAACTTAGATCAGTAGATAAATAACTAACCTTAAAATTCTTAAAAATATTTCATACTAAGATTGAAACCCAAATATTATAATAATTTGATCACATATTCTTCCAATACAATCTTAACATTTGTCTACAAATAACATTAATAACTCCTAATGTCTCATTCCAAAAATGTATATGCCCTAATCATATGATCTCCAAGATATGATAATCATTTTAATAAATAACCTAAATCACCATAATGTCACATTAAAATAACATATTATTTAAAAATATAATTCAACCTTTATTATCCAAATAAATTCTCATAATGATATGTTTACCTTAATCATTTAAGGTTCCTAAAATAGTGAACTTATTCTGAAATAACATTAATCACCAAATTAAGAAATCAATTTTTAATCTCATGGTTATCTCCATGATAAAACATATGTTCCAAGAATAAAAATAATATTTATCTATCAAATCATTTAAAAAAATATCATACTAATCAAGACATCACATAGGCCAGTGGCAGGAATTGCACCCAAGTCACCCTCCAATCGTGGGTTTAAGCCCGACAACCTTTCCAAATATGGTAGGTTCTCCTTTTTAATAAAAAAATATTAATATAATTCTTATAAAGTCCCTATAAATATCATGAAAATACTTAAAAATAATCTTAATAATTGAATATCATATAAACCCTGAAGATTATCAACACCTTTAAACTTATGAAAAGATAATTCTTCTTAAAAAAATAGTTAATCTAGAACCTAAAAGTTTCATATTCCTCAACCCAACAAAATTCATCCCAAAATTTAATTAAACCCATTAAAATTCCACCAAATAAAACCTAAAATGAGGTGCCTAAGAATTTTAATTTACAATCAACCTTAAAATTATAAACCCATTATGATATCCATAACTCCTAAGTTAACCTCACATGAAAACATCCTAATCTTCAAAGTTATATAAACCTTTTCTCTTATATCAACTATAAGGACTTGGCCTTTAACATTATATTCTCCTTATTTTTAAGTCAAGAATTCATTTTATTATATTTTAGGGTCTTACGATCTTTATTTTTAGAGAATTTTTCCATCACCCTTTCATAAATAAATATTTCATCACAAAGTGGACTCTTATACTTAGTAGCAATTTTCCCTAAAAAATAAAACTTTTATGATATATTTTTTTTATTTTCGTGACATCTATTTACAATATTCATCTTGAGATATTACCTTTACCTAGTAATCCTTAAAACCCTATGAAAAATATTTTAAATTATGGTATGAGTGAAAAAATATTGGTAGGAGACATATAAAAAAATAAAGAAACATGTTAGTTCGTGAATTCTTATACAAGATTTTCCTTTTTAATTTTAAACTTTGGGCTCAAAATAAACATTTTATTACCTATGATATAAACTTATTATCCAAATATTTTCATAAAAAATTTCATAAGAAATATTAAATGAAAAATAAAAATCATATATTTTTCTTTTTAATTATTAAAAACTTATGAAATTTTTTTTAAAAATTTAAAATTTCACTATTATGAAGTAGTGTATACATTCCTTTAAACATAAGCTCATGAGTAATCCCAAGGGAGAATAAAATAAATATAATGGTATCATAAAATCATGGAAACATAGGAAATGTGGAATCAATAGAAAACATGACATAAGAAAAGGTCAAGGATAACTACCATGTGATCATCATGTGGTGTACAGAGTCTTAGAGTGGATTATTTTTACTCTCTAATCTTGTATATAACATCGCATAACACAGATTATTTACCCAATGAATTGGAGTTCTATTTGAGTGCACACATTAAAAAATGTTCGTTATTATTTCTTCTAAAAAAGTTAATTAATCATAAGGTAAAAAATAAGAATTTCCCCTAGAAAGAAAATGGGTTGCATAATCTTGAAAAACATGATCAATAGTGATTTCTAAAAGAGTTCATTAAAGAAATTATCATAAGATCCGTATTACCACATAAAATGAAGGGATAATAAGATAGTAATATATGTAAGATCCATATATACAAAATTTATAATAATTACATAACATTATATAGAGAGAAAGTGACATATAAAGAGAATTATCATAACTCGAAGAAAAGGGTTATTTAGAGAGATCCCTTACACCCATAAGGAAAACTTTTATGGATATCAAAATAATAATTACATTTAAAAACCATTTCTAAAACATATATAAAAAAGGAATAGTTTTTTCTTTTGAATAAAAAAAGGAATATTATAAACAAATCCAAATATAAAATAATGGTCACAGTGGCGGAAAAATTTGTTGATGTCGTATACGTTAAAATAAAACATTCTTTTTGTATTTTCTAAGTAAATTTAAAATGTTCCATATAAAATATATAAAGAGTTTATTTTAAAAAAAATTAAATAAAGTCAAAATAAACATAAAATTTTCTTTATAATTCATATAAATACATTAATAAAATAATTTTAAGAATATTTACACAAAAGTTAAATATTTAGAAAATAAATATTCAAAACTTTTAAAATAATGTTTTTAAAGTAAAGTTTCCATTATTTAAAATCTTATAAAGATTAATTTTTCAAAAAAATATAAAGAAACTAGAATATGGTCAAAAATTAACTTTATCATCCATCAAATAATAGATTAAAATTTTCTTTAAACATTTATTAGAACATATACATGGAATAAAAATAGTTCGAAGGGAAACTTTAAGAGAATTTATTTAAAGAATGCCCCATACCATGATTCCGAATAATCACGTACATTATTTATCTCCTTGAATAATAGAATTATTATAATTATTTAATTTATGAATAACTTATTTCAATTTTATTATCCCATTTATTTTATTTATTTTTATTAATATTCTATTACTTAATTGTTTAAGATCACGTCAGATGTGTTGATGATATTTGGATGATAAGTGAAAAATGAATTCAACAAGTTGACTATGGTCAATGAGATTATTATTTCATCATGTATATAAAAATAACCCTAAAATAATTATCATTTTTTTACATTGATTATACTTTTAATACCAACCATGAAATATGGTTATGAAAAATGAACTATTTTAGAATCATGGAGACATTGAGTCGTACATACACATGAGTAATGTTTCTATTTTCCAATGATCATTATGGAAATAAGATAAGTATTTTTTATCATTAAAAATTATAATTATATCATAAATATTATATTATTTCTTTAAATATGTTAATATATACCATTCATGTGATACAGTAATAAAAAATGAATCACATCGCTTTATGGAGGTGTTAATCCACATATACACACGAACGACATTATCATCCTTCAATGAATATAAAAATAAGAAAACATATTATTTATTTATTTTAAAAAATTATAAATATTTCATTAATATAATATATAAATTAAATCAAATATCATAAATAGTCATGAGATATGATTAAGGAAAATAAATTGCATCGGTTCGTGAGGTGGTAGTCCACCATACAGATGAACGATGGTTTTGTTTCCCATTTTATGTAATATGTGGTGGATATAGGTTATGGAATTAAGATAATAACATATAAATATATGGTATATAATTATTTTTTTATATCATACGAGTTTAATAATATTTTTATGAGGTTAAAGAAAAAATAAAACAAAAATTCTCGGTTAAGAACAATACCACTTCTTAATACAACCTCTTTTGGTTTACAGCAAAATTCTTCCTAGGTAAGTGTTCCAATAAAAAAATTCCTATAGGATGTGTTATTTAAATTTACTAAGGGATTTGGTAAAGGATTTTCTGAACCAAAATACTTTTATGTGTGAAGAAAAGATGAGAGCAGGTTCCCTTTCATAAGTGAGGGGGTACTTTTGGGATTTCTTAAAATATTAAATCAATATAAATTATTTTTCATTAAAAAAAATATATAAATTGATATAATAAAATATAGGATAATTATGGGTATAAATACTACAATACAATGAAATTTTTACAAGTTTAGATTAGGTTTTTACCCTGATCTCTTCGTTTTAACTTATATTAACCTTTTTTTTGGCAATTATCATGATAAAAAAGTTTTTACTATTTAGGGGTCAGGATAGTTAATATAAAAAAAAATTGGACAATAAATATACCATGGTTGATATTTTAAACCATATTCCAATACCTTTTCCTAATATAGGGTTTTTTTAAAATTTTAAATCATGTAATAAAATATTATTTATTATAAAAGTTTATTAATGTTATTTTTAGAAATATTCATTTAATTTTACCTTGAAAACAACATGAAAATAATGAATTTAAATAAAATAATTTAAATGGTAAATAACATGTTATATTTATTTGGAAAATTTGTGGGAAAAAATAATTATTTCAATTATATTACTTTTAATATTTTCAATATTATTTAATTTATTTTTCTATTAATTAAATAAATACTGTGTAAGAGTTGTATAAAAATTTAATGTAATTAATTCATTTCTAAAATTATAAGTAAATTAACATGATAAAAAATCATTTATATTTCAAATGAATATTTATAAATAAATATAAGTTGTTTTTATCCCTATCAAAAGATATTATAGTTATTAAAAGTAAGAAAGTGACATTTCTGTCTTTATCTTTTTCTTAAATATTATAAAGGTAAAAATAAAATAAATATAACACCAATTGGAAATATATTTGAGACTTAAATGTAAATATTCAGAATCCACTCATATAATATTATAAATAAATGTTTTATAGTCAATTTTCAGTTCTTTTCATATTATTTTTAACCTTAATTACTAGATTTACTATTATTATGGTGATAATTACTTACTTTAGTTACTATTTATAATGATTAAAAATATAATGGGGCTAAATACCAAATTTTGACCATATAATTCCAAATTTGGAATCTATTTCTTAAGATTAAATTAAAAAATGTGGTATAATTTAATTTAAAATTTGACACATTAGACACAACGAAAAATGGTTTTTCAAAAAAAAAATACATATTTAGTATAATTTTTTTCATACTATATAAAAGTATAAAATTCATTAAAAATAAAATTATTAGATTAATTTTAACAAAAATAAATAATTATATTTTAAAACAAATAAAAAATATAAATTTTATTTGTAACTACTTGAAAATAAAATACAGTTTTAAAAAAAATCTATATTTTTCACTATTCATTGAAAAATCAAACTTTTTAAAAAAATATCAAAATTTTATCAAAAGATAATTTTGATATTATGATTTAAAAATTGGTATCCACTTTTTCAAATAAAATTTATAAAATTTCTATAAATTAATTATAACATGCTCTCATGAAAACCAATAAAATCCTTTTTTGAAGAAAATATATTTTTGTAGAATAATGTGACTTTACTAAAAATTTAGTGATTATTTACTAAGAATTTATCAATAAATTCAAATTGAGTTATACCATTATATATATTTCATAAATTAGTTAATTCTAGTCATACCCACTAATTTAATGGTTATATTATAATGATCATATTTAAAAAAAAAATATTTCATGGTTTAATTTGGCTTGGTGTTGCATGTCATATATGTTATTAAAAATATTTTAAAAAAAATTGGGGTGCTGTAGGTGTGATGACACTACCTAGGTTTGGTTCAAAGTTTATTCTATATGAAATTTAGGACCATAAAAACTTGGTTAGTAAGTGTAAAAGGGTTCCTACCTGCTCACTTCTATGTTTAATTTCAAGTTACCATGGTTTATCATAGATTTTCATCAAGATTTGGGATTGATTTTTAGGGTTATTCTTGAGAACCTAATTTTTGGGTTTAACTAGATGGAGAAATAATTTTTTAATGTTTTGTATCTCATTCCTTGAATTTGTGATTACTTTAAAGTCTTATTGGTTAAAGTCCTTAATATGGGTTCTTAAAATTCATCTTTCGATTATTGAGATTTTCTCTCAAGCTAATTGGATGTTTTATTTTAGTGTTCATTAGAAAATACATCCAAGAATATTTCTTTTGATTCTTGGTTATGAATTTATGAAACAATATTTGTAGGAAAATCCTCTAGCATACCATTCATTGGTAGAATAATTTCTCCATATAATCCAAACTCTATATCAAGTGGGTATTAGAAACCATGGACAAACAATCATGGTTATGAATTTAACAAGAAGAATCCAAATATCTTCCATGATGATAAGGGACTATATGAATCTAATGAGTGGATAAAATTGTTTGAGATGATCTTCCATTTCTTGAAGTATTTTTAGGACTCAATGGTTGATTTATCTACTTATATTCTTGAAGGAAAAGGAAGAAAATGGTGAGACTCCATCATGGAATCTAAGTCACATGAGTCTCTTACCTGAACTACATTCAAGAAGGTATTAAATCAATATTTTTATAATGAAACATTTTGAGTGGTCAAGAATCTATAATTTTTTACCTTGGGGTAAGGGAAACATTTGGTTATGGATTATGCCACTCATTTCCAAAAGTTGATTCACCTATACCGCAATCTTGTTTTTAATGAATACCTTAAAGATCAATGGTTTGAGATGGGTTGGAGGCTCGATATTTGGTCGATGTTGATTCCCTTATTCGAACCAAGTGTTTATGAGGTGGTTGATAACTCAAATATGAATTATGTAGACTTAGATAGGAAGATGGGTTTTGGTGGAGCTTATGTTATAGTGGGAGGTATCCAGGGTGTGCCATTTATCCAGAAACTGAAGCATATTAAGGGAGATTAGTTGATGTGAGGAGTTGTTTCAAGGGTTTATTTGATAAAACATCAAGTGGTTAACTATTTGTGTCAGAGACCTAGTCATACTTAGATTAATTGTATAGAAGAACACAAGACATGCCATAATTTCGGAAAATACGGTAACTTTAATCATTATTTTAGAAGAGTATCTAGAGGTAATAGATTTGGACCCACTCTTATAAAATATCTCAAATCATTCAGAGTTATCAAAGGGTAGTGGATCTCATTCTCTTATAAAGTGAGATTCTCACATGGTGAACAATGATTAGGGAGTATGTAGAGACCCTAAGGTTAACGTACATGGACATTACATTAATTTTCCGGAATACTTAGTACATAACAAAAACACACACACAAGGACCGTAATAGTTTAGTGTCTTTGGAAACTCGGAATATAATCTTCTAATCGTGGTGAAAGATCTTCAAAATCTCCCATAAAGATCTTCCTTTTTTTTACCTAAAACCTTTCTTTATATCCTGGGGAAAATAAAACATAAAAAAGGGTGATCTCAAATGCTCAGTAAGGGTAAACAAAAGAAATATCAATCACATCATATACTTAAGAACATAACTTTTGGAAATCTTAACCTGCAAAAGAGATCGTAATTTCATAACATGGGATAAATCATAGTAGTGAAATGTAATACCAATAATCATAACTTAAAACATGAAAATTTGTGGCATACACAGATAATCATAGAGAATCATTTCTTATTAGTCAAGACTCATTTCCAAGACTATCTTAGTGGACAAAGTCCATTTCTGAACCGAGTTCATTCCTCGTTTCAGTCCTGCTTCACTGAGCCGGTTTAACCTGCCATTCCAGCCATGTCTATCTCATGAGATATAAAATATTTACCCAATGCATTGGAGGGAGATATAGGTCCCACCCATCTCATAATGATACCATTCTTATGTGTGCCACAAAATCATAAACCATACATCATAGCATACGCCATGTAATAAAAATGGGATTCTTAAACATCATGCCATCATAACATAATCCATATAAGATAAAAGGACATCATAAAAATAATTCCATCATAACATAATCAAATAAATGTAAAAATAGGGATAGAAACAGAACCCTATATTATCTTAGATGGAAAATAATTTTGATAAAACACTTGAACTCCATTCTTGAGGAAAATATCCTTTCTACTTCAAAAACATTTTTCCTTTCGTAACATGTCATACAATTTTAAACTAAAAGAAGTTGATTAAAAATAAACTTGAAAACTTGTAAAGGAAGCTTCTTGGAAATAATGTTTTAAAAATCCATTCATTCCGTATAAGTTAAAAAAACATTCTTCTCCTACTTTTTTCGGAAAAGTCAAAAAGTACCTCGTACGAAAAACGACAAAATATTCCCTTCATATCTTTTACTAAAAACACACTGAAGGGTAAAATTGTATTTAAACAATTATAGGTGGATGGAAATAATGTTAAATATTGAGGAAACATGGATGTGGATGATAAAATACACCCCACTAAATTCAAAATTATAAACAATCTCGGATAAAAATGAGATTGTGATATTTTCCTTACCTTAGGTCTGATTTGCTTCGTAAGTGTCCGAACCTCCTCTTCTTTGAAGCACCTCTTTTATTCCTCCTCTTAGGGCACTAAAATTGGTCTTTTAAGAAGACCAGGACCTCTAGGATATTTCTAGGGAAGTGGAGAAGAGAATTTGGCAGGGATTGGCCGATCTTGAAGGCTCAAAGTGGTGTGAGGAAGAGAGGGAGGAGGTGCCCTTTTATAAGGGAGGAGAGAGGCTCTTTTGAAAAAACTAAAAATATTTTTTTATTATAAAGCCAAATTCGGTTGTAAATAGCTCCAAATTGATTTATTTCGAAGATAAGGTCGGGATGGGTCGAAATCCTCTCATCCAATAGAATTTGGACAAGTTTAGTTTACTTATCATTTAGTTTTAACTTTAAGTTAGATAATTTTACTTTTACCGTGTATTTTTTTGTTCTTACACTATAAGGTTAATAAACTTAATATAACAAGACAAACGAACCCCAAGTTTTTTATTATTAATATATATAACCTTATCTAAGTCATTTGGTCAAACCATAGATTTTTAGGAAGAAAATAAAAATTAATAATATAATATTTGTTTTAAAAACTATTTTATGTCAATTTTGACACTATTTTGTAATTGATTTTTGTACAATTTATAACAGAATGATTAGTTCTAAAAAAGTTAATAAAATGAATACTAACATGTCATATTAACCTATAAAATTAGTGTAATTCATAAAAAGTCTCAAATTACATTTATTTTGGTACTTATAACATCAATTATATCAATATGTCTTTAATAAGATAATTACTGCATCATATTTGTGTCATAAATAAATTAAATTATTTAATGTCTAAAAATTACAAATAAAATACCATTTAGTAGGAAATCATTTTATCTTTCTAATGAATATTTATAGTCGAATTTATCTTATGTATAACTTTATATTAAAAATTATTTACCCATTAAACTTTGATTTTAACTATTTTAACCCTTCTTTAAATAAATTAATAATAAATGTCCTAATCTAATCCAAGTGGGCCTATCTGGTCATATTTTATTCCTAAGGTTATTTTTGGTCGAATTACACTTATCCAATAGAATTAGGACATGTGTTAGGGTAATAATAATTTCATTTTTACCCTTAATTACCCTATTTACTTTTAACCGTGGTAAAAAAAGTAAAAAGTTACTATTCACCAAAAATTATTTTCATCTCATTGAACCGCATTTTACTTACTGACATCAACCGTGTCTCTCGGATTTTTGAAATTCCACTCACAGAAGCGGTAAAATTAGGTTTTATGAAAAAATCATTTTTTTTAACTACCACTTAGTGGTTTCACTATTCATCAAAAAATGAAAGTTTCCATAAAAATACCAAAAAATAGGCCTAAGCTATATTTGATATTATGAACTCAAAAATGATGTCTATTTTACCAAATTCAAAACATATTAGTTGCATTACATAATTTGAAAATTAATTCTCGCCGTCAAAACATATAGCGTGTTCTTAAGAGATAATAACTATCAAAAGATTGACACTTGTTTATGTCTGGTTTAAATGTGAAATTACATCCAATGACCAACATTGTATTAAATTATAAAAATATATTCTAAATATACTTTAAAACCACTCAAATTAATTACTTATCACTATTAATTATTTCGATTAAAAAGGTTATTTTTAGTAATTTTCACTATTCATCAGAAAATAAAAGTTATCCGAAAAGTACCAAAATTTCACCCTAAGCTAATTTCGATATTCCGAATCTAAAAATGAAGTCAATTTTGAAAAAATAAAATTTACAAAATAAGTGGTTATTACTATTCATAACGGCTAGTTTTAATAATATTTTAATAGCATATCGTTGTTTAGTGAAACTCGGTATTGCGTACTACACACGATATCGAGGAAGGTCGTGATTACGTGTAATGCAAGGAAAGTAAAGGATGCGTGTTGTTCAAGCTCCTTTTGGTGTAGCATACAACACAAGACATTAATGAAATTAAAAAGAATATTTTTCATAAAATCTCGGGGTGTTACATTCTACCCCCCTTAAAATGAATTTCTCCCTCGAAATTTGTCGGGGTTATAAATGGTTTACTACTCAAAAGTTTCTTTAATAGAAAACCACAACGTAAAAAAAGAATACCAAAACAAATATTTAAAAACAACAGTATGAAATGTAACGGTTACCCAAATAAACTAATCACTGGGTTTACACATAGGTGAAAATATGGATATGGAAGAGAAATCTAACCATCATGTACAGATGGAGAGTGGTAGAGAACATGGCTATGGAAAATCCAGCAATCAAAAAGCCATAAATTTGTGACGATCTAAGGTACCATCTGATTCATCAAATATAAGGGCAATAGGACAACATTTTTGGTTTTCAATATCATTTCCCTAAAGTTGATGAAATTGTAATTAGAAGAAATACTTTCGTGATTTTGGTATAGTCTCACCGTTGGTCGTTCTTTGGACAATTTCCACTTCATCTCCTAATGAAATGAAGTTGAATTTGTCATTCGTGATGTGTTAGTAGATCATGTGATAGAATGATGGGTCATTCCATCTCTTTCAAACAAAATGTTAGCAAAAGTTATAAGTCTATCTTATGGTTAGATTTATCGTATATAGTTCCAAAAATGAACTTATACTTCATATATCATACCACTTAATAAAATAAAACTAGTTTCTACTAACTAGGGACTTCCTGTAGGCCAGTGGTAGGCGATAAAGGCCAGTCGCACTTCGGTTGTGGTTTCGATTCCCACGGCCTTGTCCGACGCGATGGGTTGTCGCCCGTCCTGCAGGTTGTCCTTTTTCTAAAACTATATTACTATAATATCCCATCAATAATATCGAAAAAACTTCTATCCTAAAACAATACTAACTTATGTCCAACATAATCCATTCCAATCTTTAGGCTTATCCAAAATACTGCTGTCCAATCTCATATTATAGTGAAAACGATTACCAAAGATTTCATACAACTAGCATGTTAATACCATCGTTGATCCCCATATATCATGAGATATGTCTTGTTGGTCAAATTACAAACATGTGAATACCTTAATCATGTATTCTCTTGAAGAATGAATACCCATTGAACCTTAGTGAAAACATGAATGCAGTCAAAAGTTAACTCTTTCCACATACCAAAATCCTCAAAATTCTATATACTCAAACCATGATATCACTTAGTCCTTATATCAATCATGAGCTCATGAATACTATCAAACATTTCATTTTTTCCTTATCCCTTCATTATGTGCATATCATCTTTTTTCCAAAAACATCTCAATCACTTTCCATGGTTACCAGTACTATAAAATTATTGAATCCAAAATAGACCAATACATAAATATTCCAATATTCCACGATACTATATACGACATTATTTTGGAATCCCATTACATAAACACTTAATCATTCCTCCACATCATTGTCATATTCAACATCACCAATGGTGATCACATGTGACTTCCCTTTGTCCTTTTCCTTAAGTGGTTTCTCATGTCGATCATCACTAGCCCTTGGATTAGGGCATTCATTAGCATAATGCCCCATTTCCTTGCACTTGAAGCATTGAAGTGTAGTAGGTTCATTCTGTGTATCCCTTCCTTTGTTTGCATCATTAGACATATTCTTCCCATAATTGCGGCTTTCAAATGCCGGATCACCTTCCTTTCCACATTTGAAACATTTACTTGTCCCTTTAAGACAATCTCCACCATGCTTCTTTCCACACTTTGAGCATAAGGAAACATTCATCTTCTTTTCACCATTATTCTGAGATTTCTCCTTGAACTCAATCTTTCGTTTCTTGTCAAAACTATGAGATGGATAAGTAACACCAACTTCTATTTCTACCTTGATAGAACAACTCACAATTTCTTCATAGCTACTGAAGTCTCTTATAGCTAATTCCCTTCGAAGATTTGGTTTTAAGCCACTGAAGAATCGATCAACTTTACTTTCAGGTTGGATGATAAATCCAGATGCATACCTTGAAAGCCCTGTAAAATTCGCTTCGTATATACCAACAGATTCATCATCCTTTTTCTTTAGTTCAAGAAACTCCTTCTCCATCTTTGTTCGATGAATACGAGGGAAGTACTTATTGAAAAATAAGTTCTTGAACTCGTCCCATTCCATTGACTCAATTTGATCTCTTGGCCTCATATTCTTGATATGATTCCACCATTGATCAGCATCACCTTCCAAATGATACACTACTAAGATGACTTTATCATGTTCAGAACATTGAAGAACCGAAAATATCTTTTCAGTAGTACTGATCCATTGTTTGGAAACAAGTGGATCAGAAGAACCACTGAAAGAAGGTGGACGTTGCCTCATGAAGGACTCAATAGAATATTGTTCCCTTCTCTGCTCATTTGGAAGTCCAGAATGATTCATATCTTGTGTAAGTATAGCAATAAGATTTTGCAGTCCATCTCCCATAACATTTGTTTGTTCAGGAGGACAATCATTGCATTGTCCATTACATTGATCAACACGGTTCCTTCGGGTTCCAGCCATCGTCTAAAACCCAAAAAGAATAGCGTGAGAGGCAAAAATAATGCTAGGGAAAACAACATAATAAAGGGGGAGTACCTTCAATATCTAACATCTTGGGTTACCGTAATTCTTGTACTATATCCTATACTTATACTTAACCATAGGGACATCCCTAGACATACCTTAGAAATATCTCTAGGGATCTCACTAATGTTCTCGCATCCTAGTTTCCAAAGGTTGACTAAACCTTTCCTCTGATACCAAATGTAGAGACCCGAAGCTTAATGTACATGGACATTAAATTACTTTTGTGGAATACTTATTACATAACAAAAACACACACAAAGGGACCGTAATAGTTTAGTGTCTTTGGAAACTCGGAATATAATATTCTAATCATGGTGAAAGATCTTCAACATCACCCATAAAGATCTTACATTTTTTTACCTGAAACCTTTCTTTATATCCTGGGGAAAAGAAAACATAAAAAAGGGTGAGCTCAAATGCTCAGTAAGGGTAAAAAAAAAAGAAATATCAATCACATCATATACTTAAGAACATAACTTTTGGAAATCTTAACCTGCAAAAGAGATCGTAATTTCATAACATGGGATAAATCATAGTAGTGAAATGTAATCCAAATAATCATAACATAAAACATGAAAATTTTTGGCATACACACATAATCATAGAGAATAATTTCTTATTAGTCAAGACTCATTGCCAAGACTATCTTAGTGGACAAAGTCAATTTCTGAACCGAGTTCATTCCTCATTTCAGTCCTGCTTCACTGAACCGGTTTAACCTGCCGTTCCAGCCATGTCTATCTCATGAGATATAAAATCTTTACCCAATGAATTGGAGGGAGATATAGGTCCCACCCATCTCATAATGATACCATTCTTATGTGTGCCACAAAATCATAAACCATACATCATAGCATAACCCATGTAATAAAAATGGGATTCTTAAACATCATGCCATCATAACATAATCCATATAAGATAAAAGGACATCATAAAAATAATTCCATCATAACATAATCAAATAAATGTAAAAATAGGGATAGAAACAGAACCCTATATTATCTTAGATGGAAAATAATTTTGATAAAACACTAGAACTCCATTCTTGAGGAAAATATCCTTTCTACTTCAAATTTTTTTTCCTTTCTTAACATGTCATACAATTTTAAACTAAAAGAAGTTGATTAAAAATAAACTTGAAAACTTGTAAAGGAAGATTCTTAGAAATAATGTTTTAAAAATCCATTCATTCCGTATAAGTTAAAAAAACATTCTTCTCGTACTTTTGTCAGAAAAGTCAAAAAGTACCTCGTATGAAAAACGACAAAGGATTCCCTTCATATCTTTTACTAAAAACACACCAAAGGGTAAAATTGTATTTAAACAATTGTAGGTGGATGGAAATAATGTTACATATTGAGGAAACATGGATGTGGATGATAAAATACACCCCAGTAAATTCAAAATTATATACAATCTCGGATAAAAATGAGATTTTGATATTTTCTTACCTTAGGTCCGATTTGCTTCGTAAGTGTCCGAACCTCCTCTTCTTTGAAGCGCCTCTTTGATTCCTTATCTTAGGGCATTAAATTGGTCTTTGAATAAGACCGGGACCTCTAGGATGTTTCTAGGTAAGTGGAGAAGAGAATTTGGCAGGGATTGGCCGATCTTGAAGGCTCAAAGTGGTGTGAGGAAGAGAGGGAGGAGGTGCCCTTTTATAAGGGAGGAGTGGGGCTATTTTAAAAAAACTAAAAATATTATTTTATTATAAAGCCAAATTCGGTTTTAAATAGCTCCAAATTGATTTATTTTGAAGATAAGGTGGGGATGGGTCGAAATACTCTCATCCAATAGAATTTGGACAAGTTTAGTTTACTTATCATTTAGTTTTAACTTTAAGTTAGATAATTTTACTTTTACCGTGTCTTTTTTTGTTCTTACACTATAAGGTTAATAAACTTACTATAACAAGACAAACGAACCCCAAGTTGTTTATTATTAATATATATAACCTTATCTAAGTCATTTGGCCGAACCTTATATTTTTAGGAATAAAATAACAATTAATAATATAATATTTGTTTTAAAAACTATTTTATGTCAATTTTGACACTATTTAGTAATTTATTTTTGTAAAAATTATAACAGAATTATTAGTTCTAAAAAAGTTAACTAAATCAATAATAACATGTCATATTAACCTATAAAATTAGTGGAATTCATAAAAAGTCTCAAATTACATTTATTTTGGTATTTATAACATCAATTATATCAATATGTCATTAATAAGATAATTACTGCATCATCTTTGTGTCATAAATAAATTAAATTATTTAATGTCTAAAAATTACAAATAAAATACCATTTAGTAGGAAATCATTTATATTTCTAATGAATATTTTTAGTCGAATTTATCTTATGTATAACTTTATATTAAAAAGTATTTACCTATTAAACTTTGATTTTAACTATTTTAACCCTTTTTTAAATAAATTAATAATAAATGTCCTAATCTAATCCAAGTGGGTCTAGCTGGTCATATTTTATTCCTAAGGTTGTTTTTGGTCGAATTATACTTATCCAATAGAATTAGGACATGTGTTAGGGTAATAATAATATCATTTTTACCCTTAATTACCCTATTTACTTTTAACCATGGTAAAAAAAAGTAAAAAGTTACTATTCACCAAAAATTATTTTCATCTCATTGAACCAAATTTTACTTACTTATATCAACCGTGTCTCTCGGATTTTTGAAATTCCACTCACAGAAGTGGTAAAATTAGGTTTTATGAAAAATTCATTTTTTTAACTACCACTTAGTGGTTTCACTATTCATCAAAAATGAAAGTTTCCATAAAAATACCAAAAATTAGGCCTAAGATATATTTGATATTATGAACTCAAAAATGATATCTATTTTACCAAATTCAAAACATATCAGTTGCATTAGATAATTTAAAAATTAATTCCCGTCGTCAAAACGTATAGCGCGTTCTTAAGAGATAATAACTATCAAAAGATTGACACTTGTTTAGGTCTGGTTTAAATGTAAAATTACATCCAATGACCAACATTGTATTAAATTGTAAAAATATATTCTAAATATAATTTAAAACCACTCAAATTAATAACTTATCACTATTAATTATTTCGCTTAAAAAGGTTACTTTTAGTAATTTTCACTATTTATCAGAAAATAAAAGTTATCCGAAAAGTACCAAAATTTCACCCTAAGCTAATTTCGATATTCCAAATCTAAAAATGAAGTAAATTTTGAAAAAATAAACTTTACAATATTTCAAAAAGTGGTTATTACTATTCATAACAGCTAGTTTTAATAATATTTTAATAGCATATCGTTGTTTAGTGAAACTCGGTATTGCGTACTACACACGATATCGAGGGAGGTCGTGATTGCGTGTAATGCAAGGGAAGTCCAGGATGCGTGTTGTGAAAACTCCTTTTGGTGTAGCGTACAACACAAGACATTAATGAAATTAAAAAGAATATTTTTCATAAAATCTCGGGGTGTTACATTCTACCCCCCTTAAAATGAATTTCGCCCTCGAAATTCGTCGGGGTTATAAATGGTTTACTACTCGTAAGTTTCTTTAATAGAAAACCACATCGTAAAAAAAGAATACCAAAATAAATATTTAAAAACAACAGTATGAAACGTAATGGTTACCTAAATAAACTAATCACTGGGTTTCCACATAGGTGAAAATATGGATATGAAAGAGAAATCTAACAATCATGTACAGATGGAGAGTGGTAGAGAACATGGCTATGGAAAAGCCAGCAATCAAAAAGCCATAAATTTGTGACGATCTAAGGTACCATATGATTCATCAAATATAAGAGCAATAGGACAACATTTTTGGTTTTCAAGATCATTTCCCTAAAGTTGATGAAATTGGAATTAGAAGAAATACTTTCATGATTTTGGTATAGTCTCACCGTTGGTCGTTATTTGGACAATTTCCACTTCATCTCTTAATGAAATGAAGTTGAATTTGTCATTCGTGATGTGTTAGCAGATCATGTGATAGAATGATGGGTCATTCCATCTCTTTCAAACAAAAGGTTAGCAAAAGTTATAAGTCCATCTTATGGTTAGATTAATCGTATATGGTTCCAAAAATGAACTTATACTTCATATATCATACCGGTTAATAAAATAAAACTAGTTTCTACTAACAAGGGACTTCCTGTAGGCTAGTGGTAGGCGATAAAGGCCAGTCGCACTTCGGTTGTGGGTTCGATTCCCACGGCCTTGTCCGACGCGATGGACTGTCGCCCGTCCTGCAGGTTGTCCTTTTTCTAAAACTATATTACTATAACATCCCATCAATAATTTCGAAAAAACTTCTATCCTTAAACAATACTAACTTATGTCCAACATAATCCATTCCAATCTTTAGGCTTATCCAAAATACTGCTGTCCAATCTCATATTATAGTGAAAACGATTACCAAAGATTTCATACAACTAGCATGTTAATACCATCGTTGATCCCCATATATCATGAGATATGTCTTGTTGGTCAAATTACAAATATGTGAATACCTTAATCATGTATTCTCTTGAAGAATGAATACCCATTGAACCTTAGTGAAAACATAAATGCAGTCAAAAGTTAACTCTTTCCACATACCAAAATCCTCAAAATTCTATATACTCAAACCATGATATCACTTAGTCCTTATATCAATCATGAGCTCATGAATACTATCAAACATTTCATTTTTTCCTTATCCATTCATTATGTGCATATAATCTTTTTTCCAAAAATATCTCAATCACTTTCCATGGTTACCGGTACCATAAAATTATTGAAACCAAAATAGACCAATACATAAATATTCCAATATTCCACGATACTATATACGACATTATTTCGGAATCCCATTACATAAACACTTAATCATTCCACCACATCGTTTTCATATTCAACATCGCCAATGGTGATCGCATGTGACTTCCCTTTGTCCTTTTCCTTAAGTGGTTTCTCATGTCGATCATCACTAACCCTTGGATTAGGGCATTCATTAGAATAATGCCCCATTTCCTTGCACTTGAAGCATTGAAGTGTAGTAGGTTCATTCTGTGTATCCCTTCCTTTGTTTGCATCATTAGACATCTTCTTCCCATCATTGCGGCATTCAAATTCCCGATGACCTTCCTTTCCACATTTGAAACATTTACTTGTCCCTTTAAGACAATCTCCACCATGCTTCTTTCCACACTTTGAGTATAAGGAAACATTCATCTTATTTTCACCATTATTCTGAGATTTCTCCTTGAACTCCATCTTTCGTTTCTTATCAAAACTATGAGATGGATAAGTAACACCAACTTCCATTTCTACCTTGATAGCACAGCGCAAAATTTCTTCATAGCTACTGAAGTCTCTTATATCTAATGCCCTTCGAAGATTTGGTTTTAAGACACTGAAGAATCGATCAACTTTACTTTCAGGTTGGATGATAAATCTAGATGCATACCTTGAAAGCCTTGTATAATTCACTTCGTATATACCAACAGATTCATCATCCTTTTGCTTTAGTTCAAGAAACTCCTTCTCCATCTTTGTTCGAAGAATACGAGGGAATTACTTATTGAAAAATAAGTTCTTGAACTCGTCCCATTCCATGGACTCAATTTGATCTCTTGGACTCGTATTCTTGATATGATTCCACCATTGATCAGCATCACCTTCCAAACGATACACTGCTAAGATGACTTTATCATGTTCAGAACATTGAAGAACTGAAAATATCTTTTCAGTAGTACTGATCCATTGTTTGGAAACAAGTGGATCAGAAGACCCACTGAAAGAAGGTGGACGTTGCCTCATAAAGGAATCAATAGAATATTGTTCCCTTCTATACTTATTTGGAAGTACAGAATGATTCATAGATTGTGTAAGTATAGCAATAAGATTTTGCACTCCATCTCCCATAACATTTGTTTGTTCAGGAGGACAATCATTTCATTGTCCATTACATTGATCAACACGGTTCCTTCGGGTTCCAGCCATCGTCTAAAACCCAAAAAGAATAGTGTGAGAGGAAAAAATCATTCTAGGGAAACCAACATAATAAAGGGGGAGTACCCTCAATATCTAACATCTTGGGTTACCGTAATTCTAGTACTATAACCTATACTTATACTTAACCTTAGGGACATCCCTAGGCATACCTTAGAAATATCTCTAGGGATCTCACTAAAGTTCTCGCATCCTAGTTTCCAAAGGTTGACTAAACCTTTCCTCTGATACCAACTGTAGAGACCCTAAGCTTAACGTACATGGAAATTACATTACTTTTGCGGAATAATTAGTCCATAACAAAAACACACACACAGGTACCGTAATAGTTTAGTGTCTTTGGAAACTCGGAATATAATATTCTAATCATGGTGAAAGATCTTCAACATCTCCCATAAAGATCTTCCTTTTTTTTACCTAAAACCTTTCTTTATATCCTGGGGAAAAGAAAACATAAAAAAGGGTGAGATCAAATGCTCAGTAAGGGTAAACAAAAGAAATATCAATCACATCATATACTTAAGAACATAACTTTTGGAAATCTTAACCTGCAAAAGAGATCGTAATTTCATAACATGGGATAAATCATAGTAGTGAAATGTAATCCCAATAATCATAACTTAAAACATGAAACTTTGTGGCATACACAC
The DNA here is from genome assembly GCA_963277665.1 of Viscum album. Classification (NCBI taxonomy): domain Eukaryota; kingdom Viridiplantae; phylum Streptophyta; class Magnoliopsida; order Santalales; family Viscaceae; genus Viscum; species Viscum album. The sequence goes on from OY728140.1 coordinate 1,109,744,762, forward strand.
ATAATCATAGAGAATCATTTCTTATTAGTCAAGACTCATTTCCAAGACTATCTTAGTGGACAAAGCCCATTTCTGAACCGAGTTCATTCCTCGTTTCAGTCCTGCTTCACTGAACCGGTTTAACCTGCCGTTCCAGCCATGTCTATCTCATGAGATATAAAATCTTTACCCAATGCATTGGAGGGAGATATAGGTCCCACCCATCTCATAATGATGCCATTCTTATGTGTGCCACAAAATCATAAACCATACATCACAGCATAACCCATGTAATAAAAATGGGATTCTTAAACATCATGCCATCATAACATAATCCATATAAGATAAAAGGACATCATAAAAATAATTCCATCATAACAAAATCAAATAAATGTAAAAATAGGGATAGAAACAGAACCCTATATTATCTTAGATGGAAAATAATTTTGATAAAACACTTGAACTCCATTCTTGAGGAAAATATCCTTTCTACTTCAAAAACATTTTTCCTTTCATAACATGTCATACAATTTTAAACTAAAAGAAGTTGATTAAAAATAAACTTGAAAACTTGTAAAGGAATCTTCTTGGAAATAATGTTTTAAAAATCCATTCATTCCGTATAAGTTAAAAAAAACATTCTTCTCGTACTTTTGTCGGAAAAGTCAAAAAGTACCTTGTACGAAAAACGACAAAAGATTCCCTTCATATCTTTTACTAAAAACACACCGAAGGGTAAAATTGTATTTAAACAATTGTAGGTGGATGGAAATAATGTTACATATTGAGGAAACATGGATGTGGATGATAAAATACACCCTAGTAAATTCCAATGTATAAACAATCTCGGATAAAAATGAGATTGTGATATCTTCCTTACCTTAGGTCCGATTTGCTTCGTAAGTGTCCGAACCTCCTCTTCTTTGAAGCGCCTCTTTGATTCCTCCTCTTAGGGCACTAAAATTGGTCTTTGAAGAATACCAGGACCTCTAGGATGTTTCTAGGGAAGTGGAGAAGAGAATTTGGCAGGGATTGGCTGATCTTGAAGGCTCAAAGTGGTGTGAGGAAGAGAGGGAGGAGGTGCCCTTTTATAAGGGAGGAGAGGGGCTATTTTTGAAAAACTAAAAATATTATTTTATTATAAATCCAAATTCGGTTTTAAATAGCTCAAAATTTATTTATTTAAAATCTAAGGCGGGGATGGGTCTAAATCTTCTCATCCAATAGAATTTGGACAAGTTTAGATTACATATAATTTAGTTTTAACTTTAAGTTAGATAATTTTACTTTTACCGTGTCTTTTTTTGTTCTTACACTATAAGGTTAATAAACTTACTATAACAAGAAAAACGAACCCCAAGTTGTTTATTATTAATATATATAACCTTATCTAAGTCATTTGGCCAAACCTTAGATTTTTAGGAATAAAATAACAATTAATAATATAATATTTGTTTTAAAAACTATTTTATGTCAATTTTGACACTATTTTGTAATTGATTTTTGTAAAAATTATAACAGAATTATTAGTTCTAAAAAAGTTAATTAAACCAATACTAACATGTCATATTAACCTATAAAATTAGTGTAATTCATAAAAAGTCTGAAATTACATTTATTTTGGTATTTATAACATGAATTATATCAATATGTCATTAATAAGACAATTACTTCATCATCTTTGTGTCATAAATAAATTAAATTATTTAATATCTAAAAATTACAAATAAAATACCATTGTGTAGGAAATCATTTTATCTTTCTAATGAATATTTATAGTCGAATTTATCTTATTTATAACTTTATATTAAAAATTATTTATCTATTAAACTTTGATTTTAACTATTTTAACCCTTCTTTAAATAAATTAATAATAAATGTCCTAATCTAATCCATGTGGGCCTAACTGGTCATATTTTATTACTAAGGTTGTTTTTGGTCGAATTACACTTATCCAATAGAATTAGGACATGTGTTAGGGTAATAATAATATCATTTTTACCCTTAATTACCCTATTTACTTTTAACCGTGGTAAAAAAAAGTAAAAAGTTACTATTCCCCAAAAATTATTTTCATCTCATTTAACCACATTTTACTTACTGACATCAACCGTGTCTCTCGGATTTTTGAAATTCCACTCACAGAAGCGGTAAAATTAGGTTTTATGAAAAATTCATTTTTTTTAACTACCACTTAGTGGTTTCACTATTCATCAAAAAATGAATGTTTTCATAAAAATACCAAAAATTAGGCCTAAGCTATATTTGATATTATAAACTCAAAAAAGATGTCTATTTTAACAAATTCAAAACATATCAGTTGCATTAAATAATTTAAAAATTAATTCCCGTCGTCAAAACTTATAGCGTGTTCTTAAGAGATAATAACTATCAAAAGATTGACAATTGTTTATGTCTGGTTTAAATGTGAAATTACATCCAATGACCAACATTGTATTAAATTGTAAAAATATATTCTAAATATACTTTAAAACCACTCAAATTAATAACTTATCACTATTAACTATTTCGATTAAAAAGGTTGTTTTTAGTAATTTTCACTATTCATCATAAAATAAAAGTTATCTGAAAAGTACCAAAATTTCACCCTAAGCTAATTTCGATATTCTGAATTTAAAAATGAAGTAAATTTTGAAAAAATAAAATTTAAAAAATTTCAAAAAGTGGTTAATACTATTCATAACGGCTAGTTTTAATAATATTTTAATAGCATATCATTGTTTAGTGAAACTCGGTATTGCGTACTACACACGATATCGAGGAAGGTCGTGATTGCGTGTAATGCAAGGCAAGTCAAGGATGCTTGTTGTGAAAGCTCCTTTTGGTGTAGCGTACACCACAAGACATTAATGAAATTAAAAAGAATATTTTTCATAAAATCTCGGGGTGTTACAGAGGAACTGCGGTCATACATCTTTTTTCAGTATAGTATGCATTAGAGTAATCCAATGAAAGGATAGATATTGCGAGAGGTATGATGTTCATTTAATCATCTACGGTCCTAACATTATTTGATTTAGGTGAATCTCATTATTTTATATCATTTCAATTGATTTTTTTTGTTTGTATTATGCTCAGAACTTATTCCATTCTTGATAAATCTTTCTAATACCTTAAGAAGAAGGATGGAATATGGTTTGAATTTTACTGAGGGTCATGTCATGATCACTAAACATGATACCATGTGAGATTTTCTAGTTCTTAATCATATTATTTTTGACCTCATCATTGGAATAGACTAGATGGTTAGTTTTAAAGCCCAGATCGATTTTTACATTTCTCATGTTTTCTCTTTTGATGATGTCATATCATCTTTTATGGTGATTGGGATCCTAGATCTGGTAGAGTTGGGCCTATTTTTTCCGAGTATGTAATGATATTATGTTTATTTTCAAAGATGTTTCTTGATTTTTTTATCCAATATTCTAGTAGTTGACTTCCTACCATTGTCAATATGTACCATGAGGTTTTTCTTAATGATTATTCTAGGTTACCACAATAAATTTAAGTTAAGTTTTCTAAAAAATTACTTCTGAAGATGAATCACATATCAATGTAATATTATCATATGGAACCTGTTGTGTTTAAATAGATTAAATTTCAGCTTAGTGATCTTGATTCCAAAGGATTTATTCTCCCTTTCTTATCTCCTTTGGCTTTGCAAGTTATCTTTTCAAAGAAGGAAGAAAGAAGCCTCTGGCTTAGTTTTTATTATAAAAATATTAACGAAGTGATTTTTAATAATAAATATACCTTTTATATAATTGTTTCACTATTTGAAAAACTCACTAGTGCAGAAAACGTTTTTTACGTCGGTTATTTTTAATTTTTTACGTCGGTTTCTAGCCGACGTTAATACGTGCGACGCTATAAATAAGGTTTTTCACATCGGTTATTTAAAAACCGACATCAAAAACATAAAATCGCGATGTTTATCACATCGGTTATTTTAGAACCGACGTGATAAAGGGGCCTGGAGAATGGTTTATCACGTCGGTTATTTTAGAACCGACGTGATAAAGGGCCTGGAGAATGGTTTATCACATCGGTTATCGAAGAACCGACGTGATAAACTGCCTGGACAATGGTTTATCACATCCGTTCTTAAACAACCGACGTGATAAACAGGGGTGAGGGGGTTTATCACGTCGGTTCATATAGAACCGACGTGATAAAGGGGCCTGGATAATGGTTTATCACATCGATTATTTAATAACCGACGTGATAAAGGGCCTGGAGAATGGTTTAGCACGTCGGTTATTGACTACCCGACGTGATAACCCCCCCCTCTGGTTTATCACGACGGTTATACAATAAACGACGCGATAAACCCCCCTCCCCCGGTTTTTCACGTCGGTTCATATAGAACCGACGTGATAAACTGGGGTGAGGGTGGTTTATCACGTCCGTTCTATAAGAACCAACGTGATAAACTAGGTTGAGCGTGGTTTATCACGTCGGTTCATAAATAACCGACGTGAAAAACCGGGGGAGGGGGGTTTATCACGTCGGTTATTGTATAACCACCGTGATAAACCGGGGGGGGGGGGGGGTTTATCACGTCGGTTAGTCAATAACTGACGTGCTAAACCATTCTCCAGCCCCTTTATCACGTCGGTTATTAAATAACCGACGTGATAAACCATTCTCCAGGCCTTTTATCACGTCGGTTATTAAATAACCTACGTGATAAACCCAATTTTTTTTAAAGCAGAATGCAGTGATCTTCTCTCCACCAAAATCAACCAGAAAATAAATCAAGAAATCGTACCACAAAAACAGAAGTACATAAAAATTAATCATGTACATAGATAACATATAAAACTTACCCACTAGACAGCATCCACCCTCATTTATACCCCATGGACAACCCTCCCCCACCCCGTTGGAGCCCTCACCCTCATGTATACCCCCTGGACAACCCTCCCCCACCCCTTTGGAGCTCCCACCCTCATGAATACCCCTTGGACAACCCTCCCCCACCCCATTGGTGCCCCCACCACACTTCTGGACTGCCCCCCGACCCCCGGACACCCCCAAACACCCCTTGACAACCCCCCACCTGCCTGAACAACACCTCCTCACACCCTCACCCCACTTGACAGCCCCCACCACACCCCTGGACAACCCCCCACCCCTGGACAGCACTCCCACACCCCTGGACCGGCTTCTCACACCCCTGAACATCCCTGCCACCCCCAGGACTGCCCCCACCCCACCGGACAGCCCTCCCAGACCGCTGGACACCCCCAACCCCACTGAACACACCCCCACACCCTTGGAACCCCTCCCCCACAGACCCAAATCCATACCAGAAGAACCATCAAAAGTAGACCAAAACAAGAAGTATAGAAAAATTAAACATTCACTTATATAACATTCAATACTTACACTGTCAACTTAAAAAAAAAACGAAATCAAACCTAAACAACTACCAAATACACAATTAAAACGACAATATTCAGAATTACATTTTACATTACAAACAACTAAAATTCAATCAAACCTGTAAAATAATTTGACCACTCCACTTGTATGTGTTTGATGTCTTCAGCAGTATAGGGTTGAGGGTCATCAAAAAGCTACAAATGAAAAAGAAGATAGTTAACGTGTATAATGAATAAATCAAATTGAAATATGATGGCAAAGTTTAAGAGGAAATCGTACCAGGTCAAAATTCAAAACTGTCCCAGTTGTAATTATTTCATACATAAATCTTAACATATAATATCCGTATTCGATGAGGCCTTGTTGTTCATGACATTTCTATTTTGAATGAGTGTAAATTCAATATATTATTTTTATGTAATAAATCAAAAAGTACAAATTATAAATGGAAATTTACCTTCACATTTACATATTTGATATTTGCATTTCTTTTCTTTGTGTTTTTTCGAAAGTAGACCCATGCACTGTTAGAAAATAATACGAATGGGGTAAATTTAAAATTCATTATAATATATAAAACTATTGAGAAATTGAAACTTACTTTTCCAATATATTCTTAAAACTTTCCCGCACATCACCATGAACAGAGCATATCCAATAAAGAGTTTTCTCCCTTGGGAAAAAAATCCCTAACATCCAATGATTACTGATAAAAGGAAATTTAATGTTAGTGGTTTTTTTATGTTAAAAGATAATTAACTCTTTGAGAGAAATGTGTTTCATACCTCTCACAAAAAGGCATCATCCAACATTGTTGGATTATATTCTTTTCAAATCTTTCAGCAATATAAACCATTCTTTGTTCCTCAGTCAATGCACATGCTTCAGGGGAAATCAATTGCGGGTCCATGAATCCATATACTTCTGTCAGTTCATTCCTCTCACAAATTTTATAAAGATACCTAATACAAAACATATATAAGTATACATTTTTAATAAATATAACGCAGGGAAAAGGTGTTAAGACTTACATGGAAAAAATTTGCACCACGTTGATGCCCAAATTATCTCTAGTAACAAGCTCCATGATATCAGATTTTGTAATCCCCACACTTATTTCATGTCCACAAACATGAGATTCCATTGGAAACTCATAAAAACACAACAACAAATGTGAATATCTTGACAATCTATCAAGACCACTGGAATCTGTATCTGATGTCATACCATGTTGTCTTTGTTGTTGTCTATACAGTATTTCTTTACCTTTGAAGTATTCCTGTGAAAAAAAAATTGAGAATTATAGTAGTTTTCAAATGATAAAACAACTTTAATAAAATAATAAAATAAAAGATATAACATTCATACCTCTATGGTAATGAGTCGAAGAAGTCTGGATGGCCAAACTAAAAAATGGCCGATACCCTGTCCAACTGTCGCCACCTCATCTGTAGGTATTGGTACCCTAGCTGATCTATCTATAATATCCTGTATAGTGACCCTCTGATTCTATACCTCTAATTGTTGATGATGAACTGTATCTCCTATACAATATACCAACCCGTATGCTACTATATGATGTTGAGAATCATCAACATACAACTCGCAATATGTAGGAAGTTGCGGCGGAGGCGTAGGATAAAAAATGGGGTCTGCAGGATGAGGTGGGGTAGTGGGAGCTACTGGCGGAGGTGGAGGATAAATAATGGGGTCTGCAGGGGGAGGTGGAGGAGTGGGAGCTGCAGTCTGAAATTGTCTTTGCATTTCTGCAAACATAGACTGCACCGAATCTCTAATCTTGTCTTCCATCGTCGCATTAATATTTTGAACTTCAGCCTCCAAGGATTCTATTTTTTTATAAACCCCCTCAATGTTAGAAGTTGAAGAACGTGGAAACACTTTTCTTACCGATACACCTGCCGGATATCCTCTTACACGACCAGGATGTTCGGGCCTTCCCAATGCTGCAAATAAAATATCTTCCCTCCCAGTAGCTGTAAATGCTCCCTCTGAACTCTGCTCCTCAAGAGAGTCCTGTATTAATTAATTGAACATTTCTGTAATGATTGAAACTTATATGAAGAAAAAAGTTAACTTAAATAAATTAAATAGATATCTTACAATCCTCTCAGATACGATTCTCGATTCTTCTGAAAGATATTGCCCTTTTTTTCCCTTCCGATCTCTCTTCCATTTTTCACGTCTAGATGGAGGGGATGGAGGGGCCACCTCTCCAGAGCTTGAAGACTCAGCTCTTAGTTGTTGAAATTTTTTCTCTATCATTTTTTCTTCCAATAATGTATACCCTCCCCGAGATAAACTATGAGGGTATACATTTTTAGATTGGATCTCCTGATGAGCTTTCCTTGTTTGCTGTAATTTAAGAATAAGAAATCATTAACAAAACATTAATAAAATCATTTATATAAGAAAGTTTATAAAAGTTTACATTGCCCTTACCAGAAATGACTCTTTTTTTTCTACTTTCAAAAAACTGTCTCCATGTGTCTTCATCTATAAAAGGATATATACGACATGGATTGTCATGACTCCTATGACCATAAATGAAATTAGATGAGAGGGTTGATTTGAAATCCCTCCATCTCCTGGCAGCCAACGATAAGCATTTCTTCCTGACTCTTCCAGTGTCAGGAATATCAAATGTCATATGATAAAGAAGAGGTTAAACATATTATATATACTAGAAACATTAAAATTATGGTCAAACAATGGCAAAAGATCTTACCAAAATCGTCTCCCACAACTGAGAGATAATCTCTTTATCCACACCTCTCCAATCATCATACAGAATGCTTACTTTGGTCTTAGCCTGAGTTGCAACAAAACTCTTAAAATCTTTGGCATTCGGACCTCTAGGAATATCATCATCATCAAACTCAACTACTATCCTCTGATCCTGCGTACGGGCAAGTGATAATTTTGGTAAACGTGTGCACCCACGTTTACCAACCTTTGAACTCTTTGTCGTAATAGGAGCATGTGAATGTTCATCCCCAGAGGTATGACCAACAATATGCTCCTCTCCAGAATCATGTGGTTGATCATCTGAATGATCTGTCATTATCCTTCAAATCAAAAAAAAAACAAACGTCAGTTTACAAATATACAAATGCAAATATTTTAATACTACTTTAATCAGAAAATAGAAAAGTGTACTAAGTTACATAATAGTAAACATTGGTAATATGGTAAGCATGTTAAACAATGGTAAAGATGGAAAAGACGTTCAAGATGTTCAAGATGGTAAAAATGGTAAAAATGGTAAACCTGGTAAACATTGTAAACATGGTAAAGTAATTGTCAGTGAAAAAAATAAGCATTTTAAAATTCATGTAATGGTTATAAACATGATAAAGTAAACTAAACAAACTTAAAACAAACAAAAACATATACTTATTTTATTTTAAAACATGTTTTAATAAATAAAAAACTTACAATATCTAACATTTATGGAAAAAATAAATGTAAACAAGAAATAAACATATGTTACCTGTAATTTTAGGAATGTAAAGATGGATTGTTTTCCCAAATTCCTTCGTCGTGATCGTTCCTTATGGCACAAACTATGTCTTCAACATGATCGTCATTATGTTCTGTTAATATTTCCATTGAAGTAGGGATCTCACATAAATTAGCATATTCATCAACTTCATCCTCACCAACATATTGTTTTTTCCCTTGTAAAACAACAGCCCACTGCATATCTGATTGATCTACTACATAAAAAATTTGTTTTTCATGTGTTGCCATTATAAAAGAATCAGCTGTGTCTTCCAATATATTTAGATTAACAAGTGTCATTCCAAATTCATCGTGTCTGACACTGTTGTTACCGTTAAACCATTTACAGTTAAAAATGGGAACTTTAATTTTAAAGTAATCAACCTCCCATATGTCTTCAATCACTCCATAATATGCATTTGATGCAGAAATTGGGTTTTTGTCCTTAGCACTCGAAAAATGCATTGCTTCTGCAAACACCAATACACCACTATTCTGAACTGCACTTCTGTTGTCCTGATCTTTTGTATGAAATGTATAACCATTAATGTCATAACCAGACCATGTTATCAAATTTAAACATGGACCACCCACTATCCATTTTAATGTCTCTGATACATCTGATCTACCAAGCAATGTCTTTTTAATCCATGACAAAAAAGTTTTGTTGTGCTCATTCAAAATCCACATTTCTTTCTTCTTTGGATGAAATTGTTTCAACTCATTAATATGCAATGTGATATATGGTTGAGCATCAGCTATGTTATTCAAGATGTATGATTCTAACTTCTTCATCTGTTCAGCTGACAATGATTTGACTTTCAAGCCGCGAATCCCCTTTCCCTCATTATTAACTCGTTCATGGCGAGATGGAGGCAAACCTATGTGTTGCGCCGCAACCAAGTATCTCGTACAAAACACTGCTACCTCCTCATAAATATACTTTTCAATAATGGAGGCTTTAGGTCGATATAGATTTTTAACATACCCCTTTAATATTTTCATATACCTTTCAAAAGGATACATCCAACGAAGATATACAGGTCCACAAAGCTTTATTTCTCGAACCAGATGAGTCATTAAATGCACCATTATATCAAAAAAAGTTGGAGGAAAATACATTTCCAATTGACAAAGTATAAAAATTGCATCCTTTTCCAAAATGTTCAAAGCATTCACATCAATCGCCTTGTTACAAATTGAATTGAAAAAATAACACAACTTCATTATAGTCTTTCTGACACGAATGGGAAATATTCCACGCAATGCAACTGGTAGAATTTGTTGCATCATGACGTGACAATCATGTGATTTCATACCTATCAACTTCAAGTCCTTCAATGAGACAAAATTTTTTACATTAGAAGAATAACCTTGAGGCACTTTGTTATCATGAAGACACTAACAGAAGCTAATTTTCTCCCTCTTCGATAATGTATGACAAGCCGGGGGAAGAAATGTTCGTCTTCCTTTAGGAGTGGGAGCTAACTCCAAACGTATTCCCATTGATAGTAAGTCTAATCTTGCATTCAACCCATCTTTAGTCTTTCCTTTAATATCTAACAATGTTCCAATCAAAGAATCACAGATATTCTTCTCCACGTGCATGACATCAATATTATGTTTAACTTCATGATACCTCCAATATGGTAGCTCAAAAAAATTGACCTTTTCTTCCAAATATGTCTATCATTACCAGATTTCTGTGTCTTTCCCAATGTCACGTCAAGGTTTTTCACCCTCTCAAAATACAGATCAAGGGATAAAGGTTTTAGAGCAGTATCAAATTATTGTGAGCCATTAAATGCCTTTTTTAGTCTTCTATAAGGGTGTTCCATAGGCAAAAACTTTCGATGACCCATGTACACTGTTTTCCTCCCATGATGCAATTGACAATAGGACGTCTATTGTTTGCAAATTGGACACACTTTATGCCCTTTAACACTGTATCCAGACAAATTTCCATACGCTGGGAAGTCATTTATAGTGAACAGAAGCACTGCATGCTGTTGAAAATATTCCATTTTATAAGAATCATACACCCTAATACCATCATCCCATAACAGTTTCAAATCATCAATCAAAGGTGACAAGTAAACATCAATATCATTACCGGGTTGCTTTGGACCAGAGATCATTGTACTAAACATGACATATTTGCGCTTCATACAAACTTCAGGAGAGAGGTAGTAAATTACCAATAAAACAGACCATGAACTATGTGTGCTACTGAGTGTTCGGTATGGATTTATTCCATCTGTGCACAACCCTAGTCTGAGATTTCTTATTTCATTTCCAAATGTAGAATACTGCGCATCAATTTTCTTCCATTGCGGACAATCAGCTGGATGACGTATTTTTCCATCACATACCCGCTCTTCAGCATGTCATCTTAACCTTTTTGCATCATGTGAATTAGCAAATAAACGTTTGAAACGATTAATTATAGGAAGATACAAAAATACCTTTGAAGGGAGATTTGTAATCTCTACATCACCCTGTGATTTTTCTTTCACCTTATACCGTGATGTCCCACATTTTGGACACTCTGACAGAAATTCATATTCTTTCCTATATATAATGCAGTCATTCAGACAGGCATGTATTTTCTTGTATCCCAATCCCATCGGGCATAATATTTTCTTGGCTTTGTAATGTGAATCTGGAAGATCGTTATCTTTTGGAAGAATGTCTTTCATCAATTGTAGAAGCTCTGTAAAACTTCTGTCACTCCATCCATGCTTCGCCTTCAGGTTAATCAATATTAACACCGCCGATAAAACCGTAAAATCTGTACAACCGGGATATAATGGTTTTTCAGCATCACCATATAGACGTGCAACTGTCGGTTCAATCTCAATTTGTTCTGCTACAATATCGCGAATCATTTCTTCAATTCCATCGGAGTTACCATCTTGAGAATCATCATCATCAGTGACATTCCGTCCAGTTTCACCATGCCAAATCCAAGGGATGTAACTCGGATTAAAACCATGACATATCAGATGATCTTTTATCTCTCTACTTTTCAACTTCTTCATATTCAAACATTTCAGGCATGGACAGAAAAAAATGTCACTACTTGGAACATTTCGTTTTGCAAATTCCAAAAAGGCATCAACACCTTCCTCAAATTCATTGCTCATTCGATGTTCCATAATCCAACTTTGACTCATTATTACCTATAACAAATATCAACAAAATATATATATTTTTAAGATAATACAAATACATGTTTATATGAAAAAATCATAATTTGAATGTAAAAAAATTTAAAATATAAAACAAATCTATAGGTATTTAAAAAAATATGCTTGAATATTATTTTTAAAACAAAATATAGTTAGATGTAACCGTTTAAAATTTCATTGAATCAACGAAAACCATGACGCCTAATGATTCTCCAAATAAAATATACATCAATAAAACATAAACAAAATGATTTTTATCTGGAATAAGTGAAATGATCAGATGATACACATTTATAATAATCTCATGCCAATATACTAATAAACATGTTAAGATATAGGAATACCTAATGGAGCATATAACATGTGTTATTCATGCTTGTTGTTCAATCATTATGATCTAAAGTACTCAACACTTTCAAGTGCCAAAATCTTGAAAGTAGTAGTAGTTTTCATAAGTACCCAACACCAAATAGCTATACATCGTAAGTGTCATGTTAGAAATATGAATATAGACCATTTGTTTTATGTTTAATAATATTGTCATATTATCTGATCATTCTGATTATATATTAGAATTACTATATCCTTTTGATCCGATATATAATCTAAGGATTAATATTTCTTTAGAAAAAGTATTGTTAATATCATGGTAATGTAAAAAAAAGTATATGTCGAACTATATATATGTAATAACAATAAAAAAATACATATGTTTTTGGCCTGGGTTTCACACATAAAACAACTCATATCACAGATTAAATTTTTGAATCATCCTACATAATACTTATTTTTATAACTTAGGGAATGAAAATAATAAAAGTTTTGATTTACGATACTCATTATGGGTAAACATGATATATATAAATATAATATCTAATCTCATAAAAATATATCCATGGGGGTATAAGAGTATACACAAAGCACATGATCAAAAAGATAAGTGAAACAGTTCTATATAATCATAGATCATAAAACCTGAGTCCAAGTATAACAATTTTAGCATAACATAAGACATTAATTATATGATAGTGGGAACATGATTTAAAAAACCTTATTCACAAATCACAACATTGGTATGTGGAATAACATAAGAGTGTGGCACAAACATAATCATATAAGTCATAACATATGTCAAGGGAAAACATAGTTTCATTCACCTCATATTGGGATATGTTAATCACCTTTCCTATAATTTATTATAATATTTCTTATGAGACACATCACATAACACATTGGACATTGTATAACCATCTGTATCCCACTTGGTTTTGTTGAAAATCGGACATACCATCGTATTCAAGAAATCAGAAACACTTTGCATGAAAAGGTCCATCATTTTTAGGAGATGAATGAAAGAAGAAATGTATTATCAGACTCACCATGAGTCCAGAATGAAATATTTGATTGTTATAGGTATGAATTGATATTTTTATGAATGCAGATGAAAACAGATGATGGTTTTCTGATCTAGGAGTTCTAAAAATCATAATTTTTTGAAAAAATATTATGATGTAAGAATGTTGAATGAAATTTTAAGGATAGGTATTACCGATTGTACCTGGTCCAATTTTATTCATGAAAATCATTTTCTGGACAATCGTATTGAAAATATGATTTTAAGAAAATAATTACTAACAATCTTCATCCAGAAAGACACATTCCAGCTAAGTAGGAAATAATAATGTTGCTGGAAGAATGGAACGTTACAGTACCACCCATTATTTTTCAGATTTTGCTGAAGCTAATCCTCAATGTTTTAAAATTAATTATTCTTTCTAAATGATTGAATAATTTTAATGGTTGTGAAGTCAAATATCTATGTTCTTATGGTTATAGTAATATTTTTATCAGATATTTATTTATTTATATACTTAAGAGGTTGCTCGTAATCATATATCAGAATGAAAATCTAGAATAAGAGTTAAAAATAGTCTTATCCAAAATACACCTGCTTGAATGTTGCGAGTTGAATGTTGCGAGTTGAATGTTGCAAGTTTAATGTTTCGAGTTGAATGGACATAATAACCATTTGCAATGACAAAAAATTCCACGAGATTCAAAAACGAACGAAAAGCACATCAAGAATCGAAACAAAAACGAACGAAATAAATTCGTGGAAGGGTTACTTGAATGTCGCGAGTTGAGATGATAGATCCGAGAGGAGTGAAGAAGATAAAAAATAAAGGCAAAATGAGTTTAATGCAGGCGATCGACGAGCCGATTAGGGTTTACCGCGCGAGAGAGAGATGAGCCGGCGACTGTCAATCGAAAAATCATAAATAACAGAACACGGGCTTTAATTTTTTTAAATGTTTTATAATGTCGGTTATTATATAACCGACGTTATAAACTATTTTTTAGCTTATTTACGTCGGTTATCCTAAAACCCACGTAAAAAAGCTCCCGCGGTTTGGTTTTTTACGTCGGTTATTATATAACCGACGTAAAAAACCAAAGCCCCGGGGTTTTTTACGTCGGTTATTTGATAACTGACGTAAAAAAAGCGTCGATATCGGGTTTTTTACGTCGGTTACCAAATAACCGACATAAAAAAACCCCGCGCACTGGTTTTTTACGTCCGTTTTATGATAACTGACGTAAAAACCCAACAGGCGCGATTTGTAACGTCGGTTATTAAAATAACTGACGTGAAAAATCTACTCGCCGCATTTTTACGTCGGTTATAAATAACCGACGTAAAAAATGGTGACGTAAAAAACGATTTCTGCACTTGTGACTCTTGGGAACTAAATGGATTTCTAAGATTTATCTTTATTTGGGGTACCATCAGTTAAGGGTACGATATGAGGATATACCTAAAACAACCTTTAGGAGAAGGTGTGGGAATTATTAGTATTTGTATATGCCATTTGGTCTCACTAACACTTCTATAGTGTTTATGGTTTTGATGAATTGGATATTTCATAAAAAAATTAATCTTTTATGGTCATTTTTGTATATTATATTTTTTTGTACTCTATGTCTAAGGAGGAAAAAAAGAATCACATATATATTATCCTCCAAACTCTAAAGGAACTTCTTATGTAAGAAATTCCCTCTAAATGTAATTTTTTGATCCAAGAGGTAATGTTTCTAGGACAGGCTATATATGATAGGGGGATCTCATTGGACACTAAGAGGACTCAAGCTATTATATCTTAGGAGTAACCTAGAAATGTATTTCAGATCCAGATCTTCCTAGGTTTAGTAGGCTATTATAGACATTTTATTCAAGACTTATCTAAGATTTCAAATCTAATGACTGATTTATCCCATTAGGGTGTTAAGTTTGAGTGGGCTTAAAAAATTATAGATATTTCATGAAATTGAAGGTGATTCTGTCTTTGATCCAATTCTGATTCTTCCATAACCAGGTTTGGGCTATGATGTTTTTTTGTGATGAATTAGGTATGAGATTAGGGTGTGTCTTGATGCATGGAAAAACGGTGTTGGTCAATGGATATCAATAATTATTCCCTTATGAGAACAAATATCTTAACTTGAGTTGGTAGTAATGATGCATGCTCTCAAAACATGGAACCACTATATATTTCGGGAGTGATATATAGTATTTTCATATCATAAGAGCATGAGGTATATTTTTACTCAGAGGGATCTGAAATTGTGGTAGAGATATTGGGTTGAGTATCTTCAAACTTTTGATTTTGATAATTCATATACATCAAGAAAAGGGAATGTGGTCATCAATGCACTGAAAATAAATTTATCGACTCAAGCCTTGAAGGAATCAGTGGAGGAGTGGTTACTAATGACTTTGTTTTTTAAGATGAGGTAGGATGTAGAGTAGGTTAATGGTAAGATTTTTTTATATTTTTTTGAATTTTATTTATCACTTGATGATTTAATTCATCTTATTCAACTAACAAACTAAATTTTTAGTGTTTTAGTAAAATCATTAATAGTAGGGATACATTAGGTGACTAATATCAGTCTCTTGATGGTGTCTCGTGCTTTTTAAGTAGGTTTGTTTTTCTGATATCTCTAATAATAGATTTAATGGAAAATTTACATCAATATAGTTGGTTTATACACCTTGGGACTACCATGAAATTTCATGATCTAAGACATCAGTATTAGTAGCCAAGGATGAGGTAGTTATTTTTAGATTTCCTAACCTTATGTATTACATGTAAGAAGATTAGTGGGGAGAACCAGAGGCCTTCTAGTTTATTACAAACCTTACACATTCTATTATAGAAGTGGGATGATCTATTTGTAGTCTTAGATGTTAGTTGACCATAGACTCCGAGTGGTAATGATTTGATTTTGGTGATCATTGACCGACTTACAAAATCAGTTCACTTATTTCCTATTCAAGAGAGAATGAAGGTAAAAGATCTTAGGAACATGTATGTTTGAGAGCTCATGAAGCTTCATGGATTTCCCTATATAGTTATTTCTGATATTAAACTATGGTTTATATCTAGGTTTTTGAATGGTTTGCGAGAGTCTATAGGTACCTAGAGGAAATTAATCGTGGTGTGCCACCCTTAGACTGATAGGTTGATTGAGCAGGCTATTCAGATCCTCAAGGATATTCTTTTTGTGTGCATTATTGACTTTGGTGGTTCAGGGAAAAATAAACCACATTTTTCCAAATTGGATACAATAATAGTTATCAGGATTTCATTAAAATGGTGAATTTTGAAGCATTGTATGGGTGGTCATGAAGAACTTTCTTGTGTAGAGAGGAGTTGGGAGAGTGTTCTTTGGTTGACTGAGGTTTTTCAAGAGATGACATAAAAGGTTTAGTTGATATGAAAGAGATTAGTGATGGATAAGATTCATCAGTTGTCATCATTTGGATTTTTAGGTTGGTGATCGTGTTTTTATTAGAGTATTACATTGCTTGGGATGCCATCGATTGGGTAAGTAGTGTAAGTTTTCAATGAGTTTGTTTGGACCTTTTGAGATTATAAAACATATTTTAAGGGTTATTTATTGATTTAACTTATCATCTTACTTGATTTTTATTCACAATGTGTTTCATGTTTTCCAACTGAGTAGGTATCGACCAAACCCATACCATGTGATTTAATGGGAAGATGATGATCTTGAGAATGGCACCTCTATGGTTGAGAAACTGATTTAGATTATGGATTATTGAGAAAAGGTGTTGTGTAGTAAAACAACACCCTTTGTCTATGTTATGTGGTAGTGTGGATTAGATAGCCACAAAATGTGGGACCAGGAATTGTTGATGAGGTAGTACTGACATTCTATTTTTGTGATTTTGGAATCTTGAATGATTTTTGGGGGATGGAATTTTAAATATTGAGAGAATTTTGATTGCCTCTGAGTCATATGTGTGTTTAATTTTGATCTTGGTTTGTCATTTTTTATGTTTTAAAGGATTTTGAGAGTTAGGGGTTGAAAATTTAAAGATTTAGAGAAAAGTTAAACAAATTCATACCTCTAAATATGTGGTGTGTTACATATGGATTGTAAGTGATGCATCTTCAAAGGATTTTGATATAGGTTGGATATTATTCTTCTTAAAATTTTGATTATGAGGCTTAGATATGATTCCTCTTGAGATGTTTGTGATTTGGGTTAGACATGATGCATCCCGATATGGTTGTGTTGTGAGTTAGATGTGATGTCTTAAAAACATCAAGGTGTATTCTCATGTACCCAATAGTGCAACAAGTTTATGAATATGATGTTTAAAACTTATTTTTTATTAAATACATACATTCACATATATAATTGTTTTTATTAGGGACATTATTGGTCCTGGGTGACTATGATTTTTGCTCAAACCCTATGAAATCACTTTGGTGATCTTGTGGGCCGATGTTCAGCATGTAGGTTTGGGTCATGGTCTATGAATGGGTGGATGATTTTTAGGAGCTTAATGGGGTTATAGAGACTTTTATAAGGTGAGGAAAAGGATGTTTTGGGTCTACCTTTATTTTTTTAGTTTTATTTTTTTCGATATGATCATCTCATTGGGTGATCCTACTGATATATATGACTGTATAACCTACTTGAATATTTTTTTTATTATATGGAAATATTATTTTTGTGGTTTTTTTCTGTTGTAATTCTACTTTATTCACTCATATGTGATTATTTATATGGATGTTTCTTTATTGGTTATTATTTATTGAAATTATAAAATGTGGTAGAGTATCTGCAAATTATTTATCAAACCCTCTCTTCTAATCATCAACCTTTATCATATAGGGAGGAAAAATTAAAACCATGTGGTTTTATCATGATTAAAGTCATTCAGGAAGAATGAGATGGGGATATTATAATTTTCAATTCTTATCTAATTGATTTGGGCTAATAATACATGCAATATGATTTAGGTTAATTTAGTTTGGGTCAAGTGGTGACTTCCTACTTGATAATATGTATTCACATGATACACATGTCCATGGGGATGATTATATATCTTGTTGTAAAAGATATTGGTAAAGGTATGGCACCAATGCAAGAAGGTTCTTATGACTCGATGATCAATATAGGATGGACCCTTTTTGAGCCTCTAAAGGGTTTATAAAATGAGGACGTCACATGGTATCCTTGGGTTTACTTTTTTAGATATATCATGATTGAGACTTCACTTTGCACTATTTCTGTGTTATTTTTCTTTCAATGATGCTTTATATATGCTTGTTTTGTTTAGTTATGTATTTTTAGTGGATTGTATGTGTCATTTTGGATTCTATTTGTTATAAACATGTATAAATATAGACTTTAGTTTGTATTATTATTACCATGTTACAATAGGTATTCATGGATTACATGTATTCTTGGTATATAGGTACACTCCCATAGTGGATATGATTTTTTTTCATTTTTCTCATGTGAGAATGAGTGTTTCTAGTTCTCAAGAAGGATTATTTATTTTATTGACCTAGTCAGATTCCAAATAGGGAAAATAACTTCCCTCTATATCATTCCTAATTCACATGGAGACACACTATCCTTATGTGGTCCAGAATCATTCATAAGGTATTTTAATATTCTATTTTATGTTAATGGGTGATCCAAGTTTTTTCATTATAATGAGGATATGGTTGGACTCTGAATCTCTTCTATAAAATAATATAAATCACAATCCTTCATTAATGATCATTATGTTATATAATTCTTTATAATATAATCTTAGTGATATATTCATCTAAATTTCTCTTAAATTGATGATTGTGGTCCCAAAAAATGTTTCTTGATAATATTTAGGTTTTAAATAAAAAAATCCTTTAGCTTTAAAATCTAGTTATATTATAAATATGTGTAAATACATTAAATAAATAATTTAAAGTTGGATTTTACAATTTTTTTTTGGAATTTAAAGCATTATTTGTTCCAAAAAACATCTTTTAAATATGATAAATAATTTATAAATATGATTATATATGATAAAAAATTTGGAATATTAATGCATATATTATTTTTTAGTTATTTAAAATATTTTTCTAATGTAAGTATTATTTTTATAATTATGGGAAATTTGAGTAAGGAACCCTAAAAAGATCTTAAGATGGTTTGTAGATGTGACAACCTAGGTAATCCTTGAAATGAATCAATATTATTATATATAAGTATTAATTTTATGGATTTATATTCATTAGAGTTTTATAAATAATAGTATAAAAATTTTAGTAAAAAATAAATAGTTTTATTTCACTAAATCATTTTCCAAGAATTGCATTATTTTATTTATAGGATAAATTTCTTTAAATTATAAATTTAATTTTATAAAATGTAAAAAAAATTAAATAAACATATAAATTATATATTAAGATGAATTTTTGGGATTTTTTAGAAAAGATTGATTTTTGAGTGAATAGTAAAAAATACCTATTTTTTAAATCTGTCTTTTCCTTTTATTGAATAAAGTAATTTAAAAGTTAAATTATATTTTATTTTTGATCATAAAATATTATCTATTTTATTAAAAATAAAATAAATAATCATATAGGAATCAAAATTATATTTCATTTTCCCAAAAGTTATTTTTTTTAAAAACACAATTTTATAAAAACTGTTTTTCATCGCATTTTTTATGCTTATAATAAAATAAATTTCTTCCACTTATGAAAATTTAATATTAAAAATTTGTGTCAAAATTTTGAATTATTAGTTTCAAATTTATTAATGAGTTCGATTTCATTTTTTGGTCATTATGAATACTAACTATAGTAAAAATAGGCCACTGTAGTTAAAGGGTAAAACATGTTAATTAATTTAAAAAATAAGTGATAAGTTCAAAAAATATTATTTTAATTATTATTATATTAGATTATTTAGACCCTTAAGTGCCACTTTACTAGGATAGTGACTTATTATTATTTTAAAACTTTGAATAATTACAAGTGTGTCACTCCTCTAACTTATAGAATGACACCTAAAATCCTCCCTTACAGACTCTTTTTTAGTACTATAGTTTCCAAAATACCTCCCAAAATATCCACTAAATATAAATACCTACATTTTAGAGGTCCTTTTCACACCAAAATACCAAACCCATTAGCATTATTATGTAATCCAAAAGAGGTTTTTTAAAGAACATGTGTAATTTTTAACCGAGTGTTTCATGTTTCTTTCTTCTTCTACCTCTTTCAAATATTCATTAACCATGTTAAAATAATAAAATTGGTATATTAAATATACTTAAATTTTATTATTAATTTGTTGCATCCCATTTTAATCTTCTTCCATATTATGGCGAATGAAAGCATCTCTCATGCGTACGTGTGGACTACCACCTCCATGAAATTATGTGTTTAGTTTTTCATCACCGGGATATATGTATAGTTAAAATGAAGAAAAAAATGAATATATGAAAATATTATATTTATGAAATTATTATTATTCTCTTAAATTAATATATTACTTAAATTATTACCCTTTATATCTGTTGGAAATTGATAACGCTTCTCTTCTGCACTTGTGGAATACCACCTCTATGAAATGATGCGATTCATTTTTCATTTCACCCTAATAAATATGGTTATAAGCATAGAAAAAATGAATAAATATGTCATTTATAACATATTTGTTGTTATATAAAATTAAAATATTATCTACATTATTTCTATACCACTAATTAGAAAAATTAAAATGCTGTTCATGCAAATGTACAAACTATCATGTCCATGAAATGACTTGGATTTTTTTATAACATCCATGCATGGTTGATTTTAAAAGTGTATTTAATGTATATATATAATTTCCACATTTTTAGGATTCTTTAGGAAATGAAGCCATCACCCATTTGACCATGTTAAACACAATAATATTTTTTTGAGGTTATACACTGAATGACCCACAATCATCCAACTTGAACTTAACCATTTTAGTAACTAAAAAACATGGTAATAAATGAAATAAAAGGAATAATAATAATTAACATGAACATGAAAATGGTTATTAATAATGTATAAAACTAATATAATTTTATTATTCATGATTTAGAATGTATGAAGCTATATGAGACTTAAAGTAAAGGATTATATTTCAAGAAGTCATTTTAAATATTTTAAAATCCTTCTCCTCTATATCGATGTTATTTTAAATGTTTAAAAAATGTTATTATTTAAAATTAAAAGTATTTTAAATTTTATTTTCAATTAATTTTTAATTTATTTACAATGTTTTAATTTTTTTTAATGTTTACCATATATGTCATTTTTTCATTTTTTTACCACAGTACAAAAGGAATGTTTTTAATGTATATAGCATGGGAATAATTTCACATTGTCATGTCCTTTATCCATTATAATGCATACTATTCAAGTTTTCATGGTTTTATAAACTAAATTCAACTCCCTTTTTTGGTAAATTCTTTATTTTAAATCATTTTAAAAATAAAGGGATATTTTTCCCAAATTTTATGCTAAAATGGGAAGTTCTTTTTTTATGGGTTCAAATGTGTTTTTCAAGAGATTTATGATGAAAAGGTGTAATATTATAAATATTTTCTTCATGATATGGTATATTAGAAGTATATATGATGATAGGTGATCCTAATATAGCTCATGATAATGGGTGAGCCCAATATATCTCTCTAATTCATTGGGTAATGATGTATTCATTGAAGGTGAAAATGTGGGAGACAACTGTGATGGTTGCTCTTATGGAATTAACTAGGATTCAGTTATTCTGATAACGGTTAAATAAGAGTGAACATGGGTTATGAATATGATTTTCCAAAATTCCTATATTATTCTTGTGAAAAGGGTTTTTAGAGAAATATTTTATTTCATGAGGTAAGGAATGTTTAGAGGTTAAATGTTTGTTTTTCTAAGGAATATTTTCTTTAGTTCCCATATGACTCGAGATTCTTTAATAGTTTTTCCTATGCTAGTTAGTGGTTTTAAAATTTTTAATTTGAGTAAAATTTTGTTTTCTCATGTTTAAATGTCATATTTATATACTCTATGTTTTATTGTGAAAAAGGTAAATGTCATCATGAGTTTACATGTTTTTTACTAGACTACTGGGATTCCTTTATTTGTATCCCATACTGAGATTTTATTTTCTAATCACACATTTTTTAAAGTTTTTTATAGGATTAAAAAATGAATATACATTTTATCAAGGTCGTTTTTTCTGTTATGGTGACTCATCTTAAATTAATCAAAAAGAGTATTAAATAAAACAAGAATGTAAACTTAAAGCATTATTTTTTTGGAAAAAAAGTATACTATGTGAAAGTGTACACTTTCTTATGTAAATTTTTACCTAATTCTAAAAAAATAAACCTAAATGATCCTAGAAATGTAATAAAGTGAAATCCTTATTATAAACTATATAATTATGGGTTGTTTAAGAAACATGTCATTATATTAGGCATGTTGTTCAATCTTATTATTTTTTTCCTCCTTCAAAACCCATTTTTATTTAATTTTATAGATAATTATCTTTTAACTAGGTTGGGAGGGTTTACTTATAATTTATTGAGGAGCTAGTAGCCTAAAGTTTGAATGCATGATATTTTCCCCTGTAGCTATATCATGACCAATAACACCACACTATAACAACATAAGCTACACTTCAATTCCATGAACATCACACCCGAAATACCCTCCAGAATCATGGATAGACATCATACATCATTAACTCCTAATCCCCACTGTATCACTTGAGAACCATGTTTTAGTATTCATTATCACATCTCCATGTTTAGTTTTAATAAAGTATGGTACATTCTTTTGACAAGATCTATCAATTAAGAAATTTTCCTTAAATATTATTATAAATAGGTAAATATTTATGATTTATAAATTTCAGTTTTCTATGGTAGTTAATGTGCATTACATTTCTCCAGGAATTAAATTTTCCTTAGTATATCAAAATATATATATGTTTGATTTCATTATGTTTTATATATTATTAATTCCAAATATGTATGTGTAAATTGAATACATATGATTGGGAATATGTGTAATATTATTACTAAAGAATTTCATTCTTCAAAGACTGAACATTATTTATATTTTTTAAAAATTTATCCAGTTTAATGACATAGTTTTTAGGATCATCTTGTGAGTTTTAAACATAAATATTATTTTTTAAAATTTATATTTATTAAAATTTGAATACATATTATCACACCATAATATTGATTTTATTTATCCTTTTATTTATTTCTTTGTGTTTGATCTTTTAGTTGATGTTCATGTAGAATTACTAATAGTAATTTTGAGTTTTTGAGTTTTTGGTTTGTTTTGGCCGTGTGAATGATTATTGTGCATGGTTTGGAGGGAAATCATGAGTCCTCTTCATCAAATGGGGGTTTCCAATTCAATTTATTCTTACACGATATGTATTTCATGGTAAGTGCACAGTTTTTCCCAAACCATGCAGGTATGAGGAGTAAACTTTTAGCCTTCTTGGGGTGTCTTAGAGTTAGAACATGAACTATGCATAGTGAGGGGAAACTATGCATCAATAATGTGATGGTTTCTATAATCTTGATATAACCATTATTATTTACAGGTGTGTGGTTTAAAAAATTGTGCGGCAAACCCACGTGAGGGTGTTTATCTTTCGCATAGGATGCACATGGTTGGCGTATGGATTGAAAAACTATACAGTTTTCCCAAAATACTTAAAACATGAAATTACAACTTTTACCCTCCTAAAAATAAAAAGCTAATCAACCCCTCTCTTACCCTATTCAACATAGAAGCATGAAAGGGCTCCAAAACCCCTATATCTTTTCTTCTTCTCTTTAGATTAAAGGTTATACTTTAATTCTTGGTAAATTTTATTTGGATTTTAGAATTTTTTTTCTTCTCTTATCCCTTCTTTCACTTGTTCTTTTTTTATATCTGGGCTTATTTATCTATTGGCTGAGTCCTAGAGGGTGATGGGTGATTTTTTCTTGAATTTTATTTTGATCTAGGGTACGTGGTTTGGTTCTTAGTTCCTCATTGTCTCATGCTTGAGGTTTCCCTGCATGTCTTCATGCTGAAGTAAGTGTTTCCATCAATTTACTTTATGAAACTATATTTATGATGCTTTATTTTTTTCAATTGAATTATAATTGTGTTCCCCATGCTTATGGTTTTCTAAAATGAAATTTTATAGATTTATATATTTATGGTTTAATGATAAAGGGGTTTTGAAAGTAATTCTATGTTTATACCCATATGTGTTTAACGTATATGTATGCTAAGTGTTTGTTGAAATTCTATATGTCCTTTAAAATGGGATTGGTTGATATAAAGTATTAATTTTCTATATTTTATTTTTGATAAAATTGATTAAAAATGGAATGGTGATTTTTATGGGGGTTTTCCTCTTTTTGGTTTGGTGTGTATGTACACTACTGGAAATATGACTTTTCCCAACTCTTCTATACCAATGGTTTGTAAAAACCGTTGGTATAGGTCCCCTTTCCCAACGGTTTGGCCAAACCTTTGGGAAAGCCCACTTCGGGTATGGTTTTCCCAACGGTTTGTCCAAACCGTTGGGATAGGTATACCCTTTCCCAATGGTTTTCCAAAACCTTTGGGAAAAGTCCACTTTGTGGACACCTATCCCAATGGTTTGGCCAAACCGTTGGGAAAGGGTATACCTATCTCAATGGTTTGGCCAAACCATTGGGAAATGTCCACCAAATATCAACCTTTGTCCCATAAATGAATCCAGAGATCGGAAATATACCAACGGTTGTCAAAACCATTGGTATAGGTCTATACCAATGGTTTTGACAATCGTTGGTATAGTTCCTTTGAATTTTTATCAGATCTTCTTAACCGTTGGTATAGTTCCTTTGAATTTTTATCAGATCTTCTTAACCGTTGGTATAGTTCCTTTTAATTTTTATCAGATCTTCTTACCGAGAACATTATATAAATCAAAATTTAAAATAATTATGACAATACATATATATATTTATGTAATTATGTTCACAAAATTCATGTTAGGTTAGTGGTTAAGTCGTTTAATGATAAACAGGGGGTCCTGGGATCAAATCCCAGTGAATTTTTTTTTTGAAATACATATACCAACGGTTCCATAACCATTGGTATAGATTTTCATATTACTTATACCAATGGTTTCCAGAACTGTTGGGATAGGTCTATACCAACGGTTTTCCAAAAAACGTTGGTATAGACCCATCCCAACGGCTTACTTGGCAACGGTTCTCCAAACTGTTGGTATAGGATATACCAACGTTTTGGAGGCCTATACCAACGGTTCCAAACCGTTGGTATAGGTTAGTTTTCCAGTAGTGTTAATAACTCTTGCGTATCATTTTTATGCTCCTTTGTGTTTCCATGATTTAACTTTTTTACATTCATATTGATTCCCCTAGGTAATACGGTGTGATATGTTCACATAAATATGTTCACGAGGTGTACATATAGATGTTTTCATGTATATAAATGGAAATTACATTGAATTACCTTTTTCAAAGTCTTTGTTTACCTCAACTTATTTTCTTGGTTTCTCATCCTCTTATCAAAATGGTTTTGGATTTCCAAATTTTTTTCAAGTGGTTTCATTCATTTCTTAGTCAATTAAATTTTTTTGCAAGATTTTTCTTTTTAAAATAATGTTTTAAAGGCCTATTTAGAATCTTGGAAATGTATTTGTATGATCGCCTTGGTTTTGGAAATGGTTTTGGAAAGAATGGTGCTTCCCTCATAAATGGTTTTGGATTTCAAATGCTAAGGTCCATTTTATAATTTATGTTTTTCTTATAAATGGTTTTGAAATCCCAAGATGTGCAAGACAAGTTTTCACTTGTGAAACATTTTCCGTATTATGGGAACCCCTATGGTGTTCCTCTAATTAGAGGGGTTCTTCGCATTGATAGTGGCATGGAGTGGGTGAGGAATGCACGTTGGCATCTTTGGGTTATGTTTTATGAAAAGTGTATGATTACCTCCTCACTTTTTTCTCATTTCTATCATCATGGGATCCTGAACGTTATTTGGATTGTCAAGAGATAGTTACAATCCAGTTCTTGATGATATAGAATAGATCACCATTGTAGTCAAATGGCCATAGTGGGTTGTGACATTGGTGAGTCTAGTTGAGTGTATCCAGGTTGGGGTTAGATTATATATCATATCATTATGGTAGCTAGATCATTCTAAATCTAGTACATCTAGGGTCGCCTATTGAGATGTTTATAAAATTCCCATGACTATATACTTTGTATATTTACTTATTGGTTTGTGTTACTTTAGATTCTTGTTATTTTTACTTTTTTCATATCTTCATTCATGTTATTTCCACTAATTCTGCTTCTATTTTTTATATACCCTGCTAATATGATTATTTTTTGATCTATCCTATTTATTTACCTAAATTGGTTGTGGATTTCTTCTTGGAATTGGTTTTCAAAACATTATTTTGAAATGAAAACCTAATTTATAGGAAAACCATGTTTTTTTAGAAATAGAATTTTGGGAAAGTTGTGTAGGGTTATTTAAATGATAAAAACCTAGTTTATACCTATATTTTCAAAATAGTTCTTATAGCCTATTTTTGGAAAGGATGTGTATAAATAATGTGGTTCTTAAGTAATAAGGTATTGTATTCTCACACCCTACTTGTGTAAATCGGCATTGGTAGACCCAAGTTATTTTGGAGTTTTAGGTTCTCATTCAAGTTTGTTCATGGAGTGGGTTGGTTTTGTGGATGGTGCTGACCAAGAGTTCACACGAAGATCATTCTTATTCCTGACTTGGTTTTATTTTTTATTTTTTATTTTTTATAGTGATTTTGGATCCTTTTATATATTTATTTATGTTTAGATATTTTTATATATTCTTTGTATTTCATTATTTATTTTATTTTAGTATTGGTTTTGTGTAAAATTTTCCCCAATGATTTATCTTGTGATTCTATGACACTTTTTTTCGGCCCGTGGGGACTGAGGACACCCTTCGGTCCAGTCAAAAAACTATTTTGGGTGTATGATTTGGGGAAGACCCAAACAAGTTCATGATAAAATGGTATTAGAGGATCCCTTTATTAGTTGGAGTTTTAGGTATGCTGGAGATAATATTTTCATAACTCAAGAGATAGGAGATAGGATAGTTTCATGAGATCTTACTCATCCCAAGCCTCACTTTTTTAGGTATAGTCAATTTTTTGGGGTCTTTAGTTTTGATTTTGGGTTTATTTTTTTGATTTTTTTTCTATGATCTTATGCATGTTGGGGGATGACTATAGAAGTGATATAGTGTCACACTATGATCTTACATGGCATAGAAACCCATAATGAGATCAAGTAAACAGTTTAGTATACTTCTAGTGGTTGGTGCATGCTTAGCACATGGTCATCTAAACCATTAATCTAACTCATGCATCACCACTAGTCCCATATTTTAGAGGTTTTTGTGTGGGTGATGTTATTGGTTTGATTTTGGTGGCTGTGATTTGAATTTAAAATGGAATATAGTTTTGCGAATTTGAAACATGTTGAAGGTTTACTTTTCTAAAATGATTTTGGTTTTTAAAGGAATATAGAGAATTTTGTGTTTTTGGGTTTTGAAAATGGAAAAGAAATAAATTATTTTTGAGATTAGAAAGTCTTGATGTGAGAAATTATATTTGGAATCGGTTCTTGTATTTTGAATGGTTTGGTATTGAAATGGTTTTGGAATTTGATATGGGAATAGTGGATTTTAAAAGTGGATTCTTTTTATAATGATTTGGTTTATAAGTATCATTCTATATTGGTTTATATTTGGTTCTATGTTTATTTTGTTATGTGCTTTTATTTTTTTTATAGTATGTTGCTCAGAAAGCTTCTGAGAGTTTCTAAAGAGCCTCTCTTGGTTGGTGTCCCTACCTAGATGCTGAGTGGAGTGGTGGAGGCAATTTTTTTTCCAATTTTTTCCTATTTTAAATGTTTTTCAAAGTCTAATATAGTTTTTAGGGTGGATATAGAAAATTAAAAGTGATTTTAGGTCCTTGGTAACTCCTAAATCTCTAAGGGAGTGAGTTGTGTTAGGTCTGTTTGAGGGACCTTATTTGGACCAAAGGAAGTTGATCTCTCCATCCTTATTACAAGTTGGTATGACTTTGGAAATATTCAATACGACTTTTATTAAATGGTTCGTTCCTAAATAAGTGAGGGTGAATAAATTAGTAGAGCTTATGGGTATTCAGCAAGGTCAACAAATAGCGAAGCTGTATGTTGACCATTTAAATGAGTTTTTTACCTTTTTTATAGTGATGGTGTTGTGTGACTTATTAAAAGTTCCTCTATTTGTGCGGGGTATTCGTCCAGAGATTAAATATTGAGTTCTTTAATTTGAGGAATATGTTTTTAGGAAGTTGGTGGATAAGGTGAATCTAGCTGATTTGGTTTCCAAAGGGAAGTTAGTGTTAGTTTGCAGCCTGAAATATCTTGGTGATAATAAGGATTTCGCATCTGGTGAGGAGTGTAAGATGGGGGAATCTATTCTAGAGGAATATTCATTGTTGATTCCTTTTTCTCATTATAAGGACAACTCACTCATGTGATTCCAGTGTGGTCAGTTTTGGTATTCTATTTTTTCTTGTTATAGAACTATGAAGACCTCTTATCAGTGTGGTCAGCTGGGATATCTTTAGAAATTTAACAGGGTGGGACCTTGACAAGAAGAAAAATATTTTCGGACAATATTGGGTCCAATAATCCTTTCTTCTCCAAATTTTTAAGATAATCCTTTTTATGTTTCCCCTATTTTCCCCATCCTTCTTTAGAACTTATTATATTTTTTATAACATATTTTTCTAATATTTGGTTTGTGTTTCAATTTTTTTGATTCATTTTCTTATGCTACTAAGAGAAAAAATATTATAGAATTATGCATTGCATATCGGTATAGTCTTCTAGTTGAGTTTCCCGGTTTGGTTTCTTCTCATGTTGGAGGTTGGTGGTTTGTTGAGCAGCATTCCTAGTTCAACTATCGTTCTAGTTGGTTACTAAATAGTGGGGAGACCCACTATAGATCTCATTGTTTTTATCTATTGAGATAGTAAAGTATTACCTATGAGTTTCGAGAGGACACAATAGTGTTGGCCGTTCTATTTGGGTTCGAGTTTAGTTTGGATCATTCGTTCCAAGAGTTCCCTTTTTGGAATTAAGAGTTTTAGTTTTGTTCCTTGTCTGGTACATAGTGTATTTTTAGGGGTAGAAATTTTTATTATAGGGAGAATTTTCACACCCTAACCTTTACTTTATTTATATTTTTATTTATTTCATGGTGTTTTATCTCTCGTCTGATTCATGAGTTGAATTTTTAGTGGTAATTTTTAGTTCCATAGTTTTTGTTTTATTTTTGGCCTTGTGAACGGTTATTGTGAATTGTTTAGAGGGAAAGTGTGCAACCTATTGATCAAAAGATAATTTTTAATTCCTTTTCTTCTTGCATTATTTTTCTTGAAAGGTTAGTTCAAGTTTTTTTTCAAATTTTGTGGGTTGTAGGAGTGACCATGCGACCTTCTTGGTGTGTCTGAGAGCTAGTGAAAAAATTGAGCACAGTTAGGGGAAACCATGCAAGAAGTGTGTGAGGGTGTTTTAAATCTTGATAGAACCATTTTTCATATTTTTTGCGTGATTTAACAAACCATGTGTCATGCCACTATAATGATAGTTTATATTCTAGTAGGTTTTACACAGTTAGTGCACAGTTTGGAAAATTGTGCGGCCTAACCATGCAGCTTCCTAGAATCCTTAAAACATGAAATTCATAATTTTACCATCCTAAAAATAAAACCCCAATTGCCCATTATCCTCCCTCATTCAACTTTAGAACATGATGAGGCTCCCACACCCCTCTCCATTTTCTTCTTCTCTTTATATTGAAGCTTTTTTTTATTCTTCATAAGTTTTCTTTGGATTTTGAGCTTATTTCTTTCTCTTGTTTCTATATTCTCTATAGGATTGTTTCTGTCTTTTCTGAACCCTATATGATTAGGGATGATGTTTTGTTCTATTTTATTTTGATCTAGGGTGTGCATTTTGGTTCTTGGTTTCTCCTTGTACTGTGCTTGCAGTTTTGTTGTGTTCATACACAACTGAAGTAGGTTTTTACATCCGTTTCCTTTCATAAACATTCCATATGATGATTTATTTTTTCCAATTGAATTATAATTATATTACCCGTTATTTTTGTTTTCTAAAATGGTTTTCTTGGACTTCTATGTTGATTATTTTATAAAAAATGTGGTTTCCAAATGATTTCTATGATTTTGACCACGTGTGTTTAATGTATATGTATGATAACTATTTCATAAAATTCCAAGTGGCCTTTAAAATGGGTTTGGGTGATTTAAAATGATGTTTATTCTTATTGGATATTTTATAAAATTAAGTGACAAAAATAATGGGGTTTTTATGGTATTTTCCTCTTTATGGTTTGGTGTGCATGTGAGAACTCTTATGTTTCATAGTGATTTTACCTTATGTTCCCTCGGTTAAGCTTTTCACATTTATATAGATTCCCATATATATATTGGTGTGATATTTGCATATCCATATTCTCAATGGGTGACATATAGATTTTTTCATTCATATAGATGTAAATTACATTGAATTTCCTCTAAAAACATTGTTCTCCTCAAATGATTTTCTTGTTGTCTCATCCTCCACTCAAATAGATCTGAATTTCCCAATATTTTTCATATTGTTTCCTAGGTTTCTTAATCACTTCAAATTGTGTGTAAAGGTTGTTCTTTTTACACCCACTCCTTAAATCCCTGTTTATAACCTTGGAAATGTATTTTTATGATCACCTTGGTTTTGTAAATGGTTTTGAAAAGAATTATGTCTCCCTCAAAAATGCTTTTGGATTTAAAATTCTAAGGTCCATTTAGTACTTTATGTGTTTATTGGAAATCGTTTTGAACTATCAAGAAGTGTAGGCTTAGTTGGAACTTTTGAAATGTTTTCATTATCATAGGCACCCTTATGGTGGTACTCTAGTTATAGGGGGTCTTTCCATGGATGGTGTTTTGGAGTGGGAAAGGCATGCATGTTGGCATTTTTTGGTTATGGTTTATGTAACGTGTGTGAATATATCCTCACTTTTCCACCTTTACTATCATCATAGGATCCTAGATGTCATCTAGAGGTTTGAGATATGGTTACTATCTAGTTTCTGATAAGACATAATAGATCCCCATTGTAGGTGAATGGCCATGGTGGGTTGTGCCATTGGTGAGGTTGGTTGATTGTAGCCAGGTTGGTGATAGACTATGGATCGCATCAATACTCTAGATAGATGGTTTTGAACCAATTACATCTAGGACCACCTCTTTATATGTTAGTGCATTCTCTTGACTATGTACCTTGTATGTTTCCTTATTGGTTTTAGGTACTTTAGCTTCTTATTTTGTTTACTTTTATATTATCTTCATTCATGCCATTTCCACTACTTATGGTACTATTTTTTTTTGATATAACCTATTTTTTGTTTAGTTTTTTATCTATCCTCTTTATATACCTACCTGTGCTATAGTTGTCTTCTTGTAATTGGATATCAAAACTAGATTTTGAAATGGTAACATGTTTTAAAGGAAAGTTGTGTTTTGTTTTCTAAAGTAGATTTTGGGAAAGATGTGTTCAATCATTTAAATGGTAAAAACCTATTTTATACATTAATTTTAAAAATAGTGTTTATGGAATGTTTTTGGTTATATGGATTAATTGGTTCTTATCTACTGAGTTGTTTAACTCTCACACCATACTTGTACCCCTCATCATCGGTAGACTCAAGTTATTTTTCAGGTTTAGGTTCTCATTCAGGTTCACTCATGGAGCGGGTTGGTTTTATGGATGGTGGTGTCTAATAGGTCATGTAGAGATCATTTTTTTTCTAATTTTAGTTTAAGATATTTTGTACCACGTTTCTAGATCTTGTTATGTATTTATTTATGTTCAAATATTTGTATATCCTCCTTGTGTTGTGTACTCTATTTTTTAGTATTGGATTTGGTAGAAATCAACCTCAATGATTTATCTTGTGATTAACTAATTATTTTTTTCATCCCATGGGGACAATGGATGCCCTTCGGGCCCTGTCTTAAATTGGTTAGGGTGTCCAATTTAGGGACAAAATGACCTATTTCGTGAAAAAAATGGTATCATAGGAACCCTTTGTTAGTAGGTGTGTCAAATGGAATATTGGTAGGATTTTTGGAAATCAAGAGGTAGGATCAGGGAGACTGTCACGATATATTAGTCTTCCCAAGCCTCAAGTTTCTTGGGATAGTCAGGTTTTGGCTCTTCGGTTTTAGTTTTGGGTTTACACTACGGGTTATTTTTTGTTTTGATGAGGATGTGCATTTTGGGGGATGACTATGGAAGTGATTTGTTGTCACATGGTGAGATTAGATAGTGTAGCTGTTGGAAATGTATTGTCTCAACAATACTCTATAAATTATGATGATTTTGATGCTAAAAAATATCCTTGTTTTTTTTATAATGAAGTCTCCTTGAATGAGCTTTTCAAGAATTTATATTTGGTTTAAATTAATTTAACATTATGATAATTACACTAGAAACACTATTTAAAAACCCTACATTCGGTAAATGAACATATGGTATCAACCCTACGTTATGCTGGAAAAGTGAAATGCTTGCGTATAGTATCAAACCTATGTTATGCTAAACAATTTACATTTGGATCAACATCCTTATGTTTAGAGAATTTTCAAATGTATGAATCATAAACCCTATATTGGAAGTTGGGATTACTATTCACTAACCCTATATTTGGGAATTTGAATGAATAGTTAATCAATTCTACATCTGGGGTATTCTACTAAAAAGGTGTGAATGAATGTATTATCATACCTATGATACTTTGTTCCCTACATTACATAAAGATGAAATTTTTGTTAAGGAATGCTACATTGAAAGGAACCGTATTCTATGAGAAGTAAACCTATGCTACACATCTCCACCCTACGTTGTGTTCTCAATGGAAAATCTTTTAAACTACATTTTCAATCTGATATTGTTGCAACGATCAAGTCAAAATTGTAGACTAATTTGAAAATCATTATGACTATTCCAAATAAATGTATTCATTAGAGAAAATCACCCATGTTCCTAAGGGAAGTTATGACTCCCATAGTCAATTGAAATTTGAAATTTCACGATCAATCAGGCTGTTATTTTGGATCTAGAATACCAAATAAATCTATTGTTTGTTCTATATATTCCTTCATAAAATCTCTTAAAAACATGCATGTGTGTGTGATAAGTGATTCACATATATGACTGCATTACTGATGTTAACTTTTACTATTCTACTATAATGAATGATCAAATATTTTTTATTTGAAAAAGAGGTTACGCTTTGAATGTTCTACTTATTTCAACCTCTTGTTTCTGATTTTTTTTAGTTTCTACCTTATTGAATATCATTGTGCAATAAGGATAACTTCAGAATTATTCATTATTAAAGATATTATTTTCTGAATAATATGATCCATCAATTGTCAGTTTCTTACTGCTGCAATTGTGAGGATCAACCCAAACCTTCAAAATCAATATATTTTGATTTATTAGAGTTTTCAACTGCTCATACTCAGTTTTTGTGGAGTATCAGCTTCTCGATCTAAGCTGTGGATAACTGGTTCTCTATTATAGAACTAGAAGGATTTGTAATTAGTCTTGTTTGTAAAGTTGTAAACTGCCTACGGAAAGTTGTGAATTCAAGGTCTTGTGATAAGAGGACCATTTTAGTGAAATTTACCAATATCTTAGATAGAGTGTTTAGTAGAGTGTACTAGGGGATATTTGTGCCCCGAACAACTATATAAATATGTGTTCTTTATTTATGTTTATCCTCTACATATTATTTTTATAGAATCAAACACTACATATCTGTATAAATCATAGTGGGTGTAAAAATCCAAAATTTTGGAAGATTTTTGAAAAGAAACAATTCACCCCCATGGTGTTACATTGTGTATTCTATCCTAATGGTAGAAACTCATTTCAAGCATGAGTGAACGGTTCAGTATTCTTCTAGTGGCTCCTACATTCATAGAGTATGGTCTTATAAACCATGTTTCCAAGTCATACATGACCACTAGTAACCTGTTTTATATTTTTTGGTGTGTATTATGCTATTGGATAGATTTTGATGGGAATGAGTGAATTTTGAAATGAAAAATTGTTTTGGGAATTTGAAACTGGTGGAATTGTTCCTTTTCTAACAAGATTTTTTTTAAATGAAGAGAGTGGAAAATGTGTTTTTGGTTTTGAAAATGGGAAAGATATAAAATATTTTTCTATTCAGAAAGGCTTGATGTGAGAAATTTTATTTTTAATTTGTTTTGGTATTTGGAATGGTATTGGAATTTGAAATGGGAATGGTAGATTTTAAAAGAGAATTTTTATTTATTATGTAATTATTTGGTTTATTATAATGGTGTAATATTACTTTATATTTGGTTTGGTGTTTATATGGTTTTGTGTTTTTATTTTATTTATAGTATGCCTCCTAGAAAGGTCCTGCGTGTTTCTAAATAGTATCCCCTTGTAGTTTTCCCATCCCAGACTCCTAGTGGAGTGGTGGAGTCTATTTCTTCCAAAATATCACCTATTTTATGTGGCGATTGAATTTTTCTAGAGGGTATGGTGTTTCTTAATGAAATTGAATGTGTTTTTAGGTCTTTGTGAACTTCTAAATCCCTAACAGTGGGAGTTGTCTTTGGTCTGTTTTAAGGACCTAGTTTGGTCCAGTGGGAGGTGATTGATCTATCCTCATTACAAGTTAATATGACATGAGAAATATTCAAAACCACTTTCATTCAATGGTTTATTCTTGTGTAAGTGATGTTGAAGAAATTGGTAGAGATAATAAGTATTCAGCAAGGTCAACATATGGTGAAGTTGTAAGTTGATCATTTTAAAGAGTTGGTTTCCTTTTCCTCATAGATGGTGTTGAGAATTTTTTTAAAACATTATCACTTTTTTGGGTCTTAATACATAGATTAAGGATTTATTTATTTTATTTGGGAAATTTTTGTTTTTGAAGTTGGTGGAAGAGGATTTTCTCTCTAAGTTGGTTTCTTGAGGGTAGCATGTGGTTGTAGGTATCCAAATCTCTCTTGGTACTAGTGAGTATTCTACATATAATGGGGAGTGTAATCTAGAGGAATCTATTCTAGATGAGTCTTCATTGTCAGTTCCTACTTCTTGTTATAAGGACCACTCATTCATATATGTCCAACATGGTCGGTTTAAGAAATATAATTTGTCTTATCCTAGCACTCCGAAGACCTGTCGTCGGTGTAGTTGGCGAGGATATATTTAGAAATTTTATGGGGAGATACCTCAATATAATAAAAAATATATACAAGACATTCATGGGTCCAAGAATCCTTTCCTCTATAAATTTTTAAAGTAATCATCTTTTATATTTTCTCATACTTTTCTCTTATTTCTTTGGCTCTTATCCCATTTTTCTTCTTTTATATTTTTCTTTCCTTTGTTCTTTGTATCACTTTTGGTGATTTTTTGTCTTATTCCAATTGGATATGAATGTGTCTTATAAAAATTATGAATTATGGATTGATCTAGTATTCTGGTTGAGTTTCCCCGGTTAGGACATTCTTATGTTAATGGTTGTTTCTTTGTTGAGTTCCCTTCTTAGTTCAAAAACCAAGCTACTTGGTTCCTAAATAGTGGAGACACCCACTATAGATCTCATTGATGATATCTATTGATATATTAAGTTGTGACTTGTGAGGTTGAGAGTTCATAACATTTTTATTGGTTCCATTTGGGTTAAGGTTCTTTTTGGAGTGGTGGAGTCGATTTCCCCTGATCGTGCACTGCCCAAACTGTGAGGGTCTTAGGAGTAATTGTGTGGCCTTCTTGGAGTGTTTGATATTTGGTCCACAACTTCCACATGATTAGGGGAAATTTTGCAGAAATCTTGTGAGGGTGTCTATAATCCTTAAAGAAACATTTTTTTACAGTTAGTGTATAGTTTAACAAATAATGTTTCCTTCCCATTATAGGGTATCTTATTTCCAGTAGGGTGTGCATGGTTAGCACACGGTTTAGAAAACTGTGTGGACTAACCATGATTCTTGCTAAGAATCCATAAAATATAAAATTACAAATTTACCCCTCATAAAAATAAAACCCTAATCATCCCATATCCTCCCCCATTTTACTTTATCATATTAAGGGGTTCCTAGAACCCTCTTCCTTTTCTCCTCCTCCTTGGATTTAAGCTTCTCTATTGATTCTGTGTATGTTTTCTTTGTATTTTGGATTTCTTTCCTTCTTTTCTCCCTTCTTCCTATTGTTTCTTCATTGTCTTTGGATTTAGGTCTCTATTAGGAAACATGTAATGGCCCAAACCTCTCTGATCCATTCATTTTCAAAAATCTAGTGTTGGAGGTGTTTAGGGAAGTCAAGATGACTTATCCCCAACACTTTTCCAAATTTTCAGTTTTGTGAATAATGTTTCAAGAACTATGTCATTTTCTTTCCAAATTTTCGAAACACTGGCACTAAAATAGTGGCATTCAAATAGTGACATAGAAATGGTGACACCAAAATGGTGGCATAGAAATAGTGGCACCGAAATAGTGTCACCAAAATGGTGGAGAAGAAATGGTGGCACTGAAATGGTGGAACCTAAATGGTGGCACATAAATTATGGCAAGGAAACAGTGGCACATAAATGGCGGCACTGAAATGGAGGCACTGAAATGGTGGCACAGAAATGGAAGAACTAAAATGGTGCAACATAAATAGTGTCACAAAAAAATTGGCACTGAAAAATTGGCACTGAAACAGTGGAATAAAAATGGTGGCACCATAATGGTTTCAGGAACAGTGTTCCCATAACTGTGTCATTTTCTTTTTTAAATTTAATATTTTTCCTGATTTTATATAGTTTCACTTATTTGACATTTCCTTTAACATAAAATTCATTCAAGGCCTTGTTTTAAGGTATTTAAGGCCAATTCAAATCTCATAACTCCTATGTTAATTTTTCCAAATAGTCAGGAAGCCTTTACTTGGTCAAAACGTGTGATCATTGAAAAATCCAATCGTAATGGAAAATCCAGCATATCTTAAACCGCTGCTCTGTTAAATATTCTAAAGGGTCAAGATATCTTCCTCCCTTGTTCTTACTTAATATTCCCTAGTTTGAGAGGCTCGAACCTTTCCTTAGTTCTCATAGAAGTTGTGCATAGTTTTGTAGCCTTGGATTGTGTCTTCCCTGGAGTTTCTTCCTGCTACATATGCACCCCCTGTTTTGGTGCAACAAGGAAGTGATGATCTGTCTTTGATATAAGGTATGTTCTACCACTGTTATTCTAGTTTCCTCTCATTCCGTTCTTCTTTACCATGTTATGGCATGTGATCTCTATGTTTCTAATGGAGTTTTCTTGGGTGATGGGTGATGTGGTGGTGTCTTTGCATCCTCGGGTGGATGCAGTCTTCTAGGAGAGGTGATCATGATCTATTGTGTTGGTCATTCTTGTAAAAAGAACATCTTAAACCTTTTGAGGTAGGGGATTTTTGTCTTCTCTATTGTTTTACGTGAAACTATAGTTTTATCATGTTTTATCCCACTATATCACAATGTAATTGACATAATAAGTCTTTGAACCGGATAAATAAATTAGTATCGATTTAATGTTATTACCTATCTTTTTTCTAGATAGTGTGATATCTATGCTTTCTTTGTTTAACACATCATTCTTCATGGAAATTGGTAAGTAATTTAAATTCGAGATTAATTGTAAATTAATTGGATAAAGATAAATAGGTATGTTATTGAATTCGGTTGTTGTTGTGGTAAACTGTTGATAATCGAATGGATGTAGTTATGCATGTTTAAATTAATTGGATAATTCAATATGGATTAAATAATAGGATTTTTGATAAAATATAATGTCTCGTAGGGTTCTGAGTTACCCTCTTACTTATAAAGGCCAATATCCTTATGCTTGGAGTCACGAGTGCTTGTTTTGTGTGAAGGCTAGATGCCTTGCTTGGGCCGTGAGAACAGTTACTTTTTGATTATTTTCCTGCTACTTTTGTTGTGGTGTTAGACTAGGATAGCTGATCCTAGGAAGATTTTCTAGTATGTGGGGCATGGATTCCTAGGGGTTGGGGCAGTAGTTGATGCCTAGAATGGTTAGATGCATTGGTTTATGCATGTGAGTGTTGGGGAGGACACATGAGATGATGAAATAGGTCGGTTATAAATTTTGTGTGCTTATTGAATCTTGTTGGTTGTTTATCTTATTTAATTTACCCACTGCTTAAGGAAGCTGTTATTTCTTACCATCCTTCCAAAGGATGCAAAGACGCATGGGGTATGCCACATGATTTATGTTTTTAGCTTCCCAGGGATGGATGGGTCTATGCTCCTACTATAGGTGGAAAAGGCTCAACGGGTAGTCCATCTACTCACCGTGTTGAGCCCCTTGTGTTTGGTAGCTTAGTTTTTCTTTTCTAGAATGCCTGGAATTATGGGAATGTAATAATTCTATAAATAAATGATTGAATAAATGATGTTAACCCATTGGGTTGGAGCTTGTTGGGATTAAATGATGAGGTAATATTTTCTAAGAAGCTGTGGACCTGGTTTAGTTATTCCTGGAGGGCATGGGACTTGGTGTGATGCTAATGAAATGAAATTTGGAATTAATAATGGTTAATTAATGGTCAAATAATTAATTATGTAAAGTGATACTGAAAAAAAGGATAATTAACTTAATATCACTCTTTAAATGGTTATATACTAATAGGATATCTAGTCTTAGTAGTGGCAGCCGAGATCCCAAGAGACGCTAGCGGTAGTTTAGTCAAAGACTAGGTTTTTTACATAGTGTGGTTGTGAAATGTATTATATTCTTTAATTCTATGTTTATATATGCTACTTCACCCTGTCGGTTGGGGAAACTGACACCCCAGGGATTCTAAGCCCTAGGGTGTGTTTTCCCCAACATTACATTGGGAGGATGGATGGATGATTACCCCTTTGGCCCCACACTCTTCGCTTGGTAGTTACTTTTTCTTGTAGTCATGGTGGTTAGTTTTCCCCATATATGTTTAAATAGGGCTATAATGTCTTGTAGTTATTCACACACATATATTCTGGATATAGTTTCTTATGGACTAGTATAGGTGTAACGTGTATAGGTTGTGATGGCTTGAGGATCCTTACCCAACGTATGGGTTGTAATAGCTTGAGGTATAATTATTGATGTATGATACACGTTATACGAGTTGTGGTGTCTTCCATAAACTACCTAGTTACTTTGGTTAGGTGGATGTAGTGGTGGTGTGGCATGGGGTACATGTTGTGGTGTTATGCTTAGGTGTCTGCGGACAAGCCTTTTTAGAGAGAGATGCTTAGGATGTGCGATGTTTGGGTAAAGTGGAAAGCCTTTGGATAAGTTTTAGTGGGGAACCCTTGATATTATTTATTATATTATACACTCTTGTATGTGATACTTTGTGAGAGTATCCATGGTGAGGCTAGGAACATAGTATACCTATTTTGGTAGTGAGTTAGTTTCACTTGTTGTTCACTGTGCTTTATCACGTTTTCTTTACTTTTGCATGAGAGGCACTGGGGAGGATCTTAGTGAGTATACTGTCACACTCACCTTATGTATGTACATCCTTTTTTTCAGGTCACTAGGAGCATGTTTGAGATCCGGCTGGTTACTACAAGCTTGGGGTTACAGGATCTTATCGGGCTTCGTGGACCTTGTTATTTTACTTCCTTTTGGTACTTTTAGTTTTTCCTTTTCAGTTGTATTAGTCTTTGCATGACATTACATATGT
Source organism: Viscum album (assembly GCA_963277665.1). Taxonomy (NCBI): domain Eukaryota; kingdom Viridiplantae; phylum Streptophyta; class Magnoliopsida; order Santalales; family Viscaceae; genus Viscum; species Viscum album. The sequence continues at coordinate 1,109,785,148 of OY728140.1, forward strand.
GTACTTGGGTTTCTTTTTATATGGAAGTATGAGATGGATTTGGTTGGTTTCTATCTTATCTCTCTCTTTTTCATGTGTTTTCTTAGAGTGTAATGTCTCCCATCTATGTGATTATTATACCCTCGGTTCTAGTCACCAACCTGGGGCCTACTAGAGGCGGGACTCAAGTGTCATTATCTCCCTTATCACATTTTCTGACCAAGAGGGGTATAATTTACGGGGAGGGTCATTACATAGAACCTATAGGATGGGGGATTATGTTTTCTTGTGTTTACCTTTGATCTAGGGTGTTCGGTTTGGCTGTTGGGTCCTCCTTGTCTTGTACTTGAGGTTTCATTGTGCATGCACATCATTGAGGTAAGAGTTACCATCCACTTCATTTATAAAACATGTCATATTATGCTTGATATTTTCTAATTTAATTATAATTGTTTCCCCATGGTTTTAGTTTTCTAGAATGATTTATTATGGATTTTTATGTTTATGTTTTGATAAAAAGGGTCCTTTAGAAGGATTACTAGGATTTTACCATATGTGTTTAATTTATATGTATGCTAAGTCTTTGATAAAATTTCAAGTTGACTTTTAAATGGGTTTTTGTGATTTCAAATTACTTTTTAAAGTGTTGGAGTTTTGACAAAAATTAGTGACAAATGATATGGTGTTTTTATTGGTTTTGGACTCTTTAAGGTTTGGTGTGTGTAAGAGAAATATTGTGTTTCATTGTGATATTCCCTTTTGTTTCCTTAATTGATATTCTAAATTTCATATGGATAACCATATATATTATAGTTTCATATTTGTATATTCATATGTTCACAAGGTATACATATAAATATTTTCGTTCATATAAAGGGATATTCTTTTTAATTTCCTTCTAAAACTTTGTTTTCCTCAAATTATTTTATTGGTTCTCATCCTCCTCTCAAATTGTCCCAAAATTAAAAATTCTTTTAAAATGGTTTCCTTGGTTTATAAATAAAATAAAAAGGTATATAAAGGTTTTAATTTTTAAAACAATGTTTTAAAGTCTCATTTGGCACCTTGGAAATGTAATTGGATGACCACCTTGGTTTTGGAAATGGTTTTAGAAAGAAAAGTGTTTCCCTCTGAAATGGTTTTGGATTTCAAATGTTAAGCCTTGTTTTGTACTTTAAGTATATCATGGAAATATTTTTGGACTCTCAAGATGTGTAGGCCTAGTTGGAACCTATTAAAGTTTTTCTTTATTATGGGTATACATTTGGTAGTCCTCGAGTTAAAGTGGGTCTTTGCATGGATAGTGTCAAGGAGTGGGAAAGGCGTGAATGTTGGCATATGTGGGTTATAGTTTATATCAAGTGTGTGATATCCTACTCAATTTTCCCCCTTTACTATCATCATGGGATCCCATATGTCATATAGAGGTTCGAGAGATAGTTATTATCTAGTTCCTAATGAGGAAAACTAGATCCCCATTGTAGGAGAATGGATCTGGCCGGTTTTTCCACTGGTGAGACTGGTTGAGAGCTTCTAGGTTAGTGACAGACTATGGATTGCATCATTATATCGACTAGATGGTTCTAAACTGAGTATGTATAAGTTCTACTCTCATGATTTTTAATACATTCCCAAGAATATGTATCTTGTATGATTACTTATTATTTTATGGTAATTTAACTTCTTGTTCTGTTTACTTTTAGCTTATCTTCATTCATGCAATTTCCACTAATTTTGGTAATGTTTTTCTGATATACCTTATTTTTGTGTTTAGTTTTTGATCCCTTCTATTTATGAACCCGCCTAGGTTATTATTTTATTATTGGAATTGGCTTTCAAAACGGGATTTTGAAATGTTGACCAATTTTAAGGGAAATACCTATTTTATTTTTGGAAAGCTTTATCTAGTTATTTAAATGATAAAGATCTATTTTATACCTGTATTTTTTTAAATATTGTTTATAGACTATTTCAAGAAATGAAATTTATGGATTCTATGGTGCTTCCTTATAAATTTGTTTGATTCTCACAATATACTTGCTCCACTCAGCATCGGTAGTCCCAAGATATTTTTCAGGTTCTGGTTATCATTCATGTTTTCTCATAGAGTGGGTAGGTTTTGTGGGTGATGGTAACTAAGGGGACACACTAAGATTATGTTTATTCCTGTTTTGGATTTAGTTTTTATTTTGTAAAATGTTTTTATATATTTTTATGTAATTATTTATGTTCATATATTTTTATATCTTACTTGTATTTTGTGCTCTTCTTTTCTTTAGGGATTATTTTTGGAGAAATCATCCACAATGATTTATCTTTTTATGTCATGATGTTTATCATCAGCTTTTCGGGGTTGTGGATGCCATTTAGGCCTTATCAAATCATTATGGGAGGCTGGTTTGTGGATTACCTGGGAAGTTTCATGACACATGTTATTTTTATTTTAAATATATTTTGTTTTAGATTATATTTTTGGCTATGTTTTCATAAATGGATTGTGTGTTGATTATTTTAAGTTTCATTATTTTCTTCTGGATGCACTATTTTCTCTAAGTTTTTTCCATTATTATTTTCATTATTTTTACATTTTACATCAAGTTATTTCATTTGTGACTTACCCCTAGGCTTAATATTAATCATTTATTACCAAGATCTAATATTTCCTCTGTGTTTTATATGTTTTTCTTTTATATTATATTTTTATTTAACATATCTTTTTGTTTTATGTATATTTTATTAATATTATCACCACTATCAATGTGATTTTCATATTTTATCATTGATTAATTTTTATGTTACTTGAATGATTAATTCCTCCTAGTTTTATATATTAACAATTGATATTTGAACTTATGTGTTTAGAATTACTTGGTCTTTAGCCAATTTTTTGGATTGAACCCGTTGGGATATCTCTATATAAATATCTCACTCCCCCTCCCTCTAATTGTTCATTTAATTATATATTAAGAACTCTCTAGTTTTCATAAACTAGGATTTTATTCATGGCTTAAAGCTCTCTATGGATAATATCTTTTGATCTTATTTATAAAATGACACAGACATGGTGGTTTATGATCTGAAATAAGAATGGGGAGAAATTTCATGTTTTAAGATGCAGCTAAACACTTTGTGTATAGTTTGGATTTATAATCATCTATTGCTTCAATTTTTTTATTTATACTCTATGTATTGTTCATTATGTAAGAGTAGAGTTCATCCAATTAGAAGTGAATGTCAATAACATGAGACATATGTGGTGATTATGAAGAACTTTGGTGAGATTTTTTGAACAACTAGGTTTCTTATTTCTCTTATGTCTCTATTTATTTTTCAAAATGTAATTAAACTTATTTATTGTCTTATTATTATGCACGTATCATTAAATCGGGATAAAACATGTATAAATTTGTGTTCAAATTTTCTTGTTTTTATTTCTATTTTATATTGTTTAATAATCTTGACATGATTATTTGGTTTCTTAAATTTAATTTGTCTTAATCATTTTGATCAAATTAGTATAATAATTTCCTTTTAAATAGGTTTTGGGTTTTCATATTTGAAAATACTTAACACAAAATATAATGAGACACCACAAATCTATATTTTTGTGAAATTTCATTCCCTAAACTATCTCAATATGTGTTCCTTATGGATAAATATCAATAATAGTCATTTAAACCATAACTAGATAGTTTAGAATAGGTTTGAATCTTAATGTAAAAAAAATAACATTTTATTTTCTCATTTAATTTTCACTAAGGTTTGGTGCCTTTAATTGAGAAACATATCCAAATTTAATGTCGTAGGGTAAAAAAAAATATTTTGTTATCATTTTGGAAAATCATTACCACTTTATTTTTTATTATTTTACCATTGAGTATTCATTAGTTCCATTATTTTTAATTTAAAAATTAGATTTTATAGTGACATTTATATTACAAAAAAAAATCAATGTCATATCAAAAATTAGTCTTAATATTTTCAGCAGGAACTCCCTGTATAAAAAAATAATATTTAATATTTAATAACCAATCTACATAATATAGGTAAATTTTAAATTACCAATATATAAATAAACTACATGAGGACCACCCCTTAGTATGTATAATATAACATAAAGAAAATATTAAAGAAGTTGTTTGTGCAATACAGTAGAGTTATTCATAATTTGTTAACAAATTAAACTATAAAAAGAATTAACAGATATGCATATGAATATAATAAAGTAAATGTCATTAGACTTAATTATAAAATTTATATATAAAATATAATAGATTAATCTAAGTATCCTCAAAGAAATGTACACATAAAGAAGGGGTGAATTGATGAAAATAAATATAAATATAAGGGAAAATACCCAAGGAAATAAACAATTGTCTCTTCTAATATAATAAATTTTCCTCATAAATATTAGTAACTGAAATCTAATAAGGAATTTGAAGATAGATTTGCATTTATTAAAATTCACCTTTGACTCAAATATATTTGATAGAGAACATTACAAAGTTTCAATAGTTAATATAAAAACATGTATCCAATAATGTGGTGGTCTCCTCTTACTTGGATTCAATGAAAGAGATTTTTTAAAGTAATAAATAAAAGTATATTATTTTAAGGGGTAAGACTCTTGGAAAAAATATGTATCCTAAAATAATATATATATATATATATTGTATCTCTATGTTAGAAACAAATACATTTATTTATTTTTAAATATGAAAAATTATTGAAATGTGTAGTTCTGTAGAAATATCACAAGCATTAATGGGGTTGGAGAGACCCTAGATTTTATGATGTATCCTTGTACTTCCAAATTAATTACGGGTAATGATTTAGAGTTTTTTAGGTTTTTCAAGGAAAATAGTAATAAAAACGGGTTTAGGTTTTTAATTTTTTTAAATGTGGGTCATAAAGCATTAAAACCCATGATGCCTTTGGACTCGACCAAATATGTTAGGAGATTCGATACCTTCTTAAAAAAAATTAAAGGATGTGTAAAAGTCCCTCACACAATATATATAAAATAATTAAAAGATAATTCATTTTTCAAAAAATAAACATTTAGAAAGAAAAATATTTACAAATAATTATTTTTAATTGATATTTATTATTTAGAAATAAATGTTATTAATTAATTACTGATTTTTCAGTTATATATATATATATATATATGCAATGAATATAATTTTTTAGAAAAAAATTATTACTAGTAATTTCTAAATAAAAATTTTTTCTACTAGTTTTATATATTTATAGTAATATTTATTAATTTTAAAATAGAAATATATATTAATAGTAACAAATAATAATTTTAAATATAGTTCATTAGAAATTAATTTTAAATAGTAATAATTATTAGTAACTAATTACTTGTAACTTAGCACATGAGCCTTAACCTAGTTGGTGAGGTATCCTTAAGTGCATCCACAAGACCCAGGTTCAAAACCAGGTAGAGAAATATTTCTGGTACTGTAGCAGTACTGTGAAGAACTGTACACTGTGTAGGTACTATAGAAGACTTTACACTGTACAAGCACTACAGTAGAACTATACACGGTGTGGGTACTGTAGCAGGAATTATAGCAGCTATTGTAGCAGGTACTGTTCGGTACTATAACAGATGGAACTATTCACCTTGGGCCATCGGTTTGGGCTTGGAGTACTTAAGGATTTTAGGCCACCTAGGACATTGGGTTAGTAGGGCTTTCGGGCCACCTTTAAGGCCTTTGGGCCACCTCAATGCCATCGGGCCACATGTAGTTGCCCCTAACACACTACAAAAAAGGAGAAGCCCCAGAAGAGGATTCATAGTAGGTGCACTCACCAGAGCAGAGCCAAATGAATTTTTCAGAATGAGAGGGTATGGCTATGCCATACAGACTAGCCTGTGCTTGCACGAAAAGCCTAGCAATATGGTCATGCGAAGGTGGAGAGCTACTATCATGATACATATGCTGGGGAGGGACAGTTCCTTGTAGATAGTCTGGTTGAATTCCCTAAGACCTTCAGGTCATGTAATCTCTTAAGCCTATAGGCCATGTAATCTCTGAGCTTACAGGCCTTGTAAGGGTTCCCCCTCATCCCTTGAAAGGGAGGTTATCAAGAAATCAATAAAAATGAAGGCCTTCGGGCCATTCGGGGTAATTACTTGTAACTTATGATTATTACTTATAATTAATTAATTACTTATTATTTATACCTTTGTATTAAGAAATATTTTTAAATAATTAATAATTTTATTTATTATTATTAAATAATTAAAATTCATTAATAATTTTATAAATACTTAATAAGTATTGTTATTGAGTTTATTAATAGTGATTAATGCATAATTATTTTATAATTACTAATTATTAATAATTATTTTTATTTATCTGTTAACTGTTGAATCATATTAATTAATTATAAAATAATTGCTAAGTATTATTAATTACTGACTTATTACAATTATTCTAATTAATTTATTAAAATTTATTCTGAATTGTTATTAATTAATTCCTATAACTTATGAATTATAAATAAATGGTTTGAATAAAATATATAGTAAAAAAGAAAGTATAAACATAAAAAATAATATTGTTAATTATAATTTCAATATTTTATGGAAGTAAATTTATTTGAAATATATATATGACATTTAATTAGTTAAATAAAGTTTGTAGAATAATTTTAATATTATCATAAATATAGAGAAGTTAATGTAATCTTGAATATTTAAGCCATAGAAAATATATAAAATCAATTAGTATATTTAATTTTCATCTATATATGTGATGAGTTCACATCCCATAATATAGAGTGTGAATGGGATGTATAAATCGATATAATTGATCTTTATGATGTGGTGGAGTCTGGTGACATGGAGGGGGATCTTCCTCAGGTATAGGAACCTCAATTGTATGTTTCTATGGTTATGAATCGGTGGGAGGATGAGCCATAGAGATTTCAAGATTTTAACTTGATTCTTCTCCCATTTCATAAGAGGATGGACCTAAAATCTCAAGAGGAAACCATATGCTTTGTGAATGTTCAGTCATAAAAGTTAAAGACATAGGAAATAACACATAATATGAGCTTGTATTTTCTATATCAGGTGAAAACTTTGGATATGATAATGAAAAAAATGAGCCCTATAGCTACTGGTACACATCAAAAACTAGTTGAGGCTCTTATTCTAGATGTTTTTTCTCCTACAGTAGAATAGGTTAAGCCTCATATTCATGCCAATGTGGTCTACATCATCGTTGATGTGGCTCATCAACATCAAAAGATGCTAGAGTATGTTCCTAAGCATGAATATCCTCTACCTTAGGTGGATGATTGAATATACTATCATGTACAATTAAAAACATTGGTTTCATGTCCTACATCATAACATTATATGCTACCAGACTAAATATGATTCCCTCCTTAGGATCAAACATATGTATAATATTGTATAGTCGGGTATAGTGTAAATAAATTTAAAACTTCACTTAAACAATATACAACAAACTAATGTAATTTTATTCACTTACCATATTCTATATCTATCTAGTGTTTGGAATAAGATATAGTATGAAATTTACCCTATACCATGGTGCATACTCAAGTTTTTGTGATAGATAAAATTTCTTCATAGGTGTAACGATCATGGTTGTCCCAGATATTGGCATACTATGCATGTTACCATCTCTAATTAACATCCTATTTCCTTATCAAATTTAGGGAATAAATTTACATTACCTAGATGGATGCTGATTGAATAAACCAAAGACATCCAATTTTATGTAAAACTATATAGGTTTGGTGCCACTCAACAATATGAAACTGTATGAGAGGCACTACAACCTAGACATCATCAATCCCAGCAATGCGGTATGTTAGAAGGTGGTCAATGATACCTTAATATGGCTACCATAAAATCATAAATGATATGTAAAAATTGTTAAAATATTTTGTTACTTATTTCTAAAAAATAAAATATTTTTAAATTTATTATTCAATAGAATAATTTATACACTTACACCAATAGGTTGCAGACTATCCAACATGAGAAAGTATGTATCCAAACTGTGTATCATTTTCTTAAAAAAATTGTTTTTTTGACTCCACCTATAATCTATAATATAGAAAGTAAAAAATAATAAAAAAATAAAGTACAATAACTCATTTTAGCATCAGAAAATAATAAAAATGAGTGACCATACCAGTATCCAGGCAGAGCATCACACAACACATCCATGGGAATATTTGGTCCAGCTACAATAGGGGCCAAGGGAGGGATGCACTCTCATGAACACATTTGAATAAGAATGATAGATACCCTAATATTACTATGATATAATCAAAATACAATTCATAATTCTCTATATATATATTTTAAGAAAGAAATTTCCTAGCTATATCTCCTAGCTTGATCAAAGTTCTCAAGTAACACCAAATACATCATGTGGACATTCATACTAGAGTGATTACCAAAAACTTCACATCCAATGACTAGTTTTCTCATCAATATGTATGGGTAAATATGTAAATTTCATGTCAAGATTGTTTATAGATAGAGAATTTTCCTTTCTATGTGCTTTATCTACCATAATTTTTGGGCCAATAAATTGTTGTATAATCTCAATCTAGTCTCTATGGGTGGATCCGATAATGAAAGTACCTTGGATTTAAATACAGGGCATAAATTTCACATCCTCTTGGGTGATGGTTGTATATCCCTAGGGAAAGGGGAACGTGTGAGTCTCAAGTTTCTATATCTCGGTGAGGGTAGCAAGGAGGTGATGATCAAAAAATATAAAATCTGATATAGCAACACCGTAAAAACAGTCACACCGTAGGTATGTTGTTATTGGATTTGGTTCCCTAAAACTAACTTTCTTCGTACTTGATTAAATTTTTTCATTATTAATGAAGTTATCTTATCACATAATTATTTTCCCTCTAAATTAAATTTGTTTATGATAACTTTCTAAGAATATATGTCATGCTAAAATGTTATAATAGTTCCCCTCTAAGATGAGAAACTAGAGGTTCCCTGAAAATATTCTTTAACCTTGTTCTATGGCCAGATGATATTGACTGATGGTATATATACGATATAATATATTAGGGATGGGAGGATCATAAGACATTGATACACCTTCTCATGGTGTTCTCCCTTGGAATTCTCCAAGATAGGAGGTTATGAGAACATACCTCTTAATAGGAAATATTTACTTATATGTGTCATTGGATGTTCCTATTAGCAAACATTTTGATCCTTGAAATTTCATATTATAAATAATGGTTATCATGACTCATGTAAATTAATGTATTTATGAAAACTATTATGACATATTTATGAAATGAGGTAACATACATTGGGTATATCACAAGTGATATTACATTAACGGATAATGATAGAAAGTATTTATCACTTCTATCCCTTGAAGAAAGTTGATATCTTGGGCCCTTTGATGGGAATGGAACTGCCTGAATAAATCCATAGCCATGATGTTAAGTGGAAAAGTTCGTTTCCAAAATGTCAAATAAAGATATATCAATCATATAGTTTTATGGAAATGGAATGCAACATTATTTATTTGAGATATCACGATAAAAGGACCATATTACATGGTAACCCTTCATAGAAGGTTGGATGTCATTGTGATGTTAACTTCTTTCTCTGTGGGATATTTGGTGTGTTTCTAGATGTTAACCATGAACTTTAGACTTTTATGCCTAATTCCACTAATAAAGAGGCATGGAGGGTCACGCACTAAGTATATCTACAATCTTAATTAAATTCAAGTATTGAATTTAAAAAGTTAGAAAAAATAATATTTATTTGGTTTGGTTGATCTTCACAATTTAATCATAGGTTATTCAAAATAATAAATGATTTAAATAATAATAATAAATATTTTTTGGAATGTTTGGTGGAAATGATATTTATTTAATTTATCAAATAATAATGAAGTGACATTTATTTATGGAATAGTTATTATTCAGGGAAAGATAATTATAGGAAAAGGAAAGAGGATTGAGATTTATGGTCTGATTAGAAATTGTATAAATGGTATTAATTTATATTATTAATGTGTTTCACATGTCGAGTGATTAATAAAAATAATATTATTATTAGAAATGGTTTCAACTAATAATTATTAAATTTTAAGGGGGCTTGTGTGAGATGTTTAACCCTAAACATTCCATAATAAATATCTAATTATATCACATCACATAACACACTTTTTGTGTGAACGATGGATAGAGAGATAAATCTAGGGATCTGGAACACGCTCTTGTTTCCTCCTCTCTCTATCCATCAAGATAACATCAAGAGTTCATCCTCATTTGATAATAATACTAATGTGATCAACCATGAACAACACAAGAGATCGGGATCAGTCCTACTAGCACCTAATGATTCTATGGAAATGTTTAAAGATTGTGGTGCATGTGTGGATCACCGTTAGAGGGATTCTTCACTTAGAACCTACAATGAAATTATTTTACAAAAAGATATAGTTAACTAGTTCATCAAAAAATATATAATTAGAATTTTATTTAATTTTGTATCTTCTCATAAATTAATTATAAATTACATGTGAATATCATCTTATTCTAGTTATGTTGTGTTAATCTAATCAAGTAATCTATAGTTTTCATTGGACGTGATTTTTTAATCATGTTTGTCAATGATTATGTCTAAATTAAGACTAAAATATGATATTTTCATACCATCAAGGGATAATTTCATTTTTCCTAGAACATATAAGTGGTATCAGAGCAGTCATGCGTTTAATTTATAAATATTTATGATTCGTTGATTTTTTACATGTGTTTTAATTTTATTTTACTTATATTGATTCATTTTAATATCTAAACATCATTATATCTTCCTTTATTTGTTCTCTCCAATATAACTAGAAATATGTTATGTATTAAAAAAAATAATTATTTGAATAATAATATATAGAGGTTCTGAAGGCTTTTCCTAGACAAAACCATAGTATATTTCACGTACTTACCAAATACATGTTGTGTACTAGTGTTTTCACATTCGTATCTCATGATAATGTCTGATAGATCTAAGTTAATCAAATATAAGATCCAAAAAAATAGGATTGACATGTAGATATAGATATAATGGCACATGGCTTGAAGAACAACATGTGATGTATCCATTGTACATGATGTGAAGTACCAGGTTTCTCATGGATGAGAACACGGGTTGTCCTAGAATGTCATGTATCGTATACACAACATTATTATTGATGATCCATGCAACTCTGAGGCCCCATGATGTGTAATAATATTATATTCCGTACACCTAAAACTCATTCATGGAAGTAAACACACCCATTTACAAGGCATGTGCACTAGATATGGGTAGAAGATAGTACATGACATGTACTATAGTAATCACCATGTAGTATGCTAGTGACAGTGTGCCTGGTTTTTCTAGGACAAAAATTAAATATATAATTAATCCCATTCACATGTGTTTTGTGTGTCATTTATTTGAAAATACTTTTCGTTGATTAGGATTTATAGTTAAATCTATTAAATCTATTTTCATGTTTAAATTTTGGATAATCACACTCATTTCCTCAAAATACACTTGTGTACTTCATTAATTTTAATTGAAATTAATTTGGTTTAAAATTAATAGTGGTGTTGAGTTGAGGATTCTTGGTTGGAATTAAGATAAATTGAATTAATTCATGGAACATTATCTTAATTAATGAAAAAATAATGTTAATTAATAATAACATTTCAAATGTATTCTCATTTCTAGTTGTGTGGATGATCATGATATTACACCATCCCCATCCATGTAATTGGTTTATTTTAATTTATTATTTTAAATTTAATAATTATGGCATGTGTGTCATTCACTCTACCCTTATTATATAAAAGCCTTAATGAACATGGTTTCTTTTATGTAAACACTATTTATTAAATCCATTGGATCCCCTCACCTATGTGTGAGTAAAAGATAATATAAGGATAGAGATATCTGGTGAGAGGAGGTTGTCCATATCAAGGTGTAAAGGAAAAAATCAATCATGGAGATACATAGGAACCAAGGTGGAATCATGAAACAAAAACCAAGCTATGGTTCACGGTGATTTCCCCTAGGTTCTAGGGTTATTTTATTATCCGCTAGATGAACTAACCATTAGAGAATCATGTGATCATTCCACTTATATTTTATTTCTCTCAGTTTCATGGTTAATTATTTATGTTTTTGAATGTTGTGTAGTCATTTAATAATTGAATTATCAAGCATTTTAGATGGAATAAAATATAACCTAATTATGCATAAATTTTTTATTAGACATGGTTAATCAATTATGTAAAATACACTTAACATTAACAAGTTATTTGAAAAGATAAAATGGGATTTTCATATAAGGATAAAAATCCATCAAATAAAATAATAAGTCAGTGTAGCCTTCCATTGCTTAAGTTAGAATCAAAATAATGGTTCAAAGTTCTTGAAAAACCCAAGTTGGGGTGCTTTCAATTATCATCGAACTTTTTGCTTGAATTTTTGGGTTGACATAACTTGGTTCACATAAAGGGTTGAATTACTATGGATGAATTATTATAACTTAGAGTAATGTGTTGAGTAAATATTTTAAACTAGGATTTCAGTATTGTGGAGTCCACTCAATGGATCAATTAATTGCGAGTTAATGTAGTTGGAAAGGTACGCTTTCTTAAAACCTTTCAAATAACTTTTCAAGCCCAAGTATTGGTTATAAGAATGGGAATATGGATCATTAATACTAGAATATGTATGTAATAATATATTCCAAAATTTATAATGAGGGCTATTAGGCTTCAACAAAATAGTGGGAGATTAATATAATTTAATTAAATTTTAAATTTATTAATATGTTTTTTTAATCCAAGAAAGTACTAATTATCTATTCTTAATTTATAAAAATGTAAAATAAAATGAATTCAATAATATAAATGTGATACATACTAGATAAGGATAACATTGTCACAAATTAAAATTTCTAGGAATGGTATAGGCGCTTGCATGTAATTCTACACCACGAATGAAAATTATATATACTGGAAACCTCATTACCTGAGTTCATTTATAAAGTGTCTAATGAGGAAGATGTATCACTCTATTTAAAGTATGAGGATGATGAAATGAATGTCCAATGTTTCATGTTATCCTCTATAAAAAATGATATTCTAAAGCAATATGCGGATATAGATGTGTATAGAATTGTTTCTCACCTTTGGGATCTCTAGAAAGAGATGGAGAGAACAGAGAGATATGTGATATCTAATGAAATATTCATGTGAAAGATAATAGAGCCGATTACAGCTAGGAAAAATTTATTCAATATGAAAGGATGAATTGAGTTCCTAGACACCTTAGGTTTTAAGATCTCGAATGAGTTGTGCACATATCTCATTTTTCCTTACTACCCAAAAACTTCTCTAGTTTTATTACGAACTATAATATGATAAATAGCAAGAAAAACTATCAAAAATCATTTATATTATTTACCAACATGATAAAGACATGGTGCGTAACAAACCCATATTCCAAATGGTAAATTAGAGGATGTGGAACAAGTAAAATGGGTTGAATACTCATTCCAAGTCTAAGGATCTGGAGCATTGTCCTTCCAATAAGCGGAAGATCAAGAGGGAAGGAAAGGAATAAGATGTTGTATTTTTTGAATGTAGAAATAAGGGACATTGTATAAGGAATTTCACCCATTCAAATAATAAATGAAGAGCTTTAGTTGCATTAATTGTTTATTGTAATCTTTCCATATCTATAAGTTAGGTTTTAGATATTACATGTGGTGATCCCATTTGTATCCAAATAAAGGAACTAAGTAGATTTTAGAATATTTAAAGAGATGAGGTGGATATATGTGATTCCAATAGAGTGAGGATGGTTGGTCTATACATTGGATACTACCATCTCACATTACTGATATGATATATTTTAGTTTCAATGAATTGTTATTATGTGTCTAGTATTGCTAAGAACATTATTTTTGTTTCTTATTTAGATATGGATGGATTTATTTTTAAATTTATAAATAAGGGTTTCTAATTTTATAAATATAACATATGTTAGGGTATGTTATAGTTAAATAAAATCCTTTATGTATTAAATTATTGAAAACAAATATCGGCAATTGATAATGAAAAAAATAATCATGGCTCATATAACACCTAGATATAGAATCACCATCTTGGTCATATAAAAAAGAATAATTTTAAAAATATCTTTCAAGATAGTTACTTATACTCTTTTGAGCTTAATCCACATGAAATATACTATGCCAATTTACAAGGTAATATGACTAAACCACCATTTTATGGTCATGGTGAATGTTCTAAAAGGATTCTACATTTGGTACACACTAATGTATGTAGACCATTTCAAATAGAGGGTAGTTGTGGATTTTCATACTTTATTAATTTTACTGGTGACTTTAAAAGGTGTGGTTATATCTAGTTGATGAGGTATAAGTATGGATACTTTAAGAAGTTCAAAGAGTTAAACAATGAGGTTGATAATTATATTGGTCATAAGGTAAAGAAACTTTGATCAGATCAAGTTGGTGAATATCTTAACCAATATTTTATCAACTTTCTATGGAAGTGTAGGCTTTTATCCCTACTCACTCCACATTATACACTAAAGTGCAATGGTGTTAGTGAATGAAGTTACCATACACTACTAGAAATGGTAAGGTTGGTTATCTTTTATTCTAGTATTTCATTATACTTTTAGGGATATTCACTACAAACCGCTTCATGATTACAAAACCAAGTACCAAGTAAAGTGGGACAAGATATTCTATTTGAGTTATAGAGAAAAAAGAAACATGTTTTGTAACATGTTTTTTTATAGAGTTATTTTTCTTTTGTTAAGGCTGGATCAATAAATAAACCAGAACCCTGATACATGAAGTGTATCATTATAGGATATCCTAAGGAAAAAGGGGATACTATCTATATAACCCTTCAAACAAGAAAGTGTTTGTCGCAAGATAGGCTATTTTTTTAAGATATAGAACATAATCATGGTGGATAGTGGAAATAGGATTGAATTTTATGAAATTAATTCTCAAGATAAACAAGAGTTGGTATAGAAGTAGATTCCTTAGATCCTCATGGAATAAGTTGTTTCTAAAACACAATTACTGCTTTGTAGTTCTAGAGAGGTACTAGAACCATAGATATGTGGTTTTCTTTCCACTGATGATGGTGACTCATTATTATTTGATAATAATGATTCTATATTCGATAAAGAGGTAGTATATATCTCAGAAGCTTCAATATGGAAAGAATCCATGAATTCTGAGATGGATTCCATATATCAAAACCACATTTGGGTTCAGATTGATCTTCCAGTTGATGTAGAGTGTGTTAGGTGTAAGTGGGTATTCAAGAAAAATCTATACATGTGAGGTAAATTAAATAACTATAAATCATAGCTATTTTTTAAAGGGTTTATAGAACATCAAAGCACTAAATATGATGAAACTATTTCTGTAGTTTCTGTGTTTAAATTCATCAGATTTTTTTCCATAGTAGCTTACCATGACTATGATATTTGGAAAATGGATATCAAAACTTCTTTAAATAACGGGATCTTTGAATAGGATGTGTATATGACACAAATAGAAGGGTTTTTTTGACTATAGTAAATTCCAAAAATGTATAAAAGTTACATATATCCATTTATGGATTAAATAAATCATCCATGTCATGGAAAATTAGATTTAATGAAGCCATAAAAGAATTTGGTTTCATTAAGAATGAATGTTATCCATGTGTTTACAAGCGGTTTAGTGGAAGAATATTTGTCTACGTAGTAGTATGTGGTAGTGGAATATTATTAATAAGAAATGATATACCAACCATATAAAAGGATAAGGCATGGTTGAGAAATTTATTCTCCCTAAAGTATTTGGGTAAATCATCCAAGATTTTGTGGATCTTGATCATGCATGTTATATTTAATAGGTTACTTAGACTAAGTCATGATATATACATTGAGAAAATTATGAAGAGGTTCATTATAGAAAAACCCAAGAGGGGATTATTTCCAATGTCACATGGTTTACATCTTTCCAGAAAAATGTTTTATCAAACATAAGAGTAAAGAGGGAGGATGAGTATGATTTCATATGCTTTTGTGATAGAATATATCATGTATATCATTTTATATGTAAGGCTCGATGTTTGTTATGCTTTGATCATGGTAAGTATATATCAAGAAAATATAGGTGAACAATATCCGACAACTATTAAGGTTATCCTTAAGTATCTTAGGGGAACTAAGGAATATTCCTGGTGTGTAGAGAATATGAAGAGATAGTTATTAGGGGTTACACAAAGGATAGATTTCAGATAGATCAGAATAATTTGAAGACATGGTATGGATATGTCTTTTTTCTAAAAAGAGGAGTTGTGTGTTATAAGAGTTTAAAGAATCCAATTGTCATTGATTCTATAGTGGAGACTGATTATGTTGCGGCTTTCAATATAGTCAAGGAATCAATTTGGATTTGCAAATTTGTCCAAGTGCATAATGTGGTACCTAGAAATAAATATTGTATCATTGTTTATAGTGAAAAAAATTCATTGGTGTCTCTCTTTAAGGGGATGAGGATTCAGTAAAGGAAAAAAGCACATACTTCGAAAGTTTCATCTCTTGATGGATTTTTATAAATGAGGTGAAGTTGATATGAGAAGCATATCTACAAATGAAAAAATGGACGACCCATTGAACAAGGCTTGAACTCAGAAAATGCATGCATATCATATGAGATCTAGTGGACTAAAATTTATTTTCATTAGGATCTATTGAAAGTGGGAGTTTTTTGAATTTGGTTTCCTATAACCAACTTTCATAGTACTTGATTACTTGTTTTTATTATAAGTGAAGTTTTATTATCACATAATTATTGCTCCTCTACATTAAATTTATATGTGATAATATCTAAAGAATATATGTTTCATTGAAAGGTTATACCAGTTCCCCACTATGATGAGAACATATAGGTGTATGACTTTATTCTTGAACCATGTTATGTGGTTAGGCAGTATTGTATTAAAGGACATAAATGATATAGGATATCAAGTTTAGGAGTCTCATAAGACCTTAATATGACTTATCATGGTGTTATACCTTTTTAATATCCAATATAAAAGGTTATGAGAAAGTACCTATCATTAAGAAATCCACATTTCCAAGTGTCATTGGACGTTCCTAATAGTGGATGTGTGTATTGATCCATGGAATTTAGTATTATCATTAATGGATATCATGACTTGTGTACATTGAGGTATTAATAAAAACATGATGACATATGCTCATAGGGAGGTAGGATTAATTGGATACATCATGAGTGATATTTCGTTAATGTATAATGTGAGAAAGGATTTATCCCTTCTATCCCTTGATGGAAGTTGATATCTCAGGCCTTTTGATGGGAATAGAATTGCTTGTATAAATCAATGTACATAGTGTTATATGGGAGAATTAATCTTCATAGATTCAAAGAAATATACATCAATCATATATTTTTATTTCATCCGAATGAAACTTTCTTGATTTGAGATATCATGATAAAGGGATGATATTATGCTATAAGAATTCATAGAAGGTTAGATTTCATTACAACAATAACTTCTTTCTCTATGGGAGCCATAAAATTTTTCTAGATGCTAACCATGGACTTTAGGTATTTGTGCCTAATTCCATTGAGAAAGCATCCTAGAGAGTCACACTCTAAGTGTATTCACAATATCTGTTAAATTAAAGTTTTTAATTTAACAAGATAGAATAAAATAATATTTATTTGTTATGGTTTACCACCATAATCTAATCACATGTTATTCAAATAAATAATTGAGTTAAATAATGATAATAAATATTTGTTTTAAAGTTAGTAAAATATAATATTTATTTTATTTATCATATAACAATGTAGTGAAGTTTATTTATTAAATAGTTATTATTCTAGGATTGACCATTCTAGCACTTGATGATTCTACGATAACGTTCATAGATTTTGGTGCATGTGTGGATCATTGGACATGGTATTTTAATCATTTTTGGAAACAATTACACATAAATTAAGAATAAAATTATATTTTCTCATACCATTTAAATCACGGATGATTTTCACCTATCAAATGTTCAAAGTTCTGATGCTCTGCTAATGTATATAGCAGCACTTGGGTCGAATCCTCAGTGATGATACTTTATAATTGTCTATTGTTTTTAGTTGATTGTATTTTGTTTGGGGGGGTTTGTTTTTAGATATTAAATAAAGTGATTAATTATTGGTGTTTGATTTAATAATTTGATAAAGATTTGGGTGAGTTTATTTTTAGGGAGTTAATCTTGTGATATCTTTGATCTTTGCATTATATTGCATTTAAGTTAACACTCACTTCAAAAGATAACGTTGATTGGAATTACTAAGTATTAAGGCTTTAATACAAGACTTAACATAACTTAGGGTTCTAATCTCAATCATAGATTGTTTATGGTAGTTTATTTATGGTTCTAATAATACATTTAAACCACACGTTAAGAAAAACAATTCATTAATCCATGACATGTTAATTCCAACATACACAATGTTAAATTAAAGAATACTCATCGAGAAAAAGCTCTCAATCACTTAACATATCTAAATAACGACTCACTCCAATGGTAGATTTACTCATACATTAATATGGTTATTAATCTGGTAATATATGATTATGGTGGTGAATTAAAAATATAACAAAAAGAACGGGATAAGAAAAGAGTAGTGCGTCGAACACACATGATCGTTGAAGAGAGTTAAAACAAGACTTTCAATTGAATGAGGATACAGAAGAAGGGAAAGGGTTTTAACTTTATTTAAAATATTTTAGTAACATTTATATTAAACTATATAAGTTGGATGAGAATAAGAGATACTGAAGAAGAAACATTCATTAAAACAGAATTACAGAAAAAATGCTTACAAGATTACAACAATGGAGAACACGAAAGTAAATGGAAACAAAGAAAGGAGGAAAGGCCACTCAAGTGAAAACTTGAGTATGGAAGGTCCTACAAGGACTTTGGAAAGTCTTTTTTCGTTCCAATATATGTTCTTCTCTTCTGAAATTCCAACTCTTGCAAGTTGAGGAGGGGGAAGAATTTACAACCAAATATTGTGGGTTGTTTGCATTCCAAAACTTCTCCTCCACTTGAATTTCCAATTTGATAAATTATACAGACGAATCTTGAGATATTATATTCTTACAATTTGTATATATTTATCTTCTATGTCTACTCTAAAAATTTGGAGGCCATTTTACTTAAGGATCCAAAGTTATGGCAGTTTTATTAAACAATTTTAATCTATCCATTTCAATCCAAACTTCTTAAAGGCCAAAATATGAATGGCTTTTTGAATAGAAATATTCCCTCAAATATAAACACTTTCTTCAACAACTTCGGCCTCCTATATCTTTTCTTTCACACTGAAAAATCTCAGGTACAATGGATGTCTCTTTTAGGAGAAAAATCAATAATGGTGTGCTAATTTCATTTCCCAGAAAGAATGGTGGGATGTGTTTAAATTCATCAGTTGGTCCCCTTCTATTTATATTTGGGATTTTAACTTTTTATTAAAGATTAATTGAATTTTCCACCATCCTTTTGAGGATAATTAAAGTATTTGGACTTATATAGTGAGCCCAGTAATTCAATCTTCATAGCTTATTCAGTTTCTTCACAAATTCTCTAGGCCTTATAGTGTGATCTATATGACCCTCCAAATGGACGATTTGGACAAAGGTTACTTCTAATGAAAAGTTTTAATTTGAGTAAAGAACCCTAAAAAATAATAATCATTAAATTTAGATATGTAGGGTAATATTTATTATTAAGACATTAAATAGACTTGAATCTGGATGAATTCAAATAGTGCTCTAAAATTATATTTAATATTTAAACATTAATATTTCACACAAATTATGCACAGTTCATATAAAATCAGTAAAGGAAGTATATAATAAGTTCTGAAAATATTAATAACATAAAATACCCCACACTTAGTCTTGTTAATGTCCTAATGTGCAGTAAATATAAAAACATAACAAAATCTTTTTTACTCACCAAAAAATATTAAAATTTTGTTTTCCTCAATCGGGGGAAGTTTAGAAAATTACACTCACCCATATTGAATTCTACCACAAGTTGTTATAGAAACAATTTTCAAAAACAATTCATTTTTTCATTCTCAAATTTAGAAATGGAAAATGGTGGCATAAAAAACTTACTCCTCTCAAGATGATAAAATTAATTTATGGAGCTTCACTTATTCACTAACCAAAAGTGAAAATCTTAGAGTTTGTAAGAGATCTCAGCTTCAACTCCCTATCCAAAAGTTCTAAAAAATCAATATGTATTTTTAGGGGGTTTTCTATGGCAGTGGGATGGTAGGAATATGATATCCAAAAGATAGGAAAAAGGGGGTTAAACACCAACATGGAAAAAGCCATGCACATTTTTTTAAATGAGACATGAAAGGAAATGGAAACACATATTTACGAGGGAATGAAAATGTGAAATAAGACACAAAAGAGGAAGGAATTTTTAAGTGGATGAGAATATGAAATATTTACAAACCACAAACCTTCTCCCAATGACATAAGTGTTCATTTTTGTTTTGTATTTTTCGAAATTTGAACTTGAAATAGATCTCACACTCATCTCCTTAACCATGATTGATCTCCTCATGACACTAATTGTAATAGTTATAACAAGATCAAAGGTTGAGGAAGATTGATTTTTGACCCACCCAATACACAACCCATTCTTATTTTTTTTTATTTTTTTTGATTTTTTTGAACACTTTTCAATATAATTTGTACAAGATAAATATATATACATTCCCATACCCCACTGAAGGACAACCTCTCCCCCACACTTAAACTGATGTTTTCCCTCAGGCATATGATAACATGGTGAAAATCAACAAAAGGGTACCCAAAATGAAATCCATTCCCACCACAATTAAATTTCAAAAAATTATGTGATGAAAATCCATGTTGATATTGGGTGGGATAAGGTATTGGGCTTGTAATATGGCTATCAAAGAAAAGGTTTTTAGGGGATTGAAGGGTCTTTCAAAATGAGGATTAATGTAATGGCAATGAGAGGATATTTAGATATTGTGATTCTCATGAAGTTCATAAAATGCCTCTATCATATTAATGCACACCAAATTCGGAAATTCAGATCAAAGGTACATAAACTCAAGATTCAAAAATGGGGGTGAGAAACACACATTTCGAAAAGATGTCCACATGTATCCTTGGCATGAAAGAAAATTTTGTTCCTCGCGGGTGGGGAAAATCATTTTCCCAATAAAAAAAATGTGCATTCAATTTTTTTTTTGTTTTGACATAATATTATTTATCCAAATTTATGAATAAAACACAAAATTTTTGAGATGAAACCTTTTCTTTTGACTCCCCAAAATTGTTGGACAAAATTTGAAAATTGGAAGGTGAGTAAGTATGAATCTTGATTTTTCATATTTTTTTTAAATGAATTTTTTTAGTTTTTTAGGGTTTTTTAGTGTTTTATAAAGACACACTCACACAAAAGAGAAAGAGAAAAACAAAAGGGTTTGATAAAGAAAGCGGCAAAAAAATTAAAGAGAGGGGAAGAAGAAGAAAGAGGGAGAGAGATGAAAGCAATATAGAGAGAGTTAAAGGGATAGAGGTTCCCCCTGGTTTGGATTTGGTGGGTCGCCGTCTCCATCTGGTGGTGGGTCTACTATAGAAGTTGGGGATTTGATGGAAGTAGATGTGGTTCCCAGGATGTGTGTCCTCTCATGGTGATTCTTTAACCGATGTCCATTAACTGTGAATGTCCTTTTGGATTAGGAGTCTTGGACTTGCACTGCACCAAATGGGTAAACATGAGAAATAATAAAAGGACCTTCCCAATGAGAATTAAGCTTACCTGGGTAAAGAAGAAATCAAGAGTTGAAAAGAAATACCTTTTCACCTTCCTGAAATACATTTTGTAAGATGTGTTTTTATAGATTACCTTATCCTTTTCTTTGTGTAGATTGGAATTCTCATAGGGTTCAATTCGAAGCTCCTCCAGTTCATCCAATTGCAACAATCTTTCTTCACCAGAATTTTAACAATCAAAATTACAGATTTTCACAGCCCAAAAGACTTATGTTGGATTTGAAATGGTAAATGACATTCTTTACCAAAAACTATCATAAAAGGAGACATCCCAATTGATTTTTATAAGGATTTTGATAAGTCCAAAGTGCTTCACGAAGTCTTTCAGACCAATATTTTCTGGTGTGTTTTATATTTCCTTCAAGCACTCTTTTTTACTTCTCTATTAGAAATTTCATCCATGCCATTTTTTGGGGGTGATATGCAGTAGATGTTTTATGTACAAACCCATTCTTTTTGAAAATATATTCCATGGTTTTATTACAAAATGGGTTCTTAAGTCACTTATCAAGGCACTTGGTGTGCTAAATCGGTGGAATATGTGTGTCTTTAATAACTCACTAATAGTATGTGAATCATCCTTTCTAGTGGGTTTGGCCTTGACCCACCTAGAAACATAATCAACCGTAAGAAGAATGTATGTGAATCCCTTGGAAGGGGGAATGGTCCCATGAAATTGATGCCCCCAAACATAGAAGATCTCAAAGAAAATTAATAGATTTGGGGGAATTTCATTTCTCTTTGAAATTATGCCAAACTTTTGGAAAGTGGGACATGATTGATAGAACTCATGTGAGTCCTTGAAGAGTGAAGGCCATAAGAATTCAGAGTCTAGGAAATTTTGGTATGTCCTTTGTGGTCCAAAGTGGCCACCTCCGAGAAGTGAGTGATAGAATTCTAAGATGGATGAATGTTCATCTTCATCAACACATTTCCCTATTACCATGTCAGGCCCAGTTTTCCAAAGTTTATTTTCTTCCCAAAAATGGTATTTTGAATCACTTTTTAGCTTCATTTTTTGTTATTTTGAAAACATTTCAGGAAAAATACTAGAAACCAAGTAGTTTACAATTGGGGCATACCATGGTAACTTTGGAGTGAGAGATGAAAGGTGCTCAGTGGGGAATTTAGGATCAATGATTTTAGAATGAAAAGAATTATAAATTCTACTCATATGATCAGCCACATGGTTTTCTTTTCCTGGTCTATCTTTGTTTTTTAGGTAAAACTATTAGATCATTAGGAACCATCTTATTATCCTCGGTTTGGAATCACTTTTATTGAGTAAGAAATTTATAGCATAATGGTTTGTGAAGATGATGATTTTGGCACCTAAGAGATAGTGTCATAATTTATCTAAGGAAAAACCCACTGCTAAAAGTTCCTTTTCAATGACAGTGTAGTGATATTGAGTTTCATCTAATGTTTTTGAGGCATAATATATGACATGAGGACATTTTTCTCTTCTTTGACCTAGAACAGCCCCAACGGATCTATCAGAAGCATCACACATCAACTCAAAGGGTAAGAACCAATATGGGGGTTAGATTATCAGGGCAGATGTAAGATCAGTTTTGAGTTCAATGAAGTATCTCTTTCAAACCACATCAAAATGGAAAGTGACATCATTTTGGAGCAATCGAGTGAGTGGGAGTAAAATACTACTGAAGTTATGGATGAATCTATGATAAAAACCAACATGACCAAGGAATGAATGGATGTCTCAAGTAGAAGTGGGTTTAGGAATTGATTGGATCACTTCATTTTTAGCAAGATCTACTTCAATAGCATCTTGTGAAACTATGTTCCCAAGAACAATCCAATTTGCAACCATTAAGTGACATTTTTTCAAAATTTAACACAAGGTCGCACTTGAACCACTTTTTATGGACGAGAGAGAGTGAATTCAAGCATGATTCAAATGAATCACTATAAATGGTAAAGTCATTCATGAATACCTCCATGCAATGTTCAATGAATTCAGAAAAGATACTCATCATACACCTCTGGAATGTTACAGGATCATTCAAAAGGCTAAAAGGCATTCTCCTATGTGCATATGTTCCAAAGGGGAAAGTGAAAGTAGTCTTTTCTTGGTCTTGAGGTGCAATTGGGATTTGTAAGTAGCTAGTGTATCCATCAAGAAATCAATAATTTGACTTTCCGGCTAATAATTCTAGCATTTGATCAAGGAGTGGAAGAGGGTAGTGATCTTTTTGGGTTTCAACATTCAATTTTTAGTAATCAATGGACACACACCATTTGTTCTTCACTCGAGTTGTGACTACCTCACCATGTTCATTTGTGAAAGGAGTTATCCCAACTTTCTTAGGTACAAATTGAATTGGACTAACCCATTCACTATTGGAAATTGGGTAGATAATACCAGCTTGAAGAATCTTGGTGATCTCTTCCCTAACTACCTCAAGTATGAGTAGATTGAGTCTTCTTTATGTTTTTATAATTTGTTTGGATGATTCCTCAAGATGGATGTGATGCATGAAAATAGTAGAATTGATTTCTGGTATGTCATATAGGGTCCAACATAAGGCATATTTGTTTTCCTCTAACACCTGAAAAAGTTTGGACTCCTCAGTTTCAGTAAGTGAAGTAGAGACAATGATAAGATAAGAGTGATTATGGAAGAGGAATGCATATTTTAGGTGTGTAGGAAGAGGTTTCAGATCAGTCACATCTTTCACTTGTGGGTTAGACAACTTAGGAATTGAGGAAGGGATTTCAATTTCTTTTGATTCATTTTCCTTAATATTGTCTAAGGTGGAGCAGTAGAGATTAGAGTTGATGTAGGATTCAAGAGATTTTTCAAGATCCTCTATATTGATGGAGTCTATGAATGAGAGGTCCATATTAACTTCATCATTTATGACTTGGTTAATAATGGTGCTGATTTCAAAATATCCTTTGTTATTACAACATGAAGAACATGATGGATTGGTCTTCAATTTAATATTAGAAGTGTCCTCTGAAGCATGGATTGAGAATGCTGAGTGATCCTCAGATGGGTATTTCATGTCTTGGAAAATGTTGAACTTGACCAGTTGGTCACCAAATTCCATGGATAATATGGTTGAATGAATATCAATCTCAGTTCTCACTGTCATTAGGAATGGTCTTCCTATAATTAGGGGAGATCAAAAATAGTTCATCTCACCTTCCATATCAAGGACATAGAAATCAGTAGGGAAGATAAGACCATTCACATGAACAAGGAAATCCTCAATTATACCCTCAGGACTAGCAGTGCTTCGATTGGACAATTAAATTAAAACACCTATTGGATGTAAGAGACCAAGACCAGGGTTGGAGAAGATGGATTTGGGCATGACATTAATTGAGGCTCCTAGGTCTATGAGTGAATCATCAAAGTTGGAACTTCCAATTTGGCATGGAACCGTAAAGGTCCCTAGATCATTGCACATTATAGGAATAGACTGCTGGGTGGAAACATTTTCAAAGTTCCTAGGTTTTCTTTTATGAATGTATAATTCCTTAAGAAACTGGGCTTACTTAGGAATTTTTTTGATGGCATATAAGAGAGGAATGTTGAATTCAACGCGTCTAAACATGTCAAGCATTTCAGGATTGGGTTCAAAGGACTTTTTTGGCTTAGAAACGCCTTGAGGAAAAGAACTTGGGTTCTTAAGTGGAATTGAAGGTGGTGAGGGAATGTATTCATATTCCTTTTCAAGTTTCTTTTTCTTTTCATTTTCTAGGTAAAAATTTAAATGGGTTGGAGGACTTACCTTGGGGTATAGCAATTTGATTTACCTATCTAAGTAAAATTACACTAACATTACCCTTGGGGTTGGGTAATGGTTGAGCTGGGAGTTGGGAAGAATTTGATTGTTGTTGCTGGATAGGGTGGGATGAAAGTTGCCCAATTTGAGTTTCAATGTTTTTAAGGTTAGAATGGGTGAATGAGGAAAGATATTACACTACACTTTCCTATGGTTTCTTGGAAGAATAGGCTTGTCCCAGATTGGGATTACCTTGATTTTGGTTCTTGGGAAAGAGATTGTATTGGTATAGGAATTGGGAAGGCTCTCTAGGATAGTGTAATCCAGGAGGAGGAAGAGGAGGATTGATCCTTTGAGGTTGAGGAACAAAAGGGTACAGTTGTTGGAAGTTACCAACACTTTGACCATATTGGAATTGGTTTGGGTTTTGATGATGGTATTGAGGGGGAAGATAAATTGGTTTGGGTTTTTACCGTATTTTACCCACCTCCTAGGAGAATTTGAAAATTTACATTAAACTTAATTTTACCGCTTCTGTGAGTTGAATTTCGAAAATCTGAGAGACACAGTTAATATCAAGGAGTGAAATGTGGTTCAATAAGATAAAAATAATTTTTGGTGAATAGTAACTTTTAACTGTTATTTTCCACGTGCGTACGTATGACTTACTGTCTCCATGTCATGGTGTAGTTTGTTATTCAAATATTTCATCATTTGAATGGGTATAATAATGAGTATAAAAGATATAAATAATAAATATAACATTATGATGATTCTTTATATATGATATACTATCCAATTATATATCATTTTAATATCAAAAGAATGATATTGTCGCTCGTGTGTACGTACGGACTACCGTCTCCACGAACGCGATGAGATTCATTTTCCATGATTAACCATTCAAGTATGGTTATAAAGTATATATAATAAATAATAATGAAAGATATTACATAATAATGATACTGTATTTATGTACATATATGTTTCATTTACTAATTCCATTCAATTCAATAAGGAAACGAAAACAGCGTTCATGCGTACGTACGACCTACCGTCTCCATGAACGGTGTATTTCATTCCATTTATCGATCTATCATATATATTTATATGATGAATATATATTATATATAAATCATGTTTTACATTCTGGAATTAAGTAAATTAGGATATAAGTAATAATATCAAGAACAACAAGTCGAAACACATACGATAACTGAAACGATTTTACTCAAAACACTGCTTTAACATAGAATTGACAAATAAACGGGTAATATAAAGCCGTATTTGAATCATATATGATATCATAATTATTATTATGGTTCTTTTAAAAGTTAATAATATGTTTAAACCCACTATACAAGAGTCTCGGACACATACAGAAGAAATTGGACATAAGGTAAGGGATAATTTTTCAATCTCATTTTTATCCGATATTGCCTATACGGAAGTATTTACTGGGGTTATATTTTTCATCCATGTCCATAAAAATGTTTTTCATAAAGTGTTTAATATTTTTCCATGTATATTTAAATTCATTTTTACCCCTCTTTGACTTTTACTTTGTGTTATGTAAGGAATCTTTCTTTTGTTTACTATACGTTGTACTTTTTGACTTTTCTGTTAAAAGTATGAGGAGAATGTTTTTTTAACTTATACAGCATGAATGGATTTTTACAGTTATATAATGCCTTAGTTTCATGACTCTTACCCTACAAGATTTCATGACTATTTTCAAAAAAATCCTTTTCTTTTAAAATTGCATGGAATTTTGTGAAAATAAAATGATTTTGAAGAAGAAAGGATATTTTCCTCAAGAATTCATTTCAAGTGTTTTATCAAAACCATTTTCCATCTAAGATGAAATTATTTCATATGTATATGTTTCAAGTATAATGTCTCTATGATTTACATGGTTTCACTTTTCTTATGATGAAATGATATCCATTTGTTTTATATATATTATGTTATGATGAGATGATGTTTATGAAACCCATTTTATTCATTGGGTTATGATGAATGATTTATGTTTATGTTGTGGAACATGTAAGAATGATTTCATTATGAGATGTGTGGGACCTATATCTCCCTCTAATGCATTGGGTAAAGATTTATATCTCATGACATAGACGTGGTTGTAACGGAAAGTAAATCTGGTACAGTAATACAGGGCTGGAACGACAGGTAAACCCGATTCAGTAGTGGACTTTGTCCACTATGATGGTCTTGGAAGCAATGCCATGGATACTATGGAAATAATATCATGTACTTAATGGTTTTCCATAATTAAATGTTTTATTCCCATGCTATTTTGTCATGAATAATTCTCCTTTATGATCTATGCCTTATGTACTGCCAAGATTTATGTCATTGCTCAAGATTTTGATGTCTAATGTTCATGTTTTTACGTTCAAATGTTTATGGATTGTTTTTATGTTCTCCATGTTTACCCTTACTGAGAATCCGAGCTCACCCATTTTATGTTTTCTTTTCCCCTGGATATAAAGAAAGGTTTTAGGTAAGAAAACAAAAGGGGAAGATCTTTATGGGAGATGTTGAAGATCTTTCACCATGATTAGAAGATTATGTTCATAGTTTCCAAAGACACTAAACTAATACGGTTTTTGGGCGTCTATTTTTTTTAATGTATTATGTATTCTGAAAAAGTAATGTAATGTCTATGTACGTCAAGTTTGGGTCTCTACAGTTGGTATCAGAGTGAAGGTTTAGTTAAACTTTGGAAACTAGGGTGCTAAAACATTATTGATATCCCTAGAGATATTTCTAAGGTATGTATAGGGATGTCCCTAAGGTTAATTATAAGTATAGATTATAGTCCTAGAATTATGGTAAAGATCATAGAATTAAACCTAAGATTTTAGATATTGAAATTACTCCCCCTTTATTATTTTGTTTTCCTAGCATGATTTTTTCCTCTTACACTATTCTTTTTGGGTTTTAGACGATAGATGGAACCCGAAGGAACCGTGTTGATCAATGTAATGGGAAATGCAATGATTTTCTTCCTGAACAAACCAATTTTATGGGAGATGGAGTGAAAAATATTATTTCTATACTTACACAAGCTATGAATCATTCTGGATTTCCGAATAAGCAGAGAAGGGAACAATATTTTATTGAGTCCTTCATGAGGCAACATCCTCCTTCTTTTAGTGGGTCTTCTGATCCCCTTGTTTCCAAACAATATATTAGTACCATTGAAAATATATTTTCCATACTTAGATGTTTGGAACATGAAAAATTCATTATGGCTGTTTACCGTTTAGAAGGTGAACCAGACCAATGGTGGACTCTAATTAAGAATACAAGGCCCCAAGGTGAAATTGAATCCATGGAATGGGAAGAGTTCAAGAACTTGTTTTTCAATATGTACTTCCCTCTTATTCTTAGAAGAAAGATGGAAAAGGAGTTTCCTTGAGATTAAGAAAAAGGATGATGAATTTTTTTGTATATACAAGGTGAATTTTAAAAGGCTTGAAAGGTATGTATCTGGACTTGTCATCCAACCTAAAAGTAAAGTTGATCGATTCTTCAGTGGCTTAAAACCAAGTGTTCAAAGGGAATTGGCTATAAGAGACTTCAGTAGCTATGATAAATTTTGTGTTGTTCTATCAAGGTAGAACTGGAAGTTGGTGTTACATATCCATCTCAAGTTTTTGACAAGAAACGAATGATGGAGTTCAAGGAAAAATATCAAAACAATGGTGAAAAGAATATGAATGTTTCTTTATGCTCAAAGTGTGGAAAGAACCATGGTGGAGATTGTCTTAAAGGGACTATAAAATGTTTTAAGTGTGGAAAAGAAGGTCATCGAGCAGCTGAGTGCCGAAGTAATAAGAAAAAGGTATCTAATGATGTGAATAGATAAAAGACTACAGAAAACGCACCACCAACACTTCAATGCTTCAAGTGAACTGAAATGAGGCATTATGCTAACCAATTCCCTAATCCATGGGTTAATGATGATCGATGTGAGAAACCTCTTAAGGCAAAGGATAAAGGGAAGTCACATGATATCAATATTTGTGATGTTGAGTATGACAATGATGTTGTGGAATGATTAAGTGTTTATGTAATGGGATTTCAAAATAGTATCATGGAATCTCATTTATAGTATCGTGGAATTTTGGAATATCTATGTATTGGTTTTCAATAATTGTATGGTACCGATAACCATGAAAAGTGGTTGAAATATTTTTGGAAAGAAGATGATATGCACATAATGAAGGGATAAGGATAAAATAATATGTTTGATATTATTAATGAGCTCATGACTGATATAAGGACAAAGTGATATCATGGTTTGAGTATATCAAAATTTTGGGATTTTGGTATGTGGAAAGAGTTAACTTTTGACATCATTCATGTTTTCACTAAAGTTCAATGGGTATTCATTTTTCAAGAGAATACATGATTAAGGTATTCACATTTTGGAATGTGACCAACAAGATATATCTTATGATATATGGGGGATAAATGATGGTATTCACATGCTTGGTTGATGAAATTTCTAGTAATCGTTTTCTTTATACTATGAGCTTGGATAGAAGTATTTTGGATAAGCCTAAATATTGGAATGAATTAAGTTAGACATAAGATAGTATTGTTTAAGGGTAGAACGTTTTTCTATATTATTGTATGAATGTTATAATAATGTAGTTTTAAAAAAAGGGACAACCTGCAGGATGGGCGACAACCCGTTGTGTCGGGCAAGGATGTGGGAATTGAACCCACAACCAAAGTGCGACATGCCTTTATCGCCTACCACTAGCCTACAGGAAGTCCCTGGTTAGTATAAACTAGTTTTACTTTATTAAGAGGTATGATAGATGAAGTATAAGTCCATTTTAGGAACCATATACGATTAATCTCACCATACATGGACTTATGTATATAAAATTTTCTAACCTTATATTTGAGATAGATGGAATGACCTATCATTCTATCGCATGATATTCTAACACTTCACAGGAGACAAATTCAACTTCATTTATTTAAGAGATGAAGTGGAAACTTTTCAAGGAACAAACAACACTGAGATTGTACCAAAATCAAGTAAGTATTTCTTTATTTCAAAAATTCTTCAACATTAGGAAAATGATCTTGAAAACCAAAAATGTTGTCCTAGTGCCCTCATATCTGATGAATCAGATGGTACCTTAGATCATCACAAATTTATGGCTTTGTGATTGTTGGTTTTTTCATAGACATTTTCTCTACCACTATTCATCCAAACATGATGGTTAGATTTATCTTCCATATCCATATTTTCACCTATATTCTCCTATGTGGAAACCCAATGATGAGTTACTTTGGGTATCTGTTATGTTTCTAACATTCCTTTTTAAAATTATGATTTAGTATTCTTTTTTACGATGTGGGTTTTTATGAAAGAAACTTTCAAGTAGAAAACCATTTATAACCCTTACGAATTTCGAGGGTGAAATTCATTTTAAGGGGGGGGGGGTAGAATGTAACACCCCGAGATTTTATGAGAATTATTCTTTTTAATTTCTTTGATGTCTTTTTTTGTTTACTTCACCAAGATTAGCTTGCGCTATATGCAACACCGTATTAGCTTGTAGTATACGCAACACTGTTCTTGGCTTGTGATTCACACAATTTCAAGTTCTTTCGAATAACATTCATTTTACACAACACCAAGTATAGATTTTGATCAATGCATAATTGAACTATATTTTAAGTATGCTATACGCAACACCAAAGGAATATTTCCCTATACGCAACCCTGAATTACCTTGCATTACATGCAAGATCGACCTTCCTTGATATCTTGTGTTGTACGCAATACCGAGTTTCACTAAACAATGATATGTTATTGAAATATTATATAAACTAGCTGTTATGAATATTAATACCCAATTTTCAAAATTTTATAAATTTTATCTTTCAAAATGAACTTCATTTTTGGATTCGGAATATCGAAATTAGCTTAGGGTGAATTTTTGGTATTTTTCTGAAAACTTTCAATTTTTGATGAATAGTGAAAACACTGAGTTATTGGTTAAAACCGACATTTTATAATAATTTATTTTATTTAAATTTATTTTTGGTAAAAGTTTATACATAATACCTATATAAGTTCAATGTAATTCATTGGAGTCATTTTATAATAATTTTAGATATATAAAATTTTTATTGAACTTTTTACCATCTTTTACCCACCTCCTAGGAGAATTTTCAAATTTACATAAAACTTAATTTTACCGCTTTTGTGAGTTGAATTTCGAAAATCTGAGAGACACGATTAATATCAAGGAGTAAAATATGGTTCAATAAGATAAAAATATTTTTTTTGAATAGAAACTTTTAACTTTTATTTACCACGGTTAAAAGTAAATAGGGCAACTAAGGGTAAAAATGATATAATTATTACCCTAAAACATGTCCTAATTATATTGGATATGTTTAATTCGACAAAAAACAACCTTAGGAATAAAATATGACCATTTAGGTCCACTTGGAATAGATTAGGACATTTATTATTATTCAATTCAAAGAAGAGTTAAAAGAGTTAAAATCAAAGTTTAATAACTAAAACATTTTTAATATAGGGTTATACATAAGATAAATTCGACTATAAATATTAATTGGGAATATAAAGATATTTTATACATAATGGTATTTTATTTATAAATTTTAGACATTAAATAATTTAATTTATTTATGACACAATGATGATGCATTAATTACCTTATTAATGAAATATTAACATAATTCATATTATAAATACCCAAATAAATGTAATTTGAGACTTTTTATGAATTAAACTAATTTTATAAGTTAATATAACATATTAGGGTTGGTTACATGAATTTTATTAGAAGTAATAATGCTGTTATGAATTTAGAAAAAACAAAATACCAAATATTGTAAAAATTTACATAAGAGAGTTTTTAAAACAAATATTATATTATTAATTGATATATTGGTCCTAAAAATATAATGTTCGGCCCAAAGTATTATATAACAATATATATTACACTAATGAACCAATTGGGGTTATATTGGTAGTTTATAGTATGTTTATTAATAGTATAGTGTAAGAATACAAGAAGACATGGTAAAAGTTAAATTATTTAACTTAGAGTTAAATCTAAATGATAAGGTTAAAATGGTAACCTAAACTTGTCTAAAACATATGTTTTGAGAGTATTTATACCCATCCCCACCATAGCCTCTAAATAAGTCACTTTGGAGCCATTATAAACCAAATATGAATTTATTATAAAATAATATTTTATGTTTTTCCTAATGTACCCCTCACCCCTCTTATAAAAGTGCACTCCCCCTTCTCTCTAATTCACACCTTCAAAACCATTTGGCACGGCCAAACCCTTCCAAAATACCCTCTCAACTATCCTCCATTCATCCTATAGGCATTCGTTTAGTCATAAATCCAACCTAAGGATCCCATTTGATCAAATCAAAATGAAGAACCCGAAGAAGAGGTAAATATCTCACCACCTATTTCATGTTCTTTTCTTCTTCCACTTCCTCCTTCTCTATTGTTTCCATTATAAAAAAATAACTCCAGTATCTTATATATAATTTGATGTTATTATAAAAATTTTACAACCATATTAATTATTTTATCCATCTTATGAATAAAAAAGTCACCACACGTGCGTACGTACGGCTTACCATCTTCACACCGTGGTGTATTTTGTTATTCAAACATTTCATCATTTGTATGGGTATAATAATGAGTATAAATGATATAAATAATAAATATAACATTATTAAAATTCTATATATATGATATACCATCCAATTATATGTGATGTTATTATCAAAATAATGATATTGTCGCTCATGCGTACATACGGACTACCGTCTCCACGAACGCGATGAGATTCATTTTCCATGATTAACCATTCAAGTATGGTTATAAAGTATATATAATAAATAATCATGAAATATATTACATAATAATGATACTGGATTTATGTACATATATGTTTCATTTACTTAATTCCATTCAATTTAATAAGGAACCGAAAATAGCATTCATGCGTACGTACGACCTACCGTCTCTATGAACGGTGTATTTCATTCCATTTATCAATCTATCATATATATTTATATGATGAATATATATTAAATATAAATCATGTTTTACACTATAGAATTAATTAAATCAGGATATAAGTAATAATATCAAGAACAACAAGTCGAAACACATATGATAAATGAAACGATTTTACCCAAAACGCTGCTTTAACATGGAATTGACAAATGAACGGGTAATATTAAGTCATATGTGAATCATATATGAAATCATAAATATTATTATGGTTCTGTTACAAGTTAATAATATGTTTAAAACCACTATACAGGAGTCTCGGACACATGCGGAAGAAATTGGATATAAGGTAAGGGATAATTTTTCAATCTCATTTTTATCCAAGATTGCTTATACATAAGTATTTACTGGGGTTATATTTTTCATCCATGTCCATAAAAATGTTTTTCATAAAGTTTTTAATATTCTTCCATTTATTTTTAAAGTCATTTTTACCCCTCTTTGACTTTTACTTTGTGTTATGGAAGAAATCTTTCTTTTGTTTACCATACGTGGTACTTTTTGACTTTTCTGTTAAAAGTATGAGGAGAATGTTTTTTTAACTTATACAACATGAACGGATTATTATGGTTTTATAACGCCTTATTTTCAGGAAGCTTACTCTACAATATTTCATGACTATTTTCAACAAAAACCTTTTCTTTTAAAATTTCATGGAATTTTGTGAAAAGAAAATTATTTTGAAGAAGAAAGGATATTTTCCTCAAGAATTCATTGCAAGTGTTTTATCAAAACCATTTTCCATCTAAGATGAAATTATTTAATATTTGTATATTTCAAGTATAATGTCTCTATGATTTACATGGTTTAACTTTTATTATGATGAAATGATATCCATTTTTTATATGGATTATATTATGATGGTATGATGTTTATGAAACCCATTTTTTTCGTTGGGTTATGATGAATGATTTATTTTTATGTAGTGGAAGACGTAAGAATTATTTAATTATGAGATGGGTGGGACCTATATCTCCCTCCAATGAATTGGGTAAAGATTTATATCTCATGAGATAGATATGGCTGTAACAGTAAGTAAATTCGGTACAGTAATAAAGGGCTGGAACGACAGGTAAACCCGATTCAATAATGGACTTTGTCCACTATGATGGTCTTGGTAGCAATGCCTTGGATTATATAGAAATCATATCATGTTCTTAATGGTTTTCATAATTACATGTATTATTCCCCTGCTATTTTATCATGAATAATGTTCCTTTATGATCTATGCCTTATGTACTGCCAAGATTTATGTCATTGCTCATGATTTTGATGTCTTAGGTCCATGTTTTTACGTTCAAATGTTTATGGATTGTTTTTATGTTTCCCATGTTTACCCTTACTGAGCATTTGATCTCACCCTTTTTATGTTTTCTTTTCCCTAGGATATAAAGAAAGGTTTTAGGTATGAAAACAAAAGGGTAAGATCTTTATGGGAGATATAAAGATCTTTCACCATGATTAGAAGATTATGTTCTGAGTTTCCAAAGACAATAAACTAATACGGTCTTTAGGAATCTATTTTTTTAATGTATTAAGTATTTCGAAAAAGTAACGTAATGTCTATGTACGTCAAGTTTGGGTCTCTACACGCTTCATGTCATTCCATGTGGTTATGGAACCAGGAGGGAGGTAGTGAATCCATGACTTAGCAGTGTTAGCTAAGGAGAAAGGGAATGATCAAAGTTTGATTTGTTCCTTAGAAACCCCTTGAGGCTTCATGGTAGATCAAACTACTTGGAACTCTTTAAGATGAAGATGTGGATCCTCACCGGCTAGCCCATGGAGATGAGGAATAAGATGCATCAAACCTGATTTGAGTTCAAAGTCATCCTCTATATTTGGATATTGAATACTAAGAGGTTGGTAAACCATATCAGGGGAATAAAGTTATTTAAGTGTTTTCTCCCTAGGATTATCCATATCTAATTCAACTAGTTGGATGGGGTCTGGTTCTTGAATAATTTGATTATCCCTAATGTTCCTCCTATGTTGGAAAATAGTTCACTCAATTTCAGGGTGAAAAAAATACGAAGGATTTTTTAGGAGGATATAGGGGATTCAGAGAGATTTTAAATTAAAGAGGAAGATGGGATTTTCTTTTTTTTTGTTTATGATTTTTATGAGAAGGCGAGTTTTTCTTTGTGTTTTTTTTCAATTTTTTTCAGTTTTGTTTTTCTCTTGTTTTTTACAATAACTTGAAACTAAAGACTAATTAATTACATCATCCTCAGTAATGGCACGATTTTAAAGCACATTTTTTGTCACCTATCAACCATTCAAAGTTC
Organism: Viscum album; assembly: GCA_963277665.1. NCBI lineage: Eukaryota > Viridiplantae > Streptophyta > Magnoliopsida > Santalales > Viscaceae > Viscum > Viscum album. Next base: position 1,109,821,315 of record OY728140.1, read on the forward strand.
TGATGCTATGCTAATGTGTATAGCAACACTCGGTTTGAATCCTCGGCGATGATATTTTTTAATAGTCAATTGTTTTTAGTTGATTCTATTTTGATTGGGGGGTTTGTTTAAAGAGCTTAAATTAGGTGATTAATTATTATTGTTTTATTTAATAATTTGATAAATATTGAGGTGAGTTCATTTTTAGGGAGTTGAGCTTGTGATATCCTTGAGCTTTGCTTTATATTGCTTTTAAATTAACACCCACTTCTCAAGATAACATTGATTGGAATTACTAAGTGTTAAGGATTTAATACAAGCCTTAACATAACATAGGGTTCTAATATCAATAAGATATTATTGATGGTAGTGTATTTATGGTTCCAATAATCCATGGAAACCATACGTTAAACAAAATAATTCATTAATCCATGACATGTTATTCCAACATATGCAATGTTAAATTAAAGAATACACATCAAGAAAAAGCTCTCAATCGCTTAACATCTCTAAAAAATGACTCCACCCAATGGTAGATTTTCTCATCCATTAATATGGTTATTAATATATTAATATATTATTATGGTGATGAATTATAAATAGAATAAAAATAATGGGATAAGAAAAGAGTAGTGCGTCGAACACACATGATCGTTGAAGAGAGTTAATAAAAGACTTTCGATTGAATGAGGATTCAAAATAAGGGAAAGTGTTTTAACATGATTTAAAATATTTTAAGAAAATTAATATTAAACTAAAGAAGTTGGATTATAATAATATATATTGAAGAAGAAACTTTCATTAAATCAGAATTACAAAAAAATACTTACAATATTACAACAATGAAAGACACAAAACTAAATGAAAACAAAGAGAGGAGGAAATGTCTCTCAAGTGAAAAATTTAGTATGGAAGGTCCTCACAAGACTTTTTAAAGTCTATGTTTGTGCCAATATATTATCCTCACTTCTAAAATGCCAACTCTTTCAAGGTGAGGAGGGGGTGTATTTGTAGCCCATTGTTGTGGGTTGTTTGCATTCCAAACACTCTCTCCACTTGCATCTCCAATTTGATAAATTATAAAGGAGAATATCAAGATATGATCTTCTTAAAAGTTGTATATATCTATATCCTATATCTACTCTGAAAATTTGGTGGCCATTGGACTTAAGGAGCCAATGTTATGGTGGTTCGATTAAAAAATTTTAATATGTCCGTTTCAATCCAAACTTTTTAAAGGCAAAAATGTGAATGGGTTTTTGAATAGTAATATGCCCTAAAATACAAACACTTTCTTAAAAAAAGTAGGCCAATGATATATCTTCTTTAACACTGAAAAAAATCTGCTCGAATGGATGTCTCTTTTAGGAAAACAATTAATAATGGTGTGCTAATTTCATTTCCAGGACAGATTGGTGGTCTGTGTTTAAATTCATCAGTTAGACCCCTTGTATTTGGATTTGGGATGTGAAATTTTTATACAAGATGAAATGAATTTTTCCCCAAACTTGGGAGGATAATTAAAGGATTTTTATTTCTGGAGTGAGCCCAGTAATTCAATATTCATAGCTTATCTAGTTTCTTCACAAATTCTTTGCGCCTTCTTGTGTGATCCATATGATCCTCCAAATGAACGATTTGGCCAAAGGTTCCTTCTAATGAAATGTTGTAATTTGTGTAAGGAACCCTAAAAACAAGAATCGTGAAATTTGGATAATTATGGTGAGATTTATTATTAAAACATTAAACATACTTGAATCTGGATGAATTCAAATAGTGATCTAAAATTATATTTAATATTTAAACATTAATATTTCACACAAATTATGCACATTTTATATAAAATCAGTAAAGGAAGTGTATAATAAGTTATGAAAATATCAATAAAATAAACCATAAAAGGATTATTTTTCGACTCATGTAACTTACATCTACAATAGAGACTAGAGGTGGAATTTGATGATAGTGGTGTGCCCTACGTACCTTGACTCGTCAAACATCATATCCTGCTAGCATGTCACGAGAAACATGATTATATTGTTCATTGAGCCTAGTGGTATCATATATTTATATGCATAAAATTTAAATAAAAATTAATTTTATAATGTAAATATGATTTTATGTTTATTATAATGTTATGGTTAGTATAATGAAAGATATAACAATTATATTAATAACATTTTCCCTTTATTAGTTTGATAACATGGATTTATCATTGTTCATCATAGAGGTTGTTGTATATAATTACATTTGAATTAATCTTGAAAACTTATTTTCATTATTTTACACCAATATTATTCTCAAATAATAGGATCATCTTCTCTTAATATCTTAGGCTTTGATCATGAACAATTTTAGGTCTCTATAAAGCTAATAATCCTTAAGGAATGACCCTTGCATCATACAGTTTAATTTCAATTCATAATATCTATTTATAGAAACCTTTTATATATATTCCCATAATTTTCATACATACATATTATATATTAATAGATGAATATTCATTACATATCATAACAATCAACTCCATTATCATATAGGTCTAGTATCTTTGGAAACATGGGTACATAGAAAACTGGTTCATAAGAGAACTACAACATCTCCCACTAAGTTCTTCATAGCTATAACCCTTATTAGAAATATCATACATAATACCTTTATTCATAACCTAGGTTAATGAAACATAAGAAAGGGTGATCTTTGATTCCCAGTAAGGGTAAACAAGGGGGATAACAACATAACATGACCATAAGGGTATGAGAACATGAGAATAACATTTTAAAACCATACCCTGCATATCATGGATCATAAGATAAAGTCATGAAATAAATATTAGTAGTTCATAATACATTAATCATTAAAGAATCAAATAAAATGATCCATGAGAGAAAAACATTAGAATGATACATAAATTTGTGCCATATACATAAGCATGTAAAATCATTTCATTAGTATTCAAGGATCATTGTCAATACTATCATAATGAAATGGGTTTACTCCACAAACCATTATAGTAGTCAAGGTTAAATCCCAAGACTATCATAGTGTAAATAGACCCTTATTTAATTAGGTTCACTCCCCATTCCAGTCCTTTTTATCTCATGTGATATCAATATTTACACAATTCATTAGAGAGCTATAAAAATTTTAGGCCCACCAATCAAATAATGAAAACCATACATATGTGTTCTATAAGATCATAAAACATTCATCATATCATAACCCATGAAAATAAATAGGATTAATAAAAATTTTATCATAGCATAACCCATGTGAAATAAAATGGATTTCAGAAACATTTCATCATGGAATAACCCATAGAAATGAAACAAGTTTCATTTAAATTTCATTAATTCATCGTAGCATAACTTGTGGAAAAGGAATGGGTTTCATAAAATTATTTCCATCATAATCATAAACCATATAGAGAAAGGATAAGGATTGTATCATTGGATAATATTCCTATTAAAACTTAAGTAACATTGAAAAATGTCATCATAGATTAAAAATGCATTTAAAATATCACTTGGAACATTTATTGAGGAAAATACCCTTTTATCTTTAAAATCACTTACTTAAAATCTAAAAATGTCAAAAATATTAAGAAAAACATTTTTTTAAAAAACCCTGAAAACTTTTAATGTAAACTTTTAAAGGAATGTTAAAATAATTGAGCTATCATGATGGTGGGAAATTTTTTTCACACCGTACACATTAAAATAAATATTCCTTTCACATTTTCGATAAAAATTCAAAAGTACCACATTTTAAAAAATAGTAAGAAGATTACTTTCAAAACAGTTTTTAAAAATTAAAACATGGGTAAAATTTACTCTAAAAACATAAAATAATATTAAAACAGTATTGAAAACATTTTATTGAAAATATGGACATATAAGAAAAAGTATTTTCAACCAAAGAGGGAAATAAAGTAGATTTTTATTAAAAACATTATTTCAGTCTCTTGAGTAATTAAAAAGTTTAAAATGAAAGGAAAACAAGTATTCTCTAGAAATAACCAGATGAAAATAATATTTATTATTTATAGAGAGATAGTTCATAATTTTTCATCATCAGAAACTTAATCATAAACAATCTCAGTAAAGAAATAGATTGTAACATAAAACCCTTACCACTTTGGTAACTTTTGAATAATAAGCCCCATGAAAGAAATAACCTTATATGAATATGTAAATACCCATAATTTTAATATTAATAATTATAAAATATATTCATGGGTATTATATACACCATATAAAATAAAGAATGGGTGAATATTGCATGTTTCCAACAGAAATAAATGTGAGATTAAAATCCCTAACCTCAAGTATCAAATTTATTCATATACATTTGAACATCCTATATAAAAAATATAGATTTATCATACATATATTCATGAAAAAATAATCATATATATCATAACTTATATGATTTACTTATAATCGTTTATCTCTTTTCTATTAATAATTCTTTATTAAAATCATTGTTCCTAGTGATAATTGCTTTGTTTTTCATGTAACTTTTGGTTAGATGCTTTTGTTACTTGTACATTGATTATGGTTACATAATATCCAGAATTTTAATCATGATATTAATATAGTATATTTTTTCTATATAAATATTTGTATTCATCCATAAAAGTTAGATATAGAAAAATGAATTACACCATTCATGGAGACGGTATGTCATACATACGCATAAATATTGTTTCCATTTTATCGAAGGATATAATGAAAGAAAGGAAAATATTAATTAATCTTTTTAGAATAATTTTTATATCATTTATATCATATATATTCAAAAAATAAAACCTTATTACCACCCATGTAAAGCATAAATAAAAAATAAATCATATCACTTTATGAAGGCGGTAGTCCACATGTACGCACAAGAGATGTTATCATTTTCCAATGGATTAGATGGTAATAAATTAGATTTGATATTATAATTACATAAGTATAATTATTTAATAAATGTAATATATAAAAATTAAATACATAATTATATCCATACATGAGATGTGGTGATGGAAAAATATTACATCGGTTCGCAAGGCGGTAGTCCACCGTACACACGGTCGATGGTTTCAATCCCTATTTGATGGAAGAGGAGATGGATATAGGTTATGATAATAACCTAATAATGTATAAGTATATGGAATATATTTTTGTTATTGTTAAATCATATTTTAAGAATATTTTATGTATTTTTAAGAATAAAGAAAACAAAAATGCTTAGTTAAGAATGATACCTCTTCTTCGGACAACCTCTTTAGGTTTTCACTAAAATCCTTATATAGGAGGTTTTCCTAATCAAAATAAGGACTATATAATGTGTTAAGTTAAGTAATTAAGGGTTTTATTTCAGTTATTGGATGAACCAAAGGATTTTTTTTGTGAAGAAAAGAGGAGAGGAGGTTCCTTTTTATAAGTGAGAAAGCGTGGTATTTTTTGTAAATACCCAAAACTATTCAGTAATGGGAACTCACTGCCAAGAAATGTGCCTCAAATATTAATAAATAATAGATTTTATGTAATATATGGTAGATATAAATATCCACCACAAAAAAATATTTTTTGAAACATGTTATTTTCTTAACCTCTAATTTTACTGAATTTTTCTATTTTAGTTTTCACCATGGTAACTAGTTTTTTTACTTACGTAATTTATCATTTAAGCCTAAAAATAAAATGATACTTGTTAGATAATTTTTAACCAATTATTATAAATATAAAATCTAATTTATCAAATAAATAATCCTATATTTATGGGAAAATAACATTCAACACAGGTGCATGTAACGCGGACAACCCTACTTTAACCTTAACTGTGGTAATTAATCATTTTTTGTTTTTACTATTCACTGTGAAAAAACATTAAGTTAAAATTATTAAATAATATTAATTATTATTATTCAAAATATTTAATCTATTTTATCAAATTAAATTCATATAATTAGAGGAATATAATTTAAAATTAAACTCATAATCAGGATGAAAAACAATTTTCCAAAGATTTTTTTTTCATAATTATAGAAAGTTTATATATAATAATTAAAAATTAAATTGATTAAAATGTCTCAAATATGATTAATAATAATATAATTTTACTAATTTTACTTTTAAAACCATTTTAAAACAAAATATAAAATTTTAAATTCTTTAAACAAAAAGGTAATTTTTAATAAAAATCTGTATTTTTCATTATTTATTGAAAAATTAATATTTTTAGAAAATTATCAAAAATTGAATCTAAGATAATTTTTACGTATATTTTTTAATAATTAAGATCAGTTTTTCAAAAACATTCACTAAAATTGAAAAAAATAAGTGTGCAAAATGCGATGAAACTATTTTTTAGAAAAATACAGTTTATAAGCATAAAACTTGATTATTCTTATCTCATTCTTATAAAAAAGATATTATATTGATTAAAAACATTTAATTGAATATATATTATATAAATTTCATTAAAATAATTCACTAATAATTATTAAGTTAATTAATTAATATAAAAACATTTTGCACGTATAAAAATAGTTTTTCATAAACATGTTTCTTTAACTTTTAAATGATATTTATTTTCATTTATAATCAATTTATATCCAATTAGTTTATTTTATACTAGTATAAACCATATAAGTATCATTATTTAGTTATTTTTATTCATACTCTCTAATTTAACGACTATGTTATAATGGTTTACTATATTACAGTTCGTTAAAACTCAGTGTTTCTTGTAATGCAAGCTATCAAAGAAATTAGATTTATTTATAAGAAATATTTTATAAAATATCGAGGTGTTATATTCTACCCCCACATAAAAAAATTAACCCTCAAAATTCCATCACTTTAACACAAACAACATAGAATACTTCTTCATTGTTATATCCCCATGTCTCCATGTAGCTTCCTCAAATTGGTGGTTTCACCTCAAAAATTTGACCAGGTGACAGGTCTGGATTCATAAAACTATATCTCTATAAAATCCAAAACATCCCCTGGTTGTTCCTAATAAGATAGATCATGTCCTAGTGGTATGACCTCTGAATTCCATACAAGTTAAGGTTAGGTGTAACTTCCTCAGTAGAGATACATGGAACACATTGTGGACTTGAGGGAGGTTCGATGGAAGCATCAAGAAATACGATTCCATCTCTAATAGATACAGAATTGTAAAATCGTCAATATATCCAGATCTTGGTTTTTCTTTTTTTAATCTCATAACCTTTTTACATGTCTAAATAAACATTAATACCTTCTCACCAACTTCAATCTCCAAATCGCACCGACGATTGTTAGCATAACTTTTAAATCGACTCTAAACTATCTTGATGTGTTGTTGAATGGTTTTTACTTTCTCTGCCATTTTATTAGCTATATCAAGTCCCAATAGCTTTTTTTTTAAAACTTTATCTTAGAATGTTATATTCCTAAACTTCTTTCTATATAGGGATTCATAAGGATCCATGTGATTGCTTGAGTGAAATCTATTATTGTAAGAAACTCAACTAGAGGAAGTGGTTGATCCCTACCACCTTTAAAATCCGTAGAACAAGATCTCAACATATCCTCTAGGGTTTTAATGGTTATCTCATACTAAATATATTTCTATGGATGGTATAAATTTCTAAAACTCAATTATATATCAAGATCTTATTGAGGTAAACCTCAAATCAATATCAAATACAATAGAATGTGGTATTAAATTCAACATTACCAATTCCTCAATGTATATCTTGGAAAACTAATCCAGAGAGAAATATTCTCTAATATCTATGAAGTATGATGACTTTATAAGGCAATCTGATACAACCAAAATAGTATTATAGAATTTAGACATTTTGGGGATTCCAAATATGAAATCCATGGTGATGTTTTCCCATTTACACTCTAGTATGGATAATGTTTTCAAAATCCCTGTAGACTTTTGTCTTTCATCCTTCGATATACCAAGCACCAAGATACATAATTAGAAATATCTCTCTTCATTTTATTCCACCATATATAATATTTCAGATCTATATTCATATTTATACTTATATTATGAAGAGATAATGAAGGATCCTCTTATAATAGGTCCTCCTTAAAATATGGTATTGATAGAACACATACATGGTTTCTAAACCTTATCATTCCATCATTATCAAGTCTAAACTCAAGAACATTTATAACCTTATTATATAGCTCTACATCTTCCTTCTACACCTCTTTAATCTTGACTTTGATACATGGTTAAACACTCATTTTATAAAGATAATATTTCTTCCATTCCTTCAATATTTCAATATCCTTACTTTGTAAATCTAGATTTATTAGACCTTTTATGATCCTCATCATAAATAAGCTAGAATTATCCTTTAAAATCAAAGCATTTACCACCTTTTTCACTTTCCTAGGGTTGTAATGCATTGAGTAGTCATAATATTTAATCAACTCCAACCATCTTCATTAATGCATATTCAACTATTTCTATGTGAAAATATACATTAAAATTTATAATCAATATATATATATATCACACTTTTATCTATAAAGATAATGTCTTTATATCTTTAATGAAAAAATGCTATAGCTAACTCCAAATCATGACTTGGTTATTTTTTTCATGAAACTTAAATTGGTGTGAGGCATAAACTATTACCATATAATTCTACATGCGAACACATCTTAGTCCCTTATTTGATGCATCACTATAGATTACAAACCCTTCTCCACTATATGGTAATGTAAGAATGGGTGTTCTGATTAACTTTCTATTTAGTTCCTTGAAATTTTCTTCATATTCGTTTATAAAAAATAACTTGGCTCCCTTCCAAGTTAACTTGGTGAGTGGATTAGATGGTCATGAGAAATTATCCATAAACCGTCGATAATATCTATCCAAACCATGCAAACTTAATATCCCAGACATAGTGGTTGTTCTATACAAATGATAAATAACTGCCGTTATTGATAGATCCATTGATATACCATCTGTTGAGATTATATGTCCCAAAAATAAAACCTTTTGTAGTCAAAATTCACAATTGTAAATTTTAGAATATAATTTCTCCTTCCTTGGGGTCTTCATCACAATTCTCAAGTGATATTCATGATCTTCCTTTCTCTTTGAATATAAAATAATATTATTTATAAAAACTACCACAAACTAATCAATCTAATATCTAAATATATTATTCATTAAATCCATGAGATATAGGAGACATTAGTAAGACCAAATGGATTCACTATATATTCATAGCATCCATAACTTATATGAAATGTTATCTTGGGTATATACTATTTCTTGAGCATCAATTGATGATATCTAAATCAAATTTAAATCTAGAAAATGCATAGATCTATATATAATTGATCAAACAAGTCATTAATATAGGGTAGAGGATAATTTTTCTTGACTGTTATCTTATTCATTTATGGATAATAAATGTAGAGTTGCATTGATCAATATTTCTTCTTAACAAAAAGAACAGGTTCACCATAAGGTGACATACTTGGCTGAATGAATCCCTTGTAAATATTATCTTGTAGTTTCTTCTTTAATTACTACAACTCAATTAGGGTAATTCTATAGGGAGTATTTGAAATATGTGTGGCACTGGGTATGAGTTATATTAAGAACTCAACTTCATGATTCAGTGGAATAGTAGGTAACTCTTTTGGAAATACATCATCAAATTTCCATAAAATAGGATTGTATTTGATGTTGTGTTTCTTCCCAACTATCTAAGATAAACACCCCTTTTGAATTGAAATCAAGACCCATATAATTTATGTGATTTCAGTTGGAACTTCATATTTATCATCACTCTGATAAATGACAATATGTTGGTTTTGGAATATCAAATGTGACTTCCCTTCCTCAGAAATTAATGTGTGATTTATGTAGATAAATCCAATTTGTGCCTAAGATAACCTCAAATTCAACCAGAGAAAGAATAATGACATTTTTATGAAGAAATTTTCCATAGACTTCAACTAGAGAAGAATTGTAGACTTGAGATGTGATCATCGTACCATTATGTGTTTTGATAGCTAATTTAATATCCAATAGTTAGGGTGGAATTTTTATAACATTAGAGAATTATTTAGATATAAAAGAGTGAGTAGATCTAGAGTCAAATAAGACATTATAAGTTATATAGTAGATGGTAAGTGTACATTTCACCACATTGTTATCATACCCCTCATAAATAATAGTGATTGTATGAAATTTTCATTTTTCTTAGGATTAAGAGGTTACTAACATCAATCATATTCATTAAACTTTATATTTGAGCACTAGTTATCATAATTACTATACTCCTTACATTTGAAACATTATAGTGTTGGTGCTATATTATGTGAAGATTTCTCTCTATTTTCATCATTAGTTAATTTCTTTCCATCACTTTGGTATTTATCCACTAAATGAACATACTTTACACACTTATTACATTTATTAGTCCCCTTAATAAATTTTCCTCTATGTTTTCTTCCAAACATAAATAATGAAGGAAAGTTTATCTTCTTCTCTCTAGTGATTTTATAGTTTCCATTGAATTCCATATTTATTTTCTTATCAAACCCATGAGATTTATGGGTAACTCAAAACTTCATTTCCACCATGATATCATAAAAATTATTTATTCATAATAGATGAAGTCCCTTACGGATAATTCCCTTTTTAGACTTGGTTTTAATTCACTCAAGAATCGATCAATATTACTTTTAGGTTAGATGATAATTCTAGAATCATACCTTGAAATTCTTGTAAAAGTTTCCTCATAATCACCAATGGATTCATTATCCTTCTGTATTAACTCAAATAATACTTCTCCATTTTCATATGAATAATATGAGGAAATTATTTATTAAAAAATAATATATTAAAACCATCCCACTCCATGGATTCAATTTCTTTATATTTTTTATTATTCTTGAAAAGAGTAAACCATTGATCAGATTCGCCTTCCAAATAATAGATAGCCAAAATGAATTTTTCATGCTCCAAACACTGGAGAATAGAAAATCTATTTTCAATGGAACTTATCCATTGCTCAGAAACTAGTGGATTAGTGGAAACACTAAAAGTAGGTGGGTATTGCCTCATGAAGGACTTAATAGAATATATTTTCCACCTTTTCTCATTTGTAAGTTTAGTGTGATTCATGGATTTAGAAAGTTGTTTGAGCATAAAAATATAATTTTTCATTCCAACTTCCATAACATTTGTTTTCTTAGAAGTAAAATCATTACCTTTTCCATATCATTCAGCATTAACATGGTTCCTTTAGAATATAACCATTGAATAAATCCAGAAATCATAGAGTGAGAAACAATAATCATAGTGGGGAAGAATAATTCATTACAAATCTAAGAAGAATAATAAATAGAAAACAAAGAACGGATATTTTTCTCCTCTAGAATCTATCCACCAGAAGATTTTTTATGTTCTCCCCACCAGATGGATGAAACTCTTATAAGTAACTTCTCAAATATGTTTTTAATGATGTTGGATATAAACCCTAAAAATTTCAAAGAATTTGGATTTTTTAAAAGAAATATATGACTGAATCAATGAACATGAATTTTCTTGGATGTCAAACACTGTTTCACCAACACCACTTGGAAGTACTCAAAATATGCCTTAATCAGATACTTAATTTATGAAATTTAATGTGAACATACCTTTTGAGTTCTATTTCGAACAAATATTGAATCACATCATTTGAAGGTCTGTAATATGAGATATTTTTGATTTAATATAGTGGGGTCCATTCTGCCGGCCAGAAGTATTTCTCCACTTGATTGATTTTTATGGGTCATTTTGTGTAGAATTGGATATGGGAACAGAAGACAAAGATGAATCCCACGAATAAGGAAAACCTAAAAAATAAGAAATCACTTAATTTGGATCTGAATTGTAAAAGTTATGCCTAGAAAATAGAAGCTCTATAAAACTGCGAATTTTGCCAAATTAAGAAATTTTCATAATTAAGCCCAAAATTCACTAAAAATACTAAAATGATGAAAATATAATAAAATTGACTAATTTAGAGGGATTAAATCATTTAAAAACATTTGAAAAATGAAAATATTAACTCTATCAATTTCCCCACACTTAGAACTTGGACTCTTAGACAAGTAAACATCAAAAGTAAACCAAAGAAAATTTAAAACACATATCCATGAGATCCACCATTTTAACACCAAGATATAAAATATATCATGCCACATAAAAATGAATAATTCTAATTTCTCAAACCAGAAAATTCATTATATTTCCTATTCATTTATTCTTCCGTGCACACAAGTCACTTACCTAACATTAATTTCCTCTCATCACATAAATGTCAATTTTCAACAATGTCTTTCTCATCCAATAATCATGAAAGGGTCACTATAGGCTTGATAAATCTTGTCATATCCACCCGATGTGAGTCAAGGAAGTTTTTTTATCATGAGGACTTTACAGGTTTGTTTTGTGGATTTTAGTTGTTAGGATTTAAATGTTAAAAATTTTGAGGCTGAATGAGGAGGGCTTGGATCTTTTTGAATAAAAATTGCATTATTATAATTTTCACTCAAGTATGGTCTACTCCTAACCCTACTTAGTAGAAAATCATATATTTTATCATGAAATATCAAGTAATGTTCACCCAATTCATCATTTTAGTAGAAAACATTTCAATCTTCTCAAACATAATTTTTTTGAAAGCTCCAGAAAATGAACAGCTTTCTTCCTCTGTTAGAAGATCCAAAAAGGTGCAGATTCTCTTATCATGAAAGCTCCAGAAAAAGAATAGCTTTCAACAGAATTATTTTTTTTCATCAATAAAAAAATATCTTCAACTTTTTATTTTCACCCAAAGTATCTCTAAATGAGGTAGTACAATACAAGACAGTTTCCCCCACACTTATGTTCAACTAGATCAAGAAATTTCACTTCAATAGTTGGTTGGATAGGGAAAATTGGCATGTAACATGGCTTACCTAACAAGATGTTCATGGATTCTAAGGGTTAAAAGGATTAAATTTACAAGGTTTTACATAATGAAAATGATTATTTTGAAAAGGGTCCTTTAAAACCAAATAAATGCCTCAATCATTTGAAACACTAATACCTCAAAACCTCAAGTTTTAATAAGAATAAATCAAATTCTGGTTAAATCAAGCATGATTTGGTTCTCTCAATAAGTGATGTGAATGTAACTAATATGAAAAAATGGTTCAAAAGCCTCACTGGAAAGTGATTTCAAAGATATAGACACTGATATGTGGCATGGGATATAAAAAATCGGAGTATTTTTCATGAAATTTATAGAGATTTGAACTTGAAACAAAGTCATTTTTAACATTCATTTAATATTGGTTTCATGGAATAAATTTTTTCACCCATGGAAATGGGTTTCTAAAATGTCAAAGATAATCATTTCTGCTCAAAAGTTTCAAAAACACATAAAAATTTAAAAATAAACACACAAAATTTGAAAAACATGATTTTTTTTGTGAAAATAGGAAAACAAACAACAAATAAAAATCCTAAACTACAAAGGTTCCCTCCCCCACACTTAAATGATGTAGTCTCCTCGATGCATTCAAATGGATGTAAAATGTAATGAGATTTGAAAAATGAATCATATAAATCAAGAAAGTGTAATGGAGAGGTATGACCTGGTTGATTTTATTGATAGACAAGTTGGAGGAGTGTGATCTCCTCCAATGGATCCGATGGAATGGTCCCATGGAATTTCATTAGCCTATGTCCATTAACAGTGAATGGATCCTATGATCCATCCTTCACAATCTACACATCACCAAAAGGATATATATGAGTAACTATAAATGGAACTTCCCACCTAGAACGAAATTTACCTAGAATCAACTTGAGTATTAAGTTGAATAACAACACCATGTCTCCAGGATGGAGGTATTTTGGTTAGATTATCTTATCATGATCCACTTTTGTTATTTCTTTATAAATTCTGTAATTTTCAAAATCTTCCCTTCGAATTTTTTCTAGCTCCTAAAACTCCAATCTTCACTCTTTTCCATCACTTTCAAGATCCAAATTCATCTTTCCACATCCCAATATTCCTTATGCTCTAATTCCACTGGTAGATAGAATATTTTCCCATAAATCAACCTATATGGACTCAATCCAATTGGTGTTTTTTAGGATATATTATAATCCCATAATGTATCTTCCAACCTTTGGCTCTAATCTTTCCTATTTGGATTCACAATATTTTCCACAATTCCTTTGATTTCCCTCTTGGACACTTTAGCTTTCCCATTCTCCTGTAGATATTAGGGAGTTGATGTTTTATGATTCACCTAAAACTTCTTTAGTAAATACTCTATTATCCTAATATATAAGTGAGTCCCTTGATCAATAATGATGGATCTAGGAACTCAAAACATACAAAATATGGTATCCCTAACAAAATAACAAACAATCTTAGCATCGTCAGTCCTAGTGGCTTTTGCTTCTACCCATTTAGAAACATAATCAACTACAAGAAAGATATAAGAATTTCTAAATGACATTAAGAAAATGTCCCATAAAATATATCCTCTAAACTTCAAAAATTTCACAAAAAATCAGTGGATTTTGGGTTATTTCTTGTCTCCTTGAAATATTTCCAGAAAAATGACATTTTTCACACCTTTTGGAATATTCAAGAGAATCTTTAAAAAGGGTGGGTCAATAAAGTCCAGATTATAAAACCTTAATTGTTGTTCTCTTAGGTCCAAAGTGGCCTCCACAAGCTAAATTGTGACAAAACTTAAAGATATAATCAATTTCACTTTTTTTAAACATCTTCTTATCACTTGTTCATTGTAAATATTCCAAATAAATGGATCATCCCAGATGTAATATCTAGATTTAGATTTCATCTTTTGAATTTGGTGGTAATTTAAATGAGTTGGGACTTGGGATGTTACCAGATAATTTACTATATCATCATACCAAGGCACTTATCCATCAATAAAGTACAACTTCTCTCCTGGATGGTGGTCATTAAGTGGTTCACTATCTAGAATTTTAGCTTCAGCAGTGTTGGGTAGTCTAATTAAGTGATCAACCACTTGGTTCTTAGATCCCTTCTTGTCTCTGATTTATATGTTTAACTCCTGTAGCAATAACATCCATCTCACTTACCACATTTTAGCATTTGATTTCTTCATCAAGAACATAAGAGCTGCATGATCAGAAAACACGATGACTTTAGTTCCAAGTAGATGTGATCTAAATCTTTCTGTAAAGATAATTACTAAAAACTCTTTTTATATTTTTGCATAGTTTAATAGGGCCTCATATAAGGTTCTTTAGGCATAATAAATGACTTGTGGCCTCCCCTCAATTCGCTGAGAAAGGACTTCTCCAACTACTTGGTTTGAAGCATCACAAAGTAGCTCAAATGGTTATTCCCAATTTGGTGGCTGCATTACTAGTGGTGGAATCAATCTCCTCTTAAACTAATCAAAGTCATCCCTACATGCACCATTGAAATCAAAATCAGAATCTTTCAAAAGTAATCTAGATAGAGGGGGACAAATTTTACTGAAATCTTTGATAAACTTCTTATAGAATCCAGAATGTCCTAAAAATGATCTAACATGCTTTACACAAGTTTGGTAAGGAAAAGAATTTATGAATTAAATTTTTGATTTATAAACTTATATTCCCTTTTTATGAATGAAATTTCCAAGGAAAATTCCTCTCTCAACCATGAAATGAGATTTTCAAAATTCAAAACAGGATTCTTTTTAATAATATTTTTCAAAACTTTTTTCAGATTTTTCAAACAATGGTCAAAAGAATTTCCAAAAACTATGAAATCATCCAAGAAAACCTCTAAGAAATCCTCAATATGATTAGAAAAAATATTTACCATGCACCTCTGAAATGTACCTAGAGCATTACACAATCTGAATGGCATCCTTTTGTATGAAAATGTTCTAAAGGGAAAAGTAAAGGTAGAATTATCTTGATCCTCAGAAGTAATAGGTACCTGAAAATAACCTGAAAATATATCCAAAAACAATAATAATTTCTTCCTCTCTCTAACATCTGGTCAATGAAGGGGATGGGGAAATAATCTTTTCTAGTGACCTAATTCAACTTCATAAAATATATGCACACTCTCCAACTATTCTGAATTCTTATAGGGAATAATTCATTCTTCTCATTCCTCAAAATGGTTAGGACAATTTTATTTTTGGAACAACATGGATAGGGATAACCAATTATGAATTTGATATGGGATAGATGATCCCAGATATCAAGAGATTCTCAATCTCCTTCTTCATAACCTTCAACGGGGTGGGGTTCATCCTCCTTTGGGGCTGTCTGATTGGTTTGTAATCTCCCTCAATATGATTTATATGTTAGCATATTTTTGGTTTGATTCTTTGGATATCACTTAATCTCTACCCTATTGTATGGACATTCTCTCTCAAAATATCAATAAAATATTTTTCTTGGGTTTCAGACAAATTATTAGAAATTATCATTGGTAATTTCTCTCCCTCTATAAGGTAAACATATTTTAAATCAGTGGGGAGTGTTTTTAATTCCAAATCAGAGGGATAATCAAGAGATGAAATTAAGTTGAGGTTCCCCACTTCCAAAGGGTGGACATCCTGAACACAAGAAATCATATCATCATTTAACAAATCATCAAATAAATTAGATTGTACCTCTTCCTCCCAATTGAAACCAGGATCTCCAGAAGTTTGATAATTCTCATGTTTAATGATATTTTAAATATATAAATTCTCTCATACGGATAATAATTCATGGAACATACCTTATTATTCAATGGGTTCAGTACCATCTTCATGGGAGTGTGAAAAGAGGGATTTCTCATCTGATGGATGCCTCATGGATTCAAAAATATTAATGTGGATAGTGTTATCTCCAAACTCTATGGTTAGGGTACCTTCAAGGAAATTAGTGATATTTTTGGATATTTTTAAGACATTTATCCCCAAAATTATGTGTTAGTGTGATGGGATCCTATCAACTTCCATATTAACCACATAGAAATCAGTTGGGAATAAGATATCGTTGACTTTCACCAAGACATCCTCCAGAACCCCTGTTGGGAAAACTATGGATCTGTTTGCAAGCTGGACCACCACTTATGTGGGCTTCAAGTCTCGCATTTGAAAAGAAGTTTATACTGAGTGAGGAAATAAATTAATGGAACCACCACGATCACACAAATAATTAGATAAATTTAAAAACCAATGGTGCATGGAATGGAAAACATCCCTAGATCTTGAAATTTGGTTGGCAATTATGGTGTGATAAGGGCTGAGACAATCCTTCCCAAGTTAATAATATCATTCCCTTTAAGTCTCATTTTCTTAGTGAGAATATAATTCAATAGTTTATCATAATTTGAAATTTTTTTGGCTTCAAGTAGGGGATATTAATTTCCACTTTCTGGAAGCTGTCTAAATTTTTTTAAGCACTTCTTCCTGCAAACTCTTTGATTCAGTCATCCTTGATGTAAATGGTGGGGGTAATTCTTTATTCTATACTTTTTTCATTTTAAATGGTGTTTTTTGTCTTTTATTCCTTAGAATATACTTCTCCTCCTCCTCTTTCTTCTCTTATTCTTGGTGTATTTTCAATGAATTTTCAGAATTCTTAACTTCATTCTCCCTTAGCCCAGGTGGTATTGGTTTAGGTTTAATGGTGGATAGTTGTGGGAGTTCTTTTCCACTTATTCTTTTTATCATTATGAAATTCTCTTTTAGGTTTGGGATTTTTTGGGAAGTGATTTTTACTGGATTTTTCGTTAGTAAGTCCATAAGACTTTCAAACTTGTTGGAGAAATATTTTACAATGTCTTTTAGCCCATCAATCTCTGATTTATGTTGTTGGTTTTGAATTGGAGGTTGTGCACTAGTAGATGGATTTTCATAGGGTCTCTAGAAAGTGGGTGGTTTTAATAATAAGGATGGTTATAGGATTTCATTTTATGAATTTTTGGTGGGTTTGGAATTGAATCTGAAATAGGGATTGGTTTTGGAAATGATTTTTGTATGGGGGTTTAACTTGATTCTTCTGATTTCTGAATCCATATTAGACTTGGTTAAACACTCTCCATCCTTTATTTTTCTGCAATTTCCTCATCTAAAAGTCTGATATTTAACTTTCCACCCTATTTATTTCATCACACTGGTCAGTGAAATTATCAGGGGATGGGCATAAACCAGATACCTTAGTTGGTACTTGTTGGTCACCCACTTGTTTCAAGGATATCTATCTCACCAAACTTGTTATCTCTTGAATCCTAGTTCCTAATAATGAGTATGGATGAGAAGTTATTATATCATGAATACCTCTTGTTCCAGTACCTATTGTACCAAATTGATGCGAGTTCTAATAAATTTTATCAATCAAGGGATTGTCTTCTTCTGGTGACTTTTCAATCAATGCACCTCTAGATGATACATTAAGAAGGTTTCTATAATTTTCCAGTAATCCTTGATAAAATAATATAATAAATTGATGCTCATCAATTACTTTATGGGGGCAACTAGCACATAGCTTTGTAAATCTCTCTCAGTGCTCATAAAAGGTTTCAGCTAGATGACTTTATGATGGCATATATTTCCTTTATGATGGTAATTCTCCTAGAGATATGGAACAATCATTTCATGAGGCATCTCCTCATTGTAATCCATACAACCATTCTTTGGCAACTCCTTCTAATGAAAATGGGAACACCTTCCACTTTACCTACTTCTCAGCTACTCCTCAGGGTCTTAAAGTATAGAAGACATGCATGAACTCATTAATATGTTTTTTGGGTCTTCACCTACCAATCCATGAAATTTTTGGAGCAATGGAATCATGTTAGGTTTCATATCAAAATAATTTTTTAACACTAGCATAGCAAGTTTATTGTTTTGATTAAGGAATTCTGGTGCAAAAAGGTGTCTTAGTTCTTGGTTTTGATTTTCATCTATGATGACATGATCAGAGTGAACACTTAAAGTTTCACACGATTATACGAGAGAAATTTCCTAAAATTAATATTGAAAATTCTAGTTTCTAATTCTATTCAACAAGGTTCTTTCAATTTCAGGATCTATAGGGGAAGGGTCAGGTTTTGTACTTCTATTCATGTAATAAAAGAACAAAAATGTTCGAACTACCTCCCCAGAAATAGCACCAAGATTTGACATGTGCTTGCCATGGGGTGTGGAAAAACAATTATTTACTAAGTTAAAATGCAGTATAGAAATTAACATAGGTTGACTCTAGAGATGAGCGCACAATAATCAAGTTGTCACTTAAAATAAGAGAACGAAGTGGTGGTTGTTTTTGAAGTTGTTTGACTTAGAAAAGACAAGAATGTAACTAAAAAAAGAAAAATATTAAGATCAAATTGATAAAACAAGTGGTTGAAAACTATTATATGGTATCGTGATTAGGTCAGTGTCAATTTTTCAATTTTAATTCTATCATAGTTCAAACCATCCAATTCACTTATGCTAAGTTGATACAAGTGAGAATCCACAATCGCTTATTCTCACTCCCTTGGTCAAGTAATAATGGTGAGAATAAACCTTAATAAAAACTCAGTTTGGTATACTCTCCTTAAATTATGCGATAGAGTTGTGTTGAATACCCTCAATTGACTTAGGAAATTTCCAATCAGGTCTTGTTTATCTCAATTAATCAAGAATGTTCACTGCTCCTCACACACATACCAGCGATCACTGAGTACTTTACCACTAAGACCTAATCTATTCCATCGTATATAGACCAGAACCTTGTAGAGGGAGAAATGTATCATTGACCAAAGTAATAAAAACAATAGAATCTAAAATCAAATATAGTCTTACATGATAATAAAACCCGTTATAAGAAATTGAAACAGATTTTGCAGAAGAGATAAGAGGATCTTAAAACATTAAGTGAAAGAAATCAAGAATTAAAAAAGGAAAAACCCGTAATTCCCTAATAAAAAACTAGTTTACACCACCATGGTAAGGTTAATTTTGAATAATGATGAGAATAATTCATTACAAAAATCAGAAGAATAAAAGAGAGAAAATAAAGAACAAAAATTTTGATCCTCTAGAATCTATCAGCCAGAGGATTGCATCTATTATACCCACCAAACGGTAAAAACACTTAGAGTTATATTCTTAAAAGATGTTAAGAATAAATTTGGATATATACCTTTAAATTTTCAATTTTTTTTGGAAAATTTTAAAGAAATATATATCCAAATAAATGAACATGAATTTTTCTAGCTGGCAAACACTATTTCACCCACTCCACTTAGAAGCACTCAAAAGATGACTTAATGAGATCCTTAATTTATTAAATCTAATTTGAACCATAAATTTTGAGTCCTATATCAAAACCATCCTGAATCACATCATTTTAAGTAATTTAATATGATATATTCCTAATTTAATATGGTTGGGTGCATTCTGCCGGCCAGAAATATTTCTCCACTTGATTGATTTTTCTGGACCATTGTGTGTAGAATTGGGTTTGGGTTCAGAAGAAAAAGATGAATCCCATGAGAAATTAAATCCTAAAAAAGGAATAACTTATTTTGGATCTGAATTTTAAAAGTTACGCCTAAAAAAATAGAAGCTCTAGAAAACTGTGAAGTTTGTAGAATTAAGAAATTTTCACAATTATGCCCAAAATTCAGTAAAAACACTAAAATGATGAAAATATACTCAAATTGACTAATTGGGAGGGATTAAATAATTGAAACACATATAAAAAATAATGGAAATATTAACTCTATCAAGTTTCAAACTAGGTGTTCAGAAAATATACTTTTTCATGCACCAGGTGATAATCAATTTAATGAAAAATGAACGCTTTTAGGGTTTATTACCCCTTAGGGATCCCACTAAAGATTTCTCATCCTAGTTTACAAAGGTTAACTAAACCTTACTCCGATACCAACTATAGAGACCCATACTTTTCATACATATATATTACATATTAATATTATAATATTCATTATATACCATAATGATCCGTGCCAAAATCATATAGTTATAGTATTATTGGAAACTTGGGTATATAAACAACTGATTTATAAGAGAACTACATCATCTCCCACTAATTTCTTCATAAATATCACCCTTCTTAGATGTATCATACATAATACCTTTCTTAATATCCTGGGGAAAACAGACATAATAAAGGGTGATCTTAGATTCTCATTAAGGGTAAATAACGGATATATCAACATAACATGAGCATAATGGTATGAGAAAATGAGAATAACATTTGAAAACTGTACCCTGTATATCATAGATCATAAGATATAGTCATGTAATATATATATTTGAATTTCATAATACATGAATCATAAAGGAATCAAATAACATGATCCATGAGAGCATAACATTGGCATAATACATTGATTTTTGTCACACACATAAGCATAAAAAAATCATTTCCTTAGTTGTCAAGGCTCATTGTAATTACTGTCACAGTGGAATGGATTCACTCCTCAAACCATCATAGTATTAAAGGTTCACTCCCAATACTATCATATTGGAAAATGAACTTATTAAACTAGGTTCAGTCTTCATTCTTGTCTTATTTATCTCATGATATATCAATCTTTACATAGTGTATTGTAGGACTATATAATTCTAGGATGACTCATCTCATAATGAAAATCATAAAAATGTGTACCAAAAGATCATAAAACATTCATTATATTGTAACTTTATAAAATAAATGTGTTTCATAAAAATTTTATCATAGACTAATCAATGTAAAATAAATTCGTTTTCATAAACATTTCATCATGGAATAACCCATGGAAAAGAAACGGGTTTCATAAATATTTCCATAATTCATCATATCATAACCTATGAAAAGGGAATAGGTTTCATAAACATATTTCCATAATAATAATATAATACATAGATAAAGGATAAGGATTGTATCATTGGATCATATCCCCATTGACACTTAAGTAACATCAAATTATATCATCAAAGATGAAAAATTCTTTTAAAATGTCACTTGGAACATATCATGAGGGAAATACCCTTTTATATTTGAAATCAATTACTTAAAATATATAAAAAATAAAATATTAAGGAAAAAAATTCTTTTCAAATATCCTTGAAAACTTTTAATGTAAGTATCAAATCATTGATCGGTTATGATGGTGGGAAATTTCATTCATGTTGTATGCATTAAAACAAATATATACTTTCAAATTTTATGTAAAATATCAAAAGTACCATGTTCAAAAAATTACTAGAAGATTCCATTCAAAAAAATTAAAAATTAAAACATGGTTAAAATTACATTATAAATCATAAAATAATAGTAAAACATTCATTAAAAACATATACATGAAAGAAAAATGATTTTCGACTAAAGAGATAAATAAAGTCATTTTTTCATAAAAAATGTTCATTTGGTCTCATGAGTACTTAAATAGAGGGAAATTAAATGGAAACATGTATTATCTAGAAATAACTATAGTAGAATAAAATTCATGAGTTTCTTGAGATATATATCATAATATTTCATCATAATAAACTTAATCATAAATAATCCCGATAAACAATGAGATTGTAACATAAAGCCCTTACCACTTTGAAAAAATTTGAATAAAAATATCCATGAAAGGAAAAACATTATATAGATGTTTAAATAAACATAATTTTAAAAATAATAATCATAAATTTCATCCATGTTTATTATATACACTACATAAAAGAAACAAGCGGTGAATATGGCATGTGTCCCAGGAAAATAAAAGTGAGACGAAAAATCTATTACCTCCAGTCTCAACTTTGTCCATACACATTTGAACCTCCTGTATGATAAATATATGTTTATTATATATATATTAAATAAGCATACTCATATATATTATACCTTTTATTATTTACTTATAACCTTTTATCACCCATTTATTAACGATTCTTAATTAAAATCACTATTTCGAGTGATAATTGATTCATTTTTCATGTATGTATTGGTTTGGTGGTTTTTTTACTTATAATTTGATTATTATTACATCATATAAATAATTTTAATCATTATATAAATATCATATATATTCATTACATTCATATTTAGATTCATCCATAAAAGTTAGAGATAAAAAAATTAATTTGGTTCATGGAGAGGGTGGGTTGTATGTACGCATGAATGTTGTTTCCATTTTATAGATGGATGAAAAAAAGAAACATAAATATTAATTAACCTCTATAGAATAATTTTTATATAATAAATATTCAAAAAAATCCATCCTTATTACCATCCATGTAAATCAGATATGAAAAACGAATCATATCGCTTCGTGGAGGAGGTAGTCCACACGTACGCACATGCGATGTTATCATTTTCCAACGAATCGGAAGTTAAGAAGGTAGATTTGATATTATAATTAAATAAATATAATTATTTAGTAAATATAATATATAGATATTAAATACATCATTATATAAAACCATGAGAGACAATGATGTAAAATCAATTACATCAGTTCATGCGGTAGTGGTCTATCATACACATGATCGACTATTTCATTTCCCATTTTATGTAATATGAGATGGATATAGGTTATTATATTAACATAATAACATATAATTATATGAAATATAATGGTATTATTATTTCAAAATACTTTAATAATATTTTATTTAGGTGGAATAATAAATAAAAAAACACTAGGTTAAGAACGAAACCTATTCTTCAGATAACCTCCTTAGGTTTTCACCAATATCCCTATTAGGATGGTTTCTTAATAAAAATATTTCCTATCTAAAGTGTTAAGAAAATTAATTAAAGGTTTTTTAGTGATTATCTAAACAAAAATGATTTTTAATTGTGAATAAAAAAGAATTGAAGGTGTCTTTATATAAGTGAGAAAGAGTGTCATTTTTGCAAATACCCAATACTTTCAATAATGGGAAGTCACTCTCAATCCATGTGGCTCAAAAATTTATATATAATGGATTGGAGGGAAGATATGGTCGATCAACACCTCCAAAACTAAAAATACACATTTTATAAACATGTTATTCTCTTAACCTCTATGTTTACATACTTTTACCATTTTAGCTTCACCGTGGTAACTAGTTTTTTACGTAGGTAATTTATCCTATAAGAATAAAATTAAAATGGGAGTTATTAGATATTTTGGACCCAATTGTTTTAAATGTTAAATATAATTTATCAAATAAAAAATCTAATTTGTGTGGAAAATTTATTTTAATAGAAGCACATGCAGCGCACAAAACCCCTTTTTAACCGTAACCATAGTAATTAATCTTTATTTTTTTACTATTAATTATAAATAAAATAAAATTTTTCCCTATTAACTAATATTATTTATTATTATTACAAATATGGAATCTATTTTATAAAATTATATTCACATAATTAACATATTTTAATTTAAAATTAAACTCACAATCGTGATGAAAAAACTATTTTCCAAAGGGTTTTCATAAGCATAAAATATTTTTATATCAAAATTCTTCATTAAACGGATTCTAATGACCTAAATTGGATTGATAATAAAATTATTAAATTAATTTTACTTTTGAAACCATTAAAAAAATTAACTTTGTAAATTCTATAAACAAAAAGGTGATTTTTAATAAAAATCAATATTTTTCACTATTCATCAAAAAAAATATTTTTTTAAGAAAATTATCAAAAATTAACTATAAGATAATATTTACACATTGATTTCAAATATAAAGTTAATTTTAAAAAAAATCTAAAACTGTAAGTAAATAATTTAAAAATGAGTGTGTAAAACGCGACGAAACCGTTTTTTAGAAAAACACTATTTTCAAGCCTAAAACTAGATTATTCTAATCTCATGAATTGAAAAAAAATGATATGAATGATAAAATATTTCATTTAATTAATAATATAAAATTCTCATTAAATTAATTAACCATATTGATTAATTTAGTTTATTAAGATAAAAACACTTTGTGCCCATAAAAATAGTATTTCAGAAAAATATTTACTTTACTTTCAAATGAATTTTAATTTCATTTCTAATAAATTTATTTCCAATTAATTTATTTTATACAAGTTTAAACCATATTATTTTAATTATTTAGTTATTACTATTCACATTCACTAATTTAATGGCTATGTTATAATGATATACTATATTACTGTTCGTTAAGACTTAGTATTATGTGTAAGACAAGATATCAAAGTAATTAAATTGATATTAAAAATCTATATTTCATAAAATCTTAGGGTGTTACATTATTTTTCCAGATTTCAAAATTATTCAATAATTGTATAATTCCCCTTACATGGTTTACAACAACCAAAAAAAATTCCAAGGGTCACTTCAAATCATATAGAAGATGTATGGAGTGGATTGAGTATTTTTCATAAGTTTGATTTCCAAATTCCTATGTAATATATATATATATATATATGAAGTATTATCCAATTTATGACCTAAAAATTTTATAGAAACACCCAAAAGGATGAACTGATGTTAAATTATAGTCAAATTATTTAACATTCAAGGCATTACATTTTTTCTAAAATACATCATCATCACATTGAATGAGAGCTCTTTCCAACAATGTTAGGTAATGGATTCATGTTATTACCTTCCCTATGAAATATGTTATATATCATATGTTTCCTTGTTTTTAGTCCAATCCATCTCAATATAAATCCTTCTAAACTTTATTCTGACTCATCGTAGCAGCCTACTGAAGTCAGGTATCATAGTGGGTTGTTCTTTGGGCATTAGGAAATGCCGAAACTCCACAATAGGTATCCTTAGTGCACTATAGCAATTGGAAATGATGTCGAATTAGTACATTGGATAAATATATATTTCCCATTATATGTCCATAGTGGTACATTTCATAATGTTATATGACCATGGAAACCACCATGCGTGAAAGCTTCTACAGTAATAATGCCTCAAGTCTAGTAATACCACTAACACCCAATCATTATTACCTATGATGGGTCCTTGACACTCTATCACTTCAAATCGACTTTCATATCAATTGACCAATCACACTCAAAATATGGAAGTTTCTTCAATGTTCATGTTAATCCCCCATCACAAGTGTCATTCGTACCACAACCCTTGATGAATCTCATTAGTATTCTATCTTCCTTTTTTACAAAGTACTCCACACAATGATAAAATTTATCCTAAACAAGGTTGTTATCATTAAATTATGAATCCCCTTTAAGACACCATTTATTCACTCCAAAATGTTTATGTTCACGTTTCCATACAATCCCCTCCCCCATCATATTTCAATTCCCATTTATCTTTTTCAATCCATATAATATAGTCATAGACTCCCTGATTACCCCTATGAATTACTTCCAATCTCTTCTCAAAACTTCACTGATCTAGATCATATGCTAGACCAAAGTGATGACATTACATATAAATTAATATTATCATTAAATTTACATAATAATAAATAAGAATCATATTACATACCAAGCTTCATGATGGACTTCTTCACAGCTTTGTAATGAAAATTCTTTCACACATTACTAGAAATGTGTCTAATGAAGTACCGATAAAGTGCAGTTGGGAATCTACATATAACATGATATTCATTGATTTCCTCATTGATCACTTAGTGATGATAAGATATTAAACATACACCCTGAATATGGGTGAAATGGTTGTTAATACATGTCAAAAACAACTCCAAGAGTCATAATTTTCCTTCTCTGTTATATAAAATACAAGATAAAGAGGTGTAAAATTTCCATATTGGGTTTAAAAAAAATAGGTATGCTAATTTAATTTCCATATAAAAAATTCCATCAATCGATATGAACTGTTTACATAAATGAAATGTGGTAATACACGGAATTAATTCATAGAAAAACCAATGAAATTTAACATGATAAGGGTCAACTCAGTTATTTTGATACACATGTTCATTAATGTTGAGGTGGAATAGAATTTTCTTGTTTTTCCTTATTATTGACAACAATTTCAATAATAACCAATAATATTCATCCCAATAATCACATACTTTAACAATTTACATCTCTTTCTCCCTCCATATCATTCCATATGAAACCTTATTTCCAAGATTTTTTTATATACTCTCCTATAAAAGGGATACAAACACATCTTGGTAGGTCTTGATTATTTTAATAAAAATAGTCGACACAAATTCAGTGTCTAATTATGTATGATATTTTATTTGTTTAGGCTACACTTAGGTATGAGATACCTCAATCTTATAAATCCTTCTCCTTTAATGAGTAATTCGAAGAATCTCCCTCAAGAAAAATCTATAATTAACAACATATTTTTCTCACTATATGAAATATTTTTTCTACTTTGACTCCTTAACTAAATATCTACAATGTGTCTCTATATGAAATCATTTCATTACACTTTTTAGGGCATCATTTATTTCAAAATATATTTTAATGTATATCATATTCTCTATTGAACCAAATGTATCATCTATAACTCTAAGAAACATAGTTGTAGATGTGATAATATTCAAATCTAATTTAGGTAAACATGACATAGATTCTGACCAAGAAGATAATAGTAGTGGATGATTGATCATCTTTTTAGGTTGATGTATAGTCATTTCATTTTTAGTAACTTCTTCCCTAACTTCTTCATCTTCCCCCACATCATCACTATTTTATCCTTTTATTCCATCATTTGACACTTCATTATCATAAAATTGATCTATCATAATATCTGAGATATCAATTTGGTTGTATTTTTTGCATGATATGGAACATTTTCAAAATCATGGGATGTACCTTCTTCTAAAAATCTTGTGTGGGTCAATTGGCATACAACAAAAAGCTACTACTATATAGTAGAAACCTCCACATATAACTCCATCGTACCATTATTATACCATTGGTTAAATTATGTTGTTGATTGATACCATTCCTTTCAATCGAGTAATAAATATGATATATGCCATAACCTATCCTCAAATTGAAAATTTCTATGGATAATAGACCGGATCTCTTGACCAGTTCTTAGATTTAATCAATCGTTAATTCTTTAATGAATTTCTCCTAGGGTAACACAATCACTTAAGAAATTCACTTGTGTTGGTTGTCTATTATATGAATCTCCTTGATCAATTTGAATATCTTCACCATATATAGCAATAGAAATAGGAAGACTTGATTTTCTACGTGAAAAAAAATTCTTCTAATCATGATTCTAGTGTATTCAATATTCACTATGTGGAATAATCATTTTAGGGTTGATAGTGGAATATTTTTGGAAATTAATTTTATAGTAAAAAAATATAATTAGGAAATAGTCATTGAGTTTAATAGTTATAAAGAGTGTGTTAATTAACCAAAGAAGATTACCTAGGAGTATCAAACTAGGTGTTTGGTTATGTCTCCTTGTTGTGCACTAGAAGAATATCAATTTAATACTTGGCTATCCTTTTCAGGATAATTATTGTAGGTTTCGGACACAGTGGAATCATGTGATTTTTTGTGCTCAAAAATTATTATTTTTATGATCAATGAATAATCTAAGATTTACATGACAATAAATCTCATAATCAATGGAATTCAATCAAATAATATAGAAAATGGATAAAATTCAAGAACCAAAGTGCATGATCCTCATGTATTATTTATAATTAATTTAAGCAATTAATGAATTACCTTGTGATAAATTTTTTCTTCATTGATGGATATAAAAATGGGTTTTCATTGTACCTTAATCATGTTCTAGGAATCAATAATAAATTTCCTCTATTAGTGATCCACATGTGTTCCTTTAATCTCTGAATTTCATTGTAGAAATCTACGGGTATTATCATGGTAAATCTTATCACTTGCATTGTTCACCTTTGATCGCCCTGATAATATAATTGGGTTTATATACCACTATGGTTAGAAATAAATAATTGAATAAGTTCCCCTTAATTTTTATTTAATCCCTGTAAAACCTCATGTCAATAATAATAGTAATAATAATATTTCTTGATATGCGCTTAACTGATGAATTAAATTAAATATAAATTAATCAAATAATATGCAATATATATTATTTCTCACTGGACCTATAAACCCAGTCCCTCATTCCTCCACAATATTTATCAAGCCTTGAATAATGACTATTTATTTAAAAAAAAATATCATTATATTATTCACCAATAAATAAATATATATTATATTCACTAAATAGAAAATAAATATTTATAAAATATTCTGCTCACATAATATTTTCTCGAATAACTGGTGATGAAATATATTCAATCAATAAAACATGAATAATTATTTAACCACATGTGAGAATAATATTTATTCAACTTGTTAAATAATAAATAATAACATATTATTTAACTAAGATTCTAGATACACTTAGTGTGTGACCCTTTAGGCCTCTTTCTCAGTGGCATTATGTGAAGCAGTCTAACATCCAAGGTTATAATCTAGTAACACGCCATGGAACTCATTGAGAAAGAAGTTAATGTTGGATTTGGTGGCCTAGAACCAACTACTTTGTACTTTATTCATTAATAAATACCTTATCACATCTTGATTGTTCTTCTACGTGACAATGCATGTGATAATGTCCTAAGGATAGTTGTTGCACTAAATGGTCATAACGGATCCCTACTATGATGAGAACCCAGAAGTGACATAACACTATTCTTGAATATATATTCTATAGCTGAATGATATTATTTTAGGGACACAAATAATACAGGACATTAGGGGTGAGGACTCATAAAACTTTGAGGCAACTTCTTATGGTGTGCACCCTTGGTAATATCTAGGAGGATATTATGAGAATGAGACCCTCTAGTAGGAAATCCACATTTCATAGTGTCATTGGACGTTCCTATCTACGGATGTGAGTATTCGTACTTAGACTTTAAGATTATTATTAATGGGTATTACAACTTGAGCACTTAGATGTATTGACAAAAGTTGTGATGACACACTATTTTCAGCAAGGTAGGATATGTTGGGTGTGTCACGAGTAATAATAAATTAATAGATAATGCGAGAAAGGATTTGTCCCTTTTGTTACATAATGGAAGTAGATATCTCATGCCCTTTAATGGAATTTATATAGCCTAAATAAATCCATGTTCATGGTGAGGAATGGGCAAGTTCAATTCTGGGAAGTCAAAGAAATAATAATCAAGAAAATAGGTTGATGGAACTAGCATGAAACCCGCTTGATTCGAGATATCAAGAAAAGGTATTACATTACACGGTAAGCATTCGTAGGAGGTGACGCGTCATTGGGGTGTTAACTTCTTTCTCTATGGGTGCCTTGGAATGTTTCTAGATGTTAACCTTGGACTTTAGGCAGGCTCCAATTAATGCCACTGAGAAAGAGGCCTAGAGGGACAAACACTAAGTGTGTCCAAGTATCTCAGTTAAATATTCATTTAACAAGTTGAATAAAGATTATTCCCGATTATGGTTTAATAATTATTCAAGGATGCCTGATCGCATTTATTTTGACACTAGTTATTCGATAGAATATATTTTGGGCGAAATAATATATTTATTAGCAAGTAATTCAGTAATATTTATTTAATAAATAAATATCCATTATTCAAGGTATAATAAATGTCGTGGAGGAAATAAAGAAAATGGAAAAAAACAAAAGTACACATCATGTATATTAATATACACGCCGTATAGTTTTTCTGAGGATTTGTGAGAAATAATATTATTTATTTAATTAAATAATTGTAGGTGTAATTCGCTAGGCGTATGCCAATTAATAATAATAGTCAACTGTTATTATTAGACATGTGGACTTAGTAAGAATTAAATGAAATGAATAAATGCTTTCGTGTAATTAATTCATTTTATTATTCTAAGTAATTAAAATCCCAATTATATTATTCTCAGTTGTCTAGCCATTGTTTATGGTTGTGCACAATGGATCTAGATAATTCTCTCAAGATAAGAGAGAATTATTTTCTTCCAAGAATTCTCTCAAGTTATGAGAGAGATCCTCCTCCACTGGATCAAGGAGATCCCTTTGGAAGCAGCTCTCAAGGTGATCAAAGGAGAACAACGCAAGCGGAGGCTCTTCCCTGCTAGCACCTGGATATCCCTTCAGCGATATCCAAAGATATGTGGAGAACATGTGGATCACCACTAGAGGAAGCCTATACTTTGCTTCTATGACATAACTACCGATCACATCATATCGTGACTAAAAACATCAACGAAGATAGAATTCCATCAAGGCAATTCTTATCTTTTAATTAAATTAATTATAACCAATATATGACGATCCTCTCCATGGTTCCAAAACTTCAATCTTTTCGTTTCTTCTTCGTTCTATTCTAAAGATCCGTCGTTTTATCGTCATGAAGGATCTTGAATTGATCATTTTTAATGGAAAAAATAAAATTGGGTACACCCATCCACGCACTTCTGTTGCCCCCTAAACCTACAAGGGGTATCAGAGGGGTCATATCATTGATTATAATTTTTAAGTTTTTCATTGATAATTTACACATTTAATAATTCTGTTTTTTCAATTAAAGTTAATTGTTCTAAAAATATGAATCTCAAGATCTGTTCCTCCTCTTTCGTTTCTCATTCACCTTATATAAATGATCTTTTCTTTTAATTTTGATTAAAATAAAATAGAGGATCTCATCCGAAGGTGATAAAGCTTCCTGACTGAACAACACCAAAACACACGGCGTGTATTCAGTAGTACACTCTATGTAGTCTAGGTTCCATGCATTAGGATAGGTCCACCAATCAAAGTCATGTGTTGGAGTCCATCTAAGTCTTAAATGACTTTGTTTGTTGACCAAGAACGGTGGTATACGGTTTACGAATTACACATCATGTGGCCCACTAGACACAACGTGTAGTCCCTTCAGGTTAGGGTTGGACCATGTACCCCATGCACGACTTTCCCAACTGGAGACTATGTAACGTGGACACTACATGGCATGTAGAACACTGTACATGTTGTGTACTATAAAGATTTCTCAAGTACATCTACACGCCATGTCCTTGGGCATGTACTTCAGATGGACGATGAAAGATAGTACATGTCGTGTAGTCAGAACTACACACCGTGTACTCATCCAAATTACGTAGATTTATTAAAATTTATTATTATATTATACAAACCCTTGATACATGTTCCATAGTTCAGGCATAAAGCTGAGGCACAACACGTTATAGGTGTTTTATATATATGTGTTTAATTTAACATCTGTGTAAGGTTCATTTCTACTCATTGGGTAGTTATGAATGAGAATTCATCAGGTTTCCTCCAAGGTACAAGTTACGTACAAAGATAATTTTAAATGAATTTATTTGTTTAAAATTATGATGGATGAGAATCTCAAGGAAATTCAATAAAGGGTTTAAGATAAAAGGATTGATTAATTAAAGATAATTAATTGATTCGAGCGTGGTTTATCTTAAACAAGAAGTATTAAAGAATTGAATTCTAATTTTATTTATGCATAAATATCATTTCATGCATGGATGATCATGAGCTAGACCA
This sequence comes from Viscum album, assembly GCA_963277665.1. Taxonomy (NCBI): domain Eukaryota; kingdom Viridiplantae; phylum Streptophyta; class Magnoliopsida; order Santalales; family Viscaceae; genus Viscum; species Viscum album. The sequence continues at coordinate 1,109,853,815 of OY728140.1, forward strand.
AGACCTTTGTATGTGGATAGTTTCCTATAATTTATTAATTTAAATTAAAGTTGTTGGTCTATGAGCCTTCTCCTCATTAATATGTGGGGCATGCATGGCCAAGGTTTCTTTTATGTAAAACTCTATTTTACCACTCACTTATTATTGAGATAAAAGCATATGTAATGTATAGATCTTCCAAGCTAGTGGAGGTGGCTCAAGTTAGGAGCCAAGGTTAAACCAATCCTAAAGAGATACAAAGGTGGGTAGGTGGAAAGCTGTAAACATGGACCCAAAAGGATCAAGGTGTTTCTCCCATAGGTCTTGAGTTTGTTTATAAACTACTAGATAAACTAACCAATATAACAAGATCATGATCATACCATTTATTTTATTTATGTGAGTTTCATGGTTTATTTATTGTGGGTGAGTTGTCATGATCACATAATTAAATAATTAAAAAATCATACACTATGGAAGTAAAATAAGGCTGGATTATGCGTAAATGTTATCTTATACATAGTTAGTCACTTAATTATATCCCACTTAATATTAAAAAGCATGTGATCAAAGATAATAAAATGGAAATTTACATATAATGATAAAATCCCTCAAAGAAATATTATGTTGGTATAGCCTTCCATAATCTTGGTTAGAATCGAACCATAGTTCAAAGTGCTTGACCAACCTTAGTTGGGATTAATTCAATTATCAGGGAATTCTAATTCAAGGTTTTGGGTTGAATTGACTTGGTTCACATCAAGGGTTGACTGCCATAGTAGGACTAGGTGTAACCAAGAGGCAATGGTTGAGGAAATCCAAATGAAAGGATTTCAAGATTGGGGAGTCTACTCAGCGGATCAAGGAGATGCGAGTTAATGAAGTTGGAATTTGAAATACCTAACTAAAACCTTTCAAGTTTCTTGACCAACCCTAGTTGGGGTAATGATAAGGTCAATATGGATCCTTGCTACTAGAATATTCAGGAAACAGAATATTCCAAAGTCAATGGTGGGCTATTGGATTTTGATAAAATAGTGAGAGACTAATAAGTATTAATTTATTTATTTGTCTCAATTTTATCAAGATAGAGTAATAAATGTTTTCTCATATTAATTTTTAGAAATGTAAAGAAAAATGAATTCAAACATATCATTGCGAACCATAATTGAGAAGGAAAACCTTCTCACCAGCACCAATTTCCAAGAGTGGAAGAGACATTTACACGTCATCCTTCACCACAAGAGGAAATTGTATGTGCTAAAGAAGTCTATTCTAGTTGTACCTGGAAAATATTCTAGTGATGAGGAACTATCTCTCTATATGAAACATATGGATGATGCAACAGATTTATAATGTTTTATGCTATCACCCATGTCTAATGAGCTCTTGAAGCAACATGAAAACATGGACGTGTATAGAATGATGTCTCACCTTAAGGATCTCTATCAAGAGAAGGTGAGACTGGAGAGATATGAGATATCCAATTCTTTGTTCACAAATAATCTTGGAGATTCTAAGATATATGGGCCTCATATAGTCAAGATTATTGGCTAAATTGAACGCCTGGACATCTTAGGGATTAAGTTCCCGGATGAGTTGCATAGAGATATCATCCTATCATCACTACTCAAGACCTTCTCTAGCTTTATTGCCAACTACAACATGAGAAACAATGACAAGATTCTATCAGAACTTCTGACCTTAATTCTCCAAGTAGATAAGGATATGGGGTGTGACAAACCCGCAGTCTTTATGGTGAATAAGAAAATGAAGGACAAGGCAAAGGGTCCAAGGATTCATAAACGGCCTGAAGCCCCTGATCATCATCCCACTAAGAAGGGGAAGATCCAGTGGTAGGGAAAGTAACGGGAGGTGGTATGTTTTTCAAGTGGAAAACTAGGCCACTGGAAGAGGAACTACACCCAGAAGCATGGGGATGCTAAAGGTGTGTTTGTTATCGAGTGCAATCCTTCCAATTATACACATTGGGAATTAGATACAGCTTGTGAGGCTCACATCTGTATTCAAATATAGTAACCAAGTATATTTATAAATATTTCCAAAGTAGAGATGGATCTTTGATCTTCCAATGGCATGAGGCTGGATACGTTGGCCATTGGCGATTAACATATCTCATTGCTAACTGGGATGATTTTGGTCTTACATAATTGTTATTATGTTCCTAGTGTTACCAAGAAATTAATTTCTGTTACATATTTAGATATGGATGGATTTATTTTTAAGTTTGTAAATAAGGATTATTTCTTTTATAAGAACAACATATATTATGGTATGATGCTTTTAAATAATATTTTGAATGTATTAACTTATAAAAACTAAGTGTTGGAAATTGATAACGAAACAAACTCACATGACTCATACAACACCCATTTGTAGCATCACCATCTTGGTCATGTAAATAAGAAGAACTTGACAAATCTCTACCAAGATAGTTATTTAGACTCTACTAATTTAAAACCACTTGATAGATGCCATTATTTTTTACAAGGTAAAATGACCAAGCCACCTTTTAGTGGACAGGGTGAAAGGCCACAGAGCTTCTAGGATTGGTATACATGAATGTGTGTGGACCATTTACAATAGAAGATATAGGTGGATATTCTGACTTCATTTCTTTTAATGATGATTTGTGTAGATATGGATATATCTAATTAATAAGGTATAAGTCAGATTCCTTAGATAAATTTAAGTAATTCAAGAATCAATTATAGAATTAGATTGGTAAAAAGGTAATGAAGATTTGATCGGATCGAGGTGGAGAATATCTAAACCTATTGTTCATCATCCATTTATAGGAGTCCATGATCCTATCTCAACTCACTCTTCCTTATACACCATAGTGTAATGGTGTTAGTGAAAGGAGGAACCACACCTTATTAGATATGGTGAGGCCGATGATGAGTCATGCAGATCTTCCATTATCCTTTTGGGGATATGCATTACAAACTGCATCATACACATTAAAACGAGTAACAACTAAGGAGGAAAATGGAATTCCCTCTGAGTTATGGAGTGGAAAGAAACCCATTTTTTCACACACACGTGTATGGGGATGCGAGGTGTTTGTTATGGACTTATCATGAAAAAACTAGTAGCTCGGGGCATGAGGTGTATCTTTATAGGATATCCCAAGAAAATGAAAGGATATTACTTATATAACCCTTTAGACAAGAAAGTGATTGTCGCTATACAATCTGTCTTTCTTAAGAGAGAGAACATCCTCAAAAAGGATAGTGGGAGAAACATTGACTTCGATGAAGTTAATACTAAAGATACAGATGAGTTGATACAAGAACAAGTTCCACAGGTCCCCATGGAAGAGGTTCCAGAAACACAAGTACTACGTAGGATCTCAAGAGAGGTAAGGAAACCAGAGAGATTTGGTTTCCTAGTCACCATGGATGGTGAATCATTATTTTTGTACAATGATGAACCTTTCTCCTACAAGGAAGAATTAGAGAGCTCAGAAGAGGCAAGATGGCTAGAAGCTATGAAATCTGAGATGGATTCCATGTATCAGAACAAAGTCTGGGTTCAGGTCGATGATCCAGTTGATGTAAATCTTGTTGGATGCAAATGAGTATTCAAGAGAAAGTTGGACATGTAAGGTTAAGTTAGCACCTATAAAGTAAGGATAGAGGCTAAAGGATACAGACAACATCAAGGAATTGACTGTGATGAAAACTGCTCGCTAATTTCAATGTTTAAATCCATAAGAATCGTACTTGCCATAGTAGCTTACCATGACTATGAGATTTGGAAGATGGATGTCAAAACAACATTCCTTAACGATAATATTCAAGAAGATGTCTATATGACGCAACGATATGGTTTTGTGACACTAGGTGAAGGAAAATGGGTTTGCAAGTTGCAAAAATTCATTTATGGATTAAAGAAAGCATCCAGGTCATGGAACATTTGATTTGATGAAGCCATAAAGGAATTTGTTTTCATTAAGAACGAATGTGAGCCATGTGTTTATAAGAGGTTTAATGGGACTGTGGTCATCATACTAATAGTATATTTTGAAGAAATATTTATTATTAGAAATGATATACTGGTCTTATAGTTAGTTAAGGATTGGTTGAACAAGTGTTTCTCCATGAAGGACTTGGGTGAAGCAGCCTGCATTATAGGAATCAAGATCATTTGTGATTGATCCAATAGGCTGCTTAGACTAAGTCAAGGTACATACATTGACCATATACTAAATATATTTAGTATGGAACAATCCAAGAGGGGATTAGTTTCAGTGTCACATGGCATATATCTTTTTAAGAAAACATGTCCTCAAACACTATAGGAGAAAGATAGGATGAGTAAGATCCCATATGCTTCAGTTATAGGATCCATAGTGTATGTCATGATATGTACAATGCATGATGTTGCCTATGCACTAATCATGGAAGGAAGATATCAAGAAGATCCAAGAGAACAACATTGTAATATTGGTAATACTATCCTTAAGTATCTGAGAAGAACTAAAAATATGTTCCCATTGTATGGAGGAGACGAGGAACTTGTCATTAGAGGGTATTTTGATGCTAGTTTTTAGATAGATCAGAATGATCTGAAGTCACAATCAAGATCTGTTTTCTATCTCAACAAAGGAGATGTGAGATGGAAGAGTTAAAAACATCTAATTATCGCCGATTCTATAGTGGAGTCTGAATATATAGTGGCATCTGATGCATCCAAGGAAGCCATATGGATTCAAAAATTTGTCCAAAATCTTGATGTGGTTCCTAGCAGTAGAGATACTATCACATTGTATTGTGATAATACTACAGTGGTGGATCTTGCAAAAGAAACAAGGTCACACCAATGGAAAAAGCACATTCTCTAGAAGTATCACCTCTTGAGGGATTTCTATCAAAGGGGTGAAGTGGGAGTGATCAGAGTGTCCGCCGAAGATAGCGTGGCAGACCCCATGAATAAAGTCCTATCTCAACAGAAACATGAATATCATGTGAGAGCTAGAGGGTTAAAGGTTGTTAGTAGTTGGCTCTAGTCCAAGTGGGAGTCTATTGAAGTTGGTGGCCTAGAACAAACTAATTTGTACTTTATTCATTAATAAATACCTTATCACATCTTGATTGTTCTTCTGCATGATAATGCATGTAATAGTTTCCTATGTATAGTTGTTGCACTAAAGGGTCGTAGTGGATCCCTACTATGATGAGAACCCTGAAGTGCCATAACACTATTCTTGAATATATGTTATATGGCCAGATGATGTTATTTTAGGGACACAAATAATACAAGCCATTAGGGGTGAGGACTCATAAAACATTGAGGCACCTTCTCATAGTGTGTTCCCTTGGTAATATCAAGGAGGATATTATGAGAATGATACCCACCAATAGGAAATCCACATTTCATAGTGTCATTGGATTTTCCTATCTACGAATGTGTGTATTGGTTCTTAGACTTTAAGATTATTATTAATGGGCATTACAACTTGCGCACTTAGATGTATTTATGAAAACTATGATGACACACTATTCACAGTGAGGTAGGATATGTTGGGTGTGTCACGAGTAATACTGCATTAATAGATAATTCAATAAAGGATTTGTCCCTTTTGATCTATAACAGAAGTGGATATCTCAGGTCCTTTGATGGAATTATTATAGCCTAAATAAATCCATGTCCATGGTGAGGAATGGGAAAGTTCAATTCTAGAAATTCAAATAAAGAATAATCAAGAACATAGGTTTATGGCACTATCATGCAACCTGCTTGATTCGAGATATCAAGACAAAGGGATTACATTACATTGTAAGCATTCGAAGGAGGTGACACATCATTGCAGCGTTAACTTCATTCTCTATGGGTGCCTTAGTGTGTTGCTAGATGCTAACCTTGGACATTAGGTGGGATCTGCTTAATTACATTGAGAAATAGGCCTAAAGGGTCACACACTAAGTGTGCCTAAGTATCTTAGTTAAATATTCATTTAACAAGTTGAATAAATATTATTCCCAATTTTAGTTTAATAATTATTCAAGGATGCCTGATCGCGTTTACTTAGACACTAGTTATTCGAGAGAATATATTTTGGGTGAAATAATATATTTATTAGTGATTAATGTAGTGATATTTTTTAAGAAATAAATATCCATTATTCATGGTCTAATAAATATAGTAATGGAAATAAATAAAATGAAAAAAAAACAAAATTACACATCATGTATATTAATATACATGTCGTGTAGTTTTTCTGGGGATTTTTGAGAAATAATTTTTTTGTTTAATTAAATAATATTATTTTTAATTCATTGGGTGCTTTTCAAGTAATAATAATAGTCAACTGTTATTATTAGACATGGGGTTTTACTAAGAATTAAATGAAATTAATAAATTCTTTCGTGTAATTAATTCATTTTATTATTCTATGTAATTAAAATCCCAATTATATTATTCTCATTAGCCTAGCAATTATTTTTGGTTGTGAACAATGGATCTAGAGAAAGCATTCAAGCCAAGATAGAATTATTTTCTTCCAAGAATGCTCTCAAGTTAGGAGAGAGATCCTCCTCCACCGGATCAAGGAGAGCCCTTTGGAAGCGGCTCTCAAGGCGATAGAAGGTGGACATCGCAAGAGGAGGCTCTTCCATGCTAGCACTTGAAGATCCATTCGACAACATCCAGAGATTCATGGATCATGTGTGGATCACCGCTAGAGGAATCCTACACTTGGCTTCTTGGATGAAATGATGGATCACATCGGATCATGACTGGAAACATCAATGAATAGAGAATTCCATCAAGGTAATTCTTATCATTTAATTAAATTAATTATATCCAACATATGATGATCCTATCCATGGTTCTGGGACTCCCCTATTTTATTTTTTTATTCATTCTATTCCAAATATATGGAGTTTTATCATCATGATGGATCTCGTATTGATCGTTGTTAATGATGAAATTAAAATTGGGTATACCCATCCATGTGCTTTTGCTATGTCTGGAACCTACATTTAATACCTCCACAACATAATACCTCATTCAGATGCTTACTGTATAATATAATCCACTTATCATGATATCCCTAATCAAGTAGGTTTTATGCTAGTGCCATCAACCTATGTGCTCGATGTCTCTTTCTTTGACTTACAAGATATTGAACTTGCCTATAGAACACCATGGACATAGATATATTTAGGTTATATCATTTCCATCAAAGGGATTGAGATATCAACTTCTATTAAAGAATAAATGGGACAAATCATTTCTAATATTATTCATTAATTCAATAATACTCATGATGCACCCAACATATCCTACCTCACCGCGAACATATGTCATCGCATTTTTTGTCAATATATAAAAGTACACAACTTATAAAATTAATTAATAATATTAATATTAAATTATAAGGATAAATATTCAAATCCGCATATAGAAATATCCGATGAAACATAAATGTGGATTTCCTACTGGTGGGTCTCATTCTCAAAATATCCTATACTGGATATTACCAAGGGCGTACACTATGAGAAAGTGACACAAAGTCTTATGAGTCTCCACCCTTGATAGCCTGAATAATTTTTCCCCTAAAATGATTTCATCTCGATATAGAACATATATTTAAGAATATTATTGTGTCACTTTTTTGTTCTCATCATAGCGGGAAACTGTTATGACCTTTTAGTACGATAACTAATCTTAAGACATTATCACATACTATGTAATGCAGAAGAACAATCGTGATATAATAAGGAGTTTTTAATTTTAAAAACAATGAATACATGTTATTATATAGTACATAGAAGTTGGTTCTAGGGAACCAACTCTAATAAACTCCAACTTTCACAAGAGCCAACAACTAACAACCTTTAGTCCACTATATCTCACATGATACTCATACTTCTGCTGAGATAAGCCTTTAGTTATGGGGTACACCACTTTTTTTGTAACTCTTATCACTAAAACTTCACCCCTTTGATAAAAATCCCTTAAGAGGTGATACATCTGAAGCATGGGATTATTTTATTGGTGTGACCTTGGCTCTTTTGTAAGATCCAAAATTGAACTATTGACACAATATAATGTGATTGGGTCTTTACTAATATATACCACATAAGTCTCTTATAAAAAAATTCATATCCAAATGGCTTCCTTGGATACATCAAAAGCCACTATATGATCGGACGATGCTATAGAATCAGTGATAACTAACTATTTTAAAATCTTCTATCACAGAAATCCTCTAAAAAGATAGAAAACATATCCTAACTATGAATTCAAATAATTTTGATATATTTGAAACCAAGAATTATTATAACCTTTGTTTATAATCTCCTCGTCTTCTCCACACACCAGGAAAATATCCTTAGCTCTTCTCAGATACTTGATTATGGCCTTAATAAAAGACCAATGATGTTCTCCAAGATCTACTTGATATCTTCATACTATGCTCAATGCATAGGAAAAATCAATTCGTGCATATAACATGGAATACATGATTTATACAATCACTAAAGCATATGGGATCTTACTCATTCTCCCTTTCTACTATTGTGTCTAACGACGCATTTTCTTAGAGAGATGTATACCATGTGACACTGGAAGCAATCCCCTCACGGATTATTCCATACTAAATCTATTCAGTATCTGGTCAATGAATGTACTTTGAATTAGTACAATAAGTCTCTTTGATCTATCACGAATGATCTTGATCCCTAGAATATAGAAAACTTCACCTAAGTCCTTCATGGAGAAACACTTGTTCAACTATTCCTTAACAGACTATAAGACTAGTATGTAATTTCCAATAAGTAATTTTTCATCAACATATAATACTAGGATAACGAATACATTTCCACTAAACCTATTATAAACATATGGACTACATTAATTCTTAACAAAACCAAATTATTTTATAGCTCCATTAAATCGAATGTTCTATGACCTGGATGCTTACTTCAATCCATAAATGGATCTATGTAACTTGAAAATATTTTTGGCATCACTTAGAGTCACAAAATCTTTTGGTTGTGTCATGTAGTCATATTATTGAAGGTTTCCATTAGGGAAAGCTATTTTTACATCCATAATTCAAATTTTAGAGTCATGGTAAACAACTATAGTAAGTAGAATCTTGATGGATTTAAACATGGAAACTAGAGAAAAGGTTTCATCATAGTTAACACTATTTGAAACCTTTTTCCACTAGCCTATATTTATAGTTATTTACCTTAAATTCTATGTCTAAATTTATATTGAATATCCATTTCACCATATAGGATTTACATCAACTAATGCATTACCAGAACCCAAACTTGGTTATGATATGTGGAATCCATTTCAAAATTCATGGATTCTTTCTATCTTGCTTTTTTTGAGATCTCTGTTGCTTATTTTTAGGAGATAGGTTCATCACTATCAATTAATAATGAGTCACCATCTTAAGTGACTATAAACCCATACCTCTTAGGTTCTCTTGCCTCTCTAGTGATCTTATACAGTACTTGTGTTTCAGGAAGTACTTTGTCCATGAGGACCTGTGGAATATGTTCATGTACCAACTCTTGTGTATATTTAGCATCAAATTCATTAAAGTCAATCTTTCTCCCACTATAATTTTTTGGTATGTTCTCCCTCTCAAGAAAGATAGATTGCCTAGTGATGGTAACTTTCTTTTCTAATGTGTTGTATTGGTATAATCCCATTGTTTCCTTAGGATACCTTATAAAGATACACTTTGTGTCCTCGGGTACTAGTTTTTTTGTCTAAGAAGCCCTCAACAAATTCCTTTCAACACCATATATGTGTATGTGGAAATATGGGTTTCTTTCCATTGCATCACTCAAAGGGAATTCTTTTTCCACTTTAGTTGGAACTCAGTTTATTGTGTATACTACAATTTTTAATGCATATCCCCAAAAGGATAATGTAAGATCTATATATATCATCATCGACCTTACCATGTCGAACTAGGTATGGTTCCTCCTTTCACTAACACTATTCCACTATGGTGTGTAAGGTCTAGTGAGTTGAGATAGAATCCCAAAGTCCTGTAGAAAGTCAGTGAACTGTTAGTTAATATGTTCACCACCTCGATCTGATTGAATCTTATTTATCTTTTTTTCGAGTTGATTCTCTACTTAATTCTTGATTTTTTTGGATTTCTCAAAGGACACCGACTTATACCACATTAATTAGATATATTAATATATACTTAAGTGATCATTAAAAGTTTTTAAGTAAGAATACTCACCTTTAGATTCTACTGGAAATGGTCCACAAACATCATTGTGTACCAATCCTAAAATCTATGTGTCCCTTTCACACTGATATCTGAATGGCAGTTTGGTCATTTTCCTTATAAACAAGCATGGAATATTTTTAGTGGTTTTATCTTAGTAGAGTCTAAATAACCATTTTGACAGAGCTTTTTCAAATGCTTCTCATTTACATGACCAATAAAGTGATGCCATAGTCGGGTGTTGTATGAGTCATTTGAACATGATTCGTTATCTATTTCCAATACTTTTTTTGTAATTTAATACATAAATACCATTATTTAAGTGTTATATATCATAATATATGTTGTCCTTGTAAAAGAAACAACTTTTATTTCCAAACATATAAATAAAATCAACTAAATCTAGGCATGAAATAGAAATTATATTCTTCATAACAATTGGTATATAATAACAATCTCTTAAAACCAATATCATTGTTGTTGGAAATGAAAGGTGGTAGTATCCATTGGATAGATTAGTTAGCCTTGCACCATTGGAAGCTCTAAAATCCACCTCTGGATATTGATGTGAGCACCACAAGATGTATCTAATACCCAATTTGTAGATATTGAAATATTACACTTGATAACTAACAATCCTTTAGATTTCCTTGATTATAGGTGCAATTATTCTTCTAGTGTCCTTTCTTGAACATGAGAAACATACTGCCTCATTTTCCTTTCCCTTACTTTGGATCTTCCTCATATTGGAAGTATAGTGCTCAAGAGATTTATAATTGTTATGAGTCTTTAGCCCCATATCCTTGTTCTTCCTTTTCTTATTCACAATAAGGACCATGAGTTTATCACACCCCATGTCCTTATCCACTTGGTGAATCAGGGTAAGATGTTCCAAAAGATAATTTTCATTATTGCTCATGTTATAATTAATAATAAAACTAGAGAAGGTCTTGATTTTTATTTATATTTATTTTTAGTAAGAAATTGATATTGTTAGTGATAATTATTAATAATTAGTGTTAATTTGCAATAATTAGATATTATTATAGATAATTAGAGTAATTTAGTCATAATTAGATATAATTAGGGGTAATTAGTAATAATTAGGTATAATTAGTAATAATTAGGTATAATTAGTAATAATTAGGTATAATTAGTAATAATTAGGTATAATTAGTAATAATTAGCTATAATTAGTAATAATTAGGTATAATTAGTAATAATTAGCTATAATTAGTAATAATTAGGTATAATAAGTAATAATTAGGTATAATTAGTAATAATTAGGTATAATTAGTAATAATTAGCTATAATTAGTAATAATTAGCTATAATTAGTTATAATTAGGTATAATTAGTAATAATTAGGTATAATTAGAAATAATTAGGTATAATTATTAATAATTAATTATAATTAGTAATAATTAACTATAATTAGTAATAATTAATTATAATTAGTAATAATTAATTATAATTAGTAATAATTAATTATAATTAGGTATAATTAGGTATAATTAGCAATAATTAGGAATAGTTAGCAATAATTAGGAAAAATTAGCAATAATTAGGAATAATTAGCAATAATTAGGAATAATTAGCAATAATTAGGAATAATTAGCAATAATTAGCAATGATTAGCTATAATTAGCAATAATTACAAATAATTAGCAATAATTACAAATAATTAGCAATAATTACAAATAATTAGCAATAATTATGAATAATTATGAATAATTACTAATAATTAGTAATAATTACTAATAAATACTAATAATTAGGAATAATTAGAAATAATTAGAAATAATTGGGAAACATTCGCAATAAATAGGAATAATTAGCAATAAATAGCAATAAATTGGAATAATTAGAACTAATTAGCAATAATTAGAAATAAATAGCAATAATTTGGAATAATTAGCAATAAATAGGATAAATAGGAATAATTAGGAATAAATAGGAATAAATTGTAATAATTAGTAATAAATTGTAATAAATATGAATAAATTGTAATAATTAGTAATAAATACTAATAATTTGGAATAATTACGAATAATTAGGAATAATTTTCAATTATTAGGAATAATTATCAATAATTAGTAATAATTAGCTATAATTAGTAATAATTACTAATAAATACTATTAAATACTAATAATTAGTAATAATTAGTAATAATTAGTAATAATTACTAATAAATACCAATAATTAGGAATAATTAGAAATAATTAGCAATAATTAGGAATAATTAGACATATTTTGGAATAATTAGCAGTAATTAGGAATAATTAGAAATAAATTGCAATAATTAGCAATAATTTGAAATAATTATGAATAATTAGAACTAATTATAAATAATTAGAAATATATATCAATAATTAGGAATAAATATGAATAAATTGTAATAATTAGTAATAAATTGTAATAATTAGTAATAATTATTAATAAATAGGAATAAATAATAAATATAATTATATCTAGTTATTACTAATAAAAAATTATATTATCAATATTTATGAAAACACATTATTAATATTATTAAAATAATAAAAAATTTATAAAATGTTAAAATTATCAATATTCGCAACAGGCTTTGCTCTATTCTTAACATGTTCAAATCTCAAAGGGTCGCCAATTGTCAGGTCATGCGCAATAAAAAGTTTGTGTCAGTCATGTTCAATGTAAACTCTATAATTGTCCTTGCTTAGTTGATCACCTTGCAAGTAGCGTTGCAATATGACAACTCAATTCATGCCCTTCTCATCAATAAGAATTATCTCACATGACTCTTTACATAGACCATTCTTCCTTGAAAATTTACGGGAAAGATACTGATGTCCCATCAAATTTTAAGGAAGAATGATCTATGAAAAGGGAGCGAGATGATTCTTAGAGACGAGAACGACATTACTTTGGTCGTCCTATTGCAACACTACTTGTGAGGTGATCAACCATGCAAGGAAAATTATAGAGTTTACATTAGACATGGATGACACAATCTTTTTATTGCGCATGACCTGACAATTGGCGACCCGTTGAGATTTGAACATGTTAAGAATAGAGCAAAGCCTGTTGCGAATATTAATAATTTTCATATTTTACAAATTTTTTATTATTTTAATAATATTAATATTTTTTTTTCAAAAATATTGATATTATAATTTTTTAATTAGTAATAATTAGATATAATTATAATTAGAAAATGAAAACCGCTTGGATAATGAAGGAAAAAATTTGCAATCATCTCCACAATGATGATTACTAAATTTCCTTTCACTATTCAAGCAGTTTTCATTTTTCTATGTATTGCTAAGTATTGCTAAATTAGTAATAAATTGTAATAATTAGTAATAATTAGTAATAAATTGTAATAATTAGAAATAAATTTTAATAATTAGTAATAATTAGTAATAATTAGTAATAATTATTAATAATTTGTATTAATTAGTAATAATTTGTAACAATTAACAATAATTAGCAATAATTAGAAATAATTAGCAATAATTAGGAATAATTAGTAATAATTGGTAATAAATTGTAATAAATTGTAATAATTAGTAATAACTAGTAATAAATTGTAATAATTAGTAATATTTAGTAATAAATTGTAATAATTAGTAATAAATTGTAATAATTAGTAATAATTAGTAATAATTAGTAATAATTAGTAATAATTAGTAATAATTTGTAACAATTAACAATAATTAGCAATAATTAGAAATAATTTGCAATAATTAGGAATAATTAGTAATAATTAGTAATAAATTGTAATAAATTGTAATAAATTGTAATAATTAGTAATAAATTGTAATAATTAGTAATAAATTGTAATAATTAGTAATAATTAGTAATAAATTGTAATAATTAGTAATAATTAGTAATAATTAGTAATAATTAGTCATAGTTAGCAATAATTAGTAATAATTAGCAATAATTAGTAATAATTAGCAATAATTTGGAATAATTAGAAACAATTAGGAATAATTAACAATAATTAAGAATAGTTAGCAATAATTAGGAATAGTTAACAATAATTAGGAATAGTTAGCAATAATTAGGAATAGTTAGCAATAATTAGGAATAGTGAGGAATAATTAGGAATAGTAAGGAATAATTAGGAATAATTAAGAATAATTAGAAATAATTAGGAATAATTAGCAATAATAAAGAATAATTAGCAATAAATTGTAATAATTAGTAATAAATTGTAATAATTAGCAATAAATTGTAATAATTAGAAATAAATTGTAATAATTGCAATAAATTGTAATAATTAACAATAAATTGTAATAATTAGCAATATATAGGAATAAATTGGAATATATATGAATAAATAGGAATATTTAAGAATAAATAGGAATAATTAGTAATAATTAGTTAAGAACAGTTAGGCATAGTTAGGAAGAAATTTTAATAAATTTTAATAAATTTTAAGAACTTGACATAATTTCCAGTGGATTGACGACACTCCTTTTTCTCGATGACTTTTCTCCTTTCAACTCTCACCGACTCAAAACATTATGAAAAATGTGCTGCTACGTAGACATATTCAATCTTGTATGCACGAGATTGGATATGCATTCGTAGTATTATATTTTTTATAATGTTTTCAGGCAGTGACAGTTGGAAGAAGATGATTCATCGACGAATAAGGGGCTCTTTTATCCGAAGGCTCATTTACTTGCATCTTTATCACACTAAAATCATAATGAAGAATCTGGTCGAAGGTACACATATTTATTCTCATGCATACGAGAATGAATACACATACCTCGAACCAGATTCTTCCTTGTGATTTCAGTGCGAGAAAGATGCATGTAAATGAGGCATCAGACAAAAGAGTAGTCATCAATCCACTAGAAATTGTGTTGCCCTTAATTAATGGTAATTATTAAGAAGTAGTTTTAATTATTTATCTTCTTTTTTCAGATAGTGTTTTTATAATTTCAAATTATTCAAAAATAGTGATGATTTTATATTTTATGTAGAAAAATATGGAACAAGGAAGTCGACATCAATCATTATTAGATGACCGCACTTGGATAAATCAGCATAGAAATCCAAATGGTTTTGGTTTAAATCCTGTATATATTGAGGGTGTTGAAGCTTTCTTAGAATTTGCATCATCAAAACCAGAATATGTTTCAGAAGGCACAATTAAGTGTCCTTGTAAAAAATGTGCTCTGAGAACGTTTGACACAGTTGACAAGGTTGGGGGACATCTCTTGTGGTTTGGTTTTCAACCGGATTATGTTTTTGGTATCAACACGGTGAACACAGTTCTAGTGAAGATCCTAATAACTTTACTCTGGATCCATCACAGTTTAAAAATTTAGTTCATGATGTTGCAGGTCCATCTGTACATCAAACTGTAACTCACGATGATATTGATTTAACTCCTGAGTTGGCACTATCTGAATTTTATGATTTGTTGAGTACTGCTGAGAATGCATTATATCCTGGTTTTAAGATATGAAAATTAGAAGCGGTTGCAAAATTTATGGCTATTAAATCAGATAATGCAATGTAAAATAACTGTTTTGATCAGATATTCTCTTTGGTTAATACACTGTTACCTGAAGGAAATGTGTTGCCTGCAAATTACTATGAGAGCAAGAGGCTGGTTCGTAATATGGACCTTAGTTATCGGAAGATTCATGTATGTACAAATGATTGCATCTTATATTATGGAAAAAATGAGTCATTGGATAGTTGTCCCACACGTGGACAATCGAGGTATAAAGAAGCTCAACTAGGGAAGTCTAGATCGACTCCAGTAAAACAGTTGAGATATTTCCCCCTTACACCCAAGTTGGAGCGTTTATTTATGTCTCAGAATACAACATCAATGATGTCATGGCACAAAACCAAGATTTCAACTGATAGAAGCTTGAATCATCTATATAATGGTGATTCATGGAAACATTTTGACCGCCTGCATCCGTCTTTTTCTATGGAAGCCCAAAACGTGCGATTGGGTTTTTCTACTGATGGCTTCTGCCCGTTTGGTTCTTATGGTAGTCAGTATTCATGTTGGCCTATCTTTATAACTCCGTACAATTTTCTTCCATGGATGTTGATAAAATATAATTATATCTTTTTTACTCTATTAATCCCAGGACATCCAAAAAAGAATATTGATGTTTATTTGAAACCATTGATTGATGAGTTAAACGCATTGTGGAGTGATGGTGTTAATACATATGATGTTGCTGTGAAACAAAATTTCATATTAAACGATGCATTGATGTGGACGATTAGTGAATTTCCGGCATATGGCATGTTATCTGGTTGGAGTACACATGGTCTGAAATCATGTCCTTACTCTATGAAAGACAACAAATCCTTTATGCTCGTCAATGGAAAAAAACCTTTCTATTTTGATTGTCACCGTAGATTTCTTCCAACCTATCATCCTTTTCGGAGGAAAAAATCTCATTTCATAAAAGGTACAATTGAAAGGGATGAACCTCTAGAGATGATCTCAGGTACAGAGTTAAAATCAGTTGTATTTTCATTACCTCCCATCACATTTGGACCAACAGTAAACCAACAAAAAATTCATGGCTTTAGGAAAGAACATAATTGGATAAAACAGAGCATTTTTTGGATCTTTCGTATTGGTCTGATTTTTTGGTCCACCACATGTTGGATGTTATGCATATTGAGAAGAACTATTTTGATAATTTATTTCATAAAGTTTTGGATACACCATGTAAGACCAAAGATACTGTAAAGGAACGATTAGATCTTTCCCAAATTTGTAGGTGACCAGAACTTGAGCTATTTGAAAATGTCAGATGACAGAGGTTAAAGATACCAAAAGAAGTTTATATACTGTCCAAAGAGATTCACATATTATTTTGTCAGTGGATTGAATATTTGAGACTTCTATATGGCTATGCTTCCAATTTGGTAAGATGTGTTAACAATGGTTATATTACTGGATTAAAAATTCGTGGTTTTCATGTCATAATGGAAAGACTAATACTGATTGGATTTAGAGGTCTATTGAATTATATGATTTGGGATTCGATAACATACATATCATATTTTTTTGAGACATTAGTGCAGCGACAACAGACTACGATGTGCTAAGAAAACTAGAAGAATATGTTGCTGTAATTATATGTAAACTGGAAAAAATCTTTCTGTCATCTTTATTTGACTCAATGGAACATATGACATTACATTTGCCACATAAAGCTAAATGTGGATGTCCAGTACAGTTTCGATGGATGTACCCATTCGAGAGATGCATGTATAAATTGAAGAAAAAAGTACGTAACAAAGCATCAGTTGAAGGCTCAATTGTTGAAGCATATTTGCAAGTGGAAATTTCTTTTTTCTACTCTCATTATTTTGAATCTCAATATCCCTCAAAACACAATCTCATTGGATGAAACGAGGGGAATGTTAATGATAAAATGGACAATCAATTAACAGTTTTTAATCATCCAAATCATGGTTTTGTTGGAGTTAATGAACGATGGCTTTCAGATGATGAAAATCACAGAGCTCATACATATGTTCTGCTCAACTGTGAAAAGATGACATCATTTGTCCGGTGAGTGCTTCTATCACTTATTATATATTTTATTTTACAGTATTTAAACTTATTTTATTTGTTGGTTATATGATAATCATATCCAGAAACAACTTCCACAAATTACAGCAGCTGCTCTTGAAGAACGCAGACAAAAAAAAAATTTCTCAATGGTTTCAAAAACTGGTAACATAAAATATTTATGGTTTAATATAAATTCCATTTATTATTTATTATAATGGAAATTTTTTTTAAAAAATTTCAGGGGTCTCAATATGATGATAAAATTGATAAGCGACTGTGTATATTGAGTAACCCACCATCCAAAATGGTTAAATATTATAATTCATATGTGGTGAATGGTTTTCAATTTTATACACATGCATACGGGGAATAAAAAAAACAATGAAAAGTGGAGTTTTCTTGAGAGGACCACATCACAGAGAAACTGAAGTTAACTTTTATGGAATTTTGGATGAAATTATAGAGCTGTGTTATCTAGGATATAATTACATAACAATGTTTAAATGTAGATGGTTGGATACTGAGAGAGGATTGAGTGTTCATCTTACTCATATAATTTTTGATATTAAATATAAAAGTCTTCTTGTAGTAAATGAACCATTTTTACTGGCTCAACAGGCACATAAAATTTATTATGAAAAGTATTGTGCTACTTCAAGAGACTTGAGTGATTGGTGGAGCATAATAAAAATGAAATCTTGGGAAAATCAGTTTACTCAAACTGAATGTGGTTCCGCTGAAGTGGAAGGAATATAAATTTTTCAACAGACTGATCAAAATCCATCTGATTCACAAAGAGATGGAAATATCGATGATGACACCCCACAAGTAAGGATCGATGATGATGAAGATGTCAATGATGTTACAAATGAATTTGAAATGTCAATAGATGCTGAAACTGAAACTCATATGGATATTGATGATGCTGAGGAGGAAGATGAAGACATTTACATTGATAGCTATGGAGAAGAGTATGAAGATGAACATTGACATAGTTAAATGCTTGTTATAATCATAACTAATATATATCTATATTAAATAGTTATTTTCAACTATCTGCTAACAACAATCATTTTGTGTTTCAGATGGACTCTGATATATTTCATGAGTTGCAGAAGGCTGGCCTACCATTGGATGAGGGAGATTTTGGATCATCTGACCCTTAGCCTATTGGTGGTTCAGGGGGTACATGGAGGGGGCGCGATCTTGCACGACTAATGATTCTTGACCCTATCCTCGAGCGACGTCCACATATTGGTTTCGATCCACTCACACGGAGGTATGGTAACATGTATATTTTAGTTAGCTTTCATTAATTTATTTATATATATACTAATTGTTTAATTATTTATTCCTTTTTCACAGTTTTTCGCATGTATATATTGGACAGGGGAGCGCTATCTTGCACAATTATTTTTCTCATCCATGGATCACATGGGAACAGATTCCCGTTGATGTACGACGCGACATATTCCATAATTGGATGGTACATAAATAAATAATATTAATTTTGAAATTTATTTTATTAATAACTTTATATTATAAATTATTTGTTGGTTTTATGGTATCCTATCAATTATTGCTTGCACGACGCTATCCACGCGGCATGGAAGGTTTCTATGCATGACCGTTTCTGTCAGTTTTTGCACAATTTGAGAAGGACAACCATTAAGAAAGCAGGAGTGATAGAATTTGATGAGTCATTTAGATCTCACCTACTAGAGTACATTTCATCTCACGTTTGAGATGGATTATGTTTACACTGGTAGGGTGGTGGATTTCAGAGGAGATCTTCAGTGGGATGACAGAATCAGGGTAGACAGGAGGTGATGCATCGAGATGGTAGCCGTACACTCAGTTCTCATAGACAGCATCTGGTAACTATATTTTTTTAAATATTTTATATAACTTTAAATATAAAAAGTTTATTTTATATTTCTGTAGGAAGTAGAGCATCCCGATATTACGGAGTTCGACATTTATCGGAGGATGTACAATGATCCATCCACTGGAGAGATTAGAGGTGATCACCAGCGTTATATTGTGGTTAGTATTATTTTTTCAGTTTTACAATTAACTGCATATAATATTTTCACAATTTTAATTTTAAATTGGAATTGAAGGAGTCATATGAGGTTGAAACCTCTCAGACACAGGATGAGAGTCAAGATGAGACAACTGAGAAGACTTACCATTTCGATGAGGTGGCATGGATGCAGGTGACTTAGTATGGCTTTGAGAAGGGCCGAGTAGTTGGTATGAACTCTCATTTGATTCCTGGTACTTATTATGGTACTGCTGCGATGTCGGCGTCTAGATCAAGAGGAGTTTGTGGAGAGACATCATCTTCTGGCATACAGTATCAGGAGAAGTTGCGAACTCAGGCTAAGATTATAGAGACTTTGTAGAAGCAACATGAAGAGATGTGTCGGTGGCAGCAACAACAAGAGCAACATCACGAGGAGGAGCTGCGTCGATTGGAGCAGTGGCGACAGCAGGAGTATCACGAGCAGATGGAGTACATGCATCGTCTGACTCGTAGTTTAGGGATGGAGTTTCCTCCACCTCCTCCACACGACCCCCAGTGATTTGTTTTTTATGTTAAAAACATTTGAATTCATGTTTTGTAATAATATGAACTATTTACAGTTTCTGTCTTTTATATTGGTGGAAATATTGCATAATTTAATTTTTTTAATATTTTATTATTTATTATAAGTATTATATTTTTTAATATTTGTTTATTTTACTACTAATAATAATAATAAAAATATTTTATGATTTTTTTATATTTTTTTGAAAATATTGAAACTTTTAATAATTTTTTATTATTTTATTATTTGAATAATATAAATATTTATTTTTTATTAATCATAATTTTATTAAATATATTTTTTAGTATTATATTTTTTAATGTTTGTTTATTTTACTAATAATAATAATATTTTTTAATTTTTTATTATTTTTATAATAATAATATAATTTTTTCATTAATCATAATTTTATTATTATTTTTTAGTTAATTTTAGTATTTGCGATGGGGTCTTTTGCGATGGGGCCCCGTCGCAAATAAGTGAAATATATTTTTTTAAGATTGGTGTTTGTGATGGGACAACGGGCCTGTCGCAATTAGTATTTGCGACGGGCCCGTCGCACAAGGTTTATGGGTATATAATGTATATAATCAGAATTCTATTTGCGAAGGGTAAGTTCCTCATCGCAAAAACTAATTGCGACGGGCCCGTCGCAAAATATATTTGTTGCGACGCTGTTTTCTGCAACGGGCTATTTGCGACGAGGGCCCGTTGCAAAAAATGGGAATTACAGTAGTGTTGGAATTATATGTTACTACTGAAAATCTAGAAGTTTTACTGGTTTTATATATTGTTTTCCCCATATATGAGGATGAATTATTAGATAACATGTTAATAATATTCATTTTAGATTAATTTTAGTGATTTTATATTACAATGAACACGTTTTGATTCATCGTTTAGTATTATGTAAATATGTTACTTCCAGAACATAAAAAGGATTGTAATATACATTTTACAATCTATTTCAACCATTAAAATGGATTTATGAACATCCTTGGAGATAGTTAAGAAAAATGAAAACATGTCATCCTTGAAAGCGATGAAACAACGTTTCACGGATGATGTTTCCATTCTTAGAATAAAAGGGAGAGGATAAGGGGATTGATGATGGATTATTCTATTAGCATTACATAATTCTAGTATATAAAAAGGTACTAGAGTTATAATTCTATTTGGATGAGTGGAGGTGATGAGAGAATAATAAAAGAAAAGAAATTAAAAATAATTAAAAGGAAGAGGAAGAGGATTTTACCTCTTGAATTCTCCTCCTTGAGAACCTTTTTAAGGAAATGGTTTTGGTCTTTTGATGAGACCAAAAGCTCCTGGACGTGGGTGAGGGATTTGGGAAGAGGATTGGATAAAAAATTGATAAGGCTCAAAGCTTGGAAGTTGTGAGGAGAATGGGTGGTGAGGGGTGGTATTTATAAGGGATGAGAGGGGTGTTTTTTTTGAATATTTTATTCATTTGTTTAATATTTTGGCTCAAGAATATGAATAGTTTGATAATTATCACCAAATATATTAAAATTGTTCAAATAGTGGGTGCCCTAGACCCAACTATTCAGTGCTTTTGATTACCATATCATGTATACTGTAAGCAATGAATGATGTCATCTTACCATTATAGTGTAGAATTTTCTGCGTCCACTATTTAAATGGTAATGTCCAAAGATTAATTGTCGTATCGAAAGGTTGTAACAGATCTCAAGATATAATGAGAACCTCTAGATACTATGACATTAATCTTAAAAATATGTTCTATAGTCTAGATACATATTACTGATTTGACACAGTATATGTTTGACTATCAGGTGATGGGGGCTCATAAGCATTGACACATCTTCTCATGAAGTTCGCACTTGGTGATCTCTAGTAGTGAGATCATGAGGACTGACCCACAAATAGGAACTCCACATGTTTCAGGTGTCATTGGATGTTCCTATCTATGATAATGTGTAATGGTCTTATGAATTGATATCATTACCAATGTATGTCATTTGATTGCATACTTTGATGCAAGACGAAAACCATGGCAATGAAGTCATGGTGAGGTAGTTTGTGTCGGGTGTGTCGTTGGTGGCATGAAATTGGTTGAATGGTCATGAAAGGATTTGTCGCTTCCGCATTATGGAAGTAATATATCATAGGCCATGTTGATATGGATGACAGTACCTTTATAAGACCATGGCCATGGTAGTCAAGGGTAAATCCGTCCAGTTAAATCAACAAACTATAAAGAAATAAACGTGCGATGACACATGAATGCGTCCTGCTTTATGAGATATTATAGACAAAGAGATTATATTACACAATGCGTGTTCGTTGGTTGGTTGTCACTGCTGTGACAATCCTTATTTCTTCAGGGGCCATGATGGGTTACTAGATCCCGCTCTTGGTCTGTGAATACTATTCACGGCTGTTGAAATAAGGGCCTAGAGGGTCACACACAATAGCATATTCACGAATCTTTCCTATTCAGTTGAATAGGAGTTTTGGACATTGTGGGCCCCGCCACAGGGGTCCAGGATTTGTCCAATGTTAAATGATCACCAATGAAATAAATAAATTCATATTATTTGAGTATAGAATAATGAGTATTGAATTTATTTATTAAATGAATTTACATTTTTTTAAGTAAATGCATGAAAAATATTAATTCACGAATATTTAATTATTCAAGGTTCAATTAATATTTATGGGAGCGACGAGTCGAGTTAATGACTCAATTATTATCATGTAATATATTTTAATATATTATAAGTAAATGATAATAATATTTATGACTCCGTTTAGTAGTCATGGATTTCATTGATAGTGCGTTAAGTATTCAGGGCCAGCAAGGCGATACCGGGTATTTTAATTGTGCACTATATATAGAAGAGGAGGGGCTTTTGCCAAATACTATTCATGGAGCTTCTCTCTCCTCTCCTCTCTCCCACACTCTAGAGAGAGATGCTCTAAATCCATGGAGCTCAGATGGAGCTCTCTCTCGGTCATCGCTAGCGAAGCGATGCGATGATCATTGGAAAGTCATAGGCATCGTTGGTATTCCGCGCTAGCACCCAGACTACAAAGAACGGTGCTCCCACAGATTCCTTGAAGCGCATGTGGATGATCTAGAGAAATATGGCTTCAGATTCTTCGAGCAGCGATCACCAACGACGAGCAGACGTCATGCATGGCTTCAGATCTAATCCAGGTATTTTACGGTTTAAGTTTGTGTTTAAAATCATCCACGCATGGTCCTCGGCTAAGATCGGGCTACTCTTCTCCGACGACGACAAGTTTACGTCGACCGTCGGTGGAAATTTTTTAAAACCCCACATGTTTGAGGCTTCCGCTGCATGCCCAGTTCCAACAAAAATAACAAGGGAGAGTTTTATATTATGAGCTTACATCAAACATACATCATCTATGACTAAATAATTCATGAATTTAGCATTTATCGTAAATTATCGTGTTTTACTGTTCACAAAAAAATCAAGTATTTTAGAAAAATCCTACAAAGTCACCTTAAGAATTTTTCGACATGTAGAATTCAAAAATAAAATCCATTTTATGAAAATAATTTACTAAATATATGAAATTTAATTTTTAATTAAAATCATCATTTTCTGGAAAAATATAGATTTTTAAATTTATAACTGATTTTATAACACTCTGAAAAATTAACTAAGGTCTCATTAAATTATCATAAAATTATAAGACAAAAAAATATTGATTTATGAATACATTTTACAGAAATTAATTTTCTTTTAAATCATTTTATTAATTATAATAATTTGATTAAATATTTATGACTCACAAAAATACTTACTCTTAATTAATAATTTTTAAAATATTCATTTACTTGTACTATGATATAATTATATCATGATTTCATTTATGTGATGCCTAAATTTTATTTATATTTTCATGAGTGAGGTTACTATTCATTTGGCTGATTTACTATTCATAATGTTCATATTACTATTTCTAAGGTCAAGTTACTATTTCATCAGTATAGGTTCCTTAACTTCTAGAAATACATCTTATTTCATTCATTCTTCATTTATAAAGTATGTATTGTGTTCTCTAATTGATTTTATGTGATTTATACTATATGAAATGAACATAAGAAGAGAAATTTCTTTGATAGAGTTGTGCATCGTTACAAGATAGAAGCTCTCTAGGGCTTCAAGTAGATTCTCTAGATTTAGTTGTGCACAACAAATGAAATGGATTAGCTCTCTTGAAAAATAATATAATACGGTTTATATACCGCTGGGGATCGAAATAAATAATTGAACAAGTGACCATTAATATTTATTTAATCTCTTTGGAATCTCATGTCTATAATAAACATATTATTATTATTTTTTGACATGCGCTTAACTCACGAATTAAATTAAATATTATTTAATAAAATAATATTCAATATATATTATTTCTCATCAGATCTATAAACCCAGTCTATCATTCCTCCATAATATTTATTGGACCTTGAATAATTACAATTTATTTAATAAATAAATATCACTGCATTATTCACCAATAAATAAATAAATATTATATATTCACTAAATAGAAAATAAATCATTATTAAATATTCCCCTCAGATAAAATTCTCTCGAATGACTGGTGATGTAATATATGCAATCAAGAAAACATGGATAATTATTAAACCATATACGAGAATGATATTTATTTGACTTGTTAAATAATAAATAATAATATATTATTTAATTGAGATTCTGGATACACATAGTATGTGACCCTCTAGGCCACTTTCTTAGTGACATTAGGGAAAGCTACCTAAAGTCCAATATTACCATCTAACTACATGTCAAGGTACCCATAGAGAAAAAATTTAATTTTACAACGACATAATACCTCATACAGATGCTTATTATGTAATATAATCTTTTTATCATGATATCTCTAATCAATGAGGTCACATTCTTGTGACATCAACCTAAGTGTTTGATGTCTCATTCTTTGAATTTTTAGAAATCGGACTTGCCTATAAAACATCATGCTTATGGACTTATTTAGACTATCATTTTCAATAAAGGGTTTGAGATATTCAACTTATGTTAATGAATATAAGGGACAAATTCTTTCTCACGTTATACATTAATGAAATATTACTCATGAAACACCCAACGTATTATACCTCGTTGCGAACATATTTCGTCACAGTTTTCATTAATACATCAAAGTACGCGACTTATAACACTTGTTGATAATAATTTTAAAGTTTAAGGATCAATACAATTGTCTGAAGATAGAAGCATCTAATGACACTTATATATATATATTTCCTATTAGAGAGTCTCGTTCCCAAAATATCCTACATTGAATATTGCCAAGGGTGTACATCATGAGAAAGTGAATCAAAATCCAATGAGTCTCCACCCTTGATAGCTTGAATCATTTGTATCCATAAAATGATTTTATTTTCTTATAGAACATATACTTAATAATACCGCAGTGACATATCTGGGTTATCATCATAGCGGAGAACTGCTATGACCTTTCAGTGCAGCAACCACTCTTAGGACATTATCTCATACTATGTCATGAAGAAGAATGATCATGATGTGATAATGAACTTATTAATAATAAAAACAATGAATAAAAGTTATCATAAAGTACAAAAAATTTGGTTTTGGGGAACCAACTCGAACAATTACCCGTAGGAGCATCTACTCCATAACCTACATCCACTGGTTTGTATCTAGTCATGGATGTAATTATTCGGATAGCCACACAATCTTTACTTTACCAATTGATTGATAAACAATATTCATTACGGGGTAGAATCTTGTAGGGTTGAGAGTGGAATAATTATGGAAAGTTCATTCATTTTATAAGGATATATATAATTGGGAAATTGACATTGAGTTCAATAGTTTACAAAGAGCATGTGAATTAACCAAAGCAGATCATCTATGACTGTCAAATTAGATGTGTAGTTAGAACTCCTTATCATGTACTTGGAGAATATTGAGTTAATACTCAACCAACCTTTTATGGGTAATTACCTCTTGGTGCATTAGTGTCAAATAATGTATCCACTTGTTTATATCCAGATAGAGATGCCTCAGATAACCACATGATCTTTAATTTATTAATTGATTGATAAACAATGTTCATTACGATGAATAATGGTGTAAGGATGACAATGGAATAATTGTGTAATGTTATTTGATGATACAAGGATATAATTATCAATGATTACTAAATAGTATGAACTATTAATAATTATTATTTATCAACAACTAATTCTTACTAAATATTAATTAATTATATATTAATAAATTACCTAATAATAATTGTTGAATACTATTAGCAATTAAGTAATTATTAAAATTAATTAAAAATTACCTATTATTACTAAACAATTACTAGTTAGTAATTAAATAATTTTTTTAAATATGAATTAGAATTTGATAAATAATTTGATTCATATTTACAAATTAATTATTTATAAATTATTAGTTAATAAAGAGTAATTAATTTTTAGCAGATAATTATATATTAAATAATTATTAGTTAATTATTGGTTATTACTTAATTGGTAGTTAATTATTAATTTAAGAATTATTAGTTAATTATTTGTTTACTATTTATTTGTTAATTATTAGTTAACTAGTTATTATCAATGATTATAAATTATTAGTTGATTATTAATTAATTGTAAGATAATTAATTAATAGATAATAATTTATTAATAATTATTAATTATCATTAATTAATAATTAGTAATTATTAATTAAATAAATATTAGTTAATTATTAGTTATTAATTCTTTAGTGATCAATTATTAGTTAAATAATTATTAGTCAATTATTAGTTAATTAATAATTTATTATTTATTAGTTAATTTATCATTGTCAATGAATACTAATTGTTAGTTAATTATTAGTTAATTAATTGTTAGTTAATAATTTTCAATTAATTATTGGTTATTAGGAATTAGGAATTAGTGATTAATTATTATGAATTTTTTTAGTTGATTAATCATTAGTTGATAACTAATAATTATTTTTTATTTAGTTAATTATTTATTTATTAGTTAATAATGATTAGTAAATTAATTAATAATTATTTAATAATTATTGTTTACTAATTTTTATTAACGAGTGTTGACGCTCATTTTTGTCACATTTTCTAAAAGAATGGAAAGGGAAATGACTTAGCACAAATTGATTCATCCTTTGATGAAATCATCAAAAATCGACAAAGGCATGAACAAGGCTTCAAAAGCACAAGGGTCGCGCAAGTTCCCTCACAGCCGTGCAAGTATACTTGCGCGCCACCTAATGGCCGCGCATGTGACTTGCGTGCCCTAAAGGATAAACTCTCGGGGTCTTCTCCAGCCTATAAATACCCTTGGTGGGCCCCCCATTTGGGAGAGGAATTTTTTCCAGAATTCATAGACAGAGCTCTGAACGCCCAAGTCTCTTCTTCAGGTATTCCGAACTCTTCTAAGGTAATTATTTACCTAGAATGGAAGGTCTAAACAAGATGAGTAAAGTCTAAGTGTTATAATTCACTAACACTTGCGCGCCAAAGTGTTTTACCATTAAGGGAAATGAACACACTTGCGCGCCACCCTACTTCTTTACCAGAACTTGTGCACCATCTTCTAGAAAGCATATAGGGATAATACCAAGGGTTTGAGCCAAGTCTCGCCCAAGTATTACCCTAAGGTATGAAAATCACGCAAGTACCCATGTGTCGTGCATGTATACCTGTGCGACCAGGACTTGCACACCCACGTAGTACCTGCGCGCCTACCAGGACTTACGCGCCCCTACCTTTTTGGGTGCCTTTCCTACCCATTTCACCCCTCTTATGTCATTCCACCTCTCCTATTCAAGATTCAGTCTTCAAGACACTCTTCAAAGCCATTTATGGCATGATTTTTTGATTTGGATTCCTTATCTGAAAGGAACTCCGTGGAACATCTCTCAAAATATAGTGATTTAAAGATCTTTATGTCACCAAAGATTGATATTTCATTCATTCAACCTCATCCTTTATGATGAGAGAATCCTTAACCTGGGCCTCCTTTTCAGGAATAAGCCCCAGTCATAATTCTTAAATTTGGGCATCCTCTTTAGGAGTAAGCCCCAAGTCCTCTAATCTGGGAATCCTCCTTAGGAGTAAGCCCCATATCCCCTAACCTAGGCCTCCTTTTCCGGAGTAATCCCCAGTCATAAGTCCTCATTAATTTGGGCATCATCTTTAGGAGTAAGTCCCAAGTCCCCTAATCTGGGCATCCTCCTTAGGAGTACACCCCAGTCTTAAAGTCTCAAATATGGGCATCCTCCTCAAGAGTAATCCCCAACCATAATTCCCTTAACCTGGGACTCCTTTTTAGGAGTAAGCCCCAGTCTCAAATATGGCCATCCTCCTTGGGAGTAAGCCCCAAGTCCCTTAATTTTCAAATCCCTTTAACCTGGGCCTCCTCCTTAGAAATAATCCCCAGTCTTAATTTCTCTTAACCAGTCATAATTCCTTTTGATATGGGCTTCCTTCTCAAGAGTAAAACCCAATCATAAGTCTCCTTATAACTTGGGAATCTTCCTTAGGAGTAAGCCCCAAGATTAGAGTATCCAAATCTCCATGAAGCACATATACCTTTATGGACCCTATTCATGGATTTCTTACCTGAAGTAAATCTTAATCCTCAACTATTTTTGGGCAGTCATACATACATAAGCCCCACATCATTTCTTATAATTTCATCTTTCATGGCACAATTGTCTAGTTTTACCAATACCTCTTGTTTCTCACACTGAGCATGACTCACGTGAGCTTAGAGTGTAAAAGTAATTATGACTTCTTTCTTTGATCCATCAATTATAAACATCATACTCCCTTACTCGAACTACGTGGGTTATGATTCCTTTTACAAACAAAGGATACGTAGGTAGCCCATCTGAGGGGACGATCCCAACACTGAAATAATATATGTCCTCCTAAATGACAATAAACTTCAAGTGCCCCACTGAGTGTCTTTAAAACCAGTATGGTCATCATAATGACCAAGAGTCTTTTATGTATTTAAGGATACCGTCAACTAAGAATCTATAACAAATACAGATGATTATATATCAATGAAGAACCTCGAATACATATAAAATATTCTCTAAATTTCTTTCATATCAATCATTCATTTTCAGATCTAATGGAAAGCGCATTTTATACTTGGTAATGTAATAAGTATTCACAAACATAACTTAAATCTATAAAGAGAGTCCCGGAGTAGACAATAATTACCCTAAAAAAGGTGTGATGAGTCCGACCTCCCATCCTCTTGACCAATGCAAATTCCTAAGCCTCATCAATCCACAACTAATGAGAACCTACCTTTGGAAAGTAGGTCCAAATGGATACAGAATCATTGGATGTTTCCGATTCTACGAACAAACCCATTAGAACTCGATTGGAATGTTTGAACCTTCAATCAATGAGGTCATCCCCAATTCCAGAGGGAAACAAAAAATGGTGAACCGACGTGAATCCTCAACCATGTTAAAATGATGTTTTTCTTATTTGTTAGACCCCTATTTAAACTCAATTAGAGGGACAACAAAAACAATCATTGAAATATGTGCTCATCCAAAAGATATAGTGGCTAAATTTATCTTGATTATGTATGTTATATCAAACAAGCACTCTTTTCCAAGATTTTCTGCATTCTAAGAAATGGTTGCTCTCAAGTTCACACCGGTGAATACCACTACTACGAATGCCACTGCTACTACTCCTGCTGGATCATCATCCGCTCTGAGGATGACATCACCTACTCAGCGTCTTCAATGCTGGGTATCAAAAAACTGGTTAAGGAGTACCATCAAAACAGTACTATTCCAACTCTGGAGGCTGCCCGACAAGCCCTTCAAGTAAACAATTCACCCTGGTCATCCGGACAACGATGACCAGTGATCAAGAAGTAGGTGGTGCTAACCACCGTCTTCAACCGTTTCGTGTCGTTATCCCCGGAACTCAATCACCATTCACTCCCATATTATGGGGAGGTGAATGAGGAGGTCCCTCAGGGCCTTAATTCAAGGAAGTAGGAGTCCTTCCCGAGGGCTCCCATCAACAATCGCTTCTAGACTCGTGTGATAGTGCGCCCTCAAAATGATGAGGGTGTCAACTCCAGGCATTCAGCTCAGGTTCCTCGAACCTGAGCAGGAAAGACGAATCGCTAGAGGCGAAATCTGGTCAACAGTGAGTAGGTTATCATCTCTTCCATCTCCGGAGAAGTCCACCAACCTAACATGGTGGCAAGCAACGAGCAGGCACACACACCTGCCCGTTTTAATTATGCTATCCAGTAGACTTGTTTGGCAGAATCACACCAATCCCGCTAGGCAATTCCGGCGGAGTACTATAGGTAGGAACATACACCTGTTTATACATCATCAGCTAGTTAGCAGGCACATCTGACTACATATGATGGAGCTCATCAACCACGTTCGGCGAAGTACAATCAGCAGGCACATACACCTACTAGTATTAATCAATCCTACCAACAGTCTCGCTTGGTAGCACACAGAGAAGTCAGTCGGAAAGCTCCGACGACAAATAGGAGGCAGACTCAACTTTCTTCCCCCACACTTGAGTACTGTCAGGATTCACTAACAGGAAAATGAGGACAAGAGCAGGCACATACACCTACTCCAAGCACGGAATGGACGTATATCCCCGTTTTGACATCTAAAGTCACCAAACATATTCTATCAATGGTGAAAGAGTAGAAGAAAATCCCTGCTCATATTCTGGATGCCTGCCAGGATATTATAACAGCTTCAGTAGCATCTCAGGGAAAGCCATATAAATCTATCCCTACCAGTGGAGTGACACATCAACAGTTCACTCCGGAATAGACACACACATCTGTTCCAATCCAAGAGGATTGTGGGGCATACTCCCCCATATCATATGGACAACCAAGTCAGGCACATACACCTAATTTGAGTAGAGATCGTCAGCCTAACCTATCCATATCTCCTGATCAGGCACATACACCTACTCAGAGCAGCCGGTTTCGTCAACAAGTGGTTTCCAGGGCAAGTAAGAAGGCGTCTAAGAAGAAGACCCACCCTGCATATCCAGAAGATCAAGAGCCAATCTGTAACAAGTCCTTGCTCGATGCTGGAGTTATTGAAACCCTCAAACAGTTATCTATTGGAATGCAAGATTCTACTCCCTCAGTTACCAATAGTGGGAACATTAATTCTGAAGGTCTTCAATAGACACTTCCTCATGAAGGCTTGATTCATGACAATTCGGTCAATCTCGAAGTTTCATCTTCAGATGAGGGCTACAATAACCCTCTATGTAGCTAGAAGACCAAGGAGCAAGAGATCTCATCTTTTGCTGTAACCCACCATGGTGGTCCTCCCCAGGATGATGAATTTCGCTGTGAAATTCCTCTCTGCAGTAGTGATGAACATTGACCAGAAAATACTTCAGTGGACAATGTAGTGCCGAGAAAGCACTCTTATCTTGAGGCACTTGCAAATGCGAAACCAGTCATGTATGATGCTTCATATCTAGTAGGTGAAATACTTTCACAATTGGAAGATATCCCAGGGTGTATTTCATTCTCCGAAACACCCCTAAGTCATTCATCTTTTATATTGATCAGTGATTTCTCTACCAATCTTGTTGAATCCGGTGAAGCAACAAGGAAGAACCAGCTCTGGTCAAAACAGGTAGAATAATCTTCATTGAATGATAAAGAGGAAATACTGAACATGAGAAAACAACTGGCGAAAGGTGAAGTGCCAGTCATGTTTTCGCCTCTGGATGACTCTCAGTATAACATTCCAGAGATGTTGACACAAGATGGAATTCATGATATTCGTCTCAACATATGGAAAACTCTTTTTCAATTGAAAAAGAAAGTATTATCTTATGATGATTATGAAAATCATGTTAAGATAATAGAAGGGTTAAAATGTCAAATTGACTTGGCATCTCTATCAGTCGCTCGATATCCAAAGGCTAAAAAGTAGTAGAGAGCTCTTCAGCGTTCATGCCTTAGCACACTAAGAAGATTGCGCCAGTTAATTTCCAATACCCCATTTGGTATTCATGTCAGAGGATCGGGTGTCCATGGAGCACTTAATTTCATGGTGCTCTCCAGTCAGCAAAGCCCGCCGAAAATGGTCTCATGCAATGTTATTGCCCGTGGCCGGCCACAATTAATGGGTTTTTTTGTAATCAAAAGCTTTCCCAAGAACAGGCCTCAACTAGTTCCTCTCAAAATCAAGAATACAAAGAAAAATTTGTTTAATTTCCCCTGCATCAAGCAAACGATAATATTGAACAGGCTTCTTATATAGAGCAAGCACATCATCAAGTGAAAGAAGTGTCGGAAATCATCCAATGGTCTTTTGAACCAGGTGATAAAAGTGGATACAGGTTAATGAATCCATCTAATTTCCGGACTAAAGTCCGCAAGATCTGGAGAGCTTTTAAGAAATTATCAAACATAGCATGTCAAGAGCCACCCCAGCTTTCCATACTGGGGAATCTTTTAAACCAGCCCTCAGAATCAATAAATAGAATTAGAGGAGTTGAGCGGGAACAGCAGGAACAACCCCAGTCCACCGGACTGAGGAATTTTTTTCAAATCATCAATCCCCTCCGTAGAGAAATTCAGTCTTTTCTCTATTGGGGAAGAAGCCTCAAGAGAAACGTAGAGACAAATTATCAGGAGATTATCTCCAAATTACGGTTCTTCAAGAAGTTCTTGAGGGATTGAATCAACAAAAGGTAATGTCTCATCAATGACATGGACGAAGACAATATCACAGAAATGATGATAGAAGGGATGCAATGCATTATGAATCAATTAATTTCATGAATGCCATTGTTGCTGATCCACCAGATGAGGCTCATTCAGAGGGATCAGATGAAGAGATTCCTGCTCAAGAAGTTGTACGCACAGACACAAATGAAGAAGGTGTGCGTACACGAAATCAAAGGATTATCCAGAATCTGGGTGTTCCTTCAAATAACCCACTTCCCCCTCTCCTAAAGGGATCAAAAAAAGGGAAGGGAAAGAATTAGGTTACATATCCTTCCTCTGGAGAAGACCAATCACTCTCACTAGAGAAATGATTTGTGCAACAGGAGGAAGAAATGAAGGAATTGAGGAGGATGAATGTAGAAATACTTCAGGGTAGTCTTCCTCCTAAACGTGCTGGAGTCAGTCATCCAAGGGAGTTTTTTGAAACTACTGATATGGATCAAGAATATCCTCCTTTATCAGTACACCCTCACAGGTCTAATACTACGTGTCAAATGAAACAACAATTGGCAGTGCTGCCATCAGTTACAGTACCAGCTGCAATACCTGTCTAGACTCTAGTCATTACACCTACCGAAGTCCAAGTTTAACCAGATGTTTCTCAAAAGTTAATAACTACCATTGAGTCATTAATAGCTTGGTTAGAGAATATGGAAGGGAATCATGTGCAGGTTCAACCAGAAAAGAAAGCATACCCTGAATGGGTAGATTCAATCTCTCCCCCATCAAGTTTTGGGAACCCTGTATTACCTATTTTCAATGGATCAGGTGACCCTAAACATCATTTGATGCATTATGTGTCTTGTTTCGATCCTATGATCGGAACTCTGGAGCAGCAAGAAGCAGTGAAAATCATATGCTTCGTGCTAAACTTGCAAGGACCAGCCTTTGTCTGTCACACAAGCTTGAAATCCCAGTCAACTACCAGATGGGAAGATCTACGTCAACGATTTCTTCTTCAATTCAGCTCAACATTTCCAAAGACAATAGTTTTCAATCTTACAAACTGTAAGAAAAGGGAGAATGAAAGAGTCTCTGATTTCATTGCTCGTTGGAAGGGACTAACATATTCCCTGAGCTTAGCACTCCCTCAAGAGGAACTGTTGCCAATCTGTGTGGCAAATCTGCGTGACAAATTACGCACGCCGTTGATCCCTGTGAAATGCATAGGAGGGTTTCGAGACCTTAATTCAATCACTCAACAGATTGAAGATTCTATTATACAGACTAAGGATAAATATCTTTTAATTCCATTATCTCCCAGAAAGAGAATGGGTAAAGCAGAAACTGCAATAGTTGTGCTTAAACAAGCACCTGTACTTGATTCTATTTCAAAACCTTCATCTTCTCGAAGGGCTCCACCTACCGAGTGCCAACTAAAAAGGCCGTTTCGTCAAGATGATCAAAGAGATCAAAGACGAAAACAACTTGAGGATCTGAAAAGAAAAACATACTCTTTCCGAAATGAACAAGTTCCTAGTTACTTCATTTCGGATCTGGAAAATAATTTGGTTTAGTTTCCAAGGCCCAATAGGCCAAACAAGGAAGGATATGAAGACCGTCCCAATTATTTCCCCTTTCATCAAATGTTGGGGCATCCCATCTAGGAGTCTTTTGTCTTTAAAGACCTCCTACAAAAGTTGGTCAACTCGGGGCAAGTCTAACTGAAAGGCTCTTCAGCCCAGGTATCATGTGTTACTGCTACAGTTCTAGAGGAGGAAGGCAAGTGGCACGGAGTAAAAAGAAAAAATGCACAAAAATATGATGATTGGATGGTCAAAAAGACGATCAACCGAACTCATGCTATTTTGCAAACGCAATTGAAGAAACCAATTGTACCTTCTTCCATGAATGCCGCAGCAAAACCCTCTTCATCAGAGGGAAAATCCTCAAAGAAACGGCATGATTCAAAGAAAGAAAAAGAATCAGAAGAATATGAGTACGTGTCAAAGACTAAGTTGTCTTTGACCCTGGAAGACTTCATGCCATCTACTTCAAATCAACGAGCACCGTCCCACCAAATGGTATAGCCTAAACAGGCTAATCAGGCAGAGTATTCATCAGATGAAGAGTTGATTTTCAGTTCTGTTAATATGATTCAATTAACAGATCCATATTGCAGTCGCAATTTCGATTTCGATGAGCCTGAATCCCCTGTACCAAATAGAGGAATCAGAGGAAGTTACAAAGGCCCAAGATACATGAGAAGATGTGGATCTTTTAGAAACCACTATTTCAATTCTACCCCTGCTAGAACTGTGTACGTAGAAGAAAGTTGTGGTAGATCCCTTCAGCGAGCTCAGCATGAACACGAAAGTTCTTCTACCAATAGCAAATTTAGTCCTGGCACAGTTATTTTGGAAGACCGATTGAAGGTTACATATTCTTCCTCTCAGCAAGTAAATGGATCTAATCGGTCTAATCTTCCAAAACCAGGAATATTGCCAACTCCTATCCCGATGCAAGATGCATCAAATTCCAAAGCATCTGCTTCCAAGGAACCTGCTAAACCACATGTTCTTGTTGGAAAACGCAGACCACTGGATCAAAAGTATGATGTATTGAAACACCTGGCCCAAGTACCAGCAAAGTTATCAATTTTTGTTGCTTTGAATCTGTCAAAGGATCTTTGGGAGGCACTCATCGAGGCTTTGTCAAGTCCTCAGGAGTTTGAAATTGAAATTGCTGCAGGTGAAGTCTATCACATAGAGCATAATCTTGCAGAATGCCATGAAATAATATCTTTTACTGATGAAGATGAAGATGATGTTGTTCATGGGAATATTAGACCTTTGTACATATATGGAAAGGTCAATGGAATAGACGTCCAAAGATCTTTCATTGATAATGGTTCAGGAGTCATCCTCATGCCCATTCTTACACTTCATCGATTGAGCCTCACAGAATCTGATTTATATCCTTCTACCATGATGTTACAAGGATATGATAAAAATGAACAAGAACCACTGGGCGAAGTTACACTCAGAACTCAGTTTGGAGATCTTGTATCCAATTCAAATTTCATGGTTATTGATCAAGACTCAGCTTTCAACATCTTTCTTGGAAGACCCTGGCTACATCAACATGCAGCTATCCCTTCATCATACCATCAATGTCTCAAGTATTGTTTTGATGGTCAAGTTGGGACATTGTATGGTGATAAGGCCCCATTCCAGACATGTGAGTCTCAATACAATGAGGTGGAATTCTATCACATGAAGAGAAGGGAGAAATACCCAGTAAAGGAGATTACCAAAGTTAATGCTCCATATGGTTTGGAGAAGATTCTAGTAAATCCATTTGCACATGTGAGTATAAATTATGTGTTTCCTATCACTCAAATTGACAAGATAGACCCAAATCAAAATACTATTATGGAAAGATCCATAATGTCAATTACGGTAATAGAGCCAGGAAACATGGGAGAAATTAGTGATCCTCCAGGCAATGATGAAAGCCCAAATGGTGACGCCTTCATTTCATCTGCTAAAATACAACAAGTCTATACTTTTCCAATCAGTCTAAAAGATGTTATAGAAACAACGGAGGTGAACAATGATGTCGATTCCCAATCCATCATCTCCTCTTTATTACCCAAAGAAGACCCTTCATCATCAATCGAGTCAGAAATGGAAGCTTCTTCTTCAAGATGTTCAAATTTTGACATCTCTTCTGATCATTAAAATGATGCTTCATTATCTACTATGCAAGTAGAAATGGAAGAAATAACACATGTTGAAGAATAAGAGGAAGATCTCAGAGATGCTCCTCCTGCATTTGAAGAGGGTATCTCTACCACTGTGGATGAACTCAGAGAAATAAATCTGGGTACAAAAGAAGATCCACGCCCACTTTAATTAGTGCGTCCATGAATCTTGAAGAACAAGAGATTTATATTTCCTTTTTCAAGAAAAATCAAGACATATTTGATTGGAACTATACAAAGATTCCTGCTCTTGATCCTGATGTTGTTACTTATCATTTGGGTTTACCAGAAGAACATCGAGGATTTAAGCAAGCCGCAAGAAGAACACACCCAACTTATGCTTCCAAAATTGAAGCTGAAGTGGATAAGCTTATCAAAGCTAACTTCATCAGAGAAGTTCAATACCCCATGTGGTTGGATAATATTGTCCCTGTAAAGAAGAAGAATGGACAAATTAGAGTTGACATCGATTTCAAAGATCTTAATCGGCATTGTCCTTAGGATGATTTCCCAGTTCCGATTACAGAACTTTTAATTGATGCCACAGCTGGTTATGAAGCACTTTCCTTCATGGATGGTTATTCCAGATATAATCAAATCCGAATGGCCTCAGAAGATGAGGAATCCACAGCCTTCAGAGCCCCTCAGGGTGTGTTTTTCTACTGGGTAATTCCCTTTGGCTTAAAGAATGCGGGTGCAACATATCAGTGTTCCATGCATTGTATCTTCAAACTCTTTTTAGGGAAGTTTGGAGAATTCTATGTGGAAGATTTGGTTGTTAAATCCAAACAAATTTCTAATGACTTGGATGATTTGGAAGTCATATTCTACAAGCTTCGACAACATAATTTGATGATGAACCCCTTAAAATGTGCTTTCGGGGTAACCTCAGGAAAATTTCTCGTCTTTGTTGTACGCCATCGTGGTATTGATGTCGATCCTGAGAAGACAAAGTCAATCCTTGGTATGTCACCTCCTCAAAATTTGAAATAATTAAGAGTAATTCAAGGAAACTTATCCTATATTCATAATTTCATCGCCAATTTGGTCGGAAAAAGTTTACCCTTCACCAAATTAATGAAGAAGGGAGTCACTTACCAGTGGACCAAAGAATGTCAATAAGTATTTGATATTCTCAAGAAATACCTCTTGAGTCCACCGGTACTCATGCCACCTGTTGAAGGAAGACCACATATCCTCTACGTGACAACTTTAGAGAAATCATTGGGTGCCTTTCTTGCTCAGAAGAATGATGCTGGGAATGAAAATAGCCTATACTACCTCAGTCGGACTATGCTGGAAGAAGAAACCCAGTATTCATGTATTGACAAGTAATGCCTGGCATTAATCTTTGTAGTTCAGAAGTTGAGACACTACCTGCAACATCACGAGGTCTAATTGGTATCTCACAATAACCCGCTCAAATTCATCCTTAGTCGTCCAATGCTTACAAGATGTCTGGAAAGGTGGGCAGTTATTTTGCAGCAATTGGACATTCAGTATGTGTCTCAAAAGGAAATAAAGGGCCACACTTTGGCTGATTTCCTGGCTGAACACCCTTCAGTGGAAGACACATCTTCAGATATTGAACTCCCTGATGAGGAATTATTCTCTATTCAAGAAAGTCCTCATGCATGGGAAATGTATTTTGATGGTGCTTCCAGAAGTCCAACAGGGAGGAAAATGGAAAATCCTAAATTCAACAATGTTGGCTTAGGAATTGTGCTCATTTCTCCAGAAAAGGAAGTGTTACCTTATTCCTTCTTATTATGGGAAGGTAGTACCAATAATGAAGCATAATACCAAGCTCTCATCGCAGTCTTGGAATTGGCGCTTTAAGCACAAGTGAATCACTTAAAGGTGAAAGGTGATTCAGACCTGGTAATCAAACAAGTCAATGAGGATTATGCCATCATAAAAGAAGAACTAGTCCCTTTGTATGATTACGTCAGAGAGTTAATGGCAGAATTACCTTTGGAACTGACATTTTCTTATGTCCCGTGATCACAAAATGCTCACGTTGATGCACTGGCTAATATAGCCACAGCTCTAGCAGATCCAAATCGGGACGAGACAACCGTCAGTATTTCCCACCGTCGTACAATTTCACCTTATGTTCGAAGAAGAACATAGGAGATTAATGAAATTAGTCCCATTCCTGAACCTTATGGTCATACTACTGTATGGATGTCACCTACATGGAATACCTTCAAAATGGAACACTTCCACCTGATAGAGCCGGGAAAGAACAAATCCAGCGACGTGTGGTCAATTTTACTCTTTATGATAGCCCAGATCACCTAGAGAAAATTCTCTACAAACATGGTTTTGATGGAGTTATCTTCAGATGCATTTATGGTGAAGAGATAATGGTTATCATGAAAGAAGTGCATGCCGGAATCTGTGGTTCCCACCAGTCTGGACATAGACTGTCTGATCAGATTCGAAGGCTTGGATAATTTTGGCTTTCAATGATACAAGATTGTGTTGATTTCACAAAGAAGTGTCATTCATTCCAAGTAAATGCCAACATCATTCATCAACCTCCAGAGTTTCTTCATACAAATAAATACTCATGGACATTTGCCACATGGGGAATGGATGTGGTGGGACCATACCCTTCAACTACGGCCAAGCAGTTTAAGTATATTCTTACTGGTACTGATTTCTTTTCCAAATGGGCAGAGGCAACACATCTCAAGGAAGTAAGTTTTAAATTCTTTGTTAGCTTCATCAAGGCTAACATCATTACCAGATTTGGTGTCCCTCATACTATATTTACGGACAATGGCACCAACTTCTGTTCATCTGAGGTGAAGAAGTTGTATCAAGAATAAAACATCAAATACAACCATTCATCTCGGTATCATGCAGTGACCAATGGCCAGATAGAAGCCTTCAATAAGACTCTGTCAAATATACTACAAAAGATGGTGGATAAATATAAGAAATCATGGCCTGATAAACTCTTCCATGCTTTATGGGCTTATCGAACTACCACCCACACTGCAACTCGGTCAACTCCATATTCACTGGTATATGGAACGAAAGCCATCTTGCCCATTGAAGTTCAATTGCCTTCGCTCAAAGTAGCCATTTGTGATCAGTCATCTACAGATTAGCAATATCAAAAGCGATTGAATGAATTGGAATGGTTAGATGAGAAAAGATTGTGCAATTTTCACCACTTGGAAGTCTATCAGAATAAAATAGCATGAGCTTTTAACAAAAAATTTCGTCTTCATTCATTCACTTAGGGAGAATTGGTATTAGTTCTCAGAACTCCAATGATACCAGGAATGAAACCTCCCAAGCTTGAGCCAAAATGGGAAGGACCTTACTCAATACATAGGGTCTACTCCAATGGAGCTTCTTCATTAATCTCGATGGATGAAGAACTCATCACTACTCCCACCAATGCCAGATTTTTGAAGAAATATTTTGTATAAACACAAAATATATCATCACTGGTCCGGTATGACCTTAAACCGCACCACCGTCCAGCAAGATGTTAAACTACATCATCCATGGTCCATACATATGACCTTAAAATATTTGTGTTACTTTCATCCCACAATATGTTAAACTGTGAAAAAGTTCCCTAATACGTCCAACATGACGTTAAACTGTGTCCCCCTTTATCGTCCTTTCTATATGACGTTAAACTATATAGAATTCCCTTTCATCCAACATGACGTTAAACTGCATAACCAACGGTCCCTGCATATGACCTTAAACTATTGTCACTTACGTCCAACAAGACGCTAAACTGTATCATCCCTTTTTCATCCAACATGATGTTAAACTATGAAAAAAAAGTCCTTAATACATCCAACATGATGTTAAAATGTGTTCTCTTTTGTCCTTACTGCATGACATTAAACTGCACAATCCTCTATTTGTCCAACATGACATTAAATTGTGTTGCCCCCATCGTCCTAACTACATGATGCTAAACTATACAGAAATTCCTTTGATATGTCCTACAAGACATTAAACTATACTTTTTCCCTGCTACATGACACTAAACTGTGTAGCACCAATAGTCCTAAATGCAAGACTTTAAACTACGTAGTCCCTTTATATGTCCTACATGACATTAAACTATGCATTGTTAGGGCTATTGCTACCTCTTTTTTCTCAAACCGAGTATGACTCACGCGAGCTTAAAGAAAACTTCAACCATAACTCTCTCTCTGGGATACTAACCATGTGTAAGTCCAAACAACATCATTTTTAGGTCATTTTCCCCAAGAACAACTTGATCATTAATTCATTCTTAAATTGAACTACGTGGACTTTGATCCTTGCCTTCCAGGATGGGTACATAGGCAACCTCCCAAGGTTCAAGCCCAAAATCAATCTCTTCACATCGGTTCACCTCCATCTCATACGACATTGATTCATGAAACCACCCCTAGAATCAATATCTTTACATTGGTTCACTTTCTTCCTTGTTGTATGACGTTAAACTATACAACACTGTTTTGTCCAGTATGATAATATACTACAAATATTCTTTGATACCCTCACCTGAGAGGGAATCATTGTATACATTGATTTTCAATCATGTTATATTCTAAAGACTACATGCATACATGGAAATTCCTGAACCTTTTATCTTGGATTAAACCATCATTGCACTAAATTTCCCTTTCACCCTTAACATGTACGAACCAAATTTGTACAAAGGGTATTTCTAGAACTACGTTGGCTTGATTCCCATCCTTATGGGATATGTAGGAATGTTCGAGTGTACCTCAAATCCTGCCCCAAGTCTTTTGGGCCTAACCCCAAATTCCACTTTCAGTCCCCTGGCTGAAAAGTCCCCAAGAAAACATACACTGTATATTTCTTATAATGATCCAATCTCTATAACCATAAACTAAGATCTCTAATCATTTTGTACCACACGACATTAAACTGTAGTTCAAGAACTATGTATGGCTTGATTCCCATCCCTATGGGATACATAGTGAAGTCCAACATTTCCATTCAGGACCCAGCCACAACATGATTATGGTTATCATTGATCCGTGTATCTCTGCATACATTGGACAATACCCATCTTTATGTGTCATAATCCTAATATTGAATACTTCTAGATCTTCATAATCCTTTTCTTGACTTCTAATCACCAAAGGCCTGAAATTCTGAGAGTTCTTTTGCCTGAACATGCAGCACGTGCCCTTAGGAGGCCTTGCATAAATAGTCTACATAATGGACATGTCAGCCAAAAGATGCTATTATTTGACTGTGCCGCCAATGCCCTTAGGTGGCTCTGCATAATTCAAACCCCCTAACGGGTTTGTAAGATACTGGTAACTTAATTCTTAGGAAGAAAGCAACTTTTTTCCTTATTGGTCTTAAATGAAAGTATATAGGGATCCATAAAAAAAATCCATCCTTAACATATTTGTCCCACATCCTTTTTTATGATCTGAAAGTATTCAAGTCCATGGTTTATATTCTCCTTCCCTACGTTTGGGTCAGACCTTTGTAGGAGTGATGTTCATCTAGTTCTTCGATAATCTTGTTTGGAAATATCTTCTCCATATTCAAGTACCTCTTTTCATACAACAAACTCTATAATTTGGAAAATTTTAATCTTCATAAACTTTCATTGGCTTTTTAGCACTAGGAATGTAAATTTCTGAGAGTTCTTTTGTCTGACTATGCAGCACGTGCCCTTAGGCGGCCTTGCATAAACAGTCTACATAACAGACTTGTTAGCCAAAAGATACTATTTATTTGACTATGCAGCCAATGCCCTTAGGTGGCCCTGCATAATTCAACCCCCTAACAGGTTTCCTAAATAATGGTAACTTATTTCTTGGAAGCTACTTCTTCTAATGCATTTTAGCTCATTTTCATATCATTTCTCAGATCCAAATTTTCTTAAGTTATAGTTTACATTTTTTCCCTCATATTGAGTTTGGTAATATGTTTTCAGATAAATTGTCAAAGAATTAAGTCAATTCTAATTCATTCGGTCAAAAATATTTTGACCTTAAACATTAGCCTCTTTATGTCCGACGTGCATGACTTTAAACTTCCCACAAAAGACAAAGGAACTCTGAATAAAAGTCAAGTTCCAGCTCACTAAACATACATTTTGTATGATTTAGGTAATATTGAGCAATTAAAATATTCAAAGTTTGTAGGGTTATTTATAATAATCCTAGTAAAAAATAAAACTATGCTTACTATGCCCATTGGATTAGGTAAAATTTAAATCATGTAGCAAAAGAATGCGGGTACAAATGATTGAAGATGAAAGTGTTTTTCATTGATACACAGGAGATAGAAGGACATCCACAAACTGGAGTCTCTTCTCTTTTTCAAGAATTATGAGAGGCTTTCAACATAACTCTTCATTTGATTTACGGAATCCCGAGCTTCATCAGCAACCAATTGGAATTCATTCATTCAAATAGATACAATAAGAGATGCAGTGATACCAGCTCTTCTTGGAACAATTGTAAAAGGATGTTCTTGAGTGCGGTTTGAGAAAATTTTCTGCTGATCAAACAGTGACTCTATTTCTGTCCAAGAGACATGGAAGATGGATACATGGATTTGAGAATGGAGCATTGGAAGTAAAGATCCATTTGGAGAGAGTACTCTTTTCAGATATTCCTCTAATTCCATGTTTGTATTCTCTCCACCAACCGGCAGCGGAAAACATTTCAGCCCATGGGTTTTCCATTTTCATATCTACAAGGAAATTACATGGAGGAAAAATTTGAAAGTTCACACCAATGTTGTTGTTCTTAATGCACAACATAGACGAAATAGAGGAGTAGCAGTGCAGCTGCATCTCAGGCATATAGTTCTTTGAATCTGGAACATTGACTTCTTGCAGATGACCATGATCATACAGAGACAGGTAGATTCTCTGTGGGAAATTAAGATGATATTTCTTCAAGTACTTAGCCAAATCTGGGAGAGTGTTGTCACAGATATCATAGTAATCATAGACAACAATGTTCATCATGTCATCAATCCGCTTGCTAGCCAGTTAATCAGCCATTCCGATTCTCCTGAGAGCCATTGAATCTGCACAAAAGTTGAATAAACCAACTCTCAAATGGGTTTATTTTTCATAAAATTTGTGAAGGAATTCAGAAAAATGGAAAAGGAATTAAGGCACACAAGTCTAAAATTGGTGAGAAAGTGTTAATGTGCCGCACTAGTTTTTGGCGCGCAAGTATCACCGCGCAAGTCCTATTACCTTAACAACAGCACGAAAGCAAAGAAACAACAGAAAATGAGTGACCTGCACAGTAAAGAGGACCTGCACAGTGAGAGATCAAAAATCCGGAAATCAGATGCTATGCGCGGAAAATGGCTGCATATTTATAGGCTAGGCAGCCCACCTGTGCGCCTACACCTAGCACGATCCATCCAGCGTGCTCCAGCCCTACGCGAATCGAACCTTCGTGCCAAGTGTTGCACACTGAACACTTGCGCGCCACCTTTCCTTTAGTTTTATTCTTTTCCTTAGAGTCACATCCTCATTTCTTTCGGATCCAAC
Organism: Viscum album; assembly: GCA_963277665.1. Taxonomy (NCBI): domain Eukaryota; kingdom Viridiplantae; phylum Streptophyta; class Magnoliopsida; order Santalales; family Viscaceae; genus Viscum; species Viscum album. The sequence continues at coordinate 1,109,898,261 of OY728140.1, forward strand.
TCTGAGGGGGGACTTTTGTTGATTCTCCTTTTCTTCACATTGTCTAAAAGAATGTAAATGGAAATAACTTAGCAAAAATTGATTCATCCTTTGAAGAAATCATCAAAAATCGACAAAGGCATGAACAAGGCTTCAAAAGAACAAGGGTCGCACAAGTTCTCTCACAGTCGCGCAAGTATACTTGCGCGCCACCTAATGGTTGCAAGTGACTTGCACGCCCTAAAGGATAACCGCTCGGGGTCTTCTCCAGCCTATAAATACCCCCGATGGGCCCCCCATTTGGGAGAGGAATTTTTTACAGAATTCACAAACAGAGCTCTGAACGCCCGAATCTCTTATTCAGGTCTTCCGCACTCTTCTAAGGTAATTATTTACCTAGAATAGAAGGTCTAAACAAGAGGAGTACGTTCTAAGTGTTAGAATTCACTAACACTTGCACGCCTAAGTGTTTTACCCTTAAGGGAAATGAACACACTTGCGCGCCGCCCTACTTCTTCACCAGAACATGCGCACCATATTCTGTAAAGCCTCTAGGGATAATACCAAGGGTTTGAGCCAAGTCTCGCCCAAGTATTACCCTAAGGAATGAAAATCACACAAGCACCCATGTATCGTGCAGGTATAACTGCACGACTAGGACATGCGGGCCCACGCAGTATAGACGCGCCTGCGAGGACTTGCATGCCCCTACCTTTTTGGGTGCCTTTCCTGCCCATTTCACCCCTCTTATGTCATTCCACCTCTCCTATTCCAGATTCTGTCTTCAAGACACTTTTCAAATCCATCTATGGCATGATTTCTGGATTTGGATTCCTTATCTGAAAGGAACTCTGTGGAACATCTCTCAAAATCTAGTGATTTATAGATCTTTATGTCACCAAATATTGAGATTTCATTCATTCAACCTCATCCTTTATGATGAGATAATCCTTAACCTGGGCCTCCTTTTCAGGAATAATCCCCAGTCATAATTCTTAAATTTGGGAATCCTCTTTAGGAGTAAGCCCCAAGTCCTCTAATTTGGGAATCCTCTTTATAAGTAAGCCCCATATCCCCTAACCTGGGCCTCCTTTTCATAAGTAAGCACCAGTCATAATTCCCCAAATTATGGGCATCATCCTCAGGACTAATACCCAAACCATAATTCCTTTAACCTGGGCCTCCTTTTCAAGAGTAAGACCCATTACAAATTCTCAAATCTAGGCATCCTCCTTAGGAGTAATCCCCAAGTCTTCTTTTAACATGGGCCTCCTTTTCAGGAGTAAGCCCCAGTCCAAGTCCTCCTTAATTTGGGAATCTTCTTTAGGAGTAAGTCCCAAGTCCCCTAATCTGGGCATCCTCCTTAGGAGTAAGCCCCATTCTTAAAGTCTCAAATATGGGAATCCTCCACAAGAGTAAGCCCCAACCATAATTCCCTTAACCTGGGCCTCCTTTTCAGGAGTAATACCCAGTCTCAAATATGGGTATCCTCCTTGGTAGTAAGCCTCAAGTCCCTTAATTTTCAAATCCCTTTAACCTGGGCCTCCTCCTTAGGAATAATCCCCAGTCTTAATTTCTCTTAACCAGTCATAATTCCTTTTGATCTGGGCTTCCTTCTCAGGAGTAAAACTCAATCATAAGTCCCCTTCTATCTTGGGAATCTTCCTTAGGAGTAAGCCCCAAGATAAGAGTATCCAAATCTCCATGAAGAACATATACCTTTATGGACCCTATTCATGGATTTCTTCCCTGAATTAAATCTTAATCCTCATCTATTTTTGGCCAGTCATACATACATAATCCCCACATCATTTCTTATGATTTCACCTTTCATGGCACAATTGTCTGGTTTTACCAATACCTCTTGTTTCTCACACCGAGCATGACTCACGTGAGCTTAGAGTGTAAAAGCAATTATGACATCTTTCTTTGAGCCATCAATCATAAACATCATACTCCCTTACTCAAACTACGTGGATTATTATTCCTTTTCCAAATAAAGGATATGTAGGTAGCCCATCTGCGGGTATGATCCCAAAACTGAAATAATCTATGTCCCCCTGAATGAAAATAAACTTCAAGTGCCCCACTGAGTGGCTTTAAAACTAGTATAGTCATTATAATGACGAAGAGACTTTTATGTATTTAAGGATACCATAAACTAAGAATCTCTAACAAATATATACGATTCTCTATCGATGAAGAACCTTGAATACATATAAAAGATTATCTAAATTTCCTTCATATAAATCATTGATTGTCAGATCTAAAGGAAAACGAATTTTATACTTCGTAATGTAATAAGGATTCACGAACATTACTTAAATCTATAAAGAGAGTCCCGGAGTAAACAATAATTCCCCTAAAAAAGGTGTGATGAGTCCGACCTCCCATCCTCTCGACCAATACAAATTCCTAAGCCTCATCAGTCCACAACTAATGAGGGCCTACCTTTGGAAAGTAGGTCCAAATGGATACGAAATCATTGGATGTTTCTGGTTCTACGAAAAAACCCGTTAAAAACCGATTGGAATGTTTGAACCTTCAATCAACGAGGTCATCCCCAATTCCAGAGGGAAACAACGAGTAAGTGATATTAATAACATATTAATTAATTCATGATAATTATAAAATTTCTAACTAAGACTAATTATTAATTAGTTGTCTTTAAATAATAACTAATTACTCACCAATATAAACTATTATTAACAAATTCCATCTAATTAATTAGGCAACAAAGTAAATAAAAAATTAAAATAGACGAGAAATTAAACTAAATAATAAAAAAAAAGAAAAAAAAATTATGAAAAAAATTAAAACTTGAGGGTTTTTTTACTTCTTAAAGTCAATCGCAAGAGAGAAGGGGTTGATTTTTTTGGGATGGAGGTACCAGACATTTATGTTCTCAATGACTTTAGTGTTTTATTAAGCCAAAGGCATTGTAAACCACAACGTGTTTTATCAAAATACGTCTGGAAATCAACTCTTTTCGAACCTAGATTTGTTTTTTTTATAAAAAAAGCCTATACCCGTTTGAAATAATTTTTTTTAAAAAAACAATAAAAAAACCTCACAGATTCATATTATATTTAATTTTAAATTGTTCAAATTATAAAAAACAACCACTGTAAAGATGGATGGTAACTAACCCTTCATCCACCCCAGTAACATGCACGACTTCAGAATTCCAATAATACAAATATGACCAGGCCGTTAGATTTAAAAATATATATAATACATGTATTTATTTAAAAAAAACATGCTCTTCATCACAAAACATTAAAAATAAACACATTTAAGAATAAAAAACTTATGAATAAAATGCATGTTATGTATCACCAGTCCTACATCAGGATGGCACCGTACACATGAAATTTGTTCTATATATAAAACTTATGATTTAAACCATTGACAAAATCCAATCATACACATGAAACTTATTATATATATAAAACTTACTTATAAAATTGAAAATTTACGAGGGAAATGACAAGGTAGTGGCCTAGACAAATTAATCACAACAAATTACGTATCATATCCACAATACTTCTTCAAATTTAAAATTCAGTTACAGTTAATAAAAAATACAAAAAAAAAATCAAAACCAAAATTATATGAAGTAATTTTAATTTTGTAAACAAAAACCAACTGACACAGTGTCATAAGTTTTCAAGATTCAATGAAAATTACTTAATCTATAATAAAATATATAACAATTAAAAATTAGTCATAATTTTTTTCTTGTCAAAATAAAAAAACCTAACTTGATTCCAATACCAATCTACATTGGGTCACTATTAATATCAAATTACTCATACAAAAATAATAGACAATGAGTTTCATAATATAAAAAAATATGAAATTACAAAAATATTCATACAAATATTTGATCAAAAAGAATTCATTTGATGGAAAGATGGATAATGATATTATCAAATTATATAAAACGATAAAAAACAATTTGGTAATTAAAAAAAATAACAAATGAATATGTAAGATAAAAACTACGAAGGAATTGAAATTGATAATATTATATATCTATAAGGCGATAAATAGTAAACGAAAGAAGTGAAGGAGAGCACAATTGGGCATGGGGGGATTCTGAAACATTTTTAAGGCTCAAGTTTTATTAACACACAATCATATACACATTTAGAATTTAAATATATAATGTTAATAAAAATATCATATTGGTTAAAAAATATGTCAAAAGTTGTTATGTAAAAAATTTATTATTTTAGAAAAAAATTATTATTTAACAGACAAAGTGATTGCCTTAGGATGCACCAATAATATCCAGATAATAAAATAAAGAGAAAAACTATAGAAATAATGCACACTCGGGTGTAATGTGGTGAAATTTCAAAATAATTATAGGCTAAAAAACCATAAGAAAAATAGAAGAATATCACTACATGCAAATATTGATACAAACATTACCTAAATTTTTTAAAAATAAAACATAAAAAATATGTATCTTTCATAATTGATGAAAACAAACATCACACACAAACAATAATGAAACAAAAAATTAATCTACAATTGATATAAAAACACACCTAGAAACAGAACCTGAAATTTTAAATGCTATATACAACTTGTAATTTCAAAAAATGATATAATTTCAAACAATGCTATATAAATTTACTTAAAATCATGAATACAAAAATGTCCACCCATGGTATATAAAAAACAACATTTCTATTTACATTTCAAACAAAATGTTTATTAATCAACATTTATAATTATCCAAAAAACATTCTAAAACATTAATATCTCATCTTTTGACGTATGTCATACCCTCTCAAAAATGTCCGACCATGATATTAGTTGTCGAACAAATCATCTCAACCCAAGAAAAATATTCCACCTATATAAGAAAATAAATATTATGTTAGTAATACTATAAAGAAATAAATTAGACATTAATATGAAAGAATACATTAATAAAATATCAATATTTAATAAAAATGACACATTCAGAGTTATACCGGTCACATCATACATTCTATTGAGATTGGGTTGATCCCTTCACATCACAAATGATTTACGGATCGTTGTCCTAATATATCAAAACAATCAGAATGTGTTTGCTCAGTTTTGAATTTATCACTTGTTCTTTTACTAAAATTAATGTCAATTTTAAATAATGACACATTTGGAGTTATATCGGTCACACCGTGCATCAGATTAAGGTGTGGCTGAATCCTACCTATCAAAAATTACCGATGGATCGTTGTTCTTAAGTATCAAAATAATCTAAACGCGTTTACTCAGTTTCAGTATGTCAATTATGTTTTTTTTACTAAAATGTCATTTCAAATTGGAAACACGCATTATGAGTTATATCAGTCGCATCTTGTATCAGTTTGACGCGAGACTGCTTCATATATGTCATAAATGACTTATGAATCGTTGTCCTAAATTATTAAGATAATCAGAGTGTGTTTTCTTGGTTGTCGGTGAGTGACACATTTTGAACTAAAATATCAATTTTAAACTAATAACGGACACTTTTAGTCATATCAATCACACTGTACACTAGATTGAGGTGTAGTTGACTCTTACACGTCAAAAATGACTTATGGATTGTTTTCCTAAAGTATCAAAATAATCTGAATGCATTTTCTTAGTTTTCAGTATGTCACTTGTTATTTTTTACTTAAATTAATGTAAATTTTAGATAAAAAGAGACACTTTGAGTCATATCAGTCAAACCGTGGGTCAGATTGAGGTTCGATTGACTCATATATATCAAAAATGACTCATGGATCATTGTCCTAAAGTATCAAAACAATCTGAATGTGTTTGATCAGTTTTCAATATGTCACTTGTTGTTTTTACTTAAATTAATGTCAATTTTAATCAGAAAGAGACACTTCGAGTCATACCGGCCACACCATGCATTTTATTAAGGTTATATGATTCCTAAACATCAAAAATGACTAATGTATCATTTTCTTAAAATATGAAAACAATCTGAAGGCGTTTTCTCGGTTTTCAGTATGTCATTTGTTGTTTTTTTACTTAAATTAATGTCAATTTTAAATAAAAAGAAACACTTTGAGTCATACCGATCATACTGTGCATCATATTGAGGTGTGGTTGACTCTTACATGTCAAAAATGACTCATGGATCATTTTATAAAAGTACCAACACAATCAGAATGTGTTTGCTCAGTTTTCAGTATGTTACTTGTTGTTTTCTACTTAAATTAATGTTAATTTTAAATAGAAAGAGACTCATTGAGTCATACCGACCACATTATATGTCGTATTGATGTGAAACTGATTATTACATGTAAAAAATTACTAATAGATCATTTTCCTAAAATATCAAAACAATTCAAATATGTTTGCTCAGTTTTTAGTATGTCAGTTGTGTTTTTTTACTAAAATGTCATTTCAAACTAGAAATAAGTAGTTTGAGTCATAACCATCGCATCGTGCATCAGTTTGATGTGATACTACTTCACACATGCCAAAAATGACTTATTAATCACTTTCCTAAATTATCAAGATAATTGGAAGGTGTTTTCTTGATTTTCAGTGAGTGTCACATTTTAAACCAAAATGTCAATTTTAAAATGATAACAATCACTTTGAGTCATACTCATCACAACGAACATTGGATTAATTTTTAGTTGACTTCTACACATCACAAATCTCTTATGGGTCGTTTTCCTAAAGTATCGAAATAATTCAAATGTGTTTTCTTAGTTTTCAGTATGTCACTTGTTGTTTTTACATTAATTAATGTCAATTTTAAATAAAATGAGACATTTTGAGTCATATCGGCCACACCATGCGTCGTATTGTGGTTTGGTTGATTCTTACATGTCACAAATGACTCATGGATCATTTTCCTAAATATCAAAGCAATCTAAATTCGTTTTCTTCGTTTTTTAGTATGTTACTTGTACTTCTTTACTTAAATTAATGTCAATTTTAAATAAAAAGAGACATTTGGAGTCATAACGGTCAGACCGTACGTCTTATTGATATAAAGTTGACTCCTAAACATCACATATGACTCATGTATCATTGTCTTAAAATATCAAAACAATCAGAATATGTTTGATCAGTTTTCATTATGTTAGTTTTTATTTTTACTTAAATTGATGCCAATTTTAAATAAAAAGAGACACTTTGAGTTATACCGGCCACACCGTACATCATATTGAGGTACATATGATTATTACACATCAAAAAATGATTTATATATTATTTTCCTAAAGTATCAAAATAATCCAAATATGTTTTCTTGGATTTCAGTACGCTAGTTGTGTTTTTTTACTAAAATGTCATTTCAAACTAGAAACACACATTATGAATCATACCGATCACATCGTGCATCGGTTTGATGTGAGAGTACTTCATACACATTACAAATGACTTATGACTCACTTTAATAAATTATCAAGGTAATAAGAGCATATTTTTTTGGTTTTATGTGTGTGACACGTTTTGAAATAAAATATCAATTTTAAACTAATAACTGACACTTTTTGTCATACCGGTCACCCTGTGCATTGGTTGAGGTGCGGTTGACTCCTACACATCAAAAATGAATCATGGATCATTTTAATAAAGTATAAAAACAATCCAAATACGTTTTCTCAGTTTTCAATTTGTCAATTTTTGTTTTTTACTTAAATTAATATCAATTTTAAATAAAAAGAGACACTTTGAGCCATACCGGCCACACCGTGTGTTTTATTGAGGTGAGAATGATTATTATATGTCACAAATGACTAATAGATCATTTTTTCTAAAATTTAAAAACATTATAAATTAATTTTATCAGTTTTCAGTATGTCGCTTGTTCTTTTTACTTAAATTAATGTCAATTTTAAATAAAAAGAGACACTTTGAGTTATACCGGCCACACCGTGCATCATATTGAGGTGCATCTGATTCCTATATGTTAAAAATGACTTATATATTTTTTTTCCTAAAGTATGAGAACAATATGAATGTTTTTTCTTAGTTTTCAATATGCCAGTTGTGTTTTTTTTACTAAAATGTCATTTAAAACTAGAAACATGCATTATGAGTCATACCAATCACATCGTGTGTCAGTTTGACATGAGACTGCTTCATACACATCATAAATTACTTATGAATATCTATCCTAAATTATGAATTCAATCATAGTGTGTTTCTTTGGTTTTTAGTAAGTGAATCATTTTGAACTAAATTAATATTAGATAAATATGATAAGGAAACTAACTTACAAATAGTAGATAAAATGATCATAAAATTAAATAATTACATAAAAATACACATTTTGACTCATACCAGCCACATGTGCATTACCATGATTTCCATTTGATTTCTTTGTCTAAATGGAAATACTGCATTTTTGACATTTATCACTTTCCATCAAGATCCCTCCACTGCCTTTGAAGGAAAACGATAATTGCCGAAAATATAGGAGTGACAAGGTTTTTAGGGAGATTAAGTCTATGGAAGACACTGTCTACATGAGTAGTCAAACATTTAATTTAGATTATGTTAATGCAATAGAGAATAGATAATATTATGAGGAAAACCACAATATATTTAAAAAATTAACTTCTCACTGAATTCTGAGTTGTATCCTCGAAGTCCAATCTCTAACAAGCGTGATCAATTTCGAACGAACCACCCTGACTTGAATAAAAGAATCCACCTGTATAATAAAAAAAATTTATGTGATTAATACTAAAAAGAAGTAAATTAAATGTAATTATCAAAAAATCCACTACTTCTATGGATGTCACATCTTTATGCTATTTGTGTACATTCTTACATTAGGTATATTACCCACTCATTTTTGAGCACATATATATCATCCTATGAATATGAATCTTTTATACAGTCATACTAGTACAAGAAAAATATAAATACAGAAAGGACTAAAAAATATTTTAAATAAAATAGTAATTAACTTCGAAAATACTTCTTCAGTGTTTCTATTTTGTTCAAGGAATATGATCTCTCTCATAAATTTACAAATATAATAACCATAATATTTTCCATTGGTTTGTTTCAAACACTGTAGAAACATTGAGGAGAATAAGTAATTTGTTTTGATATATTTTTGGATAGTGAAATCTTATTATATATACCCTGGTAATTATCAGTCGTAGAACTTTTCTTCTTTCTTGTCCTTAACCCATGGCCTCATTCTTTGTTTTTCACGATATTGATGCACCACCCTATCATAAAAAAATACTCATTAAAGGATAATATAAATTATATAACTTGATGTTTCGTTCTAAAAAATTTGGTGTAGTGTATTAAAAATTGAAAAATGTCATCATGTGTGGTCGGTGAGTTGGATATCCAGGCATTGAATCTAGGAAATAAATCTTTGGAGTATCCAAATTTACTGCAATGAACATCCAATGCTACCTAAAAACACAAAACATAATAAGTAATGAAAGAAATGAAAATATATTTGATATGATTAAATTGTAGAGTTTTACCCCTACATTGTTGGTATTAAATAGATTATATCATTTAAATTTTTTCATTCAAATGATTTGATTATATCTACCACTATTTCATCCCTTGAAAGGTGGATTATCAAAAATAAATAAAAAATAAAGGCCTTCGGGCCATTGGATGGATGTAGAGGTGATGTGAGGACTAATGAGCCCATTTGTTTTCATGGGAAAATTCTTTCAATTGTTTTAAATATATACACTTGGCAAAAATATGAAATGTATTTAGTCATAATTAACATAGTATATCAGCATTTGGAAAATCAAATCATGAAAATATACCTCATGTATACATTTACAACTGAACTGCTTATCCAATCATAGTTGAGGATTTCAGTTGCACTCTCAACACCAATTAATTCTTGATCTTTCTCTTTGTATATATTTTCTTCAAAATCAACTATGTAATTGAGACCATATTTTAACTTTGTATCCATATGAACCTTGAATGATAGTAAATTTGGATATATAATGGGTGGGGTAATGGTACTTTTATTAGATCTTTTTGATCGGTTGTTCGATCCTTTCAATGGTTTTGAGTCAGTCTTTCATTTCATCCCCTTCCCTTTGTCCGTCAATAATAACATTCATCGGTTCTGGCCTTTTTCATTAATTGTTAAAGTTTTAGCTTGAGAAATAAATTGGAAATGATTACATCTTTATCGATATATTTTTTACAAGATGTGATGACCATGTGATGAATGTTCCAATAGTTTTTTCCACCATATGAATATCTTTCTCCTCAATTGGAACAGGTATCTCTATGCTTGGTTCATGGTCTGTGCTGATCGACACTCGCACATGACCTGTTGGAAGTGTTCTATTGTGTAGCATGTTGTTTTGAATATTGAACACTATAGCCCTCACTATAAGGTGATGGGTGGGTGTTTCCAGATATAAATCACAATCATTATCACCCTGTAGAATATTAGTACATGAAATGTATCAGTGTCTGTCTAATTCACATTTCACGGAAAAATTTATTAGAACATTGATTACATCATCTAAGACATCTCTTTGAGGGGAATGACTATCCTAATAGATGGCGGGGATGGGGTGGAATCTCCATGAGGTGTATGTTCTTGAGTTGCTTCTTCTCCTTACCCCCCCCTATAAAATTTGTCGTCATCTTTCTCTTCTATTGGAATTATTCTTCCAGGGTAGATATTATTTCTCTCATCTGTTTTATTAATTCACTTTGATCCTCATTTGGTTTTTTTCTCAAAATATGTTCTGGGTGTCACCCCAAAACCCGCACCTCTGACACAACCATACTATTCTATCAACTTTAAGGCCACCGATAGTATGTGTTCATCTAGTACTGGTGTTGTTGATTCCTATGACTATGCTAGATAGAAAATATAGAAAAATAAGTGATCATTGTTATATAATAAAAATTTAAAGCTAAATAAATTTTTATTATGTAATACTTACACATGTTTCACACACTTTTTATGAATTTTTATCTATTAGTATCCTGTCTTTATTTACACATGCCTCCTTCCATAAAACATGGCATGGGATGGAAGTAGCTTTGGATTTAGAGTCATCAATCTGCATATAAATAGAGGAACATAATTATGGTATTTTTTTTCACATCACATAAAAGTATTACGGTAGATTTAAAATATGTACCAATTTTATTTTCAAGTGAAGCGTACCCCATATTTGCTTTACGGTTGGGGTACGTTGGTTTTGATGCTTGCTCCATATTTCCAGCACTCATTTTCTGTTACATAAATAAAAAATTTTCAATCAAAGTGATGAATACATGTATCATCAAACAACGTATTACTAGCCACAATGTACCTGAAAATACATATCTACACGACGTCCGGTAAACACATCCCATGCTTCTTGGGTTATCAGGTGTGCATAGATAGGCAGTGGGTGCAGGTTTTTTTTCCCTTCAACATCTTTAAGATGATTTCTTGATAGGATTGTGTGAAATACTCTATGAATCCTTCCAGTAATCATTAATACATATTTCTTATGAGAGTTATCTACTATAAATCCACTCTGCAATGGATGATAAAGAGTAATTTAATGTTTTATTATTTTATTTCGTAGTAAAAAAAAGAAATGATATCATAATGTTACCATAATCTCTTCCCACATCGGTGCCTTAAGCCCATGCACAACATGGTTCCATGATCAACATCAATCGACATGCATTTCCGAGTGATGATTCCAATATAACTGTTGAACATGGACTTATTGGGGTTAACATATGGGCCCCATGAATTCTATTCGACCTCAAATTTGATGCCTTTGACTATCACCTTAATGATTTTTTCTAACAACATAAATCTACAACACTCTTATTTTTTCTGCATCATTGGTCCTTCGTCACCTATGATATCCTCGAAATCAACATCGTCAATATGTTCCTTTGGAGCGGTAGCATTAGCATGTGCAGATGGTCATTGTACCTCTGCATTGGGAGAAATAATAGATTGAGAAACCCATTGTTCCTTAGGAATGGGAGCACCATAATGTGTATAAGGTAGTTCCTCTATATAGCAAGCAACAACAGGTTGAGAGACCTATTGTTCCTCAGGATTAGGAGCACCGGCATGTGCAGATGTAATGACCAGAACTTTTGAATAATATTTTGTTTCCTAAAAATATATGTCTTATTATGTCATAATAAATAAAAAATATTTAAGTATAAATTAAATGTGACCATTGGGTTTTGACCGTATATGAACATTGGTCAATATGATCATTGGAAATAATAATAAGTTTTAATGTTATAATTGTTATTTAAAATACAAATAATAATCGATAATTATTGCTAAAAGAAGAGCCGATGGCCTCATCCAGTAGAATCAGGCCATATGAAGCCCATCTATCAGAGCTTGGGAAGGAGGTAACATCACTGGGCTTTTCTCTGGACCAAGTTCAAGTTGAGCTTCAATATGTTAAGCATGAACATAATCACCTTCGGGAGAAGTTCAAGCTGATATAAATCACCACTCGTGAAATGTTGTCCTAGATTCCCCAAGATTCTATCACCATTGCGCACCTTACTCTTAGGTCCTATGCAGGTGTTATAAGGGGCTATGTAATAAGGCCTTAATTACCTTGTGTAATCCTTTTGTATAAATAAAATTGTTATTTCTTATTACGATAATTTTTTTGAATTTAAAATGTCAAAATAAATATAGGATTAATTTTTAGAAGTTTCATATTATTGATGAATATTGAAAAAAAGAGTATTTTAAAATATTTTTTATACTTTAAATAAATAATAATGTGAAATGATTTTCAAAAAACAGATATATACTCTTATAATCAGTAAGAAATATAGAGTTTGATATGATCAACTTAAATTTTGGTGAATAGTAAATTATGAATAGTAATACTACCCTTATGAATAGTAATATGACCAATGGAATAGTAGCCTAACTTACGTAAGTATAAATATAATTTAGGAGTCTTCAATGGTAATATGCCTTAATAGCATAAATAAATAACAGTTTTAGAAATTATTTGTTAAGTATTAGTTTTTTCGAGTAAATATAGATTTTAATTAAAAATTAAATATATCATATTTAGAAAATTATTTTCAAAAAATGCAGTTCATTTCCGAATTTAGAACAGTGATATTATATTAGGGTGAATTTATGAGATTTTTATAAAAAAAATTTTTTTGGTGAATAGTAAAAAGACAGTTTTTTAGTTTTCGATGTGTTTTATGACATAATAATGATGTAATATGTATTTTAAAATTTTTGTTGACTCATTTAGATTAAAATATTATATGATGTGTCCCAAGTGTCCATAACCATGGGCAAATACCATGGTCAAGCCCATGGTTTTGCAAATACCACTGATGAGGTGTCCCTTAGAAATTAATAAAATATTCCATCACTTTTTCTATAAATACCTACCCTTTCCTTAATTAATTTCATTAAAGTTAAATATCAATAAAGATATGGTATTTTTACCTCCCAATAAGTCCTCCCAAGGTTCCCTCAAGCCCCCAAGGTACCAACCTTCGAGTTTTTGAAGTTACTCTTCAAGGTAAGGGAACCTTTCACCCTCCTCTTTTAGTCAAGAATTCTTGTATGTTATGTCTTTAAATTTACATTTTATTATGTTGAGGTATGTTATTATATATCCTTATTTATTTCCGTTTTATGTACAAATAATGATATACCATTTCCTCTCTCATCAACTTATTTTATGAATGTTTAATTGACACCGTTAGGCTGCCAAATTTTCGTAAGAAAATTCTCAACTTTTCTTTTTTCCATTCAAGTTTCCTTCTATGCGGTATGTCTTTAAAGTTTCCATAACATGTTATTATTTCTATTTTATTATGTCCATATACTATATTATTAGTCTTTTACTAATGGGTGACCCCTATCCTCTCTTTTTTAATGTTTTCTAAAACTATGTTGCATAGCTGTTATGCTATAGAAATTTCGTCTCAAAATATCTCCCTTTTTATCAAGAAATTATTTTCTTTTTCCTATATGAATACCCAAAATTATTTAATTTTTAGGTTTATTTATCATGGCATAAAAATTATTATTTTATTCAGGAATTTTGATACATAAATCTCTCATTACCTTTCTGTGGGTTATAAATGACATAATGATCATGTTTTAAAGCACTTTTTAAAATGTCGCCATTTTGATATGAAACCCATTTATTTTATTCTTTGTGGATTATTTATGAAATGTTTTATTGTGATTAATGTGGGTCACATAAAAATGAAGATATATTAAGGTTGTTCCTGATAGCGCTCTAATGCATTGGGTAAAGAAATTAATCTCTAGAGATGACAAGTTTTATGATACCTTAGTGAATAACCTTGGTAATTTTTATGACACCTTGGGGATGGACCATAGTGATATGCTTATGAATGTCAAAATTAAATATTGTAGCCAAATTTTCAAGATATTCTTAAATTTATTATTATCATTATATGTCTCTTCTCATGCCTTTATGATATTTCCTCATGTTCTTATCGTATTCTCTCAAGTTCACATGTAAACTATTTTCCATGTGTTTCCCTTACTGGGCCTTATGCTCACACTTTCCTTTGATATATGTCCCCATGTTATGAGATGCAGTAATTATAATTAGGATGAAAATTTCAAGAATACTTTCAAGAGGATTAAAGGAATGTTACACGTTTTCATGTATTATATACATTTTTTCCAAAACACTAGACTCTAAAGATTATCTGTATGTAAAGTTGTAATGAAAAGTAATGTAATAAAAAAGAGGAATTCCATAGTTGGTATCAAAGGATAGTTTAGTTATTTTTGGAAATTAGGCTATAAAAAATTTAATAATAACCCTATAGAAAAGGTTAAATATTGGAAAACTTCATGGTATTTTGGTGAAATATTATGTAAGTGGTTTCTGAACAAATAAATCCCTATCTGGATACGAACAAGTGGATGTGGCTATGAAACAGATGTATCTAGAGGTAAAACTCGAAAACACCGCCCTAAGATAGACTCAAACAGGAATCTGTGCATGAAAATGGGCCTTACTACACTCCTAGTTTTACACTCATGGGAGATATTTTTGGTTAATCACAAGTTTTTAATGAATCCTTATAAAGTATTTATAGAGAATTATAATTGTTATTAAAGAATAATATGTTTAAGCATGAAGTTTTAAGACATAAAAATACTCTATAGATAAAGGATTTGTAAATGAAATAAGTTTCTCACTAAGGTTTTATTCTTTTAGGAAATGTTAGGAAATAGGAGGAATTGTGAAAATAGTGACTGTGATGGACCATGCACTGACGACCCTCCAATGGAATCTAGAATGGAAACTTTTATGAGAATGATGAACCAACTGACTCAAGTTATGAGAAATAACTTGAATAAATTTAAGAGAACAATTTCACCACAAAGGCAAAAAAATTTTGTTGAGATCATCATGCATCAAAAACCACTAACATTCAGTGGATCTATTGACCCATTGATTTCTGAATAGTGGATCAACTCTATTGAAAAGATCTTTTTTGTGCTCCACTATTTAGAATAAGAGAAGGTCTCCATGGATATTTACTACTTAGAGGGAGAAGCTGATCAGTGGTGGGAATTTATTAAAAACATGAGTCCAAGATAGGAGGTTGAAGCTATGGAACGGGAAGAGTTCAAAGGGACTTCTTCAATAAGTGTTTCCCTCATTAGATGAGAAAAAAATGGATAAGGAGTTTCTTGAGCTGAAGTAGAAGGAGAATGAATATGTTGGAAGCTATGAGATTAAATTCCCAATACTTTCCCCTTACACCTCAATATTTGTCATGGATCCTAATGGTAAGGTTGATAGATTCTTTGGTGGACTGAGACCTCATCTGTGGAAGAATCTAGCCAACTGAGACTATGATAGTTATGAGGAGATCGTACAGAGTGCTATGAAAATCAATCTGGAGTTTAGTGAGATGTAGTGGTCTCACAAATCCAATGAAAAGAAGATATCGATGGATCCAATATTAGGGAGGAGCTTTGATCAGAGAATAAGAGGCAAGAAAGTGCAACGCCTCACATGTAATAAATGTGGGAAGAAGCATTCAGGGAATTGCCTGCTCGGTACCAGGAAGTTCTACAAGTGTGGAAGAGATGACCATATCATGCAGAATTGCCGTAGTGAGGTGAATCCTTAACATCCTGACACTAAAGACAAAGGGAAGATGTTGCATGCCCTACCTGAAGTCCAATTATTTATGTGTGTAACGATTGGGCCCTTTTCCAATCACTGTCCAAATTTGAGGGCAGTGGAGGGAAATCACCATCAGCCTCAACAAAGGCCAAGAAATCAAGGTCATGCTTTTTTCTGTCAAGACAGTTGATGTTAAAGCTCTAAATGATGTGGTGGCATGCACTCTTATTTTTTTCTCAAAGATATCAAGTACTATGTTTGATTCTGGTTCTACAAATTTTTTTATTTACTCTAAGTTTGCAAAGAATTTAGAATAAACCACTAAATTGCTAAAAGTAGAGTTATTAGTCAAGACTCCTGGTGGGATTATCCAAGCTTCATCAGTGTTTAGAAACTATAGTATTTATGTTAGTGAGCACATTTTTATCGCAAATCTAGTAGTCATTCCCATGCTGGAATTCTACATTATACTAGGGATGAACTATCTCTCAAAGTATAATGCTAAGGTAAAATACAGAAGCAAGGAAATCTTAGTAGTCTTGAATAGGAAACCAACATTTATCTTCTATGGAGAGATATCTCAACCTGATCTTTATCTAGAAGCACCTCATATAGCCTTATTTATGGATTTTATCAGTGAATAAGAAGAATGAAATGAGGGTTTAATGATAGAAAATGTCCCCATTGTCTAGGAATACATTAACATATTTCCTGAGGAGTTACCCAGAACTCCCCTAGAAAGAGAGGTAGAGTTCTCCATTGAACTCATACCTGGATCTCATCTGATATCAAAGAACCCATGTGGGATGGAGAATGTGGAGCTGGAGGAATTAAAGAAACAACTCCAAGATATTTTGGATAAGGGGTTTATCCAACCGAGTGTGTCTCCTTGGAGAGAACCTATTCTCTTTGTGAAGAATAAGGATGGATCAATGCAATTATTCATTGATTATAGAGAACTAAACAGGATCACAATGAAGAAAAAATACCCTCTTCCAAGAATTGATGAATTATTTGACCAACTTCATGGGGCTCAATTCTTCTCTAAGATTGATCTTTGATCTGGTTATCATCAATTGAGGGTGAAGAAAGAAGATATTCCAAAAAACTGCCTTCAGATCAAGATATGGGCATTATGAGTTTGTTATTATGACCTTTATCTTGACTAATACTCCTGCTATTTTTATGGATTTGATTAATAGAGTCTTTAAGGACTTCCTTGATAACTTCGTGGAAGTTTTTATTGATGATATTATGATATATTCCAAAATTCACAAGGAGTATTAGGATCATCTAAGGGTTATTTTGAAAACTCTACCGAATGAGAGTATTTTTGGAAAGTTCAGAAAATTTGAATTTTGTTTACAATAAGTTACTTTCTTGGGGCATATTGTAACCAATTAAGGAATCACAGTTGACCCTGCAAAGACAAAGGTTGTAGAGGAGTGGCCTCATCCTAAAACAATAACCGAGATTCATAGTTTCCTTGGATTGATGCGATATTATAGGAGGTTTTTGAAAAACTTTTCATGACTTTCTATTCCATTAGCTATGTTAACTCGAAAATTGGTCAAGTTCATATAGACCAAGGAGTGTGAGGAAGGTTTCCAAGACCTGAAGAAGAGATTGGTTACTACACATGTGTTAACTCTTCCCTCAAGCGTATAAGAATTTATTATTTTTAGTGATGCATCTATGAAAGGGCTTGGGTGCGTCCTCATGAAAAATGAAAAGTTTATTTCTTATACATCTCAATAGTTGAAGAGTAAATATGTAGAACTCCCCTATGCATGATCTAGAGTTGGATGCAGTTGTTTTTACTCTAAAGATTTGGAGGCACTATCTTTATGGGGAGAAATTTGATATATACACAGACCATCAAAGTATGAAGTATATTTTCACACAAAAGAAATTGAAAATGAGACAAATGAGATGGTTGGAACTTCTTAAATACTATGATTGGTCAATTCATTATCGTCTTAGAAGAGCAAACAAAGTCTCTGATGCAATAAGCAGGAAAGACCCAGTTGTTTTGTTCATGATGAGGATTTAAAGAGATCATTTGATCAATGACCTATTAATGTTGGACATGGGAATTTTAAGGGAAAGGACATCATCAACCCTAACCCAAATGATTTCTCAACCATTATTACTAGAGAATATAAAGAAATTTTAGAAAGAATATCCTTTTTTATAGAATAAGTTTGAGGTTATGAAGAGTGGGATGTTTCTTGAGTTCAATATTGATCAAGAAGGTGTACTGAAATTTCATACAAGACTATGTGTTTCATCTGTTCTGGAAATAAAGGAGATAATGGATGAAGCTCATAGTTCTACTTTCTCTATAAATCTTGGAATCAAGAAAATGTATAGGGAACTTAGTGATCATTTTTGGTGGGATAATATGAAAAGGGATATTGATAACTACACTACAAGGTGCTTGGTATGTCAGTAAGTGAAGGAAGAGTGAAAAATTCCTAAAGGGGTATTACAACCACTACCCATACTAGCATGGATGTGGGAAAATATCACTATGGACTTTGTCACTAGTATCCCAATAACTTCCAATGAAAAAATTACGATATAAGTTATATTGGAACACCTCACCAAGGCTTCCCATTTTATCTCTATTCGGGAAGATTTCACTCTTGATCAACTTCCTAGGATTTACATGAAGGAAGTGGTAAGGCTGGATGGTGTTCCAATTTCAATCGTATATGATCATGATACAAGGTTCACATCAAAATTTTGAAGAATACTTCAACGTGATTTGAGTACCGAATTGAATTTTTGTATGGCCTATCACCCCCAAACTGATTTCCAATATGAAAGGACTATTCAAACACTCGAGGGCATGTTGAGAACAAGATCAATGGAATTTAAAGGTGGATGAGATCAACATCTACCATTAGTTGAGTTCTCTTACACTAATACTTTCCACTCGAGCATTCAAATGGCACCCTATGAAGCTCTATGTTGGAAGCGATGTAGAACTCCTACTTGTTGGGATGAAGCTAGTGAGAGAAATCTTCTTGGTCTTGATCTTGTACAAGAGATGATAGAAAAGGTTCATGCCATCCAACAACACATTAAGGCTGCTCAGAGTTGGAAAAAGAGCTATGCATATAACCATCAAAAGGACTTGGATTTTGATGTTGGTGACAAAGTCTTCCTTTGAATTTCACCTTAGAAGAGATTCACGAGGTTTGGAAAGAAAGGTAAGCTCAGCTCTAGGTACATTGGCCCCTATGAAATCCTTGATCGCATAGGAGTAGTGGCCTATCGGCTTGCACTTCCTGAAAATATAGCATAATTTCATGATGTCTTCTATGTATACCTCTTGAGGAAGTATATACCTAACCCTTCAAATGTACAAAATCCTCAGGTGGTACAACTAGAACATGACCTCTCTTATGAGGAGCAGTTGGGGGAGATCATGGATCGTAGAGACAAGGTGTTACGCAACAAGACTACCCACCTTGATAAAGTTTTGTGGAGGAACCAAAAATACGAAGAATCCATGTGGGAACCAGAGGAGTCTATGAGGTAGAAGTACCAACACCTTTTATATTCTAAGGGTATGATTTGAAATTTAGGGGATGAAATTTCTTAATGGGGGAAGAATGTAAGGATCCAAAATTTTGAATGATATTTTATTTCCTAAAAATGCATGTCTTACTATGTCATAATAAATAAAAAATATATAATTACAAATTAAATGTGACCATTAGGTTTTGACCGTTATATAACCATTGGTCAATATGAATGTTAGAAACAATAATAATTTTTTATGTTATAATTATTGTTTAAAATAGAAATAATAATGGTTAATTATTACATAAAGAAGAGTCGATGACCTCATCCAGTAGATCTGATCCGTACGAAGCCCATCTTTGAAAGCTTGGGAAGGATTTAATATCACTAGGATTTTCTCTAGACCATTCCCAAAACGAGCTTCAACATGTTAAGCTTGAACATAATCGCCTTTGGGATAAGTTCAAGATGATAGAAATCACCACTCCACAAATGTTGTCCGAGCCGCCCCAATATTCTCTCACTATTGTACACCTTACTGTCATATGATGGTGTTATAAGGGGATATGCAACGAGGCCTTAGATACTTTGTGTAATCATTTTGTACAAATAAATTTTTTATTTCTTATTATTGTAATTTTTTTGAATTTCAAATGTCAAAATAAATATAGGATTAATTTTTAGAAGCTTCATATTATTAATGAATTTTAAAAAGAAAGAGTATTTTAAAATATTTTTTATACTTTAAATAAATAATAACGTCAAATTCTTTTCAAAAAATGGACATATACGGTTGTGATCAGTAAGAAATTTAGTGCCTGATAAGATCAACTTAATTATTGGTGAATAGTAAATTATGAATAGTAATATTACCCTTATGAATAGTAATATGCCCAATGGAATAGTTACCTCACTTAAGTAATTATAGATATAATTTAGGCATCTTGAATGGTAATATGATATAATAGCATAAGTAAATAACTTGTTGGTGCCAAAATGTGTGTAGAGGAAACATACACAAAGAGCACAACGATGTCAAAGGGGTTTCTTCAAGAAGCACCTTCGCAAATCCATTCAACACCATGGATTTCGTAGAGCCCCTTAGCATCGTGGATGGTGCAAAGCCAAGGCCACCTCTGCGATCACTATACAATAAGAAGGTAGAAGAATCTGTAATTACGACGCAATTGACAGAAAGATTCACTCCACGAAGGGAGCCATATCTCCTTTATGATCCCTTGGAAATTGACAGAAGCCTCTATGAGAGCCATAAAGGGAATATAGGAGGCCTCCACACTGAGGAGGAGATGATGATCAAATCTGCAGTTATGAAAAACTCGATGCAATCCTCTTCCAACCACAAAGCACCACGTGGCTTCACAATGAGCTTTTAGAGCTTCATGCCACCTCTTACCTATAAATACCAGGCCTCCCTCGGACCCAAAGAACGGATACCCAAAACTTTCCCCTTCTCAGATCTCAAATAGTGAGGCACCCTATACTCTATGAAAAATTGAGAAAAAATGATCTCTTCAAGGTACTTGAACATTGCAAAATACCTTTTCATTAGATCAAATATAACCCCTCTTCAAGAAGGGATTCCCTTCACGAAGCCCATGGGCCATCATAGAGGAAGGAGATCCCTAAGAAAACTCAGGTCTTCACAAAGAACTCATGATTTGAAAATTACCTTCCATGAACATGTTGACACCATGCTAAGGTAGGATCACTTTGCTTCACGAAGTACATTTCTTCCTAATTCCGCACTTTTCAAGGAACCCATACTCCGTGAAGTCCTGCTCTTTAAAATCACTTTCACTTCGAAAAGAACCCTTTATATGCATGAATAACTCATGCCTATGCTAGAACACTCCACTTTGATAAGTATACTCCTTCGCGGAGGCTCTCCACTCTATGGAGCACCATAGATTCACAAGGTCCCTTTCTGTGAACCATTTTGCTTCACAAACCCTTCTTCCGTACGACCTTCCATGTTTGTGAGAAGTGATTTCAAGGTCCCTTGGGAGTAGTTTCATATTGTGTTGCTTATCCTCATGCTTATTCAAATAGGCATGCTAACAACTATTTCTTTTTCTCATAGTCACACTATCGTGAGACCCTCAATAGATCACTCTATAACCCCATATCCACATGGAATTGTTGATGACTTCCCTTCCCCCAGTGTCGGTGGGTATCAGTTATGTAAGTCCCAGGGGCGAGGAATGAATCCTCATTATCCAAGATATAGGACGTTAAACCACCAAGCCCCTCATCCTTAGCAAATGAAATTAAACTATAACCTTGCCTCATGCAATATACCTGGGGTTCCCCACCTCAAACATTTTCCACGCCCACTAGTCTCCACAGGAGTGAGATCTCCCTCACATGGAATGAGATCCTCTTTGCATGGAACACCATCTATCTGTGGGTAAGGGAAACTATCTTGGTGTAAGCCCCTGGACATTCTTGCGGGAGGTAGCATCCTTTCTCCGTCTCTCTTCTTCCATACACACAGGCCAGAGGAGATATGTTCATAGGTAATTTCGCTACCCCATCCCTCTCCCTCTAGGATTTATCATTGTTAGGCCTCCATCCTAGAGTATGTCCTGATCTCCATCTCCCTAGGCCACTAACCACATGTAAGCCCCACTCCATTCCTCACATAGGCACCTTTCACGACGTGGTCGTTAGGTCTTTCCTGTCTCTTGTTTCTCACAATGAGAATGAATCACATGAGTTTAGAGTAATCATTGACAATGAAATTATTCCTAGGCCGCATTAGTGTGTAATCCCCAAGCCCCCTTATGAACTAAGTGGACTCTAATCTTTTCCCTCTCCAGGAAAGGTATGTAATTAGCCTCCCTGAGGTTCAAGTCCAACACCCATCGGTCCCGACCACATTACGTCCATTCACCCCCCTCCCGCATGACGTTAAATTGTATGTCCCCCTTTTGTCCCGCATGACACTAAACTATATGTATACAAGTTATGTGGGTTTTTATCCCTATCTTCTAGATAGGGTATGTAAGAAGCCTCCCTAATGTTTAATCCCAAACACTAACATCACCTATTTAAACTACATTGGGTTTGATCCCTATCACCTAGACAGGGTATATAGGAAGCCTCTCTGAGGTTCAACCCCAAACACTGGTAAACTTAGGTGTCCCCTTTGCTGGGACCCACAACCTTGGTCCGTCCCAGTGTCGTCGGACCAACTCATAGGATTATAACCATGCGTAACCCCCAACATGTTGTCGGGTCACTGTCCTATGCGTACACCCCAATTCTATGCCCCCATCATAAACTATGCGGACTTTGATTTCCTTCTAGGGGGATATGTTGGAATCCTCTTTGAGATTCAAGCATATCATCCTTGTCTCATCCTGATCTCTCCCCACGAGCCTTTGTGTTTCAGGAGGGTCATGCCCCAACCCAAAGGTTATACTTCCTCCAAGTCTCATCCATGCGTCTATTCTCAAGGGCCACCTTATTAGGTGTCCCATCACCCACAGAATTATGTGGAATTTTATTCCATACCACGAGGATATGTATGAAGATTTTCTGAGGGTCAAGCCCAATATCACCGTCGTCTTCATGTCGGTTCCATCCCATTCATTTCATCCAATTCATTGAACCACCCATCATCTGTCCTGATTCTTACCTGGGAGGCCACATCCTGGTGGGATCAAGCCATTACTATGGGTATCTAACCATGCATATGCCCCACACAATCCATAATCATCCAACTAAGAGTGTCCCTCTTGTGATGGGCTGTTATCCATGTGTAAGCCTCAATATGTCTCTGGGTTGTTATTTTTTTGTACACCCTCATTCATCACCCCTTCGAACTATGTGGGTTTGGATCCTTGATGTCTAAATAGGGTACATAGGAAACCTCCCTGAGGTATAATCCTAGCCAATGGTAAGCCCTGATGTCCCCTTTATAGGAACCCAAGCATCCTCAGATCCGTCTTCATTGGAAATTTTGATCCACCCATCCAGTAAACCCCTTAGGTGCGCCCTCTTGGGGATGCACCCATCTGATCCACTCTCTATTAGTGTTCCAGTAATTCCAATACATATCTACAAGAAATTAAACTCACAGAATACCTTGTGTAAAATAAGGGAAGCTGAGGAAAACCACATGGAAATGCCTATGGAATATAATTCCCCTCGCTCGATGTGGGATGCCTCGGGCTTCCACACCCTCGATAATCCTTATCATAAGGGGAAGAAACCTAGAATCATTTGTGTTATAGAGTTCACACATGTCAGTGATGTCCAACGTGGCTACTCCCTCAATCGAAGATTACTACCCTAACTTGACCCCTTGGAATGTCCTAATAGAAGTAGTGTAATTAACCGACATCCATGAAGATATGGTACCGGGAAAGTGTTTCACAAAAAAAATCTTAATATTTAAGGGAGACCCAAAATATGTAATGAGTTCCGAGGAGGAATCAACGGAAGGAGAGAATGACATACCATCACCCCATTTATATCAGGGATTAAATGTCCCTAAATAAGCGATGGATTCCACCCACCTTTGGAAAGTGAGAATGCGGGGAAACGATCAACGCGTCCTCCATGGACAGATGTGTTCCCCAACGAAAGCATTAGAAACCAAAATGGTGAACCTGAAGTGAAATTATACTCCTCAGTGTAGAGATTAGTATCATTCAAGACATCAGTGGATAAGCATGTCACTAGATCTAGCTATCCAGCACCAGGTCCCGCCAAGAAAATAGTGGGCTTGGCATGAAACTTACCAGAGATTGGGGTAGTTCAGTTTAATGTTGGACATCCTAGTCCGTGACATTGTTAGTGAGGTTACTTATTACCAATCATTTGGAGATATAATGGTGCTCGGGCATTGGACTTCGCTTTCATCCTTTCAAAGCTAATGGTTGAATCATCCTCCTTTGCAGGACCCAAGCTTCTATGTCAAAAAAATGATCACCACCCACCCACCGATGCAGGGGTTGGGGAAACACCAATGCCTCAATCCCACACAGCCCCATATCTTCTGTGACGACCTCCACATCCATGGATTCTGGGCACCCAAACTCTATTTCACCATCCGAACTCGTTCATAGAAGGGTGATCAATGACCTCGTTTGACGATATGAGGAAGAAGGGATTATCCTAACTCAGGATATGGACCGATAGGACCTAGAGGCTTCTACACCTCACCATCGCTGCTGCCCCTAGGGGCCGCACAGGGAGACACTACTCCCCAATCCAACCTAAAACCGTTTCAGGATCCTCTCCCCAGAATTCTTTGAAAACTCGCTCCCTTACGCCGATAGGGTGAGAGAAGTCCGGGCCAACCCAGCTGTGATCCCGTCCCAGGGGCTACCAAGGAGGGCTCCTGCCAGGCTGTGGCAGTTCCACCACCTATTCCCATAGGCTAAGGGGAAGGTGATTTATCCACCTACACTACCATCCCCAGTTCGGTTAACCTGATGCCAATGTCGGGTGCAAGCTGAAGAGGATGACTGCCAGGGGACACCATCATCAACGGCTATAGTGGCTCATATCACCACAGACACATACCATCAATACCTCATTTATGGTGACTAGGGGAACTTATATTCCTGGCCTAGATCAAGGCACCAACCACCCCATGGGCAGGTTGGGATGACTCTCTTGGTCACTGACATAGGTAGCGACCATCACAGGCTGTCGCACTACATTGATATCCACCATGGAGGTCATCCCTATGCCACCAATAATGAGAGTGTAGGTACTCCCCACTCCCAAGCACAATGTGAAGGTCCTCCCAAGGCCACAATCAGTTCGAGTGAAGGGCCTCCCTGCTGCACTGACATCCAACATGGAAGTTTCTTTCACACCCGTGATCCTAGGTATGGAGTCATTCCTCCTATCGTAGGTTGTCGATACGAAGATCCTCCTCTCTCAATTAACCACCAGTATGGGGGTCTTCCCCATGTTCTTACCACAACTGAAGAAGGTCCTCATCATCCCATAAATCAGATAAATGGAGGTCTGCCTCACTTAATTGGCATCCAATGTAGAGGTATCCCCCGTGTTTAGTTTGAACAATACAAATACCCTCCTCATAACATCACTACTAAGGGAATCAAGCATGGAGGTATTGTACGTGCTCCCTACAGTTCCATCATAGGTCCTACCCACTCCAAAACTTCCCACGGGGGTTCCCTACACACACTAGCTTGTGGACATGGAGGCCCTCCCTGTGTTCTTTTTGACATTTTTCCAGGTGCTCCTCACACCCCAACTCACCCAGGAATAAGTCCTCTCCACCCCACCACCAGTTTGGCCGAAGGTCCTCCTCATGCTGAAAACATACCTTGTCCTGAAGAACCATCCTAGGGTAGGAGGGTGGGTCGCCACTGCCAAAGGAATAATACTGAGAAGTTCAAAATTGTGATTAAACCCGTATACTTTTCACTTTCTGAGAAAAAATGCGATTCGGCACCTCACCATGATCTTCTATGTTAGGGGTCCGGGTAGGGACAAGGTGTATAAGACTCATCCTTCTGGAAAGTGAGGTCCACCGGATCCCTACCTCCCTCCGAATATACATCCAAGAGGAGGAAGATTTTTCCACTTTCTAGGGCCTGGCCAAGAAATCCCCCCTATCATCAACATGATCACTCTCAACCTCAACCAAAGATCACAGAGAGTTGTTCTGGGGACCAATATGGGATGAGCAATGACATGAACCACTGTCAATAACCATATCCCCTACACGAGAATCTATGGTTACTATTATATCTTACCGATATGTGGTGGCACAATCATTTAATTATTTGGAAGACAGCCCAAGGTGCAGCGGCTTGTCAGATCGCTCACCGTATTCACCACCATCCAGTCTACCGTCTCAATGATCCTCTTTAGTGACGTTATTGGTCCCTCGGACACCCCCAGTCGATGGGGTAACCAAGGGCTGGACCCCGAGTTTGAGTTAAGGAGCTTGTAGGACATCCTTACAGTGGAATATTTCCCAGATATGTTCCGGCCAGTTGTAGCCATGACTTTCAGTATGATGGAATCACTTACTCAATATGAGGTCACATGCTTTCACCAAACCCTCTAGGCGACACACTTCCATCTCCGTTATCAATAGTTGTCTGACCCCAAGTGTCAGGAACACTTCGAAGATATTTTCTAGAAATTCCATATGGTCAAAATGGCTGTGCTCCCTATGGCCTAATGCCCTGAGTCACCCGGTTTCCATCGGACCCTACAATAATGATGCATTCATAGATTTAATGTGCTCTGCGGAATTATAAAGGAGGCCTCCCCCCACGTCCATATCTGTGGTTGGGGGAAGTATGAGACTCTTCATTTCAGTTCTATCCAATACAAGCCCCACTTTACAACAAATATTGAGGATATTCCTTTGGGTATAGTCATGGTTAACATGGACAACCTAACAGAGGGAGAGAATGAGCTAGAGATCCTTGAAGAGAACTTACCCCCTAGGGGAGTGCCACACATATTGGATCCATTGGGAATGGTTAATCACCAAAAAATATGTTTACTGGGTATTACAGTACCTACCAAGTCATTAGCCCTTGGTCAGAATCCCAATAAGGGCAAAGAGCATCTTGGGGCTGTCAAACCCTCTAACACGTCTGGCTCAGTGTAGAAGACAGAAGATGATCCTAAAAAGGACATGTTGCCTCAACTTATTGTGGAGCATAAAAAGATGGTCAATGACCTTCTTGCTGAACGAGCTATGGAACGTTGACCAGACTACAATAATCATTGACCGGGGTAGTAGGGGAAGGTACACCCTCCCCCTGACGAGTTGACTCCGGATGACTCTGACCATCCTTCCCACATAGACAGGGTATATGATGGAGTTTATGGTAAAAGGGAATGATATGCCTCACCAAATACACCTGAATTGCATGATAACCCTCATCGGGACCCAACTCAGGTTCCCCCAGTCGCTCCATAGGTCGTTCCCCCGGCAGTCCCGCATGTTTTCCCACTAGCCACTCCATGAGATAATGGGACCGCTTACCATGTTGAAGAACTTGAAAACGCACTAGTGGATAGGGATCCTTGATAAGATATTAATCCCCACCCAGATGATCCAATGGCAGTTCTCATTGCCTACCTCGAGGCTTTAGAAACTTGATAGGTGGCAATTCCACCTAATGGAAAGCCATATCCGGCATGGGTGGATGATATGCCAACACCCCATAGTTTTGGAAATCCTACCTTTCCACCTTTTAATGGGATGGGTGATCTACTGCAACATCTGGCCCACTTCATCTCAAGGTGTGGACCCATGCTGGGAACTCCAGCATAGTAGGAGGCTGCCAAACTCTGGTGTTTCGTACAAACATTGGAAGGACCTGTGTTTTTTTTGGTAAAACCACCTACCCATTGGGTTAGTAGCTGGTTGGGAGGATCTTCGTAGGCAGTTTCTTTACCAGTTCAGTTCCACCACACGAAATACAAGCATTTAAGACCTTTTCAAGTGCAAACAAAGGCCCGATGAGCGCATCACAGACATTTTTTCCAGATGGAAAGGCCTCACTTATTTCATGGATATGTCGCTAACATAGGAAAAACTACTGAAAATATGTGTGGGGAATGTACAGAATGAATTGGTCCCCTATCACATCACGTAGAAATACCGAGGGGGGGTTTGGTATTTCACCGACAAATCCCAGCATCTAGAGGAAGCCTTACAGTAGGCCAATAAGGCACACCCATTTCCTCTTGTAGTTCCTACAAGAAGAGCTGCTAAGTTCAAGACCACCGCAGTATCCCAAATAGAGCCCCCCAGGTAGTTGGACCTATTAATAGTATAGCCACCTACATAGCCTTGCAGAGGCCCTCTACCTCAGAAGCAACCTCTAACCCAGCAGTGATCACCTTAGAATCGGTAGGCACCCCCACGTAACGCACCACCACCACCTAGGTAAGATAACTAGGTTCCACCTCATCGATAGGCTTTTCCCGCCCCCATTAGAACTAGGATCCTAGAGCCCCCTTCCAAGATAGAAGGAATTTAATAAGGCTTAGGTCCTCGGTTATTTCGGAATTGCCTTGGAATAGGGAATTCTAAGGTTTCCAGAATGCAGGAGGCCCAAAGAGGCTGATCTCACTGATTTCCCCAATTACTGCCCATATCATCGAATCCTAGGGAACACCCTCAATCATTGATATGTGTTTAAATACTGCCTCCAAGACCAGGTTGATAAAAACCTAGTCAGGTTAGGTTCATCCATGACACATGTGGCATTGGTATTCATAAATCCTAACAGTGACAGTGATAGTGAAGGGGAGTGGCAACATGTTCTTAACCATGAGTCTCAAAAATACGACGACTGGATGGCCTGTATGGCAGTCGCCTATGCTGAAGGTATTATCTAGGTATGTTTGAATCAACCCGAACCTTCAAAAATCTCTACGTTACCTACAACCGCTACTTCTAAGTCAATGTCTTAGCCTTCCTTTTCCTAAAAGGGTAAGCATCAATAACATGAGGGAAAACAAATTCCCCACCGATGCCATCATCATCCCGTAATCTTGATGATTTTATACCCCTAGAGTTGCCGAATTCCCCCAAAATCCACCCAATAATGGAGGATTTTTCAAGTGACAACCAAGGGTATGCTTCAGTTAATACTGCGGTGCTGGTAAATCCCTACATGGATCCCGATGACGAAGAGCGCCATACGGATCCTCCTAATGTCCCCAGTCGGCGCCACCGTTGACAGAGCCACGACTATATGAGTCATCGAGATGTGTTGGTTAGTTCTTCTATCCAGGTTGTGAATTACATTGAAACCAAATAGCATGACCAACGTAGAGCTCAAAACATTCAGCCCTCTCATCTTATTTCACTAGATCCACCTTCACCACCATTTGTGCTAATTGATCAGGAAGAGCCACCCTGACCGTGATACGGTCATCCATGTTCGGTTGTAGATTGGCCTCAGTCATCTAGCCATCATATGGTATCCAGTCCACACATTTTAACTAGTGAGCAGCGGGGCATTCCTAGCAATATTCATTCGCCGACTCAACCGAAAGGGCCCATCATACTTCCTGCCACATAGCGACCTTCTGTGAGTAGAAGTTCATGCTTGGAAAAAATTATGTTGTCATTAAGATCCTTCCCATAATTCATGTGAATCTATCTATCCTCGTGGATCTTCACTTGTCAGCAAATATGTATGAAGCCCTTGCCGAGGCTTTAAGAAGTCCCCTCCAGTTTGATATGGAGGTAGCAGTCGCAGAAGCCTTCGATGCTAAGGCAGTCAAGCATGCTGAATGTTAAGATATTATCTATTTTTCTAGAGAACATGAGGGGTCTCCCATATAGGGGAATATCCTCCCATTGTAAATCATTGGCCATTTCAACAGTGTGGAGGTTCACTGCTTTCTTGTCGACACAGGTTCAGGGATCAACCTCATCCCGACTCGAACACTCTGAAAGATAGGGTGGTACGAGGATGATCTGAGTCCCTCTGACTTAAAAATTCATGGTTATGACAGGACATAATAGACACCAATTGGAAAGATCCACTTGAAGACCCAGTTTGGTGTCCTGGTTTCCAGCCCCGAGTTCCTGTTTGTCTCACAAGACACCGCCAACAATGTGTTGATGGGTAGGCCATGGCTCCCCTTGCATGCAATGATCCCTTATTCGTATCACCAATGCCTTAAGTACTCCCTTAATGGTCTAGTAGGCATACTACAAGGTGATGCGTCTCCCTTTTCTTCTTGTGAATCCCACTACCTGGATGCTGACTACTATAAGAGCAAGGACGAGTGGATTTAGGCTAACGGGGTTGCACATGCTACGGCTGCGACTGACTTGTGGACCGACCTGGATGATGCCCACATTTCCCCGATACACCGATTGGAGGCTACAAACCTATACTTGGGGAAATGCTTTTTTGTTTCTAGAATGATGGGGAAGCACATTCCCATGTCTAAGGTATGATAGAAGATCATCTCGTATTCCTATAAAAACTAGGCTCGGGTGATCCCAGAGCTCCCTACTACCATAAGGTATCGGTATGTCCACCCCATGGAAACGACAATACGCCATACTTGATTATTCTACCATGCTGGGATAAACCGGCTCAAGACGATGCACCATTATTTCTTTGATATCATTAAGAATGGCCCCTGGGTTGAAGGCCATATCAGATTGGTTTGACAGCTTTTATAGTTATGGTCTCGGTAGTATAATAGCTCCTCGATGCGGTGTCCATCGCCACTCAGGCTGGCACCAATGTCCCGTCAGGATCTGTCAAATCGGAAGAATCATCTCTCACCGAGGATCCCTCCTCTGTGAATGAAGAAGAGTATTTGGAGGATGCTCCTCCCACATTAAAAAGGGGTCTCCACTAAGGTTGATGAATTGGTACAAGAGAACCTCGATAACGAGATGAATCTGAAACCCTCATTGATCATCACTACTATGCTTGTTGAAGAGTAAAAATGATACACGAAATTCTTAAAATAGAATTTTGATTTATTTTCCTGGAGTTATGATGATATTCCAGGACTAGACCCTCAAGTTGTCATCTACCTCCTCAGTCTTCCAACAAATCATCATGAGTTCAAACAGCCCCCCAGAAGGATGCACCCTTCTCACGGTGCCATGGTTAAGGCGAAGGTTGATAAGCTTATCAGAGCCAACTTCATCAAGGAGGTATGGTACCCCATATGGCTAGCTAACATTGTGCTCATCAAGAAGAAGAAAAAATAGATTTGAGTCTGTATTGACTTCCGGGATCTCAACTGTCATTGTCCAAAGGATGAATTTCCCCTTCTTATGATGAAACTATTGATTGATGCCACCACTGGGTTTTAGGATCTCTCCATCAGGGATGGGTATTCGAGATATAATAAAATATGAATAGCCCCCCGAGTATGAAGAGTCTACATCCTTTAGAGCACCACAAGGTACTTTCTGTTACCAGGTAATGCCCTTCGTTCTAGAGAATGCAGGTGCCACCTATCAGAGTGCCATGCATAAAATATTTAATCCAATCCTTGGGACATAGGTGAAGCACTATGTGGATGATCTAGTGGTCAAATATCACTAGCACTAGGACCATCTCAAAGATCTTGAGAAAGCATTTGGCTTCCTCTGATCCCATCATATGAAGATGAGCCCATTGAAGTGCGCCTTCGGGGTCACCTTCATAAAGTTTATCGGCTTCGTTGTCAGATATAAAGGCATCGAGATCAATCCGGAGAAGATAAAGGCCATTAGTCAGATGTCTAATCCAAGAAAAATTCAGGAGCTTTGAGGTTTTCAAGGCCACTTAGCCTATATACTCCGATTCATCGCAAATCTGGCTAGAAAGTGTAAGCCCTTTTCCCAAATCATGAAGAAAGGTGCCGATTATCAGTGGGGTTGGGATTGTCAAACTGCTTTTGAAGAGATCAAGAAATACCTATTACAACCTACAGTTCTGATGCCACCTATTTCTAGAAAGCCGCTGGTCCTTTATGTCACCTCTCTAGAGTGATACCACGGTGCCCTTCTTTCCCAGAAGAACAATGAGGGAACATAGAATAGTTTATACTATCTCAGCCGCATGCTCCTCGATACAGAGACAAGATATTACTCTATCAAGAAGAGCCACCTTGCGCTGGTATTCGTAGTGCAGAAATTGTGACATTAATTTTAGCACCATGAGATACATCTAGTTTCCCGAGTGGATCTGCTGAAATACATTCTGAATCACCCTATGTTGAGAGGCTGTCTAGCTCGGTGGGCAGTGATCCTCCCACAGTTCGACAACAAGTTTGTCCCCTAGAAGGCTATCAAGGGACAAACATTGGCAGACTTTCTTGTCGCCCATCCATCTCACACAGACTAGTCTCTGGATCTTGATTTTCTGAATGAGGCAATCCTCTCGGTAGATCAAGCCATTTCATGTTAGAAAATTAATTTTGATGGCGCTTCCTGAAGCCATACTAGCAGGAGTCTCAATGATCCCTTACTCAATAGAGTGGTCCTGGGTATCGTCTTTATTACACCAATGCAAGCTGTTCTACCATATTCATTCCTGTTGTCAGAAGGCTGTGCCAACAATCACTATAAGAAAATAGTGTTTTAACGGTGGATTTCAAAATTTAAACTAATTTTTTTTCAAAATATTTTTTATAAAATTTTTAAAATTTATTCCAAATAAAATTTCAAATTTTTTAGCAGCGGTTTTGAAAAAATCACTGCCAAAATTGAAGACAATTTTTTTTAAAAAAAATATATTTATTATTTATTATTTATTATTTACAATAAAATATATTTTATTATTTATAATTTTAAATATTTATAATGTGTCAAGTAATTAATATTTATAATTATTAGTTTATAATATTTTTAAACTGAAAAAAAATCTTCAATAAGTAGAAGAACAGACTTCGGCATCAAATGAACATAACTTCTGATCCAGGAGTCCATTTCAGATCCAAAACCAGTCAAATCTAAGCTTATAAAATGAGTTAAAACCAAGTGATATTTAAATCATGTGATAATATCAAAGGAAAAAATATATATTCAAATTTCAAAAATCAAAAATCGAAGTTGAACTTCAAATGACCATAACTTTTAATCCAGGTGTCCATTTAGGCTCTACCACATATCAAATCGAAGCCTGCAATGAGATATATACCATTTACATCTAGTACCAAATATTTGAGTACTATACCCCTTTTTATTCCACCAGAAAGGCCCAAAAGGCCTCTGAAATAGAGATTTTAGTTGGAGATCCCGATTTCTTAAAATTTGAACTGTTATAACATTTGCTCTAAGTGTCCGTTTGACCTATACCACATATCATATCGAATATAATTTCATGATATTCGATTTGACTGGTTGTGGTGCTGAAAAAGGAGTCTTGGATAAGATTTTATTATCATTTTAGTGTTTTAGGGCTTTTAGGGGTTCTTAATGTTTTATGATTGATTGATTTACTTAACATTAATTAATTAATTAATTAATATTTATTTATTTATCTATTATTTATTTATCTATTATCTATTATCTATATATTATTTATTTATTTATCAATTTATTTATTGATAATTTTATTTATTTATTTATTCATTATTTAGTTATTATGTACACATTAATTACTATTTTTTTAATTAATTAATTAATTACTTATTATTAGTTTATTATCCATTTATTAGTTATTTATTAATTCTTTATTCATTATTTATCAATTAATTATTAATTATTTATTAATTAGCAACCTTTTATTAAATATTAAATATTGAATATTGAATATTAAATATTAAATATTAAATATTAATTATTAATTAAGAATTATTAATGATTAATTATCAATTATGAATTATTAGTTATTATTAATTATTAATTATCAATTATCAATTTTTTAATTTATTATTTATTAATTTATTAATTTTTTATTATTTATTATTTACTATTTACTATTTATTATTTCTTCTATATTCTTTATTATTTATTATTTACTATATATTATTTATTAATAATTAATTATTAATTTATTTTTCAATTTACTATTAGTTTATTATTCATTTATTATTTATTTATTTACTCTTTATTGATTATTTATTAATTAATTATTAATTATTTATTAAATATTAAATATTAAATATTTAATATTCAATACTAAATATTAAATAATAAATAATAATTAATAATTAATAATTAATAATTAATAATTATCAATTATCAATTATTAGTAATTAGTAATTAGTAATTAGTAATTAATTAATTAATTATCTATCTATTTATTTATTAATGTATTTATGTATTTATGTATTATTTATTATTTATTATTTATTAATTTATTTTTAGTTTACTAAATATTAATTTATAATTAGTTTATTATTTATTTATTTATTCAATATTAATTAATTATTAATTATTAATGATTTATTAATAATTTATTAATAATTTATTAATAATTTATAATCTTTTAAATATTAATTATTAATTAGTAATTATTAATTCTT
This sequence comes from Viscum album, assembly GCA_963277665.1. Lineage (NCBI taxonomy): Eukaryota > Viridiplantae > Streptophyta > Magnoliopsida > Santalales > Viscaceae > Viscum > Viscum album. The sequence goes on from OY728140.1 coordinate 1,109,932,889, forward strand.
AATGATAAATTATTAATTATTAATTATTGTTAATTATTAATTACTAATTATTAATTATTAATTATTAATTATTTAATATTTAGTATTTAGTATTTAGTATTTAGTATTTATTATTTATTTATTTATCTATGTATTATTTATTAATTTATTATTAATTTTTTATTTATTTATCATATATTATTTTTTAATTAATTTATTCTTAATACATTACCTATATATTATATGTTATATATTATATAATATATAATATATTTTATATATTATATATTATGTATTATGTATTATATATTATATATTATATTTTATGTATTGTATAATAAATAATAAATAATAAATAATAAATAATATATGTTATATATTATATATTATGTATTATGTATAATATATTATGTATTGTATATTATGTCTTATATATTATATATTATATATTAAATGTTAAATGTTATATATTATATATTATATATTATATATTATATGTTATATCTTATATATTATATATTATATATTATATATTATATATTATATATTATTTAGTATTTATTATTTACATGTTACTATTTACAATTTATTATTTATTATTTACTATTTATTATTTATTATTTACTATTTATTATTTATTATTTTTTATTGACCATTTATTTCTTTGTTATATATTTATTTATTTATTATTCATTTATATTATATTTATTAATTATAAATTTTCCATTAGTAATTATTAAATATTAATAATTACTTATTACTTATTAATTCTTATTGATTATTGATTAATCATTATTGATTAATAATTACTGATTAATAATTATTTAGCGTGTATCTATCTGTTACGTATTACTTGTTTTTCCTATTAATATATATATATATATTTATAACTATATTAAATTTGATTTATTGACCACCTGAAGAGCCTACTGTAGTGGTAAAGTCTTTGGAGAATAAGCAAGAGGTAAGATGTTCAAATCTCACCAAATGCAAAATTTTTATATATGGCATGGACATGTGCATGGATATGGACTTGTGCATGGAGAATAAATTAATCAATAAATTACGAAAATAAATAAATAAATAAATAAATAAATAAATAAATTACAAAAAAATAAATAAAAAAAATAAAAAAAATAAAAAAATAAAAATTTAAAATTTAAAAAATTTAAAAATTTAAAAAATTTTATAAAATTAAAAATGATTTAGAGACGGTTTAAACTGCCACTAAAAAATCACTGCTAAATCATTCTACGACAGTTTTAAAAAACCACCTCTAATTATTTTCCGACACATGATTTCACAATGGTTTTCCAAAACCACCACAGAATGATTTAGTGGCGGTTTAAACCACCACTAAATGAAAATAAACCGATGCTAAATACAAATTTTGGCGTAGTGAATGAGGTAGAGTGTCAAGCTCTCATTACTGGTCTCGAGCTGGCCCTTAACATTGACGTTCCCCACTTACACGTGAAAGGGGACTCTGAACTAGTCATCAAGCAGATCAATGGTGACTACGTCGTCAGGAAGCCGGAGCTCATACCACTATTAGAATGTACCTGCCAGCAGATGCCCCAGTTCCCATCTTGGCCAGAAGCTACTCATGTCCCTTGTTACACAGAACGGTTGAGCTGACACCTTGACCAGCTTGGCCTCGCCTCTTGTAGAACCTGACCAGGATGATTTGATTTTTCATGTGGCGTACCAGAGAGTCATCACTCACATTACTCCAGACGATGATGATATCCCACAGGTAATCCACCTTTCCACTGGTGCCTTCACATCGGGACCCCCATGTCCCCCTACTGTAGTGTTGGAAGTGATTCCAGACTGGAGGACCCCTATTATCAAGTATCTCCAGCACGGTAATATCCCAGTAGATCGAGCCGAGCGTGAGTGAATCTTACATCGTGCATTTCAGTTCACCCTCCAGAGTGGTCCCAGTCTTGAGTAGGTCCTCTATAGATGTGGGTTTGATGGGGTTCTCCTCCATTGCATTCAATGAGGTGAGATTTATTAGGTCATGCAGGAGGTTCATGTCGATTCCTGCAGGGCTCATCAGACAGGGTCGAAACTCTCTCATCAGATTTGGAGATTGGCGTATTTTTTTGCCAACCATGATCCGTGACTGTATCGAGTTTTCCAAGAGGTTCCATGCATGCCAAATCCATGATAATTTTGTGCATCGGCCCCTAGAACCTCTCCACACTACCAAGTTCTATTGGACCTTCGCAGTCTGGGGACTCGATGTCGTGGGATCCTATCCACCAGCAACAGCTCACCAGTACAAGTTCATCCTGACAGCTATGGAATTATTTTCCAAGTGGGAAAAGGTAGTTCCGCTCAAGGAGGTGAAGCCCCACTCTATCGTTGAATTTGTGAGATCCAATATCATCTACCGATTCGGAGTCCCTCATGCCATCCTCACTGATAATGACACCAACTTCTAGGTATCCGAACTGAAGAAGTTTTATGCCAAGTACAACATCCATTCTAACCATTCCTACCACTATCATGCACAAGAAAATTGGTAGATCTAGGCATTCAACCAAAACCTCTCTAATATTTTGTAGAATATGGTTGGTCAGAACATGAAGATTTGGCCAGATAAACTCCCCAACACTCTCTGGGATTATTAGATGATAACTCGTAATTCCCCTCAGGTGACCCCATATTCCCTGGTGTACAAAACGGAGGTATTTCTGCCCATAAAGATTCAGTTGCCTTCATTGTGCATAACTGTCTATGATCAGAAAACAACAGATAAGGTAGCCAAAATCTATTTGGCTGAACTGGAAGCGCTTGATGAGAGCAGGCTTTGTGCCCTGCACAATCTGGAGAGGCATTAGAACAAGATAACCAGAGATTTCAATAATAAAATTTTCCTTCTCTCTTTCTTACAAGGTAACATGGTGTTGGCCCAGAGATTTCCAATGATACTTGATAGGAAACCACCCATACTGGTGCCTAAATGGGAAGGACCTTAAATATTTCACAAGGTTTACCCCAATGTTTTATACTCCCTAGTTACCATGCATGGTGTGTGTATAACTCCTCCCACAAATGCCAAATTTCTTAAGAAGTACTTTGCCTGAGCAATCCACAGTCCCTCATGGCTTTAAACTATTATGTCTTCACCGCACGACATTAAACTGCGTGATCTGTCTAGGCTGAAGGATGCAAAACCACATAGAACTCATCCTGCATGACGTTAAACTGTTTTTTCGTCCTAAATGATGTTAAACTGTGAGAAAAAATTTCGTTTGTGGGCCCAACCCCAAACTTCAAGATCTCCCCTTTGGTCTGTCCACATGGCCCGAATGCTTCTCAAAACACATGGTGTGGTGCGGGCCTTGTTTTCCTTCATTTACGCCGGGTTTATCATGACTACACCATGTATTCCCCTCCTTGGAGATCTACACCTCTTTTATCCTTACCGGTTTATGTTAAACTACACATGCATATTCACATTTCATGTTCCCCATTTATTTGGATCCCCATCAACATTCATATCCAAAAGGACCCCCGAACAATATAGATTCTAGGCCTTAGGTCTCTCCTACCATCTCGGGCCAACATCTTGGAGGATTTTGGATGACAATTTGATACAAGTCCCATGTTGTGAATATGGTCAGTGGTCGATTCTCATTTTTTGTTCCCATTTAGGTCACATGATATGGATTCTCTGTTTCGAACACAGTCAAAATCCATCCTCCATCGTTATCACCACCCCTATATGTCCCAAATATTTGGTGCAGTGATTCATGTTTTCCGACTATCCCTTCAAATGTCAGTGTTCCTCGAACATGGGTGTTGGTCTGGTAGGGATCGTCCCTACTCAATCTCTTCCCTTCATTTTCTTGCCCTTTTATACTGGGGAGAACCTGATCCCATTCCTTGTTTCCAACACCAAGCATTGATCATGTGGGATTAAGAGTTTTGGTAAGGCAATACCTGCATAAAGGGTCACGTAATCATGACTCGAGCTCTATGAAAAAAAATTAAGATCTACCACATCCTTGTTGCATGATGTTAAACTGTGCGACATCTTGAGAACTATATATGCCTTGATTCCCATTCTCATGGGGTATATAGGAAAACCTAGAAATTTTGTCATCGGGTCCAGCCCAAGTTCATCTATTCTTTCTCTCAGCCTATTGGTCCGAGTTCTCTCCAGAAATTATGAATGGTGTAGAACATGTAAGATTATACCCTCATTCACGTCAGGTTATTTTCCACACCATACACATTCTTCTTTGAGATCACCTTTTCATCCTTACCTCACGATGTTAAATTGTATGACACTTTAGAACAATGTGTGGATTGATTCCCATCCTTATGGGGTACATATAAATGCATGGACATTTTGTCTTCGGGTCTAACCCTATTTCTTAGAAACCTCCTCTTCCTTCTGGACTCTGGGACTAAGTTCTCTGGGAGGGTGTGTGTGGTGTTGTATGGGCTTATTCCCTCATTCACATTGGGTTTGCAACAACCACACCATGTTTCTCTCTCTTGAGAGTTCTCCATCCTCCTTTCCTCCACTCATCTTCTCGAGTCATATTATCTCAAATTGGGCCCTTCTACCCGCTTTGTCAATTCACCAGCATTCCCAGGAGCACTCTGGTTGAGGACCTAGAGTGTTGAATTCAACATAGACATGTTGTGACCCATTTTCATGCTTTATATCCCCTTTATTTGGGATTTCATTATCTTTCACATTCGAAAGGACCCATGAATGACATGGATGCTTGGCCTTATGGATCTCCTACTGTCTCGAGACAACGTCCCTGAGGATTTTGAATGACAATTTGATACAAGTCCTGTATTGAGAATATGGCCAGTAGTCGATGATCAATTGTTTTTCCCAATTTCAGGACGCATGATATGGATTTTGTGTTTAAAACATGGTCAATAGTCATCCTCCATCGTTACACCACCCCCATTAAGCCTTAAATATTGGTTTCTTTATTCACATCCTCTTCCACTCCATCATGTCTGAGTAGAATTTTAACACTCTTGGTGCTATCCCTCGGTGCATATTTGCACGTTAAGAGGATGAATCCATAATGTGGTGTCATTCAAGGATCCACGCCATTTTCCCTTCTCTGTATTCTACATGTTGTGAAGATCTTATCCATCCTTTTTTCCCACATCGAGTGTGACTCACACGGGCTTAGGGATTTGGTCAATGTTTACACTCTGTTGGAAGAATCCCACTTCTTTGGTCCGAGCTCTATGACCATAAACTAAGATTTCCCCATGTCCTTGTAATATGATGTTAAACTGCATGACACTTTTATAACTACATATGGTTTGATTCCCATCCTTATGAGATATGTAGGAACAACCATACATTTCAACTCCGGGTCAAGATCGGGCTCCACTAATTATCCCTTCTGTTTGGAGTTTTGGACCTGACTCTTATAGTATTGTGTGGTGTGGAATATGATCTTATGTCCTCATTCACGTCAGGTTTTCAATAGCCACACCACATACTTCCCTTTTTTAGAATCTATTTTCTCCTACCCTCATCCTTATTGCATGACGTTAAACTGCATGACATCTTCTAGAACTACGTATGTCTTGATTCTCATCCTCATTGGATATGTAGGAACACCCAATTTTTTTTGTCTTTGGGACTAGCCCCATATTCTTTGATCTTTTTCTCCCCTCGGCATGAGGTTTCTCATATGGAGTTGTGCGCTGTGTGGTGTGGACCCTGTTCTCATTCACGTCATGTATTCTTTATCACACGTTGCGTATTGCATCTAAAAACTCGTTCTTTCGGTAGTATCCAAGCCATACAACCTTAAACTATACTAATGGGTCCAACATGACTTTAAATTGTTGCATCTTTTCTATGGGACGTTAAAATGCGTAGGCTAGTCCTATCATACAACCATAAACTATGACATTGTTTTCCTGGATGGATGATGAAAAACGGCACCACATTGTGGTGTCCTTACTCGAGGGGACATCATGTTTGGTATCAGTTATCCACCATTCCATTTTTCAAGGCCTACATATGGAATGATTCCTATAGTGATGCCTGAATTCTCTATACTAGCTTTGTTACTTCACAAATAAAACACTCACATCCACTCTAAAGAACAATCAAGATCTATCAAATGCTGCTTCTTTTGGTGTATGGGCCAGACCTGCATGACAATATTTCCCATGGAATTGGTACCCTACCATTCCATATATGAGAACTATATGTGGATTGATTCCCATCCTCATGGGATATGTAGGAACACCCAGATATTTCATCTTTGGGTTCTCATTGATGTTGGGTTCATGATAACAATGCAATATATTTCCCTTTAGGGATCATCCTTCAATCCTCGCAACATCTTTACCGCATGACGTTAAACTGAACGGGTCCTGCAGAACTACATATGGCATGATTCCCACCCTAGCAGGATACATAGTGACATCTGGATTCCTAGCTCCCAGATCCACCCACGTTCTTGTAAACCCTCTACACGACCATCTCGACCCCGTTCCCCCTTTCAGGACCATTCAGTGCCTCCATCCTCATCGTACGATGTTAAACAATGTGTTTATCATCCTCATTGACACGACATAAAACTGTAGGCCACTCATGACTTTCTCCAGAGAGATCCTTTTAGAAAATGAATACTATCCCTGACCACACTGAAGTGCTCACCTTATGTGTTTTCATCATGGTGGCATAATTTCAAGAGTGTTGGACTCTATTCGAACAAACCATCACTCTGCCCTTCATGCTTTTCATGCCCTTTATTTGGGTCCTCATCCTCTTTCATGCCTGAAGTAACCCCCTAACAATACAAATCATTGGTCTATGGATCACCTGCTATCCTGGGCTAACATTCTAGAAGACTAATGGTTGACATTTCGAGTTAGGCCCCGTATTTCGAATATGATCAGTGGTCGGCCCTCATTTGTTATCCCCATTTCAGGCTAACTCAATAGGGATACTATGTTTTGAACATGGTAAATAGTTATCCTTCATTGTCATTCCATCACTATAGTTTTCTTAATTTTGGGTATCATGATTCACACATTACACTCCCCTCTATTTGGATTGATTCTAACACCCCTGGCGTTACCCCGTTTGTGCACTAGAGCACATTGGGAAAATGGAAATTCGAATTCTCTATGAACATAATTCTCCAGTCCGGCCCCTTCTTTCTTCTTGGGAATATAGATCAGTTGTTTATACCCCATATGCCTAGATCTTGGTTGGCACTCTCATATTCAAATGGAATAATGATGTGGTTATCCCTTATTACTCACACCAGGCAGAACCCACATGAGCTTAGTGATTGATCGCAGGATATTTCCTGAATGAGATAGAAATGCAGCAAACTAAAACAAATAATGGAACTCATGCACGAAATCAACATAAACAATCAAATCATGAAAGTGAGTTTATGAGTTTACACAAATTATAGCACCCAAGGATTGGCCCCTCCCATAGATGGGTTGACCTCTTCAATGGAGCATCCTAGCTCCGCCACACTCTGGATTTTGGCATCCAAGATCCACAATCGTTTGTTAAGCTCCCACTCCTCCTCATTGGTAATGGGGTGTAGTTCATTAGCCTTGATCTTGGACCAATCCTCGTCGACTCAGATAATATCCATCTCTTCAGAGGCTTGTCTCATCTGTTCTTTGGCCTCTACCAGATAGTCCCTCAGTCGCGATATGAGCCCCAATTAGGTGTCAAGGAAATATAAATACTTTTTCACCCACAACATCAACCACTAGATCTCATTTTCAGCCTCCTAGAGTCTCTTGATGTTCATATAATTCATCCACTACTAGCCCACATCGAGGCCACGATCATGTTCTCTTATTTTCTCTACCATGAATTCTTGTATGCGCATATGAGGACCCTGGGAATCCAATCCTCAGTTCATAGTTCTTGCAATGGAGAATGAAGCCTCCCCATCTGATCTATAAATTTTTCTTGTGGGGTCTCCCCAATGAAGCACTTGATCAGCTTCCATGACCAATGATGGATGGCCTTTCTATCATCTTCATTGGAAGACATCTTGTCCTGGACCTCAGGGTTGGTGGGTTAATATGCAGGGAACACCTCTAGGAACTCATCAGTAGGATCCTCATATAGTGTCTGGTTGGGTAGGTCAGGTCTCAGGTCATCCAATTGATCCCCATCATCGGATTCCACCTTGATGATTTTAGGTTTGGTCTTGCTGACGATCCCACCTCTAACAGGGAGCACTATGGCTTGGTTAGTATGGGCGTCCTCTTCCACAACCATCAACATTCCCCAAGGAAAGGCAGTGCCAGGAGCCCCATCCATCCTCCCCAATATAGCCCATGCCATTTAAAGAACTATACATATGAGAATACATAGACATTAGTTGGCATGATCCGATGGATGACAGTTACAAATTCTATGAAAAAGATTTACAAAGATCAAATAGTTGGTCTTGCCCCCATGTTTTCACTACCAAAATTTTGAGGAGTGACCCCCCATATATGGTTGGTAAATATAAAGACTCCGGGAGATCCACAATGAGTGTCAGAACCCCACTAGGCTCGGTAATCGTTGTCGTTGTAGGTGCAGATCCCGAAGCCACATCTACTATTGTACGAGAGCGGGGTTTGAATACAAGTACCTCCTACACAGGTTGAATGTTAGTTGAGAAGGCCTAAACAACCTAAATGAGGGTCATATGAAAATGGTTTAGGGTTTACCTCAAGAGATTCTGCAAACTCTTCTAGCTCAATGCTTTTGACCTCACCTTCCTTTGGGGGGATCCATCTACCATCCTATTCCCCCCAGGAGGACTCTTCTAATTCTTCCAGTAGGGGGAATATATCCCTCAATTCAATGACAAATAACTGTGGAGGGACTGTTTGATTGAGAATCACTTTCACTCAATCTTTCATTGGACGTAGAGCACCCTGAGAGTACACTAATTCCTCCAGCTCAGTGATGTACTACTCCCCTTCCACCCGAGATACCGCAAAGCTGGTCTTGCCAAGACCAATTCCCCAAAAATCCATCTCAAGATGGTTTCAGAAGGTTTCACATTTGGAAAAGATTGAGTGATTGTCTGTTAACATCCCATATGTCAGAGGCCTCTAGGAAAATAATATCCCCACTCATGTCTATATGGCTCAACTGCTTCCCTAGAGAATGAGTGAGTATCCTAAGAAACCCCCTGGGTGGCCTTCCATATGGTTGACTTTGCTCCTCTGGGACCACCGGGTCCACCACTGCTACCAGCCTCTCGATCGGCGCAGGCCTCACCACTACTATATCCCCGCCACTGTGGGATGTTGTTTCCACCTTCTGACCTCGACCTCAAGGTTGAAGAGGCACCCCATCACTAGCGTGGATGGTCCACCGCTTCAACATCTCCCCTAGGTAGGATACCTCCAAACTTTGGGCGTACTCCTTAACTAGTCCCTAAACAACTGTGGGTGGAGGCATATAATTTTGCATCTTCTCATCCTCCCATGTGAGCATGATCCACATCTACCTCATCACACATGGATGGTCCTTGTGGAGTACTCCCAAGTAGACCCACAATGTTAATCTCTCCATGCACCAAAACTACCTCACGAAGCGGTGTAGGGTGTATGGCTCACAGGGAGGCTCACAGTCAACCTGTGCCACTAGGAATCCATCCCAAAAGGCTAGGAGGTAGGACCGATGCTCCTTTGTTCCCTAGCCTTCATCAGTGAACAATCCTGTTGGAAATGTTAATGGATGGATGTTGAACTCATCCACCTTCCAGAATCGGTTCTGCACTATGGTTGGGGTTAACTTGGTCGGGTAACTCCCCACTTCATTCAAAATATCTGATCGAAAGTCATACCCTTGAGGGGAAATGGGGTTTAGATATTCGTAGGCACCCATATGAACCACTATCTGCCCATACAGAAGATGGAGTGTCCCACACACCCTATGTGGATTCTTCCCCTCACTGATATGCCACCACACTTTGTACATCTTAGCTAGCATCAGGATCCCTAGAATGATCCATCCCCCCATTTCCAACATGAATTCCATGATAAATGTGCTCAGCCGTATGCCCATGTTTGTATCCATTACTGGTAGTATCCAGCCAAAAATATGCATCGAGATGAATGCATCCAACATAACCATCAGTTTTTGCTTGTTGCTGACACTGAAACCCCGTGTCTTCCATTGACTGTCCTCCAAGAGTCACCATTATGAGTTCTATTTACTGCTCTGGACCCCCTTCAGGCAAGTGGGAGGCATCACAGGGAACTTCCCATCTAAAGGGGAATGCAAGAACTGCCTGAACCACAAATTAAAGTGGACATCCTTCCCCGACTACTTGTCTTCTCCTGGCACCTGGTCCATCAATACCTTTGCCTATGGTGAAATCTGATCCAGGTCCCCCCATGTATTTTAGGCAGGGAGGAAATCATCATTTATCACCCCTAATATCGGAATCCCTAATAATTTGTGAAGGTCCCAGAGGCTGATACCGACCTCACCATGGTGAAGATGAAAAGTGTTGGTCCTCGACAACCACCTACTCAACAAATCTGGCATCATTTTCTTCAGCTGGGGGATTTGGAATTTGGGGGCTCATGCTGCCTCAAACAAGACCAATCACCTCAGATCCACCCCAAACTCCTCGCAGGAGGCACATACCCAATAAGCCCATGCCTAACCATCTTTGAAATTTCTGCTATGGCATAGATCCCACTCATTGGCCCACCCCTTCTCTAGGTTCCCCAAGGCCGCCTTGAAAATGGGGTGGTATTGCAGGGGAGATACCTCTAGATGCAACGCCTTCCCATCAACTTCGTTTACATGATTATACAAGAAGTCATCATTAATGGGTGTATGATCCTCCCAAGTATGACCGTAGGCTGCCCTGAACCCCTGGTGCTGGCATGACGTACTCCTGAACCAATAGGATGGATCGTCCCTTTTTTTTGGTGGGTGCGCCAGGCCATTGCAGCAGTGCAGAGCAAAGGCAATGCATGGAAACAGCAGTTTCAAGCCACCGGCTGAAACCCCCATTGAAAAATTAATTTAATATCGAGTGACCCATTGGGCCACGTATCAGATATTAAACTGATAAGAACAGATACTACACTTGATCTTAGCCAAAAGGCCGAGAAAGGTATATTATTCCCTTCTTGTTTTGGGAATGATAACTTCATCCCTCAGACCAATGATATACAGAGGAAGTATTTTGTACTGGGGTTAGCTCTTATGGTTGTCCAAAAATATCTCCACCAGATATTCATAGTCTGAATAACTCTGCACACATTACCCGATGCCCAGGTTATTAGCTATCTCTGCCCTCCGGGCAGCATCCATAAAAACCCCATACCAGCTTCTTGGTGAGCCATTCTATCTCAAAATTTTAGAATTTTCTATTCTGGATTGTGGAGATCGATCACAGAGCTCGATCAGATAGATTCATCGCAAAGACAAGTCCCAGAGCACTACCACATATCTCGCAGGAACAAGCCACGAGGTGCATAATCGCAAAGTATGAAGACTCGCTGTGCACCAGATAGAAAAAAGTGCTCGATTTGCAATGAATTGTCATCAAGAGAAAATCACCAAAAGATCATAGATAAGTAAGGAAAAAGAGGGTTTTCCCTTCCCTATTTATAGGCAATGACCTCCGAGCATCATGCTGCGTCTGGTCACGACGAGCTTCACGACGTTTTCAACCAGTGCATTGCCTATCCGCATCACGACCCTACTTCGCGATCTTGCTTTGCGATTAGCCTAAATTTTTGGAAATATACCCTCAAAATTTGACCCTCATTTTCTCCTTGGATACAAGTATAAGGGGGGGGGGGTGAACTCTTTGGCACCAAAATGTGTGTAGGGGAAAAATATGCAAAGAGCACGCCAATGTCAAAGGGGTTGCTTCGCAAAGAACCTTCACAAATACCTTCTAAACCGTGGATTTCACGGAGCCCCTCAGCACTGCAGATGGTGCAAAGACAAGGCCACCTCTATGATCGACATAGAGTAAAGAGGCGTAAGACTCTATATTTATAACACAATTGAAGGAAAGATTTGTGTCATGGAGAGAGCCAGATCCCATGGAAATTGATGGAAGCCTCTGCGAGTGCCGTAGAGAGAATTTAGGATGCCTATACACTGAGGAGGGGATGACGGTCAACTCCACAGTTAAGAAAAACTTGAAGCAATACACTTTTGATAACAAAACCCCATGTGGATTCGTAATGAGCTGTTATAATTTCACGCTGCCTCTCGCCAATAAATACTAGGTTTCCCTCGGACTCGATGGACCAATACCCTGACCTTTCACCATCTCAGCTCTCAAATCACAAAGTACCCTATTCTATATGAAAAATTGATAAAAATTATCTCTTTAAGGTACTTGAGAATTGTGAAATACCTTTTCCTTAGCTCAAACAAAACCCCTCTTCAAGAATGGATTCCCTTCACAAAGCCCACATGCCATCGTAGAGGAAGAGATCCCTAAGGGAACTCATGTCTTCTCAAAGAACTCATGCTTTGTAAAGTACCTTCCATGAACATGTGGACCCCATGATAAGGCAGGATCAGTATGCTTTGTGAAGTACATTGCTTCGCAGTGCCATGCTTTTCAAGGCACCCATACTCTGCGAAGTTCTACTCCATGAAATCACTTGCACTTTGCGAAGAACCCTTTGTATGCATGAATACATCATGCCTATGATAGACCACTCCACTTTACAAAGCATACCCCTTTGCGGAGGTTCTCCACTCTATGGAGCACCAGATCTTCACAATGTCCCTTTCTTTGAAACCTTTTTCTTCAAAAACCCTTCTTCCGTACGACACTCTAGGTTTGTGCGAAGTGATTTCAAGGTCCCCTAGGTGGAATTTCATATTTTGTTTCTTAGCCTCATGCTTCTTCACATAGGCATTCTAACGGCTATTAATTCTTTACATAACCACACTAAGGTGATCCCCTCAATGGATCACTTTATAACCCCATCTCCACATGGAATTGATGACGCCTTCCCTTCCCCAAGTGTGGGTGAGTATTAATTATGTATGTAATAGGGGTGAGAAATGAATCATCACCATATGAGATGTAGGCTGTTAAACTACCAAGCACCCTCATCCTCAACATATGACATTAAAATATAGCCTCCCCCCGTACAATATACACTGGGTTCCCTGAATCAGATATTTTCCACATCCACCGGTCTCCAAAAAGTTATATCTTCCTCACATGGAATGAGATCCTCCTTGCATGGAACTAAATCTATCCACGGGGAAGGGAAATCGTATTGGTGTAAGCCCCTAGCCTTTCTTGTGAGAGGTAGCATCCTCGCTTCTCCTCTCTTCTTCGGTGCGAGAAGGCCAGAGGAGATATGGGCACAAGGACTTTCACTACCCCTTCCCTCTCCCTATAGGATTTATCACCATCAAGCCTCCATCCTAAAGTATGTTCCAATATTAATATCCTTGAGCCGCTAACCACATGTAATCCTCGCTTCAGTCCTCGTGTATGAACCTTTCATGATGTGGTTATCAGGTCTTTGTTTCCTCTTATTTCTCACACCGATCATGACTCATGTGGGTTTAGAGTAAGCATCAACCATGAAATCCTTCATGGGATGACTTAGCATGAAATACCTAATCCCCCTTATGAAGTACATGGACTTTGATCTTTTCCCTCTCTAGGAAAGGTACATAGGAAGCCTCTTTGAGGTTCAAGCCAAAAACCCATTAGTCCTGACCATTTTACATCAGTTCACCCCCATCATATATGATGTTAAACTGTATGCCTCCATTTTGTCCCGCATGATGCTAAACTGTACGTATAAGAACTACATGGGTTTTGATCCCTGTCTCCTAAATAGGGTACGTAGGAAGCCTCCCTAAGGTTTAACCCCAAACACTGGCATCACCTATTCGAACTACGTGGGTTCTGATCCCTATATCTTAGACAGGGTACGTAAGAAGCATTCCAGAGGTTCAACCCCAAACACTGATAAAATTCATTGTCCCCTTTGATAGGACCCACATCCTTGGTCTGTCTTAATGGCGTCAAACTAAATCTCGTGACGCTAACCATGTGTAACCCCCATCATGTTGTTGGGTTGCTGTCCTATGTGTACACCCTGATTCTATGCCCCCATCCTGAACTACTTGGACTTTAATTCCCTACTAAGGGGATATGTAGGAAGCCTCCCTGAGCTTCAAGCACATCATCCATGTCTCATCATGATCTATCCCCATGAGCCTTCATGTTTTGGGAAGGTCATTCCCCAACACGGAGGTTATACTTCCTCTAGGTCCCATCCATGCGTCCATTATCATGGGCCGCCTCCTTAGGTTTCCCATAGCCCAATGAACTACATTGACTTTGATTCCCAACCACGGGGATGCATAGAAAGCCTTTTTGAGGTTTAATCCCAATATCACCATCTTCTTCACGTCGGTTCCATCCCATTCCTCTCACCCACTTCGTTCAACCACCCATCATCCATTTAAATTCTTACCCAGGACACCACATCCCGGTGGGATCAAGCCATTCCCATGGGTAGATAACCACAAATAGTCCCCACACAATCCATAATCATCCAACCAAGAGTGTATCTATTATTATGGGCCACTATCCATGCATAAGCCTCATTATGTCTCTGGGTATTTTTCCTTTCTGTATACCCCATTTCATCACCCCTTCAAACTACATGGGTTTTGATCCATGATGTCTACACATGGTATGTAGGAAACCTACTTGAGGTTCAATCCTAGCCAATGGTAAACCCCAACGTCCCCTTTATAAGGACCTAAGCACCATCAGATCCATTTTCATTGGAATCTTTGATCCACCCATCCATTAAACACCTTAGGTGTGCCCTTTTAGGGATGAATCCATCTGATACACTCTCCATTAGTGTTTTGATCAGTCTGATCCATCTCCACTAGACGTTAAACTCATGGAATACCCTATGTCAAACATGGGAAGATGAGGAATAAATCATGGACATGCCTATGGAATATAATTCCCCACACTCTACATGGGATGCCTTAGATTTCTGTGCCCTCGAGAAGCCCTATCATAAGGAGAAGAAACCTTGACGCAGCAGTGTTTCAGTGTCCAGACACGACAACGATGTCCAACATGACTACTCCACTAATTGAAGGCCACTTCCCTAACATGAACCCTTAGTATATCCTGATAGAATTAGTGTAATTAACTAAAATCCATGGAGATATGGAACTAAGAAAGAGTTTCACAAAAAACATCTTAATATTTAAGAGAGACCTGGACTAGGTAACGAGTTATAAGGAGGAATCCGTGGAAGGAGAGACTGACATCCCATCATCTCATTTCAATCAAAGAGAAAACTCCCCTGAATAAGTGATAGATGATGCCCACCTTTGGAAAGAGGTAATGTTGGGAAATTATCAACATTTCCTCCACGGATGGATGCACACCCTGAAGAAAGCATCAGAAACATAACTGTTTCAGAAATTATTAGTTAAGTATTAGTTTTTTCAGGTAAATAGTGATTTTACATAAAAATTAAATATATCATATTTAGAAAATTATTTTCAAAAAATGGAGTTAACTTTTGAATTTATAACATTAATATTAGGTTAGGGTAAATTTATGTGATTTTTATAAAATGTTTTGTTTTTCAGTGAATAGTAAAAATAAAGTTTTTGAGTTTTCGGTGTGTTTTATGACATCATAATGATGTAATATGTAATTTAAATTGTTGGTTGAATAATTTGGAATGAAATATTATATGAGGTGTCCCAAGTGTCTAAAACCATGGGCAAATACCATGTGAATTACCATGGTTTTGCAAATACAACTGATAGGGCGTCACTTGAAAATTAATAAAATATTCCCTCACTTTTTCTATAAATACCAACCCATTCCTTCATTACATTCATTAAAAATCCCCCCTAAAGGAATATATGGTCTTTTAACCTCCCAAGAAGTCCTACCAAGGTTACTTCAATCCCCTAAGGACCCAACCTTTGAGTTTTTGAAGTTACTCTTCAAGGTAAGGGAACCTTTCACCCTATTCTTTTAGTCAAGACTTCTTTTATGTTATGTATTTAAATTTACATTTTATTATGTTGGGGTATATAATTTAGTATCCTTATTTCTATCCATTTTATTTAAAAATTAGGAGAGACCATTTCTTCTCTCATCGACTAATTTTCTGAATTTTTAAGCGATGTCGTTAGGCTACCAAATTTTTGTAAGGAAATTATCAACTTCTCTTTTTACCATTCAAGTTCTCTTCTATGTGGTATGTATTTAATGTTTCCATAAAATGTTATTATTTACATTTTATTATATCCCTATACTATATTATTAGTCTTTGATGAATGTTTGACCACTATCCTCTCTCTTTTTAATGTTTTCTGAAACAATGTTGCATAGCCGTTATGCTGCATAAATTTCATCTCAAAATACCTCCCTTTTTATCAAGAAATTCATTTATTTTTCTTATATGAATACCCAAAACTCTTTAATTTTTAGGGGTATTTATCATGACATAAAAATTATTTCTTTTATTCTAGAATTATTATACATAAATCCCTCATTCCCTTTCCATGGGTTATAAATGACATAATGATCATGTTTTTAAGCACTTTTTAAAATGTCATGATTTTGAAATGAAACCCGTTTCTTTTATTCTATTTGGGTTATTTATGAATTGTTTGATTATGATATATGTTTATCACATGAAAATAAAGTCATATTAAGGCTGATCTATGATATCTATACTATTCATTGGGTAAAGAAATTAATCTCTAGAGATGAAAACTTTTATGGTACCATGGTGATTAACATTGGTAATTTTTATGACACCATGGGGATAAACCTTAGTGATATGCTTATGAATGTGTAAATTAAATGTTTTAGCCAAATTTTAAAGATAATATTCATGTTCTTATTATCATTATATTTCTCTTATCATTCCTTTATGATATTTCCACATGTTCTTATTGTATTCTCTTAAGTTCACATGTAAAATGTTTTCTATGTTTTTCCCTTACTGAGCCTCATGATCACCCTTTACTTTGATATATGTCCCCAGGTTATGATATGTAGTAATTTTACATAGGATGAAATTTCAAGAATCATTTAAAGAGAATTAAAATAATGTTATAAGTTTTCATGTATTATGTACCTTTTTTCCAAGACACTTGACTTTAAAGATCCTCTATTTGTAAAATTGTAATGAAACATTTTATAATAAAAAGGTGAGATTCCATAGAAGAAGTCACCATCTATAAAAGTGTTTTAAAATTTAATTTAGTTTACATAAATTTAGTATAAAATGGATAATAACTTGAGGTAACACAATGTATATTATAAAAAAATGTAACATGATTATTAAAATCAATTTTTCTTTATAAAGACTGAAGGGATTTGAACCCTCTATCAATGATCCAAATCCCTTTATTGTGGTCTCCTATGACATAAAAACCACCTTATACATTGGGATCAATGAAAAATGATTACGATGTACCAATGAAAGGGTCATCCTTAGTTGAATTTTCATCTGACCCTTCAGTGATTTTGGTCGATAACAGAACAATTTACTACTTTTGGTTTGTGGGATTTGGAACATAAAATACTTGTACTTCCTGTGATGTCATTATAAAAGGTTCATCTTTTTTCTTCCTTACTGAAATTTACTTTCACGAATCCCAATTAATATATTTTAACAACACTTCTATTATCAACCCACATACATTGAAAAATTGGCACTTGGAATGTTGTATAATCCAACTCCCATATTTTTTGACGATTCCAAAGTATGACATATCTTCATAAATTGGATTTCTGTCCTTAGTACCAGAAACATGCATTACTCCAGACCCTCAAGAATATATAAATTTGTAATACAAATCTCTAGACGACTTAAATTTTTGGCATACTCTTTCAAAATCATCATATATCGTTCAATGTGGTATATCCATCTATAGCGTACATGACCACATAGTCGAATTTATCTCACTAAGAGAACCATCATATCAAATAATGTTGGTGGAAAGAACATTTCTAATTCACATAATATGATGACAATTTATCTTTCCATAGTCGGCAATTTACCTAGGTCTATAACTTTGCTGCATATAAATTTGAACAAGAAACAGAGCTTGGGTAATGTATGATGGACATTCTTGGACAAAATGAAATGTAAAGCTATAGACATTAGATCTTTCATCAAAACATGACAATCATGTGATTTCAGACCCTTTAACTTTAAATCTGTCATTGAAACGATGTTCTTGATATTTTATGAATACCCATCTGGAAGCTTTAAGTCATTCAATAAGTTAAAAAAATGATATATCTCCAATTTGGAAAGAATGTAAGAAAATGGAAGAAGAATGTTTCATTTTTAACCCTTCACTTGTGCTAACTCTTTCCATATTACCATTTCAACCATGTCCAACCTAGCCTTAATTCCACCCTTTGTTTTTCTGGGTGCATTTACCAACATGTTGATGACACGATCACATACATTATTTGAAGCATTAATAATACCAAAAAAATTTCTTACATATAGAAAATTGAAATATGGTAATTCAAAAAAAATGATCTCTTTTTCCAACCAGTTTTCATATGGTTTTTCAAAAATGGTTTACCAAAAGCAGTTTCCACATATTTTACTTTCTTAAACAGTTGATCTCCTGTTAGTGGAGATGGTGTTATACCATCTTCTAAACAACCATTGAACGGTGTTTTCCAAGATCAGTACTTATAATGTTAGGGTAGAAATATGTGATGTCCTAGAAACATAGTTTTTGATGATTTTTCAACCTAATTTACTATGTACATTGTTCGTAGATGGGAAAACCTTGAGTTTCTTTAATGGTACATCTTGAAGAATTTCTTTAAGTAAGTAATTCATTTATCTTCCCATAAAATTTTTCTCTCAACATGAAATATTCATTTCTGTAAGCATCATACAACGTAACACCATAATACCACAATAATTTCAAATCCTTGATCAACAGATCCAAATTAATATCAGTATCATTACCCAGTTTTTTGGTCCTGATAGAAGCATAGATAACATGATATATTTTCATTTCATGTATAACCACATTGGAATGTTATAATTTACCAACATAACCAGCAATGTACTATGAGTGCTTCTTTGAAAACTAAAAGGATTCAATCAATCTGTAGACAACGCAAGATGAAGGTTTCTCATCTCATTTCAGAATTCAGGATACTCATGATCAATTCTATTATACTGAGGAGAGTCTACTAGGTAACATAGTTTCCCATATTTATTTCTTGTATCTACATGCCACATCAATTTCCCTACAGTCTCCTCACTTCCATATAGGTGCCTAAACCTTGGAATTATTGGAAGGTAGCATAAAAATTTCATAGGGCTAGATTCATCTTTCTTGTATCAAGAAGCACCAATCTTTGGGCATTCTCTAAGTGATTTTTGGTCCTTGAGAAACAATATATAGTCATTCGAGAAAACATATATTATTTTAGAGATCATACCCATAGAGTATAGAATTCTTTTGGCATCGTATGTTCGTCTTAGAATCTCGTGATCTTTTGGGAGCAAGTTATTCAATGGAGTAAGTAATTTCATAAAAATTACATCACTCCATCAATTTCTTACTTTCAGATTATACAACTTCAGTATGGATAACAATTCTATATATTTAGTGAAACCACCATAAAATGACATCTTTTCACAACTCTTTAACTTCTCAAACAATTTTGGTCAATCACAAAGTTCATCTTCATCTATCCTTGTCATTTACTCAATACAATCATCATTATCATCATTCACATCTATAATGACATCCTCGATACAGTCTTCTTTATTTTCCACACTTGTAATCATATCAGATAATCCATAGAACACAGTGTTGTCACAACCACTAGCTACATTCACTTTTTCCCCACGTTTATTCCAACATTTATAACTTAGATCTATTCAGTGACATATCAAGTATTCTTCTAACTCCCCTGGACTAAATTTTCCTGAATAAAAACAGCATAAACACAGATAAAGGATTTGAGAATATTATATGCATGATATTTTTCAAACATGATGAACTCTTTCACTCCATATTTATAATCTTTAGTTAGATGATTGAAATACATCCATTATTTATTCATATAAATCCTATTTAATTTGGTAATATTAATATTTAACAAAATATATACACAAAACTCTCATCATAATACATCTTAATATGCTAGAAATTATTTATATTACACTGCATGAACATTAATTCTTCCATAAAACCATTGAAATTTTAGTTACACTATCTTGGTACCTACTTAAACCCAAAAAAACTCTATTTAAGATTGGAACCAAACCTTATATTCCATTTATCATAAAACCATCCAATTGATCTATGTAGATCCCTTCCTCAGAATATTCATTAACGAATATAATCACGACATCCATTTGTTCTAGAAATATACCATCAATGGAAACCAAGTTGAGAACCATCTGAATTACTATATGCTTTACACCATGAGAGAAAATTTAACTAAGATCTAATCCCTATTATTATTGAAACACATTTACCCTTTCCATGGTGTTGTTATCTATATACTTGTGTTCCCTATATAATATAATGTATTTACTAATTCTATAAAAATATAATCTTAAAATATTATGGAAAACTATATTTTAGATGTCTTTTGAAAAATATTTATAAAATCATAGTTGAAATCCAATTAAAAAAGAAACTATTTATACAAATTCCTCTTTAAAATAACAGACCCTTTTTAAAATGAACCAATAAGTTACAAACACTCTTTCACAAAACCCCAATTTCTTTTTTTAAAGTATTCAAGGAAAATTCATGACACAAAAATCTTAATCATTTAAAATGAAAGAAAACCCTCTATATTTTCAAAAATTTCATTTAAAACATCACACAACCCTTATTAAAATGAAACTAGCATTACATACACTTTCAAAAAATTCCTATCCATTTATGAAATCCAATTAGGTGATTTGAAAACACTTGGCTTGCAACCTAAGTCCATGCCAAGTGTTTAAATCATTTTAAAGCTATTTAATATCAAAACAGGGTATGTTGAACACATATAATTTTTTATGAAACATTTAAAAACACTCAAATAATTTTAAAATATCCAATCATGCATTTTCACAAAGTCATAAATCCCAAGAGAGGCCTTTATAAAAGATACATGAATAAAAAATAACCATAATTTTATAAAAAGTAAATCTATACAATGTTTTTCATGTCTCTCATGAATAAATAGTATGAATCCTATAGTTTACTCCTGTAATATTACTGAGGAGTTAATAATTGATAGATAAATACATAAGTGTCACTTGAACATGATTATTTTGAACATAAAGTCACATCTCTTCAAATTGGGAAACCATCTTCCACTGGATTCTTGAATCATGTAATACCTAAGGTTGATATTTCCAATATAGTATATTAGAAAAAATGTTCCCCTTCTTGATGGTATACATTAGGTCAAAGTTAAAGGACTATAAGTACTGAAACATTCTCCTCTATCAATGTTTCATTTCACTTTTTGATTAAATATTTTTCAAACACTTTTTTTAGTGTATTCCAAAAATATCTCATGTTAAATATAATACCAATAACACCTCATGGAAAGAACCACTATTTACAAATATAGGAAAGTATTTGGGAGGTTTCTATTATGTGTCCCTAAATTTCTCGACCCATAAGAAACCACATGACCATTACGAACTATAACTGTTCAAATCCCAAATCTTGTTACATCACAATATAATCCATACTCATTACCTAGATCATTTATGGTTAAGATTAGTGTTTTCATCAATCTACCATTAAAATCTTAAAGGATCTCTCAAGAACATCTAATAAAAGGAACCATACCACATTCTTGGTTAAGGGCTTATTAGTGATTCCAATTAGGAAGAATCCTGGTTGAAACTATGGTAACAACTATAAATACATCTAGGAACTTGTCAATGATAGTAGGACATACTGACTGATGTTTCTCTTTTATCATCCAAAATTACTCTTGAAAAATGGGCTATGATTATAACTAGATATAGAAATATAGGTCCTAAATAACTAGTTTTCATATCTAACTCTCCAATATAGACATAGTCAACACCCTCAAAAAATAAAATTCTACCCATTGATGAAAACATTTGATATAGTAGATACATCACTACATGGGGAGTTTTAATTGTAGTCACAGACTAGACTCACAGTTTTCATGTCATCGAGACCTTCCCTTTCCATTAATGTGTCTATATTAAGTGGGAATTAATGAATTTGAAGGTAAAACTATCAAATAGTTGTGAGACATTCTATGCATCCATTTTTTATATATGTGAAAATTTTATCTCCCTATTGTATTTACCTCCTACTTTAAATCAAATTATACATGACCAGAGGTGAGTTGGGAGTGGTTGGACCACCTAAAAGGAAGTATGAGCCTCATCCTTAATAGTATGATTCTGTTTGATCACTGACATCTCTTAGTACTTATGCAATACATTACAATAGGTTGGTGGATATATCCATTAATTTTTCACTAAAATGCATCCAATGTAGTATTATCCAGTTCACTGAGATATGGAATTTTTATGCTTTTATTTTATCTTCCATAATAAATTTTCTTGGTATGTATTTAATTCCCCTAAAAGTCCTATTTACCCTAAAAAAATCCCTATATTGGAAACCCAGAGAATGGAATTACTCAAACTATTGTCATTCGTTTTCAATTTCTATCCCCTTGGGAATTAGTAAAGATAATCCTTTTTATTAGCACGATTGAAACAAACCATTATGTCATTAAGAAAAGATTACTTGAATGGTAAAAAAATTTATCTAAAATTTCTTAACCTTAGAGGGTCTGGTATGTTTATCTTTGTAAGAGATCAACCAAGGTCAACTCACAAACGTAACTCAAATAGAGAAACTAAAAGTCTTAAAGAATTCTCTTGATCTCCATGGGTTGGAGACAATCACTAGGGTATCATAAAAAGAAACATGGGAATGATTTCACCTTTAACAGACATCTGATAAGATAAGAGAAATCAAAATATCACATCTAATATTCACAATACATCACATCTCAAAATAACCAAACCATAATGGTAACATCAAAAAACTGGATAATAATGTCTAAATAACAAATTAAAATATAGTCAACATGGATCTGGAAGCATGGAGATAAGGAGAATTAAAAGACTCATAGTGGTAGCACCTGAGGAGATCGGTTCGTGGAAGAAGTGTGTTTGTAGAGGAGAAGGGCTTCACAGTAGAAGTGGGCTTAGGCAGCAGAGTATGTGGAGGAGGTGGGTTTGCAGTAGATGGGGTGAAACGATAGAGGGGATGTTCCCAACGAAGGGCTTCATGATAGTGGAAGAGGAGTCAGCAGTAGTAGAGGAGGAGGAGGAAGAGTAGTCAGCAGTAGGGTTCGACTTCCATAAGGGCTTGAGGCATGTGAGAGAAGGAGGGGACTGTTAGGGTGTACTTATAAAAGCGTGTAAAACTTTTATATACAGTAGCTAAAAAGTGCTGATAAAGGTACGTTTTATCAGTGCTAAAATAGAAAACACTGATAAAACATGCCTTTATCAGCACTAAAAAAGTGCTGCTAAAACTACAATGACAATAAATTATTTATATTTTTATATATATTTATAAAATTATATGTATAATATTTAAATAAATATTTATTTATAATAATAACTATAATAAATATAAATTTATTTATATTTATAAATTTATAAAAAATATATTTATTAAATTTATAATTATATATAATTAATATCTTTATTATAATTTTATAACTATTTAAATATATCTATATTTATTTAGAATTTTAATTGTAAATATTTTTATATATTTATTATAATTTTATAATTATTTAATAAATATAAATTTATATATATTTATTTATAGTTATAATAAATATATATTTATTTATAGTTATAATCATAAATATATATATATTTAAATAATTATAAATTTATAAAAAATATATTTATTACATTTATAATTTTATAAATATACATAATTAGTATATTTATTATAATTTAATATTTATTTAAATATATCTATATTATTTAAAATTCTAATTATAAATATTTGTATTTATTTATAAATACAATGTTAGTCCATCTAGAATCCTAGGCTCCTAAATATTTATTAATGTATATAGAAAAGTAACAAAAATGTAGAAACGAGATGGAGTAAACAAACGAGACAAATCCTCACCCAAATAGAAAAGTTACATATCAAAATGATGAATGTCATCACCATGACGATAGTAAGACTGCACCATCATTAGCAGAATTCCACTCAGACTGTGAATGTTTTTGATTAAGGAGAACAATATATATCTCCTAGAGCCTTTTTTGCTCTAGTGTAAGTTGATCCTTGATAGAATGCCTGATGGACCAACCTAGTGATGAAGAATCATCACGCCCACACCCTCGACCCTGACCTTTTGGGGTTCCTCCCTTATCTCCATGTTTTTGGAAGATAAGATCCTTACTCACCATCTAGGTTATCCTCTAATGATCTGAAATCCACAGGAGATCTACTTCACTCTACAAGGGAAATAAATATAGAAACAAAAGTTTTCCAAGAAGGAACCATTTGGGAACCATCAGCATCCATGATAACTTTATTTTGAGGCTTTATAAGAGAAGCAACATTGGCATTTTTCTTTCCTTTGCAATGACTTAAGGAAATATCTTCCTCATCGATGAACTATTGATCAACCACCCTTTTAATTTCATCATCATTCACTTTCTCCACTACCTAGTCCCGCCCTTTGATAACACCATATTTATTGTCATTTTCCTCATCTTTAAATATTTCAGCCCAATATTTCTCATTATTGCGCTTGCCTTGGGTCCCAACAAAGGATTCCAAGATAGTCAAAACAAGTTCAACACTTACTTGCACACTAGGCTGAGTGTCAGCTTGTCCAACAACATAAAAATAAGTGGGAGAACCAAATCCTATCTCCACAATTAGTTGGGGGAAGCCACAAACCCACCTGCTCCAACTAGTCTAGCTGATTTATCCACCTTGTTCTTTTTAAAGCACAAGCCTTCCTCATGTCCTTTTCTAGAACAAATTGAACACGAAAAATGGATTATACACTTTTAAGCCTCATAACCAATCCTTTTTACAAAAAGAACATAAATTGGGTATATTCTCATACTCAATACACTAACTGAATTCATCCACTTCTGTTGAATGATAAACTCTATTGACAGGAGTGGAGCATAGGTTGACTGCCACCATGAAGTGAGAAAAATGACCATACCTTGCCAATTCAGTATCTTTGTCCATCCTTATAGACATTACAATCACCGAGACAATGTCATATAAAATTATGGTATGCTAGAAAATCTAGTTCAAGCCATGGACCTTGACCAATAATTTTACGCAGGAGTTATTAACTTCAAATGGGTTGAAACTCTGGTCCCATTCACGAAAGTGAATAACACTTGTTTTGAGTGAAATTGAACTCATACCCCATGATCTAATCTTCAGTTAATCTGAAGTGAACAACATATGAAAAAAAACCAAGTTCTGAAGAGAGGCAATTCCAATCGGTAAAACCCAAGATGCTTGACATACGATCAACCAGTTCCTCAATTTTCAAAGGTTTGGAACCTTTGGGAAAAAACCATCATGTGATTAAGGAAAACTTATTGATTTTCAATCACTCTGAGACATCATCCAAATTTTCTTTGACATATGAAATGTTACGCTTTTGACATAATCCTCTAGTGGAAGAGGCCTTGAAAATCGAGAAATAATGATATGATTGATTCTTTTCTACATTCTATGCATGAATCAATTTCAACCTCCGTGAATCAACAACAGAAGGAGCACTCAACACACTAGTGGTCAATTTTTCTCGAATCAACACAAACAACAGATGGCGCATACAATGCTTTCAGCAGATCCAAAGCCTCCAAGAACGAGCCAAAACCTCTATAAGCATCAAATCTGCCCCTTTTGAAGAAATCAAATGTAGCATACTCTGAAGTCCGAATGCTGCCCGCACCTGCTGCTGCAGGAAATAGAGCCGCTACTCTCTGGGCCTAGTCTATCCGGGGGAACATAGCTTTAGTCATCACTGTAGATGCACCACCTTCACCAAACATCGATGTGCTCGCGCCGCCCGTACCCACCACCGTCGCACCGCTCACACCACCCGCATTGCTCATCGCGCCAGTAATCACATCATCCACTATCGTCGATCTGCATACTGTATCGGTCACAAACGTGCTACTTGTGCCACCCACACCGTACTCTGCTGCAACCTTTCCATTAGCATACTTATGTAGATCAAATCAACCACAACGAAGCAGATCCTCAGCCGAAGGCAAATCAAAATCCATTGGAAATCTTAATGGCATCGAGACTTAGAGAGAGAAAGAGAGATAGAGAGAGTCTCGCCTCAATCTTCCCCTCCCCCATAGTTCATTAATTTATAAATATTGGTATATATTTATAAATATATTTATTTAATTACATATATTTATTTAATTAATATATTTATTATAATTTTAGAATTATTGAAATATAAATATATATTTAATTAAATAATTATGAAATACTTATGAAATAAATATATATTTTATTATAAATAGATAAATAAATAAAATATATATTTCATTATAGTCATAAATATAAATAAATAAATATATATTCAAATATTTATGAAATTAAGACAAATATATATATATATATATATATATATATATTCATATATATATATATATGTTTAAATACGTATGAAATTAAAAATAAATATAATAATTAAATATATTTTTTATAATTTTATAATTACTTAAATAATAAATATTTATTTTAATTTCATAAATATTTAAATACACACACACACATTTATATTTATTACTATATATAATTAATATATTTATTTTAATTTCACATGTATTTAAATATATATATAAATTTATTTATATTTATGACTATAATTAAAATATATATTTATTTATATCTATAATTATAAATATAATTATGATAATTTTATAATTATATATATATATATTATTTATAATTATAAATATAAATATTTGTATATATGTATAAATATATGTATATATTTATAAATATATTTATATAATTATATATATTTATAAAATTATAATTATTCTAAATATATTTATTATAATTTTCTAATTATGTATATATATATATATTTATAATTATAATTATAAATAAATATATTTATAAATATTTGCATATAATTATAAATATTTTTATATGTATTTATATATGTATATTAATATATATGTGTATATATATATATATAAAATTATAATAAATGTATTTATCGTAATTTTATAAAAAGTGTTTATATATAAATATAAATATAATAAATATATTTATCATTTAAAAAATAACAACAAATATATGTCTTTGACGAATATATATATATTCATTAAAGTCATATATTTATTTAAATATAAATATATATATATATTTATAATAATAATTATAAATAAATATATTTAAAAGGTATTTTCAAATAATTATAATTATAAAAATATATTTATAATTTAAAAAAATTACTTTAATTTTATAATTATAATGATTTTAAGTATTTAAGAGAACATAATAGCTTCAAGGGAACATGAATGAATCATATACACCGAGTAAAGTAGAAATCATAAATGAATAATCATATATACGAACAACATGAATAGTAATGAGGGTGTAATGTATAAATGAACATTCATGATGAATACATAACACATGAACATCAATTATATTTACGCATCAATCGAACAAATTCATCAGAAACATATATATATTTATAATTTTATAATTATAAATATACATATTTAAAAAGTATTTATATATAATTATAAATATAAATATTTAAAAAGTATTTATATATAATTATAAATATATAAATATATAAATATATAAATATATAAATATATAAATATATACATATATAAATATATAAATATAATAAATATATTTACTATTTAATGAAATTTATTATATATATATTAGAATTATTAAAAAAAAATATTAATTTTAAACACGCGTTTTTAATTAAAAGTGTACAAATAAACATCATTTTTGAATATAAATTTAATAATTTTAAATAAATTAATAATATTTTTTTATTATAAACTTTTATAAGTGCTAACAATAGCACTGATAAATCTAACCTTTATCAACGCTAAAAAACACTGATAAAGGGGACACATTTATCAGCGCATTTTTTAGTGGTTTTCGCTAGTGCTGAAAAAGAACCCCCTTTTATCAACGCTTTCTGCTTAGCACTAATAAAAGCCAGCACATCCCCAACCCAGATCTGTGGTAGTGTCTGTCAAGTTTTCCATAATACCGTTTTTTTACAAACCCATACTTCCTCCACCACTTCTGAAGAAAATTTATATTATACTCCTATATGTTTTGACCTATATTAATGTAAAAATGTATTCCTTGCAATATTTCCATCACTTAATAAAACATTATCATATTTGTTCTCTAGCTCCACTATCAATCATTTTTTCCAAATAGCCTCATTATATTCTTGTGTAGCTGCCATGTATTTTGTCTCAGTTGTGGTTAGAGTTAAAATCGATTTTTGTTTTAAAAACAAACTTAAAAATCCCATTTCAAAAGTAAATACCTAAATAGTAGTGATTTTCCTTTTACTAGGGGATGTATATTTAAAATTTGATTCAATATAGCCTTTGAAAGTGAGCTTTGATCCACCATAATCTATTGTATCCTTAAATATCTCCTTGGTGTATCTCACAATCATCTTCATTGTATTACAATGATCCCACCTTATATTTTCTATGAAAAAAATAAGTATTTCCATTATTTGTGTAATATTTTGTATAATATAAACCATGATGAATATAAGAATCCCACCTGTTGATTCATATAATGCATGATACATGTCCATCATATCCATTCACTACCATAGAAATGGGTTTACACAACACCAAACTTTAACAGCGCTAAAAAAAGGTCTGATAAAGGGGTACCTTTATCAGCATTAAAAAAACGCTTTTAAAAGTACCCCTTTATAAGCGCTTTTCTTAGTACTCATAAAGGTATCTCCTTTATCATTGATTTTTTTAGTGCTGTTAAAAGTACCCCCTATATCAGTATTTTTTTATTATCACTGATAAATGGTATATTTCAAAAAAATTACAATTCATTAAAAATAATATACTAATATATAAATATACAAATATTGATATATATATATATATATAAAATTTTATTAAATATGATTTACAAAAGGCTAAATATGCATTTACACTTAATATATGAGATATTTAGAGAAAAAGGATTATAAAATAATTAAAAAATAATATTTATTAATTATTTACTAATTATTATTGAGTAATAGTCATTTAATGACAATTGAAAGATGAAAAAAAATAAAAGATCTAAAATAAGTTGAAAACACAACTCAAACTTCAAACGAGCATAAATTTTGATCTGGATATCCGTTTGAACTCTACCACATATCAAATCAATGCCTTCAACAAGCTCTACACCCTAATGTCCGGGGGTATCTAGATCATGTTTTTCGATGCCAAAAAGGCCCATAATGCCTCCAAAACTGAGTTTTTAGTCAGAATACCCCAATTTTTTAACATTCCATGAATTTTTAGAATCGTTTAAGTAGGCCATATTGCATTTTTTCGGTGGATACTGAAGTTATTTTCAAGACATATACTCATAAGGATATTATGACGTTCAAATTTTTTCATTTTTCATAATATACATAAACACATATACATATTTTTAAATATTTACACATAAAACCATAAATTTATAAATAAATATGTAAACATATTTACATATAAAATATATTTATAAATATATAAACCATGAATAAATAAAAATATTATCCATTTTATTTAAAGTAAAAATATATGAATATTTATATACCTATATAACGTGTGTGTGTGTGTGTGTATATATATTTATGTGTGTCTGTATCAACAAACTGATATATATTATCTATATATTATAATATATGTATATAAATATTAAAATATTATATATTTAAATAAATTAAAACATGTATAATTATATTTATAGATATATATACATATACAATATATATACGTATATAAGTTGTATATATATATATATATATATTTATATATGTATTTATTTATTTATAAACACATGCACAGACAAAACAAATTTTATAAATGTATTTAAAAATAATCATATAAATATATATTAATATACAAATAAATATATGGATAAAAAAATATAACTTTATATATATATAAATAAATAGTTAGATCATAAAATGGAGAACAAAGAAAACTGGAGGAGTGGTAAGGGTCCAGGAACATAGGGGACTGGTGTTAGGTTCAAATCCAAGGAGAGGCAGGCGCACATCGGTGGGTGAAGGGGCTTCCTAGTGCTATTAAAGGGCTCACACGAGTGTAGCGCTGTTAAAGGGTTAGGGTGGGGGGGGGGGGTGGTGTTCACACTTAGATCTATTAAAAGGGGCTTCGAGCGTTGATAAAAGGGGGTCTCCACCTCCATTTGTTTTATTAATTTTCAGATTTTAAAAAAAATATTATTGACTTTTATTGACACTTTTATTTTACCACTGATAAAAGGGACCCCATTTTATCATTCTTAGATCAACAACACTTTTTTAGCACTGTTAATGATTTTTTCTGTCACAGTTAAAAGGGGTTTCTGTAGTAGTGATTTCACTTCAGGGAATCAATATATAATATCAGTTGTGATTAATGTGAAGTGGTATATATATATATATATATATATATATATATTCTTAGAATCATTTATATTGAAACATTTCAAGAGTTTATCTAAGTAGTTATTGTTGGAATTGGTTCCCTTGAACCAACTTCTAAGTACTTTATGATTACATGTATTCATGTATTTTAATATTAATAAAATATCTTATCACATCATGATTGTTCTTCTTTATGACATAGTATGGATAATGTCATAAGGGTACGTGTTGCATTGATAGGTCATAGTAGTTCTCCACTATGATGAGAATCTAAAAGTGTCACAACAGTATTCTTAAATATATATCATATAGCTGGATGATATATATCATTTTAAGGGACAAAAACGATACATGCTACGAGGGGTGGAGACTCATAGGACTTTGAGACACTCTCATGGTGTAAGACCTTGGTAATCATTAGTGTAAGAGATTATGAGAAATGACCGCTAACTGGATATCCGCATTTATATGTGTCATTGGATATTCCTATTTGTAGACATGTGTAATGATCCTTAGACTTTAATATTATTATTAATACATGTCACTGGTCATGTACTTTAGGGTATTGATGAAAATTGGAATGACATATTCTCGTGGTAAGGTAGGATACATTTGGTGCATCACAAGTGATGTTTTTCTAATGAATATTGTGAGAAATGATTTATCCCTTTTGTTATTTAATAGAAGTTGATATTTCAAGCCCATTGATGAGAATAGAATTGACTAATTAAGTACATGGACAAGGGGGTTTTGTTGGAATGTTCATTTTTGAAAATTCATGAATGAGACATCAAGAAAATGGGTTGATCACAATAGTATGCATCCTATTTGATTAGAAATATCAAGATAATGAGATTAAATTACACGGTCTACATTCGTAGGAGGTAAAAGTTCACTGTGAAATCAACATCTTTCTCTATAGTAGCCTTAACGTATTTCTAGACACTAACCATGGACTTTAAGTAGTGTAACCTAATGCCACTAAGAAAATATCCTATAGGGTTACACACTAAGTGTATTTAGAACCCCAATTTAATTTCATATGAATTTAACATGATGGATAAATATTGTTCCTGCACGTGGTTTTAAAATTATTCATGTTGGTCTGACGATAGATATTCAATCACCAGTTATTCATGAAAATATATATGTGACTTGAATATTTAAGAAATATTTATTCACCAGGAAATTATTTATTTAATTAGGTGAATAAAAAATATTTATTATTCTGGTTTATTCATAAGGTAACAAAATATTTATTTTTTTAGTTACATGAATGTTTAATAATTATTTATTCACTATTTCGGTAAATAAAATAATAATATATTTATTGGAAATCAATGTAGTTACATTTATTTAATGAATAAATAGTCATTATTCAAGGTAGAATAAATATTATTGAGGATTGACAAACCAAGTTTAATGGTCCACTAAAAAATATCATATTAAATATTATTGGAATAAAAATAAATTTATTTATTCATGAAAATAATATTTATTTTATTCAGGAGTTTATCACATGTCATGTAAATATTAATAATTCTAATATTATTAGACATGTGGTTTTCCAGAAATTAAGAAAACAATTAAGGCCCTTGAAAAATTATTTATTTTCTAACCCTATCACAATATATACCTGGTTATTATGTTTCTTAGATGGAAAAGATCCATTTCATTATTGTGCACAATGAGTTATATATATAATCCTATCAAGACCTTGATTGCTCCCTCCCTAAAACACTCTTAATAATATAAAACAATTATCCTCCTCCACCAGAGCGAATCCATTCTCCCTTGAAGCATTCTATTACCATCAATGATGATCATCAAAAGCATTACACCTGTCCATTCAAGCACTAGGATAATTATATGATGATGGTTCGAGGTTTATGGATCATGTGTGGATGACCGCTAGCAGTAATATACCCTTGATTCCTTTGATAAAATGTCAGTACAAAAATATTGGTCCACTGATTCATTGATGAAGAAATAATTCAATGAATGATAATTATTTAATTAAATAAATTTATTATAAATTATATGTGAAAAGATCCTCTATTCATAGATTCTAGGAATACATTTCTATCTAGTTTGGAGGATAAATTCAAAGAAGTTTATGGAAAAACATTTTTGGGCATGATATCAACTGATTTTTCTGCACTCTAAAACCTTAAATAGGCATCCGAGGGGTTACATAATAATTTATTATTTGTTGACCAATTATACACAATTTTTGTTAGTTCATTTCTTCTAGTTTATTCATTATTTAATCCACAATTTAATTAACATTTTTTTGACATATTGATTCTCTTCATTCAAGTTTTATATAATCTTAAATAGATTAAGAATATATGAAGAATTATCGGAGATGACATCATGAGGTGCCTAGGATTCTGAATGGTAGACATGAATACACGATGTGTGAATGAAAGTGTATGTATTGTTCCCAAGTTCAATACAGATGGATGTGTCATGAGATACATGAAATTCCGAGTAGTAATGAAATGATTAGCATTTAATGCACACCATGTGTTGACTGGTCTAGCATAACCGAAATTCTGTTGGACTAGACGATGTGTAGGTGGATACATGCCATGTAATCTATATGGATGAATTATGAAATTCACGCTAACAGTTTAGTCAAATACATAAACTAAAATTGCATGAGACCAAAATCCTATATTATTAATGAGATACATGACATGTATCTAGTGTGCATACCATGTAAATCAATAATCCTCACGTCCAAAGAACATACGAAGTTAACCAGTGGGTTTCACGACCACACAATAAATGGAACACACAACATGTAGCTTGTTAGTAAAAAATATGTAATCTATCTGAGATACACTTCGATTCCCTAGGAATTTATCCTGGATACATGATATGTGAGGAAAATAATGTTTTGCTCATTAGTACACACCCTACAGTCTCCCAATAAAAAACAGAATGAAATTATGTAAAGAATAATTAATTACTGTATTAAAGACCAAATTACATTGTTATAATTAGATGTGTTTGACATGTAACAAAGTTTATATAATTAATAAATGATCAATTAATTCCATTTAATTATCTATAATTACTGATCAACTCGTTTATTTTTCATATTTCATTTATGATGGGTATCTCCAAGTGATGTCAGATGGTCATTAAGATAAATAGAATCAATTATTTAATTAATTAAATTAATTCAATAATGCTTATCTTAATAATAAATAATTAATTGATGTGAATGCTGGATAATGTACCTTTTCATATTATTTGCATGTATGTGGATGTCAATGAGCATATACCAACCTATTTATATGACTGGTTTATTTAATTTATTATTTTAGGGTTTTGTAATAAATTATTAAATTAAATAATAGACTATGATCCATTCCTATACTCTCATTATGTACGGGCATGTGTTCCCATAATTTATTTTATATAAACCCCTGTTTAACAGTCATTTGGTTCCCCTCACCTATATGTGAGTAAAATTATGCAATGGCTATAACTCCCAAACTAGTGGAGGTGGTTTAAGTCTGGAGTCGAGGAAAAACAAATATAGGAGGTTCATAGTAGCATGAGTGGAATGGTACAACTTGAACCTTTCATGGTTCCAAGAGTCAATTTCCCAGGTTCAAGGGTTGGTTTTTCATCTTCTAGATAAACCAACCATTAGAGAAGATCACAATCATTCCACTTTAATTATTTTATTCCTATTAGCAACCTGGAAAATTATTTTGGGATATTTAAATCATTAAAAAAACTAATTAACAATCATGAAATATGGAAGTATAATGAATATTATAATATGTGTAAACTTTATCTAGACATGTTTAATCACTTAAGTAAAACTCACTTAATATTAATAAGAATTTGATAAGATAAAATGGTTAGTTTACACAAAAATATAAAATTCCTCAAATAAAATATTATATCACTATAGCCTTCCACTGCTTGGGTAGAAATCTAACCATAGTTCAAAGTGCATGACCAAAATCTATTGAGGTGATTTTAATTATTGTAGAATCCCTATCTTTATTTTTGGTTTGACTAAACCTAGATTGTATTAAGGGTTAATTTCCTTTGTGATTCTTAGTGTAACTAGCAGGTAAAGTGTTGAGAAAAATAAAAATCTAGGATTTCAGGATTGCAGAGTCCAATCAATGGATCAAGGAGGTACGAGTTAATTCAATTGTAAAGTTATCCCTACCTAATTACCTTCAAGTAGCTTGTTAGTCTTCCGTATGGGTTATATGAAGGTACATATGAATCCTTTACCCTAGGATATCTATGGGATGATATATTCTAATACTAATGATGATGGATATTTTGTTTTGATTAAATAATAGTAGATTAATAAATTAAATTAAATTAAATTTATGATCTAAATTACAATATAGATAAAGTACTATTTTTTTCTTATTTATTATATAAATGGAAACTCACATGACTTTGGAAATATCATTGAGATCTATTCTAGAAAAGGATAACCTTCTCAAAATCATGAATTTCCATGAATGGTATAGATTCATATGTGTTATACTATGCCATGAGTGAAAATTATATGTGCTAGAAAACTCTATCCTTGAGGTTCTTGGAAAATAGGACAACAAGGAAGAATCTTTTATTTATAGGAAAAATTTGGATGATGCCATAAATGTCCAATATTTAATGATATATTTCATATCTAGTGAGATTTTAATGCAACCCAAGGATATGGATACATATAACATCATATTTCACCTTCCATATCTTTATCAAGAAAAGGTGATACAAGAGAGATATGAGATCTCCAATCCACTTTTCACATGTAATATTGGAGAATAAACACTATCTTGAACTCATGTAGTGAAGATGATGGGATACATTGAGCACTTATTTAAGAACCATAATTTCCTATGAGGTAAAAAACCTTTTATTTCTATTAAAGTCTTTAATTTTATCCTTATGGGAGTGACTAGTGGGGTCCTAGAGGATACAGGGGGGGGGGGGGGTTCAGGGCTTGTACCGAGCCCGACACCTGAGGTTTTGGAAGAAACAAATTGGCAAAATGGTTAATAGAAACCATGCATCCCTGTACAGATGGTTAGGCCAAATCATATGGGGTTTTCCAATGCACTATTAGGGGCCGCAGAGTTTTATGAAACTGTGAAACCTGGGACACATGCCCATGCATTTTCTCTAATTTTTAATAGAGGGAAACACTTGGTTTGTTCATGTTTTTTTCTCACTGTGATCCATGACCGCACGAGTGGGGTGGGAGGGGGGGGGGGTCTTGAGGAAGTTTTAGTCACAAGGTTAGTGCACAGTTTTGCTAAAAGTGCGACCCAGTTTTAAAGGGGTGAAAATACCATTTTACCCTTACATATTTTAAATATATCATCCATATTTTTTTCTCCTTTCTTATAGACATGCTCCCCTACTACCTTGTGAGATCTCTTAATCCTAGAGTTAGTATTTGAATCCATTTTACTATTCAAAGTCTCAATCAAGATATGTTCATCTCGTTGGATAGCCACTGGTGAGTTCTTTGTTACTTAGGCTCCTTTAATTGTTTGTCTTTCTATCAATAATATTATTATGGTGCAAGATGACATGCCCTATTTTTAGGGTATTCAAATAATATTCCATTTTCTTTCGATCTGGGTCAATTTAAGGGTTGATACAGGATGAGTGTTCCTCTACAAGCATAAGGTAGGTGGTTTATACCTTTTCCCTCAATGTATGGTTTTTTATTCCTTATTTTCATTATGCCGCACACCAGAATTTCCAGCATTGCTTCCTAAATTAATAAAACCTTGATTTAAATTTTAAATTGATGTTTAAGAGATGATGTGACACCCTTATACAAGTTTAGTGGTTGTTGAACTCAACATGAACCACCCATGGGGCGGTTTCTTTCCTTTGACCACGAATATGCCACCCTTGGGGCATGTTGAGCTCCCTGTACATTATTGGTAATTGAATATGTTAATAAAGTGGTTTGTAAAAGGTTGTAAGCACATTAAACCACCTTTTCTTTTGTATATAAAAGGTATAAAATTAATAATACCTTGGATTTTATATTATTATGATGGGATTAATGAAATCGTTTATGAAATGGATAATGAATTGGTTATGTTGATAATGGAGGGCTCGTGGTATGGTACCGATGACCCACTTGGATACCTTGGACATTTCTATTCCAAGGATTCATCTTACTAATATGCCTTGGAAATTTATACTCCTTAGGTCTATTTTACTTTGATTAATTGGATTCCTTGGAAATTTATATTCCATGGATCTAGTTTACTTGGCTTTTTGGATGCCTTATACATTTCCACTCATTAGATCCTGAACTATGTAGGTCTGATACTTGATTACTCTGTGTATGCCGTTGTTGATGTTTTACCATGATTTATATATTGACCTTATGTTATGGTTGATTGATTATAGTGAGTCTTATTATATTGGAAAATATCAGTTATACTTTTATTTATTTATTTCTTATTATACATGCACACTAATTTAGCTTATATGCACAGACTGGACTTGTTCTAGACACGGTTAGTGGTGGCCTACTAAGTGTTATCCCACAACTTGTTTTGGACACTGTTTAGTATCCAAAAATACTTCTTGTATATAGGTATGGATAGGGGAAAGCACATGATTGGTGATGCTTGATTTATTGTTTCATAGGAGTATGGGATCATATGACCAAGCTATATCTAGTGATGCTATTTTATGATAGAATTATTTTTGGGTTTTTTTTACTTTTGATACATCTATTTTACGAGATACCCGTTTCTATGTGTTGTCTATATCTTTTATTTCTCCATGACATACTCATAATTTTGTATATGACACTGCACTTGGATTTGATTATTATTATTTTTGTCTGAATGATTTATCTTATGCTACTAGTTGATATTATTCTTCATCCTTTTGTTCATATATGATATTATTGTGTAACTATAACCACGAGGGTATAGTTTCCCCACTGTAACATTATAGACCCTAGCTTTTAGTCGGAAGGCTCTGGTATATAGGGAGGTGCGCTTGAGGCCATGTGATCCATCATCTTGGGGCACTGTTTAGTGGCTTCTGTGTTGGGACATTACAAAGTGGTATCAAAGGTGTTTTCCTTCTCTTTTTTGTGTTTCTATTTAGGAACAGTAGATATGAGACTAGGAAAGAGTTGGGGTTTGGTAATGAGATGTGTCTAGAAGTAGCTGACCCACATATAGAGAAAATCCAAACAACATATGAATGAGACTTGATGTTATAATTTTTTCTTATTACCATTGATCTAATTTGACCATTGGGTGACACATGTGTTTTTTTTGTTGTTTATTGTGATTTTGGATTTTCCTTAACCCAATATGGAAAGAAGATATTGTCCACTTGCATTATTTTAGGCATAAAGAAAATTCACATGCCATGCATATTCCATGTCATGTAGGATTAATTTCTTAACTACATAAAATTTATTATATATGCCTTATGATATATAATTATCATTCATTTTGCAGGGGACTAAGGAACATAATTGATTACTTAAAGTGTTTGAATCAACCTAACAATTTTTTCCTATATAGATTTATGCTGAAATCTTAATTAGTCAATTATGGCACGTTGAGCCATGTACCATTGATCGCAAGGGCTGGAACATGCTCATTATTGTGAAAAAATGGATGCCACAATTAAATTTATAAAGTGTATGGGCCTTTATAAATTATAAACGGTAATATATATAATTCAATAATTTTAGAAGAGTTGTAATATAAATAAATGTGAATTTAAATGAGTTTAAATTCTAAAATAATTTTTTTGTTAAATAGAGGTTCTAATTGCAACTTAAAGGGTGTTTTCCTCTATAAATTACAATTGACACTCTTTATACCAAAAAACTTGACCTATAACAATGAACTTGACCCTGAACCAACCTTTGTAGTGGGTAGTAAGTAGTGTCTCTTTTGTTCTTATGATCTATATATCACCCAGTCCTGGATTTAAGAGCAGGTAGAGGGGTGTGACCTTTACATAGAAGGTCTTATACCTATCATGTTCTTATATCTTTCACATATTCATTACCAAATATTGAATAAGGTGTGTTCTCTGAATTTGTAGACACTAGCTACCATGAAGTCCTATAGTTGTGTTCCAAGAGGACGGTAACAACCATGCTTCGAAGGTGGTGGTCCCTGGGCCACCTATAGAACCTTTAGTAGTTCCACTTATGAAAAATCCTTTTATACTTGACATGGGTGATGATTCCTAGTTTCGAGAGGGTTTCCTACACTTTATGTAGAATGTCCAAGGATCCCCATTACCTTCCTTGAATATATAAGAGCTTACACATTAGTTTTAGTAGTATCATCCATCTATATTATTAGGGGATGGTAGACCACAGGTTGTAGAGTCATGGATAGAGTCCATGCTATCAATTTTCAAACATCTCAAGACACCTCTTGAGAGGAGAGTTAATCTTACTACATATATGCTTCTAGTTTCCTCCAAGACATGGGGAGACATTATTACTCGGTCAGATCATCATCGGGTTTTGGATTGGGGGGATTTAAAAACTACCTTAAATGATTATTTATATCTTGATATGTTGAGGGCTAATAGATTTAGAGAGTTTGTGAACTTGGAGTAGGGAACCTTATCAGTCATGGGCTATTAATTTATAGAGCTACAACATTTCACACCTATTCTATTAAGTGATGAGTTATCCAAAGTTATGAAATTGGAGAATGGTATCATGTTTAAATTATGATTAGTGATGATTTTTTACTACCATATCAGAAATAGTAAATCATGTACTTATTACTGAACGTAACCTGAGGGAAGCTGGAGGTGCATAGCAAGGTAGTCCAGCTTCTTGAACTAACGGTGTATGATAGGTTCTGAGGCCCATAGTGGAAGCTGGTGGGATGAATATTTAAAAATTTCCATCAATGGGTTTATGGAACTTGTCGATTCTGATGATCTGAGCCCCGGTAAGGTCTGATGATCTCACGTAAATTATAAAGAGCACAAAAATTAAACTAAAAAACATACCATTCCAGATCTGAAGGTGTGCTCAACTAAAACTCATCACTGGTGATAATTGATTGAAGAATCTATAGAAGGATTCCTATATATCATCCATACATGCTTCAAAAATTCACTGGAACATTGATCATTGAATTCCAAGTGCTAGCATGGAAATCTGACGATGCCTTCGACGTCCTGATGATCACCGCATCGAGATCCCTTCAATGCCTGAGGAAGATCATGATCCATGATCTGGGATCAACTGGTTCTCTCTCTAAAAAGCGGGAGGAGAGAGAGGATCTCATTTTTCAT
Source organism: Viscum album (assembly GCA_963277665.1). Lineage (NCBI taxonomy): Eukaryota > Viridiplantae > Streptophyta > Magnoliopsida > Santalales > Viscaceae > Viscum > Viscum album. The sequence goes on from OY728140.1 coordinate 1,109,972,977, forward strand.
TCCAGGAAATGAATGAATAGTCTAATGAGAGAGAGCCTCCTCATTTTTTTATAATGGAGTTCCTAAATACCCTTTTAGGTTCCCCGACCCCATTTATTTCAACATCCACTAAATAAATAATTTTTACAAACTAAACTATCTAAATATTTTTTATTATTTTATCACATAATTTTAATATATAAAAAATATATTATGTGATAAAAAAAGATCCATTTAACTTGACTCTCTATCCAACTTAATATGAAATGAACCTTGAATATTAAAATAATATTCGTTTGATTAATATTATCTCTTTTTTACTAGACTTGTAAATACATTAAATAAATCCAATACCAAATATTCATAACTTTAATATTAATTAATTTATTTAATTCATCGATGATCGATAACTTGAACAATGCTCAGACCCCGTGGTGGGGCCCACCATGCTCAATATACCTATTCAACTGAATAGGGTAGATTCTTGAATACACTATTGTGTGCGACCCTCTAGGCCCTTATCTTAATAGCAGTGAATAAAATCCACAGACTGAGATCAGAGTCTAGCAACCCATCATGGACCCTAAAGAGATAAGGATTGTCATAGCAATGAAAACCAACCTACGAACAATGACTATGTACTATAATCTCTTTGTCATTAAAAAATATCGTAAAGCAGGATACACACTTATGACATCATCCTTTCTTTTCTCTATTATTTTTTGATCTATCAGGATGGATTTTCCTTTTGACTGCTTTGGCCAAAGACATATAAAGGTAGAACCATCTTGATCAACCAGGCCTGAGATATACAACTTCCTAAAATTGGAAGTGAAAAAATCCTTTCTTGACCATTCAACCAATGTCATACCACCAACGACGCACCCAACATAAGCTACCTCTCCATGATTTCAATACCATAGTTTTTTCCTTGCATCATTGTATGCAATAAAATGATAGAAAATGGTAATGGTCTCATGTTAGGAGACCAATACACATGTCCATAGATAGAAACAACTAATGACACCCAAAATATGTGGTGTTCTTATTGGCGGGTCTATCCTCATGATCTCACTACTAGAGATCACCAAGTGCGAACTTCATGAGAAGAAGTCTCAATGATTATGAGCCCCCAACACCTGATAGTCAAATATCTACTATTTCTAGCCAGTATGATGTATCTAGACCATAGAACACACCTTTAAGATTAATATCATAGTATCTTGGGGTTCTCATTATAGCATGAGATCCGCTATAACCTTTTTATAACATCCCAGGTAAACAAAGAATATGAAATTTTCATATTTATTAATATTTGTGTATTAAATATTAATTTTAATTCAAAGGAGATGCTATTTTTTATAGTTTACTCAACAGACAACAATATATTTCTCTGAAATCTTACGTTGCACACAATGTTGAGTTATATCGAAAAATAATATAATAATAATATTATTTTAAATGGTAGTTAACACATAGACATTGTATTTGATGGAATGAACAGAACTAATTAAAATATGATTATACATGTTTTCTAAATGTCATTACATTTATCCAATAAAATTTAAAGGCTTAAAATAATAATGAATCTGATTTTAAGCATGAAATACTCTAATATTTTTTAAAAGGTCGTTTTACCGCCTTTTGATGGAGAACCCTTTTTAAATATAGTTTTTGTCACTTTTAGATGTTACATTTGAAAAAATAAACACATTATTTAGAAGAGGGACATCAAAATTTACTTTGGGTAATTTTTTTGTATTTTTCTGATAAAGTTCATTTTTTAATGAATAATGAAAAAATACCGCATTTTAATTCAAAAATACCTTTTCATATAATTTATTTATATAGTTATATTGTACTTTTAATTGCTTTTAAAGTGTAATTAGATTGTATTTTTATCATTTAATAAAATTTTTGTCATTGGAAGTGATTTCAATTTTTAATTGAACAAAAACACATTTCAATATTTTGGTAGTTTTTACTTCTTAAAAACACGCTTTTAGTTTTAACAACAAGAATTAATTTTAAATTAATTTCTGAAATTTATGTGATTCTAATTTTAAAAAATATATTATATATTTGGAATAAGGATTTCAAATTTTTTTAAATATGTGACTTTTATTTTTAGACATTACGAATAAAAACTTCAAAAATATTTTATTTACCATGGTTAAAGGGTAAATCTGGTAAATAAGGGTCAAAAATTATATTTTAATAATATTAAATTACCCTAACACTTGTCTTAATCCTATTATATGATATATGTATGACCATGGGTATCCTTGGGTCGATTTTAGGACCCCATGGAGGCACTTGTGAGTGAAAATGGCATTTAATTACTTTTAATTTAAAGTTAAGGAAAATATAAAATAAACATATATCTTTTACTAATTTTTTTATATGGGGTTATATAAGTGATATATTCTACTATAAATAGTCATTAGAAATATAATAATATTTTATACATCATGGTATTTTATTTATAATTTTTATACATCAAATAATTAAATTTATTTATGACATAATGATGATGTAGTGATTACCTTATTAATGGATGTTTTAAATAAATGAGATTATAAAAACTAAAATAAATTTATTTTCAAACTTTTTTATGCCATAGAATAATTTTAGGGATAATTATGACTTGTTATTTTTGAATTAATGAAGGTTTTTAGAAAGAATAAAATGGTTATGGATTTTTTTAAAAGTCATGATATGAATAGTATTTAAATTGACATAAATGAGTTTTTAAAACATATAATATTTTAAAAAATGATATAATACTAATAAAAATATAATATTTGAAAATATTATTTTGATAAGGTTGAAAATGTTATTAATGAACCACTTGAGATTTTATTGACATTTTATAGTAACTATATTATCCATAAAGTATGAATATACAAGAAGAAATGGTATGAGTTAAATTAGTTAACTAAGGGTTAAAACTAAAATATAAGGATACATTTGGGACCAAAACTTGTCTAAAACCTATTGGTTGAGATGATTTAGAACAATAATCAAATTATATTAGAACTAAATTAGTTTTTGACCTTTTGAAACAAAAAGTAATTTTATAATAATATAATATTTCAATGCCTTCCTAAAGTACCCCTCCTCCCTCTTATAAAAGGGAATCACCTAAAACCCTTACTCACACCTCTCAAGACCCCTTGGATCATCCAAAATCTACCCAAATAAGCTCCAAAAAATACCTATATTCCTCTTATAAGCCTCAACTTTGGCATAAGGAAATTCAAGAAATCCTTTTAGCTTAAATCAAAGTAGTTACCTGATTTGAGGTAATGTCTTCTCTCAAGCTTCTTCCATTCATTTTCCTTATCCAAACCATAAAATCTATTTATTCCATTATTTTATAACAAGAATTATATCATAAATATACTAGGATGTTGTTATGATATGGATTCAAACTATACTTCCACACACCTTAATCTAATGGATACAAACATATTGTTTTTGTGTACGGCGTACTACTGCCTCACGAAACGATTATTGTTTGATTTTACCCTACCACCTATCATGGTGGTCATTATAATGTAACTATATTTATATTTTCTATATTATTAGGTATTTTTCATTTATAGAATACCTTTATGGTTTCCATAATGGTTAAATATGATAATTTCATTTGAGGAAGTGCGGACTACCGCCCCCAAAAAGTGATATGACTCGTTCATGCCATACATGGAATGTATAAAAGATAGAGTTAATGAACTTATATAGGATATTATACTGGAATTATAATATAACTATGTATCATTAATTTTTCATTACTTTAAATATTATAAATAAATGAAAGTAGCATTCATGTGTACGTATGGCTTACCATCTCCATAAACAGTGCATTTCATTTCTTATCTTCAAATGATATGTACTATTATAAATACATATATATACAGGATATATATGATATTTAAATCATGAATATAATATTGGAGATAATGTTATTTTGACCACATGGACAATTTATATTTATAACATGTTTAGTTTTGACCCAAGAACCCAATATCGGCAAAATGACCGATATTAACTAAAATAATTATGTAATTTTTATAACATCACAATAAGTGATATAAAAGGAATAATAAACTTGAAAATGGTTTTAAAGTGGGTATAAATTAACTTAATTTTATTATTCAGGGAGATAAAGTATGAAAAAATACAAGTCCGGCATAAGGTAAGGGACTTTTTCTCAATCTCCTTTCATTGAGGCCTATTTTGATTTATACAGAACATTATTTTATATAGTGTATAAACCCCTTTTGTAGAGACCCGAAGCCTGACGTACATGGAAATTACATTACTTTTGCGGAATACTTAGTACATAACAAAAACACACACACAAGGATCGTAATATTTTAGTGTCTTTGGAAACTCGGAATATAATCTTCTAATCGTGGTGAAAGATCTTCAACATCTCCCATAAAGATCTTCCTTTTTTTACCTAAAACCTTTCTTTATATCCCGGGGAAAAGAAAACATAAAAGGGTGAGATCAAACGCTCAGTAAGGGTAAACAAAAGAAATATCAATCATATCATTTTCATAAGAACATAACATTTTGGAAATCTTAACCTGCAAAAGAGAGCATAATTTCATAACATGGGATAAATCATAGTAGTGAAATGAAATCCCAATAATCATAACATAAAACATGAAACTTTGTGTAATACACACATAATCATAGAGAATCATTTCTTATTAGTCAAGACTCATTGCCAAGACTATCTTAGTGGACAAAGTCCCTTTCTGAACCGAGATCACCCCTCGTTTCAGTCCTGTTTCACTGAACCGGTATAACCTACCATTCCAGCCATGTCTATCTCATGAGATATAAAATCTTTACCCAATTCATTGGATGGAGATATAGTTCCCACCCATCTCATAATGATACCATTCTTATGTGTGCCACAAAATCAAAAATCATACATCATTTCATAACCTATGTAATAAAAATGGGAATCTTAAACATCGTGACATCATAAAACAATTCATATAAGATAAAGGAATTCATAAAAATATAATTCCATCACAACATAATCAAATCAATGTAATAATAGGGATATAAACAGAACCCTTTATTATCTTAGATGGAAAATAATTTTGATAAAACACTTGAACTCCATTCTTGAAGAAAATATCTTTCTGCTTCAAAAACACTTTTCCTTTCTTAACATGTCGTAAAATTATAAATTAAATTTTTTTTTATTAAAAATAAACTTGAAAACTTGTAAGGTAATATTCTTGGAAATAATGTTTTAAAAATCCATTCATGCTGTATAATTTAAAAGAAAACATTGTTCTCGTACTTTTTTCAGAAAAGTCAAAAAGTACCTCGTACGAAAAATGTCAAAAGATTCCTTTCATATCTTTTACTAAAAACTCACCGAAGGGTAAAATTGGATATAAACTATTGTATAAGGATATAAATATTACATATTGGGGAAAAATGGATGTGGATGATAAAATACACCCAAGTAAATACCAAAGTATAAACAATCTCGGATAAAAATGAGATTGTGATATTTCCCTTACCTTAAGTCCGATTTGCTTCGTAAGTGTCCAAACCTCATGTATAATGATTTAAATAATGTCATTAAATTATTACAGAATCATATTAATTGTTATGATATCATATATGGTTCACTTATGACTTTATATTACCTGTTCTTTTGTAAATTCCATGTTAAAGAAGCGTTTTGGGTAAAATCATTTCATTTATCGTAGGTGTTTGGACTTGTTGTTCTTGACATTATTATTACTTATATCATGATTTACTTACATACATAATATAAAACATGATTTATATATCATATATATTCAGTATATATATATATAATAGATAGATAAATGAAATGAAACTCACCGTTCATGGAGACAGTAGTCCGTACGTACACATGAACGCTGTTTTCCTTTCCTTATTGTCTTGAATGGAAGTAAGTAGATGACATAAATATATATATATATATACATAAATCCAGTAGATTTAACATGTCATATATTTCATTATTATTCATTATATATACTTTATAATCATTCATGAATGGTTAATGTGGAGAATGAATCTCATCGCGTCGTGGAGACGATAGTCCGTACGTACGCACGAGTGATGATATTGTTTTCATGATCGTGAAATTGTTTTGAAGAGTATGTATACTATTTCAGTATCAATATCACTTTATAATAATCATATATAGTTACTCATTACACCATTATACCCGTCCAATTAAGGTGGTGGCGGAAAATAGATTACACCACGGCGTGGAGACGGTATTCCATACGTACGCACGCGCGGTGATTTCCTTTTTCCGTAGGATGGATAGAAGGTTAATTAGAGTTGTTTCATATTTATAATGACATATCAGTATATAAGTAATACTGATGTTATTACTTTATCATTAAACAACTAAATAAGAAGAAGTTGAAGAAGAAAGAAATTGAAAAAGATCGGTAATGGATATTACATCTTTTTGACGCGCCTTTTCTTAACCTCCACTTAAAGAACTAAGTATGGTCTTTGAAGAAGACTAGGACATCTAGGATGATACAAGGGAAGTGGAGAGAAGATTTTGGCAGGGTTTTTCCGAGCTTGAATGCTCAAATTGGTGTGAGGAGGAGAGGGAGGAGGTGCCCTTTTATAAGGGAGGAGAGGGGCACCTTTGGGAAAACTAAAAATATTATTTTATTATAATGTCATGTTCGGTTCTAAATAGCTCCAAATTGATATATTTATAAGATAAGGTGGGGATGGGTCGAAATAATCTCACCCAATAGAATTTATATAAGTTTAGGTATCAATTTTAACCTTATCATTTAGATTTAACTTTAAGTTAGATAATTTAACTTTTACCGTGTCTTCTTGTTTTCTTACACTATAAGGTTAATAAACTTACAATATCAAGTCAAACAAACCCCAAGTTGTTTATTATTAACATATCTATCCTTATATAAGTCATTTGGCCGAACCTTAGATTTTTAAGAATTAAATAACAATTAATAATATAATATTTGTTTTAAAAACTAATTTATGTCAATTTTGACACTATTTGGTACATGATTTTTATGAAATTCATAACAGAATGATACATTCGAACCAAGATTCTTATATCAACAATAACATGTCATATTAACCTATAAAATTAATTTAAGTCATAAAAAGTCTCAAATTACATTTATTTGGGCATTTATAACATCAATTATGTCAATATTTCATTAATAAGACAATTACTGCATCATCTTTGTGTCATAATTAATGATAATTATTTAATCCCTAAAAATTCTAAATAAATTCCTATGATGTAGATAATTGTATTAGATTTCTGGAGACTATTCATGTTTGAAGTTTCATGAAGTTTATCCCTAAATTAAGATTATTATACTTATAAGCTTTAAGAAAGTGACATGTTGTCACATTCTTTGGTTTTAATAATAATTAAATTATTTTCATGGACAAAAGTCCATAAAATGAATCTAATCCGACCCTTAGGTTATATGGGTCTACTTTTATCCATCCAATAGGATTTTTCTAAGTGTTAGAGTAATTTTATAATCTTATATTTACCCTTAATTACCCGATTTACCTTTAACTATAGTAAATAAAATTTACCGTAGTTACTATTCACAATGACCAAAAATAAAAAGTAGCTTATTAACATAATTTGGACCCACTGATTCCAAATATGGAATCCATTTTTGAAAATTCAATACACAAAAGTTTAATAAATTAAATTAAAATTAATCCTGTTGTCGAAAGAATACAGGTTTTTCTTTAAAACATTGCAAAAGATTTAATTGTTTTAACCTACGAATTCAAGGTAAAATCAATGCTAATGACATAAATTATATTAAATGGTAAAAATATATTCTATTTATAATTTAAAACCATTCAATATTATAATTTAACCACATAAGATATTACGATGAAAAAAGTTGTTTTTAATTAAAATATAGCGTGTTTTTACTATTCATTAAAATATGAAAGTTATCGGAAAAATATCAAAACTTTATCTAATGTAAATTTTTACATCCTGATTCAAAAGAAGAATTTTATTTTGTCAAATTGAACATATAAACATGTCAAAAACTAGATTTAATGTGGGTGTGTCATCAAAAGGCGGCAAAACTGCATTTTTTGAAAAATACTTATTTGACCCGAAAAATTTATTTTGTTCTTATACCATGTTCTAGAAAATGTGTAAGATGAATAATAATGTTATAAAATTCAAAATTTAGTTAATACTATTCATAACGGCTAGTTCATGACAATATTATAATAATATATCGTTGTTTATTAAAACCCGGTATTGCGTACCACACACACTATCGAGGAAGGTCGCGATTGCGTGTAATGCAAGCCAAGTCAGGGTTGCGTGTTGTGAAAGAATCCTTCGTTGTTTCATATAACAGAATCCAAACATATTTCATTTATATATTGAATATATATATATATATATATACTCAATGTTGCGTAGAATAACTATTATCAAAATTGTGTGTAACATGATCCAAGAATAGTGTTACATATACTGCAAGCTAATACGGTGTTGTGTATAGCGCAAGGTAATCTTGGTGTAGAATACAACACAAGACATTAATGAAATTAAAAGAATATTTTTCATAAAATCTCAGGGTGTTACATTCTACCCCCCTTAAAATGAATTTCACCCTCGAAATTCATCGGGGTTATAAATGGTTTACTACTCGAAAGTTTGTTTAATAGAAACCCACATCGTAAATAGGAATACCAAAATATGGCTTTAAAAACTAAAGTATGAAATGTAACGGTTACCCAAATTAACTTATCACTGGGTCTCCACGTAGGAGAACATAGGTGAAAATATGGATATGAAAGAAAAATCTAACCATCAAGTTCTGATGGAGAGTGGTAGAGAACATGGCTATGAAAAAGCCAACAATCGCAAAGCCATAAATTTGTGATGATCTAGGGTACCATCTGATTTATCAGATATAAGATCACTAGGACAACATTTTTGGTTTTCAATATCATTTCCCTAAAGTTGAAAATTTTGAATTAGAAGAAATACTTACTTGATTTTGGTACAATATCACTATTGTTCGTGCTTTGAACAATTTCAACTTCATCTCTTAAATAAATGAAGTTGAATTTGTTATTCATGAAGTGTTAACAGATCATGTGATAGAATTATGGGTCATTCCATCTATTTCAAACAAAAGTTTAGCAATAGTTACCAAATATACATAAGTCCATCTTTGGTGAGGTTAATCATATACGATTCCAAAAATGAACTTCTACTTCATATATCATACCACTTAATAAAATAAAACTAGTTTCTACTAACCAGGGCCTTTCTGTAGGATAGTGGTATGCGATAAAGGCCCGTCGCACTTTAGTTGTGGGTTCGATTCCCACAACCTTGGCCGACGCAATGGGTTGTCGCACATCCTGCAGGTTGTCCTTTTTCTAAAACTAAATTATTATAACATCCCATCAACAATATCAAAAAAAGTTTTATCCTTAAGCAATACTAACTTATGTCCAACATAATCCATTCCAATCATTAGGATTATCTAAAATACTTCAGTCCAAGCTCATAGTATAGAGAAAATGATCATGTGAATGCCATCATTTATCCCTCATATATCTTGTTTGTCACATTCCAGTCATGTGAATACCATAATCATGTAATCTCTTGAAAAATTAATACCCATTGAATCTTAGTGAAAACATGAGTGCTGTCAAAAGATAACCAAAATCCTCAAAATTCTATATACTTAGTCCTTATATCAATCATGAGCTCATGAATACTATCAAACATTTCATTTTTTCCTTATCCCTTCAATATGCGCATATCTTTTTTTCTAAAAATATCTCAATCACTTTCCATGGTTACTGGTACCATAAAATTATTGAAAACCACAATAGACTAATAAAAAAATATTCTAATAAGCCATAAAAGTACCTCAACAACATTATTCTTGAATAACAATACATAAACACTTCAATCCGTCATCTTCAATGATTGTCTTGGAATAATTCCTTCCTTGATTTAGAAGTAACTTTTTAGGTCAGGGAATTGAGTTGGGTAATGCCCATGTTCTCCACAAATAAGACATTGAACTCCATAACAGTCTGTCACTCTATGACCCTTTTCTCCACGCAGATAACATCTGTCCCTCCATTTGAGGTATTCCTATAGGTTCTTCTTCCCTTCATTAGAAATCTCAATCTTCCTTTATTTATGCTCCTCCACATGCGAACATGTATAAAATTCTATCTTCATCTTATTTGAAGAATTAGGCATACCACTAAATTTCACCTTGTTAATCATATATCGCGATGGCTGATTCGGCATAATCACAATATCTTTCACTCTAGGCATTACAAAATTTTGTTGCTCATAGTCACCAATTTTTCCAATGGATTCAATGTTAACCGAATTCCTTCTGGTTCCCTCCATTAACTAAAACACAAAAATAATTTTGTGAGAGGAAAAAATCATGCTAGAGAAAACAACATAGTAAAGGGGGCGTAACCGCAATATCTAACATCTTAGGTTAAATTCTAAGATCATTACCGTAGTTCGTATACTTATCCTTAGGGACATCCCTAGACATACCTTAGAAATATCTCTAGGGATCGCACTAACGTTCTCACATACTAGTTTCCAAAGGTTGACTAAACCTTTCCTCTGATACCAACTGTAGAGACCCGAAGCCTAACGTACATGGAAATTACATTACTTTTGCGGAATACTGAGTACATAACAAAAACACTCACACAAGGATCGTAATAGTTTAGTGTCTTTGGAAACTTGGAATATAATCTTCTAATCGTGGTGAAAGATCTTCAACATCTCCCATAAAGATCTTCCTTTTTTTTACCTAAAACCTTTCTTTATATCCTGGGGAAAAGAAAACATAAAAGGGTGAGCTCAAATGCTCAGTAAGGGTAAACAAAAGAAATATCAATCACATCATTTTAATAAGAACATAACATTTTGGAAATCTTAACCTGCAAAAGAGAGAATAATTTCATAACATGGGATAAATCATAGTAGTGAAATGAAATCCCAATAATCATAACTTAAAACATGAAACTTTGTGCCATACACACATAATCATAGAGAATCATTTCTTATTAGTCAAGACTCATTGCCAAGACTATCTTAGTGGACAAAGTCCCTTTCTGAACCGAGTTCACCCCTCGTTTCAGTCCTGTTTTACTGAACCGGTATAACCTACCATTCCAGCCATGTCTATCTCATGAGATATAAAATCTTTAACCAATGAATTGTAGGGAGATATAGGTCCCACCCATCTCATAATTATACAATTCTTATGTGTGCCACAAAATCATAAATAATACATCATTTCATAACCTATGTAATAAAAATGGGAATCTTAAACATCGTGACATCATAAAACAATTCATATAAGATAAAGGAATTCATAAAAATATAATTCCATCACAACATAATAAAATCAATGTAATAATAGGGATAGAAACATAACCCTTTATTATCTTAGATGGAAAATAATTTTGATAAAACACTTGAACTCCATTCTTGAGGAAAATATCCTTTCTGCTTCAAAAACACTTTTCCTTTCTTAACATGTCGTACAATTATAAACTAAAAAAAATTGATTAAAAATAAACTTGAAAGCTTGTAAGGGAAGATTCTTGGAAATAATGTTTTAAAAATCCATTTATGCAGTATAAGTTAAAAGAAAACATTCTTCTCGTACTTTTGTCGGAAAAGTCAAAAAGTACCTCGTACGAAAAACGACAAAAGATTCCTTTCATATCGTTTACTAAAAACTCACCGAAGGGTAAAATTGGATATAAAATATTGTAGAAGGATATAAATATTACATATTGGGGAAACATGGATGTGGATTATAAAATACACCCCAGTAAATACCAAAGTATAAACAATCTCGGATAAAAATGAGATTGTGATATTTCCCTTACCTTAAGTATGATTTGCTTCGTAAGTGTCTGAACCTCCTGTATAATGATTTAAATAATGTCATTAACTTATTACAGAATCATATTCATTGTTATGATATCATATATGGTTCACTTATGACTTTATATTACCCGTTCTTTTGTAAATTCCATGTTAAAGAAGCGTTTTGTGTAAAATCGTTTCATTTATCGTAGGTGTTTGGACTTGTTGTTCTTGACATTATTATTACTTATATCATGATTTACTTACTTCAAGAATATAAAACATGATTTATATATCATATATATTCATTATATATATATATATATATAATAGATAGATAAATTAAATGAAACACACCGTTCATGGAGACGGTAGTCCGTACGTACGCATGAACGCTGTTTTCCTTTCCTTATTGTCTTGAATGAAAGTAAGTAGATGACATACATATATATATATACATAAATCCAGTATATTTAACATGTCATATATTTCATTATTATTCATTATATATACTTTATAATCATTCCTGAATGGTTAATGTGGAGAATGAATCTCATCGCGTCGTGGAGACGGTAGTCCGTACGTACGAACGAGCGATGATATCGTTCTCATGATCGTGAACTTGTGTTGAAGTGTATGTATACTATTTAAGTATCAATATAACTTTATAAAAATCATAAATAGTTACTCATTACACCATTATACCCATCCAATTAAGTTGGTTGCGGAAAATAGATTACACCACGGCGTGGAGACGGTATTCCGTACGTACGCACGCGTGGTGATTTCCTTTTTCCGTAGGATGGATAGAAGGTTAATTAGAGTTTTTCATATTTATAATAACATATCATTATATAATAAATACTGATGTTATTACTTTATCATGAAACAACTAAATAAGAAGAAGTTGAAGAAGAATGAAATTGAAAAAGATCGGTAATGGATATTACCTCTTTTTGACGCGCCTTTTCTTAACCTCTACTTAAAGAACTAAGGATGGCCTTTGAAGAAGACCAGGACCTCTAGGATGTTACTAGGGAAGTGGATAATATATTTTTTCAGGGGTTGGCCGAGCTTTAATGCTCAAATTGGTGTGATGAGGAGAGGGAGGAGGTGCCCTTTTATAAGGGAGGAGAGGGGCACCTTTGGGAAAACTAAAAATATTATTTTATTATAAAGTCAAGTTCGGTTTTAAATAGCTAGAAATTGATATATTTAGAACCTAAGGTGGGGATGGATCGAAATACTCTCATAAAATAGAATTTAGAAAAGTTTAGGTATCAATTTTAACCTTATCATTTAGATTTAACTTTAAGTTAGATAATTTAACTTTTACCGTGTCTTCTTGTTTTCTTACACTATAAGGTTAATAAACTTACTATATCAAGCCAAAAGAACCCCAAGTTGTTTATTATTAATATATCTATCCTTATATAAGTCATTTGGACAATCCTTAGATTTTTAGGAATTAAATAACAATTAATAATATAATATTTGTTTTAAAAACTAATTTATGTCAATTTTGACACTATTTGGTACATGATTTTTATGAAATTCATAACAGAATGATAAGTTCAAAAAAAGTTACTTATATCAACAATAACATGTCATATTAATCTAGAAAATTAATTTAAGTCATAAAAAGTCTCAAATTACATTTATTTGGGCATTTATAACATCAATTATGTCAATATTTCATTAATAAGACAATTACTGCATCATCTTTGTGTCATAATAAATGATATTCATTTAATCCCTAAAAATTCTAAATAAATTCCTATGATGTAGATAATTGTATCAGATTTCTGGAGACTATTCCTGTTCGAAGGTTCATGTAGTTTATCACTAAAGTAAAATTATTATACTTATAAGATTTAAGAAAGTGACATGTTATCACATTCTTTGGTTTTAATAATAATTAACTTATTTTCATGGAAAAAAGTCCATAAAATGAATCTAATCCAACCCTTAGGTTATATGGGTCTACGTTTTGCCATCCAATAGGATTTTTACAAGTGTTAGGGTAATTTTATAATCTTATATTTACCCTTAATTACCCGATTTACCTTTAACTATTGTAAATAAAATTTACCGTAGTTACTATTCACAATGCCCAAAAATAAAAAGTAGTTTGTTGACATAATTTGGACCCATTGATTCCAAATATGGAATCCATTTTTCCAAATTAAATACACAAAAGATGCAGAAAATAAATTAAAATTAATCCCGTTGTCGAAAGAAAACGAGTTTTTCTTTAAAACATTGCAAAAGATTGAATTGTTTTAACCTACGAATTCAGGGTAAAATTAATGATAATGACATAAGTTATATTAAATGGTAAAAATATATTCTATTTATACTTTAAAACCATTCAATATTATAATTTAACCACATAAGATATTACGATGAAAAAAGTTGTTTTTAATTAAAATATAGCGTGTTTTTACTATTAATTAAAATATGAAAGTTATCGGAAAAATATCAAAACTTTATCTAATGTAAATTTTTATATCCTGATTCAAAATAAGAATTTTATTTTGTCAAATTGAACATATAAACATGTCAAAAACTAGATTTAAAGTGGGTGCGCCATCAAAAGGCGGCAAAACTGCATTTTTTGAAAAATACTTATTTTACCCGAAAAAATTATTTTGTTCTTATACCATGTTATAGAAAATGTGTAAGATGAATAATAATGTTATAAAATTAAAAATTTAGATAATACTATTCATAAAGGCTAGTTCATGACAATATTATAATAATATATCGTTGTTTATTAAAACCCGGTATTGCGTACAACACACGCTATCGAGGAAGGTCGTGATTGCGTGTAATGCAAGCCAAGTCAGGGTTGCGTGTTGTGAAAGAATCCTTCATTGTTTCGTATAACAGAATCCAACCATATTTCATTTATACATTGAATATATATATATATATATATAATCAATGTTGCGTAGAATAGCTATTATCAATATTGTGTGTAACACGATCCAAGAATAGCGGTGCGTATACTGCAAGCTAATACGGTGTTGCGTATAGCGCAAGGTAATCTTGGTGTAGAATACAAAAAAAGAAATTAATGAAATTAAAAGAATATTTTTCATAAAATCTCGGGGTGTTACACCTTTTAATTTTAATTTCATTTAAAGGGAATATTTTTTCTATGAATCATTTTACTAAACAACTAAAATAATGTTACTTTTTAACATACGCAACGACAATTGTATTTTCGCCGCTGTGAGCATTATTTTATATTTGGATTCCCTAATAAGCCATAATGTTTTTAAAAGGAAAATAAATACCATATAATATTTTTATGTATTTTTATATTGAACATGATTTTGAGAATGGATTGATTATTTCAATATATTGAAATTATATATTGTGATTTCAATTTGGAAATTTTATGTTTCCTTTTTTTCTTGTTTTATGTGTTATGAATGTGTTATGGTTATTGGGAATTGTTTATGTATATGGGTGGTTCTGTTATAAACCAAGGGTGGGTGAGACCGAGATAGCTCTCCAATGATTTGGGTAATGTGACAGATGCAAACATTAATGTTTCTCTTAAGATATTTAGGGAATATATTGTGATGGGTATTCCAAATGTTACTCCCTATGTAGCTGTGAAGGCTACAATGTAATTATGACATGGATGCCACAAGTTACCTTAATGATTTATGATTTATATGTGTTATTAATAAATCTTATGATTTCATGAGGTATTTAAAAGAGATTATGTTTTATGATTGAGAAGTACGATTTCATTGATTTGAATGTATTGATAGACTAATGTTTTATTTTCTTATTTTATAACCCTTACTGATCTTTTTATTCTCATCCCAAGTTTTTGAAATATTTTTCACAGGGTATAAGGAAGGTTAAGAGAAAGGAATTATTCAAGAAGATTTATATCACGAAAAGAACTCTTGTTTTATTCAAGGAGTTTTATTATTGTTAAAAAATTTGGATAGAGTAAAAGTGTCTACTTTGTAATTTTTGAGATGTAATGTAATAGTTACGACAT
This sequence comes from Viscum album, assembly GCA_963277665.1. Taxonomy (NCBI): domain Eukaryota; kingdom Viridiplantae; phylum Streptophyta; class Magnoliopsida; order Santalales; family Viscaceae; genus Viscum; species Viscum album. The sequence continues at coordinate 1,109,988,939 of OY728140.1, forward strand.
AATTCTTTAAAAATCTAAACCTAAAAAGATCCTCAATGTGAATTCTTGACATAACTCAAGATACTGTAATTTTTAAGGCTGGGGCCTTATAGTTGGCATTAAAGGTTAGTTTAGACAACCTTAGGAGTAAAGATATTGTTAAATTAATATCCATAAACTATTTTTAATTTATGGTAAGATTGAAATAATATATCATTTTAAGGTCACCAATTTTCTTCACCTAAGATATTTATGTCTTCATAATGGTTTTCTGTATAGGAAATAGGGAATTTATGATGGGGGGGCATCAATAGGAAAACAAACTTCCAAATCAGCAACGTCAAATGATCGGAATCGAAACTTAAAAGTTTGTTGTAGTGATGGAATAGTTAAATCAGGCTATAAATGGTGGTGGTATCCATGCACAAAATCAGCTAGATTAACCACATAGAAACATTTCAGTAGTGGATCATTTCATGAGGCAACACCCCCATCATTCAGAGGATCATAAGACCCTGTTCTAGATAAAGGGTGGAATAAATAACTGGAAAATATTTTTGATGTCATGGGGTGTTCAAAACATCAAAAGGTTTTTCTTACTATTTACTATTTTGGAGGTGAATCCAATCAGTGGTGGTCAATGGTTAAAAATATCAGGGATAGTGAATAGATTTATGTTCTTGTTTGGGATGAATTCAAATGTATGTTTCTTGATAAATATTTTCCTAAGGTGGTTTGACTCAGTATGGAAAGACAATTCTTAGAATTGAGGTAGGAGGATGACTTAGTGGATGCTTATGAAGAAAAATTCACTTGAATGACAAGGTATGCTACAAATTTTATATGAGATTTTGATAGTAAATTCAATCATTTTTACTTAGGATTAAAGCCAAATTATCAAACAGATTTAACTTCTCATGAGTTCAAAAGTTAAGAAAAACTTGTTGTATGTGAGAAGAAGGTGGAAATTGAGTTTTAAGATGATCAGGTGTTCTTTAAAAAACAACAGAATAAAAAGTCGAGGTGGAAGATGAAAGGGAATAACTCTTCAAAAAAGTATGATTGTAAGAAACATAAGTTTAGAGTTTGTGAAAATTGTGGTAAAAAGAACACTGGGGAATTCATTTTCAATTATGGTATGTGCTACCGATGTGGTAAAATGGTACCTAAGGCTCTTAATTGCACTGAAAAAGACCAGGGTAGTGGTAATACAAAATCTTATTTACAGCCATTAAAATGTTTTAAGTGCAATGAAATGAGTCATTATAAAAATGAGTTTCCAACAAAGAACTCAAATGATAGAAAGTAGCTGGACTACAAGTAAAAAGGGGTGGTGAAATCCTTTGCAACTACTTTAGTAGATGTTGGTCCATCAAATGAAGTAGTTTTAGGTATAATATTTGTTTTTTCAAATTATTCCAATGTGTTGTTTGATTTAGGATCTACACATTCTTTCATTTCTAAGAAATTTTCTTGTGAATTGGGAATTCCATATCAATATATAAATCCTGAACTTGTGGTAAAAACACCTGGAGGAAATGTTGAGACAAAAAAGAAATTATAAGAACCTTCATGTACTTGTGTGCAGAAATAATCTACTTGTAAACCATATTTTGTTTTCATCTAGTAGAGTTTAATGTTATTTTGGGTATGTATTGGATTTTCGTTTATCATGATAAAATTGACTGTTGAGCTAAAGTGGATTCTTTTAAGAAATAATTTCAGTTTGTGTACAAGAATGAACCCTTACTTTTTATAACATATCAAGAAGATGAGAAACTAGTAAAATATAGAAATGAATTTTACCTTGCACATATTGTTGAAAATAGAGGATCTGTTCAGATTAATGATGTGCTAGTGGTAAATGAGTTTCTTAATGTTTTTCCTGATGATTTTCCTTGTGTAATACCTGACCAAGGAAGTTTAATTTACAGTTGACTTACTTCCTGATGCTATGCTAATTTCAAAACCCCCTTATCGAATAGTTCAAATTGAACTTTTATAGTTAAAGAATAAATTTCAAGAGTTATTATATAAAGGTTTCGTTTGACCTAGCATATCACTATGGGGTGATCCTATCTTGTTTGTTAAAAAAATATGGTTCAATGAGACTTTTCATTGATTATAGAGCCTTGAATAATATCACCGTTAAGAACAAGTATCCTTTGCCTCATATCAATGATTTGTTTGATCAACTCTAGGAAGCTCCGTATTTTTCAAAGATTGACTTCAGTTCAGGGTACCATTAGTTGAATGTAAAGGAAGTAGACATTATGAAGACCACATTTCGTACTAGATATGGCCATTATGAATTTTTATTTATGCCTTTTGGGTTAACCAATGCACCCGCTGTATTCATGGATCTTATGAATAGAATTTTACATGAGTTCTTGGATAAGTTTTTGGTTGTGTTTATTGATGATATTTTGGTATTCTATAAAAGTAAATAGGAGGATGGAAGTCATTTAAGGGTTGTCTTGAAATCCTTAAAAGAAAAGAAACTGTATTGTGAATTCAGCTAGTGTGAGTTTTGGTTACAACAAATTTCATTACTTGGTCACATTGTTTCTAAAGACGGAATAACTGTAGATCCTAATAAAACAAAATTTGTTAAAGAATGGCCAAGACCCACAAATATAACCATGATTCGTTGTTTTCTTGGTTTATAAGGTTATTACCAGAGGTTTGTTGAAACGTTTTCATGGTTATCTAGGCTACTGAATAAGTTAACTCAAAAAGGTGTTAAATTTATCTAAACAAAGGAATGTGATGATTGTTTTCAGGAATTGAAAATAAGATTGGTGAATGCTATAGTATTGGAATTACTTTATAGAAATGGTGAGTTTATTATCTTCATTGATGCTTTATTTAAAGGACATGGTTGTTTCCTAATGCATAATAATCAGGTAATTTCTTATGCTTCACGCTAGTTGAAACCTCATTTGTTAAATTACCCTTAACATGATTTGCAATTAGCTGCTGTTTTTTTTGCTTTAAAAATTTAGAGCCATCATTTGTATGCTGTAAAGTGTGAAATATATACTAATCAAAAAATTTTGAAGTATATATTCACTCAGAATGAATTAAACATGATATAAAGGCGATGACTAGAATTAATCAATGATTATGATTTCACAATCCATTACAATCTGGGAAAGGCAAATAAAGTGGCTGACGCTTTGAGCCAAAAAAGCAATGCTACATACCACACTATATTTGGAATGAGATCCTTTGGTTTTTAATTTTATGAATTTTGGATTAGATGTTGTTGGTGTAGGGAATTCCTCTGTTTTGTTTTAGGTTTCAGTACAATCGTCCGTAGTAGATAAAATAAATCAAGCACTGAAAGATGACATTGAGTTGCAAAAAAAGGTATATTTGGTTCAGAAGGATAAGTTACCCAAATTTAACATTGATAAAGACTTTGTCTTGTGGTTTGGAAAGATATTATGTGTGCCTTGTGATTCCCAATTGAAGAAAGAGTTATTATGTGAAGCTCATAGATCTTTGTTTTCAGTTCATCCTAGCAACACTAAGATGTAAAAAGTTCTTCGGGAGTATTACTGGTGGGATGGAATGAAAAGAGATATTACTGAATTTACTGTGAAGTGTCTAACTTTTTAACAGGTTAAATAATATTGGAAGTTACCAAAAGGGATGCTTCATCCCTTGCTACTTCAAGAGTGGAAATGGGGAAATGCATCCATGGATTTCATAGTCAGATTAATAAAGACTTCTTAAGGTAACAATGCAATCTGGGTTATTGTTGATCGATTGACAAAATATGTTCATTTTCTTCCTATTCGAGATACTTTGTCTCTAGATCAACTTTCTCGATTATATATTAAAGAGATAGTAAGGTTACATGGAGTTCCCCTCCTTATTGTATCTGGTCATGATCCCATGTTCACTTCTTAACTTTTGGAAGGGCCTTCAGAATTCGTTGAGTACTGAATTAAATTTTAGTACAGCTTTTCATCCGAAATCAGATGGGCAGACAAAACGAAAAATTCAGACCTTGGAAGATATGCTACGTGCTTGTTCAATGTATTACTAGGGATGTTGGGACCAACATATTTCTTTGGTTGAGTTTTCATATAATAACAGTTTTAATTCCAGTATATAGATGACACCATTTGAAGCATTATATGGAAAGTGGTGTCTAACTCCAGATTTTTGGGATGAAGAAGGTGAAAAGAAGTTGATGGGACTAGAATTAGTAGAAGAGATGGTAGAAAAAGTTTAGTTGATTCAGAAGCACATGAGAACAGCTCAGAGAAGGCAGAAAATTTATACAGATAACAAAAGTAAGGATATTTCTTTTGAGGTAGGTGATCATGTTTTCTGAAAGTTTCTCCATGAAAAAATGTGATTCGTTTTAGTGTAACGTCTCAGTTCCGAAATCCACCCAGAGGTGCCCTGTACTCGGTTGGTCACATGGCCTCAAGTGCATTTCCCCGAATGCCAGAGGCTGACGACTAGTAGTGAGGGCCTTGGGTGTGATAGTGGGGAAACTATGCCCTCATTGGAAGAGTACACAACGAAAGTAAACAAAAACATACAATAGCGGAAGCAAGAAATATCCAAAAACAGTACAACATAAGACTAAAAGTATAAACTTGAGAACACATATATAAAATGATGCATGGTATATATGTCTAGGAAAACATCCAAACAAGTCACAATGCTGGAATAAAATAGTGCTAAACCAAAGTACAATAGAAAGAAGATAAACTCCTTAACATTGCAAGCCATAGCTTGGTCCCATTCTCTCTAGCTCCACAACAAGTTAGGTACATGAAGTAGAAGGGTAATTTCCCTTATCTATAACTAAAACAATATATTCTATTTGGGCCAAAAATCATGACCCAAACTAGGTGTGAGACTAAATCCCAGTAGGCAACCACCCGAAGATCTGTGCCTAACAGTCTGTGAGTATATGGTAGGTAAAAGTATCTAAAATAGTAAATAAGAAACACTAAGCAATAAACAATTCCCAATTAAATCATTCAAATCACCACACAGCATGCAATAACTAAACAAGCAGATAACACAACAGGTAACCCTCTGGGAAGTACCCACAACCTATCCCCTCTGGTCCTACCTATCAAGCACAAGAAATCCTCTGGGCAGTACACTCAGTCTAAACCATCTGGTTTATCTTAAGCATAGACTCTCTGAGGAAGCACTCACCATCAATTCACCCTATAGTCTCATAACAGTACTAAAGGCGCTCTGGGGAAGCACTCAATGTCTCATTCCCCCTGTAGCCCACATCAAAGAACTATAAACACTCTGGGGAAGCACTCAACATCAATTCCCCCTATGGTCTCGCATCGTAAATTATAAATACACTCTGGAGAATCCCTCAATGTCCATTCTCCCTATGGTCTATACACCAGGTTCTCAGGGCCCTATGTAAGTCAATCAAGCGTAGAAGTGTGAAACGACCAAGGTAAACCTCATGAACTACTTGGATAACATTATACAACACAATAACATACTTGGAAAATAGTCACACCATCCTATAATACTAGACATGGAAATAAAACAGCAACCAATAGGCAAACAAGACCCAAAGCTCTAAACAAGAAAAACATGCATGTGCAATACATTCAAAGCACAATAATTCACCCTATTAACAATCAATAATCATTTACTCAGTCATAACAGCATAATAGAGAAACAATAGGGTTAAAATGGTGAGCACATAGTACCCCTTTCATGGGTATTGGGAAACTTTGCACATAAAACTCAAGAATTCTTACATAAATTCACAAAACACCTACCTTGGGGTTAGGAGATCGCTATACATGAACCTTGACGATTGAATCTCATTAGAACGTTGAAGATCTAAAAAAATGTCTAAAATGTTCTACCCATGATAACTTGGAAGAGAAAAGAAATCATGAAATGAGGTTCTAACAGAAGATAAAAATCACCGATGCGATTCCAATGCAATTGATGGTGTTCAATTCGAAGGATGGACGGAGGCTCGGAGGTTTATTGAAGATCCGCGGCCATACAGACTCCTTCAGATGAACGAGACCTAAACGAAGGTTTTTCTATCCATCAGACATGACCCTAGTGCGTTTAATGAAAAAAATACACATTGTGTATTTTTGGAGTAAACAACGTGTACTTGTTATTTCCGTACTCTACATTAGGTGGCCTCGAGGTTATCACACATGGCCATGTGCAAGGCCGCTACATGACCAACACATAGCTACCCGCGGTAACAGAGTACAGGATGTGTAATCATAAAGTACACAGCGTGTACTTCAAAAATTTCCAGAAACTCTTCTTTTTTAAAAAACTCTAGGAAAAAGAAAAACATACCTAAAAAGAAGATCTGGGTTCTTACAAACTTTCCCCCTTCAAGAAATTCATCCTCAAATTTTCCTAGCGCAGCATATAAGAAGAAACCATGAACAGTTCCGTCCACTGAGCTCATACATTGGCCTCCCTCTCCCAATTCTCATCTTGTACTCGCCCGTGCTTCCATAGCACCCGTACCAGAGGAATAGACCTGCCACATAGAACCTTTGTACTGTGATCCAAAATCTGGATAGGATGCTCTTCAAACGACACATCCACTTCAAGCTCAACCTCCTTGGTTTTAAAGGCATGATACAGGTCTGAAAAGTAACTTCGAAGATGTGAAATGTGGAAGAAGTCGTGCATAGATCGGTACCTCTGAGGTAACTGCAACTGGTAGGCAACTGGCCCAACTCTCTCCAACACCTTAAACAACCCGACATACCTTGGCAAAATCTTAACCTATCTCCTAATCCTCTTGTGTCCCATCCTTGGTGTGACCCATAGGAAAACCTGATCCACGACCTCAAACTCCATAGGTCATCTCCGTTGATTAGCATAAGACTTCTGTCGAGATTGTGCAGTATCCATCCTCTTTCGAATCAACTATATCTTCTCTATGGTATTTTAAACAAGAAGAGGTCCCAACACAGCTGCCTCTCCTGCCTCCAGCCAACATAAGGGTGATCAACATGGTCTACCGTACAAAGCCTCATAAGGTACCATCTGGATAGTTGCTTTAAATCTATTTTTGTAGGAAAACTCTCCAAGATGTATATGCTTCTCCCAGGAACCTCCAAAATCCAGAATGGATGCTCGGAGCATGTCCTCAAGCACCTGAATTGTATGCTCGGACTGACCATCTGTTTGGGGGTGGTAAGCTGTACTCAAAAGTACCTATGTTCCCAAAGCCTTTTGAAGCCTTTTCCAGACCCGAGAAGTAAAAAATGAATCCCTATATGAAACAATGGATTGTGGAACTCCTTGTAGAAGAACAATATCTCGAATGTACAATCATCGCATCTCATCAAAACTGAATGTCTCTTTGATTGGAAATAAGTGAGCAACCTTTGTGAATCTATCAATGAAAAACCAAACAACATCATTCCCCCGAGGAGACCTCGGAAAGCCAGTCATGAAGTCCACCCCGATGTCATTCCACTTCCACTCAGAAATGCGTAACTGTTGTAAAATCCCTACTGGTCGTTGATGCTCTGCATTCACCTGCTGACTAGTGGAACACCTCATGACGAAACTAGAAACGTCCCTCTTCATACCTGGCCACCAGTACTGACGGTATAGATCACGATACATCTTGGTGATGCCAGGATGAACTGCCCAAAATGAGGAATGAAAATCCCACATCAGCTCCTCGCGTATATCTACTAGCACCCATACACGTCCCTAGAGACACAAGATCTCATCCTGGCCTATGGTCCATTCAATAATAGGGTCCTCTCTTGACACGCTTTCCCTTAGGACTAGGCCTTCAGAATATGATATCTGCCTCATTTTAACTCGATTTAGAAGAGTAGAGGTAACAACTACAGAAGAACGAAATGTCTGTCCCTGACTGTCATACACCTCTAAATGCATCTCAGAGAACAGAGTCATAAGATGACACTCACTACTAGCCTCCTGAACTGCCTGTATCCGAGTCCTTCTGCTCAACGCATCAGCCACTGCATTTCCTTTCCCAAGTGTATAGGCAACCTCAATGTCAAAGGACTGTAGGTACTCAACCCACCGGTTCTATCTCAAATTCAGATCAAACTAAGTAAAGATTTAATTGAGACTTTTTTGGTTGTTAAAAACCACAAAATGATCTCCCAGAAGATAATGTCTCCAACAACATAAGGTACAGACAATGACTTCCAAATATAGATCATGCATTGTATAATTCCTATCATGTGGCCTCAACTGTCGAGACCCGTACGCAACAACTCCACCACCCCTGCATAAGCACAGCTCCCAGCCCGATACCTGATGCATCATAGTAAACAATATAGATCTTGGCCGGCTCTAGAAAGAATAGAATCAGTTCTGAAGTCAACCTCACTTTCAGCTCCTGGAAGGATGACTCATAAGAATCTGACCATAAGAACTTCACCCCCTTCTTAGTCAAACCTATCAGTGGTGCTACTATGTGGGAAAAGTACCATATGAAACATTTGTAATATCCAGCCAACTCCAGAAAACTCCGCACCTCAAAGACGTTCTTTGGCTTCTCCCAGGAAGCTAAAACTATCACTTTCTCTGGGTATACTGATACTCCTACGTCTGAGATAACATGACCCAAGAAGTGATTTTGGTCCATCCAAAAGTGACACTTTTAGAGATTAGCATATAAATGATGCTCCCTCAGTGTACTCAAAACAGTCCCAAGATGAGTAGTATGGTCGTATAGAGTGTGAGATTACACAAATATATCATCCACGAAGACCACCACGAAGGAATCCAAGTATGGATGGAACACTCGGTTCATCAGTGCCATGAAATCTGCAAGTGTGTTTGTGAGACCGAACGGCATAACCACATACTCGTATAGAACATACATGCTCCGGATGGATGTAAAAGGTATATCAGATTGTCTAACGCGCAACTGATGATAACCAAACCTCAATTCAATCTTCAAGAACACCCGAGATCCTCTGAGCTGATCAAAGAGATAATCAATCCTAGGCAAGGGATATCAGTTCTTGATCGTCAACTTGTTTAACTTCCGATAGTATACACAAAGCCTGAGGGTACCATCTTCCTTCTTCGTAAATAGGATAGGCGAACCCCAAGAAGAAGTACTGGGTCAGATGAAACCCTTTGCCTGCAACTCCTCCAACTGCAACTCAAGTGTAGAAAGACTACAAGGTGGAATGGAAACTGGTGCCACTCCTGGCACAAGATCAATCAATAATTATACCTCACGCTCCGGAGGCAAACCTAAAAAGTTCTCTATAAAGACATCTCTGAAACGATCCACCACTAGAGGAAAGTCTAACTGTGAATTCCCCTAGTCATCCAAATAAAGACTAGAAATCTGGGCTATAAATCCACCCAACCCATGATGCTCTGGACCCACTCTGCTCGCAAGTATGTACCACTCACCCCTATGATGAAAGGATCCACCCTCTGGTGATATGATACTCACCCTGCGACGATAATGGTCGACGACTACCTAGAATGGAACTAACCAATCCATCCTGATAATCAAAACATAGCCTATAATCTCTAGGACATAGAGGTCCCACCGAAAGTGACATCCACCAACCTGTAGAGGGAACTCTCTGCACTGATGTACACTAGCCGTTCTAGTCCCTAATGGAGTGTCTAGAATCAAGATGTCAGTAGAAGAAAATATGTAGAGCCTAAGTCTCTCCACGACAGCAAAAAATATAAATCTATGAGAATCCCTTGTATCAAATAGAGTAGAAGCTAAAAAAGAGGCTACTAAGATCATACCTCGAACGGTAGAAGGTCCAGGATCCTACTCATTCTTGGTCTAATCCACTACAAAAGTTTGTCCTGTACCGTGGCCCTGTTACCCTTCCTGACCACTCTGAGATAATCCACATTGCTGTCACTGAAAACCGGGTGACTGGCTACCACGACCACGACCTCCACCTAGGCCTGAATGGCCGGAATAACTCTAGTTCCCAAACTGGTGAGAAACTGGTGGTGCTTCTCCCGAATGTGGAGTCATAGAAGAACCCTTGTCACCAGTTATTGGAGATAATATTTGACAGAAACGCTAAAGATGACCCATATTTCTGCAAGATCGACACTCCACTGGGTCCCTCTGGCACTGCGGCCTCATATGCCCAGCCCTTCCACATTGGTTGCATACCACCTGGCTACTTCAAGGTGTCTCCTGCCTTCTTGGATCACCACGCGAAGACTGCCTACGACACTTCCTATTGTCAGTAGGAGGAATACTACCCCCATATGTCGAGCCTCCCTAGCTCACAACTCTAGAATACCTCAGACTGTGCTCTGTGATCAACGCCTGGTTGACTATAGAAGTGATAGAAGTCAACTAGAAGAAGTTCACCTACGATCGGATGTCGTACCTCATACCATCCTCGAACATCCTTGCCATGAACAACTGATCAACTCCTAGAATAGGCGTGAAGCACTGCATCTTGATAAAGCAGGAGGAATACTCCATATATGAATGAGTACCCTGCTATAGACTCATAAACTCCCTGGCTCGATCGGCCCTTAGGGTCTCCAGATAAAAGTAGTCAAAGAAGATATGCTAAAACTCATCCCATGCCATAACCTGCTGGCGTCCCTCCTGTGGGATCACACCCCACCACCTCTTGGTAGAGTCTCAGAGTATTTAGGTAGAGGGCTTGACCCTCCTCTCTAGAGGCATCTCTAGATGCTCGAATATTGTTAGCATGGCTTCTAGCCATGACTCTGCAACCTGAGGTCCTCCTTCCCTAGAGAAAGTGGGAGGATGCTGCTGCTAGAAGACCCGCGTCAAATCAGCCATCGATGGGGCAGGAGGTGGCGCTCCTTGAATGGTCTGTATCATCCTCATGAATCCCTCCCTGAACTGTGCATTGTCACCTATGTCAGGTACAATGGATGGTGCCAAGGCTGGAACACCTGGAAGATCTACAACTAGTCCCTGATCGGCCATGTCTGGTGTCTGATCACGACTTGGAAACTGGCGTACAACCGGAGGACGTCTCAGTGGCATGACTCTGCAAGGTCAATCACACACCTTAGATCAAGATATCAAGGATTGAAAATAAAGAGTGTAAGAAGGGAACCAGAGGAAGGAAGAACTCAGTTTAATAAAACATGACTACACCGTGTGTTCCCTGAAGTCATTCACATGGGAGTGTACTCTTGCCTAAACTGGTCGTGTAACACCCCAAACACACAGCGTGTTTTCTTAACACACGACGTGTACATGAATTATCTTCCCATACCCGAGTCCTTCTACACGGTTAAGCCACATGGATCTCCTAATACATCACTACACAACATGTTCAAGATAGACATGCCATGTACTAGACAAGATTCACCTGGCATGTGTTGTTAGTGACACGGCCTGACACATGGCTCACACTACACAGTGAATTCCAGACGAACACAATGTGTATGATAAAGGATAACACCAACCCATGTTGTTCGTGACACAACTGGGTACCAGAGTCAGACTACACAGCATGTTCAAGGTGGAAACGGTGTATTCGTGAAAGGGTAACACCAACCCGTGTTGTTCGTGACACGTCCGGGTACCTGTTTCATACTACACAACGTGTTTAGATGTCACACAAAATGTATTAGACATGACCCAGCCAGCCTATGTTGTTAGTGACACGGGTGGGCATGGGATCGATACAACACAACGTGTATGGATGATACACGACATGTTTACTCCAGACTTTTCCCCATCCCGTGTCTCTACCCACACAGCCTATGACACGATAAGTGGCTACATAGCATGTACATAAAGTAAATGGCGTGTACTTAAGAAAAACTATTTCTTCCAAAACAGAAGAACACACAGCATGTACTTAACATTACATGGAATGTATTATGGGTTTTTCCGGATAGTAAGCCTCAGAACTACTCTGGAACCCAGAAAACACTGAAAAAAGCATCGAAAGTGTGACATTCTGATTCGTGGGGGCCCATACTCCGCGCGAATCAAAGTATTGCATCTTATACAAGTAATAACAAGGCAAACAATGCAATGATTCACCAAATTTTGGTCCATGAGGGCCCATAACACCTCAAGAACCAGAGTTTGGCATTCATTCTAGAAAATATCTAAAAAAATACCCTATCAAACAACATGTATTTCTATCAAGGCAACTATCAAAACAACATTCATATTTTACACATCATATATCGTAACAACATGAAATCACTAATGCATCCTAGATTGCAAGGAAAAAAATGCATGACATGTGATTTATAGAAAGAGAATATATGATTCATGAGATGGAATACCCTCATCTCATCAGGTTGCAACAGAAATAGAACCTCAATAACATAAAAAAAAACAACACAAATCATGTGAATCACTCAAGGTGAAATCATATTAACTTTAATAATTGTAAAACCAAAAAAAATTGCAATTTAAACGAGGTAGATTGGCTTTTTCCTATACACGGGTTAGCTACACCCGGGAACCACTTATTACCAAGTACCTATTCCTTTCTATCTCTAGCTAAGACTCTAAACAGTAAGTCACGAGAAAAAAAATCATCTGCTACCACTTTGTAACGTCCCGGTTTAGGAAGCCACCCAGAGGCACCCCGTACCTGGTTGGTCACATGACCTCAAGCACATTTCCCTGAATTCCAGAGGCTGTTGACTAGCAGTGAAGGCCTTGGGTGTGATAGTGGGGAAACTATGCCCTCATTAGCAGAGTACAAAACGAAAGTAAACAAAAACATATAATAGCGGAAGCAGGAAATATCCAAAAACAGTACAATAGAATACTGAATGTATAAACTGGAGAACATATATATAAAATGATGCATGGTACATATGTCTAGGAAAACATCCAAACAAGTCACAATGATGGAATAAAATAGTGCTAAACCAAAGTACAAAAGAAAGCAAATGAACTCCTCAGCATCACAAGCCATAGCTTGGTCCTATGCTCTCCAGCTCCACAACAAGTCAAGTACCTGAAGTAGAAGGGAGCTTGCCCTTATCTATACCTGAAACAACATAATTTGTTTGGGCCCAAAAGCATGACCCAAATAGGGTGTGAAACTAAATCCCAGTAGGCAACCACCTGAAGATCTATGCCTAACAGTCAGTGAGTATATGACAAGTAAATGTACAGAAAGCAGTACACAGGAAAACACTAATCAGTAAACAATTCTCAGTTAAAGCATTCATATCACCACACAACATGCAACAAGTAAACAAGCAGATAACACAATAGGTAACCCCCTTGGAGGTACCCACAACCTATCCCCTCTGGTCCTACCTATCAAGTACAGTCAACCCTCTAGGAAATACACCCAGTCTAACCCCTCTGGTTCTGCTTAAGAATATTCTCTCTGAGGAAGCACTCAACGTCAATTCCCCCTATAGTCTCATAACGGTACTAAAGGCCCTATAGGGAAGCACTCAACATCCCATTCCCTATATAGCCCACGCCAAGGGACTAAAAACACTCTGGAGAAGCACTCAACATCAATTCCCCCTATGGTTTCACATCGTAAATTATAAAGACACTATGGAGAAGCCCTCAACACCCATTCTCCCTATAGTCTATACACCATGTTCTCACGACCCTGTGTAAGTCAAGAAAGCATAAAAACGTGCAACAGAAAATGTAAAAATCATGAACTACTTGGCTAGCATTCTACATCACAACAACATACTAGGACAATAGTCACACTATCCTATAATACTAGGCATAGAAATCAAACAACAACCTACAGGAAAACAATACCCAAAGGTCAAAACAGGAAAACCATGCATGGGAAATACATCCAAAGAAAAAAATTTACCCTATTCACAATAAATAATCATCTACTCAGGAATACCATCATAGTAGAGAAACAATAGGGCTAAAACGGTAAATGCATAATACCCCATTCATGGGTATTGGGAAAATTTGCACATAAAACTCAAGACTTCCTACAGAAAGGCACAAACCACCTACCTCAGGGTTAGGAGATCACTATACGTGAACCTAGAAGCTTGAATATCCTTAGAACGTCGAAGATCTACAATAATTTCTAAAAAAATCAACCCATGATAGCTTGGAAATGAAGAGAAATCATGAAATGAGGTTCCAGCAGAAAAGAGAACTCACCGATGCGATTCCAACACAACAAAGGATGTTCAATTTAGAGGATGGATGAAGGATCAAGGGTTCGTCAAAGATCCACAACCGTATGGACTCCTTAGGATGAATGATACCTAAAGGAAGGTTGTTCTGTCCATCAGATACGACCCCAGTACGTTTAATGAAAAAACAAAATACACGGTGTGTATTTTTGGAGTACACGGAGTGTACTTGCTGTTTCCGTACTCCACATTAGGATGTGATTAGACAATAAATGAAGATAATATTAATTGTTAATATATATAATATTCATGTGCTTTATTATTCATAAACACCATTTTTAGTGTAATTTACACTTTGAACATCATTTCACATTATGATTGTAATTCCTTCTTAAAATTCCCTATTATGTGGTACAATTTTTAACATCATTTAAAGTACCCAATGATCCTAATTTTATTTTCATATTTAATTTTCAGGTTTAAAATTATATTGGGAACAATTCATACTTGTGGAGTGTTGGAAAATTCACATTAGAAGACCACCAAAATGGGATTTCATGCAAACAATTCTAGAGAAGGCAGATTGAACACCAGCCCACTGATGAGAATAAGGGGCTCAACATACGAGCGTAATGAAGCCCAAATTTAATTGGATGCTAGAATATATATATAGGAACGAATAAATAAGCATGATCCAGTGCTAATTCGGCCTCCATTGTAGTTATTCAGCCGGCCCAAGTTGAAGATAATATTCTGGGCCAGATTCTGTGGGCCAGAAAAACAGCCCACCATTTTACAAATATCCCGTTAACTATAAACTATTTTGAGATGAAACTATACAGAAAGTTATGGGAAATACCTATATTCATGTTTTTATTCTATGTCCCACTCCAATTCGTCCATATAGAAGGTCTTCCAAGTGTGTCTGTTCGGTGGTTGCAAGCTGGCTTCCACCTTGAGTCAAGAGTGGAAAAGTCCAAGTTCAACAAGCTTTCCACCACCCTAGTCCTACCATAATCAAGTTGGATTCTGTGTAATGTTGGAGGCTCTACCAAATTCTCCCAAAATTTCTATTTAAGGTAGTGGTTATGGAAGAGTTTTTCATCTTTGGTGCTTGGTTTCATTGTAGTGTTATGCTGTCGCTTTGTGTTTGTAATCGCATTTCTTTATCATGTAAGTTGTTTAATTCACCTTCGTTTCTTTATAAAAGTTATTAATTTACTCTTATTTTTTTCTTTTACATATAACGTTTATACTATTGGTTCAATGTGTGAATTTATTCACACCATACTTTGTGATATTTATCTCACAATGGTGGAGTGATCAATTTTTGTTGATGCTTTTACTTCTTCAATTCCACCCTCGTAAGTCTACATCCCGATTCCATTGAAGACATGTCATCAATGGAGGGATAACTATTTTATGGGTTGATCCAATAGAGTATCAAGGGGATGGATTGGATGTTATTTATCATTTCATTAATTGCTAATCACTTCTTTTAAATGAGATTTTTTTGATGATTTTAAAACCTCTTCATCCTTATTGAGTTTAAGGTCACACATTTCAAGTGCTAATACGAACCATTACCTTGGAGTTCCCAAAACATTGATCCTTTAAGTGTATAGTTTATTAGTATTAGGGTGTGTAGGCATTAAACCAGTAAGTGATGATTTTTTTTTGAAATTCTTAAATGAACCCATCTCAAATATAAGAAATTGAAATCATTAAAAAAGGAATTCATCCAATCCACCCTGAGTAATAACCTAGGATCAACTCATTACCTTAATTTGAATTAAATTAAATCTGTTAGTGATCCTTTAAAACCATATTAAATCAACCCAATTTGGACACTTCATATCCAAAAAAAATACATAGAATGTACGTGTCTGTAGGTACTTCTTAGGTCTTTGAGGATTCCAAAACCCAAGCTAGACTACAAGGACCGTCCTACCTTCTTTTTTTGGGTAAATTTGAGCATGAATCAAATTTTGGCGCTATTGTCGGGGACCTAAATAAGTTATCTTAGACACTATCTTCCCTTTCTCATCCCACTTCTCTAATCTCATCCCCAATTTAATTCCTATGGAAAACCATTTCCAAACATGGGTAACCTCTCCTTACTTTGATCACTCCACACAAAGTGTGATGTACAATGACCATCCTAGTTTATATTAGTGGGAGAATCAACAACCTATTGAGCCATAATATTTTAACTCCTATGATCCACAAAAAATTCCAATGTATAATGAGTTTTATTCCCTACAAATCCAATCCGAATACCCTCCCGTGAAATTCCAACAACTTAATTATCCACCAAGAATAGACCATCTGGATCAACCCCTTATCCATCCTTATCCACATACAATACTTGAAAAACTATGTCAAAAAATGGAGAAAATTAATTTTGATGTTTCATCTTTGATAGTAGAACTACAAAGCATTGAAACATTTATGAAACCCATTCCCAATCAGGTTGTCCATTCCTCATCATTCATAGAGGAATCTTGTTACACACAAACATCTCATGAAAATGATAAAGAAATTTCCTTTGACCATAAGATACCTGAAGAACATGAATTAACATTTCATGGGTGTTTAAACGAAGAGGAAACTAATTTTTTTTATTCACAAGAGGGAAATTTGACATCATGGATTGAGTTTCTGGAATATTTCTCCATTGATGATTTTTCAAAACTAAAAATCACCAAACCATTGGGAGAAATAAAAAACATCGAGTCCACAACAATTTCTGAAACTAATATATCTAATTTTTTGGTTGAATATTCCATTCAAAATTAACCATTTTTGTTGAGAAATTTAGAAAATAAAACTCATTTGGATTCAAAATCTCAACTTGTGTTTGAATGTCCTATTCAACCCGAGCTCTTAATTATTGTCCTTCCATCCCCGATCAAGTATACCTTAATAGGGTATAAAAATGAAAATTAAAATGGAAATAATTCTTCACTTGATTCCAAAAAAGTTGGAATGATCATTTATGTCTTAGGCAAAAATACAGAGGAAATTAGATCAACCATTTTTAATATTTCTTGGATTTTCCCACTCATTGTAGAACATAAGTTTGTACATGACACAAATTATAAACAAAGAATAAATTTTAATAAATTAAAAGTGTGGAAACATGGGGTCCTAAAAATGTTTAAATTTGGTATTTGGTAATTTAGGGGGTTCAAGTTGAGCTAACAACGTTAAACAAAGCGCTGCATGGGAGGCAACCCATGGTTTTCAAGTTTCCAATCATTTTGTTATTTTAATCAAATTTATACTTTAAATAGGATTAATTAATCATTTTTATGTTTAAAAAGAATAAAAAATAGACATTTGACATGTTATTATATTATGAGTATGGATGAGTATGAAAAAGGAGTTCCATATTCATCCATGTCACATAGTGTGTTCCATGAGTAATACCTTACCCATAAATTTAAAAAGAAGACAATGTATCATCAGTTCATTTTATTTTAATGTGTTTGTAGTTTAAAATAAAAAAAATATAATAATAATAATAAAACTAAAAAGGAAACATCTTAGGTCGTGGGGAAAACCCCGTCACAACCAGTGAAGCCATGGGGACTCGAACTCGGGACTGAAGGGAGACAGGGGCGCGCGATTACCACTAACCTATGGCTTTTTTAGCTTTCTTATTCTATAATTTTATTATATATACTTATATTTTAATTTATTTATTATATAAATATATAAATATATAAATATATAAATATATATATATATATATACAGTTTTTTATGTTTTTTATGTTTCTTTTTTTCTCTACTATGGAATTCTCAGAGTGACATCGAGATCAAGGGATTAAAAGGGAGCATCAAGAATTTCAACTTCAACCACTAGGTGACTTCATTCCATGTTCCTCATTTTCAATTTACTTTTTGAACTCTCATTATATACCTCTACCCCTTCTAAATTTTCTTTTATTTGAACACTGGGGATAGCGTTATTTTATATTGGGGGGGAGATAAAATAAGAAATGCATTAGTGTAAAAAAAATGAATGATTTGAAAAAAAGTGTGCCTTAATGGAAGGAAAATTTCTTTAACCTTGAAAATGGTAATACACATTGAACACTATGAAACTAAATATCACATAATTTAGAATTCCCTAATTATTATTTTAATCCTTGTATAATTTCATGAGCATAGATTTTGGAAAGTGTGGTTGTCCAATGTGATATTTCATTGTTTATATTTTCATCCAAATAAAAAAAAGATCACAATGCACGTACTTTTGATAGTGGGGTATTAGTTTGAGTTAATGGGGTCCCCCAAATAAATAGCATAGGTTTGGTAATCATTTTAGTTTTAATATGAGTATTCAATAAAAAAACAATAAATTTGCGCATAGAGCATTGAAATGATCTAATGCGTGGCTTTCGGAACTTGGGGATCATGACTTCATAGTTGTCTGGCCTAGAGTTAGTAATTTTATCTCTATTTTTGGCAATTTGAATTTGGTTTTGACTGAGTTAACTCAAGATGATGCCCGATTATGTGGGCTTCACTTGGTGCTCTAAGGTCTTTGAGCCTGGGAGTCATCGACAAAGTCTCGCTACAGGGGTTGACTCTTTTGAGTGCAATTTCAATTACCATGGCAAAATTGAAAATAATAATAATAATAATACAATAAAATTTTTTAATACTCATCTTAATATTGAAATGTTATTTCACCTAGTTCATCCATCATTTCTCCCTTGAATAAAGATGAACCCCCATGTCTACTGTGATACACAACACATCCTCATACTTAATTGATATTGGATGAAATATGGAAATGAATTTGAACAAAGGAATGGGCTTGGGATTAGGATCATCTTATAAAACTATCTTGTATTAAAATATTTAGATGGGTTTCATGATTGTTTATTATAAGGGTATTGGTTATCATTGTGGATTAAAATGTTTTTGGAAAAGGGAATTAGAATTTCATATTGTTGAGATATATTTTGCTCGGAACTAAAAGAACTCAAGTTGGGGGGGTGTGATTAGCCAATAAATGAGGCTAATATTAATTGTTAATATATATAATATTCATGTGCTTTATTATTCATAAACATCATTTTTAGTTCATTTTACACTTTAAACATCATTTCACATTATGATTGTAATTCCTTCTTAAAATGCACTATTATGTGGTACAGTTTTTAACATAATTTAAAATACCCAGTGATCATGATTTTATTTTTATATTTAATTTTCAGGTTTATAATTATATTGGGAACAATTCATAATTGTTGAGTGTTGGAAGATTCATATTGGAAGACCACCAAAATGGGATTTCATGCAAACAATTCTGGAGAAGGCAGATTGGACACCAGCCCACTGATGAGAATGTGGGCCCCAAAATACAGGCCCAATGAATCGAAAATTTAATGGGATTCTAGAAGACATATATAGGAAAAACAATTCTCCAGGATCCAGCGCTAATTCGGCCTCCATTGTGGTTATTCAGGCGGCCCACATTGAAAATAATATTCTGGGCCAGATTTTACGGCTAAAAAAAACAGCCCACCATTTTACACATATCTCGTTATAAATAAACTATTTTGGGCTGAAACTTTACATAAGGTTAGGAGACATCCGGATATTAATTTGTTTCTCCTATGTCCTACTCCAATTCATCCATCTAGAAGGTCTTCCAAGTACGTCTGTTTGGTGGTTGAAAGCTAGCTGCCACCTCGGGTCAAGAGTGGAAAAGTCCAAGTTTTAAAAGCTTTCCGCCACCATAGGCCTACCATAATCAAGTGGGATGCTTTGTAATGTTGGAGGATCGATCCAAGGCTCCCAAAATTATTATTTAAATTAGTCGTTATGGAGAAGTTTTTCATCTTTGTTTCTTGGTTTCATTGTATTGTTATGCTGCCGCTTTGTGTTTGTAATCACATTTCTTTCTCATGTATGTTGTTTAATTCACCTTAGTTTCTTAATAAAAGTTATTCCTTTATTCTTATTATGTTTTTATAAATATCATGTTGATACTGTTGGTTCACATTGTGAATTCACTCACACCATACTTTGTGATATTTATCACACAACGGTGGAGTGATCTATTTTTGTTGTTGTTTTTACTTCTTCAATTCCACCCTCATAAGTATTCTTCCCGCTTCCTTTGAAGACATGTCATCAATGGAGGGATAAATATTTTATGGGTTGATCCAAGGGAGTAGAAAATGGCTGTATTGGATGTTATTTATCACTTCATTAATGGATAATCACTTCTTTTAAATGATATTTTTATTTGATGATTTTAAAACCTCTTCATCCTTATTGAATTTAAGGTCACACATTTCAAGTGCTAATACGAACCTTTACCTTGGAGTGCTCAAAAAATTGATCCTTCAAGTGTATAGGTGATTATTAATAGGGTGTGTGGGAATTAAACTAGTAAGTGACGAATTTGTTTGATATTATTAAATGATCCCATCTCAAATATAAGAAATTGAAATCATTAAAAAAGGAATTCATCCAATCCACCCCGAGCGATAAACTAGGATCAAATCATTACCTTAATTTGAATTAACATAAATATGTTAGTGATCCTTTAAAACCATCTTAAATCAACCCAAGTTGGACACTTCATAACCAAAAACAATCCATACAATGTACGTGTCTATAGGTTCTTCATAGGTCTTTGAGGATTCGACAACCCAAGATAGACTATATGGACCGTCCTACCTTCTTCTATTGGGTAAATTTTAGTGTGAATCAGGCGGCCTCCAGGTCATCACACATGGCCGTGTGCAAGGCCGCTACATGGCCAGCATATGGCTACCCGCGGTAACTGACTACACGACATGTACTCATAAAGTACACGATGTGTACTTCAAAAATTTCTAGAAACTCCTCTTTTCTCAAAAACTTTAGGAAAAAGAAAAACATACTTGAAAAGAGGATCTGGGTTCTTACATTTGGTAAGAAGGGAAAGATGAGCTCGAGGTTCATTAGACCCTATGAAATCCTGGAAAAAGTTGAATCAGTTGCCTATAGAGTGGTGTTACCCCCAATGTTTATCCCAGGTACATAATGTTTTTCCTATTTTAATGTTGAGAATGTATATTCATGATCCATATCATGTTTGGAGTTCGGTTGGAAGAGAATCTTTCTTATGAGGAACAACCAGTCCAAGTTATTGACCGAAGAGAGCAAGTGTTTTAGAATAAGGTAATTCATTAAGTAAAGGTTTTATGGAAAAACAATATGGTTGAAGAGGTAACATGGGAATCTAAAAATGCTATGAGGGATAAATACCCCCACTTATTTGATAAGTGAATAGAATTGTGGGGACACAATTCCCTAAAGGGGGGAAGGATGTAACATACTAGGTAAATAAAGAATATGACACTTTCATATTTATTAATATTTGTTAATTAAATATTAACTTTATTTTAATGGGGATTTTATGTCTAGTAGCGTACTAAACACACAACAATGGATTTCTCCGTAATCTTACGTTGCACACCACATTGAATTATATTGAAAAATAATAATATAATATTATTATTCTAAATGATAGTTAACACCTTGTCGTTGTATTGGAAGTAATGAACAGAACTAACTAAAATATGATATAAACGTTTTTTTAAATGTCTTTAAATTTATCCAATAAATTTTAAAGGCTTAAAATAATAATGAATCTAATTTTAAGCATGAAATAATTTAATATTATTTAAAAAGTCATTTTACCACCTTATGATGGATAACCCTTTTTAAATATAGTTTTGACACTTTTATACATTACATTTGAAAAAATAAACTTATTATTTAAAATATGGATATCAAAATTTACTTTGGGTAAATTTTTGGTATTTTTTTTGATAATGTTCATTTTTTAATAGATAGTGGAAAATAACGCATTTTAATTCAAAACTATCTTTTAATATAATTTATTTATATAGTTAGATTTCAATTTTAATTGTTTTTAAAGTTTAATTAGATTATTCATTTATCATTTAATCCAATTCTGGTCATTGAAAGTGATTTCACTTTTTAATTGAACCTAAACACATGACAATCATTTGGTAGTTTTTACTTCTTAAAAGCATGCTTTTGGTTTTGAAAATTGGAATTTATTTTAAATTAATTTCTTTGATTTGAATTTGGAAAAACAGATTCCATATTTGGAATCATGATGTCCAAATTGTGTAAATAAGTGCCTTTTATTTTAAGACATTATGAATAGTATCTTCAGTAAATATTTTATTTACCATGGTTAAAGGGTAAATCTGGTAAATAAGGGTAATAAATAATATTATAATAATATTAAATTACACTAACACATTTCATAATCCTATTGGATGAGATATTTCCAACCATTGTCATCTTTGGGGGGATTTTAGGACCCCATGGAGCCACTTGTGTGTGAAAAAGACCTTTAATTACTTTTAATTTAAAGTTAAGGAAAATATAACATAAACATATAACTTTTACTAATTTTTTTATATAGAGTTATATAATTGATCTCTTATACTATAAATAGTCATTATAAAGATAAAAATATTTTTCTACATCATGGTTTTTTATTTATAATTTTTATACATCAAATAAATAAAATTATTTATTTCACAATGATGCTGTAGTGATTACCTTATTAATGAATGTTTTAAATAAATGAGATTATAAAAACTAAAATAAATTTACTTTAATAACTTTTTATCCCATCCACAAATTTTAGGGATATTTTTGACTTGTTATGTTTTAATTAATGAACGTTTTTTGAAATAATAAAGTTGTTATGAATTTTTTTAAAAGTCATGATTTGAATAGTATATAAATTAAAATAAATGAGTTTTTAAAACAAATACTATTTTATTAAATGATATAATACTCCTAAAAACCTAATATTCTTCCAAATGACTTAAATAAGGTTCAGCATGACATTAATGAACCACTTTAGGTTATATTGGAATTTTATAGTAACTATATTAACTATATAGTATGAATATACAAGAAGACATGGTAAGAGTTAAATTATTTAACTAATGGTTAAAGCTAAAAGATAAAGATAAATTTGGGAACAAAACTTGTGTAAAACCTATTGGTTGAGAGGTTTTAGAACAATAATCAACTTATCTTCTACTTAAATTAATTTTACAACTTTTGAAGCCGAAAATAATTTTATAATAAAATAATATTTCAATTCCTTCATAAAGTACCCCTCCTCCCTCTTATAAAAGGGAATCACCTATAACTATTAGTCACACCTCTAAAGCCCCCTTGTCACATCCAAAATCTACCCAAATAATCTACCGACATCCCTCTATTCCTCTTAGGATCCTCACCTTAGGAATAAGGAAATTAAAGAAATCTTTTTAGATTAAATCAAAAGGAGTTACCTGATTTGAGGTAATGTATTCTTTCATGCTTCTTCCATTTATTTTCATTATCCAACGCCCTAAACTCTCTTCATTACATTATTTTATAACAAAACTCGTATCTTAAATATTCTAGGATGTTTTTATGAGGAGTATTCTAACTACACTTCCACACACCTCTATCTAATGGATATGAACATACTGTTTAAGTGTATGATGAACTACTGCCTCACAAAATGAAAATTATTAGATTTTTCTCCACCACCTCTCATGGTGGAAATTATAATGGCACTATATTTATAAGTGATGTATATTATATTTATATTGTATCTATTCTTCTATATTTTTCATTTATATTATACCTTTATGGTTTCCATAATGGTTAGATACGATAATTTCATTTGAGGAAGTACAAACTACCGCCCCCTCAAAGTGATATGACTCGTTCATGCCATACATGGAACATATAAAGGATAGAGTTAATTAAATTATATATGATATTATATTGGAATTATAATATACTTATGTATCATTTTGTTTTCATTACTTTAAATATGAAAATGAAATGAAAGTAGTGTTCATGTGTACGTACGACTTACCATCTCCATGAACGGTACATTTCATTTATTATCTTCAAATATTATGTACCATTATAAATACATATATATACTAGATATATATGATATTTAAATCCTGAATATAATACTAGAGATAATTTTCTTTTGACCACATGGAAAATTTATAATTATAACAATTTCAGTTTTGACTCAAGTACCCAATATCTACAAAATGACTGATATTAACTAAAATAATTATGAAATTTTTATAATGTTGTAATAAGTGATATAAAAGGAATAATAAACTTGAAAAAGGTTCTAAATCAAGTATAAATTAACTTAAGTTTATTATTTAGGGATATAAAGGAAGAACAAATACAATTCAGACACAAGGTAAGGGACTTCATCTCAATCTCCTTTCATTGAGGCCTATTTTGATTTATACACAACTTTCTTTTATACAGTGTATAAACCCCTTTGAATTTTAATTTCACTCAAAGGGAATATTTTTTCTACAAAGAATTTTTCTAAACAATAAAAATAATGTTTCTTTTTAACATACGCAACGACAATGACCTTTCTGCCGCCGTGAGCATTATTTGATATTTGGATTCCTTAACAAGCTGTAATGTTTTTAAAAGGAAAATAAATACCATATACTCTTTTTATGTATTTTGGTATTAAAAATGGTTTTGAGAATGAATTGATTATGTCAATATATTAAAATGATTTATTGTGATTGCAATTTAGAAATGTTATCTTTTCTTTATGATTTTTTATATGTTATGAATATGTTATGGTTCATGGGCATTGTTTATGTATATGGGTGGTTCTTTGATAAACCAAGGGCAGGTGAGGCTGAGATATCTCTCCAATGAATTAGGTAATGTGACTGAGGGAAACATTAATGTTTATCCTAATATATTTAGAGAATATAATTTGATGGGTTTTCCAAATGTAACTCCCTATGTAGCTATGAAAGCTACAATGTAAGTATGATATGGATGTCACACGTTACCTTAATAATTTATTATTTATATGTGTTATTCATAAATATTATGATTTCCTGAGGTATGTTAAATATATTAAGTTTTATGATAGAGAATTATGATTTCATTGATTTGTATATATTGATGGACGAATATTTTATTTCCTTATTTTATAACCCTTATTAAGCTTTTTATGTTCATCCCAAGTTTTTGAAATGTTTTTCACAGGGTATAAGGAAGGGTAAGAGAAAGGAAGTATTCAATAAGATTTATATCAAGAAAATAACTCTTGTTTTATTTAAGGAGTTTTATTATTGTGGAAAAATTTGGATAGATTAGAAGTGTCTACTTGGTAATTTTTGAGATGTAATGTAATAGTTACAGCCTAATTCTCTAAATCTCTAAACCTAAAAATATCCTCAATGTGAATTCTTGACTTAACTCAAGATTATGTAATGTTTAAGGATGTGGCCTTCTACTTTCGACATGATAATTAATCTTTGGACATTAATATTTCAATAGTTGATGCAGAAAAGTATACACTATAATGGTAAGATGACATCATGTATAACTAACTATATACATGATATAGTAATCAAATGTACTACATAGTTGGGTTTACAGAACCCACTATTTAAACACCCCCACTTTCACTAGATCCAACTTTATAACCAAACTTGTTAGTTACTCACATAATAAAGATGATGCTTCTATTAAGTAATGGATTTAACTACTGGGCCTTCCATGTTTTTTCTACGTGATGTATCTACTGTATGCGACCTCATCTCATTGATTAAAACTTCTCAAGATATAGTATCCTAGAGTATATCACTTTTTCCATTGTCATAACTTGAAAACTTGTCTAGTAAGAATATCATAATTTACATTATGGTAATACTTTTCTCACTATGTGTGTTTCCAAGAAATGTAACAAATTATTGCGATTGATAACTGCTTCTTAACTACCATAGAAGCTGCAACATACTCATTATTTATAGGTATGACTTCCACTAGATTTTAAGAGCTTGAATTTCTCATCATTTTTTCCTAACTATGATACTAGATAAAATTGATCTTAGAAAGACGAGTTTTTGTCCCACCATAACTAGTATTCATTCATCTCCAATTACCAGGTATATATCATTTGTACTTGCTGAAGTACAATTAGATAGTTCTGACTGCTTCACTTGCAGTGCTCCTAGAAACAATTGACATCTGCCTACAATAAATTATATCATGGAAATATCAATTATTGTACACAACATGGAATACATGATTGTTCCATTGCTGAAGCGTATGGAACTCAACTCACAACTTTAATCTCTTCCCATGTTCCGAACATGTCAACCTGAAGAGATTAAGCCTTATTACATTAACATAAATTATGAACTTGAATTGTTCAAACTTGTATTTTTATACACAATGTCAAAATATGTATAATTGGCTAGGTCCAAGAAACCTTTATATCTACCTTAATAGATTCAGTTCCCCAGAACTTATGTTTCAACTTTAAGTCAATCACTATAGAATTAATTTTAACCTGGTATTTTCTAACTATAAGACCAAGATCTGTTTTCCATATGTTTTCAAAAATATGTATCTTGGAAAACATTGGTTCTCCCACTAACCTTTGGTATACACAAGGAAAAGATTCATTTTAAATGAATGCTCTAAGATCTTGTTTCTTACTTTAATCCAGAACTGGATTTCAGTAACTTGCAACCTTCATTGGCATTCGATGCTGTCATCATCTCTTTCTAGTTGCGTCGTATAAACACCTTCCACAAAAGATGATCTTAATATCCAATGGCCAATTTAATGATCATAGAAGTTAGCTATTACAATTAAAATTATAATAGATTTAGGATTACTGAATTAGTAGAATCAGTCAAGACTTATTGGTACTACTCTTGTACCAACAATGTATCAATTCACTTGAATACCCACCATGTTGTTCAATTTATAAGCCCCTTTGCAATTTGATACATGTAATCCATTACTGAATTTTAATTGATCTTGTAAATCTTAGCTAATTGACATATAATGCTTACTTGTATGATTTATTATTCTTAATGATTAATTTATCACCGACCGTGGTGAATATAAAAACCACCACAATGGTTTTATCCTTCTTATGTAGTATGTGTCACTAGAACATGCCTCTTCCACATGAACTTGTGAAACTTGTTCCTATATCAACCATTTGTGCAACTCGAGCATTGAATAAGTTCAATTCAATTCAGATCCCGCTATCTATAATAGATATGTACACCCTTGTATAGAAATATAGTCCATCACTTGACCACATCTTTTCTATATTAGGGATTTATGTAATATCTTATGTAACTTTTAAGATATTTTCTTAGATGCACCATACATTTAGTTTGATGCATGTTTGTTTATATCTTAACAAACTCTTTTAATAATAACACATGATCTATGACATAATGGATTTTGATCATACTATGAATCGAATGATATCCATTTATCATTTATTAGTTTTAATATTGGTTATGATATTTCACCGTTATTTGTAAAGCACATCATGAAATATAATGGAAGTTTCTGCAACTTGCAACAATGATAATCCAAACATCATAACTCTAATGTATAAAATATACATTTAGGAATTTATCCACGCTACATTTTTTTGATCAATATTAATATATAAGACTCATCATCGATCCTCCTTATGAACATAAATATCATGATATAGATAAGGCAATATGCATTTAGGAATTACTCCACACTACATTATCATGATCGATGAATGTTTGGTAAAGATATTCTTCGGCATTCAAATGAGAAGAAACTCATATCTTTTGAAAATTCACTTACTTAATTTTACCATTTCTTAATTTCTTAAAGGAATCTTATGAAGTATCTTTACCTCTATCTTTACATTGTAATAGTTCACACTAAATTATTGAACTAACCCCGAAATCTTTGTGGCATACCTTTATTTCTAAAGGTTCCTTTGTCTAAACTAATGAAGCCAATAATACCAAAGGTGTTTAGATGTTCCAAGGCTAAATACCATAATGGGTATATTATTGATATCCACTTTTAGTTTTACTTGACAAATAATCATCTTTCCACAACTAGATAAGTCTTACATACTATATTCATCATGTATTGACTTTGATTGATGTATGTCTGAACTATTTGTTGAGTATGTGACACCACAAAAAACATTCATTCTAAAACTTGGAATAATGTATCATTTTTTCCAAAGGGTGTGTGAGATAAATTTTTTTGGTTATAATTGAAATAATTTTCAACTAAAATCATTCACGTTACAATTTAGAAGTTATGTGTTTCTCACCGTTGACTTAGGAATCACCCTTTCTCAGCTTCTTGGAGAAGAAAATTTACTTCTTATAATGTTCATATACTTACTTGGTTACTGTTTTTAAATAAACATATGTTATTATCACATTGTACTTAATAACTAATAAGTGTGTTAGAAACACATTGAAAAATATACCTGAATGAGAAGCAGGTACTTGCTTCTTGTATTTCAGTTTATTTCATTTTTAAACTTCTATAAATTTACTTCAATATGTGATGAAAATAATATCCTATAAAATAACCAACCTCTTTTATTTGAATAACATCATGAATTTTCCTTTTTCATAACTTGACATAGGACTTTTCACATTATCTTTCAATTTATTCGCCATAGGAACAAAAGATAATACTTTCTTTAATATTCTTATTACTTGGAGAACCTTTACCAAAATGTAATGAAGCGCTTACTCTATACCATTCATTTGTATCCTTAAATGAAACTATATTAATTGGGTGTAAAATGCATAAGAATGTGATGTCATGAAATATTATGAACTTTCTTTCACTTTACACAAAGAGAGGGAAATCATCACCTTCAAATCTTGCTTCACTTTCTCCTTGGAAAGTTCTTAGAGATGAGAATATATGTTACATCATCCATGTCATGATGTAGAAACCGAAAATAACATTAGACAATGATGATATCATTATGACAGAACCATCATATGCTTCATTCACGAGTCTCCCGTAATAAATTTTACACTCTCGCTTCCTGAGGTGGCTTAACAGGTTGGGACACAAGTACCTTGAATTTCTGTTATAGTAGTAATATGAGAAAGTGCCTATACTACACATGGAATTTTGTGCTTATTTGGACATTAACTTTTTATATTATTTATATTAGTTTTTACTTGTGGTATTATTTTCCATTTTTACATAATAAACTTTAGAAGATTGGTACCTTTTATTTTGATTACCGAATGTGACATTAATGATTAATTTAATCATTAAATGTCTCACACTAATTTATCAAATCCTAGGAACCCTCTTTACTAGAATCAGAATAATCCATCATTAGAGTATTCTAGCGGTAAGGATCCCTGAACCTCGCTCATAGTCTACATGTTATGGTCACGCCACTACTCGGAGGGTTAAGGTAGGATTTTGGCTAGCCAACCACATTAACTCGTGGTTCCTTGATCTGTTGAGTGAAGTCCCAACTTCAAAAATATTAACTTGATTTACTCAATGCATGTCCATAAAATTAAAAAATGATAGCTATGGATATTTCTTCACTACAATTTTAATTAATTCAACCCACCACCCTAATGATAACTCCCTGGTAGTAAGAGGCACCCTCAACTATGACACGACCGACACCCCAAACACCCAGTTTTGTTCAAACTTAAATAATGGAAGGCTGTTGTGACTTAATATTACATTGAGGGTTTTAGGTGTTTTTCTGTTGAAAAATGTAATCCATTTATATTAATCTTGTTCATCTATGTTGTCGCGATCACAAAATAACATTAATAGAAAAAACGCACGTCAATCTTTTATACATTTTATTATTTATTATTTTATGTATTTTTCCTACTATTTATAATCACTTAAAATAATAAATAAATGTATAAAGGTAAACTACTTTTCGACTGGTATTGATCATCTAAATGACCAAAGGGAATCATAACTGAGTCAAAGCTTGACTCATGATGTAGCTCACACTGTCATGTATGTCTTCTTGTAATCTGGAGTATCACCTTATCTTGGTGGGGTCACGTCACGTCTTGGAGTACCGCCTCATCTTGGTGGGATCCACGTGTCGTCTTACACTGTCTTTATCAATGCACACAACCTCATCTTGGTGGGGTCCACATTGTTCACCGTCTTCGTTCAAATTACAAAAATACTCATGTGCAGGCGAGGTGAACTAGGGGTATTAATGTACACCAGATAAAATTGGGCACATAGCCCTTTATACATTTTAACCAAAATAAAAACGATGCACATACCGTCTATTTAATTAATTTCAATCATCACAAACAGTTAAATAATTAAATAAATAAATGCAACATACACATGTTAGTGTTGAAGACTAGTATACGAGTAAAATAAAGTCTGATAAAAATAAAATTGCATTAAATAAGTACGAGAGTTATAAATTAAATTAAATTAATTAAATAATTCAAATAATTAAATTATTTATCAGTCCTATAATTAATTTAATTTTAATATCAAATTTATATTAATTAAACTTAATTCAATTTAATAATAAAATTGAATTAATTTTCATCCGCGTATTAAAATTTATTTATTTTTCATTTACAATTAATATATTAATTAATTTAATTTAAATTCCTTAATTAAATTAATTAATTATATTAATTGAAATTAAAACCCGAGTCTCAGAACCTTACTCTGACCCGTTACGGGTTGCGACAATCCTGCGCAAACCCATAATGAGTCGAGGAAAGCCCGTGCTGAGCTTATCAAGGTCCGTACAGACCCAAACTTGGTCGGGAAGATCTACCCAATCCTATTTTGAGGAAAACTAGGTCGTGTAAAACTGTCTAGAGTTACCTGTACCCAAGTTCATCGGTTCCTGGACGGATGTGCACACCCACGGTTACTACAGGCGGTTGCAACGACTACTGAACATGGTGGCCTGACTAGGTGTGTTAGTTTGAGTGTGGAGAAGTAGAGCGAATGAAGGGAGGCCAGAGCCGTTGGTCCACCACGGTGGAGGTCAGGGTTGGACCATGTGGTGGAGGTCTAGCCATGCTGTCTGATAGAAGGGAGACATGATGTCGGTGCAACTTAGCGGCCAGGTGAGCCGGTGAGACTTCCCACGACGGCGTGAGCAGTGGCCCAAGAGTAGGGCGCCCAACAAGGGTGGCCAAGGGTAGGTCCAAAGTCGAGTGCTGTGAGGTGGCCTGGGATGTTGAGGCATGCAGTGCGCGGAGAACCTACGCCTGATCTGAAGATAGTGGCAGTCGAGGTGGGTGGATGCTGAGAGCCGTTCAAGAGTGCCTTGACATGGGAGGAGGCCGGTAGCTGCAAGGCCATGCAGCGGCTGAGAGGTGGGCGGTGACGCCGTTCGTAAGAGCTGTGCGGCCGGGAAGGGCGACAGTCAGATCTAGTCCGGTGGTGTGAGGGCATCACAGGGAGGCCAACAGATCCGAGATGAAGGAGGGACGTAAGACATCAACATGAGATGGGTGGTGACTGGGGAAGGAGATGGTGGATGGTCGCAGTATGGGAGGAGGCTGGTGACGGGGTTTCCTGGGTTGTGGCGCCCTACTGTTGGGTGTGGAGGAAGAAGTAGGGGTCTAAGGCATACCCCTTTTGTTTTTTTGATTTTCCACAAGGCCTTCCACCACCCACATTTCCCATTTTTTCTTTTCTTTTTTAAATTAAGGCAAGTTTCCCTCCTTTTATTTTTTTTAAGTCAAGGTCTCCCCAATTTTTTTTCCATATATCAAAATGTTCTAAAGGCCAAATAGCCATTTATTATAATAATAATTATTATACTAATAATTATTATAATTATAAAATATTTATTATAATAATAATTATAATACTAATAATTATTATAATAATAAAATATTTATTATTATAATAATTATAAAAAAATTATTATTATAAATTTATAATGATAATAATAATTATTTAATAATAATAATTATCACCCTTGTTTAGGTTTTTTGAAAAAACCAAACAATACCGAAGATCAGAAATGATTTAAAAAATTAATAGCTGAGATCAAACTGTAAAATAAATCCAATCCGAAAATTTAAAATGGATATAACTTGGCCGTTCGAGATCGGATTAACACATGGTTTGAAAATATGAGATTGTTTTTGAACCCTCTACTTAATTGTAATGCAAATTTAATTTTCTAGGCTCATAAAATTTACGCAATCAATCTAATACCATTGATAGGTTCCAGGAGCCGCAACGGAAGCTAGTGGGCAAGGGATTTTAAAAATTTCATTGACGGGTCGATGAAACTTGTCGACGGTGACGATCTAAGGCCTAATAAGGTCGGAGGATCCTACAAAAATTATAAATAGCCCCAAAAATATAATGAAAAATATACCATTCCAGATCTGAAGGTATGCTCAACTGCAACTCGTTACTGGTGATTATTTCTTGAAGAATCTATAGCCGGACCCCTTTAGATCATCCAAACACACTTCCAAAATCCACTGGAATGTTGATCATCAAATTACGGGTGCTAGCGAGGAAATCCGAAGATGTATTCAACATCACGATGATCACCACATCTAGATCCCTTTGATGGTTGAGTAAGATCTTGATCCATGCTCTTGGATTAACTGCTTATCTCTCTAGGAAGTGGGAGGAGAGAGAGGATATGATTTTTCATTCTATGAAATGAATTAATATTCCCATGATAGAGAGCCTCCTCCTTTATTTATAGTGGAGTTTCTAAATACCCAGTTGGGTTCCCCAACCCCATTTATTTCAACATCCACTAAATAAATAATTTTGATGAACTAAACAAAATCAATATTATTTATTATTTTATCATATACATGTAATATATATACAATATATTATATGATAAAAACTGAGCCATTTTACTCAAATTGCTATCCCTCTTAATATTAATAAAACCTTGAATATTAAAATAATATTCATTCGATTAATATTATCTCGTATTTAATAAACTTGTAAATACATTAAATAAATACAATCCCAAATATTCACAACTTGAATATTAATGAATTTATTTAATTCTTTAGTGATCGATAACTTGAAAAACCGCCGAACCCTGTGGTGGGGCCCACCATACTCAATATACCTATTCAACTGAATATGGAGGATTCTTGAATATGTTATTTTATGTGACCCTCTTGGCCCTTATCTCCATAGAAGTGAATAAAATTCACAGACTAAGAGTAGAGTCTGGCAACCCATCATGGCCCCTAAAGAGATAAGGATTGTTATAGAAACCACAACCAACCTATGAACACTGAATGTGTACTATAATATCTTTTTCATTAAATATATCATAAAGAAGGATGCACACTTATGTCATCATCCTTTATTTTCTTTATTATTTGTTGATCTATCCAGATAGATTTTCCATTTGGCTACTTTTTCCAAAGACCTATAAAGGTAGAACCATCCTTATCAACATGGACTGATATATACAACATCCTAAACTTGGAAGCTAAAAATCCTTTCATGACCATTCAACCAATGTCATACCACCAAAAACGCACCCAACACAAGGTACCTTTCCATGATTTCAATACCATGGTTTTTTCCATGGAAAAAAATACACAATCAAATGATACACATTGGTAACAATCTCAAGTAAGGAGACCAATACAAATGTCCATAGATAAGAACAACCAATGACACCCAAAACATGTGGTGTTCCTAATGGTGTGTCTTTCCTCATGATCTCACTACCAGAGATCACCATGTGAGAACTTTATGAGAAGAAGTATCAATGCTTATGAGCCCCGAGCACCTGATAGTAAAAAATCTACTGTTTCTAGTCTATAATATGTATCTAGACCATAGTAAATACCTTTAAGATTAATGTCATAGTATCTCGAGGTTCTTATTATAGCCTGGGATCTGCTATAACCTTTCGACATGACAATTAATCTTTGGACATTACCATTTCAAAAGTGGATGTAGAAAATTCTACACTATAATGGTAAGATGAAATCATGTATAACTAACTCTTTTCATGATATGGTAATCAAATGTACTACATAGTTGGGTCTAGGGAACCCACTATTTCAACAATGAAGTTTTAGGGGCGAGGTGCAAAACTATGGGGCATCACATAAGGAGAACACTGACCAAAGAATGAGTGTTGGTAGTTATATTTTCTGTCATCAGTGTGGGAGTCAAGAACACATGAGGATCTAGTGTGATAGAAATCCATTTGTGAGTCGATCCTGCATTAATATGGGTCATTTATAATTGTTTTTTGGGACCTTTCCTCTAGAATCTAGTGAGAGTGGGTCTGCACTAACTTCATCTTTAAGAGTGGGGTGACCAAGTTCTCATCATTTAGGGAGATGGTGTGCGACCAAATAATTAGACTGAGATGATGGTTGTGGATGAGCCAACCATACAACTGACTTACAATTCTAGTAATGTAGACCTACTCAGGGTAGACATGCTATATCTTAGGGCTGAGATTCAATCTAAATGTATGTAATGCAACTGATACCTGAGGAGTAGAGTGATAGAACTTCTATAATGATAGGTACTATTCTGGTAGACTCTAAATTAGTATTTTCTATTTTTAATAGAGGTAATTCACATTCCTTTATATCTATGCTTTTTTCAGAGATCCTTGGGTTCGAAGTTTAGTTTTCTTATTTCATGATGACACTCGACACTCCACTGTAGATTCGATCAGAGAGTGTACACCCATGAAGGGAGAGACCCTTGAGATTGGTGGGTGTCACTTTGTATGAGACATCTTTGTACTTGAGATGATGGGGTTCAATATCATTCTTAGGATGGACTAGTTGGTTCCCCATCATGATCTCACTTAAGGGTGACTTTCACATCATTAGAGAGAAGAGTTTTTATTTAAAATGGTGTGTGGGATTTCTAGGCTAGTCGAGACGGACTTAATCAATATTGGTTGGGAAAGATGACATCTCATATTGCTAGATTATACTTGGATAATCAAGGAACATGCCATGAATATTTCCCTCCAGTGGTATATCGTTTCATGGATATTTACCAATATGAATTTTCAGGACTACCTCCAGAGAGAGAAGTAGAGTTTTACATCGAGCTAGTGCCTATAGCTACACCGATATCCATTAATCCTTATAGGATGAATACTAATGAGTTTTAGGAGCACGATAGGTAACTAGAATATTTGGAAGCAAAGGATTTTTTAAAACCTGGTACTTATACATGGGGTTTTCTAGTCATCTTCAATAAGAAGGTAGATGAAACCCTTCATTTATGTGTGGATTACCAAAAATAAAATTAGTTTATGGTTAAGAATTAGTATCCTTTTCCTTATATAGACAACCTCTTCGACCAGATCAAAGGATCTTGGGGTTTCTCTTAGATTGATCTGAGATCTGGTTATCCTCAGTTGTGTATTAGACCATTAGATATACCACATACAACATTCCATAGTAGATATGTCTTGTATGAGTATTTAGTTATGCCATTCAGTCTTACGAATTCCCCAATAGTTTTTACGGAGATGATGAACCAGGTTTTCCATCCATATCTGGATTCATTTGTGGTAGTATTCATGGACGAAATCTTGGTGTATTATCACAATAGACACTACCATGAAAAATATATTGAGATAGCATTGGATACAATTAGAGAGCATAAGTTATATTCTAATCTCACAAAGTGAAACTTTTGTATGGACAAAATTAACTTCTTGGGTCATATTATCTTAGTGAAAGGAGTATCAGTTGACCCAAAAAAGGTGAGAGCAATAGTTTCCTAGGAGGATCCCAAGAAAATATTTGATATATAGAGTTTCTTGGGACTATCTGATCTTTATAGCTGCTTCATACATGAATTATCATTCATAGAATCAACTCATATAGGCTTGAATAATAATGGTTTGAAGTTAATATGGCTATAATCCTATGAGACAACATTTCAAGAGATGAAATGGAGACTGACTTCAGTGCCGATCTTGATTCTTCTATAACAGGGAAAGAGATATATAGTCTCTTATAATGTACCAGGTGTTGAGATATGATATGTTATGATGTAGGAGGAGAGATTCATGGTGTACGAGTCTCATTAGTTGAGGCCACATGAGAGTAGCTACGTGATGCATGATCTGGAGTTAGCCATTGTTGTTCATGCCTTGCACTATTGGAGGCATTACTTACTAGGAGAGAGTTTTGTGATGTATATGGACCAAAAAATCCTCCATTACATATTTATACAGAGTTACTTTATTCTTAGGAAACAAAGGTGGGGTGAATAACTATATCCCTTTTAATTCGATCTTTATTATATGCTTGAAAATGGAAATGCAGTTGACGATGCACTGAGTAGGAAGACTCATACACAAGTGGTTCAGGAGGCTAGTAAATAGTGGAAACATATAGCATTTCTTTATGAGATACACATATAGGTATAGGAAAATCATAGATAGTCTATAATTGCATCATTATTAGTGACCTCTTCACTTTTGGAGAGAGTGAAGATGAGGCAACTATCTGATTTCGAGGGCCTGGACCTACATAAGAGTATTGTAGGAGATAACCCAACTCCTGGTTGGGCCGTTAATGGGAATGAGATCTTTCATATTCATCTATGAATTTGGGTTCCTATAGACATCCAATAAAAGTTGATTCAAGAGTCTCATGCCTCTATATGGCATTCACATCCTGGTCTTACCAAGATGTACTGTGACTTACGCTGAAAATACTGGTGGCCTAGAATAAAGCAGGAGATAGATGAGTTTTTTACTCGGTGTTCCACATATCAATAGGTGAAGGAAGAGAACCAATTATCTATTGGATTTTAAATGAATTTCCCATTCCTGAGTGGAAACCAGGTGACATCATCATGGATTTTTTTGATGATATTTCTTATATCACCTTGAGGTAATGACACCGTATGGGTGATCGTAGACAGGATGAAAAAGATAACCAATTTCAAACTAATTCAGAATAAATTATTAGTGGATGAGAACAAGAGGATCCATATTCATGAGATTATATGCCTTCATAGGGTTCCATGTTCTATTGTATCAGATAGAGATGCATGTTTCATGATGCGGTTCTAATAGGGGTTGCCGAAGGCACTGGGTTCATAGGTATTTCTGAGTACATCCTATAACCCACAAACCAAAGGTCAATCCAAGCATACAATAAAGGTTTTTTAGGACATTATACAAGCATTAATCCTTGATTTTTGAGGTTCATGTGAGAATCTATTTCTTATCACCATGTTTTCTTATAATAATAGCTTCCAGGAGACCATACAGATGGCTCCTTATGATGCCCTATATGGTAGGCCGTGCCATTAATTCCTGTGCTGGTTAGAGGTAGGAGAGGCAGTACTACTGGATCCTCATATCATTTAGAATAATTTATATTAAGTTCATCTTATTAGGAAGTGGATGTATACAAATTAGTTTAGGCATAAGTCATACACCGATTATTTCCGTAGACAACTAGAGTTCAAGGTGGGGAGTTGGGTTTTCTTGTGAGTTTTACCAAGATTAGAGTAAATAAATATTCAAAAAAAGTGAATCTATTATCTATTTACTTTGGGCCCTTCAAGATTTTGGATAGTGTCATACCGGTAGCCTATCAGTTTCAGTCACCACATAGGTACCGATACATGCATGATTTCCTCCATGTATCTCATCTTCACCGATATAATTTTGATCTATCACATATTATTCAGCCTGATAGGGTTGAGTTTGAGGTAGATGTGTCCTTTGAGGAGCATCCTATCCACGTTGTTGATCTAAGCATGAAGGTTCTCTAAGGCTGGTTAATTCCTCTAGTATGGGTGTTTTGGTATCACACTATGTGCAGGATGAGACTTGGGAGTGGGAGGCCTGCGTACATTCCTAGTGTCCAAAGTTATTCTTAGATGATTATTTACCACCCTTGGAAGTGAAATTCAGGGATGAATTTATATAAGGGTGGAAGATTGTAAGAATCCAGTTTTCTATGAGGTAAAAAACCATTTTATTTTCATTAAAATTCTATAATTTTTTCCTTATGGGAGTGCCTAGTGGGGCCACTATAGAGATGGGGGTGTCTGAGGCCTGTACAGATATCA
Organism: Viscum album; assembly: GCA_963277665.1. Lineage (NCBI taxonomy): Eukaryota > Viridiplantae > Streptophyta > Magnoliopsida > Santalales > Viscaceae > Viscum > Viscum album. The sequence goes on from OY728140.1 coordinate 1,110,026,984, forward strand.
AAACCCAAGGTTTTTGAGGAAATAGCTGGGACACACAATTAATAGAAATCATGCATCCCATTCCACATAGTTAGTTCAAACTGTGTGGGGTGGTCCAATGCACTGTCAAGGGCCACATGGTTTGATGAAACCATGCAACCCAGGCCACATGTCCTTTTGTTTAGTATATAATTTTTAATTCAGGGAAAATATATTATCAAGGCATAGTTTGTCTAACCATGAACCATGACCATGTCAGGGGGGTCGTTAGGCAGTATTGGGTACACAGTTTGGCTGGTAGTGTGGATAAACCATGTGACCCATATTTAAATGGGTGAAAACAAAATTTTCCTTTAATTATTTAAAATACATCATCCCTCTTTATTCTCTTCCCCAAAAAACAACCTCTCCTCCTCCCTTGTGAACTATCTCAAGCCTAGAGTTATTATTTTAATCCATTTTACCATCTAAAGTCCCAATCAAGATTCATTCATCTCATTGGATACCACCAATGAGTTCTTCATTCCCTAGGATCCTTTTTTCATTTTTCTTTCTATCAATAATGATATTTTACTGCAAGATCATATTCCCTAATTTCAAGGTATTCATCTAATCTATAGTTTTCCTCTAATCTAGGTCAAGATAAGGGAAGATACTGGATGAGTTTTCCTCTACTAGCATATGGTAAGTGATCTATACCTTTTACCTTAATGTCTAGTTGTTTATACCTTGTTTTCATTGTTCCACACACTGAACTTTCTGGTGTTTCTTCCTAAATTAATAAACCCTTGACTTAAATGTTAAATTCATGTTTAAGACACATTATGTCACCCTTATACAATTTTGGAGGTTTTTTACTTCATCCTAAACCACCCATAGGGTGGGTTCTTTTCTTTGACCTTGAATATGATACCCTTGGGGTGTCTTGAGCTCTCTGTACATTATTGGGAATTGAATATGGTAATAAGGTGGTTCAAAAAAGGCTATAAGCATCTTACAGAAACTTTTCATTTGTATATGAAAGGTATGAATTGGATAATACATTGGATTTTATATAATTATGAAGGGATTAATGAAATGATTAATGAAATTGTTTATTAAATGGTTATTGAATTGATTATGATAGTAATGAAGGGTTCATTATACGAAATCAAAAAACCCACATGGATGCCTCGAACATTTATACTCTAAGGATCTAGTTTACTTCAATGCCTTAGACATTTATACTCCTTGGATTTTATTTAATTGATTTACTTTGATTCCTTGGACATTTGTACTCTTTGGATCTAGTTTACTTGGATTACTATATGCCTTGGATATTTCTACTCATTGGATCCAGAAAATGTAGGTCCGATACTTGATTACTCGGGGTAGGAAATTTTGAGGTTTTACCATGATTTACATCTATCCATTGTGTTATGGTTTCCCAACTACAATGATATTTATTAGACTAAACAATACCAATTATATATTTATTTCTCTATTTCCTATTATACATGAACACTGCTTCAGTTTATATACACAGATTGGACATTTTATAAACATCATTGGTGGTGGCCTACTGAGTGTTATTTCACACTATGCTCAGACCACCATTTGGTACTCAGAATGACTTCATGTATGTATGTAGGGATAGGGGAAATCATATGCTTGGTGATTATTTATTGATTGTTTTATAGAAGCATAGGAGCATGAGATTGAGCCATAGCTCATGATACTATTTGGAGATAGCCTTCTTTTTGGTTTTTTTTGTAATTTTGTTACATGAATTGTACTGGACGTATATTTCCATATATTTACTATCTCTTCTAAATCTCCATGACATAGTCATCATTTTATATATGATGTTTCCCTTGGATTTGATTATTATTATTACTGTTTGGTTGATTTATCTTTTATTGTTAGTTGATATTATGATTCCTCCTTTTGTTCATCTATGACACAGCTATGTTACTATAACCATGAGCATATAGTATCCCCACCATACTAACATATAAACTCACTTGTAGTTGGTAGCCTATAGAATATGGGGAGGCATGCTCAAGACCATGTGACACACCAGACCGGGGCACCGTTTAGTGGCATCCGAGTCGAGATGTTACAACTTATATATATTGGGATTTACAATCACTGATGATCTATGCTCATATCTTATTTTCTCATCACCACCTAAGAGTTTCTCCATCATTATTGTTAATTATATTATGAGAAATAGTGAGAAGACTATTTCAAAATTCATTAATCTTATTTGCTAAGATGATAAATATATGGGGCATGATAAACCTATGAACCTTATGGTGAATAAGAAAAAGTAGAACAAGGAAAAGGGCCCAAGAGTCATAACTAGTATAAGGATCCTGATCACTACCCTTACAATAAAAAAGAAGATTTGATGACCTGAAATGGAAAAGTACGTAGTATGTTTTTCTTTTGGAAACATGGGACACTGGATGAAGAACTTAACTAAGTTATAGAGGAAAGATGAAGCTTCAAGTTCTTTTGTTATCTAGTGTAATATTTCTAGATCTACACATTGGGTTTTATATATAGCTTGTGGTGCTCACATATATATATAAAAGAAATAACCAAGTTAATTTAAAAATATTTCCAAAGGATTGGTGGATTTGTAGGACACAAATGGTGTGAGGATGGCTACTGTAGCCTTTAGAGACTACAACGTTTCGTTTCCAACTAAGATGGTCTTGGTTTTAAAATACTGTTATTATGTACTAACCATTAAAAAAAATTCTATATCTTTCTTAGATACCAATAGTTTTATTTTCAATTTTGGAAATAATTTTTTTTAATTTCATAAAGAAAATATATGTTATGGTTCAATGCATTTAAATAATGGGTTTCTGTATTAAATTTTGAAAACCACATAATGGAAATTGATAACAAATCAAGTTAGCATGAATCATTTCACACCCATATGTGGTGTCATCATCTTGGTCATAAAAATAAGAATCATATTACAAATATATATCAATATGGTTACTTAGAATCTTTTGAGATAAAACCACTTGACATTTTTCATGCTTGTTCACAAGGAAAAATGTTCAAGCCACTTTTTTGTGGAAAAGGTGAAAGAGATAAAAAGATTATAGAATTGGTATACTTTGTTGTGTGCATACCATTTATAGTAGAATCTATATGTGGGTATTCCTACTTCATCAATTTTATTGATGACTTTAGTAGATATAAATATGTCTACAAAATGAGGTATAAGTTGGAATATTTTGAGAAATTAAAAGAATTCAAGCATGATGTTGAGAATCAACATGGTAATACCATTAAGAAACTTTGATCTAGTCAGACTAGTGAATATCTTAACCAATAATTCATTGAATTTATATGGGAGTGTGGGATCCTATCCTAACATAGTCCTCACTATAAACCACAGTGGAATGGTGTCAATGAATGGAGTAACCATACCTTTCTTGACAAGATAAGTCCGAGGAGGATCCATGTAATTATTCCATTATCCTTTTGGGGATATGCATCAGAAATTTCAACACACATTATAAATAAAATATCAACTAAGTGGAAAATGGGATACCATAAATGTTAATGTATGGAAGGAAATATGTTCTATCATGTACTCGAGCATGGGGTTGTGAGGTATTTGTTAAGGCCAAATATAGTAACAATAGCACCCCAATATTTGAAGTGTATCTTTATAGGGTTTCCTATGGAAACAAAGGGATAATATCTATACAACCCCTTAGGTAAAAAGTTTTATTTTATAAGGAAACCCATTTTTCTTGAGAGTGAGAACATCCTCAAGAAGGATAGTGAGAGAAAGATTCACTTTAATGATGTTAATGCTCAAAATATACAATAGGTGGAACAATAATGGGTTCCATAAGTCCCTGAGGAATCTATTATTCCTAAAACACAAGTACTGTGTATGAGCACTATAGAGGTTAGAGAACCATAAATATATGGTTTTCTAGTCATCAAATACAATGAAACATTATTGGGTGAAAATAATACCATCTTTCCTATAAGGTGGAAGTAGAGAGATCATAAGTATCAATATGGAAATAATCCATGAATTTTGAGATAGATTCCATGTATAAGAACTAATTTTGGGTCCCAATCAATCCTCTAGTTGATGTAAATATCATTTGGTGGAAATTAGTATTTTAGATAAAACTTGACATGGAAGGTAATGCAAGTACCTATAAAGTAAGGCTAGTGGCTAAAGGGTTTAACCCAATAAAGAAATTAAATATGATGAAACCTTTTCTCTAGTTTCTGTATTTAATTGCAACATAATTTTATTTTCCTTAACATGTTTCCATGAATATGAGATTTTGAAGATATATGTAAAAAAATATTTCCTTAATGAAAACATTGGGGAAGATCTCTATATGACATAACCTAAAGGGTCTGTGACTCCAGAAAATAACAACACAATATGCATGTTTCAACGATCCATTTATGGGTTAAATAAGACATCTAGTCCATGGAACATTCAGTTTGATGAATCTATAAGAGAATTTAGTTTCATAAAGAATGATTTCGAGCCATGTATTTATAAGTGCGATCATATTACTAGTAGCATATGTTGATGACATATTAGTAAGGAAATGATATACCAGTCTTATAGTAAGTTGAGGACTAGTTAAATAAGTGCTTCTTCATAAAGGAATTAGGTGAAAAAACCTATATCATCAAAATCAAGATCATTCATGATATATCCAAAAGGCTATTTTGACTAAGTCAAAATAGGCACATTGACTAGATACTAAAGAGATTTAGTTTGGAATAATAAAAGATGGGATTAGTTCCATTATCACATGGTATACATCTCTCCAAGAAAATGTGTCCTCAAACACAATAAGAGAGATAGAATGAGTAGTATCCCATATGTATATATTATAGTATCTATCATGTATTCCATATTATATACTTGTCTTGATGATACCAAATCTTTAAGAATAGTAGGTAGATATCAAACTAATCTTGGAGAAAATAGTTGGTCTAATGTAAAGGATATCCTTAAGTATCTAAGACATGCTAAGGATATGTTCATGTTATATAAAGGAGACGAAGGCATAGTCATCATAGGATATACTAATGTCAATTTAAAAATATATTAGTATAATTTAAAGTGATAGTAATGATATGTCTTCAGTCTCAACAGAGGAGCTGTGTGGTGGAAGAGTTCAAAGTAGCTAGTTTCCCCCGATTTTATTATGGATTCTGAGTATATAACATATTATAATATATCCAAATAATATATTCATATTTATAACTTTTTCCAAGATCATGGTGTGGTTCCTGACAATAAATATCTTATCACATTATATTATGGTAGTACTAAAAAGATGACTCTCATAAAGGATCCATGGTTACATCAACAGAAAAATCACATACATCACAAATATCAAATCTTGAGGGATTTTTCTCAAAGGGGTGAAGTCATTGTGAGTAGAGTTTCCTTGTAAGAAAACATGGTCAACCCTCTGACTAAAGCCTTATCTCAACAAAATCATGAACATCATGTGAGATTCTGCAAAATGAATGTTATTAGAAGTTGGATCTAGTACAAGTGGGAGTCTATTGGAGTTGGTTCCCTCAAACCAACTTATAAGTACTTTATTATTACATATATTCATGTATTTTAATATTAATAAAATATCTTATCACATTATTATTATTATTTTGTGTGACATAATATGTGATAATGTCATAAACGTATTTGTCGCACTAATAAGTAATAGCAGTTCCCCTATATGATAGAAATTTATAAGTTCTATGATAGTATTATTAAATATATTTTCTATAGCTGGATGATATCATTTGATGAGAGAAAAATGATAGTGGATATTAGGGGTGGATACTTGTAGGACTTTGAGACACTATATCCTATTGTATGCCCTTGGTAATCTTTCGTGCAAGAGATTATGAGAACATGAACCCCCAATAGGAAATCCACATTTATATGTGTCATTGGATATTCCAATATGTGGATGTTTTTAATGATCCATATACTTTAAAATTTTTATTAATACATTTAACAATTCATGTACTTTGATGTATTGATGTAAGCTGTGATGAAATATTCTCACAATGATGTAGGATACGTTGGGCGCATCCCAAGTGATGTTATATTAATGAATAATATGAGAAAATATTTATCCATTATTTTATTTAATGAAAGTTGATATCTCAGTAATTTTGATGGGAATGAAAATTTTTAATTAGGTCCATGTCCATGGCTGTGTTTTTGGTTAGTTCATTTTTGGAAAGTGAAATAAAGAGAAATCAAACATATAGGTTAATGGAATCAGAATAAAACCTTATTTATTATATATATCTAGATAAAGATATTATATTACATGATATATGTTAGTAGGAGGTTACATGTCCTCATTACATTAACTTCATTATCTATGGGATCCTTGCTATGTTGTTAGATGCTAACCTTGGAATTTAGGTAGTGTATCCTAATGCCACTGAGAAATGGGCCTAGAGGGTCACACATCAAGTGTATTCAAGACTTAAATTAAATTCCATATGAATTTAATATGTTGGATAAATATTATTCTTATATGTGGTTTAAGAATTATTCATGTTGGTTTAATCACATATATTCAATCACCAGTTACTGAAGAGAATATATGTATATATGTGAGTTGGATATTTGATAAATATTTATTGACTAGGTAGTTATTTATTTAATTATATATATTAGATGTTTGGTGGTACAATTACATTAAACACACACACACATGACATACACAGACCGGAAAGGCTATCCATAGCCCCCCCAAGGGATAGCCCAACCATCAATTCTTATTTATTCTTTATCCCTAGCACTATATAAACATATTTATGACATTTTATGGATGAAAAAGATTAATTAAATAATTTTTCACAAAAATATATAGATAGAATCCCCTCAATCCCTAGAGATATCCCTACCTAAAATGTTCTAAAGAATATCAAACAATTCTGCTAATCCACTAGAGAGAATCCATTCTCCCTTGAAGGATTTAGTTGTGATCAATGAGGATTATCACAAGTGTTAGATTAATATATTCTACAAACCATAAAATTCTACAATAATAATAAAAGGTTCATAAAGAACATATGGATCACCACTGGATGTAATCTACAATTGATTCCTCTGACATAACAGATATATGAAGAGAGTGGTATATCAATTCATCTATAAAGAAATAATTCATCAAAAGGTAATTATTAAATTAAATTAACTAATTATAATTATTTGTGAAAAAATCATCTCTCCATAGATTCCAGGCACACATTTCTATCCAGTTATAAGGAGAAATATGAAGAAGTTGGTGAAAAACTTTTATTGGGAATGGGCTCAAATGCTTCCACTGCACCTCAGAACCTTCATTTCTACTAATATAGTTAAATATTCTCATTATTTTCATCATGATATATTAAAATATCATGAATATTAATTTATGGTTCCAATCCTTTCATATCAACCATTCTAAATAATCTTGGCTTCCTCTTTTAAAATAAATCTTTATAGGGGCTTAAAATTAACATGTAATCACTATATAGTACAATAATAATAAAATAATTATCAGTTTAATCCTTGAAATATTAACAATGATCTAATTGAAGACTGTTTTAACCAAGACTGATGATATAGTATTAGAATCTATTATACACACATATTGATGTATACTTGAAACTATATAAATATTAGTTCAACTTGAAAACCATGTTCCCATTATGTTTTTCTACAAAACCATACAGTTGGATTATACATGTGTATATATATATTCATTAATATAATTATGTATAATAACTTTATTCATATAAAGGAACTCCATTTGTAAAATATATATGTAAAACATCATGAAAACAAACCGAACAATAAAAAGTCTTATCATAGGTGAAGATATTTCATTGAAAGAAATACATTCCTTTTAAGCAAAAAATTTTACCAGTAGTTGTATATGATATCATTTCACAATGTTCATTCAAACCCTCTTGATCTTAAAGGCTTATTCTTTTACCATTGAAACACCTTCCATGAGTTAAATGAAGAATATTATAGGTCTTTTACTTGCATATAGATTCAAGATCCACTTACATCACTACCATATTACAACACACTTACCCGAAATCCACTAAAGTAGTGCCTTGAGCTGATGCACCCTAAGGCCTCAAGCATGCCTCCTCATAAGCCATAAGCTACTGACTAGTAGTGAGGTTATATAGGTGTTATATTGGGTAGACTATAACCACTAGAGAAGTTTTCAACAAAAAAAATAATGTAAGTAACATGCACATCATATTCAAAATAAATAAACAGGTACTAAAAATATCAAATCTCAACCCATGCTATAACATAATGATGCTACATCTAGAATATGTAGTTAAGTACATAAAAACTGACAAGTAAAATAATCCCAAATAAATAAATGCCCCAATAAACAAAGTTATCATCACCCTAGGATGGCCAAAACTCTATCCCAGATCACAGTTTCTAAGCTCAAACCTAGCCAACAACCATAAAATGTCACCTTAGTCCATGCCCTAAACAAGTAACCTATTACCAAGAAATATATTCTCAAGAACCCAAGTGCCATGGTGGACCAAGAAAATTGTGAGTATAATTTAGTCATACAACACCAATGACTTCTAATGTAAATCCAATTTATATGTGTAAATAATAATAGTGTACAATATGTAAATAAAATGTGAATAATAATAATGGTCAGCAGAAATAATGCGAAAAAGTCGTGCCTTAGGTCCCAAGGAGATAACCTAGGATGATGCTACCTACTTTGGCCTATACTGATTTATGATCATGGAGGAGGTAAAATTTATTAATTTGGTTCAAATATGTATCACTAAGGTAACCATGATCATGTATCTGAAAGGAATACATGGGATCAAGGTGGAACTCCCTTACAAAAAATCCCAAAAAATCTTTTTTTAGGTCTAGGATCAAGGGTATAAACTTGAAACTCATAGGAATTGCTTGATTGGAATCCAAGTCTCCTAACGGAGGCATTCCACACCTATAAAAATCAATCCAAATCTAAGGTTCTCATCCTAAAACATTTAACAAGGTACACCTTTAAGAATACATGACATTTGACAAGTGTATACATTACCAAAATCCAAGGGGGCGCCTCCTGATGACATTCATAGTAATGAATATATATAGAATCCACTAGATTTTTAAAAGAATTCTGTAACATTATACCGCCTTTAATCAAAAGGTTTCTTCACAATATAAAATTTAGATGCACCCCTAATATAATCCTAGGCTCACCCATATCATTCCACAACCATACAAATCATGGGAATCCAAGGAGGTCCTACAAGGTATTCCATAACCATCACCATTACCAAGTATCATAAGCATTTCATTATTCCAAAATTCAAATAATAAAAAAATATACAATTCAATCTCAGTTCATAATTTGGGTTCAATTCACATATCCATTTAAACATTCCATGACCACAAGAATTAAGGCATCATATAGGTTATCCAATACATACAAATTTCTATATTAAACCATTATGTCACTAAGGTAATCCCTAGAATACCCCTCAATGTACCCAAAATCAAGGCACATGAAAAATATAGGCTCTAAAATAGTTCAAAATGATCTACCCAAACAAAACCAACTTCCTAAGTCTAAATAGGTTCTATGTCATCACTAAGGCAACTAAATAATTAAATTTAGTTATTTAGGAAATGTGACCGAAGAGTCAGCATGGACACAAAAAATAAAAATTCTATTCATTGATGATACATTAAGGGAAAATCATGAGACCACCTACCTTATTCAATTCATCAAATATTTACCAAGGGTTGATAATATCTTACAAGGATTTCCAAGCTCACATCATCAATTCGCTACCTGACTCACACTACAACACCACTAAATTTAGTTATAACTAATTATAATTAATTTAGAAATTAACTCTAAAATAATAAATGATGGAAACCAACTGGTTTCTCTTTCCATATTATAATTATATCCAAATTCTTAATAATATCCACAATTTAAACTTGACCACATTCCTAGACAAATCCCTAAGCAACAATTCACACATAATTATCAAAGAAAAATAATTCTAAAAAAACCCTCATAAAAAAGATTAAGCAACATAAATCAATTTAATCACTATATAAAGACATGAAGATATTGTCTTAGGATCTCCTCTATACAAGAAAAATAGAGGACCCATGATACCAAGACAATTACACTATACTTTAGTGAATTTGGAACAAAAAACACTAAATAAGGAACTCCAACTTTAGAGAGGAAGGAATATATGAATGGAGGCTTCTGGAGGGTGATATTAACCTCAAATCATTGAAGAATCACTCCAAAACACACCCTAAATTAAGGGGGTGTTAAATAGAGGAAGGGAGGGATCTACCAGAGGCTTTATACACCAAGAATATGGGGAAAAGGGAGGATTCCCCCTAACACACATGAAGGGAAAATTTCATAATTTTATTCCATTAAAAATTCTATTGGTGGTGCAGTGGATTCCAATGACTGGCTATTAGATATAGGTAGTGGATGTTTCCACTTCAAAATACAATTGGATGGTTGGTGGTGTAATATAAATTTTTAAATCCACCTTGAACACTCCCCAAAGCACCCTCAAGCTTCGAGCTACCACCCAGGCTCCATTCCATGTCCAAAACACCTCTCTTAAGGTCCTAAAACTCTCAAAATTTCATTCTGAGGCCTAGTTCAAAATGTGGTATACCCACCACTTAAAAAGTTAAAACTCATTCTAAATTTAACACACATATGAATTATAGGTGTTACAAAATCACCACTACAACACTTCTCATCCTTAATAATTTTTAGTGTCCATCCTTAAAAATTACCTATTATACTCTAGTTTCTGAGCCAAGGCCTAATGAACTTGTTCCGTTTTTAATGCCTAAATCATGTCCAAGGCACAACATATATTTCAAGGAGATTAAACTTCCAAAACTCAAGTGAACAACCAATGACAAAATTGAAATATCGAGATATATATTACCTGATCCATGTTATTACCTCCAATTTAAACCCACCTCCTTGTACACCTGAGGCTACTGACTATCAGTGGGGGTGTAAAGAATATAGTGGGGAGACTATGAAATCTTTAACAACGTATAAATAACAATGAAATAAGAAGAATAAATATCGATATACAACTCATTAAGGAAACAAATTAAATTCAAAAAAACCAAATAATAATAATAAATAATTTCATGCCATATTGTATGCCAAACTAAATTTTGTGTTGAAAGTCATAAAAGTAATTAAGACTCCAAAAACTCCATCCCAAACCCCATAATTAGTCCTATATCTATGATCCAATCCCATCCAACATTGAAATTAATCATTTATAAGGTTCCTTTCCCTTTTCCATACCTGTATTCATGAAGTCTTATTGGGTACCAATGGTTCCTGAATAGGGTGTAAGTAAAACTTAGTAGGCCAAAACCCATGATGTCTAATCAAATATATCATAAATAAATAGTTCATGAAATAATATGATAAAAGGGTAATCAAATAAACCTTACCACCCTCTAGCTCTGAGTTTCCACCCATGGTCGGCCAATACTTTCTTTGACATGATGTTTGATTTCACTATCCATTGGTGGATTATCTTTCTTAGGATGAATCTCTCATACTTAGTATCAAGTAACCAGTATGAATTTACATTGGTAAATAATTTTTTAGGAAGAATCAATAAAATTGTGTTCAATGTAACTTTCTATCTTTCCCTTGGGAAATAATTCTGGAATCTATGAGAATTACCATTCTACATTTACTTACGTATTCCCATGTAAAATTAATCCTTCTAATGGAAAAGTATCATGTAACTATGAATATAGAAATAAGGAGGTATATACCCATTCATCCATCACTTATGTGTTATGTAGCCACTCATCTAGACTTCATGTGGTATTACCCATGCATAAATCCCTCAAGTGGTATAAAACCATAAACCTATCTCTTAGACATAAAATTTAATCAAAGAGTTATAATAAAACCATATGTTAAGAAATCCATATATAATAAAAAACAGTAAAAATTACAAGCATGTTATTATAATACATAATGGTCAGTTTATCCAAATTTCCAATTATCAACCATTTATTCTATTATGCAATGTTATCAAGTATCATCATTGTTTTAACATTTCAATTTCAAATTCTATTATTTATATATTCTACAATGTTATCATGTCGAGAAAAAGAAATTATTATTAAAAATTTCAAACCAAGTGATTATTATTTAAGATTATTACCACTGTTACCAAGTTATGTCAATTCTATGTCAATCCAATTTACACATTAATAATCTCCAACTTAACATTGGATCAAGGGTAAGCACACCTCTCAGGAGGCCATAAGTCCCTATTTTAATACCAAAGGACCCAATGTGATTCAAGGTAGGTCACAATATATAGATTCATAAATTAAATTTGGTTACCAATATAGTTAGGTCATTCATAGGACAGGAGAATGTGATCACACAAGTTGAACATACTAGAGAAATATAAAAAGCCTTAGGGAGATGACCTAGACCATGTACCTCAAGAATGTAGAAGATGAAGAACAAAATCTAGAGTTAGATCAATGTATAACCCTATGATACCATATTTGTTATCAACTGAAATACACCATCAAGGATTATGGATGATGATCCAAGGAGAAAATAAGAGGAATTTATCAATTCAAAAAATAACTCACCATATCAAGTTTCCCATTTAGAAGAATAGATCAAGAGGTTTAGAATCTGCATTAGAGAAGTCCTCGAATCTTTATAGAACCCTAAAAATTCATAAATCCCTAGTTAGGTTTGAATTCTAGGTTAAGAAGTGTTTAAACGAGGTTTTAGGTAACGGGAATATATTTTCCCCTAATTTATGACGCCAAACCCGACAACACTGGGTAGCCAATAGGAACCATTGACTAGACCGTGGTGTTCGCCAGTTTGTCCACATGGATGGAGACCCCACTAGATGGTTAGTGAGTCTCATAGACTAGCCGATGGAACTATTGTGGCCTTACCAAGCTACTGCCCAGTCTATCGGCTAGCTGATGGACTACACTGGCTATACTCTGGACCCATAGTACCTCCAGTACTACTTTCCACCTTTGGAATTATGCTAACCCAAATCCTATGATCCGACAAACAAATCTAAGACCTTATTTTATACCAAGACTAGGCCTCAATTATATAAATAAATTTTCTCAATAAAAACTTAAGGAGGAAGATTCCTAGGTAAAGGAAAATATATTATAACCTCCCCACCATATAACAACTCATGCCCAAGATGTTCTCCTAATCATCATCATGGTGTTTTAGGGAATAAATTGGTCCACTATGCCCATATATCAGACTCCCACTCCCATGTATCCTCTTGAATATTCCCATGTATCCATTTCACCCACACTATAGGAATGGTATTCCCTTACAGATTTCTCTCACTACTATCCATGATACGAATCATATTCTCCTCAAAGGATGCATCAATATCAAGCTCAACATCATCAATTTATATAATGTGATAAAGGTTAGTGATATATCTCCAAAGCTATGACATGTGAAATACATCATGAATGATACTCTAGCATTATAGAAGGTCCAATTAGTACACCCCTGGACTGAACCTCTCCACCATCTCAAATGGCCTGAAAAAGCTAGGAACTAGCTTTCTCTACTTCCAGATAGAGAGTTTACCCATCTTAGGAGACACCCAAAGAAAAACCTAGTGATCGACCATGAACTCTAGAGGTTATCTTCGATAGACAGTGTATGATTTCTTCCTACTTTGGGGAGTCAAAAACCTCTTCCTAACCAGTTGAACCTTCTCATACATCTCCATAACGAGACTAGGTTGATCGAGATATGACTCCCCTGCCTCTATCTAGAAGAAAGAGGGACCACAGAATCTTCTATATGAGGCCTAAAAAGGATAAATTTAGATAAATTCTTAGAATTATTTATTATAAGAAAACAAAAAAAATTTCAAATGAAACTCTCAAGAACCACAAAAAGTAAAAAACATAGGCTCAAAACATATCCTATATATTCTAAATCGTCTGTTCAGATAGGCCATCCATATAAGGATAGAAGGTCATACTCAAAAATACATGTGATCCCAATGCCTTCATAAGGCCCTTCCAGAATAGTTCTGTGAAACATGGATATTGATTAAGCACTATTCTCCTTGGAACACCATGCAATTTAACTATCTCCCATACATAGAGGTTACCCATATTATTGATGGTGAAGGTATCCATAATTGGAAAGAAGTGGGCTACCTTCATTAGTCGGTCCATAATCACCCATAATACACCATTTTTCAGAGGTGTCCAGGGTAATAATGACATAAAGTATATGGTGATATCATACCAAATAAATTCTATAATTATCAAATGTTATAATAATCCTAATGGCCTCTAATTCTCAGTATTAATCCGTTGAAAAGTGAAACATCATGCCTTGAATATCATTATCTCATTCATTATCCCTGGACACCGGCACTACCTATAAATATCATAATATATCTTTATCATATTATGATGTAAAACCTATTTAGAATAATTAAATTACCTCATAAGCTCCTCATACAGGCCCATAAGAACCTAGATATGACCATAGACAAGAAAAACATCACCACTTCCAATAGACTAACCTGATAGTGGATCTCCCCATATAAGTTATCCCTTTTGGATAAACCCAATGGATCAGATAACTTCCCTCTCTTGATCTGATCTAGAATCATGATAACAATAGATGTTGATGTTAGAGCCACTCTCCCCTAATACGCCTGGATGTCCAGATACATTTCTAAAAAGAGCACCATCAACTTTCATTTGTCACATAAATCCCACACTACCTCTATCTGTATCTTTCTACTCAAGTTGTTGGAAATGATGTTTCCATTTCTTGGAGTGTATGCCAACTAAAGGTAAAAAGACTATAGATACTCAACCCGCCTCCTCTGCCAAAGGTTTAGGTCCCACTTTGAAGAGATATATTTTCGGTTCTTATAATCTGTGTACATGAAAAATAACTCACATAGAAGATAATTCTACCCGCATCTCAAAGATTTTACTACCATATCTAACTCTAAATCAAGAGTAGGATAATTCATCTCATGTGGCTTCAAATTTTTGTAGCTATAAGTAACCACTAGATTATATTACATCAGTATTAATCTAAGTTCGAATCCTGATGTGTTGAAATACACTGTATACTCCTTACCTAGAAAAAGTAAGGCCAGGATTGATACTTAGGTTAACCTACACTTTAATTCATAGAAAGATTATTTGTAGGTATCTAACAAAACAAACTTCACCCATTTCTTGGTCAGCCGAGACATCGACATTTCCAAAAAAGAGAAGTCCTGGATGGAATACCGATAATAGCCTAAAAAACCTAGAAATATCCAAATCCGAAAGAAATTTTTGGGTCACTATCAAGATAAAATGGATTTAAACATCTATCGGTCCATTAACAATGAAACCTCTATGATAATGTGACCCATGAAGTGAGCATAATCAAGATATTTGGGTAGTTTAGAATATAGCCAATTCTCTCTTAGTGTACTTAGGACAATGTTAAGATATTGAGGATGACCATCTATAGAATGAGAGTACACCAAGACATTGTTGAGGAAAACCACCAGAAACAAATCCAGGAACCGAGGGAAGATCTAATTCGTCAAGGATATAAATATCATAGGTGTATTTGTTTGACCAAATAGCATCTCCACTAACCCGTACAACCTATACCAACTCCTAAAATAAGTTTAGGGAATTTATAAAGGTCTCAAACTCAAATAATGGTACTATAACCTCATGTTAATCTAAGAGAAGACATGATAACCTCTCGAAATATTAGAGATATCATCTATTCACAAAAGGGGATACCGGTTCTTATCCGTCATCTGGTTTAGTCTCTAATAATGCACACATAAGAACAAATCATCATCAGTATTCTTGAAAAAAAAAATAACGGGAGAACCTCATGGTGAAGTATTAGGTCATATTAATCCCTTAGATTATAGATTTTCCAACTGCACTTTCAACTCCTGAAGCTACATTG
Source organism: Viscum album (assembly GCA_963277665.1). NCBI lineage: Eukaryota > Viridiplantae > Streptophyta > Magnoliopsida > Santalales > Viscaceae > Viscum > Viscum album. Next base: position 1,110,043,057 of record OY728140.1, read on the forward strand.
GTTCCATCCTATAAGGTAGGATAACAACTAGTTCAACTCCCAAAACCAACTCCATAGTGAACAATACCCCCAATCAGGCACTAAGTTGGATAAATATTCAAACAATATGTCCTAAAATTAGTACACTATAGGATGAAAGGAACTTGGCTATATATCACCATTATCCATAAGAAGGATTTCCACCATGGCTATGTGATAATACAATATACACTAAATTGGTCCTGAACAACTGGCCTAAAGTTATAATTCTCCCTAATGGATATGGCTATACCTTTTAAAGATAGAAAAGTTACTCTACCCAGATAACAATTTATATGAGTCTAGTATAAAACTATCTCATTAATACCTAGAATCAAATCAAAACCTTCATTTCTAATATGAACAACTCCCAAAGGAAAAAATAACCAACAATTCCAAGAGAACACTCTTTAAAACATTTGATACCCCCAGATCAAAACCCTAATGATGAGTCGATGGTCATAAAACCATCCAGGAAATCCACATCCAAACCTAATAAATTAAAAAATTGATCAAATAAAAATGAATGTGATTCTCTTGTATTAAACAAAACATAGGCAAGTGTAGATGACATGAGGATTGAACCTCTGATAGTGGAAGGTACTATATCCAGTATGGTAGGAGTAAAATTTACATCATGCATATGACTAGCCTCTCCACCCTAGTCTCCATTTTGAATCTTTTGATATGATCCCTTTGACTTGTATTTCTGCTTCTGAATCGAGGTACCATATCCCCTACCCCAGCCTAAGCATTTGGTGGAACTTCAACTACCCATCTGATAAGGGGTGGAAGAGCCCTTCCTAGACTCTGATGTATTCCATGATCTTATGACACTTATAAACTATTTATTGATCCTATAAAACCTTTTAAGCTAGCCAATAATACATCAAAAATAACACTACACTACCTATAAATAACACTTGATGTGATTTTGGATAGGTTTTACACACTGAAAGCACTATCCCAGGATATGTTCCTAAGATAGATACTCACACCCCTGACGTCTTTAACAACAACCTCCCTAGTGGTAATTTTTATAATGGCTCTTCTTACTGCATAAATAAGATATCCCCAATAATCCTACTAAGACTGACTATCAATAACTCAGGGCCTCCCATAGGTTCCATTTTGCGATGAGATCCCAATTCATCACATTAGAGAAGGTTTTCAGGAAGAAAATTGTCACCTATGACTTGATCTCATAGTAAACCACATCCTATAAGAGCTTCACCCTAGATACCTAATATACTACTAAGGATGGATAAAACTCTATAGGTCGGTAAAATGTTCATCATAGTCCATCACTAACATACTCCCCTTCGTCATGTGTATGATCTCTCGATCCCTCACATCCTTAAGTGTCTCTAAATATAAGTGACTCAAGAACTCAAACACAAATTACTTTTAGGATAAATTCTCTTATTGTCCATATTTTTACATGACATATCAGCAGTGCTTGACTAGTACTCATAGTATATAAGTATCAATCTTTACCCTCCTAGCCACATATATCTCTAGATGCTTAAAAATCATCTTGACTAACTCGATCCAGAAATCATCTTCCCGGGGGTCTCCCTCTCCAATGAACATGGAAAGGTTCTATAACTAGAACTCTATAGTCATATTGTACACCAATGGTATAGTGTGAGTTTTCTCCCTCTCCATGGATCACATGACCTGTAGGAAAGTACAATGAATATGATTATCCATATGGTTCCACAAAGCCACCAGAAGTTCTAATTCTTCTACCTGAGGGGTGTGTTCATTACCACTCTCCTGATGCTCAAGCTAATGATGATGGAATGGTATTTTATCTATAAGTACCAACAAACTCCTAATATAATAGGATAAATAGCAATATTGGCCTTAAAATTTCATGATAATAATGGAGAACCACTGACATAATGTCACTCAAAAACTTTTCTTAACAATTGAATTAACATTTGTTAACTGTTTCATTTATTCATTTTTATCTAATATGTCAAGGTATTACATTTCATAGTTTAGATAAGAATATATATCATATATGGTAAATATTTCTCTAACATGAACAATGTATGATAACATATTTTCCTTACTTTTCTACCATGATGAATGTATACTAACCTCATGTCGTGTTATCCCATTAGTAAAAACCTTATAATAATAGTAACTATCGGAGTTGGTTATCTAGAACCAACTTCTATGTAATTTATAATAACATTTATTCTTAGTTTTGAATATTAATAAACTATTTATCACATCATGATTATTGTTATGTGTAACATAGTATGTGATAACTTCCTAAGAGTAGCTGTCACACTAAAAGGTCATACCAGTTTCCTACTATGATGAGAACCCAAAAGCTCTATGATAATATTCTTAAATATATATTCATTATCCAGATGATATCATTAGTGAGATACAAATGATATAGGCTATCAGGGGAGGAGACTCATAGGACTTTTAGGCACCTTCTCATGGTATATTACCTTGGTAATATCCAATGTAGGATATTATGAGAATGAGACTTGCCAGTAAAAAATCCCCATTTATATCTATCATTGGATGTTCCTATTTGTGGAAATGTGTATTCATCCTTAGACATTAATATTATTATTAAGGAAAATTATTAGTCATGTAATTTTATGTATTGATGAAAACCATGATGACATATGTTCGTGGTGAGGTATGATATGTTGGGTGCATCAAGAGTAATATTGAATTATTGAATAATGAAAGAAAGGATTTTTACCTTATATTCTTTAACAGAAGTTTATATCTCAATCCCTTTGATGGAAATGATATAGACTAAATAAATACATGATAATGGCGTTCTATGGGCAAGCTAGTTTTCTAGAAAGTCAACAAAAGAGACATCGAGCACCTAGGTTGGTGGCACTAGCAAGCAACCTGCTTGATTAGAGATATCATGATAAAAGGATTATATTACACAGTGAACATCCATATGAGGTATTATGTCATTGTGACATTAAATTCTTTCTATATGTGTTCTTTGGAATGTATCTAGATGCTAACATTGGACTTTGGGCTACATAACATAATGCCACTGAGAAAGATGCCTAGAGGGCCACCCACTAAGTGTATCCGGAATCTTAGGTAAATAATATATTATAATTTATTATTTAACAAGTTGAATAAATATTATTCCCACACATGGTTTAATAATTATTCATGTATTATTGATCACATATATTCTATCACCAGTTATTCAACATGATATTTTGTGTGCAGAATATTTAATAAATATTTATTTTATATTTAGTGAATATAATATTTATTTATTTATTAGATAATAATGATATGATATTTATTTATTAAAAAAATAGTCATTATTCAAATCTGGATAATTATTGTGGAGGAATGAGGGACCAAGTTTTTAAGTCTAGTGAGAAATAATATATATTGAATATTACTTGAATAAATAATATTTAATTTTAATTTATGAGTTTAGAGCATGTTGATAATAATAATAATTATTATTATTATTGACATGGGGTTGTGTAGGGATTAAATAAATAATAAGGGGCACTTTTCAAAATTATTTATTTCTAACTCTAGCAGTATATGAAACATATTATATTATTTTTTAATAGAAAAAAATTCATTTTGTGTTGTGCACAATGATAGTTAGAGAGAATCCTATCAAACCCTAGAGAGCACCCTCTCCAAGAAATCCCCTTAGAATAGAGAGAGATCTTCCTCCACCTCCCATTCTCGTGTCTAGAGAGATCAAGGAGAACATTTTGGAATTATCATGGTGATCAAAGGGGAACAATGCAAGTGATATGATCTATCATGCTATCACCCAGAGAATCTTACAGAGACATTTGAAGATTTGTGGGACACATGTAGATCACCAAAAGATGAATCTTTTCTTGATTCCATCAACACAATGATGGTAAAATGTAGATCTATTTTCAGATCCATCAACGAAGAAATAATTAACATAAGTTAATTGTTTAATTGATTAGATTAATTATAAGTAATATGTCATGATCTCGTGCTTGGTTCTGGTGTTCTATCCCTTGTCTATTTTCTTTAATTCAATTCCATCGATTATGGTGTTAATAATCATGTAAAACTTAGATTAACCATCGATCATGAAAAAAAGAAAATTTGGGTACAACCCATCGCACACTTTCACTATGCTGGAAACCTACAAGTGGTATCAAAGGGGTGACATAGTTTTTATAATTATTTAATGATATTTGATTGATTTATGCATTTTTCATTTAGTTTTCAATTGAATTTTAATCATTATTTAAACCAAATTTTGATATATTCTTCTCTCTATTTTATTTATCATAGATCTAATAATATAAATTAATTTTATGAATGAAATAAAATATAAGATATCATATGGAGGTGCAAGGGATTCTGGAAAGATAACACACGAGTATACACTGTGTACCCAAAGGTAGACTCTGTGTACTATTGTTCAATACATCAAGAATTAATTAGGAATTAATTCAAAACATGTGCATTGAAAACACATGGTGTATTTAATTATACACGACATGTTGACCAAGCCCAATTGGTGAGAAATCAGATGAAGTACACGCTGTGTAGCCCATATACACATCGTGTAGTTATAGTCCATGTATCAATTTACACGACTTACCTGAATGGTGACCATGTAACTCGGAGACCACATGCCATATATCCCTTGTACATGTCGTGTACTCTAATTTTTCCGAGGTACAGTTTACATGCTAAGTCCCTTGGAATATGCCTCAGATAGATGGTGAGAAATGTATATGCCATATAGCTCATTTGTATACACTATGAACTTATACCAAATTATGCATAAATAAGATTAATTTATTATAGTGTTTAAACATTATTTACATTTTCTTTCATGTGATAATTATGTTGATATTACACACCATGTGTTGGGTTTTAATATATATATATATATAAATGTTTAATTAATTTATTTTAATGTTTAGATCTGTATGTCATGTGTGAGTTATATTATAGTTATTACCTTATATGCATTGAAGTATATCATGAGACATAAAAATAATTCTATTCATGTAATCATTAAGTTGATATGAGATGTTATGAATGTATGCGATGAGTTGTTTATTTCATATTCCACAAGAGTAGACAATATACGAGTATAATACATGTTGGGTAGATTTGAACAAGTATTAACCATGTTTCCTCCATGGTATATTTATGTACATAGTTAATTTTAAATAAATTTAGTTAATTTGGTTAAAATATTGATATATGAGAATCTTAAATAGGTTTTGATGATAATTAAGATAAAATAATTGATTAATTAAAGAATATATTTAATTTATTCAGGAACGATTTTTCTAAAATAAGAATGATTTTGAATTGAATGCTTATTTTATTAAATCTTTAATCTATTTCATGTTAATGAATGATCATGAGTTAGAACAAGACCATTATATATGATTGGTTTCATTTAATTTATTATTAAATTAAATTGGTGGCCTGTGTTCCATCTCTCCTCTTATTATGTAAGGGACTGTGTGCCCATGTTTTATTTTATGTAAACCCATTTCCTATCACCTGCATGTGAGTAAAAGAATATGTAATGGATGGATCTCCCAATCTAGTATAGGTAGTTCAAGTTTGAAGAAAAGGAAAAACCAATCCAAGAGAGATACATAGATGGATAGGTGGAAATTTGAAACATGAACCTTAATTGGTTCAAGGTGTTTCTCCCCTAAGTTGATGGTTAGTTTATCATCTTCTAGATAAACTAACCATTAGTAAAATTATATGATCATACCAATTTATTATTTTATTTATTTCAAGTTTCATGGTTTTTTCAGTATGGATTTTTTGTCTTGATCACATGAATTAATTAATTAACAAGAATGAAATATAAAACTAAAATAAATTATCTTATTCATAAATATTATCTAATACTTGGTTAATCACTTAAGTAACTCCAATTAATATTAATAATAATGTTACAATGATAATAATTGTAAATTTATACAAAAAAGGTAAAATCCCTCAATTATACATATTAAGTTAGTATAGCCTTACACCACTTTAATTAAAATCAAACCATAGTTCAAAGTTCTTGACCATCCAAAGTTGGGGTGATTTCAATTGTTAGGTAATTATAACATGAATTTTTGTCTTTTTTAACATAGTTCACATAAAGGGTTGAATGCAAAAGAGGGAATTGGTGTAACTGAGAGGAAAGAGTCGAGGAAATTCAATTTAAGTATTTTAGGATTGAGGAGTCCACAATGTATCAAAGAACTGTGAGTTAATGTAGTTGAAATTTTGAAGTACTACCTAAAACAATTCAAGTTTCTTGACTAACCAAGGTTGGGGTAATGGGAAGAGGAATATGGATCCTTGACACTAGAATTTCCAAACAATAGGATATTCAGAATCTAATGGTTAGGGCTATTGGGTTTCAATAAAATAGTGGGAGATTAATAAATATAATATTTATTTTAATGTATAAATTTTATAAGATAAAGTACTAAAATTATGCTCATCTTATTTATAGAAACAGTAATAAAAATCAATTCAAACATATCACTATGATTCATACTTGAGAAGGATAAACTTATCATTGGCACAAGTTTCTAAGTGTATTGAAGACATTTACACGTTATCCTTCACCATGAAAGGAAATTGTCTGTTTTGGAATAACCAATTCCTAAAATTCCTAGAAATGTGGCTTGTGATAAAGAGTTATGTATCAATGAGAAAAAATTGAATGATGATACATATGTTCAATGTTTTATGGTATCATCCATGAAAAATGATATTTTGAAGCAACATGAGGATATGGATGCATATAACATGATGTATCACCTTTGGGATATTTATCAAGATAAGGAGAGACCAGAGTGATACAAGATCCCTAATGCTTTGTTTTCAAATAATATTGGATAGTCTAAGCCAACTAGTCCCCATGTTTTTAAGATTATTGGATACATTGAATACTTATACACATTAGGGATTAAATTACCAGATGAGTTGTGCATAGATCTCATACTTTCATCACTTCTAAAGACCTTATATTGTTTTATTGTTAATTATAATATGATAAAAAATGATAAGAATCTTTTGGAACTTATTACTTTGATTCTCCAAGTGGATAGGGACATGGGGCATGATAAACCCGTGGTTCTTATAGTGAATAAGAAAAGGAAGAACAAGGAAAAGGGTCCCAAGAATCACAAGAAGTCTAAATATCTCAAGAACCATGTACCCAAGAAGAAGAAGATCTATAGGCAGGGTAAAGAAATAGAGATAGTATGTTTTTCAAGGGAATGCAAGGAAACTTAAAGAAGAACTACACCTATAAGCAAGGGGAATCTAAATACGCATTTGTTATCGAGTGAAATATTTCAATATCTACACATTGGGTATTAGATATAGCCTGTGGTGCTCATATCAGTATCTAAATAGAGTAAACAGGTATATTTCAAAAGATTTCTAGAGGAGAGGTGGATTTATGAGCTGCCAATGGTGTGAGGCTGGCAGCTCTAGCCATTTGTGACTACCACCTTTCATTGAAAATGAGAATGATTTTGGTTTTAAAATATTGTTATTATGTACCAATTGTTACCAAGAACATAATTTCTATATCATGCATAGATGATGATGGGTTTAATTTCATGTTTGGAAATAAATTTTATTTAATTTATAAAGACAATATATGTTATGTTATGGATCATTTAAATAATGGTCATTATGCATTAAATTACAAAAACTATGTATTGGAAATTGATAACAAATCATGTTCACTTGACTCATATAACATCCAACTATGGAATCACCATATTGGTCATGTAAAAAATAAGAATTTGACAAAGCTCTGTCAATATGGTTATTTAGAATCTTCTAATCTAAAACCACTTCAAAGATGTCATGATTTTTTATAAGAAAAAACTACCAAACCTCCATTTAATGGATATGGTGAAAGGGTCACAATGATTTTAGGATTATAACACACTAATGTGTGTGAGCCTTTTTTAGTAGAATCTATAGGTGGTTATTCATACTTTATAACTTTTACTGATGACTTGAGTATATATGGTTATGTATACTTAATGAGGTATAAGTCTGATTCATTTTAGAAATTCAAGGAATTAAAGAATGAATTAATGAATCAACTTGGAAAGAAGATTACTAAAATTTTATTTGATCTAGGTGGTAAGGATTTTAACTATGTGTTTATTTACCTTTTATGGGAATTTGGGATTCTATCTCAACTCACTCCACCTTATACATCATAGTGGAATGGTGTTAGTGAAAATAGAAACTATAAATTATTAGATATAGTAAGGTCTATAATGAGTAATGTAGAGCTTCCACTATCCTTTTAGGGATATGCATTAAAAACTGTGGCATATATATTAAACCGAGTACCAACTAAAGAGGAAAATAGAATTCCCTTCGAGTTATGGAGTGAAAGGAAACCTATTTTGTAACATAAAAGTTTATGGGGTTACTAGGAATTTGTCAATGCCTTATCATAAGAAAATAGAACCCCAAGGAACCAAGTGTATCTTTATACGGTATCCCAATGAAACAAATGGATACTAACAATATAACCCATCAAACAAGAAATTGACTATGATGAGAAAAGATATCTTTATTGATAGGGAGAAAATCCTCAACAAGGATAGTAAGAGCAAGATTAACTTAGATGACGTTGATGACCAAGATATAGAAGAGGTTGTACGAGAACAAATTCCAAATGTCCCCATGGAAGAAGTAGTTCCTGAGAAACTAGTACTGGATAGGAGCACGAGATAGGTAGGAGAACCAAAGAGATATAGTTTTCTATTCACTGAATATGGTGAATCATTTTTCATTGACAATGATTAACCTATCAACTATAAAGAGGTCGAAGAGAGATAAGAAGATGAAATATGGAAAGACTCTATGAATTCTGAAACGGATTCCATGTATTAGAATAAAGTTTGTGCTATAGATGATGTGCCAGTTGATCTAAATCTCATGGGGTGAAAATGGGTATTCAAGGGAAAAGTAGACATGAAAGGTAAATTAAATACCTATAAAGAAATTTTAGTGGCTAAAGGGTTTAAATAATGCCAAGGAATTGACTATTATGGAAGATTTTTACCGGATTCCATGTTTAAATCCATCAAAATTATACTTGCTATAGAATCTTACCATGACTATAAAATTTGGAATATGGATGGCAAAAATAATTTCATTAATGGGAACCTTTAATAAGATGTCTATATAAAACAACTAGAAGGGTTTGTTACTTTAGGTAATGCCAAAAATATTTTCAAGTTGTGGAGATCCATTTATGGATTGAATTAAGAATCTTGGTCCTAGAAAATTTGATTTGATGAAGCTATAAAATAATTTGGTTTTATTAAGAATGAATGTGATCCATATGTGAAGGACCCCAGAACACCCTAAGAGGGGAGGGGTGAATTAGGGTGTCAACTTTTTTATTTAAAGGCAATGGATCTTATTTACACATTGGTAGGAACCTGTTAAACCTATATGATGGTAATGGGTAGTAATATAAACATTCACATGTATAGAGACAATGCAATAATTTTACTTAGATCACCACTAAGGGATAATGCAAGGATCATACACTGACAGTGTGTCAATTATACTAAAATCCACTAATCATCACTAGTCTTGGAATATTGAAGTTCATTCATTGTCACTTTATACCAGGAACACTGCATTTTCATGATTTTAGTGATAGATCACTACATCCCTCAAAACACTTCCATAGACCCCCCTAGCTCAATACCTTGGGTGAAGTCTTACTCATTTTATCAACTTGAAGGTTGGTTCAATAGATTTTCATTAAAGTATTTGTCCCCGACTAGAATGAGGATATATTTTCACTGTAGACCTAAGTGGATGCAATCTAAAATCATATCCACTTAAATCTAATGTTAAAAACTACTATTCAAAGTGATCCTTTATGAAGATAACAACCTTCATGAATAAAACTACCATCGTGAAACAAACTAACTCTGCAAATCTCACCAATTCATCACTGGATACCCCATCATTGAGAAGCACACATTACATCGAAGCATCAGTATTAGACAAGACTTAACTAGTATTTTCACAATGCTCAAGATCGCATAGAAATCTAGATTCATGAAGCTCCCAATCCTTTATGAAATCAGATAGATTCTGAAATTTCTCTAATTATTTTTCATGTAAAATGAAGTAGGGGTTGCCTCATATTTATAGGCTCGTCCATTTTTGATGCTCCACCACATTTACCAGATTTTTTAGATCATTCAGAAACATATTTGTGAACCTCATCCATTTTAAATGCTCCAATGATATTTTTCATAATCGTGGAGTTCACCTTCAACTTATCACACATTCTCAATGCTCCACTTCTTGTAGTCTTGAAGAAAACCATCAAACCATCACGAAATCATGAAACTAACCTTTTTGAAACCCAATCATCGTGAAACCCATGTCTTTACCATATTTATAAAGAGTTTATTCCAGAAACAACATTTCGTGATGATATCATCTTCCTCCATATTTTGAGAAAATAATATGGGAAACCCTAGGAAACTATTTGAACTTCAATACTGTAGTCTCCTCAAACTGTAAGAACACTTTCCTTGAAAATTAACTCAATAACCAAATGTAGATTGACAACAAACACAAACTTGAATCTATTTACATTTATGAGAATCCTTGGTTAGAATAATCTCCCCCATCAGGTTTGATGGAAATATATAGATAAATTCAATAAATCACCATCCACTATCAAAACCTGATACACAAAAAACAACCCATACAACACTCCAAGTCTACACGAGAAAAGACTAATGTAAAAAAACAAGAGGGGAGGCATGAACTGGGTTCTCTTATTTTGGAATTTTAAAATATGTCCAAGCTAAGATATATTTATTTTCTCATAACACCAAATTCTCATAACATGAATTCTTATCTCTAACTGTTTCCTCATAAAACATAATTATCATCTCTCACATTGAATTTATCTATTCTCCCTCTTTAAAAATAAACCCAAATAAATTAATTTTTACTTGTATAGCTCAAAAACACACTCCCCGTGGATTGTATCTACATGCATAAAACAGTTCAAAAATAGGGAGAGGGAATTAATGTTACCTCCTAATTCACTAGGTGGTGGTTGAACATTGAGATTCAACTGATGTTTATTGAACACATATGCTGCCAATGGATTAGTCAGAATGCCATCCACATGGTCATCAGTTCCCACATGCACAATTTTAATCAAACATTGTTCAAACTTTTCCTTGATAAAGTGACATCTGACCTCATATGTTTTGTATGAGAGTGATGAATTGGATTCTATGTAAGATAAATTGTAATATTATTATCATATAAAATACCCATCAACCATTTCACCTTGTCACCAATCTGAGTCATTTGTTTCTTTATCCACAATAGTGAGTGCATGCCTTTTTAGTAGAGATATATTCTGCTTCTACCATGTTGAGTGAAGTGTTTTCTTGTTTCTTTATCAACTAGCCTACAAATTTCTTTCCAATAAAGAATTATCCACCAGTATTTCACTTTATACCCACCACACCTTCATCCCAATCCACATCAAAAAATTATGATAATTCATTATCTCTTCCTGTAGCAAAGTATAATCCAAAATTTAGTGTATCTTATATATACCTCATGATTCGTTTAACTACTTCCATATATTCTTCATTCATATTACTTTGAAAGTGGGACACTAATAATGTTGTAAAGAAAATATCTGGGTGTGTTTTAGTTAAGTATAATAATATTCTGATGATTCTCTTATACTTGGTGATATCCACAAATATCCCATACTCATTCTTTCCATGTATTTTCCCAACCTCAATTAGATTCAACATTGTTTTCAAGTCTTTCATATTAAATTTATTCAAGAGATATATGGAATATTTAGCCTAAGAAATTTAAGTGTAATCCTTCTTATAAATCACCTATATCCCCAAGAATTATGTGTGTTCACCAATCATAGAAATTTCAAATTCAGATCTGTTTTGATCAAAAAATTCTTCCACTAATTTCTGCATTCTTTGGCCAAAAATAATATCATCCACATACAAAAACACCATAAATTGAGTTTCATATGAGTTTTTGACAATGATATTATGATAAAACCTAATATTTTTAATTGAATCTTCTATAGATACGTATCTAATTGATAATAACATACATGCGGTGCCTACTGTAGACCACAGAGGGACTTGTTTAATCTAAAAACCTTTGATTCATCATTTCCAATTATAATTCCCACTATTTTTTCAATATATACTTTTTATGGAAGGAATTAATTGAAGAATGATGCATTGAAAACCATTTGATAAACTGTGTATCCTCTTTGTTTTTCCATAGTAAGGAAAAGACTAATCGGCTCTGGTCTTACTATTGGAGAAAATGTTTCATCAATATCAACGAATGCAGTCTGTGCATAACCTTTACACACCAAGAGAACCTTATTTTGTATAAAATTTCCATGCTCATCAATTTTTTTCCAAGATCCCATTTGTTCCAATCACATTGTGATCATTAGGTCTCTTAACTAGATCCCATGTTTTGTTATTTTCAATCTGATCCAATTATCTATTCCCAAACTTAACCCATGATTCATCCTTCAATTCTTATTAAAATGAGGTTGGTTCTATAATTGATAGGAAGGAAAAATGTTCTTCACTCCTCATTCTCATTTTCTGTGTGGGAGCTATCCAATACCCAATGATGTTGTGTTGATCAATTTTTGAACTTCTTTTTCTTATTTGAGGTTTAGATGAAGTTTCTTCAGCTATGGTATCCACTTATGATTATTATTTTAAATCATCGTCATTTTTTGACCCCTAAATGTTATTCACACCTTCCTCTACTTCTACATTTGAATCTATTCCATGCCTACTTTATTCTACATATTCTATCATATCTTTATATGAGATCCTATAGGTATATGTGGTTTTATCTTCAATAATAATGAAATCACAAATTTACACAATTCTTCCAAGATGATTATTGAAAAATTTGTAGGATTTTAACTTCATTGAATATCCAAGTAATATTACCTCATCTTTAGTATCAACATACTTACCTTAATTTTCTTCTTTATTTTAGATGAAACAATCACTTATGAAAAAAGAAAAATACTTCAGTGAAGGATTCCTCCCATTCCACAAATCATATGGTGTCTTGGTTTATTCTATATAGATCCCTATTAAAATTTGAGTGTACATTATTTATTGAACATACTATTTCCATTAATGATGAGAGATACAACTCTGAATCATCATAGTTTTGTCCATATTGTTTACCTGTCGATTTTTGTGTGTTCAATGACTCCATTTAAATTTGGGGTTATCACTACAGCCACTTCATGCCTCATTCTATGTTTTATAGGTAGTTTTTAAATTCAATAGATGTGTATTTCCCTCTATTATTGAATAAAAAAACTTTGATTTCAAGGCCAATATCATTCTTGGATATTCGGCGATAATTTTTCATACAATCAAGAACTTTCCATTTCCTTTGTATAATCACCACAAAAGACATTCTACTATAATAATAAATTAAAAAAAACTAATTACTTATCTCTATATGTCATATCATCATTTATTAGACCACATAGATATATGTGGATAAAATCAAGAATATTTGGTTCCCTTTTTCTTCTTTTTATCAATATAAAATACATACCAACTTTCCTCGTATGAAAGCATCCCATGTATTTTACCATTCACACTTCATATTGGGGATAACCCTAAATATCATCAGCTTATATATATTTTCTATTTCATGTTTATTAATGTGACCCAACCTCTGTTGCCACAAGTTGTTTTCTTTTTCACCAATCAGGTAGAACACGTTCTCTTTACTATCAAATTAATATAAGTTTCCATTTGTTCTGCATCATTTAGTGAGACAATTCCCTATATTTCCTTTATAGTGCACTTATTTTGATTGAATTTAACTATAATTCCTAATTCATAGGTTTTAATCACACTCAGGATATTTTTATACAAAATTTCAATATAAAGAACCCTGGTTTTCTTAAGCTCGTCACTTTCCCGCCTTTAATCTTCAAGGAACCATCATTGTCAAACCTAACTATTACGTCAACCATTTTCTTTACATTATTATATAAATCTTCATTTCTGATCATATGGTATGAGAATCCATTACCAAGAATCTAGGTTCTACTTTTATTTGTAACATTGAGAGTGACTTCAACAAGATTAGATTTCTCGATTTTCTTCTTTTCCCTCTATGAAATATTTTATTGAGTGGAGGATAATTATAGCCTTTATAATCTATTTTCCATGTGTATTGATTCATCATACTCATATTATTATCCTATAAGACAATACTTATTTTTAAGAGAAGTTATGTCTATTTGGTGAGTATTAACTTTTCTCTGAGTTCTTTAAGTGATATTCCAGCCTTTCCTTTGTCTGAAGTCAATAGCTTTATATATAGAGTTAGAGTAGTGAAAGAAATATCCTTAATAATGTCTTCTATAAGATGAATGATATGATTTCAACCCTTTTTGAATTTTTGGATCTTCCCTATTAATATAGATCGTTTCCACTTCACAATATGAAATGGTATAGCCTAGAGAGCCACATAATTAACATTTCATAAGAGGAAATATCTTCTCACTTCCATTCCTCCTCACATCCCCATCCATGGGAAAATAATTTAACTAAAAATAATTCTTGGAAACTTGTGGATTGTTTTTAGATATTCCCTTAGTTTGATTTTAGGGTTCTTTTATTTGGAATTTATGTGACTTTATGATATATCCCACTTTTTACTGTCCATTAATTTAGATCATCTTGTTACTAGCCTTTGATTTTTCACCATCACAACCAATTCCAGTTTTCCCCATGCATGTAGATATTTGATCATTAAAATTATTCTCTAATCATTTAGAACCACGCATAGATCTCTCTATTAGATCAGCATATAAGAATATTCCAAACTGTATTTCCTTTATAGTTTCCTTTGAATTTGATTCACATTCAACTTTATTCCTTATTGTAACATCTCCTTCTTCAATACCCTCAACTATTTTGGACTTCCCCTCTATTATGAATGTAAGTTCATTGATGAACTTTTCCTATTATTTAATCATGATATTTAGTTCAACTAAATCTTCCGATATTTCCAAATTTGTTGAATTTTCTCTTACTACTAATTCTAGTTGTTCAATTTTAGCTTCCATCTGATCAACATATTCCAAAGACTCTTCTAGAAAAACTCTTCACTTTTTGTTTCCACTTATTTGATTCTCAAGTTTACTAAGAGAATACTCATGTTCCAAATAGGGATCATCATCACTAATAAAATTAATATATCTAGCATTATGTTTTTTTGATTCTAATTTTTTAATAGTATACATCATAGAGACTTGGGTTCTAGATTTAAACCATGGTTCTTCTTCTTTAAAAAAAATTCATTATCATCATCTTCTTCTTTATATATAAAACTATTTTTCTATAATTTCTTTCTAGATATGAATTGTCCCTTTTGATAAAACATTTTCTAAGGCTTCTACATGTTTCCAGTATCACTTTGTTCATCACCTAACTTCCTTGAGCATCGATAGACAATGTGCGCAACATTACCACAATGAAAATAGGCCACAATTAGCCTTCCTTTTAATTATCCTTTTTCCTCTCTTGAATTTATTAGAAAAGAGAAAAAGAAGTTTTTATTCCTCATTATATTTGTCAATACTATCTCTAGAAACCTCAAGTTTTTCAATGGAATTGAATTCCATTTCCTTAACAACTCAATTTATTACATCATCTAGTTTGACACTCATTTCATAAGCTACCAGACTACTCAGTAGGTCATCCAAAGAATGTTTAGACAGATCCCTTTCCTCAAGGGATAACACTTTTGGTTATAAAGGTATGTAATCCTTCTCAAAGTTTTCTTCACAATGTAAATGTCTTTTATTTATTCACCATGTCCTCGTAATTATCTACAAACTTTAGTGATTCGATTAAAAAAGGCATCTGTATTTTTGTCAAGATGCATTTTTATTAGATCATCAAAACTATTGTGAAAAACATTAAGTTTTGCCTCCTTCACATTGTTGTCGCCTCCATATATATTTTTTATTTTTCCCACATAGACTTGGATAAAGTGAAACTCATCACCATTAAATATTTTTGATCAGATTGAGCTACATTTAGGGAATTTTTTGCTTTGACATCTGCATCAAGCATTTTCTTGTTTGCTTTATTCATAAAAAACCCTGTTTAATTAGTGACCTTTATCCCTTATGCTGTGGAAAAAATATGTTCCATTCCAAGAGATATTAGATGATATCTCATCCCATTATTCAAAATTTTTATGGTTCTTCCATCAAATAGGGGAACTCTTTGAACATTTACTGAATTCTCCATGACAAAAAAGAGGAAACATTTAACTCTATTACCTTGCTCTAATACCACTTGAAGGACCCCAAAACACCCTGAGAGGGAATGAGTGAATTAGGGTGTCAGTTTGATTATTTAAAAGTGATGGATGTAGTCCCCACGTTGGTAGGAACATGTTAAACATTTCTGATGGTAATGTGCTATAATTTAAACATTCACATATAGACAGACAACACATCAATTTTACATGGTTCAACACTAAGGGATATAATAAGAAGAATACAAGAAAAGCGTGACAGTCATTCCAAAATCCACTAATATTTCCTAGTTGTGATATACCAAAATTCAGACATAGTCAGTCTATGCCAGGCACACTGCCTTTTCAAGATTTTAGGGATAACACAATGTGTCCCTAAAAACACTTTTGTCGAATCCCCCTAGCTAATTTCCTTGGGTGATGTCTTACTTAGTTTATTGAATTGAAGTTATATTCAATATAATTTCATTAAATTATTTTTCCCTGACTAGAGCAAGGCTTTAAGTACACCGTAGACCCAAGTAAATGCACTATAAAAGCACTATTCACTTAAACCTGATGTTCAGAACCACTTTTCATAGAGCTCCTTCACGAAGCCTACAACCATCATAAAGCAAAATACCTTTGTGAAGATCACCCAGTCATCATGAAATAACCCATTATCTTGAAGCACCCATTACTTAGAATAATTGGCACTGGTCAAGACTTAACTAGTCCCTTCATGATGCTTGAGCTCGAATAGAAAACCAAATTCATAAAGCTTCCTAGCCTTCTATAAATCAGAGCGATTATGAATTTTCTCTAAATATTTTTCATGTCAAATGAAGTGGGGGTAGAATTATAGAATAAGACTAACCATTCGTGATGCTCCCCCACCTTTACTTAATTTATTTTGATCTTTCAAAACATATTCGTGAAGCTCTTTCATTCTTGAAGGTCCAATGTGATTTGTTATAGTCGCATAGATCAACATTAACTCATCATGAATTCATGATTCTCCACTTCTCATAGCAGCGAAAAACACCATAAACCCATCATGAACTCATGAAACTAAATTTTGTGAAACCTATTCATCATGAAACCCATGCCTTTACCATATTTATGATGATTTTATTCTAGAGGACACCCTTTAGCGGTACTATCCTCTTCCTTTAGATTTTGAGCCCAAAAATTTGGAAAAAATTGGGAAACAACACCCCCTTCAATATTTTAGTTATCCAAAATTGTAAGAACAATTTCCTAAAAAAATCCACGATCAAACCAATATGTATTGAAAAAAAAAACAAATGTGACACCATTTCTATATATGATAATCCTTGGTTCCAACACTGTGTTTATAATAGGTTTAGTGGGAATTTGTTTTTTTCCTAGTAGTATATATTGATGAAATATTACTTATTGGAAATAACATAATTGTCTTACAGTCTGTTAAGGACTGGTTAAACAAATGTTTCTCCATCAAGTAATTAGGTGAAGCAGACTATATTCTAGGGATCAAGATCATTCATGATAGATCCAAGAGGCTACTTGAACTAAGTCAAAGTACATACATTGATCAAACACTAAAGTGATTTAGTATGGAAAAATCCAAGAGGGGATTGGTTCTAGTGTCACATGGTTTATATATTTATATGAAAATGTGTCCTCAAACACAATGGGAGAAATAGAGAATGAGTAAGATCACATACACTTCAGTGATAAGATCAATCATTTATTCCATGTTGTGTACCAGACTTAATGTTTCTTATGCATTGAGTGTGGTATAATGATATCAATTAGATCCAATAAAACGACATTGGTATGCTATTAAGGCCATCCTCATGTATCTAAGAAGAAATAAGGACATGTTACTGGTGTGTGGATGAGATGAGGAGATGTTCATCTGAGGTTACATTGATGCTAGTTTTCAAACAGATTAGAATGATCTGAAGTTACAATAAGGATATGTTTTCTATCTCAATAGAGGAGCTATGTGCTAGAAGAGCTCAAAGCATCCAGTTGTTGCTGACTTTACAATGTAGTCTGAGTATATAGCATCTCTTGATGAATCCAAGGAATCCATTTGGATACAAAACTTTTTCCATGATCATGATTTGGTACCTAGTATTAAAAACCCTATCACATTGTATTATGATAATACTACAATAGTGGATCTTGGAAAAGAGACAAGGTCACACCAACAGACAAATAATATACTCCAAAAGTATCATATATTATGGTATTTTTACTAAATGGGTGAATTTATAATAAACGGATTTCATACAAAAGATAACATGTTTAACCCCTTGACTAAAGGCCTATCTTATCCAAATAATGTGTATCATGTGAGAGCTAAAAGACTGAAGGTTGTTAATAGTTGGCTCTAGTGAAAGTAGGAGTCTATTGGATCTGGTGCCTAGAACCAAATCCTATGTACTTTATCATAATATGTATTCATATTTTTGAATATTAATAAAATACTTATCACATAATGATTGTTTTTATATGTAACATAGTATGTGATAAGGTCCTAAGAGTAGCTATTTCACTAAAAGTTCATAACAGTTCCCCGCTATGATGAGAACCCAGAAGTGACATGATAGTATTCTTAGATATATATTATATAACCATATGATGTCATTTTAGGGACATAAATGAGATAGGGTATCAGGGGTGGATACTCATTGGACATTGCGGCACCTTGTATTGGTGTATGCATTTGGTAATATCCAGTGTTTGATATTATGAGAGAGAGACCCTCTAGTATAAAATCCACATTTATATGTGTCATTGGATGTTCCTATCTGTTGACCTGTGTATTGATCTTTATAATTTAATATTACTATTAATTAATAATTTAAGTCTCATACTTTAATGTATTAATGAAAATCATGATGAAATATGTTCACAGTGAGTTAGAATACATTGGGTGCATCACAAGTAATATTGCATTAATATATAATGCGATAAAGGATTTGTCCCTTCTGTTATTTAACAAAAGTTTATATATTAGGACCTTTGATGGAAATTATATAACCTAAATAAATCTATGACCATAGGTTTCTATGGGAAAGTTATATTTCTATAAATTCAAATAAAGAGTGGTGGTGCACATAGGTTGATAGCACTAGCGTGAAACCTGCTTGATTATAGATATCATTATAAAAGGATTAAATTACATAGTGATCATCCATATGTGGTATTAGGCCTTTGAAACATTAAATTATTTCTTTGTAGGTTCCTTGGCATGTTTCTAGATTCTAACCTTGGACTTTGGGCTACTTCAACTAATGCCATCAAGAAAGAGGCCTAAAGGGCCACACACTAAATGTATCCGAAATCTCAGTTAAATAATATATTATTATTTATTATTTAACAAGTTAAATTAATAGTATTCCCACACATGGTTTAATAAATTTTCATGTATTACTGATCACATATATTCTATCTCTAGTTATTCAAGAGAATATTATGTGATCGAAATATTTAATAAAACTTTATTCTCTATTTAGTGAATAAAATATTTATTTATTTATTGGGGAATAATGATGTGATATTTAGTTTTTAAGGAAATATTCATTATTCAAGGCCTGATAAATATTATGGAGTAATGGAGGACCAAGTTTTAAGTATGGTGAGAAATAATATATATTGAATATTAGTTGAATAAATAATATTTAATTTTAATTTGCGAGTTTATCACATGTTGAGAAATAATAATAATAATAATATTATTATTATTATTAACATGATGTTCCATAGAGATTAAATAAAAAATAATGGGAACCTGTACAATAATTTATTTCTAAACCTAGCAGTATATAAACCCAGTTATATTATTTTTCAATTGAAAAAAATTAATTTTCTATTTTTGGAAATGACAGTCAAAGAGAATCCAGTCAATCCTTAGAGAGCTTCCACTCTAAGGACACACCCTAGAATAGATAGTGATCCTCCCATACCTCCCAATCTAGACTCTAGAGAGATCAAGGAGAACACTTTTGAATCTATTATTATGGTGATCAAAGGTGAATGATGTAGGTGATAGGATCTACCGTGCTATCACCCAGAGACTCCTACAATGATGGTCAATGTTTTCTGTAACAAAAGTGGATCAACACTATAGGGAATATTTTCTTGATTCCTTCAACGCAATGATGGTTAAACATAGACTGGTATTCATATCCATAAATGAAGAAATAATTCATGCAAGGTAATTCTTTAATTTATTAAATTAATTATAAATAATATGTGATGATCTTATGCTTGGTTATGGTGTTTTATCCATTTTCTATTTTCTTTGATTTTATTTCATTTATTATAACATTCATCATCATGTAAATCTTGAATTAGTCATCAATACTGAAAAAAAAGAAAATTTGGGCATGACCCATCACATGCTTTCAGTATGCCCAAAACCTACAGTAAAATAAAAAAAAAGTATTTCAAATTAGATGAATTAATATCACAGATGTAAAAATGAACATCATGATAAAAAATATGACCTCTGAGAACATGGGTTTCCCCCCACACAAGGGTTATCTAATCCCATGAATGATCTCATTACCAAGCCCCGACACATCCTAGTTTCCTATATACCTTCCCAAAATAATGAATTAATAGAAAATACTAGGTATCTGAAACCACTTTGTAACTTACCTACCCCAATACTCCCTCATGTGACTGATATGGGTAGTTATATAACCTCAAGCAAGCCTCCTCATATGGCATTTCTATGGAGGCGACGATGTTGTGATTTCAGTGATGAGATGAAGTGGTTCGACTTGGTTGAATGTGTTATGGTGATTTGAATTAGTGGTGGTACAAGGCCCGGTGTGTTCCCACCGGCTGTCATTGCAGTGGTAATTTAGAGGCAGTTCGCATCTCGAAAAATGACCTGATGGTGCATAATGATGGCTTGCGATTTGTGATGATAGCATTGGGAAAATAGTTCATGAAAGAGGCGGTTGTGATGCTGGATTTTGGGTTTTTGAATTTTTAATTTTGAATCAGTTATCTCATGTATGGCTCAGTCTGGGTTATCGCTCATCCTTAAAGCGGATTTCAAAAATCAAATAAAAAGGGAATTTTTATTCAATAAAAACAAAAATAAGATGAAACAATCATTACATTAAACTCAAGAAGGTAATATAAGAATACAAAATAAACCAAATAATAATAATAATCTATGTTATTATATAATGTATGCGAAACTAAATGTCATACTAAATGTCATATAAGTATAAAACTAAAACAAACATGATAATGAAGACTCAAAAAACCCTATACAAAACCCCATACCTAGTCCCATATCCATATAGTAATCACATCCATAACAGAAATCAATCAAGTACATGGTCCCTTCCCTTGTATGTACCTATATCCATGATGTTTTTCCGAGTACCAATGGTTCCAGAAAAAGGTGTGAGTAAAACCGAGTAGTCTGAAACCCAAAATGTCTAATCATATCATTCCTAAATAAATAATTCATGAAACAATATAATAAAAAAGGAATTAATTCATAAATAAATGTGTAACATCAAATAAACTTTCTAACCCTCACGCTCTGGGTTGACACTCGGGGTAAGACAACACCCTTTTCATCTTGATGTTGGACGTTTCAATATATTGGCAGGTTTTCCTACCAAGGATGAATTTCCCATACTGAGTTTCAAGTAACTAGTATAAATTTCCACTAGTAAATTCTCCTACCTAGGATGAATCACCCAAACTGTGTGCTAAGTAACCATCCATCTCTCCCTCGGGCACTAATACTAGACTCTGCGAATTCACATGCTAGAGCCGCTTATGTATTCCCGTGGCATATTAATTCTGAAAAGGACAATGTATAATGTTACTGTGAATATATCCCTCATATGGTATTAACCAATGCATCTAACCCTTAGGTGGAATATTCCCATGTATTTATCACTCAGGTAGAATATAATCATGCATCCATCCCTTAGGTGGAATATACACTTGAATCTATCCCCTAAGAAACACGTAACCATGCACCTAGACCTCATGCAACAAATTTAATCAAAGAGTCATAACAAATCCATGTACCAGGAAGTCCATGTATAATACCAAACACCAAAAGTTCCAAACATGTTATCATAATCAATAATGTTTAATTCATCCAAATTTCCAATTATCAACCATTTATTCCATTATTTCAATTTACTAATTATCATCATAATTGTAAAATTTCCATTTCACATTCCATTATGTCTATGTTACACCATGTTATCATTCCAAGCCAAATACTTTCCAATTGACCCCTTTAATCCAAGTCATTATTATTAATGTTGATTAACCCTATTACCAAGTTATGTAAATTCTCTGTCAAGAAAATTTACACATTAATAATGTATAATTAAATATAGTATGAGGAGTAAGAAAACCTCTTAGGAGTTTGCAAGTCCTAGTAATTACACCAACGAACCCAATGGGATTTTATGGAGGTATTATCATACAAATTCATCAATTATAGTAAGTCACTAATTTAGTTAGGTCATTTAAATGGTGTGTCAGTGTGATCAAAAATGTTTCACATACTAAAGAAATCAAAACCTGACTTTGGGTGATGACTTATACCACCTACCTCAAGAACAGAGAGGAAGAAGACAAAGATCAAGTTCCAAATCAACATGTTACACCAAAAAACCCTTTTTGATAGAAATTTAAATACACTATCAAGGATGGAATAAGATGGTATAAAGATAAAACCAGACTAGTTATTAAATTCCATGAATAACACACCATTTCAAGTTGTCTAAATCAAAGAATTGGATGAAGAGGCCATGAATCGACAGTAGAGAAGTCACTGGACCTCTGTAGAAACCTAATTTTTTTTAAATACTACGTTAGTGTCAAATTTGTGGTTATAATGTGTTTAGAAGATGTTTTGGTGGTTGAAATACATTCTACCCCTAATTTAGTAATCTCAACCCAACATCAATGAGTTTCCAGTGGGCACCACCGACTAACCAGTGGTGTCCGCCAGTGTATTCACACAAATAGAGATCCCATTGGTGGACTGGTTTGTCTCCACTAGTAGGCCGTTGGGTCTCCTACATGGGACCATTTTGGATATATTTCTAAATGGTCTCTACTAATGGGATGGCGAGTTTCATATAAAGAACCCCTTCAACAACATTACCACTAACTGTCTAGTGGTTCTATTTTAGCCTTACCAGACCACCGAGAATCCCATTATCTTTCCAATAGACTACACCGGTGAGTCGGTATCCCTAAAGTGCCTCTAGTACAACATGCCACCTTTGGACTTCTACTAACCCAGCTCCTTCGGTCCCCTGACACCTCTAATAACTTGTTTCATTCCAATATTGGGAATCAATTATTGAATTAAAGTGGCTAAAAAACATAAATATGAATGAACCTAGATAAAATACGAGTTATTAAATCGATGATGTCACTATCCAAACCTCCAATAGGCCTCTAGTGATCCTCACTATAGAATTCAACTTATAACCATAAAAATAAGATGATTTAGGAACTCTATCATCATAAAATCCTATTAACACAGTACTTCTGCATTCCAAAGACTTGACCAATGTGATTCCCTACTCACCACACCAAAAAAGTCCCAATATAATCGGTTAAAACATCAACAACAATCCACATTACTAAAAATAATTAGAGGATAGATGTATAACTTTTATCTATTAATGATTCTAGAAGATACTATTTTTTCTTTAAAAATACTACTTAGATTCATGAAACACATCTTTAATCCTAATAAAGACACATCATATGAGGTTGACAAACTTCCACATCCTAATATACACGAGAACATAAGTTAAAAAATTCCCAACTATCTTTTCTTGAAAACACTCATCCATGACTACCGATGTGTTAGCAACTAACCTAATCTTGGTTCTATTGTGAATAAAGGAATCCTACATTCACCTTAACACACTCATTAGAGTCAATAAATGAATCCTAGTGAGTTTTCCTGATTCTTTCCTTAACTACAAAAACTATCATCATGCCCTACCACACACACTGATGTACTTATGATCAAAGTACCTCTAGGTCACTTTAAAATCGAATCAATCATGAATCCATTTATCGATCTCAATCCACCACAACATTTTATTTCCTATTTTTAATTCCCTATAGAATCTATGTAAACAACTCACTAGTTTTTTACCATTATTCTGATGCCACTGCAACCAATCTATAATCAATTTCACATTCCCATGACCCTTGTAGGATAATTTTCATACACCCACAACCAACACATCAATCCCCTATCATAGAAGTTTAATTTTTATCTCTCCTATTGAAACACTCCTAACCACCACAGATCATGCTCCATATATCATCGAACTCAATGATTGAACATGACCATCTTTCCTTAACCTGATAAGAAATATAAATATCAACTAACACTCATTTATATCTTCCAATAACACTACTCACGACATTATCAGACATCTGTTCCTTAGTGAGGTTTTTAATCTAAGATGGCCAATGGTGAACTCCCCACCATAATACTTCACTTATACTACTCTTTGAATGTAACTCCCATGGTCTAAAAAAACCATTCCACTCTTCCAAGACATAATCAACACATTCTAACAACAGTCGACAATTTCATCTAGTTCAAGCCTAATTGTCTTTGCCACTACACTCTGATGCCTTTATGACATCACCTATGACTATAAGGGAATTTCAAATCCCATTCATAGGCCCCATGAATCCCTACCCACAAGAATGTCTTCCAATATTGGTTAACCCACTCCAAGAGAGAGTCACAAACTGAGACCTACTATGGCCCCATGACTATCTTCCAATCAGGCATAATCCAAGACCCAAAAGGGAACTACGACCACCACATGGTTTGAGTTTATCCATCAACCAAATGATTTTTAAAGGAATGCATATGATCTGTTTCATAAAAACAAAGTTCAAAAGGCCCTATGTGTAACCAAAACATACCATTTTACTTCTATCAAAAGGAATTAAGTACTTTTCCTCCACACATTGATCACATAAACCCAACGACATCGTGCATCTTTAGCATGTACCTACAACCCAGAACTTAGAAAACCATAAGGTAAAATTCTATCTTGTTTCTATTTCCTAAATCTACTCAAAGTTCAATGATTTGTGCAACACCCAAACTAGGCTCAAACACCAACTCAAAAATCTAACCATTCCACCAAGCCCTTTAGCCTAATCTGGATGGAGGCATCCTCAATGCTTCCATCTCACATGATTGAAATATTACAAGTGTCAAGTCTATCTCCAATATTACCTCAATAACATCCATTACCTGGGCATAATTTCCACCTAGATAATCTAACCACTCTTTCTGCACACTCTAACAAAATGAAAAACTATAGGGTTAAACAATACATTGATCCTTCCCTCACATCTAATCTATACTCTGGTAGCATTAGCACTCAAGATGTCTTAAACCCACCAAAAAAAAATTATCTCACAATCCTTCATGAACCTCTCTAAGGGTATCATCACCCATAAGGAACCTCATGCCCTAACCAAAATACCTCACTAGAAGCATCTTTCATGAGGTGAGAATTCTCAACTAATCTCCATTCCTAAATTTCATACCTCTAAGAACATTATGTGACTCAGCTCCAACCCCGATCATTTCTCCATGCTTCACTAATATTGGGCTTACCCACCTAGGATAACTACCAACCATAACATCAAAACCAGATCAAAGAATGATAGGGATAATCATCCCAATGACCTAGTAATCTCAAAATAAACTTTAAAACCAGGCACTAGTAAAAAATTTATTTACATAGGAAACTAATTCATCTAACACACCTAAGATACACCTTCAGCAACATCACCTAAAAACTGATCCTGTTAATCAAAGGAATCTACCCATTATTCACATATCCAAAATAAATTAAGAATAATGTAAACCCCTCTTGTTTCTACATTAAAAAAAGACCTGAATCCCCAAACCTTGAGTTTTATATATAAACATAAGTATCATCTACCCACCCAAGGGCCATAACTCACATTAACATAGGGTCACAACAACACCCCCAATATCACCTTAAGGTCACATGAAATGCATAATTTCAACACAAAACACCTATAATAGAGTCTAAAATTACCCAAAAGTGTCACAAATCTCACTAGGATCACAAAAAAACAAACCTCCCACTATCCAACACTGTAGAAATCACCACAGTCTCACCAACTTGGCACTCAGTATAGGATCAAAACCCAAATTAAAATCACAAACCTAAGATCTACACCCAAACATGACCACTATCAATGGTCCAACCACCCATAAACGGTTCAAGATAACATATAAATACCTGAAAAATGTTCTCCTATGAGCCACACCCACTAATCAAGGACATATTATTTTCTCATCAAAACACAAAGTTCCAAATCTTGGTTAGGTAGGGTGTTATTCACTTGATATGTGGTAAAACACCTTATAGGTTACTTAATGGCACTTAATTTAACCAAGTGCAAAATTTATCATTCCTATATCTCAATCATTACACACTTTTTAGGACATTACCATTTTCTAAGCCCATCACCCTATTACAATTATATAAAGGTGAATCACAAGTTATAGATGAAAAAACTCTTTAATTTGTGATTGGAACCCCATTTATCCATCACAAATATAAATTAAAAAATCCACATTCCAACATTCCCAAGGTTTAAAATTTTAAGCATTTTCATTGTCAACAAAATTTCAATCTTTAACCATATATCATTTATTTTGATATCACAGTTTCTGGTTTGGTTAGAAATGATACCATTCAAAAATTATAGAGGAAAACACTATAAGTTTCTTACTGGTTCCTTATGTAACTAAAACATAACTTTAATAACCCATTTATATCTACCCATAATTTAGAAGGGGTAAATCTTGGAGTTGCCTAAGTAGAATTCCACTATACACTTATATGTGAGAAACACAATATAAATATCCCTAGACACCTTAAATAAACAATCTCTCTCAATAATATAAATCTATAAGCAGATTTAAATTACTAATAGAGATAAGACATAAAAATTAAATAATAACTTTTATATGTAACTTTTAAGAAAATTTCAATCATAGGAAACATTCAAATGACATATAAATCCTATGTTCCTAGAATGATGAATGTATACATGCCCCCTCTTACTATATCATCAAAGAAAAAAATCCCATAAATCAATAAAATCACACCCAAAAGTACTTACCTAGGTGGAAATCAATAAACTATTAAAGTAAAAAGCAAGAACCATAATTAAAATCTCTGAAAACATGGGTTTTATCGTGTATATGGGTCTATAACTCCAAGGAATAAACTCATTACCAATCCCTAAAACATCCCAGTCTTATGACAACCTATATCTTTAATAATACTTAATTCATGATTTAATTAATAAATATAATTAGAATAAAATCTATAAGTTTGAAAGGAAATGGTTCTTTGGGAAATTAGATACATAAAACAATAACATGGAACATGGAAATAATGAAATTCTTTAAAAACTTCAACATATTCTCTCATATTTCATTGATTTTATAATATTGCACTGGATAACCTGGGTATGTACATAAGAAAGGGGTTATCTATAAATCCTAGAAAGGAAATAATAAAAGAATAACAAGATAAAAGTAATACATATTATTAAAGAGGCATATCAAGGTGACGTAAAAGTAGTGAGAATCATAAAATAAACATATTAGTATTATATAAGATGATAACATCAAGAAAATATATAGACATGGAAATGACATAAAATATGAAATCATAAGAATAATTCAAGGCTAACCACTGACACATAATTACATAGTGTAATTAGGATAGAATCCCATAAAATATACATGGTATCTCATGAGATAAAAATATTACCCAATGCACTGAAGGGATATATAATTCTAGGCCCACCCATCATATTCATAGCATGTACATTTATAAGTGTGCCACATAAATCATACAACATAAGAACAACTTTTATCACTTTTAATAACATGATTAATGATTTTGGAATAAATATATGGAATTCACAAATCAATTAAGTATAGGTACATCTAGTTTAATACCCTTGAGTGGAAATGAGTATGAGTATTCACTACACAAATGTTTGGCATGGAAAATCAAAGGATAATTTCAGAAGCATAACAAGTGTATATGAAGATTCATGGAAGCATTTAATTAGAGTGAAAGGTAGTATCTCATTACATTTACATCATAAGGATAGTGAAAGGGATGTTTAAAAACACATTCCAACATGGAAAATTGGAAATATAATTTACACATTTAAATAAATATCTTTATTTACTAAAAAATACTAGTTTTTACCATAATAACAATTTTTTGACCCTTATAAAGATTAAATTAGAATTCATTAAATTGTGTTATAATTTTTATATAAATAAATATTATTTAATAATAATATTATATTAAAATAAAATTTATTTCAAAATTCAAGAAAAAAAAGAGTATTTTAATTTAAACCATATATTTTCCAAAAAAATACAAGTTTGGTTTCATCATATCAAAAAATATTTTTCATCCACTCATATGTAATTGTATATTTAAATAATAATGAAAAGAGATAAATATAATAATTATTTTATTTCAAATACAATATATAAATCCATACCACTAGATTATAGATACATGACCCCTTATTAGACCAATATACTCCCTAAGTGTAAGGTGTGCAATGATGATAGTTTTTTGGGTGGTT
The DNA here is from genome assembly GCA_963277665.1 of Viscum album. Lineage (NCBI taxonomy): Eukaryota > Viridiplantae > Streptophyta > Magnoliopsida > Santalales > Viscaceae > Viscum > Viscum album. The sequence goes on from OY728140.1 coordinate 1,110,072,199, forward strand.
CGGTGAATATAGTTTAGTCCATGATCTCAATAAGCTTAAAATTATCCAAAAAATGGTTTGATTCATGTTTCAATTTTTTAATTTAAGCTTGATATTGGTCTAGGGAAAATCCAAGTGATGACATCTCCCTCATAAGCTCTAATAAATGAGATTCATAGGGTGTAATCCTACTGGTCGGGATCATCGTTCCTTCCATCTATGTCAATTAGAATTTATCATAAACCTTAATATATATAATAATTGTAATGGTCACCATAAAAAGGATATATTATCAACAATTATGAATCTTAATGGTCTTTTAAATCCTACTTACTATATTTTATAAAGGTTACAAATAACCAAAGTAGTGCATGCATTTTATATAACTACATTAGAGAAGAAGAAATTTATTCAATAATGAAGGGAATTTCATTTATAAAAGTTTATGTCATTATAAGTCTCCTGCAAAACACAACCAAAATTAAGTCAAAATAAAAAAACATTGGATACCATTTTGTAACACCCAATACTGAAATCCACTGAATCGGTGCCCTGAAATGGTGCACCCCAAGGCCACAAGCATGCCTCCCCATATGTGAGAGGTTTCCAATTTGAAGTATGAGTCTATAGGTGGTACAAGGTGGAGACTATACCCAATTATAATATTTCAACATAATGGAAATAAAGGAAGTAACATATATATCAAATTCAGAATAAATAAACAGGTAATTAAAATATCAAGTGACAACACATGCTATAACATTATAATGCCACATCCAAAACTGGTGGGGTATAAAAACAAACAAGTACAATATCCAAATATAAATAAAGGATTTAAAACCCAAAATTAGAATTACCATGGGAACTATAGATATCTATCTCAGATCCCACCTCCCAAGATCCAACCTAGTGAAAAATCATGTATCATCACTGTCACGACCCGTCCACGGGGCCCGTGCCATGACTACCCCAAGCCCACCTTCCATAGGCCAGGGGCTGGTGACTAGCACCAAGGCGTAATTCCTGGTAAAAAGGGAAGGCATTTCCTTTGTAAAGTAAACAAAAACCACAGAGCAAGCAAGCAGTAGAAGTAAACACTAAGTAAAAACTGGGTACAACAGTAATTGCGGATTGTAAGTGGGCCAGTATACAAACCCAAACTGAAATTAAAGTAAAAATGGAAAGGGGAAACAACAACTGAAAAGCAAAGCCACAACATCAAGCCGTCTGATGGATGTCCCAACTGAAGGGTGAGTACAGATAGCCTCTGCAGCTCCTCGGGTCCAGCCGTCCGCTCCGAGTACGTCCCGTCCAGTAGTCCACCTCCGGGTACTGACCTACTCCTCGTGCCTCTACCATGATCAGCACTGTCCGTCGTCTGCAACCAACACAACATAGTGCGGGCATAGCCCATGCATGGGTGAGTATAAGCTACTCAGTAGGGACCCCGAGACCCCCGAAGGTCTCCCAGAATCCACAAAGGATAATCCACAAAGGAAAGATACAATCATGAAGTAACATCCGACACTACATAGGTATATGACCATACATATACCTAAGTCATCAATTCCAGTTCACTCCAACTCCGAGCCCAAGTACAACCTAGTCCACACAAGAAAACGTAACCCGTTCCACATAGGAAATCACAACCCAATCCACACAGGAAAGCATAATGTAATCCACAGAGGATATCAAATCAAGATTCATCTCACACAGGTATACTTCTTCGTATGATGATAGAGATGATCAGATATATCCACTGATTCATTTATGTTGTCAGACCCACAAAGGATCGATAGGTACTAATCCCTGCAATGTCCCACAAAGGATCTGACCCACACAAGATCGATAGGTAACTAACCCCCACAAAGACCCACATAGGATAGGACCCACACAGGATCTGTAGGCACTGGCCCACACAGGACCGCTGAGCGCCCACCCACAAGGATCTGACCCACACAGTATTGGTAGCACTGATCCACGTAGGAACGCTGAGTGTTGTAGTCGTCATCGTCGAATCCACTGAGGATCTTTGTACAGTCGTCGTCGTTGTCGCAGTCGCAGCCAGCTCTAGGGTCCTCGCACATAGCAAGCTCATTCGAGAGGGTCCACTCCACGAGCCGAGGGGATGATACATAAACTGACACATAGTCCGGAGTTGATGTATCCAAATGTTCCGTATCGTCAACAGGAACTCAACTTCACAGAAGGCGCGTCAATCGGACGCCCGGTCTGAGAGTTATTGGCTTTTTCGTCCCAGGGGCCCGGTTGGTTTTTAAGTCAAAACCAACCCGACCATACTCCACCTGCATCCAAACCTCGGGCGGAGTAATCCAAAAGATCCGTCTCACTTAGAGATATCCATCAAAGATGACGACACATCAATCGGACGTCCGGAACTCAAGCTATGAGCGTTTCCGCTCCGAAGGCCCGGTTGGTTTCGTGTACGAACCAACCTGACCGAACCCAAATTTCTCCGAAACCTTGAGTGTGATATAGCTAAAAGACCGTCTTGATGCAAGGATCGCATCACAACTGACGGTACATCGATCGGAGGCCTGTAGCTCATGTTATGGGCAACCGACCGGAAGAGGTTCGGTATTTAAGGGGTTAGGGCCCGGTCCGACCCGGCCCGATACCCCCAGGGTCGGCCCGAACCGGGTCTGGGTCCGGCCCGCTTGGGCGCGACCCGACCTGGCCTGGGCGCGGCCCGGCCTAGTGGCCCAGTCTGGCGAACCGGCTAGGGCAGCCGTCCCGGCGCGCTGGCACGCTGGCCAGAGACTCGGCCGAACGACCGAGCCATTTCGGATGCGGGGGGTGTTGCCCCCGCGTGTAGCAACCGCGGCCCCTTAATGGGGCTGCTCGCATTTGGAGCGGTCGGGGGTTTTGAACCCCGTGTTCTTCCACGGTCTGACCGGCCCGCTCCGGCCGGCCGGCTTCTGCCGCCACGGGACCGGCTAGGTCGGTCCCCTTGCTCCGACGCCGGCAGCCCAGTACCGGCCGCTGGTTCCACTGCTTCGCCACGGCCCGGAACCGGCCTTGGCCTTGGTTCATCCGGCACTGCGCTTCTCCCCCTTTCCTTATCAAAATTCCACGCGGTGCTTCAGCACCGCGTTGCCTTGCTCGCCGCAACAATATCAACAACCAGAAAGGGGAGGAGTGTCGGCCGTGTTCGTGTGGTCCTACCTCCTCCCGTTATCACGATAATAGGTGGTTCAAAGAAAAGGAGAAGTGAAGGAAAATTTCACGAATTAACATATAAAATAAATCCATACCTCAACATTTTCGTCGAACGAGCGTTCGTCGCGGAAGGAGAGGATCGCCGTGGAAGAAGAGGATCACCGTGGAAGAAAAGGTTCACCGCGGAAGAAACGTCGTCGGTGTTATGTGATCTCTAAGGAAGGCGTCTCTCGCCATCGTCCACCATCGGAGGTTGGCGTTCTTCGTTGGCGGTGGTGCGTTCTTCGCGTTCTTCATCGAAGAACGAAGAATCTTCTCTTTTTCTCCGAAAAGCTTAACACAACACAAACCCAACCATAATAAAATAAATCCATCCCTTATTTTATTATCAACATAAGAATTTGAAATTCAAAAGATAAGAAATGAACAATTAATTCAATGAATTAATTGTAACGATTTAATCGCCCAATTTAATGAGGCTCTTTTTAACCAAAATAAACGTAAGGATTGACTTTCATTAAAAGGGGGGGGGGGGGGGGTTGCGGGTGCATTACTTAGAAGGGAAGAAACGGCGAGGCTTGTGTGGGCACCACCTCACAAATATCCTACCATGTCGGTAGGATATGGTGGGTCCCACCTTATCCACTTAACTTAGGTTAAGCCGCATTAAGTGAAATAAAATAAAGTGTCGCACCACTTTTATTTTATTTCTTAACTTAACCCCAAAAATTAAAAACCACACCTGAGTAAACACAACTCTGGAAAAGGTGTTTCTAAACAAATACCGGCGCTGCGATTTCATCGTTTCCCTCAGAATTCGATTCCGAGCACCAGTTCAAATGTTAGAAAAACCCGCTCGTTCGTTCAGGGAACGTACCTAAGCTAAATTTCGGAAAATGATTCCGGGCACACCGGGCCTCGGAATCAGGTGCCGTCAGAAACCGAATTCTTGTAAAACTCTAAAGAAAATTAAGAAAAAAATTTCCTTGAATGTTATGAGTATTTACATCACTCCAACCTCAGGGCTTTATTTCCCCTTAAAGATACCTCAAAAACTAGGGAAAGAAAAGTGAGTACTGAGCACGCATCCGAGCCTCCCGCTCCCAAGTGCTCTCCTGGAGGTTCCCGTGCTGCCATCTGATGCACACTAGAGGAATCGACCATCCACGTAGGACCTGCTCCTCTCGATCCTCAATCTCCACCGGGACCTCCGCAAAAGTCGCCCCATCATCAACATCCATCTCCCCATGGTCAATGATATGCGTCAGGTCGTGCACGTATCTCCTCAGCTGAGATACGTGGAAGACGTCGTGCACCCGATGCAACTGAGGTGGTAGAGCCAGGTGATAAGCCACCTCGCCAATCCTGTTGAGGACCTGGAATGGTCCGATGAAGCATGGAGGCAACTTTCCGCCTCAGCCAAATCTCCATAATCCACGTCGAGGTGAGACCCGCAAGAAGACGTGGTCGCTATCCTCAAACTCCAGTGGCCTCCGCCTCCTGTCAACATAGGACTTCTGCCGGCTCTGAGCTATCCTCATCTGCTCTTGGATGATCTTGACCTTCTCCGTCGTGGCCTGGACCATCTCAGTTCCCATAAGTGATGACTCCCTAGGGTCTGTCCAGCACAAAGGAGATCTGCAAGGTCGGCCGTACAATGCCTCGTATGGTTCCATCCTGATGGTGGAGTGGTAGCTGTTGTTGTACGCGAACTCCAGCAAGGGTAGGTGGTCCTCCCAGCTACGACCAAAGTCGAGGACACAAGTGCGGAGAATATCCTCGAGAGTCTGAATGGTCCTCTCCTTCTGACCATCCGTCTGAGGGTGAAAGGCAGTGCTCAGACATAGCTGCGTCCTGAATGCCTCCTGCAACCCCTTCCAAAGCCAGGATGTAAAGCTAACATCTCGATCGGAGACGATAGATGATGGCACACCGTGAAGCTGCACAATCTCCTGAACGTAGAGATGTCCCAGGCTCTCCACTGAGCCCTGCACTCTGATGGGAAAGAAGTGAGCCGACTTGGTGAGTCGGTCAACAATCACCCAAATGGAGTCATAACCTCTGGGAGTGCGTGGAAGTCCAGTCACGAAGTCCATAGATATCCCGTCCCACTTCCACTCCGGGACCTCCAAGGGTTGTACAAAGCCTGCTGGTACCTGATGCTCTGCCTTCACCTGCTGGCAGGTGAGGCATCGAGAAACGAACTCTGCCACAACCTTCTTCATGCCCGGCCACCCGTGCTGTCTCCTGAGATCCTGGTACATCTTCGCCACTCCAGGATGTACCGCCAATGGGGAAGTGTGAAACTCTCTCAGCACCTCCTCCTGTAAAGTAACTGGTACCAATGTACGTCCTCTAAAAAGGACGTCGTGCTCTCCTACTAAGGACAAACCATCAGGTGCCTGTCCTGAGGACATCTGCGCACGCCGCGTCTCACAGTTAGCGTCCCCATGCTGTGCCTCTCTGACCCGTTGCAGTAGTGGAGGAGTGACTGTGAGTGACTGAAGGAAGGCTGCTCCATCTCTATCCACAAATGATATCTGCAAAGTGGCTAGTTGCTCTGTCACCTCCCCAAGTAGCTGAATTCCTGTACTCCTACTGAGAGCATCAGCTATGACGTTCCCATTCCCAGGAGTATAGACTATCTCATAGTCGTAGTCCTGGAGGAACTCGATCCATCGCCGCTGTCTCAGGTTCAGGTCCTTCTGAGAGAAGATGTACCCGAGACTCTGATGGTTAGAAAAGTCTGTAAAGAGCTCGCCTATCAGATAGTGTCACCAAGTCTTCAGAGCGAATACCACTTCTACTAACTCCAGGTCATGGGTAGCGTAGTTCTACTCATGCGGCCTCAACTGACATGATCCATAGGCGATCACTGCCCACTCCTACATTAGGACACATCCAAGTGCTGTCCCTGATGCATCACAGTAGACTACATACCCTACTCCCTCCTCCGGAAACCTCATGATAGGTGTGCTGGTCAATCTCTATCTCATCTCTTGGAATCTCTGCTGACATTTGTCTGACCACACAAAGGGTTTCCCCTTCTTCGTAAGAGATGAGAGTGGTGTCGCAACTCTAGAGAAGTCTGGCACAAATCTCCGATAGTATCCAGCTAGTCCCAAGAAACTCCGCACCTCCATCACGCTCCTGGGTGGCTCCCAAGCTAGAACTGCCTCAATATTTGTAGGATCCACTGCAACTCCCACCTTAGAGATGATGTGTCCCAAGAAGTGGAGCTCACGTATCTAGTACTGACACTTCGAGATCTTTCCATAAAGCTGGTTCTCTCGGAGTGTGTCTAGTACAACCCGCAAGTGGTAGGCATGCTCCTCCTCAGTCGTCGAGTATATCAAAATGTCATCAATGAAGACCATGACAAATCAATCGAGGTATGGCTGAAAGATCCATTTTATAAGGCCCATGAACACTGCGGGACCATTGGTTACAAAGAAGGGCATAACCAAGAACTCATAGTGGCCATACCGACATCTGAAGGTCGTCTTCTGCATGTCCTTGTCCCGAACTCTGAGTTGATGATAGCCTGACCTGAGGTCTATCTTCATGAACCATCGTGCTCCCTTGATCTGATTGAAGAGGTCATCAATCCTCGGTAGTGGATACTTGTTCCTCACTGTCACCTGGTTCAGGCGACGATAGTCGACACAAAGTCGCAAGCTCCCGTCCGCCTTCTTGGCAAACAAAATCAGGGAAGCCCAGGGTGAAACACTGGGTCAGAATAATCCCTTGCCCTACAAGTCCTCCAACTGCACCCATGGATCTCGAAGCTCAGCAAGATCCATCAGATATGCTGGGGTGGATATCGGAGTTGTCTTGTGGTACAGATCAATATAAAAGTCTACCTCTCTGCGAGGAGGTAGTCCTGGAACGTCGTCGGGGAAAACGTCCGCATACTGATCCACCACTGTAGGAAAACCAGGACTCCGTATGTCAACTGCTCCTAGGATGAGGCTAGAAAACTGATGAGTGATGGGATGTCCTCTCCTCTGCGAGAGTCCATCATGTGCTGCGAAGGATCCCTTCTCGCCGGTGAAGGTGAACCTGCTCCCGTCGGTGCGTACACATCGCACCTTGCGCCTAATACAATCAATCTGAGCAAGGACTGTAGATAACCAATACATTCCCAAGATGACGTTGTAAGGCCTCGACGCCGCTACAAGAAGATCCCATCCGAAGCTCTCGCCTCCTTGAGTAAGATGACACTACCGACACCAGTGTGTAATCGTCGAGTCTTCTCCCGTAGGAGTCTCTAGCCGTAAGGATCGAGCCAACAACTCTGTCGGAATCTCCGTGCTCTGAACAAGGGAAGTGGATATGAAGGAATGACTCGCTCTTGTGTCTATAAGAAATGAAGCAAGGGTGGAATAGACAAAGATAGTACCTCGAATCATATCGAGTGCGCCCTGGTCATAGGCCTCCGCTACCTAGAGCTGTGCCTATCTCTTCCCGCCAGCTCCCTGTGGTCGGGGTGGACCTCCTGGTGGTGGTGGTGGTAGAGCCTCAAAGCGTCGCCCACCACTTGCTGCTCATCCAACTCATCTGCCTTGTCCGCCTGCTCCCTGCGGACCGCCACGGTCGACCCTCTTCCTCTACCTTGGTGGCCCCTCAACCGTCTGCTGCTCCTCGGCACAGCGGGTCGGGCAGTCACGAGCCGTGTGGCCCTGCCCGCTGCATGCATATCACTGTCTACCTCTCTAAAGACTGGATCCGTGCTGTGTGCCCCGCATTGCTGAGCCAGTGTCCTGAGGTCGTATTCCTGAGGGTCTGGTCTGCCTGGACCCATGAGTCATCCGTCGACTGCCTGCTGCAGAAGACTCTGCTACCTGCCACCCTGCGGTAGGTCTCGCTGCTGATGTAGACTCAGCAAGAAAGCTCTCGATCAAAAGGGCTCACTCCAGTACTCCTGCCTGAGTCGAAATGCTGAGGGAGATCAGCGATGCCCTAATATCATGCCTCAACCCCTTCTCAAAGGTCCGGGCCCGGATGAATGGGTCCCGTACCATGTCTGTCGAGTAGTGCGAGAGATCAGTAAATCTCGCAGAGTACTGGGTGACCGTCAAGCTGCCCTGCCGAAGTTGTAGAAGCTCCTGGATGTACACTGCACGGAGGGTGGCTGGGACGAATTCCAAGCAGAAGAGACACTCAAAGTCCATCCAGAGGATAGATGCCTCATCATGCACCTGGAGCATCAAGCACCACCATCTGCCTGCTGCTGCGTGTAGTAGGATCGCTGCGAGGATCACCATGAGGTCTGCTGGTGTCCTCACTAACCTGAAAACTCGTACCACAGCCTCCAGCCAATCCTCGTCTGCCTGGGGGTCTGTCTCCACACGGAACCTGGGCGGTCACTGGCGCTGAAACTCGTGCAGTGCACTAAGGTGACGTGCATCGTCAGCGGCTGGGGCTGGAAGCATCGGTGGCTCGGTGGGTAGAGGTACCGCCGGTTCCTCAGCTGTCAAAGGGCCTTGTACTGAGGCCTCGTCGCTCGGTGGGCTATCATCACTCACAACTCTCGGAACCCTAGCTGGCTACCATCGTGGGGCCATCCTGAAAAGAGACAGGTGTGCCATGGTCAGAACAGTATACCTGGTTAGCTGACACAAAGTAATCACAAAGAAAACTAGAAACACACATTCAATCAATGATTTCATGCATTAAGTTAGAAATTAGAAGTCAGGGTCCTGGTGTATGGATACGTCGGCCACCGCACCAACACTGGACTCCCTGGATTGATAACCACACCAAATATGCTTAACACTATTGCTTCACTTAGAAAAGGATCAGAGTCCAATGTTCTGTGGTAGAACCAAACTCTTCTGATACCAATTTGTCATGACCCGTCCTTGGGGCCCATGTTGTGACTACCCCAAGCTCTCCTTCCATAGGCCAGGGGCTGGCGACTAGCACCAAGACGTAATTCCCGATAAAAAGGGAAGGCATTACCTTTGTAAAGTAAACAAACACCATAGATCAAGCAAACAGTAGAAGTAAACACTAAGTAAAAACTGGGTACAACAGTAGGTGTGGAAAAGTAAGTGTGCCAGTATACAAACCCAAACTGAATGTAAAGTAAAAATGGAAAGGAGAAACAACAACTGAAAAGTAAATCCATAGCATCGAGCCGTCCGCTGGAAGTCCCACCTGAAGGGTGTGTACAGATAGACTCTGCAGCTCCTTGGGCCCAGCCGTCCGCTCCGAGTACGTCCTGCCCAGTGGTCCACCTCCGGGTACCGACCTGCTTCTCGTGCCTCTACAACAATCAGCGCAATCCATCTTCTGCAACCAACACAACATAGTGCGGGCATAGCCTGTGTAGGGGTGAGTATAAGCTACTCAGTAGGGACCCCGATACCCCCAAAGGTCTCCCAGAATCCCCAAAGGATAATCCACAAAGGAAAGATACAATCACGAAGTAACATCTGACACTACTTAGGTATATGCCCATACATATACCTAAGTCATCAATTCCAGCTCACTCCAACTTCGAGCCCAAGTACAACCCAGTCCACACAGGAAAACGTAACCCGTTCCACATAGGAAATCACAACCCAATCCACAATGTAAAGCATAACGTAATCCACACAAGATATCAAGTCAATATTCAGCTCACATAGGTATACTTCTTCGTATGACGATAGAGATGATCAGATATATCCACCGATTCATCTATGTCGTCGGACCCACAAAGGATCGATAGGTACTGACCCCCGCAATGACCCACAAAGGATCTGACCCACACAGGATCGATAAGTAACTTACCCCCGCAAAGAACCACACAGGATCAGACCCACATAGGATCTGTAGGCGCGGGCCCACACAGGACCGCTAAGCGCTGACCCACACAGGATCTGACCCACATAGGATAGGTAGCACTGATCCATGTAGGATCACTGCGTGCTGTAGTCGTCGTCGTCGAATCCCCTAAGGATCTCTGTACAGTCTTCGTCATCGTCGTAGTCGCAACCACCTCTACGGTTCCCGCACACAATAAGCTCGTTCGGGAGGGTCCGCTCCACGAGCCGAGGGGCTGATACATCAACTGACACATAGTCCGGAGTTGATGTATCCAAAAGTTCCATATCGTCAATAGGAACTCAACGTCATAGACGACGCGTCAATCGGACGCCCAGTTTGAGAGTTATTGGATTTTTCGTCCCAGGGGCCCTGTTGGTTTTTAAGTGAAAACCAACCTGACCATACTCCACCTACGTCCAAACCTCGGTCGGAGTAAGAAAAAAGATCCGTCTCACTTAGAGGAATCCATCAAAGTTGACGGGAAGTCAATCGGACGCCCAAAGCTCAAGCTATGAGCGTTTCTGCTCCGAGGGCCCGGTTGGTTTCGTGTACGAACCAACCCGTCTGAACCCAAATTTCTCTGAAACCTTGAGTGAGATATACCAAAAAGACCATCTCGATCCATGTATTACATCGCAACTGAAGGTGCATCGATCGGAGGCCCGTAGCTCAAGTTATGGGCAACAGACCGGAAGAGGTTCAGTATTTAAGGGGTTCGTGCCCGGTCAGACCCGGCTCGATACCCCCAGGGTCGGCCCGAACCGGGGTGACCCGAACCAGGTCCGGGTTCGGCCCGGCCTGGGCGCGGCCTGGCCTGGCTACCCGGTCTGGCGAACCGGCTAGGGAAGCCGGCCCAGCGCGCGACGCGCTATCCAGTGGCTCGGCCGAATGGCTGAGCCGTTTCGGATGCGGGGGGCGCTGCCCCCACGTGTAGCAACCACGACGCCTTAATGGGGCCTCTCGCGTCCGGCGCGGCCGGGGGTTTCAAACCCCCAGTTCTTCCACGGTCTGAATGGCCCGCTCCAGCCGGCCGGCTTCTGCCTCCATGGGACCGGCTAGGCCAGTCCCCTCGCTCCGACGCTGGCGGCCCAGTACCGGCCACCGGTTCCGCTGCTCCGCCGCGGCCCGGAACCGGCCGCGACCCTTCACCACGGCCCCGCTCTGGCCGCAGTGCTTTAGTAGTTCTCCAGTGCGTTGTGATGACGCCACATCTTTGGTTCATTTTCAACGGTGCGTCACGACGGCGCCGTGTCTTTGGTTCGTCTTCAACGGCGCGGCACGACGGAGCCGCGCTTCTCCCCCTTTCCTTATCAAAATTCCACATGGTGCATCTGCAATGCGTTGCCTTGCTCGCTGCAAAAATATCAACAAACATAAAGGGGGGACTGTCGGCCGTGTTCGTGCGGTCCAACCTCCTCCCGTTATCACGATAACAGGCGGTTTAAAGAAAAGGAGAAGCGACAGAAGATTTCACGAACTAACAAATAAAATAAATCCCTACCTCAACGTTGTCGTCGAACGAGCGTTCGTCGCGGAATTAACCGTCATGGAAGGAGAGGATCGCCGCGGAAGAAAATGATCACCACGGAAGAAAAGGTTCGCCGCAGAAGGAACGTCGTTGGCTTTAGGTGATCTCCGAGGAAGGAGTCTCTCACCGTCGTCCGCCGTCGGAGGTTGGCGTTCTTCGTTGGCAGTGGTGCGTTATTCGCGTTCTTCGTCGAAGAACGAAGAATCTTCTCTTTTTCTCTCAAAAGATTAACACAACACAAACCCAACCATAATAAAATAATTCCATCCCTTATTTTATTATCAACATAAGAATTTGAAATTCAAATGATAAGAAACAAACAATTAATTCAATGAATTAATTGTAACAATTTAACCACCCAATTTAATGAGGCGTTTCTTAACCAAAATAAACGTAAGGTTTGACATTCATTAAAAGGGGGGGGGGGGGGTTGCGGGTGCATTACATAGAAGGGAAGAAACGAAGGGGTCGTGCAGGACCCACCTCACAAATATCCTACCAAGTGGGTAGGATATGGTGGGTCCCACCTTATCCTTTTAACTTAGGTTAAGCCGCTTTAAGTGAAATAAAATAAAGTTTCTCACCACTTTTATTTTATTTCTTAACTTAACCCCAAAAATTAAAAACCACACCCGAGTAAACACAACTCCGGAAAAGGTGTTTCTAAGCAAATACCGGCGCTGCGATTTTATCGGTGCCCTCATAATTCAATTCCAAGCACCGGTTCAAAAGTTAGGAAAACCCGCTCGTTCGTTCACTGAATGTACCTGAGCCAACTTCGGAAAATGATTCCGGGCACACAGGGCCTCAGAATCAGGTTCCGTCAGAAACTGCATTCTTGTAAAGTTCCAAAATAAATTAAGAAAAAAATTTCCATGAATTTTACGGATCTTTACAATCAGCTCTATCCATGCCCTATACCTATAACCTCCAACCAATGAATATTAAATCCTATACCCAAGTGCCATGGTGTCCCATGCGAGGTGTTAGTATAAATGAGTAGGCCATCACCAATGATATCTAATGTAATTATTATTAGTACATGTAAATAATAATGGTGTGGAATATATAGATAAAGAAATAAGAATAATAATAAACTATGAAAATGAAAAGAAAAAAGTCATGTCGTGGGTCTCAAGGAGACAACTCGGGCGGATGCTACCTACTTCAACCTATAATGGTCTATAAACACATATGAGGTAATATTTCCAAATTTGAATCCAAGGTGTATCTATAAGTAAACCATGATCACATATACTGAAGGAATACATGGGCTTAGTCTATCATTCGATTCTTGTAATTCTCAAAAATATTCATTTTTTAGTTATGAGCTCTAGAGACCAACTTTGACACTTAGGGGCATGAATCGATTTGAATCAAAAGCTCACACTCGAGGAATTCTGAAAAAATAAAAATTTATGAGAATCAAGGGATCTCATAAAATGACATTTAATAAGGGATTCCATTAAGAATCCATGACATTAGTCTATGAAATTTTAAAAGTGTATTCATTACCCAAATCTATGAGGGATATTCCCCATGAAATTCATAGTAATGAACCAGTATAAAATCAATTAGCCTGATGAAGGAATTATTTAACATTGTACCCCATTGAATCCAAAGGTGTCTTCACACCCCGCCATTCACATGCATCACCTAATGGAATCCTAGGCTCATTCATGGAATTCCATGACCATAAAAATCATGGGAATCTAAGGAGGTCCTACAAGGAATTCCATACCCAAAACCATTACTGAAGATATAAATCATATCAATATTTTATAATTAGAATAATAAATAAATATATAATTCAACTCACTTTCACCATTTGGGTTCAATTCACATATCCATTTAACTATTCCGTGGTCATAATAATTAATGGGTTTTAGACGTCATCCTTGAAATCTGACTTTCTATATTAAACCATTATTTCACTAATGGAAGGAAAATAAGGCCACTTATTTCACCCAAAATCAAGTCACAATACAAATATCACCTTTTAAAATAGTTCAATAAGGTCTAATCCAACCAAAACACATTGTTAAGTCTAAATTTATTCCATGTCATCACTATGGAAACTAAACCATTCAATTTTTGTTATTTAGGTCAAGAATCCAAAGAGACACCGTGACTAAATAATCTAAACATGTTATAAAATGTCAAGAACTTAAGGTAAAATAATGAGACCACCTTCCTTATTCAACACTTCAATGATTTACCAAGGGACATAAGAAGAATCCAAGGCCCACCGAGCTCACATCATTAACCATGTACTTAAATCATGCAAAAAAAACACAATTAATTATAACTAAGTATAATTAATTGAAAAATTAACTCTAAAGGCATAATTGATGAAAACCTACCAGTTTCTCTAGCCACATCAAGAATAATATCCAGGCATTTATAAAGACTTGTGGTCCACACCTGACAACATTCTACGTTAAATCCCAAACCAACGACACCCAAACATTTACTAAAACAAAATAAATCTAAATTGAAACCCTAATAAAAAACAAAACACCATAACTGCAATGAAATAATATGTGAAAAAATTTATATATCATATCAAGATCCATTTTAAACAATCAAAATGAAAGTCCCATGATACTTGTCCTATTCCACCATTCTTTGGTGAAATTGGCACCCAAAACCCTAAATAAGGAACTCAAAATTTCTAGAGGAGTAAGTAAGAGTAGAATGATGATTTCCATATGGTGATACTAACATCAAATATATAAATAATCAACCAAAAACACAACCTAAATCAAGATGTATTTTAGGGAGGAAGGGAGGGATACGTTGGAGTCTGTACACAATAGGAATAAGGGGAAGTAGGAGACTGCCTCCATAAAAAAGTGAGGGGGGAATTTTGTACTTTCCCCAATTTAAAAATACCACTAAAGTGTTGGTTAAAGAAAACTAACTAGATAATCGATTTAGGTAGTGAATTATTCCACTACTAAACACCATTGATAGGTTGATGGTTTGATGTAATTTATAGTAACCAACCTAGCCACGCCTGACACTCTCTCGAGCTTTCAAATACCACCTAAGCCCTATTCCAAGTCAAAAAAACCTCTATTTAGGTCCTCAAACTCTAAAAATTTAATTTCAATCACCTTTTAAAAATATATCCTATCAACCACTTCAAAATATCAAACTCATTATGATTTTAATGTCCCATATGAATGCGAGGCATTACACATCCTATAAAATATGTATGAACTCTATGTTTCCATATTAAAAAAATAGAGGCCACCATATTTTGTCAAAATTTATCTCAATGACCTAATATTAATTCCATATTTGCGATTTTTTATCCTATGTTGACTGTTATGTTCTAGATACAACAAATTCAGGATTATCTTGTTCTAGTAAATCTTAGGAGGAATCATATTATTCATTCGATTCATCCCCCACCTTCAATATATCATTTTATATATTATTTTTATATACGTCTCTAATAATCCTTATCCACACCAAATATTATGAAAAAATATCTTCCATAATAATTTTTATATTGTTTATACTAGGACCCAAAAACGATACCCATTCACACCATCAAATTTTTCTAAGAATAGACATTTTTTAATATTAAATATAACTTCGATCTTCCCTTTCCATTAAACTATATGTAAAAAGGAATCCTAATATATGTTACTTAGAATGAAGTTACCCCTTTTTTAATAGTTGATGAAAATTGTAGAAATAGGGAGGCCTATTACCATGGCCTATATGAACCATGGAAATAATTGAAGCATGAGACCCCTTTTTCATGGTTCTAAGGACTATCTCAATAGGGCTATTCCTGGTGAAACCTATTTCCATGGTTCTGGTGAACCATGGTAAAATAGATAACATATATTACCAATTATTTAAATGTATAACAATAAAAACAATAAAATATAATTTTTAACAAATAATATTTATTGATAATTAAATAGAATGTTTATAATAAACAGAAAACACACCTTAGTTGAGTGGCTTGATCGCTGTTATATTTCATTGACATTAGGAGGTCAAATATGTAGAGAGGTTTATTTAAAATTTTATAATAAATTTCCATGGCTTTAAACCTTTTAAATAACATCCAAAATCCATGACAATAACCAACTATATCCATAGTTTTAAAATTTCAGTCATAGGAGTGTAAAAATGAACTATATATTTCTATGGTTTAAAAACTATGGAAATAAGTATCTTTTAGCATATATTTTATAAACCATGGAAATAGGTTGATACACCAACACTAATTTCATCCATGAAATTAAAAATGATTGAAATAGGATAAATTAACCCATATTCATCTTTTAGGGGCTATTTCCATATTTTTGAAATGTGTCAATAACTCAGATTTTTTTATTGTGGTTCTATGTAATAGAGTTAATATTATATCTATATAAATAATCATAGAGAATGTTATAATTAAATTCTTATTATAACTCTATACGGGAGGAAATATATATTTTTTCTATTTATTGATATTTCATAGATTTTTATGAAGTTACAATATGGATGGAGTTATTTACATGCAGAATGAATGATATTTTAGAAAAGATAAAGATAAAAAACTATGTTTTCTTGAAGTTTTTTCTAAACTATTCCCTGGAATATGGTGTTTTGGAATCTATTTTTTTGACTAATATGAGTTGTAAAATACTTTATAAAATGGATGGTAAAACCATAAAGTGTTTTAGGTTACTATACCATGTTGAAGGGAACACCATT
The DNA here is from genome assembly GCA_963277665.1 of Viscum album. NCBI lineage: Eukaryota > Viridiplantae > Streptophyta > Magnoliopsida > Santalales > Viscaceae > Viscum > Viscum album. The sequence continues at coordinate 1,110,088,430 of OY728140.1, forward strand.
TTAATCTTTCTCATTTCCAATGAGAACAATCACAAAGATACTGTATAAAATATATTGATTATGAAACTCCACCATAATGAGATGTCATATTTAGAAATATTATTAATACAAACTGACTAAAATAATGTGTACTAGTGTATTGAGTAGATCTAGTGAGATAATTGATAGGGGGGGGGGAGGGGTTGAATCATCGATCCATTTTCTTTTTACAAATTTGCCACTTTTTAATTAATCCTATGTGATTGGTTAATACATGATCCTATATTTATTTTGTCAATCATCTTTAGTCAGGTTATGTATTAAATAAATCAATGAAACCAAGTAATTTTAAATATTTTTCCTTGAAAACATATTCCTTTACAGATTTGGTTCATGTTTCAAGACTCAATTTCTCCACCATGGATCAAATTGAGTACAAGAAAAAACTATCTTATGAAATGTATTTAAGAAAATATTTTAAAATATATAGTCATAATTGTTCATAATAGATATGGAATGATGGGTTATTTATAGTGGATCTGACCTATGGAAGATTTCTCCCTAAAATATTATCGATGTCTCATGGTGGGGTTTTTATACTGCCTCCTAATAGTTCTTTAAGTTTCCTCTCAAATTCCTCCTTTGAACATTTATTCATATCACCCTCTTTACTTGTGTAATAGTTGGTCGACCTTGTTCCCATTCACATTATAATGTATTGGTCTTCCAAATTAATTATTATCCTTACTAAAATGTTATCCTAATTATGTAATGTCATAGTTTTTAGGAATATAATCTTTCTTCTCACTTTCTCCCCAGCTTTAACACTACACCAGCAGTATTGGATTCCTCCTTCTCATTTGATGCATAATAACTCTTGAATTCAATTAGGATCATCTTTCTTGATACAAAAATGTCTCTCCGTTTATTTAGTACTATATCCTATAAATAAAACTCTGTTAAGTTTAATTCATTGGCCTTATACATAATTTCAAAAAATAATACCCTGAATAATATTTTTCAAATTTTTGGAAACTCCTTGATCTTCAATAGCATCAATGATCTCATATATTAAATTGAGAAAAAATAATCTTGACTTATCTATTAATTCAAACCCAATTTAATTTTATCTAAGGCCTTCCTTATTAATCCATATTCTTCCCTTCATCATGTGATATTTATATTTTTTCAGCTTTAATTATCCCAAAAAATCCCTAGGTTTTATTTATTCTAAAATTCCTCCATATATGCATGGAAATATGATGTGGAAATATAAATTAATATGTGAAAATAACACTCCTTATATTGAATAAAAATATTATTTAACTTACCATGATATTTGAATCATGAATAAAAGCACACGAGCATTGTCTTTTTGATTTAAAAAATATTAGAATTAATTTATTCTTAATTAATTTTATTTTTTCTGAGAAATAAAAAACTAATATTTATTCTTTGTATAATTCATCAAATTTACCCTATGATTATTCTCAATACATTACAAATATCTAGCTTGATTTCATAGGGATATATATATCTTGTAGTTTTCATAAGTTTAACTAATCCTTATGAAGTACTCTATAATTTATAAAGACTTCATTGTAATATTCTTATATACCATATGAAGATACCTCATGAAGTATTATCCAAACTATATATGCATGTGAATCTACGTCGTGAGGTCCTATATAAAACATATGGATATGGTTTTCTCAACCTTATGTCAACTTTTCTGTACCATACACTGATGGTTATCTCAACAAAATTGGATCTGGGAGATATCCATATTTCTTTATAACCTCTTTAACTCATTCTATGTCTTTCTAATCTATTTGAAACATTCTTGAAACATAATAATACAAATGTATTCCTTCACATGATAAATTATTTGGTATGATTTGTGTCCCATTGATGTATTCTATACTCTTAAATTCATCTTCTTATTCTTTAAACATTGGTTCTTCAACCTCTCCTCTTTCCAGCTTCCTTATAACCCCATGTTATGTTATATAAATCACTTAAGTATCATCAAAAAATTCCATATACATGAATATAAGTTCATTAACTATCATATTTTATGTTTATTCCTTGAATAAATCCTTTAAAGTTGTTTAATACATCAACTCATCTTCTTAATTTCTTTGAAAATAAATATTTTAATTCTCAATAGTTGTTCCATGGAAAAATCTCACACCTTCTTCTTTTTACATTTCTATTTGAAATGGTAGTACTTCATTATTAGTTCCACACTATTCTAACACATATCAACCATTTTACTTATTGAAAATAAATAAAATCCATGTATAGATAATCATTACCCCCTTTGAATATTTTTAATACCAGAAAACTTATATTATTGAAATACATGTGCTCATTTATTTTCATTATATTATTGAAAATCAATGTAAAGGAATATAAAGGAATTTTATCCTCATTTTAATTATTTCTAACTCAGGTTCCTCTCCGTCTTTATATCTTAATTTCAACCCATAACTACTTTTGAGAGAAATATAGAACCAGAAAAAGGTTATGTAAGAGTATTTAGTTAATATAATACAAGTCTATGTGGAAAAAACCAATGTATATTAAAAGAGAAACTTCACCAATACATCAGGGTTATCCATAAATTCCCATTCATTTGAAAGAAATTTACTTTATCATTCAAGGATTTTTATAACACATTTTTCATGAATTATATATCTCATGTCAACAAATGCATCCAAAAATATCAAGTACAAGACAAATTACATCCCCTTTCTCCCAACACTCTCATAAGCCAACACTATTCCTTTATAATTATCTTTGGAAAAACCAAATAAGGGAAAAAATGTGTGATTATAATACCTCAATTATAAAATTTATAGGTTAATACAGTTCTTCCAAACTCACATATATTATGTTATTTTGATAGCTACAATCCATGTTTCCCCCCCTCAAGGTATTCACTTCCCTCTTCATCATGATAGTGAGATTATTCCACAATGAAAAACTCCTTTTCTTATTGTATAGTAATTTAAGCCTCATATAATCCCCAATTTGACATATTTACTTTAATTAACTATATGTTGGAATATAAAATAAAATTAAATAAAATAAGGTGGGGTTTATATTTCCCCATAGGAAAACAAGTGTATTTAAGAGTTACTTCCCAACCAAGATAATTCAGTATTTCTAGATTTATATATTGAAGATATCTTCATGCCATATTTGCTAAAATTTTATTCATGTATCTTAATAGGCAACATGGTTTCATTTTTTCTTTCAATCTCTTCATTGTGTGGGTTTTTCTTCTTATTATGAGTAATAAATGAAAATTCTTCCATAGATATTTATATCTCATTTTCAATAATTTATCCATATATGGAGGAACTAATGAATAATTATTTGATGTATTACAACTTTTTTATTATTCTTACAGAACAATACACCTTTTTACCCTTCTTATCTATCTTTTTCATACATATTTTCTTGTACCCTCTATATATTTATCTTTTAGAAAGCGCTACCTTAAACAGAGTTGACATATTTTCTTCTTCTTTTTTGATATTTATTTATATTAAAAGCTTATAAAAATTGCACTTAAAGATTTTTCATGCATATAAGAACATTTTTACCTTTTTGGTAACACCTTCAGAAGAAATCCAAGCTAAACATAACTTAAATAGAAAAATAATTTCATGTTTCAGATAATACATCTCCCAAAGATTCACACTAACCAAATACCAAAAGGTTTAGTGTATTGGATAGTTTCTATATAAACATATTATTTTTCAACAATTGAAAAACATTATCCATAATCAAACTCAGCATGTCTTTTTTAGACATATCATATGATATAATCGTCTTCATAACATGGGGGATGGAAACATATGAAAGGGGTGAGCTCAGCATGTCTTTTTTTGTTTGAATGCATTCTTGTTTTCAGATGGCTACATGTATGGCGTGGTCTGCCCCTTCCTCATCTTGGGTACCTGGGGCTTTCCCAGTTGCTGCCTACTTGGAGTTGAACTGAAAGTCCATTGCCCTGCAGCAAGGCTGCTCTTTCTTGGAGCTTGTTTAATGCTGCATTTTGATTTGTTGGTCTGCAATTATGAAAAATTCAGTCTGGAAGCGCTTGGATGCTGAAATGAAGACTTAAATGGAAGAATCTTTGCTGTGGTTTCTTACTGCAGACCTGAAATTTTTTCTCTGGACACTAAACTCCGGTTCCTGCCAAGAAGGAGAGTCTCACTTCTCCTCAGTAGTCTGATGTCCAGAAGGTGGTGCACACTGGATGATTATTTGGATGACAGCGATGATGAAGATGATCTGAAGTTGGGTGATGCTGATGTTAGTTCTGAAGATGTTTATGAGGCCGACTCTGCGGAGGAAGACTCTGATGCCAACGAAGATGCTCTGAAGAAGGTGGAAGTAGGAAAGTGGGTCCTTGGGGAGTCTGTTTTTCTTTGTCATTTTCTTGTATCCCCTTTAATTTCCCTGCTGGTGTAAATTCTTTACACCTCGAGTCTGTACTGCATACTTTTTGTCTTTAATAAATTCCTTTGGGTGGCATGAACTAGGAAACCAGTTCATGTCATCAATTTTCTCAAAAAAATCCATAATTATGTGTGCCACTTAAAAATAATTCACTTATCACATCATAAATAACCCATGGAAATATAATTGGTTTTAGGTCCTTGTAAAATTGATTCATAAAAGGAAATCATCAACATGATAAACCCTTGGAAAATAAATGGGTATGAAAATATATTTAGCAAATTTCTAGGTAAATACCATCCAATAAAGATAATAAAGAACATAGTATTAACACCGTTTTGTTAAAGGGTATATGGTTAAGACAATAATTTAACCATTCAATTGATGAATGTAATATAAGTGAATTACCTTAAATCAAAGGAGTAAAATATATAGTGTTCCCAATGAAAATAAATTAGAAGAAAATTTCTGCCTATTAATAGTGGGTAGTTAGGAAAGACAATGGAAGTGATGAATCATATCATTAATAAAAAATAAAATTAAAAAATACATCTAGAGAAGGAAGGTGGATGGTAATATTTGATTAATATCCTTGAATGAAGCAGAATATGTATCAAAGGACAATTACTTAGATTAAAGTCTTTTTAAAAATTTTATAAAAACTACAATTGGAAATAATAAATGTCCTTGATATTTTGATATAATTTTTAAATAAATATTTAATAAAACATGGGGAAAAATATATTCTTTTAGAAACCATGAAAAGTAGAGGTAAAGTTTCATATAAAATGATATAGTTTTTGAAAAATGTGTTCACATGAAAGATAATCTTAAAAATAGTCTTTATAAAACATTTTTAATATTACCACAAAAGGAATAAGTAAGGAATAACATAAAAGGTGAAGTGAAATGTTTGAAAACATTTACCTTTGAAAACGAAACTCTATTAATATATCCTTTAAAAAAAGTTTATAAAAAATGTGGATTGGAAGATAACGGATTTTAATTTTAAAGAAAAAAAATCTTTTTTTTGAAAGAATATTTTGAAATATATTTTTTTAAAACCCAAATCATAAAAATGTAGTAAATTTTACTTTTTAAAAGGGGTAAATAGAAATATGAGAATAATTGAAAAATAATCCATATTATCTTTCCCAAAAATAGAAGATAAAATTGGTGGGAATAAAATTATGGACATAAAAGAAAATATTTTATGGTATGAATAAGAGTTATTATTACCAATGTTAACCTTTTATTTCTGATTTTTTAAAGAATTTGATATTAATTATTCAAGTAATTTAAATAGAGAACAATAAGAAATACCATATAAAATAGAGTAATTGTAAGATCGATGAAATCTTGAAAGGTATATTCAAGTTAGAAATACCGTGGAATAATGGATCAAAAAGTGAGCCAACGAAACTCTTAAGAAATTGGTAACACATGGATCAAAGGATATTATGAGGAAGATCATGAAATTAACATTAAAATATCATTATATTGAAGATATTTTTATATGTGAAAGATATATAAAAGTGAATAAACCATATAAAATAAGTTACGGTGCACAATATCAAATATGTCTCATGCAGAGTTGGAAATGAGAAAAATTAACCCTTAACATGTTTCCCTACTTAGTATAATGAACTATTAGATCCTATATAAAGAATATTGATATCAATATAGCTTGGATAATTAAGAATTGTTATGATTATCCAACCCTCAATGCTATTATGGGCATTGATAAATCTTTATGATCCTTACCCAACCCTCCTCCATCTTTTTGGATTAGATGGCATCCTCATAGCACTAGGTTCAAACTCAATACCAATGGGTCATGAATATTGGGTGTAATTCATAGTGTAGGTTTAGTTTTTGATACCATAGGTTTGGTTATAATTTTATTTACAGCCTTATTTGGGTATGAGAACTCTCTTCAGGCAGAAGCGCATGGAATGCTAACTGGCCTTGAGTTTTGTAGTAGAATGAACATAACTCTAGAGACATTGGAAATGGTTCAAAAATTTTACAAAGGCTTCTTCTCGGTATTGGATACACCCCATGTTCTATTTAATGTCAAATTCTAAAGAGAAGTAATTTGATTAAAAATTTCATAGAGATTAACTACATTTGGCATGAGGGAAATATGGCGGCTGACTTTCTAGCCTCCAAAGCTCATCTGGATGATGCTTTGACTTGCTTCAATAGTTTGGGGTACTTTACACAAGAAGGTGTGAGAATTTTAATTTGTGACTCTCTTAGTTTGAATTATTTTAGACCCACATAGTTCCCCTTTTTTTATTTTTCTCATTTTGTGTGGAATGAGCACTCTTTCTTCTTTTTAATAAAAATATCGACACCATATGAAATACCACATTGTAGTTCTCTCTAATGAACAAAAAGTTTTTTATTAATTAATTGGTTTAATAATATTGTTACCATTATATAAAAGAGAATAATATTTTTATATTTATATCATATTATACAAGTATATAAGTTCCAATATTCATCAATGATATAAATTCAAAACATTTTCCAAGTTGGTGGTTAAATCGATCCAAACATGAACATGCACAGATTAATGGATGAATATGTTGCCTTTTAGTTGTAATATCATTATAAAATAAGAATAATGATCATATTTAGTTTTATTATTTTTATATATCATAATTGTAAGGATTTATAAGAAATAATGGATATGAAAATATTACAAAATATGAATAAATTGTTTTTGTCTTCTTGTTTAAGATGACTAATTTTTTGGTTATTGTTCATATCATTAATAAGATATTAAATTTTTAATTAATTTTTTTTATGTATTATAAAAATAGTATATATCCTTTAAATCCATTCTACGAAGCATCCATGAAAGTTGGTAATGAAATATGGAATACATTGTTCTATTGAGGCTGTAGTCCACACATACACATGGATGATGATATCATTTTTCATTGAAAGAGGAAAAATAGTAACATGAATTAAAATATAAGAATATAAAATATTTCATAAATAACATAATTATATGTTAAATTCCATATTATTACTTTTCTTCTAAGATGGTGATGGAAAACAAAACACATAGCCTCATGGAGGTGGTAGTTTGCACAACACACGAATGAGAGTTTCATTTTCTATAATTGAAAAAGGAAAGGTGGTTAATTATTTTACTAAGGATTGTAAAATCATTATAATAATATAAAATTATACTAATGATAATTATTTTATCATTTTAATGTAGTTTAATGGAATTTAAGAAGAAGAAGTTCACATAAATAAATAGAAATGAGAGATGAGTGATTAAAAATTTATAGCTTAATTTCTAGATTATCAAATTTGTGAAGGGGTTAAAAATTTTAGGGATGGTGTTTGAGAAAAAATTAACCTATTTAAGGTGTATAATATTCGTTTAGGAATGGTTTGGATAGATTTTGGGTGGAAATAAGTGCATTTTGATGTGATAGTAAGTGAGGAGAGGAGTTCCCCTTTTATAAGTGAAATTGCATGAATTTTTTGTAAATACCGCAAATATTTCAATAATGGGAAGTCACTCTCTCAAAAATTGGATCCAAAATTTATAAATAATTAATAATAGAAGATATATGGTCAATATATTCCCCAAATAATCATTCCCACACATGTTTTAAACCTGTATTCAACTAATTACCATTATATTTTTCACATTTACCCTTTTAACTTCTATCGTGATAACTAGTTTTTACCTAAGGTAATTTATCCTTTATAATGGAAACTAAAATGTACCTTTTACGTAATTTAGAGCTACTCATTAAAATTTTTAAATCCATATTATTATATTAAAATTTTAAAGTGATAAAAATTAATTTCAAAATACTAAATATATAATGTATTAAAAATATTTTTTTAAAAAATATAACATAGGTTCTAAAATGTCAAATATGAGTTTATAAATAATTTTTTTAAAATTTTAAATTCACTTATAAAATACATATTTTGTTGTATAAAAAGTTTTCATGAATTTCTAATTTATACATATAGACTAATAATGTCATTAAATTCATGTTATTTTTAAAAACAGTATCTTTTACTATTCACCTAAATATTAATATTTTTATTAAAATCACAAAAAATAATATTAAGATAATATTTCCACGATAAATCAATAAATTATTCTAAATGTTTGAAATTTACTCCATAAAATATATGAATTTTACTTTTATTTAAAAACATAAAATATAATGTGAAACTATTTTTATAGGAAAATAACTTTTTAAAAGAGTAGTTGTTCTTATTATAGATTTATATAAAACACCAATAAATCTTGAATTAATCAATAAATATTATATTTTATTAACATCATCACTTTTCAATAATATAATCAGTTTTATTTAACAAAAATGTCAGTGCATAAAAAGATAGATTCCCTAAAACAATAATGAATTAATTAAATTTATAGAAAATAACAATTATATATTTTGTAATTCACTTACACCTATTAATACTTACTAATTATATAGCTAGTTTTGGTGGCCATATTTAATATTTTCAATATTTATATATATATTCACCTTAGTTTTGTTTTAGTTTGGTGTTGCGTGTGGATCAAGCTACATAACATATTTAACTTAATTAGAGTAAAATATATATTAAAATATCATTTTGTTATACCTTCAACTAATATCCGCCAATATATTTTTTAGCTTCAATTCTTTGTTTTAAAAAATGAATTCTTTTTCTAATCGAATTAATTATTTTCTTCTATGGATTAATCCCCATTAAACCATTCCATCTAAAAAGGATTAACATTTTATACTAGAATTCATAAGATTTGAATCCAAAGGATCCACAACACCATCAAAAACCTCTAAAACATATTATTTTACAATATTGGTGTGTGTATCCCTTAAAAACTGATTGTTATACAGGTGTATTATAGATTTTATTTTCTTTATGCTTAGGGTGATTTATATTGTCAACTCAAATCCAACTTTCCATGATACATGAGTGATATTTTTTTATTATTTTCTTTAACCCATACATCTACAGATTTGGATTAAAAGTTTTTATTTCAACTTAAAAAAGATTTAGTGTATCTAGAATAATTAGGTGAAACTTGTATCATTTTTATAGATCTAGATTTTATAGTATCATTGGATGACCTATCTTGAGCATCCAATTATTTTTCATAGTATTTTCTCATGGTCTTAAAGGTGTTTTCATCATTAAGACACTTATATCATGCCTTTTGAAGATCTTTTTCTTTTACATCTAGTTTTTCAATAACATATTCCAACATATTATCTTATTATTTTATTTTTACCTTGAAAATTTTGATATCTTATGTGAGATCATTATGATTCACATCTTCACTTATTTTATGATTTTATATTTTCATTAATCTCTTAATGATCATGGATTTTTTCTTCAAGGATAACCAACATTTTAGCTCACAACATATTCTTAGTATAACCTTATTCTTATATATCATTACTCTTTGATGAGTATTTATGTGTTTTATCAAGATAAATGAAGGTTATGTAATTTTCAGAGATAACATAATGATTTTAATTATTCTAAGATGATGTGCCTATAATTTATTCTTTGATCATCAAATTTTTCTAGAATTTACTTGAACATTTCTTCTTTCTTTAACATTCACATTTTTTTGGATTTTCTAGATCTTAGCTTAGAATAGACTTCTTGATCACTATCCTGAATTTCACAAAATTTATTCTTCAGTTACTAAACTGAAAAATTTAAAATACCTCCAAAATATATCGTTTAATAGTAGGAATACCTTTTTATTTTCATATTCCTATTCTGATGTTCTTAGAGATAAAGGCCATGAATTTACTAAGCTCTTATCATCTTTCATCTTCACTTTTAGAATATAAATAAAATTCAAACATAATTTACCTAATATTTATTTATTTATGGATTTGAATGTTATATCCTCATTTGATTTCTTTTTGAATACATGTGTTTTTCTCATTTCATCATAAAGGATGGTATTATGTAGGTCAATAAGGGATATATCTCTAATGTCCTCAAGGGAGAAAATATTATGATACACCCAAGAAAGTATTTATGATATTCTTTACAATAGTTGAATCTTATATGTTGTCTCCAAATACTCTAATATTATTAAAATATCACTAATGTTGGTAAATTATTCATTAATTCCATCTTCATCAGAAATCTAGATGTATTTAATTTTTTCTCGCCAAATATAATGTTTGGCTTCTTTAATCATTTCATTTACTTAATAAATATTCTCCATATTATCCCACATATACTTGTAAGTTTTATATTCTATTATCATTGTGTATACTTCATGAGATAGATATTATAATATATAATTTATATCTTTAACATATACTTCAATATTCCTCTTTTTAGAATAGTCATGGGAGTATCTCTTCTAATTTGAGTAAATTCAATCGTTATAACATCAGTAAACTCAATAAATTATGATATAAAATATAGAATCATTTGGTTATTCCAACCATGAAAATGATTTCTATATATAATATCTACTCCATTAATGTTGAAATGATTGATATTTACTATGATTATCTATGGATATTTCAGAGGAAATCTAGATAAACTCTAATACCACTTATAACACCTTGGTTTGGTGAGATCACTAAGAGGGGGAAGGGCTGAATCAATGACCTATTTTCTTTTTATAAAATATTCACTTAATTTCTACCTCTTTTCTAGGATAAATTCTAATCCTCTCTTCCTTTTTTATATCAAACATAATCATGTGATTTAGTAAATAAAGGTAGGGAAACAATTGATATACAAAGTTCAATATTCAAATCCAACTCCCTTCTAATTTCAGGATGTATTTAAATACTTTTTTTATCCAATATGAATCAAATTGGGTACAAGCATAAACTATCTACTGAAAAGTTTTTCATAAAATATCCTAAAATTTATTGTCCTAAGTGATGACAACATCCTTTTCCTAATGGTTTCTTTATACTAGATCCCACTAGTTGAAGCTATATCTATAAAGGAATCTTTCCATTACCTAATGGGTTATTTATATCACATCTTAACAATTCTTCTTGTTTCCTCCAAAAATACTCCTTTGAATAGATCATAAAACCTTCTTTCTACTATTTTAGTGTTTAGTAATACTTTTTCCCTATCAAGAACTCATGTTTTGGTATTCCAAAGGACCTTTTTTTCTTTATCACATGTTCTCTTGATGGTGTAATATTTCAAGTTTTAGGAAGAAATTCTTGCTTCGTAGTTTATACTCATCTTCAACACTATAAAAGATTTATTGTATTTATATTTATCCTTTGAAACATCTTAACTATTGAATACAATATGATTCTTATTCCATAATACATAATAAGTCTATCATTTTTCTCACTATCAAATCCTCTTATAAAAATATACAACATCTTTTTTATTTTTTTGTATAAATATATTCAAAAAATATTATCAGGAATAATATTTTTCAAAATGGAATTTTGGAAAATACTTGATATTTAGAACCAATAGTGATATATCCTATTTTAAATCAGTCAATAATGTAGCGACCCGACCCTAGTAATATTATAGCTAGTTTCTAATACCATTACATTGGCATGATTATAAAAAAATATATCCTGAAGGACCGATCAATTTAGTATTCTTGGTAAACTAGATATATAATTTTCAAGGTAACTTTATTTCATCTAGAATATCCTTTTATATCTTTCCTAGCACAAATCATGAATTCATGGGAGAGGAAACAAAATAAGGGTTAGATAAAATGATTATTAAGGGTATGTAAAGCAGAATAAAAAATTAATTAATGAGAATAAATCAAAATGGAATGGTAAATAAATGATAACACATGCCATTATACTAACTCGATTAAGAATAACAAATATGGTAAAATAATTAACTGAAACATATTCTATTTAATAAATAATTTGATAATGAAATTCATCCATAGATAATGTCAAATAAATAATCTCATGGATAATAATAATAACTGAATTCTCAATAAAGGTAATGCTTAATTATTGAACATCATGTTTCCTGGGCACATGATACCTATACCGTCAATATTTATTCTCAGTAAAATTTAAAATATTCTGATTTGGTCAAATGATTCATCTCATGAGACTAATGATTCATCGAGGGGTTTGCATTAACTGGTCGCCAACCCATATTGCGCATGCCCAAAGCATTCCTCATAAATTGACTAATCAATTTTAAAAAAGATTCATAAATCAACATTTCCCATACCACTTTGAAAATTTTTAACACCGTGAAGATAAATGGATTCATGATATAATATATCAAAATGGGTAGGAGATACACCTAAAAAATAATTAAGTGGTGAATATTATTTTTATTTCATAGATGTAAAAAATTAGATGAAGTATTTTTACCATTTTGTAATAATTTATTTAAAAGGTAGTGTATTTATAAAATAAAATATATATTTTTGAAAATAACCTTATTAAATTATATAATAAACTTCAAAAAAATTCAGTTTCATAATGGTGTGAAATTCCATTAATTCCGTATAAGTTATAAACAAATATTCCTTTTACTTTTGTAAGAAAAGTCATAAAGGGCCTTGTTTTGGAAAATGACAAGAATATTAATTTTTATTTTTTTAAAAGTTAAAATAGGGTAAAAATGACTTCAAATAATCATTGGATAATAATAAAAACATTTTAGAAAACATTTTCAGAAAAAACTAACATGAAAAATAAGTATTCCCTCATGGAGGCTTAAACACAAACCATCCTGAATAACGATGAGATTGTGAAGTAACCCCTTACCTTATGTCGTGAATCTAATCGTAATCATGAAAATATCATATATAATAAATATTGGTTTATTATAATTCTATTATATAACCATATTAATTTATATAATTCCATATATGATTTACTTATTACTTTATATTACCTGTTTATCGACAATTCCATATTAACGTTACGTTTCGGGTAATGACCTCTTTGTTTTTCCCATGTGTATTGATCTGTTATATTTTTTATCCTATTACATATATAATGATTTTATAATCAAAATAATGATAAAAATGACATAAAGATCAAATATTTTCAGTTTATATGTATTTATAATAATCTATAAAAGATATAAATAGAAAATGAAATACACCATTCATGGATACAGTAAGACGTATGTACACATGAATGCTGTTTCCATTTAATAGCCGTATTTAATCAAAGAAAGTAAATAATATAATTATAGTAGAATTATTATTTCAGTTATATCATATAATTTTACTAAACATATCATTACAAAATTTCACATAAAGTAATAACAAATCACATCATTTTGAGGAGGTTGTAGTCCACATGTCCACAAGCGAAGTTATCGTATTTACACAAAATAGAAATCATAAAGGTACATGATATATAATAATTATATAAGAAAAGATAAATCATACAAATAATATTAAACACATAAAAACATAAACTACATAATTATTACCAATCATGAAAAGTAGAAATGTAAGAACGAATGACATCAGTTCGTGAGGCAGTAGTCCGCCGAACACACAAACGATGACTACGTATCCCATTTGATAGAAGTGTGTGTGAGTTTAGGTTGAAAAATTAATATAATAATATCTATGTATATTTATGATATTTAATTTATTATATAGACATGAAATAAAATTAATTTATGTGGTTTAAAGAATAAATAAAATAAAAGTGTTCATTGATAAATGTTACTTCATCTTTGGGTATCTCCTTTTGGTTTGCACAAAATGGATTATTTGGTTGGTTTTATGCCCAAATAAAGTATAATAGGATTAATAGATAGAAATTGGGAATTGGTTTTGGTAGAGCTTTGAAAAAACAAATAGGTTCTTAAGTGTGAGTAAAATAGAAGAAGATGTTCCCTTTTCTAAGAGAGGGGTGGGACACTTTTGGAAACTCTTAAAATATTAAATTAATATTAAATTAATTTTTAAATAAAAAAGGTTTAAAAGTGAGTTATTTAGCATAGAATATTATGATTGGTCTAAAAAATCTAAACTAGTAATTTTTATACACGTTTAGGTCACATAATTACCCTTGTATTTTGGATTTAACCATTAGTTAAACCCTTTAACTCTTACCGTGACAACTTTGTTTTTTACTCTTTAAGGGTTAATATAGTTACAATAAAATGCCAAACAAACTATACATGAGTCATGGATGAAATTTTAAATTCTCTATAAATCATTTTTCCAATTTTTATACTTTTATAAATATTATATCATTTAATAAAATACTATTTATTTTAAAATATCATTAATTTTAATTTTGTAACTATTGATTTTTTAAATTTTTAAAAAATATCAATACACTAGATAAATTCAAAAATAAACCTTTAATAAACCCCCAATATTCTTATTTAATCTATATAATTGATCTATGAAATTAATTACTTCAAATTATATTTATTTTAATATTTTTAATAACATTTATTTTATTTTCCATTAATTAAACAATTACTACATCATCATTATGCAAGAATTTAATTTAATTATTTATTCCCTAAAAATTAAAAATAAATTATCATGATTAAGATGAAAATTTTATATTTCAAATGAATATTTATATTTAAAGATATATTCTTAATCACCACATATAAAAATGTAATACTTATTAAAAACACGAGAACGCCATATTGGACTTTCCTCAGAATAAAATACTAAAAAACGATTTAAGTCATCCAAGTGGATACAAGATGCCATAAAATCAGCCCAATTATTATTTTGGTCTTTAATAAATCATAATATAAAATTCGGATAAGTTTTAGTGTAGTTTTATAATATCTATAATATTATTCTTACCCTTAATTACTCGATTTACCTTTAATTGTGTTAATAAAAAAACTACCAATGTTTCTATTCATAATGTCGAAAAATAAAATAGAACTATTTAAATAAATTGGAAAAATTAATTTTAAATATGGAATAAATTTTTAAAAATTCAAAACAAATATAAATTTTAGTAATTAATTTCAATTTATCCCATTTTTGGAATGAGAAAACAAGTTTTTAAAGTGAAAATGTTTAAAATATTGAGATGTTTATATATCCAAATTCAATGTTAAATTGATTCCTATGAAATAAATTGAATTAAATGATAAAAAATTTATCTAATTATAATTTTAAACCAATTAAAATAATAATTTAACACTATATATTATTTAGATAAAAAAGTTATTTTCAGTTGAAATGTGATATTTTTTCACAATTCATCTAAACATGAAACATATCATAAAAATAAAAAAATATAAACAAAAAAAGTTTTGATATTAATATTTCAAATAATAATTTTATTTTTTAAAATAGAATTTATAAAATTGGAAGAATTTAATTTTAAATTAAGTGCACCATTAAAACAAGACAAAACTACCATTAGAAAATATACATTTTTATGCATAAAAGTTGATTTATTTTTATATCATGTCATGAAAACACATCAGAAGAATGTTAAAAATTATATTTGATCATATAATATATTAATTTTATAAATTTTTTAATACTATTTATTCCGCCAATTTAACAGTTAGGTTATAATAATTTTTCATTGTTCATTTAAGTTAGGTGTTGTGTGAAATGTAAGCTATAAAATAAAATAAATATATTTTAAAAGAGACGAATCATATAATATTTGGGTGTTAAATTCTCACCTCATTAAATAAATTGTGTCCTTGTAATTTCAAATTTCACTTCAAAAATCAAAGCTTTATACTTAAAAATTCCTTTGTGGGAAACCCACATATGAAATAGGGTTAATAATATATCCCCTTGATAAGAGGGAAATAGAAATATGAAGGTCACCACAAAATTAGGTTTTCCAATAATATAATATTATCCAAAAGTGAAAACATGGACATGAAAGAGAAATCTAACTATAATGTTTTGATGGAGAGTGATACAGAACAAGGTGATTAGAAAGTTTACCATCACAAAAACATAAATTTGTGATCGGTTAAAAGACCATTGATTTATTTATAAGAAAAGTAAACAGTGAACATTTTTTTCCAAAATATTTTTTCCAAGAGTTTAGGAATTCATTTACTACATATAATAAGATCCTAAGGAAGCATACATACTTGATAAGAATATTTTCATCCTTTAATTTACAAAATCCATAAAAATATAACTTTATATTCCTTATATATTTATAACAAAAACCAAAATGGTTAGGATAAGATAAGGTAATTCCCCAAAAGAATAAACTTTTATATCATGAAAAACAAATTTAATCTCTAAAATTAATTATTAAGATCCAAATATCAACATAGACCATTTAAAAAAACTATCCTTCCTAAAAAATATTCTAAACTAAGATTGAAAGCCAAAATTAAGAATGATTTGATAACAGAGTCTACCAAATAACATCAATCATTCTTAATGTATTGTACCAAAAATTTAATTTCCTAAATTACATAATCTCTAATATATAGTAACCATTTAAATAAATAAACTGAGTCACCATAAGTACAAAATAAATATTTGACTCAAAAATTAAACTGAACCTTTATTCCTGATAATATTAAATTTACCTTAATCTTATAAGATTCAAAAAATAGACAATGTCTTCTGAAATAACATTAATCACATATTTATAAAACCATTTTCCAATCCCAAGGTTATCTATTTGATAAAAAAAATATCCCTAAAATCAAAATAACCTTTATAAAAAGAATCATGTTAACCGGGACTTCATGTAGGATAGTGGTTGGCTCTGTACCATTTTCACCCTTCATTTGCGAGTTCAGACCCCATGGACTTTTCAGACGTGAAAATTTTGTCACCCATTATGTAGGTTTTCCTTTTTCTAAATCAATATTAATATAACTTACAAAATAAATATAACAAGAATCCTTGAAATACGGTTAATCAATAAATATATTTTTAACTAAGGTTTTCAATACAATCCCAATACATAAATACTTCATCAATTTATTTTCACATATGTCCTTCCATGGCTAAGAGTTTATCCTATAGAAGAGGTAATTGACTTAGGTATTGCCTAGATTCCCCAAAATTCTGGAAACAAACTACAAATGTATTATTTGGATCTGTTTTATTACCCTACATCATACTCTACATTTTCTTCAGAAATTATTTTCTTTATGTCTTTGTTTTCCACACATAAATTATTTCTCTATTTCATTGTGAAACTTTACTAGGTGTTTCCTTCCATATTTCTTACATGAAGGCAATCTAGACTTCTTTTCATCATGGTGTTCACCACTGGAGCTCTTAGCATACTCCATCATTCTCATCTTTAGTGAGTTCAGAAGATTGTTAAGGTATATTTTGTTAGTCATATTTTAGGAAAACTAGACAGTAAAGAATACGATATCATTAAATTATATCAACATCCCATTTTATTTCTCATTTCCACCACCTTTTCCATTATTTTCAATGTTAACACATCTTCTTTCGGGTTCCAGCCAATGATTAAAACCAGAAAATATAGTGTGAGTAATAATATTTATAATGAAAAATGTATAATAATATATAGAATATATTGAAACCTTATTTTCAATCTAAAACACCTTAGTTTTAACTTAAGTTATTAATTTTTATCATATATTCAAATCCTTCATAATGGTTTGTGGCCAACGAGCCCGTACCTAAGTGGTAAGGGCTCCTGCTTGGCATCCAAGAGACTCGGGTTCAAAATCGGGTGGAGGCAAATTTATGAGTTACTGTATTAGTCACTATAGCAGTTAATGTATTAGTTATTGTAGTAGTTACTGTTCTGTACTGTAGCAGCAGGAACTATTCACCCGATTTGGGCCTTCGGGCCACCTGTTTGGGATTACGGGTCTCCAGGGCCTTCAGTTCATCAAAGTCCTTTGGGCCACAAAGCCTTCATGTCATGTAGACCATGGAGTAGCCCAGTTCACACAGAACATGCCCCAAAAGAGGATCAGATTAGAAGGATTAGCAGCCACCAGATGCAGAGCTAACCAGATTAGAAGAATGAGAGGGTATGGCAACCGCCATCGGGACCAGGCACCGTGCAGCTTTGTACGGGGCAATTCTAGCCCATTAGCAATGCAAGGTGGGGAGCTTAGGTAGTTAATGATGCAAGACACTGGGGAGGGGCGGTTCTATTGGGATGGGCCTACAGGTCATGTATGGGCATGGTATGCCTCTATGCCTTCAGGTCATGTATTGCGGGTCATGTCGGGCCGTGTGCCTTGGGCCTACGGGTCATGTACAGGTTCCCCTTCAACCCTTAAAAGGGGGATTATCTATAATAAAATAAAATAAATGCCTTCAGGACATTTGGACTCATAATGGTTTTTGAAGAAAATGTGAATTATCCTAAGCATATTGCATGAGAGTGTCAAACCAGGTGTGAAGTAAGACCCATTTTCGTGTACTAGGATATACTCTAGTTTAGACCAACACACATTTTTAGAGTTGTTACCCCTAGTTACTTCTGTTCCAGAACCACATCCACTTGTAGTATCTAGACATGGATGTATTGCTAGAAAAACCACATAATCTCAATTTAACTAAAAATTTAGGATGTTCTTCTATTCTTATTATCAAATTATACCTTGGTTCTATGTTATGTAATCTACGTTTTCCTAAATCAACTTCCCAAGGTTTCATCTAAAATTTATATGAAACCAATTTTTAGAAACCCAACCTCAGTTATCTCGAAGCTGGTGTCTACTACCATTACATTGGCATGATTACATGGAAATGTATCCTGAAGGACCGATCAATTCAGTAATCTTGGTAAACTAGATAAATATGTAAGTCTTGTATTAAAAATGAATACACTAATTACAACATAATTTTTTTCTGTTAAGGACAAATTTATTATATATATAGGATCCTTTTATATCTTTACTACTATACTTCTTGGATTCCTAGTAAAGGGAACAAAATAAGGGTGAGCTCAAATGATCAGCAAGGGTAAGTAATACAGAAGAAAACATGAATTAATGAGAACAAATCAATATGTAAAGTTAAATAACTAATAACACATTCCATTAAAATAACTGGATAAGGAATAATCAATATGTAATGGTAATTCATTGAAACATATGAAATTTAATAAATAAGCTTATAATCAAATGCATCCATATATTATTTCAAAGCAATAATCTAATGGATAATAATAATAATATCTGAATTGTTAATAAAGGAAATGATTAATTATTGAACGTCAGGTTTCCCAGGCACACGATACATTTACCATCAAGATTTATTATTAATAAAGTTTAAACTATTATGAATTGTCTAACTAATTTGTCTCATGAGACTACTGATGCGTTGATGGTCTTGTATTAACCGGTCCCCAACTTGTATAGTGCATATCCAAAGCATTCCTCCTATATCAAATAAACTATTTAAAAATAAAATTTTAAATAAAAGTGTCCCATACCACATTGAAACATTTGAATACCATAATGATAAATGGATTGATGATATAATATATCAAAGGGGGTAGTAGATACACTAAAAAAAATAATTAAGGGGTAAATATGACATTTATCTCAATGATGTTAAAAGTGAGATTAAAATCCCTTAACAATTTGTAATCATTTATTTAAAAGGACACACCTTTAAAAAAGAAAATATATTATTCAAAAATAAACTTGTAAACATATAAATGAAACGTAAAATAGCAGGGAGTCATGATGGATAAAAATTCCATTCATTTCATATAAGTTAAAAACAAACATCCCTTTTAATTTCATAAGAAAAGTCATAAAGTAACTTGTTTTGGAAAACGATAAGAAAATTCATTTTATTTTTTTATAAAAAGTCGAAAAGGGGTAATAAATACTTTAAAAAATCATTAGATAATATTAAAAACTTTTTTGAGAAAATTTTTAGAAAACACTAACATGGAAAAGAAATATTCCCCAATGGAGGATTAAACACAAAAAATCCCAAATAACGACGAGATTGTGAAATAACTCCTTACCTTATGTATTGAATCTCATAGTACTCATTAGAAACCCCTAAATAATAAATATAGGTTTATTTTACATCTATCATATAACTATACTCATTTATATAATTGATATATAATTTTCTTCTCACTTTATATTAACTGTTTATTAATAACTCCTTGTTAGAGTTACGTTTCAGGTAATGACCGCTTTTTTTTCGCATGTGTTTTGATTTGTTATATTTTTTATCATTTTATCAATATAATAATTTCATTTTATCCATATTGATAACCATGACCTAAATATCATAAATATTTATTATATGTGTATTTATAATAATCTATAAAAGATATAAATAGAAAAATGTTGGTCGGAGTAGGACACTCAAGAGGGGGGGTGAATTGGGTTCCTATAAAAATTTCTGTTAAAAAGATTATTTAAAAGATACCCCAATTTTGAAACTTAACAAGCCATTTAATTAAAGTAGTGAATTTATAATAGTCTGACTATTCAACTAATTTTCATATGATTAATTATTTCTCATTTGTAACAATATGAGATATTGATACAACATTTGAAAGTAATCTAATAATCCAAAATAGTTATAAACACTATCCAAGACTAACTTTCAAAGTGAAATTTAGTGTTCTAAAATACATGTTAAAATAGATAAATCTAAATTTAAAAAGCAAGTGGATATAAAACAAGAGGTTCAATCTCAATATGAGACTTATTTCTCTCCACTTGGAGATCACCTGCCACCAAGAAATCTATATTGATAATGTTTTGATCCACACCATGGATAAGGTTCTATGTACAAAAGATTTCTAGGTCACAGGATATATACTACACTT
Source organism: Viscum album (assembly GCA_963277665.1). Lineage (NCBI taxonomy): Eukaryota > Viridiplantae > Streptophyta > Magnoliopsida > Santalales > Viscaceae > Viscum > Viscum album. Next base: position 1,110,109,642 of record OY728140.1, read on the forward strand.
CTACATGGGAAGAAAATACAACCAGGTCACACATGACATCTACCATAGTTATACATGGGATAAAAAAGTTTAAAAAGATAGTTGAGTGAGGATATCTAGTATACTCCAGTTCAATATAGGAGACAATGTGTGTTTTACAGAAATATGCACACACTGCTTGAAAATGTTGTAAAAAGGAATAAAATCAGTTTAATAAGTAATAGATATAGTTTAGATAGATTTTTGTTTTATGAAGTTCAGATCAGGACTCTTTAATGTATTGGAGTTGAAGCTGGAGTCCTCTTCTCGAAACAGACACTGAAAACAAAGTGTCGTGGAGAACTGTGTTATGTCATCCAGGAATATGAGATGTTCTTCTCCTTATATTTAGTTGAATGCTACAGAGATTTCGTAACTTTTATGGACAATAGTTCTATGTTTCAAAGAATGTAGGAATGAAGAGTTCCTTATGTTTTACCTTTCTGTATGTTGCTCGTGTGGGTCTGGTACTGTGTCTATGCGTATCTTTGTATGTATATTTAATTCCACTTATTTCAGCTTGAGTCCTTTTCTTTTATATTATTATAGCCCAAAAATGTACACGTTTGAGGTAGGTGTTGTACCTCAGACTTCTGACATCCTTATTAAAGATGTCTTAAAAAGAATTAAATTAATTAGTCACATTAAAACACTCAAAATGAGGCCGTTGGATAAAAAGTTAAAATAAATAGTATTTCAATAGTCTATTGGTGAGTCCTGTTTTGGTATATCCTTTTTTCGATGACTCATTCCATTGGGGTTTCATTCTATCAATCTTTCCATGTGCCTCTGAATCATTGCATCAATGACTCATTTTAACTATCAGTGAGTCTGTTGGTCCATTGGTGTGTCAATTTCACTATCGGTGACTCCTTGCATCGGTAGCACCATGTGTCGGTAGCACCATGCTTTAGTGACTCATTGCATCAATGACTCATTTTAACTATTCGTGAGTCGGTCAGTTTTTCATTACTTTAATTTCACTTTTGGCGAGTCCTTGCATTGGTAGCACTATGCATAGGTAGAAACATGAATCTACGACTCATTGTGTCGGTGACACCTTATCACACTTAGAAAATATTTCTATTTGGATTGTCTTACAACATTAATATTATCATAATGTGTTAAACTTATATGTGATCATGGATTACACATACTGAAACTTAAATATACATGATTGAAATGATTAGACATGATTAATAATATTTTACCTGATTTTTGATTATTAAAACCATTAATTCTAGAGAGGGTGGAAACCAGTCACTTATGTGCCAATAATCTCTCCTTTTTTGATGATCACAAATCATGGATTTATAAAGTAAAAACATTTGATGTGTAATATAATCATACTACTTATCATCTCCCATTACTGATTAATTTTCTCAATATATAGATATGGTTAATAGGTAAAATAAATTGTAATGATTTCAAAGGATACAAAAATAATTGTATCAAAGACAAATTCATTTCCTTGCCATATGGAATTAGAGGTAAGGAAAATAAAATACATAAGAGTGGTATCAAAAGTGAAATAAATAAGGATAATTCCAAACTGTTCTCCCCCTTTTATTATTATCAAAAAGTGAAAGGGTATCAAAGGGTAAAATCAATAATAAAATGGAATCAATGGAATATGATGTATTAGATAAAAATAGATATAACAGAAATAGATGAAAGACAAGAGCACTGAATTCCATTAATCAATGAAATATAATGTATTACAAATTTCCAAGGAAAGATAGTAAAATACAACCAATCATCCCTATTAGAGAGTTATCCACACTACTTCTCAAGATCAAGAGTTTCATTCCCTCTCTCAGAGGGGTTAATAGAAGGTCTAGCAGAAGGTGGATGCTGAGAGATAGGAGGCCCTAAATAAATTTTTAGATGAGGTAGGTTCACTCCTTTTAGAATTATAGGGGAAAGGATAGGATTGTGTTATGACAAAATAGGAGGTTGTATATTCTCTTGGATCACTGGTGAAATCTGACAGATTGCCTGAGAAACTGTTATATGAGGAGGAGGCACTGATCCAGGAGGTCTAATAGGTTCAGCAGTAGGCACCACAATTACATCACTCTATACATGAAGGTATAGATTCAACAACTTGATGAAATACTCAATTATATCACCACCATAATTTATAGATTTCTCAAAATCAACTTTATTCTCCATTAATATGTCAAGAAGACGGGTGAAGTCCTTCAATTTTTGAAATTGATCTTTAAAAGATTTTATCACCAGAGGAATTGTCAAATTTTCTATCAAATATTTTAAAAGGCTGGTCATATGATTCTTAGTAATAATCTTCTTGAAATAATAATCCACATTCTCTATAATTTGAGTATTGTTAGTCTTAGAAATCTTGGAATAGAGCTTAACCATATGATGAACGTGGTCACTATTCTTCTCATTTTTTGCAATACTGTCCATTCAAAATCACCAAAAAGTGCTTGAAGCACTTCCTTAACAACAGTTATAACTACCTTAATGTCCAAATCCTAAGATCTCTAAACATAGTTAGAATCAACAATAGGAGTTGAGGTATGAGTCTTCAATGCTTTATGAATAGTCTTCAGATATTATTTATACTCTGAGGTCAGATGGTTTATTGCAGATACAAGGCCACTCATTTATTTTCTCAAGTTGGTGGTGTTTTCAATAATTGTTTCACCTATTGTGATTATGTTTTCTTGAATCTCACCTATAAAATTTCCTGAAATTGTGACTGTATCATCCTCATTCAGACCAACTACATGAACTAGAGTAGGAGTATCTTAAAAAACTGATTCATCTATTCAATTGAAAATTTTAGAGACTGTAATTCATTACTCAGCTAAGTGTTTTCCATTCTAGCTTATTGAATGTCATGGGCCATCTGATATTGAACTGATCCTCTCACTGTTGAACAGAGTTCATCCTTAAAAATTTCAAAGTATTGTTTAGTGACATAATCACAAGGAAGGGTCTCAACAATAGATTATTTGGAAATAGGTACAAAAACCTCATCATCTGAGTCTTCATAGTCCAAACCAAGTGCTACATATCTAAGATTCCTTTCCCATTCATCCAAAAAATCATCATCCAATGGGGTGAGAGTGTCATGTCTCAATCTTCCAACTTGATGCTCCCCCTTATCTTGATATCTCCTTCCAAGAGGTTCCCTCTCAACTTGATGTCTTCTATCTTGAAGCTCCCCCTCAACTTGAGTTATCCTTTTTTCATACACTAACTGAGGTGCAGGGATCATTTGACCTGCCACTTCTCTTTGAGTTTTAACTATTCTTCTTTCATCATCAATAACTATAAAAGGTTTTACAATAACATTTCGAACCAAATATTCAATCATCTCAACATCTCTATCTTGATCATCCTCATGATGGTCACAATAACTTTCACTGCCTTTACCACTACCATCATCATCGTCATCATGTCAATAAGAATGTTCTTCACTCCTATTTCTATTATCATTTCTTCATTTTCTTCCTCTTCACTACCACCGCCACTTTTATCCCTATTATCTTTTATTCTTCTCTCTCATCTCCATCTTCTACTTCTAATTCATCTTCACATCTACTAGACTTTCTAACATACTATACACTACCTGAGACTTCTACATCCTTATCTCCATAAGGGCCAAGATTCGGTTCATCTGAGGGTAATCAATGTGGAGGACATGGAGGTCCAAAAAGAAAAATCTTTGTGAGCTTCAGTGGTGTCAGGATCAATCCTATCATCGATAGGTGAACCTTGAACTCTAACTATTGTGGTAGGCTCTTCTTCCTCATATAAGGAGTAAAGAAATATCTCATCTAGCCCAAGACCAGGATCAAGCATATCTCTTGGTCCAATTGGATAGTCCATTGGATTGAAATTTTCATAAAATTATCTTCATCCCTACACTATTATTTGTTCTTTGAGTTCCAATTAATTTAAATCTTTTTAAATATTTCTTTGATTAGTTAGAACCCACTACACTCAGAGATAATTTCATAAGCATCACTAACACATCCCTTCGCCTTAAGCATGGATGAGGTCATCCTTGGGTAAAATAAAGAGTTAGTTTTGGGGTAAGGCTTAATCATCACACTGATTTGAACCATGAAATATCTAAATAGGTTTACCTTAATTAATTTATTCAGCGGATAGATAAAATAAAAATCTTGATATTATAATGAAGAAAATCCCCCTTTCCTAGGATAGATTTGATGCTAAATGAATTTGAAAAAAATTCTACACTCCCCATCAAATTCTGTAGCAATAGATATCCTGTGTCATTATAGTTAGTAAGCTCCTTCAAAGCTATCTCAAAGCATAAAATTTCACTCTCAGGGGGAGAACTACCTTTATAGTCATCAAAAAAACCATCATGGTGTACCTTAAGACATTCATCCCACTATCTAGATGAAAAAGAGATTCTATTGTCTTTCACTGTGGGCGTAACCCAGCAAACATCACTTCCTTTTAGAAGATACTCCACATTCATGTAAAACTTGTAAACTAACTTCAGTAAAAAAAGGTTTTTCATTTTTTAAGAACCACTCAAGACATCCCTGATCCTGTAACACCATGAGAAACAAAGAATTTCTTTCCTATATCAATTCTACAAGAACCTACTTTTCTAGAGTCACTACATAGTTCACCAGAAAATGATTCATAGGTTCAGAAGATTCGATTGATTCACCTTTATATTTATTATCCGTATGAGAATTGTTTCTTGTACCACCATTAAGAGATTGCTTTACATGCACTATTCCAATAGTTTGGTTTGGAATTCGGTAGGTGAAAGGTCAAGGGTAGACAGATAGAAATGGATGAGTGAGTGTAAGGGTAAAGGAATAGAGTGGATCAACTCGAATTTATATCATTTAGGGAATTTAAGATCAAAAAATCATTAAATGATGAACCATGTTCAAAAATATTAATGAAAAAATTTCATTTTAGTAATATTATAAAATTTATAAAAATAGGGAGTCATCGATGTCGGCATTATAGATTTTTCATAACACTAACATTGTCAGCATGACAAGGTGAAACCGTCAGCATGAAATTTTTTTCATATCACTAATGGTGTCGACATGACAAGGTGTTGATGTCAGCATGAAAGATTTAGCATAACACTAATAGTGTCATAATAATAAGGTTAGATTTATAATTTCAATGTCAACATGACATTATATGTTTGACTTTTCCATTTTTAGTATGGAAACTTCACTTAAAATTATCAAGGAATAACAAAAAAAGGTCCTATAGATTGATCATTCCAAAATCATGTTTGATGTTGTTCATTATTTCTCTTTTTTGGGGCCCAAAATGACTAAATCACAATTATTATCAAAAGAAAATTTATAAGAGTCTACAATAAGGGATCATATTAATATATTTTTCATGTAAGTAAATAAGATCAGCGAGGAGGTCTTTAAACTAGGTGATGTCTTGATTTACACCCATGTTGGGTAGTCCATCTGCAACATTGTTTTCTTCTCGATTAACATGTGTGTTGATATAATTGAAATTGATAAGTGAATGAGTGAATTACATCCAATGGGTAGTAATCAACCAATCATAATGTGTTGTGCCATTCCAAATCACTTTCTTGATGGTCGTCGAGTCACTTTCAATCTAGATATTTTTCTATCCAATGTGATTGGAGAAGGTAATAACATGCATTAAATTCATCATCTCAGCTTCAAGGGAGGTAGAAATGCAACATCCACCGATGAAACATCCAAGGATCTGACCGAGGTGATTCCTGATGATAGTACCACATTCCGAAGGGCCCACATATCCTTTAGAGGCACCATCAATATTAATTTTGATCCATCAAAGAATAGGAGATCTCCATAAAACCTCCAATGTGAGACAAGGTTGAAAAAATTTCAATTAATCCCTAGATGTCATAGGATTAAAAAGTCATGCACAGTGTTGTGGAAATGTCCCTTTTGAATCAAAGCAACTTAATATATGATAATAAGGATCTACATCTGACTTGTATTTTGATTAGGTGAGTAATTGTTATGAATAATAACATTCCCATCATACCAGTTCACTTGGTAAAGATCAGAAAATACCGCTATGAAAATGTTCTTGACTTTCTAAGAGCCTTCCATTTCTACATTTTTCTTTCGCTAAGTTTTGAAGAAGTCAAGAATTAACCATCCATAGTCAAAAATTTAAAGAATATAGTTCCAAAGAGTAGAAGTATTATCACGAGAAATAAAGAGGTGGTTGGCATATTCTCTATGTTGATTATATATTTCTCACTTAGAGCAGTGTTGAATTCCATAATATTGAAGGAAAATATCTATGGGTAATCTATTGTGAGCAAGTTTCTAGATGAGATGAATATTTCAGGATTTATCCAAGGATTGTTGATATGTTTTATCCAATTGTAATCACTTTCAGAGTTTCAAAAATAATGATTGTAGAAATTTTTTGAGTTAATCATACCATTTTGAGCAAGTTACCAAATTAATAAATCATTAGTGTATGTGAAAGAGTATTTTTCAATGATATTCAAAATAGTATCAGGGTGGTGATTGAGTTTAGAGTTTAGAATTTCTCTAATAGAATAGTTGGAACTCTTAGGGGTTTTATCGGGAGATATCATAGAAATTAAATGCGTTCCAGTCTAGTTATCCAACTATAATTTCATGAAGGAGTCTCTGGAGACCATCCATATGGTATTATTCATAATTTTGGAGAAAGATTGTTTTATGGATGGACATATGTAAGAGTTGAAGAAATTTTAATTGCCATATTTTTTTTCAATAAATCTATTTTTTAGGAAGGAAATATCTTCATAAGTATTGTGAAAATTGTTCCAAGTGAGTCTAGCTTGAAGGGATTCATTAAAGTACTTTATATTTTTATGCCAATATCACATTTCTCAATGGGCTTGCAACAAGTTGACTAAGGGACAATCACAAGCTTTCTTTATAGAATAATACTAGTCTAGATGAAATTCTTTATAGTGGTGTTCATTTTTTGATAAGACCAATAGTCTATTTATAGACTATCATGTAGTAAACCATCTTGGAGACAACCATGGATTTTACAAGGCATGTCCTACCTTCCATAGAGAGAGATTTACCTTTCCAAGAAGAGAGTTAGTTTAGAACTTGGTCAACTATAGTCACAAAGTGGAAGGAAATGGGTCTACCCCAAAAGATAGGAAAACCAAGACAAATGAAAGTGAGTATACCTTCTTTTAGACCTAATTCACTGATAATGTTACATTTTTTGATGGGAGGAAAGTTCCTCCCAAACAAGATGCATGATTTTTTCCAACAAATCCTTTGACCAGAAACCTCTTCATAGAGTGACAGTGTTATTTTGAGGTTAAGAATGTTTCTTTTATCACCATGAAGGAAAAAGATGATGTCATTAGAATAAAAAGGTTGGTAGGAGCATTCACATTCCTTGAGAAATGTATGGGATTCATCTTATTCTGGTCCACGATATGGGTGATCAGATGACTAATATAGTCTAATGCTATTGAGAAAATAATGGTAGAGAGGGGGTCACCTTGCCTGACACCTTTGTGCATTTAAAATATCCCTTGGGAGAGCCATTGATCAAAATGGAGATAGATGCCGAGTTGAAGAGAGTTATAATTGTAGTGATAAAAGAGGAACTAAAAACAAATCCTTGAAGAACCTTGAAGATAAAGCTCCAATCTATGGTTTCAGAAGCTTTTCTGAGGTCAAGTTTAGTAGAAATATTACCTCCTTTACTAGATTTATTCAATTTATTGATTCACTCAGAGGAAAGACCGATGCATTCTTTAATGGATCTACCCTTAATAAAACCAAATTGGTTCTAGGAGAAAATTTGGTCCCTGATAGTTGAATATATGTTTGCAATGATTTTAGGGATGATTTTATAATGAGTGTTAATAAGATCAATGGGTCTAAATAGGGGAATCTCAAAGGTATTTTCCACTTTTGCGATCAAGGTGAGAAATTGGACATTAAGAGCATGAGGAAGCACACCATTGAAAAAAAATATTTGAAATGTTTACAAACATAGAAATGAATAACATCCCAAAAATGTTGGAAAAAACCATTATTTAATCTATCAAGACCTAGAGCACTATCAAGATTTTATACTAAAGACAATATCATTGATCACATGATCCAGTGGAGTGTTGAGAAGGAAAGTGTTGTCCTCATCAGTGATCACGATTAGAATGGCCTTAGGAAGGAGGTCTTTGTCGATATCATGAACATTGAAGATGGATTCATAGTCTTAGACTATATGATGATCAATTTTATCTTCAGTGTCAAGAAGCTTTTCCCCATCATTTAGAAAGGTTAATGGCTTACAATCCTTCCTTACTATGTGAAGAGAATTATAGAACTTAGTATTTCAATCACCAAATTCTAACCGTTTAACTTTAAACACTTATTTACTCGTATTTTATTTAAAAGTGAGCAAAGATTTGAGTTTAACCGCAAGGTTTATTTCTTAAGTTGGATCAGTATTGATGTCAAAACTGGTGTTCTTGTTTTGTAGATCATTGAGTTCTTCCTCAATAAAAAGGAAGCCATTGTTAATTTGTTTGGATTTGGAGATGCACTATGTTTTGAGAGTCTATTTGAGATATTTTAAATTGACATTATAGGAAAATTCATATTTGTTGTGAGACATTGAAGACCAGTAGTTTTGGATAAAATTAGTGTAATAAACATCAGAGAACCACACATTGTTAAATCTAAAAGGCAACCAAGGTTTCATGTCTTTGTTGGAAACATTGACCAGGATGGGGTGATGGTCAGAGTTCAGCCTGTGAAAAGTGGTGTTAGAGATAATGTCCCATTTATCTAAAGTAGGGACATTCGTGAAGTCTCTATCCAGATTGTAGGCAACCACTCTACTGTAATGTCTTTTATACCAAGTGTATTTCGCACAAGTGAGATTAATTTCAATGAGATTATTTTCTTTAATCGAAGATTTTAATTCTCTCATGGAAATAGAAGCATGAGATGGTCCAATTTTCTCACTTTAGTTGAGAATGGAATTAAAATCTCTAATAAGAAACCAATGAGCATTAATATTAGAGCATAGATATGAAAGGTCATTCCATAGAGTTCTCCTTTCTTAGAATCTATTATTAGTATAAAAAATAGCATAAAAGGTGTGTTCCATCAGTATCAAAGTTGCAAGTAAAAGTATGGTCATAGACATTGAAAATACTAACATTTTGTAAAGAAGGGAGCGAAAAAATCCATAGAGATTTAGCATTGGAGATATCTTTGATTGCACCAGTAAAAACATAATTATGACAACACAAATGAGAGTATATATAAGAAAAGGTAATTTTTGGACTAGTAATAGAAAATAACATAGGACGATGAGTGTTAACCATTCTTTTTTGAACAGTGAACGTTTTAGAGTTGGAAATACCCTTACAATTCTAAAAAATAATATTTATTAAAACCTGAATTTGAAGTTAGACTGACTGTTTTCTTCTTCACCAAACCTTTATTTCAAGAATACCTTCCAAACTTTTGAGCATTGCTATTAGTGGTATGTTCCTATTCATTGTTAGATATAATAGGGTTCTTCTTAGTAGGTTTATTTATTGAAGCATTCATAGTTGAGTCTATAGAGTTCTTATTACAAAACATCAAAGAATTGGCATTTTGATTAGATAAGAAATTCCCAGGATTCTCAGAAAAATCAACACTATCAATAGATTGAGTACCCTCAAGAGGGAATTTTGTAGAAAGATTAATAGGTGTACCTGGATCCTTTTAAGTAGCTATGTCCCACTTTTTGATAGTGCCCAGATGTGATAGAAGCCACTACATCTACTCTATAGATTCATTATTTTCCTGCATTTTCATAGGATCCTATACCAAGGGTGTATTTACCTTTACATGTTTTATAGATTACAAGTTCATGGAAATTTTTTTATTAGGCTTAGTGATCTTGGTTTGTGCCACGGTCTGAACAGCCTTCGAGCTAGTGGGAAGTTTCCCAGATTTTATAGAAGTGTTGTGAGCAGAGGGAAAATAACCTAAGTCATTTTACTTATTTTTGACTCATTATTTATCCCTAGAGTAGCTGTGGCATTCAAGAGGGTGGGTTTCAAGATCTATCCAGTACCCAAAGTTGAGAAGGTGTGTTTATCAACAGTTTTCTTAAAAGTTAACATAGGGAAATAATATATATGAATTGCTACAGTTCATGTGTTTCATGCATTGAATTTCAGATTTTTAGATGGAGATATTGTATCCCTCCTACCCAGTGTATGTTCCGAATTTTTGATGAAATTTGAGATTGATACCTGTTCATATTGAAAAGTACTAAGTTCTTCCCTATCATGCTCATGGTTGTATAGCTTAATAGTATCTAAAACCATATTCATTTTTTCTTATAAGAGGCTTTGTTCCTTAATGGAGTTATCTTCCTATTCAGAAAAATATACCCATGTTATACCCATGTTGTCCCCTATGTGTGCCAAGGTGTGTTATTTTTTCACCCAGATTTTAGATTTCTTTTTTGGGGGTTCAGGTATGTCCAACATGGGAGATTTATGTTTTCTATTTCTATTTATTTCCTAACATTCATTTTTAATTGGTTGATTTACTTGTTTTGTTCCACCCTACAATTGGAGATTGTATGTCCAATGATCATACAAAGGTCAGAAAGGTAGAATTCCTCTCATATACTATTAGAATTTCAGTTTTGCAATCACTATCATTGAAATTAATTGTTTTGTGAAGCTTTCAATCCAAGTAAATTCCCACCATTACTCTCTCAAAGAGGCCTAAGTTAGCATTTATGTTTCTTTGACCAATTTTGAGAGGAGATCTGATACAAAAAACAATATCATTCTGTATTTTTGGGTGCCAAAAGAACCAATTCAAGCCATGTAGATTGACACAAACTTGTTCCATGGTATTTTTATATGTGTGTGGGTTGAAAGAAAAGTCCCAATTGGATATTCTAAGGAAACCGAGTTTTAGATTAATATTTCTGGTCTTCCAAAAAATCTCTAGATCATCTTATGATTTTAGTAGAATGTGATGATAACCTTTTCTTATTAGTGTTAATTTCCAATTTGAAGTATTCCAGCAATATGTAATACACAAATTTAAATCAGGAAAAGGCCAAGGGCGGTCACCTTTAATGTAGAAGATGCGGCCCAGGACATAGAATTTTCACATTTTGGTGCATTTTTGAAGTGAATTTGAGTCCGCTTACACCAAGAAAACATCGTCATCAAGCCTCTTGAAAGGGGGAGGGGCTTTGTCATGTTGTCTTTTCCAAGATCTGTACTTTTCAGAGCATCCAGAAATGAGATCCCCGGAGATCTACTGGGGAACGAGCGAGTGTGAAACTTTGAATCTGGGACATCATATTTATGCTTTTACGCAGCAATACCTTGTGCACATAGTGTCTATTTCATATGAGAAGTCACAAATTGATGGGATTCCAAACTCCCAGGCATAAGAAAATCCATCATGAGGGTGAAGATCAAAAGAATCTGGAAAAGAAATCCTAATCACTCAAGGGTTTCAAAGGGAGATGGTCTCCCATCTCTTTATAATCCCATCCCAAGGTAGTTCAATCTTTAAGTGTTCAATGGATTAGTGAAAATGTCAGTAAGATGATGTTCAGTTCCAATAGACTCTAAAGTTATATCACCTTTTTGATAATGGTCTCTCAAAAAGTGATGTATTATATCATTGTGTTTTTTCTAGAATGTGAAACTGGATTCTTAGAAATATTAATAGCACTTGTGTTATCAAAATTTATAGTGAAATTTTTGAATTGATATCTATACTCTGGTAATGTATGTTTCATCCAAAATATTTGTGCCCAACAACTACCAGAATCTATGTATTCAGCTTCAGCAATATATAATGCAACAGAATTTCAATTCTTACGACACCATGAAACTATATAGTTTCCCAAAAAGTGACTTGTTCTAGAGGTACTCTTTCTCTATTACTTACAGGCAGAAAAGCCAGCATTTGAATAACTCACCAAATCAAAAGGTTGTCCACTAGGATAGAAAAGTCCTAAATTGGTTGTATATTTGAGGTATTTGAAAATCATTTTGATAGAATTTAAATGAGATTCTTTTTATTTTTCATGAAAACGTGCACACATGAACACACTAAACATAATATTTGGCCTACCAGTAGTTAATTAGAGTAAACTACCAATCATTCCTCTATAAGTGGGTTGATCAACATATTTACCATCTTCATCAAGGTCTAACATACAATTGGTAATCATTGGAGTGTCACTACTTTTAGTGCTTTTAAAGCCAAATATTTTTAAAATATCCTTAGTATATTTACTTTTAATCAAAACAATACCTTCTTTATTTTGAAATAGTTGAAATCCAAGAAAGAATTTGAGTTCCCCCATCAGAATCATATCTAATTATCTTTTCATCATCTTTGAAATATCAATACATAAATAATTTTTAGAGGATCAAAAATTGATATCATCTACATAAATTTTTACTACTAAAATATCTTTTGAAATTAATTTTATAAAAAGTTTAGGATCATCAATACCTTTTGAAAAAGATTTTGAAATAAGAAAAGTGTTGATCTAATCATACCAAGCTCTTTGATCTTGATATAAACCATACAAAGTTTTAGTCAATTTAAAAACTTATTTGGAAAGTGGGGATTTTAAAAACCAAGGGGTTGTTAAACAAACATCCTCAATTATATAACCATTTAAAAATTAACTCTTGAAATCAATTTGATAAAGTTTGAAATCTAGATGTGCTGCATAGGCAATCAGGATTCTAAAGGACTCAAGTATAGCAACTGGTGAAAAAGTTTCTTCATAGTCAATCACTTATTCTTAACGATAACATTATGCAACCAATGTAGCTTTGTTTGAAACAATATTACCAGATTCATATACTTTATTCCTAAACACCCATTTAGTGGCTATAGTAAAGGTATCTTTGGGTATATAAACATGTTTCCAGACTGTATTTATTTCATATTGATTTAACCCTTCTTGCATAACCATCAACCACAATTCATCATTGATAATATCATTTATGTTCTTAGGTTCAAGATGTGACAAGAAATCTTAATGTTCAACTTGATTTCTGAGAGAAGATCTAGTCCGAGTTCCTTTATCTAAATATACTACTATAGTATCTAAAGGATGGTTATTGAGAATTCTAACAGGCCTAGAAAAAAGGGCTAGATATTTTAGGTTCTTCAATAGGTTCTGGATCATCATGAATAGAGTCTGGAGAATTTCTATAACTGGATGTTTTAACATATTCTTAAACAGTCTGGTTAGAAGATTTAGTATTGATGTCCAGATTTGACATATAATCCTCAAGATTTTCTAGAGAGGTCTTTAACTCATGTGGATCTATCTCATCAAATTTCACATGTACAGATTCTTACAAACATTTGGTTCTCTTATTTAATAATCTATTGGATTTACTTGAAATTGAATAACCTAGTAATATTACTTCATCACTCTTAAATTATTGGTTTCTAGATTATCCCTAGTGTTAAGAATATAGACTTTGCAACCCAAAACATTGAATTAGTTAACCTTGTGTTTTCCGTTGTTCCACAACTCATAAGGATTTATTTTTAGGATAGGTCTTATAAATACTATATTGATTATATAACATGATATATTGAAATATTCTTCCCAAAAGTATATAGCATGGTCCTACTCACTAAGCATGGTTGTATAAATTTCATATAGGGTTCTATTTATTCTTTCTATAAGTCCATTTTTCTGGGGTGTCCTGGGAGAAGAGATGTTTTGACTATATCCATTTTGTGAGAAAAATGATTCAAACTCTTGGTTATAAAAATAAATTACATGATAACCTCTTATGGTTTTGATTCTAATACCACCATGATTTTCTATAGTCTTATCATACTTGGTGAAATGGGGGAAAGATTCAGTTTTGTGAGAAAAAAAGAATGTCCAATTTTGTCTATAGTAGTTATCTACAAGAACATATACATAGTGCTTACTATTTATACTTGATACTCTAGATGGTCCAAATAATTCCATGGGAACCAACTCGAGAGGTTGATAAGTTGAAACTTCTTTCTTTGGTTAGAACGAGATTTTGTGCAGTTTACCCTTTTGATAAGGATTACAGACTTTGTCATATAGAAACTCATGTTTGGGTATATCCTTGACTAATCCTTTTCTAGTAAGCTTTATAAGTGTGTTTATGTTATAGTGACCTAATATTATGTGCCAAATCCAGTAATCTTTATGAAAATCACTCAAACATATTTTTTTTTGAGAAATTAATGAATCGAAATCAACAACATTAACATTTTCATTTCTAAAAGAAGAAAATACTAACTCATTTTTAGAATTAAAAATATTTCAAGAATCATTTTCAAATTTAACATTGAATCCATCATCACAAAACTGAGAGATACTTAGTAGGATATATTTTAATCCATCAACAAAAAGTACCTTATAAATTAGAACTATGCTAGAGTTACCAATCTAGCCAAGACCAATGATTTTTTACTTTAGCATTGTCACCAAATGTGAATTTCCACCATCAATTTTTATCAAGTTCCTAAAGTATAAATAATATCCTTCCATGTCTCTTTAACATCCACTATCCAAGAACCATATACTTCTATATGAGCTCTTCAAACAGATTTCCTATGAAAATAGATTAGACTGTATAATATTTTTGCACCCATATTTTTTTTGGTCTAATTACATAAGTAATATGAGATTTAGGAACCCAAATTTTCTACACTGGTTTCCAATAAGCAGCATGTAAAGTATTTTAAAAATATAATTTATTTGGTTGAGAGAAAATTGAAACAGTAGAAGATGTTTCATGGATGGATCTTTTAGAAAATGTTCCAGAACTGGGCATAAAACTAAATTTTCTAGATTTAGATACAAAATTGGTTTTGAAAAAATTTATTTTACCAAGTTGGTAGCCAATAACACTTGTGTATATTGGTGCAACTTCTTTACCAAAAATTTTATCCAATATATCATTACAATTGGTAAATGTTTCTGAATCCTTTTTCAATTGCTCATTTGAAAATTTAAGCTCATTGTTTTCCTTAAAAAGTTGAGCATTTTTTATTTTTCTATATCAAGTTTAGATATATTACTGGTAGTCAACGAACGATGTTTATTTATATATTTGTATTTATCTTTTAGTTTATTACATGTTTCCTTTAGAATTTTTCAATATTCAAACGTTTCCTCATCTGTTATATTCTCAGAATCGATTTCACCTCTAGAATAGTAAGAATTATGTTTAGGAGAGTTTAGTGTTACCTTAGATTTGTTTTTGAAAAAACACATATTTTCCTTATTAGCATTTTCATCATGAGAATATTTCATGTCACTTGATCTGTCCTAAAAATCACTCCATTTTACCATCATGGAAATTTTATACTCTTTGTTCTTATCATCATACTTTTTCTTATAGTTTAGCTTGGGACAATCGACCTTTACATATCCATTTATTTTCCATTCATAACAGATGATTTCATTTGAAGTGTCACTTTTTTTCAATCCTTTTTCCAATATAACTCATGATCATACTTACCTTTGAAGTTGGGATTTATGAGGAATTTCTTCTTTCAATAAAATTTCTTGAACCTTCTGGCTATCTAAGCCTTCTCAACATCACTAACTGTTGATGATTGTTCATCACATGAACTTTCGGTTTCATCTTGAGCTTTTTCCTTCTATTTGGATTCCATAAATTTGAAATAAAATGTTTTACTTTGGGTTCATCATCCTCTTCTTTGTTTAATTTTAGTAATTCCTCACACATCGTTAACTTTCCAATCATCTTCTTTACTAGAAAATTGCTGAGGTCACAGGATTATCTTATTGATTTAGAAGCCCCTCTCCATATATTTGGTAAGCATATAAGTGTTCTCATGATTTGATCCTTGGATATAACAACTCTTCCTAGATAGATTATGATGTTTAATATTTCATTAAACCTGAGATACATGTCATAAATAGGATCATTAGGGTTCATCTTAAAATTATCATACTTAATAGTATAAGTGTTAAATCTCATTTCATTAACAGTAGATGTTACTTAATGTGAAATAGATAAAGTGTCCCAAATTTCATAGGAAAATGAACAAGTAGATATTCTATTGAATTTTACATCTCCTAGTGCACAAAATAGATCATTAATTGCTTGGAAATTGTTTTTATAAGCAGTCTTTGTGGAATCAATCCAAGTATTCCTAGCAATATTTAGTATTTCATATTGATCTTCTATAATTGTCCAAATTTCAATGCCCATACTTTCTAAATGAATTTTATTCTTATTCATCCACTAGACATAGTTTTTTCCATTAAAATAGGGAGTTTTTTTGTAATAGCACCTTTCAATCTATTATCTATACTAAAGAAAATATTTTTAAAGAGATAAAAATTTAGATGTAACGAAAATTTTGAGATCTTAAAACAAAACTAAATCACAGTTAAAAATATTTTAAAAAGCTTCAAAACCTTTGGAAATAACGTTTTAAAAATATCATCTGATACTAAATGTTTTTATAGTAAGAAACTCAAGAGGTGGGGGGGGGGGTGAATTGAGTTCCTATAAAAAAGTTTATTAAAAATTTTATTTAAAAGATTCCCCCAATTTAAAAATTTAATATTTTAGTTAATCAAAGTTGTGAATTTATAATATTCTGAGTGTTCAACTAATTTTTAAGATGATTGATTATTTCTCAGTTATAACAATATAAGATATTGATATTAATTTTGAAACTAATCTAATAATCAAAAATAGTTATAAACACTAGTGAAGACTAACTATCAAAGTGAAATTTAGTTTTCTTAAATATTGGTAAAAACAGGGAAAACTAAATTTGAAAACACAACGGATATAAAACAAGAGTTTCAGTATCAAGCCATGACTTAGTCCTCTGCATTTTATGATCACCTACCACCAATATGTCTATATAGATAAGGATTTGATCAACACCCTAGATCCGGGTTTACACAAGAGTACAAATACTTTCTAAGTCACAAGACCTCTACCACAATTCTATGTGGGAACAAAGTACAACTAGGTCACAAAGGACCCATAACACATTTCTAAGTGGGATAAAAATATGTAAAATGATAGTTGTGTGATGATATCTAGTATCCTCTAGTTCAGTGTAATAGTCAATGTGTGTTTTTCAGACAGATGAACACACTACTAGAAAATGTAATAAAAGGCATACAATAAGAGTAATTAGTAATAGATAAGATTTATAAGGCACTATGTGTTATGTAGTTCTTATATGGCATCTTTTATGTATTAGAGATGAATGTGGAGTCCTATTCTGAATGCAAACACTAAAAATAGAGTGTTTTGGAGCACTGTGTTCTATCTTCTAAAAAGATGAAATGGTCTTCTCCTTAGATTCAATTGAATGCTGCAGAGATGTTGGAACCTTGATGGAAAACAATTATATGGTTCATAGCAACCATGAATAAAGTGTTCCTCATGTTTTCTTCCTTTATGTATGTTTCTCATGTGGGTATGCTACTATATCTACTCATTTAGTTGTATGTCTCTTTCATTCCACTTCTTTCAACTTGAGTCTTTTTCTTTTATATTTTTGTAACCCGACAATGTGCTTGTTTGAGGTAGGTGCTATAACTCGGACTTCTGACATCCACATTATATATTTTTGATAAATAATTTAATTATTCAGTCGCATTAAAACACTCCAAATGTGGCTGTTGGATAAAAAGTTAGAATAATTAATATTTAAATAGTTTATTGGGGAGTTCTCTTTTAGTATCTCCTTTTATCGGTGACTCATTACATCGATGTGTCATTTTGTCAGTCTTTCCATGTGTTGGTGAATCATTAGACTAGTGACTCATTTTAACTATCATTTAGTTAGTTGGTCAGTTGGTGTGTCAATTTCATTGCTAGTGAGTCCTTGCATCGGTAAAATCATGCGTCTATAGCACCATGCATCAGTGAATCATTGCGTCAGTGACTCATTTTATCTACCAGTTAGTCAGTTGATCTTTCAGTGTGTAAATATCACTTTGTGTGAGTCCTTGCATCGATATTACCATGCGACAGTAGCACCAGGCTTCAGTGACTCATTACATCAGTGACTCACTGCGTTGGTGACTCATTGCATTGGTGACATCTTCTCATACATTGGAAATATTTCTGTTTGGATTGTCTTACAACATTAATATTATTAGAATGTGTTAAAATTATATGTAATCATAGATTACTCACATTAAAACTTAAATAAATTTTATTAAAACGATTAGACATAATTAACAAGATTTTACATGATTTATGATTAGTAAAACCATTAAAACTAGAGAGGGTGTCCATCAGTATCATATGTGCCAAAAATCACCCCCTTTTTGATGTTCACAAATCATGACATTATAAAGTAAAAATATTTGATGTGTAATATAGTCATAATACTTATAATCTCCCATTACTGATTAATTTTCTAAATATATAGACAAGGTTTAGAGGTAATATAAATATCAATGATATCAAAGGAAAAAAATAATTATATCAAAGACTAATGCATTTTCTTCCTATATGGAATTTGTGGTAAGGAAAATAAAATACATAAGAGTGGTTTCAAAATTAAAATAAATAAGGATAATTCCAAACTATTATCCCCCTTTTGAGATTATCAAAAAGTGAAAGGGTATCAAAGGATAAAATCAATAATGAAATGAAATCAATGGAAGAAGTTGTATTAGAGAATAATAGAAACAATACAAATAGATTAAAGAGAAGATAACTGAATTCCATTAATCAATGAAGTACAATTTATTAGAAATTTCCATGGATAGACAACAAAGGAAAACCAATCATCCCTATTAGAGAGTTATCCACACTACTTCTTAGGATCAATATGTTTCTTCCCTTTATCAAAGGGTTCATTAGAAGATCTAATAGAAGATAGAGGCTGAGAGATAGGCGGGTCTAAAGAAATATTCCGAGGAGGTAGGATCATTACTTATGGAATAATAGGGGCAAGGATAGACTTGTTCTATGACAAAAAAGGATGTTGCATATACTCTTGGGTCACTGATCTAATCTGAATGAAATCCTGAGAAACTATTATCTGAGGTGGAGGAACTGATCTAGAAGGTTCAATAAGCGCAACAATAGGCCCCACAATTGCTTCACTATGTGCATGAAGGTATGGATTTAACAGATTGATGAAATCATTAATGATTTCACCACCATAATTCATAGATTTCTCAAAATCATCTTTATTCTCCACGAACTTTTCAAGAAGCGGGTTGTTGTCTTTCAATTTTTGATCCTATATTTAAAAGATTTTTTCACTAGATAAAATTTCAAATTCTCTATCAAATATTTAAAAATTATGGTGATATGATGTTTGGTAATAATTTTTGTGAAATAATAATCCACCTTCTCTATAATTTGAGCATTGGAAGTCTCAACACTCTTTGAATAGAGCCTGAACATATCATCAACATGGTCACTATTATTATCATTTTTTTCAATACTGTCCCATCCAGAAGCACCAAATATATCTTGAAGCACTTCCTTAATAACAATTCTAACTACCTCAATGTCCAAAGGCTGAGATGTATGTCCAGATGAAGAAGAAATAGCAGAAGCTGAGGTATGAGTCTCCAAAGCTTTAAGAACAGTTTCCAGACAACCTTTCTAATCTGAGGTTAGATGTTTTATTGCATAGACAATCCCACTCATTTCTTTTCTCATCTTGGTGGTGTTTGAAACCATTGTTTCAGATATTGTGATTATGTTTGGTTGAATCTATACTATAACATTTCCTGAAATTGTGACTACATTGGCATCATTCACACTAACTATCTGAACTGGGGTTGGAGAAGTTTTCATAAACTTCTTAATCTCTTCAATTGAGGATTTGAGATGGTGTACTTTATTACTCAGCTGAGTGTTTTCCATTCTAGCCTATTGAATCTCATGGACCATCTGAGATTGAACTAATACCATCACAACTGAACAAATTTCATCCTTAAAACATACAAAGTCTTATTAAGTGATAGAGTCACTAGGATGGGTCTCATCCACTAATTTTTTGGCAACATGTACAAACACCTCATCCTTTGAGTCTTTATATTCCAAACCTATTGCTACATATCCCAGATTCCTTGGCCACTCATAAATGACATAATCATATAAATGGGTGACTGTGTCATGTCTCACTATTCTCGCTTGATACTCCCCCTCAGCTTGATCTATCCTTTCTAGAGGCTACCTCTCAACTTGAGCTCTTTAATATTAAATATCCCCCTCAATGCGAGGACTCTTTATTTGATACACTAACTATGGTGCAAGGTTCATTTGAGCTTCCACATATCTTTTAGTTTCAACTACTCTTCTTTCATCAATAATAACTATATAATGTTATAAAATAACATTCTGAATCAAAGAATCAACTGTTATAAATAAGATTATGATAAAGATGTTTTGTGTTCAAGTGTTGTTGTTTGTTTTCAAGGTTTTTTTGAAGAAAGGAAACCAATTCACCTTTTTTCTCTCGCTATATTTGTTTTTTGTCTTATTTTTAAAAGGATTAGACTCATTATTTTAGAAAGTTTGTTCTTTGGATGAGAAGGAAAGAAAGAAAATAGAATGAATGGAAAGTTTTGATACTTTCCAATGTAATTTGAATGTGGATTTTCTGTTTTGGGATTTTCACAAATCATAAGTATGTGGTAAAAATTATGATTCAAGATTGATAAAAGAAAGAGGAAAGTTAAAGTGTTTGTGACTATTTATAAGCTGGGAATGGTGGTGACTATTGAAAAACTGTGAATGGTGGTGACTATTGAAAAGCTGTGAATGGTGGTGACTATTGAAAAGCTGTGGAAGGTGGTGAAAATTGAAAAGATGTGAATTGTGTTGACTATTGAAAACCTATAACTGGTGATAACTATTGAAAATCTGTGAATGGTGATGACTACTGAAAAGCTGTGAATTGTGATGAATGTTGAAAATATATGAATGGCGATGACTATTGAAAATATGTGAATGGTGATGACAATGGAAAAGTTGTGAATAGTTGTGCAAATGGAAAAAGTCATGACGATGAATGAAGAAAAGGGTTGTTAAGTCAACACAGTATTCTCTTTTTTTTTGCATCAGAATCCGAGTCATGCTGATGGAATAATTGTAAGGATGATAAAAGTCATGCTGATGAAAGAAGAAAAGTTATGTCAAACCGACATAGTATTCATTTTTTTTCATCAGACTTAGAGTCATGCCGATAGAATATTCATACTAATGAGAAAAGTCATGCCGATGAAAGAGGAAAAGGTATGTCAGGACGTCACAATATTCAGTTTTTTTAGCATCAGACTCAGAGTCGTGCCGATGGAATAGTCATGCCAATGGAAACAGTCATGCCGATGGAAAGAGGCATTCCAATTGAAGAGTAATGGTCATGCAGATTGAAAAGTAATAGTCATACCGATGGAATAGTCATACCGATGGAATAATCATGCCGATGGAAAGAGTCATTCTGATGGAAGAGTAATGGTCATGAAAATTGAAAAGAAATAGTTTTACTAATGGAATAGTCATTCTAATGGAATAATCATGCCAATGGAATAATCGTACTAATAGAAAGTGTCATGATGATGAAAGAGTAATGGTTATGCAGATTGAAAAGTAATAGTCATGCTGATGGAATATTCATTCTGATGGAAAGATTCATTCTGATGGAAGAGTAATTGTCATGCAGATTGAAAGGTAATGGTCGTGCAGATGGAAGAGTAATAGTTGTGTTGATGGAAATAGTCATGCTAATGGAAATAGTTGTGCTGATAAAAAGAGTCGTGCAAACATAAATAGAGAGTGAAGAGATAAATCCTATCATGCCTATAGGGTAATGACTTTGTTTGGAATGAGACTCACAATTGAAAGTGAAAGGATAGAGATGGTTCTAATTAAAGACCATCGTAGCCAGCAACAATCTTACTCAACAATTGTACCAACATTTCTAGTTTTCTAAAAGAAAAAATGTTTTTGATTTTTGGAATAATAAATGGGTATGGCGATACAAATGAATGAGACAAAGATTTAGATGGAATTTTGAGAATATTTGAGATACTTTGAGAAACTTTGACAAAGTGAAAATTCCTCCCATAATTTTAGGGGCGAATTCTAATTTGGGAAAATTTGAGTGAGTTGGAACTTTTTCTGGATTCCTAGAAATTGTCACCTATAAAAGGAGGAGGTACTTTGTACTTTATGAAAATGAGAACTGTTCAAATTAGAGGAGAGAGAAGCTCTGGGTTTTAGATAGATAATAAGATGTTTTTCTGTCTTCGGCTTCTCAGGTTGAGAAAGAATCATGCTGAGTCTCTTTATTAGTCTCAGAGCGGATCGAGAAGAATCAGATTGGGAGCATCATACTCAGGGTAATCTGACTGATTATTTTACATATTTCAATAAATTATGACCTTTCTTCTGTGTAAGGCAGAGAATAATTGTTTCACAATTGAATACATTTGTTGAATTGAAAAGAAGCGCAGGTAACATGAGTTGTTACAAAACAATTTCATTACCTTACTGTGCTAAGAGGATGCACATGCACTAGTTGTATTGTTTCATAGTGCTACATGAGTGAAAGGGTAAATCCGACTCATTGTAATCCAAGGATTTATTTCTAGTGTATTGTATAGTATTGTATCATTTACAAACCATACCAAGGATATAACTATTATTATTGAATAGAAAACCTTTTAAATCGTTGTGTTCCTTTGGATGTGTATTGATTTGTTTCTCAATAGGGAATTGAAATATGTAACATGAGATGAAGGTTGTTTCAATTGAAAATAAACATAAAAGAAAAAGGGTTACACTGATTCAACCCCTCCCCCTCTTATGGATACAATACTCTGACTGGGAAATTTCAATTGGTATCTAAGGGAGGTTCACTTTTCTATTCTTTGCTGATGGAGAACGTGAACTGTGTGAACATTAAATGTGTCCCAGTCTTTGATGGAAATAAGAATCATATCGGGAAGGATAGAATGTTTCCAAATCTTATGTCTATCAGTTATGATGTTCTTGATACTGCAAAAGTTTGTTTTCCTCCCATTAATGACAGTGTCAACTTACACCTATTGACAAGAAGCTTCTTAAGAATGATGGAAGGGTCAATAATGCAATATTTATATCACATTCTGAAGGTGAAATATTGAGAGCGAAAGGTGTTTCCACAAATAAAGGTATATGGGATAAATTGAAAAAAATATATGAAAGCAATATAAAAGTGAAGAAGGAAAAGTTACAAATATGGATGTTGATGTATGAAGATTTGATGATGGGTGAGCATGAATCTGTTGGGGAATTATTTACCAGGGTAAATGAAATTGTGAGTACTATCAGATGTATTGGTAAAAAGATAAAGGACTCTACAATTGTCAATTTTTTTTGAGAATCCCATCAAAAAAAATTGATGCAAATCTTTCTTCATTGGAAGATAGAGATCCTGAAACTTTATCTTTTGATGATTTACATAACACTCTTATCACTTTTGAAATGAGATGAGAGAATGCTTTGAAGATAAAAAAAATGGTTAATAGAGAAATTTATTTCTAGGATATGAAGAAATAAAAGTCAAAGAATATTTTTATTGAAGATGAAGTTGGTGATTATAACTCTGAAAATGAGGTATGTAAATATCTCAATGATATGATATCTTTTGTTTCTAACAATGTGAAAAGAGGCACAAGGAAATACAAAGGGAAAATTAACTTGAATTTTTTTGAATGTAGTGGTGTTGATCACATTGAGGATAATTATCCTTGAATAATGAAAAAAATATGATAGTGATATTGAATAAATAAAGACAAGAATATCGTGGATGAAATAAGGAGTCAAAGGAAAAGAAAATAAATTCTTCAAATAAAAAATAAGAAGTTTCTTATATAAAGATGAAGAAGAAGAAGTGAGTGATTCTGAATCTAAACAATCCATTGAGTATGGTAATGAAAATAATTTTATTGATAAAACGAATGATCATTAATTGGGAAGCAATAGTTCAGAAGAAGAAGAAACTCATCTCGAAATGCATTTGAGAGAAGAGTTAAAAAAATGTCTGAGAATGTTCAGAAGGCTTGAAAAGAAAAACAAACAGTTTGAAGATAAATGATCAAGAAACCATTAAAGTTTTTCTGGAGAGAAATAAAAGCTATTTAAAGAGATTGATGATTTGAAGAAGTATTTTGAAGATGAAAATAATTATAATGTGCATTTGGAAGTGAAGATGAAGTCAAAAGAAGAAGATTTGGAATTTGTCGAATAAAAACTCTCTAAAGATAAAAAGAAAAGACTAAGTTTCCAAAACCCTATCATTGAAGTAGATAAATGTTCTCTTAATGTAAAACTTGATAAGGTTAAAAAAATATACTTTCAAAGTGTGAGAAGAATAATGGAAGTATGTCTGAAAATAAGAATGATGGGATAGATATATATGTGGTCAAAGTTAAGAATTCCGAAGTTACAAAACATCCTGAGTTTGAAAAAGTTTTATCTGGATCAAGAAAAGTTTCAAATACTTTTGATCCTATCAAGGCATAAAAAAAGAAGAAGAATCAAATTTAAAGTAAAAAAAAGATGGTTGAGAAATGTTTTCACAATTCTAATTAGTATGAAGGTTTCAAAGACAAATAATTTTTCTATGGGTATTGCAGGTGTTGTGATGGATTAGGGCACACCAAAAGTATGTTTTGGTTCAATAAAAAACATTACTATTGTCTCATAGGTTATGGGAGGAATAGATTTAGGGGGTAGAAATCTCCTCAATTAAAGAAAAATGAGAAGGTTGTCTTGAAGAAATTTGAAAAGAATGATGTCAAGATAGAAAATAGGTTCCAACCCTTGGAGAATATTTGTGAAATATGTGAACACTCTTGAAACCTTACAAAAGTATGTCTTGTTTTATTACCATCTTAGAAAAAGATTATCAATTATCAAAAGACAAAGGTGAAGAATGAAAAGGTTAGAGAAAAAGTGATTATTGTTGAAACAACATTAAAACCCATGAAAGTATAATAACCCTAGATACTTTATAGTAGGTGTTCTTCTCACATGATAGGAGACTTGAAATTGTTAAAGGATGAGAAAGATTATAAATAAGGTACAATTAAATTTGGAAATGATGAATCGTTTAAAATCAAAGGTGTTGGGTCAACCATTATTGGAAAAAAAGATGAAATATAATAAAACATTGTATGTTGATGGGATGAAACACAACCTACAAAGTGTATCAAAATTTTGTGATTAGGGTAATAAGGTTATCTTCAAGAATGATGGATTTGTTTTAAGGAGTTAAGAATATGGAAAGATTGTTACAAGAGGCCAATGTATGAAAGGAATTTTTTTGGGTTGGTGGTTAAAAAAACACTTGTTAAATGAGTATGGTGGAATAGAATCAGTTATGGAAAAAATTGATTAGTCATATATTTCATAGAAACATAAGAAAGTTATCTAAAAAGGAAAGTGTTCGAGATATTCCTAATTTTTCAAGAAGAATAGATTTGTGTCACACTATCTTCGTGAAAGGAAAGATTTCAAATTATGTGAATCAAAAGTTGTTATTTGTTCAAAACAACCCATGGAGCTAATCCATTCCGATATATGTGGGACAATGAGAAAACAATAAACAGATGGATATAATTACTTCATTAATTTCATTGATGATTTTACTCATATTACATGTGTCATGTACTTGAAACACAAATCAGATGCTTTGAAAATGATTAAAAGTTTTAAAATAAAAACAGAGAAAGAATGTGGGTATTATGTGAAGAAGTTGAGAACTAATAATGGCAGTGAATACATAAGTGAATAGATGGAATACTATATTGAGAAGAATGGAATTCGTCATGAGTACAACTCTCCATACCCTCCCCAAAAAATGGGGTTTCTGAAAGAAATAATATAAGCCTGGTGAAAATGGGAAGAACCATGTTACATGTGCATGACTTTTCTCATTACTTTTGGAGGTATTCCATGAGTGTTGCAATTTATATTCAGAAACAATGTTTCTATAGGCCTCAATCAGGTATGACTCTCTATGAATTTTTATATGAAAAAACTCCATGTTTTAATCACTTAAGAGTTTTTGAGAGTCCTTGTATTATAAATAAGAAAGGTGAAAACTATGGTAAGTTTGAGTAGAAAGGTTAGGATGTAATATTTCTTGGATATTCATCATAAGGAAGAGGGTAAAAATTCTTCAACAAAGAAATATAATGAATTGTTGGTTTAGTTGTTGTAAAAGTGATTTATGTATTTGAGAAAAAGAAAAATGTTCAGGCAGACAACGGAGCTAAGAAAATTGAACAAGATAATTCTGATAAGGATACAAATAATTGTAATCCAAATAAAGGTGAAGAATTGGACTCATCTATTTCCAGTGATGAGGAAATTTTTTTTTATCCAAGGATGAGGAAACATGTGGACGCACATAATATAATTGGTGATCAACATCAAAAGGTTCAAACAAGAAGACCAACCAATTCCATTACATAAACTTTTTTTCTATTCAAAAGTGGAATCGAATGATGCAAAAGAATCTTTTGAGCATCTGTAATGGGTTCAAGAAATGAATGAAGAATTATATTAGATTGAAAAGAATAATACATTGGAACTCATACCAAATTCTAAAAAGAAAAATATCATTTGCACAATATAGTTTTTCCAGAACAAGATAAAGGAAAAAGGTGAAGTTTTAAGAAACAAAGAAAGATTGGTTTGCAAAGAGTATTCATAGATTGAGGTATTGACAGTAATGAAAACATTTCTGTAGTAGAAAGACATGAAAAAATCAGAATTTTTCTTTCTATTTCCGCATAATGAGGCTTCAAGATCATTCAAATGGATGTTAAATCTGCATTCCTAAATGGTGATCTCGAAGAAGAGGGTTATATTGAACAACCTTATGGATTTTTATTGGAAAAGGTGAATGTTATGTGGGCAGACAGAAAAATGTATTGTATGGACTAAAAAAAGCTCTGAGGGAATGGTATTCTAAATTGGATACGTGAATAAGAAATACGAATTTTAACAAAGGAAGTGTGGATAACAATATTTACATTAGAGTAAGTCAAGAGTATTCCCTCATTGTAATTGTTTATTTTGATGATATTATCTATGCTGGGAATGATGAACGAATATGTGAAGGGTTTTCTTAAGAAATGAAGAATGTATTTGAAATTCCCATGATATATGAAATGAAATACTTTCTTGGGTTACAAATCCATCAAAAGAAATAATACAATTTTCTTCTCCCATTAAAATTATGCAAAATAACTTCTCAAGAGGTTTGGAATGGAAAATTCAAAACCTGTTTCCAAAAAAAATTTAGTGGGAACAAAGCCGAGTAAAGATGGAGAAGGAAAACAAGGTGATCAAAAAGAGTATCAGAATCTTATTCTAAGTCTATTGTATTTGACTGCCTCAAGACCCGACATTGTGTATGCTATTACCTTATGTGTAAGATTTCAAAACACCCCAAAATAATCACAGTTACTTATTGGGAAAAGAATTCACAAATACATCAAAAAAATAATAAAAAATTGGAATCAAATATTATTGATAAAATTGTATTGAATTTTTTGGGTATTTAGATGTTGATTGGGTAAGAAATGTTGCTGATAGAAGATCCACATATTGATGGGTATTCTTTCTGGGAAAGAATTGTGTTAGTTGGAATTCAAAGAAACAAAATTCAGTAACTCTCAGTATGGTCGAAGATGAGTATTTTTCTACTACTCAAGCCGCTACTCAACTTATGTGGATGAAAACACAATTGGATGATTAACATGTAGAAGTGAAGTTACCCTTGATTTTGGGTTGTGACAATAAAAGTACAATCAATATAACCAGGAATCTAGTGAAACATTCTCATTCAAATAATATTGATATAAAATATTATTTCATCAACAATAATGTATAGAAGAATGAATTGAAGCTAGAGTATGTTCCAACATCATAACAAGTTGTTGATATTTTCACAAAAACTTTATAAAAGGAAACATTCTCAAAAATGAGGTTGAACATGGGTGTCCAACCTCTTTCTCTTCAAGGTTGAGGTATGTGTTTTCGTCCCGGCTCTCATCTTACCTTTGGATGTTTTTTTCAAGGGGGAGAATTGTTTTGTTTCATAAATTTATTGCACAAAAGGTAGTGTTGTGGGTAAGATGTGAATTCAGAATTATTTTTTGTGTGAACTATTCTAACTATTTTTTTGGAGTGGTTGTAGGAAAAGAAATTGATCTATTTTCTTGGTAGAATGAAGAAAATAAAGTGAAAATAAAGAGGTTTTCATGATCACTAGTTTTGGATTGCATGGGTTTTCTACTAATGATTCTTGTTTCCTACAATGATCTAGCTTGTGTAAGCTTAGAATTATTGACATGTAAACCATTTCTTGAGGTTACAAAGTTTAGTGATTTGTTGAAACTTGGATGGCAAAAAAATTCATAGGGGGATATTGTAAGGACCAAGATGATTATAAAGATGTTTTGTATTCAAGTGTTGTATTTTGTTGTTATGGTTTGTTTTAAGGAAAATAAATCACTTACATTTGTTTTATGGTAACATTTTTTTTGGTGATTTTGTTGAAAAATATCAGACTCATGTTTTTTGAAAGTTCGTTCTCAAGATGAGGAGTAAGGAAAGAAACTATAATTAATGGATATTTATGATACTTTATAATGTATTTGTGATGATTCTTTTCTATTTTGGAAATCTCACAAATCATAAGTATGTGGAAAAACCTAGGATGCAAGATTGATAAAATAAAGAGGAAAGTAGAAGTGGTGGTGACTATTTAAAAGATGTGAATGGTAGTGGCTATTGAAAATATGTGAGTGATGGTGACTATTGAAAAGCTGTGAATGGTGATGACTGTTGAAAAGTTGTGAATGGTGATGAAAATTGAAAAGCTGTGAATGTTTATGACTATTGAAAAGATGTGAACGGTGATGAAAATTGAAAAGTTGTTAGTGGTGATGACGATGGAAAAGCTTCAAATAGTCATACCAAAGGAAAATTCATTATGGTGAAAGAAGAACATGTTTGTCAAGCCAACACAGTATTCAATTTTTTTACATTAGACTCAGAGTCATGCTGATGGAATAGTTTTAATGATGGGAAAATTCACGTCGATGAAAGAAGAAAATTTATGTCAAGTCAACATAGTATTAACTTTGATTTACATTAGACTCAGAGTCATGCCAATTGAAAAAGTCATGCTGATGAAATAAGAAAAGGTATGTCAAGATGACACAATATTTACTTTATTTTACATTGGACCTAGAGTCGTGCCGATGGAATAGTCGTGCCAATGGAAATAGTCATGCTGATGGAAATAGTCGTGATGGTGGAAGAGTAATGGATATGCACAATGAAAAATATATGTCATGCTGATGGAATATTCATGCTGATGGAATAGTCATGCCGATGGAAAGAGTCGTGATGATGGTAGAGTAATGGTCATGCATATTGAAAATTAATAGTCGTGTCGATGGAATAGTCATTATAATTTAATAGTCGTACCGATTGAAAGAGTCATGCAGATGGAAGAGTAATGGTCATGCAGATTAAAAATTAATAGTCATACCGATAGAATAATCATGCTGATGGAAAGAGTCGTGCTGATGTAAGAGTAATGATCATGAATATTGAAATGTAATGGTCCTGTAGATGGAAGAATAATAGTCGTACCGATGGAAATAGTCATGCAAATGGAAATAGTCATGCCGATGGAAATAGTCATGGAAATTGTAAGAGTTGTGCTGATGTAAAGAGAGAGTGAATAGATGATGTCTATCATGCTGACAAGGTAATGATTTTTTTCATCAGACTCACAGGTGAAAGTGAAATAAAAGATATGGTGTGGATTAATGACCAACACAACAAGAAACAATCATACTCAATAATCATACACACATTTCTAGTTTTCTAAAAGATTTTTTTTGGATTTATGGACTAAGAAATGGGTATGGAGATAAAAATTAAAGAGCCAAATATTGAGATGATGTTTAGAGAATATTCAATAAGCTTTGACAAACATTCAAGTATTCAAAATGTATCCCATAATTTCAAGGGGAAATTCCAATTTGGGAAAATTTGAGTGAGTGGGAAAAACTTTTGAATTCCATCCAATTGTCACCTATAAAAGGAGGAGGTAACTTGTACTTTTTGGAAATGAGCACTATTCACAATAGATGATAAATAAGATCTGGTTTTTAGAGAGAGAAGAAGAGGTGTTTCTATTTTGGGATTCTCGGGGTGAGGAAGAATCATGCTTATTCTCTTTATCGGTCTTAGATTAGACCGAGAAGAATTGGACTGGGAGCATCATACTCAGGGTAATCGGAAAATTACATTACATAGTCCAAGAAGTACTAACCTTTCTTCTGGGTATGGAAAAGAAGAATTGTTTCACAATTGATTACATTTGTTGAATTGAAAAGAAGCACATGTAACATGAATTGTTACAAAAAAATTGTATTACCTCATTGTGCTAAGAGGGTGCACAGGCACTAGTTGTATTGTTTCATAGTGCTACATGAGTGAAAGGTTATATCCAACTCGTTGCAATACATGGATTGATTTCTAGTGGATTGTACGGTATTAGATCATTTCCAAACCATACCAAGGAAGTAGTTATTATTATTGAATAGCGAACCATGTAAATATTTGTGTTCCATTGGATGTGTGTTGATTTGTTTCTCATTAGGTAATTATAATATTTAACATGAGACGAAGTTTGTTTCAATTAAAAAGAAATGTAAAAGAAAAAGGGTATCATTGATTCACCCCTCCACCTCTTAGTGATAAAATACTCCGACTGGTCAATTTCCTCAACCATCTATACAAATCTATCTTGATCATCCTCATGATGGTCACCATCTCTTTCTCTGCCTTCACCGCAGCCTTCATCATCATCATCATGTCCAGAGGCATTTCCTTCACTTTTATTTATATCATCATTTTATTCACTTTATTCATCTTCACTACCACTACCACTTTCATCACTGCTAGAATATTATTATTCTATCTCATATTCTTCTTATACATATAATTCATTTTTAGAGCTACCATACATAATAACATACTATACATTGCCTGACTTCATTCACATCATCTCCATTTGTGCCAAGAGTTGGTACATCTAAGGGTAAAGAAAGTAGGGGACTTCGAGGTCCAAAGGAAAAACCTTTGTGAGCTTTAGTGGTGTGAGGATAAATATTTTCATAGATAGGTGATCATTGATCTCTGGTGTGGTAGGATATTCTTCCTCATCTGAAGAGTAAATGACTTCCTCATTTGGTCCTAGACCAGGATCATCCATATCTGTTGGCCAAGTTGGATGGTCTAATGGATTAATATTTTCATCAAATTTCTCCTCATCCCTAACCCATTATTTCTTCCAGGGGTTCCAATTTATTTTCATCCTTTTACAGACTTCATTTCTTAGGTATATCCCACTGCACTCAGAGATAATATTATCTTCATCACTAACACATCCCACCTCTTTAAGCATAGATGATATCATCCTTGGTTAAAACAACGAGTTGGTTTTGTAGGAAGATTTAATCATCTTAGTAATATGATTCATGATATATCTACATAGGTTTACCTTAATTTCATTCTTCAGTAGATATAATAAATAACCATCTTGATAATTTAATTAAGAAAATTCCCTTTTTCTAGGAACGATTTGGTGCTGAATGAATTTCAAGAAAATTTTACAATCCCCATCTAATTCTGCAGAAATAGGTCTCATATGCTTATCATTATCAGTAAGCTCTTTTAGAGATATCTAAATGTAGAAAATTTCACTCTCAGGTGGATAAATACATTGAAAATCATCAAACACACCGAGATGGGGTACCTTAAGACATTAATCCCACTTTCAAGATAAAAAGTGATTATCTTTCCTTTCACTATGGACTTAATCCAATAAACATCACTTCTAGAAGAAACTCCACATTCATGTAAAACTCATGAACTAACTTCAGGTAAAAAGGTCTTTCATTATCTGAGAACCACTAAAGACATATCTAATCATGTAACACCCTGATAAGTAAAGACTTTGTTTCAAAAAGTCATTCTATAAGAACCTCCTTTTTGGAGTCACTACATGGTTCGCCAGAGTAGGATTCATAGGTTCAGAAGATATTATTGATCCACCTTTCTATTTATTAGCTATACGAGACTCGTTTACTGAACCAAATTCATGATATTTCTTCACACGTCCTATTACAATAGTTCATTATTAAAGTCAAGAGGTGAAAGGTTGAGGGTAGAAAGAGATAAATGACTGAGTGAGTGTAAGGGTAAAGGTGTAGAGTGG
This sequence comes from Viscum album, assembly GCA_963277665.1. NCBI lineage: Eukaryota > Viridiplantae > Streptophyta > Magnoliopsida > Santalales > Viscaceae > Viscum > Viscum album. The sequence goes on from OY728140.1 coordinate 1,110,142,041, forward strand.
ATCAACTAAAATTTATATCATTTAGAGAATTTTAGATCACAAAATCATGAAATCATGCACTGAGTTCAAAAAAATAAATGAAATATCATTGTTTTGGTAAAAACAAAAAATGAATACAAATAGCTGGTCATCGGTGTCAAAAATATAGATTTTTTATAAGACTAATGGTGTCGACATGACAAGGATTCAATTTCGGCATGAAATATTTTTCTTAACACTAATTGTGTTGGCCTGACATGGTGTTAGTGTTGGCATGATAGATTTTTCATAACATTTATGGTGTCATTATGAAAAAGTTTTCTTTATACTATTTGTGTCAGTATGAAACTATACATTTGAATTTTCTAGTGTAGGTATGACAACTTCACTTAAAATTATGAAGGTCTAACAACATAAGGTGCTATATTTTTATTATTCCTAACTCATTCCTAATGTAGTTCATTCATTCAGTGTTCAATGGCATAGTGAAAATTTCAGTAAGATGATGTTTAGTGACAATGAACTCTAATGTTATATCACCTTTTTAATAATGTTCTCTCAAATAGTGATGTATTACATCAATGTGTTTTGTCATAGAAGGTGAAACAATATTATTTGAAATATTAATAGAAATTTTCTTTTCAAAATTCATATGGACATGTATGAATTGATATACATAGTATAGAAATGTGTGTTTCATCCCTTAAATTTGTGGACAAAAACTACCAGCCACTATATATTCATCTTCAGCAGTAGATAATGTAACCAAATTTTGCTTCTTACTACACCATGAAACTAGAGACTTGCCTTAAAAGTGACTTGTTCTAGTGGTGATCTTTCTGTCTTACTTACAACCACCAAAGTTAGAATATGAATATCTCACCAAGTCAAAAGGTTTTCCTATAGGATAGAACAGTCCTAAATTGGACTTATATTTGAGGTATTTAAATATTCTTTTGATAGCATTTAAATGATATTATTTTGGATTTTCCTAAAAAAATTTACACATGCACACACTAAACATAATATCTGGCCTACTAGCAGTTAAGTAGAGTAAACTCCCAATCATTCCTCTATAAGTGGTTTGATCAATAGATTTTCTATATTCATCAAGGTCCAACATACATGTTTTAATTATTGGAGTGTCAATAATTTTAGTGATCTCAAATCCAAAACATTTTAAAAGATCCTTAGTATATTTAATTTGATTCAAAAAAATACCTTCTTTATTTTGAAATATTTGAAATCCAAGAAAGAATTTTAGTTACCCCATCAAACTCATCTCAAATTCTATTTGAATCATCTTTAAAAATCAACACATAATTAATTTTTAGAGGATAAAAAAATGATATCATCTACATAGATTTGTACTACCAAAACGTCTTTGGAAATTCATTTTATACAAAGTGTAGGATGATAAATACCTTTTGAAAAACCTTTAGAAATAAGAAAATTACGGATCCAATCATACCAAACTCTTGGATTTTTCTTTATACCATATAATGCTTTAGTTAATTTAAAAACATGATTTGGAAAGTGGGGATTTGTAAAACCAGGGGGTTTTTCAATAAAAACATCCTCAATTATATAACCATTTAATAATGAAATCTTGACCTCCATTTGATAATGTGTGAAATCTATATGTGTTTCATAGGAAAGTAGGATTCAAATGGCTTCAAGTATAGTTACTGGTGTAAATATTCTTCACAGTCAATCCATTCTTATTGACTACAACCTTGTGCAAACTATCTAGCTTTGTTTCTTACTATATTACCAGATTCATATACATTATTCCTAAACACCCATTTAGTGCCTATAGTCATGGTGTCTATGGGTCTATCAACAAGATTTTATAATTTTTTTCTTTTAAAAAGATTTAACTCTTCTTGCGTAGTCATCACCCAAAATTCATAATTGATAGCATCATTTATGTTCATAGGTTCAAGCTGTGACAAGAAATCTTAATGTTCAACCAGATTTTTAAGAGAAGGTCAAGTATGTGCTCCTTTTTCTAAATCTATAACTATAGAATCTAGTGGATAGTTCTTGATATTTCTAACAGGTCTAGAAAAAGAAGGGCAAGTGATTTCAGGTTCTTATACAGGTTTTGGATCATCATGACAAGAGTCTGAAGAATATCCAGAACTAGAAGTTTGAACAGATTCCTTAATAGGATAGCCAGAAGATTTAATATCAATGTCCAGATTTGACATATCGTCCTCAAAATCTTCTAGAGATATCTTTGACTCATGTGGATTTGTCTCATAAAATTTAAAATGTATATATTCCTCCACACATTTTGTTCTCTTATTGAAGTCTCTATAGGATTTACAAGAAATTGAATGACCTAAGAACATTCCTTCATCACTCTTATAGAAATATTTGTCTAGATTATCCTTATTGTTAAGAATATAGACTTTTCAACCAAATACATTGAATTTGTTATCATTGGGTTTTCTATTTTTCCACAACTTGTAAGGAGTTATTTTAAATATAGGTCTAATTAAGACTCTATTTATTATATAACATGGTGTATTGATAACTCCTTCCCAAAAGTATATAGGAAGGCCTACTCACTAAGAATGGTTCTATAAATTTCTTTTAGGGTTCTATTTATTCTATCTATAACTCCATTTTTCTGGGGTGTCTTAGGAGCAGAGAAGTTATGACTACAACCATTTTGCGAGAAAAAAGATTCAATCTCATGGTTATAATAATCATGGTCACAATCACATCATAGGGTTTTAATTCTAAGACCAATAAGATTTTTTACAGTCCTAGCATACTTGGTGAAATGAGTGAAATCTTCACTTTTGTGAGCCAAAAAGAAGGTCCAAGAATATATAGAGTAGTTGTCTAAAAGAACATAGACATAATTCTTCCCACTTAGACATGAAAATCTAGATGTCCCAAACAAGTCCATGTGAACCAACTAGAGATGTTGAGAAGTTGAAACTTATTTATTTGGTTTGAAAGATATTTTCTGCTGGTTACCCTTTTGACTAAGATTACAGACTTTGTCATTTGGAAATTCAAGTTTGGGTAGATCATTGACTAAGCCTTTTCCAGTAATATTTTTAAGTGAGTGTATATTTCAGTTCCCTAATCTTCTATACCAAATCCAAGACTATCTATGAAAATAACTGAAATTGGAAACATTTTGAGAAATTAAAGAATATAAATAAACAACATAAACATTTTTATAACAACACCACTCTTTATTACACACATAAACGTGATTTATTAAATAAAATTCCACTTGCGACAACTCTGAGGATTTATAGGCCTAGTGTCTTGTAAAATTAGTAACATTACATAAAAACTTAGAATATAAAACACTAAATCATTCTTTGAAACTTCTTTTACATGACCTCAACATTCCTTCGTACCTAGCATTGCATGGGATAACCTAAGTACACGCATAAAAAAATTGTGAGATATAGTTCCCAATAAGAGTGTAAAAAAGGAATAACATGAAAAATATAGTACATGTTAGGTAATAGGAATATTAATATAGAACAAGATAAAAATGAACATAAAGACATGATATAGCATGATTATCATAACATGGGAATTTTGCAAGAACATTTAACTTGGTATTAGCACGAGCCAAGGCTCATTGAACCTGAAGAATGAGTAAACACTCATTGCACATGAATTATCATGATTAAACCATTATGTCACATGAATTGTCATGACTCAACACTAATTTCACATAACACATCATGATACTATACTTTACCCAATGCATTGGAGTGCTATCAGGGCACACCCTTTATAAACATTTCATTACAAGCATTAGTGTGCCACATGGATAATATAACATGGAGTCATTAAACATATTAATTTATTCCATGATGAAGGAATGTGAAATACATACATGAAATTATAATTCAACATGTATGTGTGCATAAAGTTGAATACCCTTTATAGAGAAATTGGTATGGTATTTACTTACATGATGATTTTGGTATAGAAATTTTGGTGTAACTTCGGCATTATAACGATGTCAAATAGAAATCATAAAATGGGATGATGCGAGATAAAGGAGTATCTCATCATTCATACATTGGATGAACCATAATCGGGTCCTGTAACATAATATCCCAATATATTTAATGGAATTTAGATGCATAATATAAAAGAATTTCTTGAATGTAAATGAGGAGAGAAAAATTACATTCAATATTTCCGTATGCTAATAGGTGTACATGAGAGGAATTAATGATAGATAAAGTGGTATCTAATCATTAAAAAATAGGGATTGAAATATGTTGGAGGTTAAAAATCATACTCTAACATTTTTAATTGAAAATAAATTGGAATAATAATATAAAGAAATTTAGAAAAAAATGAGGAAGGAAGAAATCCCTTACATGGAAGTGTGATCCCAAAGGCTTGGGAGAGGCTTGAGAGTGGCTTATTCAGAGCTTGGGAAACCTTTAGAGGATTCTAGAGATAAGAGTTCATAGGTTGGTCGATCTCCAAAGGTTTTGAGTGAAGAGGAATGGTAGATTGAGTGGTTTTATACTGAAATAGAGAGGGAATTCTTTATTATTTAGGTTTGGACCCTACACATTAAACTAATCAAAACAAAAAACCATCCCTTGGTTTTTGCCCATGGTTTTTTCCAAATTGGAGTGGAAAAAATATTTTATAATTCCAATGGCCGAAAATAATAAAAAATTAGGCATTCTTATGTGGAGGTGAGTCACACTCTCAATGAAATCATTTTAAAGAGTTTAAATAGTTTATATGTCTTGGAGGGTCCACTAAGGCATTGTAAAATTAATAAATAAAATCTAAATTCACATTATTTTCAAGGTAAAACTTATATTGTCCAAATATACATTTTATAGTATTTATTTACATCACTATTGGGTCATTATGATGTCATAAAACACATTATATATTTAAAAGATATTTAATTGTTTTACCTAAAAATTTGACTATCTCAGAAAATTATGAAAAATCCACCATTAGATAATTTCGATGCCATGAATAAAAAAATAATATTCATTTTATCTAAATAATTTTCTAAATATTTGAATTTTTACTTTTAAATAAAACTCGACATTTATAAAAAAATAACAGGTTTTGACAAAAACAGCTTTCAAACCTTAATAAAAATTATAATTCTATACATAAAATTATACGATAATTTATATTTAATAAAAAGTAATTTAGTAGTAATATTTTATTAAATATTATTTAATTCAAAAAATCCATTAATTCACCAAAATATATTTCTTAATTGAATATTAACTAAAAATAATATTTGTGCTTTAAAAACCATTTACAAAGTAACAATAATAAAATGAATGTATATTATTTATAAAAAAATAATGCACATAATCATAGTTTGAGGGTCTTGTTACATAACCCCTTATAACAACCACATAAGACCTAAGGCTAAGGTGTGCAATGGTGACAAACTTAAGGGGTGGCTTGGATAACATCACTCGGGTGGTAATATCTATCAACATCCAATTCTCCCATAGGAGATTCCATTCAAGCTTAACATATTGAATCTCGTCTTGGGATTGGTCAAGATTGAAGCCTAGTGGTGCTTCCTCCTTTCTGAGCTCCAAAAAATGGGCTTCGTTTGGGGAAATTCTACTGGATGAGGCCATCACTTCCTTTGTCTGAGTAAATTGGATTTCTTAAAACACTATATTTATATTAATCATGTGATCACTGTTCAAAGGCTATATTATCAATGATAATGATTCTTAATGTTATTTTAAAATCCAAAAACATAAAACCAAGGAAGTGCATATGTTTTATATAACCATTTTACATAATAAGATATTTTATTAGATCAAAAGTAATTTTCATTAATAAAATTTTGGGTTGTTACAATCTTCTCACCTTAAGAATTTTTTCCCTCAAAATTTCCTTTTCCCAGACTAAAACAGATGATGATAATTTTGCTTCATCACTTCCTCCAATTACCACATTGCTTCTTCAAGCTTGTGGTTTCTCCACAACGCCTTGATGAGGGAAATTTTCTTATTTCATAGAAATTTTTCCCTATGATATAAGATCATCACCATCTTCTCTTCATAGGATAGGTCATTCTCCAATGGTTTCACCTATTTATTGAGTACATGGGATGGGTCATGTATGTAGTTCCCCAAGAGTGATAAATGGAATACATAATGTATTTGAGACAGGTTTAGTGGGAGTACTAGTCGATAGGCCACTTCTCCAATGCGATCAAAGATCTAAAAAGAGACGATATACATTGAACTAAGCTTTCCATTCTTCCAAAATCTCATAACACTCTTTCATGGTGATATGTGGAGGAATACCATGTCTCCAACATTAAACTCTAGGTCTTGTCGACAGTTATCCACATAAATCTTTTGTTGAATATGAGCATCATTAATATCTTGTTGGATGGTCTTAACCATCTCTACCATTTCTTCGACCATTTTTGGACCTAGGAGTTCTCACTGCACAAATTAATCCCAATATATAGGTGTTCTACACCTCTTCCCATAAATGGATTCATAAAGATCCATTTGGATGCTTGAGTGGAAACTTTTATTATAAGACAACTCAACCAGAAGAAGATGTTGATCCCATCCTCCTTTGAAGTCCATTAAGCATGATCTCAACATGTATTCATGTGTTTGGATAGTCCTCTCAGATTGGACATTAGTTTGAGGATGGTAATTCATACTGAAGTTCATCTCCATATTTTTAGCATGTTGGAGACTCTTCTAGAACATAGAGGTGAATATTGAATCTAGACAGGATACAATCGATAGTTGTACTCTATACAGTCTTACCACTTCTATGATGTATATTCATGCAAGTTGATACAATAAGAAATCCTCTTGAATTGTAATGAAGTGTGCTGTCTTTGTAATAAGATCCCTAACAACCCAGATAACATTGTTTTATTGGGATGTCTTTGGAAGTCCAATAACAAAGTTCAGGGTGATGTTCTCCCATTTCCATGTTGGTACGGGTAATTGTTGCATCATCCCCTTAGACTTTTGCCTCTCAACCTTCACCTGCTAACATACCGGGCACTTTGATGTATACTCAACAATCATCTTCTTCATGTTATCCCCCAATAATTCTCTTTGAGATCTCGATACATCTTTGTGATTCCTGGGTGAATGGAGAAATTCAAACTATGTGCATCATCCAAAAGATCATTATTTAACTCTAGATTTGATGGAACACATAGTGTTAACCCATATCTCACAATTCCTTCTTCATTAACATTGAACTCTGAGGATTTCCCTTTTCTGATAGTTTCCACTTTCTTCTGAATTTCCACATTATCCTTTTGAGCATCCTTTAACGTTTCCAAAAAATATGGTTGAGAAATCCTTTGTGAAAGGATTGGTGATGTTCCCTTATTTATGATTCCCATGTTGATCTACATTAATTATAAGAAGATGGGATACTTTTTAATTCTCATCAATGAAATAAATCTTGGGTCCTTTATACTTAGAGCATCATTCACCTTGTTCAATTTCCTAGGGTGGTAATGGATTCCTCAGTCATTGTCTTTGATCATCTCTAACCATATTCATTGGTGCATATTCAGCTCTTTCTATGTGAATATATACTTGAGGCTTTTATGATCTGTATATATTTCAAACTTCTCCCCAAAGAGGTAATGCCGCTAAATTTTTAAATCAAAGATTACAACAGCCAACTCCAGATCATTTGTTGCATAATTTTTCTCATAAACTTTCAATTTCCTTGAAGCATAGGCAGTTAATTTATCATTTTTCATTAATACATATCCCATGACCTTCTTCGAAGCATCACTAAATACACCAACAAGTTCTCCACTTGTGGGTAGTGTGGGAACGTGTGTAGCGATAAGCCACCTTTTTAACTCCTTGAAGCTATCTTTACATTAATCACTCCAAAAAAACATAACTCCCTTCCAAGTTATCTTGGTAAGAGGGTCGGAAAATCATGAGAAATTTCTCACAAATTGGCTATAATATCCAACTAACGCTAAGAATCTACGAATATTCTTCACCGATGTTGGCCTCAACCATCCATCAATTACATCTATCTTGGAGGGATCCATAGATATCTCATTACTTGTGATGATATGCCCCCAGAATGATACTTCTTTTAACCAAAACTCACTATTTTTATACTTTGCATTAATATCATCATTTTTCAAGGTACCAAGTATATTTCTTAGATGGTACTCATGCCACTCCTTGGTTTTAGAGTATATTAGAATATCGTCTATAAATAATGACACAAATTTGTTGAGGTAATCAATAAAGACTCTATTAATCAAGTCTATGAATATTGTTGGATCATTAGTGAGTCCAAAAGGCATTACTATGAATTCATAGTGCTTGTACCTTGTACGGAAAGAAGTCTTGGGTATATCATCCTTATTCACCCTTACTTGGTAATATCCTTACTCCAAATCCACCTTGGAGAATTATTGTGCTATTTATAGCTGATCAAACAAGTCATAAATTCAGGGAAGAGGATACTAGTTCTTTAGCATGATTTTTTTGAGCTCATGATAATCAATGAAAATACATATTGAACCTTCCTTGTTCTTGATGAATAGGATTGGTGCACCCCATAGTGAAGCACTTAGGTGAATAAACACTTTATCCAGATTCTCCTGTAGTTGTTTCTTTAGATCCTAAATCTCCACAATATCTATTCTATATGAAGTCATGGATATTGGAAGTCCACCGGGTATTAGATCAATCGATAATTCAACATCTCTTCTAGGAGGAAGACCAGTCAATTACATGGGAAAAACTTTAGCGAATTCCCTCACAATAAGAATGCCTTCAAGGATGGTTTCTTCCATTTACTCAATCATCTGAGAAAGATATGCATTCTCATATGTTAGTAATATTCATGCTTGAGATGATGGTTATAAATAAGATTAATCATCCCCCTTTCACTTGTACATAATTGGGGGTTGATTCTCTATATGGATAGTGATTTCCCACTCACGAAAATTTATGTTGTCTCTATATATATAATGCCAATCCATGAAAAGAATTGAATCAAATTCCACCAGAGGGAGTATGATGAGGTTCTATGGGATGTTCAATCCAAAAATTGTGATAGGGGAGGAGTTATATTCATGGGATGCAATGATTGACCCATTTATCGTTCTCACCAACATCTATACTTCCATGATTTTTGCTGGTGTTGGGATTGTTCTAGTAAACTTTTTGGATATACAATAATGTGTAGAACCCAAATCAAAAAGTATTCTCTCTATTCTTGAATGAATAACTAGCGTACCTGTCACCACTTCATTGTCGGTATTTTCTTTGGTAGTAGTGATGGAAAAAGATTTCCCTTACTTCCTTGGAGGTTATTGGTTGCCTCTGAAAACCCTTGGCTTATGGAAATGGTTTAAAAAGTGCCCTGGTTCTTTTTAGTTGAAGTAATGAATAATGTGTTGAGGGTCAAACAGAGCATTCCTCTCATTTGTTGCAGTAGAAGGTTTTTCTTCTCGATAGTTAGTGGCTAGGCTCCCTTCTCTTCCATATCTAAAGAATTTACTCATCCCCCTTTAGGTAATTTTTGAGGTTATTCTTTCCATACCTTAAGAAAGTGGGGTGTTAGAATTTCTTAGTACCATTGGATTTATCCATCAGACTGCTAGAATTAACGTCCACTTTCTACTTCTTATCCCCTTTATACCCCTAACATTAACTGATCTCTATTTCAACTTTGAGGGAACATCAGAAAATTTTCTCAAAGCTGTCGAAGTCACAGATTGTCAGGGCTTTTCATAGGATAGGTTTTAGCCCCCCAAAGAAGCAGTTAACCTTGTATTTGGGAGTAACAATAAAGCCAAAGGTGTACCATGAAAGCCTTGTGAAGTTTTCCTCATACGATCTGAGAGATTCATATTTCTTTTTTCTTGAGGATAAGGAATTCCATTTTCTTCTTAAGTCATGGGGTGCATGGAAAATATTTATCAAAGAATATTTTCTGAAATTACTTCCATTCAAATGGCTCAATCTGTTCCTCATGATTGTTATTTCTAATCAATGTCCACCATTGATCAGCTTCACCCTCTATATGAAAATAATCCAAAATAACATTCTCTTGTTAGGGAAACTGAAGGATGGAGAATATATTCTCAATAGAGTTGATTGATTATTCAATGATTGAGGGATCAGATAATCCATTAAAAGTAGAAAGCATTTGTCTTATGAATCTCTCGATTATGGATTGTTCTTTCTTGTGTGTGTGTGTGTGGGGGGGGGGGGGTTGGACGTTTCTATTTACCAATGTTTCTATTCAAAACTTGAGTAAAATGAGGGAGTATCATGAAAAAGTTTGTTATTCCCACTCCCATAAGATTAGGCATCTCATTAGAATAGTCATCACATTGATCTTCACATCAGTTGTTAGCCTCAGTCCTCTTATTAACAGACATTGGCTATAATAAAAGGAAATTTAGGGGTAAAAAATAAAGGGGAATCTAAATACTAAAATAGATAACTTATAAATTATATTTACTTCCGTAACTTATGAATTTATAGGCTTCAATATATGTTATCCATGATCTACTTCCCAACATATATTCTTATGGGATTTTTTATTCCCTTAATAATGTTTCATACTAAGATTCTAAATTTAGCAATGTATATCTTCTACGAGTGAAATAACCAAGAGTAAAGTAAGACTCATTACCATGCACTAGTTCCCATTCGAGTCTAGCTTAAAGGTGGTGTTTTTAGGTTTTATCCCTAGATACATCTGTGCCAAAGCCACCTCTACTTGTTCGTATCCTGACAGGGATGTATTTGATTGATAAACCTATTACTCTATACTCATCAAAATTTTGGTATTTTTTTATTATTCATAGTCTTATCCCTAAGTATTTCACTATAGTTTTCTAATCCTAATCCTAAAAATAACTAAACCTATCCTTTGATACCAACTATAACAACCCCACTCTCTATTACACTCATAAACGTGATTTATTACATAACCTTTCACTTAAGACAAATATGAGGATCTAGAGTTCTAGTGTATTTGTAAATTAGGATCATTAAATAATAACTTAGAACATAAAACACAACATCATTATTGAAAACATCTTTTACATGACCATAACATTCTTTCGTACTTATCATTGCATGGGATAACCTGAGGACATGCATAAGAAAAGGGTGAGCTATAGAGCCCATTAAGGGAGTAAACAATGAATAAAATGAATAATATAGTACATTTTAGGAAATAGGAATATCAATGTAGCACAAGAGAAACATTAACATAAAGTCATGATATAGCATGATTATCATAACATGGAAATGTGGAAACAACATTTAATATGATATTAGCATGATCCAAGGATCATTTCACATGGGGCATAAGTAATCCCCCATTGAACATGAATTAACATGAGTAAAACCTCATTAAACATGAATTAGAATGATTCAAAACTCATTTCACATTACGTATCTTGATAATATTATATACCCAATGCATTGGAGTGCTATTAGGGCGCACTCTTTATAAACATTTCATTTCAAGAATAAGTGTGCCACATGGATCATATAACATGGAGTCATTCAACATCTTAATTTATTCCATGATGAAGTAATTTGGAATAAATATATGAAATTATCATTCAATATATATATGTGTATATAAAGTTGAATACCCTTGATAGAGAAATGGGTATGGTATTCACTTACACTATGAGTTTGGCATGGAGATTTTTGGTGTAACTTCGACAAAATAAAGTCTTCAAATAGAAATTTCAAATGGGTTGATGAGAGAGAAAGGTTTATCTAATAATTTTTACATGAAATTGATAGTAATGGGGTCATGTAACATAATATCCCAACATATGTATTGGAATTTAGATGCATAACATAAAATAATTGCTTGAATGTAAATAAGGAGAGAGAAATACCTTACAGAATTTCAGTAATGTAACGGGTGTACATGATAGTAATTAATGAGAGAGAAATAGGTCTACAATCATTAAAAAATAAGGAGAGAAGTATGGTGAAGGTGAATAATTATACCCTAACATTTTTAATTGAAAATAAATGGGTATAATAATATAACGAAATTTGAACAAAATTAATAAAGGAAGAAATCCCTTACTTGAAAGTGTGATCCCAAAGGATTGGGAGAGGGTTGAGGGAGGATTATTGGGAGCTTTAGGAACCTTGGGAGGATTCTAGAGAGATAAGGTAAGAGTTTGGTCAAGATCTAAAGGGTTTTAGTGAAGAGTAATGGGATATTGAGTGGGTTTATATAGGAAAGGAGAGGGAATTCTTTATTATTTTGGTTTTGGACACTACACATTAAATTAATCAAAAGCACAAACCATCCCATGGTTTTTGCCCATGGTTTTTTCAAAAGTGGAGTGGAAAAAGTATTTTATAAAGAAAATGACCGAAAATAATTAAAAATTAGGCTTTCTTATGTGGAGTTGAGTCACACTCTCAAGAAAATCATTTTAAAATGTTAAAATAGTTAATAAGTCTTAGAGGGTCCACTAAGGCACTATAAATTTAATCAAACAAATCTAAAATCAAATTATTTTAATGTTAAAACATATATTTTCCGAATAAACCTTTTTTAGTATTCTATTAAATCACTATTGTGTAATTTTTATGTCATAAACCATATTATATATTTAAACTGTATTTAGTTTTTTACCTAAAAATTTGACACTCTCAGAAAATTATAAAAAATTCACTGTCAAATATTTTTGATGCCCTATATAAAAAAATAATATTAATTTTATCAAAATAATTTTATAAATATTTTATTTTTATTTTAAAATAAAAACTACATTTATCGAAAATTCATTTTTTTGACAAAAACAACTTTCAAACCTTAGTAAAAATTACAATTGTATTCATAAAAATTATAAGATCATTTATATTAATAAAAATTTATTTGTTACCAATATTTTATTAAAATATTATTTAATTAAAAAAATATTTTAATTCATCAAAATATATTTCTTAATTGAATATTAATTAAAATACTATTTGTGCTTTAAAAACCATTTACAAAGTAACAATAATAAAAAGAATGTATAATATTTATAAAATATAATGCACATAATCATAGTGATAGGGAATTGTTACATAACCTTTTATAACACCCGAATATGACCTAAGGGTATGGTGTGCGATGGTTATAGACTCTTGGGGCGGCTCAAATAATGTCGCTCGGATGGTAATCTCTATTAACTTTACCTTATCCCGTAGGTAATTCCGTTCAAGATTAACGTGTAGGGGCTTAGCTTGGGATTGATCAAGAGTGAAGCCCAGTGACCCTAACTCCTTGCCATGATCCAAAAATGAGTTTCTTATGGAGAAATTCTATTGGATGAGGCCATCACTTCCTTTGTCTGAATAATTGGATTTTTAAATCCCTATATTTATACTAATCATGTGATCACTGTTCAATGACTATATTTGAAATGGTAACAATTCTTAATGGTATTTTAAAATCCCCAAAAATAAAACTAAGGAAGTGAATATGTTTTATATAACCATTTTACATAATAGTACATTTAATTTGATCAATATGAATTTTAATTAATAAACATTTGGGTCATTATATTTTTATTTGTAAAAGTGGAAAATAATAACTCATTTTTAGAATTAAAAACATTACAAGCATCATTTTCCAATTTAACATTAAAACCATTGTCACAGAACTGAGAGATACTAATCATGTTGTAATTTTATCCATCAACTAAATGTAATTTATAAATTAGAACTGAGTCAAAGTTACCTATCTGGCCAATGCATACAATTTTTTCCTTTAGCAATATCACGAAATGTGACATGCCCACCATCAATCTTCATCAAGTTCTTGAATCATGAATAATATTCTAGCATGTGTTTAGGGCATATATGTTCTAAGTGCCATAAAATTATATAGGATATATTCAAAAACATTTCCTTCAAAAATAGTTTAGACAAGAAAAGATTTGGTACCCTGATTTGTTTGGGTCCAATAACATTAGTAATAAGATATTCGGGAACCCACATTTTCTTCATGGGTTTACTATAAGAATCATGTAAAGTATTTGACAAATAGACTTTATTTGTTCCAAAAAAACATGAAACAATAATAAATGTTTCATGTTTGGAAATTGAATAAAATTTTCTAGAACTGGGCATAAAAATAGATTTTCCAGATTTAGATACAAAATTATATTTGAAAAAATTTATTTTACTAGGTTGGTAGCCAATACCACTAGTTTCTCTAGGTGAAACTTGTATAACATGAATTTAACACAATATATATTTACCATTGGTAATGTTTTCAAAATCCTTTTTCAATTGCTTATTTGATAATTTAATCTCACTGTTTCCTTTAAGAATTTCATCATTTTCCTTTTTCTATACAACAAGTTCAGATTTAACAGTGGTAGTTAAATAATATTGTTTATTTAATGATTTGTATTTATCTTTTAGTTCATTACAATTGACTGATATAATTTTTCAATATTCAAAGATTTCCCCATTGGAAATGTTCTCAGAATCACTTTCATCTCTAGAATTTTAATCATTATGTTCAGGAGAGTGTAATATTTCCTTAGATTTGTTTTTCATAAAACACATATTTTCCTTATTAAAGTTTTCATCATTAGAGGATTCTGAGTCACTTGAGCTATCATCAAGAGCACTCCATGTTTCCTTTATGAGAATTTTTATACTTTCTATCCTTATCATCATAATTCTTCATGTACTTTAGCTTGGGACAACCAGCCTTTACATATCTATTTCTTTTTCATTCATAATAGATGATTTCATTTGAAGTGTCACTTCTCTTCCAGTATTTTTTCCAATAGATATTGTGATCAAACTTAACTTTGTAGTTGGGATATCTAAATAATTTATTCATTCTATAAAATTTATTAATCCTTATGGCTATCTGAATAATCTCTTCATAACTATCTGTTGATGATTTTTCATCACTTGAACTTTTGGTTTCATCTTGATCTTTGTTCTTTTGTTTGGATGTAGTAGATTTGATGGAAAAATATTTTATTTGGGGTTCATCATCCTGTTCTCTTTTTACTTTTAGTTATTCCTCATACATCATCAACTTTTATATCAGTTCCTTTACTAGAAAAGTGTTGAGGTCACAAGATTCTATTTTTGATACAGACTTCCCTCTCTATCTATCTATTAGGCATCTAAGTATTCTCATGATTAGATCCTTGTCTATAACAGCTCTTTCCAGGGAGATCATGGTGTTCAAAAATTTATAAAACCAGAGATACATGTTACAAATAGGCTCATCAGGTTTCATCATTAAGTTATTATACCTAATGTTATAAGTGTTAAGTCTCAGTTCTTTAATATTAGACGTTACTTCATGTGAAATATCTAATGTGTCCTAAATTTCCTAAGAAAATTTACAGTTAGATATTATATTGAATTATTTATCACAAAATTCAAAAAATAATGCATTTATAGCTTGGAAATTGTTATTATAAGCAGTCATTGTGGAACCACTCCATGTATTCCTAGTAGTCTTTTGTATTTCGTATTGATCTTCTACAAGTGTCCAAATATCAAATCCTGTACATTCTAAATGAATTTTCATCTTAATATTCTATTGGGTATAGTTTTTTACATTAAAGTAGGGATGTCTCTTTTTAGAAACACCATCCAATATATTATCCATACTAATGAAAATATTTTTAAAGAGCTAAAAATTTAGAAGTAACAAAAATTTTGAGATCTTTAAAACACAACTAAATCACATTTGAAATGATTTGAGAAATATTTGAAACCTTTGAAAATAGCTGTTTAAAAATCTCCTCTAATACAAAATTTTAGTCAGTGTAGGAAACTCAAGGGGGGGGGGGGGGTGAATTGATTTCCAATAAAAATTTCTATTAATAAGTTTATTTAAAAGGTTCCTCCAATTTAAAAACATAACATTCCAGTTAATCAAAGTAGTGAATTTATAATAATAAGTTTGTTCAACTATTTTCTCAAAAGATTGATTATTTCTCAATTGTAAAAATATGAGATATTGATATAACTTTTGAAACTAATATAATAATCCAAATAGTTATAAAAACTATGAAAGACTAACTATCAAAGTGGAATTTAGTTTTCTGAAATAAAATTTAAAATAGAGGAAAATAAATTTGAAAACACAGAGGACATAAATCAAGAGATTAGTCCCAAGACAAGACATAGTCCTCTCCACTTGGTGATCACATTCCCCAAGTAGTCTATATAGAGAAAGGTTTGACCCACTCCCTGGATCGAGGTTTATATAATAGTACACAAACTGTCTAGGTCACAAGACCTCTACCATAGTTCTATGTAGGAAGAAATACAACTTGTTCAACAAGGCCTCTACCACAATTCTACATGGGAATTTTTTTTAAAAAGATAGTTATGTGAGGATATCTAGTATCCTTCAGTTATGTACAAGAGATAGTGTGTATTTTATAGATATATGCACACACTACCCGAAAATTTAATAAAAAGGGTCACAATCAGAGATACAATTAATAAATATGGTTTAAAAGGCTCTATGTGTTATGAAGTTCAACTCCAGACTATTTGATGTATCAGAGTTAAAGCTGGAGTCCTCTTCTAGAAGCACACATTTAAAAAAGTGTTTTTTGGAGCATTGTGCTCTGTTTTTCTAGGAAGATAAGATGTTGGAACTTTGATGGAAAAAAGTTCTTTGGTTCATAGAAAGCAGGAATAAAGAGTTCCTTGTTTGTTATTTCTTTCTGTATATTTTACATGGGGGTATACTACTATGTCTACTTGTATCTTTGTATGTCTCTTTCCTTCCACTTCATTCAACTCAAGTCTGTTTCTTTTATATTCTTCCACCCTGACATAGTGCATGTTTGAGGTAGGTGTTGTACCTCGGACTTATGAAATCCTCATTAAAGATGTCTTTGAATTGAATTTAATTAATCAGTTGTACTAAAACACTAAAAATGTGAATTTTGGATACAAATTTAGAATAATTAATATTTAAATAGTCTGTTAGCGAGTCCTCTATCAGCATCTCCTTCTATCGTTGACTCATTCCACCGGTGTGTGTTTCTTTCTGGATTTCCATGCGTCAGTTACTAATTGAATTGGTGACTCATTTTATCTATCGGTGAGTTAGTTGGTTTTCTGATGTGTAAATTTCACTTTTTATGATCCCTTGTGTTGGTAACACCATGCGTCGGTAGCACCATGCGTTAGTAGCACAATGCATCTATGACTCATTGTGTTGGTGAACCATTTTAACTGTCGGTGAGTCACTTGGTATGTTGGTGTGTCAATTGAACTATCAGTGAGTCCTTGAATCGGTTGAACCATGCATTAGTAACACCAAGAATTGGTAGAACCATGTTCTGGTGACTCATTGCATCGGTGAAAGCTTCTCATACTTAGGAAATATTTCTATTTGGACTTTCATACAACATAAATATTATCAGAATGTGTTAAACTTATATGTGATCATGGATTACAGATATTGAATCTTAAATAAACATGATTTAAATTATTATACATTATTAATAATATTTTACATGATTTGTGATTATTAAGACCATTAAAACTAGGGAGGGTGGCCATCTGTCTCTTATGTGGCAAAAAAATGAAACACATCGTTCATGGAGATGGTTGGATGTACGTACGCATGAATGTCGTTTCTATTCTCTTGACATATTTAAATAAAGAAAGTAAATAATATAATTAAAATAGATTTATTATGTCACATATATCATATAATTTTGCTAATAATATCTTTAATACATTCCTTATACATTGTAAATGAATCACATCATTTTTAGGTGGTTGTAGACCACACATCCACAAACAATGTTATAATATTTACAAAAAATGGAAATCATAAAGGTATGTGTTAAATAATAAATAATAAATAAAAAATAATAAATAAATAATAAATATCATATATATAATATAAAAATAAAAATTTAATCCTTATTCCCAGCCATGAAATTTGGTAATGGATGAATGAACGATATCCGTTAACAAGGTGGTAGTCCGCTGTACACACAAATAATGATTTCATATCCCATTTGATGGAAGTGTGTGTGATTATCAGTCAAAACCTTAATATAAAAAAATCTCAGTATATTGGTGATACTTATGTTAATAAATAAGCATGAAATAAAAAATAATTTAAGGGTTTTGAGGAAGAAATAAAACAAAAATGTATATTGATGAATGTTACCTCTTCTTTGGGTATCACCTTTTAATTTGCATAGAAGTACTTATTTGGTTGGATTTTTTCCCAAAGGATTATAGGATAAACAGAGAGAAGTTGTGTGTAGAATTTTTCAGAGGCTGGCTGATCCAATTAGGTTCTTATGTGTGAATAAAAGAGAATAATAGGTCCCTTTTATAAGAGTTGAGAGGGGCACTTTTGGAAACTGTCAAAATATTAAATTAATATAAACTAATTTTTAATTCCGAATGGATAAAAAGTGAATTATTTTGAATATAAGATGATTATGGTCCAAAATAAACTCAAAAAATAATTATTAGACAATTTGAGGTAACTTTTTACCCTTATCTTTTGGATGTAACCCTTAGTTAAACCCTTTATCTCCCACCATGACAACTTGATTTTTTTACTCTTTAAGGGTTAATATAGTTACTCTAAAATTACAAACGAACCATAAATGAGTAATAGATTAAATTTTAATTCGTATCTCAATTAGTTGGAAGAATTTTATAATTCTATGATATTTATATCATTTAATAAATTATTTTTTATTTTAAAACATCATTAATGTCAATTTTGACACTATTCATTTCTTGACAATTTAAAAAAAATCAATACCCAAGATAACTTCAAATCAAAACCTTTAATACATATAAAATATTTCTAGGCCATTTAAAAATTCTTGAATGAAATTAATTATATAAAATCATATTTATTTAAATATTTTTAAAAACATTTATTTTATTTTTCCATTAATTAAACAATTACTCCATAATCATTGTGCAAGAAATTAATTAAAATATTACTTCCATAAAAAAAATAATAAATTATCATTATTTAGATAAAAATTTTATCTTTCAAATGACTATTTATAGTCGAAGTTGTCTTCTGAAAAACCGCTTATAAAAAGTGTAATACTTATTAAAAACATGACTATGACATATTGGACTTTCTGTAGAATATCAGGAAAGTTCAAGAACCAAGTGTGCTCAGCCCCTAAAAATTTATTAATAAAAATAAAAGTGTAGAAAAAAAGCAGTCGGTATAAAAGCTTCCACCAAAACGTGAATGTGGAAATGGATTCCACCCAACACAACAAAAATAAATCCCATCTGAAAAATTTATTGAAGTCATCCAAGTGGCTCTAAGAGCCTATAAAATCATCCTAAGAATTATTTCGGTCTAAAATAACTTATCCAATATAATTAGGTCAAGTGTTACGGTAATTTCATATTGTCTATAATATTATTTTTACCCTTAATTACTTTATTTTCCTTTAATCGTGTTAATAATAAAATTCCTAAAGTTACAATTCATAATGTACAAAAAATAAAAGGGACATATTTACATAATCTAGACCCACTAATTACAAATATGTAATCCATTTTTATGAATTTAAAACATAGAAGTTACATTAATTAATTTAAAATTAATTCTATTAATGGAATGTGAAAACATGTTTTAATGTGAAAATGTTCAAAAGATTGAAATATTTTTATATCCAAATTCATTGTTAAATTGATTGAAATGAACTAAATTGGATTAAATAATAAAACATTTATCTAATTATAATTTAAAACCAATTGATAATATAATTTAACATTATATTTTATTTAGAAAAAAAACTATTTAAAATTAAAATGCAGTATTTTTTAACTATTTATGAAAACAAGAATCTCTTTAGAAAAAAATAAAAACCAAATAAATTTTTATTTTCATATTTTAAGGGATAATTTTATTTTTTCGAATAAATTTTATAAAATAATAAAAATTTAATTTTCAAACAAGTGTGCCATCAAAAGGTGGAAAAATAACCTTTAAAAAAATATAGATTTTTAAGTGTAAAAGTTGATTTATTTTTATATCATGTCTATAAAACACATAGAATGAATTATAGAAATTATATTTGATTATATAATCTAAAAATTTAATGATCTGGTTAATTCTATTCATTCCCTCTAATTTAATAGCTCGATTATAATAATTTTTTATTCTTTTTCTAGATGGGTATTACGTGCAACATACGTTATCAAAGAAATTAAATTTATTTTAAAAGAGAGATATCATAAAGTATTGGGGTGTTAAAAATGATATCCCTAATTTATCATTTCATTAAAAACATTATAATTCATGTTAATTTCTTCACTAATACATGGGAATATTTCATTATTCATGGGATTTTTAGATTATTATAGATTCGATTATTCCACAATACCCATGGGTTTTATTTGTTTTAAAATTAATCCATGTTTTAATAGAACAATGATGTGGAAATATCCATTTCTGTGTGGTATAATATATCTATATATTGAATTATTACCTTATTAAATGAACATGATGTTTTAATCACAAAGAAAAAAACATTATAATTATTTTTTTGATTCATAAAAATATCAAATTAAATTCCTTTTGAATTTATTCTTATTTTTATAATAATCTCATACTAATATTTCCTCATTATAAAGTTCTTCAGGGTTACCCTATGAAGTCTCCCCATAACTTATGAATATCTATCTTGATTTCATATGGTTTGGTTTGTCTTACAGTTTTTATAAGGTTAACTAAATCCCTTTGTAATTTATGAATACTTTATCATAATGTTCATCTATACCTCACAATGATAACTTATGAAGTTTTCTATACCATACAAAGTATTTTACAAACTATACATGCATGTTTTTCAATGTAAGGAGGTATTCTTTAAACCTTACGATGATGGTCATCTCAACCTTATAGAGACTTGTTTGTATCATACATCCATGTTTAACTCAACCTCATGAGATCCAATACTTATAAATATTTCTTCAAAACCTCTTCAAGACATTCCAAGGAATTATAAATCATTTGAATCCTTTTTAAAACCTAATACAAAGATATTTATTCACTATATACATAAATTTATATTCTTGGTGCTCCATGGATGTATTGTATACTCTTTAATCCAACTTCTTCCTTTTTTTACTTTTAGTTTTTTAATATCTTCTCTAGATAAATTCCTCCAGCTTCCATTAAATTGTATTAACAACACTTCCATATTATCAGTACTTATATAAAACATGATGATTAATTTAACCATATTTATATTTAAGGGGTTTTCCTTGAATCTATCCATACATGTTCTTTAAAAAAATAAATCATCCCCCATCATTCTTTGAAAAAAATCCATATATTCCGAAGACTTATTCTGTTGAAGTTTATGACACCTTATTATTCATAATTTTCCATTTATAATGATATCACATTATCATTTCATCCAAAAAACTCTAAAACTTACTGAAAACCTATCTTATTGAAAAAAATACAATCCATTCATGGATATTTTAACCGGAAGGGCATGTTGTAATTGAAGGAATTTCAAGGAGAGTATTTTTGTAACTCAAATGTGTCTATGGGAAGCTGAGGATAACCACACAATGGAAGTTAATAATTTTAGAGTAAAATAAATAGTGATTTCAGAAATAGGTGGGAATTTAAGTGGATCAAATAATTTTAAAATTAGGGTTAAGATAACCATGACTTGGAAAACATGGCTACACCGTAATGGTGACAAGGTATACAATTTGAATACATAGAAATAATCAAGATTCTAAGAGAGGAAGATATCAGTACACATGGATTATGGAGTAAACATATTAACTAGACATACAATTCCCATGGTAGAACATAAAAACACTATATTTATAGATATATTCCTAAAAATTAATTATTGTGGTCTTTTTTATACTTATAAGCTCATATGATTTATTTTAGGGATATTATTAGTCTTATATGGAAAAATTTGAATACTATTTCATGGGCATGACTTATAGAAGTGATATAGAGAATATCTTTTCCTATCATGGAAATATAAGAGGAGTTTTACATTTATATATATATTATATAAAATATATTAATTTTATTGAAAAATATAAAAGATAATAAAAGAGAACATAGAGTATATTATGTAATACCATGCTATAAAATAAAAAATTGATGATCCAAAGTAAAAAAGGACAAGAAAATTTTATACATGTTCATATGCAGTTAATGATAAACCCCATTACTTGTTTTATGTGTTCATTGCACAATGTGCTTTATTATAATAGTATTTAATATAAACCATCTTGTAACACTTTTCACAAAACAATTACTTGTGATATAAGAAGAGGTTTTGTCCCTTTGAATTAACAGGGATGCAGTTTTAAATAATTTAATCACTCAATAATGTCTAAGTGATTCATTAGTTGTTTTTTTCACACCAGACATATCCCATTGGGTAAAAAAAGTAAAATCTGTAATACTATGAAATTTATTCTTCACTAAATTAATTTTAATTTTTCTCCATTTGATTAATATTTTTTTAGTTTATTATATTATAGGAAAAAATACAATTAATATAATTTTCTAAAATATGTTATAACCTTATTTATCCCCTTTTTAAAGGATTTTGGGTCATTTTTCACTATAGTTTTGTTCATCCTATTTAAAAATCTAATATTTTAAATACCATATGCCACCATAAATTAATTATTGATTCCCTATCATGAATAAATCATGTATATTGTATGTTATATATTATTTTGAAACTATTAATATTTTTTTTTTATATTTATGTTCCTTAAACTACATGAATAGTTTTAAAAATTTAAAAACATAAGCATTATTTTTTTGGGAATTCCTAACATCCCCTTTAAAATTATTCAATGAAAATTACAAAGTTTAATTCTCATCGAAGAAATATATCTATTTTTCCCTATACATTAAAAAGGCTTGAGTAGAGAAGCTTATTAATCCTGGTTATTTTCATTCCAAATGTAGACCCATGTTGCTTTCTCATAACAAAATTATCATAAATTGGGAATGATATCATAATATAATATATCAAATATTTATGAATGAAAAAATTCATGTATCTTATAAGAATATAATTTTTTTTCATTTCAATAATTTCATCAATAATTTTATTGAATTAATTAATATAATAATTATCCCTACCTCCTTTTATATTTCTCATAAAATAAAATAAAATTTTATATATACCTTATACACCTTTATTAACACAATCATTCCTCTCAGAATATTCAATATTTCTATTGTGTTTTGATTCTTACGATTGATTACATTTAGTTTTTCTAAGGAAAATATACTTATTTTTAGGAAATTTATATAAAAAACTAGTTACTTAGTTCATATCAAACCATCTTACATCATTAGTTTGATAACACCAAATAAAATTATATTCAAGTTGTGATCATTTATTGTTTATATTATTCTTTATAAAATAGTTTCATGAGCCATCCTAGACTCACTATATTAGCTTTAGTGATAAAAATTTATTCATTATAGACTTTATTTTATAACAACTAAGGCAAACTGATAATAAAAAGAATATATTTTATATCATTTACATAATTTAAAAATTATATCTCATAAATAAATGCACAATCCAAGAACACAATGGCTAAGTATATTTGGAGATTACCTACCTAAATATCTTATTACAAATTATTTCCTTAAATATCCAAATAAATTCTCTATTTATAAACATAACCCTACCTATAATTTCCTAGGTAAATATGAAACATATGATTGGGTGAGATCAAACTCATAGTAAGTGAAAACAATTCAAATGTGTTATAAAGGATTATATTATAGAAACATGAGAAAACATGAACATGGGTTAAATATGTGATAAAAAAGAAGAACATGGAATCATAAGACTTGTATATTCAGCATTAATAGTGTATATATAAACTTAAAAGGATCGTCCTAAAATCATAATATATAACATGACCTAAGAATTTGGTAACCAGAGAAAAAAATCTTGATCCATAGAGTATACTATAGGTATGATAAATAAACATACTCGAAGTTAAACCATAACTTTATGAATATAGTTAAGATAAATCATGTACACAAATAGAGCTGTGAATAGAAATAAACATAGTGTCAAAACCTAGAGTTTTGAACATATCTAAAAATCATCATGTACACCCACAATGTTTTGACCATAAAACTAAAAATATGTCCATTATATATATTTTGAAACATATCTAAATAAAAATAATGTACACACAAAGATATTTGAATTTAGATAAAAAAAATTATTTCCACCCAATGAGCTATGAACATAGATAATGTAATCATGTCCACACATATAGTTATGAACATAGTTAAACACAATCATGTATATTGAACCCAATTTTTGTTTGTGTTGTATATGTTTTCAATATGGAAGAAAATTCATTTCCTATCAATATGTTTGCGTTGAAATTATTGGATGTTGTTTTAGTAGTTCCCAAGAAATAATGATTAAATAAGAGGAGTTTTAGGAGTTCTATTCATTCTTATAAGAAGAAATGAATTACTTGGATGAGGTTTAAAAGAAGAGGAGAAGTGGTTAGAAGTATTGGAATTTGTGTTAGAGATATATTTTATTATTTTATAAATGAAATATTAATGAAGTTAGGGAAGAAATATTTCCAACACCAGGCTATAAAATACTCTAGTAGTCAGGCCATCAAAAAGGACAAACAACTTGAATGACCATGAAGGTGCATAGGTGAGGCAGAGTACATGCATGAGGATAATTTAGCATACGGGTTAGCATGCAAGAATATGAGGGTTTTTAGCTTCATGAGTAACAATAGGAGACCATAAAATAATTTAAAATATCACCAACATATTGATGGGGTGCCAATGTTTATGTGTAAGAGGTATGGGGAAATCATACTCACACCACCATTTATCCATTTGAAAAGTTACGAACAGACATGAATTAAAGTGGAATGATTTAATATTAATAGTGTTCAATATCACATCATGTGAGATTTTTTCTCTACTAGTGAAAAAATATGTTTTTACTAGTTTGAGCCTTCAACAAATCCAATGATAATCTGGAAAAATCTAAATTGGTTCCTAAAATATCCAAAGATGTTCCTCAAAATTGACATTAATTTTTAGTTCTATAACTAATGGAGAGAATGAGTGGATTATCTGGAGGTTGAATCTAGATTGATATTAAATGATTATAATTCAAGTATTTATGGTGGATAAATAACATTGATTTACCTATGATCCCCATAGGTGAATGATATAATTAAATATTTTAGAACAATGGAATATTTCTATGCTAAAAATGTGTGGTGTGATTAATCTTAACTTTCATTATGTGGTATCTACATTTTTGTAAAATAGTTTAGGGATGGAAAAATTATTTTTTTGTTCATGCGGTTGATCTTTATGGTTGATTGGAATGATCAAGTGATTGATTAAATACATATGTGAACTAGAAAGGCACAATCAGTTCATATGGTCGATCTTGAGAGTCTTGATTGATATTGGACTTTGATAAATTTTTGATGGAGTTAATTGGGTGAAAATATGAGACTACACCATGGTACAATATCAGTGGGTATTTGGAACGTATCAGCGAGTTCACAAATTAGGTTTAATTACCAGAGAATTAAAATGCTAAGAAAAATGACAAGATAGTTAAGACCATGTCATAGGACAAACCTTGGTGAATCTTTTTTTGGAGAATAGAATGATAAAAACCTTCATACCATAGAAGATCCTATGGGATAAAGGAACAAAATAAAAATTATAGAATATATCTTTCACATTATAATTTATTGGGAGTGTGAGTCTTTGGGATGATCACATGTATTTCAATCATAAGGCTTATGATTGTATGAATTCAGTACATAATTACTTTAAAGGCTTACCATATGAAAACATGAAAATTATTTTATACACATGAAAACTCAAATAATCATGAGGTGTGGTCCATGATTCCAACTGAAGAAGAGGAATGAAGACCCATAGAGAATCTGTGTACCATGATACATAGAGTTTATAATTATCATGTGTTCTCCACATTACAAGAACATGATAATGAAAGTGATCCCTCGGACATGTGAAATGTACATAATCTAGTTTTTTTTGTGTGAATTAAAATATGGATAATCCATAAAATTTATATATATCGTAGAGAGCATAAATAAAAACCGAGTCTTTAAGATGAATAAATAAGAAGAGTAATTGAATTTAAATATTTGGGGAGTTTAAAACTAGGAAAATTATAATGGAAATATTCACACACTATAGTGAAAAATTATGATAAAATGAAAGAAAAAATATGCAGTTGTCAACTATGTGTATGTATAATAAAAATATTTTACCATTTAAAAGAGAAATAAGAAGTGTGAAACATGATATAACATCTCTTACAAACATTGATGTATAAAAGATAGAGAAATATAGAAGTAGTGATACATACAAAGGATTTATATTGTTCACAAGATAAAAATATGAAATATAATAAGAATAGATTTTATGTTGTATACATAAATGGATCACACATTGGAAAAAGTTATGATAAGTCTTGCCTATAACTTTCATTTGTTATAGAAGTCTAAGGAACCTAGAGGAAGCCCACTTGATTTATATAAGATAGAAATAAAAACAATCCATATAGTTTAGAAAGGTCTCAAGTCATTATAGGTCATGAGGAATCAAGGAACTAGAATCCCATTCTATTGTATAAAGGGGAAGAAAGCCCTCTCTTAAATTGTAATTAGCCATTTCTAGGAAAATGAGTCCAAGTCCACACCTTTGGTCATTATTTCACTGATAATAATACAAGATATATCAACATTGTATAACAACTATGTTGTAATAGGGACATATTCATACTTAGGGTGGTGAACCTCATGAACAATCACTAGCATTATCTTGTGCTGATTTCCTATTATATATCCACACACTGACAAAATAATGGATAAAGAGGGAGATATATTCAATTAATAATTTAAGTGGTGTAAAGGGATAAAAATGAAAATTATAGAAATTTATACTCACATTGATTAACCCTACCTCTCAGTTTTGGGAACATACTTATGTGATCCTAATAATTGGTATCAGAGTTAATGTCACACCTCTGTTAGATAATCCTATTTGAAGTTTTTTATTTAAAAATTTGAATTTTTTTTCCAAAGTCTAGATGAAGTTAATATTTAAATAATATTATAAATAAAATTTGAAATAAAATATATAAGATACATCTACCAAGATACAAAATAATAGAATTTTAATAGAAGGAAACATACTGAGAAAATCCCAATAAAAGTGAGGTTACTATTCAATATTTAAATGTAATCAAAGTGAGAATATTTTAATAAAAATAAATAATGAGTAATATATTAAATATTTTGGTGATAATAATAAATACCTTTCAATAAAATAGTAGCATAAATTAGGTTTCACATTAAACAATTCTAATCAATAAAAACCATGCATGAAAAAGTAAAAAAACCAAGCACATGGGGGAGTGATTATGTATCCAGGTATTTACAAGTTGAATCAGTGGGCACACTAAATGATATAACTCATAATGTCACAAAATAAATTTTATCATATATATATTTAATTTTTAGTAATATGCATGATGATATCACCCAACATGAAGTTGAGAATGAAAGGACGGACAAGGATTTTAAATAAAGGGTATAAATCTGTGTTAAGATCTCCATATAAGTTGGAGTCACATGTGAAATGAATATGGATATTGAGAAAAGATTATCTATATTTAAATATGAATATATTAACATAATTAAATATTTGGAATAAGATAATAAAATCATTTAGAAAAGGATATATTCATTATAAGAGGTGAAAAATGTCAAGAACATTAAATTAATGATCAAAGCATATTAAATTTAATAGATTGATTTTATAATAAAATCATAAAGAAAAACTCATGAGGTATAATCTAAGTAGTTGAAAAAAGAATGTTAATATAGAATAAATATAATGGATAATATGAAATAAATAATCTATATGATATTCTTTGAAATTTTAGTTAAATTGAAAATTCCAGAAACAATTCAAGCCATGTCTTCATAACATGTTAAAAGGAGATCTGCTACCAAACAAAATAAAAATTCAGAATATAATACGAAAATAAATATATAGAGCGTAAATAACATCCTGAGATCTTATAATTATCAATACATAGTGTCTATAAAGGAGAAGGTACCATCCACCTCTGAAAATAATATTTGTGAAAAATATATTTCCTTATGTAATGTAGGATCAAACTTAAAACCTGTGAAAAAAATTGATGAATAAAGATCGATAAAATTTTAACAATGCATTCATACTGGTTTGAATAATGGATATGAGGATTTATTTACTAAATAAAGCCTAAATAAAAATCAATAAAAAAAATATTCTCTAGAAAATTTGGATGATATGAAGTATAAAGAAGAAAACCATGGTTTATTATTTTTTTAATATAAAATATTTGGGTAATTGGAATTAGATTGTTTGTTAAATCCATAAATTAAAAAGTAAGTAATCCCAATTGGATTAGTATCAAGTCCCATAAGAAGTAACATCCACATAATATGAATAAAAACATGTCAAACTAAAATATATTTGAAATAATTGTAAATATATGTATTGTTTTCTATAGTTTTCTTCAAAATGAAGTGGATTTAAAGTATAAACCGTTAAATAATGAAACTAAAACAAATTATAAAATAAGATCACAAAATCTGAATAAAAGGGGAAATCCTATCTTTGTATGAATCATGAGAATAATTCTGATAGGGATATCCCCAATAATTTTATGAATAAGGTTAGTGAGTTATCCTTTGATGATACACATAATAAAAATATATAATTTAACAAACACAAGAAGAACAAGATGTATTATACAAAAAAATGTGATGATATATTTTTTTATGGAAGAAGGTGTTATATCATGGACACTTATAACCATGCCATGAGTATAGGAGATTTAAGAAACACGTTGGGACTGAATGGAAGAACATTCCAAATAAAAAATCAAAAACTAATTTGGTGAAGAACTCTCCTAAGAAACCATATGGACTAATAAAAAAGGATCAGAATATACCTAAAATATGCTTTGAAATTTGACTATATGATTTATAGAAATAAAGGGAAATAGAATCCCAAGAGAAGGCATGAAAGAAAGAAAGAAAATATTTGACAAGGAGATGGAATCAAACTTCATGAGAGGTTTTCAAAAGAGGATGACCTAATATTTAAATATGAGTCATTTGTGAGGTAAAAATAGGATATATAAAATTTGAATAATTGTCTAAATATCGTACTAGATCAAGATGAAATAATGAAGAACTTGATAACTATAACAAGTTATGTATGTTCCTTGATGAATCATGTCAAAAAGTAGATACCACATAGGGTGAAAAGGGAACAACCCATGATTCCAAAAGTAAAATAAGTTTTAAAGAACAATTTTTCAATGGTTATATCCTTCAATAAAAACAATGATCACTATTGCAATGACTTTTATCATTACGAGTAATAAATTTTAGAGAAATTTTGAACTTTTGGTCTAGTGAATAATTTTTTCAGAGAAACTGGTGTTAAACCAGGATGCATTATGTTCAAACACCATTAGAAGTTTTCATTAAACTTTTAATGAAGAACAGTGGGTGGATTTGAGACTGATAAATAAGTAGATGATTACCATAGAAGCTGGGTCTGTTACATTGTTCACCATTTGGCCAGTGGGGTGGGTAGGAGCATGAATTCCTAGTAGGACACACCTACTAACCGATGAGCCTAAACTAACTTGTTGGTGGACCATATAATAGTTGATGGACCTAGACCATTGATACCATGGGGTGTTATGAGTAGCACATTAGTAATTTTCTTTTTATACTTTTATCCACCAAGCCCCCATCAAGATTTATCTCATTGGATTGAATTTCTAGGATCCATTAAGACATACCCTCTTATATTCCATCCACTGTGAGTTATCCTTGATCCAAGGTGGATCTATGTGATATCCTTTGGTGAATATAAGAAATAGCCTTCATTCTTCCCTGATCTTGTCCCCCTTTTTTCTCATGTTCTTACAGATCATTATGATGTTCATTGTGGATAACTCTCTTAGTAAGTGTTGGAATTTAAAATTCATTGATGTGTCAATTATCCTTTAATTCTATCCCTTATTGGTATGAATTACCACTGCTTATTCTTGACATTATCTTGATTAAATATTTGGATGATAATTCCATCAAATATTGATGGAATTATTTGAGATTGATGAGGATTTGGTTCAACATGGCTAAAGGATGTCCCGTGATGACGACCATGTTCCATTAATTGGATTTTCATTGAAGGTATGTTCATTGGTGATCTATTTTATGTTTGTTGGTCGAATTGAGTTACATTGGATATTATATCATGGACTTTAGTTGGTTATTTTTCATGCCTTATAATTGGGAATGTGCTGGTAGTGGCCAACCTCTGTTTGAAAATGTTGTATCTAAGTTACGTCATTTGGTTGTTTACTTATAGAGATTCTAATTTTATTATATTAAATAATATTTTTGTTGTTGTTGCATGATAGTTAATTTTTTCAAATATGATGTTAGAGGATTGTATGGACCTTCCATGGGAGGTTGGTTATGGTTTCGACTAGGTGGTGATATATGATAAGTCATTTGACAAGAATTCCTTTCACCCTTAGTTATAAGATTTTATGTAATCATTAAAATTAGGTATAATTAATTAATTTGGAATTCCTGGTAATGAGTTAGAATCTATTTCAGATTGATGGAATCCAAATGGTCTTAGATGAACTTGACAAAGATATTGGGATTTTCTTGGTTTTATTTGACTCTATTTGAGGTTGGTGGTCCCTGAGTAATTTACTATATTGTCTTATGAATAGTTTATTGGAATGTGATATGAGGTTTTACAATATGGGTTGAATAAACCTCAATTCATATTTTTGTTATGAATAACATGTAATGATTAATTAGTTAATTATTATCAAGTCTCTCCTAATTAAAGAAAATATGCCAAATAAAACTAAAAATAATGATAAGGTCCACGATAGAAACATACGCAGAGGATTGATGCTAACCACCAATGGTCAAGGATTTATCACAGATGAGTTCCTTTGATCTCATGTGTGTGTAGCCTATAAAACTATGTATGTTGTTCGATCACATGTTTGTGTGTGTCTATATCAGGATACCTTTATATGATTCTTGATTCCATGAGTGTTATTATGTTGCTTGATATACCATGTTTGACTAGGATCACATGTATTTTTATGCGGATACTAAATATTCATGATGACATCCTATGCTCCACCCTTACATTCCCATCCCTGTTATGTGTTAATACATTATCTTTGGAGGAATTCGGTTATCCCTTATAGGGGGAGTGTGAATGGCATACGATGATTACAATGATGGGGCAAACCACAGTATAGGGGAATGAAGTCCCTAATGATAGACCTGTTGTAGTGGAATTGGGGTACTGTGAACTTGGGGACTATACCAATGCATATGTGGTATAAAATGATCTTGAGGCCCAACTTACAATAGAGTCAGGATAGGATGATCCTTTAACCCTATCTGACTCGATGCCTTATGAATTCCAAGTGATACATTCACTGGACTTGAGGACTGATTTCTATTAAAGATGAACAATGAAGTCCTTACGGCTATACTCGAGACTCCTTGTCCTCATGAACACTATGGACTATATGAGGTGACCATGTGGTCAA
This sequence comes from Viscum album, assembly GCA_963277665.1. Lineage (NCBI taxonomy): Eukaryota > Viridiplantae > Streptophyta > Magnoliopsida > Santalales > Viscaceae > Viscum > Viscum album. The sequence goes on from OY728140.1 coordinate 1,110,173,782, forward strand.
ATCTAGTTCATGAATTTGATTAAGCAGCGTTTCGTGCAGGGATCCAAGGAAGGTATGACCATGGGTTCATGGCGGTTTGTTTTTTTAAGGTTGGGGCCACAAATTTGGGCCTACGGGCCATGTAATGGGATAAATTCCCACTGGGCCTTCATGGGGGTATGGTATGATCATGATCACTACATATATAGTAATTGTTTCATTTTGTGAATTGGTTGTTATGTATTATTCTTGTTTGGATTATGTATTTCGTGTTTTCTTTATACTAATCTTATGACATGAACATACACAAAATTTACTGGTCTGGTACTGGACCATGTTGGTGGTATCCTACTGAGTTGTACTCACACCCAGCTCAGGTTTCCATGACACTTGGATACGTAAGTATACCTTACTTATTGTAGGTATTAGTGGGGCTGAAGCATGGGTTTGATCATTGAGTAGGATAAACAAATATGAGTTTGGATACTGGTAGAAGGTGATACTTATAGTTGGGTGAAAATCCTATTTGTAATTTTATTCATTTCCTCTCTTGGGTATGTGATCAACCTGATGGGAGATAAATTTACTTATATTTATAGATGAATGTTTGAGTCTATTTTTTTTAAATTCATTAAATACAAATGATATTCCATTTGTTTCCAAATAATCTAATTGGAAAATGTTACATGTTTTTTTATCTATTATTGTTTACTTTGATTAAGGGTATAGTCTCCCTATGATCCACTTTATACTATCGACTGTAGTCAGAAACCTCTAGCATATAGGGTGGCATTTTTCAGGTCACATGGAACTTTGGATCAGAACTTTTTATTCGAGGCATGATGTTACAAAAATGGTATCAGTTCCATCTTGCTTGCTTTTTTTTGAGAGTTTTTGATAGTCTACATTGGAAAATTTTATATATTGTGATGAAAATTTCTCTCATGAATCAAAAAGACCTTTCTCAAGGGAATTTGAGGTCACTAAGGCATATTATTAATGTTCTTGGGTTATGCCATTATGGTTATATGATTTAATATCATGTGATACATAAGAACATTAAGGGTTTTGATTTCATATGGATTTTACTCAGTGTCACATTGGAAAGAGGTGTCGTATGTATTATATTCATCACATAGGTTTCAAATGACATATATATTTCTTGTGTGTGATTTTAATAATGATGAAGGACCCAAAACATTATATGTCAAAAACTTATACTATGTTTTAAAATATTATATATCCATGAAATTATATTTGGATAAACCCATATGTGTGTATAATCATAATAGAAGGTCATGTGAAACTAAAGTGTGGTGGACATGTATGGTGAAGATGAAAAAATGACATCAGCGATGTTTCAATACATCTATGAATCAGAGGTTCTATATATATTGTTATGTCATTGTAATGAAAGAATTACCATATTAAGAATCCTATGTGATAATTTATTAGTTATGTTTAGTTAATTAAGGTTCCAACTATAACATATATGGAGTTTTCCATGTATCACCCAATGAAATCTTATTTAACCAGACTAGGCTTCTATGGCCTCTCAATTTTAAAATTATAAGAGTGAATCCATCATGGGATATCTATATATATTTTCCTAGGTGTTGTCTTTTGAATTGTGACCCATAGTGGGATTTTGTTGTGAGTTATGTGGAAAACCCTTACGACCTTAGAAGTGTGATTATGGTTGTTGGAAAATTGTAGCCTTATTTTAATTGGGAGTAACCAAAGTGAAAATTTATTTATGTGAAGGGTTAGTCAAGGTTAGTTGCTAAATAGATGTTTTTATTGATGAAAATTATTTATACATGTGAATAACAATTGGAAAGAATAAAGGAATGGTATTAAAAAGTTCTTTTAAACCCTAGTTTATATATCACATTGAGTGCTATTTCTCATGATACAAAGTTGGGTTTCTGAGCATGGGTGAATGCCTAATGATTCAAACTCTCACTAGTGTTACAAGTGGGGTGTGGTTAATCTAGGTAGTAATGATATTCCAATCTAAAAGAGGATTGATGAGAGTTATTGAGATTGATTGTGCTAGTCTATTGTTGTGTGGACAACTGAAGAGGTGTGTGAGTGTAGTCCCAAAGTCCTGCGAGTCATGGGGAAATGTATATATGTTGAGAAAGAGTAGTTTTATCATGCCTTGATGAAGAATCCATAACGCATGATAATTCATGTTGTGGTTATGTGATGGGCTGGTTGAATTAATAATTATGGTTTGGGGACCATAACATCGAAGTGTTTCAGGTTCTATTGATGAACCCAGAAGAGCTAGTGGCCACAAGTCACTAATGGATTCAGTTCAGGGTCACCCTTGTAGTTATGAACCGGTTTTCTTGTTGTGAAACTTGATGGGCTCAATAAACCAAAGGTTTTTTTGTATAAAATTGTCTCCATGGTAGTATATGATATCATAAAAGTATTGGGGTATCAATATTTGGTCAACCTGATTTTTTATTTGATATATATGTTGTTTTTTGGTGTATCAGCTTACATGAGGAGATTGAACCCCTTGGTTTAAAGGTTATAACCCAAACATAGGAAGCTGGTGGATATATCCCATGTCAATAATTGATTGTTGAATAAATTTAACTTCATTATGAATAATACAGGTACGTGTAGTTCTTGGTGCTTTCTTAGAAATCAGGTATGAACTGATAATCATATTTAGAAATTATGTTTAGTGATGGACTAATTGGGGATTGGGAAGACCAATGTAACTATTATGAGGTAAAAATATTGATACTCTTATAGTGGTAGAATTAATTTTTCCATGTTTCAATGCAACAATTAAGGAAAAGTTTGAAGACTAGAATAAGATTGGACATTGAATGGTTATGGGAATCTAGATACCGGAGGTGTGGTGGACCTTAGAATATCTAGATCTTTAGTTATTTCTTGATGTTTGATTTAGTGGTGGAACTAGATGGATAACAAATATGGTAAACAGACTCAGAGTGCTATTGGTGAAATCCGAGAGTGAGTTATATTTGTGGTACATTAAATCAAAACTAGAGCCTTATGGATGGTGTGAGTGGTTGGTAAACCAACAAGGAAAATTCAATAAAACTTTGTTTGAATATAGGTAAGGATTTATAATTGATCTAATGATGCCTCTAAGGATTAAAAAATTATTACTTGTGGCTTCATAGTACATCAGTGGATTTGGGTGGATACATTTGTAGGACATCTGCAGGAAGAGTAACGACTGATGTTTCCATGTGAAATTGAATGTGATAGGTTGGAACCACATCAAGATCATCATATTGGATATGAAATAGGTGGTTAAGGATCATATAGGTCCTTCTATAATTTTCAATGTGATTGGGATACTTTTGGTTATAGAGAATAGTTAGTTTAGGTTAAAACATGGAGAAATGTGTTAGTATAAGCATTTAACCCGTGTCTTTCATTTGATCGAGTGCAAAGGAATTGAACCACATCGGGTGTGTCATTGAACTACTAAAATATTGTGCAGTTTACTAATTACTACAATGGGTATAACATTAATTATTTATTAGGAACTATTTTAATACATTGTGTTGTGTTGAGTTATATGGATGTGGTGATCACAATATATACTTTTCAATAACAATGAGTATTGTAGTATCTTTTGGTATTCATTCCTAGTGTTGCATAGGAAGAATGTGATTGATGTTTAGGAATGATCATGACATTGGGATGGTTAATTGGAATTTGGGGATCTAATTCAAATAGATCGTTATCGATAATAGTTGAGGCAGACTGGGAGGAATAATTCATGTATTAACCCAACTTTTCAAGGATGAGAAGTGGTATGGTGGGAATATTGTAACAATATACATCATTAAGGGTCATGAATTTTAGATTAAGTTTGATGTTTTTTAATGGTGTATAGTCCTTTAATATAATTGAGTTTTGAATTGGGATGATTGATGTTTAAATATCCCTAAGAGGTGTTATTATACTTATAAGGAAATACGGTGGAAGGGTGAGAGTTTGAGAAATCAGCAGAGGAGGCCCAAATTATCTGGGGCTAATACTACACCCATTGGTCAGATGGTTGGGAGGGCAGTATCCCTACTACCCACAAGACTCACCATCTTTCCAGTTAGCCTCCATGGGGTGTCTAGTGGCCCAAAAAACTAGCTGTTTGACTCTGAATGATGAGTTGGGGGGGGCATGATGGGAAGCACACTAGAAAGGGCCTTTTGTTTCTTTTAGCCACTGAGTGCCCTTTATAATTTATATCCTTGGATCAAATTTTTGAGATCCAATTAAATTTACCCTCTTCTCACCATCCCTATATGAGGTCCCATGATCTGGGGGAAATCTAAGTGATAACCTTTGGGAAATCTAGGTAGGATTTATCATTCTTCATCAATATTGGCACCCTTTTTTCTCATGTAGTGGTGGATCACCATGTTGTTCTTGATGAATAATTCTCATGTAATGTCTTGGAATTAATAATTTAGTAATGTCTAAATTATCCTTTTTTATCTCCCTCTTGGGACACCTTAATCATCTTTGATTATTTGTGTGATCTCAAATGTATAATGGGATGAAAATTCCATCAGATCATGATGGAATTGTCCAATAATGACAGGGACTTGGATTAACAAAGATATATGATGTTTAATAATGATGAAAACATGACATTGATAGGAGTCTCACTGAAGGTACATCTCTTAGTGATATATTCTATTGTTTTTGGTCTAATTGAGTTAAATTTTCTATTATATCATGAAATTGAATTGGGATTTTAATACCTTAGAATCAAGAGTGGATGAACTCCATTGTATGACCTTATGTGTAAGACATTTCTCTTGGTTTTTTTCTAGAGGGTCCAATTTAATTTTATTAAATTTCACATTTTATTATTGTTTCATGATAGATATTTTCCTTGGAATTAATTAGGAGTGTATGAACCCTACATGGGTGGTGAGTCACCATTCCATCTAGGTGACGATACCTCACAAGTCCTTCAACAAGATTGACTTCTCCCATGGTTGTACATTTTCTTGTAATAATTTATTTAATTATAAATTAGATATAATTAATTAATTTGAAATTCATAGGCATGAAGTATAACCTCATAGAAATATATGGAAGCTAAATTTACTAAGAAAAATTAGAAAAGTCTATTGGGATTTACTTGGTTTTTATTTGACTCTATTTTAGGTAAGTTGTCCCATGTACTCAACCCTATGTTATTAGGCATAGTTTATTTCCATGTGATATAGGGTTCACCACCATAAGAAATGAACCATAATTCATTTTTATGTTATCAATTTTATTTAATTATTATTTAGTTAATTATTCTCAAGTATTAACTAATTAGAGGAACCATGCCTAATGTAATTGAAAAATTGATTGTGGCCACAATTGACCCTTGGGAACTATTTTTTTCAGTAACTAAGGGATAAATTTTGATCACATATGATTTCCATTGATCACATACTTGTTGATGTGTATCCCATGAGAACATGTTTGATGTTTGATCACATGTGGGTACATGTGTATCCTTTGAGACCTTTATATGATTCCTAATTCCATTAGTGTGTTTATGTATCTTGTTATACCATGTTTGATTACGATCACATGTATTTGTATGTTTCTAGTAAATATTCATGATGTCATGCTATTCACTTCCCCTATATTCTCTACTCAATTATGTCTTATTACCATGAATTTATGGAATTTATTGATACTTAGAATAGGTGGAATATCATGATATGGTTGTACCTTATAGGGTGAATGAACATGACAAGTGATGATGTAGATGATGGGATTGAACATAGTGAAGGGATCTGAAGAACTTGAGGCTAGACCCATGGTAGTGAAATTAGGGGTAAAATTAACTTATGGCCTAACCCAAGGGATAGAAAGGATATAAAATCCTTGAGTAATAACCTATGATAGAGCTAGGACAAAATTAATATATGGCCTGATCTGACTTAATTCTATGTAACTAACGAGAGATATGTTCATCATTCTTGATGTATGATCTATAAATGAGACAGTGCATGAAGTCCTTACGACCTTACCTAAAAGTCATTATCCTTGTGGTCACTATAGAGTACATGAGTCGACCTGGTGGTTTACTATAGTTCATGTCTCTTATATGAATACATTTTGGCATGGAGCCAAAGAAGGTATGACAATGGGTTTGTGGCATCTCGGAAAGCACACAACCACTCAACATATGGGTATTGTTGCTTACTTGTGCATTGGTCGTTATGTGTTAAACTTGTGAATTATAGGTATTATATCATTACATATTTCCGAGATTATTACATGAACATACAATTCATTTGTTGACTGGGTTCTAGAATTGTATGGTGGTGTCCAACTGAGTTTTACTCACACCCTTTTCATGCAACCATGTCACTTTGTACCCAAGAATCCCTCACTTTTTTTAGGTATAGGTTGGGCTTAGTCTCAGGTTTGTTCGTTGAGTGGGATATCTCACTATCAGTCTGTAGACCAGGAGGTGGTGAGGATTGGAGTTCAGTTCATAGCCTCTTTATACTTTTTTTCCTTTCCTATATTGTGTATGTGATTAGCTAGATGGGTGATCAGTGTACTTGTATTCAGATATGATCATTTGACTCTATTGTTTTCACATCCATTCATTACTAATAATATTCCATTTTTTCTTATACGATTACAATATAATGTTATATATTTGGTTATTTATCTATTATCATGAACTACAATTGAGGGAACAGTTTCCTCAGGATCCAGTTTAGATCCCTTATAATAGTCACCAGCCTTTGGCATATGGGGAGTCACACATGAGGTCATGTGGAACTCCGAATCGAACATGGTGATTTAGGTTTGGGTGTTATGGGCATTCATGATCTAGAGATCTTCCTAGAATTCCTATGGATTTCCAATGACATTGAAGTTGAAGTTTGGTATTATAAATGAAGTATAAAATGAGGGGATTATCGTGAGGGTAAATCTAAATTTAATTTAGATGATGCTAATTTGATAAATCTAGGTGAATATATCACATTGATTTATCCATGATCTAATCAGAATAATGAGATAATTAAATAATGAAAAATGAAGGGAGGCTTATTTTGTAAAAATATAGAGCGTGTTTAACTTTATTTGTGTGGTAACTTTAATTCACTATGGAAAGTCAATAAAGGAACAATAAATTAGTTGTTTACATGACCATTCTTCATAGTCTAAATGATTGAACATGTGGTCAATATAATCTCTACATTAATCCAAAAGACATGGCCTCTTCATATGATCGATCATGAGAGGTATAGTCAATCCATGACTTAGAGAAATTTTTATGGATTTTATGGACAAAAAGATGACAATCCACCATGGTGAAATATTTGTGGGTTGTTTGAAGACTATGGTGAGTTATCAAAGTGGGTTAAATTACAAGAGCATTAATGTAGAAAGAAAATAGAGATTGTTAAGAACATGCTACAGGAAAAACCCTAGTGATTTTTTTTGAAAAATAGAATACTAAAAAATTCCACACCATATAATAGATCATGGGATGAAGTTTTAGGGGAAAATGTGTATGTATTTCTTTCACATCATAAGTATTTGATATTGTATGATTTTAAGCTGATCATATGTCTTTGAATCCTAAGTATTCTGATCATATGACTTCATTCCAAAAATATTTTAAAGACTTATGATATCCAAACATTATAATTCTTTTCCATGCATTAAAATTCAAATAACTATGAGGTGTGCTCTATGAATAAATTTGAAGAAGAGGAAAGAATATCCATAAATAATCTATGCTCCATGAAGCAATAAGTGTCTAAATATAATTAGGTCTACATCTCATAAGCATGTGATGAATAATGTGATCCCATGACTACATAGAATGTGAATATGTTATTTTTTTTGAGTGAATTAAAATAAGGAAAAGCCAAAATATTTCCATATTTCATAGAGAGGAAAAATCAAGAACTGAGTCTTCAAGAAGACTAAAAAAGTAGGTGACTTGAATTCTTTGATTTTAATAGTTTTAAAGTTTGATAATTTTGTGAAAAATACTCATGAAATAGAGTTAATAAATATGATAATATGAAATAAAGAATATGTAGTTATTGAATATGTGTTTGTGTATACTAAAAATATTCTACCATTTGATAGATAAAGAAGAAGGGAGAGACTCGATACAATATCTATTATAAAACTTAATGTATAGAAGAGAGAGAAAGAAGGAACCATTTCTACATGGAAAAGATTTAGGTCATGTGTTTAGGGGAAGACCAAAAGTAAGAATAAGAAGAAGAAGAGATTCTATATTGCATACCTCAATTATCATACACAATTTTATGTTTTGAGAATTTCGGCCTACAGTTTCTATATTCTATAAAAGTATGATAAACCTTGAGTTAGCCTAGTATATTAGTTCAAGGGATGAAGAATATCCATCCATATAGTGTAGGAGGTACAAGAGTAATCATATGTGATCTTTATTAAAGGAATTACATGGACATTATCTTGTAAAAAGGGATAAAAATTCCTCACTAGTTTTTTACATGTTCTGTGTAAGGAAAATGAGTCTAAGGCCACAAACAAGATAATTCATTTTGATAATAAGAAGTAAGATGTGAAAGTGGAATAATAACCATGATGTATTTGCAGCGTATTCACCGTTAGGGAGGTGAACCTCAATAAATGAACTTGGTGTTCTATGTGTTACTTTTCAATTCTATATCATCATATTAACTAAAGAACACAACACCAAATCTGGTATTTAATTACAATTTTTTAAACCACTTCTAAAACATTTTTGAGTCATTTTTGAAAAAACTACCAATAAATCTTGTTCATTTTAAAAAAAAGAAACTTCCCCCCTAAGCCCCACCCCATTCTCCCCTGGGACCCCTAAGTCCCCCAAACCCTATCACCTTGAGCTCGAACCCTCAACAATAGCCCCCTTCTCCCCTAAGTCATCGCCATTGACCCCAGATTTTCCCTCAAGCCATTGCCATTATCCTCTTAACCCCCTTCTCCCCCAATACTGAGACCACACTGTTGTACCCACTTCTCCTCTAAGACCAATGATCCTAATCCCTTACCACCATCCCCCTCTTCCCCAAACCCACACCACCACCACTTCCCCCTCACCTCCTTGTAGTTTCTCTATCTCACCAACACCCCTTAACCCTAAAATAGATCCCTACATCTCCTCTCACCGTCTCACACATGAGGAAAATACAAGAGGACCCCCTAGAATTTTATGTTTTCAATTTTTTTGGTGCATAATCTCCTCTCAAGACCCTCATCAATGCATATTTAATGTTTTCAGATAGTCTGCTTTGTTTCAGGTAGAAATTTTCAAGAGTTTGATTTTATTATAATACTTAACATGCTTGGTTTTTATAAATTAGTTTTTATTCAAATTATGTATGTTAATAAGTTTAAGTAATTTAAATATATTTATTGAATAAGGATCTTAAGAAATTACAGTTGATTCATTAGTGGGGTTTTATGTATTTTCAACTATTCTGTGTCTAACCCTAAAGAATAACAATATTTGTTTGCAATAAAACATTTATGGTGGATTCTGTATAGAATTATAGTATTTTATTATTGTTTGAAATTATTTATGTGATTATATGTATTATAATTTAAGTTTAAGTGGTTTATTGCTTGGGTTTTCTATATTTAATCTATTTTATTATGTTTACTTATTTTATCCTCATCTTATTCACTTGTGATTTATGTGTGAGTATTTCATGTTGTGTTTGTATTTATACAAATACATACAACTATTTATATATTTATATGTATCTATGTAAATATTTTCATGAGAATATGGGAATATGTGCATTCAGATATGTATATTCATTTGTATATATATTTGCACATGTGTATAATGATAAAGTAAAGATTTATGTTTAAATTTGATGTTTTAAATTGGTTTTCCAAATCAATTTTCAAATGGAATTTTAAAATTAATTATAATGGATAAGTTTTTATTTTAGAAAGGGACTTACAACTATTTTATTTCTAAAATGATTCAATAGATTTTTATGGAAAGTGTAATTTTCTTATCATGGATTGATTGAAAAATGAATGTGTTTCAATTGAAATTAATTGAGTTGGATAGTGAAAATAGATTGAAATGTATTTTGGGAAGGAAATTTTTAATTTAATTCTTATTTATTTTTTCTGTTATCGGGTATTCTTGTTTGTTAAAACTTATGAGAAACCTAGTGTTCTTGGGTAGGTTAATCTGGACAAGAAGAGGCCCTACACCTCTAGCAATTCTAGTGAAGTATTATGTGATGCCCTCTCTAGCTAGATATGTGTTAGAACTCTAAATCCACTACTAGGGTGTCATAGAATTACTAGGTGCACATATACATAGTAAACCTAGAGTATTTGTACCATTATTCATGTTTTGAATTAATGATTATACATTTTTTATCTTGCAACTTTTTTACATTATACTATCCACGATTTAATTCACTTTTTTTTCTTTGTAATTTTTAGTACTTCTATGAATCTTTTTATAACCACTATTGTTGTGTATTTTTAACTTCCATTTATCTATATTCTTATTTGGTAATACTTATGTGTTTTAATATTCTTTAACTAAGTGTAGGAATATTGTCATATATATGGATAAAATTTGGATCACATTATCAAGGAACACACCTTAGTATGCTAAGGATTTGAAGGAGTTTTTATATTATTCAAATTATAATCGATCTATTCATGAGGAAATAAGATGTCTAATCCCTAAATGTAAATTTAGAATATGGTTGAAGAGACATGAGTTCTATTAATACATGATATTAGAGAAATTCCAAGCCTAATATTTGTGTTCTATTTGGCATGGAGAATTCAGAATTAGAGAATGTTTGAGCACTGATGTTAGTTAATAGAATGATCTACCAAATTCCTTGACAATGGAAAATTAAATGAAAAACCTTATAAATGATTAATTTGGTATTTCAACACAAAAACATCATCATCAAAACATTTCTGAAAAACCAATTGAGGGTGCTACATATAATAACTTGAGGAATAATGTTTTTGGGACTATTAGACAACCGGTTCAAGATCATAGAATATAATTAGATCGTCATATAGATTATATTGTGTCTAATGTAATATATAACTTTTTTGATTAGACAAATTCATTTCATAATTTAGTTGAAGATATAAATCAAGATCATGTATAAAATATTAAAAAAATTATTTCTTGATAATGAATTACCATATCAAATTCCCATATGGAATTACAAATAAAGTGATGTCCATGATATTGAAATTCTTTCATGATGCATTTCATGAAGCTAATATCCCCAATTCATTTTATGATATGAAAAAGTTGGTATCAATATTGGTCTGATAATAAAAAATACATTCTTGTCCCAATTATTGTTTGATTTATTGGGGAGATGTGACGTCCTAGACCCGGATTCTACATAATAGGTTCCCCAAGACTAGTGGGCCACATGGCCTCGAGCACATCTCCCCAAATTCCATAGGCTACTAACTTTCATTGAGGGCCGAGGGTGTGTCCTTGGAGACACTATGCCCTAATAATCAAACTGTAGCACAATAGTTAAATATAAACCGTGTTAAATAACGGAAGAAATACAAGTAAACAAGAGGCATAACATAAAAATAGAGACAAAAATAACAATTACTGAAATAACTAGAATATCATACAAGCATAACACAAATGATGATGATATGTCATGTCACTAGAAAACGGGAAAACATGGATATAAGACAACAAAAAAAACATGTTACAAAAAAGTATAAATGAATCAAAAGACTGTCCCAAGCATCCTATGATCCAACTCAGTAATATTATACCAAGATCCATCCTAAACAGTAAGAAATGAAGTGTTCAAAGTCTTATGTTTCCCTTTATCCACACCTGAAATAATTTAATTTACTCCTGGTACCAAACAGCACCCGGAGAGGGTGTGAGATAAATCTCTGGGGGCCACCACCATCAATTTATATAACATCCAGCCCGTGTAATAGAAATGTAACAGTGTGAAAACATTCATATATAATGTAAGTAGTACAAAGTAAATAAATACTCAAGTAACTACTTCATCCCTCACCAGGTATGTGAACATAACTAGTCCATTAATTTATTATTAGTAGTTTATAAATAAGTCACATGTTAAAAATAGTGAGGGTTCCCTGTTATGATAAGGAAACTTGTAATGACATTTAATAATGATGTTCCAATGTAATAACCAAGGCAATGTATACCTCAAGGGTCACGAAATCATTAATAACTATAGCTTTGATAAGGTTAAGTGTGAAATCTGTGGGGAATATTCAAAGGAATTCCACAATAATATGCCTATCGAATCCAAGGTGATAATCCAAGGTAAAAGATGGTTAAGAAGAGATAGGGCCATATGGGTTGTATCCATGGAACGTACTTGTCAATGTAAGAGCCCAAGATTTTATAAAAAATATTCTTTTTAATTTCATTAATGTCTTGTGTTGTACGATACACCAAAAGGAGCTTGCTCAACACGCATTCTTGACTTGCCATTCATTACACGCAATCGTGACCTTCCTCGATAGCGTGGTAGTACGCAATACCGAGTTTCACTAAACAACGATATGCTGTTAAAATATTATTAAAACTAGCCGTTATGAATAGTAATAACCACCTTTTAAAATTTTAGAAAATTTAGCTCTCAAAATAGACTTCATTTTTGGATTCGGAGTATCGAATTTAGCCTAAGGTGAAATTTTGGTACTTTTCGGATAACTTTCATATTCTGATGAATAATGAAAATTACTAAATTATAATTAAAAACAACTTTTTTAATCGAAATAATTAATAGTGATAAATTATTAATTTGAGTGGTTTTAAAGTATATTTAGAATATATTTTTACAATTTAATACAATGTTGGTCATTGGATGTAATTTCACATTTAAACCAGTCATAAACAAGTGTCAATCTTTTGATAGTTATAATCTCTTAAGAACACGCTATTTGTTTTGACGACGAGAATTAATTTTTAAATTAATTAATGAAACTAATATGTTTTGAATTTGATAAAATAGACATCATTTTTGAATTCATAATATCAAATATATCTTAGATCTAATTTTTGGTATTTTTCTGGAAACTTTCATTTTTTGATGAATAGTGAAACCACTAAGTGGTAGTTAAAAAACTGAATTTTTCATAAAACTGAATTTTACCGCTTTTGTGAGTGGAATTTCAAAAATCTGAGAGACACGGTTGATGTCAGTAAGTAAAATGTGGTTCAATGAGAAGAAAATAATTTTTTGGTGAATAATAACTTTTTACTTTTTTTACCACGGTTAAAAGTAAATAGGGTAATTAAGGGTAAAAATGATATTATTATTACCCTAACAGATGTCATAATTCTATTGGAGAAGTGTAATTCGACCAAAAACAAACTTAGGAATAAAATATTACCATTTAGGCCCACTTGGATTATATTAGGACATTTATTATTAATTTATTTAAAGAAGGGTTAAAATAGTTAAAATCAATGTTTAATAAGTAAATCATTTTTAATATGAATTTATACATAAGATAAATTCTAATATAAATATTAATTAGAAATATAAAAAGATTTCATACATAATGTTATTTTATTTGTAACTTTTAGACATTAAATAATTTAATTTATTTATGACACATCGATGATGCAGTAATTATCTTAATTATTAATGAAATATTGACATAATTGATATTATAAAAACCAAAATAAATATAATTTGAGACTTTTTATGAACTAAACTAATTTTCTAGGTTAATATGACATGTTAGGATTGATTTAATTAACTTTGGTCGAAGTAATCATTCTATTATGAGTTTCAAAAGAATCAACTATTGAATAGAGTCAAAATTGACATAAAATAGTTTTCAAAACAAATATTATATTATTAATTGTTATTTTATTCCTAAAAATATAAGTTTATGACAAATGACTTAGATAAGGTTATATATATTAATAAAACACAACTTGGGGGTCGCTTGGATGTATATGGTAAGTTTATTAACTATATAATATAAAAATACAAAGTGACATGGTAAATGTCAATCTAATTAACTAAGAGTTAAAACTAAACGATAAGGTTAATATAATGACCTAAACTTGTATATATTCTATTAGATGAGAGGATTTCGACCCATACCCACCTTATCTTCAAAATAACTCTATTTAGAGCTTTTTAAAACTGAACATGACTTTATAATAAAATAATATTTTTAGTTATTCCAAAGGTGCCCCTCTCCTCCCTTATAAAAGGGCACCTCCTCCCCCTCTTCCTCACACCACTTTGAGCCTTAAAGCTCGGACAACCCCTGACAGAATCTCTTCTACACTTCCCTAGTATCATCCTAGTGGTCCTGGTATTCTTCAAAGACCATCCTTAGTTCTTTAAGTGGAGGTTAAGAAAAGGCGCGTCAAAAAGAGGTAATTTCCATTACCGATCTTTTTCAATTTCTTTCTTCTTGAACTTCTTCTTATTTAGTTGTTTCATAACATCAGTATTTCTTATATACTTATATTTTATTATAAATATGAAACAACTCTAATTAACCATCTATCCATCCCACGAAAAAAGGAAATCACCGCACGTGCATACGTACGGAATACCGTCTCCACGCCGTTGTGTAATCTATTTTCCGCCACCACCTTAATTGGATGGGTATAATGGTGTAATGAGTAACTATATATGATTATTATAAAGTGATATTGATACTGAAATAGTATACATACACTTCAACACAATTCCACGACCATGAGAAGGATATCATCGCTCGTGCGTACGTACAGACTACCGTCTCCACGACGCGATGAGATTCATTCCCCACATTAACCATTCATGAATGATTATAAAGTATATATAATGAATTATAATGAAATATATGACATGTTAAATCTACTGGATTTATGTATATATATATATGTATGTCATCTACTTACTTCCATTCAAGACAATAATGAAAGGAAAACAGCGTTCATGCGTACGTACTGACTACCTTCTCCATGAACGGTGTGATTCATTTCATTTATCTATCTATTATATGTATATATATACTGAATATATATGATATATAAATCATGTTTTATATTCTGGAAGTAAGTAAATCATGATATAAAAAATAATAATGTCAAGAACAACAAGTCCAAAGACCTACGATAAATGAAACGATTTTACCCAAAACGCTTCTTTAACATGGAATTTACAAAAGAACGGGTAATATAAAGTCATAATTAAACCATATATGATATTATAACAATTAATATGATTTTTTAATAAGTCAATAACATTATTTAAATCATTATACAGGAGGTTCAGACACGTACAAAGCATATCGGACCAAAGGTAAGGGAAATATCACAATCTCATTTTTATCCGAGATTGTTTATACTTTGGCATTTACTGGGGTGTATTTTATCATCCACATCCATGTTTCCTCAATATGTAATATTTATATCCTTATACAATAGTTTATATCCAATTTTACCCTTCAGTGAGTTTTTAGTAAAAGATATGAAGGGAATCTTTTGTAGTTTTTCGCACAAGGTACTTTTTGACTTTTTCGACTAAAGTACGAGAAGAATGTTTTTTTATATGGCATGAATGGATTTTTAAAACATTATTTCAAAGAAGCTTCATTTAAAAGTTTTCAAGTTTATTTTTAATCAACTTATTTTGGTTTAAAATTGTATGACATGTTAAGAAAGGAAAAAATGTTTTTGAAGAAGAAAAGATATTTTCCTCAAGAATGGAGTTCAAGTGTTTTATAAAAATTATTTTCCATCTAAGATAATAAAGGGTTCTGTTTCTATCCCTATTATTACATTGATTTGATTATGTTGTGATGGTATTATATTTTAATGAATTCCTTTATCTTTTATGAATTGTTTTATGATGTCACGATGTTTAAGATTCCCATTTTTATTACATGGGTTATGCAATGATGTATGGTTTATGATTTTGTGGCACACATAAGAATGGTATCATTATGAGATGGGTGGGACCTATATCTCCCTCCAATGCATTGGGTAAAGATTTTATATCTCATGAGATAGACATGGCTGGAATGGTAGGTTATACCGGTTCTGTGAAACCAGACTGAAACGAGGAATGAACTCGGTTCAGAAAGGGACTTTTTCCACTAAGATAGTCTTGGCAATGAGTCTTGACTAATAAGAAATGATTATCTATGATTATGTGTGTATGCCACAAAGTTTCATGTTTTAAGTTCTAATTATTGGGATTCCATTTCAATACTATGATTTATCCCATGTTATGAAATTATGCTCTCTTTTGCAGGTTAAGATTTCCAAAATGTTGTCTTCTTATGATGTGATTGATATTTATTTTTTTTACCCTTAATGAGAATTTGAGCTCACCCTTTTATGTTTTCTTTTCACTAGGATATAAAAAAAAATTTAGGTAATAAAAAAGAAGATCTTTATGGGAGATGTTGAAGATCTTTCACCACGATTAGAAGATTATATTCCGAGTTTTCAAAGACACTAAGCTATTACGATCCTTGTGTGTGTGTTTTTATTATATACTAAGTATTCCGCAAAAGTAATGTAATTTCCATGTACGTCAGGCTTCGAGTATCTACAGTTGGTTTTAGAGGAAAGGTTTAGTCAATCTTTGGAAACTAGGATGCGAAAACGTTAGTGAGATCCCTCAAGATATTTCTAAGGAATGTCTAGGGATGTCCCTAAGGATAAGTATAAGTATAGGTTGTAGTCCTAGAATTGCGCTAACGATCTTAGAATCAAACCTAAGATGTTAGATATTGAAGGTACTCCCCCTTTACTATGTTGTTTTCCCTAGCATTATTTTTTCCTCTCACACTATTCTTTTTGGGTTTTAGAAAATGGCTGGAAACAAGATGATTCATGATATTGGAGGATATGATGGACAATGGAATGATATTCTTCATGAGCAACCAAATGAAATGGGATTTGGAAGTCCAAACATCATTTTTATGTCGAATCAACAATCTCATAATATGATCAATAAAGTAAAATTTGGTAAGTTTCCTGACTCGGCTAATAAGAGAAATATGGAGTTTCATGATGATCATAGAGGAAAGAAAGTTCAATTTCCCCTATGTAAATCTTGTGGGAAGAGGCATCAAGGAGAATGTTTCAAAGGAACTGGAAGATGCTTTGTGTGTGGAAAATAAGGACACAAAGGCAGTAAGTGCAAAGGAAAAGGTTCAGTTAACACCAGGGATGAGGATAATGGTATTGCTACGACATCAACAATGGTTAAATGTTTTAAATGTGGAATGTACGGGCATTATTCAAACCAATGCCCTAAGGGAAAGTCCCATGAAGAGAATCAATATGGTCGTATGGGTAGTATTTATGTGGATGATGATGAAGAGACTACAAATGATATGTGAGATGAAAGAATTGTTGAAGCTCGGTCAATGGTTTAAGAATGTAGTGGAATGATTACATGTTTATCATGTGTAATGTTGTATAAGTAATCTCATGGTACTATGGAATAAAGAGACATCTAAGGATTGTTACACTGTTGTCTTTCCTTGAGTTTTGAAAGTGTATGATTAATGTTACCAGTATCCATGAAAGGTTATTTAGATATTTTTGGAATGTAGAAGATATGCGCATAATGAAAGGATAAGGAGAAAATTAAATGTATTCAGGAGCACATGACTGATATAAGGAAAAGGTTATATCATGGTTTGAGTATATAGAATTTTTGAATTTTGGTATGTGGAAAGAGTTAACTTTTGACAGTATTCATGTTTTCACTAAGGTTTAATGGGTATTCATTTTTCAAGAGAATACATCATTACGGTATTCACATGATTGGAATGTGACCAACAAGATATAAGGGGGACAAATGATGGTATTCACATGCTTGGTTGACGACATTTCAAGTAATCATTTTTTATACTATGAGCTTGGAATGAAGTATTTTAAGCCTAAAGATTGGAATGGATTGTGTTAACCATAAGTTAGTATTATTTAAGGATAGAATTTTTTTTTGATATTATTTATGTGATGTTATAGTAATGTAGTTTTAGAAAAAAGGACAACCTGCAGGATGTGCGACAGCCCATCGCGTCGGACAAGGCTGTGGGAATCCAACCCACAACCAAAGTGCGGCTGGCCTTTATCGCCTACCACTAGCCTACAGGAAGTCCCTGTTTAGTAGAAACTAGTTTTATTATATTAAGCAGTATGTTATATGAAGAATAAGTCCATTTTAGGAACCATATATGATTAATCTCACTATAGATGGACTTATGTATTTTTTGATAACTTTTCTAACCTTTTGTTTGAGAGAGATGGAATGACCCATCATTCTATCACATGATCTGCTAACACATCACGAATGACAAATTCGACTTTATTTCTTTAAGAGATGAAGTGGAAATTGTCCAAAGAACGATCAACGGTGAGACTATACCGAAATCACGAAAGTATTTCTTCTAATTCCAATTTCATGAACTTTAGGGAAACGATCATGAAAACCAAAAATGTTGTCCTAGTGCTCTTCTATCTGATGAATCAGATGGTACATTAGATCATCACAAATAAATGGCTTTGTGATTGCTGGCTTTTCCATAGCCATGTTCTCTACCACTCTCCATTAGAACATGATGGTTAGATTTCTCTTCCATATCCATATTTTCACTTATGTGGAAACCCAGTGATTAGTTTATTTGGGTAATCGTTAAATTTCATACTTTAGTTTTTAAAGCCAAGTTTTTGTATTCCTTTTTACGATGTGGGTTTATATTAAAGAAACATTCGAGTATTAAACCATTTATACACCTGACGAATTTCGAGGGTGAAATTCATTTTAAGGGGGGTAGAATGTAACAACCTGAGATTTTATAAAAAATATTCTTTTTAATTTCATTAATGTCTTGTGTTGTACGCTACACCAAAAGGAGATTGCTCAACACGCATCCTTGACTTTCCATGAATTACACGCAATCGCAACCTTCCTCAATAGCGTGTGTAGTACGCAATACTGAGTTTCACTAAACAACGATATGCTATTAAAATATTATTAAAACTAGCCAATATGAATAGTAATAACCACCTTTTAAAATTTTAGAAATTTTAGTTCTCAAAATGGACTTCATTTTTGTATTCGGAGTATCGAATTTAGCCTATGGTAAAATTTTGGTACTTTTCGGATAACTTTCCTATTCTGATGAATAGTGAAAATTACTAAACTATAATTAAAAACAACTTTTTTAATCGAAATAATTAATAGTGATAAATTATTAATTTGAGTGGTTTTAAAGTATATTTAGAATATATTTTTACAATTTAATACAATGTTGGTCATTGGATGTAATTTCACATTTAAACCATTCATAAACAAGTGTCAATCTTTTGATAGTTATTATCTCTTAAGAACACGCTATTTGTTTTGATGACAGAAATTAATTTTTAAATTAATTAATGCAACTGATATGTTTTGAATTTGATAAAATAGACATCATTTTTGAATTCATGATATCAAATATAGCTTAGATCTAATTTTCGGTAATTTTCTAGAAACTTTCATTTTTTGATGAATAGTGAAACCACTAAGTGGTAGTTAAAAAACTGAATTTTTCATAAAACTTAATTTTACCGCTTCTGTGAGTGGAATTTCGAAAATCCGAGAGACACGGTTGATTTCAGTAAGTAAAATGTGGTTCAATGAGATGAAAATAATTTTTTGGTGAATAGTAACTTTTTACTTTTTTTACCATGGTTAAAAGTAAATAGGGTAATTAAGGGTAAAAATGATATTATTATTACCCTAAAACATGTACTAATTCTATTGGACAAGTGTAATTCGACCAAAAACAACCTTAGAAATAAAATATGACCATTTAGGCCCACTTGGATTAGATTAGGATATTTATTATTAATTTATTTAAAGAAGGGTTAAAATAGTTAAAATCAATGCTTAATAAGTAAATCATTTTTAATATGGGGGTATACATAAGATAAATTCTACTATAAATATTCATTAGAAAACTAAAAATATTTCCCACATAATGGTATTTTATTTGTAATTTTTAGACATTATATAATTTAATTTATTTATGACACAACGATGATGCAATAATTATCTTATTAATAAAATATTGACATAATTGATGTTATAAATACCCAAATAAATATAATTTGAGACTTTTTATGAACTAAACTAATTTTATAGGTTAATATGACATGTTAGGAATGATTAAATTAACTTTGGTCGAAGTAATCATCCTTTTAGGAGTTTCAAAACAATCAACTATTGAATAGTGTCAAAATTGACATAAAATAGTTTTCAAAACAAATATTATATTATTAATTGTTATTTTATTCATAAAAACTATGGTTCAGACAAATGACATAGATAAGGTTTTATATATTAATAAAACACAACTTGGGGGTCTCTTGGATGTATATGGTAAGTTTATTAACTATATAATATAAAAATACAAAGTGACGTGGTAAATGTCAATCTAATTAACTAAGAGTTAAAACTAAAAGATAAGGTTAATGTAATGAACTAAACATATCTAAATTCTATTGGATGAGAGTATTTATACCCACCCCCTCCTTATCTTCTAAATAACTCAATTTGGAGCTTTTTAAAACCGAACTTGACTTTATAATAAAATAATATTTTTAGTTATTCCAAAGGTGCCCCTCTCATCCCTTATAAAAGGGCACCTCCTCCCCCTCTTCCTCACACCACTTTGAGCCTTCAAGCTCGTCCAACACCTGACCAAATATCTTCTCCACTTCCCTAGTATCATCCTAGAGGTCCTGGTCTTCTTCAAAGACCATCCTTAGTTCTTTAAGTGGAGGTTAAGAAAAGGCGCGTCAAAAAGAGGTAATATCCATTACCGATCTTTTTCAATTTATTTCTTCTTCAACTTCTTCTTATTTAGTTTTTTCATAACATCATTATTTATTATATACTTATATGTAATTATAAATATGAAACAATTCTAATTAACCTTCTATCCATCCTACGGAAAATGGAAATCACCGCGCGTGCATACGTACGGAATACCGTCTCCACGCCGTGGTGTAATCTATTTTCCACCACCACCTTAATTGGATGGGTATAATGGTGTAATGAGTAACTATATATGATTATTATAAAGTGATATTGATACTGAAATAGTATACATACATTTCAACACAAGTTCACGATCATGAGAAGGATAGCATCACTCATGCGTACGTACGGACTACCGTCTCCACGACGCGATGAGATTCATTCTCCACATTAACCATTCATGAATGATTATAAAGTATATATAATGATTTATAATGAAATATATGACATGTTAAACCTACTGGATTTATGTATATATATATATGTATGTCATCTACTTACTTCCATTCAAGATAATATGGAAAGGAAAACATCGTTCATGCGTACGTACGGACTACCGTCTCCATGAACGGTGTGTTTCATTTCATTTATCTATCTAATATATATATATATATACTGAATATATATGATATATAAATCATGTTTTATATTCTGTAAGTATGTAAATAATGATATAATTAATAATAATGTCATGAACAACAAGTCCAAACACCTACGATAAATGAAAAGATTTTACCCAAAACGCTTCTTTAACATGGAATTTACAAAAGAACGGGTAATATAAAGTCATAAGTGAACCATTTATGATATTATAACAATTAATATGATTCTTTAATAAGTCAATAACATTATTTAAATCATTATACAGGAGTTTTGGACACGTACAAAGCATATCAGACCAAAGGTAAGGGAAATATCACAATCTCATTTTTATCCGAGATTGTTTATACTTTGGCATTTACTAGGGTGTATTTTATCATCCATATCAATGTTTCCTCAATATGTAATATTTATATCCTTCTACAATAGTTTATATCCAATTTTACCCTTCGGTGAGTTTTTAGTAAAAGATATGAAAGGAATCTTTTGTCGTTTTTCATACGAGGTACTTTTTGACTTTTCCCACAAAAGTACGAGAAGAATGTTTTTTATACGGCATGAATGGATTTTTAAAACATTATTTCCAAGAATCTTCCTTTTCAAGTTTTCAAGTTTATTTTTAATCAACTTATTTTAGTTTAAAATTGTATGACATGTTATGAAAGGAAAAAATGTTTTTGAAGAAGAAAGGATATTTTCCTCAAGAATGGAGTTCAAATGTTTTATCAAAATTATTTTCCATCTAAGATAATAAAGGGTTCTGTTTCTATCCCTATCATTACATTGATTTGATTATGTTGTGATGGTATTATATTTTTATGAATTCCTTTATCTTATATGAATTGTTTTATGATGTCACGATGTTTAAGATTCCCATTTTTATTACATGGGTTATGCAATGATGTATGGTTTATGATTTTGTGGCACACATAAGAATGGTATCATTATGAGATGGGTGGGACCTATATCTCCCTCCAATGCACTGGGTAAAGATTTTATATCTCATGAGATAGACATGGCTGGAATGGTAGGTTATACCGGTTCAGTGAAACAGGACTGAAACGAGGAATGAACTCGGTTCATAAAGGGACTTTGTCCACTAATATAGTCTTGGAAATGAGTCTTGACTAATAAAAAATGATTTTCTATGATTATGTGTGTATTCCACAAAGTTTCATGTTTAAATTATGATTATTGGGATTCCATTTCACTACTATGATTTATCCCATGTTATGAAATTATGCTCTCTTTTGCAGGTTAGGATTTCCAAAATGTTATGTTCTTATGATGTGATTGATATTTATTTTGTTTACCCTTACTGAGAATTTGAGCTCACCCTTTTATGTTTTCTTTTCCCCAGGATGTAAAGAAAGGTTTTAGGTAAAAAAAAGAAGATCTTTATGGGAGATGTTGAAGATATTTCACCACGATTAGAAGATTATATTCCATGTTTCAAAAGACACTAAACTATTACAATCCTTGTGTGTGTGTTTTTGTAATGTACTAAGTATTCCGCAAAAGTAATGTAATTTCCATGTACGTCAGGCTTCGGGTCTCTACAGTCAATTCTAGATCCAAGGAGTGTATCCAAGGAATCTTTTAATACTATTTGAGGTATCCTACAATGTCATACATGTCATCCAAGAATAGACAAGGATCATGATCTAGGTGGGTCTCAATCTAAGAAAGTTGTATCCTTGAATCAGAATGGGGTTCTCAAGTCCTCATGGAATTCCCCGATAAGAATCCAAGGTGTGATTTTGTCAAGACATTATTTTTTATTTATAATGTCATGTAATGTTTCATTTGGTTCATTTATTTCCTTTCATTAGTGTTATAATGTCATGTAGCATGAAACCTTTGAAATATAGTCATAATTAATCAATAATTCCATTTAGTTTAAGACTTGACATTTTTTAGTGTGACAAGTCCAAGTAGCATGAAACCTTTATTAATTCCGTTTAAGGAATATTCAATAATTATGGTTCATTATTATACTATCCATTAATGTGGTAAGGGGTTATATGAACATGCAACATATATTTCATTCACATTTAATCCGATCAAGTCATATACTTAGTATACACGACAATTTACTTTTCACATTTATTTATATATTTGATGCACTTATCGTGGGTAGGCCCAATGTATGTTACTTGGGAATTTATATTAACTATTACATGATACATCAAGAATTTATGACAAAGAGACCGACCATTAGGGTTGTTAAGGTTGATAACATCCAAATAATGGCTCAAAAGTGTGAAAACACTAAAAACTCAAATATGGAATTTCATCCTACATAGGATGTTGGGAGTTGTGGGAATAAACACCAACAACTAATAACATATATTTAAAGAGAATAATCATAGAGTTATAATGAATATAATCATGGTATGTAATTTTTATAAATGGAAACTGATGAAATCTGTGGGCCCCACCTAAAAATTCGAAAATCAATGAACTTGAGGGATGAGTTATAGACCACCCACCTTTGGGATGTATGATCCATATCCTCTGTTATCTGCCTCCAATCCAAATTAAAATGAATTACATACGAGAAAAAAGGAAAAACACTCACACCTTGATAACTAGGTTGAGAGGAAGAGAGTAGAAGAATGGCTAAATAGGACATGAGTACTTACCACTGCACATCCAATGTGATGAGCAGAAGCTTGATCGAATTTTCAAATAAGGAGATCTTTCAATCCTTTTATAAGGCCATCAAAGAGTACCCAAAGGGAAGAAAAATAGGTCAATCAGACATAAACATGTATTTGGAGGAAGGATGAGGCTTCATTAGATCATTAAGGGAAAAATAATAAAATTAACCTAAAAAATGCCTATGGATGATTTGTCCACACAGATTAAAAAACCATGAAAAACCATAAATGGGTACCTAGGAAGAAGGTACACTCACATTTTTAGTCCACATGGACATTCCCCGACCACGCGATATGGTTCTTTCTGAGAAAATACCATTCACACGGTTAGGAAAACAGTACGCCAACCGTGCCTCTTCCATATGACATGGCCAATTTCCAAAAAAAAGTGTTATGGGCTCTGAACTAGCCCCAAACACCCCTATGAAATTTTTGATCCCATTAGGCATCCATTTTAGGCCCAATATAAATAATTAGATAAAAAATTTAAAGGATCCATACTTGAGTAAAAAACTAGGTTCTTATAGTATTCTCCCCTTAAAATAACTCATCCCCATGTTCCCCTTCCAATTGTTTAAAAACACTATCTGGGAACAATTATGGATATTGAGCATGTATGTCGGCCTCTCGCTCCAATGTCTCATCTTTCACATGGCCATGCTACCATAACACCCATACAAGAGGGACAAACTAGCCTTAGAAAACCTTTGTGATCTGGTCGATGATGCGTACTGAACACTTCTCAAAGGTAACAGAAACATCTAACTAAAATTACTTAGGATTAATGGTATGATATGGGTCTTCATTATATTGGTGAAGCTATGAAGTATAAAATACATTGTTCATGACATGATACCTATGAGGTAATAGTAACCTATAGGCTACCTTTCCAATTATTTTTAGGATATAAAATGGACCTACGTAATGAGGTGAAAAATTCCCATGCTTCTGTAACTGTCTATACTCTAAACATGGTGATACTCGAAGGAAAACATGATCCTTGATCTCGAACTCTAGAGGCCATTGATGGAAATCAACATAAGATTTCTATGTAGACTGAACAGTAGTCATACACTTTCTGATTTAGTTAACCTGCTCTAAAGTCTCTTGAATGAGATGAGGACCTAGTAGGGAAGCCTCACCCGCCTCTATCCAGCATAGAGGTGAACGAAATGACCAAATATATAAGTCCTCAAAAGGATCTATCTGAATTGTTTTCTAGAAGATGTTATTATAGGAAAACTCAATGAGAGGGACATGCTTTTCCAATGATCCACCAAAATCATGGACACATTCTTGAAGCATATCCTTTAGAACATGTATTTTTCGATCTTATTTTCCATCAGTTTGAGGGTGAAAACTATGCATAAAAGCACCTGTGTTCCCATATCCTTCTATAATCCCTTCCAGAACCATGATGTGAAACTATCATACCTATGTAAAATTATAGTATGAAGGATCCCATAGAGTCGTATGATTTCACAGACATACAATTTTCCCATCTCATCAACTGAGAAGGTATCTCAAATAGGAATGAAGTGGTCTAATTTCATCAGTTTGTCACTGAGAAGACATAACATGTCACTACCTCTAGGTGACCTAGGTAAACTAACTACGAAGTTCATAGAAACCTATTACCTTTTTCATTCTGAAACTGGAAGCGACTATAATAATCCTACAGGTCTCTGTTGGCCCACCTTCACCTACTAACAAGTGGAACACCTAGTGATAAATCTGTCTATGTTACGCTTCATCCTGGACCACCAATACAAGCATTGCATGTCTCATTAAATCTTTGAGATGTTTGGATGAACTGTACCATGAGAGGTGTGAGACTCTTTCATAAACTGCTATCTCATATTTGAAGGCACCTAGATGAATCCCTGAATACATAAGATGCCATCTCTATCTATAGACCAATCTAGAGGTGGGTTATCTCCTGATATACTCTCACAGAGTACCAAGCATTTAGGATCTGAAAAATGTCTACTCTTAACCTCCTCATGAAGGGAATAGGTAACTTCCAACTATTAGAGATAAGACCACTCCTGACTGTCATGAAACTCCAAATGCAGCTCAAAAAAGAGGGCCATTAACATTGATTCATCAATGTCTTCCCATATGACCTATTTTCATGTTTTTTGACCTAGCAAATCTACAACCACATTTCCCTTCCTAGGCATATAAAAATGTTAAAAATAAAAGGATTGTAGATATTCAACCCATATCCACTGTCTGAGGTATTAGTTATGATGAGTAAATATATATTTGAGGCACTTGTCATCCATGTACACTGAAAAATTATCACCCAAAATATAGTGTCTCCAGCAACATAAGACGTGGAAAACTGTTGCTAGATCCAGTTTGTGCATTGGGTAATTTATTTCATGAGGTATCATTTACTGAGATCCATATACAACATCTCTATCTTACGGGATCACCACTACTTCTAGGCCGATTCCTGATGCATCACAGAAGATGGTATAACATATACCTGGCTCATGGATAATTAGAACAGGTGTTGAGATAATCCTACAATTCATAACCTGAAAGGATTTATCACACTCTTCTAACCAAAAAAACATAGAATCACTCTCTATAAGGATAGTTAGTGGAGAATAAATACTTGAGAAGTCTTTTATGAAATGATTGTAACATCCAGCCATCCCCAATAAACTCTATATACCAAACGTATTCTTGGGATGCTCCTAGGAAACTATAACACCAACCTTTTCTAGGTCAACAGACACGTCTAATTATGATATAATATGACCCCAGAAGTGAACTTTTTTGATTCAAAAGTTTTACCTAACAATCATGGAATAAAGTTGATACTCTATCAGTCTACATATTATAATATCAAGGTGATTGGCATGATCTCAATGAGTAAAAAAATACACCAAAATGTCATAAAAAAAGACCACAACAAAAGAATCCAAATAGGGGTGTAACACCCTATTCATTAGATACATGAAAACTATGGGTGTGTTCATAAGACTGAATGACATAAAAAGGTACTCACACAAACCATATCTACTATGAAAAGCTATACAAGGTATTTCTGGGGGCCTGACTTGCACCTAATGATAACCAAATCTTAGGTTGATCTTGTAGAAGAACTTATCTCTTCAGAGCTGGTCCAAGAGATCATCTATTCAAGGTAGTCGATACCGGTTCTTGGCCGTAAGCAAGTTCGACATTTTATAATCCACAAATAGATATAAGGTTCTATATGTGTTTTGGAAAAAATCAAGGGCGAACCCTATGAATATGTACTAGGACATATTAAAACAATAGCCTCGAAATCCTCTAACTACTGCTTAATCTCTTGAAGCTCTATGGGTACCATCCTATATAGAGGAATGGACACTAGTGCATCTCCAAGAATACGCTCAATTGTAAAATCTACCTATCACTAAAGATGTAATCCAGAAAAATCACCAAAAAATGCATCCCTAAAATAATCCACTACCGGAGGGAAATTTGGTTGTCATAAACCATCATCCTTTATGAAGTGATTTTCAATCTAGGAGGTCACTCTACATATCCCATGATGCTTTGGTTCTCTTATACCATCCTGGACATCCCACTCACCCTTATGTAGATAACTACTTCCCTCTGGTGTTGTAAACAGTAACCTATGGTGATAGATGTCTAAAAAAATAATGATACTAAACCAACCAATCCATTTAGAGAATGACATCTAAACCTACTATCTTGAAAAAAAAATGAGGATCCATATGAAAGGGTAACTACCTACCTCAAGGGGACTATCCATACACTGGAATATACCCTCTCCTAATACCCCTAATGATGTATATAGGGTCATTACACCATAGAAATACTATCTCTCTAGTCCGAGACTTTCCATGATAGATAAAGAGATAAAAGAGTTCAAAGAATTTGTGTCAAATAAAGTATATACTATATTAGATTCCACAATAATAGTACCTCACATAGTGGATGATCCCATAGCCTGATCCTTGGGTGTTGGTTATAGTGCATGTAATTGACCTGATCCATAAAAGAACCCACTTCAGAAGGTAGTGTTGGTGTAGATATTTTTCCACTCAAATCAGGTGGAAAGGTCCTACAGAACCTTTTATGATTCTCCATAAATTCTCAAGTCTATAAATCCATTGGGTATCTATCAGAATGAGTCTTTAGGTTCCCCTATCATTTACACAGATGACACACTTTAGAGTTATTGAAGCGAGTACTTTGGTTATCACTTATCTAATGAGAATCCTCGAGAGAATATTTCCTGCCACCGGAAGAACTGCTATCATGACTCAGAATTGGTCCTCTATGTATGGTACAATTGTCTTCCATTATATTACACTCAGTGATAAGAGATTAATTGACTATTTCAAAAAATTAAGGTAGGAGAAAGACATTCACCTACATGCGGATGGAATACTGGATCCCATCATCAAAACATCTATCACACGAAAGCTCACCCCCGGTTAGAAGTGGGGAAATGTACTACAACTTTGTGAATTGTGATTAATAGTCCATGAATAACATAAAACCCTATTTGAGATGCATGAACTGTTTATCATTTTCATCTCTCAGTGTTTGAGGAAAGAACTGATAAAATAATGTAGTATGGAAATCAAACCATAACAAGCCCTGTTGACGAACATCCTACGTAATCACATCCCACAACCTCTTTGATGAATCTCAAATCTTGTATGTGGAAATACTGACCCTATAATCTGGAGGAGTCTCGATATACTCAAATATATATAGGATGTATTCTAGCCTAGACTTAGTAGCATGCGGACCTCCTTCCTCTAAAAAGGTCGAAGGATGGTGTTGCTGGAACTCACGAGTCAGATCATCCATCATAGGTGCAAGCTATAGAGCACCATGCATAGACTGCATCAGATGTAGGAAACTATTATGAAATTGGGAATCTATTCCTATATTAGGTATAGTAGGTGGTTCCTTGAGTGGAAATCCTTGAGGTAAGAGTGGCAGCTCAGGGCCCACCATGTCTAGAGCATGGTCGTCACCACCTTCTTGGCATACGATATGAGTATGTCATGCCAGTATGGGTTTAAAAATGAAATTATCATGCCTCAGAACAAACTTATTCAGAAATATAGAATCACTAATGAGATATGAACATAAGAAAACTCACTACCCAAGGCATACTACCCCTAGTATCCTCTTAGACGTCCAGGTATTGGTAAGTTCTCAAGTATAAGTTTCATTTTTTTTTGAATTTAATTACCAGGTTCACTCCATTACCATTCATAAACATGAAAAGGTGGGATAAGGATGTGAAAACCATTCAGTTTAGATTAGAAAATTCACCATATAATTGAGATCCACTTCTAGTTAAATAGTTCTCATACACCATATCACTAGAAATGATGCACATTTATTTATAGTATAATGTCTCAACTTAGTAAATCACTCCTCCCAACCCATGAGGGACTATACAACTCATAAATTAAGATAGGAAATCACACAATCGCTACCAAGAATAATAAAATAATATTCTAATAATCACAACATTACTCAACAATCACACGCATATCAAAAAATAAAAAGTAGTGAAATCCACCTATATGGCATGGTAATGAGCATGACATGTGAAACCTAGGTGCCTAATATGATGCATGTAACAACATTATTTCCCTCATATCACCAGGCCAAATATGAAAGAAAATTATCAAATAGAGTAATAATCAACAACATTCCATAACATGTTCATCACCCAATGGTAAAATAATTTCAACTATAATAGGAAAAATAGAAAAATAATTATAATTTAGCCAACTTGGATTTTACCCCGAAAATAGGATTGTGAAGCACAAGAATGACTTATGACCAAGTTACCAACATTCCTAAGGTCCAATATATTTTCTTAAAATAGTGAATAAAGAATGGAACCTCCTCTGATACCACTTTGTGACATCCCAAACCCGAATGCCACATAATAGGTGCCCTGAGCCTGATGGGACACATGGACTCAAGCACATCTCCCCAAACACCAGAGGTTGCGAACTAGCAGCGAGGACCTAGTGTGTGTCAGGGGGGATACTGTGCCATTATTTTCAAAGTATAGCACAATGGTTAAATATAAACACTGGTAAATAGCAGAATCAATACAAGTAAATAGAAGGTACAATGGAAAAATAGAGACAATAGTAAAAATTACTGAGATAACTGGAATAACATACACGAATACAAAAAATAATGATGATATGTCATGTAAAGAGAAATATTGAAAACATTAATAAAATATAGTAGGCAAAACATGTTCCAAAAAAGTATAAAGGAATCAAAAGACTATCCCAATAATCCTGAGTTCCAACTCGGTCCTCTACTATCGGGATCCATCCTAAAAAGTAAGCAATCAAGTTTCCAATCCCATATTCTTACCTTTATCAACTGCTGGATTTATGTAATCTACTATGGGTACCAAATAGTTCCCGGGGAGGGTGTGGTAAAAATCTCAATGGGACACCACCAATGGTGTCTATAAAATTTGGCCCATGTAATGGAAATGTAACAGTGTGAGAGAATGCATATGTAGAGTAAGATGTATAACGTAACTAAATACCCATGTACCTGTTTCAGACCTCATCTAGTGTCTGAACCTAACCATTAAATTAATTTATTATTACTAGTTTATAAACAAGTCACATGTTAACAATAGTGCAGGTTCCCAGTTATGACAAGGCCACCTGTAATGTCATTTAATAATGAAGTTCTAAGGTAATAACTAAGGAATTTTAAACCTTAAGGGTCACCAAATTAGTAATAAATGTATCCTATCCAAGATTAAGAGTGTAATACAAGGATCATATTCCAAGTAATTCCATAATAAGATTCCTACCGAATCCAAGGTGACCATCTAAGGTAAAACATTGTAAAGCAGAGTTAGGGCCCAATAGGTTGAAACCATGGAACCTACTTGTCAATTCTAGATCCAACAAGTGTATCCAATTCATCCATTAATAATATGTGAGTGATCCTAAGGTTTCATACCATGTATCCAAGAATAGACAAGGATTGGGTTCTAGGTGAGTGTAAACCTAAGCAAGCAGTATCCTTGAATCATAATGGGGTTCCCGAGTGCTTAAGGAATTCCCCGATAAGAATACAAGGTGAGATAGTGTCAGAAAATTCCTATTTAATTATGAATTCATGTAATATTTCATTTGGTATAGCCCATTTTTTTCATTACTGTGACAATTTCAAGTAGCACGCAACCTTTTAAATCAAGTCATAATTAATCAATATTTCCATTCATTTCATGCATTGGCTTTCATTAGCGTGACAAGGCCAAGTATCATGAAAACTGTATTAATTCCATTTAAGAAATATTCAATAATTTATGTTTTATGGTACCTTCCATTAACATGGTAAGGGGTGATATGAACATGCAACCTATATTTTGTTCACATTTAACCCCATCAAGTCACATACTTAGTATACTTTTAAATTTCCATTTCACATTTAATTATCTATTTGAAGTAGTTACCTTAGGCGAGTCAAGTGGAAGTGACATGGTACTTACCATTCACCATTACATGATTCTATAATAATTTATCATAAGGAGTCCAACCATTAGTGTGGTCAAGCTCAAGCACATTCAAATAATGACTCAAAAGTGTCAAAACACTAAAAAACTCAATTATTGAATGTCATCCAACCTAGGATGTTGGGCGTTGTGGGAGTAACCACAAAAAAATAATCAAATATATGTAAATATCATAATTATAAAGTTATATTGAATATAATCATGGTATTTAATTTCTATAAATGGCACCTGATGAAATTGGTGGGCCCCAAACAACAATTCCAGAATCAAAGAACTTGCGGGATGAGTTATAGGCCACCCACCTTAGATTTGTATGATACTTATCATATGATATTTAACACTAATTTATCATATAATGGAGTAGATCTGAGAAAAAGGGAAAAAACTCACTCCTTGATAATTAGGTCGAGAGAAAGAGAGGAGAAGAACAACTAAAAATGACTCGAGTACTTACCATTTCAGATCCAATGTGATGAACGTAAGCTTGATCAGACCCAGAATGAAATATTTCTTCCAATCCCAAGATTTTTCCTTCAAATATATCCAAATGGAAAGAAAAATATGACAATATTGTATAAAATAGCATTAGGAGGAAGGAGGAGGCTTGATTAGATCATTAAGGTCAAAATAGTAAAATTACCATGAAAAAAGCCTATGCACGGTTTGTCATTATGGTTTGAAAAACCCTATGAAAGCCATGAATGAGTACCTAGGTAGAAGGTACACTCACATGGTTATGCCACATGGCCAGGTGTCAACCGTGTGATATCGTTTTGCCCATGAAAAGTCCATCCACATGGTTACTTAAACCATGCGCCACCCATTCACCAATTGTACAGAGTGGCCAATTTCCAAAAAATGATGTGTTTCGGGCATCGAACAAGACCTTGACACCCATAAGACATTTTATAACCCATTAGGAATCCATATTAGCCCCAAAATTAAGAATTAAACTGAAAATTTAAAGGATCCACACCTGAGTGAAAAATTGGGTTCTTAAAGGAGTGGATTCAAGTAGAGAGGATTGAAAGAATCTTCATGTTCTAAATGGAAGTTAATTTGTGATGTTCGAAGTCTAAATAAACACACTAATATAAAGAAGAAGAAAAATAACACACTTGAAAAGTTTTTTCATTACTTCTCTTTAAAATATTTATTGAAAATAATATTCATCTCATCAAAAACCACCAAACACACAAAGTGGAATTCTATATATAATAACAATGATGGTTCAATAGGGAATCCAAGAGATTGAAAATCATGAAATAAATTTGATTTATTACAACCATATATCTCATCCAATCCTAGGAAATTGAAATTGGTATTTTCTATCAATGGATTCAATTCATTTGGGACTTTGAGTACCAGTTATAGCATTTGGATGGTTGTTTTGAGCCCCTACAATCTACCTCCATGGATGTGTATGCAACAAAATTATTTACTCATTTTGATGATTATTAGTAGAAACAAATCCTAGAAATGATATTGATATATACTTTAAACCTATAATTTAATAATTATAATATTTTTAGAGAAATAGTAATGATACATATGATGCATCGTTTAGAACAATGTTCAAAATGCATGCCACTGTAATGTGGACTATTAGTGAATTCCTTGGACCTGAGAACTTATCTAGTGGGAACACTTACATAGGTTTTTATTTTCCTATTTATATATTTGATTTGGATCTTGAATGGATACCTTATAGTAAAAAATGTTTCTTCTTGTGTCAACATATATTTCATGATGCATCTCCTAGATTTTAGTTGAACAAGTCAAAATTCAATGGGTTTATTGATCATAGACCACCACCAAGGTTTTTGACAGGTTCTAAAATATTGACACAACTAGTAAAGGCTGAAACAAAATATCAAATGTTTTGTTATTTTAATAATAGTGGGAAATGACCTTGATGTGAATTATCATTTTAAATCAGAATGCAACAATAGAAGAAAAAAATCATATTCTTAAAACATTCCTATTGAGATTTTAATTTTTTGCATCATAGTTCGCTGTTATGAATATTGAGAAGAATGTTTGTGAAAATTATATATTCACATTAATTAATGATCATGGAAAATAAATGGACCATATCAATGATCAGAAGGACTTACCTACAATGAATATAATGAAATATCTATGTTTAGATGAGAAGGTAAAATATTCTTTGATATTTTTTACACTGAAAAATATGGATAAATATACATTCCATTGAATGTTAAAACTGGTGAATGTATTTTATGGGTTTTTATGTAAAATATCAGGGCTTATTGACTTAAATAATCCTAGGTTCAAGGGATTGAAAATTCCGGATTCACATATTTTTTTATAGAAGATACTACCATTGGAATTGCATATATTATTACCTGAAAATGTTATTGTAGTTGTACTCCAATTTTACAAAATCATCAAAAAACTATGTGACAGAAATATACAACCATATAATATTGAAAACTATTAGGATTGATTTGAACTAACACTTTGTTTAATGGAGATGATATTTCTTTAGTCATTTTTTATTGTCATGGTTCATTTAACTTGAATTTGGTCGATGAAAATTAATTAGAAGGCCCCATACAATATTGATGGATGTATCCAATTGTGGGGTACTTTATTTATAAGTTTTTAATTTTAACTTAATAATTATTTTCACTAAATTAAATAGATAATTATGTTTTATTTATTCTATTTCACATATACAATGGTCATTAGAAATCTTACGTGAAAAATAAAGATTAACCTGAAGGATATATTTCTGAATTCTATTTAGAAGAGGAGTGTTGTACCTTTTGTTTTAGAAACTTGGATGATATTTAGAAAGTATTTAATTTAGTTGGACTTTTTGATGACATATTGAATCAATCTCGACTACATGGGAAATAAAACACAATCCTGTTATTGGTTGATCAGTTGGGGGGATCTTAGATATTTCACTGATAGATATGGAATTATTACAAGCACATAGATATGTGATACGAAATAGTTAAATTTAATATCCATTTATTTAATGGATCAGGATACAAACAAAGAGACGGCTGGAAATTTGAACACAAAATTGGAAATATATAATAAAATCTTTTAATAAAGATATTGTATAATGGTTTTCACATCATGTAAGTTCATAAATATTGAAATAAATACTGATATTATGTTGAATCATATATTTTTTAAATCTAATAATGTATATTATAATTTTTAAATCATTAATGCTGATAATCTGGTTGAATTTTCAGAATATTTGATGTCTCTTACTCGAGGTCCTTCAAAACATGCTATAAAGTTCAATGATTACAATGTGAATGGATTCAAATTTCATATAGCAAACCTAGAAGAGGATTTAAAAATTTAAGATAGTGTTATAGTTATAGTTTATGTATTGGGACACTATGGAAAGTTGAATTATATTATCCAATTAATCTACCATTGTTATTTTTAAGTTATTTTATTCCAATGATAGTTTTCTGATATTATCATGGGTATGAAAAGAGATTCACTTCAATTTACTTATGTGAACTTCTCTCTCTTGATGAATGTTGGTGACCATGAATTACTTGATCTCTATATATTCTCATCATAAGTGAAAATAGTATGTTTTGTGGAATACATTGTGGATGAAGGGTGGAGTGTAGTTTTTTACATAAAACAAAGATACTTGTATGAATTGGGAGATCAAATGGAATATTTGGCTTCTAATATTGAATACCATCAACATTAAGTAATTGAATTATTTTTCCACCATGATATTGAAAATATTATTATTTCAAGGGTGGATGAAGTAGATAAAGTAATGATAGAGCAGGATAACGACATGATTGAATGAAAAATGATTCTATGTTAATTCATCCATTAACTTATCAACCACCTATATTCTATTCTATTCATTTATCATACTGTTAATATATTACCATATTTAATTTTTTAATTCATGGGTTTTTTAATTTTGAAAAGTTAAATGTTATATTTATTTACACGTGGAGTCATTCATTATCATACCTATTTATATTATTTGTTCTAATATTATGCATTTTTATCATTTATGAATTTATTTTTATGCATGATTTTTTCAAAATATTTGTTCTAAAGTTATTTTTATTTTTTAAAATGGTAGGAATGCTGAGAAAGAAGCATTTACCTGATCCTAGTCACCTTCTAATTGATGTTCCTTCAAACATACTAACACTTGATGATCCATAAGTCTCCCTCCCTATAGCATATGGGACACCCTCCATCTTCCCCCATCAGTTTTTCCCATACCATCCATCTCCCTTTCATTGGCATCTATCACACCCCTCTTTCTTCATCCCATCAACATATAGCCCATTGTGTCCAGATTGACCAGGTTCATCTTGCATCGACTATATAGTGAGGGAATACATGGTTACTCCTTTTCCATTATGATGATATTGAAGTTTGATGGTTATAGGTATAAATTTTAATGAAAATATAGTTATTTCACTTTTTTATACTAATAACTATATTTTTCATAAAGGAGTGTAAAAATGTTACTACTAAGACAAATATTAATAGTTTAGATGTATGGAATTTGAATGGATTGAAGATATTTGTCCCATTATATTTTTATAGGGTCCCTATAAGTAATGATGTGGGATTACTTAGCCAGATTCTCGGAATATTTGAAACTGATCCAATTACCCTTCTTATTACACATTCTGATTAGAGGCATATGAATAAATCATTTAAAAATTAAGCATTTGATTCCTAGGTAAAGATAATTTTAATAAATTATTACTTAATTGAATTCCATTCTTTAATTAAATTATTATATTTTTAAAATTAATCACTTTATATATATGTTATTACACTTTACCATTGCTAATCTTATCTCAAAAAAGTGGAAATTGGAAAATTTGTGTAAGAAATGGAATGATTTTAAATGGACATTATGGAATAAATTCAATGATACATTATTGAAAACTCAACTATAATATGATAATATACCAGAAGGTGTACCTAAAGAGAAGTGGAAGGTTTTTATTGATATCCATCACCATAATAAGCACATTGTATTGAAAAATAAATTATTATATCACTATTATTATATATATACATGCATATAATAGGATATGAAATTGCATACATTACTATTAAACTAGATGTTACTTATTTCAGGATGTTTCAAGAAACAATCCATCAAGTAGAGGTAAACAAATCACCCCCACACTACATGCTCAAATAGTTTTTCAAGAAATATACTGACTATGGTTATATTTTTACTAGTTTAAATATTTATAAGATAACATTTTCTATTTCATATATTAATTTTTTATTAATAATTGTATAATGTAGTTAAATAATTTAGGGCACCAAGTCTCCTAAATTAATACTTGGTTAGATGTTCATACAAAATCCGATAGGAGTTACTTGAATGAATCATATAAAGAAGTTGGGTTATAAATTCCTTTTTATTTTTAATAACTTATTATTAGTTTTTACTTTGTGGAAAACTAGGACATTATCAAGTATAATATTAAAGATTTTCGAAGTTTTTTTTCAGAGGGGGGTATTTTCCGAAAGTGGTTTGTGTAGCTAAAGTGTTGTTGATTCTGAAGGTGTCATAATTGATCTCTATCACCTAGTATCATCCGATATGCCTGTGTAATTTCATATATAAAATCTTGCAAACCCTTCTGAATAGAATACTGGGTCTTGTTGTGATTAGAATTGTTTCATATGATAATCATGGTTTTATATAGGCCAGAAGCATACAAGGGCTGTGGGAGTAACACATGAGATGGTGTTGGACATAAACATGAAGTATTTGGGCTCCAACATTATCATTAAAAATGATATGGATGAAGATTCTGACAGAAAAAAGTGGAGAAACATTATCAAGGTTATGAGAAACCTTAGGTTTAGTGAATGGGTTTGGGACCTTTTATTTTGATTCTACAAAACATTGTGTATCTCGATTTCTTTCATGGGAAAGTGATTTGGTTTTTTAATACATTTTGTGGTCTTATGCAAGGAGATCCTATTTCTTTCCATTTTTCATATTATTTCTTTGGAGGCACTCATTATGAATATCAATAGAAATGTGAAAGAGGGTTATATCATGCCTTATATGAATATAATGGGGGACCAAATCATATCAAAAATATTTTTTTCTGATGACATTTTGATTTTTCTTAATTGCAGGCAATGTTAAATTGATGGTATTAAAAGAATTATAGAGATTTATGGTGGTTTTAGTGGGAAAATTATTAATTTGGAAAAGAGTAATGTTAACATATCCAAGATAAGATCCATCAAGAGATGAAAAATTACCCAAAAGAAGTTGGGTATGAAATCTTTTCAATCCCAGATGTAATACCTAGGCATTCCCATTTCCAATGATAGAATTAAGAAAGATATTTTTGATGGGTTTTGAATATAATTATGGGTTGGATATGAAATTGAAAAAATAGTCTCCTCTCATTTGGTGGGTGCATCACTTTGGTGAATAATGTTTTAGCCTCTATCACTATGAACGTGTTGTCAGTTATTAAGGCACTGAAAGGGACAATCGATCATCTAGAGAAAATTCTGACAAGATTTATTTGGGATGATAACCATAATGGTATTTCTCACTAGGCATCATGGTGGAAAATGGAAAATCCCATTGTTGAAGGGGGAGTCGGTGTTTGTGATGTTGTTGAAACCATGCACACTATGTAAGCCATAATAGTGAGGGGTATCATCTACATGAAGTATCTATAGTGAAGATTTATCAGACATCAGTATGGTGAAGACTAGAAAACATGGAATTATATGGCAAGGTGGATGTCAGATATTGAAAATAGAATGTTTGATCATATAGAATGATTGGATGGAAAAGTTTTATGGGTTGTGAGTAGAAGTGATATCAGCTAATAGAAGGATTAGTAGGCTGGTTATCCCCTATTTTTTTTGGTGCCATCCAGCTCTGATGATCTCGATCAGTGAAGTGGCACAACATCTAGGGATGATCAATACAACTCTCAAAGAACAAAAAATATAAATTTTCAGAATATTTTCTTGATGTAGGACCTTGAAAGGTGCGTGATTACAGGATCATTTTCTATATTCTATTTTCTAGTCTTGACTATCATGACATAATATATGTTAATAGAAGCGATGATACCTAGGAATTAAATATTTGGTCTAAAAAGGTTCATGTGAAAATGATTTTTTTTATTTTGGAGACTTAAGAATCAAGCCTTTCCTACCAATGACAATGTTAACAAGAGGGGAATTCACCTGGATTCTCATTGTATATGTTGTTATAGTCCACTATAAGAAAAAATATGGCATTTTTCTGGGGAATGGGTGAATTGTATTTGGGGTTATCTGAGTATCAGAATGGAAACTGTGGGGCATGGTTATATAGTGTTTGAGTTCATTACGAGCTGGTTTTAGGAGGTGAGACAAAAGAAGGAAGATTTTTCCATTTTAGGGATGAGTTTTTCTATGGTTTTCTGGGTTATATCAGAAGTGAAAATCAACTCTAAGGAAGGAAAACACTACTCCTTTATTTGGATTTAGGTAGACATGAAATCCCTTGTGGAAAAAATTTCAAGTGTCTTGCGGGTTGGGGGAGTAAGAACCATCATTTTTAGATTTATCTCACAAGAGACCATTACTACTAGGCAAGGAAGGAGTGGAAGGGGGAGGTGGGTTTCTTGGAGTCCTCAAAAGTCTGTACTAAAACTTAATGTGGATTTTTTTAACCTAAATTGAGAAATGAGAGGAGGAGGTCTGATGCGTGATAGTAGATGCTATACTATTTTTGGTTTTAGTTCTTTTTTGGTCAGGGAAACTCCATAGAAGTGGAAGTGAGGGTGATGGATAGTGGAATCATTCTTTGAATAATTTAAAATTTCAACATTATAGAGGTGGATTCAGATTCTAATGTTATGGTTGAGTTCATATGGAGAAAGATCATTCCTCTATGTGACATTGTTTTTTTATCGGGAGGTGTAAGATGTCTATCGATTATAATATAGAGATCAAACTCACTTGGTGGGAAGGTAACTTCAATATAGATGTATTTGGGGAACAAATGGGATCATATGGATCCAATTATATTGTTCTTCCATACAAGATCCTTGCTGAATGATTGTAAATTAATTGTTAGGGTGGACTCTCTCGGGCTCCATCACTTTCTCCCCCTAAGATATTTTTGATTTGTTTTGTTTGAAATGTTATATAATTAATGATGACGTATTACTTTAAATATGATTTATATTTTATTTACAATTAAAAATAAAATAACTATAAGATTCCAATCCCATATAGTTATTCCTAGTCTCCTAGTATGATCCAGTTGGTCATGTCCTTGGGAAGGAGCATCTTGTTCGAATGCATGGGATGGGTTCGGTACCAGTACCTTTTGTGGTATTTGGTAGGTCACTAGGGATTTCAATCATATATAATCCTAGTTGTAGTTACTCCCACCCTAAGAAAATCAATGTTAGTTTATGTTAATGCAAAGAAAAATTCAAGAATAGGGGATCGCAATCCAACAATTGGGGGATCATATACAGATTCCGGATGCGAAGGTTATTACTCTATAGAAAGCATTAGTTGAATTATTTTAGAAGATGAATGGATGTGTCCTCAGTGATATTAGGTCAATTAATAGTTTGAGTGATTAGGTAAATCAAAACAATTCATAATAATTTAGAATAAAAACTTTTATTTGTTTTAACATTAAATTTAAATATAAATCACTTTTTTGAATTTTCAAAAAAATTTCCATATAGGTGCTAGTAGTAGGGAGTGGAGACAGAGACGAAGATGGTGTTGATCCTAGTTAATCAGGTAATGATGAGGGTTGAATTTGGATTCTGTGATGGTGATGTATAACTAAATTGATCTTGGATTAACACAATTATGTGGTGATTGAGAAACCTTGTTTGGGTTTGTGGTAGGCGATATCTATATTTCTCATCCCTGTAAATGTTTTGTGATGGTTAGTCATTAATTTAATTTTTTAGTACGATTTAATCAATATAATATATTTTTCCAACTTTTTTATGAATTGAATTTTATTATTAATGTTGGAGTTTTCTATTTGGAAAGGTGGTTTGTGAAATATTAATCATCTGTTTAAAAATCATTTAAAATTAATTTAAAAAGATAGTTTGTATCAAATTGTCAAATTTTGGTATCCATTTTTTTAATTAGAACATTGGATAAAATATTTATCAATTTTATAATATTGTTTTTGTTAGTATTTGTTTTATTTTTTATTTTGATCAAGTTTTAATAGAAATTTTATTTATAGTTGGTCTATTATGGTCTATTTATAGGTAGGTGTGCATTATATGACTTTCCCTTGGCATTATTGTGATTTTAAATCCATTTCCCTTCATTATTATTATTGTCAATATATTTCCTCCGAAATATGGCATGGGTGAGGGTGATGGTATAGGAGCACTGGGTCGATGGCATCTCTAGAATTTTGGTAGCTTAGTTCTGATCGATTATGGTTGTGCCTCCTTTTCTTGGCTATATTATTTCGAACGGAGACACTATTGTCAACGACTATCGTCAATTTCTTTTTGTTAGTGGTTTCTATGGATCTCTAATCAGGGTGGTCGGATCTGTGACCACCCGATCTTGCAACCCCTAGATAGTTGGGACAATCGGTGATGAGTAGATAATTAAGATGACTCATGACAAGAATAGATCATTGTTGGCGGAGACAAGGAAGAGTTTTTTATGTTTATCAATTTAGATTGAATTAAATGGTGTTCCATATACCATGATAAAGATGACCGAGATGAACAGAGAGTATAGATCACTTTCGGTGAATCTAGGGTTAAAGGATCTATGTTAAGTTATAGGAGTGGAGTCCGATATGAAAAGATCTCGTCGGGGAGAGGTGGTTGTGGAAGCTTCGAACACTTGATGTTTTGAAACACTGTCTTTGTCAGCTGCGACTGGTGGAGATTGTAGAACTTGTGCTATGGAAGTAGAGGAGGGGTGGTTTGATCTTCTGCTGGTAAATCTATTTGTATGAATACTATCGGGAGTAATTATGGTCCTATGGAAGCTGAAATGGATTTTAACAGAAGACATTTTACAAAAATGAAGGATTATATTCTAGATTTTATTATGATGAAGGGAGATAATATTCATGTGATTGAGAATAAGGAGGTTATCTTTGATAGATTTAATATATGCAAGTATTCCATTTTTTCTAGGACAGTTTTTCCTATTGGAGGAAAGCTCTATAAATTTGATGATCTGGTTAAAAAGATAAATTCTATTTTGAAATTTTTTTATTGGAAATGAATACCCATGTTTAGGGGCTTATACCACATTATTTTCCCATTACAGAAAATGAAGCTCAAGGCTTGGGGGACCAGATAAATTTCATTAAATCCATGTATGATTTTCATTTAAGAATGCGACTTTCAGTTTAATCCATTTTATTTAAAAAATACTTGGTCTCTGGTTTGAATCTAAATTAATGGTCTTAACTAGATCATATGGCATCCTAATATCCTATTTGATATAGCCTTTGTTGCTAGTATTCCAATAAAAATGGATAGAGCCACTACGACAACCATGTTCGTGTATTTTTATAATATCCTAGTGGAGACTGTCTTAAGTATGTTCTTAATTAATAATATAATTCAATCAACATTATATGATGAAATCCATTTAAAAGTAGAATATTAAATACTTCCTCACTTTTCCTCAGACTATCAAATAATTGGTCATATCAATGTCAAATTCCTTAAAAATGTTTTTTTCTCCTATTTCTCCTAAAAATGGCATCGTGATAAGTATTGTAGGAGAAATTTAAAGGAAAAAATATAGAAAAACAATGTGTATTGGGGAATACATGCATCTGGAAAGAAAATCGTGTCTGAGGTTGTGGTTTATGTTTTAAAGTGGCATGCCTATTCCTAAATGATGAGGATTAGTCATGAGTTTACTGTCAGAATTGGAACATTAGCTCCTCAGATGAATGCAACTCCTAATCTAGGTTTTCATCAACGTCAGATGGTGCAACAGATAGGTACTCGTCCTATCTTGTATGAGAATGTGAAGTTGGATACATTTGCTACTGATCTGGGTGGTGTTGGAATGTAGGAAGGGATGGCAGTTGAAGATAATGTTTATACCCATTAGGGTGCTTTTGAAGATATTACATAGCCTTATTTTGGTAAATTTACATTAAACTAGTGGGTTTTAGAGGCCTAAATGATTATGGTTCCAATCAAAATGACTCTCTAAAACATGTTTATTGTTATAAAGAGATTCAAAAAATCTTTAATTCCTCTAGAATATCTGAGAAATGGGGGAATATATCTGCTGATGAAGGGGTTAATTCCAATGCCCCTTAAGGTGACAGTCAGTAGGTTCCATGCCTCTTTTAAGGAAGAAATCATATATGGAAGAAAAATTGTGGAT
Source organism: Viscum album (assembly GCA_963277665.1). Classification (NCBI taxonomy): domain Eukaryota; kingdom Viridiplantae; phylum Streptophyta; class Magnoliopsida; order Santalales; family Viscaceae; genus Viscum; species Viscum album. The sequence continues at coordinate 1,110,216,882 of OY728140.1, forward strand.
TATAGTGAGGGTTTCAATCCAACTCTTTCAAAGAGAAGTCTATAGAAGGACTACTCAAGAATACTGTAGACTATATCTACCAGATCTTCTTCTATGTTTTTTAATAAGCCCCATATAGAAATCCTTAAGATCTTCAATCAGGGTAAGTCCTAATATAAGTGGGAAACTAATGTTGACTTTGAATATGGAAATGACATGTATTTTTATGATCTTTAACTTTATTTTTTGACTTATGAGGGCAAGTCCCTTCATTTAACCCCACCCGTTTGCTTATGTACTTGTTATTTCATTATAATAAATGTTAAAAAACATTTATTTAGGATGAAATTTTTTGTTTATTTCTATATATTTCCTAAATTGTGTTCTTTCAATATTATTCATTACGTAGTCAAGTGGACATATCATTATCTCATAACATCTTCATATTCCCATGTTGCTGCTTCAATCATATTGTTTTTACACAAAACTTAACTCGATGAATCACTTTATTTCATAACACCTACTCTATATGGTCAAGAATTTGTTTTGTATACTCCTCGAAGAAATTTTTTCTTCTTATGAAACTACTTTAGGGCTCAAAAAATGATATGCATCTGACACATATTTTTTTATTGAAAAATATTAAATATGTGATGTATCTATGAAAAACAAAGGGTTAAGGCCCCTCAATAAGAAATTGATTCAAATTTTATTAGATTTAATATCATCTCATTAACAAAAACGTTAGATCACATTTATTACCAAAATGAATAACACATTTCCATGGAGAAACTTTAATAAAATAATGATTTTCTACCTCAAATGAAAGATTTTTCCTCTATCTATATACACAAAATTTTTGCTTACTTTGAGCCATCCATATTATTTCTGAATTATCATTACATTATCATACATTTATTTTACCAATTCTTGTCCAAGAACTTTCTTTCACCTTATTTATACCAATAATCAGAAATTTGACACTTTTTTCTACATAAAGCCTCAAAAGGTGCCACATGTATACTCAAAAGAAAACTGTTATTTTAAGAAAACTCTACAAATGTAAGATACTAACACCATCATCCCTTATAATCTATTTTCAAGTATAAAGGATGTATTAAATGGTATGAATAATTCAATTGGACTATATATCAGATTAAGAATAAAAAAATATACTAAAATTTAATTCAGTACATAATGACATCTGAAGGAATTTCCATGAAATAGAAGTAAAATTGGGATCATGGTTAGATATAATGGAGAGAGGCACTAATGTAACTTGATTAACTCTTTGAGGTACAATCCAAAAATTAGATGAAAGGATATAATATCTCAAATGGGAAAGAAATGAATATATTTATTTAATCTATCAACAGTAACCCAAATCATATTATTACCTTGATATGTCATTGGAAATCCCACCATGAAATCCATGGGTATAATTTCCCATTTCCACTCCAACATCGGAAAAGGTTGGAGCATCCCCTTAGGTAATTGTCATTTTACATTAAACTATTGACTTGTAAACCATTTCATTGTGAATTCATAAATTTATATTTTCTTTATATCATACTAGAAATACTCTTGAATGTCTTTGTACATCGTAGTTATTCTAGGATTAATAGAAAATAGAGATCTATGAACTTCACTCAATAATTCTATCTTCAACTAGGAATCAAAAGACATACATAATATCGTTCCAAATATAATAAATCCTTCTTAATCAATATTAAATTATGGAAACATACCCTTCTTAACTAAGTATACCATTTCCTATAAATAACTTTTTCCGTCCAATCTTGATTAATAATTTCTAAACTGGATAATTATATTGACACAAAAAATTGATGTTGTTACTGCATCCACAATTTCTAATACAAAATTCAATAAATCAATAAACAAAGAACCATGTTCTAACTGTAGAATAGCTAATGATTCATTATTTTTCTAAGTTAAATCATTAACTACTAAGTTTTATTTTTCAGGATAGTAAAAAATCATTCATTTATAATATTTTATCTATTCTAGCCATATCCTCAATCTCATGTATAAATCCTTATAAGTAAAAATATACTTCAAAATTTTATGATCATCATATATTTTACACATTAATATATATAAATTATGTATCCAAATTTTTAAATAAAACACTGTATCTTCTAGTTCAAATTCATGTGTAGTATAATTTTTATCATGGGGTTTTAATTGATGTGAATCATAACCAATTACCTGATCATTCTACATTAGAACAAAACCATGTCCCTTTAAGGAAATATCACAATAGATGAAAATTTCACCATTTCTAAATGGTAGGTTCAAAACTAGATCATTAAATAATCTTCTTTTTAATTATCAGAAAAATCAACTTACTCTTTTTTCTTTAACAATTTTACTCCATTTTCAAGTAACATTTTCAATGAGATAAATAATCGATCAAAGTTTTCAAAAAAATACTACTAGTAAACTACTAATCTATGAAAAATATGAACCTACATGGAATTCTTTCTTCTTTTTCATTCTATAACAAGTTTATTTTTATAAGGATTTATAGTTTTTCAATATTTATAAATAATATTCCCTAGGATAGAAATTTGTTACATCCAAAATTCCCACTTACTAAATTATCCATATAGTTTCTTTTATTTATAAGTTTTCAAAACTAACCTTTGGTGTCTTTATATATATTGAAAAATTTTAGAGTGTACTAATATTTCATCAATAAACACAACCACAAACTTATCTAAATATTTATTTAAATCTCTACTCATTAGATCCATGATTACAACTGGTTCATTATACAACCCAATGAGAATAAATAAAAACTCGTAATGCCCATAAAAAACCTAAAATGTTGTCTTTAGTATATCTTCCCCCTTAAACTTCAACCAATTGTACCCTAACCCAATATTAATTATAAAAAATAAAATTCTCCCTAGATCTGATCAAACAAATCATCAATATGCGAAAAATGATATCTTTTCTTAATAGTGATGTTATTTAAAAACCTATAATCAATACAATGCCTAATTTACCCATATTTATTTTTTTTAAGAAAATAAAATAAGAACACCCCATGGTGGAGATATTGGAAAAATGAAACCTTTATCTAGAAACTCATGCAAATGAGCTTCTCAATTCCAAAAGTGCCACTTGATCTATTATATGATGGGATTTTAAAATAAGCTTTGCATCAGTCACTAAGTTAATAATAAACTCAACATCCATATCAGCAATAAGATTAGAAAATTTATCAGAAAAACATATATATATTCATTCACTATAAGGGAATAACTAGTATGGGAAACCTCTCTCTTCTAAAAAATATGTGAAATATAGATTTCATTCCCATGTTTTAACAATTTTGTAGATAATTTATATATTATTTAATATATGAATTCATTATATTATAAAAAATGAAACTTATTGTCAGAAAAATTCTTTATCTCTATAATATTTCATATAACTGTAAACAAGAATCCAATATATACTCAGAATAATATTGAACTCTATAAGGGTCAAGGAAAAAAGTTTTTTTGGTAAATCCTTTCCATAAATAACGATAGAATTATTATTATTATTTTATTTATTAATTCCCCCATATGTTTTTACCAAAAGTCATGGATTCATTTATTAAGGTGAAATTTCTAATTTATTCAGTAAAATATTGGAAATAAAAGATTATACTGACCTTGAATCAAATAATATATTGGAATAATCTAAATAAACATGTAATATACCCAACATGACATTAATTGATGGTCTAACTTTTTTTGAAGTAGTCAAAAAGGAAATACCCAAAATTTTCTATTGTGATCTTAACAATTTCCATCCTTTATTCCTATATTTAGAAACTGATTTTCCTAATTACCCATCACATTATGATTAATAAAACTTACCATTGATTTTTCATTATTTGTCTGATCATTTTCTTTGCATTTATGAGCCTCATTTACAAATATCCCACTTTATAAATAGTTCCTAGATTTTATAAGAAATTATCTTGGGTTATTTTTACCATGCTTATTCCAAGATAGAAATTTTATTTTCTTACCTCCATTTTTATAGATACATTGACATTTCCTAAAATATAAACCATTTATTATACTTATTTTTATAGAAGATATGGTTATTAATAAACTCTATTTCTACCTTATCATCACATCAAACATGTTTCCAATTGATTTTGAATTCATGGGGATTCAAATATCATAGATATACTGACTTAAATCTAGAGTCAAATTGACTAATTATTCTATCAATATATACGAAAAAATTTGGTGTATAACTTTCTAGTTAGGTAATGTTTTCTCTATACAGAACCAATGAATCTTCCTAATTCTAACTCAATTCCAATAATTAGTTTTCCAAACAAATTAGAAATAAATCTGGAAAATATTTCTCAATGAATATATTCTTAAATTCATCCTATTCTTATGTATCAATATACTTCATTTCTATGACATTCATAAAAATTGGACAACTTCACCATCAAAAAGATAAATAAAAAGAGTTACATTTTGGTTATCTGAACAACCCATGAATTTAAATATATTCCTTATGTATTTAATAAACCAATTAACTACTAGTAGGGAATATGATCCACTGAATGTTTGCAGGATATGTTTCTTGAAATGATCCACTATATACATGTTCCTTTATGGAGAACTTGGTTGCTCTCTCATATGGATGCCACAACCAATTATAGTTTGTATCAACTAAGAAATCAATGAAAAAAAATGATCTGTTCTAATTAAATTATTTTTGGTTATGGATTTGGATGTATATTTACCAATTGGTGCCTTTGTATATTAGCTTCCCCATTTCCTCAATGGAAAACCATTCTGAACAGACATAGTTTAGATAAAGCAACATGGTGATCTTTGAATGATATATCATGATAACAATAAATTATAATTGATCCTAGGTATTTAAAATTATTATCCTTTCCTAAAAAATTATCAAAACATTTCCAATGATACCAAATATAAAGTTCTGATCAATATTCAACTCGTAATTTTATTATTAGACAAGAATTGACATTCATGAATCTAGACTATCTTTTTGGGTTGACAGTTTTAGAGAATTAGGATATAACTTTTAAATAATATACCCATACAATATATGTTTGTCACTTCATCTTAGTATCCATTTTCCCATTTTTTAAAAAGAAACGTGTTTTCTTTTCAGGAAAAATATTTACGATTTTCAACTTGACTTCTTATCTATTCTTACTTATCTATAAAACCTATTAAAAAATTTTAATATCTTGGTTTGAGAAAAAAATCTCAATAACAGACATAAAAAATAATCCTTTATTTCATTTTTGAAATCCTATTATCATAAAAAGAGTTTAACTTTGACATAAATAAACTTTGAGCCTAAATAATTGTTTACTTACACATGAAATCTACTTCATTACGCAAATTTTTTAGAAATTCTATTTATAAGAAAACATAATGTAAAATTCATATTCATGAGTATTTCATAGAAAACAAGTGAGACCAAGAAATATATTCTCTTAAAAATATAAATTTTTACCCTAAAAAGCATAATACATCCTTTAAAAAAACCAATATCTTACCTTTTTATATTGCACAATTTCCATGAGAACTCATTATAAAGAATAAAAAAGTAAAATAGGTTCCTTTATAAATATTCTTCATATAACCCTTATAATTGAAATAAACATTATGGTTTACTTCTAAAATAATTATCTAAGTAACAGAGTCATTTCCAATTTCTCTAAATAGCTATATCGGGCTCACCTGTCATCATGAGCTTTATCAGGCTCACCCATCATCATGAGATATATCAAGATCAACCTTCATTATAAACAATTTCCTTGGAATATAAGAATAATTCAATATATAAAATATTTCATATTTATCATCAAAATCTTAAAAATATTCTTTTAAACACATAAGTAAAACATTTTCAGATATTTATACATCCCTTTCCTTTAAAACTGAATTTTCAAAACTAAAATTACTAGATAAAAGGAAATTAGGTTTTTTTCACTAAATAAAACATTTAATATTATAATGGAATCCAAAACATAAAATAATGGTTATGGTAGTTGGAAAAGGTGTGTATGTTAAAATAAAACATTCCATTTACCTTTTAAAAGAGTGTTAAAATGTTCTGAAAAAGGATTCCTTTTCAATTTTGTTTATAATTTAAAAAGTTCCTTTTATAGTTCATTAATTTTCATATAAAAACAATAATAAATCAATTTAAAAAATATCGACATGGAAGAAAAATATTTATAAAATAAATGTATAAAACATTTAAAATGAGGTATTTTAAAGTAAAGTGTCACTTCCTTAGGGTCTGAATCATCAAATACATTCTTTATAATTTTGAATAATGAACTTATGTTAATTATTTACTTTCTTATATTTATTGCTTTTATTATTTTTTTTATTATTTTATTTATTACCTTATCATATTCAATCAGTTCAGTTCATATCATAATTTTTTAGGATATTTGACTCATATGTCCATAATGACTTTGGTAGATTGAATATGGTAAAAGAGGTCATTATTAAATTCTATATTGAATAATAATCATGATATAATTATCATTTTTATACTTAAATTACACATTTAAAACTAACCATGAAATTTAGTTATGAAAAATGAACTTTGTTAAAATCATGGAGACGATAAGCCATACATATGCATGACTAACATTTCTATTTTTCAACGATAATGATGGAAAAATGGTAAATTTTATTTTATTTGTATATAATTATAATTATATAATAAAAATAATATTATATATTTAAATACACTTATATATATCAGCCATGTGAAGTAGTCATAAAAAACGAATCACAATGCTTCGTAGAGGTAGTAATCCACACATACACATCAACATTATCATTATTCACTGGATAGAAAGGTAAGAAGGTATATGATATATGATATTTCTTATAATTATAAATATTTCAGGAATATAATATATAACCACTAAATCCATCATTATAAAAATCATTGAAAGGCAATGATGTAAAATGAATTACATCGGTTCGCTAGGTGGTAGTCCACCGTACATGGAAACGACCATTTTGTTTCTAATTTAATGAAAGAGGAGATAGATATATATATTATACCATTAAAATAATAACATATAAGTATATATAATAAAATTACATTATTATTTAAGAATTATTAAACTATATTTTAAGAAAGAGGGAGAAGAAATAAAATGAAAACACTAGGTTAAGAATTATAACTCTTCTTCAAAATATTTCTTGAGGTTTGTACCTTAAGCCTTTATAGGTTGGTTTTATGATAAAAAATAAGGCCTATTGGACGTGGATAGGTATGTAAAAAAAGGTATAGGTAGGAATTTTAGGAACCTAAAATCTTTTTAAGTGTTAAGAAAAAATAATATTAAGTACCCTTTTATAAGAGAAGGGATGAGCACTATTAGAATTACTTAATGTTTTAAATTAATTTAAATTAATTTGAAGGAAAAATATATCAATATAGATATATTTAAAATATAGTAAGGTTTTTGCTAAAAAAGTGTCATATAATAAAATTTGGATAAGTTTAGGTGATGTTTTCAGCCTAATCATTTGATTTTAACCCACATTTACCCTTTTGTCTCTTACGGTGGTATCAAAGTTTTTTACATCAAATGATTCTACAAAGTTACTATAAACGAAAAATTGACCCATAAATTGAACATGTTTTATTTTTTAAACCGAATACCAAACACATGGAGGAATAAATGTTTTTTATTAAATTTAAATCATTTAATAAAATATTATTTATTATATAATTTCATTAATTTCAATTTTGGAATAATTTATTTACTTTTAATTTAGTTACACCAATAAAAAAATAAAAATCGAACATAAACCCTTCACATATCACTAATATGTTATATGCATCTTTAAAAATTATGTAACATAATAATTCATTTATATTATATTAATTTTAGTATTTTAAAAATAATTGATTTAATTTTTCTATTAATCAAATAAATATTGTGTCAGCATTACGTAAGCATTTAAGGTAATTATATCATTAAAAAAAATTAGAAATAGATAAATATGATAAAAAAGTAATTTATATTTCAAATAACCAATTATATATAAAAATTATTTGTTTTTTCCCCTGTCAAAAAATATTATACATATTAAAAGAAAGAGAGTGTCATTTTTGAAATTATATTTACTTAAAATAATATACATCTAATATTCAAAGGAAAGTGGTAATAAATTAATAATTTTTGAAATAATTAATATTTAAGGTATAATTTTGTTTATAATAAGTTAAATAAAAGCTTTGTGGATAGTTATAGGCCTTATCACACTATTTTTAACCATCATTACCCAATTTACTCATACTGAGTAACAAATATTTACTATGGTTAGTATTCATAATGATAAAAAAATAAAAGGGATATATTATCCAAATTTGGGCCTCCTAATTAAAAATATGTAATAAAATTTTCAATATTCAATTTTTATAATTGAAATAAATTAATTTAATATCAAAACCTAAAATACAACGAAATATAGTTTTTTGAAAACAAATGTGTTTTGAAGCCTAAAATTAAACTTTCACAAAAATATGGTATAATGACGATTCCTATATAATTAATTAGATTATTTTTAAATGAAGTCTACTTATATTAATTTAATATAAAATGATAATTTTTGTTACATTATTTAATGAAATTAAATGACATTTTAAAAAAAATATGATTTTCTCACTATTTACTAAAAATAATTATTTTTAGGAAAATACCAAAATTTTAACCTAAGATAAATTTGATATCATGATTTCAAAAAACAAGTTAATTTATTAAAATTAAATTATAAAATTTATTAAATAAACTTTTAATTAAAACCTTGTAATATAAGAAAATGAGTTTAATAGGAATAAAACCTTTTTTTTGATTGAAAAATTACATAATATAACAATGAATACTAATAAGGAATGAAGTTGATTATTATATTTTCATGGGTTGTTACATTCACCCCCTATTTTGAAAATTGTGTCCCAAAATTTTTATTATTTACTTTAAAAGTGGGGATATCTTTTCCTCATCTAATTTTTAGATTACCATATTGCTTCTTCAATCATATTGTTTTTCAAAAATAATTAACCTGCTGAATATTCTCTCTATTGTCATGAATTTGTACTGGATGATACTCCTAAGACCATTTTTCTTCAAACTAAACTAATTCAAGGCTCAAAACATGAAATGCAACCAACATATATTTTCTTAATATGGAATTATTAAATATGTTATATACCTTTGAAAAACTCAGAGGTTAGGCGACTTGGTTGGAAATTGATCCAACTTCATCCATTATTTCATATTATCCAATGAACTATGGACTTAGCATCCCATTTTTTACCAAATCCCATTACAAATTTCTATATTTAATATTTATTAAAAAATAATTTCCTACCTCGAAAGAAAGATATTTCATTTGGTTAATTATATAAAATTTCTACCTAATTTGATCCATCCTAATATATCACTGAATAATATTTATATTGTTATCCAATTCGTAAAATAATTCTTGCCCGAACAACTTTTTCTCACCTACATCATCCAAAAATGATACAGTGAAACACCTCTTTCCACATAAATCCTTAAAAGGTTCCATATGTATCCTATAATGAAAACTATTGTCATAAAAAAAACTCCAACAATGAATGATATTAATAACAACTTCCATATTAATCCATTTTGAAGAACGAATCATGTATTCCAAGGTTTGAGTCATCATCTTGGATTTACTATCAAATTGAGGGTAAAAAGATGTACAATAAGTAAATTCAGTACCCAACAACTACTAAAGTACTTTCTTAAAATTTGAATGAAATATGGGATCATAGTTTGATACAATGGAGAGAGGATCTCCCAATAACTTATCTCCTTGAGGTATAATAGAGAAATATAATATAAATACAAATTATTTTGAATGGTAAAGAAATGAATATTTTTTTTTAATCAATACATAATAATCTAAATCACTTTATTACCTCATGATATATTTCAAAATACCACCATCAAATGCATGGATATATTTTACCATTTACAATCTTACACCAAAAAATACTAAAGTACCCCCTTTAGTAATTTTCAGTTTACATTAAACTGTTGATTTTTCAAGCATTTCACTTCATTTTAAAGAATTTATTTTTCATTGAATACCACCAATAGTATTTCTAAAGGTATCAGTATATCATAGTGCTTCCAAGATAAATAAAAAATAGAGATCTATGAAATTCACTCAGCAAATCATTCCTAAAATAGGAATCACAGAGCACACATAATCTCTTTACAAATATGATAAAACCTTATTAATTAATATTAATGTTTTATAACTTCCCCTTATTGAAAGATTCTTCAATTTTATATAAAACACTATCTTTTTTATGAGCTTGCATAATTATTTTTAACAAGGATGATTTTACTAAAAACAGAATCAAAATAGTGGGAGTTCTTATATGAATAATTTTATAGCCAACATTCATCAAATCAATATCTAAAGGATCATGTTCCAAAAATAGAATAATTAATGATGTATTATTTTAATGAATTAAATAATCAACTAATATTTTTCCTTTCTATGATTCTAATGAATCGTTAAATTATAATCCTTTATCAATTCTATCCATATCCAATATCCCATGTTCAACTCTTTATGAGTGAATTTATATTTAAAAATTATATGATTAGTATATATTTAAAACTTTAATACACATACATTTCATCTCTAAATTTTTTATGAAAATGCTACATTTTCTTATTTAAGGTTATGAGTAAGATAATTTTTCTTGTGGGGTTTTAATTGGAATGAAACACACATAATTACCAGATCATTATACATCATAAGAAAACTAATTTCCATCAATAAAGTATCAATGGAGATAAAAAATTATAATTTATTGATAGTAGGGATAAAACTAAAGCATTCAATAATATTCTTTTTAGTTCTCAGAAATAATCACCAAACTTTTTTTCCAGATGAATTTATGGCCTTTTTGAGTTAACTCAGTTAATGAGATAGATAACCGGGAAATGTTTATGAAAAAACCACCATTAGTAATCCACTAATATAAGAAAACTATGATTATCTATGATTTTTTTTTTGTTTTTATCCATTTATTAAAAAATTTACTTTAAGTAGGGACTCAATTTATGACATCATTAGAAAAAATATTCCCAAGGAGAAAATATTTTTACAACCAAAATTCATAGTTACTTATTTTTCTATATATTTTCCTTTTTTATAGTTTTCAAAATATTACTTAGGTGTCTTCCATGATCCTCAAGATATTTAGAATATACTAACATATCATCAATAAAACAACCAAAAACTTATCCAAATGGTCATGTAAAACTCTATTCATGTGATCCATGAATACAACTAGTGCATTAGACAACCCAAATGGAATAACTACAAAATCATAATTCTCGTATCTAGTTTGAAATGTTTCCTTTTATATGTATTCCTCCTTCACCTTTAACTGATGGCACCTTAACAAGATATTGTACTTTCAAATTTTTTGTTATTACTAATTTTGATCAAATAAATAATCGAAATTAGGAAAAGGATACTTATTATTAATAGTGATGTTATTAAAGGCGCTATAATCAATGAAAAGTATCATTGAACCATATTTATTTGTAATGAATAAAATAGAAACACCCCATGGGGAAGTACCAGGACAAATGTAACCTTTATCTAAAAATTCTTGCAACTGCATTTTCTATTTAAAAATATCTACTTTAGCCAATGGATATGGTGTTTTTTAAATAGGATTAACATCATGAACTAATTAAATTGTAAAATCAACCTACCAATCAGGAATAACACCTAAAAATTAACCAAAAAAACATCCACATATTTATTCACTATAGGGATATCACAAATATGGATAGACTCCCTCTTACCAACAATAAGTAAATGATAAATTTTGTTTCTATCATTTAAAAATATCTCAACTTTTTTATATGTTATTAAAGGTATGAATTCATTTATGTCTATAAAATGAAACTCATTTTCAAAGAAAACATATATAGCTCTACAATATATCCTAGCTTGGTAAATAGAAATCAATTCTATAAATAGAATAAAATCAAGCTATAAACGGGGAAATAAAATATGGTTTTTAGGTAAATCCTTTCTTTAAAAAATAACTGATATATTATTATAATTTATTTTTTCCATATTAATTAACCCAGGTGGTTTTACTTATAGTAATGGCTTCATTTTAGGTGGTGAAATTTCTAATTTATCAGATAATTTCTCAAAAATGATAGTGTATAAACCCTAGAATAAATAATACCTTTACATAATATGAATAAATAAGTAATGTACCAAACACTACATCACTGAATATTCTAACTTATTCTAAATTATTTGTAAAGTATTTATCCACACCTTTCTATTTTTGATCTCAATAATTTCTATCCTTTATTCCTATCATTAGAAAAATAATCACATAATAACCCATAACACTAAAATTAAAGCATCTTACCATTATATTTTGATTAGTTTTTGATCATTTTCCTTGTATTAATAATCCATACTTCCAAAATTTACATATTGAAAACCCTTCATAGATTTTCTAACAAATTATAATTAGAACTTTTTACCACACTAATCACAAGATGTAAATATGATTTTATCAACTCTAAATTTATTTTATGGATGCTTCCCCATTTCCTACCATATGAAATTTTTATTCAACATATTATAATGGGATACATGATCATCGTTGAACTCCATTTCTATCTTCTTAGCACATCGAACAATTTTTTCATAACTTCAGAATTCATGGGAAACCAAAGATATTTGATATTTTGGTTTCAATCCCTAGTAAAACAGACTAGTTTTACTATCAATATCCCATATAAAATTTATTTTTCACCTTTCTAATAATGTGATGTTTTATTCATACATGTCCACTAAATATTCATCCATCTATTACAATTTTAGGAATTTTTTACATCCTATATTTGACAACCTTTAGAAAATATTCCTTAAGAAAAATATACTTAAATTTATCTTATTCGAAAGTATAATTCTATTTTATTCATTTTACACTCTTAATCATTATTCACCACTAGTTTAATTCAACTTCAAAATATTAAATAGAAAGTGTTTTCTTATGGTTCTATGAATAACCCAATAATTTTAATATATTCTCTAATGATTTAATCTATCCCTCAACAACCACATGGTAAGATGATCTATTGAATATTGTAGGGTGCTATTTTATGAAATGATACACTATAGACTTTTTCTTCTATAAATAATGTGGTTTCTCCCACATGGATACCACTACCAATTACAGTTTATGTTAACTGATCCATCATTGAAAAAACTGCCGTGTTCTAATTCTAACCATTCTAGGATGCTGATTTGGAAGTCTATTTTCTTCTTTGTTCCTTCTTAAATTAGCTTCCCTATTTCCTATATAGACAAAAATTATGAACATTTATAGTTTATATTAATAAATATAGTAGTATTAATATTTTATATCATGATAACCATAAATTGGAATCTCTTAAGGTTACTTACATTATCCTAGCCTCTAAAATTATCCAAATATTTCTCCTCATACTGACTATATGGGCTTGATACTTATTAAACTCATAAGATAATTTTAAGATAAGAATTAACTTACTTGAATTTAAAGAATATTTTTAGGTTTTTAGTTTTAGATATTTAGGTCATAAATATTACATAACAATACCATACAATACATATAATATGATTTCTACTAATATCTATTTTTTCAACAAAACAAAACAATAAAAAATAAATAGGTTATATTTTCATGAGATATATTTTTGATTTTCAAATTTAATTTTTCTTTATTATTAATAATCATTATAATCTATGATAAATATTACAAGATGTGTTATGTGAACAAAAATATCAATTAGGGACATAAAACATAAAGGAACCTATTAGTCAATTTTTAAAAACCAGAGATCATAAAAGGAGTTTACCTTTAACATTAATAAAAAGTGGACTTAAATAATCATTTAATTATAAATGAAATCAAATTTACATCCCAAAATTATTCATAAAAAACTTTATAGGAAAACATAAAGGAAAAATCAAAATCATTATGGTTTATTAAAAGACATGAGAACCCATGAAAACATTTTATTAAGACGTAAAATTTTACCCTAAAGGTAATAAACCTTCCTTTAAAAAGATAATGAGATTACCTTTTGATATCGAACAGTTTCCATGAGAAATCACTAGAAAGAAAGAAATTTAATGTAGGTACCCTAGGAAATAATCTTAATACAACCCTTATAATAACCCTTACAATTAAAATAACCGTTATGGTCAACTTTCAAGATAATTATCTAGAGAACATAACCATTACCCAATTCATGGAAGAGTTATATTAGGCTCACCCATCATCATGATATATATTAGATCACCCATCATAATGAGGTATATAATTCTCACCCATAATCATCAATAATTTCCATGGACAATTAAATGAATGAAATAAATATAATCTTGCATTTCCATCATCAAAGACTAAATAATATACTTTTAAACCCATAAATAAAACCTTTTCAAATATTGATATGTCCATTTACTTTAAAACCCAATTTTAAAATCTATAATTACAAAAAATAAAAGGGGTAACGTTTTTATTTTACGAAAACATGGAATCTTATAAATAAATCAACCAAAATAAAATAATTTTGATTGTAGTGGGAAAAGCAGTTGACGCCATATACATTAAAATATAACATTTTCTTTTTTTCCTTCTATAAAGAATGTCAAAATTTTCTAAAGAAATATTCCTTGTTGAAACCTGTTTATTAAATTCCAGTGTGTATTTTATAATTTATTCATGTCCATATAAATAAATCAATAAAATATGTTTAGCAATACAGTCATGGAATAAAAATATTTTAAAAATATATCTTTAAATAATTTTAAATAAGGATTTTAAAAGTAAAGTATCCCTTACCTCAAGTTTGACTCATCACATACATTATTTATATTTCTAAATAATAAACATATATTAATTATTGTCTTTTTTAAGAACCATTTTGATGTTTATTATTCTTAATATTTTATTTATAACCATGTCACATTCAATCAATTAAGTTCGCTCAGGTGTTTTGTCGATATTCGACTCATATGTTAAAAATATCTTTGGTAGGTTTGATATGGTCAAAGAGGACATTATTAAATCCTATATGGAATAATAATCATGAAATAATTATTATTTTTATAAATCATTTATAAATTTATAACCATCCATGAAATATGTTTGTGGATAATGAACTACATTACAATCATAGAGACGGTGGGTCGTACGTACACATGGGTAACATTTACATTTTACAATGAAACTGATTGAAATATGGTAAGTATTATGTTTTTGAAAAATTATCATTATATCATAAATATCTTCTTATTTATTTAAATAATATTTTATACAGTAGCCACTGGATTTGGTCATGAAAAATGAATCACATAGCTTCATGTAGGTGGAAATCCACATGTACACATGAACGGTGTTATCATTCATAAATGGATGGAATGGTAATAAGGTATATGATATATTATATTTTCATAATGATAAATATTTCATTAATAACATATATATTCATTAAATACATTATTAAAAATATTAGGACCACATTGTGTCTGAAGATTGTATTTGTTGTCAATGGGTGTCAATTGATGTCAATGATGATCAACATGAAGAAAGGAACCCTCCTAAGTGAAATAGAGAATGGAATTCAAATGATTGATGTACTGATCCTAAGTTCCAAATATGTGTATAAGAAGTGATACATTGTCTACAACAATTAAGGATGGTTGGTTCAATATTTGGAAGGAGTAAAAATAAAAGGAGAAGAAGAGGGTGTGGAGGAGGTTAGGAATTCTAAGGTGGCCAATGAATGAGTTTTGAGATAGAAAGTGTCCATGAATTTAAATGATTACTTAGTTTTATACTAAGTATTTTTATAAGAATTACCTAAAAAATTAAGGCCAACCCATTTTCCATCTAGCCAGCCTCAACTTGAGGCTTATAAAGGATAACAGTGGTCTACCGTGCGCACGAGGAAGCCAGCCAGGCTAGCCAGCAAGAGGCACATTTGGTCCATGTATAAGCCCACAGGGTTTGCATAGTGGGAACTAGGTGCACGCCTGAGGAGGATAAGTGGGCGTTAAGAGCACGCCCATAGAGAACCGATGTAGGGTGGCACCGGATGGGGTATAAGAGTAATCTGGGACAATACTGAGGTGGATTGATATTTAAATAGTGAGAATCCCGTGCTTTGGTTTAAATGTTGCACAAATTTTAAAAATGAGGTAGCCACCTAATCCTTCAATATGATCTTGCGTGAGATCTTGGCATCACATCTCAATCCATACCTGAGGTTCTAATCACTACCGCTCATCTAATCCTGTTTCTTACCTAATTGAATCAGAGTTGTCCGATCTTTAACCAAGGGTCATCTTCAAGATCTGGCCACCCAACTAACTCCAGTGCACCATCCCCACTGCCAGTAAACCTTGAACAAGCTCTCAACCATTGTTGAAGAGAAAATATACTACATAAGGATCCTTTGAATGTCATAATGACATGAATTCAATTACATTTTCATGCATACAACTCAACATGATGATTGTAAAATGGATGAGGAAAACAAAGTTGCCGGAGGCCATGCCATCTAGAGTGTTTGAATTTTTCATGAGACTCTCGATGCATGAATGTATTCTGGAATTCATGAAATAAGGGAGAGAGCCGCACAGATAAAACAGAAACAACCATGAATATTAGTGTATCTCATGACCATGGTTTGAAGATTTCAAAACCATGATCTTAGTGAAATTTATTGAGGATCTCAGATGCAGAAAATATTTGATCTCTAGTTATAAAAAGGGATCCACTGATCTGATAACAGGATATTGCTTCCAAACCATTCGAGAGATCCTATTATAAGAAATAGAGTTTCTCTGATCTTCAAGTTCAATAAGGGGCATGCACGATCCATGAATTGTTCTGGGTTTGTGAAAATTATACCGAGTACCATTTTGGTCCTCGAAGAAGGAGAACCATGAACCGTTCTAGTTCGTGAAGAAGAAGGAACTTCGTACCACTTGGGTACGTGAAGTAGGAGAGTCACGAACCATTCTTTGTTCACAAAGAGAGTTCTTGTGAGCCATTCTAGGTTTGTGACAAAATAGTACTACATACCTTTTTGGTTCTACAATGAGAAGGTCCTGCGATCCATCTCTATTTCGGTGAAGTGGAGAACCACGTACCACTTGTAACTTAAAGGAGGCATGCACTCAATGTTCAAAAGATTTCATCAAATCCCGTGTGTGAGTAGGAGTCGTGAACCATCTTAGGTCACTAAGGAGGATTTCCCACTTTGTGAAAAGAAGAAATTCATACCCTCGATATGGAAACGGAAAACAGAAACCATAATAAACCTGGGTTATTTTGTGAGTTTAAAGATCAATTAGAGATCACATGCATAATGCACATGCAAATCATTTGAATGATTTGAGACTCTCAACTGAGCAAGAATAAAACAAACAATGGACTACTCCCATTTAATTTTGAAGAAGATTCACGGATAACCATATACATGACACATAAAATTGAATGAACTAAATAAGGCTTTGGGTGTGCACTTGAGAAGAAGACAAATGAAATACATACATGCATGCACTTTTCATATAAATAAATTCAAGGCATCATGAGTGTGGATTTGTGATGAAAGGATAATTAAAAGGGTGTAGAGAATTTATATGATTTCATGAATATGTGAGGACATTTAAAGAATGATCCACAAACATGGGTGCACATATGTGAAGAATAAGAAGAAGTAGAAGTAAGGGAAGAGTTCATTTAAAGACTACTTGCATTATCTCACACATACACGTGAAGAAGGAAGAAGAAGAGTGGATTTTGATGATGCCCAGTGAACTGATTTTCAATGTCGGAATAATCACAAAAGGATTTTTGATTTTTCCCTGAAGAAACAGAAGTATTAGTACATCTGGTTGTTTCGCTAAAGAAGAATATTGAACGTGAAAGAGAATCAACTCTAGACCTCGATGCAAGAAGAGTCTCATACTGAATAGGAGACAAAGACTTCCATTCCAATCCATTGAAGGGACCTTCATATCCATAAACTGAGTGTGACTTCACCGAGGGAATTGAGCTCTGGGGAGTCAATGAAAGTGATTTGGGGGAAGCAATGAGCTATCCCTTATCTTTTTTAAAGGTTGCATGCCTCAGACAAAGTGACTATACCTAAACGTTATAATCCATATCCAGTAAATATTAGTGGAATTAAGTATGACTGGAAACCAGTCAGTGTATGCTCCTTGGATGTATCCCTTAGTGGTAAACAAATTAAAATTTATGTGTTGTACTTATGTATGTAAATGTTTTAATTATTTCACATTTCCATCATACAGGCTTGTGATGATAATATGATCATGATTAAATATTATAAGATCATCCATGCGTAATGGTTTACATATATTGGATACTATTCCGTAATTCTATCAAGAAGAGGATTTGAGTTTTCATTCCTATCTCAAAAAAGAAGTGTAGTCATGATGGAAATTTAGTTAACTATGAGCATAAGTGTATATCGAAGAAGAACCTAACAAACAGGAAAACATATAGAAGAACCAGTTGAAGAAGTACCTCATGCCCAAAAAGATGCAATATCTTTTTCCCTATGCATTTTTAATAATGAAGAAATATCAGGATTGGAAAGTAAAGAGAAGGTGGCTCAGGTTTCAACAAAAAATAAAAGAATCTTCCAACACAAGTGGTGATTATGATAAGAGCTTTACTTCACATGAGCTAACAATGGATAAATTAAGAACATATTTGCATGATATTCCTGAAGAATGAGTTGCTACTGTTTGTAGAATATTTCAATGTATCGAGGTTGAGATCACTCGACTGGAAAGAGAAGCTAATAATATGGAAAAGTTATTAGAAGAAACAAAATTCTGGAATGCTTAATGATATACAGATGGATTCAAGCCTTTGAAGAGAAAGAGGGGGTAAATAAGTCTTTGGATGAAAAGAACCTTGCTTTTAAAGATGATCTGAAAAAGAGAACTGAATTCAAGGTTTAAAATTTGTAAGAAACTTCCAAGAAGAACAAAGGGCTTGACTCTTTGTTACAAAGAAAAATTATGATGCATGAATATGGGGTTGAAAGATTGAAAAAGGCTTGTGATAATATGATCATGATTAAATATTATAAGATCATCCACAATATGGAATGTCTAAAATTGGAAGCCCAATTGACTAGTATTTAGAAGACACATATTGAGCCTTCACAAAAGAAGGAAATAGTTGTTGTAAATATTCAATACTTAATAGAGGATTATAAAGTATAAATATCTCTAACATGTGATAAGAATATCATTACTTAACTCGTTGACCTATCAAAAGTAGCTGAGAAAGCAAAGGTACCATCCATACCAACTTGTACTATTGTTTATAAAAATGTTTCTACAAAAAGAGTAGGTTGGAAGAAAAATTATAAGAAAGTATGGATGAGGAAAGGTGATGAGAGGGAATCTATCACCATGTACAGGGTGGATATGAATAAGAAGATTTAAGATGACTCCCTAGGTAGATCACAATAAATTAAGAAAATGAGGGCCCAAAAACATTATACCAAAGATATCATAAAGAGATGATTTGTGGGTCAATGATGGTGTTGCAACAAATTTGGGCATTATGAACTGTATTGTTGGTATAACCCATTAAATGAAAAAGGATATATAAATCCTATATCAAAAGGGAGAAATACAGATAATAATAATCAACATCAACATATCCATACACACCTATATACTGAAAATAGATTTGTAATAGTGGACAACATCTGTGATGGATGCAATGGGAGTGGTCCCAAGAATGAAGCATGCTTATCTCAACATATTTACAGAGATGATAAGAATAGAACACCATAGAAGCCAACTAATAAAGAAGAAGATATATTGGGAAGAAATCATAAAAATACAGAAAAATAAAATTCCCCTAAGAAGACTCCAAAAAAGAAAGGTGACAAGTCGTTGGATTAAAAATCCAAGAAGATGAAGAGTGGTACATCCAAAAGAATTCCTAAAACTTATGACACTATAAAGATTCCATGGGAAAAATCCAAACTTTTTGCCATAGTTCCCAGAGACATATTAGTTTTCTAGCCTACAGATTTGGAAATAATGATATTGAAAGGAGATGTACAAGCTTAGGCTAGTGAAAAAATAAATAGGAATATTACACATGAAAATAGAGAAGTCCTATGTGTGAGGTGCAACAAGGACGATTACACTCTTAAGAATTGCATCCCATTTATTCTATCCCAAGAAGAATTCCTCAAGAATAAGAAAGGTTTACCGGGAGATTCTAGTGCTTTTAAAGCTATTGAAGAATGGAGACTGACACAAAAAGAGATGGAATAAATATTGAGATCCACACTACCAGAGTCAAAACTAAATATCAAATGTGTAAGTGTGAGGAGTGTAACAAATGGAGCATCTTGGTTGAGAAAATCATCTCAGCCTTCCTACTCACATTGAATAAGCAAGGAGGATCCACCTTATTACCTTAAATCTGTGTGTATTATATTTTTTCTTATTATACAGGGAATTTATGTTCAAGAAAATCATAGGTTGAAAACATGAGAATTAGTGGTGAGAAGTGTTCCCTTGAGGAGGAGAAAAATGAAGAAACTTCCAGAATTATTAGTTCAATTTGTATCAACATAAATTTGGAATCAAATTAAATTACTATAAAAAATATTTGATGATCATTTCATTAGAAAATGAGTTTTAGGTTGAGTATCTTATTTTACATTCATTATCATTAGCCTAGAATGAAAGTGGAAAGAGCCTTGAAGAGATGTAAATGAGTTCTCATCACATGAGGTATCATGATCAAGGGATAATGTATATCTTTGTTATCCAGATCAAATCCACTTGTTTTCTACACTGAGCATTGATCAAGTATATTTATAGTGAAATGATTGATGGAGCATTGATTACGTATGGAAATATACTATCTCAACCATAAAAGTTTTATTTCTTTTCAATAAGGTGGAGATAAAGTGAAATGAATGTTGAAAGGTGACAGGGAGAGCGAAGATAGAAGACTCTAATTTTGACATTGACATGCTCATTTTAGATAATGTTGAAGTATTGACAACAAAAAAGGGGGAGACTGTTGTTATCACTTTGTGTCTGAAGATTGTATTTGTTGTCAATGGGTGTCAATGGATGTCAATGACGATAAACAAGAATAAAGGAACTCTCCTAAGTGAAATGGAGAATAGAATTAATCTGATTGATGAAATGATCCTATTTTCCAAATATGTGTATCAAGAGTGATATGTTTTGTATAACAATTAAGGATAGTTGGAGTGTTCTTTTGAAGGAGTAAAAATAAAAGGAGAAGAAGAGGGTATGGAGGAAGTTTGGAATTATAAGGTGGACAATGCATGAGTATCTAGATAGAAAGTGGACAAATATTTCAATGTATACATAGTTTTCTACTAAGTATTTTTATATTCCTTACCTAAAAAATAAGGCCATCCCACTAGCCTTCCAACCAGCCTCAACCCGAGGCTCATGTGGGACTACAGGGGTCGACCGTGCCCATAGGGAAGCCAACTAGGCCAGAAAACATGAGAGGCATGAGGGCCATGTATAATCCCCC
The DNA here is from genome assembly GCA_963277665.1 of Viscum album. Lineage (NCBI taxonomy): Eukaryota > Viridiplantae > Streptophyta > Magnoliopsida > Santalales > Viscaceae > Viscum > Viscum album. The sequence continues at coordinate 1,110,238,608 of OY728140.1, forward strand.
AGTGTATGCATAATGGGTGCTAGATGTGCACCCGAGAAGGAAGAGTGGACTCTAAGAGCGTGCTCGTGGATAACCGGTGCAGGGCGGCACTAGAGGGGGGAGAGGAGTAATCTCAGATGATGTTGTGGAAGATTGATATTTAAATAGTGAGAATATCATGCTTTGGTTTTGATATGGTACGACTTTTAAAAACATAGAAGCCATCCAAACCATCAATCTATTCTTGTGTGAGATCTCAGCCGCACATCTCAATCTGGATCTGAGCTTCTAATCACCGCCACTCATATGATCCTGTGTCTCACCTAATTGAATCGGAGTCATCCGATCTTAGACCAAGGGTTGTATTCAACTTCCGGCCACCTGATTAACTCTAGTGAACCTTCCCCACTTCCAGTACACCTTAATTGAGATCCCATCCATTGTTTAGGAGAAAATATACTTCATAAAGACCGTCTGACTGTCATGATTCCATACATGAAATTAAATTTTCATTCGTGCAACACAACAATAAATCAATGAATGGGCAAGGCAAATGAAGTTCCTTGAGGCCATTCCATATTAATTATCAAAAAATTATATGAGACTCTCAATATATGAACGTGTTATGGGATGCTTGAAATAAGGGAGAGATCCATCCAGATGAAAAGGAAACAACTGATAATCTCACCATTTCTCATGACCATGGTTTGAGGATTTCAAAACATCGATCTTCATGGAATATCCTGAGGAACTCAAATGAAAAAAAGATTTGATCTCTACTATAAAAAGGTATACTATGTTCCAAGAATGGTATGCTGCTTGAAAACTTTTCATGAGATCATATTATGGGAAATAGAGTTTCTGCGATCTTCATGTTCGATAAGGGGCAAGCATGATTCACGAATCTTTCTGGGTTCATGAAAATTATACCCCATACCATTCTGGTCTACAAAAAATTAGAACCGTGTACAATTCTAGTTCACGAAGAAGAAGGATCCACGTGACACATGGTTATGTGAATAAAGAGAGACTCGAACCATTCTTGGTTCACGAAGAGAGTTCCTGTGAACCATTCTAGTATTATGAGGAAATGGTACCACGTAACGTTCTAGTTATATAAAGAGAAGGTCCTGTGAACCAGCTCTATTTTAGCAAAGTGGAGAACTGCGTACCACTTGGTACATGAAGGAGGCCCTCACTCTCTGTGTGTAAAAGTTCCACACATCTCATGTTTGAGGAGGAGTTGGGAACCATCCTGGTTCGCTATGTAGGATTGCACACTATATGCAAAGAAGAACTCCATACCCTTGATGTGGAAAAGGAATAGACAAACAATAATAAAACCATGGTAGTTTGTGTGTTTAAAGATCAAGTGGGGTCATATGCATGATGCACAAGGAAATCATATACATGATTTGAAACTCTCAAATGTGTAAGAATAAGCCAAATAGTGGACTACTCCCATCTGGGTTTTGAAGAATATTAATGGATAAACATATACACGACACATAAAATTTAATGATCTAAATAAGGCTTTGGGTGTGCACTTTATAAGAAGACAAACGAAAGTACATACATGCACACACTTTTCATATGAATAAATTCAAGGCTTCATGTGTGTGCATTTGTAAAGAAAGAAGAATTAAAAGGGTGGAGATCATTTTTATGCTTTCTTTCATATGTGAAGAAAATTAAAGAAAGAGACACAACTGTGGGAGAACGTGTGTGAAGAATAAGAAGAAGTAAAAGAAAGGGAATAGTTTATTTAAAGGATACTTGCATGATCTCATGCATAAATGTGAATAAGGAAGATGAATATATACTTCTGATGATTCATAGTGAAATGATTTTTAGTGTTTGAATAGTCATAAAAGGATTTCTGATTCTGGCAAAGAAGAATAAGTAGTATTAGTACATCTGGTTGTTTCACTAAAGAATAATATTGAACCTAAAATAGAATCAAATATAGACCTTGATACAAGAAGATTCTAATGTTGAATAGGAGATGAAGACTTCCATGCCTATCCATTGAAGGGACCTTCACATCCAGAAACTTAGTGTGACTTCACCCAGGGCAGCGAGCCCAGGGGAGTCAATGAAAGTTATCTAAGGGAAGCAGTGACCTATCCCTAATCTTTTGTAAAGGAAATGTGCCTATGACAAAGTGACTGTACCTGAACCTTGTAATCCACACCCAATGAATATTAGAAGAATTAGGTATGACTGGAAACCTATCGGAGTATGCTCCTTGAATATATCCCTTAGTGGTGAACCAAGTAAAAGTGCTATGTTTTTCTTTTGTATTTTAATATTTTAATTATTGCACATATCCATCATACATGTTCAATTATGTTCCTGATAGTGTGGGAACAAGATCCAATAAAAAAAAGAAAAAGTTGACACCCTGATTTTTCCCCTTCTCAGGGTGACCTGGGATCCTTCAACAACCAGTCATGAGATGTGGTGATGGATGATATGAATGATGGTTTAATTTTCCTTTTAACGGAAGAGTATATAGATATAGATTATAAAATTAAAATAATAAAATCTAATTCCATGGATGATATTGATGTTATTATTTCTAAATAATTAAATAATATTGGATGGATTTGGAAGAATACATAAAATGAAAAATATCAGTTAATAATTATATATCTTCTTTGGACAACCACATTTGGTTTGTACCTAAATACTTTCTAGGTTTGTTTTCTGGTCAAACAAGGGAATATAGGACATGGGGAGGGATGTATGTAATGGTTTTTGGGCCTATATTTTCCTAACCAAAAGTATTTTTATTTTTGAATAAATGTGAAGAGAAGGTTCCCTTTTATAAGTTATGGGAGGAGTACTCTTGGAATTACATAAAGTTCTAAATGAACATGAATTTATTTTTTCAGGAAAATAGAGAAAAAATGATATATTTAAAATATAGGATTAGTATGACTCCAAATAATATCATAAAATAAAATTTGACAAGTTGAGGTGAATTTTTTATCGTTATCTTTTGGTTTTAACCCTTGTTAACCCTTTTGTCTATTACCATGGTATCAAATATTTTTATAATAAAGGAGGAAATAATTTTACTATAAAAGGAAAAGTGACACATAAATGGACCATGTCTTAAATTTAAAAAATAACAGAATAACATGGTGGAAGATAATGTTTTTGCGTAATTTAAATCATTTAAAAAAAATTAATTATTATAAAATATCATTAATTTCATTTTTGGAACTATTTGTTTTCATTGAGTTTAATGACATTGGTATAATTATTTAAATCAAATATAAATATTTCACATATCCATAATCTGATATGTTTATCTAAAATATTTGTGGAAAATAATATTGTATTCGAATTATATTATTTTAATACTTTAATATCATTTAATTTATTTTTTTATTAATTGAATAAATACTCTGTCGAAGTTACCTAAGCATTTGAGGTAATTATTTCCTTAATAAAAATTATAAATAAATTAACAATATAAAAAATTTACTTTATATTCTAAATGAAAATTTATAAATGAACATTAGTTGTTTTTATCCATTTAGGAAAATATTAAATAATTTAAAAGAAAGTGAGTGACATTTTTGACTTTATATTTACATAAAAATAATAAAAATGTTATAATTAATGGAATCTAGAAAAAAATGAAAATTTATGAATCTTGAATTTTCAAGGTAAAAAACTTGTCCCATAAAATAAATAAATGTTTAGGAGATTTATTGGCATTATAAAATTATTTTTAACCTTAATTAACAGATTTACTCTTGCTGAGGTGAAAAATATTTACTAGAGTTACTATTTACAATGAAAAAAATTAAAGCAAACAAGTAACCAAATTTGAACCCCATGATTAAAAATTTTTAATAAATTTTTCTATATTCAAATTTTTATAAGTGGCATCAATTAATTTTATAATTAAAACATAATTCGTAATTTTTTTTAGAAAAAATATGTTTTAACCCCAAAAATAAACTTATAAAAAAAATAAGGTACAATGATGATTCCTATAGTGACAAAAAATTTTCATACATAGATATTAAATATTAATAGATTAATTTCAAATATATTTTAAAAAATGATGCATGAGGTATGAAAATTTTTAGTGTGTTTGGATACTAGATACACAATCTTCTAATTTGTTGAAAGATCTTCAACATCTCCCACAAATATCTTCTCACATAGTATTCTTCTTAGACATAACCTACATGAAACACTTATTCTTAATATGGGGAAAATAAATATAATAAATGGTGAGATCATATTCTCAATAAGGGTAAAAAATGGAGATATCAATGATCATAAAAGCATAATATGCACATAAGGGTATGGAAACACTCACTTACCATTTGAAAACCAAACCCTGCTTATCGTAGATCATAATAATGAGTCATGACATAAATATTTTCTAATAAGAAGACATTAATAATAAATTAAATAAATAATGTAATCCATTAGATAAAAAATTGAAATTGAAATGTATCAAAAACATAATCTTATAACATTATTAACATGTATAAATAGGAATAGGATCACTCATTAAGTTAAATACAGGAAATATAGACATTGGGTAAACATATGGACATGAAACTAGGTCCATGTGTAATATTATTGATAATAAATAAATATCTATTCAAAATATTATAGACATGAAAACCAGGTGCACATATATAATTAAAGACATAAAATATAGACCCGTTTATAAATTTTGGACATGAAAATATGTATATGCATAAACTTAAAGACATGAAAGATAGTTCCATGAATAATCTTATAAAAATGAAATCTAGGTCTATATATAAACATTTGTACATGAAACAAGGTCCATGGATAAACTTATGGGCATGAAACTAGGTCCATGCATAATCTTATGGACATAAAAACCAGATCAATGTATAAAATTGTGACCACAAAATCAGGTTCACTCATAAAATTTTTACCTCATGAGTTATCAATATTTACCCATTTCATTAGAGGGATATAATAGTCCCACCAATAATATAATCATTATCCATTCATGTTTATGTAACATGATCAGGGAACCATTTAACAATTCATCATAAAATAACACATTAAAAAGAAAATGAGTTTCATAATCAATAAATCAACATAAAAATAAACCATCTAGAGAAACAATAATGATGGTATCGTAGAATAATATCCCCAATGAATCATGAGTGAAATAAAATGATGTAATCATAGTAGGAAATTATTATTAAAGATCACTTGGGACATTTATTTAGGAAAAAACCCAAATAATTTTGAAACCACTTATTTAAAATTAAAAAATTTCTAAAATATTATGGAAAAAATTTATTTGAAAATAAATATGGAAAGTTTTTAAGGAATATTTTAGTAATTGAGAATTCATGATTGTAGGAAATTGTATTCATGTTTTTTATGTTATAATAAATATTCCTTTCACATTTTTTTTTAAAAATTTAAAAAATAACTCATTTATAAAATGGAATGAATAATCTATTTAAACCACAGTGTAAAAATAAAAAATTTAGTAAATATGTTTTTAAAAAACAATAAGATAATAGTAACAAAATTATTGAAAACATTTTTATAAAACATGGATAAGAAATAAAAACTATTTGCAACTAAAAAGAGTGATAAAGGAAAGTTTTGTTAACCCTATTATTTCAGTCTATTGAGTAGATAAAGTGAATAAATTTAAATAAAAACTTGTATTGTAATTAAATTACAAGAGGATAATAAAATAAATGAGGTTTTAAGAGATATAGCATTTAATTTTATCATTAGAAATTTAATGATAAATAATCCCAATAAATCATGAGATTTTAATCTAAATCCCTTACTGCTTTGGTAACTTTAGAATCCAAAGGACCATGAAAGAATATTTTTTTTAAAAAATATTCATAATGAAAAAAATAAATTCATGATATAACATGTAAAATGGAATTACATACACCTTAGAAAATAATATAGGTTCATAACCTAACATATGTCTTAAACAATAAAATTAAAGATGACAAACCCTTACCCCATGTCTCATCTTTCTTCATACACACTCGAAACTCATATATAATAAATATAGATTTATTAAGAATTAATTATACGAGCATAAAAATATCTATCATACCATTTATGATTCACTTATGAAATATTATCACCCTTTAATTAATAATTTGTTATTCAAATCACTATTATGGGTGACAACTATTCATTTTTTATGCATGTTTCAGTTCAGAAGTCTCAGTATTTATGATTTGATAATGGATAAATTATATATAGAATGTTAATAATAAAAATATAAATATCATATATATATATATTTAAATTCAAACATAAAACACTAGTGAAAAAAATGTTTTTTTACATTGGCTATTTTTTGTTTTGAAGTCTGTTTTTGGATGAAGTTATTATAGGGGACGTTATAAATATTGTTGTTTATGTCAGTTATTTTAAAACCAATGTAAAAAAAAGAAATATTAATCCATTTTCATGTCGGTTCCTAAAAAATCAACATGGAAAATAGTTCAGAGTCATGATTTATTACGTTAGTTTTTAAATTTTTGACGTAATATGCCGTTTATTTCGTTGGTTATTAAATAACTAACATAATAAACAACCCCTATGAAGTGTTTTTCATGTCAGTTATTAGAAGTCCGACGTAAAAAACATGGTTATCACGTCGGTTATTTTCATAAATGACGTGATAAACCAGTCTTTGAATCAATTTTTCTTATCGGTTAAAAAATAACCGACCTAAAAACATATATACTGCGTTGGTTATTAAATAACCAACGAAAAAACCATTCCCATTAATTTATTAAATCAGTTATAAAATAAACAATGTACAAACCATTTTTTTAATAAAATAGATCAACCATTACAATGCACAGCCAAAGAAGACCTAAAACAAGCAGAAAACAGACCAAAACCAGACCAAAACCGCTGGAGAGCCCCTGATACCCCCTGGACACCCCCTACCCCCTTGGAAAATGCCTACCCCTGGACACCCCTACCCCCTGGACACTCTCCCACCCCAGGAAACCCCCACCCCCACCCCCTGGACAGCCTCCACCCCCTGGACACCCCGACCCCCAGGGACAGCCCCACCCCCCGGGACACCCCCACCCCCTACACACCTGCCCACCCCCTGGATAGCCCCCACCCCCCTGGACACCCCGACCCACGGGGACAACCCCATCCCCCAGGACACCCCCACCCCTAGACACCCGCCCACACCAAGGTAGACCCCACCCCCTATACAACCCCTCCCACCCCATGGACACCCCCACCCCTTGGAAGCCCTCCACCCCCTGGACACCCTCCCACCCACCTGACAGCCCCTACCCCTAGACTCCCTCCCACCAACTAGACACCACCTCACCCCACTGGACACCACCCCACCCCACTGGACAACACCCCACCCCAATGGACACCCTCCCACCCTATTGATAACCCCCACCTACTGGACACCACCCCACCCACTGGACAACTACCACCCCTAGACACCCCCTACCCCATGGACACCCTCCAACCCCTTGAACAACCCCCTCCCCCTGGACACCATCCCACACACTGAACATCACCCCACACAATTGGACATCCCCCACCCCCTGGACACTTACCCACCCCCTGGACAACCCGCCCACCCCCTTGGACAACCCCCACCCCTGGAAAAACCCCCAACCTGGACACCCCTACCCCCTAGACAGCCCCCACCCCCTGGACAACCCCACCCCTAGAAACCGCCACCCCTGGACACCCTCCCATCTACTGGACAACCCCCACCCCCTATACACCCCGACCCCCTTCGACAACCACGACCCCAAGACACCCCACCCCCTGGAAAGCCCCTCCCACCCCCAGGACACGCCCACCCATGGAAACCCCCACCCCTAGACACCCTCCCACCCACTAGACAACCCTCCAACCCCCGTGGACACCACCTAACCCCTTGGATAGTCCCCACCCCCTAGACACCCCCCACCCCACAAACAGCCCCCACCCCTGGACACTCCCACCCCCATGGACAACCCCTAACCCCCTTGGACACCCCCACCCCCTAGACACCACCAACCCCTTGGGAAGCCCCCTGGACACCCCCTACCCCTATGAAACCATTACTATGCTCTGGCAAAGTATGAAACAAGCAGATACTAGACCAAAAACAGACCAAAATCAAAACAGAATCCAAACCAGAAAAACATCAAAACTATACCCAAATAAGAAGAATCATAAAAAAATTAATCATTCACATATATAACATTCAAAACATACAATTTCAACTAAAAAAACCTAAATTCAACCAAAATAACTACCAAATACACAATTATAATTACAATATTCAAAATTACATTTTACACTACAAACAAAATAAAACCCAATCGATCCTATAAAATAATTTGACCATTACACTTGTAATTGTTTGACCTCTTGAGCACTACAGGGTTGAGGTTCATCAAATAGATAAAAATTAAAAAGATAGTAGTTAACATGTATAATGAATAAATAAAATGAAATATTACGGAAATGGTTATAAGGAAATCTTACAAGGTGAAAAATCACAAGTGTTCCAGTTGTAATTATTTAATATATAAATCTTAAAATATAATATCAGTATTCGAAGAAAACTTGTTGTTCATGAAAATTCAGTTTAAATGAGTGTCAATTCAAAATATCATTTGTATGCAATACATCAAAAAGTAGAGATTATAAATGGATATTTACCTTTACTTTTATATATTTTATCTTGGCACTATTTTTCATTGTTTTTTTCGAAAGTAGAACCATCCCCTATTATAAAATAATAAAAATGTGATAAACTTAAAATTAATTATAATATAAACAACTATTATGAAATTGAAACATACTTTTCCAATATATTCTTAAAACTTCCCCACACATCACCATGGATAGATCATATCCAATAAATTGTTTTCTTTCAAGGAAAAAAACACATAACATCCAATGATTACTAATATAAAAGGAAATTTAAGGTTATTTTTTATGTTAAAATATAATGAAGACATTGCCAGATATATTTTTCATACCTCTTAAAAGAAGGCATCATCCAACACTACGTGATTATTTTCTGTTCAAATCTTTTAGCAATAAAAAGTGTTCTTTGTTCCTCATCCAATGCATGTCCTTCAGGGGAAATCAATTGTGGGACCATGAATCCATATACATATATCTGATTATTCTTCTCACACATGTGATAATTATACCTAATCAAAAATATACGTAAGTATACATTTTTAATAAATATAATGAAGGGAATGTTGTTAGGACTTACATGGAAAAAATATGCACCACGTTGATTCCCAACTTATCTCTAGTAACAAGCTCCATGATATCATTTTTCATAGTCCCCACATTTATTTCACTTCCACAAAATTTATCTTACATTGGAAACTCATAATGATCCGCCAAAAAATTTGAATATCTTGAAAATATGTCAAAACTACTAGAATCTGTATCTGATGTCATAACCATTTGTCTTTGTTGTTCTCTATATAGTATTTTATTACCATTAAAGTATTCCGGTAAAAATAAATAGAAAAATATATTAGTTTTTAAATGTAAAAACATTAATAAAAAATTAAATAAAATATATAACACACATACCTCTATGGTAATGAGTCACAAAAGTCTGGATGGAAAAACAAAAAAGTCGCTGATACCATGTCCAACTGTTATCACCTTATCAATAGCAAATGGTAATTTAACTGATCTATCTATAATATCTTGGACAATGACCCTATGATGTTGTACCTCAAACTATTGATGATGAACTGTATCTCCTATATAATATACTAGGCCATATAAAACTATATGATGTTGTAGATCATCAAAATACAACTCAAAATAAGTAGAAATATGTGGTGAAGGATTAGGATAAAAAATGGGGTCTGCAGGCTGAGGTGGGGGAGTAGGAGATACTGGTGGAGGTGGATGATAAATAATGGGGTTTGCAGGGGGAGGTGGAGGAGTGGGAGTGGATGTCTGCAATTGTCTTTGTATATATGAAAAAATAGACCGTACTGACACTCTAATAATTTCCTCCATCATCGCATTAATAGTATGAACTTTAGCATCCAAGTATTATTTTTATTTAAACACCCTGAATGGAATAATTTGAATAATGTGGAAACACGTTTCTTACCGATACACCCATCCGATATCCTCGTACACTACCGGTGTGTTTCAATTTTCCCAATGTTGCAGATAAAATATCTTGCCTCCTAGCAGCTTCAAATACCCTCAATGAGCTCTACTCCTCTAGATAATCTTGTATTAATTAATTGAACATTTCTGTAATTATTGAAATTATATAAATAATATAATTAACTTATATAAATAAAATAAATATCTTACAATCCTCTCAACTACAATACTTGATTCTTCTAAAATATATTTTCCCTTTTTGCAAATCCAAGATCTCTTCCATTTTACATGTCTAGATTTAGGTGATGAAGGGGATACCTCTCTAGAGCTTGAAGATTCAGCTCTCATTTTTTTAAATTTTCCTCCATCATTTGTTCTTCAAAAAATGTATACCCTCCCAGAGAAAAACTATAAAGGTTTACATTTTTAGATTAAATCATCTGATGAGATGTCCTTGTTTACTATAAATTAAGAATAATAAATCATTAACAGAACATTAATGAGATCATTTATATAAGAAATATTATAAAAGTTTACATTGACCTTACAAAAATTGAATCTTTTCTTCAACTATCAAAAAATTTCCTCCAGTTTTCTTCATCTATTAAAAGATATATATGACATGGATTGTAATGATTCCTATGACCAAAAATGAAATTAGATCTGAGGGTTGATTTGAAATCCCTTTATCTCCTGGAAGCCATCGATAAACATTTCTTCCTAACTCCTCCTGTGTCAGGAATATCAAATGTCATCTAATAAAGAAGAGGTAAAAAATATTATTCTAGAAATATTTAATGATTAGTCAAAAAATAGAAAAATATCTTACCAAAATTATCTCCCACAACTGAGATATTATAACTTTCTCCGCACTTCTCCAATCAGCATAAAAATTATTACTTTTCTTTTACCCTGAGTTTATAGAAAACTATTAAAATATTTCTCATTTGGACCGCTATGAATATCATTCTCATTAAACTCAACCAGTATCCTCTGGTCTTGGCTACTGGCAAGTGATAAATTTGATAATGATGTGTATCCCTGTTTACTGACTCTTGAACTCTTCTATTTCATTGTGGGAGCACATGAAGAAGATTGGGGAATATCATGATGAGCATGTGAATGTTCCTCCCAGAGGTATGATCATGATGATCATCTCCAGAATCATGTGGTTGATCAACTGATTTATCTGTCATTATCCTTAAAAAAACATTAGTTCAAAAATATAAAAATTCAAATATTACAATACTAATGTAAACAACAAATGGGAAACTGAACTAAGTTACATAATAGTAAACATGGTAAATTTGGTAAGCATGTTAAACAATGGTAAAGATGGTAAACATAGTAATGTAATTTTAATTCAAAAAAATCAATAGATATATGAGTTACGTAATGGTAAACATGATAAACTAAACTAAAGAAAATTAAAATAAACAAAAATTTCTACTTATTTTTTTAATATGAAATTTAATAAAGAAAAAATTACAATATATAACATTTTATAAAAATAAAAAGTGAAAAAAAGAAATAAAAATATGTTACATGTAATATTATGAATGTACAAATGGATTGTTTTCCCAAATTCCTTCATCATGATCGTTCTTTATGGCACAAAACATGTCTTTGTCATGCTTATCATTATTTTCTTCTAATCTTTATGTGGAAGTAGGGATCTCACATAAATAATAATCTTTATTAAGTTTATCCTCACCAACATATTGTTTTTTCCCTTGAAAAACAACATACCACTATATATCCAATTGATCATCTACGTAGAAAATCTATTTTTCATGTGCTACCATTATAAATGAATCTATTGTGTCTTCTGATCTATTCAGATTAACAACTATCATTCAAAATTCATTGTGTCTGACACTGTTTTTACTGATAAATCATTTGTCGTTAAAAACATGAAATTTAATTTTAAATTAATCAACCTCCAATATTTATTCAAGGACTTCATAATATGTACATGATGTAGAAATTGGGTTTTTGTCTTTAGAACTCAAAAAATGCATTGGTTTTGAAAACACCAATACACCACTATTCTGAAATGCACTTATGCTATCCTGAGCTTTTGTATGAAAGGTATAGCCATTAATTTCATACCTGGACCATGTTATCACATTTAAACTTAGACCACCCACTAACCATCTTATTGTCTCTGATACATCTGATCTACCGAGCAAGGTCTTTTTAAACCTTGGAGAAAATGTTTTGTTGTGCTTATTCAAAATCCACATTTCATTCTTCATTGGATGACATTGTTTCAACTCATTAATATGAAATGTGATATACAATTGAGCATCAACTATGTTATTAAAGAAGTATAATTATACCTTCTTCATCTGCTCAGTTGACAATGATTTGAATTTCATGCCACGAATCCCCCTACGCTAATTATTAACTCATTCATGGAGAGATGTAGGCAAAAATATGTGCTCCACCATAGCCAAGTAGGTCGTAAAAAACTTAGAAACCTCCTCAAAAATATACATTTCAATAATCAAGGCTTTAGGTCAAAATATATTATTAACATACCCCTTCAATATTTTCATATTTCTTTGAAAAGGATACATCCAACGAAGATAAAATGGTCCACAAATATTTATTTCTCAAACCATATGAACCATTAAATCTACCATTATATCAAAAAAATATAGAGGAAATACAATTCTAATTGAAAAGGTATATATATTAAATCCTTTTTCAAAATGTTCAAAGCATTCACATCAATCAACTTGTTACAAATTTAATATAAAAAATAACACAACTTCAGTATAGTATTTCTCACACAAATGTGCAATATTCCATGCAATGCAACTTATATAAGTTATTTCATCATGACGTCAAAATCATGAGATTTCATACCTATCAACTTCAAATCCTTCAAAGAGAACTTTTTTACATTTGAAGAATTACCTTGAGGCGCATTGATATCAGTAAGACACTGAAAAAGCTAATTATCTCCCTCTTGGATAATGTATGACAAGCTGTGGGAAGAAATGTTCGTCTTCCATTAGGAGTGGGAGCTAACTCCAAACATATTCCCATTGATAATAAGTATAATATTTCATTCAAACCATCTTTAGTCTTTCCATTAATATCTAACAATGTTCCCATCAAACAGCCCAAATATTCTTCTCCCCATTCATGACATCAACAGTATGTTTCACTTCATGATATCTCCAATATGGTAGCTCAAAAAATATTTAAACGTTCTTCCAAATATGTATATCATTACAATATTTATGTGTCTTTCCTATGGACAAGATAAGGATTTTCACCCTCTCAAAATACACATTAGGGGATAAAGGTTTTGGAGAAATATCAAATTCTTGTGAGCCATTGAATTCCTTTTTTTGTATTATATAAGAGTGATCCATAGGCAAAAACTTTTCATGACTAGTTTTTCCCAAATTTACCCAAGTTTTAAGGGTTAAGCAGTCGCTTTTATTGTAGCTTGGGTTGTCAAATCCTGAGAGACCTAAAAAGAACCTTTAGACACAAAATATAAAAAGATAGATTTTTTGCTATGAACTACCCAACATGGGTTGATTTTTGATGGATTTGAAATAGAACACGAAGATATCAATGTGAATTCAAATTATGAGAAAATGGGTTGATCCTAGGTTATTGCTTGGGGTTGATTGGATGAATTCCCTTTTTTTCACGATTTCGATTTCATTAACTTGAGAAGGATTCATGCAATGAATTCAAAATAACCTCATCAATTACTGATTAAACACCTTCAAAAACAAATGATAATCACCTATACACATGTACAATCACATTCATAATCACTCCAAGGTAAAAGATCTAATTAGCACATAAAAGTGGGGTGAACAAATTCAATAAGGAAGATGAAGAGAGAAAATAATTGAATGAAAGAAACTCAAATAATATAAATTAATAAAATTTAGAGTGATAAATAAAATCCAATCCAGCCCCTTTCTACTCCCTTGGATCAAGACATAAAATAGTTAGCTCTCCATTGATGACATTTTGTCAACAGAAGCGGAAATTAGACATCTGAGGGTGGAATTAAAGAAGTAAAAAAAACAAAATAAAAACCACTCCACTATTGTGTGAACAAAATCACAAGGTTTTATGTGAAAAATTTCACACCTTGAGGAAATAGTATCAATTTGATATGAAGAAGAACAAAATAAGAGAAGAAGAAGAAATTTTATTGAATACTAAGGTGATTCAAACAACTTACATGGGAAGGAATAACTTTACAAAGTCAAATTAGAATAATAACATTACAATGAAAACAAAGCTCCAAGATCCCCCAAGTCCTCTAAAAATACTACCTTAAAAAGGAATTAGGTAAGACTTTATCTGATCCCACATATTTTCTAGTTTCTTAAATTTATTGTGGTGGGGAAATGTGAGTGGATAATTAATAGAGAGGATACTTTTCCACTCTTCCCCCGAAGTGGCATCTAAATTGCATCCACCAAAAAGTCGCGCTGAGAGGACCTTCTATATGGATGAATTAGACTGGGAAATATAATTTTAAAATTTATCCCTACATGTCTTCTAATAGCCTGTAAAATATCAGTCCAAAAACGTTTTCCATTCACGAGATATGATTTATATAGTTGGATTTTTTTCTGGGCCTCATAATTTGGGCCAGAATTTAATCATCAACTTGGGACACCAAGAATACCATTAAAACATCCGAATTATCTTGGTACACCATTTAATTAAATTTTTCCCATAATATCCTCTATATCCATTTAATTTTTTATAATCATTGGGCTTGAATCCTATCCTATACAGTATGTTTATTGGGATGTTGTCCAGTTCACTTCGCCTAGAACCTTGTTGGTTCAATGCCCACATCGGTTGTCTTCCAATTTGAATCTCTAAGTGTTACAAAATAATTAATTGTTCCTTATATCACGAGAGACTGAAAAATAAAATATGAAAATAAAATTAAGACCATTTTGTGTTTTATGAGATGTTAAAAAATGTACCTTGTAATAGTTCATTTTATAATGGAATTACAATCATAATGTCAAATAATGTTCAATGTGTAAAATGCACTAATAATGGTTACTGGGATTAATAAATAACATGAATATTATATTGTAAACAATGAATATTATCCTCTTTTAGGGCCTAATCATACCCCCCAACATGAGTTTTGTGGGTCTCGAGGAAAATATATCTAAAAAATATGAAATTTCAATTCCCATGTCCAAAAACATTTTAATACACATTTATCACCCAATGATCTCATACCAAAAAATAATAAAACCCATTAAAATCATTTAAAAAAAGTTAGGTCCCTAGGTATATCCCAAGCCCAAGCCTATTCATTTTTTCAAATTCATCTCCATATTTCATCCAATTTCAATTCAGCATGATGAAGTGTTGTGCGTCACAATCGACATGGGGGGTTTATTTTCATTTGAGGGAGAAAAGATGGAAGCTCTATGAGGAATCAAAAATAAATATTAAGATTGGTATTAATTTTTTTCATTTTTTTGTTTGTTTTTGTTTGTTTGTTTTTTTTGCAATTTTTCCATGGTAATTGAAATTGAACTCAATCGAGTCAACCCAGGTAGCAAGACATTGTCGATGACTCCCAGGCTCAATGGCCTTAGGGAACCAAGTGAAGCTTACATACTCGGGCATCATCTTGGGTTATCTCAATCAAAAACAAATTCAAATTTCCACAAATAGAGATAAAATTTCCTACTCTGGGCCAGACAACTATGGAGTCAAGATCCCCAAGTGCCAAAAGGCACACATTAGGTAAATCCATTGCTCTATGTGCAATTGATTTTTTTAATAGTCATGATAAAATTAAAATGATCACCAAACCTATGAAATTTATTATGGACCCCAAGAAATCAAACTAATACCCCATAATCTGGAGGACGTGCATTGTGTTTTTTTAAATAAATAGATTAAAATATAAATAGTGAAAAAACATCTCGGACAACCGCACTTTCCAAAATCTATGCACATGAACTTAAAATTGCATTAAAATCAGAATCAAGGCATGAAAAATTATTTGATATCCAATTTCAGAGTTTATATATTTTTTTAGGGTTAAGCGGTTGCTTGTAGTGTAGCTTGGGTTGTCGAATCCTCAGAGAACTAATAAGAACCTTTAGACAAAAATATAAAGAGATGGATTGTTGGCTATAATGTGGCCAACATGGGTTGATTTTATATGGATTTTAAATTTAATACTAATATATCCATGTGAATTCAGATTATGAGAAAATGGGTTGATCCTAGGTTATTTCTCGGGGTGGATTTAATGAATTCCTTTTTTACAATTTCGATTTCATTAACTTGAGAAGGATTCATGCATTGAATTAAAAATAACCTCATCACTTACTGATTAAACACCTTCACAAAAAAATGATAATCACCTATAAACTTGTAGGATAATTTTCATGATCACTCCAAGGTAAAGGGTCTAATTAGCACATAAAAGTGGGGTGAATAAATTCAATAAGGAAGAGGAAGAAAGAAAATAACTAAATGAAAGACACTCAAATAAAAGAAACTAATAGCATTTAGAGAGTGATAAATAACATCCAATCCATCCCCTTTCTACTCCCTTGGATCTAACCACAAAATAGTTAGCCCTCCATTGATGAAATTTCTTCAACAGAAGAAGCAAGTAGACTTATGAGGGAGAAATTGAAGAAGTAAAAACAACAAAATAAAGATCACTCCACCATTGTGGGAACAAAATCACAGGTTTTGGTTGGAAAAAGTTCACACCTTGAGGAAATAGTATCAAGGTGACATGAATAATAACATAATAATAGAATAAGAAGAACTTTTATTGAAAACTAAGGTGATTCGAACAACTTACATGGGAAGAAAGAACGTTAAAAAAACAAATTGGCATAATAACATTACAATGAAAACAAAGATCCATGATCCCCACAAATACTTCACCAAAACTACCGTAAATATTAATTTAGGAAGCCTTTGGTTGATCCCCCATCTTCCCAAGTCTCTGTAATTAATTGTGGCGTGGGAAGGTGAGTGGATAATTAAATGAGAGGAGACTTTTCCACTCTTCCCCCGAAGTGGAATCCAACAATCATCCACCGAAAAGATGCATTTAAAGGACCTTTTATATGGAAAAATTAGAGTGGGACAAATATGGATAAAATTTATCCCCATATTTCTTCTAATATCCTATTAAATGGAAGCCCAAAAATGTGTGCGGTTAGTGTGATATGATTTATATGGTGGGATGTTTTTTTGGGCCTCAAAATCGGGCCCAGAATTTTATCATCAAATTGGGACACCAGAAAAACCATTAAAAATCCGAATTCGATTGGTTTAGTATTTAATGAATTGTTTCCAATAATATCCTCTATCATCATATAAATTTTCAGAATAATTGGGCCTAAATCCTGTCCTCTACTGTACTTTTATTGGGCTGTTGTCCAGTTCACTTCGCCCAACACCTTGTTGGTTTAAGGCCCACTTTGGTGTTCTTCCAATTTGAATCTCCTTGTGCTACAAAATAATTAATTGTTCCTTATATCACGGGATACCTGAAAATAAAATATGAAAATAAAATTATTATCATTTTGTGTTTTATGAGATGTTCAAGAAT
Organism: Viscum album; assembly: GCA_963277665.1. NCBI lineage: Eukaryota > Viridiplantae > Streptophyta > Magnoliopsida > Santalales > Viscaceae > Viscum > Viscum album. The sequence goes on from OY728140.1 coordinate 1,110,256,348, forward strand.
ATACCTTGTAATAGTGCATTTTAAGAAGGAATTACAATCATAATGTGAAATAATGTTCAAAGCGTAAAATGCACGAATAATGGTGTCTATGATTAATAAAGCACATGAATATTATATTACAAAAAATTAATATTACCCACTTTTAGGGGCTAATCACACCCCCCAACTTGTGTTTTTCTAGTCCCAATCAAAATATATCTCAAAAAATATGAAATTTAAATTCCCATGTCCAAAAAAATTTTAATACACATTTCTCACCCAAATATCTCAGACAAAGAAATTATGAAACCCAATAAAATAATTTAAAACAAGCTAGGTCCATAGGCATATCTGAATCCCAATCGCATTACGTTGTTCAAATTCATCACCATATTTCATCCAATTTCAATTTTTCATGATGAAGTGTTGTGCGTCACAGTAGACATGGGGGTTCATTTTCATTTGAGGGATAAAAGATGGAACCGCTAGGAGGAATCAAAATTAAATATTAAGATGATTATTCATTTTTTTCATTTTGTTTGTTTGTCTGTTTTTGTTTTTGTTTTTGTTTTTGTATTTTTTCCACGGTAATTGAAATTGAACTCAATCAAGTCAACCCATGTAGCAAGAATTTGCTGATGACTCCCAGGCTCGAAGACCTTAGGGAACCAAGTGAAGCTCACATACTTGGGCATTATCTGGAGTTAACTTAATAAAAAAAAATTCATATTTCCACAAATAGAGATAAAATTCCCAACTCCAGGATAGACAACTATGGAGTCACAACCCCGCAGTGCCGAAAGCCACACATTAGGTCAATCCATTTCTCTATGCGCATTTTTTTTTGAATACTCATGTTAAAATTAAAATGATCACCAAACCTATCCAGTTTATTATTGATCCCAAGAACTCAAACTAATACCCCACAATCTAGATTATGTGCATTGTGTTTATTTCAAATAAATGGATGAAAATATAAATGGTGAAAAATCACATCGGACAACTGCACTTTCCAAAATCTATTCACATGAACTTAAAATTGCATTAAAATCAGAATCAAGGCTTGAAAAATTATTTGATATCCAATTTCAGAGTTTACCCATGTTTTAAGGGTTAAGCGGTTGCTTGTAGTACAACTTGAGTTGTCGAATCCTCAGAGACCTAAGAAGAGCCTTTATACATGAAATATAAAGAGATGGATTTTTGGGCATGGAGTGGCCAACATGGGTTGATTTTAGATAGATTTGAAAGAGAACACAAAGATATCAATGTGAATTCAAATTATGAGAAAATGGGTTGATCCTAGGTTACTGCTCGGGGTGGATTGGATGAATTCCCTTTTTTATGATTTCGATTTCATTAACTCGAGAATGATTCGCACCATGAATTCAAAATAACTCATCACTTACCGATTAAACACCTTCAAAAACACATGCTAATCACCTATACACTTTTAGGATCATTTTCATGAGCACTCCAAGGTAAAGGATCTAGTTATCACATAAAAGTTTGGTGAATAAATTCAATAAGGAAGAGGAAGAGAGAAAATCATTGAATGAAAGAAACTCAAATAAAAAAAATTATCAAAATTTAGATAGTGATAAATAAAATCCAATCAAGCCCCATTATACTACCTTAGATCAACCCATAAAATAGTTGGCCCTCCATTGATGAAATTTCGTCAATAGAATAGGGAACTAGACTTACGAGGGTGGAATTGAAGAAGTAAAAACAACAAAATAATGATCACTTCACTGTTGTGTGAACAAAATCATAAGGTTTGGTGTGAAAAAGTTCACACCTTGAGGCAACATTATCAAGGTGATATATAGAAGAACAGAATAAGAGAAGAAGAAGAAGTTTTATTGAAAACTAAGGTTATTTGAACAACTTACTTAATAAGGAACTATGTTACAAATACAAATTAGCATAATAACATTACAATGAAAACAAATCTCTATGATCCCCCCAAATACTCCACTACTACTGCATTAAATAGGAATTTAGGAAGCATTTGGTTGATACTCTATCTTCCCAAGTATCTTTAATTAATTTTGGGGGGTAAATGTGGGTGGATAATTAATTAAGATGAGACTTTTCCACTCTTCCCCTGAAGTGGTAGCCAGGTTGCATCCACTGAAATAAAATGTCAAAAGGTCCTTATTGATTAATGAATTATAGTGGGACACATAAGGGTAAGATATATCCCCAGATGTCTTCTAATAACCTATAATATTTCAGCAAAAAAAACTTGTGGTTCATGAGATATGATTTATATGGTGGGATTTTTGTTGGGCCTCAGAATCTGGACCGTAATTTTATCATCAACTTGGGCCACCAGGAACACCATTAAAACATTAGAATTATCTTGGTCCACTGTTTAATGTAATGTACCTCATAATATCCTATATCTTTATATACATTTTCAAAATCATTGGGTATGAATCCTGTCCTCTACAATACTTTTATTGGGATGCTCTCCAGTTCACTACACCCAGAACCTTGTTGTTTCAAGGCCCACTTTGGTGGTATTCCAATTTGAATTTCAAAGTTTTCCAAAAAAAAAGAATTGTTCATTATATCACTGGAGACATGAAAATAAAATATGAAAATAAAATTAGGGCCATTTTGTGTCTTATGAGATGTTTAATATTGTACCATGTAATAGGTCATTTTAAAAAGGAATGATAATCATAATGTGAAATAATGTTCAAAGTGTAAAATGAACAAATAATGGTCTCTATGATTAATAAATCACCTGAATATTATATTATAAACAATGAATATTAGCCTCTTTTATGGGCGAATCACACCCCCCAACATGAGTTTTTCTAGTCCCGAGGAAAATATATCTCAAAAAATATGAAATTTGAATTCTCATGTCCAGAAACATTTTAATACACATTTCTCACCCAAAGATCTCATACCAAATAAGTATGAAACCCATTAAAATCATTTAAAACAAGATAGGTCCATTGGCATATCCCAAGCCCCAGCTCATTCCTTTGTTCAAATTCATCGCCATATTTCATCCAATTTCAATCAAGCATGATGAAGTTTTGTGGGTCACAATAGACAAGAGGGTTCATTTTCATTCGAGGGAGAAAATACGGAAGTTCTAGGAGGAATAAAAATTAAAATTTAAGATGAGAATTAATTTTTTTACTTTTATTGTTTTTGTTTTTTTACAATTTTTCAATGGTAATTGAAATTGAACTCAATCGAGTCAACCCATGTAGCAGGACTTTTCTGATGACTCCCAGGATTAAAGAACCTAGGTGACCAAGTAAATCTCACATGCTCGGGCATCATCTTGAGTTAACTAAATCAAAATCAAAATCAAATTAGCATAAATAGAGATAAAATTCCCAACTCCGAGACATAAAACTATGGAGTGACGATCCCCAAGTGTCGATATCCACACCTTAGGTCAATCCATTGCTCTATACACAATTTATTTTTTTAATACTAATGTTAAAATTAAAATGATCAGAAACCCTATGCAATTTATTATGTACCCCAAGAACTCAAACTAATACCCCAAAATCTTGAGGACGTGCATTGTGTTTATTTTAAATAAATGGATGAATATATAAAAGGTGTAAAATCACATCATACAAATGGACTTTCCAAAATCTATGCACATGAACTTAAAATTGCATTAAAATAAGAATCAAGTCATGAAAAATTATTTGATATCCAATTTCAGAGTTTACCCAAGTTTTATGGGTTAAGCGGCGGCTTGTAGTATATCTTGGGTTGTCGAATCCTCAGAGCCCTAATAAGAACCTTTAGACACGAAATATACAGAGATGGATTTTTGGATATGAAGTGGCCAAATTAGGTTGATTTTAGATGGATTTGAAACAAAACACTAATATATCAATATGAATTTAAATTATGAGAAAATGGGTTGATCCTAGTTTATTTCATGGGGTGGATTAGATGAATTCCCTTTTTTTTCCGATTTCGATTTCATTAAATCCCGAAGGATTCATGCAATGAATTCAAAATAACCTCATCACTTACTGATAAAAAACTTTAAAAAACACATTCTAGTCACATATACACTTGTAGGATCATTTTCATGAGCACTCTAAGGTAATGGATCTAATTAGCACATAAAAGTGGGGTGAATAAATTCAATATAGAAGAGGAATATAGAAAATCATTGAATTAAAGAAACTCAAATAAAAAAAATTAATAACATTTAGAGAGTGATAAATAAAATAAAATCCTGCCCCTTTCTACTCTCTTAGATCAACCTATAAAATATTTATCCCTATATTGATTACATTTCGTCAAGGGAAGTGGGAAGTATACTTACGAGGGTGGAATTGAAGAAGATAAAACAACAAAATAAAGATCACTCCATCATTGTGTGAACAAAATCACAAGGTTTGGTGTAAAAAAATTCACACCTTGAGGCAATAGTATCAAGGTGATATTAAGAAGAACAGAATAAGATAAGAATAAATTTTATGGAAAACTAAGGTGATTCGAACAACTTACATGAGAATGAAGAACGTTACAAAGACAAATTGGCATAATAAAATTACAATGAAAAAAAAAGCTCCAGGATCCCCCAAAATCCTCCACCACTACTACATTAAATAGTCATTTAGGAAGCCTTTGGTGAAGAACCCATATTCTTAAGTCTATTTAATTAATTTTGGTGGGGAAAAGTGGGTGGATATTTAATGGAGATGAGACTTTTCCACTCTTCCCCCGAAGTGGCCTCCAACTTGCATCCCCCAAAACGACGTGCCGAAAGGACCTTATAGATGGAAAAATTAGAGTGGGACATTGAAGGATAAAATGTATATCCAGATTTCATCCAATATCTTGTAACATTTCAGCCCAAAAAAGTGTGTGGTTCGTGAGATATGAGTTATATGGTGGGCTGTTTTTCTCAGACTCAGAATCTAGCCCAAAATTGTTTTAACAAATTGGGCCGCCAAGAACACCATTAAAACATCCAAATTAGCTTGGGATACTATTTAATGTAATGTTACCCATAATATCTTCTATCTTCAAATAAATTTTCAGAATCATTGGGCCTGAATCATGCCCTCTACAAGACTTTTAATGGGCTGCTGTCCAGTTCACTTAGCCTAGAACCTGTTTGGTTCAAGACCCGCTTTGGTGGTATTCCAATTTTAATCTCCAAGTGATCCATAGTAATGAACTGCTCCTTATATCACGGGAGACCTGAAAATAAAATATGAAAATAAAATTAATACCCTTTTGTTTTTATGAGATGTTCAAGTATATACCATGTAATAGTGAATTTTAAAAAGGAATTACAATCATAATGTGAAATAATGTTCAAAGTGTAAAATTCACTAATAGTTGTGTTTATGATTCATAAAGAACATGAATGTTAAATTATAAACAATGAATATTATCCTTTTTTAGGGTATAATCACATCCCCAACATGAGTTTTTCTAGTACCGAGCAAAATATATCTCAAAAAATGTGGAATTTGAATTCCCATGTCCAAAAACATTTTAATACACTTTTCTCACCCAAATATCTCATACCAAAAAATTATGAAACCATTACAATCATTTAAAACAAGCTTGGTACATAGGCATATCCCAATCCCAAGAGCATTCCTTTATTCAAATTTATCTCCATATTTAATCCAATTTCAATTAAGCATGATGAAGTGTTGTGCATCACAATAGACATGGGGGTTCATTTTCATTCAAGGGAGAAAAGATGGAAGGTCTAGAAAGAATCAAAATTAAATATTAAGATGAGTATTCATTTTTCCAATTTTATGTTTGTTTGTTTTTGTTTTTGTTTTTGTTTTTCAATTTTTCCATGGTAATTGTAATTGAACTCAATCGAGTCTACCAATGTAGCATGACTTTGTCAATGAATCCCAGGATCAAATACATTGGGGCACTACATGAAGCTCACATACTCGGGCATCATCTTGACCTAACTCAATCAAAAAAAATTCAAATTACAACATATAGAGATAAAAGTCCCAACTCCAGGCTAGAAAACTATGGATTTATGATCCCAATGTGCATAAAGACACACATTAAGTCATTCCATTTCTCTATGGGAAATTTATTTTTTTGAATACTCATTTTAAAATTAAAATGATCACCAAACCTATGAAATTTATTATGGACCCCATAAACTCTAACTAATACCCCACGATCTAGAGGATGTACATTGTGTTTTTTTTAAAATAAAGGGATGAAAATATAAACGATGTAAAATCACACCGAAAAACCGGACTTTCCAAAATCTATGCACATGAACATAAAATTGCATTAAAATAAAAATTAAGGCATGCAAATTTATTTGATATCCAATTTTAGAGTTTTCAGTGTGTGTTATCATGTTCAAGTTTTATGAAAATTTTCCTTCAACACATTTTATTATGAAAAAAAATCAATCCTTTTATTTCATCTCTCCCAAACATAGAATAACACTGTATCCTATGTTTAATGAATTTAAACATAGATGGGGTAGAAGAGAAGTTCATCGAAGACATTGAAAATGAATATTACGGAATGAAGTCACCTGGTGGTTGATGTTGAACATTCCTTCCCCTGTCTCCCTTCAGTTCTGGTTCGAATCTCAGTGGCATGGACGGTTGTGACAGGATTTTTCCAATGACCTATGACATGTATTTAAATTTTTTTATTATATATTTTTTGTATATTTTTTTAACCTCAATAAAACATAAAAATAAAATAAAATAAACTGATGATACATTGTCTTATCTTAAATTTCTGGGTTAGGTATTACTCAGGGATCACACTATGTGACACAGATGAATATGGTGCTCCCCATTCATACCCATCTTTACTCATAAAAGAAGAAAAGGTCAAAATGTAAATTATTATTATTTTTCTTGTTTCTTTTAACCTACAAAAACATAGAAATAAAATAAACTGATGATACATTGTATTTTTCTTAAATTTCTAGGTAAGGTATTACTCAGGGATCACACCGCGTGACACATGTGAATATAGAGCTCCCCTTTCATACCCATCCTTAATCATAAAATAAGAACATATCAACAGTCTAAGGATTTTTTTGTATTTTTCCTTTAACATACATACACATAGAAATAATACAAACTAATGATACATTGTCTTATCTTAAATTTCTGGGTAAGGTATTACTCAGGGATCACACCACATGACACATATGAATATGGTGCTACCCTTTCATAATCATCCTTACTCATAAAAGAAGAATAGGTCAATAGTCTAAGGTACTAATTAAATGGATGGACACATGAAAACCACGGGTTTCCTCCCATGCATCAGTTTTTTTTAACATTGCTAGCTCGACTTAAACCTCTTATTGTTTAATTATTTTCCTCATCTAAGGTTGGATCACAGAAGTCTTCAGTAAATTATTTTTTTGAAATGGTTCAATAAATGGTTTGACTCTATGACCATTAACTTTAAAGGTTTGACCATTGGTGTGATCTTGAATTCCTACAACCCCATGGGGTTACACCTTATGCACTACGTATGGGCCTGACCATCTGGACCTCAACTTTCCTAGTTGTAAATGATGTTTAGAACTATACATAATAATAGGTTTACCCGGTACAATGTTTTTAGCTTTAAGATTTAGATATTGGTAGGCTTGTAATTTAGCTTTATTGGTCCTTGAATTCTCATAAGCCTCCATCCTAAGTTCCTCAAGTTCATTGAGATATAATTTCCTTTTTGTTTTTGGCCAATGAAAGGTCATAATTTATTTTCTTAATTGCCCAAAAGTCATGTTTTCAATCTCCACTGGAAAATGGAATGCTTTACCATTAACCAACCAATATAGGGCATTCCTAAAGTGGTTTTAAATGTAGTTTGATAGGCCAAAGAGCATCTAACAGTTTGATTGAACATTCTTTCCAAGATTGATTAACTGTTTTCTCAAGAATTTGTTTTATTTCTCGATTGGATTTCTCAGCTTGACCCTTGGTTTGTGGGTGGTAAGCATTTTAAACTTTTTTTAGAAATTCCAAACTTGTCAATGAGTAATGAGAATGGACGATTGCAAAAATGAGCTCTACAATCACTAATGATAGCCCTAGGAATTCAAAATATAGAGAGGATGTTTTTCTTGTGAAATATAATCATATTTTGATGACCATTCAATTTTTTAGGCATTACCTAAACCCATTTTGAGACATATTCGATAGCTAAAAGAATGTACAAATATCCCCTAGAGTTTGAAAAGGGACCCCTGAAGATGATTCCCTAGTAGTCAAAGATTTCAATAACTAAGATGGGAGTGAGTGGAATTTGATTACTTTTTGTGATGGACCCTACATGTTGACACATAGTACAACATTAAAAAAAAATGAGTAGGAGTCCCTTGAGAGGGTGGTCCAGAAGAGACCACTCTGAAGAACTTTAGCAGAAGTTTTTTTAGAGGAAAAGTGACCTCCACATGCCTCACTATGACATAATTTATGGATGGAATTCTGTTAATATCCTGGGACACACCTCCTAATGACTTGGTCAGGGAAGAACTTATAGAGGTATAGATAATTAAACACATAGTGCCTAACATTAGAAAGGAATTTCCTTCTAGCTTGAGTCCCTTAGAATTTTGGAATGACTCCTGTATCTAAGATGTTGGCTATGTCGGCATACCAAGTGGAATCACTCACAAAGTATAGGTGTTCATTAGGGAATAATTCATGAAAATAATGGTGAGATAATTTTTCATTAAATTCTACCCTAGAGAGATGATCTTCCATAAAATTTTAAACACCATTTTTTCCTTGATTGCGAGGTCATGTTTTTGTAAAATAAGGACCCACCTAATCAATCTAGCCTTAGAATCTTGTTTCTAGAAAAGGTATTTCAGAGCAGAATGGTTAGGGAACACAGTGATGGGGGATCCTAAGAGGTTGGGCCTATAATTTTCTAAAGCAAGCACAACAGCTAGTAACTCCTTCTCAGTGGTTGTATAGTTTATTTGGGCATCATTTAAGGATTTTCTTGCATATGCAATTACATAAGGAGTTTTATCGCAACTTTTTCCTAACACAAATCTTAAAAAAAGTCACTGGAATCACAAATCAGGTGAAAAGGTAGGTTCCAATTTGGTGATTTCATGATCGGAGGAGAGGTGAGAGATGATTTTAGGGTTGAGAATTAATCCTCACAGCTTTCTGTCCAAATAAATTGAACATCCTTTACTAAAAGACCACAAAGGGGATGAGAAATTGACCTAATGTTCTAAATGTATCTTCTATAAAAGGTATCATGTCCTAAGAAATACCTCACTTCCTTGACATTAATGGGTGATGGAAGGTGATGAATGATGTCAACCTTGGATTTATTGACTTCAATTTCCATACCCGAGACAAGATGGCCAAGGACTAGTCATTCTTTAACCATGAATGACATTTTTCCCTATTTAGGACCAGATTATTTTCTTTACATCTTGAAAAAACTCTATACACGTTCCTCATACACCCCACAAATGTATCCCCAAACACAGAGAATTAATCGATGAAGACCTATAGAAAATATCCTACTTGTATGTGAATATTCCCATCATACACCGATGGAATGTTCCAGAGGAATTTCATAATCGAAAGGGCATGCATTTGAAAGAAAAGGTGTCAAATGTACATGTGAATGTAGTCTTCCCTTGATCCTCTAGGTATATTTCAATTTGATTATAACCCGAGTACCCATCTAAGAAATAATAGAAGGCATGACCTGTCACTCTCTCAAGGACTTGGTCAATGAATGGTAATGGGAAATGGTCCTTCTTGGTAAATGTGTTTAGCTTCCTGTAGTTGATGCAGACTCTCCAGCCACTACACACCCTTATTGGAATAATCTCTCCATCCTCATTGATTATCATTGTGATTTCATCTTTTTTTGGAACAACTTGGATTGGGCTCACCCACTCACTCTCAGCTATGGGATAAATGATACAAGTTTTTAAAAATTTCAGAAGTTCTTATATCACTAATTCCATGAGATTTGGATTGAGTCTCTGTTGAGGTAGATGACGTGGCTTTGAATCAGATTTAGAACAATCCTACGTGTCCTGATAGGTGGGCTAATCCCAGGAATATCAGACATGATCCAACCCATGGATTTAATATGTTTCCTAAGGGTATCTGGAAGTATATTCTCATGATTGGCTTCAAGATAAGAATAAATGACAATAGGATGTGTTCGATTGTACCCTAGGAAGGCATAATTGATTGCAGTGGGAATTTCCTTCAATTCAAGATTAGGTTGGTTCATAATTTCAGTAGAATATTGGGACATTGGATCAAGATCAATTTTGTTTCCTAGAGTTTTAGACCGGATTGATTCCCCACATGTAGAAGTTTCAGCTACTAGATTGACTTGATTAGACTCAGGGAAGGATATTTGATTGGTCTCCATGAAAGTGGTTTCTCGAAAGGTTTCACTGATTTTTGGACCTAAGACTTCATTTTAAGAGGAATTTGAAAATGATTCAAGCCAAGGAGATAAACATCCTTTATGTGAACAAAGGAAATCAATCTCATCCTGACTTAAACAACCATCAAATATTCCTTGATGTTCTATGGATTCATTTTCAATTATTCCTATCATGTTTACTTTATAAATTTCCTCATCATCCCTTGTTTGTGAGCTTAAATTGCAGATGTTCAAGTCTAGACTCATGTTTCCAAAGGTGATGGTCATGTTCTCATTTCGACCATGGATAACAGAGTTGATTGTTACAAGGAAAGGGCAACCAAGGATGATTGGGGTTTGTTACTTATTTCCTATGTTTGAATGGTTGTCAAGGACAATGAAGTCAGCAGGGTATGTGAAGTTTTCAACCTTTATGAGAATGAACTTCAAAATCCCTTTTGGAACCCTAATTCTACGATCAGTAAGTAGAAGTGTGATATATATGGATTGGAGATCTTCTAGTCCTAACTGGAAGTGCATAACATAGGGTATGAGATTGACACTAGCACCTAGGTCACAAAAAGCCGTGAAAACTTTACTCCCTCCTAGTTCAACATTGATTTAAGGGAAACCCAGGTCTTTCAACTTAAGAGGAATAGTCCCTTGATATTTTGTGCAAAAATTTTCTACTAAAAGGACTTGGTTCTTATGCAATAATTTCCTTTTAAATGTGCTTTGGTCCTTAAGGTATTTTGAGTATGCAGGAATGGTTTGAATAGCTTCTATAAGTGTAATGTTCAACTTTACTTGTGATAATATTTCCCTAAATGTTTCATTAAATTTAGGCTTGGTTTTCCCCCCATGCGTTGAGGAAATGGTGTAGGTTGTGGGGTTGTTTTTTAATGATTTGTTTATTTGAAAATGTTATCTTGTTTTTTAGTTTCATCATTTGGTTCATTTGATTTTTCATCCTAGTTTGAATCTTCAGATGGGTTTTAAATTAGATATTCAAGTTTCTCAATTGATTTCCCACTTCTTAAAATATTCACATCCTTTAGTTTCTCAGGAGTTGTTTGAGTGTAACTTGACTCCCTTCTTACTATTTGTTGTGTAATGGCATCTGTAGACATGGGTTCCTTTTCAGTTTTGATGGTTTGAAGTTCTTGTTTTAGGGAAGAGACTTCTGAGTTCATCCTTTACATTTTTTTCCATAGTTGTTCAAGTAGGCTTTGTAGAATAGTTTGGTTTGGTACTTGAGAAGATTGGTTTATCCCAAGGGGATATTTTCGAGGTGTGATGGTTTATTGAAAATGGACCGGTGGTTGTTGGTATTGGATAGGTTAGGTTTGGAACTGGTTTTGTGTGTGGTAGTTCTGATGGGGGTACAGATTTTGTCCCTGTGGTTGGCTAGGTTGTTGGTTATCTCTCTAGCAGAATCCGGGGTGGTCATTATACCTTGGGTTGAATGTGTTTTGGTATTAGGGATTTTGAAAGTTTAGATCATTGAATTCTGTAGGTGGTCCTCCTAGAAGAACATCATTGATGGATGGAATGGATAGTAAGTTGCCTATTTTTTGGTTATGTTTGTCACAAATTGTGAAAACAGGGTCTACAATTTGGATTTAATAGATTTTTCTAAGGTCTATCTCTTCAACCTTCCTTCTGAGTCCTAAGAGTTTAGTCCTGAGGCTTTCCTCTCATCTACTTGTATGCATTCCAATATTTCTTTGTGGATTTTCATAATATGGTGATGTTCCCCATGTTTGGTTTTGTTCAGCAAGGATTTGTAGATACTCATAAGTATCATTTGAGGATTTGTTTTTAAAGGTTCCATTACACATCATGTCAATGAATTGTTTGTTCCCCAGGCCCAACCCTTCATAAAGAATTCACACCTATTCAGGAATAGAAAAACTATGGTGTGGAACCATGTTTAGGGTATCTTTGAACATATACCATGTTTCATAGAATGACGCTCCCTCATTTTCAATGTTTTGGATGCTCTTTTTAAGTGATATTTTTTTTGTGATGGGGAAAGTATTTTTTGTATAATTCCATTCGTAATTGGTTGCAAGAGTTTATGGATGATGGTCTCAAATTGTTTAGCCAATTTTTAGCTCTATACTTTATTGACAAGGAAAATAGGCTCATTTTAGCTGATTCACGTTGATGTGGAGGACACATGGTTTCTACAATGTCATTTAACTCCTTAACGTGAAGGTATGGCATCTCAATCTCCATTCCATGTAATTTTTGAAGGTGGTTTAGGACATGGGGTTTAAAGATGTAGTTGTTATCTCCAAGGGAATTGTGTCTAATGCTCGAGGGAGAATTTTTCCCTGCTGGAGTGAGGTAGTCATTCATGGTTTGATCAACCACATTCCCTATGTTTGGAGGTTCTTGGTTTCGGTTTCCCATTTGATCACCCATAGGGTTTGCCATTTGATTTATTTGAAGACCCTCCATTGGACTTGTTTTAATTGGTGAATTTGGAGTTTCAAGACTATTTGGATTAAATGTAAACAATACCTTAGATGAACTTGACTCCCCTATCCTAGGAGTTTCCACCCTAACTAATCTATCTGAGTTATCGTGGGTGTAGGCGAACATGCCCAAAAGAAAAAAAAGAGAGAAATGGGAAATATAAGATAATTTGGGTGAGAATAGAAAAATGGGGGTTAGAAAAGAATGTTTTTGGTCTAACGAACTTACTTTGTCCCTGGAAATGGTGCCAAAGTTTTGTGTCTCCAAAATTTACCCAAGTTTTAAGGGTTAAGCGGTCACTTGTAGTGTAGCTTGGGTTGTCAAATCATCAGAGACCTAAGAAGAACCTTTAGAGACGAAATATAAAGAGATGGATTTTTGGCTATGAAGTGGCCAACTTGGGTTGATTTTAGATTTATTTGGCTAAGATATCAATGTAAATTTAAATTATGAGAAAATGGGTTGATGCCAGGTAATTTCTTGGGGTGGATTGGATGAATTCCATTTTTTAAGATATCGATTTCATTAACTCGAGAAGGATTCATGCAATGAATTCAAAATAAACTCATCACATACTAATTAAACACCTTAAAAAACACATTCTAATCACTTATACACTTGTAGGATCATTTTCATGATCAATCTACGGTAAAAGATCTAATTATCACATAAAAATGGGGTGAATAAATTCAATAAGGAAGAGGAAGAGAGAAAATCATTGAATGAAATAAACTCAAATAAAAGAAACTAATAACATTTAGAGAGTGATAAATAACATACAATTCAACCCCTTTATAATCCCTTAGATCAACCCATAAAATAATTAGCCCACTTTGGTGGACTTTCAATTTGAATATCTAAGTGCTCCAAAAAAATGAATTGTTCCTTATACCAGAGGATACCTGAAAATAAAATATGAAGATAAAATTAAGGTTTTTTTCTGTTTTATGTGAAGTTCAAGAATGTACCATGTAATAGTGAATTTTAAAAAGGAATTAGAATCATAATGTGAAATAACGTTCAAAGTTTAAAACGCACTAATAAGGGTGTCTATGATTAATAAAGCACATGATTGTTATATTATAAATAATGAATTTTAACCTCCTTTTGGGGCTAATCAAGGACCCATATATACTATATTTCTGGCATGATTCAATTGACAATATAAAGACAGTTGTTCTCAAATTAAATATGATTTATGCCCGTTAGCACTATATCCAGACAAATTTCCATAAACTAGGAAATCATTTATAGTGAACATAATCACTACATGTAGTTGAAAATATTCAATTTTATAATAATTATACACCCTAATACCACCCTCCCATAAAAGTTTCAAATCATCAGTAAATGGTGACAAGAAAACATCAATATCATTTATGGGTTTCTTCAGACCAGAGATCATTATACTCAACATGAAATATTTGCGCTTCATACAAACTTCAGAAGAGAGGTTTTAAATTACCAATAAAACAGGCCATGAACTATGTGTGCTACTGAGTATTCAATTTGGATTCATTCCATCTGTGCACAACCCAAGTATGAGATTTATAATTTTATTTCCGAATGTAGGATACCGCTCATCAATTTTATTCCATTATAGAAAATCAGATGGATGTCGTATTTTTTCATCACATATCTGCTCCTTAGCATGCTATCTTAACCTTTTTTCATCATGTGAATGAGAAAATAAACATTTTAAATGATAAATTATAGAAAGACAACGAAATAACTTGGTAGGGATCTTTGTAATATCTACACCAGCCTTTGTTTTTTCTTTCAACTTATACCGTGATGTCCCACATTTAAGACTCTGTGATAGAAATTTATATTCCTCCGTATATATCATACAGGCATTCAGACATGCGTGTATTTTCTTGTATCCCAATCGAATCAGGCATAATATTTTCTTGTCCTTATAATGTGAATTGGATGATCGTTGTCCTATGGAAGAATATCTTTCAACAATTGAAGGAGCTCTGTAAACCTTTTGTCAATCCATCCATGTTTCTCTTTCAGGTTAGTCAATCATAAAATCGCAAAAAAACCATAAAATCCTTACAACTAGGATATAATGGTTCTTCAGCATCACCATATAGACATGTAACTTTCAGTTCTACCTCAATTTTCTCTCTTCTAATATCACGAATCATTTCCTCAATTCCATTGTAGTTACCATCTTGAAAATCATCATCATCAGTAGATTTGAAATTCTGTCCAATTTCACCAGGCCAAATCCAAGGGCTATAAATCGGATTAAAACCATGACAAATCAAATGATCTTTTATATATCTACATTTCAACTTATTTATATTCAAACATTTCAGGCAAACCCAGAAAAACATATCACTACATGGAACATTTCATATAGAAAATTCCAAAAAGGCTTCAACACCTTCCTTATATACATTACTCATTTTATGTGCCATAATACAACTTCAAATCATTATTACCAATAACAAATATCAAAATTATACATCATGTTAAGATATTCCAATTTTATATTTATATGAAAAATATCATAATTTTAATGTAAAAAAATTTTGAAATACAAAACAAATATATACATATTTAAACAATATATTCAGGAAAATGATTAAAACAAGAAAATATATTTAGATATAAAAGTTTTAAATTAATCTTGGATACTTTATTCTTAAGGTACACTAATAACACATCCTGGGAAACTGGATACCAAATTCACCCTTCTAGAAACAAAAAATATGGAGTATAAATATTAAAATATGTATATATTCACTACTGAAAATTACACCTATCCTAATGATTTGAAACCATTGGGATATCCCCTGAAAATTTTGGGATAGAATATCCCAACGGTTTCACAAACTGTTGGAATTATGGTCATTGCAATATCCCTATACCAACGGTTCTACATGGACTGTTGGTATAGACTGCCTAAAGGTAATATATACCTACAATTTCAATGAAACTGTTGGGTTATATATATATAGAAAGGGGTTTCCAAGGGGGTAGGGGGATGTCCAAGGGGTGGTGGGGGTTGTCCAAGTGGGTAGGGGGTGTCCAAGTGGGTAGGGGCTGTCCAGGGTGTCCAAGGGGGTATGGGTATCCATGGGGTGGGGGGCTGTGCAGGGTGTGGGGCGTGTCCATGGGTGTGGGGGTGTCTAGGGGGTGGGGGAGTGGTGTCCAGGGGGTGAGGGGGTTGTCCAACCTCCGCACCCTCGTGGACAACCCCCACCCCCAGGACATCCGCCCATCCCTCTGGATAGCCCCCACCCCCGGGACACCCCCACCCACTGGACACCCTGACCCCCTTGGACAAACTACTCACCCCAGACACCATCCCCACCCCTGTACACCCCTACCCCCTTGGATAGCCCCCACCCTATAAATATCCCCCACCCCTTGGAAAACCCCCACCCACTAGACACACCCACTACCCCTGGACACCACCCCCACCTCTATCCCCTTGGACACCCCCTGGACACCCCCACCCCCCTGGACACACCCACCACCTAGACAGCCCCCTCACCCCCTATATACCCCACCCCATGAACACCACCACCCCCTTGGAAAGCACCCTCACCCTTGGAAACCACCCCACCCTCTTGGACACCCCATGGACACCAACACCCCCCTTGGACAGCAGCCACACCCCCTGGACAGCCCCCATCCCTCTGGAATGTCCCACAAGACACCCCCATCCCCTGGACACCCCCTACCCCCTTGGACAGCCCACTCACCCCCTAGACACCACCCCACCCACTACCAACTTGGACACCCCCTTGGGACACCCCCACGCCTCGACTCCCCCACCCCCAGGACAACCCCTTCACCCCTAGACACCACACCCACCCCCGGAGACCCCTACCCTCTTGGAAGGCCCCCTCACACCTGGACACCACCCCACCCCCTGGACACCCCGTTGACACCACCACCCCCTTGGACAGCCCCCCACCCCTGGACAACCCCCAACCCTCTGGACATCCTCCCACCCCGTGGACACCCCACTCCCAGAGATACCCACTGGACACCACCACCCACTTGGATATCCCCCCACCACCTGGACAACCCCCACCCCACTGGAACCCCCCCCCCCCACGAACACCCCCACCGTCTGGACACCCCTACCCCCTTGGACAGCCCACTCACCCCCCCTGAGCCACACCCCCACCCACTAGACACCCCCACTGTAACGTCCCGACCCGGCTCACCTCTAAGACGATGGTCAGACCGGTCGATCACATTACTCAAGCGCATCTCCTCGAATGCTAGAGGTTGCTGACTAGTAGAAAATGCCCTTGTTTTTTCCATGGGGGAGACTATTCCCTCATAAGTAATAGATAATATCACATCGGAAGTAAACAACAACAAATAATCAACAGCGGAAGCATGTGAATGAATAAACCGTAGTAGATGCAATATAAATAAATCCAACTTAAAGATAATAACCAAGTGAAGAATCTCACAAAAGGATGTTATGCCATGATATGAGTATAAACATAATTTATGGAAAACAGAACTCAAACACATAGTCAACTAAAAGAAAAGACGCAAGCATCAACTACAAGAAGAGCAAGGCCCGATCCTCTGCCCCATTCTCCATCCTAAGCAGTAATGAACAATCAAGCATCGGAAGTAGCATGATTCCCTTTTTCAATACCTATGATCATGTAATCTACTCAGGTTTCCATGATTCCCATGTAGGGTGAGAGATGAAATCCCAGTAGGCCGGTACCCATGGTGTCTAAAACATTCCATTTCATGCAGAAATAAAAATGCAGTGTGCCATTACTTAATATTTTCAGATAATTAATTTAAATGAAACAAAATAAATAAGTCATATTGGGTTACAAATGGAACCCATGCCTAATTACCTGCTTCAGCCTAAGATGGTAGTCTGAGAGGGTACCTGTTAGAAGAATGCACGAACATGTATATATATAAAACCGAAAAGCACGGTAAAGCATGGAAGATGTATATACCCCAACATTGTGCTTTGACTTGAGGTCTAAGTCAAGTGTCAACTAGGTTCACTTCCACATATCATAAGGACATCTCAATTCTCAAGAAAAATCAAATGGAAATAATATAAACCTTAAGTGCTTCATTATTAAGGTTCAAGTTGAGAGTTGGTGTCCGAGCCCATCCTGAAGGTATCGCTACAGAACATCCATCAATTTATCCAATACCACCGAGCCCGCCCAAGGCAATCTTTTGAAAGACCGAGTATCACTGGAGGAATGGATTTACACTGAGTCCATCCCGATATTGCAAAAAAGGGTCAAGTATCATCTGAGGCTAGCTTAGCCACATTTCTAACAGATCTGTCCCAATGAGCCCTTTTGGAACCGGTATCACTCATAAGTATTATAAAGCCCGGTGAAGTCTCGGCCCAACAAAGCCAATGACACCGCCCCCCGGAACATATAGTAACCAGTCATGAATGGAGGGTCTAGGCATGGCCCTTAATGTGGGTCCCATATCCTTTCCTAGCCATGAATTTAATTAATGTTTCCACAGTAGCAGATATGACATAATCCGCATATAAAGTCGCATCTTGAAAACTAACCAGATACACCCATGCATCACAAGGAATAAATTTAATAGTACAATATAACAACTTGCAAGAAAATATACATATCATATCTACGTCAACAGATAATGCACATTTAAATAATAAGCAGTTCAACCAAACAAGTGCCAATGATCCAACAATTCAAGTTCATGTTCAAAGAAACTATTTTATAAATTTAATTAAAATAAAAAGGGGCTTCGCCACAAATGCAATTAATCGAACAATATATCCAGCTAACGGAAGATTATAGAGACTTTTTCGGCATGCCCAAATGGGTGTCTTACTTTTTTTCAATAATTCAAGCAACTATTTATTTAATTTTAAAACAAAAAAGGGGTTGATAATAATTGTAGTTAATTAAATTAATAACCCGACTAATGAAAAAATACACCTATAATGTCGGCATGCCCAAAGGGGTGTTTTATCTTGTTTCACCATTTCAAAAAAATTATTGTAAGGTGATTAAGGTTGCAAATATTAGGAAAAACAATTAAAGTAATTAAATTGGTTAAAATTGTACAGAGTCGGTAGGCACCGACTAAAGACACAATGATTCATTTTTATAAACCACAATGAAATGGAAGGAAAGTGAGTAGGCACCCTACTTTGTAGTCATAGATGACTCTAAGATCCGCAGTAGGCTTTTATTTGACCTAAAACAGATTAAAACGAAGGATTTTAAAAAAACTCCAAAATTGGTTAAAAATATTCCGTGATGAACTGCACACAGATTACTCAATGAAAACATATGATTCAAATTGAACAATGTTAGTATTTCCCTAAGGTTTATTGTACGCTTGATGGAAAAGGAATCATATGGGGGAAAGAGGATTAGTGACCTTCTACAGGGCCTTCTGGTTGGTGCGCCACCTAGGGGAGAGGAGGGGTGCGACGTGAGGGAAAGGAGAGGAAGAGAGGAGAGAAAAAAAATAAAGAAATGAAAATAAAGAAAAATAAATGAATGAAAAATAAGTGAAAAAAAAGACAAGGAAAATAGATATTAAAGGAAATAATAAAATAAATTAAAAAGATAGAATGGGAGAAAAGATAAAAATAAATAAAAATGGAAATCCCCCCATTTTTTAATTATTTTTATTTTTCTAGTAGCCCCCTTTCTATTTTAATTCAATATTTCTTTTTATCCTTTATTTCATTCTTTTAATTCTTCTTTAATCCATTATTTCTCTTTTTAATTCTTAATTAATTATTTAAAACCCCGAACACCGCGCTATTGCGCGACGTAACATTTTTCATTAAATGTATACAATTATTTACATTAATTAAAAAGCTGACTGGGACCCGCATGAGGTGCGCAGGCATGCGCTCCGGGTCGGTTAATTAATTATACTTCAATAAATTAAAAACGATTCATACCTGATTGAGGTTGGGACATTACGACCTACCCTCCTTAAGAAAACTCGTCCCCGAGTTTTCTTTCTAATGGTAGTGGAACGTCGCCATGGAAAAGTTCCATCCACTACGCATGCACATCCGTCTCTCGATCCTAGGCATTGTCCTAAACGCATCTATGTTTCCACAACCCCCAGACTAGACGGACTTACTTGCCTCATAAGACTTTCATGCGACGGTCGATGATACAGATCAGATGCTCTACAAAGGATGCATCAGCATCAAGCTAAATGTTTTTCGGTTCAAAAGGATGAGATGGGTCTCAATGATATTTTCGGAGCTGAGATACTTGGAAAACATCATGCATGGCACGATACCTCTAAGTTAGCAGTAACCAATTGGCTACTGGCCCAACCCTCTCCACTATCTAGAATGGCCCGATGTATCTCAGTGATAACTTCTACTGCCTCCTGATCTGCCTATGACCCAACCTCGGGGAAACACGCAGAAAGACTCGATGTCCCACCTCGAACTCCAAAGGTTTGTGCCGATGATCTATATAAGACTTCTGTCTAGACTGATCTGTAGTCATACACTTCTGAATTAGATGAAATTTCTTAGATGTCTCCTGAATGAGATGAGGACCTAACAAAGCCATTTGAATTGTCTCGTAGAAGATTTTATTATAGGTAAACTCAACAAGAGGTAAATTATTCTCCCAGAAACATCCAAAATCAAGGATATAATCCCATAACATATCATTTAACAATTGTATAGTTCTCTCGGACTGTCCATCAGTCTGAGGGTGATATGCAGTACTCAAATGTACCTGTGAGCCCAGTTCCTTTTGCAACCCTTTCCAGAACTGTGAAGTAAAATGACCATCCCTATCTGAGATAATAGAAATATGCACACCATGAAGTCTCACAATCTCTCAGATATATAGCCTTCCCTACTCATCAATAGTAAATTTCTCTTGGATAGGCAAGAAGTGCATAACCTTGGTCAACCCATCAATAACCACACATACTATGTCACTAATTCGAGGATATCATGGAAGGAAAATAAGGAAATATATGGTGATGTCACTCCATTTACATTCAAGAATGGATAGAGGCTGTAGGAGTCCAGCAGGTCACTGATGCTCTGCCTTCACCTGTTGGCAGGTGGAGCACCGAGTGATGAAACCTGCTATCTGATTTTTCATACCAAGCCACCAATACTATCGACACATGTCTCTATACATCTTCGTCAGCCTAGGGTGAACTTTCCAAATAGAGTTATGAGATTTATTCATCATCTCTTCCCGTATACCTGAAGGTACCCATACGCGGCCACGGTAAAGAAGATTTTCACTTCTATCAAAAACCCAACGAAGAGGTGGGTTCTATCCTGTAACGCTTTCCCTCAAAATGAGACCCTCATGATCCGTCAACTGTTGTCTACAGACTTTCTCCAGAAGAGAATATGTCACTGTGAGAGCTGCTAGAACCGGTTGTCCACTCTACTCCTGATCCTCCAGACGCATCATTGAAAACAAGGCCATCATCTGCCACTCAATGTTAGCTACCCGAACGACCTAAATTAATGTCTTGTAGATTAAAGAATCCACCACACCATTTCCCTTACCATGGGTATAAGAAAGCACAAAATTGAATGAATATAAGTATTTGAACCCCCTGTGTTGCGTGATGTTCAAGTCTCACTGTGTGGAGATATATTTTAAGATTTTATGATCCATGTAAACAAAGAATATCTCACCCAAAAAATAGTGTCTCCAACAACATAGAGCCTGAACCACAGCTTCCAACTCAAGGTGGTGGGTAGGATAGTTCTGCTCATGAGGTCTCAGCAGGTGGGATCCAAAAGGCACAACTTGGTCACCCAACATTAAAACTGCACCCAGTATGATTCCTGAAGTGTCACAATAAACTCTATATATCTTATCAGGTTTAGGTAGAATCATTATCTAGGATGAGTTTAGTTTTTCTTTATGTTTTTGAAAATACTTTTTAATAATATTCTAACTAGATGAATTGTATACTTTTCCTAGTCAGGGCCATAAGAGATGCTGCTAAGCGGGAGAAATCTTGAATGAAACACCTGTAATAGCCAACAAGCCCCAAGAAACTGCAGATGTTGAAGACACTCTTGGGATGCTCCCATGAAAAAAAGCGCTCATATTTTATGGGTCAATTGATACCCCTGCCTCAGATATAATATGACTCAATATGTATACCTTATCAATCCAGAAGTTGCATTCTCTAAACTTAGCGTATAGCTGATGCTATCTCAGTGTACATAGCGTGATCTCAATATGGGTTGCATGGTCATGTCTGGAATGCGAATACACTAAGATTTCGTCCATGAAGGTGGAAAACCTGGTTCATTAAAGCCATGAATTCTACTGGTGTATTGGGGAGGTCGAATGACATAACTAGATACTCATACAAGTCATACATACATTGGAATGTCGTACGTGGTATGTTAGATGGTCGCACACGCACCTGGTGATATCCCAACCTCAGATCAATCTTGGAGAAAAATGTTGCTTCTAGGAGTTAGTCAAAAATATCATCTATTCGAGTCAGTGGATATCGATTCTTTACTGTGAGCTGGTTGAGTTGATGATAATCCACGCATAACCTGAGGGTACCATATGCCTTCTTAGGAAAAAGGACATGTGAACCCCACGATGATGTGCTAGGTCTTATAAAACCCTTAACCTCGAGGTCTTCAAGATGATTTTTGTGTTTTTGTAGTTCTATTGGTGCCCTCCTTTAAGGAGGAATAGACACTGGTGCCACATCTGGAATGAGCTTGAAAGTGAACTCCACGTCTCTCAAAAGAGGTTTTCCAGAGAAATCATCAGGGATGACGTCCTTGAAAAGGTCGAACACCGGAGGTAAATCAACTTGGTGTGTTTCCTGATCGCTCATGAAGAGACTTTCCAACTAGACTATCACTCTGTCCAACCCTGCAAATTTAGGCTTATCTCGGTCTGCTTTCATATCCCATTCTACTTTGTGAAGATATGTGTCCCCCTTAGGGGATATAAAGGACACCCAATGGTGACAAAAATTCACTTGGGCATGATAAGGAGCAAGCCAGTTCATACTGAGAATGACTTTGATGCCAAACATGTCAAGGATATAGAAATTAAAAACTAAATGGTACCCACCAATCTCGAGGGGGAACTCTTGGAACTGGTGTATTCCCTCTGTTCTGAAACCAAGCAGAGTGGCTAGAGACATGATTCTGCAAAGGTAATCAATTTGAAAACCAAGAATTTCAACATCAACAGTTGATATAAAGGATTGTGATGAACCAATATCAAAAAGATAAGAAACTAAAGTAGAAGCTTCTAGGATAGTACCTCTCACTGTTGATGGTACTTCACTCTACTCCTCTAGGTCTAATTGCACTGCATACATGAGACCTGAGCCATGACCCTAATATCTAACCCAGTTGGCCTGAGCTGGTCCACTTAGCTGACACTGATAATCTGGAACTTGATTTCGTCAACCACGACCTCAACCATTACCTTAGCCTGATTGACCAATGGAAAAAGAACTTATGGCCTTCTGTGGAGTCATAGATCCCATACCTAATGGAGGTGCAGGTGCGGATCCTCTACCACTGGATGCTGAAGAGAAGGAACAAAAGAAACATTGAAGGTGACCCATCCAACCGTATGATCGGCACTCATTCAGATTCCTAGTGCACAATGACTTCTTATGACCATCCCTACCACACTAATAACATGTGATAGAGCTATCAAGATGTGTTGTTTGGCTAGGATTTCCCCCACAAGCACTTTCAAAATTGCATTTCCTGCTACCAGAAGAGCAGTCACCCTGTCTCGGAACTGAACTGCCATAGCTCACTAATTTAGCCTCCCTAAAAATTTGCTTTGATAATAGAGCATGGTTCATGATCTCTATAAAAATGGTCAAATGGAAGATGTTAACCAGTGAGTGGATAATATACTCAAGTCCATCCTAAAATGTCTTGTAGTAGTCTACGCGTCGCCAGTCAGAGATGGGGAAAACATTGAAGTTCTGTGAAATGAGTAGAATAATCTAACACAGTCATAGATACATACTGAAGATGTAGGAACTCCAACACATGATCATTTCCCAATGTCTGTGGGAAAAATTTGTCATAGAAGGCTACTTGGAAGTCAGCGCAAGCCATGTAACTAGTCTGCTCAGCATGAGAAATAATATCCAACCAACTCTTAGCGGAGTCACAGAGCATGTAGACTACAAGCTTGACCCTTCTCTCTGAAAGCGTCTCAAGGTGGTCGAGGATAGACCTTATAGCTTCTATCCACGACTCTCCAGCAAGGGGGCCGCCACTCCCCGAGAAGGTGGGAGGGTGTTTTTGCAGAATGTCCCGCGTGAGGTCTTCCATAGACGGGATGGGTCTAGGGATATTCTGAACAGACTACATAAACCTGAGGAGACTATCCCTGAACTGAGTGTCAGGGTCTCTTGGAAGGTCAATAGGAGGTAGTGCCATAGGAGGCTCTACGAGAGGAACCACTAGTGGTCCATGACCCACCAACTCTGGAATACACTCATTTCCACTCTCTTGAGGCACATCACAAAGACATCACTGCAGCATTTGTCTACACAGCTAAACACACACCTTATACAAGGAGTAAAGAAGGTGAAAAAAACAAGTAAGGCAGAAAAGAGGTTAGGTATATAGCCCGCCTCTGAGCACTAAACAACAGACAACCCGCCTCAAGAGCTGGGCACTGATATGGAAGAGACAGATCAAGAGGATTACTAAAAAATTTCTATAGTCTAATCCTCGGTTAAGTCAGGATAACATCTAACAGTCTATCACACCTTTATATTTAGCGTCCCAGCTTTTCAAAAAAATTGACCACAAGGCACAACAACAGTCACATGCAAGCATAAAAATGCATGCTGAAAGTAGATATGGCGTGGAAATATGCATGGAATTTAAATCCTATAGTTCCTATTATGATGCATGGAATGTATTTCCATCCTATCATCGGGCTGCAACGGTAAACCCATCATCTCAACAATACCAACACAATAACAGCACAATACAAGTGAGTCACTCAACGCTGAAATCATATCAATAGTAAATGGCATAATCAATAACTAAAATCCCAACCCAAGAATTTGGGTTTCCCCTATACATGTGTTAGCTATGTCCAAGAACATGGTATATTCCAAATCCCTATATCCTAGTCTCCTATTTAACCCCAACAGTAAGACCAAAGGAAAAACTGGATCTGATACCACTTTGTAACGTCCCGACCCGACACACCTCTATGAAGATGGCCAGACCGGTGGGTCACATAACTTCAAGGGCATCTCCCCGAATTCTAGAGGCTATCGACTAGCAGTGAGGGACTATGTTATGTTTGTGGGGGAGGCTATGCCCTCATAGGTAATCAATAATATCACAAAAAAAGTAAACAACAGCAAATAATCAATAGCAGAAGCATGTGAATGAATAAACTACAGTAAGAGAAATATAAATAAATCAAACTGAAAGATAATAACCAAGTGAGGAAGATCACAAAAGGATATCATGCCATGACATGAATCTAAATTGATAGTATAAAAAATAGAACTCAAACACACATTCAACTAAAATAAAAGACATAAGCAACAACTGCATCATGAGCAAGGCCCGATCCTCTTCCCCAGTCTCCATCCTAAGAAGTAATGAACAATCAAGAATCGGAAGTAGCACACTCCCCTTTTTCAATAACAGTGAGAATATAATCTAATCGGGTGACCATAATTCCCGATTAGGGTGTGAGATAAAATCCCAGTAGGCCGACACCCATAGTGACTAAACCTTTCCATTTTGTGCATTAATGAAAATGCAGTGTTCCATTACTT
This sequence comes from Viscum album, assembly GCA_963277665.1. Lineage (NCBI taxonomy): Eukaryota > Viridiplantae > Streptophyta > Magnoliopsida > Santalales > Viscaceae > Viscum > Viscum album. The sequence continues at coordinate 1,110,282,016 of OY728140.1, forward strand.
AATATTTTAAGATAATTAATTTAAACACAATGAAATAAATAATTCATCTTGGGTTCCAAATGGAACCCATGAATAATCACCTAATTTAGCCTAAGATGGTAGTCTGAGAGGGTACCTATCAATAGAATTCACAAACACGTATATATATAAAATTGGAAAGCACGTTAAAGCAATGAAGATGTATATACTCCAAGCTTATGCTTTGACTTGGGGTCTAAGTCAAGTGTCAACCAGGTGCACTTCCACGTATCAGAAGAACATCTCAATTCTCAAGAAAAACTAAAATGGAAATAATATAATTCTTATGGGCATCATTATTAAGGTTCAAGTTGAGAGTTAGAGTTCGAGCTTGTCTCAAAGGTATCGCTACGGAACATCCGTAAATTTATCCAATACCACCGAGCCTGTCCAAGGCAATCTTCTGAAAGGCCGAGTATCGCTCGAGGCATGGCTTTACCCTGAGTCGACACTGATCTCAAAAAAAAGGGGTCAAGTATAATCCATGTTTGGCTTAGCCACATTGCCAATAGATCCATCCCGATGAGCCCTTTTGGAATAGGTATCACTCATAAGTATTAGAAAGCCCGGGGAAGTCTCGGTCCGACAAAGACAATGAAATCACCCCCGACACATAGAGTAACTAGTCATAAATAGAGTGTCTAAGCATGGACCTTAATACGAGAACCAACTCCTTGACCCACCTTGAAATTAATTAATGTTTTCACAGTAGAAGATATGATATAATCAATATATAAATTCAGAGCTTGAAAACTTACCAGATATACCCGTGCATCACAAGGCATAAATTTAACAGTATAACATAACTACATTCAAGGAAATATACATATTAAATCAACCTCATTAGATAATGCACATTTAAGTAATAATAATCGCAGAAAAACAAGTGTCAATGATCCAATAATTCAAGTCCATGTTCAAAGAAACTATTTATTAAATTTAATTTTAAAAAAGGGGGCTTTGCAACACATGCAATTTGTCAAACAATAAACCCAACTAATGGAAGATTACACTAACCATGTTGACACGCCCAAAGGGGTGTCCAAATATATTGAAACAATTCAAACAACTATTTATTTAATTTTAAATCAATGAAATGGGGCCTCACAAAACCTGTAGTTAATTAAATTAATAACCCGGGTAAAGGAAAAATACACCGACAATGTTCGAACACCAAAAGGGGTGTTCAATAATGTTGAAATAAATTCAAAAAAATTAATCTAAGGTGATTAAGGCTAGAAAAATTAGGCAAAAAAATTATGTTAAATAAATTGGGTAAAATTGAACAAAGCCGGTAGGCACCTACAAATGACACAACAGTGCGTTTTAATAAACTGAAGGGAAAGCGAGTAGGCACCCTAAATTATAGTCGTAGATGCCTCTAAGATCCATGGTAGGTTTGGATTTGACCTAAAACGAATAAAATGAATGATTTTAGAAAAACCCCAAAATAGTTAAAAAATTTCCGTGATGAACTGCGCGCAGATTACTCAATGAAAATGCAAGATTCCAATTGTGAAATGTTATCCTTTCCCTAAGCTTTTCTGCGCACCTAATGGAGAAGAAATTGGACGCTGGATAGAGGAGAAGCGACCTTCTGAAGGGACTACTGGTTAGTGCACCACCTAGGGTAGAGGAGGGGTGCGACATGAGGGAAGGGAGAGGAAGAGAGGAGAGAAAAAAAAGAAAGGAAAAAAAGAAATAGAAAAGAAAGAAAAATAAGAGAAAAAAAGATAAGAAAACAGAAAATAAAAGAAAAGAATAAAATAAAATAATAGGATAGAAAGGGATAAAAGTTAAAAATAATTAAAAACGGTAATCCCTTGATTTTTTAATTATTTGTGTTTTTACCTTAGCCCCCTTTCAATTTTATTTCAGAATTTCTTTTTATCCTTTCTTGCGTTATTTTAAGCCATATTTAATATCTTATTACTCTTTTTAATTGTTAATTTATTATTTAAAATCTCAAACACCATGATAATGCTCGACATAATTTTTTTATTAAAAGCCTAAAGTTATATAAATTAGTTAGAAATATTCTTGGGACCTACATGAGGTATGCATGCATGCACCCTGAGTCTGTTAATTAATAAGACTGCAAGAAATTAAAAATGGTCCATACCTGATTAAGGCTGGGATGTTACACCCACCCCCTACCCCCTTGGACACCCTCCACCCCCTGGACACCCCAACCCCTTAGAAATCCCCCTCACCCCCTGGACACCACCCCCACCACCTTGGAAACCCCCTGGACACCACCACTCCCTTGAACAACCCCACCCCTAGACATCCCCCACCCCACTAGACAACCCCCACCCCTGGACATTCCCACACCCTAGACAACCCTACCCCCTTGGACAACCCACTAACCCCTTGGACACACCCACCCCTGGACACCCCTACGCCCTTGGACATCCCCCACACCACGCCCTAAATATCCCCACCCCTCTAGACACCCCCAGCCCCTAGAAACCCCACACCCAAGATACCCCCTACCCCCTTGGACAGCCCACTCACCCCTGGACACCACCCCACCCCTGGACACCCCTACCCCCTTAGACAACCCCCACCCCCTGGACACCACCCCAGCCCTTGGACACCCCCTACCCCCTTGGAATTCCCCCACACCCCCTGGACACCACTCCCAAGCCCTTAGACACCCCTGGACACCCCCACCCCCTTGGACTGCCCCAACCCCCTAGAAACCCCCACCCCTTTGACAACCCCCACCCCCTGGACACCCCCACCCTCTGGACACCCCCACCCCCTTGGAGAACCCCTACCCCTTTGGACACCCCCTATACACACACACTTGATAAAACACACAAAAAAATCATAAACTTACATGATATCACTCCCATGCTTTATTTTACCAGAAAAAAATTAGCATGGTAAAAAATAAAACTATGACACTTACCATGATAGCAAGAACAAAGATATAAAATTAGTATCTCAAAACATAAGTTTAAGGAATCATGAAAATAAAAAATGAAACCATGAAATGAAAGGCTTACTTGAGTGTTGCGAGTGGACTAGATATATCTGGTGATAATAAATTTGACGAATGATGTTGGAAAAACGAGGCTGGAGGGAACAACTTTGAAGAATAATTTCTAGGTTTTCCACACGCGAGAGATGAGTCGCTGGTTGCCTGATCGAAGAAAACAGAATGAATAAATACATAGAGAGATAAATAATTTAAAATCTTTATCACGTCAATTATTAAATAACCGACATGATAAACTATTTTTTTATATTTATAACGTCAGTTATTTAATAACCAACATATAAAATTTTTCATCACACAAGTAATTTTTTAACCAATGTGATAAATTGCCATGATTTTCTTTTCCAGGTCGGTTATTTTATAACCGATGTGATAAAGTACCCAGATTCAATGTTCCACGTCATTTATAAAATAACTGATATGATAGATCTAATATCAGTATTTTTTACGTCGGTTATAAAATAAATGATGTAAAAATTTGATTCTCATTGATTTATCATATCAGTTATAAAATAACCGACGTGATAAATCTATTTTTTAAATATTTTCATGTCGGTTATATAGAACTAGCATGTTAAATGTTTTTTCAACCAGTGAAAGGTAGTGGTAGAAAATTGAATTACACTGTTCATGGAGGTGGTAGGAGATACATACACATGAATGTTGTTTTCATTTTTTAAAGGATGGAATGAAAGAAAGGTAAATAATAATTAAAATTTACCAGATAATTATTATAAAATATTAATCACATATGTTTATTAAATATAAGTTTATTAACATCCACTTAAATGTTAAATTTTTTTAAAAATAAAATCTCTTCGTGGAGGTCGTAGTCCATACGTACACACAAGCGAAGTTATTGTTTTACTATTGATGGATATTTAAGATGGTAGATAAGATATTATAATTAAAAAATAATTTTTTTTAATAAATATAATATATATATTATAAAACCATCATAAAAACCATCCTTAAAAGATAGAAATGGAAAATTAATTATATCACTTCCTGGAGATGGCAGGTCGTACAGTAGCATGAGTGATACTTTCACTTTTCATTTGATGAAAAATAGGGTAATTAAAGGTTGTTTCATAATACAAATAAATTTTCTGTATATCAAGTATAATGAATTTATTTTTTGATGAAGAATATTATTTATTTTTAGGATGTATAAGATGAAACAATGTGATAGAGTTCATAAAATACGATTACCTCTTCTCTGGTAGGCCTCCATTACATCCCTTCTTGAGGATCCATGGAAAGGTATTTTAGGAATACCAAAACATATAGTTCATGGAAAGGTAATTTTAGAATACAAATTTAATGGTCTGTCTAATAAGTATTTCATAAAGTGGCGTAAATAGGAAAAATTAGGGGTTCTATTTTATAAGTGAAGAGAGGGGAACCCTTGGAATTTCTTAAATGATTGAAATATAATAAATTAATTTTCAAAAAAAATGCTTTAAAATATCCAAATATTCTAATATAAGGTATTATTTAGTAAAAATTCCGTCAAAAAATAAAATTTTACTAGGTTTATGTTGTTTTTTAAACATTATCTGGTAGTTTAACCGCTAAGTTGACATATTTTAACCTTAACAACAGTAACAACATTTTCACTATTAAAGGGTTATAATATTACTTATAAGGTAAAAATTATCTTAAAAATTTATAAGGGGTGATAATTTATACCATTTGTCATCCTCATTATACTATTTAACGTTTTATATGATTTTTAAATAATTTAATAAAAAATAAATTTTCAAAAAATACTATTTATATCATTTTTGACACTTTTCAAATAATTTGACTTTGAACACAACATGAATGTAATGAAATTAAAATAAACAACTATCAATAATAGATAATATTTTATATTTATCTAAAAAATCCATGGAACACAATAATTCTTCCCAGTTGTATTAATTTTAATATTTTTAAAATCATTTTTTAAATTAATTGAATAAATAATGTGTTGATGCTAAGTAAGACTTTAAGGTAATAATTTAACCACTAAAAATTACAAATAAATCACTATGATAAATAAAATTAAATTATATTTAAAATATATATTTATAACCAAACATAATCTCTTTTTAACCTTATGAAAAAATATTTTACATATTAAAGTCAAGAGTGTGACATTTTTGACTTTATCTTTTACTTAAATTAATTTAAAGGTCATAATCACATAAATATGGTTCCATGTGGATATATATTTGATAACTAGATGATACATGAATAACTAAAACAATAAATTAAGATAAAGGAATGTTTTTGGGAAATATTAATCCTTTATCCCAAAGATATATCCATATTTTACTCATTTTACACTTACTCAAGTGACACAAATTTACTATGGTTACAACTCATATTGATAAAAAATAAAAGGGGAATATTTACAAAATTTGGAAATCCTAATTATAAATATGGAATCCATTTTTTAAATATTGACATTATATAAGTGGAAGAAATTAATTTAATAAAAAATGTAAAATGCAACCAAAAATAGTTTTTCAGGAATATCCCTTTTAAGCGTAAAAATAATGTTTTAAAAAAGTCTAGGATAACATTGATTCTAATGAGATTAATTAGATTATTAATAATATAATATAAATATTTTTCTTTTAAACCAATTTAATACAAAATTCAACATTTTAAATTATTGAAACAAAATATAGTTCTCAATAAAAATAAGTATTTTCATACTATTCATTGAAAAATCAATCTTTTGAGAGAATTATTAAAAATTAACTCTAGATTAATTTTGACATGCTCACTTCAGAGATTAATTTAATTTTATGATATAAATTTTATTATTTTGTAAAAAATTAAATATAACATTTTCTCACAAAATTCAATAAAAACATGTTTGGAAGAAATTTATTTTTGAAGAAAAATATGACATTACTAAATAACTGAATCCTTATTTACTAAGAGTTAATGAAAAAAACTTTATTGAGTTGGACCTTTATATATATTTCATAAATATTTTATTCCTATTTATCCCCTCTAATTAAACAATTATGTTATAACAGTCATATTTACATAATAATATATTTTAGTTCATTTAAGCTTGGTTTTGTTTGTCTTATATGCTATCAAACATAATGATCTTATTTTAAAATATAGAGGTTCCAAATTTAACTATTTTAATAAATCCAATCCACCTAATTTTAACTTGTTCTTGGTAATCAATGATTTTATTTTTGATAATTCCTTTGTGGAAAACCCACATCGGTAAAAGGGATAATAATAATCTTTTTTAAAAGAAGGAAAAATATAAAGGTAATATAGAATAACACAATAATATGTTTCAAAATTGTTTAATAGTAGTGAGAAGTAAAAATAAATCCATAAAGGTGAAAAATAATTCCAAAGGACTAATAATGAGTGATAGAGAACACTGCCAAGAGACTGTTAACAACCAAAAAACCATAAATATGTGATGGTTGAAAATACCATCAATTCATGAGAAATCAATTTACACATCATCTATTACTTAATTAAATGAATATTCAAGATGAATATTTCAATCCAAATGTACTAAAATTAACTTTTAAGAGATGATATGATCCATAAAATAAGGATAAGAAATTCCCGTATCTTTAAATTTACCAAAATCAAAATGATTTGCCCAAGTTATCCAATATGATAAATCATACTATAATATGAAACAATTTTACCCACATTTTGACCATTAAAAAAGTTGTTAACCTTTAACCCCTTCCAAAATATGTCTAAAAAAATTAAAAATAAAAAAATTCAGAAATAAGGACACTAAATTTACAAAAATAAACTTAACTTTAATCCTTTAAACAACATAAAGAATATCTAAATGTCACATACCAAAGATGTGAATACCTTGATCATATAATCTCCTAAAATATGGTAATATCCAGAATTACTATACAACCTCAATGATAACATACATTATTCAAAAATGTAAGTCACTCATCAAAATAAAATTATATATTATCAAATATATTCTATAAATCCAAAAAAATTTGCAAAATCCATTAAATTTGACTTAAACCAGTTTTTCATCAAAGGGGTAATTAGTTCAAACATCATAAATACCTTCCCATTTAGTTTTTTAATAGTTTCTTTATCTCAGCTAAAAATTATTTTTTCAAGATTGGGTATATAATAAGGTTTTTTTCACTAATATTTTGTTTTTCTATAAAATATTAACTTATGACTAAATTAAATTTCTATATCATAAGTACCATTGCATATATTTTTGAAAATTTATAAAGAAAAACTACTTTATAAAAATCCTTTAATGTTTCAGAATTATTATAAATATAATTCCATTGATAAAAATACTTATTCATCATAATACTTGAATTCAAATACACAAGAACTTAAATCATTTTACTTTAATGACTGGCATAGCACAAGTACTTTCTTGGTCTTGGAGTTATCCTTTGGATTAGGGCATTAGATCATACAATTCACCTATTCCCCACATATAAGACATTAAACTATAAATGGTTAGATTAGGATAAACATTATTTACCTCTACTGTAATCTTCATTTTCCTTGAAAATTAATTTCTTTATGCTCTTTGTTTCCATATAATAAACATATTCCCATTACATTGATATATTCCATTGAGTGTTTCTTCCTATATTCTTGACATGTAGGAATAGAAATCTTTTCTCCTCCATGGTCTTCATGAAACTCCATATTTCTATTAGTAGGAATGTTAGTGAACTCAACCAAGTTGAGCTTGTTAATTATATAAAGAGTTAATGGATTAATAATAATCCAAAGGATTCACATTCTGTCCCCTGTTTTAATTGGTTTCTCTTGATAGTAATAATTCCAATATTGGTTAGCATTAAAATGAATCTTATGTGTTCCAACTACTGACTAAAACCAAAAATCATAGTGTGAGCAAAAATAGTCAACATAGATAATCTTGTAGAATAATTTATAGGATATACAAATCATGAAAGATTCTTTTCAATCTATGAAACCATAGGTTTCACTTAGGTAATTCATTGTCATCACTTATTCAATTCATTCATAATTGTTCATTAAGAAAATGTGAATTAAACCAAGAATATATCTAGAGGGTGTCAAACTAGGTGTGCAGTAAGGGAATACTCACCATGTAATATAATAATGGTTGAGATATACTCAAAAATCTTTTTTTCTAGTTATTACCCCAAGATGCATCTATAATAAAACCACATTCACTTGTAGTATTAAAACATGGATTTATTGATTGGAAAACAACATAATCCCTTCCTCAACAAAATAGAAATATGTTATGCTTTACTGAAACTTATCCAAAGGGTTTTTACCAAAATTTTATAATAATGATCTCTAAAGATTGACTAAAACTATCTTATGAAACAAACTATAGAAATACATGATTTTTATACATATATATTTCATCTTAATAGATAAATATCTAAAATATTTTATAAATACATTCATGAGGACTATAAAGGTTTTGTTTATTTTGATAATTGATAAAAAACATATTCTTATTTATTAAAACATGTTCAAAATATCCCACAAAAAATCTTCTTATATAGTAATCTTATTATGCATACCCTACTTAAAAAAATTCTTCATAACCTAGGGAATGAAAACATAAGAGAGGGTGATCTCAGATGATCAGTAAGGGTAAAAAAGGGTGATGACAATGAAAAAATAATTATAACACGAGCATAAGAATATGATAACATGAGCTTAATATTTGAAAACCATACCCTATATATCATAGATTATAATCCTGAGTGAGGGCATAAATATTGGAAATTTATAATATTGGAATCCTAAAGGAATCAAAGAACATGAACCATGAGAGTATATCATAAACATAAGAATGTGGAAAAAACAAAATCCTATAACATTGTGAACATGTATAAATTCAAATAGTTTTAATAAATAATTTATTAAACAGAAATCATGCACTCACATAAAAATGGGACACAAAACTTGTTATATGCAAAATCTCATGGACATTAAATCCAGGTTCATGCATAATTTTTTGGATATGAAAATAAGGTCTACATATAATCTTATGGACATGAAAGATATTTACTTGCATAAAATAATTAATATGAAATGATTTCTAAGCATAATCTTATGGACATAAATTCTAAGTCTAGATATAATCTTATGGACATGAAATATAGGTCAATTAATAAACTTATGGACACAAAACTAGGCCCATTTATAAACATATGGGCATCAAATCAGGTGCATGAATAATATTATTGACATGAAAAATGGGTCCACGCATAAAAATGTGATCATTAAATTTGGTTACACATATGATGCAACTATAAGATATCGTTATATCCTCTGAGTAAGATAAAATTAGAAATTTTTATCCCAAACTACACTCATAATCTAAGGTATTATAAAGTGGTAGTTCTATGTTCAACCCATAGAGACAGTTTGTAGACAAGAAACCTAATAGAAATGACCTTTTGGGTGGGATTCCTTACATTCAATCTTTGACTTAGGGATTTCTAGGAACTAAGTAGATTTGATTTTGAAATAGATTAAATTAAGATTTCACGGTGAATTTCATGGTATAGGTAAGTCGAAATCTTATATATAGCATGGGTAGACCTATGATATATGATGAAAGTAGTGAAAAAAACCAATTGATCTTGGTCTAACCAATTGTACCAACAGAAGATGGTAACTACTCCTTGGTCTAAATTAGTTTAACAACTAAGTGCTAGACGCTTGAAATTTAGGTAGATCAAAAAATAGGCTATTTTTCCTAGCCTAATAAACTCTAACTAAGTCATATTCATTCAAGTTTGACCTCTGATGGCCAGGGTAGTTGCAAAATAATGAAACTGAATATTTTTTTAAATATTGTTACTATCCACAGGGCTACCCATTTTTTTATTTTAGAAAATAATTAGCTTTAAAACACCCCTACTCTCAACCACTAAGCCTAATCAGATTATCCATGCCTGATCATATTGAAGAAAAGTTTAGAAGCAGATGAAAACATGCATTCCATAAAAAATAAATGACCCAAGAAAGTAATACACAATTAAAAATGTATGAATTATATCTTAGATGAGGAACAACGAATGAATCAGAAAGCATTAAATTTGAGTGAGAACTAGTATGGAAACCAAGATATTAATCATGATACCGAATGAAAACAAACAAGGAACAATAATCCACATGTTTAGAACAACAATAAATCACTAAGGAATTAATGAAAATTACAAAGCGGTGAATTAAAATTGAGTATGGAATAAAAAAATAAGAACATGAAAATAAAATGAGAAGAAATATGGAACCCCTGTGACTCCTATACATGGTGAGGACACTCTAATATAATTAGGATCGAAATGTATTTGATGTGTAAATTCTTCACATCATGTAATGGATTTAAGTGGATTCTATCTCAACTTCTATATAATATGTATGTTACTTTCATATAATGTACTTAATATCCATAATTTTCTATATGAAATAGGTTAGTATCTTTGATCAGGTGTTAAATCAGACATTCCATGTGGTTTAAATTCTACACATCATGTATGTGATTCACGTCTTGTACATACTTCACATAATGACCATTTACCAGGATTCAAAATTTTAAAAATTCACGACGTGTAATGTATCTACACATTGGGTACTAAATTTTCTTCATATAAATTTTAATAGCGTAGCCTTTGGATCCTCATAGATTATATAAATGAGTAATATATATCATGAAATCCTTTAAAGATGCATAAAATCTATTTTTTGTATTTTCGAAAATTATTCCTTTGTGTCCTAAATTCCTAATTCCTACAAAAAAATCCACAACCCATTGAATTATTGATTAAATAATGACTGAAGCTTAATTAAATGTATCCAAGAGTATATAAAACATTATATTATCAAATTATCCCATACTTGAATAATTTCTTGTCTCAAAGGAAAAATAATCTCAACATGCATTCCAAATGAAACAATTATTAAAGTCATAAAAATGTATTAAAAACAGGAAAATAAATCTATGTGAAATCAGAAAAAGAATGTCCCGAGAAATAGTCTAATGAAGAAAATCAGTCATGCCTCTTAGTTAAGTTCTTTATTTGGATTCTGTTTTCTTTTAATTATAATTTCATAATTATTCCTTATATGTTATAACCATTTTTTAATTTACCTCAAAATAAATTTTATATCATCCATCATGGTAAAATAAAACTAGAGTTATGATCATATCCTGAATACATTTTCCTAACCATAGGTTTTCATTGGTTATAGTATCTCCACTTCATAAATAAAAATACAAAATTAATCATGTGGGCTTCATAAATAAGGTTCTGATGACTCTGAGGCTGAGGGAAGGTAGCAATAAAGTAAAAAACCATGATAAAAAGGAGGATAATATCTATTGTATAATGAATAATAATCATGAAATGTGAAATGAAATAAATACTTCAAGAAAAAATGGAATCATGCTCGAAACAGTTCAAAGTTGGTCAATGAATATGTCAATTAATCCTAAATAACATGCCATATTCTTTTTGTTTTTCATTTTATTTATTTTTCAAAAGTCATGTATAGGCCAGATCTCACATCCATCACATAACCACATATGGTCTACCATAGGATTCATTGGTCTGTAAATAATGCTTTTTTACCTTCATAATACACAACCCATTTTTTTAATCTTTCATTTTTGAAAGTAACATGGTAAGCATAGAAAATGAAATAATTAATCATGAACCATGTAATATTAATCTACTGAAATTCCACAATATGTATCATTAATATCTATACCCCATATATGGTAAAGATGAAAAACCCACATACTTTTTCAAATGATAATCATGCATCATACCAAAAGTATGGTATGAAAGGATAGTAGGATTAAAAAACTCCACCCTAACTGGGTTATTTATGTATAATATGGGATAAAAATGGAAAGATGCATAGGTGGGTCTCATGAGAAAATTGATCACAAAATATTTCCTCAAAAAATTTAAGTGTATTTGTTCATTTATCTCCTCAATAAGTTCTCAATAGAAGTTATGACAGGTTTACATGTCCCAAGTATCTATCAAGAAATATTCTCAAAAATGAATAAGACAAATTAGGTCTAGAATTATCTCAATAATGGGTGTATTAATTAACTATAAATTACACTGGGCATTGTATCTAGTAATAATTCTATCAAAAATAATTTGAAACAATCAGAAACTATAATTAATGTACTCAACTCATTAATCATGATAAAAATTTAAATAGGAATAAAACAAGGATTTTAAAAAATATCCATCTTAAATTTGTCTTTTATTTAAATGGATGTAATGATTTTCAAGTTAAAATCTGGATTTTAATGAAAAATGTCTCTTAAAATAGTGAAAACATGCAATAATCTAAGTGCATTGATAATAAATCTTAGTAAAGACTCCCCACACATCAAATGAGACAATGTCTCCACTGTTCTGGAAAGCATTTTGGGAGAGATATACATAGAAGTGTTAAGAAAAATGAAATAGAAATTTTGAATTTGATATTAGTGAGTCAAGATCTCCCAATAGTAAAACTTATGCCTTGGGTAAATTAGTTGGATGGTGATTGGAAATTGTGCTACTTGAAAAAATTATTTGAAACTAAATACTTTCAATAGATAATCCATTAATACATAGGTGTTAAATAATATGGAAGGGAAATAATGAGTTGGTGAAAACTTTAAAAAATAAAAGAAAACAACTCAAATTGATTCATGAATTAAATAAAATGATATTTGGGATTCCTAAAGAATATAAAATGAAAGAAAAGAAAAACAAAGGTCTTAAGAACACAACTAAAAATGAATAAAATAATATGGGTTGCCTCCCATAAAGTTCTAACAATAAAATCATCATCTAGATGTATGGAAAAAAGAATTAGTTAGCATTTCACATTAGATCAAAAGTCATATGAATCCTATAGGTACTATTGGGAGCACCATTGAGATCTTGAGGGTTATTGGTGGGATTAACAACCTTAGGAAGGTATTAACCATGAAGATCATGTGGTAGGAATAACATCCAGGAAGGCTGGGGAGGAGAACCTTGTTGAGTACGGATCTGAAGCTATATCTCCTCATCCTTTCTTTGTAGGTTATCCACATAAGGATAGATCACATGAGGGATTCTAGATGACTTCATGATAGACTCGGTAATGACCATAAAAGATGAAGTAAATCGAGACATGGAAAAAGTAATATTGTAGTAAAATGAAAATAAGAAAAAAAAACAGCAAAGTTAATAATTTCATCCCATATATGTATATAAAATAAATGATACATCTATAAAAAAAGGAAAAACTGCATTAGAAAAACCATAACCATGATAGAGTACATCTGTGGAGGGGTACAAGGGAAAGAATAATTAGTAGGGGTATTCGTTCTGGTGTCTGTCTCAAAAGTATCCTCCCAAGCTTTGGGAATCTAGAACAACTTAGCTAAATCTATCTCATCGATAAAGATATGGGCTGGAGGATTAATCACAATAAAATATTATATTCTACTTGTAGTAGGCTTGATTGAAGATAAATGGGTTGAGGTGTTGATCTGTACTGATGCCATATGTCTGGAAGCTGGGCCGTTTAGAGGGACCTCAGTAGAAGATAGAATACCAGGTCCCCTACCGCATCATGCCTACTTTGATAGAAACTATTTCTTGGTGTAAGGATTTGTGATCTCTATAGGTATAAAAACCTAGGTGGGAGGTCATGTTTGGAAAGATGTAGAAGCTGGGTCAGGAGGTGGGGGTGGGTGGGTAGATGAAGGTCCTTGTGGAGGGGGAAGGGCGGTGAAGTGTGATGGGTCTGTGAACTGGATGCTGAGAGAGTGGCATAAATGTGTCTGATTCTCCAGAATGGACTCGGTAGTTGTCTATAAATTAGTGGGAATATGTAAGGATTTTATTTATAGATTAAGATAGAGATGGACTTTAGTGGTAGCAGGGGTATGGGTAGGGTTGGTGCTAGAGGCAGCGGTGGCTGAGTTATGGGTATGTTAGTCTATGTATGGGTCTCGATGAGCAGGTGCCTAATATTCATCTTCAATGTTCTCCATTACCAACTGGTAGATACTCATGTATTTCCTCGTCAGCCCCATCTTATAGAGCACAACAAGATCGATGGTCTTTATATTCCCTACAGAATAATGAGGATCTGTGGTGTTAATGGCACCAAGATAGAGGGAAAGATGGTTAATTAAACTACCTCCCATCATAGTGATGCGAGTACACTGTATATGGGTATAGTAAAAGAGATATAAATGTATGGCCTTTTTAATGGTGGGGCTGCCCATAGATGAGTCATGGTTGATGGAATTAATTATGACTAAGGTTCCGATGATTATCTCTTTGGGAAACATAGGAATGGGCCATACCCTAATGCATGATCCACAAGGTGACACACTGCATATGGGTGCTCTTCATCCTGCACAAATCCTTAACACTATACTGTTCCCTGGTGACCAATGCACAAGGCCATTCCATATCCACCTTATTCGGCTCAAGATGAAAGTTCCAGAAAACTGGGGAGGATATGAAGTCAGTGGAGTAAATTCCTAGTCCAACAATTAAATATCATAGGTTGATATCTCATGGCCTACCTCTGGGCCGAAAAGTGACGTGGGTGATAGCTAGCTTGAAGGTTCTTAATAACTTAAAAAAATATCTATGAATGTCTCTTTGTGAACCTAGTTAAGGGTGGAAAGGTAAAAAAAGAAAATGAGTTCAAGGAACTCGTAATGAACCTTAATCCTATCAAGAAATGGGAGGTCCAAGGTATTGTTATACCATATAGTCATCACATGGAGATGGACCAACCTGACCTGATTCTCAGGCACCAAGAAGCAGTGACACGGGTGCCGGTATAGATGGGAAGTTCCCTATGATCCATTGGAGGTCAAATTCAATCCCTCAAAAGCATAAAGGGTGGTATATATTGAGTTGGATGTTAAAGTATAAGGATCTATAGGTGGTGGAGAAGGAGATGGCACTTTTTGCAAGGGTGGTGGCAGTTCATCATGCTCATGTATGCATTTGGAGTATCCAGCATTGGTGTTCTTGGTTATGGACATTTGATAAGGTATAATAATGGTAAAGAGGTAGATAGGGTGGTGGGTGGGTGTGAATGAATGAAAGGATAGTATTAGGGGAAGGAAAAGATGACTGATAGTGAAGGAGGAGGAGGGGAGGAGTTGCACATGGGAGGGTATAAAGAAGGGGAGGTGGCCATGAACCTAGTGTTCTCAACATTTTAAAGATGCTCTAAATTTTTACGTCCTATATTTCCTATATGACATGTAAATATCATATTTTTATTATTTTTTTGGAATTCTAAATTTACACATCGTGTAATGACTATATGACATTTATTTGTCATTTTGTGCCCTTTTAGGCTAAGACCTCTATCCTTATGCCTCCGATATCAATAAACCACCCTAAACACTAAATAAAACTATTATACATATCCTAGGTTTCCTTCAAATCAAATCATCATTTAACGTAAATATGTAGACATGATTCTATTTAGATGACTTCAAGTGTGAGGAAACACTGCTTTACAATGGTTTTTGAAAATAGAGGGGATCAATGGTGGGAAAAACATCCTCATTATAGATGTAGATATATTCATGTTTTTATTATAAATATATCCATTTTAAATAGGTTTTTTTCATTTTTAAATTATTTTTTGTCATAGTATCATCATTCTTATCATTAAGAGAGATGACTTGACAATCCAATGACTCATCAGTTTTCTTTGTGGACTTCAGCAAAATAAAAAATATTATTCATTTGACAACTAAAAAAACTCACATACACTATTTTACATCTATTAGAGAATTTCCATTGTCAATAAATGGTCTCCCTAGAATTATAGGGAAATATCCTTCTTCCTTTATATCTTGGAATAGTAAATCAGTGGGAAAGATAAATTTTATGACCATTAATAAGACATCATCAAGAATCCCTTGAGGGTTCTTCATTGGGCAGTCAAGAATTTGGAACAGAACTCTTATTGATTTTAATTCACTGACCCCACATTTTTTTAAAAACTCATAAGCATGAAATTGATGCATGTTATGAGATTGCCCAAGGATCTTTCAACATTTCATGTTCCGATAGTGTGAGGAATTGAAAAGCTTTTGGATTGTTTCATTTTGGAGGTATATTCCACTAAATAAATATAAATCATCATTCATTAATGGAGATGAATCATAATTCTTCCATTTTCACTTTTCAAGATAGTAAGTATTTAAATAATCCTACATAAAAAAACATGGGAAATTTCTATAGAAAATGGATTATTAATGTGTAATTGATAAAAAATATCAAGAAATTTTTTTCATTGTCCCTATTTTATATATTGTTTCATAATTTTAGGAAATGGGAGAGGTGGATTGTATGGTGGTTATGTTACATATACATTTTCTTTTTCATGATTCTCCTATATGGGAGCTTTTTAAGTTGATTCTACCACTTGAGTTCTATCCAAACTAGATTTATTATAATCTTTTAACTAATATTTATCATCTCCATATAGCTTTTGAAATATTATCATTATATCAATATTAAGAACTATAGCCTTATCATCACATCATAGATGATTCTTGGTGTTATTGGGAAACATACCTGATAATATTTAAGATAGGGTATTAGAAATTTGGCCCACATGATTCTCAAGGTTATGCAAGGAAATAATTTGATTTTTTACCCCATTATCTAATATTTTCATCCATTGAACTTTTTTTCATGAAAGCATAGAGAAAGTTTTCAATATTGGTCTGAAGAGGATGGTTTTTTTGTGGCCTTAGCAGTATTTTTTAATACTACTACTGTTGAGTTTGTGGAAATTACTAATCCATAGGAAAATATTTTTGGGATTATTGTTGTGGTGGTGGAGTTAGACATTTTGGAGCATACCCATGTGGTCTCTGAGTCGTTGGTGGCCCTTTTACACACCTATATTGAACGTAACCTTAAGTAGGCTGATGTGGCTGCTAAGCCAGCCTATGCTATATTATTTTTATTGGTACTATTGAGGCTATTGAACCTAATAATTTTATTTACTATAGTTGATGTAATTATAATCATGGATTTTAATTTCATCTAAACATTTGATGTAGTCTTTGTATGGGTGTGGGCCTTTGAAAATATCACATTATTGTATCTCCATATCAAGATCAGTGGGTGATGGAAAATAAGGGAGCTAAAAATATTCTAGTTTATTATTAAGAGCCCATACTTGGGTTGTTATGCATTTATTTTCCTCCAACTGTTGGATTCCATGCTAGGGTAGTCTACTTTCTCTTTTCCATAGGCTTGAATTGTGGGATATTTCATCTAAAAGCACTATTATGACTTCATGTGTCCTGTGTATTAGAAAATAATCAAAAAATACATCCACAATAGTGCGTGCAGTTGGATTTAGTCCCTAGTATATGGTTTTTAATTGAATCCCCACATCTATCCCATGATGTGGGAATTCTTGGTTATGTTCCTTAAGCAATCCCATTTTCCCATGCCTATTCTCTTTCCACTTGATTAAAATATTGAATCTCATTTTTGAGTTTCTGGTTCCAAGTTTTTGGAAATATTTATTAAGATGTTTATTTTCTAATTATTTCTAAGTCATGATGGAAGGGGAGATTGAATTTTTATTCAATCATTGGATCTATAACAGAAGAAGAATGATAAAGTTCTCAGTATTATGCTTTCTGATGATACATATTGGTTGATAAAGGTATATAAAACCTTTAAAAAATCTGAAATGTGTTCATGGGGGTCTTTCATATAAAGTCCACTAAATTTTACCATGTTATAGATCATATGAAGGAGTCCAAGTTTTATTTCAAATGTGTGTTCCTAAATAGGAAGTAACACAATAATGGGCACAACACCATTAATAGATGGAAATCCATAAACCATTATGGTGAACTACTGCGATACTAGTTACTCAAAATGAAGTTCAAGTTTTAAATATTGAATGTTATGTAGGTGTGGTTATTCAATGTGATCACTTTCAACCATAGTAAAGTGTCTGCATATATCTAAATTTATATTATTCTTAGGATTGAACAAAAGATGTTACAATGCATCTAGGATCCTTAAGAGAGTTAGGGGACCCTGGGGTATGAATTAAGAAAAAATACTGAAGAAAAGGATTCTATTCTATGAATTAAAAATATTTTAATTTGAAAAGTGGAAGGAAAAGAGAAGAATGGTTAAGGGGTTGTGGTAGTCCAAGGTTCTTCCATAGGTCAATGTCCCTAAGCATAAGAGTCCCCAAAAATGGTTCCAAAATATGATTCACCCAGAAGAAATTGTTAAATTCTTCACATTTGATAATATAATATTTTTATATCCTAAAATACACTTAGTTACTAAGGCATATTAATGTGGAAGTTCAGGGTTGAACCCTTAAAGATAGCTTGCAGACAAGAAACCCACCAACAATAACCTTTTGAGTGGGATTACTCAAATTCACTATTGGACTTGGGTGTTTTTATGAACATTGTAGCTTGAGTTTTGAAATATATTAAAGGAAGGTTTGGGGAAAATTTTTGGGTATAGGAAAAGGGTAATAATAAATATAACCTAGGATATAACTATAGAATAAAATGAAAGGTCGTGAAAAAGGCAACAATTGATCTTATTATAACCAATTGGATCAATATAAGATGGGAACTACTCCTTAGTACAGAGGAGTTGAAAAAATTAGTGCATGAACCTTGGATTATAAGGAGAATAAAACACATAATATTGTTCCTAACTTCATCAACTCCAAATAGGTCATGGTCTATCAATTTTCACCTCCGATGGTCAGAGTAGTTGAAAATGAATGATATTGACAATTTTTTTAAACCTTCTTTACTTTCCATGAGGTTAACCGGTTTTAATTTTAGATTTTAATTAGGTTTCAACTACCCCTAAACTAGACCCCTAACCCTAATCAGATAATCCACACATGATAGTATTGAAGAAAACTAGGGAAACAAATGGAATGATGATTGGAAGAACAAATGAATGACACAAAGATAAGTAATCCAAAATTAAAAATATATAAGAGAAATTAAAAACTTTCTTGGATGATAAAACATGAAAGAATCAATAACCATTTACATTATATTACAACCGATATGGAAGACAGGTGTTGAAACATGAAGTGGAATGAAAACGAATTCATAATAACAATTCATAGGTGTAGAATGAATATATGAAAAAACAATAACAATAGTAAAGTAATGAATTAGAATTTAGTTTGGAATAAAAATAGATAAGAATAGGAAAATAAAATGAGAGAAAAGACTATGCCCATAGGACTCCTATACATGGAGGAGGATCTTCAACATTAATAGGCTTGGAAAGTGCACAACGTATAAATTATTCATGTAGTGTAATGTCTTTAAGTGGAATCCATCTCGACTTATACATGATGTGTAAGTTACTTTCATGTTGTATACTTATGATATGAAATTTTCTATGGGAAATTAGATTGTATATTTGACTAGGTGAGATCTCAAAAATTTTATGTCACGAAAATTATGAAACTCATGTATTTGATTCATGTCTTCTATTAACATTATATCATAAAATTTTCGTAGGATTTTGATTTTTAAGAATTCATGATGTGTCATGTATCTACACATAATGTACTAGATTCACATCATGTAAATGTCAATGGGAGGGCCTTTATCTCCTTAGGGATGCTGTGAATGTGGAACACATGTCACAAAATCATTTGAAGAAATATATAACCATTTTTTTTTCAAATTTTTGATAGTTATTACTTTGAGTTGTAAATTCACAATTCCTAAAAAACTATCCCAAACACAGTGAGTTATCGAATAAAACATGATTAAACATTAAATAAATGTATCAAAAATGTATATATAAAATCTTCATATAAGCATAACATATTTACCACATGATTTATCCAACAATACTCAATGTATTTGTGGGCTATAATGGACCTACAAATCACATAATCATAATCCATTCATATGTGTGCCACATGATCAGAAAAATATTTAACATTCTCTCATAACATAACCCATGGAAAAGAGAATGTGTTTCTTAAACATTATTTCATGATAATGATAAACCATCCAAAGAAATAATGTGGACAATTTCATGAAATCATATCCCTGGTGAAATATAATTAATATCTAAGGATGGCATCACAGATACAAATTCCTTGAAAAGACCTCTTGGAACATTTTTTTATATAAAATACCCTTTTAATTTTGAAATCACTTATTTAAAACATATAAATTTCCAAAATATAATGGAAAACGTTTTATTTTAAATTAAATAATGAATGGTTAGAGGAATATTAAAACTATTTAGTATCTAGGATGACATGATATTCTATTCATGTAATGTACATTAAAACAAAGATTTCTTTCACATTTTTGGTAAATAATAAAAAAGTAAATCATTTAGAAAATCACAAGAAGAATCAAATTTAAAAAAAATCTATAATAGTCAAAAATGGATTTAAAAAATAATTAGATAATATTAAATACATTCTTGAAAATATTTCAAGAAAACAAAGGCAAGAATGAAAATGGATTTTCAACCAAAGAGCAAGGTATGGCCAGTCTTCCTTAAAAATGTTCTTTAAGTATATTGAGTAATTAAAGTGATTAAAATGGATGAAAAATATTTATTATCATTAAATAAAAATATTAGAAAAAAATATATTATTTTATTGAGAAAAATATCATCAAATTTTATACTAAAAAATTTAATCATTAACAATATTGATAAGAAAAGAGTTTGCAACATAAAACCCTTACCGCTTTGGTAATTTTTGAATAGTAACCACCAAGAAAGAATTAATTAGAATTAAAAATTAAATATCATGAAGATAAATAATTCCATTATATAAAATTTAAAATATAATTATTATACCTTATAAAATAATATAGATTCATAACCTTACATATGTATTGAAGAAGAAAATTTGAGTTGATAATCCCTTACTCCAAGCCTCATATATCCTCATATGCATTCAAACCTCCTATATAATATATATATATATATATATATTATTTTATATCAAAACATACCCGTATCTATAATACCATTTATTATTTACTTTTTACATTTTATCACCCATTTATTAATAATTTTTTATTTAAATAATAGCTCTAGGTGATGATTGCTTCATTGTTCATGCATGTTTCAATTCGATTGTCCCAATACTTGTACTTTTATAATTGTTATATTATATCATGAATTTTAATCATGATATAAATATATTATATATTAATTATATATATATATATAAATTTATCTTCATCCATAAAAGGTAGAGATAGAAAAATTAATTACACTGTTCATGGATACAGTATGTCTTACGTACGCATGAACTTTCATTCCATTTATCGACATATGGACTGAAAGAATGGTAAATAAAAATTAAACTTTATATAATAATTATAATATCATATATATAATATATTTTCAATAAATCTATCCTTATTATGATCCATATGAAAAAAATCAAAAATGAATCATAGTACTTTACGGAGGTGGTAGTCTACACGTATGAACGTGCGACATTATAATTTTCTAACTGATAGAAAAATAATAACCTAGATATGATATTAAATTTATAAAATCATAATTATTTCATAAATAGAATATATAAATATTAAACCCCACATAACAACCCATCATGAAATATGTATATGGAAAATGAATTGTGTCGCTTAATGGAGATGGGAAGTCATAAATATGCATAAGGGATACATTCACCTTCCATTTGATGGAAAAGAGGATGAAAAATATGGTTTTATAATCATAATAAAATCAATGAATATTTATGATACGTAAGTTTTAATTTTATGAAGAATATCATTGATTTAGAGTAAGTATAAGAAGAAAAAAATTGAAAGATTTTGGGTAAGAAGATTACCTCTTTTTCAGTAGGCCTCCTTTAGATCTCTTTATTAGGACCCTTGGAATGGTGTTTTATAATAGAACAACCTATAATTCATACATAGGCACTTTTTAAGAATCTTTGGTAGGATTTGGTTGAGATATATTGATAAAATTAGTGTTATGAAGATAAAGGGGGCATTCTCATTTATAAGTGAGGAGAGGTACACACCTGGAATATCATATATGATTCACCTATAATAAATTCATTTTCTATAAAAATGCTTCCAAATGGATAAATATTAGAAGATAAGGTAGTACGTGTTTAAAAGAAAATTTATTCTACTTTATGTGGGGTATTAAACTATATCTTTTTATTTAATCCCTTAGTTAACTTATTTTAACATTAACTATAGTAATGTCGTTTTCACTCTTAAAGGGTTATAATTTTAATTATAAAGTAAAAATTAGATCATAGTTTTACAATGGATGATAATTTAGACCATTTATCATCTTATTTTTTAATATTTCATGATTTATATTATTTTTAAAATATTTAATAAAATAATATTTTTTTCAAAAAATATTATTAATGTCATTTTTGCGACTATTCACATAATTTATCTTTGAACACAATATAAAGACAGGGGAATTAAAATAAAAACATTTTAAAAATATATAATATGTTATATTTACATTCAAAATCCATGGAACATAATAATTCATCCAAACTACATTACTTTTAATATTTTTAGAAACATTTATTTTATATTCATATTAATTGAATAAATACCGTGTCGGTGTTACGTACTCATTTAAGATATTTATATAATCACCAAAAATAAAAAATAAATTACAATGATAAATATAATTAATTTATATATTAAATAATAATTTTTACTAAATCATAACATATTTTACCCACATGCTAAAATATTAGATATATTAATGACAATAGTGCAACATATTTAACTCTACCTATTACTTAAATTAATATAAGGGTAATTATCAAAGAAAAATGTTAGAAAGTGGACATATAATTGATAATTGGATGAAAACATCCTAAATAAACATATAAAATAGGATAACAGAATGTTTTTGAAAAATTTTAAATCCTTATCCTAATGTTTTAACCCAATTTTCCCTATTTTAACCTTACCGAGTTAAAAACTATTTACTATGGTTTCTACCTATATTGAGAAAAATGAAAATATTTAAAAATTATGGAAATCTTGATTCCATATATGGAATTATTTTTTCAAGATTCATTTTCTATAATTTTTAGAAATTAATTTAACATAAAAATGTATAACAAAAAGAAAAATAGTTTTTAGAAAGACTCATTTTAAGTATAATAGTATTTTTATATCAACATCAACCATAAAATATATTCTAATGAGATTTATAGGACCATTAATATTATAATAGAACTAATTCTAATTTTTAACTATTTTTTTTAAAAAAAAACTTTTTTAAAATCTTGAAAAAAAATATATTTTTCAATCCAAATCAATAATTTTTTTATTATTCATCAAAAAATCAATATTTCCCAAAAAATATTTAAAATTTTCTTTACGTTAATTTTGACACGTTTATTTCAAAAATGAATTTAATTTTATCAAATATGTTTTCTAAAAGATTCAAAAACTATATATATTATTTTCTCAAAAAAGTTAATAGAAAACATGTTTGAAGTAAACATATTTTTGAAGGATAATGTGACTTTTCTAAAAAATTGAATACTTATTTCCTAAGCATTAATGAACACATTTTTATTTTTTATTACCCTTATATATATTTCCTAATTTGGATATTACTCTTCATAACCTCCAATTCAATGACTATGTTATAATAGTCATATATAAATAGTAATATTTTATAGTTCGTTTATGCTCGATGTTGTGTCTCATATACACTATCAAATGTATTGTTCTTATTTTACAATCTTAGGGGTGTTACAATTACTTCATGATTAACTATATTGTTTATAATTAAAGGATAATTTTTGTTACTTTAATATCAAATGTGACTTTTATGTTACCTTCTTTAAAGAAATTAATTGACAATTTTAAAAAAATCTGTATTTTCACCATTCAATGAAAAATCAATTTTTTTAGAAAAATATCAAAATTTCACCCTAAGATAAATTTTATATACCGATTTCAAAACTGATGTTCATTATTTAAAATTAAAATTCTAAAATTTAGAATTTAATAATTTAAATAAAACCTTATAATGTAATAAAATGAGTTTAATAGGAATAAAACTATTTTGTTATTGATTTAAAAATTACTTGATAAAACTATGAATACTAATAAAGCATAAAATTAGTTATTAACATTACCTCGATTGTTAATACTACATCTTAAAAATCTGATATATCGATAATAATTATATCCAAGGGTATTAACAATGTAATTTTAATCATATAGGCATAACGACATAATCCAAGGGGATCTAAAAATTCATTAAGTATTAATAGGTATAGAACGATTCCTAAGGGGATAAACCTAGGAGATAAATTTTGTAATGAGATTAAGGAAGGATATTGGGTATTATCTTGGGACTATAAATAGTATAAGTATCATTTTCTTATTTAGGTTCTAAGACGACACCCACAATCATCACTACCCATTCCCACACACTACCTCCTAGGGGTCATTATATAATTCTATATCTTTAGAGACATACTAGGATCTCCTAGGTAACATTATAAATGGAAACCCCCTATGGGATCCTCACTCTCTATATTACCTCTCCGTTCATCAATGGCCACTCAAGTAATTTGATCCCTCAATATAGTTATAAACATCTTAAGGCATCATTGACCTCATAGGCATTATCACGCAAGGTAGATGGCCACTTGGACATCCTCTTTACTAGACACCCAAGGTCCGTCCTCACACCCAAAATATCAACCAGTCTCCACAGGTTCTATCCATCCTTGAAAAAACATTAGGGTGGGTTTGGAACACTTTCCCCTTGGTCAATCAACTAGCCTAAAGGCTTTAAGGAATCTCATGACCATCTGATGGCCAAATCTGGACAATCACCCTAATACATCGGTCATTCCTACACCAAGGGACTAAGGGAACCTATATAGGTTTTATAAAACCTAAAATTCATTTAATTATCACCACGAAGGGTCTGTATATCACAAGGTATACAATTATAATCCTGATCATGACCATCAGTGATTAAGGCATCGAGAAAGTTCCTAAGGTCCCTCGCGGTCCTTGGAACTTTGTCCATTTAAAGGAAATTATATTAAATAAAACAATTAATTTTATTTAAAAGATTGACCATCCTCAGTGATTTGGTCACATATGACATAGATATATAAATAAAACACAGTTACCAATGATTTTTTAGAAGATACCTCCAACATCAACCATAGAGTTATTGCTTTTGATGACAACCACACAACTCTCACCTAAGCTCATACAAGCCCTGAGTCACATCAAAACACACTAACTCCTGCCAAGATATTAAATTTTATTATTTGAAACAATTTATAATTAATGTGGTGCAGTCCACTCCCAACATGCATGGGAAATGAATCAACATAAAAAAAAATTTACAAACCGTATTGAATGAATAAATTCATCCAAATTCACAATACCCTAAATAAATACATACGACATAATAACTCAAGGAAAACGATAAAATACAGCTTAAATACATCCTCTTGATACCTATTGTACAATAGAAACACGAAATCAGCAATAAGTGTGATTATTTCACCATACTCTGATGAAATCATATACCAAAATCAAGTCATATAAACCAACTCCAGCAAAGAATGAAGTAAGAATATAAATGGTGACATGGGATAGTTCTTACCTCGAAGAGGTGATAAAACATTAAAATTCCATATAGATCAAAGGGACACCAATAAAGTAAGGAATATATCATAATATGGATCTCTCCATTTTTTTGATCATCCAAAATTTAGTGGAGCCTACAGGGTCCCACAAATTCACCCCCCGAAAAATTACTTAATGAACCCTTAAAAATAAGACATGAAACAAAAATTCACAGTGTTTCCATAGGTTTCATACAATAACACCTCCAATAAGAAGACGAAAACACCTATTACGTAAAACTTTCATGACGTGACTCTTATGGTTAAACTATTAATGTTTGTATGTAGAAGTTATTTCCCTCGACCATCCAATTAATGGTCTGAATAACCCATGTGATGGTCATTCACAATTTGACTACAACTTCTCATGTTTTGAATAGACTCCTACTACAATTATTAGTAGGCCAGCTGTCACAAACCAACCTGGGTCAACCCCCAAATGGTGACTCGAGCCGGTCTGCAATAAGGTTTGATAGGCATTCCTAATGCACATAGGCTGGAAAGTAGTGTCAGAAATCAAAATTAATCAATTGGGAACTATTTATCCCAAAAAATTGAAAAATAAATAAATAAAAGCTGAACAATAAACACAAACACCGGGAGAATAAATAAATAAAACTAAAAAAACCTCCCTCTGACCCTGAGGGTCACCACCGAACACTAAAACAATGTCTCCCCATTAAAACCGAGTCTGATTTGGAAGTGGCACCAGAAGCTAAAAAAATATGAAACTATAGGCGTGATTATTAAAAAAATAGGCATTCTTGAAATAAACTATTCCCTATGCCTTACCATTAAAATTAAAACCAATTCATTCATGTTTGGAAATAAGACATAAAAATAAGGTATTCCATTATTAAAGAAAATAAGTAGTCGACTTCCATTTTTTTCGAAAACCCCTTTCCATTAAATTTTAAAAAATAATTTCTAAAGAACTTAATGTCATGTAAATTTATTCCTTTAAAATAAAAAGTGGTAGAGAATGTATTTTAATATGAAATAAAAATTAAGGGCATCACTTTATAGAAACACTAGAAAATAGAGGAAGTTAGTGTATATGTGAAGTATGTGTTATGTGATCAAGTAACAAAAGTCCCACAAAATGAAATAGGAAAATAAAAATACATAATCATGGGTATTTACTAAAAATATATAGAATAAATAACTTGATTTACTTGGTTCATACTCTTCTGCTAGCGTATGGTGCATCTCTATTGTCAATAACCAACTAGCTTCTCTAATGTATCCTCATAAGTCGCACATCCCACCCAACCTATAACACATCGTGGGCATACCCACCCATCTAATTGGGGTTGATAAGAAACCGTCACTCGTCCCTCTAGATGAATCCAAACAATCCCATGATAATAGTATGTGGTGAATGAGGAAGTCATCATATGTGTGTCATAAACTAATAACCCACCAATGCCACCATGAATTCATAGCCCAGACATTGACACCACATATGCGACACCCCTCTCCTTAGTGGGACTACCATAGAGGTTCTCATAAAACATTATGACATACACAGGTACCAAAAAGGCCTACACATCACATGATTTTTCAAACCACTTTCTAAAGCATTAAAAATACCAACATGTCCTTTAACATTTCAATTCCAATTCTGTTTCCAACCCATTTTATGAATTCAAGATAAAAACACACAACATACAAGAAATGTTCCAAACATGCCTTTACACCATTTAGAGACCATACCATACATTAATATGCCAAATGGACCATATTTTAGATAAAAAAATTAACTAAATCCTTTGAGTTTTATTAAACACAATTTATATGTTTGGAATCATTTAAAAAGTACTATTTTATACATTTATGATAGTTCAAATTCAAATGCATGCTGGTAAACATTCTTAGAAAAGATATGTAAGTAAATAAAAAACCATTTACAAGATGTGTAACCAATTTTTACTAAAATATATATACCATATAAATATAAAATAATACTTTTAAATTGACCAAGAAATTATGGAATACAGATTAAAGGCTCAGGCATAGGGAACCTACCTCAATGGGAAGAGAATCAAGATGAAACACCCTAGAACTCGATGTCTTTGATAATGGAAACATGAATATTAATTTTTTATTCTTGACCACATATGCACCTGACTGTATACATAAGAAAATATAGAACCTATGTACATATTAACATGGGCAACTATTTTCAAGGGGATCCTTACATATATTCTTATACATACATCTTCCCCTTTACTCTTACACATGTATGTATTTTCATATACAAATATATGAACACTTAACCCCATAATATATATTAATCTTTCCATGGGTGAACATATATAAAGGGGGATCTTACATATATAAATTCTTACCTACACATATGACTTTAAGTCCTTGACAATGAAGGCTTGAATCAACCCCAACAAAGTCCAAGATGCACTACAACAATATTAGATACCCTAACATCACTAATTCCATAATTAAAATTTGTACAAAATAAAAGGAACAAAAAACCTACCTCCAAATAGTGTAAGGTGAGCCAAAGTGTCCCAAAGTACTTCACCATCAGTAGAATATGTCAAAACACGACTAATGTTGAACTAGGAGAGCAATTTCACACGCCAAAAATGGAAGAAAACTGAAAAAATGGGTCAATGCACACCCCGTGGTTTGACTGAAATTAATGGAGTGGCAAGGAGAATAAAAACACATAATCAAGGGATGAGGAGTAAGGAAGAGTGATTAATTCAAAGGATCAAAAAAAATTCCCACAAAATCTGGTGGGTCTCTATGGAGGAGAAGGATCAAAAGAGTGGGAGATGTGAATGACTGGAGAGGAAGAGGGGGAGGGCATCACATGATATCAAGGAGGAGGAGGATGAAAGAAAAAAGAGGGAGTAAATAAAAATAAATAAGGAAAAAATGAAATAAAAACAATTTTTTAAAAGATGAGAAACCCTCATGGTTTGTGCATGGTTTACCGAATCATGCACCAAAAGTGTGTTGGCCACGACCTATTCCAGGAACCCTTGCATTGTTAGACCATGGAACTATTGAGAAAACTACTCAAACCATGAAACTCAACAATATCAACTCATAGAGCCATATCGTACTCTTTCCACATAGTTTAATAAACCATATTCAAGTCATGTACCACATCACAGACCCACCTTGGTACCCGTATGGGCACCACACAATAAATACTAATCTTAAAACATCTAAAAAGACTTAAAAAGTTAAAATTATGACCTGATGACTACTAGAACTCAAAATAGTGTCTAAAAATAATTAAATAGTTAAAATAATTAATATTTCAAGTTATGAGTGCGACAATCCTCCCTACCATTGAGAGTTTCTTCCCCCATAAAGTCTCAAAACCATACATAGAATAAAACTAGGACTCAAAACTAATCATGGAATAAATAAAATACGAAACCTGTTGTGACCTTTCACCTACAAATGTGAAACCCAAACAAATAGAGAGAGAACAAAAAAAGAGATACACTAGGTAAAGAGAGAGGTATCCCCAAAATTAATGAATTGACTAATACATCTATAGAACCTAGAGGAAAAATCAACAAAACCACCCAAAAACATGACAAGGGTTCAACCATAGAGACTCAAACAAGACTCTTGGATTAGACACAATTCATTATTCCACATGACACATGAATCTTCAAATGAGTAACACTAAATAACTAAAACTAATCTAGAGAAGGAGAAACCATTTGTGATTTCACATCCATAAGGAATGGCTACAAAAATTTCAGTAAAGAGGCCACAAAAATCACCAAATTGAAAGGTTCCCATGGTAATAAAAACAAAAGAGGCTGAAACATTAATGTTAACCACTCCAACGTAAAAGATAACATGTTTTATATACATTAACCACACCTGGAAATTCCCTAAATACATAAAAAGCTTTACTTCAGGACCTATGGATCCTGGATATCATGAAGCATCTACTGTTTCATAGTTCAAAATATGAATCCTTTGACAGAGTCTTCCTCTTTTAAAAGTATAGGTTACATAACATTTACATGGACACACCATCAAAAAAAATTAATGAGATTAGGAAAAGATGGATTAGAGTTAAGAAAAAATACCACAATCAAAGTAAACTAGTGATTGGTACGATAAATAAAAGTAAGGGACTAGAAAAGAAACCTCCCTAAAATTGGTTCTTCTGATTCTCACACCTCACCAGATGGGGACCCTTATAGAGAAAAAAAATAAACTGAATGATAATATTCCATAGGATTCTATCTATGATAAGACTAGATGAAAGGACATGATCAATGAACCATGGATGGGGACCCCACTCTAAAGGAGGACCTCCTAACTAATCGCTCAACATTATCACTAGAAAAAAGGTATCCATCTCATTAAAATGGTGAACCTTACCCTTCATCATTAGTCGACCTTGTCAAAAATCCACGAGATATGGAACTTTATTCTCCCTCAATTACCCATGAATAAACTACTTGATGAAAGTGGTCTTGAATATCTCTTAAGACATCCCAACTCATAACAATAATGAAATGATCACCTTTGACTAGTCCTGTCCTAGTTCTTCAAAAATACCCAATATAACTGGCACTCTCATGGAATTTATAGTTTCAAAAAATGTGAAGACACTCCCAAGCCCCCATGTCACCCAAACTCCTCTAACACACTTCTATGAATATAGAAAAAAATCACCTATTGATAATATCATGACTCCACCACTCCATTAAGTGTCTGGGAAAGGCTAACGACTGGAAGAGAATCCACAAAAACCATACGTGTCTTTTTATCCAATATAATCTAAACAACATAAATCACAAAAACAAATCAAAATAAAAAAATAACCCAACTAATTAACATATTAAACCAAATACTTATCTTATAGACCTAAACATCCCAAAACGAAGGGTCACACACACATGTGAACATTTATAGAAAGTACCAAGGGTCACACATATCTTTGTTTTCATCAAAACCAATCATTTCCAATTTAATTCTCATTTCACTTTTTATAAAGCCTTTCAAAAATGAAATCATAATCCACATCCCCTTTGAAACAAATAAACACATTAGAGAGAAGACATTTACCCTTTTAAAACACATTTTTTCACTTCGAAAACCCTTAAAAACCCATTTTCCATGAAAAATCTACACACACCAACCAAAATCAAACCAAAGAATCACCTATACCAAAATAAGTGAAACCAGGAACTGGTGATCATGCATACCATGACTACATGATTTAGTAGACCATGTACTGATTATGCACTAACCACAAGAAGCATATTGAATTATGTACATGAGATCCACATGTTTTTATATGTCATAGAAGCTCACTGGGCCGCACCAACTCACTTCCACTATCGTTACCCATCACACACAAGCATATTGAACTCAAAAAATGCAAACAATATAAACCTAAAATAAAAAATAGGGACTCAAAACCCAACCGACCTAGGTGACTCAGGTCTCTTCATGAGTGGTGGTGATCATGCAATGACCGATAACCTACCTCATGAGCCTTGAAAATTTTATATCCATTCTACCTATCACCACAAATTACAAGGGAATTCTCTAATACCATTTTTTCACAAACCAACCTATGTTGTCCCGAAACTGATCAACTATGTCAGCCCATAATAAGGCCTAAAAGACATTCCTTATCCTACCAGTCTAAAAAGTATTATCATTCATCAAAATAAAAAAAAATTGGAAATGATTTTTCCTATAAAAAATGAAAAATAAATAAATATAAACTAAACAATAAAACCAACACGCGTAGAAAAATTAATAAAATTGTATGTAAATCTATGTAAACCTGTGAGTCACCACCAACCACTAAACCAATATATCCCCATAATGACTAAGTCAGAGTTAGAAGCAACAAGGAAATTTTAAAACAAAGATGAAACTATAGGTTTCAGTATTAAAACTCAGTTAGTATTCCCAAAATAAACTATTCCATATGAATTAACTTTAAATATAAAATAAAATCATACCATTTTGGAAATATTAAATATAATAATTATATTTTCCATTCTTAAAAAAGTAATAGGCTTTAATTTTTATGAAAAAACCTTTCCATTATATTGCCAAATATAATTTCCGAATCATGTAAATTCAACTCAATACACACCATTAAAATTCAAATAGTTCCATACTAAGTATTTTAATATGAAATGAGTAGTAAGGGTTTCACTTTATACAAATACTATAATATAGAGAAAGATAAACATTGTGTGAAATAGGTGTCATGGGATCAAGTATAAAAAGTACCAATAAATGAAACAAAAACATAATAATATTTAATCATTAGAATTTCCTAAACATATCTAGAATATATACCTAGATGTACTCAGTTTGGACTCACCCATTGGTATATTGTGCAACTCCATAGTAAATAACCAACTAGCTACTCTAAACTAGCCTAACCAGTGGAACATCCCAACCGACCGATCACCCATCCAGGGTTGCCAACCTATCTAATTAGGGCCGATAAAAAACAAACACTCGAATCTCTAGAAGATGCCCAAAAATCCTGTGATAATATCACACAATGAATGGGGTGGTCATCACACAAGTGGCATAAACAAATAATCCACATATGACACCGTGAATTCCTAGTCCAGACATTAACACTACCTATGCGATGACCCTCTCCCAGTAGGGGCTACTATAGAGGTTCCTATCAAACATAAAGTCATACAAAAGTTCCAACCAGTCCTACACATTGAAAGAGTTTTCAAAACAAATTCTAAAACATTATAAAATACTGACTAGGAAATTAACATTGGAATTCCAAATCCATCTCCAAACCATTTTCCAAAATCATGTTAAAAACACACCAAATATAAGAGAATTTTGAAACAGGCCTTTACACCATTTAGATACCATTCCACATTTCAAGATTCCAAAGGGTCTAAGATTTAGACAAAAAATTTTAATAAATAATTTTAGTTATAAGAAACAAACTTCATATGCGAGGATCCATTGAAATGTATCATTTTAAACATTTAGGATACTTTTAATTAAAATGAAATATAGTAAACAAGGTTAAAAATGAATTGTAAATAAACAAAAAAACATTTACAAGAGGAACAGTCGATTTTTACTAACATATATATACCACATAAATATAAAAACATTATTATAATGTGCTCAGGAAATCATGGAATTCAAATTAAATTCTCATGCATCAGGAACCAACCAGAATGGGAAGAAAATCAATCTAAAAGACACTAAAAATTGATGCATTTGATTAAAACAACGTGAATCATAATTTTATCAACATATTTGAATATGAAACTTTGAATATATATAAATACACCTTGCCCCAATGTATGTATTTTTAAGGACAAATATGTACAAGGGGATCCTTATAGATATGATTGTACTTGCATATTCTTCTTTACACTTAGATATATATGCATTTTCATATAAACATATAAGAACACCGAGCCCCATTATATATATTCATCCTACTGTGGGTGAATATATATAAAGGGTGAATATACATGTATACATGCCAACTTGGGAATATTCCTGTATGTCTTTAGCAACAATGGTTTTAATCCAACCCAACAAGGTCTAAGATACACTAAAACAATATTAGGGACCCAAACATCAAAAAATCGAATTAAAATAGTTTTATAATAAAAGGAAGGAGAATACATACCTCAAAATTGTGGCAAGTGAGCCAAAATGACCTAAAGTGCTTCTCATATGGTGGAGGGTTCTAAAACACTCCTGACGGTTACCCGAGAGACCCACTACACACCCTAATAATGGAAGAAATTGGAAAATAGGGCAAACCACACCCTGAGGTTTGATCGAAATGAGAGGGGAGATGGGGAGAAGAAAATCAGTAATTCAAGGTAAGAGGAGGGAGATGGAGTTTTTACCTTAAAGGATCGACCAGAAATCCCCAACAAATCCATTAGATCGCCATGGAGGAGAGGGCCCAAAAGGGGTAGTGATGTGCACATCTAGAGAGGAAGAGGGGGAGTGCATAACGTGATTCCAAGGTGGAGGAGGAAAGAAAAAATATGAAGGAAATAAAAATAAATACAAAAAAATGTAAATAAATTTTTTTTAAATATCATGAAACTTGCACAATTTGCGCACGATTTACCAAATTGTGTGACAATCGTGCAATCACCACTTCCAAGGTGAGACATCCTCACATGATTACCCCTAGGAAGATGCACTATTTAGATTAAAATTATCAAAATATGGCACTAGTAATAGTCAACTCGTAGATCCAAATCACAAGGCTGATGTACGATTTAATAAACCATGTGCAAGCTATGCTCCTCCACATCACAGACCCACCTGGGCACCTACAT
Source organism: Viscum album (assembly GCA_963277665.1). NCBI lineage: Eukaryota > Viridiplantae > Streptophyta > Magnoliopsida > Santalales > Viscaceae > Viscum > Viscum album. The sequence continues at coordinate 1,110,316,120 of OY728140.1, forward strand.
GGGAATTTAATTGTTAATATTGACCCTGTAGGTTAATAGTGAAACATCTAAAATGACTTAACAAAATTTAATATCCTTACCTCAAACTACCATAAATAAAAAGAGAGGCTATAAATAATTAAATAATCAAAATAATTAATATTTCAAGGTTGGGGTGTGGCACCAGCTACCTGTCTGTTGCCCATACATCCATTTGAGCACCTAAGACTTTATTTAATGAGCTGGCCTAGGGTGAGATGACACATCACCCCTATCAACTATTTACAAATACCGAAGGGAGTTCCTAATTCCCAAAGGATAAAATCAAGTTTTTATATCTCGGAATATACCATTAGGTACAATTTATCTATCAAATTAGAGTTAACACCAAGAAGATATTTTTCAATAAATCAAACATGGACAATCCATACTATAGAAATCCATATAACATCCAACAATAATTTAAAAAATAAATCTACATTCCAATGTATATTTCATTCACCCATATAAAAGTGTGTATGAAAGGAGTGATAAATAAAACCTAGTGGGATCTCACCACAAAGTCTATGGGATTCCTTTAATAAAACAGGTCATTAAAACTAGTTTGAAAATCAATAAATAAAATAGTGTTTCCCATTTTTTTATAACCATGTGAAAATAAGAAAAATACCCATTTGAAGAAAAAATAATCATCTTATTTTAAACTGAAACCTTTTCTTTAAAAGAAAATGTCTTTCAAATCCTTTTTTAAATACATTTCAAAAACTAACTAGAGAAAAACCAAATATTCTTTTTTTTAAGATATTTAAAATAAAACCCTTAAAACCATTTCGAAATCATACACAACCATATAAATTAGAGGGAACTAGGTGAAAGGGAACCCTAATATTGAGGACAAAATAAAAAAAATAATATATAGGGTTCTATTGGAAACAAAACATAGAGGGATAGAATAAGAATGGGAAGGAAATACCAAAACAAAAAACTACTTATCAAGACACAAGAATCATGGGATACAAACCCAAGAAATAAAGTAATAAAATAATGAACTGGTGACAAAAACTCAATACCGAATTGTAAGAAAATTCTCATCTTGTTAGTCACATCGAACTAGTCTACCCCGAAACCATCCTTGGAGTCTGAATCTACCAGGGTGCATAAACCATGTAGGTACATTCAACAGCCTAATTCCCCTATATCTAAACACAATCTCAAGAAAAATTCACCCATAAAATAATCAATTTAGTCACCTATTACTCTTATTACCTAACAACCATGTAGGTGGAAAAGAAATAAATATAATCACATGAAGACAACATAAAACTTCTAGAAAGTCATATCCAAAATCCATCAATATAACATCACCATTTACATTATAAATCAATCAAAAAATCATAATAAACCAAGGTTAGGAAAATATTATTGCAGCCCACCTTTTTAATATATAAAAACTTCATTACATATTAGAAAATATTATAATATGGAGGATATTTTGAGACTTAATTTCTTAGAAATTAGGAACGTAATACAAGAAAACCTAAAAATTACTCTAATACAATGAAAAGGATTATTAATAGACTCCTCCCAGGTTGCTTTTAACATATCTCATATCCTGGGTATATACATTAAAAGAAAGGGGTCACTATAAATCATAGTAAGGTAACAATAAAAGAAATACTTAGCAAGTGATCAAGAGGTATAACAATAGGGATTGATCATAAGAAAATGAGGCATATCATAAAAGAATTATCCTAAAGTATAACATGGAAATATGAATAAAACATAAAAATGAGACATTCATAATCGTATCTCCAAGTTTTTTCACTAAGGTGTCTTACAACATAATTACTAAGGTTATTCACTAAGGTATCATAAAACATGTCTTCTCTAGAGATTAATTCATTACACAATGCATTAGAGAACTATCAGGGTGTACCCTTCATATGTTTAAATTCTTGTGTTCGACATACATCATAATAAAACATTTATTTAATAACCCAAGGTAAAAAATAAATGGGTTTCATGTAAAAGTCATTAAATTATTAAATGATTAAAGAAATAATAATTATATAATTTTTAACCCACAACATAGGAATGTGAGTTTTATATTTAGAGGTCCCCAATCAATGAATTATGGTCAAATCTATGTGAATACACATTAATGGTTAATTGGGTTGGGTATTTCAAATATAAGGATGTTGTATGGAAATGAAAGAAAATTAACGGAATGATTTTAGTAGTAGAACTTGTACACAGAAAGCATTGTTAGATAGGATTAATAAGAGGGGATCTTTGGAATGATAAATGTCTAAAGATGAAGAGAATACCTGTACCCTAAAGAGTTTCTTCCTAAAACATGAGGATGACACCTTAATACCTCAATGACACATTTGAGGGGATCTTTGGAATGAGAAATGACTAGAACATTGTAGTTAATGGATTTGGAGTGGAGAGGAATGAGAGGATGGATGAGTATTTATAGTAAAAGGGAAGAAATTATTTAATAATTTCTAATTATAGGAATTGTAATTCTATGTTATTGAAAATGAGAAACAATAGTCATACCCATGGTTTTTGCTTATGATTTTAGACAGTTAATAATTTTTTAGAATTATTTTATTAATTAGAATTGAAATCCATTTTTAATTACACTATGTCCACGAAGAAGTACATTTTCTACAAAATATTGTTTCTAAAATCATAATTTTCATTTTAGACTTTTTAAAATATTATATATGTTTGGAAATTTATTTTAATGAATTTAAATATATAATATTATTAAAATAATTTATTTTTGTAAGATAAATACTTAAATTAATCATTAGACCACATTTATATATTTATGATGCCATAATAATTATTGTATATTATACTATGTTTTTTCTTTTATAAAAAATTTTGTTTTCTTAGAAAATTAAGAAAAATGGGCCATTAGAAATTTGATGGTTTCAAAAAAGGCATCCATTTTATTCAGATAATTTTATAAATATGATAATATTTTATAAATTATAAGATAATTATTTACTAAAACCACTAATTTATTTATAGAATCAAATTTATATCCATTATAAGAACTTTATAAAATTATATAAAAATATTTTATATATAAATTCTATTATTTTCAACCTTTAATAAAAGTTATACTCTTTTGAAAGGAATTTTGATTTAAATAAAATATATATTTTTCTAGAAAAATATAATCATGGTGTCTCTCTATAAAAATCTATTTAATATTCATCATATATGAGGGAGTTACACTAAATAATAATTAGTAATCAGTAAAAACTATATTTCTAAAATAATTACTCATTAATACTACAAGTAGTTAGATACATAACACATTATTATAGTGTCACAATCTTTAAGGGATAGATGTGTGATGTTGGTAGTTTCACGAGCTGGTTAGACCAATATTGCTCTTGTGGTGATCCTCACTAGTTAAAAATTTTCTCTTAGTTGATTTCATTAAAGCATCACTTATTGAAGCTCTGCTTGGGCTTGATCAAGATCTATCCCCAATGATGATACTACCCTCCTTAGAAATAAAGAATTAGCTTCACAAGGCATGATTATACTGGTTGAGTCCATCATTTAATTCTTCTACATTCAATAATATCTTATAATTACCCTCGATAAAAACAAACTCTTAATGCTCACATTATTACATCTAAATTACCAATATTCATAATTCTTAGTAATCATATAGAGAAATGGTCTATTATTTTCTTAACTTTTTTTATTTTAATAGCTTTCAAAGAATGTGTAATATTCCTCCAAATGTTTGATCATGTAGAGTATACCACTACATGGTGTCTATTATTTGGTTTTTATATCCCTATATTAGTCTTTCCTGTAATAATATTTATTTTTACTTGACATGTTATATTATTTTTTCATAAAATCCATTCAATTTAATTCCATTATATAATATAATAAAATATTAATTATTTTAAAAAAGTCTTCTTTGATTAATCATAGAAATAATTTTCAGGTCATTACATTCTCCCCCCCCCATGAAATTTCTTCATTGAAATTTGTGTCCTAATTCAAAAAAAATGGCCGCTATTTTTCCTTCCTCAATTTATTAGGTTCTAAAGTAGTTCTTTAAACTTCTTATTCCACTATTGGAATTTAAAAAGTCACATTGTCTTGTTCCTCATCAATTTTACCTTATGTAAATAATTTGGATTTGTTTGTATTCTTATGAATAATCAGGTTCCAAATCCATACCATTAATATCAAGCATATGTTTTCGGTAAAAAAAAACTTTGTCGATATATTTATGTGGAAGTCATTGTGAACTTTGGAAAAATTTTGATGTTGTGTTATTTGAAAAGAATCCACTCTAAATTATCTAGAGTCTAAAATTGTCTAATGTACCTTGGACACAATATCCTATTCTTTAAAAATCTTATAACTTCTTTACATGATGATATATTGATAGATATATGGTCCCCAACATGAAATACTATATCCTTTTATAAATTTTTAGCATAAATTTTCTTTTGGATATGAGAACCCATTATGTGTTTCTAAATAACATAATTTTTGAGTATTATCCATCACACTATATGGTCGCAATATTTTACCTTCTCTAATTTCAACCCAATATATTGGAGTTCTATAACTTTTTATATTAATATATTCAAAAGTTTACATTTAAATACTTGAGTGGAAACTATTGTTATATTATAAATAAAAAAATTATAAGATGTTAGTCTGAAATCCCTTGAAAATTTAGTGTCATTTCCATAAAAATGTCTTATAATATTTGAATTGTCCTTTCAAAATATAAATTAGTTTGAGGATGATAGAGTACGCTCAGTTTTCCTTCTATATTCATATCATTTTTCAAGGATCCTCTGTATCACCCCGAGCTTCCACGATACACTTCACTTCCAATAATGCAATAGCTTTCATTTTAAGCAAGTTCGAGATTCTAACACACCGCGACCAATTAGAGTAGCAGTTATGAATAAAAATACCCACTTTTTGAAATTATATAAATTTTATATTTCAAAATGGACTTTATTTTTGGATTAGGAATATCGAAATTAGCCTATGTTGAATTTTTGGTATTTTTCTGAGAACTTCCAATTTTTTATGAATAGTGAAAAATACTTAAAAACAAATTTTTTAATCAAAAAAATTTATAGTGATAAATTATACTATTTAGTGGTTTTAAAGTATAATTAGAATATATTTTTACCATTTTATCCAATGGCGTTCATTATAATTAATTTCACTTTGAAATTAGACATAAACAATTGTCAATCTTTTGATATATATTGTTTCTTAAAAACATGCTATTTGTTGTGATAACGACAATTAATTATAAAATTAATTAATTCCACTTATATTCTTGGAATTTTTTAAAATAGTCATCATTTGTTAATTCGGAATATCCAATATATCTTAGGGAGAAATTTTGGCACTGTTCTGAAAAACTACATTTTTTTATGAATAATGAAACCACTAAGTGGTAGTTAAAAAACTGATTTTTCGTTGAAATGAAACATTACCACTTATGTGATTTTATTTTCAAAAATCCAACATAAATGGTTGTCATTAGGATGTAAAATGTGGTTCAATGGGATTAAAATAATTTTTTGGTGAATAGTAACTTTTAAGTTTAATTATTCGCGATTAAAGGTAATTAGTGAAATTTAAGGTAAAAATGATGTTATAAAAATATGAAAATACCTTTACACTTGTAATACCTCTATTTGATGTGTCATGGCCGACCAAGACAATCCATGGGTCAACTTGGGGACCCCATGGGGCCACTTTGGTAGGAAAATGACATAAATAACTTTTATTTAAAGTTAAAATAAAAATGTCACAAACATAAGTTGTTTTACTAAAAAAAAATTAAATGGGTTTATACAAGTCATATTTTTGACTATAAATATTAATTAGAAAGATAAAAAGATTTCCTACATCATGATATTTTAATTATAATTTTTAGACATTAAATAAATTAAATTATTTATGACACCATGATGATGCAATGATTACCTCATTAATTAACGATTTAAATAAAATGAAAAGATAATATGAAACCGAAGGCTTAAACTTGTCCAAACCCTATTAGATGGGTAGGTTTTGAACCCTTATCACCTTATCCTCGAAATATATAATTTTGGGACCTCTAAAATCCGAAAATTATCACATAATAATGTAACATTTCGTTACTTTCCAAGAGTGCCCCTCCTCTCCTATTATAAAAGGCCCCACCACTACCACATTACTCACAACTTAAAGCCATTTGGATCGGCAAAAATCTGCCCAAATACTCTCCCAACTTCCCTACATTACTACTAGAAGCCTCACTTTGGGCAGAATTCTTCCCAAGGAAGCCTTTGGCTCAAATCAAAAGAGTTACCCGATTTTAAGGTAATGTCTTCTCTAATGTTGTTTTGTTTTATTTTTCCTCTCCAACCCCTTAAACTCTATTTATTCATTTCTTTTGTAACAACACCAGTATATATAAAATATTCTCGGATTTTGATATGATACGGATTTGGTTTAGACTTACACACACCTTCGTCTAATTGTTAAAGAACATACTGTTTCTGTGGGTGGTGAAATACTGCCTCACAAAACGATGATTGTTCAATATTATTTTAACATCTCTAATGGTGGCCATTTTGATGACACTATTTTCATATATGATATATATATTATGTTTATTTTTTCATTATGATTCTTTATTTTTCATTTAAGGCATACTTTATGATTTCCATTATGGGTAAACGTGATAATTTCATTTTAGGAAGTGCGGACTACCGCCCCTCAAAGTGATTTGAATCGTTAATGCCATATGTGGGATGTATAAAGGATGGAGAAAATGGTATTATACATTATATTATACTGGAATTATATTATACCTTTATATAATTATAACTTCATTCCATTAAATACGAAATAGAAATGAAAGTAGCGTTCATGCGTACGTACGGCTTACCGTCTCCATGAACGGTGCATTTCATTTCTTACCTCTAAATGTTATGTAATATTATAAATGAATGTATATACTGGATATATATGATTTATATGATATATAAATCATGAATATAATTATGGATATAATGGATATATTACCACATGAACAAAGTGTAATTATAAGAAGTTTATTCTTGACTCCAGTACATAAGATCGACAAAACGACGGTTATAAACTTAAATAATTACATAATGTTAATGACATGGTAATAAGTGATATAAAAGGAATAATTAACTTGAAAAATGTTCTAAAGAAGGTAGTGATTAAGTCTTGTTTATTATTCAGGAGGTTAAAGAATGATCGAGTCAAGTCAGACACGAGGTAAGGGAATTTCTGAACCCAATTTCCATTCTTTGGGATAATCTCCTACTTTCAAATTATGTCATGATATTATTATATCCTATCTTGTATTTGTAATTTCATTATGTTTACTTATAGTGAATACACATAATATATCTATTTTATTTAAAAAAATGATCTTTGTAAGGTACTTTGTCTCAATCTCCATTCATTGAGGCATATTTTGTTTTATACACAAATTTCTTTTATACGGTGTATAAACCCCTTTGAATTTTACGTTTATTCAAAAGGAATATTTTTATCCGAAGAGTTTTAATAAAAGAAAAAAAGGAATGTTTTTCTTGTCGTACGTATGCGGCGACAATGACTTCTCTGCCGCCGTAACCATTATTTGAGTTTCGGCTTCCTCTACAAGCCATAACTTTTTTTAAATGAAAAATAATTACCAAGTTTTAATTTTCTTTTATTTTGGTATTGAAAATAGTTTTGATAAGCTTTTTATTATATCAATGTGTTGTATTGATATCTTGTGATTGAAATGTGGAAATTTTATGTTTCCTTTATGCACGTTTTATGTGATACGATTATGTTATGGTTTATGATATGTTTAAACCTGTTCATATGAGGAATGAATTGGACATAATAAGTGACGGGTAGAGCCCTCTATAGCTCCTCGATGCACCAGTAGGTCTCATGAGACAAACTACTGTCTTGGCACGAGGAATTCACAAAATCTTATTTGTGGTCTTGGCACGAGGCCTTGGCTACGTGGTTATGATAGTCTGGCATTATGCATTCCATCATTATGAATGTGGTTATTGATATTTCATGTGATTATTCTACTAGTAGAATATCCATGTGAGTAAGTAAATGGAATTATTTCATTTTACTTTTGCCATATTATTCTAAAGTTCAACATTAAAAGGCTTTTGTTTTAGTTATACATTTCCTTAAATGTTAATGTTTATTTATGAAAGCTTCCGCTATATTGTTATCCTTACTGAGCATCTGAGCTCACCCCTTTCAATGTTTTAATATTATCCAGGATGTGAAGAAGTATTTTATGAATGACTTTCAGGGATAATCAGAAGAGGATATGAGTGTGGACTATGGAGACTTTGTTATTTTAGTTTTTCACTTTATGATGTAATGTAACATTTATGAATGTATCTAGTGTTTCCAAGGCTACTAAAATAATCAGTCTTTCAAGACTTGATCTTTTGTGATCATGCAAATGTTATGCAATAATGCACCGACTCTGGGTAACTGGGGTCGGGGCGTTACAGTTAGTATCAGAGGCAGTTTAGTACTAACCTTGGAAGCTAGATTTAGATAAACTATGATTAGACCACATAGCCAAAAGATAGACTTTGAGGATTAGTATAGAAGAACTTCCTAGAATTTTGGTATTATAAAGATTTTGTGAGTTTTCCGAGAAATAAATCCCCATCTGGATACGGTCAGGTGGAGGTGGCTCTGGCACAGATGTGCCTAGGGGTAAAACCCAAAAACACCGCTTTGAGCTAGACTTGAACGGGAACTGGTGCACGACAACGGGCCTTGCTACACTCTTGGTTACGACACTCCCAGTGGATATGCTTAGAATAATTCTCATTTTCATTACAAACTATTATGAAGGGATTATGAATATATTCTTCCTCAAAGAAAACATTTTGTGATTATGGATTATATCCATAAATAGTTCAATTTATGTTAAGTGTTTTGCAAGTTTGTTATTATGTATTTCGATTCATAAACTAACCTAGATTATGAAATTTTATAGAAATGGTGCCCAGTAGAAGGAATGTGAACTCCATCAATACGTATGATCCAAAGAGTAAGAAGGATCATATCTTTCAATGTATTAAGCCAACATTTATAAGGTAAATAGTCTCCCATGTGTTCTCAACATAGGAAGAAATAGTATCATGTGTTAATATGATATGTAGAGAATTCTCTGAGTCTTATGGATTTCAAGGGATGAAAGAGAAGAAATGGATGGAAGAAAGAATGATGGATAAACGGACGAGAGAAAAGAATAATTTTCCAATATGTGATAACTGTGGGTAGAAACACCTTCGAACTTGCCTGAAGGGAATGGGAGTTTGTTATAAGTGTGGAGAAAAAGCTCACCAGTCTCGTGATTGCAAGGGAAAGAAAGAGGCTATTAATGTTGAATGCTACAATTGTAGGGAAATGGGGCATTATGCAAATGAATGTCCAAAGTGTCAGGGAAACTTACCTCAGAAAATGCCAAGGGATCAAGGAAAATCTTATGCTATTACTACAATTGATGTAGAATAATTAATGTATTGGTGCTTTTGGACTGAAGGATTATATTCTGGTTATAAGAATAATTTGATATATATAAGGATTGTACTACAGTACTTGTTCTTTTCATTATGGTTTTAATATGATGAAGGTAATCATATTTTTAGTATGTGATAATAAGAGAAACTTTACTTTGTTTGGGGAATATGATAAATTGATTTTGGAATTAAGAGACCTTTTTGATAAAGTCTGGACAGAGGTATTTTGGATAACTATAATGCTTGGGATGGATTAAGTTGAACATTGAATAGTATTGCTTAAGGTTAAAACATTTGTGAAGATTATTTTTGGAATATTATAATACTATATTTTTAGGAAAAGGAAAACCTGCAGGGTGGGGCACAACCCGTCGCGTCGGAAAAAGCTGCAGGAATCGAACCCACAACCATAGTGCGAAAGGAAATTATTACCTACCACTAGCCTACAGGAAGTCCCTGGTTATTACAAAAAGTTTTCCTAATCTAAATAGTATGTGTTAATATTTGAAACCTTATACAATTATGATAAATAGAATATTTTCGAGTTCTATTACCTTTTAGAGTGAATGATGGGTTTGTGGTAAAAATTTATTAAAGAATGAAAGTCTACATGGCCAGTATGTATATTCCCTTACGTTCTTAATAAATATCCTAAATAAATTCCTCAACTTTATAAAAGGTAACTTAAAACAAAAACGTTGCTGGATAACTTTTCCAACTGGGGATTCAATGACCGTTTAACCAATCACAAGTTTGTGATTTTTTAATGGTTAACTTTCTCCTAATACAGTTTTTACAACTCTCCATAAAACCATGATGGATTTTTTTCTTCCATATCCATATTTTCATAGAATCCTAATACGGGCTATCTCGGGTGACCTTTGTACTTATCTTTCTTTCTTTTAACGTTATATTTTTATTAACCTTGTTTCCGATGTGGGTTTTCCACAAAGGTATTTTATATTTTCAACCTTTTATTTTCAAAGAAAAATTTCAAATTTCGTGGACGCAATTTATTGAAGGAGGGGAGAATGTAACACCCTGAGCTTCCACGATACGCTTCTCTTCCAATAATGCAATAGCTTGCATTGTACGCAAGTTCGAGATTCTAACACACCGCGACCAATCAAAGTAGCAGTTATGAATAGAAATACCCACTTTTTGAATTTATATAAATTTTATATTACAAATAGACTTCATTTTTGGATTCGGAATATCGATGTTAGCCTATGTTGAATTTTTGGTATTTTTCTGAGAACTTCCAATTTTTTATGAATAGTGAAAAATACTTAAAAAATTTTTTTTAAATAAAAATAATTTATAGTGATAAATTATACTATTGAGTGGTTTTAAATTATAATTAGAATATGTTTTTACCATTCTATCCAATGGTTTTCATTATAACTAATTTCACTTTGAAATTAGACATAAACAATTGCCAATCTTTTGATATATATTGTTTCTTAAAAACACGCTATTTGTTGTGACCGCGGGAATTAATTATAAAATTAATTAATGAAAATTATATGTTTGGAATATTGTAAAATAGACATCATTTTTGAATTCGGAATATCAATTATATCTTAGGGTGAAATTTTGGCACTGTTATGAAAAACATCATTTTTTTATGAATAGTGAAACCACTAAGTGGTAGTTAAAAAACTGATTTTTCGTTTAAATGAATCATTACCACTTCTGTGATTTGATTTTCAAAAATCCGACATACATGGTTGTCATTAGGAAGTGAAATGTGGTTCAATGGGATTAAAATAATTTTTTTGGTGAATAGTAACTTTTAAGTTTAACTAATCGCGATTAAAGGTAATTAATGAAATTTAAGGTAAAAATGATATTATAAAAATATGAAAATACCTTTACACTTGTCCTTACTCTATTGGATGTGTAATTTCCGACCAATAAAATCCATGGGTCAATGTGGGAACCCATGGAGCCACTTTGGTAGGAAAATGACATAAATAACTTTTATTTAAAGTTAAAATAAAAATGTCACAAACAGAAGTTGTTTTAGTAAAACAATTTTTAAATGGGGTTATACAAGTCATATTTTATACTATAAATATTAATTAGAAAGATAAAAAGATTTACTACATCCTGATATTTTTTTATAATTTTTAGACATTAAATAAATGAAATTATTTATGACACCATGATGATGCAGCGATTACCTCATTAATTAACGATTTAAATAAAATGAAAAGATAATGTGAAATACAAGGCTTACACTTGTCAAAAGCATATTGGATGGGACGATTGTGAACCCTTATCACCTTATCCTTGAAATATATAATTGTGGGACCTCTAAAATCTAAAAAGTATCACATAATAATGTAACATTTCCTTACATTCCAAGAGTGCCCCTCCTCTCCTCTTATAAAAGGCCCCCACCACTACCACCTTACTCACACCTTCAAGCCATTTGGATGTGCCAAACTCTGCCCAAATACTCTCCCAAATTCCCTCCCTTACTCCTAGAAGTCTCACGTTTGGAAGAATTATTCCCAAGGAAGCCTTTGGCTCAAATCAAAAGAGTTACCGGATTTTAAGGTAATGTCTTCTCTAATGTTGATTTGTTTTATTTTGCTTCTCCAACCCCTTAAACTCTCTTTATTACTTTATTTTGTAACAACAATAATATCTAAAATATTATAAGATGTTTTATGATAATTATTTGGTTTATAATTACACACACCTTCGTCTAATGGTTAAAGAACATACTGTTTCCGTGGGTGGTGAAATACTGCCTCACAAAATGATGATTGTTCAATATTCTTTTAAAACCTCTAATGGTGGCAATTTTGATGACAATATATTCATATATGATATATATATTATGCTTATGTTTTCATTATGCTTCTTTATTTCTCATTTATGGAATACTTTATGATTTCCATTATGGGTAAACGCGATAATTTCATTTTAGGAAGTGCAGACTATCACCCCCTCAAAGTGATTTGAATCGTTAATGCCATATGTGGGATGTATAAAGGATAGAGTAAATGGTATTATACATTATATTATACTGGAATTATATTATACCTTTATATAATTATAACATCATTCCATTAAATACGAAATAGAAATGAAAGTAGCGTTCTTGCGTACGTACAGCTTACCGTCTCCATGAACAGTGCATTTCATTTCTTTCCTCTAAATGTTATGTAATATTATAAATGAATATATATAATGGATATATATGATTTATATGATATATAAATCATGAATATAATTATGTATATAATGGATATATTACCACATTAACAAAGTGTAATTATAAGAAGTTTATGTTTGACTCAATTACCTAAGATCGAAAAAACGACGGTTATAAACTTAAATAATTACATAATGTTCATGACATGGTAATAAGTGATATAAAAGTAATAATGAACTTGAAAAAGGTTCTTAAGAAGGTAGAGATTAACTCTAGTTTATTATTTAGGAGGTTAAAGAATGATCGAGTCAAGTCTGACACGAGGTAAGGGAATTTCTTAACCCAATTTCCATTCTTTGGGTTAATCTCCAACTTTCAAATTATGTCATGATATTATTATATCCTATCTTGTATTTGTAATTTAATTATGTTTACTTAGAGTGAATACACATAATATATCTATTTTATTTAAAAAAATGATCTTTGTAAGGTACTTTTTCTCAATCTCTATTCATTGAGGCATATTTTATTTTATACACAAATTTCTTTTATACGGTGTATAAACCCATTTTAGTTTTACGTTTATTCAAAAGGAATATTTTTATATGAAGAGTTTTACTAAAAGACAAAAAAGAATGTTTTTATTGTAGTACGTATGCGGCGACAATTACTTCTCCGCCGTCGTAACCATTATTTGAGTTTCGGCTTCCTCTACAAGCCACAACTTTTTTTAAATGAAAAATAAATACCAAGTTTTAATTTTCTTTTATTTTTGTATTGAAAATGGTTTTGATAAGGTTATTATTATATAAATGTGTTGTATTGATATCTTGTGATTGAAATGTGGAAATGTTATGTTTCCTTTATGCACATTTTATGTGATACGATTATGTTATGGTTTATGATATGTTTAAACCTGTTCATACGAGGAATGCATTGGACTTAATAAGTGACGGGTGGAGCCCGCTATAGCTCCTCGATGCATCGGTAGGTCTCATGATACAAACTAGTGTCTTGGAACGAGACCTTGAAAAAATCTTATTTGTGGTCTTGGCACGAGGCCTTGGCTACGTGGTTATGATATTCTAGCATTATGAATTCCATCATTATGAAAGTGGTTATTGATATTTCATGTGATTATTCGACTAGTAGAATATCCATGTGAGTAAGTAAATGTAATTATTTCATTTTACTTTTTCCATATTATTCTAAATTTCTAGTTTAAAAGGATTTTGTTTTAGTTATACATTGCCTTAAATGTTAATGTTTATTTATGAAATCTTCCGCTATATTGTTATCCTTACTGAGCATCTAAGCTCACCCCTTTCAATGTTTTAATATTTTCCAGGATTTGAAGAAGTATTTTATGAATGACCTACAGGGATAGTCAGAAAAGGATATGAGTGTGGACTATGGAGACTTTGTTATTGTAGTTTTTCACTTTATGATGTAATGTAACATTTATGAATGTATCTAGAGTTTCCTAGGCTACTAAACTAATCGTCCTTTTGAGACATAATATTTTGTGATCATTCCAATGTTAGGCAATAATGCACCGACTCTGGGTAACTAGGGTTGGGGCGTTACATCATCTTAAACAGGGAAGTAAATATTATATCTCATTCTAAAAAAATCGAATGAGTTACTCCACAAGAATATAAATACTTATTGAGTATACAGGTGATCTAGTAACTATACGGAGAAATCCTCTCTTATGGTAATGAAATGGTAAGACTTTTTTAACCTATCAAATATTGTATGCATGGAAATCTTTCCTATTGATATATTAGGTATGCTAATGAAAAATTAAAGAGTGATATCATCAAAATTCCATATAGGTATGGGTAGTGGTTTCAATGCCTCTTTTGGAACTTATCATTTTACAATCAATTATTTACTCACCAAAAACCTTGCAATCTAATTTTCAATACCCGTTTTCTTATTATCCTACAAAAAAGGACCAAAAAGTTACACAAATAGTTTAGTGCTTTTGGGATGTCTGGTGAATGTAGAGCTATGAGATTAATCCATAAACACTTTTATCTTCAAAATAGATGGAAATAAATCCTTGTAAGAAATTTTATTACACATAATTAATCAATATTAAATTCAAAAAATTTCCCATTTTTCACAGGATCTATCTTCATTTACATAAAAGGATCATCTCTTTGTGATTTCTTAATCTTCACTATTTATGATGATTTAGGAATAATTTAGTACAATATTGATGATATACCTTACCCTATGATTCACATTCCCATCATTACTAGGTCCTTGATCAACGGATCTCCATTATTCTTCTTCATTACAAGAACATCATGTTCTTTCATTCTCGATGCATATGTGACTTTTTTTCTCTTCTGGGTTGATAATTAATTGTATAATCCTACACTTTATAAAGATCTATCTATATCCATTTTCTAATATTAACTATCTTTTTTATGAATATATATTTCTAACATTGGTGGTCTATGTAAATATCACATTCTCCCCATAAATATAATGTCTTCATATCTTTAGAGTAAAAATAAATTCTACTAACTCCAACTCATGAGTAGTATAATTATGTTCTTGAGTCATTTACTTTCAAGATTCATAGGCAATGTCCATGTAATTTTTTATGAAAACAAATACATGACCTTTTAGATATGAATCACGGTAGATAATAAATCCTTTTCCTTTAGAGGGTAGAGTTACAATGGTTCACTAACTATCCTCTTCATCAGCCCTTGGAATGTATCTTCACAATCATTTGTCTAGAAAAACGTAAATCATATTCAAGTTAACTTGGATAGTGTATTATAAATCAAAGATTTTTTTTCACAAGTCTTATATAATATCCTACTAAACCATGGAAGTTATGAATCTTAGAAAACATTGTTAGATGAGGCCACACCTCTATAACCCTTTTCGTGGAATGGTCAATTGAGATTCCTTCACTTGTTACAACAGTACCCAACAATTAAACTCATTATAAACATAACTCATATTTATTAAATTTATATAATATCATTTCCTTCATAAGATATTTCAACATTACCCTTAGATGATCCTCATTCCCTTCTTTACCGTTATGATATATCATAATATCATCAATGAAGAGCACCAAAAGTTTATTAAGGTAGTCTTTAAAGAATAGATTCATAAAATAAAAATATATGGAATGAGAATTAGTCAATGAAAAGGGAATAAAAAAATATCTTAATTCCCATATATTATTATAAATTCATTATTTGAGATATATTATTTATTCACCCTCAATGGATGAAACCTTTATCAATGGCTAATACTACAGAAATATATTAATGTGTTCACACTTGGTCAAATAAATTTTTTTCCCATGAGTTCTTGTTGTTTCTTCTTTAATTCCTCTAACAGTACACATGCTATTCTATATAGGTATTTTATATTTTCATGGATATTGTTATGATTTTATTGGATAAATCTAACTATATTTGGGGGGGGGGGTGTCTAGGTAACTCTTCAAAAAATATATTAATGTATTCCTATATAATGGGGGTATTTTATATGTTTTTTTATTCCCCCTTTTTACTGATTATCACCAAAAAGAATTCTATGTGTGGTGCTTCTAAACAATAATATGGTTGGGATATATATCCTTTTAGAGAAAATATAGGTTTTCATTTCAATACCATTGAAATTTCATTTCTTCTATAGTTTATATTATAATTATACTTTAAGATCCAATCCATCCCGAGTATAGTACCTACCCAACCATGAAAATGACTACTAGATTTTCTATGAGTGTATACTAGAAAAATTTGTTACAAGAATTTATATAAAAATTTTATTCTTGGATGATCACTCTTAGATTATTCTATGAAAACTCTACATATAGTAGTTTAGGGTTTGATTCTACATTCTTTAGAAAACATGTATGAAATAAAGAAATGTGTAGAACTAGAGTCAAATAGTGTAGTTTCTAGTTCTGAGATCACAGTGACTGTACCTACCACCACATCATTTATAGACTATACATTACCCTTCATGATTGTGAAATCATGAATTTTTCATCCACCAAATTTGTTGATTCTGATGGTGCTTACCCTTTATTATCTTCTGATTTGGAATTTGATTTATAAAGTGACCAAGCTGTCCATATTTGAAGCCTTGAATATCAATTTGTGATTGCACCATATTCCCATTTTTGTTTTCATTGAGATGTCGATGATTGACCTTAACATTATAGTTTTAACCTATATAGATATATCATCTAAATTTATTGAATTTTACTCTTCTATTAAAGAAGTTCCCTGAACTTTTCTTCTAATATTTGTTACACATGGGAAATTTTAGTGTATTTCTATCTCTTTCATGAGAAAAATTATTCATTGAGTTTGGATCCATTTATATGTTCATTTTATTCTTACTTTGAGAATATTATGTCTTTAAAAACACTATTTAAACCTTGAAACCACTCCAACTATCTCCTAATAGATTTCATAGTCTATATTTTCTAGATTATTCCATAGATTGGGTCTTAGTTTTCCAAGGAACATATGAAACCTTCACTTAGGATTCATAACAATGTTGGAGGTCTATCAATCATATCTTTTAATGTTCATTTCAATTCTTCCCATAAATTCATTTCCATTTTTTTCAGACTTAGGAATTACTTATCTATTTTATCATATTTAATGGGGAAAATACTTAATGAAAATATCTCATAAACTCTTCCCATTCAATAAAATTAATATCCATTATTGGATTTGTGTTATTAATCAGTTCCCACCACTGGTCTAAATATATTTTTAAGTGGTATATTTATTGGTTGAATTTATACAACTCTAAAAAATTGGGTGAATAAATTAGGTTTTATAATGAGATAATCCATTATTTTGACATCAATGGATCCTCAGATACACTAAAATAAGGTAATCGAAGTTTCATGATGGACAAAACTAAATGTTGTTCTCTTCATGGTAAATATAGATAATCAACATGATTTAGGTTATTATTCATAACTTGAGATCGTTTATTAATAATCATAATGATCTCTTCCATTCTAGTTACCATGATGTTAGGAAGGCCATCAATGCATCAACCATGACCCTCATTATTTACGAGATTCCTCATATTTCCATTAATTTTTATAAAAGAAGAAAACCATAATGAGAAACATTTTACTTTTAGAAATGTTATAATTATAATGGGAGTTTAATTTGTAATTTTTATAAGAAACACGCTTCATGGTCATTATTCATTAATCTCTTCTAATAAAAATTATATATGATATATATATCCTTTAAAATGGTTAATAAAAAACATCTTATTAAATATACATATCCCCCATGAGTGTTATACTAGTTCTGTAGCAAGGACTATTTTTAATGTAATAAGCGATGATCAAGTTAATATCCAATGGAGCTTTTTCATGGAAATTACCCCTAGGTACAACTATTCTAGAGCCATATCCACTTCTAGTATCCACACATTAATTTCATTTCACAGAAACCACCCAATTTATAATTCACCAAAATTTCAATATGTTTTCATATATTTATATTTATCCTTATGGTTCTTAATAATGATTTATAGTTCCAATTTTTAAAAATAACTAATCCTACCTTTGATACCAACTATGAAATCCCTCCATTTCAATACATAAGACATTCATTGAATAATAAATAATTTAATAATAAAGGGAATCTTTTGTGGTTTAGTTTCTTGGAAATTATGAACATAATACATGAGAAAATAACTATTCTTCTAATACACATGAAATTATTCTTATTAGATTCAAACTTGGTTACTATTACTATATCATATATCCTATGTACATAATTTAAAATAATGGTGTGGGAATAAATCCCAATAAACGAATAACGAAGGAAATATTTAGCATATGATCATGAGGCATAATACTAGGGAATCATCATAAGAATATAGAACATATAATAATATAATAATCATGAAGTATAAAATATAAATGTGGCTATAATATTAAAATGATACATTCATAATCATATCACCAAGGTTTATCAACAAGGATTCATAAAACACAATTACCAAGGTTATTATCCAAGGTATTATAAGACCCATCATATCTAGAGATTAATTATTTATCTAATTATTTAGATCACTATTAGGGGACACCCTTCATATTTACTAATTCAGGTGTTCCACATATATATTGGGACAAATTTCATTAATAACCTATAACTAATAATAAGTTGGTTCCATTTATATGTCATTAAATTCATAACTTCTTAACGACTTGAGAATTATGTCATTTTTTTCTCACGAGTAAGAAATACGAGTTTCATATTTGGAATCACACAATAAATGAATCATGTTTAGATATAGGTTAATAAACATGAATAGGTAAATGGTTTATGTATTCACAAGAAAATGATATTGCATAAAAATAATTGAAAATTAATGAAAGGATTTCTGTAGAATAATAGGTACACAAAAGGATTATTTAATAGGATTAATGAAAGGGTAGGGAAGAATGACATTAAAGAATTTTTTTTATAGTTATAGAATCATTTAAATTAATGAAATAATAATATGAAAATACATTAATAAAAAGTAATTACGTGAAAGTAATCGAGGAAAGAAGAACTGAATTTCCATGACTTAATGAGTTTCTTCCTTGATCTTGAGGAAGGAACCTTTAAAGCTTAAGAACACCGTATAAGGACTAATTTGGAAGAATAACGGCCATAAATTCATGGATAAGGATTTTAATAGGAGATAAATGGGGGGATGTGGTGGTATTTATAGTAAACTTGGAGAAATTTCTTAATAAATTCAAAATATAGGTCTTGGATTTCTAGGTTATAGAAAATGAGAAAAACATTGGATTAACCATGTTTTTTGCTCATAATTATAGAATTTTAATTCATGTTTTATTATATTTTAGTTCTATAGAACTAAAATCAAAATTTTAATATTAATGTTTCCAAAAAAATTAAATTTTGCTCAAAATATTGTTTTTATAATATTAATTTATATTTTAGTCTTTAAAAAGTCATTTCTATGTTTGGATATTTATTTAAATCCATTAAAATACATATTATTAGGTAAATAATCTATTTTTGGATGATAAAGAATTAAATTTAATTATTATATCACTTTTATCTATTTATAATGTCAAAATACATACAATATATTATACTATATTTTACATTTTACCCAAAAATTTGAGTACCTTAGAATTTTTTAAAAAACTCATTATTGGATAATTTTAATATGCTGGATTAAAAAATATAATCAATTTCATCATCAAAATTTTATATATATGAAAATTTAATTTTTTACAAATAAAAAAATTATATTTTAAAACCACTTAATTTTATTATCAAATCATATTTTTATCCGTTATAGAATCTATATATAATTGAATAAAAATATTTTATAAATAAATGTTGTTGTTTTCAACATTTTACAAACATTTAATTTTTTTTATTAAATTTATTTTAATGAAAATTATATACATAAATTTTTCAAAACGTTATAATGACAGTCTCTTTCTTTAAAATTCTATTTTATTACATTATTTAATTATTAAAATTACATATAGGGGTAAAATACTAATTAATAACCTGTAATAAATAAAAATTTTAATTCATTTCTAAAAACATTACACCATAATAATACGAGGGTCTAGATAAATAACCCCTTATTACAATGACATAACATATAAGGCCAAGGTATGAGATGGTGGTAGTTTTATGAGCTAGTTTGGAAAAAATTGATCTAGTGGTGATCTCTATTAGCTGGTACATATCTCATAGACAATATCACTTGAGCCTCACATGTTTAATTTCTTCTTGGGATTGATCAAGAGAAAACCCCAATAACACTACATCCCTCCCAAACTCTAACAATTGATATTCACAAGGAATGATTCCACTAGTTAAGGTCACCCTTTAATCCTTTTTCATTCAATTAACTCATATCATTACACTTAATATAAACTTACCATAACTGTCAATTTATAATGGCTATATTACAAATGATCATAATTCTCAATGGTCATGTAGAACAATGGTCATATTATCCAACTATCACATAATAGAAATGTAATGGCCATATCCAAATGGTCACATTTTTTATTACATACTAAATGTATACCACTAAACATAAACATTTACTAATTTATTCACATTGGTTTTTAATATTACATTGATAATGTCTATTATATTCCTAACATTTAATTTTTCTTTTATGAGTTTTTAGGGTAGGTGTATTCTTCCTAGAAGAGTGAAATCCTAAGAAGTATAACATTGTGGGGTTGTAATTATTTGATTTTATATCTCTATTTTAGTCCAAACTATAGTAATTGGTATTATTACTTGACATGTAATATTTTTTTTTTTGTAAAATTATTTTTATAAACTTTCGCTAAGAAATATAATAAAATTGTCACTATAAAAACAAGAGTTCCTTTATTAGTCAAAGAAGGAATTTTCTAGTCATTTCAAAAATGTATAAGGGGTAATCAGTGATGGTATCTTGAGAAATGAAACCATTTCTCTCAATGTTTCAAATAAAACATTAAATGTAAACCAGATAATTATCTTGAGTCATTTACTTTCTTAAATTCACCATTTCAATAAAATTTGAAATCACAAGGTTAATGATCCGCTTTTAATCCCAAAATCATTATATAGAAAACCAAATGAATTTCTATGAAAATATAAAAAAAATTACGAAGGTCTAAATTTCCACCAATATAATTTAATAGTATCCATCAAACATTTTCTCTAGAGTCTTGCAATATAAATACATTAATTTCAAAAATAAATTGAAAATATATACTTAAATCACTTTAGACGAAGCCATGAAATCTAATATTTTTTAATTTCCATCCAAATAACCAAATATAACTATAAAGTAATAAAAATTATTTTTTAACACCAAAAAATTATATAAATTACATAATAATGGAGAGATAATATAAACAACTACATCAACTAGTTGGAAATGAAGCTCCAACTTGCCACCTTTCATGGAGAACACTCAAACGAGTATGGAATCATCTTATACTATATTTTAATGAACAAAACCCAAATATTATAAAAAATAGAACCACCAATCCCACCTACTCATTGACTAGGGTTCCATGGGAGAAGGAAAATCAAAGGGGTAATGAAATAGGGAAGAGAAATATGTAAGTGGAGAGGAATTAATGTTGAATATCACATTACATTCATGAAGGAGGAGCTAAGAATTGAAAGAGGAGAAGGCGAGTTCTCTATCTTGAGATCCCTAGGTTTGATCAAGTGTGTCAGATTGGTGGAGAGGGGAATGGGGTATCAGGGGGTAGAATAGGTATTTATTCTTTTAATTAAATATGGGCATACAACATGGTTTGGGAGCAAGGATAGAAAAACCATGTACCAACCGTACAGATGGAACTATCCAAGATATAACATGACAAACAATTCCAAGAATGGTCTCTTCGAATCATGTGTAACTAATGCACCAATAACCTTAAACATACTCACATGGAAAGGTAAACAATATTCCCCTATAGGGCTCATACAACTTCTGAACTACCTATGAACATTAACTATATGCATTCATAAAAGATATGAAGTCCCTTTTACGTAAGGGTACAAACACACTTTGAACTAAATTGTGAACACTAATCCTTGCATATAAGGACCCCCCTATGGCAGGGTATTCTGTATAGTTTACCAAACCATGCTATGACTATGTGTAAACCTTCATAGAGGGGAATTTTTTAAATTTTTTAAATTATATGCCCAAATGTTCTTAGAATTTAAATTAACCCAAAATATAATTACATAAATAAATCAATAGAAACATGGGGTGTTACAATCTCCCCACCATAAGAAATTATTCTCCAAAAAGTCCTTGTTAAAAAATATATGGAGACTGGGAACAAAAGCTCTATTAAACATGCATAAAAACACTAGAAATCATCCATCATCTCAAGACAATCAAACCAAAATAATTAAATAATAGAATTCAATTCATTAAACCACTAACCGATAACAAACATCGATCAAATGAGAACAATATGACTATAAGACCCAAGAGGGAGGAGACGCATCTGGGTCACCCCACTAGTTATAATTCTTCTAAAGTGGTGTATGCAAGGGGAAAATACAACTAGAAGGTGACCATTATCATTATGAAACATTACCCATACTGAACTAGGTATCCATAAATGATTCATTCCATCACACCATCAAGGAAATCCATCAACACATAATAGAATAAAATGATTTATTGAAAACTACCAAAACCAAGCCTCAATAAGAAACTATGTGAGTTTTCACCTTGGTCCATCACTCTATAAGATCCAAAAAAGACCCAAACATGGGACACTATCTCGTAGGGAAGCACAAAAAGATAATCAGTACACTAAGATCTAATTAGAATTTAACACCAATCCTATTTACACAATCATTAACTAAAATGTCTCCCATGCTTATCCCAACCCAAATTAACAAATAACGGACCAAAAATAAATATAGAAGGAAACTCACCATAATATACTAACCTAAAAACCACAACAACCCTGTGAAAATAACTCAACCAATCCAGTAAGAGAATGAACACATATAACTAACGTCCCACAACAACTAACATCCACGAGAGTGCTAAAAAACACAATTAAAACACCTAGATCTACCCTAAAAGACTTAACTACATCCAAACCCACAAAATGATAAAGTATCCCAAAAAATAGTTACACTTGATACTTTTTTGGGTTCACAACTTATAGAATTCATAGGAATAATTTAAGAGGACCCAATAAGAAAAAATCATTAAGTACCAAAGAAACCTTTAATCACATAATCATCTTTTATGAACCAAAATCGACTAAATTGAGGAAAGGAATAAAAAATTATAAGGAAGATTTGAACAATTCTAAACATTATCTAAGAGGAGATTAAATTGAAATCCCAGCACTCTATTTAGGGTTTCGGGTGGAGTTTGGAACCAAAATCAACCACTCTAATAAATTAAAGGTCTTACTATGAGAATAAACTAAAATATAGGGCTTAAACATTTATTCTTATCCATTCCATAAATAATAAAAAAATTAAAAAAGACCTAAAACCATTATGGTCATTTCACACACTTGTTTTTTAAAATATCCCCACTAACAACTTGGTAAAAAATAAGAAATCCAAAGCTTTTAAAATAAAAACATATCAACCACACAATATAAAATTTATTTCCTTCGGAATCACCATATTTCAAAAAGTAATTTAAAACCAATTTTTACCAAGGAATTCCTTTGAAATACAAACCACTTATTTTGAAATAAATCTACCTTTGTAAAACAATATAATTCATTTGAAATTTAAACAAAAGAATTTCAAAATATTATTAAAATTTGAAACCATTATTCAACTTCCCTATCAATTTAAATACAAATTAATTCATAATAAAATTGAAAAATATTTACCAATAGTCCCTTTTTGTTTATTAAATAATTTTCAAAAAAATAAAAAAAATCCACTTCATGAAATTGTCCATGTGAAATAATGTACCATATTTTAAAAAAATGCACCCAAAGCCAGTTAAAAAAACATTATGAAATCCCCCTTTTGAGTCCAAAAAACACAAAAAAAACACACACAAGGAATAATAAAACATGATTCCCAATATAAAATAAAAAACATCCCAAACACATTAAAACATAATCAAATCCATCATAAATCATTTCTCAACAAGTGGAAAACACATTAGGGGATGTTTATAATCAGGAGGAATAAAAAAAGAAATTATGAGAGTGAGGAGGATATTTGCACAGTTTTTCTGTATTGATTTTTGATCCATGTACCAACTATGAGAAAAACTCTATGATGTTTGAAATACCAACTATATGGGCTCCGCTCAGTTTGATGGACTGTGCAGGATAAGTGTGTAACCCAATTTTAGCTTCCATTTCACACCAAAATCTTTCCAAACTCATAAAAAATAGAAATACCATAAATCCAAAATAAATTCTGTCAACAACCAAGAAACTAATCATAATAAAACATTAAAACCACAAATTCCAATGTCAAATCAAGGTTTCGACCAAGAAAGAGCTCATATGGCCTCCCTCCACACTTTCCTCTGAAGTTTTGATGGTTTATCCCCATGATACCAAGAAAACGTCCTAAATAACAAGAGGGAATCCTCTAGAACATATTACAAGATACAATTTTATAAAAAAATGTCCTAGTATGACCCGAAAAATCTCATAACTTGGCACACCATATAGACCGAAGAGAATTCCCAATCCCCTTGGGCGAGAAAAAAGTGAATATCAATCACGGAAAATATCATTGTGAATAATAAAAACATAAAATTATATTTAACAATCAGTGGATATTTTATTGGAAATATATAACATATCATCTATACTTCGGAAATTCATGAAACTTGAAATAATAATAACATAAATAAACAAACAAGACAAATAGGTTATAAAAAAACCACGATCCAAATAATTTGGGTAAAAATTTATACACCAACCATAAAAAATTAAAAAATAAGATATGATAATATACTATGAATAACTACAATGGATGGTTTTTTATAAGTGACACTGAAAAAACAAAATTAGAAGAAAACTTAAACCAAACCACCCGAGTAACACAAAGAAACCAAGTTTTCTATCGACATCTATAGTCATTGTAATTGGTTTAATGAATGATAATCAATCTTATGTAGAATAAAAAACCTTTGTGATTTTTTTAATAAATCCACAACGATGTGTGTTTGTATTGTGTAATAAAAACAGCCTAGTAGGATCTCACCATAGATTTTATGAATGTCTATTAAAAAATAGTCTATAAAACATGGATTGAAATATAATAATGAAAATAGAGTTTTGTATTTTTTAATAACCCATGCTAATAATAAATCCGGATACTAATTTTTATTTTAAAGAAACTTATCTCATTTTAAACCAAATCCATTGGTTTAAAAGTACACATCTTAAAAATATATTTTGAAATCCATTTCAACACCTCTCATGAGAACAACATTTCATTCTTTTTGAAAAATCTTTTAAAACTATCCTTTAAAAATATTTAAAAAACATACCCACCCATATGTAGTAGAATCATAATATGAAAGGGATCCATAAGATTAAGGATAAATTGAAAATAAATAATAACATAAAGGGTGCCACAAGTAACAATAGAGAAGGGATATAACATGCATTGGAAGTAAATCCCAAAAATATAACCATTTATCAAAGAATAAGTGCAATGGGATAAAAAAATAGTTACTCATGTAATAAAATTCCTAACTAGATACAGGAACCCTAGGCTAGCCTACAAGTATATGTCTACCTTGATAGTCCCATTAAACAATTCAGTACCTAAATAATCACACACCTAACACACACCTGTTTTGAATTCATTCTCAATTTACTATTTTATACCCCAAAACATATAATGGGATCTTTCAGCACAACTCCAAACATGGAGAAAATATTCATCAAGATCAGAGATTTTTCTTTTCACCACCACTAAATCATTAATAAAATTCTAGCCCACACCAATCTATCCCCAAACATGGAAATGTTTTCAATATATTCATATACTTTATTATAAAACTCTCCACTATAAGACTTATCTCATAGGTACTGATTCTATGCCATGGAGCTCGCCACCATCAGAATGAAATACCAAAACACATTTTTATCGGCCCAATTCCATGCCCCATGTGTTCGTTTATGTCACCGCACCTAATTACACATGAAAACACCAGTCAAAACATAAAATCGTTCATTGTTTCCAATTATGAACCAAATAGGAAAGTGTCCACTATCTATCCAAAAGGATAGAATATGTAATATATTTCTAGAAAATCACTAGTTGACCCTGACAATAGATCCTCCAAACATAATGAAATATACATGATATAGTTTCTCAACCAACACATACAATTACAAGGGGAATCAATTGTCAAACCTCATTTGGATGAACATTTTTGAAAACACTCAACCACACCCACCGATGCACTACCATAATTACATGATTATGATTCTTTGACTCCCAAAGTCATCACATGACCATTTGAGATGCACCCAATGACGTATAGACATGAAATTCAATGTAATTCCATAGTTAAATCCTTAACCAACCCACCTTCCCATCATGCTTTGACCTTGATCACTAACCCATTTATGATCTATCTCACCCTTATATCATATTAAAATTATCCCAACCCTGATGAAATTTATTAGACTCTATACAACATCACATCTGACTCCCAAATATTATATTCACTAATGAACTAGATAAAACCATTTTTCGCTTACCACACACACCATGATTTTATTTAGAGAGTACAATGACCGATCTTATCACATAATTGACCCTACAATAACTACTTCATTCCTATATGGCTCATACTCATGAAATTTTAATATGAAATAACTATACAAGTCTATAATAATCATTCCATACTACTAGTCATCAATCCTCAATTGCTAAAAATTCCCATTTAATAGAAACAACATCATTGGAAACCACAAACATTTCAACTATAATGAAGGTCACAACTTTCAAATCTCAATGATGCACTACCCATAATATGTATTCCCTTATACCTCTACTAGAGTGAAACATCACATGTGTCTCGCTCCTCTCAATACATTCTAATTCATCTTATCAATACCTACACCATCCATCCATGGTGTCATCATCATCACAGAGTAGACACTCATCATTGTCACAAAACACAGAGGCACCCATGCCCATATGTGCTATATTAATTTCATTATCCCTCATCTAACATATAGGATCTCATTTATTTAAAATTCAAAAAACTCCTTGCACAATCAATACATGCTACCTTGATCTCATCTAAATCAAATTAGAATATTATTCAGTGTAACCCTAATGAAAAGTTCATATCACATTACCATGAGTCATACATCATTGAACCTTGGGATCCCATGGCTGAAATACTAACCATGATCAAAAAAATTCAATCCCATCAGTATGAGAGAATCCTCAATGATTTTATTTAATATCTATGTCTTCATATATACCAAGATATACCACATGATTGTTCACTACACAAGGAATCATTTGGAAATCAAAACCACCTTGAAAAAACTCTACTCATCCTATATCCAGCCATCTAGGATCATAATCTGAAAACTAAATTGGTAAAATTATAGAATCAATGAATTCAAGAATCTTTTTGATCATACAATTTGAAACTATACATAAATACCAAAGCTCCTCATGTGAATTTTCTCATAGATTATAGAGGATTACTACACCTATGTCTCATACCCTGTAGCACCTCAAGTGCACCAATCACATTATCCAATGTATCCACCCGTCCTTCCCATATTGAGGGTTACTCATAATCCTGATATATTACTCTCTCAATCCTCCCTTTCAAACCACATCTCAATAATAATATGTAAATATAGATGGAATTCATTCCCTAAAACCAACTTATAAGTACATTCTGTTTTTTTGTATGTAGAAATTTGAATATTATTAAATTTTCTTATCACACCATGATTTCTCTAATAGGTGACATTGTATGTGATAATGTTCTAATTGTACTCATCACCCTAAAAGGTCATAGAAGTCCCCTTCTATGATGAGATACTAAAATAACCATGAACGTATTATTAAATATATATTCTATATAAAGGAACTATCATTTAAAGGGGAAAATGATAGAAAATATTAGGTGTAGAGACTAATAGTAGTTTTAGACACTTTATCAAGGTGTAAACAC
Organism: Viscum album; assembly: GCA_963277665.1. NCBI lineage: Eukaryota > Viridiplantae > Streptophyta > Magnoliopsida > Santalales > Viscaceae > Viscum > Viscum album. Next base: position 1,110,344,602 of record OY728140.1, read on the forward strand.
ATGTAAATCAACATCACATGAGATTATGAGAGGAATACCCTAAAATTCAAAATTTTCATTTATATATGTCATTGAAAATTACAATATGAAAACGATTATAATTATCCTTATAAATTATTATTATTATTATAAATACATGTAAAGAATCAGATAATTTAATGTATTATTGAAAACCATGATGTCATATAGTCATAAAAAATTCGGATACATTGGGAGTGTCCTGATTCATGTTGTGTTAATGAATAAAGAGGGAAAAGGATTTACCCATTATACTATTTAACAGAAGTTGATATAACATTGATGGGAGTTAAACTACATGATTATGTTAATGGACATTGATTTTCTCCAGAAAGTTATTTTATATATATTCAAAGAAAGATACATAGATAATATAAGTTGAACACACTGGTATAAAACCAACTTGATTTGAGATATTGAGATAAAAGAGATTACATTACATTGTGTAAATTTTTTTGAGGTTTAATGTTATCACGACAATAAATTCTTTCTCTATGGGAACCTTGGAATGTTTCTAGATGCATACCGTGTACATTAGGTAGTGTATTCTAATTCCACATAGAACATTCCCTAGAGAGTCACACACTAAGTGAATTCTGAACCTTAGTAAAATTTTATATGAATTTAATTTGTTAGATAAATATTATTCTTGTATATGGTTTAATAACTATTCTTGTTAGTTAGATCTTAAATATAAATTCACTAGTTATTTAATAGAATATATACATGGGTTTAATATTTTATAAATAATTATTTAATAGGTAATTATTTATTTAATTATGTGAATATGAAATATTTATTTATTTTGGTTTATTCAGAAGGTAGATAAATATTAATTTATAATGATATTTAAATATTTGATAAATATTCATTCACTAATTAGGTGAATATAATATATATATATATTTTGTAAATAATTTATGAGTATTTATTTTGTTAAATAAATAAACAATATTAAAGAATAAATAAATATAGAGAATTATTGGTGGGATGATTTTAATTGTATCTTGAGAAATTTCATATTAAATATTATTTTAATATATATTAATTTATTTATTCAAGGATAAAATATTTATTTTACCCCTGAGTTTAGTTCATGATAAAAAATAGTAATAAATATATTATTATTTTTATATGGGGTTCACCAACGTTTAAGATAATAATATGGTCTCTTGTGCATTTATAATTTTCTAACAATGACATTATTTAAAGTTGGTTATGAAAATATTTAATGGTTAGATACACATTAGTTCATTGTTCACAATATGTTCTAGAGGGTATTATCTCAATATTTAGAGATCCCTCCCCTAAAATACTCTAAATAATGTAGTGCAATTATACTTTTCCACCAGAGTGATTTTAGGACCAAGCTGATGAGGATGGTGTTCGTACTGAAGATGTTGTCTTTTTTTTGTCAATGATGTTTTAGAAGAAATGAAATTTTGAGAAGAAAAGAAAAATCAACTCACTTCTATTTCAATTAAACTGACCATTGTATTCATGGAATTAGTCTGACATTACTTGAAAAGGTTAATCGTATTGAGGATGAATCTTACTTGAATTAAATGGTTATCGGATTCACTATGGAGCAAGTATAGACGATGTTATTCTAATGAGGAGAATCAGGGTATTGATGAATAAGATATAAATGTGACTATGCTTTACTGATCATGGAGTTCTCATAAATCAAAAGTATTTGGAAAACTTCTGATGCAGGATTGACGAAAGAAATGATATGTGAAAGAGATGATGTCTATCATATTCAGATTGATTATATCTAGATGGAATGATAAAATATTCTAGAGATTTTATTTAGATTTATTGTAATCATGACAATTATATTTAGGATAGTTGTGTTATAGAATATTGTCTTCAGGATGAGTTGTAATGAAATCTGGTTGATGGAGTTTTGAAAACTTTCAATACTTACCATTGATAGGTAGACAATGTTGAAGCCAATCCTTAATGTATTTCAAGTCATGAGGGGAGTTCTCATAGAAGCACAAGTTTGTTATAGAAGAAATTTATTGTAGTCGAATATATTAAAACTGGTCCATCATATTCATTATTTTATTGTATTCACCAGAGGTATATTTTTTTGAGAGAAGTCAGTGGTATCATATACAGAAGGGAAATATGAACTCTATTTTTTTTCAAATGTTTTGTTTTTCAATTGGGTTAAGAGACATCATATAACAAGTGATTCATATTGATCTTCATACAAAGAAGAAAAATTATATGGGATTTATTCACTTCAATCAATTGGTTCAAGAGACGAACAAAATGAAATAACATGATGTGTTGTTGAGGGGGAGTTTGAAATTAAAAGAGGATGTTTATTTTCAATAGTTTGTACAAAGAATTATAATAAAGAAAAACATCATAATAGAGTTTATGAATAATATTAATGAAAAAAATTTCTTCATAAATTAATATAAAATTGGTACAGAGTATTATAATGAAGAAAACAGATTGAGAAAAATGGATTGGGAAATCAGATTCAAACTAATGTTTGGAGAGAAAGTGTGAAGAAGAGTTGAAGTCATGGAAATATTCGAGAATAATTGAGAAGCATTGAAGAAGTCAATATGCAACTGAATTTCAAGTAATCATACAAATTAGTGGAATTTTTTTAAGTGTGAAGCCATTTTATATTCCCACCAAAATCACCCATGGGTCACCAATAGAAGGTGATAAGTAAAAAATAATTTTCTGGAGACTAATGACGGAAGAACTGTTCATGAAGTGGGAGAATCTATAATATTTTTTGGAGAGAAGAAGTAGTTTTCTAGGTTATTTTTGTGAATAAGTATTTCTATATTGAAGTGAAAGAATAAGATACAAGATAAAAACATATATTCTGTGATCATAATATTCAAATGTTTACCATATTAAACTTATCATTGTATTCAGTTGGTCATCTTATCAGACTACATAATCGAACCATGATTTTGGTATTGTGATTTTTGGACTGTGAAATAAAGAATTATGAATTGAATTATTCATATTCATAAATATATATATTATCATATTGGTAAATAAAATTTGAATATCAGACTCGGAGAATCAGACTGGAAAATCTGATTGAGTTCTATATCAAATCCCTTGTAGTTCTTACCAGCTTATGTGTAAGAAAGTGATTTTCTTTGGAAAAGAATAAATTTTTTGTAAATTGAAATTGAAGCACAAGTAACATGTTTTGTTACACATAAATCATGTTACCCCATTTGTGTTAGATGGTGCATACACACTATTATATTGTTTACAAAGTTCTACATGAGTGTAATAGCCTATTCTACTCATTGTATTCAATATAAAAGGGATTTTTTTATTATTTATTGTGTTGTTTTGAATCATTTAAAAACCATACCAAGGGAATAAATATTCTAATAGAACAAATATCCTTGTAAATAATTGTGTTTTTATGGATGTGTTTTTGATTTGTTTTTACCAGGGAATGAAATATTTAATAGGGGAAATGTTTTTTCATTTTCATGGAAACATAAAATAAAAATTATTAATGATTCATCCCTTCCCCTCTCAGTGATAAAATTATCTAGACTGGGCACTTTCAATTGGTATTAGAGAAAAAGGTTTCCTTTTTTTATTCATTACTGATGGAGAATTTGAATTGTGTGAATAATAAATGTATTCTAGTTTTTGATGGTGATGATTATCATGTATGTAAAGAGAGAATGTTTACTTATCTTAGTTATACTATATATGATTTTCATGAAGCTAAAACAAATGGGTTTCCTCATATTGATGATGAAGTTCATCTTACATCTATTAATAAGAAGTATGTTCAGAATGATGAAAGGGACAATAATTATTTATTATTATCACTTTCTAAAAGTGAATTCCTATGTATAAACGGGTTTTCCACCACCAAATTAATATGGAAAAAATTTAAAAACATATATTAAGGAAATCAAAAAGTGAAGAAGTAAAAATTATTGATATTGAGATTGAAGTATGAGGATTTGAATATGGGTGAAAAAAATCTATTGGGGACATCTTTACTAGGGTGAATGACATTTCCAGCACTACCAAATGTCTTTGTTAGAAGTAAGATGATTTTACAGTTGTTGAAAATATTTTTAGAATCCTTCCCGATAAGTTTTATGCCAATGTTTTTTCACTAGAAGATAGAGATCATGAAATATTATATCTAGATGATCGTAATATCACTCTCATTACTTATCAAATGAGAATAGAGAAATCTATGAAAATAAATACAAAAGTTGATAGAGGAATGCCTTTGAAGGATGTTAAGAAGGTGTAGTCAAAGATGATTCTTACTAAAGATGAACCTGGTGAATCCAATTATGAGAATGGGGAATGTAAAATTTTTGAAGATATTTTATCCTTGTTTTCTAAAAATGTGGAAAGAGGTATAAAAAAATATGAAGGGAAACTTCCCCTGATTTTTTTGAATGAAGAGACATTGGACATTTTTCGGATAATTTTCCACAAAGAATGAAATAATATGATAGTGATAAATAATAAATAAGACCAAGAAGGTCGTGGAAGAAATATGGAGACAAAGGAAGATCATATTCCATGGGGAAAGATAGAGAATTCCTTAAATCCAAAAGAAGATGTTTCTTATCTAAGGCTGTAGAAGAAGAAGGTAGAGATCTTGAATCCAAAATATATATTGAGTATGGTATTTAGAATATGTTTATTTCAACCATGAATAATGAAAAATTAGAAACCATTAGTTCTGAATAAAAATAAACACAATGTGATTTTATTTTAAATAAAACTTGAAAGAATTTTGAGAAAGAATAGAAGGCTTGAGAAGAAAAACAAAAATTTGGCATAAAAAATCAATCAAGAATCTATTCTTAATGAGAAGGTTAAGATGGTGACATAAATTTACGATTTGAAGAAATATCTTTTTGAATAAAATAACTGTAATGATCATTTGGAGGTGAAGTTGAAGGAAAAATAAGAAGAGTTAGAACTTATTCAACAAAATATTTGTAAATATGAATAGTGAAATACAAGTTTAAAAAAAAATTTACTCTGAATTAGGTGAGATTTATTGGATGTAGAAACTTGAGAAGGATCAATAAATGTTACCTTAAATGGTTGTGAAAAAATATGAAATTATTTCTAAAAAATAAAAGATGGTAAAGTTACGTATGTCGCCAAAAACAAAAAAATTAGTAATTCAAAAGGTTTAAAATACAATGATTCCAAATATGTTAACATATATTACAGATCTAAAAAGACTTATAATACCTTTAATTATGATAATTATGAAATGAAAAATAACATTTTAGTCGATAATAGAATGGATTGTGTGTCAGAAAAGAAATAGAAGAAGGACATTGAGAAACATATTCATAATTCCAATCAGAAAGAAAGTTTTAGAAGAAAATATTGTTTTTATGTCTACTACTGGTATTATGGTAGATTCTAACACATGGAAAACATGTGTTGGTTTAATGAACAAAATTAATATTATTCTATTGGTTATGGAATGTAAAGTATGGGAGGAATTTAATCTCTACAAAGAAAGAAGTGAGAAAAGGTTGCTTCAAAGAAACCTGTAAAGGATAAAGAAAGAACTAGAAATTGGTTCCAAACATTGAAAAATATTTTTTAAAGATGTAAAGAACCTATAAAAATGTAATATTATGAATTTTTTTATTACTTTCACAAAAAAATATTTTTAACATTTCTCATAGCTGAAGGTGATGAATGAAAAGGAAGAAAAAATATTTTATTATTGAAACCTTTATGAAAGCTACAAAAGGATAACAACCATGTATTATTGATATTGGGTGTTCTTATCATTTGAAATATTATTTTATGTTGTTGAATAATGTCAAATATTTAATATAATGAATACTAACATTTGGAAATGATGAATCTGTAATAATTAAAGTTGTTGGATCATCAGTCATCGAAAAAGAAAAGATGAAATCCAAGAAATATTTTTTATAATAATGGAAAAAAATAAAATTTTCTAAGTGTTTCACAATAATATGGTGAGGGGAAAAAATTATCATTATAAAATATGGATTTTTTTTAAAAAGTGAAGAAAATAGAAAGATAGTTACAGGAGGCCAACATGCAAAAAAGAATCTGTTTCTAGTTGGTGAAATACAAAACTCTTATTACATGAGAATGGTGGAAGAGAATAAATTGTGGAATAAAAGGATAGGAAACATGTGTCAAAAAACATGAGAATGTTGTAAAATTTAGATATTGTCCAAGACATATATGATTTTACAAGAAGAACTTATTGCTGTTGCACTATTTTCTATAAAGGAAACATTACAATCTCAATGAATTAGAAAGTTGAGATTGTTCAAAACAACCCCTAGAGCTGATTCATCCCAATATTTCTGGGCCAGTGAGAAAAAATTAAATAAAAGGAGAAAAATATTTCATTAATTTCATTGATGATTTTACTGGCATTACTGGCATTATGAATATGAAACAAAAGGCAGATTCCTTGATTTTTTTTAAAATTTTTAGAAGGAAAGCTGAGAAAAATGTGAGTATTCGTTAAAGACATTGAGAACTAAAAATGGCGGCGAATACATAATTAAAGAATTTTAAGTTTATATTGAGAAGTATATAAATCGTCATGAGTATATTTGTCCATATACTCCCCAAAAAAATGGGATTTCTAAAAGAAAGAATAGATTCTTCATGGAAATGGGGAGAACTATGTTACTTAAACATGATCTTTCTCATTATTATGGAGGCAAGCCATCGTTATTGATGTGTATATTGAATAACCATGTTTCTATAGAAGAATATCACATATTTCATTAAATGAAATTTTTTATGGGAAAACTACAATTTTGAAACACTTAAGAGTTTTTTGGAGTCCATACATAATAAAGAAGAAATGTGGAAAATTTGGAAAGTTTGAGTAGAAAATTGAAGATGAAATCATTCATGACTATGCTTAAGAAGGAAGAGGATATATATGTTTCAAAAAGGAAACATTAATAATTTTTTATGCAATTAATTTTAATATCATTGAATGATCCGGGGAAGACAATCACATTCGGGCTGATAAGAATGTTGACAAGGAAATGCTTGATAATAATTCCGATAAGAATACAGATAATTGTAATCTTATTAAAAGAGAAGAATCAGACATAGCTATGTCCAATGATGTGGAAGATACATCAAAATATAATACCAAAATGAGGAAGTAAGTGGTAGATCATAATACTATTGGAGATCGACATCAAATGGTTCAAATAAGAAGAACAAAATATTCTATTACACATATTTATTTGTATTCAAAAGTGAATCAAAATGATGTAAAAGATCATTTTAAGTATCTAGAATGGGTTCAGGATATGAATTAAGTGATGGATCATATTGAAAATAATTATACATGGGAACTCTTACCCAAGATAAAAAACAAAAACATTATTTGTGAAAAATGGGTTTTCTAGAGTATATTTAGTGAAAAATGATAATTGATAAAAAAAACAAAGCAAGATTAGTGTGTAAAGGTTATTAAAAAATAAAAGTTATTGATTTTTATAAAACCTTTACTCTAGTTTCAAGATTATAAACAATAATATTTTTTCCCGCTGTTGTTACACATTGTGGTTACAATATCTTTCAAATGAATGTTAAATCTGCAATCTTGAATAGTGACCTTGATTAAGAATTATATATTGAACAACCTTATGGATTTGTTTTTGGGAAAGAGGAATGTTGTGTATGAATATTGAATAAAGAATTGTATGGGAGAAAAAAATCTATAAGGGAATGGTATTCTAAATTATATACTTGCTTAAGGAAGATGAGTTACAATAAAGGAATAGTTGATAATAATATTTAGATGAGATAAAGCAAAGAGTATTTACTCATCACAATTGTTTCTTTTTTATAATATTATCATTTATGGTAGTGATGAAATTCATTGTGAAATATTTTTTGAAGAAATAAAAATGGTATTTTATATTTCTATACAGGGGGAAATGAAATAATTTTTTGGGTTACAAATTTTACAAAAGAAGAAACATATAATTCTTTCTCAATAAATTTATGCAATGGAACTTTTAAAGAAGATTGGTATGGAAAACATAGAATGTATTTCCACACTGATTTTAGTAGGAACAATGTTGTGCAAATTTAGAGATTTGAAAGAAGTTGATCAAAAAGAATTCTAAAATTTAATTACAAGTTTTTTTTGACTTCCTCAAGAGATAACATTGTATGTTGTTACATTATGTGCCATATTTCAGAGAGATCCAAAATAAACAAATTTTATTAATATAAAAATAGTTTTCTGATACATTAAAAGAACAACTTTTTTGGAATTACGTGTGACTGCTAGAAAAATATTGGTTTGTTTGGGTATTCATATGCTTATTGGGCAGGAAATGTTGATGATAGATGATCGACAGCTGATGAAGTATTATTTCTAAGAAAGAATTACGTTAGTTTGAATTAAAATAAATTTAATTTAGTAAATCTCAGTACAGGTAAAGATGATTATGTTACTTCCACTCAATTCTCGACTCAACTTATGTGGATGAAAACTCAGTTTGAATACATACTTATTAAAGTGAAGTTACCCTTACTCTGGAGTTCTGATAATCAAAGTACAATAAATCTCACCAGAAATCTTATTCAATATTATCATTAAAAACTTATTGATATCAAATATCATTTCATCAAATAGCATGTGGATAATAATGAATTGATGTAAGAGTATGTTCCTATAACGAAACATGTTGCTAACATTTTCATAAAAAAATTATCGAAGGAATAATTTTCTAAATTGAGGTTGACCATGGGTGTAAAACCCATTTCTTATAAATTTTAAGGTATGTGTTTTATTCCCCTCTCTCATCATACCTTTGGATTGTGTTGTCAATGGGGTATAATTTTTTTTTCCAAAATCTATCTTTTTGAATACTTTTAAAAAGGGGGAGTTGTGGGTAAGTAGTGAATTCAACATTTTGTGAACTATTATAAATGTTTGTTAGATTAGATTTAGGAAACATATTTTTCTATTATAGAAAATGCGAAGAAAGGATGAAGGAATAAAAGGTTGGGGAAGATTTTATAATCACTTCTTTTGGATAACATGGTTTTTTTGTCATATATTCTTGTTTCCTACAATGAGTTATCCCACATAGGATTAGATTTATTGATAATGAATCCATTTCATGAGGATACAAATTTTAGTGATTTATGAAACTTGGGTGACAACAAAATACAAAGGGGGATATTTTTAGGACCAATCTAATGAGGAATGTGATCGTATTCATGATTTTGTATTTTTCGTCAATGATGTTTTAGAATAAAATGAAGTTTGATAAGAAAGGAAAATCACCTCACTTTGTATTTTAATCGAACTGAACATCGTATTAAAAGAATCAGACTTATATTACATGAATAATGTCGATTGTAATGAGTAAGAATCTTTCTAGATGTAAATGATCATCAGATTCAATTTGGATCTGATATGGAAGGAGTGATCATAACGAGGAGAATCAGAGTCTTCTTGACTACGATATAAATAATATGATTATTTTATGATCTTAGACATCACATAAATCACAAGTATTTGTAAAACTTGTTATAAAAACGTGTTAAAAGAAATGGGGAGTGAATTATATTTCATAAATAATATTCAGATTGATCATATCTGGATGGAAATAGAAAAGATAATGGAGATTGTATTCAGCAAGATCAAAATCAGGCCAATCGTATTCAGGATGAGTTGGAATGAAAAGTAGTGGATAGAGTTTTCGGAAGTTTCAATACTAGCCATTGAATGTTATATGATGCTAGAGTTGGTCCTTAATATATTTTATGTCATGTAGGAAGTCATGATATAAAAAAATTTGTAATTGAAATATGTTTTTGAAGTCAAATCTATTAAAACTGGTCCATTGTATTCAATACATCATCATATTAACTAGAGACATATTTCTTTATGAGAAGTTAGTGGCATCATATTCAAAAGAGAGTGATGTACACAGATTTTTTTAAAAATGTTTTTTTTTGAATTGGGTCAAGAGCCATCATATCGGAATTTATTCCAATTCATCTTTATAAAGAGAAGAAAAATAATATGCAATCACTTTTGTCAAGTGGATAATGAGAAAAGGCGAAGGAAATAACATGATGTGTAGTTGAGGGGGAGAATTAAATTCAAAGAGTTTGTTTGGTTTCAAGAATTATTACGGGGTATTGTAAAGAAGAAAAAACATCATAATAGTGTTTTTGAAGAAGATAAATGCATTCTATTTCTTCATAAATTAATTGAAAATTGGTGTAGAGCATCGTAATAAATAAATCAGATTGAGAAAAAAATGGGATATTGGATTCATAATGGTGTTTGGAAAGAAATTATGAAGAATATTTAGAGTCAAGGATAAGATTTGATTATCATTGAGAAGCCTTCATGAAGTCAAGATGCACCCTTAATTCAAGGAATCGTGAAAATTATAGGAATTAGGTTAAATAGGAAATCATTTATGATTCCCACTAAAACCACTCATGGGTCACCTATAAAAGGAAATAAGTATATCATACTTTTCTGGAGACTAACTGTGTGATTATTGTTCACTAAGAGAGAGAATATACAATGTTTTAGGGAGAGAAGAATAAATTTTCTGAGTTATTTTCTTGAAGAAGTCTTTCTAGATCAAATTAGAATAAGAAGAGACAATATTAAAATGTATTCAGCTAATCATCATATTCAACGATCATTTTATTCCATTGTTTATTGTATTTTTCTTATCATCTTATTCAGCTAGTCATCATATTAGGTTAGATAAATGGATTCATATTTCTGTATTGGGATTTCCAAAATGAGGTTAGAATGAATTCATAATTGACTCAATACTATTATGACTGATATATATTATCATATTGGGAAATAAGATTTAAAGATCAGATTGGGAGAATCAGACTGGATAATCATATTGAGTTCTATATCAAAGTCTTTGTAGTTCGTACTAGCTTATTGGTAAGAAAGTGAAGTTTTTTTTGAAAAGAATAAATCTATGGAAATCGAAAAGTAATCATAAGTAATATGTGTTGTCACACAAACATTGTATTACCCCATTTGTGCTAGAGGGTTCACACAGACTGTTGGATTGTTTACATAGTGCTACATGAGTGTAAGTCCATATTCTACTCATTTTATTCCACATGAGAAGGATTTTATTCTGGAGGATTTGTTGGTTTTGGATCATTTCCAAACCATACCAAGGATGTAGATATTTTTATTGAATAGCGATCCTTATAAATACTTGTGTTCCTGTGGATGTGTGTTTGAATTGTTTTTAGTAGGGAATTAAATCTTTTATAAGAGGTAAAGGTTGTTTCATTTTCAAGGAAACATACAAGAAAAAGTATAACTAATTCACCCCCACCCCCTATAAATGATACAATTATCCTGAATGGGAACTTTCAAGTGAATCTATTCTCCCTTGAATGATTAAGTTGTCATCAACATCGATCACAACAAGCAATATATTCATATTTAACAGTCTATAATTGGATGAATAACATTCAATGAATCTAAGTATTTTAGTCTAGTATACATGGTTACATGGTGTGTGACTGAAGTACACTCTATATAACCATGTTCATTGCAACTTGATGTATAAAAAACTTGAAATTCTGAGTATAAATGAAACATATTGAATTTAATAAACACCAGATATTGATAAGGCCAACCTGACAGATCATCACTCAGACTACACAATGTGTTGTCGACATACACACATTGCAATATTTAAGGTTCAGTAGTGAAATTTACTATAAACTTTTGTTTAAATAAAAGAAATCACATTGCATAAGAGTAATGTGATGCATCGTTAATTAGAGACATTTTGTGTATCTATCGTACACATAGTGTAACTCATTAATTCTTACACATGAAGAACATGTAAAGTCCACATGTGAGTTATGTGGAAACCGGGAAAACAAAATACATGACATGTATCTCTTTAGTACATTCCATGTATCCCAATTGAGATACATGATGCCTCCCTATACATTAAACACAGACACATAGTAAGGTATGGACATGATGGGTAGCTTGTTAGTACATACTGTGTAGTCACCCTGTAATGAATAGAATTAGATTGTATAATGAATAATTAATTATAGCATTAAAAACCTAATTATGTTGTTAACATCTAATGTGTTGACTATGTAATAAATTTTTACAGAATTTATAATTCCTCAATTAATTCTATAGAATTTTACAAGTCGGAAAAACATTTTTTCATATTTTATTTATGATCGGTATCTACAAAAGTCTTTATATGGTAATTAATATTAAGGGAATTAATTAATCAACTAATAAATGGAATTATTTTATGAGTGTTTATCTTAATGATAAATAATGAATTAAAGTAAAATCAATCTAGTGAACATTTTCATATTCCTTGGATGCTATGTGGATTACCATGAGAATAAACCATCATTTTAATGTGATTATTCTATTTAATTTATTATTAGATAGTTTTTCAAATAATTTATTTATTTATATAACGGAATACAAGTCATTCTTATCCTCTCATTATGTGAGAGCCTATACAACTTCATTTTTTTAAATAACCCACCTTAACAAATCCTTTGGTTCTCCTCATATTAGTTTAAGTAAAATTATGCAGTGGATGTATCTAATAGGTGAGTGGAGGTGATTCAAGTTAGGGGATGAGGTAAAACATATCAAGAGTTACATAGAAGAATATTTTGAATGCTGAAACATGAACCATTATTGGTTCCAAGACTTAATTCCCCGTGGTCAAGGTTTTTTTATCATTTACTAGATAAACCAACCCTTTGAGAAGATCATGGTCATTCTATTTTTTTATTTCTTTAAATTTTATGGTTAACTATTTATGGATTCTAAAATCATTAAAATTAATTAAAAATCAATAAATATGTAATGGAAATAAATATTATAATTTATGTAAAATTTATCTAGACCTGGTGAATCACTTAATTAAAATCCACTTAATATTAACAAGTGTATTGAAAGATCAATTGGGAATATTGCATATAAAGATAAAAATCCCTCAAATTAAATATTAGGTTTTTATATCCTTCCACTAACTGAGTTATAATCAAAAACTAGTTCCATGAAATTGAGTATTTGAAGTCAGGGTGATTTCAATTATTAGTGTATTTTAACATGAGTTATTAGGTTGAATTACCTAAATTCACATCAAGTTTTGACTAAGTAGAAAGAAATTGTTTTAAATAAAATAAAACATGTTGAATAAATTGTTATCTAGGATTTTAGGATTGGGGATTCCACTCAATAGATCTAAAAGCTATGAGTTAATGATGTTGGAAAGTTACACCTACATTAAATCCTTTAAATAAAATGTTAGGAATATTTTTAGGATTTTGGAAAGGGAAAATGGATTCTTTATACATAAATATCCATATAATGGGATATTATGAAACCAATTTAAAGGTCAATTGGGTTTTGAAAGAGGTAGGAGATTAAAAAAATAAATTAATTATCTAAATAAGTAATCCAGACAAGAACTAAATCTACAATCCATTATAGATAATAATAACCATCTAACTGGCTGAAATTTCTGGTAATTGTATAAGAGTTTACGAATTATAAAATAAAATGAATTAAAATTATATGTGTTAGAAAACAAAATTCTTGAAACACCTAGAGAAGAGGCCGATTATGAAGAACCATCTATCTGTATGAAACATTTAGATGATGCCAGGAATTTTCAATGTTTCATTCTTTATTCTATTTCCAATGTGTTTTTTAGAAACATGAGGAAATGGGTACATATATAATTATGTCCCACCATCATGATATTTATCAATATAAGTGTATAATTAGATATATTTGATCTCCAATGTAATTTTCTTGTGAAAACATAGTGAGTTTGTGCTAGTTGGGCATCATGTAGTCAAGATGATTGGATATACTGAATTATTGTATATCTTGGGATTTATGATCCCCGACGAGCTACACAAAAATCTTACAATCTCCTCACATATTACGATCTTATACAGTTTCATTGTTAATTATAATATGATAAATAGTGATAAGTCACTCTAATGAATCCTTAAATTTATTTCCCATGTTGACTAAGATTTTAGGAATGAAAATCATATGGTTCTTATAATGTTTACTAAAAGGAAGAAAAAACAAAATGATACTAAGACTCATTCCATGTATAAGGGTATCAATAACCATCCTTATAATAAAAATAATATATAATGCTAGGAAATGGGAAAATATTCCAAATATTTTTCTTGTGGAAAGTGGTCAAATGGAAGAAGAAATAAACCCAATTAAATAAGAAAGGGGAATCTTATAGAGTGTTTGTTATTGAGTATAGTAGTTATTTGTCTACCCATTGGTTATTACATACATCTTTTGGATCTCATATTTATATTGAAATGTTGTAAAGAGGTATATTTTAGAAAATTTTCCATGGATTGATGGATTTATGTGCTGCTAATGGTGTGAGGCTGGCTTCTCTAACCATAGGAGACTACCACCATCTGTTGACAAAATGGGATGATCTTGGTTTTACAAGATTGTTATTATATACCAAATGATACCGAAAACATTATTTACATGTCCTATTTAGATATAGAAGATTTTATTTTGAGGTTCACAAATAAAATAAGTTTCTTTAACAAAGACATCAGATATAGCATGAAATATGTAAATAATGTTCTTTGTGTGTTAAATTATGAAAAATTATTATTAGAAATTGATAATGAATCAAGTTCACATGGACCATTTCACACCGAGTTGTGGAATATTAGTATTGTTAATGTAAATGATAAGATTTTGAAAAATATCAATTAAGAGGGTCACTTGTAATATTTTAAGCTAAATACTCTTGATAGATGTCATGATTTTATAAAAGGAAAAATGACTGAGACACCTTTTAGTTGTCAAGGTGAAGGAGCTAAAATACTTCTACATTTGGTACACATTGATTTGTGTAGACTATTTCCACTAGAATTTAGAGGTTGGTATTCTTACGTCAATACTTTTATTGATGATTTAAGTAGATATAGAAATGTATAAATAATGAGGTATAAGTTAGAATCTTTTGATAAATTCAAATAATTCAGGAAATATGTAGAGAATGAACATGGCAGTAAGATTATGAAACGTTGTTCTAATTGATGTGGTGAGTATCAGAACCATGAAATCATTGAATTTCGATGGGAGTGTGAAATACTATCCTAACTCGCTCCTCCTTATACACCACATTGTAAGGGTGTAATTGAAAGAAGGAACTATATCTTTCTTGACATGGTAAGGTTGATGATGGGCCATGGAATTATTCTATTATCCTTTTTGGGATATTCATTACACACTAAAACATACATAATAAACTATGCACTAACCAAAGTAGTAAATGATATTAATTTTGAGTCATGCAGTGGAAATAAATATGTTCTGTAATATATTCAGGCATGGGGTTATGAGGAATCTCTTAAGGGAAACATTGGAAACAAACTATAACCCTGAGGCATGATGTGTATTTTATAGGGTATCCTAATGAAATAAGGGGGTTCTATCTATACAATGTTCTAGACATGATGTTGGTTTTCAAAAGAAAAACCATTTTTCACGAGAGAGAAAATTTACTCAAGAAGGTTAGTGTGAGAAATATTAATATTGATGTACTTGATGATCAAGATATATAAGAGTTTTTGTAGGAATATATTTCACAGGTACACATACGAGATGTTATTGTTGAAACATAAGTACCACATAAGATATGTGAAGAGGTTCAAATGGGTATTCAAGTAGAAAATTGACATGGAATGTAATGTGAATACCTATAAATCATGACAAGTGGAAAAACTGTTTAAACAATGTCAAGACATTTAATATAATTAAACCACTTATCTAGAGTGC
This sequence comes from Viscum album, assembly GCA_963277665.1. Taxonomy (NCBI): domain Eukaryota; kingdom Viridiplantae; phylum Streptophyta; class Magnoliopsida; order Santalales; family Viscaceae; genus Viscum; species Viscum album. The sequence continues at coordinate 1,110,360,515 of OY728140.1, forward strand.
ATAACTAAATCCATGAGAATTTTACTTTCCATTGCAGCATTCCAAGACTATGTGATTTAGAGTATGGATGTGAAAATATATTTTCTTAAGAAAAACCATTATGAATATGTCTATATAAAAAACCTGAAGTTTTTGTGACTTCAGTAAATTCAAATAAGATATAAATGTTGCGGAGATCCATTTATGTGTAAAACGTAAGCATCTATGTCATAGAAAATTATGTTCGATGAAGCCAAAAAATATTTTGGTTTAAAGTAGAATAAATGGGATCTGTTTTTTTCAAGTGATTTCGGTGAAGTTTAGTCATATTCATGGTAGTATATATTGATGACATATTACTTTATAGAAAATAAATAATATATTTATAGTCAGTTAAGGATTTTTTAAACATGTGATTATCTCTGAAGGAATTACACGAAATAGTATGCATACTTGGAATCCTGATTATTTATAATAGATATGAAAGGCTTCTTGGACTAAGTTAAAGTATATACATTGGATTGATGTTAATGTTATTAAGTATATGAAAACCCAATATGGGATTTGTTACAATGTTACATTGTATGTATCACTTTAAGAAAATGTTTCCTTAATAAATAAGAGAAAAAAATGAATTAGTAGAATAAAATATGCATCTATGATAGAATCCATCATCTATTCAATGTAATATACTAGGATTTATGTTGCCTATACTTTAAGAATGGTTGGTAAATATTAATATTGTAACATCCTAGGTAAATAAATAAATAAGATATTTTTATACTTATTAATATTTCTGAATTAAATATTAATTTTACATTAATGGGGATTCTATGTTCGATGTCATACCTGATACACAACAATGGTTTTCTTTGAAATATTACATTGCACACAATGATGAGTTATACTAAATAATAATAATATAATATTATTATTTTAAATGGTAGTTAACGCCTAGACGTTGTAATGACATGAATGAATAGAACTCACTACAATATGATTATACATGTTTGTTAAATGTTTTTACATTTATCCAATTAAATTCAGAGGCTTAAAATGTGAATGAATCAAATTTTAAGCACAAATAGTCTAATATTCTTTAAAAGGTCGATTTACCACCTTTTGATGGTGAACCATTTTTAAAGATAGTTTATTCACTTTTATTTGATCTATTTGAAAAAATAATATACTTATTTAGAATCAGGACATCGAAATTAACTTTGGATTAAATTTTGGTATTTTTCTAACAATGTTTATTTTTTATGAATAGTAAAAATACTGCATTTTAATTTAATACTACCTTTTAATCTAATCTATTTATATGGTTAAATTATCATTTTAATTGGTTTTAATGTGTAATTAGATGATATTTTTACCATTTAATCAATTTTTTGTCAATGTAAGTAATTTCACTTTAAAATAGGACATAAATAAGTGTCAATCTTTTCATAGTTATTATTTTTTTAAAACACAGTTTTTGTTTTAACAACGGTAATTAATTGTAAATTAATTTCTGCCACTTCTGTGTTTTGAATTTGAAAAAATTTATTCCATATTTGGAATCAGGATGTCCAAATTGTGTATATAAGTAACTTTTATTTTTAGACATTATTAATATTTACTTCAGTAAATATTATATTTACCATGGTTAAAGGGTAAATCTTGTAAATAAGGGTAAACAAATATTATTATAATAATATTAAATTACACTAACATGTGTTATAATACTATTGGATGATAATTTTCCAACCATGGGCATCCTTGGATTGATTTTTGGGACCCAATAGAGCCACTTAGTAGTGATAATGACACTTTATATTAAGAAATTTAAAGTAAAGATAAAAATGACATAAACATATATCATTTAGTAAATCAATATTTACATGGAGTTATATAAGTTATATATTAGACAATAAATATTAATTATAAAACTAAAAATATTTCCTACATAATGGTATTTTATTTATAATTTTTAAACACCAAATAAATAAAATAATTTATGACACAATGATGATGGAATGATTACCTTATTAATGAATAATTTAAATAAACGATATTATAAAAAATTAAAAAAATATCCAAAACCTGTCCAATTATTATTGGATGATTTTATTTCAAATAAGAGTCATCTTATAATCTAATTAAATATGTTTTGGACCTTTAGAAACTGAAAATCATTATATAATAAAATAATATTTTCAAACATTCTTAAAGAACACCTCCGCCCCCTTATAAAAAGTCATCACCTATAACCCATTACACACACCTCTAAATCACCTTGGATCATCCAAAATATGTCTAAATAATCTTTAAAGATCAATATATTCAACCTAGTAGTCTTACCATATGCAAAAGGCACTTCCAGAAATCCTTTTGGTTTAAACCAAAGGGAGTTACCCGATTTAAAGGTAACATCTTCTCTTGAGGTATTTTCCTTTATTTTACTTCTAAAACCCCCTAAACTCTTTTTATTCCATTATTTTATAACCAGACTAGTATAATAAATATACTAGGTTGTTTTATGGGAAGTATTCTAACTACTCTTACACACACCTCTATCTAATTGGTAAAGAACGTACAGTTTTTGTGGACGATGAACTATTATCTCACGAAATGATGATTGTTCAAATATATCCCACTACCTCTCATAGTGGCCATTAAGATGGAAATACATTCATATGTGATATATGTTATATTTATATTGTCTCTATACTTATATATTTTTCATTTATATCATACCTTTATGGTTTCCATAGTAGGTAAACGCGACAATTTCATTTAAGGAAGTGCGGACTACCGCCCCCTCAAAGTGACATGACTCATTCATGCCATATGTGAAATGTATATAGGATGGAGTTAATATAGTTATATATATGATATTATAATATAATTATAATATACCTATGTTTCATTAAGTTTCCATTCCATTAAATATTAAATAGAAATGAAAGTAGCGTTCATGCGTACGTACGACTTACTATCTCTATGAACGGTGCATTTAATTTCTTACCTCCAAATGTTATGTACTATTTTAAATACATATATATATATATATATATACTGGATATATATGATATATATGATATCTAAATACAGAATATCATTCCAGAGATAATGGAATTTTGACCACATGAACAACTTGTAATTATAAGAAGTTCATTTTTGACTCAAGTACCAAATATCGAAAAAATGACCATTATTAACTTAAATGATTTAATAATGCTTATAACAAGGTAATAAGTTATATAAAAAGAATAATAAACTATAAAAAGGTTCTTAAGAAAGTATAAATTAACTTTAGTTTATTATTCAGGAGATTAAAGAATGAACAGGTCAAGTCGGACACAAGGTAAGGGACATTGTCTCAATCTCCTTTCATTGAGGCATATTTTAATCTATACACAACTTCATTTTATACGATGTATAAACCCCTTTTAATTTTAATTTCATTCAAATGGGATCTTATTATATGAATCATTTTACTAAATGAGAAAATTTAATGTTTCTTTTTAACATACAAGGTGAGAATGGCCTTTCTGCCGGCACATGCGTTATTTGATAATTGGATTCCTTAACAAGCCGTAATGTTTTTAAAAGGAAAATAAATACCATATACTCTTTTATGTGTATTGGTATTAAAAATGGTTTTGATAATGGATTTTTTATGTCAATATATTTAAATGATATATTTTGATTGAAATGTGGAAATTATATATTCCCTTTATGTTTGTTTTATGTATATGTTATGGTTCTTGGGAATTGTATACGTATACAGGTGGTTCCGTGATTAAACATGGGTTGGTGAGACCGAGATAGCTCTCCAATTCATTGTGTAACATGATGGAGGTTAATGTTAATGTTTCTCCGAAGATATTTAGAGATTATATTGTGATGGGTATTCCAAAGGAAACTCCCAATATAGCTATGAAATCGAGAAGGAATTATGTCATAGATTCCAAAAGTTACCTTTATGGTTTATGATTTCTATGTGTTATTCATAAATCATATGATTTCATGAGGTATGTTAGAAAGATTGTGTTTTGATGGACTAATGTTTTCTTTTATTATTTTATAACCCTTTATGATCTTTTTATGCTCATCCCATGTTTTTGAAATGTTTTTCATAGGTCTTAAAGATGAATAATGTCAAAGATGAGATCAAAGAAATGTCATGCTATCTAAAACATCGAACTGGACATGACACTTTCTTAAGAGTTTTTATTTTATGAAAAAATGGATACTGAGTAGAAGTGTCTATTTTGTAATTTTTGAGATTTAATTTAATAGTTATGACCTAATTATATATTACACTAAACCTGAAAATATCCTCAATGCGAATTATTCATTTAATTCAAGTTTAAGTAATGCTTAACACTAGGTCCCTATAGTTGGTATCATAGGTTGGTTTGGGCGGCTTTATGAGTTAGAATATTGTTAAATTAATATAAATAAATTAATTTATGTTAATATTGAAATGATATAGCATTTATAGATTACCATGTTGCTTTACCTATGTTATTTCTATATTCAGAATGGTTTTCTGTAAAGGAAACAAGGCACCTATAATGGGACAATATCTGGAGGAAGATAACCTTCCAAATCAACAACCTGAGATGATCAGAATTGGAACTGAATAGTTTGTTGTAGTGATGGTACAATTGACTCAGGCTATAAATGGTGGTGGTATCCATGCATGAGATCAGCCAGATCAACCATAGAAGAACATGCCAGTGGTGGAGCATTTCATGAGGCAACATCTCCCATAATTCAGAGGATCATCCGACCTTGTGATATCTGAAGGGTGGATTAAAGCACTAGAGAATATTTTTTGATGTTATGGGGTGATTAGAATTTCAAAAATTTAGTCTTGTTGTTTACCATTTTGAAGGTGAAGCTAATCAGTGATGGTTGATGATAAAAAAATATCAGGGATAGTGAGGTAGTTGATGCTCTTGATTGGGATGAATTCGAAGGTATGATTCTTGAGAAATATTTTCCTAAGGTGGTTCTTCTTAGTATGGAAAATAATTCAAGGAATTAAGGTAGGAGGATGACTCAGTGGTTTCTTATGAAGAAAAATTCACTTGACTGTAAAGGGATCTTCCGAATTTCATACGAGATCTTAATAGTAAAATCAATCAATTTTACTCAGGATTAAATCCAAAGTTTCGAAGGGATTTAGCTTCTCGTGAGTTAAAAAGTTATGAAAAACTTGTTCGATGTGTGGACAAGGTGGAAATTGAGTTTTCCGATGATCATGTATTCGTTGATAAATAACAGAATATGATGTCGTGGTGGTAGAAAAAAAGTAAGAATCTTCAAAAAGGTATGATGGTAAGAAACATAAGTTTATAGTTTGTGAAAATTGTGGTAAAACTCATGTTGGGGAATGTATTTTGAATTATGGTAAGTGATACTGATATGGTAAAATGGGACATAAGGCTTGTAATAACACTAAAAAATATCAGGGTAATGGTATGACAAAATCTAATTTACTGTTAGTAAAATGATTTAAGTTCTATAAAATTGGTCATTATGAAAATGAGTGTCCAAAAAAGAACTTAACTGAGTAAAAGAATCCGGTATACAAGCAGAAAGGGGTGGTTAAATCATTTGAAAATACTTTAGCAGATCATGGGCCACCAAATGAATTATTATCAGGTATACTGTTTATTTGTTCAGATTATGCCAAAGTGTTGTTTTATTTAGGGTCTACACATTCGTTCATTTCTAAGATAATCTCTAGCAAATTGGTAATTCCATCTCAAGATATGAATCCTGAACTTATTGTAAAAACACCTGGATGAAATTTTGAGAAAAAAATAAATCATTATAACCTTCTTGTCCTTGTGTGTAGAAAGAATATACCTGCAAAACTTATTGTTTTTTCTATAGTAGAGTTTGATGTTTTTTTGGGTATGAATTGGATTTCTATTTATCTTGTTAAGATTGAATGTTGAGTTAAAGAGTTTTCTTTTCAGAAATATTTTTTGTTTTTGTACAAGAATGAAACCATAATTTTGATAATATATGAGGAAGCTAAGAAACTAGTAAAATATGGAAATGAATGTTACCTTCCACATATTATTTAATACAATGGAACGGTTTAGATTAATGATGTGCTAGTGGTAAATGAGTCCCTTGATGTTTTTCCTGATGAGTTTCATAGTATTATACCTAATCGAGAATTTGAATTTACTGTTGACTTATTTCCTGATGCAAAGTCAATTTCAAAACCCCATTATCAAATGTCTCAAATTGTTCTTTTAGAGATAACGATGAAATTTAAAAAGCTATTAGATAAAGGTTTCATTCAACCTAGCACATCACCATGGGGTACACCTATCTTGTTTGTTAAAAATAATGATTGTTCAATTATACTTTGCATTGATTATAGAGTATTGAATAACATCACTATTAAGAAAAAGTATCCTTTACCTCATATCAATGATTTGTTTGATTAGCTTTAGGGAGATCAGTATTTTTCAAAGATTGATTTGAGATTAGGGTACCATCAGTGAAAGTAAAGGAAGAATACATTCCAAAGACTGTGTTTCATACTATAAATGGCCATTATGAATTTTTGGTTATTACTTTTGGTTTAACTAATGCACATTTTGTATTCATGGATCTTATGAATATAATTTTCAGTGAGTTATTAGGTAAGTTTGTGGTTGTGTTCATTGATGATATTTTGGTTTATACCAAAAGTAAAGAGGAACATGAACGTCATTTAAGGGATGTCTTACAAACCTTAAAAGAAAAGATACTGTATGGGAAATTCAGAAAGTGTGAGTCTTTGTTATAATAAATTTCTTTCCTTGGTCACATTGTTTCCAAAAAATGGCATAATAATTGACACTGCTAAAACGAATGTTATTGAATAATGGCCAATACCCTCAAATATAACTGAGATCCATAGTTTTCTTGGTTTGGAAGGTTATTACCAGAGTTATGTTGAAATGTTTTCACAGTTATCTAACCCAATGACTAAGTTAACTCGAAAAGGCATTATGTTCATTTGTATAAAATAATGTGATGATTGTTTTCAAAAATTTAAAAGAAGATTGGCGAATGCCTCAATTTTTTCAATACCTTCTAGAAATGGTGAGTTTGTTATCTACATTGATTCTTCGTTGAAAGTAATTGGTTGTGTCCTTATACTAAATGATCAGGTAGTTGCCTATGCTTCGTGTTAGTTGATACCTCATTAGTTAAATTACCCTACACATGTTTTAGAATTAACTTCTCTTGTTTTTGATTTAAAAATTTATAGGCATCATCTTTATGGTGTAAATTGTGAAATATATACTAACCACAAAATTTTCAAGTATGTATTCACTTAGAAAGAATTGAACATGAGACAAAAGAGATGGCTGAAATTAATAAATGATTATGATTTCACAATCCATTACAATCCGGGAAATTCAAATAAAGTGCATGATTCTTTGAGTCAAAAGAGTAATTCTACATTAACCTTGTTACATTTGGAATAATATCCTTTGATTAAAGATTTGATGAAAATTGGGAAAGAAGTTTTTGGTGAATAAAATTCCTCTGTTTTGTATCAGGTGTTAGTGAAACGATCTCTATTAGACAGAATTAAGAAAGCACATAAGGAAGATAGAGAGTTTTAGAAAAAGGTAGAGTTGGTTTAGAATGGTAAGTTTCCAAATTTTAAAATTGATAATTATTATATTTTGAGATTTAGAAATAGATTATGTGTGCCTTGTGATTCACAGTTAAATAAAGAGTTGTTATGTCAAGCTCATAGTTCACTATTTTCAGTTCTTCCTGGCAGTACTATGATGTACAGAGATCTTCTGGAATATTACTTGTGGTATGGAATGAAAAGATATTTTACTGATTTTTCTGTGAAGTGTTTGACTTGTTAGTAGGTTAAAGCGGAGTGACATCTACCAAAAGGGATGCTTCATTCTGTACTGGTGCCGGAGTGGAAATGGGAAAATATAAATATGGACTTAATTTTGGGATTACTGAAGACATTTTGAGGTAACAATGCAATCTGGGTTATTGTTGATCGATTGAATAAATCCTCTCATTTCCTTACTATTTGAGATCCGCTATCTCTAGATGAACATTCTCGGTTGTATGTTGAAGAGACAATCAGGTTACCTAGAGTTCCCCTCTCCATTGTATCTGATCATGATCCGAGGTTTGATTTTAACATTTGGAAAGGCATTCAGAAGTCTTTGGGTACTGAATTAAATTTTAGTACATCTTTTCATCCTCAATCAGATGGGTAATAAAAAATAACAATTCAAACCTTGGAGGATATGCTTCGTGCTTGTTCACTAGATTACCAGGGATGTTGGGACCAACATCTTTCTTTGGTTGATTTTTCTTATAATAACAGTTTTTATTCTAGTATACAGATGGATCCATTTGAAGCATTATTTTGGAAGTGGTGTAGAAATATATATTTTTAGGATAAAGTTGGTGAAAGGAAGTTGATGAGACCAAAATTGGTAGAAGAGATGTTAGAAAAGTTTCAGTTGATTCAAAAGCACATGAGAATAGCTCAAGACAGGGAGAAAAGTTATGCGGACAATCAGAAGAAGATCTTTCTTTCAAGGTAGGTGATCATGTATTTCTCAAAGTTTCTCCATGCAAATGTGTGATGCATTTTGGTAAGAAGGGAAAGATGAGTCTGAGGTTCATTAGACCCTATGAAATTCTAGAAAAAGTTTGATCAATTTCCTACAGAGTAGATTTACCTTCATTTTTATCCCATGTACACAATGTTTTTCATGTATTAATGTTTAGAAAGTATTTTCTGGATCCATATCTTGTTTTGAGCCCAGAGGTAGTTCAGTTGGAAGAGAATCTCTATGTTGTGGAACAACCGGTCCAGATTCTTGACCGAAGAGAGAAAGTGTTGCTGAATAAGGTAATTCATCGTGTAAAGGTTTCTTTGGAAAAACTATATGGGTGAAGATGCAACGTGGGAATCTGAAAATGATATGAGGGATAAATACCCCCATTTATTTGATAAGTGAATAACATTTCGAGTAGACAACTTCCCAAAGTGGGGAAGCATGTAACATCCTAGGTAAATAAAGAAATATGATATTTTCATACTTAATAATATTTGTGAATTAAATATTAATTTTAAATTAAATGGGATTCTATGTCTAATGGAGTACCCAATACGCTACAATTGGCTTCTTTGAAATCTTACGTTTCACACAATGTTGAGTTATACTGAAAAATAATAATATAATATTTTTATTTTAAATGGTAGTTAACCCATAGCTATTGTAATGGTAGGAATAAATAGAACTAACTAAAATATGATTATACATGTTTACTAAATGTTTTTAAATTTTTCCAATAAAAGTTAGAGGCATAAAATGTGAATGAATCCAATTTTAAGCACAAATATTCAAATTTTCTTTAAAATGCTGATTTACCACCTTTTGATGGAGAACTATTTTTAAATCTAGTTTTTTTTTTAATTTTTATATATTATATTTTAAAAAAATAATATCCTTCTTTAGAATTTGGAAATCAAAATTTACTTTGGATGAAATTTTGGTGTTTTTCTGATAATGTTCATTTTTTAATGAATAGTAAAAAATACTGTATTTTAATTCAAAACTAACTTTTAATATAACTTATTTAAATGGATATATAATATTTTTAATTGGTTTTAAAGTGTAATTATATTATATTTTTAAAATTTAATCCAATTGTTTTTGCATTGGAAGTAATTTCACATTTTTAATTGGACATAAACAAGTGTCAATATTTTAATAGTTATTATTTAATAAAAACACGCATTTTGTTTTGACAACAAGAATTAATTTTTAATTTATTTTTGCCACTTATGTGTTTTGAATTTGAAAAAATGGACTCCATATTTGTAATTAGGATGTATAAATAGTGTAAATGGGTTACTTTTTATTTTTTTGACATTATGAGACTATACTTTGGTAAACACTTTATTTACCATCGTTAAAAGGTAAATCTGGTAATTAAGGGTAAAAAATATTATTACAATAATATTAAATTACATTAACATGTGTCATAAAACAATTGGTTTATACATATTTGACCATGGGCATCCTTGGGTCGATTTTCGAAACACCGTGGAGTCACTTAGGAGTGATAATGAAACTTTATATTAATTAATTTAATGTAAAGAAAAAAATGACATAAACATATATCTTTTAGTAAATTAATTTTTACATGAGGATATATAATCTATCTCTTCGAATATAAATACTAATTAGAAATATAAAAATATTTCCTACATCATGGTATTTTTTTAATAATTTTTAGATAGCAAATAAATAAAATTATTTATGACACAATAATGATGCAATGATTACCTTATTAATGAATAATTTAAATAAATGAGATTATAAAAAATTAAAAAAATATCCAAAACCTATCCAATTATGACTGTATGATTGTATTTCGAAAAATAGTCATCTTATCTTCTAGTAAAATAAGTTTCGGACCTTTAGAAACCGAAAATCATTATATAATAAAATAATATTTTCAAACTTTCTTAAAGAGCCCCTCCCCCCTTATAAAAAGCCATCACCTGTAACCTATTACACACAACTCCCAAGCCCCTTGGCTCATCAAAATTCTGTCCAAAAAATCTCTCAAGATCTATCTATTTCAACTAGAATCCATACCTTAGGCATAAGTTACTTCAATAAATCCTTTTGGTTCAAACCAACAGGAGTTACCTGTTTTAAAAGTAACATCTGATCTTGAGATATTTTCTTTATTTTTACTTCTACAAACCCATAAAATCTTCTTCTTCCATTATTTTATAAAAATAAAATCATCCTAAATATACTAGGTTGTTTTTATGAGAATTATTTGAACTGCACTTACACACACCTCTATCCGATGGGTAAAGAACATACTGTTTTTGTTGACGACGAACTATTGCCTCCCCAAATGATGATTGTTCAAATATCTCCAACTGCCTCCCATGGTGGAAATTAATATTGAATTGTATTTATATGTTATATATATTATATTTATATTATCTCTATACTTATATATTTTTCCTTTCTAGCATACCTTTATGGTTTCCATAATTGGTGAACGTGATAATTTCATTTTAGGATGTGCAGACTACTGCCCCCTCAAAGTGATATGACTTGTTCATACCATACATGGAACATATAAAAGATGGAGTTACTGAAATTATATATATTATATTAAATTGTAATTTCAATATACCTATGTATCATTAAGTTTTCATTCCACTTAATATGAAATAGAAATGAAAGTAGCGTTCATGCGTACGTACGACTCACCATCTCTATGAACGGTATATTTTCTTTTTTTAACTACAAATGTTATGTAATATTATAAATACATATATATAATGTATATATATGATATATAAATCATTAATATAATTTTGGAGATAATGGAATTTTGACCACATGAACAACTTTTAATTATAAGAGGTTCATTTTTGTCTCAAGTACCAAATATCAACAAAACGACCATTATTAACTTAATTGATTACATACTGATTATAACATTGTAATAAGCGACATAAAAGGGATAATAAAATTTAAAAAGGTTCTTAAGAAAGTATAATTTAGTTGTAGTTTATTATTCAGGAGATTAAAGAATGAACAACTCAAGTTGGACACAAGTTAAGGGACATCGTCTCAATCTCCTTTCATTGAGGCATATTTTGATTTATACATGAATTTATTTTATACGGTGTATAAAACCATTTGAATTCTAATTTCATTAAAATGGAATATTTTTATATGAATAGTTTTAATAAACAACAAAAAAGAATGTTTCATTCTAACGTATGTGGTGACAAGAACCTTTCTTCCACCGCAAGCATTATTTGATATTTCACTTCCTTAACAGACCGTAATGTTTTTAAAAGGAAAATAAATACCATATACTCATTTATGATTATTGGTACTGAAAATTGGTTTGATAATGGATTGGTTATGTCAATATATTTAAATGATATATTGTTATTAAAATGTGGAAATAATATCTTTGAAATTTTTTTTGTATATGTTATGGTTCTTGGACATTGTTTACATATACAGTTGGTTCTGTGATAAACCTATTGTAGGTGAGCCAAAGATATCTCTTCAATGCATTGGGTTACATGACATAGGTAAACGTTAATTTTTCTACTAAGAGATTTAGAGAATATAATATGATGGGTATTCCAAATGTAACTCCCAACGTATCTGTGAAAGCTACAACGTAAGTATGTTATGGATGACACAAGTTACCTTTATGATTTATGATTTCTACATGTTATTCATAAAAATTATGATTTCATGAGGTATGTTAAAAAGATTATGTTTTGATGGACTAAGGTTTTATTTCTTTATTTTATAACCCTTAATGTGATTTTTATGATCTTCCCAAGTTTTTGAAATGTTTTTCACAGAACTAAATCATGAATAGGGTCAAGCATGGCATCAAAGAAAAAGTCATGTTGTCTAAAACATGGAACCAGACATGTCTCTTTTTTTCAAGAGTTTTTATTTTATGAAAAAATGGATTCTGAGTAGAATTTTCTACATTGTAATATATGATATGTAATGTAATATTTATGTCCTAATTCTCTAAAACTATAAACCTAAAAATATACTCAATGAGAATTATTCATTTAATTCAAGATTAAGTAATGTTTATGGTTGGGTCCTTATACATATATTTCCAAGTAACATCATTTATTACATATTAAGGATATCCTTAAGTATCTAAGGCATACTGATGATATTTTCTTTCTATATAGAGGCAATGAAAACTATTCATATGAGGATATAATGATTCTATTTTCTAAGTAGATAAAAATAATCAGAATTCATTGTCATGATATGTCTTTAGTATTAGTGGATGAGTTATGTGTTTAAAGAATTCAGAGAAACTAGTTGTTTCCAATTATACAACAGATCCCAAGTATATTGTTTCTCCTAATACAGCCTTAGAAGATGTTTGAATTTTAAAAATTTTCCAAGAACATTATGTTGTTCCTAGCATTAGAGATCCTATCACATTGTATTTTGATAATACTATTGTGGTGGTTCTCACAATAGTTCTATGTTCACATCAATGAGAAGAGAATATACTCTAATATTATCACCTATTTATGGATTTTTTAAAAAGGGGTAATGTTTATCTATATAGAGTTTCCAGTGAATAAAATATGGTTCAAACCATGAATAAATCCTTATATCATAAATTTCATAAAAATCATTTGAGATCTAGTAGAAAAAGGGTCACTAACTGTTTTCTGTAGTGAAAATTTGAGTTTTTTGTAGTTAGTGACCTAGAACCAACTTCTAAGTACTTTATGATTACTTCTACTCATGTATTTGTTTATTAAAAAACATTTCATCACATAATGGGTTTTTATGTGTGATATTGTATGTGATAATGTTATAAGGGTACTTTTCATGATGAAAGTTAATAAATGTTCCCCACTATGATGAGAACCTAGAAGTGAAACAATAATATTCTTATTTATATTCTTTGTAGCCCCCCCCCCCCAAATATTTTTTATGGGACACAAATGATACATGATATTAGGTGTGGAGACTAAGATGTCTTTGAGACACTTTATAATTGTGTATTCCCTTTATATTCTTAAGTTTATGTGTTTTTGAGAACAAGGCCCGATAATAGAAAATAAAAAGTTATATGTGTTATTAGATATTATTATCCACAGATTTTCTTAATGATATCTAAACATTAAGATTAATATTAATAATATCATGAGTTTTGTACTTAGTTTTATTGAAAAAAACCATGTCGACATATGCTCGCAAAAAATTAGGATACATTGGGTACATCATGAGTGATGTTTTATTAATGAATAATGAGGGAATTAATTTATCCCATCTATTATTTAATGAATATTGAGATTATAGGACCATTGATAAGAATTGAACTACTTGTTTATGTTCATGGACCTGATAGTGTTTTCAACAATGTCATTTCTAGAAAGTCAAGGAAAGAGGCATAAATCATATATTTCGATGAAACCATTATTCAACCTTCTTGATCAAAGATATCAAAATTAGGGGATTATATTATATAGTGTATGTCCATATGAGGTAACAAGTCATTGTGATATTTATTTCTTTTCCTATGGCAGCTTTAACATGTTTCTAGACACTTAACATAATGTTTAGGTAATATAATCTAATGATAATAAGAAATGAGTCTAGAAGGTCACACACTAAGTGTATTTAGAACCATAGTTAAATTCCAAATGAAATTAACATGATAGATAAATATTATTCCCACACGTGGTTTAAATATTTTTCATGATGGTTTGATCAAAAATATTTAATGACTAGTTATTTGGGATAATATACATGTGAGTTGAATATTTAAGAAATATTTATTCAATATGTAATTATTTATTTAATTTCATGAATATTAAATATATATTTATTACAGTTTATTCAAAGGGTAAAAAAATTTATGTGTATAGTTATATGAATATTTGATAATTATTTGTTGACTACTTTAATGAATATAATATCTATATATTTAATAGTGAATAATGAATGTTAATATTTTAAATAAATAAATAGAAATTATTTAAAAATGACAAATGTTGAAGATAATTGGAGGACTGAGTTTAATGGTCCTTTAGGAAATTTCATATTAAATATTATTTAAATAAATATTAATATATTTATTGAATAAAATATTATTTATTTTGTCCACAAATTTAGAACATGCCAAGTAAATAATAATAAATCTATTATTATTTTGACATGGAGTTCCCTAGGGATTAAGAAAATAATAAGGGCCCTTGTGTATTTTTTATTTTGTAACCCTATCATTATTGAGACATGGTTATATAAATTTTCAAAATGTTAAAATAAAATTATTTCAATGTGCACAATGAGTTCCAGAGAGGATTATTTCAAGAACGTGAGAGATATCCCCTAGAAAATTTTAATGATATAGATTCATCCACACTTGGACCTAGAAAATTCAATGACAATGATTAGAGGTTCACAAAGCACATCTGGATCATGGATAAATGGAATCAACCCTTGATTCCCGTAACTAAATAAAAATATGAAAAGTGTGGTCTACCCATTCATTCAAATAAACAAAATAATTTATCAAAATTTAATTATTTAATTATATAGATAAATTTTAAATTATAAGTGAAATGACCTCTCTTCTTGGTTCTTGGTTCTTGTCAATTAATCTTAATATTAATTCCATTGGTCTTGAAATTTATTCACCATATATATCACATGTTATTCATGGATATGATAAAAATACTTATTGTTCATGCCTCCATGGTTCTTCTACTATGCCTAAAAACTTCAAAACATCCATCTTCTCAATCAGAATGCTTGGCTCATAGATATCATAACCCGCATTTCAAAGAACTAGGTTCTCCCTGCCAACCCATAGGTACATCTCATATAATTTATTGCTCCAGGAAAACCCATATATACTCTTTTATTAAATATCAAAATTCAAATCACAAGATAAAACACCGATTATAGTGTCTCAAACATATGAAACTCGTATCACATTCCAAGTTGTTATCCTACTTTGGGAACCCATCTTCAATGGTTATTTGCACACAAATCTACCCCCTCAAGGATCACAATCTCATCCTGGTACATACATATATATAATTAAATAACCGTAATATGATACGTATTGTGTATAACATAATAAAAAATTTCCAATATATTGGATTACACTTAAAATCTACATGGGAAAGCACCATATAGGTTATTGTGGATATTTAGCTAACCAAACCTATTTTGTTTTTAGTTTTAGTAACATAATCACCCACAAGGGGTTTAGCACAGTGAAATAAAATGCTTTTAATAACCTATAAGGGCTACTATAAACCCCTTAAACCAAAAGACTACATAATTATCAAGAAACATATCACCATAGGTCCACATGACCTATTATCAGAAAAAATATACTCTTCTTTATCTGAGTATAATTTAACCAAAACATAATTTGGGAAAGCATCATATAAGTTGTTTGTAACACTTTAAGCAACTATCCCATCAACGTATGTAATAAAATTGAAATATAAGAATACATATGTCATGTGAGTGCTATATGCGCTATATGATGCATGTACACATGACACTTATCAATGGGTCAAGAGTAAAAAACCCATAAATCATAAATCCAAAATCTAAGTGCATCACACAATGTAAAATCATATATCCGTCAAAATCAGAAACCAAATAAAGCATTATCATATCTAGGGTAACATAGTATTCCTACCATAAAAGGTATTCAAGACAAATCCTTATAGTATCCATCCAAATATCTGACATGTTCCTATGTATCCCATTTACCATCTCCCAAAATAATTAAACAAAAGTAAATGATTTGATTCCATTTTCTAATATCCCCAAACCAATTCATTCTATAGTCACCAGATTAGGTCACCATGTGTCATCAAGAATACCTTTATTTAGGCCAAAGGATGGTGACTAGCAGTGGAGATCTAGGGTGTTACTGGGTGGAGAATATACCACCATATCAGAGTGAAAAATAATATAAATATAACCAAACTTCCCCCATATCATTAAAATATAGTATATTGAAAAAATAAAACATAATGTTCCATAAGAAATGTAAATGCATAAGTAAGCAGTATTAAAAAATCATGTTCATGTCAGCATGTAACAACACTGATCTCCCAACATGATGATTTCATATATAAGGTAAATAAAATAATCAAAACACAGGAGGCTCTAGTATAATCCCATGGCCTCATCTCATCCTGATCTCTAAAAACTATTTGAGTTAACCACTCAATCATGATACCTTGTACCTCTACTCTAACTGAACATTCATTTTGTGGGATTTAATTGAGTACCCAAGATCCTTTTCCAATCGAGTGGAGTGTGAGTGAAACTCAGTAGGGTATTGTCAATGTGGTCCTGTGCCTAACCATAGATGTAGTGTATGTGGATGTATTGAATAAAAAACTATGGAAGAATAAATAAATAATATAACACCCTAGGGTTTTAATATTTTACTTCCTTTAAATTATACATGTTTTTCCTATATCATTCTCCACACGTAACACCAAACTTAAATGAAACCATAATATATTTAGATAAAATATAAATATTTAAGCACGACCATTACAAACAAGACATTGAATTAGTGAGAGTGGACAAGAGTAACCACTTTATAAAGTATATGTATAAATAAAATAAAAAATAATCTTAATAATAATTGTAACTATATAGGAATTTCATACAGATATATTACATATTTTTAGATGAAAAATCAATACAATGCAAAAACACACACCTGAGGATCAGAAAGCTATCGCTCCTTTTGAAACATATAAATATAAATAACTGTTTATTAGGCGAAATAATTCATCTTCTACAAGGTTATTCATAATTATATACATCATTATACATATCATATATAATAAATTTCCGCAAAACCCAGGGAAAGAAAACATATTAAATGGTGAACTCATATACTTAATAAGGGTAAAAAAGGGCGTTTTGTAAGAATAACATGAGAATATGGGTATGAGAACATGAACATAACATTTGAAAACCATACCCCACAAATCAAATATCATAATATTGAGTAGTGGAATAAATATTGGTAGTTAATAAGACATGAATCATAAGAAAATCAGAGAACATGATCTATAAGAGCATAAAATTGACCAAATATATAATATTATGGAATACACATAAGCATAGAAAATAATTTCTATAATAGTCAATTAAATTTACAAGGCTATAACTGTGGAATAGTTTCACTCCCTAAATCATTTTAGTAGTCAATTTTTATCCCCATGACTACCATAATTGAAAAATTTCATTTCTAAATTAGGTTCACTCCCCATTCCAATACTGTTTATTTCATGAGATTTAAAACTTTACCCAATGCTATGGAGGGAGATATAGTTTCCACCCATAACATAATTAAAATTATAATTCTGTTTTCCATAATTTCATAAAACACTCATCATATTATAACCCATGGAAGGAAATGGGTTTCATATGAATTAAATCATAGCATAACCCTTGGATAGAAATTTGGTTTCATATATATATATATATTGTTATAGCATAAAATATTGAAATGAAATGGGTTTCATAACCATCTATCCATCATAATCATAAACCATCCAAAAAATAACAAGGATAGTTCAACTGGGCCACATCCTTAGTAAAACAAAAGTAACACTAAAGGTTATTGTCATTGATGAATAGAAATTCCAAAAAATATCATTAAATTTTTTTTTATGAAAATATCCTTTCATTTTAAAAAACATCATTAAAATCTAAAAGAAGCCAAAATGTTAAAGAAAATTTTGATTTTAAAATAATATTGTAAACTTTTAATGTATGATTTAAAAATATTAGTCTCCATGATGGTGGAAAATTATGTTCATGCCGTACACTTTAAAATGAATATTTACATCACATTTTTAAAGAATTCAAAAAAAATTCAAGAAATGAAAAAAATATTAATTTTAAATAATTTGGTTACAAGTAAAAAATGAATGTATATTATTTTAAATAGTCTTAATGGATTTGTTAAAATCATTGTTAAAAACACTATTTTAAAACATGTATATTGGAAAAATCATTTTTGATTGAAGAGATAAATAATGTTAGAAAACATTATTTTGTACTCATGGGGACTTAAATAGAGGATAAAAGGAAATACATGTATTATCCTGAAATAACCAGAGCATAATAAAATTCATGTGTTTCTTGAGAGGCGGATTATAATATTTCATTAAAGACCCGGAATTTATACGGAAATTGTTTTTTCTTAAATACATGGGAATTTTACGAGTTCGTGAAAACTGACGGGGCATGATTCTGAGGCCCGGTGTTCCCAGAATCATCTTTTGATGTTATGTTCGGGTACATTTAGTAAACGTACGAGAGGATATTTATAACTTCTGAACCAGTTATTGGAATTGAAATATGAGGGCACCATTGAACTCGCAGCTCCGGTATTCACATAGAAATACTTTCACCTCGACGGCAGATGGTCAGGAATAAAACATAGTTTTTGGGTTTTACATGGGAATAATAAAATAAAACAAGTGCATGTATTATTTTATTTTAATTATTACAACCACCATGTGGAAGTTGGAGGTGGGGACCCCCACACCTTAACCTTCCATGAGAGGTTATGGTGGTGCGGCCTGCGAGAACCTAACTTCTTATAAAATTTTTATTGTGGTGGAGACCACCCGGGATTTAAACCCCCTTAAAACCCCCCATTAATGGAGAACCCTCAAACTTCCATTAAGTGTATGGGAGCCTTTTCATATCCTGAAACACTTAATGTGCCTTATCCTCCTAGTTAATTAATTGATCCAATACGATCAATTAATTAATTAAAACCAATTGAATTTTATGCCAACAAATTAATAGGATATCATAATCTATTATTTTTGGCTTGGAATTCTTCTATTTGGTGGAAGGGGGAGAGGGGGAGAGGAGAGAAAAATCTCTCACCAACGTAGAATAAAGAACACATTCTTCCAACGAAGAACACCAGAAAGGAGCATCTATGACTTCCTTCCTTAAAACCTCCTTTGATATAAGACACGATCGTCTACAATGAATCAATGTCCGCCTTTCCGCGATTTTGTCAATGACCAATGAACAAAGGCTGGGGTTCAAATTTTGTTTTTTTTTCTAGTTCTTTGTTTTCCGTCGTGGTTTAGAATTCAAAGACGCAAGATATCACCCTAACGCGGAGGGCGCGGGCCGAACAAACACGACCTGACCCCTCAACCTTCTTTGTGGAATTTGACACTAAACACGACATGAGTTCGGGATGAGCGTTACTCATCAACAAGGGTTGCAGATCAAAGGTGACATCCCGTGGTGTGTGTGCAGAAACTTCCGAAACGAGAATCGGGCCACCGAAACACATTCAGTGACCCGTAGAAAGTTCACCAACGGATGTAATGACAATCGTCACTGCGTGGTGGCGGCAGTGCAACCGTGCTATCGAAAAAGTAGTCGCGTCCGGTAGACCGCAGTGGTGTAGCGACGAGCAACGCATGACCGAATGCTAAAAAGACCGGTGGATCAAGCCAGCGGGATGCTGAGAATGGTGCAATGCAACTGCGCTGCGCGGTTGAACGAAGGGGGGCTATGGTGGTACAATGAAGTCCGGTGCAGGGCCGACCACGAGGAAGATCGGCGGCTGGAGCCACCGGGTTGCTGGAGGAGGCGCTGTGCATCTGC
Source organism: Viscum album (assembly GCA_963277665.1). Classification (NCBI taxonomy): domain Eukaryota; kingdom Viridiplantae; phylum Streptophyta; class Magnoliopsida; order Santalales; family Viscaceae; genus Viscum; species Viscum album. The sequence goes on from OY728140.1 coordinate 1,110,380,752, forward strand.
GCCGCACGGGAGTCACCTGGCTGCTCGGCCAATCGGGAGGATCGGGACCCACTGCTGGGTCCCGTGTGATGCGGACCGACAACACGTAGCGCCAGTTTATCACTCACCCGAATGGCATAGCCGTTCATGATTCTCAGGGGGCGTGGCCTCCACCCTTGACAGGGCTATGGCGGACCCCACAGTCTGCAAGCCGTGCGGGCCACCAGCCGCACTGGCCATTAGCCGCACAGGCCAGGTCGGACCCACAGACCATGTCGAACCCACGTACTGGGTTGGACCCACGGAACGGGTCAGACCACAGTCCGAACCCAGGTCGGGCTGGGTTGGTTCGACTAGACCAGACCGGACACGGACCTGTTTGACCTATTTCCACTCTTTTACTCATAACATGAGCTACGAGCATCCGATTGATGAACCATCTGCAAGGATGGAAACCATGGAAGGGGATTGTCCATTTTTTATACCCCAATTGAGGTTTAGACACAATTGGGTTATGGCCGGATTTGATTGAATGTAAATCCAACCAGGCCCTCGGAACGGAAATGCCAATAACTCCCAGACCGGGTGTCCGATTGAGGCACCGTCTTTCACATTGATTTTCTCATGGAAAGATTGATATTTTGGATACATAAACTCAATACTTCATGGAAGTTGATATATCAACACTTGGCATGAGGAGTGGAACCTCCCTGAATCAAGCATTCTTTGTGCGGAACCCTGTGGCTGGCTGTGCACTAACAACTGTTCCTGGATCCTTTGTGGGTTAAACAACACTAACCACTATTCCTGGATCCTGTGTGGGTTTGACAGCACTGAAGACTACTATTGGATCCTATGTGGGTTCGACTTCTTTGAGGACAGTTCCTGGATCCTGTGTGGGTTCGGTAGCTCCGTTTACTGTTCCAGGATCCTGTGTGGGTTCGATAGTACTGAATTCAGTTCCTGGATCCTATATGGGTTCGACAGAACAGATGATTTAGTGGGTACATCTGATCATCTCTATCTCTCTACAACAGTTTTATGCCTGTGTCAGATGATTCAGTAACTTTTTTGTTTACCTCATGATTGAGATGGGTTATTAGATAACTTAGGTATATGTATGGGAATATACATAAATGGGGTTATCTGTTGATTTCATACCTTTTGGTTTATCCTTGTTTGATTTTGTGAGACCTTGAGGGTCTCAGGATCCCAACTGAGTATCATTATACTCACCCATGCACAGGCTATGCCCGCACCTCATTGTGTTGGATGCAGACGATGGAAAACGCTGACAGAGGTTGAGTGTACTATGACTGGACGATGCCTGGAGGTGGACCTCACGACGAGTCGGTACCTAGAGGAGACTGACAGACGTGGAGTGCTGAGGAGGCTATCTGTACCTACCCTTCAAATAGGATCCATGGTGGACAATCCAAGAGCTACTTTTCATCTTTCTACTATTTTGACCTTTTTCAGTTGTACTTGTACTTTAGAGTTGGACTTTTATATCCAGCCCCATTTCTTTTCTACACTCACTTGTTATACAGTTTTGATTAGTGTTTTGTATCCATTTGTGTACTCTGTTGTGTGTGTTTACAGATATAAAGGCAATGCCTTCCCTGATTTAGGGAATTATTCCTTTGGTGCTAGTCTCCAGCCCATGGCCTATAGAAGGTGGGCTTGGGGTAGTCAGGGCATAGGCCCCGAGGGACGAGTTGTGACAATTTCATCATCAAAGACATAATAAAAAACAGTCCTGATAAACAATGAGATTGTAACAAAATAATCATTACAGCTTTGGAATTATTGGAATCATAAGCACCATTAAAGATTAACATATAAGGAAACATTTTAATATCTTTTAAATAATTATATTCATGATATAACATGTTAAAATTTGGTATATACACCGCATAAAATATGATAGGTTCATAGCACATCTTATGTCCCAAAGAAGGTAATTTGAGATAAAAATCCCTAACCTTAAGTCTTGAATTACTTGATATACATTATAATATCATGTATAATAAATATAATTTTATTATACATGTATTAAACAATAATAATAATATTTATAATACCATATATTATTTACTTAGGACTTTTAATAACCTGTTTATCAATAAATCCTTGTTAAAATCAAAATTCAGGTAATATATGCTTCATTTTTCTCTGTATGTTTTGGATTGGTATTTTCGTTCATTTTACATTGATCATTATAAAAACATATCAAAAATCATAAAATGTAAATAAATATAATATATATTTGGTATATATATTTATTGTAATCTATAAAGGATATACATATAAAATGAAACACACCATTAAAAGAGACAGTAGTACGTACGTACGCATGAAAACTATTTCTATCTTTTAACGAAAGAAACCCAAGAAATAAAAATAATAAATTAAATTTATATAATATTTTATGTAAAATATATAACTTATATTTATTTATTTTATCCTTATTATCTTCCATTCAAAGAGTTAGTGAGAAACTAATTGCATCGCTTCATGAGGTGGAATTCCATCATACACACATATGACGATATCATATTCTATAAGAATAGAATGTAAGAAGGTATATATGGTATTATAATTAATTAAGTATTATTATATCCTAAATATAATATATAAACTTTAGAAATATTTTTCTATCAATCCAAGTTATGTAGTGATGGAAAACAAATTTTGTCGGTTCGTGAGGCGGTAGTCCACTGTACGCACAATCAGCGGCTTCCTTTCCCATTTGAGGGAGGAAGTGATTATTTTAGGTAATGAAAATAACAAATATAAATATATATATTTTTAATAAAATATTTATATTATATAATTATGGTATGATAATATTTGAAGGAGGTGGGGTATGAAAAAAAATGATCGCTTAAGGATGTTATATCTTCTTGAGACAACTTCTTTTGGTAGACATGAAAAGACTTTACAAGTTGGATTTATGAAAATAAGTATTATAGTATAAGCTAATTGAATTATGTAAGATATTTGGATATTTATTGAAAATATAAATTGGTTTTAGAATTGTGAAAAGGAGAGGAGATGCGTTGGCCTTTTATAAGTGGGGGAGAGGTCACACGTGGAATTTTTAAAAAGAAAAAATTACCCCCATGTTTTTTCTAGGGAACAAGGAATGAAATGTACCATTTTATAAAAATATAATATATAATGTATGAATTTGACTATAAAATATAAATTATACATGTTTTGGATCATTTTAAACTCTTATAATATTTGTTTAACCCCTTGGTAAACTCGTTTTTAACTTATCTGGGGTAATTACTTTTTTATTGTTTTTACCATTAATCATACGAAAAAATTTAGTTGAACATATTAGATAATATTAATTATGATAATTATAAATATGGAAATAATTTTTATAAATTTCATTCATAAAATTTTGAATATATAATTTAATATTAAACCTGCATATGCATTAAAAAAACAGTTATCCAAAGAAAAATATTTCAAAAGATTAAAATGTTTTATATAGAAATTCAAAATAAAATAAATTTCATTGAAATATATTGTTTTAATTATAATATATTTGCACTAATTTTATATATAAAACAATTATAAAAAAATTTAACCTTTTATAATCTTTAATCAAAAGGAAATTTTAAATAAAAATGTAACCTTTTTACTATTCAAAAAACTGAATCTTTTCAGAAAGATCAAAAACATCACTATAATATAATTTTTACATGTTGATTCCAATAATTAAGTACATTTTTTTATAATATTTCTAAAATTTAATTTTATTATTTTTATTAAAAAAACTCAATTTTTCAGAAAATAGTATTTTATAAACATATAATAACTTTACCTCAAATTTAGTACTTTTTTATCAATATGTTTTCATCATATAAAACCATTATAATGAATATTTAAATTGTTGTTATTCTAATTTATGCTTATATTTTTAATGGATAGATCATATTTACTATGTAATATAGTAAAATTAAAAGTATATTTCTATTTTTTTGAACATGGTGTTGCGCTTTGTAGAAGCTATAAAAGAAATTAATTTTAATAAAAAAAATATTTCCTAAAATCTCAGGGGATTAAATTATGCCCCCCTGAAAATGAATTTTCTCTTGAAATTCCACCAAATTGGTACAAATAATTGAAGATACTTTTTCTTAATGACATCCTTAGGTTCCCATATGGCTTCCTCAAACTGGTTTTTTCACCACAAAACATTAACTCGGTGAGTGGTACTGTCTCGTAGAACTTTCTCTATATGATTTAGAATCTCAACTGATTATTCCTCATAAGAAATATCATGATCCAGTGGTATGATCTATTGTTTTTGTACTTTTGAAAGATCAGGTATGTACTTTATTAAGAGATATTCATAGAACACATCATGGACTTGAGGGAGGTTTAGTGAGAGTTCTAACTAACAGGAATGCATCTCAATACAATAAATAATTTCAAAGGGTATTACATATCTAGGTATTAATTTTTCTTTATTCTAGAATATCATAACCTTATTACATGGATAAAAAAACAGGAACACCATTTCACCAAAATCAAATTCTAGATCACTCTGGTGATTATCAACAAATCTTTTCTATTTAATAAATGGTCAGTGGGTTTTCCACTAACTGAACTTTCTTGGTTTATTAAAAACCAGCTAAAGGAATTTGTAGATCCCAAACACCTCTTAAATAAAAAGAGAAAGATCACAGGATAAACTTTAGGGTTTGAATTAGTTTCTTATATTGACAATCTTTCTAAAGATGATACATAGTGTTGAAATTCAACACCGTATGAAGAACTTGTTGGTGAATTCAATAGAACTTTTAGGTAAACCTAGGATCCTAATCACACATAATTGAATGTCGTACTTGATAAAACATATCACTTTCTCAATGTAAATCATATAAATCTGATACAATAGAAATATTCTATGATAGTGATGATGTGTGATGAATTTGTAAGGTGATCGACTATAACTCATATAACTTTGTTCTCTTTAATCATTTGGGGGAGTCTAAGGACGAAATTCAGGGTGATGTTTTCCCATTTCCATTTTGGTATGGGTAATGGATGTAACATCTCCTTATAATTTTGTCTCTCAGACTACTTTTTGACATATTAATCATCAAGATACAAAATTTTTGATATCTCTCTTTGATCAATCCCACTAGAAATAATCTTTCAAATATCTATACATGTTTACATATATTGGACGAATAAAGAACAAAGAAATATGTTCCTCATCTAACAACTCTGTCTTCAAATATGCTATGGGTGGAACACATACAATATTATTGATACATATTATTCCATCACAATAACAGTTTAAATCATGAAAATTTCTTACGTTATTAATCAACTATATATCATCATTGCAAACCTCTTTAATCTTCACTTGGATATATAGTTGAACATTCATTTGAAAAATATATAATTTATCCCCTTCCTTTAGGATTAATCAAACGATCCTTTGAAAATAAAAAATTATGGGATGTTTTGTGATCCACATCATTGATAAGCTAGAATAATCCTTTCAAATCTAAGAATCATCCTCCTTGTTCTATTTTCTATGGTGGTAATGTATTGACCAGTCATAAACATTAATCAGATCTAAACATATCCACTTCTGCATGGTCAAATCCTTCTATATGAATATATTATTTAAAATTTTGTGATCAATATATATATATATATATATATCACACATTCCCTATAAATATAATGCAACTATATATTTAATGAAAAAATTACTACAGCTAACCCCAAATCATGAGTGGGTAATTTTTTTCTTGAACCATCAAACTTTATGAGGCCTACGATACAAAAATGTTATTTGACCTAAGAAAACATCCCAATCCATTCCTATATGATTTACTAAAGATCATAAACCCTTATCAACTACATGGTAAAGTAAGAAGATTTTCACTCACTAATATTCTTTTTAATTCTTCGAAATTTTCCATGAATTATTCTATCCAAAGTAACTTGGTTCCATTCCAAGTAAACATGGAGAGTTGATGAGATAGTCATGAGAAATTATCTACAAACCAATGATAATATCCATCCAAATCAAGAAAACATCGTATCACAATCACAGTGGTTGGTTTGTGCCAATATTAAATAGCCCTAGTCTTTTATGGATCCATTGATATTTCATTAGTTGATATTATTTGATCCAAAAGTTCAACCTTTGGTATCAAAAAAATCCACACTTTGTTAAATTTACATACAAACTTTTTTTCCTTAGGGTCTTCAGTGATATTCTCAAGTGATCTTCATGATCGTACATTCACTTTGAATAGATAATGATATCTTCCTTAAATAATATCACAAAATGAAAAAGGAAATCTCTAAATAATTTATTCATTTAATCCATGATGATAGTTGTGGAATTTGTAAGACCATGTGGAAACACTATATAATTATAGTGATCATACCTTTTAAAAAATTATTTTTTCTGTATATCCTCCTTAATAATATTTAATTGATGATATCTTAAATGATGGCCAATCTTAGAAAAGTATTAAGATCACTGTAGTTGATCAAACATGTAATAAATATTTTTTAGAGGGTAGTTGTTCTTGATTTTGATGATGTTCCACTCCCAATATCCAATGAAAAGTCGCATAGATCCTTTTTTCTTCTTGAAAAAGAGAATGGGTACACCCCAAGGTGACACACTTGTCCAAATGAATCCCTTTTCACGATTATCCTAGAGTTTCTTCATTAATTTTCGCAACTCAATCAGGACCATTTTATAGAGAGCCTTTGAAGTAGGTACCTCACCATCGGTGAGTTATATTGAGAACTCAAATTCTTCTCCAATGAAATACTAGGAAACTTTTCTATAATGAAATCAATAAACTCACGCATAATAGGAATATCATTGATGTTATGTTTCTACCAAATTATTTTATATAAACACCCCACTTGAATATGAATCCAATCCTATAAAATGGAGTTATTTTCATCAGATGTTAAAATTTATTGTCGCACTAATAAAAAATCATTGGTTAGTATGGAATATCAAATATGACATAACATAATTAAAAATTTATGTGGGATTTATGTAGACAAATAAAATCCATGCCTAATATAACATCAAATTCTACTTGAGGAAGAATAATAATATTTTTAGAAAGTACATTCCCACAAAGGTCAATCATAGAGGAATCATATACTTGGGAGGCCATCATCACACCCTTAAGGGTTTTAATTTCAAATTATACATCTCATAATGGGAGTTGAATCTTTATACCCTCAGAAAATCTATTATATATAAAATAATGGGTAGATCTAGATTCGAATAGGACATTAGTAGTTCTAGATTGGATAGTAAGTGTACATTTCACCACATTAATATCACTCCCCTCATCATAAATAGTGATCACATGAGATTTACTCTTGTACCTAGAGTTAATAGGTTCATAAAATCAATAATCATCAATAAAATTCAGATTTGGGCACTAGTTAACATTTTACCCATACTTCGTTCATTTGAAACAATTGTGTGTGGGTCGTACATTTTGTGAATATTTTTCTCTATTCGCATCATTAGTTAAATTTTTCCCATCAATTTGGAATTTGATTTCCTGATGAACTTCCCTTATACAGAAAAATCATTCAATTATACCCTTAAGATTGTTTCCTTTATTATTGATACCATACCTTGATCATGAAATTAATATTATCTTATCCTATCTATGGTTCCTAGTCTCTCCCTTGAACTCCGTCTTTCTTTTCTTATCAATACCAACAGACTGATGGTTGACTCTATGATCTATTTCCACATTGAGAGAACATATAATGATGTCCCCTTATATACTGAAGTCCCTTATTGTTAACTCCCTTCAATGATTTTCATTAAATCCACTCATGAATAGATCAACCTTTCTTTTACACTACATTATAATTCTAGAATCATACCGCAAAAGTATTCTAAAATTTTCATCATTGGTGCCAACATATTCATTATCCTTAACTTTATCTCAAGGATTTACATCTCAATTTTTATAAAAATAATGTGGGGGATACCTTGTTGGAAAATAATCTATCAAACTCATCCCACTCCATAGATTCAATTTCATATTATTTCCTCAATTTCTTGATGATATTGTACTATTGATTCAATTTTCCTTCAAAATAATAGACAACCAAAATGAATTTTTCATGTTATGAACACTAAAGATTGGAAAATATATTTTCATTGGTTCTAATTCATTTCTTAGTAACTAGAAGATCTACAGACCAACTAATATATGGAGAACCTTTCCTCATGAAGGAATCAATAGAATTTTATTCCCCCATTTTCTCATTTGGAAGTTTAGTATCACTTATAGTTTGATAATGTTTTATGAGCATAACAACAAGGTTTGGTATTATATCTTCCATAAAATTTAGCTTCTCAGGAGGAAAATAACTAAATTATCCATTTTATTCAGCATTAAAATGGATCCTATGGGTTCATTCCATATACTAAAACTAAAAAGAATAGTGTGAGCAACAATAATCATTGTGGTAAAACACAATCATGAAAAATCATTTATAGTATGTCTAAATCATGTCAAATTCGTTTGAATACATGAAACTGAAGGACTAAACAAGATATTTAACCTTTACTATCTATTAAAATCCTTCAAGATGATTCATAAAGAAAATGTAAATTAACCAATGCATATCCCAAAGGAGTTTCAATCTAGTTGTGAAGTAAGACTTGTTTTAAGTTACTAGGTAACACTGGAGTCAAACTCGATGTGATTTTTTTTGAGTTTTTAAACCTAGTTTCATCTATTTCAGAACCACATCTACATGTAGTATCTATACAGGGATGTTTTTCTAGGTAAACCAAAAAATATATTCCTTACCAAAACTTAAGGATGTTACCATATACCTATGATTTTCCAAAGGGTTTTCCCAAAAGTTTTATAATCCTAGTTTCTAAAGGTAACTAAACCTATCCTTTGATACCAATAGTAATAGCCTAGGATTTTCATACTTAGATTTTACATTTTTTTTTAAATGAACATGCATGAGGAAAATAAAGGTATAATGCCTTTGGAAACATTGAAACATAAAAAACTGGTTCAAATGTGAACTATATATCTCCCACTAAGTTATTCATATTTATCACCCATATTTGACAAATCACACATAATACATTTCATTATAAACTGAGGAAAGGAAGCATAACAAATGATGATCTTAGATTCTCTATAAGGTTAATAAAGGGTGATATGTAAGAATAACATGATTATAATAGTACGATCACATGATCATAACATTTCAAAACCACAAAAACATAATATATATAATAATATTTGTTAATGGAATATGTATATGAAATTTATATGACATGAATCATAAGTAAATCAAAGAACATGAGCCATGATATCATAAAAATGGCATAAGACATGGAATTTCAGCATACACGTAATCATAGAAAATTATTTTTGTGGTAGTCATAGATCATTTCTAAGGCTATAATTGTAGACTTGATTAACTCCCCAAAACATAATAGTAGTCAAGGTTCACCCTAGGATTATAATTGTGGGAAAATTCATTTAATAAACTAGGATCACTCCCCATTCCAATCCTATTTATCTCATGATATTAAAATATTTAGCCAATGAATTGAAGGGGGATATTGGTCTAGCCTATCACATAATAAAAATCATAAAATTTTTACCACAAGAACACAAACCACTAATTATATTAGAACCCATAAAAAGAAATGGGTTTTGTTGGAAATAAATCATAGCATAATCAATGCAAATGAAATGGTTTTCATAAACATCTATTCACTATAATCATAAACAATCTAAAGAAAGGATAATGATGGAAAAATTGTGTCATATCCATATTAAAACATAAGAAACACCAAATGTTGATGTCATTGGTGAATAAAAACTCCAAAAAATATATTCAAAAATTATTGAAGAAAATGTACTTTACATTTAAAAAAACAACCTTAATGTCTAGAAACATCCCAAATTTTAATGAAAAAATTTTATTTTAAAATAATATTGGATACTTGTACATTAATATTTAAAAATTTATTGGTATTTATGTTTTATTTTTTTTCATGTCATACAATTTAAAACAAAGATTCTTTTCAACTTTTTGGTTAAAGTAAAAAAACACATTTAGAAAAAAGAAGGTTCCTTTTAAATACTTTATGAACAGTGAAAAAAATAAAAATGACTTAAAAACATCAGGGGATTTGTAAAAAACATATTCAAAACATTTTTTAATCTTGGATATGAAAGAAAAATCATTTTTGGATTAAGAGAGAAATAAGGATGAAAAAAATACTTTTAACTCTGGAGTACATAAGGAGAGTAAAACAAAGGGAAAAATTATTATCATGACATAAAGAGAGGATAAGAAAATTAATGAGTTTCTTGAGATATGGATTATAACATTTCATCACCAAAAACATAATAAAAAACAATCCCAATAACCAATGAGATTGTAACAAAAAAATCATTACCACTAAGGTATATTTCAAATCCTAAGAAATATTGAAGATTAACATCAAATTAAACATTAAATATCATAAAATAAGTATATTTGTGATATAAAATATCAAAGGGTAGTATATAAACCTCTTAAAAGAAGATATGTGCATGGAATTTCTTATACACCAAAGAAGGTAGTTTGAGATAAAAATCCCTTATCTGAAGTTTCAGATTCCTTAATACACATTAGGAAATCCTGTATAATAAATATAGGTTTATTATAAATCTATACAATAACCATAATCATATATATAATACCATATATGATCCAATTATTACTTTGTATTACCTATTTATATACAATTTCTTGTTAAAATCACGTTTCGTGTAATAACTGCTTCGTTTTTTGTCTATGTTTTTTTGGAATTTTTTATCCGTTTACGTTGATAATGGTTCCATCATCTAAAAAATGTTAACCATGATATAAATATCATACATACACACATATATATATTGAATATATATATATGTCCATAAAAGTTAGTGTTATAAAATGAAATACACCATTCATGGAGATGATAGACCATATGAAGGCAAGGACATTATTTCCATTTTTAATGGTTGAAAGGAAATAAAGTTAAATAATATATTAACTTTAAAGAATAAATTTATTTCAAATATTTCACACATATTTATTAATTTTTTTCCTTATTATTTTCCATTAATTTTTTTAGTGAAAAACAAATCACAACACTTTATGAGACGATAGTCTGTCGTGCACATGAATGACATTATCATATTCTCTAAAAAATGAAAAATTAAGAAGGTATATATGATATTATAAATGAATAATAATCATTGTGTCATAAATTTAATATGTCTATATCATCTATATCATTATATAAAGTCATGAGAAGTGGTGATGGAAAATGAATTTCATATACTCGTGTTGTAATAATCTGTCGTACACATGATCAATACATTTGTTTCCTACTAGTGGGTGGAAAAAATGGTTGTAGGTAATGAAAATAACATAAAAATATAATTATATTTATTATAATAATTTTATTATATCATCTTTTTTTAATAATATTTTATAGTGTGGAGGAAGAAATAAAATAAAATGCTTGATTAAGGATGATCCCTTTACTCAAGAAAAGTTCTTTTAGTTTGAACCAAAATCCTTCATTTGATATATTTATGACGAAAATAAGGATTATAGGAAGTTGTAAGTGAAGTTGGGTAGTTATTTGGGATGTTCTTGGACTAAATATGGGTTTTTTAGTGTGTAAATGATAGGATATATTGTGACCTTTTATAAGTGGGGGAGAGGACACACATGTAGTTTTTGAAAATAAAGAATTTCACCCACATGTTTCTCATTCAACATGGCTCTAAAATACACTATTTTTGAACCAATGAATATATAAGATCTAAATATGACAAGAAAATTGGAATTAGACAAGTTTTATGTCATTTTAAACGCTTATATTTTTTTAGGATAACTCTAAGTAATCCCATTTTTACCTTTATCATGATAATTAGTTTTTACAGATTATACTATTAAATAATTTAAAAAATTAAGTTGAAATTATTAGATATTATTAACTATTTTGATTCAAAATATATAATTAAAAATTTTCAAATTCTAGACACAAAATTTTAAAAAGTTAATTAAAAAATAAACATGTAGACGCGGAAAAAAAGTAATTTTCTAAAGAAAAAAGATTCAAAATTTTTAAAAAATTTCATAACAACATTAAATATTAAATTGGTTACTAATGTGGTCATTAATTGAGGGTTTTTTCTACATCTTTTAAATCAATATTTTTCTTTTTCAATTGAATAAATATGATTATTTTTTAAATAATTGGAATTTATAAATTTAGATGTTAAAATTATTATTTGACCAATTTATATATATATATATATTTTTTTGAAAAGGGAATTCCCTTGTGTGGCCTTTTCGAACCCTCCACACAAGGAAACCCCCCTCCCCATGAAGAGGTCACTCCGGAGAGAGCCCCAGCCGGGAAGGAGTCGTTGCTAGCCGAGATGGCAGAGCGTCCCGGAGGGTGACAACTCGGGCGGCGATGGTTCGTCTAGCAATCCTCAGCACGGGTGGGTTGCGCCTCATTTTGCCCACCCAGTCAGAAACCGGGTGACCCGGCAAGGCAAGTGGATCCCGGGGGAGAGGTTCGCCCCGAAAGCGGACTCCCAGGATTCGAACCCTGTACCTCCCAAAGAACGGCGTTGTTGTACCCCTCTCCTTCACCACTATGCCACCGCCGAAGCGGCACCAATTTATATATTTAAATATGTATTGTTTTATTTAAATTATTAATTGTTTTTAATTAGTTTTTATTTATATTTTATTTCTTAATATGTTAGAAATTTTTTTAAGTGTGTTCTCTTTTTTTTACTTATTATAATTAAATATTTCATCATTGTATTTATATTTAAATAATATAACTTTAATTAAATCTTTAATCCTGTGTTTTTTACCTCTATTTTAATAACATTTTAGTTTTATTATTTTATTTAATTTACATTTCTCGATTATTAATTAATTGTACTTTAATTTAATTAGTTATTCACCAGTTTAAATTTTTTAATTCATCTTTTAATTTATATTTTATTTAAATAATTAATTTAAATAATTTTTAAATTTTAATATCTTAAATATATTAATGTTTTAATATTTTAATAATTTTTTTATTTATTGTTATTTATTTTATTTCTTGAAGTGGTGTTCTTTATATAGTTGGAATCTTCAACCTGTTTTTGAAATCATCTATCGCTTGGGGTTCAGTTGTACTATGATTAGAAAAATCCACCATTGTTCTACTAATCCATCGGTAGGGCCATCGGCCTCTAGCGTATATTATTCTTGTATCCATTGGTATCATAATAGACATGCACCAGTGCTCTACCATCCACCATTGGGCATAGAATCCCCTGTTGGGATCCCTTGTTCCACTAGTGTCTTGCCAGCATTAAACCGAACCAAATTTCCACCACTACCATAGACTTAGCCCACATTAGTATCCCTTATCTATTTCCACATGCATCTGTTGTCTCCAAACCGATCAATAGATTGATCTACCAGTCATCCCATAGTATTAAATTTGGGTTTTCCTCCAACCAACTAGTATATCAATATCTACAGGTGATATTCTTGATCCACTGTCATCTACCATCACCTGTGGATTATACCGTCACTCCTGAACCACAGATGAAATCAACCTTCCACCACACAAAACACAATCACTCAATCCCTAGTACTTAAGATGTATTACTACACCAACCATACCTGAAGTTGTATCCCCACTGTGAGTTACTGAAGAAGACCACCATGGGAGGAGCATCACCCATCTTGGAATAACTAAGTTGACACCACAAGATCCTTACCTATAAATTAAGAGAAACCCTGCTGATTGAAGCCACGAGACACTTCCAAAGTTGGGGATGCATCATAGAAATCCCAATATAATGACTTATCTACTCGAGCCTCTACCGCTGCAGGATCTGCGTCTGAAACTCCACTCAAGCCTCTACCATTGTCTGAAACAAGATTCCACTTATTGAAGCTGAACCTCGGGCTTCCAAGATAGATTCATCACATGACTTTCATTGTGAAAAGAGAGAGAGAGCCACAATCAAAGCTGTGACTTTTGGAATAATATTTCTACCTTTTTGGAGAAGAAACCCATGACAATGATATACAATAATGAAAGAGAGAAAATAATAAATAAATTAAATAATAATAATAAATCGATATATATAAATAAATATAAATTAATTAATATAATAATTTAATATTTTCAAGAATCTAATAATAATAATAATAATAATATATATATATATTTTAAAATATATAATTATATTTATAATAATAACTATTTAACTAAATATATTTGATAATATAATAATCTATGAATAATAATTAATAGATTTATAAAAGTACTATTTTTATATATATGATTTATGATTTATTCTATTTGTTTTGAAAAATCATGACAGATATTGCCTCCTGGTCTATGGAAATCACTGATTGTTTTCAGTTAATAGATACTTCTTATAGTCATGAGGTTTTTAGGATACCAAAACACACGTTCTAAGACTTGAAGAAGTCCGAGCTGAGTTGGTGAAGAACTCTGGTAATGAAACAGAAAACAATATCAGAAAAATTCTATGACTTAGATACATTAAGACATATTTGGAATTTTTATGGATACATTTTGGGAGCGGAATAGTGACTAATGTTTGTGATCGATGAGTAGAATTGAACACATCCATTTCTTGAGTGATATAAAATCTTTCTTGAATTCCCTTTAACTAACCTATAATAGAAAATTTTTTAAACTTTATTTTTTAATCATTATTGGATATAAAATTTATTCCCCATGATTATACAACTGCGGAGTTTAAAATTTACATATACTAATTTGTTTCTTCTTCAAATATCATAATTGATCAGTGAGATAAATTTTAGAATAAAAAAATTGATTCATGTCTCTCATATATAATTTCAAAAATTTAGAAACCATCAGTGAGATTGCTTCTGATATCTTTTTCAACAAATATTAATTACTTTTTAGTCGTTCCATAAGTGAAGAACATCAAGAATAATTCTTATGTATGTCTAATCTTCGGAAGAGGGAGAAGAATAAAACCCTTTTTCAAGGCGGAAAATTCAATAACGTTTCTCTTAACAAAGAAACCCATTTAATATAGTTTGTTTAAATTCACCATGCATCTTTATTAATTATATTTATCAATTTCTATTATACTTTTTTATAAAAAATTTTCTTACTCCATCTAGATCTTCAAAAAAATCATTTCCTCTTCAATTGTTTTTCCTAAAAAATAAAATTGTTAAAAATTTGTGCAATGTTTTATTGTGGTTTTGTATTAGAAATTTGGTACACACTCCTTCCTGGTGGATCAAATCCCATTGAACTACTATATAGTAGTAAATAAGACCTATAAATTATTAAAACTTCATGTTTTCAATGAAAAAATAGTCGTTGTTTTGGTTCCATTTCTGGGATGGGATTTGAGAATATAATTTATCAAAACAAAAAAAATTAATTTAAAGAAAATCATATAATTTTTTTAATAAAATATGGAAACTAAATAATTTTTTTGTTACCGTTAGCATTCAATATATCTATTATGTGTCTTTTTGTGAAATGTTTTCTACTGAATTTTATCTTTTAATACCAATTACATTAGAATAAAAACGTCAATTGATAGGATATATCCCTTTTTCCTGAAATATATATACATATTAATTCTCTAAAAACAAAAAAAATAAATGGAAAACTTGAGTGAGCAGGTTTCTTTAAACAATATAAAATTCTATGAAAAATATACTTTGAAGATAATGAGAGGCCTAGGATAAGAGATGTAACACCCCGAGATTTTATAAAAAATATTCCTTTTAATTTCATTAATGTCTTGTGTTGTACGCTACACCAAAAAGAACTTGCTCAAGACGCATCCTTGACTTGCCTTTCATTACACGCAATCACGACCTTCCTCGATAGCATGTGTAGTACGCAATACCGAGTTTCACTAAACAACGATATGCTATTAAAATATTATTAAAACTATCCGTTATGAATAGCAATTACCACCTTTTAGAATTTTAGAAACTTTATCTCTCAAAATGGACTTCATTTTTTGATTCGGAGTATCGAATTTAGCATAAGGTGAAATTTTGGTACTTTTTGGATAACTTTCATATTCTTATGAATAGTGAAAATTACTAAATTCTAATTAAAAACAACTTTTTTAATCGAAATAAATAATAGTGATAAATTATTAATTTGAGTGGTTTTAACGTATATTTAGAATATATTTTTACAATTTAATACAATGTTGGTCATTGGATGTAATTTCACATTTAAACTAGTTATAAACAAGTGTCAATCTTTTGATAGTTATTATCTCTTAAAAACACGCCATCTGTTTTGACGACGGGAATTAATTTTTAAATAAGTTAATGTAACTGATATGTTTTGAATTTGGTAAAATAGACATCATTTTTGAGTTCATAATATCAAATATAGCTTAGGCCTAATTTTTGGTATTTTTCTGGAAACTTTCATTTTTTGATGAATAGTGAAACCACTAAGTGGTATTAAAAAAAATGAATTTTTCATAAAACTTAATTTTACCGCTTCTGTGAGTGGAATTTCAAAAATCCGAGAGACACAGTTGATGTCAGTAAGTAAAATGTGGTTCAATGAGATGAAAATAATTTTTGGTGAATAATATCTTTTTACTTTTTTTACCACGGTTAAAAGTAAATAGGGTAATTAAGGGTAAAAATGATATTATTATTACCCTAACCAATGTCCTAATTCTATTGGACAAGTTTATTTTGACCCAAAACAACCTTAGTAATAAAATATGGCCATTTAGGCCCACGTGGATTAGATTAGGACATTTATTATTATTTAATTCAAAGAAGAGTTAAAAGAGTTAAAATCAAAGTTTAATAAGTATATAATTTTTAATATAGGGTTATGAATAAGATAAATTCGACTATAAATATTAATTAGAACTCTCAAACAATTTCATATATAATGGTATTTTATTTGTAATTTTTAGACATTAAATAAGTTAATTTATTTATGACACAATGATGATGCAGTGATTATCTTATTAATGAAATATTGACATAATTGATGTTATAAATACCCAAATAAATGTAATTTGAGACTTTTTATGAATTCCAATAATTTTCTAGATTAATATGACATGTTAGTATTAATTTAATTAACTTTTTTCGAACTAATCGTTCTGTTATGATTTTCACAAAAATCAATTACCAAATAGTGTCAGAATTGACATAAAATAGTTTTTAAAACAAATATTATATTATTAATTGTTATTTTATTCCTAAAAATATCAGGTTCGGCCAAATGACTTAGATAAAGTTATATATATTACTAATAAACAACTTGGGGTTCGTTTAGCTTGTTATAGTATGTTTATAATCCTTATAGTGTAAGAACACAAGAAGACACGATAAAAGTAAAATTATTTAACTTAATGTTAAATATAAATGATAAGGTTAAAATAGGAATCTAAACTTGTCTAAATTCTATTGGATGAGAGGATTTAGATCCATACCTACCTTTTCTTCTAAATAAATCAATTTGGAGCTATTTAAAACCGAATATGACCTTTTAATAAAATAATATTTTTAGTTTTCCAAAGGAGCCCCTCTCCTCCCTTATAAAAGGGCACCTCCTCCCTCTCTTCCTCACACAAGTTTGAGCCTTCAAGCTCGGCCAACTCCTGAAAATTATCTTTTCCCCTTCCGTAGCAAAATCCTAGAGGATCTGGTCTTCTTCAAAGACCAATTTTAGTGCCCTAAGAGGATGTCTCAAAGAGGTGCTTCAAAGAAGAGGTAATTTTCGTTACCGATTCTTTCACCTTTATTTCTTCTTCCACTTATTCTTCTTAGGTCGTTTCATTATGAAGAAATAACATCAGTATCACTCATATACTGATATGTTATTATAAGTATGAAACAACCCTATTTCACCATCTATCCATCCTATGGAAAACGAAATTACCGCGCGTGCGTACGTACGGAATACCGTCTCCACGCCGTGGTGTAATCTATTTTCCACCACCACCTTACTTGGATGGGAATAATGGTGTAAATAATAACTATATATGATTATTTTAAAGTGATATTGATTCTAAAATAGTATACATACACTCCAATACAGTCCCACGATCATGAGAACGATATCATCGCTCGTGCGTACGTACGGACTACCGTCTCCACGACGCGATGAGATTCATTCGACACTTTAACCATTCATGAATGATTATAAATTACATGTAATAATTAATCATGAAATATATGACATAATAATGATACTGGATTTATGTGTATATATATGTATTCCATCTACTTATTTCCATTCAACTCAATAAGGAAATGAAAACAGCGTTCACGCGTACGTACGGCCTACCGTCTCCACGGACGGTGTATTTCTTTCCATTTAGTGATTTATTATATATATGTACATTATGAATATATATTATTTATAAATCATGTTTTATATTCTGGAATTAATCAATCATGATCTAAGTAATCATATGAATAATTACAAGTAAAAACACGGATGACAAATGAAACAATTTTACCCAAAACGCTCTTTAACATGGAATTTACAAAAGAACAGGTAATATAAAGTCATAAATGAACCATATATGATATCATAACAAAGAGTATGATTCTGTAATAAGTCTATGACATCATTTAAATCATTATACAGGAGGTTCGGACACTTACGAATCAAATCAGATCTAAGATAAGGGAAATATCACAATCTCATTTTTATCCGAGATTGTTTATACTTTGGTATTTACTGGGGTGTATTTTATCATCCACATACATGTTTCCTCAAAATGTAATATTATTTCCATCCACCTGCAATTGTTTAAATCCAATTTTACCCTTCGGTGAGTTTTTTTGTAAAAGATATGAAAGGAATCTTTTTTTGTTTTTCGTACGAGGTACTTTTTTACTTTTCCGAAAAAAGTACGAGAAGAATGTTTTTTTAACTTATACGGCATGAATGGATTTTTAAAACATTATTTCCAAGAAGCTTCCTTTACAAGTTTTTAAGTTTATTTTTAATCAACTTCTTTTAGTTTAAAATTTTATTACATGTTAAGAAAGGAAAAATGTTTTTAAGGTAGAAAGGATATTTTCCTCAAGAATGGAGTTCAAGTGTTTTATCAAAATTATTTTACATCTAAGATAATAAAGGGTTATGTTTATATCCCTATTATTACATTGACTTGATTATGTTTTATGGAATTATTTTTATTAATTCCTTTATCTTATATGAATTGTTTTATGATGTCATGATGTTTAAGAATTCCATTTTTATTACATGGGTTATGCTATGATATATGGTTTATGATTTTGTGGAACAAATAAGAATGGTATAATTATGAGATGGGTGGGACCTATATCTCCCTCCAATGCATTGGGTAAAGATTTTATATCTCATGAGATAGACATGGCTGGAACAGTAGGTTATACCGGTTCAGTGAAACAGGACTGAAACGAGTAGTGAACTCGGTTCAGAAAGGGACTTTGTCCACTAAGATAGTCTTGTCAATGAGTCTTGACTAATAAGAAATGATTCTCTATGATTATGTGTGTATGCCACAAAGTTTCATGTTCTATGTTATGATTATTGGGATTACATTTCACTACTATGATTTATCCCATGTTATGAAATTATGATCTCTTTTGCAGGTTAAGATTTCGAAAAGATATGTTCTTATGAATATGATGTGATTAATATTTCTTTTGTTTACCCTTATTGAGCATTTGAGCTCACCCTGTTATGTTTTATTTTCCCCGGGATATAAAGAAATGATTTAGGTTAAAAAAAGAAGATCTTTATGGGAGATGTTGAAGATATTTCACCACGATTAGAAGATTATATTCCGAGTTTCCAAAGACACTAAACTATTACGGTCACTGTGTGTGTGTTTTTGTTATGTATTAAGTATTCCGCAAAAGTAATGTAATTTCCATGTACGTCAGGCTTCGGGTCTCTACAGTTGGTATTAGATGAAAGGTTTAGTCAACCTTTGGAAACTAGGATGCGAAAACGTTAGTGAGATCCCTAGAGATATTTCTAAGGTATGTCTAGTGATTCCCCTATGGATAAGTATACGTATAGGATATAGTCCTAGAATCATGGTAAAGATCTTAGAATTTAACCTAAGATGTTTGATATTAAAGTTACTCCCCCTTTATTATGATTTTTTCCTCTAACACTATTCTTTTTGGGTTTTAGAAAATGGGTGGAAACATGATGATTCACAATAATGTAGGATATTATGGACAATGGAATGATATTCTTCATGAGAAACCAAATGAAATGGGATTTGGAAGTCCAGCCATCATTATTATGCCGAATCAGCAATCTCATAATATGATCAATAAACTCAAATTTGTTAAGATTCCTGACTCGGCTAATAAGAGAAAGATTGAGTTTCATGATGATCATAGAGGAAAGAAAGTTCAATTTCCCCTATGTAAATCATGTGGGAAGAGGAATTGAGGAGAATGTTTCAAGGGAACTGGAAGATGCTTTGGGTGTGGGAATGAAGGACACAAAGCCAGTAAGTGCAAAGGAAAAGGTTCAGTTAACACTATGGATGAGGATAATGGTGTTGCTAAAACATCAACAATGGTTAAATGTTTTAAATGTGGAATGTACGGGCATTATGCAAACCAATGCCCTAAGGGAATGTCTCATGAAGAGAATCAGTACGGCTGTATGTGTAGTATTTATGTTGATGATGATGAAGTGACTAAAAATTATATGTGAGTTG
This sequence comes from Viscum album, assembly GCA_963277665.1. NCBI lineage: Eukaryota > Viridiplantae > Streptophyta > Magnoliopsida > Santalales > Viscaceae > Viscum > Viscum album. The sequence continues at coordinate 1,110,401,583 of OY728140.1, forward strand.
AAAGAATTGTTACATGTTTATCAAGTGTAATGTTGTATAAGTAATCTCATGGTACTATGGAATAAAGAGACATCTAAGGATTGTTACACTGTTGTCTTTCCTTGAGTTTTGAAAGTGTATGATTAATGGTACCAAAATCCATTAAAGGATATTCAGATATTTTTGGAATATAGATGATATGTGCATAATGAATGGATAAGGAGAAAATTAAATGTTTGATAGTATTCATGAGCTCATGACTGATATAAGGAGAAGGTTATTTAATGGATTGAGTATATAGAATTTTTGGATTTTGGTATGTGGAAAGTGTTAACTTTTAACTGCATTCATGTTTTCAATTAGGTTCAATGGGTATTCAAGATAATACATGATTAAGGCCTTGTAATGTTTGGAATGTGACCAACAAGACATAACTTATGATATATGGGGATCAATGATGGTATTAAATCTCTAGTAATCGTTTTCACTATATTATGAGAGTGGACTGCAGTATTATGGATAATACTAAAGATTGGAATGGATTATGTTGGAAATAAGTTATTATTGTTTAAGGATAGAAGTTTTTTCGATATTATTTATGGGATGTTATAGTAATATAGTTTTAGAAAAAGGACAACTTGCAAGACAGGCGGCAACCCATCGCATCAGACAAGGCTGTGGGAATCGAACCCACAACCAAAGTGCGACTGGCCTTTATCGCCTACCAATGGCCTATAGGAAGACCCTATTTAGTAGAAACTAGTTTTATTATGATATAATAAGTATAAGTCCATTTTAGGAACCATATATGATTAATCTCACTATAGATCGACTTATGTATATTTAATAAATTTTGCTAACCTTTTGTTTCAGACAGATGGAATGACCCGTCATTTTATCACATGATCTTCTAACATATCATGAATGACAAATTCAACTTCATTTATTTAAGAGATGACATGGAAATTGGCCAAAGAATGACCAACGGTGAGACTATACCGAAATCATGAAAGTATTTCTTCTAATTCCAATTTCATCAATTTTAGGGAAATGATCTTGAAAACCAAAAATGTTGTCCTAGTGCACTTATATCTGATAAATCAGATAGTACCTTAGATCATCACAAATTTATGGCTTTGTTATTGCTGGCATTTCCATAGCCATGTTCTCTACCACTCTCCATCAGAACAAGATGGTTAGATTTCTCTTCCATATCCATATTTTCACCTCTGTGGAAACCCAGTGATTAGTTTTTTTGGGTAACCGTTACAGTTCATACGTTTGTTTTTAAATATTGGATTTGGTGTTCCTTTTTACGATGTGGGTTTTTATTAAAGAAACTTTTGAGTAGTAAACCATTTATAACCCCGACGAATTTCGAGGGCGAAATTCATTTTAAGGGGGGTAGAATGTAACACCCCGAGATTTTATGAAAAATATTTTTTTAATTTTATTAATGTCTTGTATTGTACGCTACACCAAAAGGAGACTTCTCAACACACATCCTTGACTTGCCTTGCATTACATGAAATCGCGACGTTTCTCAATAGCATGTGTAGTACGCAATACCGAGTTTCACTAAACAACGAAATGCTATTAAAATATTATTAAAACTAGCTGTTATGAATAGTAATAAACACCTTTTAAAATTTTAGAAATTTTACCTCTAAAAATGGACTTAATTTTTGGATTCGTAATATCGAATTTAGCCTAAGGTGAAATTTTTGTACTTTTTGGATAACATTCATATTCTGATGAATAGTGAAAAATAATAAATTTTAATTAAAAACAGCTTTTTAAATTGACATAATTAATAGTGATAAATTATTAATTTGAGTGGTTTTAATGTATATTTAGAATATATTTTTACAATTTAATACAATGTTGGTCATTGGATGTAATTTCACATTTAAACCAGTTATAAACATGTGTCAATCTTTTGAAAGTTATTATCTCTTAAAAACACGCCATTTGTTTTGACGATGAGAATTAATTTTTAAATTAGTTAATGTAACTTATATGTTTTGAATTTGGTAAAATAGACATCATTTTTGAGTTCATAATATCAAATATATCTTAGGAATAATTTTTGATATTTTTCTAGAAACTTTCATTTTTTGATGAATAGTGAAACCAGTAAGTGGTAGTAAAAAAATGAATTTTTCATAAAATTTAATTTTACCGCTTCTGTGAGTGGAATTTCAAAAATCCAAGAGACACGGTTGATGTCAGTAAGGAAAATGTGGTTCAATGAGATGAAAATAATTTTTGGTGAATAGTAACTTTTTACTTTTTTTTACCACGGTTAAAAGTAAATAGGGTAATTAAGGGTTAAAATGATATTATTATTACCCTAACACATGTCCTAATTCTATTGGACAAGTGTAATTCGACCCAAAACATCCTTAGGAATAAAATATGACCATTTAGGCCCACTTGGATTAGATTAGGACATTTATTATTATTTAATTCAAAGAAGAGTTAAAAGAGTTAAAATCAAAGTTTAATAAGTATATCATTATTAATATAGGTTTATACATAAGATAAATTAGACTATAAATTTTCATTAGAAAGCTAAAAAGATTTCCTACATAATGGTATTTTATTTTTAATTTTTAGACATTAAATAAGTTAATGTATTTATGACACAAAGATGATGCAGTAATTATCTTATTAATGAAATATTGACATAATTGATGTTATAAATACCCAAATAAATGAAATTTGAGACTTTTTATGAATTCCAATAATTTTCTAGATTAATATGACATGTTAAAATTGATTTAATTAACTTTTTTAGAACTAATAATTCTGTTATGATTTTCACAAAAATCAATTACCAAATAGTGTCAAAATTGACATAAAATAGTTTTTAAAACAAATATTATATTATTAATTGTTATTTTATTCCTCAAAATCTTAGGCTCGGCCACATGACTTAGATAAGGTTATATATATTAATAATAAACAACTTGGGGTTCTTTTGGCTTGTTATAGTAAGTTTATTTACATTATAGTGTAATAACACAAGAAGACACGGTAAAAGTAAAATTATTTAACTTAATGTTAAATCTAAATGATAAGGTTAATATAGGAACCTAAACATGTATAAATTATATTGGATGAGAGGATTTAGATCCATCCCCACCTTAGATTCTAAATAAATCAATTTGGAGCTATTTAAAACCGAATATGACTTTATAATAAAATAATATTTTTAGTTTTCCAAAGGAACCCCTCTCCTCCCTTATAAAAGGGCACCTCCTCCCTCTCTTCCTCACACAACTTTGAGCCTTCAACCTCGGCCAAACCGTACCAAATTATCTTCTCCACTTCCCTAGAAACATCCTATAGGTTCTGGTCTTCCTTAAAGACCAATTTTAGTTCCCTAAGAGGAGGTCTCAGAGAGGCGCTTCAAAGAAGAGGTAATTTCCTTTACCGATTCTTTCACATTTATTTCTTCTTCCACCTATGCTTCTTAGGTTGTTTCATTATGAAGTAATAAAATCAGTATCACTATTATACTGATATGTTATTATAAGTATGAAACAACCCTATTTCACCATCTATCCATCCTACGGAAAATGAAATCACCGCGCGTGGGTACGTACGGAATACCATCACCACGTCGTGGTTTAATCTATTTTCCACCACCACCTTACTTGGATGGATATAATGGTTTAAATAATAACTATATATGATTATTTTAAAGTGATATTGATTCTGAAATAGTATACATACACTCCAATACAGTTCCATGATCATGAGAATGATATCATCGCTCGTGCGTACGTACGGACTACCGTCTCCACGACACGATGAGGTTCATTCTCCACTTTAACCATTCATGTATGATTATAAAGTACATGTAATAAGTAATAATGAAATAAATGACATAATAATGATAGTGGAATTATGTGTATATATATGTATGTCATCTACTTATTTCCATTCAACTCAATAAGGAAACGAAAACAGCGTTCATGCGTACGTACGACCTACCGTCTCCATGAACGATGTATTTCTTTCCATTTACTGATTTATTATATATATGTATATTATGAATATATATTATATATAAATCATGTTTTATATTCTATAATTATGCAATCATGATCTAAGTAATCATATAAATAATTACAAGTCAAAACACAGAAGACAAATGAAATAATTTTACCCAAAACACTCTTTAACATTGAATTTACAAAAGAACGGGTAATATAAAGTCATAAATGAACCATATATGATATCATAACAATGAGTATGATTCTGTAATAAGTCAATGACATTATTTAAATCATTATACAGGAGGTTCGGACACTTACATAGAAAATTGGACCAAAGGTAAGGGAAATATCACAATCTCATTTTTATCTGAGATTGTTTATACTTTGGTATTTAATGGGGTGTATTTTATCATCCAAATCCATGTTTCCTCAATATGTAATATTATTTCCATCCACCTAAAATTGTTGAAATCCAATTTTACCCTTCGGTGAGTTTTTTTGTAAAAGATATGAATGGAATCTTTTGTCATTTTTCGTACAAGGTACTTTTTGACTTTTATGACAAAAGTATGAGAAGAATGTTTTTTTAACTTATACGACATGAATGGATTTTTAAAACATTATTTCCAAGAAGCTTCCTTTACAAGTTTTCAAGTTTATTTTTAATCAAATTCTTTTAGTTTAAAATTGTATGACATGTTATGAAAGGAAAAATGTTTTTAAGGTAGAAAGGATATTTTCCTCAAGAATGGAGTTCAAGTGTTTTATCAAAATTATTTTCCATCTATGATAATAAAGGGTTCTGGTTCTATCCCTATTATTACATTGATTTGATTATCTTGTTATGGAATTATTTTTATGAATTCCTTTATCTCATATGAATTGTTTTATTATGTCACGATGTTTAAGAATTCCATTTTTATTACATGGGTTATGCTATGATATATCGTTTATGATTTTATGGCACACCTAAGAATGGTATCATTATGAGATGGGTGGGACCTATATCTCCCTCCAATGTATTGGGTAAAGATTTTATATCTCATGAGATAGACATGGCTGGAACGGTAGGTTATACCGATTCAGTGAAACAAGACTAAAACGAGGAGTGAACTCGGTTCATAAAGGGACTTTGTCCACTAAGATAGTCTTGAAAACGAGTCTTGACTAATAAGAAATGATTCTCTATTATTATGTGTGTATTCCACAAAGTTTCATGTTTTATGTTATGATTATTGGGATTACATTTCACTACTATGATTTATCCCATGTTATGAAATTATGATCTCCTTTTCAGGTTAAGATTTCCAAAAGATAAGTTCTTATGAATATGATGTGATTGATATTTCTTTTGTTTACCCTTATTGAGCATTTGAGCTCACCTTTTTATGTTTTCTTTTTCCCAGGATATAAAGAAAGGATTTAGGTTAAAAACAATGAAGATCTTTATGGGAGATGTTGAAGATCTTTCACCACGATTAGAAGATTATATTCCGAGTTTCCAAAGACACTAAACTATTACGGTACTTGTGTGTATGTTTTTGTTATTTATTAAGTATTCTGCAGAAGTAATGTAATTTCCATGTACGTTAGGATTCGGGTCTCTACAAGAGAGTTTCAAATTCCTCAAGTTTTAGTAAATCAAACATATATTATATTTTTTCTTAGAACCAAAAATTATAACTTGAAACATTCCCATCTGTTACTTTTTTATAATTTTAATGGGATATATAATAAAGTCTCACATGACTTCATTATAGAATTATAAAATACACTGTAATAATAACAATTTTAGGGGTTAATGATAATTCATTAATAATGAGAGTGTTTCCATTTTTTCATAAATGGAATGTACAAAATTGGTTTTTGAGTCTAAATGAAAATATATTTTAAAACACGGATCAAGTGTTCAACTCATTTCTAGTAAAATGTTATCTTAAAATATATAAGGGTTTGGGAAGAAATAAATCAAAAAAATTTATCAAGAGGATGGGGAATCCTTTCTTGATCCTTGGGATAGATTTAGGTACTTGATACAAAATTTTACTGATCATGATCTTCCATTACTTGTTCTCATGGACACCTACTATGAAGGATTTACCTCTTCTAGTAAGAATATTTTGGATCGTTATATTTAGAAAAATTATAATGATATGTCCTAAGAAAAAATAAATTTTTTCAAAAATATTCCATTAAATTCTCAAAACAAAAATTATAGTAGGAAGATCGTTAATAATGGAGGAAACTAAACTGGTTTTGGAATGGAAATAAACACTCAACTGGTTGAAAATAAAGAGATACATAAATACATAATAATCAAAAATGGTAAACCAACTTTAAACCAAGTGGGATATCAAAAACGGTAATAATATTCTAGATAGCATAGTTCTTAGTGTGGGGTTTTTTGGTGTATAAAACGTTTTGTCCAAATTTTGATATGCAATTTCAATAATAAGAAAATGTAAAATTTTAAAATTATGGTCCAAGTATTCCTAACAAGGATGTTCAATTTTCAAAAAATTATAACCAATGGTATATGAACCATCCTTATTTATCTTATATTGAATATGGTATGATAATATAACCTTATACCTGTGGTCACCCAAACCAACCTAGACATCAATTACAAAAAATTAACTATTGGGTGAGTTATTCAACTTTCAAAGGAAATTTCATGGCCAAATGTTCTCTTAGATGGATTAAATTTTAAATAGAATGGATTATCAAGAGAAAAATATCATGACTCAATTTAATCAATTAAAATTTCTATATAATTCTAATAAAATCCAACCTGATAGTGGTATATAAAATTTGAAAACTCAAATGGGATAACATTCTAGGTGTATGAATGAGAGGGAAAATGGCAAGCTTCCTAGAAAAACTAATATAAATCCTAGGGATAAATTCATGGAAGTTTTCACATGAATTGGGTTAAATAATCAAAAAAGAAGTAGGAAAAGACCTTATAAGTTCCCAAATTGAGAAACAAAGTGAAACTAAAAGACAATGTCTGTAAAATACAATTTTTGGAAATGAGAGAAAAAATCATGTAAATGAAGATAATATCAAATTTTTACCATATATTCATTCTCAAAATTTTTTTGAACCTAAAAAAATTAAGGGAAGTATAATAATATAGAATAAATAGGGATAATTCCTTCTCTTATAACGAATTAATCCCCAAAATTCCTTTAACCCACAAAATTAAAACCTAAGAGTAATAACAATACTGAACTTATTTAGTTCCATGGGATTTTAACCAATCTCGAAGTGAATATTCCATTCATCCAATCCATGATTCAAATTCCTTCATATCTTAAATCTCTTGAAAATTTTTTCAAACAAAATGACTCTTGAAAAATTTTCTACAAACATCCTCACTAAAGAGTATAGTATTGTTATTCAAAATAAAATCCCCCTGAAGCTTAAGGATCCTTGTAACTTTAAAATTCCCAACACTTATTAAATAATGTCAATTAGACTATATATGTTTTTTAGGTTATAGTATTAATCTACTCCAATTATCATGGTTTCAACAGTTGAGATTGGGTCACCTCCAACCCTGCACTTTTTTCCTATAGTTGACAGACCACTCATTCACACATTCTTTAGGAAGGGTAAATGATCTACTATATAGAGTTTTCGGGATGTTTTTTCTAGTTTACATTATTATGTTAGACATTGAATGCGACTAGGAGGTTCCCACCATTTTGGGTAGGCTATTCTTTTACATCCTATGAGCTTTTATATATGTAACTTGGTAAAAAATAATGTTTTTAATTTGGATAGAAACAATAAAAGTGAAATTTTTTAAAAAAACCAAATTTTTGATGAAAATTGTTCTTAAGTACTGTCTTTAGAGGTTGAGAACAGAATTGAAAATTTAGAAGGGCCTAAAAAATAACCATTCGATGAATAAATAACCTTTTAACAAGAAAATAAGTATACATACACTATTGTGTCTGTTCAAGATCAGACAATGGAAAATTTTCAAGAATTGGATAGAAACACTATTTATCCTATCAAAACTAAAGATGGAGATGAATCTTCTATTTATTAACCTTATTAATTTTTGAGATCATTTGAGTTAAATGATATGACTAGAAAAGACTAATGAAAAATTGTATTTCGTTGAGGGATAATTGATAAAATATTTTAATGATTTTTATTTGATTAATATTCTAAATTATGATCTTGAAATTTACAAAGGTAAACTGTCCACTATGGAAAAAAGTGAATGAATTATTAAGACTATTTTGAAATTGGAAATCATTCCATGAATAAAACTCCTTATAAAAACATGTTGTAGATCTGAGTCCTCCCAAACCCAAGATTCTTCTTCCAAGTGAATATGCACAGACTTTGGAACTAAAACCAGTGCCAAAAGACATGAAACAATCATTTATAGGTGACAATTCAACAATTTTTGTAAAAACTTATGCTGAACTAAATGATATTCAAGAGACAAAGTTATTGGGTGTTCTTAATAAATTCTTAAATACAACTGTATAGTCTATATCTGATATCTACTAGATTATCCAATCACTATGCATGCATAAGATCCCTCTAGAACTATACCACAAACCAAGAGTTCAATTCCAAAGGATAAGAAACCCATATATGAAAGAAGTTTTGATATAAGTGGTAATAAATCTATTGGACACCATTATTATATATCCCATTTCTGATATTTCATGGGTTAATCCTATCTAGGTAGTCTAAATTTTAGTTTTCACTGGAGTCACCATTGAAAAAAATGAACAAATTCAAGTTAGAAAAGCAACCAAATGTACTGTGCATGTAGATTATATAAAAACCAATTTAGATACTAGGAAGGATCATTTTACAATGACTTTCTTAGATCAAATACTTTAGATTCTTCCTGGAAATGAGTTTTTTTCCAAGATGAATATTATGGTTATAACCAGATCCCTATAGTATTGGAAGATCAATAGAAAACTACATTTACATACCCCTTTGGGAAATTCTATTACCAACATATGATCTTTGAATTATATGGTGTTCCCACAACCTTTTAGAGATATATGATAGATATCTTCTTAGACATGATACAGTGGATATTTGTAGTATTGATGGATGACTTTACCATATTTCTTTTCACAATTATGATATGATTAGGAATTTAAAAATTGGTTTTAGAGATATTATTAGTGAAACATTTAGTTCTAAATTGGGTGAAATGCAAGGTTATGGTAACTGATGGTATTTTTATGGGACATAAGGTGTCTAAGAGGGGTTTAGAGGTAGATACTGCCAACATTTCAGTTATTTAATATTTTTATTTCCATAAAATGTTAATGTTGTCAAAATAATCTTAGGTCATGCCAATTTTTACATGATGTTTGACAAATATATTTCTAAAATTAAAAAGCCCTTGTGTTCTTTACTAGTAAAATATTCACCCTTCTTATTTGATAAAAATTACTTGACATCATTTAATTTTCTAAATAATAACATACTTCATTATCCATCATAACTACATCCAATTGGAAACTACCCTTTGAAATAATGCATGATTTAATTGACATTAATGTTAGAGATATATTAAGACATATGAGAGATAATAGGTTTCATGTGGTTTATTATGCTAGCAGACTGCTAGATGAAAGAAAAAAGAAAGTACACCACTATATTGAAGGATTTGTTATCTGTGATTTCTTCCTTCAGGAAAATTTAGGCAATACCTGTTAGGATCTAAAGTTATAATATTGATAGACTCTTCTACCTTAAAGTATTTTATATCAAAGAAGCAGTCCAGATCTAAACTCATTAGGTGGATTCAATTGCTTCAATAGTTTTATATAGTGTTTAGAAATAAATATCTAGTTGAGAATATAGTTATTGATCATATTTATTGGTCTTCCTATACTGAGTGTAATGATATAAAGAAGATTAATTCTTCTTTTCATGATGTGAAGTTACTCATTATATCAGTTAAGTTGTTTACCTATATTTTATATTATTTCAATATCATGGAAGAAAGTGTCATTCATAAGTATTTTTCAAAATAAAGAAAAAAAATTTAATTTTAGAGTTTAAGTGCTATCTTTGAGATGATCCATTTTTGTCTAGGAGATGTTCTAATGATATTTTTAGAAGGTTTATTCCAGAAGAGGAAATGATATCAATTTTACAAAGTTTCCACTCCTCGCCACAAGGAGGACATCATGGTAGAGATAGAACATTCAAAAATTTCATTCAATATATATTTTATTGTCGTACCTTATTCAAAAAATCTATGAGTATTTTTGGGATGTGACATCTTTCAATGTCTAGGGAACAATGGGAGAAAACATGAGTTTATTCATAAGGATATTCTACAAGTATAAAATTCTATATTTGGGGATTGAATGGTATGGGGCCATTCCCATCATTTCATGGGAATGAGAATATTTTATTAGATGTAGAATATTTATCCAAGTTGGTTAAGGAAATAACACTACCTAACAATCAAGCCAGTAGAGTAATAAAATTTATCAAAAAGAACATATTGTTAGGGTTTGGAGTTCCAAGAGATTTCTTTATTCTCAATGTCACCCATTTTAAGAATTAACAATTTATATCACTGATGGATAAGTATGGGTGTTCCCATGTAATTGGAACTACCTACCATCCACAATATAGTGGACTAGAATAAATTTCAAACATTGAGATAAAATATATTTTAATGAAAAATGTATCACATTACAGAAATGATTGATCTTTAAAATTTGTTGATGTGTTATGGTCCAATATAAATTCATTCAAAACCACAATTGTTTTGTATCCATATAGGCTATTATTTGGGAAATGTTTTCATTTACCCATGGTGTTTTTGTACAATTTATATTGGGTTGTAGAGGATCTAAACATGGATTTCAAGATTTCTAGGGAGAGAAGTCTTCTAGAAATTAATGATTTATATGAGATTATGAGATATTATGATAAAAATTCTAGGATTTACAAAGATTGAGAGAAGGTACTTTATGATTTTTTTCATTCAAAAATGAATATTAAAGGTTGTACAGAATGTCCATATATTTAATTCTAGAATTAAGAACATTCCTGGTAAATTAAAATCTAAGTGGTCTCCTTCTTTCACTATTCTATGAGTGTTGAAGAATGGAGCTATTGAAATTATTGGAGAATAAAATAGGCTAGTGTTGGTAAATGGTCAAATAATCAAACATTATTTTTAAGGGAATCCAGAGGGATTGGATTCCATATTTTTTTATTGAAATTTGAATTTTCGTTTGAATTCTAACTGATTACTTATAATTCAATTCTTCATGGGATTTAACCCATATTTTTTCTTTGTTTTTTATGTTTTGTTAAGAATAAAGTGATGTTGTTTCTCTGTCATTTGTTTTTAATTCCTATTGGATTTATTCTCTATATCTTAGTAGTGATTTTTATTGAAGAAGGTTGTTGGTGTAAAAAGAAGAGAATAACCCTTTTTTCATCAAGTCATAAGAAGATGCATGTTGGATCCTCAAGGGATAAATATTTCTTGAACTCATACCTTAGGTTTTTCTTTTCATTTGAGTTTCATTTTTTGGTAACAGATTGTAATTTTTTTCATTTTACAGGTAGTAGATTAGATTAAACCATAGGATTTCACTTGAAGATATGGGGTAAGAGAAGATTTTGGATTAAATCAAGGATAAATATTATTCAATCTGTGTAGTGATTATTTTTATTTTATGCATCCCCATTATTCTCTTTTTCATTACTATTGTTCATCTTGTTTCATGCTACCAGTAGGAATTATACTGTAATACTTCTAAATTTATTCATTATTTAATGTTATGTGTGTGTGTGTGGGGGGGGGGTGACACCCAATGATGTTTGTTTCTTGAAGTGAATATGTTTTTCTATATTGGGTGTTCAACATCCATTTTTTATTTTCTATTAAAAACCTAATTTATCCATATTCCTATAATTGTTGAAATCCTCTTTTTTAGGTATTAATGGATTCACATGATATTGTTAGAACATTATTTAAAAATACTTATCAATGTAACCTTTTGATAATGCGTTATAATATTTTTTAATATATTTAGTTTGGAAAATCTTTTATTGTTTGAACTGCACATTGACCTTTTAAAAATGTCATTTAACTATTGAAGTTGAAAATATTTATCGACCTTTAAAAGTAAATTCTTTTACCACCCTTGAATTCCAATTTTTGGATAATGTTTTGGTTTAGGTGTGGGTGATATGGTCTTCTTAATATAATTAAATTATTGATTTAATTTTTTCCTATCAAATCATTAATGTTTTTTTCAAATTTAAAATTTTCTCATGATTTTATTTCCATTTTCAGTGGGTCAAAATTTTCTTAATTTTGAAAGCTATGTAGCCACATTGAAAATGTTATTCCTTTATTAACCTGTGAATTTAATTGAGAAAATTATTTTCACACCCTCTTGAAATCACATTATCATGGTCAGATTTTAAGACAATGTAATATAATTGTAATTAAATTAAAACTTTTTAATTGAATATAACTTATAAGAAAAACATTTATCTAAACTATGAAATAAAAATCCTAATCTAGGTTGGTCTTCTTTTCTTCACTCTTTCATTATTTTAGTCATTAATGTAACTCTGTGACCCCAGTTACCTAGAGTTGGTGCATTATTACATAACATTGGCATGACATAAAAGATCAAGTCTAGAACGACTGATTAGTTTAGTATCCATGGAAGTACTAGATACATTCATAAGGTTTACATTACATCATAAAATGAAAAAACAACAAAAACTTTGTTTCCATAGATCACACTCATATCCCCTCATATTATCCCCACATGTCAGTCATGAAATACTTCTTTGCATCCTAGGAAAAATAAAACATAGAAAGGGGCGAGATCAGATGATCAGTAAGGATAAAAATATAACAGAAACTATCAAAAATAAGAATAAAAATTTAACGTAATGTATACGAATAAAATAAAAGCCTTTTAAACTTGAACCTCAACATCATATGGAAGAGATAAAATCAAATAATTCCATTTACTTACTCACATGGATATTCTACTAGTCAAATAATCACATACAATATTAATATTCACTTTCATAATGATGGAATTCATAATGCCAGACTTTCATAACCAAATAGTCAAGGCCTAGTTCTAAGAATACAAATAAGAATTTTTCAAGACCTTGTGCTAAGACACTAGTTTGTCTGATGAGACCTACCAATGCATCGAGGAGCTATACCGGGCACCACTCGTCACTTACTAAGTCTAATGTATTCCTCCTATGAAAAGGTTTAGACATAACATAAACATTTGTATTAAAACTAGAATATGAAATGTCAATACTTTATCCATAAACAATGAATGGTATGAAATAACACATCCACAGTCAAACATTTCACAAAAACATTAATAAAATATATAAGTTTTTTATCATAAAAAATCAACTTCAAAAAAACATAAAATCCATAAAAGAATGTTTACATAGATGAAATCAAAAACATTTATAGAGAAATATCTCTTTCTATTTTCAAATCTTTTAAAAGCCATGTAATTATAAAAGAAAACATTTATATTTGAAAATACTCTTATAATCTTGTAAGGGAAGCTTAAATGATGTTATAACGGCGTAAAATATATGCACCCATCGTATAAGTTAAAAAAAGACATTCTTACCTTAATTTTGTCAAAAAGGATATAAAGGATCCTGTTTGGAAAATGATGGAACGATTCATTTATAAAAATCATATAAAAAGTAAAAAAGGGTATAAATGATGTTAACCCATAGTTTATAAAATAGTATGAATTTTTTGAAATGCATTTTTAAGAAACAATGATGTGGATGATAAAGAGGTCCGAATGGATACTTACATAAAAACAACCTCAGATAATATAAAGATTGTGTAATTAACCCTTACCTTGTACTTTTCCTTGGTTGAGGGTAGGTTAAGCTCTTGTATAATGGTAAAATAATTGTTAGTAAATTATAAAAGTATCATATACATTAATATGATATCATATATGATCTTTAGAACATTGCTTTGTTAAGAATATCTTAGTATTATCGTTGTTTTAGGTGTTAACGAATTCGTTTTCCTTTATATTCTTTGTTATGTGAGTAATATTTGTTATGGATGGGATGTACCTTATTTATATCCAGTCTGATGTAATGTCTTTAAGCATTATTTTTATTCATCTAATGAATATTTTTCTTGAATGGATACAATGGGGAATGAATGTCATCGCGTTCGTGGAGACGATAATCCATACGTACGCACAAGCGACAATATCATTATTTTGATCTTAAAATATTATATAATTGGATGGTATATCATGTATAAAGAATCATTATCATGATATATTTATTATTTATATCAATTACACATCATTATTATACCCATCCAAATAATAATTTATTGAATAACAATTACACCACGACGTGGAGACGGTAAGCCCTACGTACGCACGTATGGTGACATGTCATTCAAAGGATGGATAGAATAATGAATTTGGTTGTAACAAATTTATAATAACATCACATTATATAGAAGATAATGGATTTATAAATTTATAATGGAAACAACAAATAAAAATGAAGTGGAAATGAAAGGAACTTGAAAGTGGTGATGAAATATTTACCTCTTCTTCGGGTTCTTCCTTTTGATTTGATCAAAAGGTCTCCTTAGGTTGGTTTTCTGACTAAAAGAGGACTCTAGGATGAATTAAAGATATTTTAGAGGGTATTTGGGTGGTGTTTGTCCGAGCCTAATGGATTTGAAGGTGTGAATTAGGGAGAAAAGGGAGTGCCCTTTTATAAGAGTAGTGAGGGGAACCTTAGGAAAAGCAAGAAATATTATTTTATAACAAACTCATTTTCTACTTCCAATGGCTCCAAAATGGATTATTTAAATTATAATGTGGGTATGGGTCGAAAACCACTCAACCAATAGGTTTTAGATAGATTTGGGTCACTATATTAACTTTATCTTTTAGATTTAACTCTTAGTTAAATAGTTTGACATTTACCATGTCTCTCTATTTATTAATATTATTTGTTTAATAAACATTCTATATATTTACAAGAGAACAAAAAGTGGTTCATTAATGATAAAAATATAATTACATATTACTTTTGGCCAAATGATAGATTTTTAGGAATAGAATATCAATTAATAATATAATATTTGTTTTAAAAAATCTTTTATGGCAATTTTGATACTATTTGGTATTTGGGTTTTGCTAAATTCATAACAGAATTATTACTTTGAAAAAAATTCATGTAACCAACCCTAATAAGTCAAATTAATCTATAAAATTATTTTAATTCATAAAAATTCTCTAATTACATTTATTTGTATATTTATGATATGAATTATTTTAGTATTTCATTAATTAGGTAATTACTACATCAGCATTGTGTCATAAATAAACTAAATTATATGATGTCTAAAAAATATAAATAAAATACCATTATGTAGGGAATATTTTTATCATTCTAATGAATATTTATAGTCTAATTTATCTTATGTTTTACCCTATATTAAAAATGTTTTAGTTATTAAACATTGATTTTAACTCTTTTAACTCTTCTATGAATTAAACAATAATAAATGTCCTAATCTAATCCAAGTGGACCAAAGAGATTTGTATTTTACTCCTAAGGTTTTTTGGCCTAATTATACATATCCAGTAGAATTAAGACATGTGTTAGGGTAATAATAATATCATTTTTACCCTTAATTACTCAATTTACTTTTAACCGTGATAAATAAAAGTAAAAAAGTTACCATTCACCAAAAATTATTTTCATCTTATTGAAACACATTTTACTTACTGATATCAACTGTGTGTCTCAGATTTTTTAAATGACACTCACATAAGCGGAAAAATTATGTTTTATGTGAATTTTCAAATTATTCTGGAAGGTGGTTAAAAGACGTTGAAAAATTCAATAAAATTTATATACATCTAAAATTATTATAACCAGACTCTAATGAATTACATTAAACTAATATAGGTATTATTTATCTATTTTTACCGAAAATAAATTTAAATAAAATAAATAATTATTAAAAAAAATTCGGTTTTAAACTATAACTGATTGTTTTTCACTATTCATCAAAAATTGAAAGTTTTCAGAAAAATACAAAAAATTCACCCTAAGCTAATTTCGATATTTAGAATCCAAAAATGAAGTCCATTTTGAAATATAAAATTTATAAAATTTCAAAAACTGGCAAATAATATTCAAAATCGATAGTTTGATTAGTTGTGGTGTGTTAGAACTTGCATTTGCATACAACACATGCTACTGTATTATTCAAGGAGAATCATACCGTGGAAGCTTGGGGTGTTACATTCACTCCTCCATCAAAAAACATTTTCCTTGAAATTTAGAGAATATTAATGCATAAAAAGACTCAGTTGGTTCTTCATCATAAGTTCCTCGGGTTCCCATGTTGCATCTTCTGTCTTATGGTTTCTCCATAGAACTTTTACCAGACAAGTTGTCTGGTTTCTCAGCACTTGTTCTATTGTATCAAGAACCTTGACAGGCTCTTTGCAATAATACAGATCGGGTTCTAGTTCTAATTCTTCATAGGTGAGTACATGCATTAGGGCAGACATGTATTTTCTCAATAGTGATACGTGGAACACATCGTGGACTTTGGAGAGACTTGGTGGCATTGAAAACTAGTAAGCTACTGCCCCAATTCGTTCTAGAATTTAGAAAGGTCCGATGTACATGGGACTCAATATACCCTTATTACCGAAACGTATAACACCCTTCCATGGAGATACCTTAAAGAAAACATAATCTCCTATCTAAAATTCGAAATCCTTCCTTCGGTTATGGGCATAGCCCTTCTGCATACTTTGAGCAGCTTTGAGGTGGGTTTGGATTACCTTAACCTTTTCCATCGTTTCCTCCACAAGTTCTTGGCCCACAAGTTTTCATTCACAAATATCATCCCAACAGGTTGGTGTGTGACATCTTTTCCCATATAACGCTTAATATGGTGCCATCTGAATACCTGAATGGAAGCTATTGTTATAGGAAAATTTTACCAAAGGTAAATATTGATCCCACATACCTTGAAAGTCAAGTGACCATGATCTCAATTTGTCTTATAAAGTTAGAATAGTTTGTTCTGATTTTCCATCAGTTTGAGGGTGGTAGGTTGTGATCAAACTAATTTCAGTATCCAGGGCTTTCTAAAGACTTTTCTAGAATCTGGATGTAAAATGTGGATCACGATCAGAAATATTCGATAGTGGTACTCCATGATGTCTGAAAACATCATTAATATATAGTCTTGCCAATCGTTCAAGTGGAAAATCTTCTCTTTTAGCAATACAATATGCTGACTTGGTAAGATGATCAATAATGACCAATGTTGCATTGTTCTTTCTAGGAGTCTTTTGTAGTCCCATGATAAAGTCCATCATAATATTATCCCATTTCCACTCAGGTATGGGAAGAGGTTTCCTGACTTCTGTAGACTATTTCCTTATAGCTTTCACTTGTTGAAAAACCATACTTCTTGACACAAAATCAGCAATCTCCCTCTTCATGTTGTCCCACCAAAAAATTTCCTCCAAATCATTATACATTTTTGTGCTCCCTGAGTGTATAGAGAAAATGAATCTATGAGAATCATCCAACAATTCTCATTTTAGAGCCGGTAAATCGAGAACACAAAGTCTTTTCCCAAATTTCAAAATTCCATCTTAATACATAAATTCACTCAATCTCCCATCATTCACAGCTTTAATCTTCTTTTGAAACTCTTAATCACCATTATGAGAACTTTACTAGATGGTTTGGAAACCATTTGAAAATGTATTGATGTGTCACCTTCCATGGTTATTCCCATATCCATCATTACTAGATCTATGTATATAGGATCCTTTTCAACTCTCATCTTCTTAAAAACTCAATGATATTTTTTGATCAAAGCATCTGCCACCTTATTTTCCTTCCCCGGGTGGTAGTGTATTGTGAAATCATGATCATTGAGTAGTTCAATCCATCTCTTTTGCCTCATGTTGAGTTATTTCTGTGCGAAAATATACTTCAAACTCTTGTGAACGGTATATATATCACATTTTTCACCAAAGAGATAGTGTATTCAAATCATCAATGAAAATATTACAGATGATATCTCAATATCACAAGTAGGATAGTATTTCTCATGATGTTTTAGCTATCGTGATGCATATGCAATAACCCTATCATTCTTCATAAGGACACAACCAAGTCCTTTCTTTAAAGCATCACTATAAATAACAAATCCATCATTCCCCAATGGTAGAATTAATATTAGAGAATTGGCTAATCTTTTCCTTAGTTTTAGAAAAAATTCTTCAAAGTCTTTTGTCCAAACAAATTTAACCCCTTTTCGTGTGAGATTTTTTAATGGATTACCCAACTGGGCGAAATTTTGGACGAAATGTTGAAAATAATCTGGTAAACCAATAAAACTGCGTACCTCAGTTATACTCGTCAATGCATTCCATTATAGGATTTCCATGGTCTTTGAAGTATCAGTAGAGATTCTATCCTTATATAAAATATGGCCAAGAAATGAAATTTCCGAAATCCAGAATTCACACTTGATAAACTTCCCAAATAATTCATGTCTTTTAAGAGTCTTCGAGATAATGCTCATGTTTTCTCCATGATCATCGTAGATTTTGGAGTATACCAGGATATCATTGATAAATACCACTACAAAGTCATCGATATATTCTTTGAAAACTCTGTTTATTAGATCCATGAAAATAGAGGGTTCATTAGTCAATCCAAAAGGCATTACTGTAAACTCATAATTCCTGTACATGGTTTAAAATGCTGTTTTCAGAATGTCTTCCTTCTTCACGCACAACCGATTATATCCAGATCGAAGGTAAATCTTTGATAATCATTTAGATCCATGAAGTTGGTAAAATAAACCATCAATGCGAGGTAAGGGATACTTTTTCTATATTATTATACCATTGATCTCCCTGTAGTCAATGCACAACCTCATAGATCCATATTTTTTTTAACAAAAAGGACAGGGGCTCCCCATGGAGAAACAAAGGGGCGAGTAAATTCCTTATTACTCAATTACATCAATGGAAAACTCAATTTCTCATTCTAGAGGATGTCCAGGTAAATCTTCTAGAAAAACATCAACATATTCATTCAGAATAGGTACATCCTCTATTTGATCATTCCATTCCTCACCCATAGTTATTTCATTATCTTCTTCCCCAATAATTGAATTTAGTTGAGCTACTAGGGGTGGATCTAGATAAGAATTAGGTGGTGATGATTCTTCTCTAAAGATAAGGTGTTCTCTATCATCATCGTCAAAAATAGTAACCTCCTTCTTCTTACAATAAATATTTTCATCATGGTCAGAAATATAATCCATATCAAGTATTATATCAAATTCAATCATGGGTAAGATGATCAGATCAGCAGATAAAGAATACTTATATTCCCTAATAGGGACTGATTTACATATCTTTGTTTCAATGATACTTCCCTTAGGTGTTTTGACTCACAAATCCCATGTTAAGTCAAATAGAAAATATCTAATTTTCATAGCAAACTGGGAAGATATGAAACAATGAAATGATCCATAATCAAATAAAACATTGTCTAAACATGAGGGAACCATTAAATTACCAGCCACCATGTCTCTTAGAGCATCAACCTCAGTAGTAGTGATGGCATAAGCTTGGCCTTGATCCCTTGGCCTTTTATGAGGTAAGCTATCATGGTTCTTAGGACATTCATTTTCATAATTCCCCCTTTCTCTACAATTATATCATTCAACATCAACAACCTCTTTCTTCCCCTTACAATCACAAGCTTGGTGGCCTTTTTCAACACACTTGTAATAGACTCCCGTTCCCTTCAGGAAAGTACCAGGGTGTTTCTTCCCACATTTACTGCAGGATGGATATTAAACTTTTCCCTTCTTACCCTTGTTTCCATTTCTAGAGTGTTCAGTAGATCTCTTATTCTCTCTCTTTGCTTTATAGTCATAATAAATAGAGAATTATTTTTCTATCTTGATAGCACTTGAGACAATATATTCATACGACGAGAAGGATTGCGAGACTTAAGATCAACAGAGAAATGGTTTTAACCAATCAAAAAATTAATCAATATTACTTCAATGGTTACGTATATAATCTTTAGCATGTCTCTCTAACTTTGTAATGTTTTCCTCATACTTTGCGACATTCTCATCCTACGTTTGCCTCACACTCAGAAATTTCCTTTCCATATATGCTCGATGGTCATGAGGAAAGTATTTTTCTATGAAAAGCTCATTAAACTTCCACCATTCAATATTTGATACTTCATCATCTTCCTTTGTGTTTTGAATCAATGACCACCTTTGATCAGTATCTCTAGTGAGGTGGTTAACTTCCATGACAAATTTTTCCCTTTCACTACTCCCCAAGGCATGAAATATTTTCTATAGAGAAATTATCCATTGCTCAACTACTAATTGATTTTTAGTCTCATTGAATGTTGGTGGTTGTTTCCTCATGAAGTGGTCTAACATTGATCCTCGCATTGTGGATCAGGGTGATCCATATGGGTAAGGTTATTATTCATAACCTGAGTGTGTGGTCCCAATATAGTGATAAGCTGATCAACACCAGTAGTATCACCAGTTTCACTATAATTATCTTCAGTAGGAGGGAAATCCCTACATGGAGTGTGTGCATTGATACTGTTTCCATTACTTCCACTAGGCTCCATTTCTAAACAATGGCATAAACTAGATTAGTTTATGAATCAAAATACATAATTCCAGACTTGTAAAACATTTATCATGAATTGAACAGTTTATGGATATAATCCATAAACATAAAAAAATGTTTTCTTTGAGGAAGTATATACTCATAAAAACTTCATAATGGTTTGTAAGGAAAATGATAATTATCCTAAGAATATCCCCCAGGAGTGTCGTAACCAAGAATGTAGGAAGACCTGTTGTCGTGCACCAGTTCCCATTTGAGTCTAGCTTAAAGAAGTGTTTTCGTGTTTTACCCCTAGGTACATCTATGCCAGAGCTGCCTCTACCTTCTCATATCTAGATAGGGATGTATTGTTGGAAAACTCACAAAATAATTAAAATATCAAAATTCATGGAAGTTATTTTATAGTAATCCTCAAATTCTATCTTAGGGTAATGTTCTCTAATCAGAGTTTATCTAAATCTAGTTTCCATGGTTTGTACTAAACTTCCTCTGATACCAACTATAACACCCTGACCCTAGTTACCCAGAGTTGGCGAATTATTACATAACATTTTCATGATCACAAAATATCATGTATCGAAAGAGCAATTAGTTTAGTATCTTTAGAGGTACTAGATACATTCATAAGGTTTAAATTACATCATAAAATGAAAAACTAAAACATAGAAAGGGGAAACTTTCATAAAAAAGCATAAAATTTTATGCAATGTATAAGACTAAAACAAAATATTTTTAAACTTGAACTTAAATATAATATGAAAATGATAAAATGAAATAATTACATTTACTTACTCACATGGATATTCAACTGGTTGAATAATCACCTGTAATATTAATAGCCACTTTCATAATGATGGAATGCAAAATGCCAGACTTTCATAACAACATTGTCAAGGCCTTGTGCCAAGACTACAAATAAGATTTTTTAAATGCCTTGTTCCAAGCCACGAGTTTGTCTCATGAGACCTACCTATGCCTGGAGGAGCTATAGTGGGCTCTATCTGTCACTTACTAAGTCCAATGCATTCCTCATATGAAAAGGTTTAAACATAACATAAACATTCGTATTAAAACAGGCCTATGAAATGTCAATAAATTATCCAAAAACAATGAATGGTATGAAATAACACATCCACAGTCAAGCATATCACAAAACCTACAATACAATACTGATGTTTTGTATCATAATAAATCAACTTCGAACAAACATAAAATCCATCAAAGGATGTTGACATAGTGAAATCATAACCTTCTTAGAGAAATATCTGTTTCTATTTTGAAATCATTTAAAATTCACATAATTATAAAATAAAACATTTATATTTGAAAATATTATTATAATCATGTAATGGAAGCTTTGACGATGTTAAAATGGCTGAAAATAGCCCACCCGTCATATAAGATAAAAAAAGATATTCTTAACTTTATTTTTTTTGAAAAGGTTATAAATGACGTTGTTTGGAAAATTACAGAACGATTATATAACAAAAATCTTATAAAAAGTAAATAAAAGGTGTAAATTACTTTAACCCATAGTCTATAAAATATTAAGAATGTTTTGAAATACATTTTTAAGAAACATGGGTGTGGATGATAAAGAGGTCCTAGTAGATACCTATGTAAAAACAACCTCATATAATAATGAGATTGTGAAATTAACCCTTACCTTGTATTTTTCCTTGGTCAAGGGTAGTTTAACCTCATGTATAATGGGGAAATAATTTTTATTGAATTATTCAAGAATCCTACACATTAATATGATATCATATATGATCTTTTAACATTGCTTTGTTAATAATATCTTAGTATTATCATTGTTTCAGGTGTTAACGGATTCATTTTACTTTAGATTAATTGTTATGTGAGTCATATTTTTTATGTATGGGATTTATCTTATTCATATCCCAAATTATATGATGTTTTTAAACATTATTTTTAATCATCTAATGAAACTTTTTCCTGAATGGATACGATGGGGAATGAATCTCATCACGTTCGTGGAGATGGTAATCCGTACGTATGCACGAGCGACAATATCATTCTTTTGATATTAAAATAATATATAATTGGATGGTATATCATATATATAGAATCATTATCATGTTATATTTATTATTTAAATAAATTACATGTCATTATTATACCGATCCAAATAATAATGTGTTGAATAACAATTATACCACGACGTGGAGACAGTAAGCCGTACGTACGCACGTATGGTGACATGTCATTAAAAGGATGGATAGAATAATGAATTTGGTTGTAACATATTTATAATAACTTTAAATTATATATTAGATACTAGAGTTATTATTTTATAATGGAAACAACAAAGAAAAAGGAAGTGGAGGAAGAAAGGAACTTGAAAGAGGTGATGAAATATTTACCTCTTCTTCGGGTTCTTCCTTTGGATTTGATCAAAAGGGCTCTTTATGTTGGATTTCTGACTAAAGGATAGACTCTAGGATTAATAGAGTATAGTTTAGAGGGTATTTGGGTAGAGTTTTTCCGATCCAAATGGCTTTTATGGTTTGAATTAGAGAGAAGGGTGAGTGCCCTTTTATAAGATGGGTGAGGGGCACCTTAAGAAAAGCTAGAAATATTATCTTATAATAAACTCATTTTTCGGTTTCTAATGGATCCAAAATGTATTATTTAAATCCTAAGGAGTTTATGGGTTGAAACCCACTCAACCAATAGGTTATATATAGGTTTGGGTCACAATATTAACTCTATCTTCTAGATTTTACTCTTAGTTAAATAGTTTGACACATGTCTATTTGTATTTTTATATTATATGGTTAATAAACAAAATATATACATCCAAGAGAACCCCAAGTGGTTCATTAATGATACAAATATCATGTTATAAGTCTTTTTTCCAATCCTTAGATTTTTAGGAATATAATATCAATTAATAATATAATATTTTTTATAAAAACTCTTTTATGTCAAATCTGACACTATTTGGTATTTTGTTTTTGATAAATTCATAAAAGAATCATTACTTCAAAAAAATTCATCTAAACAACCCTAATGTGTCATATTAACCTATAAAATTAGTTTAATTCATAAAAAGTATCATAGTACAGTTATTTGGATATTTATAATATCAATTATTCTAATATTTCATTAATTAGGTAATTACTGCATCAACATTGGGTCATAAATAAATTAAAATATTTAATGTCTAAAAAATATATAAAAAATACCATTGTGTAAGAAATATTTTTATAATTATAATGAATATTTATAGTTTAATTTATCTTATGTGTAGTCCTATATTAAAAATGTTATAGTTATTAAACATTGATTTTAACTTTTTTAATTCTTCTTTGAATTAAATAATAATAAATGTCCTAATCTAATCCAAGTGGACCAAAGAGGTTCATATTTTATTACTATGGTTGTTTCTGTTCGAATTATACTTATCCAATAGAATTAGGACTTGTTTTAGGGTAATAATATTATCATTTTTACCCTTAATTACCTCATTTACTTTTAACTGTGGTAAATAAAATTTAAAAGTTACAAATCACCAAAAATTATTTTCAACTTATTGAACCAAATTTTACATATTGATATTAATCATATCTCTCATATTTTTTAAATTCCACTTAAAAAAAGAGTAAAAATTATGTTTTATGTGAATTTGCAAGTTCTCCTAGGATGTGGGTAAAAGGCAGTGAAAAGTTAAATAAAAATTTTATATATCTAAAATTATTATATACTGACTCCAATGAATTACATTGAACTTATATAGGTATTACGTATCTATTTTGACCTAAAATAAATTTAAATAAAATAAATAAATATTTAAATAAATATTCGGTTTTAAACTATAACTCATTGTTTTCCACTATTAATCAAAAATTGAAAGTCTTCATAAAAATACCAAAAAATTTACCCTATGATAATTTTGATATTTCAAATCAAAAAATGAAGTCAATTTTGAATGATAAAATTTATAAAATTTCAAAAGGTGGGTATTACTATTCATTGTGGCTAGTTTGATTGGTTGTAGTGTGTTATAACTTGATGTTGCATACAACACACACTACTGTATTATTCAAATAGAAGCGTACTGTGGAATCTTGGGGTGTTGTAATTAATATAATACTATTGGATGAGTTTTTATTTTTCTGTGTATTTATTGAACCTACTAATCCATTCAGTTGTATCTAATTATTTGAGTGATAAATTATGCATGCCGTCTCACTCAGAGGTAAAGATAAATATTTAATTTTTTGTTAAATGTATAATTATGTTGGTTTAATTCATTTCTTTTTCATAAGAAATAAATTTAGTAATACAATAATTAAACATTGTACTAAAACTATTTTCTTTTTAGAGAAAATTAAAACAATCTACTATAAAGGGTTCATAGTGGGAAATCACTTTTCTAAACTAATTCTTTGTGGAATTATAGTTGTTCAATTTTGGGATTCATTATTTCTCATTGAAATTGTTTTTTAACTACTTAAGGACAAACGATTATTAGGTACGAGGGAATTTGATGTGGCCGTCAATTGACTGTTTTTTCCACTTATTTTAAAAAAATATTTACTTTTTTTAATTAAGTAAAAGTCATTATTTGAGAAATAATTAAACACTAGTAATTTACAAGTTAAAATTACCATTTTACCCTTTTATATGTATAAATATGTACTATTTTATTTTAAATTATTAATTGTTAAGTTTTTAAGTTTTTATTTCTTAGTATCATTTAATATATTAATTTTAAGTGTGATAATTTATTTTTTACATTTCATAAATAAATCTCGCATCGTCATATTTATATTGGAATAATTAAACATTAATTTAATTTAGAATAATTTGATTCTTAACTTCAATTGATTTTCATTTTAATCTTTGTATTTTAGTTAATTTTTAGTACGGAATTTTTAATTAACATCATTTGAATTTAATTAATTATTAACTAGTTTAAACTTTTTATTATTTCAAATTTTAATTTACATTTAATTTAATTTAATTAATTAATTGAATTAGTCTTTAAATGTTTGTATCCATAATATATTATCATTTTAATGTTTTTTTATTTTTTGTTAACTGTTAATTTTTATTTAATTTGGTGAAGTGTTATTCCTGTTATATTTGGAATCTACTACCGGGGATCCAAATCATCTACTGCTCAGGGGTCTAGTGTGACAGCATTAGAAAAATATATTGTTGGTCTACTAATTTATAGGTAGGCTCATCCACCACCATAGAAATCTCTGCTCGCATCAACAAATAGCACAAATTATGTCCATGGATTCTACTGACATTATTGAACCACCCACTCAACCATCCTCCTTCCATAAGAACCACCATTGCTTGATCCTCAGTACAAAATCCGCATCCCAACCCCCAAAAACCCGAATTCACCTCTTTGTTGTGAGTAAATGAAGAAGACCACAGTGGATAGAGCACCACCCATCATGGAATTAAAAATCTAGTGCCCCAATATCCTTATCTTAAAATAAAGACCCGCACCATCGATTGAAGTCGTGAGCTACCGATAGATCCATAGACGTATCACAGAAATCCCAAGCTATCACCATCTTTGCTCGAGCCTTTACTGCCATCGGATGGACCAAGATCTCAAACTTCACTCAAGCCTATTACTCCATCCAAAATGATTTGTCACCAACTATAGATGAACCTCACGCCGCTGAGCTGAATGCGAAACTGTATAACCATAATGCGAAGAGATAGACAACTATGGTTGAAGTTGTGGCTTACTGAAGAAGAGTTCACCCTTTTGGGAGAAGAAACTTGCAACATGGTTATATAATATAGAAAGAAGAAATTATAATAAATAAATTAAATAATAATAATAACAATAATTAGATATATATTTATGTAAACTAATTAACATAATAAGTTAATATTTATAATAATCTAATAATAATGATGATGGTAATATATATTAATATATATATACATATAATAATAATAATAATAATTATTATAATAATTAATATTGATTTAATTATATTTGATAATATAATAAACTAATAATAATAAACATATTTTTAAATTTTTTGTTTTTTAATATTTAATTTTTTTAAAGAATCTAGACAGATATTTCATCTAGGTTCATGCCAATCAGTGATCATTTTCCAGTTAGAAGAGATCTTCTAAACTCATGAGGTTCATAGGAGGCTACAACACATGGTTGAGGACTTGAAAAAGATCAAGATGAGGCGGTAAAGGACATTGGAGGTGGACCATAAAAACAGTAGATAAATTATGTGAAAGAGGGACATTGTGACTTATTTGGAATTTTTTTGGAGACATTCTAGGAGTGGAACAAAGGCCGATGTTCCAGATAGAGTAGCAGTATTCACCACATCTATTTCTCAATGGATTTTGCTTATCCCTTTTATTTTATATCGTTAATAAATAATATAAATCGTTTCATATTGATTTTTTAATGATTCATGGATCAAAAATTATGATTATGAATTAAAAAAATGTTGGGTTTATACATTATTTCGTCATGTTTATTTGTTCATTAAATTGTAAAATTTATCGATGAGATCAATTCTGAAATATATAAATTGTTTCACACCTCAAATATTTAATTTCAAAATTTCAAAACTAATCTATGAGATCACTTATGATCTCTTTCCTCAAATTTTCATTTCTTTTGAGTGGGTCTTGAATTGAAAAACATCATGAATAATTATTCTTTGCAGTTAATCTTTTATCGAGGGAGATTAATCGAAACTTTCTTCATGGTTGTGATATAAATAGAGTTTTTTTTGTGAATAATGAAACATATTTAACTCAATTACCTTTAATCCCCATGGATATTTTTTGATCATATTGTCCATTTCCATTCTAAATTTTGATCAAAAAATTTCTTACTTCATTTAGTTATTTAATAAAATAACCGCTTCTTCAAATATTTCCCGAAAAAAATAAATTGTTAAAATTAGGTACTCTATTTTAAATTGGTTTTGATTTTGAAATTTGGCACACACTCCTTCCCTATAGGTTGACACCATAAAAAATACTATATAATAGTAAATAAGACTTATAAATAATTAAACCTACAGGTTTTAAATGATAAACATGCCAATTACAAGGACCTATATTAGTCTATTAAAAAATTATTGAACTAATGTATATTTTCAAACCATTTTAAAACAAAATTTAGCCTTATAATTTCTATAATCGAAAAGTTAGTTTTCAATAAAAACCAATATTTTTCTCTATTCATTAAAAACGTAACAATTTCAAAAAAATAATAAAAATTCACCTTATATAACTTTGAAATCTTTATTCCAAAAACTAAGTTCAATTTTTCAAAATAAATTTCCAAAAGTTTCAAATATTACATAATTTTTTTTTCAGTAAAATAATTAAATTAATTTTTTGAGAAAATTATATTTTCAAAACAAATTAAAACATTACCAAAAATTAAATACTTTTTTATCATTATAGTTTTATTTCTTTAAAACCATTATACAACATATTTAAAATGTGTTTATTTCTATTTATACTACCATGTTTCATGTATAGTAGTTAATGATCATCTTAAATACTAATAAAAATATTATATTGCAGTTCAATAGAACTCAGTTTTCAATGCAGCACAAGATTTCAAAGAAATTAAATTTTATAAAAAATCATAAAATATCCAGGTGTTACAGGAATGAAAGTTTATTAGTTTACCTAAAATGAAGAACTGGATCACTTATTATTTTAAGAAGAATTTTTAAAATAATAAACTTCTTATGTGATATACATTTCTATTTCAAGAAACATATGATATATGATTAAAAAATTAGTTTTGATATTAATCGTTTTTTAAAATTAGTTTATTTCAAAAATGATATGAAATAAGATTGATAAGAGTTATAATTTGAAAATACCATTTTCTAATAAAATAATTACTCATCATATTTTAGGATTTTATTGAAAAAATGGATATATAAATGTTTGGATTTAAAATTTATAAAATGTATATATTTTTTTGATATAGAATAATAATATTAAATTAAGATTATTTTTTGAGATTTTTGAAAAATAATTGATTTTTAGGTGAATAGTTAATTTTTTTGCTAAAACCTTTCAGTTTTATGACATTATCATATTAAATGAATTAATTATTTTTTTAGAAATTTTTTTCAATAAAATAAATATATTACTATATTTTTTATAGAACCCATGTATATCATTTTGGAAGAATAAGTAATATTTTATTCTAAAAGCAATTTTTATTCGCATATAATAGAAACAACCTTTCATCACTATTAGAAATTAAATATATTAAAATGGATTTGAAATTTTAGATTGACATGATCATATTATTCAATGAATTCAATTTTAATTTTGATCATAGAAGTGTTATTACTAAGATTGATGTTAATAACCAGGATTACAGTAAAACAATTTTTTTAATTATTTTTTTAATAATGTGTTATTTTAATCTAATATATTAATTAATATATTTTAAATGATGAATATAATATGATTCTTATGAAATTATATTATTATATGAATATAAATTCAATTCTAAACCATTGAAAAATAATATTAAGAACACATAATGGTTAAGGAACCATTTTTCGGCAAAAAACTATTTTTCTACAGATAAATGGATTTAATTTAAAATTATCTTTTACATTTCCTAGATATTGAATTAAATTCAATGAATATTAAATTTAGGTTCATAACACACAAATTTTGGAATATGAGTTATTTTATATTTTTATTAAAACATAATAAACTTAGTTAGAAACTAGTAAATAATGTAGAATCAAAAACAAACTCATAAAATTAAAAACATATGAAAAAAAGAAATCCAAAATGTTTAAAAAATATGTATAAATACTTTTATTAGGATTTATCAACCATATATAAAAAAATGTATTATCTATAATTTTTAGTCTTTGAGCCTTTCATAATGTAATGATATCCTTGGAAATTAGTGTGTGTTCTCAATGTGCCATTTTCGTCTCTAAAAAAAGGGAAACCTATACCCCTTCATGATAAACCCATTACATCAAAATATTTACTAAAAACTTGAAAATTGTTTCATAATAGAATAATTTTTCATGTTCATTAGCCTGTTTTCCCGATTATTTAACTTAATCTCCATATTTTGACAGATATTTTCAGTAGAAATTTCAAGGTACAAAGTGAGTATCACCTACTCCTTACCGTTGCATCTTAATAATTCTCTTGAAAACCTATAATAAACATATTAATATGATATAAATGTCATCATTATTATACTATAGTTTTATTATATTAATTAAAAATCGATTTTTTAATAATTTATGTCCACTTAGAATAATAATATGATGTTAAATCAAAGGTAGTGAGGTCTGCCACCATAATGAAGAATTATTTTTTGGTGTTCATATTGACTTAATTTACTTATAAAAGCACCTAAAATATGATTAAAAAACTTAATAACTTTTAAATAATATCATTATTCTTATATTATAACGAAATTATACACTTCTTTTACTGTACTTACTAATTAGGATATATCGTGTTCTTGTTTGGGTTTGTTTAACAGCCTACATGAATAATTCCATAAAAAAACATCATGGATGAGTATGAGAAAATAATTAATATTATAAGTTGATAAAAAATTAATTTTTTTTTGTTTAATAATTTTATATGAATTATTATACTTATTATTAATATATCATCTTTAATCTCTAAAATTTCCAAAAAAATCTATTACCAATTCAATTTTCACACAAACATAAGCCAAAACTATATAATAATTAAATACTATATCATAATAAATTTTCAATATTGAATTAAATATAGAGGAATAAGTTTCATAATATGTTATCTAATAAAATTTCATTTATTATTCATGGTGTTAGGTGTATGCAGAAAATGAATCTGGAACAAGGTAAGGGTTTTCATCCTAAGTTCCTCTCTTTGATACATATTTGGAATTATACACATAATTTAATTTATGTGGTTTATATACTTCCTATTTGAGATATAATATCCAAAATTATATTTTAATCACATTTTTTATGTCTAATTACAACCCCACTCTTTCAAAGGGTTTTCATTGAAATTTCACTCAAGCCATAAGGGTTGTTTGTCTCAAACATTTATTCCCCGAGTCATATTTTTGTAATAAATCATATTTTCCTATGAATGGTGTATTAAATTACTATGGATTTGTATTTATAATATTTTTTATTAATAGGAAATATTAATCTAAATCGTTTCATTTTCATAAAATGGATTTTACTGTATTATTACCCATCTTGCAATGCTCTTTGGTAATGAAATTTTCATTAATTGAGTTATGATAATCCGGTTGGAATTAAATGTTGGATGAATTATTAACATTTATTATATAATTTTTAATTAAATTTTTATTATACTAATTTACATTTTTACCACATAATACACCGTTTTAAAATAACTCTTACTTCAAAGAGTATGATTCTCGTAAATAAGATTGATAACTGAATTATCCATTCCCTGAGTTATATTGTTTCATCCAGAAATAATTAATTTCCTTGATTGGGTTACCACACCATAATATGTTATTGTATTTTATTTTATATCCCTCTTTTAAAATATTTTTTAACAAAAATACGGTTAATTTTTTTTTAAAATGTATGTTTTTCAATTTGGTATTCTTTAAGATATTAAAAAGGTGATTTCCTTCCACTTTTATAATCTTCTCCTTCATATTTATATTTTTTTATGATGAACCTTACATTATTTCAAGTACCTATTATTTAATATTATTTTTAAAAGTAATTATTTTCAATTTTTTTTCTTTTCCTATTTTGTAAAATACTTTTGGAAGTGACTCATAACATCGTATTTTACGTCAATGTTATAAATGTTTTGGAAAACATCTTTTATGTTTTCACATCCATTTACCCATTCATTTTCAAATTGTTTTACCCAAATAGGGTTTTTGTTAAACAATTTTTACACTAATATACAGTTATACTTTATTTTCATGAACTCACTGTACCAAAAATCCAATTCTCGATCCCTTATTTGATGGTTTTGTTCAATAATTATTTTTTATGGATGTTTTTCACATAAGTTAACATAATTATATGTTTATTTTTTGACAATAAGAATATGTTCATTTTAAACCTACTTAGTTATTCCTATGAATGGATTAGGATCATGCTATTCTGGTATTGACTTAATCGTATACTACCACTCCATGTATTTCTATCTTGAGGGATGGTTACATAGAATGATTTTCCATTTATTGATTGAGGAACTATTAAAAACCCTTATTTTTTTTATACTGATATTATTTTTTATTATCCACTCTGGTAATATGACTTTGTGTTGATTAATCATCAAACTTATTCATCTAGATGGGTTATGATAATGTTATCCCATTTATTTACACGAGGAGAAGTATTGACATTTAGTATGTTGTTATTTCAATATAGATGATTATTAGAAAGTTGACTATGTATTGTTTGACCATATACCTTCTTCCTCTAGATATATTTTTATCATATTAACTATTTTGTTGACATGGAGAGAAGTATTGGTATTACATATATTGTTATTCCAATATAGATGATTATTTTCATATTGACTAAGGTTTTTTGACCATCCATATTCCTTCCCCAAATGAGTTATGATCTTGTTATCCCTTTTATTAACATTTGGAAAATTATTGGCATTACAAATATTATTATTTCAATATAGATGATTATTATATATTTGACTATTTATTATTGGACCACACAACTTCTTTCTCTAGATGTGTTATGATCATGTTGTCCATTGTATTAACAAAAGAAAAAGTATTTGATATTTTTATGTTAGTATTATATTGTGGATGCTTATTGTAAAAAACAAATTAATAATTTATTATTCATTTTCTAATATGATGAATGCATTAGACATAAATAAGTGACCAGTAAGTCTCAACACTAAATATCCCCTCGATGCATCGACGGGTCTCATGTGATAAAATAACATGGGGTTTGGTGTACACCTCTCATAATGTATGTTTTTTTAAAAGAAATCAGAAAGGATTCCAATTATAAAAAATAGAGTAACACAATTCAGAAGGATGGAAGTTTACATTTATCACGTTGAAGTATATTCATCAACTCACTAGGTATTCTGGTGCAGATAGTGAAATTACTTCTAGAGGCCCCTCTGTTAGCAATCCAATCAGAAAGTTGATTTTCCTCTCAATAAATTCGTGTGATGATAAATTTCATGGAAGAAAAGTTGCCTGGGAATTTGTTCCATTTGGTTTTGAGCCTCCAAGCTAGATTAATCTAGCCAATCCAAATAGCTTGCACTATTTTTGTTGAATCACTTTCAAACTAGATAGAGTCCCATTTTCATTGGTGGTAAATTTCAACCTCCTTGATGAGACCTTGCATCTCTTCCTCAAGTGTAATGGCATGAACACATGTACCATTTTCTCCCTCAAAAAAGACCCCACTATGACCCCAGAAGACAATTCCATAGCCCGCAGGTCCTGGATTTCCCTTTGAGGTGGCATCCGTGTTGCACTTAGCCCAACCTACAAATGGAGGAAACCAGAACACATTAATGGTTCCAAGTGGTTTGGAAAAGATACAGGGAATCTGAATCCTTCTTAAGACTACTAGATCTTTCACTAAAATTTTAAATCATTCAAAATACAGATCATTTCCACTTTGAATCACATGTATGATATTAGAGAGGGGAGCATTGCAATTGTGGACATATTCAGTATGCTATCTTTTTTTTTCTGCATGTCCAGATTGTGTGTATTACCTATGTGTATGTGACCAGGAAGAGAGGACACACCTGGTTTTAGAGCTGTATAGCAGCCAGGTCTAGCAAGAATTGAGTAATTTCAACAGTTTGAGGATGATGGATATCATAGAGTTCAGAAACATAAATCTATAGAGATACAGATGTATTGTAGGAGAGTATAATCAGATTAACATCTTTCGGATGCTGCTGGTAGAGATCACATCTAGAGAAAATATTGATGCCAACACGATGCAGGTTCACCTCAATCGAGATCATTCCAAGACGAAGTCCCCATAGAAATGAAAAAAAGTTAGGCAGTAGCTAATTTTTATTAAAGGATTCAATCCCCGTGATATCTCTATGAATAAGGTGATTATAGTATCCCTAAAAATCAAGGATCCCATTTGTACATGGTTTCCACAAAATCATATCATCATCATCATCTAGGAAGTCATGAGTATCCATCATAGAAGAAATTTGAGAGGGAAGATTATTTCCATGCTCATGCTGATTTTTAATGGAGGAGTCATAATCAGTATTTGGATCTATGATGTCAACACTTTCAAAAAGTGGAGACCCTTTCGATTTGTGTTTCCATAAATTTAGAGAGTATTGAACACTAACCATCCAGAATTATTGACTATTAATATGTTATAAGTGACTTTTCAAATGAGGCTAGATTTAGGATTGAAAGTAGCTCATATTTCCATCAATAAGTCTCTTGAAGAGCTTGTATATGAGGTAGTACAAGTACTATGAAATATCATTAATAAGCTTCCATATGAAATGTGCTTTCAAAGCATGATTAAATAAGTCCAGATTCTTGAATCCAAGCCCACCCTTAGCATAGGACATAAAACATCACTTCCATGGAGCAAAGATTACCCTTTGTTCCACAATACTGCCACTCTATACAATGTTTCTCATCAATGAGTTTAAAGTTTTATTAACAGAGGTAGGACAAGAGTAAACCATGAAATAGTAGACCCGTTTTGAGGTGGCCACATGTTTCAGTAAGCAATGTTTCCCCTCTATTTAGTGTGATTTTCCTTTCCTAGAGGAGAGGGTCCTTCTAACATGGCTCAAAACATCGACAAATTGAGAGGTCCTAGGTCTACCCAAGAACATGGGGACCCCTAGGTATGTAAATGGGAGAGACCCTTCATGAATTTCCAGACCATTTATCATGTTGTATTTTCTTGATGTAGATATATTTTTTCCAAAATAAATAAACGACATCCCCAATTTACTACATGGCCCAAAACCTTCTCATAATGAAGTAAAGTCTTCTTGAGATTTTTTATATTTTCCCTATCACCATGAGTAAATATAATAATATCATCAGCAAAGAGAAGGTGAGAGGGGGAAGAGATGCCTCTTGCTGCTCTGATTGTTTTAAGTTCACCCGAACCTATAATATGGAGGAGAAGTCTACTAAGGTAATCTTTAGCAATTGAAAAAGTAATGGCAGAGAGGGGATCACCATGCCTCACACCTCTTGAAAACTTGAAGTAACCTTATGGGAATACATTAATAAGAATCAAAATGTTTGCAGAGCTAATAAAATCATTGATACATTGGATAAACCTCATGTGAAATACAAATTCATAGAGAATTCTCCCAATGAAATTCCAATGAATCATGTCCAAGGCTTTTCTGATGTCTAATTTGAGAGAAATATTACCCCCTTGAGTGGAATTCTATAGTAAGTTGACACATTCAGAGGAAATGAGAATGAAATCCTGAATTTTTATCCATTTAACATATCCAAATTTATTCCAATAGATTAATTTCCAAAATATATGTGCAAGATAATTGGAAAGGAATTTTTTATGACCTTGTGTATGGTATTGATAAGATAAATTGGTCTGAATTGAGCTATATCACAGGAATTCTCCACCTTAGGTATTAAGGGAATGAACTGAGCATTATAAGCCTGTGAAAGGGATCCTTTGGTAAATAAGTGTTTAACTAGTTTACAAACATCTGAGTTGATTACGTCCCAATAAAATTGAACTGAGTGATTGGTAAATCCGTCCGGTTGCAGAGAACTCCATTTGTTGAACCCAAAAATAACATCTTTGATCTTAATGTCCATAATAGTATAATTGAGAAAAAGGTTGTCAACCTCGGTGAAAAGTTTTGGAATTATACAATCCTTAATATCCACATTGCTTCTAGGACCCTTGAGGAGGTTCATATAGTAGGAAACAATGTGATTATACAGACTTTTTGATCCTCCAAGATTGTATCACCATCCTTTATTAGGGATAGAGGCCTTTGGCCATTTTTAACTCTTTGTAGGGCCTTGAAAAATTTGTTATTATGATCACCATCTGTGAGCCACTTTACTTTAAAGAGCTCCTTTTAGATATTGTATCTATGTCTGAGGATTACATTGAGTCGGGAGGACATGCGGGTTTCATGGAGTGTATCACCGGTAATGTTGATTTTAATGGTGTCTTATTGAAGATCATGAAGGGATATTTCCAGAGTGTTGATTTCCTAGTCAAAGATGCTGAATTTTTTCTTGCTCCACTTTTTCATGATAACCTTGAGAGCTTTTATCTTGGAAATAAAATAGAGTTGGTTACCATTATGATATGTCATATTCCAAGCATCTTTCACCAGCTGAGAGAATTCGGGAATAGTGGCCTGAGAATTATTAAACTGAAATAGAATTAGTTTCCTATCCCCCATAGCAATGAAATTTTTATGAATTGGATGGTGATCAGAATTATGCTTTACAAGAGCGACACAAGAGATGGTTTTCCAACTACTAAGAAGAGAGTGATTACCAATGGCACAATCAATCCTACTAGACCTGGTGCTGTTTAATTGCCTCCTATACCAAGATTATTTGGAACCAAATATATTAAATTCAATAAGGTTTGATTCCTCAATACATGCTCTGAAATCCCTCATAGAGGTAGCATTGGAAAAATGTAAAATATTCTCATCTGCATGTAAGATTGCATTTAAATATCCCATGATAACCTAGGGATCTAAAATAATGCTAGATAGGTCTCTAATATGCTTCCAAAGAAATCTTCAACTGATGTAGTAGTTGAAAGCCAAAATCATGAAGCATAAGGAGAGATGACCCTCCTTGAGGAAGCTACAAGTGGTGATTTGACTATCCACTAGAACGATGTCAGGATTTTTAATAGAATGATGGAAAAGTAAGCAGAGTTTGTCAGGAAAAGAGTTATCTTGCACAAAATTGAGAAAAGAATGACCACTTCGGGAATGAGGGGAACTAGAATTCATGCTATAAGATTTTGGATCATATATGACAATGAAAGAAGGTTTGTATTTACTCACAAGAAGCCTAAGGGAACATAATGTAATAGGGTTGGATATCCCCTAGAAGTTTCAAAAGAGGATTCACATCATTGCATTTGAATGGGCGAAAATCCCCCTTTCTATTTTTTCTTAGTTTCCCTATTTTTATGAGAGCTCCTTAGCTCTCTCTTATTGAACCGGTTTGTAGAAGGTTATTTCTTTGGAGTGAACTTGGTCCCTAACATAACAAAATATTCCATGGTCCTTGAGTTTAAATTTATAGCAGATGAGTCTACCATTTAGATGTCTATTTAATGAGAAGGGATGTGCCCGTACACTTGCATTGATAGAGCAGCCTTAGAAATTCGAGTGGTATGTTTTTCATCCATATCAACTATGCTTAATAATTCTGAGGTTTTAAACTCAAAAGTGATGAATTCAAACTGCAGACTTAATGTAAGAGAGAGAATGTCATCCAATAAATCCTGAAAAATTAATGATTCTTGAGAAGAATCTGTCATCATTTCCACACCATTAGAGATACCAGTTTCAACATAAACACGGCTTTTGGATTCTTATTCCTCCACCAAGTCAACCTATGATTTACTAGTACCATCGTTGTAATCCCAGGTGACATATTTTGAGCATTCCTTAGATACCTTTCTCACATAGTTCCTTGTATCAATTTTTTCCCTTTTTGGAACTTCCTTCGCTGAAGTATTATTAGAGGATGGCATGGAGAATTTCTGTACAATTCTGCACTTTTCAATGGTATGTCATGTAATCCTTCATTGTTCACATTATTTTGGTAAATTTTTTAATTAAAAAAATACCTCAATAATATGATCATTCACATCGAGAGACACACGTTCCAAAGGAGACAGATCCATATCATTCTCAATAAGAACTCAAGCATAAAGACCAAGTTCTCCATTAAGCGTTCGTTGGTCGATCCGCCATGAATTTCCAATGCCAAAAGCTAGATCATTTATGATTTTTAGATTCATGTATATCCATGGGATTCCATGAATCCTAGCCCAATCCCGAGTGATGGAATTCTTTTACATGAATGGGTTGAAGTTTGGATCCCATTCTGAGCGCAGAAGGATCCCTGGATTCAAATTAAGAGTACCCAAACGCCAGATTGCATTTAAGTCATCTTGGCTTTTCAAGATGAGGTGAAAGTATCCATTACCAATTGGGATGAGCCACCAATTGAAGAAATTCCATAAATGAGAAATATAATCTTTATAATTTGAATGGGACCGAGGCTTTGACCCTATTTTGTATGAAATGTGACCCAATACCGAGAATTTGAAGGGTTCCATTCATTACTTAATAGCATCCAGATCAGCTACCACCGTGATTGATCCTTCACCTAAACACATGATGATTGGGGGATTAGTCTATCTCACCTCTCTTACAGAAGCTTCTGCAAATGCTTCACCAATGTAAATCACTTTTCTGGAATGGATGGAAGTAATCGACCCATCAGTAGGGTCATTTTGACGAGGTGGGAATGATATTTCCCACTCTCGAATAAAAAAATCCATCTATCCACAATATCATATCCAACAAAGATTGGAATGAGATTGGTAGCATCAAACCTAGGAGGATTCCCATGATCCCTTCATCTTCTACCTCTCCTGATTTTAGTATAATGTCATGGATCAAGGAATTGAAAACATGTATTGTTGTTTTACATTATGTGTTCAATAAATATGTGATAAGTAATTATTATTACCTATGTTTTCATTTATTTTTATGGGTATACGATTCTCTCAATTTTAGTTTATTATGGAATTTTGATGATTACTTACTCCTTCAATAATACTTATGCCAGGATTTCCTCAGTTATGCATTTTCCCTTACTGATCATTTGACATCACCCCTTCTTATGATTCCATTTCCCTAGGTTATGAAGAAAATCATTTCCTATGATATTTATATCATAATAACTTTTATGGAAAATTTGAGGGATGTGTTGAAGAATTATTTTGGATTTAGAAGATATTATACAGTAAAAAATGTCCATTATTTGAGAAAGACATAATATTTATTAGTTTATGATTTTTCTTAATTCTATAAATCACCAAACCTAAATGGTTTTGGGAATGTATGTAATAAAATATTTTATTTAAGTCAAGTAATTATTGGATAATTATTTACAATAATCTATTTTTGCTATTGAAGGCACTATATAAATTATGTGTTTATGGCACCAGAACTAGGAATGTGGGTTCATGGCATCAAAGTTAGCATAAGAGAAGAGTTTATATTACATTAGAGAATAGAATGTTTGTTGAGGATAATTTAAGGGTTTATAAGCAAAGGTTGATCATAATCTCAAAGGTATATATAACCCTTTGGGACCGTATATGATTTAATATCTAGGTAATAAGAAAACTTTATTTGGGTATTAGGATAATAGATCTTCAGTGAAAACACTTGGTATATGTCTACGTCCTAAATCTATGTATATGAAAAAATCGTGGTGTTTTTCAAATCCATATATTGTATGGTTCTCTTAGAAATCAAATCCGTATATAGATACTAGATGTTTTTCATGTATTTGGTACTTAGGGGTAAAAACAATGAAAAATTAAGTAATATTTATTAACTATATCATCTTCTAGTGCATGAGAAATATGCTTTACTACAAATGGTTTGAAACTCAAAGGGGATATTCCATGGTTTCTTTATATTCTCCCTAATGAACCATTATGAAGGATTTGAGTTTGATATTAACTAATTAGGTTAGATAACCTAATAAAAAAATGACCATAAATAAAAAACATTTAATAGAGAGAGTCATAGGTTGAACTGAATGTATCATATGTTAAAAATGAAGGAATCATATGGGAATGCATCTTCAGAATGATGTTTTAATATTTAAATTTTTAATGTTATCAAAACAAATTTGAGTTTTTTATGTTGTTAGATTCGGATCACAATAATTTAGCTGAGAAATGAATGTATCCAAAAACCTCTATGTCTTATGAAAGAATAAGGTATCATACATAAATGGTTAGTAATTTTAGTGTATGCTTGTCATGATGAAAAACGGTGAGTTTCATTACATTACCTATGTCAATGAGGTAGAAAACTAAATAAAATTTAAATATTGATACTCTTATCTATTTTCAATAGTGATTAATATTTATCAATTATATTCTAGTACATGATAAAATTTTATGGGGATTATGTGAAACATTTATGGATTATTTTCCAGTAGTTCTCCTTTAAAGGGATGGAAATGTATATTTAATGGTACAAATAACCATAAAAAGTGATTTTAGGAATATTAAATATCATTGGTGATAAATATTGAAGAACACATGATTTAAGGATGAATAAAACTTAGGTTTTTAAGGTTGAATGATTTTGAAAAAGTGAATTAGATAGTAATAATATCATTTAAGTTGATTATTGATTTAATAAAAAATAGATCCATAATATTTATGGTAATTTTTTTTCATTTTTAGGATCTGGATATATATATATACTAGTGTATAACTATAAGAATTAGAGATTGAATATATATGAGTTAATTTTTAAAGGAATATATAGTTTCTCTATTATTTAATATATTTGGGATTCAAATGTTTTTTTTGAAAGGAGTGAAATAGAGAATGTATGGTTATAGTATATAAATACCTGGATATATGATTTTATTAAAGATCAATATGATTTAGCAAGTGATAGATAACTTAATATATCCTCATAACGTATGGTTGATGTCATATTAGAATATATATCCCAATTGGTAAATGTGTTATGAATAACTTCATATAATTTCATGAGCATGTAATAATTAAAATTGTGTGGATAAAATTTATTTATGGGGTGGGGGTGGGGGAGAATGAAACACCCTGATATTTTAGTATATGAATTCCTTTAAATGAGACAAAAGTGTTTGATATCATTTTCTACACACAACATTGAACTTAAACAAAAGAAAAACATATTTTGATAAATTTAAATATTTATGTATGAACATTAAAATTCATCCATTTAATTAGTTTGAATGAATATGAGTTACCAATTTTTGAAATATTTTTATATATAAGATAAATTATACTTTTAATATGAATGGCATTCAATTTGTTTACTTATAATAAATATGGTTTTTATTGTTTTCAAAAGTATGTATCTAAAAGTTTCCTTATTTTATGATATCCAATTATATTCCAAGAGATGAATGATTAATAATGATAAATTATGTTTAAAATTAATAAAATTTTAACACAAATTTAGTTGGAAAATGATATGAAAATAGAATAATAATAATACTTAATATTTATTAATGTCATTTTCCATTAAAACGGGTTGTCATTATAGTTTATAATTTTATAAATAAATTTAATTTTTAGGTTGCATAATTTTAATTTGAAAAAATGAAAATAATTTTTATATTTGTAATATATATATTTTCTTAATATGTTATTTTGGTATTTTTCTATGATAAATTTTTTTAGGCGAATAGAAAAAAAAAGATTTTGTAAAAAATGTAAATTTTATGAAATTATCATAATAAAAGAATAAATTAAATGTTTGTGAAACATTTTCCTATAAATTAAATAAATTTATATGTTTTTTCATTAAACCCATGTATATCATTTTTGATACACAATATTATTTTATTCTAAAAGCATTTTTATGCGCCTATATTAAAAATTACTTTTCATCAGTTGCATAAATTAATAATTTTAAAATGGATTTCATATTTTATATAAAAATGATAAAAGTATGTAATATGGATAATTTATGTTTTTTATATAAATTATGATAACTATGATTGTATTTAATAACCATGATAATGGTAAAGCTGTTATTTTTAAAGAGTTATTTTTTAAATATTGAGTAATTTTCATCCAATAAATTAAATTAATATATTTCAAATTATGACCCTAATATGATATATATATATATAAATAATTATTTTAATGCACACATAATTGATAACTAATTCTAAATAAGATTAATAATGGATAATGGTTAAAACAACATTTTTCTATAATTTTTTTCGTATATATAACATATTTTAATTTAAGAGGTAACATTATATAAATAGAGAATTTAATTAGATAACATTTTGGTTAACTTTAGTTCCATAATACCCAAATTTGGAATGAGGGGTTGCTTTATATAATTAGTAAAACATAAATTACTTTGTTAA
The DNA here is from genome assembly GCA_963277665.1 of Viscum album. NCBI lineage: Eukaryota > Viridiplantae > Streptophyta > Magnoliopsida > Santalales > Viscaceae > Viscum > Viscum album. The sequence continues at coordinate 1,110,443,534 of OY728140.1, forward strand.
AAACTAGTTAGCAAGGTAAAATTAAATTTGAAAGTAATAAATATGAAAAAATGACTTCAAACATGTTTAAAACAAGTGTGGAAATACTTGGTTGAGGATTTATCAACCCAATATGACACTAAAACCCACTATTTATAACTTTCGTAGTCTTTGAACTATGTACAGATGGTATTATCAAAGTTACCCTTTTGTTCACTTATAAGGAAAACTGCACTCCAGGTTGACACACCCATTCCTTTAGATTCCTTTAAAATATTTTTTCCTTTTTCTAATCTGATAATCCTATATCAATTTCATAATATTTTGATCTCAATTATTTATATTAATCCCTTCATTTCCAAGGATAATTTCAAGAGAAATTTTATGGTACCTGTAAAGACCTGAGATTTCCATGTAATTTTTTTAATTAAATGGGAATTTTACGAGCCTGTAAAAATTGACGGCAGGTGATCCCGAGGCCCGGTGTGCCCCAAATAAATTTCTTATGTTTTGGTTGGGTATGTTCAATAAATGTACGAGCGGATTTTTATAACTTTTTAACCGGTGCTTGGAATTGAAATTCGAGGGCTCCATTGAACTCACAACGTAGATATTTACTTAAGAAGAGTTTCACCTCGACATCAATGGGTCGATATAAAAAGATAGTTTTTGGGTTTTTAATGAATGAATTAAATAAAAATAAATTTGTAGCTTTATTTTAATTTTGGTTGGTTGAATCCTCCAAGTGGAAGTTGGAGGTGGGGACCCCCACACCTTAACCTCCCAAGAGGTAACGGTGGTGGGGCCCACCTGAACCTAACGCCCTCTTCATGATTAATATGGTGGGGAAGACCCAGGTTTTTAACCCCATGAAACTGACCATTAAAGGGGAGAAACCCTCAAACATCTATTATGTGTAGGGGAGCCTCTTCAACTCCCCTAACATTAAACTGTGCCAATCCTCCTCATTAAATTCAATTGTGCCAACCTCTTGAATTATTTAGGTGGAGCCGATTTAATTAATCCACCGATTTGAATTTTGTGCCAACGATTAAATAATAGATAAACATAATCAATTATTTTGGGTTGGAATTTATCGTTTGGTGGAGCTTGGGAGAAGAGGGAGATCTTGGGGAGAAAAGATCTCACCAATGAAGAACAAAGAACACGTTCTTCCAATAAAGAACAACAGTGAGGATTGAATTCGACTTCCTTCTTCGGAACCTCCTTCGACGTAGGACGTTTTCATCTACAATGAATCGACGTCCGCCATCGTGCACCAATATTAACGATCAAAAAACAAACATAGGGGAGTTTTTGATTTCACCAATGTTTTTCTTGTTTCTTATATGTTGTTTCATTCACTTGAACTACTTGCTATCGAACTAATACGGATAGACCGGCCCAAACTAACATGGCCTGATTTCGCTGTCGTACTTCTTGTGGTGTGTTCTTTTCATTCTTCTTGGGTGATGAACAATGGAACATTGAATGTTCGTTGGGTGACACAACTATCCCAAATTGATGACCCAACAACACGACTACCTAACAGAGGTGCTGCGACGATAGCGAACGACAGATCGGACCAGATCAGGAAGACCGTTATTCGACTGTTCTTCGAGTGGGTGATTCAAAATGTATTTTCAGGGTCGATTGGAGGCCTGAAAATGCGGGTAATGATTTAGGAACATCAGGGCGACCTAAATTCTACAGTTTCTTGGTGATCGGACTGTTAGAACAATGAACGTGCATCACGGGGGGCGTGCCGGCCAGATGTGTCATTTCTGGAAAATTATAGAATACACGGTGTATACTTCCGAAGAACAAGTTGTGTAGTACGTGCATACTATGGCTAGGGGTTTGAGTGTCAGATGCATATCATAGGGAATGTGACTCAGGTCACATGGGGTGTTCTCTCTACATAGCTTGGTAGAGGCGGCTTCGCGAGTCTTGGCTTGTATTCTGAGAAATACACAGACACAGAAAGAATTACACAGCCTAGAGACACGGCGTGTACTCTTCACACAACTTGTTAGAGGAAGCTACATTAGACTCGGCATGTATCCTAGGGATAAATGGACATGGTGTGAAGTACACAGTCATGTACTCGACAACACAGCCAAGCAAGGCCAGTGACACAGGCTACCCCGTGTACAAGTTACACGAGTTGGAGAACATGGGTTGAGGCCGTGTACGGGCACATGGCCAGTGTACACAGAGTCGACCCCAGTTTCTTTGTCATGGTGTGTATCTATACCACATGCAGTTTACTTACTTTTCGACACAACCAGCCTTTCGACATGAGCTGTTTCACACGAGCAGTACCCGAGGTCTGACTATACGGCGTGTACCTTATTCCACCACACCGTGTACTTTTGGTAAATGGATTGGTCATCTCGTCCTCTATGTCCTAGAAACGAATTGTTTCATTTTGACCTCTATGACATGGTAGAAAATTTGAGATACTTTTTTGAGGGACTTCGTGATAGTTGGAGTATCGACCAGTAGCTCGTGGAGCGGATCCTCCCAGAGACAAGCAAGCATAGTGCAGAGACTAGTAGCTGGCTAAGACCTGACATCTGAAGACCAATTCGACTCGGAGTGACTCGACTAGCCCTGTGGAAAGCACCTTGGTGTCACGGAAGACCCACATTGAAGAGTGCCTTGGTGTCACGACAGACACACGGTACACAACAATAGGAGTACCTTAGTAGGCCATGGTGGGGAGAGCCATGATGATGTAGCAGACCCATGGTGGGGAGTGCCTTGGTGATGCGAAAAACATATGATACTCAACAGGAGTAGTACCTCAGTAGTCCAAGGCTAGTGGGTTGTGCCTTGGTGTCACAACATTCCCATTGTACTCGATAGAGGAGGAGTTCACCAACATCCAAGGTTTCAAAAATGTGGCTGGGGATGTTATTTGATACTACCCCACGAATAAAATCGTGGTTTGAGCTGAGTCAATTTTTTTTGTGTTTTCATCATGATTGAGATGGATTACTTGACAAAATTTTTATATTTATAAGTATATAACTAAGTGGGGTTATCTTTTGATTTCATATCTTGTGATTTCTCTTTGTTGGGTTTGTGAGGCCTTGAGGGTCTCGGGGTCCCTACTGATTATTGTTATGCTCACCCCTGCACGGGCTTTGCCGACACCTCATTGTGTTGGATGTAGATGACAGACAACACTGAATGAGGCTGAGTGTACTAGGACTGGACAGTACCCAGTGGTGAACCACACGGCGTGATAGTACATGAATGGGACGGATGGATGTGGAGTGTTGTAGAGGCTATCTCTACCTACCCATCAGGTTGGATTTTCCAGTGGATGTTCCAGGAGATGTCTTTCCTTTATTCAGTTGTACTTGTATTTCTAGTTCCTTGTACATTAGAGTTGGGATTTTATTTCCCGCCCCTTTTACATTTCATCATTCATTTGTTATATAGTTTACATAGAGTTTTGTATCCAGATGTGTGCTCTGTTTTGTTTTTTTATAGTTTATAAAGGGAATGACTTCCCAGTTTTTGGGAATTATGCCTTTGGTGCTAGTCACCAGACGCTGGCCTAAGGAAGGTGGGTTTGGGTTAGTCACAACATGGGCCCAGGGGATCGGTCGTGACAAATTGTTATCAATGGAGTCGGTTCTACCACAGAACATAGGACTCTGATCTTTCTTTTCTAGGAAGCTATAGTGTTAAGTTTACTGAGTGTGGTTTTCATTTCAAGGAGTCTAATGTTGCTGTAGCGGTTGACGTATCCATACACCAGGACCCTAACAACTGATTTTCGACTCAGTGCACAAAAACACGGATTGCATTTGTGTTTTTAAAAGTTTTCATTAAGTCATCTCAACTAGTTCATCTCACAAGGTATAACCTTTTGACCATGTTGCATCTGTTTATTTTAGGATGACTCATCGCGGATGACCAACGAGAGTACCAGGAGTTGTACAAGATGGCAGCCCACCGATTGATAACACATCAGTATGAGGCCCTATCATAGTAGAGGCATCAGCGGTACCACTACCTGTTGGGCCACCAATACCACCAGCCCCAACAGTAGAGAGTCCACGCCACCTGATTGCATTGCAGAAGTTCCAGCGCTAGAGGCTACCTAGGTTCAGGGCTGAGAAGGACCCACAGGCAGTTGGGGATTGGTTAGAGGACGTGGTGAGAGTCTTCAGACTGGTAGGGACACCAGCTGACCATATGGTGATCCTTTCCATGAGTCTCTTTCAGGCAGTAGCAGGTAGACGGTGGATCCTGATGCTCTAGGTGAATGACGAGGCAACACTTCTCTAGGTAGACTTCGAGAGCCTGTTTCGGGCGAAGTTTTTTCCATCCACCCTACATGCAGTGCGGATACATGAGCTACTTCATCTGCAGGATGGCAGCATGACGGTGGCACAGTACTCAGCGAGGATCACCAACCTCTCACACTACTCTACAGATATGGTGCAGGACACATTCTTTAGGGCCTGGACCTTAGAGCAGGGGATCAGGTGATAGATCAGGGATTTGATGATCTCCCTCAGCATCCTGACACATGCAGTGGTGTTGGAACAAGCCCTCTTAGTGGATAGTTTCCTTGCTGGGTAGTCACGAGTAGTGAGACCCACCACCGGGCATCACGTAGTGGCGTCTTCTACAGCTGGCAGAAGACAGATGTCGGAGAGGTCCAAGAGGACCAGACCTATAGGCGGATGACCACATAACTTAGGATCGGTTGTGTGGGGCACCCAGGGAAGAGACATACATTCCAGAATCAGGTAGTGCTTCACATGCGGTGGGCATGGTCACATGGCTCGTGACTATCCGACCCACCATTCAGATGATCAGTAGACGGTCGAAGGACCACCCAGGGAGAGACATAGATTCGATCGAGGCAGTCTGTAGGAAGAAGGCAGACATGCCAGATGAGCTGGCCATGTAGATGGCGGTGGATGACATTTTGAGGTGTTACCGCCACCACCACCAGGTGGTCCACCCTGACTGTACGGAGCAGGTGGACGTGAGATAGCTCAGCTTCAGGAATCTGAGGCTTACGATCATGGTGCACTAGAGATGATTCGAGTTATGATCTGTGTCTACTCCACCTTAGCTGCAGTTCTTATAGACACAGGTTCTAGTCACTCTTTCATTGCCACTGCCCTCATTCAGAGCTCAGAGATTTTGACAGAGTCTCTGGCTCGATCCTTATGACTAGAAACACCTACAGGAGCAGACTCGATGATTACATGCTAATGTCAGCAGTGTGAGCTTACTCTAGGAGGAGAGATCTTCGGCTAAGATCTCATCATAGCAGCATCAGGGCCTTATGGAATCATCTTGGGTATGTACTGGTTATCTACAGTCCATGCTTAGATTGACTATATTAGGTGAAAAGTGTGGTGTGTCCGCATGGATGAGACCAGGTTTTCCTCCACTGGTGAGAAGAGAGCCTTTGCAGTGCAAGATAGACTTTCCTGGAGGAGAGTACAACGATCACTCATCAGTTTTCTTGCCTTACCCACAAAGCAGATGATGTTGAGAGTCCGACTTATCCTATAGTGGTGGACCAGTACACAGATGTTTTCCATGATGATGTTCTAGGTCTACCTCCTAACAAAGAGGTGGACTTCTACATTGACATGTACCCTGGGACAACACCGATATCGACACCAACGTATCAGATGCCCCCCGCAGAGCATCGCGAGCTGCAGGTATAGCAAGAGGACTTGTAGGGGAAGGGAATCATTCGGCCCAGTGTTTCTCCCTAGGCAGCCCCGATTTTGTTCACCAAGAAGGCAGATGGGACTATGAGGCTTTTTGTTGACTACCGTTTCCTGAACCAGGTGACTGTGAAGAACACGTACCCACTCCCAAGGACTGACGACCTCTTTGATCACCTGAAGGGAGCACATTGGTTCTCAATGATAGCCCTCAGATCATGCTATCACAAGCTCAGAGTTCGAGATGAGGATGTGCAAAAGACGGCCTCCAGATGTCAGTACGACCACTAAGTGGTCTAGGTTATGCCTTTTGGCCTAAATAATGCTCTAATAGTGTTCATAGGACTCATGAATAGGATCTTCCAGTCATACCATGATCACAATGTTTTAGTGTTCATCGACGACATTCTGATCTACTCGACTACTGAGGAGGAGCATTCCTACCATTTGCAGGTAGTACTGGACACACTCCAAGTGCACCATCTTTATGGTATGCTCTCAATGTGGCAGTTCTGGATCTGAGAGGTTCCCTTTTTGGGAAATGTCATCTCGGAGGCTGGAGTTGTAGTGGATTCAGTGATGATTTGGGCGGTACATTCTTGGGATCCACACGAGAGTCTGACAGAGGTGATGAGTTTCCTGGGTTTGGCTGGTTACTACCGGAGATTTGTTCCAGATTTCTCTAGAGTTTCAGCACCACTATCAGCCTTAATGGATAAAGGGAAACCCATTATGCGGTTGGAGAGATGCTAGAAGAGCTTTCAGGAGCTAAGGAAGAGGCTAACTAGTTTTCCCATCTTGAGGCTTCTAGAGGAGGGCGTAGGGTACGTAGTTTACTGTGATGCATCAGGGACCAGACTCAGATGTGTCTTGATATAGGAGCGAGCAGTGATCAATTATGGTTCTTGTCAACTGAGACAGCATGAGCAGAACTATGACACCCATGACCTGAAGTTATTAGTAGTGGTCTTCGCCTTAAGGATGTGGCGACACTATATGATGGGAGAGCATTTCACAGTCTACTCTGACGACTAGAGTCTCAGGTATGTCTTCTCTCAGAAGGGCCTTAACCTAAGACAACAGTGATGGCTTAAGTTTCTCCAGGACTATGACATTGAGATAGTCTATACTCATAAGAATGGAAACGTTGTAGTAGATGCGCTAAACATGAGGTTCGGTATATAGCTGTTAGGTGATGTGACAGAGCAGCTAGCTGCTTTTCAGATATCCTTTGTGGTCCAAGATAAGGAAACTTTTCTTCAGTCTCTTACAGTCACTCCTAAAATTATTCAGCGAGTCCGGGAGGCACAATGTGGAGACACTGACTGTGAGACACGATGTGCATAGATATCCCCAGTGTAGGCACCTGATGGATTTTATGAAGGTAGGGATCACGTCATCCTTTTTAGAGGACATACCTTGGTACCAGTGGCACTTCAAGTGGAAGTGTTGAGGGATATCCACACTTCCCCTCTAATGATACATCCACGAGTGGCAAAGATGTATTAGGACATCAGATGACATCACTGGTGGCCAGGTATGAAGAAGGGAGTAACAGAGTTTGTCTCTCAATGCCTCACTTGTCAAAAAGTGAAGGCGGAGCACCATGTACCAGCAAGCTTGGTGCAGCCTTTAGAGGTCCCGGAGTGGAAGTGAGATGGAATATCCACAAACTTCATGATAGGACTTCCACTTACATCTAGGGTACATGACTCTATCTGGGTGATCGTCGACTGACTCACCAAGTTGTACCACTTCCTACTGATCAGAGAGTAGGGTACAATAGTGATCTTGTGAAACCAATATGTGTGGGAGATTGTGCATTTACATGGTAAACCCTTGATGATTGTCTCTGATCATGACACATGGTTTACGTCACGGCTATGGAAAGGGTTGCATGAGGCTTTCACGATGCAACTTCATTTGAGCACTACCTTCCATCCTCAGACAGATGGTCAGAATGAGCGGACCATTTAGAACCTTGAGCACGTTCATCGTGCATTTGTTCTCAAATTTCGTCGTATATGGGAGGACCACTTATCTTTGGTAGAGTTTTCCTACAACAACATTTATCACTCCACCATAGGGATGGAACCTTTTGAGGTGTTGTACGGGAAACATTGTATATCACCTCTGTGCTGGACTAACCCATGGGAGGCAACACTTGTGGGACCAAAGATGGCACGAGCTACCACAGATAAGGTGCAAATCATCCAGGAGTAGATGAAGACTATACAGAGTAGGCAAAAGTCATATGCCGACAGGAGACAGAGACCTATGTACTTCGAGGATGGCGACCATGTCTTTCTATGGGTCTCACCCCGATGAGGTCTATGGAGATTTGGCATAGGTGGAAAGTTATCTCTGAGATTCATCGGACCTTTTCAGGTCCTCAACAGAGCTGGTGAGGTGGCTTTTTGCTTGGCACTTCCCCATCAATTGCACAGGGTGCATGATTTGTTTCACATATCCCAGCTGAGGAGATACATGCATGATCCTACACACATCATCGACCATGGAGAGTTGGACGTCGATGCTGGGGTCACTTTTACAGAGGTTCCAATGGAGATTGACGATTTACAGGAGCAGGTCCCTCATGGATGGTCAATACCTCTGGTGTGCATTTGTTGGCAGTATTGGAACCTCCAGGAGAGCACATGGGAGCGAGAGGCTCAGATGCGCGCTCAATACCCCATGTCATCCCTTAGTTCGAGTTGTAGCTTATGGGGAAATAAATCCCTGAAGTGGGGAGAATGTACATAACCATAATTTCCATGTAATTGTTTCAGTAAAATGGGAATTTTACGAGTCTGCGAAAATTGACGGTGCATGATTCCGAGTTTCGGTGTGCCTGAAATCAATTTCTAATGTTTTTTCAGGTACGTTCAACAAATGTACAAGCGAGTATCTATAACTTTGGAACTGGTTCTTGGAATTGAAATCATTGGGCATCGTTGAACTCACAACACCGATATTCTCTTAAGAAGACTTTCACCTCGACAATAGTGGTTCGAGATTAAAAGATAGTTTTTTGGTTTTTAATGAATGAATTAAATAAAAATAAAGTTGTAGCTTTATTTTTATTTTGGTTGGTTAAATCCTCCATGTGGAAGTTAGAGGTGGAGACCACCACACCTTAACCTCCCATGAGAGGTTATGGTGGTGGGGCCCACCCGAACCTTACCTCCTCTTCATGACCAATATGGTGGGGACCACCGAGGTTTTTAACCCCTTGAAACTCCCCATTAAATGGGAGAAACCCTAAAACTTCCATTAAGTGTAGGGGAGCCTCTTCAACTCCCCTAACAATAAATTGTGCCAATCCTCCTCATTAAATTTAATTATTCCAACCTCTTGAATTAATTAGGATTTGTTGATTTAATTAATCCACCCACTTGAATTTTGTTCCAATGATTAAATAATAGATAAACATAATCTGTTATTTTGGGTTAGAATTTGACTTTTGTTGTTGCATGGAAGAGGAGGGAGAGCTTGGGGAGAAAATATCTCACCATCGAATAATGAAGAAAGCGTTCTTCCAATGAAGCACTCAGATGAGGATAGTCTTTGACTTCATTCTTCAGAACCTCCTTCGATGTAGGACGTGTTCATCTACAACAAATCGACGTCCACCTTCTCGCACCAACATCGATGATCAAAGAACAAAGGCAGGTGAGTGTTTTATTTGATCAACGTTTTTCTTGTTTCAAATATGTTTTTTTATTCCCTTGAACTGCTTGATATCAAACTAATGCAGAGGGAGATGGCGAAAATAACATGACCCGATTTCTCCATCGTACTTCTTGTGGTTTGTTCTTTGCGTTCTTCTTGGGTGATGAACAATGGAATGTTGTGTGTTCGTTGGGAGACGCACCGATCCCAAATTGAATACCCAACAACATGACGACCTAGCGGAGTTGTGATGACGATAGCGGGCGATGGATCACACGAGACCGGGAAGACCGTTCTTCGAACATTCTTCATGCGAGTGAATCAAAACGTGTTTTCAGAGCCGATTGGAGGCCCAAAAATGCCGGTAATGATTTTAGAACATTGGAGCGACCTAATGTCTATAGTTTCATGGCGATCAGACTATTAGAATGAAGAACATGCATTATGGGAGGCACACTGTCTAGAAGTGTCATTTCTGGAAAATTCTAGAATACACAGTGTATACTTCTGAAGAACACGCTGTGTAGTACGGGCGTACTGCGGCTGGGGTTTCGGGTGCCAGACACATATCACACGGTGTGTTACCCAGGTCACACATTGTTTCCTCTCTATGTAGCTTGGCAGATGTGGCTTCATGAGACTCGGTGTGTATTCAGATAAATACACAAACACGTGAAGAATTACACGGCCTAGAGACATAGTGTGTACTCTTCATACAACTTTGCAGAGGTAGATTTTAAGACTCGGCATGTATATTGAGGATACACTAACACTTGGTGAAGTACATGGCCATGTACACCACCACACAACTAGGCACGGCAATGACACAGGCTACCCTGTGTACCAGTTCCACGGGTTGGAGAACACGGGTTGAGTCCGTGTACGGGCACAAGGCCAACATACACAGAGTCAGCCCTAGTTTCTTTGACATGGCGTATAACCATACCACATGCCGTGTACTTAATTTTCTACATGACCAGCCTTTCGACATGGGCTGTTGAACATGGAAACTACCCGAGGTCTGACTACACAGTGTGTACCATATTCCAACACACCATGTACTTTTGGTAAATGTCTTGGTCATCTCATCCTCTGTGTCTTGGACACGATTTTTTTGGTTCTTCCCTCTATGACATGGCAGGACCATTGAGATACTTCTTTGATGGATTTCATGATAGTTGGAGTGTTTGACCAGTAGCTTGTGGAGTGGATCCTCCAAGAGACGAGTGAGCATAGTGCGGAGACCTAGTAGCTGGATGAGACCTGACGACTACTGAACGATTCGACTAGCATAGTGGGAAGAGCCTTGGTGTTGTGGTATACACATTGTGTGGAGTGACTTGGTGTCGCGATAGATGAACAATACTCGAAAGGAGGAGTAACTCTTTAGGCTATGAGTTGGAGCGCCTTGGTGATGCGGCAGACCTATGGTGGGGAGCGCCTTGGTGACGTGGAAGACCCATGGTACTCGACAAGAGCAGTACCTCAATAGTCCAAGGTTAGTGGGATGCACCTTGGTGTCGCGGTAGGCCCACTGTACTCGATAGAGGAGGCGTTCCCAGCATCCTAGGTTTCAACAATGAGATTGGGGATGTTATTTGATACTACCCCTAGAATAAAACCATGGTTCGAGATGAGTCAGTTTTTCTTTGTGTTTTCCTCATGATTGAGATGGATTACATGATAACTTAGGTATATGTATGGGCATATACCTAAGTTTGGGTTTTTGTTGATTTAATATCTTGTGATTTATCCTTGTTGGATTTGTGAGACCTTGAGGGTTTTAGGTTCCCTACTGAGTATCGTTATACTCACCCCTAAACGGGCTATGCCCGCTCCACGTTGTGTTGGATGCAGACGATGGATAACACTAACTAAGGATGAGTGTACCGGGACTGGATGGAACCTAGAGGTGGACCACACGACCTGACGGTACACGGAGGAGACGGATGAACGTGGAGTGATGTCGAGGCAATTTGTACCTACCCTTCAGGTAGGATTTTCTGGTAAACATTTCAGGAGCTGTGTTTTCTTTCTTTAGTTGTGTTTGTATTTCCAGTTCCTTGTACTTTATAGTTGGGCTTGTATTTCCGACCCCTTTTAATTTTCATCACACTTTAGTAATATAGTTTACCGTGTTTTTTGTATCCAGTTGTGTTCTCTATTGTGTTTTTTACAGTTTGTAATGGAAATGACTTCCTAGTTTTAGGGAATTACACCTTTGGTGGTAGTCTCCATCCCCTGGCCTATGGAACGTGGGCTTGGGGTAGTCATGGCACAGGCCCGGGGGACAGGTTGTGCCAGTACCAAAGTGAGTATCACTTACTCTTTATCATTTATTTTTAATTATTCTCTTATAAACCTACCCTAAACATGGTAATATTATAACTTTAGTATCATTATTGTAATAAAGTTTTATTATATAAGTGTAAAAAATATTTATTTATTCATTTCCATCCACATAGATAAATATACAGACTTTAACCGTGTACTGTGTGATCTTCCATCTCCATGAAGTAACAATTTCTATTTTTATATTTATTTTATTTCATTATAGAAACAACTTAAAAAATAATTCACCCACATAAAAACATCTAAATAAAATCATTATTATTATGTTTTAATGTTATTATACCCTTCCTTAACCATAAAGATCCATGGAGATATAACATGTTCATTTTGGGTTTGTTTAACCACATACGTAAATAATGCAATAAAAATCTATCATATATGACTATGGTTACTTAAATAATAATGTTATTTTAATTTAATAATAAATTAAATATTTATTTTTGTTTCGAGAATGGTTTTATTTTTTATTTAACTAATTATTTAAATATCATCTCCAATCGCTAAAATTACCAAAATTAGTCAACCCCAATTCAATTTTCATGAAACCATAAGTTAAAATTTTATAATGAATAAAAATCATATGATAATATTTGGTCCAAATTATATGAAAAATATAATAATAATGTTCTTTATATGGTTTCAAATAAAGATAATTTTATTAAAATGGAAGTTAGGCATATGCAAAGAATGAATCTAGATCTGGGTAAGGGTATTAATATTTGATTATTCACTTTTAGACTTATTTGGTATTATCTACATAATTTAATTTATGCAGTTTATAAACTACATATTATTATATTATATAATGAATTATATTTTAATCATGGTATTTTTATAAATTAAAATCCCACTCTTTCAAGGATTATGATGAAAATGTTACTAAACCTACATGGGTTCTTCGTCTCAAACATAAATTCGTTGAGACATGATTATGTTATGATCCATTTATTCCTTTTAATGGTGTATTGAATACCCATGTTGGGATATTTACCATATTTAATTTTTATTCATGATAAATACTAATCCAAATCAGTTCCTCTTCATCAATTTGGTTTTACTCAACTGTTACCCTAGTTGTAATGTTTTTTCTAACTCAATTCTTTTTCATTGAGTTATGATAATCCTCTTGGATTTAAAATTTGAATAAAAATAAAGTGATAGATTCCATTATTTGGTATTCAGTTTTTTTATATTAATTTACACTATTACCAAAAAATAAACCTTTTCAAAATATTTTTTTACATCTTAGATTTGTTACTTGTAAGGGATATTAATAACTCAAGTATCCTTTCCATGAGTTATATTATTTCATAATGACCTTATTTTTTTATATGAATGAGAAAACCCTAATATTTTGATATATATTATTTTATAATAATATTTATTCAATTTAATTTTTAATGAAAATAATTTTTTTAAATCCTTTTATAATGTGAGTTTTGTACAAAAACATTTTTCATGATATTAAAAAGTGTATTTCAGTTCACTTTAATACGTTTTACCTTCTTTTATAAATTTCTAAAAGATAAGTAATATATATTTTCAATTCCCTATTATTGAATATTATTATTAAAATTATTAATTTTAAAGTAATTTTCACTTCAACTTTTGGAATATTATTTTTGAAGTGACCCATAACATCATCTTTTATGTCAATACTTAAAATAATTTGTAAAATCTCATTTTAGTTTTATTTTTTTATTTACCATTTAATTTTCAAATGGTTTTACCCTAATATTGTTTACAATTAACTATTTATATTAGAATATATATTATGGTTTTTTGGGGAATGAACTTGTGGTGCTAAACAATCCAATTCCTAGCCCCTTATTGGGTCATTCAAGAATTCCTTTAAAAGGATATTTTTCATCTTTATCAATATTGTTATATGTTTCTTTTTTTAAACTAAGTTTATGTGATTTTAACACCATTTAAATTATTTTTAAAGATGGATTATGATCATGTTTTTTCAATGACGACTTAAATTTATACCATTACGCCATACTATTTTAGCTTTGGGGTTGCTTACATGGAATTAAATTCTTTTTATTTATCAAGGAATAATTAAAATGAAATAGTTTTTTTATTCCAATATGAATGTTTATTAATTACATAGAAACGTTTATTGTATATCTTTTAACCATCCAACTTCATTTTTCAGATGGTTAATGATCATATTATCCATTTTATTGAACTAGGAAATAGTTTTTGTATTTTTTATGTTCATATTCCAATACATATGAGTTTTGGAAAATTTATTATGTAATGTTTGATCATACACCTTCTTCCACTGGATTAGTTATGATTAAATTATCCCATTTATTAACTAGGGAAATAGTACTGGAATTCTTTATATTGTTATTCTAATTGATATGATTATTGGAAAGTTGACTATGTTTAGTTTGACCACCCACCATCTTTCTTTGCATAGGTTATGATCATGTTATCCCTTTAATTAAAAATGTGAAATTTATTGGCATTATATATGCAGTTATTCCAATACAAATGATTATTGGAAGTTTACTACATATTTTTTGATTATCCACTTTCTTTCTCTAGATGGGTTATGATTATTTTATCCCTTTTATGGTCATGGATAAAATTAACAGCATTCCATATTTTGTAATCCTAATTATGATGATTATTCAAAAAAGTGATTATAAATTATTTATTAATTTTATCATATGATGAATGCATGGGACTTAAACAAGTGATGGGAGGGCCCCAACATTATATATCTTCATGATCCAATGACAAGTATCATGAGACAAAAAAAATTGGTTTGTGTGTTCTCTACTACCCATATCAGTTTAGTGTCTTGGAATAAAACCTTGACATAATGTTTTGTTTTTTTGACATTATATATTCCATCTGGATGTAATCAGTAATTTTTTATCTGTATTTTTATTTATTTTCATGGATACAGAATACTCTTAGTTTTAGTTGATTATGGAATTATTATGACTACATACTCTTTAAAATTATTTATTCCTTGTTTATTCCGTGATTTTATTTTTTTTATGTTTTCCCATACTGGGATTTTGAGCTTACCCTTATTTTCTTTCCATTTCCCCAATTTATGAGGAAAAGTATTTCACAAGATAGTTGTATCATGATAGCTCATGTGGATAATTTTTGGGTGTTATTGAAGACTTATTATGGATCAAGTAGTTCTTATGTAGTAAAAAATGCCAATTAGTTGATAAATACATAATACTTATTAGTTTAGGATTTATCATAATTCACTAAAGCTATAAACGTAAAATGGATTATGAATGTATGTAATGAAATATGTTATTTTAGCCATGTAATTATGGGATACTTATGTTTGAGAATCTATAGTTATCATCACATCCAATAAGTAATGTATTTTTTATTCTCATATGTTCTAGGTGTGTGGGTCCAAGGTATCAAAAATAAACATTGATGAGCCCAGGGTTCAAACACAACTCCTAGGATCGACTATACCAGATCCATCATGTTCTAGAGTGTCTTTGAACTTGTTAGATTATTTCTATAACCAATAAATGGACCAATAATCAGAAGTAGTTGGAGTAATCATCAATACCTAGAAGGTAAGAATATGAAATCCAACAATATTAGGTATATAGTAGATTCCAAAGGGAAATTTTAAGATAATAATATATAAATATTCATTTAATCGAATCAAAGAGGATTTCCCATGGTGTTCTATATAGACCTGAAAGAAAACTCCTAGCATCAAGATCATTCCATATTGGAACAGCAGCTGCATCTAAGGGGATTTCCTAAGGAGTTCTAATTATATATGAATAATAATCAAATACAAAGGTATTACCGGTGGAATTTTAATCAGAAGGCACAACATCTAAATCAATGTGGATTATCCATGGCATTCTAATATGATAAAAAATCCACGGGGATTTTTCCATTCCTTGTAATCTGAGAGGTATAATAGATAAATCTAAGGGGGCTTCCCATGAAATTATCTATGAACAAGAATTTGGAATCCCAATGTCCATGGAATTCCATTTAGGTACAAAAACTAAATCCATAGAGACTTCCTAAGATATTCTAATTACAAAAGAATAGAATCTAAATATAATTTAACTTCCCAAGGAATTCTATTTCAAAAAGAATATTTCACCTCATAGGGGTATGATCTATGTAAATCCATGTAGTAGAGGGATCAATGTAGGATCATGAGGAGTATCTTAGGCATCCAAAGAGTATTAGGTTCATAAAAATTCAGGTTATAAGGTGACACCCACTATCATCACTACCCATTCCCACTCACACCCACTCATGGGTTAATATATAATTATTTATCTTTGGGACACCTATTAGGGTCCTGTATGTCGCATCATATATGGACACTACACATAAGATCCTTAGTCACTATTTTTCCTCTTTGGTAATAACCTGTAACTCAGGGAAGTATTTCCCATAGAATAGTCAGAAACATATAAAGGTATTATTTCACTCATAGGAATAATCACATGAGGGAGATGGCCTTCAACCATCCCCATCCCATGACACCCAAGATTGGTCCCCACACCCAATTTTTTCATCAGTTTTCACATGGTCTACCCACCTTGAAAAACATATCACAGTGGGGGAGGAATGCTCATACCATAATCAATTCAACTAGCCCAAAGGATTTAAGGCATCTCGTAGTCATTCCATGGCATCTCATAGTCATTCCATTTCCTACATGGGACAATCCTAGAAACTCAATACTTGAACGAACAAATGGGGAATAAGAGAACCTATCAAGGCCTTTTAAAACCTCTAAGACATTTATGTCTCCCCCCTCAGTGTCCATATATCATAACTCGTACAATTATAAAAAGCGATTCAAAAATCGACAGCTGAGGCATCAAGTTAGTGACCAATGTCCCTCATGGGACTTGTAACTTTTTCCATTTCCTAGAAATTCACTTAAATATATCAATTAATTTAATTTAAATGTTGGATCACCCTCAATAGTGAAACTGCATATCATATACATATATAAATAAAATACGTTTTCTATAGAGGTACGATAAAGGGATCACCTACCTTAACCATAATGAATACCTTTGATCTCTACCTTCCAAAATCTCACTAGATCACTTCCAAGACACCCATCACCTCTATATGTCGCAACACATTCAAAGACCAAAAATTCAATTATTTTAAAAAATTTAATTTAAATAACAACAATTATTAAAATCTAACTTGATGAGATCAACTGATTAAAACCTCATGAAATGGGATGTAGTCTATAATCCAGATACACATAGACATAATACATGTCAAAACCAAAATTATCAATCCCAATTCAAAGGAAAATTTCATCTAATTTACCCAAAAAAATCCACAAGCCAACATACCTTAAGAAAAATGATCCATGATGACTTGAAGAAACCCACCTTGGCCCTCCTCAATATGACAACATGAAATCCCCAATAAGAGGATTGATTTCACTATGAATTCATTATATTGTCTCTAAAATCCTATACCACCAAACCAAAATCAGTGATGAATTATGGATTAAGAAAAAGGGTGACATGAGGCAAGATCTTATCTCGAATCACCGAGTCAAAACACCAAGAATCCACTAGAATCAAAGTGCTACCAAGAAAGAGAGGAGGAATGTAAAACCCCGGATTTATTGATCTTTAAGTATTTTTTTCATCTACTTGTATTGAGTTGGATCATTTTTTGCTAGATTTTTTAGTGCAGAAATAGATTTTTTAGGCTTAAAGGGTGTTCTGTAAATATTTGTTCAAAAATAAAGGGCGCATATTCTGTAGCTGAGGTGACTATGCCATAGCTTGTGGTCTACACTATAACGAGCATAAATATGCTATATTATTTCTATAAAACGAATGCCATGCCATAAATGTGAAAGGATAGACTGTGGTGATACAGCTCTCTGAGTTTTGTGTTGCATGTTGGTTCTGAGCATGCAACATAAGCCCTCAAAAAATGGGAAGTTGAAATTATTCATCGGTGATCGAGGTAACTATGTCATCACCAGTACACACATCCCAATTATAATATGTGGATCTCCACATGAATAATTCATGAAAAAAATTAAAGTGATGAAATAATTATTATGATTCAAAGTCACACCCCACATCCTCTTTTCA
The DNA here is from genome assembly GCA_963277665.1 of Viscum album. Lineage (NCBI taxonomy): Eukaryota > Viridiplantae > Streptophyta > Magnoliopsida > Santalales > Viscaceae > Viscum > Viscum album. Next base: position 1,110,461,370 of record OY728140.1, read on the forward strand.
CTGGAAATCATTTCTTAATGGATCTTATGTTGAATCTCTATAGATCATCCAAACATGCTTTTAAATCCTTCTGGTGCATCGATCATCAGAATCAGAGTGCTAGAATAGAGTTTTTATAAGACCTTCGATGTCCTAATGATCATAAATATTCTATTCCATTAATATGTTAAGGTATTCCTCGATCGATTCCTCAAAATGATCTATTCTCTCACCAAGAAGTGGGAGAGAGGAGAGAGAAACTATGGATCTCATGCGATGAATAGTGAATTGCATATGATTCTATCCTCCTATTTATGGTGGCGTACCAGTGTAGAGACCCAATGCTTGAATTACATGGAAATTATATTACTTTTGTGGAATACTTAATATATAAAAAAACAGACACACAAGAACCATAATAGTTTTGTGTCTTTGGAAACTTGGAACATAATCTTCTATACTTGGTGAAAGATCTTCAACATCTCCCATAAAGATCTTCCCTTTTTTTTATTACCTAAATCCTTTCTTTATATATTGGGAAAAATAAAACATATAAATGGTGAGCTCAAATGCTCATTAAGGGTAAGTATGGAGAAAATAAAACAAACCATATACATTTGAACATTAAAACATGAACATAATATTTAAACATAAAATTCTTGAGCAATGACATAAAACATGGCAGTACATAAGGAATAGATCATAATGGAACATCAATCATGATAAATATCTTGGAAATAAAACATGTAATTGTGGAAAAAAATTATGCACAAGATATTATTTCCATAGTATCCAAGGCATTGCTTCCAAGACCATATTAGTGGACAAAGTCCCTTACTGAACCGGGTTTACTTGTCGTTCCATCCCTATATTACTGAACCATATTTACTTGACATTTCAGCCAAGTATATCTCATTAGATATAAATCATTACCCAATTCATTTGAGGGAGATATAGGTCCCACCCATCTCATAATGAAATCATTCTTTCGTGTGCCACAAAATAATAATAAATCATTCATCATAACCCAAAGAATAAAATGGGTTTCATAAACATCATCCCATATTAACATAATCCAAATAAAACAAATGGATATAATTTAATCATAAGAAAAATGAATCCATGTAAATCATAGAGACATTATATGTGAAACATACACATATAAAATAATGTCATCTTATATGAAAAAATGGTTTTGATAAAACACTTGAAATTAATTCTTGAGGAAAATATCCATTCTTCGTAAAAATCAATTTCTTTTCACAAAATGCCATGAAATTTTAAAGGAAAAGTATTTTGTAGAAAATAGTCATTATATATTGTATAGTAAGCTTCATGAAAATAATGGGTTATGAAACTGTAACAATCTGTTCATGCCATATAAGTTAAAAAAACATTCTCCTCATACTTTTGTAGGAAAAGTCAAAAAGTACCTCATATGGTAAACAAAAGAAAGATTCCTTCCATAACATAAAGTAAAAGTCAAGAGGGGTAAAAATGACTTTAAAAATACATGGAAGAATATTAAACACTTTATGAAATCATTTTTATGGATATGGATGAAAAATATAACCCCAATAAATACTTACATATAAGCAATCTCGGATAAAAATGAGATTATAAAATTATCCCTTACCTTAGGTCCAATATGCTTCGTACGTATCTGAACCTCCTATTTAATGATTTAAATAATGTCATTGAACTATTAAAGAATAATATTCATTGTTATTATATCATATGTGGTTCACTTATGACATTATATTACCCGTTCTTTTGTAAATTCATGTTAAAATTGTATTTTGGGTAAAATCGTTTAATTTATCGTCGGTGTTTTGACTTGTAATTATTAATATGATTACTTAGATAATGATTACTTAATTCTAGAATATAAAACATGATTTATATATAATATATATTAATAATATACATATATATAATAGATCAATAAATGGAATGAAATACACAGTTCATGGAGACAATAGGTCGTACGTATGCATGAACGCTGTTTTCGTTTCCTTATTGAATTGAACAGAATTAAGTAGATGTAATAAATATATATATATATATATACATAACTCCAGTATCATTATTATGTCATATATTTCATTATTACTTATTATATATAATTTATAATCTTTCTTTAATTGTTAACATGGAAAATGAATCTCATCTTGTTGTGGAGACGGTAATCTGTACGTACGCACGAGTGATGATATCGTTCCCATATTTATTTAATGGAATTGGATTTATTGATATAATATCTTAGAATCTGTATGATGTTATAATAATCATATGTAGTTATTATTTACACCATTATACCCATCCGAGTAAGGTGGTGGTGGAAAAATAGATTACAGCATGTCGTGGAGATGGTATTCCATACGTACGCACGTGCGGTGATTTCATTTTCCCTAGAATGGATAGAAGGTGAAATAATATTGTTTCATATTTATAATAAAATATAATTATTTGAGTGATACTGATGTTATTAATTCATAATGAAACAACTAAAGATGATGAAGTATAAGAAGAAATAAATTTGAAAGAATCGGTAACAGATATTACCTCTCCTTCGACACTCCTCTTTGAAACCTCAGCTTAAGGCACTAAAATTGGTCTTTGAAGAAGACCAGGACCTCGAGAATGTTTCTAAGGAGGTATATAAGGTAAATAGGCATGGTTTGGATGAGCGTGAAGGATCATAAAGGTGTGAGGAGGAGAGGGAGGACCTGCCCTTTTATAAGGGAGGAGAGGGGCACCTTTGGAATTATAAGAAATATTAATTTATAATAAATTCAAAACCCACATAAAAACCTCCAAAATTACTCAAATACAAAGATTATAAGAGATTGTGTTGTAATATTATCAACCAATATAATTTAGACAAGTTGTGAATTTATTTGAAACATTATCAACTTGATTTATCCTTATATAATCTATTTAATTTTATTTGTGGTAATAATATTCTAAATTTTAAATCATTTTAAATAATAACTTATATGTTTTTAATTTTCCATAATTGTATGATTGAATACATTTTAGACCCTAAAAATTTTAATTTATAATTTTTAAATTTTTTTTTGATTTTTAATCAATTTTATAATATGTAATTTTTATAAAATAACAATAGTGTCAATTTTGACACTATTCATTTATTTGAATTTAAATAAAATCCTCACAGAATATATGTTCAAACTAAAAGCTTTAATATATTCATAACATGTCATATGTATCTATAAAATTAGTGGAGTACATTAAATAGTTCATATAATATTTATTTTAATATTTTTAAAAAAAATTATTTGGTATATCTCTTAATAAAATAATTACTACCACATTTTTGTATAATTATTTAGTATACTTATTTGTTGCATAACAATTTAAAATAAAATCCTATGATGAATATAAATATAATAAATTTAATTATAATATTCTTACTTGAATTTATCATCTTAAAATCACAGCATTTAAATTGTTATATTTATTAAATTATGAAGGTGACATCTTTGACATCATTTAAAATAAAATAATATAAATGTCATAATCGGTTTCATAAGGCTCCAAATGGTCCACTAATATTCCCTTGGATGCTTAGGGTATATATATACTCGACCAATAATGTTTGTTCATGTTTATGGTTCTTTTGATAGGTATTGTTATTTTAATAAAAACTATATTATTGATTTTTCACTAAATAAACAACTTCTACATCACTATTGTGTCACCATTAATGACAATTATTTAATCCCTAAAAATTCTAAATAAATTATCATGATGTAGAAAATATTTTTATATTTCTGTATAATATTCATGTTCGAAGTTTCATGAAGTTTATCACTAAATTAAAATTATTATACTTATAAGATTTAAGAGAGTGACATGTTGTCACTTTCTTTGGTTTTAATTATAATTAAATTATTTTCATGGTCAAAAGTCCATAAAATGAATCTAATCAGACCATTAGGTGATATGGGTAGACTTTTAGTAATATAATATAATTTTGGCATGTGTTAGGGTAATTTTATAATCTTAGGATTACCCTTAATTACCCGATTTATCTTTAACTGAAGCAAATAAAAATTACCATAGTTACTATTCATAGTGCCCAAAAATAAAAAATAGCACTTTAACATATTTTGGATCTACTAATTCCAAATATGGAATCCATTTTTCAAAATTCATAATACAGAAGTTGCAGTAATTAATTTAAAATTAATCCCACCATTAAGAATATGAGTTTTAAAAGTTAAAACATTGCAAAAGATTGAAATGATTTTACCTATGAATTCAATGTAAAATAAATGATAATGACATACATTATATTAAATGGTAAAAATATATTCTATATATACTTTAAAACCATTCAATATTATAATTTAACCATATAAAGTATTACTGTGAAAAAAGTTGTTTTTAATTAAAATATAGCGTGTTTTCTCTATTCATTAAAATATGAATGTTATCAGAATAATATGAAAAATTTATCCAAAGTAAATTTTAATATCCTGATTCCAAAGAAAATTTTATTTTCTAAAATTGAACTTATAAAAATGTAAAAAACTAGATTTAAAGTGGGTGCGCCATCAAAAGGCGACAAAACTGCATTTTTTAAAAATACTTATTTTACCCGAAAAATTTATTTTGTTCTTATACCTAGTTCTAGACAATGTGTAAGATGAATAATAATGTTATAAAATTAAAAATTTAGTTAATACTATTCATAACTGCTAGTTCATAATAATATTATAATAATATATCGTTGCTTAGTAAAACCCGGTATTGCGTACAACACACGATATCGAGGAAGGTCTCGATTGCGTGTAATGCATGCCACGTCAGGGTTGCGTGTAGTGGAAGACTCCTTTTTTGTTGCATATAACAAAATCCAAACATATTTCATTAATACATTGAATATATATAAATATAATCAATGTTGTGTAGAATAACTACTATCAAACAAACTTGAAATTGTGTGTAACACGATCCACGATTAGTGCTGCATATACTGAAAGCTAATATGGTGTTTCATATAGCGCAAGATAATCTTTGTGTAGCGTACAACAGAAGATATGAATGAAATTAAATATAATATATCACTTAAAATCTCTAGGTGTTACATTATCTCCCCCTTAAAATGAATTTCTCCATCGAAATTCGTCGGGGTTATAAATGGTTTATTACATGAGAGTTTCTTTCATAGAACCCCACATCGTAAAAAGGAATGCAAAAACTTTTCTTTAAAAATTAAAGTATGAAATGTAACAGTTAACAAAATTAACTAATCACTGGGTTTCTACATAGGATAACATAGGTGAAAATATGGATATGTAAGAGAAATCTATCAATCATGTTCTGATGGAGAGTGTTAGAGAACATGGCTATGAAAAGGCCAACAATCACAAAGACATAAATTTGTGATGATCTAAAGTAACATTTGATTCATTGGATATGAGGGAACTAGGACATCATTTTTGGTTTTGAAGATTATTTCCCTAATGTTGAGGAATTAAAAGAAATACTTACATGATTTTGGTTCAATCTCACTGTTGTTCGTGCCCTGAACAATTTTCACTTCATCTCTTTAAGAAATGAAGTTGAATTTGTTATTCGTCAAGTGTCTACAAATCATGTGATAGAATGAAGGGTCATTCAATCAATCTAAAACAAAAGGTTAGCAAATGTTATTAAATATACATATGTAGATTAATCGTATATGGTTCAAAAAATGGACTTATACTTCATATCTCATACCACTTAATAAATTAAATCTAATTTATACTAACCAGGGACTTCCTGTAGGCTAGTGGTATGAGATAAAGTCCTGTCGCACTTTGGTTGTGGGTTTGATTCCCGCAACCTTGTCCAACATGATGGGTTGTCGCCCATCCTGCTGGTTAACCTTTTTCTAAAACTACATTATTATAACATCCCAAAAATAATATTGAAAATAAGTTCTAGCCCTAAACAATACTGACTTATGTCCATCATAATCCATTCCAATCTTTAGGCTTACCCAAAATACTTCTATCCAAGCTCATAGTATAAAGAAAACAATTACTAGAAATTTCATCTGCCGAGCATGTGAATACCATCATTTATCCCCCATATATCATAAGATAAAACTTTTTGGTCACATTCCAAACAAGTGAAAACCTTAATCATGTATTCTCTTAAAAAATGAATATCCATTGACCCTTAGTGAAAACATGAATGCTGTCAAAATTTAACACCTTCCACATACCAAAATCCCAAAATTTCTATATACTCAATCCATGATATCACTTTATCCTTATACCAGTAATGAGCTCATTAATACTATCAAACAACTCATTATCTCCTTATCCTTTCATTATGCCCATATCATCTACCTTCCAAAAATAATTTTATAACCTTTCATGGTTACCAGTACCAATCATCATTTACTTTCAAAACTCAAGAAAAGGAAATAGTGTAATAATCCTTATATTTATTTCTTTATTCCACAGTACCATACATTATTCTTGATAAACATACAATCATTACACTACCTTCTTAAACCATTGACTGAGCTTCAAAAATTATTTTATCTCACAGATCATTTTTAGTCTCTTCATCATCATCAATATAAATACTACCCATACAGACATGATGATTCTTTTCATGAGACTTTCCCTTAGGGAATTGGTTTGAATAATGCCCGTACATTCCACATTTAAAAAATTTAACCATTGTTGATGTCTTAGAAATACCATTATCCTAGTCCATGGTGTTAACTAAACCCTTTCCTTTGCAATTACTGGCTTTGTGTCCTTCTTTTCCACACCCAAAGCATCTTCCAGTTCCTTTGAAACATTCTCCCTGATGCCTCTTCCCACATTATTTACATGAGGGGAATTGATCTTTCTTTCCTCTATGATCATCATGAAACTCCATCTTTCTCTTATTAGATGATTCCGGAATCTTACCAAAGTTGAGATTATTGATCATATTATGAGATAGCTGATTAGGCATAATAACGATGCTTTTCCTTCCAAATTCTATTTCATTTTGTATCTCATGAAAAATATCATTCCATTGTCCATCATATCCTCCATTATCGTGAATTCTCTGATTTCCAGCCATTTTCTAAAACCCTAAAAGAATAGTGTGAGAGGAAAAAATCATAATCAAGGGGGAGTACCTTCAATATCTAACATCTTAGGTTTAATTATAATATCGATAGTGTAATTCTAGGATTATAACCTATATGTATACTTATCCTTAGGGACATCCCTAAACATACCTTAGAAATATCTCAAGGGATCTCACTAAATTTTTCGAATCCTAGTTTCCAAAGGTTAACTAAACTTTTCCTATCATTCCAACTGTAGAGACCCAAAGCTTGACGTACATGGACATTACATTACTTTTTTGTAATACTTAATACAAAACAAAAACAGACACACAATGACCGTAATAGTTCAGTGTCTTTGGAAACATTGAACATAATCTTCTAATCTTGGTGAAAGATCTTCAACATCTCCCATAAAGATCATCCCTTTTTTACCTAAATCCTTTCTTTATATCCTGGGGATAATAAAACATATAAAGGGTGATCTAAAATGCTCAGTATGGGTATTTATGGATAATATAAAACAAACCATATACATTTGAACTTCAAAACATGAACATAATATTTAAACATCAAATTCCTGAGCAATGACATAAAACATGGCTGTACTTAAGGCATAGATCATAATGGAACATTAATCATGATAAAATAGCTTTGAAATAAAACATGTAATTGTGGAAAAACATTAATAACATGATATGATTTCCATAGTAGCCAAGGCATTGCTGCCAAGACCATCTTAGTGGACAAAGTCCCTTACTGAACTGGGTTTACTTGCCGTTCCAGCCCTATATTACTGAACCAGATTTACTTTCCATTTCAGCCATGTCTATCTCATGAGATATAAATCATTACCCAATGAATTGGACGGAGATATAGGTCCCTCCCATATCATAATGAAAACATTCTTTCATGTGCCACAAAAAAATAATAAATCATTCATCATAACCTAAAGAATAAAATGGGTTTCATAAACATCATCCCATCTTAACATAATCCAAATAAAAAAAATGGATATAATTTAATCATATGAAAAGTAAAAACATGTAAATCATAGAGACATTATATGTGAAACCTACACATATGAAATAATGTCATCTTAGATGGAAAATGGTTTTGATAAAACACTTGAAATGAATTCTTGAGGAAAATATCCTTTCTTCTTCAAAATCATTTTCTTTTCACAAAATTACATGAAATTTTAAAAGAAAAGGATTTTATTTAAAATATTCATTAAATATTGTAGAGTAGGCTTCATGAAAATAAGTTGTTTTGGAACCATAAAAATCTGTTCACGCCGTATAAGTTAAAAAAACATTCTCCTCGTACTTTTGTAGGAAACGTCAAAAAGTACCTCGTATGCTAAACAAAAGAAAGATTATTTCCATTACACAAAGTATAAGTCAAGAGGGGTAAAAATGACTTTAAAAATAAATTGAATAATATTAAAAACTTTATGATATCATTTCATCTATGAAAAATATAACCCCAGTAAATATTTACGTATAAGCAATCTCGAATAAAAACGAGAATACAAAATTATCCCTTACCTTAGATCTGATATGCTTCGTACGTATCAGAACCTCCTGTATAATGATTTAAATAATCTCATTGAACTATTAAAGAATCATATTCATTGTTATTTTATCATATATGGTTCACTTATGACTTTATATTACCCGTTCTTTTGTAAATTCATGTTAAAATAGTGTTTTGGGTAAAATCGTTTCATTTATCATCCGTGTTTTGACTTGTAATTATTAATATGATTACATGGATCATGATTACATAATTCCATAATATAAAACATTATTTATATATAATATATATTTAGAATATACATATATATATAATAGATCTACAAATGAAAGGAAATACACTGTTCATGGAGACGGTAGGCCGTACGTACGCATGAACGCTGTTTTCGTTTCCTTATTGAATTGAATGGAATTAAGTAGATGAAATACATACATACATATATATATATACATAAATATAGTAGCATTACTATGTCATATATTTCATGATTACATATTATATATACTTTATAATCATTGTTGAATTGTTAACATGGAAAATGAATTTCATCGCGTCGTGGAGACGGTAATCCATATGTATGCACGAGCGATGATATCATTACCATATTTATTTAATGGAATTGGAGTGAATGATATAATATATTAGAATACGTATGATGTTATAATAATAATATGTAGTTATTCTTTGCACCATTATACCCATCCGAGTAAGGTGGTGGTGGAAAAACAGATTACACCACGGCGTGGAGACAGTATTCAGTACGTACGCACGTGCGGTGATTTCATTTTCCTTAGAATGGATAGAAGGTGAAATAATGTTGTTTAATATTTATAATAACATATCAGTTTATGAGTGATACTTATGTTATTAATTCATAATCAACAAACTAAAGATGAAGAAGTAGAAGAAGAAATAAATTTGAAAGAATCGGTAACAGATATTACCTCTTCTTCGACACACCTTTTTGAAACCTCCTCTTAGGGCCCTAAAATTGGTCTTTGAAGGCGACCAGGACCTCTAGCATGTTTCTAAGGAGGTCTATTAGGGAAATGGGTAGGTTTTGGATGAGCTTGAATGCTCAAAGAGGTGTGATGAGGAGAGGGAGGAGGTGACCTTTTATAAGGGAGTAGAGGGGCACCTTTGGAATTATAAGAAATATTAATTTATAATAAATTACAAACCCACCTAAAAACCTCCAAAAATACTCAAAAACAAATATTAGATGAGATATGGTTGTAATATAATCAACCAATAAAATTTATACAAGTTGGAAATTTATTTTAAACATTATCAACTTGATTTATCCTTATATAATCAATTTAATTTTATTTATGGTAATACTATTCTAAATTTTAAGTCATTATAAATAATAACTTATATGTTATGAATTGTCCACAATTTTATGCTTTATAAAATTGTATACCATATAAATTTTAATTTATAATTTGTAAATATATTTTTGATTTTTAAACAATTTTATAATATGCCATTTTTATAAAATAACAATAGTGTCAATTTTGACACTTTTCATTTATTTGAATTTAAGTAAAATCCTCACAGAGGATATGTTCGAACTAAAATATTTAATAGATTCATAACATGTTATATTTATCTATAAAATTATTGTAGCACATTAAATTTTTCATATAATAGTTATTTTAATATTTTTCAAACCATTTATTTGGTATAACTCTTAATAAAATAATTACTACAACATTTTTTGATAATTATTTAATATACTTATTTTTTGCATAAAAATTTAAACTAAAATACTATGATTAATATGAATATAATAATTTTCTTACATGAATTTATAATATTAAAATCACATCATTTCAATTGTTATATTTATTAAATTATGAAGGTGACATCTTTGACATCATTTAAAATAAAATAATATAAATGTCATAATCGATTTTATAAGGACAAAAATGGTCCAAATATAGACCCATGTATGATTAGGGTATAGATATACACGACCAATAATGTGTGGAAATTTTTTGGTCCTTTGTTAGATATTTTTCTTTTAATAAAAACTATATTATTGATTTTTCACTAAATAAACAATTTATGCATAACTATTGTGTCAACATTAATGGAAATTATTTAATCCATAAAAATTCTAAATAAATTATCATGATGTAGATAATTTTGTTAGAGTTCTGGAGAATATTCATGTTATATGTTTCATGAGGTTTATCACAAAATTAAAATTATTGCACTTATAAGATTTAAGAGAGTGACATGTTGTCACTTTCTTTGGTTTTAATAGTAATTAAATTATTTTCAGAGTAAAAAGTCCATAAAATGAATCTAATCTGACCCTTAGGTTATATGGGTCTACTTTTAGTCATCAAATATAATTTTGGCATGAGTTAGGATAAGTTTATAATTTAGTTTTACCCTTAATTACCCGATTTATCTTTAACCGAAGTAAATAAAAATTACCATAGTTACAATTCATAGTGCCCAAAAATTAAAAGTAGACTATTAATATAATTTGGACCTATTGATTCCAAATATGGAATTCATTTTTCAAAATTCAAAACACAGAAGTTGAAGTAATTAATTTAAAATTAATCCCGCTATTAAGAAATTGAGTTTTAAAAGATAAAACATTGCAAAAGATTGAAATGATTTTACCTATGATTTCATTGTAAAATAAATTCTAATGACATAAATTATATTAAATGGTAAAAATATATTATATTTATAATTTAAAACCATTAAATATTATAATTTAAACATATAAATTATTACGAGGAAATTTTTTTTAATTAAAATATAGCATGTTTTTACTATTCATTAAAATATGAAAGTTATCAGAATAATATTAAAAATTTATCCAAAGTAAATTTTAATATCCTGACTCCAATGATGATTTTTTTTTTGTCAAATTGAACTTATAAACACGCCAAAACTAGATTTAATGTGGTTGCACCATCAAAAGGCGACAAAAGTGTATTTTTTAAAAATACTTATTTTACCCGAAAAAATTATTTTGTTCGTATACCTTGTTCTAGAAAATGTGAAAGATGAATAATAATGTAACAAAATTAAAAAATTAGTTAATACTATTCATAATGGCTAGTTCATAATAATATTATAATAATATATCGTTGTTTAGTAAAACCCGGTATTGCGTACAACACACGCTATTGAGGAAGGTCACGATTGCGTGTAATGCATGCCAAGTTAGGGTTGCGTGTAGTGCACAACTCCTTTGTTGTTGAATAAAAATAAATCCAACCATATTTCATTAATACGTTGAATATGTATATATATACTCAACGTTGCGTAGAATAACTACTATGAAACAAACTTGAAATTGTGTGTAACACGATCCAAGATTAGTGTTGCATATACTGCAAGCTAATATGGTGTTGCGTATAGCGCAAGATAATCTTGGTGTAGCGTACAATAGAAGATATGAAATAAATTAAAAAGAATATATCTCATAAAATCTCAGGGTGTTATATCCAAAATACATGAAAATGGTTCCAAGTGTGTGGATACTTATTACCCACCAAAAAGGACATCTTATAGTTACTTTATAGAATCATAAATATCATTTATATTTTTATCACATTGTTAAAAAATAATAAATACAATACCTGATAAAACCATGGTATTAACTTATTTTTCATTCTGGTAAATATTAAATGGAAATTAAATATTAAAACAATACTCATTTGAATCGTATTCTCACATGTATTTACTTTAATACTTACAAATACATTTAATAAATAAATTCATTATAATTAATTCATACATCAAGTAATATGAATTTATTTATTCCATTGAAATCATGTATCCTATGACATATCCCAGACCCCATGGTTGGTCTGACCATGTCTTAAACTCCTATTCATCACAATATGGCCAGCTTTTGAATTTTCTATTTTGTGTGACCCACTAAGACCTCATTTCGATAGAAATGAATACTGTTCACAAACCAAGAGAAGATTTTAGCAACCCATCAAGGCCCCCTAAGGAGATAAGTAGTAATCTTGGAAATGAAAATCTCCCTATTGAAACAAACCCTAAAAATAATACCTTTGTCTTGTGATATCTCCTAAGGTAGGATATATAATTGGTTTCATCATGATATATTTCATTATTATTCATTAACCTTACTGGATGGAGTTACCTTCTATTACCATGAGCATAGATTTAGTAAAGGTATTACTATCCTAACTAATTAGACCTGATACATCTCTTCATATTAGAAGAAAAAAAATTCAATCTTGATTATTCAATAAATTACATACCACCAATAATGCACCTAACACACGATTCCTCTCTATGGCTTCAATTTCATTATTTTTTACTTTCAATAAAGTACACGGTCGAATGATACACATCAATAATAATCTCTTTTTCGTAGTCCATTAAGTGTTTTCATATATAGGAATGAAAAATGACACTAGAAACTTGTGGTGTTCTTATTAGCGAGTCGGTTATCATGATCTTATTTACTCAAGATCACAAAGTGTAAACTTCCTAAGAATAATTCACAATGCTTATGACCACCCATCACCTGATATCCAAACATCATTTGTGTCATGTCAAAATGATGAATCTGGACCATATTATATTTGTTTATTACTGATGTAATAGTATCTCAATGTACTCATTATATACTAAGAACTATTATATCCTTTTGATACAAAACTAATATCGGAATATTTTTATTATAATAGTTTATGTAGAAATATCATCACTATAATGGTAATATAACATCACCTATAACTCACGATATACATGGCATGATAATTTAAAAGTGTTGTTTAGTTGGGTCTATAGATACCATTATTACAATACTCAGTCTTTTGCTAGAGACAAATTACTAATGAACCTGGTTCTCTCTCACATGATAAGATGATGTTTCATTAAGTTATAGATTTAGCCATGGGCTTTCCATATTCCCATAGTGTGGTAATTCTACTATCTACAACATCACATCCATGATTACAACTCATAAAGAGATGTAAACCCTGAGTAGATATCCTTTTTTCCATTTCCAAAATATAACATCTTGGATATACACTATAAGAATTATCATCATGATAAAACCTTACTTTATAGGTGTGATTCCAAGAACTGGAATAACTCATTATATATTTTACACTTCTTTTTCAACTTCCCCAGAAACTACAACATACTCGGTGTTTATAGATTTGAATACCACTAGCCTCAATGACTTTGACTTGCTCATTACCTTAGTTTAACTGTGATATTAGATCATGTTGATATATAGTGATACTATTTTATATCCCTTTATAATTAGTAACCCATTATATCCACAAACTAGGAACATATCCCTTAAAATTCTATAAGTTCAATTAGTCAGTTATGACTATTTTTCATGCAGTTCCCCTTGATTATACTATAATTTTCGAACCATACAATATATGGTGGAAATAATATTTCATGAACATAACATGAGATATTTGATTGATACATTATTTAAGAATATTGAATTTATGTTTTCACATTAATCTCCTCTTCTGACTCATACATGTGTTATTAAAGATATTCATGCCATGTGACATTAGTAACAATCCTCTCTCGAATTGTTCAAATTTTTTATTTTCCATTAATATGTCATTGTTTTTACTATTGGATAGGTATAATAGCCAATTAAATCTACCTCATTAGAACTTATTCCCTATAAACCAGTTTTATACTTTTATGCTATCTATGAAGAATTATATTAAATATGGTATTATGTAAATGTAATAACAATAAGTATTTCCTATATTTTCAAAAAAAATTATACATATAAAAAAACAATGCACACAATATCCTAATGTAGAATCATGAAAAGAATTTATTCCAAATGAATTTTATATTATCTTGTTGCAAACATTAACCCTAAAATAGATTTTAGTAACATTCGCCCTTTATTGTTATTCTATGATGTCACCCCAACTTTCTAGTTGCATCATATAGACACCTTACACAATTGGGGGTCTAGATATTCATTTCTAAATAAAATGATCAAAGAAGTTATCCATAATAAGTAAACATATAATGGATTTAGTCATAATGTCATGGAATTACCAATCAAGGCTCATTGGAACCATGATCGTACCATCCATATATAGTGTCACTTGAATACCCACTATAGTATTCAAAATACTAAGCTCATATATGTTGATACATGACATCCATTATTGGGTTTTAATTGATATTATCAATTTTAGCTAATTTTTTATATACTTATTTCTTGTAGGATTGGTTGCCCTCAATATATAATGTATCACCTATCACGGTGAACAAAAAACCATGATAATGCTTTTATTCTTCCTACACAGTATTTGTCTTTAGGACATTCCTATCCCACAATCTCTTATGGAACTTGTTACTATACAAACTAATTTTTTATCTACAACATTGAATCAAGCAAAGTCAATATTTTTACCACTATCTCAAATAGATAGATGAACCCTTTTATAGGAATATAGAACATCAATTGACTATAACTATTATATCTTAGGTATTTCTATTATATCCTTTTAAAACATTCAGATAACTACTTTAGATGAATATTATGTTACTCTTGATTCATGTTTTGTTTATATTTAACAAACTATTTTCATACAATCATATGTTATTATGAAAAAATGGATTTTTATCATACTATAACTCATTTGATATCCATTTTTCATTATAATTGGAATACATTTATGGGATAAAACCACAAATTTCAAATCATTTCTTGAAAATAATGGAATTTTTATAATGAATATAAATTGAAACATTTATTCTCCTTTTACTTACAACATAAATATGATTTGAATCGGGAATTGTACATTTAAGAATTAATCCACACAAAATTTTATTTATCAATTTTAATATGTAAGACTCATCATAAATCCCCCATAAAGGTATCATAGCTTTGATATGGATAAGGTATTGTGGATTTATGAATTACTTCATGCTACATTATTATGATCGATGAATTATTGGTCAATATTTTCTTTAACATTTGGTATGAGGAAATTCATATATTCTGACCATGTATATACTAAACATCACATAAACATTCTTTAAAACACTAATGTTTATCTTCAGAAGTATATTTACCACTATCTTAACCTTAGAGTAGACCATTATCTATAGTTGAACTAATTTCGCAAGCTTTTGCGACTTGCATTTATGTCTAAAGGATTCTTTATCCAAAACTAAGTAAATTAATGTGTTTATAATACCTATGTTCTTTAACTCTAAGTATTATAAACTCCATACATGGTATATCCTTGAATTCCCCTTTTAGTTTTACGTGAAAAAGACTATTATTTTCACAATTGGGAATTAAAGTCTAACATTTTATTTTCATTAGCATTTTCCAAGGATTCAAGCATTACCAAAACTTTTTGTTGAGTATTAAACAATATTCATTAAAAAATTGGATTAATGTCTCATTATTCACAATGGTCAAGTGAGATTATTTTTTTTGTAATACTGAATAAAATTTTAACTAGAATCTCTAATATGGGTAATTGGCCGACCTGTTTTTTGGTTTTAAGTTGCTGTTGTTGGTTGCTAGGGTCTGGTCTTGGACATGGTTCTTCATCAGGACTGCTTATGGATCTTTTGGTAATGGTCTACTTTGTAGGTTATCACTTCGCATCAAAGTGATTCTTTTCGAAACAAAAATTGGTTATTAATTCATCCTCTATATAATTATCTCATGACATGAATATAAAATAACTCCCTTATTATTAAATTTATATTTTTAAATATATTGCAATGGTGTATTTTTTGTCATAGTTTCTATTTTCCTTTTCTACTTGTCTTTTAGTTGTTCACCATAAGAACTAAATATTAATCTTTCCTATATTCTTATCATATTGGTGAACCTTTACCTAAATGGTAATGCAGAATTTTATCATGTATGAATTTTTCTCACGCTCTCTTCCTGAGGTGACTGAACATGTTTTGGGGGCTCCAACACCTTGAATTTCTAATATCATAGTTTTATGAAAAGAATTTTGTACTACTCTTGGAAACTCATGTCGAAAGGACGTTAATTTTTTCCAAAAATAATCAAAATGTACGTTTTCTATTACTTTCCATTTTCTGAAAAAACATAAAGATTAGTACTTTTATATAGATTACTAATTAGACATTACTAACTAATTTAATCATCAAATGTGTCCCACTTTTTTAACAAACTCTATCCACCCTCTATACTAGAATCAAAATATTATATCTCTTGAGTATTCTATTGTCAATGATCCTTGAAACCACTCCTCATTGTCTACAATATATGGATATTCCACTAATTGGAGAGTTTCATGGTAGGCGTTTGACTAGATGACCACATTAACACATGGTTTATTTATCTATTGAGTAAAGTACCAACTTCTAATATAAAAAACACGATTCACTAAATGCTTCAATCTAAAGATACAACAAGTTATATTTGTATAATTCTCTGCTAAAAACTTCTATTACGTCAACCCCACACTCTCATAATAACTCCCTATGAGTAGGAGGCACCCCCATATTTGGATGAAGAGCACCCCTTACTCCTTGTTGTGTTCAAATTTACAAAACGAAAGGCATTTTCAAATTAATATTTCATTGAGGGTATTATTATTACCCGAATAAATGAAATCTTTTTCTACATCATAAAGACATACTATGTGATTTTAGTCACAATTGACCAATAAATAAATAGAAAAACATTATCGCATCACGTGTTCATTTTATCCGTGAATGCTTTCTTATTGTTTTATTTGATCGTGTGTAGCACTACACAAACTTAAAATAATAAACCAAGAATATGTAAAATAGAAAACGTGATCATGATCCATTATGAATGGTTGATCCATTGAGTGAAAATGTATCTTCCTAGACACTAAGGGTAACTCCTTGACTCACAACACATGCGACTCGAGTTACATCACTCACCCATCTAATGCCTTAAAATCCTATCTCGTGTATCACCAAATCCTAGTGTGAACTACATCACTATATATCCTCGTCATTATAAAATAATACTTACAAGTGGGGGAGGGGTCTCAGGAATGAAGAATATAGATAAAAACTTTTATCTGGGAATTCAGGAACATATATATATAATGATGTATAAGATGATTAACAGATCATTGTTTATTAAATAATTATTACAAAAAAGCATTATAATAAATAAAAAATAAATAAAAAAACACCAAACATTAATTGATCGGTCTATAACACATGATATATCGATAAAAACTAAACTCACAAATATAAATTAATTTCATATTTAACAATAAATCATTCAATAAATTTTTATTGAGGGAGAATCTAGAAAATTAAATATTCAATCTTATTTTTAATTAAAAATTTATTTCCTTCAACCCCATTAGATAATTTAATAATATTCAAAAATTTAACCAATTTTGAAATTGTACTTATTAAATTAATTAGGGTTTTAAAATATATTACAATATTTAAACATAATTTTGATATATATATATATATATATATGTTAATATTTATATATATATATGCCCATATATACATATATATAACATTTTATTCTTGGGACCCCGTGCATACCCAATACAGGGAGGAATGAACCCACCTTGTCTATTACTGGGTCATAGAGGACTCTCCGCAACCCATACAAGGTCTGTTCAGCCTGATTTGTCTATTGCATCATCTTGTTTATAGCAAGAGGCTCGAAGAACATGATTAGAAGTGGATACAGAAAAGGTTAGAGGGTCGAGAGATGCATTGGTTAGAGTCGTGTGGATAGGCTTGGAGAATTGGCAGTGGCATCAGGCATGGTGGTTGACACATGCTAAAGCTTGAGGGTGATGCTGGGGGTTGACGATTACTATGAGCGGGGAGTGATGATAGCGAGTTGACACAACGATGGCTGCCTCACAGTGCTCGACTGAATAATGCTATAGTGAGCTGTTGGTGGGGTTAGTCCAGGTGGTTCTTGGGTATGATAGGCAATGCTCATAGGGGATGAATGGATGTGACGTCAACATGAGGTTGTAGTGGCGAGGTATGATGGTGGAAGACGACAAATTTGGATGAAATGGTTTTTTTACTATTTTTTAAATTTAAAGGGTTTACTTTTATTTTATTTAGTTAAATGGGTTTGTTGAGTGCCAATTGAATTGGCGCTTAACCATTTACCCTAGAGCTCAAATTGAATTGGCGCACAACAATTTTTTTCTTTCTTAATGTCTATAACGCCCCTCCCCAACCTCCATATATATATATATATCTTATATTTATATATATTTATATTTATATATATTTATATTTATATAAATATAATTATAATAAATATATTTATATTAAATATAATGACAAAAAAAATATTAAATATATAATTATATTTATTATATTTAAAACATTTATATAATTATAATAAATATATAATAATAATAAATATAATTCTTACAATTATATAAAGACAAAAAAATATATAATTATAATAATTATATAATTATAAATATAATAAATAAATAATTATAATAATCATATATTTATAATAAATATATAATTATAAATATAATAATAATAATAATTAATATAATAAATATAATAAATCTATAATTATAATCAATATATAATTATAAATACAATAATTATATAATTATAATAAATATAAAATTATAATTACAATAATTTTATAATGTTGAAAATAATAAATATATAATTACAACAATTATATAATTCTTATAAATATAATGACTATAAATATAATAAATATATAATTATAATAAATATAAAATTACTATAAATATATAACTATAATAATTATATAATAAGAATTATAATAAATATATAATCTTAATAAATATACAATTATAAAAAATATACAATTATAATAATTATATAATTATAATAATTATATATTTATAATAATTATATAATTATAATAAATATATAATTATATATACAATAAATATATAGTTTTAAATATGATAAATGTATAATTATAATTAATATATAATTATAATTAATATATAATTATAATTAATATATAATTATAATTAATATATAATTATAATAAATATATATTTATAATAAGTATAATAATTATATAATTATAACAAATATACAGTTATAATTACAATAATTATATAATTATAAATATTAATAATATATAATTATAAAAATTATTTAATTATAATAAATATATAATTATAAATATAATAATTATAAATATATAATAATAATAATAAATCTTATAATTATTATTATATAATTATTATAGTTTTATATTTATGGTAATTGTATATTTATTATAATTAAATAATAATTATATTTATAATTATATATTTATTATTTTTTACATTATATAGTTATTTTAATTATAGATATATATTTATTATAATTATATAATTTTTATATTTATAATTCTATATTGATTATAAGTATATGTTTATTATCATTGTTATTATAATATTTGTAATTATGTATTTATTATAAATATACATTTTTTATAATTATATATTTTTTTATAATAATATATTTATCATATTTAAAATTATATATTTATTATATTTATAAATATATATTTATTATAATTATATAATTTTTATAATGATATATTTATTATAATGATATATTTATTATAATTATATAATTATATAATTATTATTATATAATTATTATAGTCATATATTTATAGTAATTTTATATTTGTTATAATTATATAATTATTTTAATTATATGATTATTATAATTCTATATTTATTATAATTATATAATTATTATAATAATATAATTACTATAATTGAATATTTATAATAATTATCTAAATATTATAGTTATATATTTAGGGTTATTTTATATTTATTATAATTATATATTTATTATAATTGTATATTTTTTATAATTATATAAATATATATTTATTATAATTGTATATTCATTATAATTATGTAATTAATATATTTATAAATCTGTATTGATTGTAATTATATAATAATAATTATTATTATTATATTTTTAATTATATATTTATTATATATATACATTTATTATAATTGTTTATTTATTATAATTATACTTTTATCATATTTACAATAATATATTTATTATATTTATAATTATATATTTATTATAATTGTATAATTTTTATAATTATATATTTATTATAATTGTAACTATATAATTATTATAGTTATATATTTATGGTAATTGTATATTTATTATAATTATATAATTAATATAATTATATATTCATTATAATTATATTTTTATTATAATAGTATATTTATTATAATTGTATATTTATTATATTTATAATTCTATATTGACTATAGTTATATATTTATTATTATTATTATTATTATTATATTTGTAATTATTATACTTATTATAAATATAAATTTATTAATATTATATATTTACTATAATTATACATTTATCTTATTTAAAATTATATATTTTTTCATTTATAATTATATTTTTTATTATAAATATATAATAATAATAATAATAATATTTATTATAATTGTATATTAATTATAATTATATATTTATTATAATTATTATTATATAATTATTGTAGTATTATATTTATGGTAATTGTATATTTATTATAATTATATAATTATTATATTTATAATTATTATATTAATTATAATTATATAATTGTTGTAATTATATATTTATTATATTTAACATTATATAATTATTGTAATTATAATTGTATATTTATTATAATAATATAATTATTATATTTGTAATTCTATATTGATTATAATTATATATTTATTATTATTATTATATTTATTATTATTATTATTATATTTATATATTTATTATAAATATAAAATTATTATAATAATATATTTAATATATTTATAATTATATAATTATTGTATTTATATATTTATTGTATTTATACTACTATAATAATTATATTTATTAATATTATATATTTATCTCAAATATATGAATGTTATAAATATAATAAATATAATTATAAATATATTATAATTTTTTAGTGATTATATTTAATATAATTATATTCATTATGATTATATTTATATAAATATATATATATATATAAGATATATATATGGGGAGGTTGGGGAGGGGCGGTATGGACATTTAGAAAAACAATTATTGAGCGCCAATTCCATTAGTGGTCTAGGGTAAATGGTAGAGCACCAATTTAATTGGCGCTCAACAAACCCATTTAAGTAAATAACATTAAAGTAAACCCTTTAAATTAAAAAATAAAATAGAAAACCCTTTTATCCAAATTTTCCTTGGAAGACACTGCTAGGTGGAAACCACTAGGTGGCTCAAATGGAAAAAAAGAGTGGTAGGCTTCATCTAAAATGTTTTTCTTTCTTTCACTTTTGGCCAAATCACATTCAATCATTAGATTAGGTTTTTTATATTTTCTCTATTGTGTTGAATGTGCAACCATCGAGACACATAGATATAGCACTTTTGAAGTTTTAAAAGTTTCCAAAAATACTTTTTATAGTCTTTGAGAAAATTTAATTTTTTAAACTAATTCCACAAACCAGTACATTTTTTTTGTGGCATGTGTTTGGAAATGTTTCAAGGGAAAGAAAATACTATTAGGGTGACTCGATATCCAGTTGGTGACCCGGTTCACCAGAAATCATTTTTGGATGCATTTTTTGTAAGCAACACACACACACATATATTTTCTTCCAAAGTAATACACCTAACCATGACTTTAATACTTATTAAAAACCCTTGGATGACCCAAAATTGGTCATCTGATGATGTATTGAAATGTTATCTAGGACATTGGTATCATAACAACACCCTTTTTAATTTAATTCAATGTTATTTTTTTATTGGATTAATTTTTTCATGCGTCCCATTGATACTTGTTATTGGTTCGAGATCCATAGTGAATCACCAAAAATTGATATTTTAAAAAATTTCACCATTAATCGATATGACTATGTCATAAACATTGATGTATTTCCTCATTACAACCTAAGGATATTTTCATGAATTATTTAATCACAATATTAAACTTAGGAAATACATCTTTTGATTCAAATTCGTACTTGACATCATATATTTACTAGAAATCATTTCATTATGCAACCAAAGTTAAATCCCTCGTTATCATACACACATGATTTGATATCCTTTAAGAGCATTGATAATTGTAATCGTGTTGCTATCACAGAGTTACGATGGCACCTTAGATATACCAATGATCACCAATACTATGTTTCATGATTCTGTGAAGGTGTTCATAGATCAATTATTCAGAAAGAAAACTTTTATCTCTAAGAAGTGGGAGAGAGTATCTCAAGATCTTATGCGATGAATAGTTCATCACAGTAGAGAATCTCCTATTATTTATAGTGGGGTTCCAAAATATCCAATAAAGGATCCGAACCCCATGATGTTTATTACCCACCATAAACAACATCTTATGAATTCTTTACTGATTCATAAAAACCATTTATATTCTTGTCACCTTCTAGTTATAAAATAAATACATTACATGACAAAACCAAGACATAAACTTGACTCTCCATTCCTAAAAACATTAGATGAACTTTGAATATTAAAATAATATTAATTTGAATAATATTTCCCATGTATTTACTTTAATACTTGTAAATAATTTAAAAATATATATTCACTGTCGTTTATTCTAAACCCGAATAATATGAATTTATTTATTCCTTAATGATCATGTATCCTTATACATATACCAAACCAAATAGTGGGCCCCACCGTGTCCTAAATCCTATTCATCATAACAGGGAAGACCATTGAATATTCTATTATGTGTGACACTCTAGGACATTATCTCAGTAGCAGTGAATATTATTAAAATACCTAGAGTGGAGTCAAAAAACACATCAGGCCCTTAAAAAGATAAAGAGTAGTTATAATAATTAAAACCCTTATAAGAACACAAAATGTGTAATATAATCTATTTGTCTCACCATATCATTTAAAAAAGTATTCACACTTCATGCCATTATCATTTCTTACTTTATGTTTCATTGAACATGATTGATGAACTTGCCATTTTCTACCATGTCTATGGATTTTGTAAAGGTACTACCATCCTATTCAACTAACATAATGATATCTCATCCTATTAGAGGTAAAAAAATTTAAATAGGTTATTTAATAAATTACATAACACATATGATGTTCCCAACATAAGCTACCTTTCCATGACATAAATGTCATGGTATTTTCCATGCATAAAAATACACAATCAAATCACAGACATCGAAAATAATATCCAATACTCAAACCATTACACTTGTTCGTAGATAAGAATGACCAATGACACCCTAAATATGCAGTGTTCCTATTGGAAGATTATTCCTCATGATCTCATCTACTCTAGATAGCCATGTGAGACATTAATGAGAAGAAGTCTCAATGCATATAAGCCCCTAAAACCGGAAAGTTAGACATCATCCGTTCTGAGTTAGAATGATATATCTAGACCATATGATTTTTTTTGTGATTAACATCGTAGTATCACGAGGTTCCTATTATAGCCTAATAACTAATATACCTTTTTGTAACAACAACTAATTATGGAAATTACCGTTGAAATTGTTGATATGAAAATATCATCACTATACTGGTATGATAACATCTTGTGTAACTCTAATGTACAAAAGGTATGATAATTGGATTGAAAAGGTTATTTGGGTATGGGTAATTCACTATTACAACACTACAACCATCGCCATATTGGTGACAACTAAATAGGAATGCACTGTGGTGCCTTGCACCACGTTATTGTTCCTATTTTGTGTACATTGTGTATAGTTGGATGGACTTTTTTCATCAAGTGAGTTAATTGATTTAAGGATATGTTTTGGTATTGATCAGTGGAAATCCATTTTAAATTGACGAGGAACCTTCAATTCAGTTTTATGAGGGTTAAGTAGCGAATCATCATGTGGATTGAATAATCCTGAAGGACTGTTATACCAATTCCTTTATTCTATTTTTGGATAATTATAAAACATCAAAGAACTTCTTGCATACCTCCACACTATAAACCCAGCCTACACACCACAATAGTTCTCATTATAAAGTTGTTTCAGACCACAACCATTCCCCATTTACCATGGTGTTTAATTTTACAGTGGTTGAACGTTGCATCCCTACTCTATATTCCATAGTGTCCTTCTTGTAGTGCACCCAATGTCGTGGTGCACCCTAGCTATGATTTGGTGTCCATTCGAGAACACCCCCACACCACATCCTCCGTCTTATGCATGGAGACCCCTGATTTTCTAGACTCTCTTTTTCTTTTAACCTTTGGATTAGTGTTGATAGTGATTCAACTATTTTATATATAGTTCAAACCCTTTGATCTTGTTTGTCCATACCTTACTCTTGATCACATGGCATGTTGGTGTGACCTGTTTTAGGAATCATTATCAGGTGATCTTTTTCTGGTTGGTGTGTGGATGTGACTTCGATATTGTTACCTTCGATAGAGCATGATGCGAACTTCAAAAAATTGTGTTAGGAATTAAATTACCTTATGGGTCTCATTTACACATGTTTCTATACTATGATTTCTTCATTTTCTTATTTAATATCATGTTTGATTATGATCGTATGTGGGTGTGTGTATCCCGTGAGTCCTATTGAGATATTTTATTCCATGATCTATATTAGTGTAGCTTATTTAAATATTGTATTGTGATAGCATGATGTTTTGTGAGATAATATAAACTCAAAAAGATATTATATGTCTATTTCTGTGCTCACCATGAACACATGTTACCATAACATGGTGGAAGTGAGTGGACATTGAGCTATGTGGACCATCATGACAAATTTATCCCTTAGAGGGGGAGTACACTAATTTGCAGTTATGGTGACATGGGACAAGAGAATAGAGTAGAGGTATGAGGTAGCCATGGTTTCTTTTTTATGATACACTCGAAGTAGAATTTCTTTTCACCATGTCATTCACTATGAGGTAGCTTGGTTGATTGGGGTACCCGATATTCTCAACAAGAGGATACTGGGTGTTATGGTCTTATTGAGGACTAAATGTCACAGGTTTCATGTTCACATGGTAATATAAGGACACCATACATGGGTTAGTTTGGTCACTACTGACTTATTAAATTATATTATGGCATGGAGCCAGAATAGGTATGACTGAGGGTTTGTGGAGGTATTGTTTGAGCTTGACCACTTAGTTTTGGATTGTATGTTTATGAATTTTAAGAATCTATTATTATTAAGGCATGAAATTATTTGGCAAGATAAAATTAGTTTGAGGACACATTTGTTTTGTCCAAATGGGTCATGTTCTGACACCCTACTCAAGAATTTTCATGTGTATATAGATTTCATTAGGGTTCAGGTGATGTGAAAGGGCCCTACGATGGATAGTATAGAAGAGATGGATTGATATATCAGTGGAGTAGGTTGGATTCTGGAGGCCCTCACTATTTATTTGTTTTATTCATGTACTTTTATTACTCTAGAGAGGCTTTCCCCATTGGGAATTGTTTTATTTTTATGAAATGTATGCAATTTATTTAGTTTTTAATGCTTATTTATGATTTCTTATCAATCATATTCCATTATATAGAGGGTATAGTATATTTGTTATGATAATTAGAAACTCACCTATAGTTGGAATTATTTTTCATATGGGGAGGCATGCATGCGGTTTGTTCAAACACATCAGTTTGGGTCACGTAATTACAAAGTTGTATAAATGAAACATTGAGACTCACTAACTTGTCTTTTTAGATTTCCCTTGATTTGGGAGAGGTTATAATGAAGTTTGGACTATTGGGAGTCAGGCAGAGGAACAATGATTGTACTTGGAAAACACTGCATAGTGAACCTCGGAGTGTCTACAATGTGGAAAATTATGTTTTACTATTATATTTAATTAAATTCAACTTGAGTGACGCACATGATGTTTGGTGGTACCTCTAATTGAGCAGGCTTCCCAAAAGTATGTTTCCTATCTTTCCCCAGTGGTGAAGGTAGCGGTTCCTTTCCAGATACCCCCAAAATCCATGGTAGACTATGCCAAGGATATACATATGCAACATCCCTTAGTATATCAAGGAACCTGTGGACCATAGGAGACTCAGTATTATTTTGAATCCATTGAGAGTAAGTTTGAACCATTTGAGATATAATTAGATAAAAGGCTGAATAAGTTAGTATTCAGGCTATAGGAATGCTCTTTGTTTTGGTGGGAGTTATGGGCAAGGCCGGTCGGTGAGAGGGACTCTCATGGGTGGATTAAAAGTACTTTTTTCCATGTCTTCTTTACCGACACCCTGAATATCAACCGATAATAGGAATTTATGAAATTTTAGCATGGTTTCATGGTAGTATCATCATACTCTAATCACTTTACTAAACCCCTCCTATTTGCATCGCTTCTGGATTGTAATGATGCCCAGAAGTGTAGAAATTTTAAAATCGCACATCATCCTGAATGTATATGGTAGATCCAAAGTCTTGGTCTAGCTTTATACACTATGGTTTTCTAGGAATAACCTAAACATTGATAGGATTATAGAGGAAAAATAATAATATGGTGTTTTTAGGCCCTTCAATACTCATATGGATGGAACTACAACTATTTATATGAGTTTCTCCTCTAATTTCAAGAATATGAAGGTCATGGACATGAAGTGGAATGGTAGAATGAAAACATAAATGGGTTTAGTCTCTTTAGTTCCATTTTGAAGTAACCTTTAGTGCTTCAACTATGGGATGTTTGGACAGTATAGTCAAGAATACCCAAAACCACAAAGTCAGTTCCTTTATTATGGAAGGATAAGACATCACCAATGGTTTTATGATAGAGATTTGGATAGAATGTGGTGAATACCATAACCAGGAAACCATGGGTTGAGATGAGATTCTCATAAGAATATCTGAACAAGTCATACACCCCAAGGACATGGTTATTGGGTTGAAGCAGGTCACATCAATGTTGTGGATCAGAATCATAATGTTGAAGGAGAGGGTATATATATAGTATTATGTATAGAAAAATTAAATCCACTTTGTCAACTAATTTGTTCAATAACTATTATTCCCATTCTATTAATGTCACACAAGAATTTGTTGGACATGTCCTATTAGTCAAACTATCCATAGAACCAGTTTCTCTTGATACACTATTAGTAATGAAGGTGGCTCATCTTCAATTATTCCTAGAGTGTACTATTGTCGTAGAAAATTATGTACACCTATGGAATTTCATGATTTTGGAGATGCCGATCTTTGATGTGATACTATACATGGATTCGATGACTAGATTCTGATCTTAGACAGATTTATATCATATATGGGTGTCCTTTACTTCACTGAAGGGAGATAGATACAAGATGATTAGAGAGTGGGAGTTGGGAACATGAAGAGTTACAATAGAATTAATCCATCTTGGTATGATTAAAGTATAAATGGAAGGCTTGTCTCTCTCAACAAGATTTGTGACAACTATCTCATATTTTCCTCTAATCAAGATATCTATCAATACGTATTTTTTGATGAATTTGTGTTATTTTTTTAGATATAGGTCTAGACTTTGATTTTGAGATAATAACAGATGTACATTCCATTTTTATACCCTGTATCATATAGTGTGAATGAGATATAGGAGCTCAAGGTACAATTGGATGACTTGGAGTGTATGGTCTCTATCCCGACAACTACATCCCCATGGGATGAACCTACAGTTTTAACCAAGAATGTGGATGCTATTATTTGACTCTACATTTATTACCAATATATATACATGATGACATTAAGGAACTAATATCATTTTCCCAAGATCGATGACATTTTCAATTATCTACATGGATATTATTGGTTTTTCAAGAGATATCTTCAATCAGGTTATGACCAGTTGAGATTTAGAGTGGAGAAAATTCCAATGATTATGTTTGAGAGTAGTTTTGGGTTTTATTAGTACTTGGTTGTTCCATTTGGTCTATGAAATACAATTATAATTTTCAAATAACTCATGAAAAAGTTCTTTCAACCATATATAGACTCGTTTATCATAGTTGTCATTAACCACATCCTCATCTACATTCTGACACCATAACAGCATGATAGAAACCTAGAGATAGGCTTGTGAAAATTATAAGAACATATGATTTATTCCATGTTATCAAAGAGTGACTTTTGGATTTTATAGGTGAGTTTTTAAGGATTTGTGTTTTCTAAGATGGGTATATCTGTGGACCCTGAGAAAGTTGATACAATCATGTCCATGAAACCTTCTCAAAACATATTTTAGATAAAGATACTTCTGGGAATAATAGGATATTACTGATGGTTTGTTAGAGACATATCCTAACTATCATCACCCTTGACTGTAATTAAAATGAATGGAGTGAGTTGCAGTGGCCAGAACAGTGTGAAGAGTAATTCCTAGATCTATATAGAAGGTTGAAGATGGCTCTAGTACTAAACCTACCTGATCCTAGGATTGGTTATTTAATATACTACAATGATTTGGGTGTTCGTATAGGTGTAGTGACGATGTAGATAGAGTAGGTAGTAGCATATGGGTCACTCTAGTTCTGAACCATGAGAAGAACTACCCTGGACACGACTTAGAGCTAGTAGCTATGGGACACACTCTGAAGTGCTGGTGACACAATCTCTTCATCAAGAGATTCTTTTTTCAAAATGGAAAAAATTTCTTTGCTACATATTCCCAAAGATTTACCTGATAATTAGACAGTGGTGCTGGGTTGAGTATTTGGAGATGTCTAAATTTGAGATTACATATGCACCAAGGAAAGGTATCATCATATCCAATTATCTTATCCATAAGATTCAAATCAACTAGGTGTTGGATAATAGCCATCCAAGGAGAAGTGGTGCTTAATGAGCTTGTTAGATTCTTGTAGAATGGATTATTCAGAAGACCAATGTTTGATGACTTGTACTTCCTTGTTAGTCACATCATCTCTTGTGGATTGGGTGAAATCTGGCCAAGAGTTAAACTCAGAGTGTTCTATAGTGAGGTAAACACTATTAATATGTGACCCAATACCTATGTGGTATTTGAGTTACAATCACATGGTCATTGTATATGGTAGATTAGTAGTCCCTTCTTCCATCAAAGAATAACTCATGAGATATTACTGTTCCATTATATGGGTAGCGAAACCTTGAGGAAAAAATATATACCATGAATTTAGAAAGTAGTTATGGTGAATAAGGATGAAGAAATAAATTACATGATTCATCTCCTAATGAATTACCTATCAAAGGGTGGATTATAAGAACCCATGTCTTGGTGGTTTTTTCCATCCAATTTCGGCAACCATGTTGAAGTGGGAAGACATCATGATAAAATTTGTGATGGGGTTACCTAGGACTCTGGGGAGTCATGACATAGTTTGGGTGGGTTTCAATAAGTTCATGAAGGTTTCCCTCTTTTTACTGAATTGAGAGACTCACTTAGTAGATGAGATTGGATAGATTTACATTGATGAGATCATAAAATTGAACATATTTATTTTGAACATTGTTTTATATAGACAGGCATGATTTATATCACTGTTTTTGGCAGGCCTTGAAGAAGGAACAACAGACTTAGCTGAGTTTGAGCACAATATACCATCCTCATACTGACAAATAATATGAATGGACAATATGTATATTGGAATAAATTCATTAATATTGCAGGAAAGACTTATGGTGAAGTGTGATATGGTCTCCTAAACATGGATGAGTTCACATATAAAAAATGTTAATAGGCTTTGATTCACATGAAACCTTATGAGGCTATTTGTTAGAGGTCATGTCATTCATTTCTCTGTTGGCATAAGGCAGGTGAGCCAATAGTTGTGGGCCCCATTATTTTTTTGGATAACTTTGAGAGAGTGTGGATAATTTAAAAGAAATTGATCTCTACTCAAAGCAGTCATATATCTTATTCCGACCATTGTTGGAGACCGTTGGAGTTTGCGTGGGATGATTAGGTTTTATTAAGAGTGACTGCATGGTAATGAAATTGATGTCTGAGGAAGAATAGAATTCTAATACCTTGTTTTTTGGACCCATTGAGATCATTGAGTAGATAGGGGAAGTTGAAATCAATATAGACATTATTTCTCACTACAGAGGTATACATGATGTGTTTGAAGTGTCAAAAATTCACAGGCACAAACCCAACCCAACCAATTTTTCTATTTTGAGGAAGATGAGATAGATGTTGAGCATCGTATGATGATTGTTTGGTGAATATATTAGGACAGAGCAAGAAACTCCATCGAGGGTAGATGATACCACTTTCCCGGATTTAGTTCAATCATGGATAGATCCAGGAGGGGATGTGGGAGTGAGTGGGTGATGTTAGAGCTTATAGACCTAGGTTTTTTTTTTGAGAAAGAGCTATAATACTGTGAGTTTTTATGAAATTTTTTTTAGAATAATTTAATTTTTTTGATAACTTTCATTCCACACAACACCATGTTTTAAGGAACCAGAATATAAAAATTTATTATATTATTTAAACATGAAAGTTATAAAAAACACATTAAACGTAGAAGTATTAATAGGAATAAAAAACCTTAAATATCAATGATAAATTTTTATATAAAAAACATATTGGTAAAAAAGTACTTAATATATTGTGAAGTATATATGTTTCAATAATACAATTTTCTTAAATAATGCTTGTATTTATTTTTGTGAAAAAAAATAAAAGCAATTTTTCAACTTTTAGAGAATTTATTTGAAAATATACACTTTATTTATTATATCTACATTTAAAAATTATCTTTTATTTTGTTTTTTTATTTTTGTTGAAAAAAATAAATTTTTGAGTAATAGTAAAAAGTGATTGTTTTTATTGAAAACTTATTTTTCTATTTAAGGAATTTATAAGAATAAATTTTATTTTAAAATTATTCTGTTCAATTATATTATAATTAATTCAATATAGGTCATTATAATTAATTAATATTTATTTTTTGTATAATAACTTTTAAAACATTTGAATATTTCCTCATAGAAAAAATGTTTTTTCATCACATATGTAGGTTTAATTTTAAATCAAAATTTTCCATTTATGTGAATAGAATTTTTAAAAATAGAATAAATTTTTAAAACATAATAAATAATATTATTTATTAAGTTCAACTTATTTTTTGTCAAAATGAATAGTAAAAATAGTAAAAATTATTTACCTCAATTGAGGATAAAACAAGTCTACCAGGGTTTAAATTAAAACGATAAGGTGTAAAATGAACTTAAAAATAATTAAAAATCTTTTTTATGTACATATATAGGATTATAAACTCTTATTTTCTATAATAACCCATTTTAGATCCATTTTTAATTTGAAAAACACGGGGACAATTTATTCTTTTCATAAATTCCATGTGTGTCCTCTCCCTCACATATAAAAGGCTACCCACTATCATATCCAAATCACATTTATAAAACCCTTTAGATAAGAAAATAACTTCTCAAATATCATCATTAATTCCCTAACCACATTCTATAGCCCTTAGTTTCCTTATGAAACCCTCTTAAGATGGCTTTAGGTATAAACCGAAAGAGGTACTCCAAAGGTGATGTGAAATTATTAAACTTGTGTTTTTATTTTATTTCTTCTTCCATATCATTAAAATATTTTTAAAATATAATAATATAATTACAACTATAACTATAATATACTGATATTTTTTTATGTTAATTTATTAACCAACATCTATCTTTTCTTCCATCAAATGGGAAATTAAATCGTTGATCATGTGTACGACAAACTACATCCACACAAACTGACGTAATTCATTTTTCACCAATACCTATCATGGATGGATATAATGATGGATTGAATGTTTATATATATGATACATATTTAATTATAATATCTCCTATACTTTCTTACTTTTCATTTTGTGGGTATACGATAAAGTCACTCGTGTATAGGCAGACTGTCACCTCAAGAAGCATTGGGATTATTTTTTCACTTACGCATTATACAAATAGTAATAAGGTTACATTTAATAAATTTATTTTATATATATGAAATATAAAATATTCCATAATATTAATATATTATTTAACTTTCTTTTTTTAATCCATCAATAAAATTGAAACATCGTTCATGCGTATGTACAACCTACCATCTCAATGAATAATGTAGTTGATTTTATCCCTATAACATTGATGAATTAATCTAAATAAGTATATAATAAGTATATATTAAATTTATATAATTTTTTAGATTCTATAAAATATGTAAACATGATAAAAATTAAATAGATGAAGCTACCAAACAAAAACATACACGAAAAACCAAGCCGTCATTACTCGAAACATAAATTTAAAAAAGAATTGTTCATAAATATGAAGTAAAAGGTCATAAGTAAATCATATATGTAATTATACATATAATTAATTTTAAATAATAGAGTTATTGTAAAACTATATTTATTATATATTAGGTTCTAATGTGTATAAATTAATTCATGACTTAATGTAAGGGATATCTAATATCTCATTTATTTCTGGGAGACATATGCTATATTCCCCACATGTTTCTTCTATATAGTGTATATACATATCATTAATGTATATTAAGATTCTTCATACAAAAATTATGGGATATACTTCCCTAGATAGGTTTCTCTCTTTCATGGGGACTATAATTCAAATGTTAGAAAAATGGTTAGGGTGCGATGTTACAATCTAATTGTTTGTCTGGATTGTTTATGATTATGATTTTCATGATAGAATCAACTGATCTATCTGTCAAGAACTTCATGAAATTTTTTATTTAGTGGTTATTTCTTCTGTAAATTATTTTCCATTCATTTTCCTATCTTTGTGAAATAAAAATTCCAAGTGACTTTTTTAAAACAAAACACGAATTTATTTCTCTATTCTATCTAAAACCCTTTTTCTTCCAATCGATGTTTTCTGAAAACACTTTCAAGAATTTTTTAGTGTACTATATGATTGTTTGATGTAATTTTTACCCTTGTTTAATTTTTTTAAAAAGAAATACTCATATAATTTTCAAAACAAGTCATATTTTGATTTTATCAAAAAATGTAAATGGAATCATTGTTTCAACTTATACAACATTTAAAGAATTTTCTACCGTCATGCATAGTAGTTTGTTTTAATCTTACATTATATTTTTTAGATGTAATTTTCAAAGTAATTTTCACCACATTATTTTATTATTTTTTAGTTTATAAAATATAATTTTTGAAGTAAGATTATCATTCTCAATAATTTTTTTGAGTTATATTAATTTACAAAAAAAAATTCATATATGATGACATACTTTGATGTTACTTAAACTTTACTAGGGACACAATCTAATGATACCATATTTATTATTTTTATAAATATTTTTTTTTGATGAGAATATTTTTATAAACCCCATTTATTTTCACGAGTCCTAATTTGATAAATGTGTTATATAGACCATATGTTTTCATGGGTTTTTAGGAGATAAAGGTTTATAAAAACCATTAATTTTCAGGGGTTCTAATATAGTGAATGTATTGTGATCTTGAGGAACACTTATATGTGATTTTCATTATTTGTTGGGTGGGAACTATATCTCCCTCCAATGAATTGGATAATGATTAAATCTATATGAGCTCAGAGGGTATACAATAGGTTATCCTAATTAGAAAAAAAGAAAAACTATAGGTTATCCCAAGCCTATAATAGGGTAAAAATGAGGTTATCCTAAGAAACAATTTCTTACAGGGGTGGTTATTCAAAGACAATCATTTTATAAATGTCCTGGTTGATATCATTTGAAGATTTTTCTCTATACTTAAGTGTATATCACAAATTTATATCTTATGACAATGTTATGATCTCATGGATCATTTTTTTGATTACATTATGATTTTTGTCTTATGAAATACCATGATTTATGAAATGACTCAAGTTTATTATATATGGTATTTAGTTTATGATTTTTCAAATGTTATTCTCATTTTTTCATACATTTATTCCCATGTTCTATTGATGTCTCCATTTTTTACCATTACTAAAAATTTGAGCTACCCTTTCTTATATTTCATTTCCACAGGTTATGAAGAAGGGTATTATGTATGATATATTTAAAATGGGTTCTACGTATGAATAACTTAGTGGGTGATGATGTATATCACTTATAGATAGGTTGTTTATGTGTCAATGTTTCTAAAGGCACTAATCTTAAATGATAATGGCATGGATCATTTTTTATGTAATGAATATTATTCCATAAATATTTAATATTTATTTTTAAGAAGTTTGGGTATTTATAGTTTTTATCAGAGAAAGGTTTCGTTATGACTTGGAATCTAGGATGCAAAAAATTTATAGAGATCCATAGGGATATATATAAGGATAAGTCTAATGATAATTCTATATAAAGGAAAATATCACGAAATTTTGATTAAGGATACAGAGAGTGGGTCAAATGAAATTACAAACCTATCTAGATAATACAAGTAAACATGTTTTTTGGAAAATATATACATAGGGGTAATGAATCAAAAAATGGTGTATTGAGATTGACTCATACATTACCTGGTACATGATGATGGGTCTTACTGCACTCTTAGTTTGACACTCTAGGGGTATATTCTTTTGAAATTAAAAAATCATTACAAATTGTCATGAAGGTTTTAAATAATAACCACGAATGAACTAGAGTAAGGCTAAGTTGTCATAGATTGAAAATAAGGTTTCATGATTAAAACATCTTATAAGTGATTTTTCATGATTATATGGTTTCCCACTATGATTATTTTTGCACACACTCTGAATTTTGGTTTTAGCTATTGGATGGAGCGCGGATGTAACATCCCATGTTAGTAATTAATAATAGATATTTTTATCTATGTCTATTAATGATTCAGATAGTGTTTTAGAGGCTTAAAATGAAAATAAATCCAATCTTAAGCATGGAATACACTAATATTCTTAAAGGATTGTTTTACTGCCTTATGATGGAAAACCCTTTTTAAATCTATCTTTTGACAATTTTATAAACTATATTTGTCAAAATAAACTTATTCATTATTATTGGGACATCAAAATTTACTTTGTGTGATTTTTTGATATTTTTCTGACAATGTTCATTTTTTTAATGAATAGTGAAAAATACTGCATTTTACATCAAAACTATTTTTTATCTAATTTATTTATATGATTAGATTATCTTTTGAATTGGTTTGAGGTGGAATTATAATATATTTTTACCATTTAATCCAATGGTGGTCATTGGAATCAATTTCACTTTGAAATTGGACTTAAACTGGTGTCAATCTTTTGATACTTATTGTTTCATAAAAACATGCTATTTGTCATGACAGTGGGAATTAATTATTAAATTAATTAATGCGACTTATATGTTTTGAATTTTTCAAAATGGACTTCATTTTGGAATTCAGAATATCAAATATAGCTTAGGGTGAATTTTTGGTAATTTTCTGAAAAACTTCAATTTTTGATGAATAGTGAAACCACTATGTGGTACTTATAAAAACTGATTTTCCGTTAAAATGAAAATTTTCCATCATTGTGTTTTGAATTTAAAAAATCCGACATACATGGTTGTCATTAAGAAGTAAAATGTGGTTCAATGAGATTAAAATAATTTTTTTGGTGAATAGTAACTTATTAAGTTTTAATCGCGATTAGTGGTAATTAGGGTAGTTTAAGGTATAAATAATGCTTTAATAATATGAAACGACCTAGACACATGTCCCATCCTTATTTGTTGTGTCATGGGCGACCAAGACAATCCATGGGTAAACTTGGGGACCCCATGGATCCACTTTGGTTGGGAAATGACATAAATAACTTTTTATTTAATGTAAAAGTAAAAATGACACAAACATAATATGTTTTACAAAAACAATTTTTATATGGGGTTATAAAGATCGGATTTTTGATTACAAATAGTAATTAGAATGATAAAAAGATTTACTACATCATAGTATTTTTTTATAATTTTTAGACTTTATATAAATTAAATTATTTATGACATCATGATGATGCAGCGATGACCTCATTATTTAACGATTTAAATAAAATGGAAAGATAATGAAAACTCTAAAACCTACACACGGCCAAAACCAATTGGATGAGTGGATTTAGAAGACTTATCACCTTATCCTAGAATTATAGAAATGTGGGACCTTTTGAATCCGAAACTCTTTTTAAAATAATGTAACTTATCTTTACATTCCAAAAGTGCCCCTCCTCTCCTCTTATAAAAGGCCCCCACCTCTACCTCATTTCACACACTCCTCAAGACTTTGTCTTGGACAAACCCTTACCATTTACTTTCTCCACATCCCTCTCCTCATCCTAGAGGATTCCCGTTTGGCAGAATCCTTTCAAAGGAAGCCTTTAGGCTCAAATCAAAAGCAGTTAAACTTTTAAAGGTAATTCATTCTCTCATGTTAATTTGTTTTATTTTGCTTCTCCAACCCCCTAAACTCTTTCTATTTACTTCTTTTGTAACAACACCAGTATCTTCAATATACTAGGATGTTGTTATAATATTTATTTGAGCTACACTCTCACACAAATACATCAAATGGTTAAAGAACATACGGTTTCCATGGATGGCGAAATTCTGCCTCCCGAAATGATGATTGTTCAATACTCATTTAACACCTTCAAAGGTGGCCATTATGATGTCACTATTTTTATATATGATATATAATATGTTTATTTTTTCCTTAAGATTCTGTTTTTTTTCATTTTGGGCATACCTTTATGGTTTCCATTATGTGTAAACACGATATCTTCATTTTAGGAAGTGCGGACTACCGCCCCCTGAAAGTGATTTGATTCGTTAATAACATATGTGGGATGTGTAAAGGATAAAGTTAATGATATTATATATATTATTATATTGGAATTATAATATACTATTATATAATTATGATTCCATTCCAGAAAATATGAAATAGAAATGGAAGTTGCGTTCATGCGTACGTACGGCTTACCGTCTCCATGAACGGTGCATTTCATTTCTTACCACTAAATGTGATGTAATATTATAAATACATGTATATGATGAATATATATGATATATATGTTATCCAAATCAGTAATATCATTCTGTATATAACGAACCTTTGACCAAATTAACAACATGTAAGTGTAAGAAGTCTATTTTTGACTTAAGAACCAAATATCGACAAAGTGAACATTATTAACTTAAATGATTACATGATGTTCATAATATGGTATAAAATGAATAATGAACTTGAAAAAGGTTCATAAGCAAGTAGATATTAACTAAAGTTTATTATTCAGGAGATTAAAGAACGTTCGGGTCAAGTCGGATACGAGGTATGGGACTTCGTCTCAATCTCCTTTCATTGAGGAATATTTTATTTTATACACAACTCTATTTTATACGGTGTATAAACCCCTTTGACTTTTACGTTTATTCAAAAGGAATATTTTTTATACGAAGAGTTTACTAAACGACAAAAGGGAATGTTTTTGTCGTATGTATGCGACGACAACGACTTCTCCACCGTCGTGACCGTTATTTGAGTTTCAGCTTCCTCTACAAGACATACCTTCTTTTTAAAAGAAAAATAAATACCATGTTTTACTTTTCTTTTATTTTGGTATTGAAAATGGTTTTCACAATGTTTTTTTGTGTTGTATTGATATCTTGTGATTGAAATGTGGAAATGTTATGTTTCCTTTATGCATGTTTTATATGATACGATTATGTTATGGTTCTTGGGAATTATTATGAAGACGTGTGGTTCCGTGATAAACTAAGGGCTGGTGATCCCGATATAGCTCTCCAATGCATTGGGTAACACGAAGGAGTGAAACGTTAAGGTTTCTCCGAAGAGATTTAGGGAATATACTGTGATGGGTATTCCAAACGTAACCAAGAGGGTTACTCCCTATGTAAGAATGTTATGAATGCCTCAAGTTACCTTTATGTCTTATGATTTCTATGATTTGTTCATGATTTTATGAGTTATGTTAAAGTGCCTATGTTTTATGGGTAAAGTATGATCTCATCCTTAGGTATATATGTACCCATGTTTCCTTTCCATATTTTTATATCCCTTACTGAGCTTCTTATGGTCATCCCAAGTTTTTTTTGAAATGATTTTCACAGGTCAAGGGAAGGGTACATGATTTGATGATAGTGTCAAGGAAGTGTCAAGAAAGAATCCATGTTTTATTTTAAATATGTTTCCATTGACGGGAATTAAGAATACTATCTTTATGTAACAACTTTGTTTATATGTGGAATGTAATGCAAGTTTTATGATCTAATTCTCTAAAACTCTAAACCCAAAAAGATCCTCAATGTGTTATCTTGTAATAACTCAAGATTAAGAAAGGTTTAAGGTTGGGGACTTATAGTTGGTATCATAGGTCGGTTTAGATAACATTAAGAGTTATAATTCTATTAAATGATTATCCAAAAATATTTTTTTTGGTCAAATTGAAGTGATATAGCATTTTAAGATTACCATGTTGCTTTATCTAAGACATGTTTGTTAAGAATTGTTTTCCGCAGAGGAAACATGGAAGCAGTGCTAGGAAGGCATACAGAAGGAAATAACCTTCTGAATCAGCATCCTGAGATGGTCGGAATTGGAACTGAACAGTTTGTTGCAGTAATGGCGCAGTTGACTCAAGCAATAAATGGTGGTGGTATCCATGCACGAGATTAGCCAGATCAACCGCAGAGGAACATGTCAGTGGTGGAACATTTCATGAGGCAACATCCACCATCATTCAAGGGATCATCTGACGTTGTGCTAGCTGAAGGGTGGATTAAAGCACTGGAGAAGATTTTTGATGTCATGGGGTGTTCAGACAATCAAAAGGTTAGTCTTTCTATTTACCGTTTGGAGGGTGAAGCAGATCAGTGGTGGTCTATGGTTAAAAATATCAGGGACGCCGATGAGATTGATTCTCTTGACAGGGATGAATTCAAAGGTATGTTTCTTGAGAAGTATTTTCCTAAGGTTGTTCGACGTAGGATGGAAAAACAATTC
This sequence comes from Viscum album, assembly GCA_963277665.1. Taxonomy (NCBI): domain Eukaryota; kingdom Viridiplantae; phylum Streptophyta; class Magnoliopsida; order Santalales; family Viscaceae; genus Viscum; species Viscum album. The sequence goes on from OY728140.1 coordinate 1,110,500,991, forward strand.
TTGGAATTGAGGCAAGAGGAAGACTCAGTGGCTGCCTATGAAGAAAGGTTCACTCGATTGGCAAGGTATGCTCCAAATTTTATCCGAGACCATGATAGTAAAATCAATCATTTTTACTCAGGATTAAAGCCAAAATATCGAAGGGCATTAGATTCTCGTGAGTTTAAAAGTTATGAAAAGCTTGTTCGATGTGCTGAGAAGGTGGAAATAGAGTTTACCGATGACCAAGTGTTCTATAACAACCAACAGAAGAAGAGACCGAGGTGGCATGAGAAATGTAAGAATTCTTCAAAAAAGTCTGATGGTAAGAGAACTAAGTTTCCAGTTTGTGATAAATGTGGCAAAAGTCATGATGGGGAATGTCTTATGAATTATGGAAAGTGCTACCGATGTGGTAATATGGGATATATGGCTCATGATTGCACTGAAAAGGATCAAGGTGAAGGTAAGAACAAATTTTATTTACAGTTAGTGAAATGTTATAAGTGAAATGAGATGGGTCACTATGCAAACAAGTGTCCGACAAAGAGCTTGAGTGATGGGAAGCAGTTAGACTACAAGCAGAAAGGGGTGGTGAAATCCTTTGCAACTACTTCAGAAGATGTCGGGCCATCAAAGGAAGTTGTATCAGGTACATTGTTTGTTTTTTCAGATTATGCCAGTGTGTTGTTTGATTCGGGTTCTACACATTCTTTCATCTATGAAACATTTTCTAGTAAAATGGTAATACCATCTCAAGAAATGACTCCTAAACTTTTGGTAAAAACACCTGGGGGAAATGTTGAGGCAAAAAGAATTTATAAGAATCTTCCAATCCTTATCTATGGAAAGAACCTACTTGCAAACCTTATTGTTCTACCTCTAGTAGAGTTTGATGCTATCCTGGGTATGGATTGGCTCTCTATTTACCATGCTAAGATTGACTGTAGAACTAAAGAAGTTTCTTTTCAGAAAGAAATTCAGTTTGTTTACAAGAATGAACCCTTACTTTTGATAACATATCAAGAGGCCGAGAAACTTTTAAAAGATGGAAATGAATGTTACCTTGCACACGTCGTTGAAAATAAAGGAACTGTTCAGATTAATGATGTGCCACTGGTAAATGAGTATCCTGATGTTTTTCCTGATGAGTTGCCTGGAATAATACCAGATCGGGAAGTTGAGTTTACCGTTGACTTAGTTCCTGATGCTAATCCAATTTCAAAACCCCCTTATTGAATGGCACAAATTGAACTTTTAGAGTTGAAGGAGAAATTGCAAGATTTATTAGAGAAAGGTTTCATTAGACCTAACACATCACCATGGGGTGCTCCTGTTTTATTTGTTAAAAAGAAAGATGGTTCTATGAGACTTTGCATTGATTATAGAGCCCTGAATAACATCACTGTTAAGAACAAATTTCCTTTGCCTCATATCGATGATTTTTTTGATCAGCTCCAGGGAGCTCAGTTTTTTTCAATGATTGAACTGAGATCGGGGTACCATCAGCTGAAGGTAAAGGAGGAAGATATTCGGAAGACCGCGTTCCGTATGAGATATGGCCATTATGAATTTGTAGTAATGCCTTTTGGGCTAACCAATGCACCTGCTGTATTCATGGACTTAATGAATAGAATTTTCCATGAGTTCATGGATAAGTTTGTGGTGGTTTTCATTGATGATATTTTAGTGTTTTCTAAAAGTAAAGAGGAGCATGAAAGACATTTAAGGGTTATCTTGCAAACCTTAAAAGAAAAGAAACTGTATGGGAAATTCAACAAGTGTGAGTTTTGGTTGCAACAAATTTCTTTCCTTGGTCACATTGTTTCTAAAGATGGAATAACTTTTGATCCTGCAAAAACAAAAGTTGTGGAAGAATGGCCAAGACCCACAAATGTAACCGAGATTCGTAGATTCCTTGGTTTTGCGGGCTATTACCGACGGTTTGTTAGAAATTTTTCACGGTTATCTAGTCCAATGACTAAGCTAACTTGGAAGGGTGTTAAGTTTATCTGGACAAAAGAATGTGATGATTGTTTTCAGGAATTGAAAAGAAGATTGGTGAATGCTCCAGTTTTGGCACTACCTTTGAGGAATGGTGAGTTTGTTATATACAGTGATGCTTCATTGGAAGGACTTGGTTGCGTCCTAATGCAGAATGATCAGGTAATTGCTTATGCTTCACGACAGTTGAAAACTCATGAGGTAAATTACCCTACACGTGATTTGGAATTAGCTGCTGTTGTTTTTTCTTTAAAAATTTGGAGGCATCATTTGTATGGAGTAAAGTGTGAAATATATACCGATCAAAAAAGTTTAAAGTATATATTCACTCAGAAAGAATTGAACAAGATACAAAGGAGATAGCTAGAACTAATCAAGGATTATGATTTTACAATTCATTACCATCCAGGAAAAGCAAATAAAGTGGCTGATGCTTTCAGTCGAAAAATTAATGCTTCATTAACAATGTTGCATTTGGAACGTGATCCCTTGGTTAAGGATTTGATGAACTTTGGCATAGAATTTGTTGGTGCAGGAAGTCCTTCTGTTTTGTTTCAGGTATCAGTGAGATCTTCTCTATCAGATAGAATCAAGAAATCACAGAAGCAAGACAGTGAGTTGTAGAAACAGGTAGAGCTGGTTCAGAAAGGTAATTTGCTTGAATTCAACATTGATAATGATTGTATTTTAATATTTGGGAAGAGATTGTGTGTGCCTTGTGATTCACAGTTGAAGAGAGAGTTGTTATGTGAATCTCATAGTTCCCTATTTTCAGTTCATCCAGGTAGTACTAAGATGTATAGAGATCTGCGGGAGTATTACTGGTGGGATGGAATGAAAAGAGATATTGCTGATTTTACTGTGAAGTGTTTGACTTATCAGCTGGTTAAAGCAGAGCGGCATTTACCGAAAGGGATGCTTCAACCTTTACCAGTTCCAGAGTGGAAATGGGAGAATATATCCATGGACTTTGTTGTTGGATTACCGAAGACATCTCGAGGTAATAATGCAATCTGGGTTATTGTTCATCGCTTGACCAAATCTACTCATTTCCTTGCTATAAAAGATACTTTCTCTCTTGATTAACTTTCCCGTTTGTATCTTAAAGAGATAGTCAGGTTACATGGAGTTCCTCTCTCCATTGTATCGGATCGTGGTCCCAGGTTTACTTCTAACTTTTGGAAAGGCCTTCAGAAGTCGTTGGGTATTGAATTAAATTTTAGTACAGCTTTTCATCCTCAATCAGATGGGCAGTCGGAACGAACAATTCAGACCTTGGAGGATATGCTACGTTCTTGCTCTATGGATTATCAGGGAAGTTGGGACCAACATCTTTCTTTGGTTGAATTTTCATATAATAACAGTTTTCATTCCAGTATACAGATGGCACCATTTCAGGCATTATATGGTAAGCAGTGTCGAACTCCATCTTTCTGGGATGAAGTGGGTGAATGGAAGTTGATGGGACCTAAATTCTTAGAAGAGATGGTAGAAAAAGTTCAGCTGATTCAGAAACACATGAGAACATCTCAGAGCAGGCAGAAGAGTTATGCGGATAACCGGAGGAAAGATCTATCTTTCGAGGTAGCTGATCATGTTTTTCTCAAGGTTTCTCCTTGGAAAAGTGTGATGAGTTTTGGTAAGAAAGGAAAGATGAGTCCAAGGTTCATTGGAACATATGAAATTCTGGAGAGAGTTGGATCAGTTGCATACCGAGTGGCTTTACCTTCGAGTTTATCTCAGGTACACAATGTTTTTCACGTTTCGATGTTGAGAAAGTATATGCCAGATCAATCTCATGTTTTGAGTCCAGAGGTAGTTCAGCTGGAAGAGAACCTATCTTATGAGGAACAACCGGTCCAGATTCTTGATCACAAGGAGAAAGTGTTACAGAATAAGGTGATTAATCAGGTAAAGTTTTTGTGGAAAAACCACATGATGGAAGAGGCAACATGGGAATCTGAAAATGCAATGAGGGATAAGTACCCCCATTTATTCGATAAGTAAATAAATTGCGGGGACGCAATTTTCTAAAGGGGGGAAGGATGTAACATCCCAAGTATGTAATGAATAATTTATATTTTTATCTATGCCTATTAATGATTAAGATAGTGTTTTAGAGGCTTCAAATGAAAATAAATCCAATCTTAAGCATGGAATACACTAATATTCTTAAATGATTGTTTTACTGCCTTATGATGGAAAACCCTTTTTAAATCTATATTTTGACAATTTTATAAACTATATTTGTCAAAATAAACTTATTCTTTATGATTGGGATATCAAAATTTACTTTGTTTGAATTTTTGGTATTTTTCTGACAATGTTCATTTTTTTAATGAATAGTGAAAAATACTGCATTTTACATCAAAACTGTTTTTTTATCTAATTTATTTATATGATTAGATTATCATTTGAATTGGTTTGAAGTGGAATTATAATATATTTTTACCATTTAATCCAATGGTGGTCATTGGAATCAATTTCAATTTGAGATTGGACTTAAACTGGTGTCAACCTTTTGATACTTAATGTTTCATAAAAACACGCTATTTGTCATGACAGCGGGAATTAATTATTAAATTAATTAATGTGACTTATATGTTTTGAATTTTGTAAAATGGACTTCATTTTTGAATTCGGAATATCAAATATAGCTTATGGTAAATTTTTGGTAATTTTCTGAAAAGCTTCAATTTTTGATAAATAGTGAAAGCACTAAGTGGTACTTATAAAAACTGATTTTCCATTTAAATGAAATTTTTCCATCATTGTGTTTTGAATTTCAAAAATCCGACATACATGGTTTTCATTAAGAAGTAAAATGTGGTTCAATGAGATTAAAATATTTTTTTGGTGAATAGTACCTTATTAAGTTTTAATCGCGATTAGTGGTAATTAGGGTTGTTTAAGGTATAAATAATGCTTTAATAATATGAAATGACCTAAACACATGTCCCAACCTTATTTTTTGTTTCATGGCCGACCAAGAAAATCCATGGGTCAACTTTGGGACCCCATGGATCCACTTTGGTTGGGAAATGACATAAATAACTTTTTATTTAATGTAAAAGTAAAAATGACACAAACATAATATGTTTTACGAAATTAATTTTTACATAGGGTTATAAAGATCAGATTTTTGATTATAAATAGTCATTGGAAAGCTAAAAATATTTCCTACATCATAGTAGTTTTTTTTATAATTTTTAGACTTTATATAAATTAAATTATTTATGAAAAAATGATGATGCAACGATGACCTCATTATTTAACGATTTAAATAAAATGGAATGATATTGAAAAATCTAAAACCTACACATGGCCAAAACCAATTGGATGAGTGTATTTCGAAGCCTTATCACCTTATCCTAGAATTATGGCAATTTGAGACCTTTTGAATCCGAAACTCTTTTTAAAATAATGTAACTTATCTTTACTTTCCAAAAGTGCCCCTCCTCTCCTCTTATAAAAGGCCCCGACCTCTACCTCATTTCACACACTCCTCAAGCCTTTGTCTCGGCCAACCCCTACCCATTTACTCTCTCCACATCCCTCTCCTAATCCTATAGGATTCCATTTGGGCAGAATCCTTTCAAAGGAAGCCTTTAGGCTCAAATCAAAAGGCGTTACACTCATAAAGGTAATTCATTCTCTAATATTCATTTGTTTTATTTTGCTTCTACAACCCCCTAAACTCTTTTTATTTACTTCTTTTGTAACAACACCAGTATCTTCAATATAATAGGATGTTGTTATAATATTTATTTGAGCTACACTCTCACAAAACTACATCAAATGGTTAACGAAAATACGGTTTCGGTGGATGGCGAAATTCTGCCTCCCAAAACGATGATTGTTCAATACTCATTTAACACCTTCAAAGGTGGCCATTATGATGTCACTATTTTTATATATGATATATAATATGTTTATTTTTTCCTTAAGCTTCAGTTTTTTTTTCATTTTGGGCATACCTTTATGGTTTCCATTATGGGTAAACACGATATCTTCATTTTAGGAAGTGCGGACTACCGCCCCCTGAAAGTGATATGATTCGTTAATACCATATGTGGGATGTGTAAAGGTTAAGTTAATGATATTATATATATTATTATAATGGAATTATAATATACTCTTATATCATTATGATTCCATTCCAGAAAATACGAAATAGAAATGGAAGTAGTGTTCATGCTTACGTACGGCTTACCGTCTCCATGAATGGTGCATTTCATTTCTTATCTGTAAATGTGATGTAATATTATAAATACATGTATATGATGAATATATATGATATATACGTTATCCAAATCATTAATATCATTCTGGATATAACTAACCATTGACCAAATTAACAACATGTATGTGTAAGAAGTCTATTTTTGACTTAAGAACCAAATACCGACAAAGTGAACATTATTAACTTAAATGATTACATGATGTTCATAACATGGTATAAAAGGAATAATGAACATGAAAAAGGTTCATAAGCAAGTAGAGATTAACTCAAGTTTATTATTCAGGAGATTAAATAACGGTCGGGTCAAGTCGGATACGAGGTATGGGACTTCGTCTCAATCTCCTTTCATTGAGGCATATTTTATTTTATACACAACTTTCTTTTATACGGTGTATAAACCCCTTTGACTTTTACGTTTATTTAAAAGGAATCTTTTTTATACGAAGAGTTTACTGAACGACAAAAGGGAATGTTTTTGTCGTACGTATGCGGCGACAACGACTTCTCTGCTGTCGTGACAGTTATTTGAGTTTCGGCTTCCTCTACAAGCCATACCTTCTTTTTAAAAGAAAGATAAATACCATGTTTAACTTTTCTTTTATTTTGGTATTGAAAATGGTTTTCACAATGTTTTTTTTGTGTTGTATTGATATCTTGTGATTGAAATGTGGAAATTTTATGTTTCCTTTATGCATGTTTTATATGATACAATAATGTTATGGTTCTTGGGCATTATTATGAAGACGGGTGGTTCCGTGATAAACAAAGGGCGGGTCAGCCCGATATAGCTCTCCAATGCATTGGGTAACGCGAAGGAGTGAAACGTTAAGGTTTCTCCGAAGAGATTTAGGGAATATACTATGATGGGTATTCCAAACGTAACCAAGAGGGTTACTCCCTACGTAAGAATGTTATGAATGCCTCAAGTTATCTTTATGTCTTATGATTTCTATGATTTGTTCATGATTTTATGAGGTATGTTAAAGTGCCTATGTTTTATGGGTAAAGTATGATCTCATCCTTAGGTATATATGTACCCATGTTTCCTTTCCATATTTTTATATCCCTTACTGATCTTTTTATGCACATCCCAAGTTTTTTTAAATGATTTTCACAGGTCAAGGGAAGGGTACATGATATGATGATAGTGTCAAGGAAGTGTCAAGAAAGAATCCATGTTTTATTTTAAATATGTTTCCATTGACAGGAATGAATAATACTATCTTTATGTAACCACTTTGTTTATATGTGGAATGTAATGCAAGTTTTATGATCTAATTCTCTAAAGCTCTAAACCCGAAAAGATCCTCAATGTGTAATCTTGTAAAAACTCAAGATTAAGTAAGGTTTAAGGCTGGGGCCTTATAGTGGATGAACAATTTTAATGCTGAATGAAATGGAAAAGGAAATTATTATCTTCCAGAGAGACTAAATGTTTTAAGATATGGATTGAAAAATCTTGTTTCTATGGTCATAAAACTTTTTTAGGCAGTGAATAAAGCTGAACATCCTATAAAAAGGAGGGAATAATTTTTTGTTTAGTACTTTATGAGGCATAATCCACCATATTTTAGTGGTTGTAATGATAAACTAGTTTCCATTTGATGGATTAGTACCATTTAAATGATATTTTCCATTCTATAATCTTTATATAATGAAAAATTCATTTTGGCCATCTGTCATTTAGAATGTGAAATATATCAATGGAGGAATACTATTCACAATATGAGGAAATAAGTTTAAATTGAATCCATTGAATAAAATGAGTTAAAGAAGGTATATTTCAGTATGTACTTCCATCATATTGTATGTATGATAACGTAGGAGATGTTTCTTGAGTTATAACAGAAGGGTGATGAATCCATTGGTACATATGATGTGAATTTTATGGGACTTGATAGGTATGCTTTTGGTATTATCATCCAATCTAAAAGTAAGGTTAATTGATTCTTCAGTTTCATAAAACCATGTTTTTATGTGTATTGGAAATAAATGACTTTGGTAGCTATAAATAATTAATTCACCGTGTTATAAAGGTTGAAATGGATATTGGTGTTACCCATTAATCATAAGATTTTTTGATATGAAAATAATTATGGAATTCAACCGAAACTATAAAACTATGGAGATAATAAGATGATCATTCCTTTATGCTTGATGTGTGGAAGTAAAAATTAAAGATATTGTTTTAAGATTTCCAATAATTTTTTTAGTGCAGAAAAGAAGGTCATTGAGTGGATGACTATTGAGATGATAAGAAGAAGTTAGATAATGATGAAATTAAAGAGACAACTCCACATAATTAACCTCCAATACTCAAGTGACTGAAATAAAATGATTTTGATCATTATATGAATTAATTACCCAATCCAAGGGATAATGGGGATTATATTCTATAATAACCTCATATCAAAAAGGGTAAAGTGAAATCTTATACAATCCCAATAGTTAAATTTAATCATGATAATTTGGTAACACTTATCCTTTACTTCTTAGTTGATAATTTCATGTTTGATTATGTGGGAATGAGACATTATAAATATAATTATTCAACATTTAGTGAATATGGATGTGATTATAATAATTTTTTATCTAACTCCTCATGGATTTTGGAGTAATGAAATAAAATATTATATTTTACTGGCATAAGAATGAACCTAAGCTTCCAATGAATTTTTTTTCTAAGATAATATCTTATTTAAGGAATAAAGTATGATTCTTATTTTGAAAGCATGTATGTCTCCATGTTATAAAACATTTGAGTTATGGATACCATCATTATATTTTGAGTTTAAGGTTAACCATTAGTTCAATGTATTAAATTCCACTTTTGGGGTTTTATGGGAAGAGAGTTTGTTAATGTTAAGGATGTTTTGAAAGATATTTTGATCAATAAAACCCTTTGGTTTTTTATATGTTAGTTGAGGAGGAATACAATTAAATTTCATATTTAAGATATTGGTGGCCATTAAGGTGTATCATATATTTTATATTGAGGTAATTGTTGGTTATTTCAATATCTGGATGTTGTAGGAATTATATTAATATAGTTTAGGAAAAAGGTAACCCATATATTGGGTGTTAAGATGTCGCATCTGGTTTGGCTGAGGGGCTTGAACCCATAATCGAAGGGTAATAAGAATATATCACCTACCACTGATCTTTGTGAAATTGTACTTATATTGGCACAACATAAAGAGATATCTTTTCAAATGTGTATATCAGTGCATGGAATGTTAGTAAGTTAAGGTTGAGAGAACAAAGTTAAATGGGATGATACAAGAATTATCCATACAAGAGAGGAGTTGGAAAAATGTTTCCATGTATTTTTTGGTTGAACTCCCCAAAATATCAAAAGGTACATGTTATACGGGTTACAGTCAATCAATTTACAATTTCCATACACTTAATTTATATCAGTGAAGAATTTTCTATACATCACATTGGGAGGAAATACATTAATGAAGTGATAAGGTTATATGGAGTACCATATTCCATTGTATCAGATGGGGATCTAATGTTTACCTCAAATTTTTGGAAAATTATTCAGTAAGATCTTGACATAGAGATGAGTTTTAGCATTACATATTATCCTCATAATAGATGATATATTTATGAGAATTATTCAAACCCTAAAAGATATATTGGGATATTATTCTAAGGATATAGAAGGTGATTGTGATTAACACTTTCCTCTAGTAGAGTTCTCATAGAACAATCGCTTTAACCTAGAAATTCAGACGACTCCTTATAAATTCTTATATTATAGGAGGTTTAGAAATCGAATGTACTTGGATAAACTCAAATAATGAAATATATTATTAATTAATCGAGATAAAGTAATGGTAAATAATGTTATATCCATTCAAAGACACATAAATGAATCACATAGTTGGCAGAAAAGTTATGCAAAAAATCACCCGCATGATCTAGATTTTGATGTTGGTGACAATATATTAATATGAATTTATCCATTGAAGAAGGTAATAATATTTTTAAAATAAGGAAATATATAAACCCTATCCTTTTACACATGTTATTATATGATTTTAGCGTAATTAACCACCAAATTACAATCAATGGATTGTAAAGTATAGTATATTCGGATGATTCAGTACATAAAACTAAAAACATAGAAAAATAATCAAAAAAATATATTTTAATCATTTATTAAGAGCACATAAGGAGTACATAACAAAAGAGATGAGCTAAAATCCATGTAAGGGTATAAACATAGAAATAAAGAAAAGCACATGGGTTAGAAGGCATAACATGATCACATAAAAAAGCATGGGACATAAATAAAAATAAGGAATTATAACATGTAAATCAAGGGGAGATCTAACAATTGAATTAGTTGAATGAGGAAACAACACACAACATGACATTGGTATAAGTCAAGGATAACTTCCAAGACCATTTTTACAAGGCGTAAAAAGGTCTATAAAGGAATTGGGTTCACTCCCTATCACAAAATGATGTCTCATGAGACTAAACATTACCCAATGAATTTGATCAATATATGGGAAAACACATCACAATGTGTTCATTCATATATGTTCCACATGAATAATCAAACATGAGGATTATACATAAGGGTTACCCATGGAAAGAAATGGGTATTATATCTATGTCATAAGGTATAACAAAGGGGTGTACCATAAAGGTATATACGAATGAATAAATTTAAATAATACGTAAACATTAATAATAGAACTTTGGAATTATACATGATAACTGATGTCAAACTAAAGTGAAATTTTATAAAAATAGTGTTTAAGAATCTTCAGAAACGATATTCTTTAATGCAGTTTACGGTAAAATTTTAAGGATTATTTAAAATATAAAAGGAATAATTTTATGTATAAAACAATAATTGAACCAAGATAGTTTTTAATGATTAAATGAATGATTTTAGAAAAATAATGTTTGATTATAAAATATTATGTAGTGTATATGAAAACATTTAAGAAATCAAGATGTTCTCTTTTATTGGGCTTGCTTATCAGGAGTAATTGAGAAGGGACCTTTTTTAAAACATGTACACCCCATAAAAAGGGTATAAATGATCTAGTTATATTATTATGGAATATATAAAAAGAATTTATAATAAGTATTTAAAAATGAAGAAAAAATTCATTGGGTTAAAGGGAGAGAAAGCATAACTCGAAAGAATAATAAAGGTTCTGAAGGAATCCCATCAATATATCTGAAAGTGGTATGTACTTGAACTTAATATCATGATAATCAAATTAAATCCACAATTTCATTAATTATGAAAATTTTATACATTTAATTTTATTATTATAATTATATTATGTTCATTCATTGCCTTTTTGATGAGTTAACCGATATAATGTCATCATTAGAGAGAATTTGTTTCCTTGGTTTTCATGATCAGTTCATTTGTTTATGTGTATGAAGGATAATGTAAAATTAAAAAGGTTTTACAGATTTGGAATTATACATCATTAATTAATGTATATAATATTTAATGGTAATATAATTCAATTTTTTAGGGGATGAGGATGAATCATTTGATAAAATGTTAGTAATAACTGTTTAGATTATTTTGGCGTTTCTTGATCATCATAAAATAGTTTTTTATTATTAATTTATATCCTGTATATATATTTGTTATAGAACATTAAATAATATGTAATAAAAATAATATAATTTGTTTTAACTAAAAAAATGTTTTTATAAATATCCTTGAAGGTTTAATTGATAAATGAAAACACATCATCCATGATGGTGGTAAATCAACACCTCACAGATGATGTTTTCATTTCTAGAATAAAAGAAGTGGCAAAGAGAAAAGATGACAGTTTTTTCCATTAACAAAAAAAATTCTAATATATAAAATATATTGGGGTTATCATGTAACTCTTGTAAGGGTAGGGTCTAAGAGGGAAAAAATTTAAAAAAAATTGAAAAGTAATTAAAAGAAAAAGAAGGATTTTACCTCTTGAATTCTTCTCCTTGAGAACATCCTAGGGAGATTGTTTTTGGTTTTTTTGAGACAAAAAACTCATAGATGTGTGGAAGAATATTTGTAAGATTATTGGGAATAAATTAGATATTCTTCAAGTCCTAAGAGGTGTGACGAGAAGAGGTTGTGTGGGGTTGAATTTATAGTGGAGGTGATGGATATTTTTCGATTATTTTAATCATTAGTTTATTATTTTGGCTTAAGATAGTAAATATTAAAGATTCAATGACTAAATAAAATAAAGATAGAATGATTTTTCTAGATTATGGTTCTTAAATCATAGATTACTAAAGGAATAGTATAGTTAACATATAATGTATATATATATATATAATTACAATATTGACCTCTTTAGAGAAAATCAACTATTTTAGAAAAATCCCAACAAATCATCCTAATAATTTATTGATTTGTAGAATTAGAAAATAATCTCAATTATTTAGAAATTATTTTCTAAATTTCATTAATTTAATTTTAAATTAAAATAATCATTCATTCATAAAATATAAATTTTAAAAATATAACAGATTTTATAAAAAATTGAAAAATTAATTAAAGTATCATAAAATTATCCTATAATCATAAGGAAAAAATATATTAATTTATGAATGTATTTTTGAATAATATATTTTATTTTAAATTAATATAATTATTATAAAATTGGTAATAATATTTTTAGTTTTATAAAAATAAAAATAATTAATATATAATTTTCAAAAAAAGTATTTACTTATACCATGATTTATATATTAACCCTAGGCTTTTATGCATACAATTAAATGATTTTAATAATAACTAAACATCAAATTACAACCCAAGGATCTTAAAGTCTAGTGTCATAGAGATTAGGTACACAATTGAACAACATGAAACAAAATTAAAACATCTTTTCTTTAATCTTCATAAGGATCTCCAAACTTCATTTGAACCCTTACATTTGCATTGGATACCATATGGAATACAAGAAAAATGGGATGAGATAAAAATCCTAGTATAGAAATAAACATTAAAATAATTCATAAAAAATGGGTTAGAAGGCCTAACATAATGATATATAAAGAAATGGAACATGATAAAAATATATAATAATTACATATAGAACATTGTATTATATAATCATGGAATCATAGTAATTATTAAGAAACATAAAACTTGACTTTTTCACAATTCAAGGCTCATTTCAAATGGAGGAGCACAAGTCAAGGCAAACTACTAAGACAGTTGCACATGGAGCACGAATCAAGGCTAACCACCAATACCATTGCCGATGATGTCTCATGGGACTAATAAATACCCAATGCCTTGTAGATAAATATATTCTCACCCTTAATATATGATCATTAATATTTTTAACATACAAAGAATAATACACAAGCAATCAAACATACACATTAGGGTTACCTAAGGAATGAATTGGGTATCATAATCATGTCAACGTCATATAAAAAGGGAATATCATAATGGTTTCCCTAAAAAAATGGATTTAAGTAATACATTGAAATTAATTGGGTAATATAAATAGATCATGATAATTTATTTCAAACATAAGTGGAAAGAGCATTTAAGAAAATTGAGAAATAAAACATTTTAGTAAGGTTTTAGGGAAATCCTTCACAATTTTTTAAATTATAAAAGAAATAATTATTTGTATGAAAAAAGAATTTAACCAAGATAATTTTTAATTATAAAATGATTGATTTTTTTAAAAAATAATGGTGTTTTAAAATAGATTATGGGTTGCAATTGAAAATGGGTAAGAAATGGGGAAGTTCCCTTTAATCGGGCATGTTTCTTTGGATGAATTGAGAAGAGAACATTTTTAAAACATGTATTTACACATAGAAGAAGGATGATACGACTTGGATACAAGAGTTTTGAAAATATAAATATAATTAAGAATAATTAAATAAAAATAAAGAGGAATTCTGTTAGATTTAAGAGAGAAGAAGAGTAATCGAAAGGCGAAATGGTGGTTGAGAAAGGATCCATTATCTTATGTCTCAAACAGTTTTGCACTTGATCTTAATATCCTAAATAAAAAAATTATATTAATTAATTAATAAGTACAAAAAATTTTATAAATGTAATTTATTTATTATAATTTATTTATGTTATGTTACAGTCTTTTTTATTAGATATAGTGATCAATTTCATCGTTAAAAAGTGTTCATTTTCTTACTTTTCTGATCAGTTCTCTTGTATATGAGTATGTATGTTCAGGTACAATGGGTTTAATTATCGTGAATTGAAATTATAGGTTACTAATGAAAATATAATTGTAATTGGTATTATATATAATTTTATTTCCAGATATGATGACGAATCATTAAATAACATGTTAATGATAGTCATTTAGATAATTTATATTGGTTTTTCGATCACAAAAAACTAGTTTTATTCTATTATTTAATATCAAGTATACATAATGGTAACATAAAATTACATAAGACATAATAAATATATTATACTATGGTTCAAATACAAAAATGGTTTCACAACTCTCATTGAAGATGGTAATAGAAATTGAAAACTCGTCATCCTTGAATGTGACAAATTAACACACCATGGACAATGTTTTCATTTTTTAACAAAAGTAGAAGGGAAATAATTGATGTTTTATAATTAAATTAACATATTAAAATTATAGTATACATAATTAATGTATTTATCATTCCATTTGGATGAGGGTAGGTGAGGATTGAATAATAGAAGAAAGATCTTGAAAATTAAAGAAAAGAAAAGGAAATTGGAATTTACTTCTTGAATTTCTCTTCTTTGAGAGCCTCCTTAAGGAAAGTGTTTTGGTATTTTTAATAGACCAAGATATTTTAGACACTGGGGTGAGGTTTGGGAATATTTGTTTTTATAATTTTGACTATGATGAATTCTTAAGATGTGAGAGTAGAATATTTGGTGAGGGGGTGGTATTTATAGTGGAGGGGGCAAGTGTTTTCTAAATATTTAACTCATTTGTTAATTATTTTTCCTCAATAATAATAATAGTTTAAGAATCATCAAAAAAATATTAAAATATAGAAGGATAGTTTTAGTTTTTGGTATTACATCAGCTATAAATCTTTTATGACTCAATAAATCAATTATTTAACTTATTCAATAAATTAATGTATTTTACTATTCACCGAAAATTCAAGTTTTTCAAAAAATCACAAAACTCCCCCCTAACAATTTTTCAACATATAGAATTTAAAAAACAACTCCATTTTATGAAAATAATATTCTAGATTTGATAAATTTAATTTTTATTTACAATCATCATTAACATGGAAAATACCAATTAAAAAAATTAAACTGATTTTGTAACACTTTGAAAAATTAATTAAGGAATTATAAAATTATCTTACAATCATAAGATAAAAAATATTAATTTGTGACTAAATTTTGTGGAAATAAAATTTCTTTTCAAACATTATATGAATTATAAAATTGAAAATAAATACTTATGTATTATAAAAATATGAAATCTTAATTAATAATTTATAAAACATTTCATGACTTATAATATGATATAATTATATCATATTATCATTTATAATATGCTTAAATTTTATTTATAATTTCATAGTTGATGTTACTATTCATATAGATGGTTTATTATTCATAAAGGTCATATAACTATTCCTAAGGTCAAGTTACTATTTCATCAGTATTAGTTCCTTAACTTAGGGAAATACAACTTATTTCATAAATTATTTATAATAATGTTTTTATATTGTTCATAATGTATTTATTTGTGATTATACTATATGAAATAATTATAAGAAAAATACTTCCATTGAGAAAAATTTGGGTTGTTACTTTCTTCCCCCATTATGAATTTTTCCCTAAAAATTTATTTTACAAATTATTGGGAAAATGTTTGAGTGTACTCTTTCATAGCTTCCTCTAGTTCCCATGTTTCCTCTTTATACTTATGGTTCTGCCATATTACATTGACTAGGTGAGTAGTCTTTTTTCGTAGATGTTTATCTCCACAGTCTATGACCTTCACCAGCTGTTCCTTGTAAGAGAGAACATTTTCTAACTATACCATCTCTAAATGTAGTAAATGGGAGGTATCAAGTATGTAATTATTCATGAGGGACACATGTAAGACATCGTGTACCTGATACATAGGTTTCCTTTCTTCCCATATCTCATGATCCTCTTGTAAGGAGATATGTGGGGGAATTTAATGTCTCCAACCATAAAATATAAGTCTTATCGATGATTATCTGCATAACCTTTCTATTAAATTTGGGATGCCTTGATGTTCTGATAAATGGTTTTCACCTTCTTCATCATTTATTCGACCATATTAGGTCCTAGTAGATCTTGTTCACCGACTTCATCCCATCATATCGATGTTCTACATCCTTTCCCATAATGGAATTCATATGGATCCATTTTGATGTTGTAGTGGAATCTATTATTATAAGAGAATTTGACCAGTGGAAGATGATGGTCCCATCCACTTTTTAAATCCTTGGAACATTCTATCAAAAGGTCCTAAAATGATTTAGTAGTCTTTAATTGACCACTTGTTTGAGGATAATAGGTTATAATAATGTTTCGTTCAGCTCGTAGAGCATGTTGGAGGCATTTCCAAAAAAACATGGAGCTGAATCTCAGATCCTGATTAGATACAATCGATAGGTGTGCTGCATGAAGTGTTACCACTTCTTTGATGTATGTCCATGCAAGTTGATCCAGGGAGATGTAATCTTTAATTATGATAAATTAAGTTGTCTTTGTAATTAGATCCAAAAAAACTACATATAGCATTTTTTTCTCTAGATGACTTTTGAAGTACCGTGACAAAGTCAATGGTAATGTTCTCCCAATTCCATATTGGCGTGGGTTGTGGTTACATCGTCCCCTAAGACTTTTTTCTTTCAGAATATAATTTATCATAGACCAGGCTCTTTGATGTATATTCATTGATCACATTCTTCATATTGTCCATATAATAGTTCTTTTAGAGATCCTAATACATTTTTTCTCCCTGGGTGAATAGATAATGTTGAGCTATGTGAGTCATTTAGAAGATCTTTATTGAAATCTAGATTAGATGATATACTTAGTCTTGACACAAATCATAAAACTCCCACCTCATAAATTTTGATCTATAAGGATTTACCCTTTCTCATAGCTTTCACCATCTTATATATTTATACATCATTCCTTTCAGAACCCTTTATTTTCTCCAGAAGAGATAGTTGAGCAATCATTTGAGAAGGGATTGATGATTTTACTTCCTTATTAATTCACTTTCCCATCCTTTATAAATCTAAGAGGATTATATCCTTCTCAATTCTCCTAAATGATATTGATGCATGATCCTTTCTACTTAGTGTATCAACCACTTTATTTTCCTTTCCAGGATGGTGGTGGCATGGAGAATCATAATCCTTGATGAGCTCTAACCATCTTCGCTGGTGCAAATTATTATCATTCTTTGTAAATATATATTTTAAGCACATCTGATTAGTACATATATCACACTTCTCCCCATAGTGATAATTCCTCTATATTTTCAACATAATGATCATAGATGCCAACTAAATATCATGTGTGGGATAATATTTCTCATGAATTTATAATTGACCTGAGGCATAGACACTTATCATTTCTAATTTGTACACATCTTAGTCACTTCTTTAAAGCATTACTATATACTAAATAGATTTCCCCACTTGTCAGTAGTGTGAAAATAAGTTCATTGATAATCTTTTTTTTTAACTCTTTGAAGTAGTCTTCACATTCACTCATCATGAAAAAATTCACTCCCTTCTGGGCTAGCTTTGTTAGTGGGTTTGAAAATGATGATTAGTTCCACATAGATCTTTAGTAATACCCTACTAGAAAAAATAAAATACAATTCTCTATCCTAAAAATTATATCGGGACACTCTTAGAATGACTTTTTCTTTCAAGGGTCCACATATATTCATTTTCTAGTGATAAGAATCCCCATGAATGACACTTCCTTCATCCAAAACTCAAATTTACTATAATTTTCATAGATATTCTCCCATATCATAGTCTTAAGCATAATATTTAAATGCTACTCATGATTTTAATTTCTCGTGGAGTATATTAGAATATCATCAATAAAGTCTAACAAATTTTTTTTGAGGCAATATCTAAAGATTCTACTCATTATATCTATGGATATTTTGTGAGAATTTCTGATTCTGAAGGGCATCGTTATAAACTTATAGTGTCAATATCTCATCCGAAAGGTTGTCTTGGGAATATCTTCCTTCCTAACCATTAATTGGCGATATCCTGGATAAAGGTGCACCTTTGAGAAATAACTATCCCCACATAGCTGATAAAATAATTAATATTTCTGTTAGAGATGGCACTTTTTCTTTATTGTGATTTTTTAAGCTCACAATAATCAATACATTGGACCATTGATCAATAATTCTTCTTGATGAATAGGACCGACATGCTCAATGGTGAAGAACTATAGCTTATAAAACCCTTATATAGATTTTCTTATAACCAATAATTTAGTTCTTCTAGCACAATAGTTGTTATTCTATAAGTTTTCATGGATATAGGAAGAGATCTTGGAATAAGTTCAATTAATAACTCATCCTATCATTTAGGAGGAAGGCCATAAAGCTCCTTAGTGAATCAATAAGTGTAGTCCTTCATAATGGGAATGTCATTGAGAATGAGTATCTCTTTTTTCTCAATCATTAAATTTTGATATACTTTCTAATAAGGCGGTAATATCCATAGATGTGAAAATTTTTCTAAAGTAGATTCATCATCCTTCTTACATTTTTTTAGAATTGGAGGATCCTTTGAGATTTGAATTGTAATATCCCTTCCTCAATAGTTGATGTTGGTTTTTTATAATGATAGACAATCCATGATCAAAATAACATCAGAATATACCAAAGGGAGTATGAAAATATTTTCTGGGAGGTTCATTCCACAAATATTAACCAGGGATGAGTTCTATAATTTGGATTCATTAATATCCCCATTTTTTGTTCTCATAGAGAACTCAAACTACATATTTTTTGGTGGTATTTGAATAGTTCTACTAAACATGAAAGACCTGAATGAATGTTTAAAATGATATTCATATAGTACGTTCACTATTATCGAATGAATAATCATCATACCTTTCACCATGTCAATTTCAGGCTTCAATTGAGTAGTAGTGATATCATATATTTTTTGACACTACCTTGGAGTTTGTTGTTGTTGATTTACTAAAACAAACCTTGGGTTAGGACAATGGTTCACATAATTCACATGTTACTTTCAGTTGAAACACTACATGATAGGCCGAGTGTTGATCTGAACATTCCCTTCTTCCAAATTATAATGACTCTTCATATCCCTTCTGCAGTTATTTTCCATATTCCCCATTCTTCCACATTTAAATAATTTCTTCGTTCTCTTTAGATAGTTCCCAAGATTCTTGTTCCTATAATTTTGACATGTAAGACATTGGGTTTTCATTCAATCATGGGATTTATCTACCGATCCACCCATAATAGATTCCATTTTCCTCTTTTTGTCACTGGGTCCACGAGACCACTAAGAGTCCGCGATCTCTATTTCATACATTTGGGAACAACATAAAATATTTTCATAGCTATCAATTTCTAAAATCACTAATGATTTTCATAGACTCATCTTTAGTCCTCTAAATAATTGAACCACCTTCATTTCAGTGTTTATAATAATGTCATAGGAATATCATAAAATACATCTAAAGTGAGATTCATATGCCTCGATAGACTTGTCTTCTCTCTTAATCAGTCAGAGGAACATTATTTCTATCTTGAGACGTATGGTTCAGGGATAATATTTAGTGAATTTATTTTCTCTAATTCTTCCCAATCCGTGGAATCAATTTCTCCAGTAGACTTTTTGTTCTTGATCAGTGTCCCCCACTGATCTACTTCCACCTTAATGTAATAGACCACCAACACAACTTTATCCTCTTTTGAGCACTAGGGGACATAGCATACCTTTTTAAAGGTGTTAATCCATGGTTATACAAGGAGGGGATAAAAAGATCCACTATACAAGGGAGGCCTTTTCCACATAATGGATTTGACTGCAACTTTCTCTCACTTATGAGAAAGAGGGTTCTCCACACAATTCAAGTTATTATTCGTAAATTTAGCTAGTCGAGTAAATACTATCTTGATGTTTTGAGAACCTATTCCCAATATATTCGTTATATAAATAGGAAAATCATCACATTTCCAATGATATTGATTTTTGGAACGTGTTATTATTTTCCCATCCATTAACTAAGAGAAAGAAATTAAAATTAGGGGGATTAAATACATAGCTAATAAGCATAATAAAAGGAATTTATGATCATAAAATTATAAACTTGTGATGGAAAAGTATATCCTAACTTATGATTCCCTAGGTTTCAATATGGGTTATCCATGATATTTTTCCTAAAATATATTATTATGAGAAATTTTTGTTCCCATAATAATGGTTCATATTGAGCTTATGAATTTAACCAAGAATTTCCAGAAATAGTTTCAAACTAGGCGCACAGTAAGGTCGGTTGTTGTGTACCAGGTCACCCAAAGTCAAGCCTAGAACACCTTTTTGGATTTTTTAAACCTAGTTAAATCTATTCCATAACCACATCCAATTTTAGTATCTAGATACGGTTATATTTTCATGATAAACCACTTACTCTATTCTAACCAACATTTAGTTACTTTTTCTCATACTTAGTCTTCTTCCTTGGATTCTTACTAAGGTACTCTATTCATAATCTCCAAAAATAACTAGACCTTTATATAATACCAAACATCGAGACACCGTCGATTTACACATATCATTACATGATTTTATGCATATATAAAAAACAAACTACAAGACAAGGATCATAAAGTATAGTATCTTGGAGATAAGGTACATAATTAAACAACCTGAAATAAAAATAAAACATTTTTTATTTAATACTTTTAAGGATATTATAACTTCATTTGATCACTTACATGTGCATGGGATACCCTGGGGAATACACAAATAAATGGATGTGCTAAAAAGCACTATAAGGAAATAAACACTGAAATTAATCTTAACACATGATTTAGAAGGCATAACATAATGATATACAAAGGCATGGAACATGATTAAACATGAGGAATCATAATATAAAAAAAATGTCAGCATATAATCATGAAATAATAGTAACGAGGAATATTTATAAAACCTTACTTTATCACGATTCAAGGATCATTTCTGAAGGAGGATCATGAGTCAAGGCTAACCACCAGGACCATTACACATGAAGCGTGAGTCATGATTAACCACCATTACCATTTCACATGATGTATCCTGAGAATAAACATTACCCAATGTATTGGAGTGATACTTGGGTGAACCCTTTATAACATGTTCTTGAATATTTTTTCCACATAAAGAATCATATATAATCAATCAACCATAAACATAAGGTTTACCCGTGGAAATAATTGAGTATCATAATCATGTCTAAAAGAATATCTAAAGGGAATGTCAATGTGGTGTCTATGAAAGGATGTGTTTAAATAAGAAATAGACATTAATAAGTGAATATAGTAATATTTTAGAATAATTTATGTCAAATTTATGTGAAGATAGAGTTTGACAAACTTTATAAATAAAGCATTTTTATACAGTTTACGGGAAAGCTTTTATGAATATTCAAAATGGAAAATGAATAATTGTTTATATAAAACAAGAATTGAACCAATATATTCTGTCAAGATAAAATAATTGATTTTTAAAAAACAATTGTGGATTAAAAATTATTATGAAGTGAACATGAAAATGGGTTAGAAATAGGGATGTTCCCTTTAACTGTGCTTGCAAATCGAGACAAGTGGAGAAGGGGTCCTTTTTAAAACATGTATTTACCTATCAAGTAAGTTTTATATGACATGGATATAAGAATATGGGACATATTAATAGAATTTATTAGAATTAAATAAATAGAAATAGGAATTACATTGGGTTAAAAAGAGAGAAAGAGTAACCTGAAGGAAAAAATAGATGTTCAGAAAGGATCCCTTACGTTATGGTTGAAACTGTTATGCACTTGATCTTAATGTCCTGAATAATTAAATTAGGTTCATAAATTAAAGTATATATCCTTTTGTACATGTAGGATTTTATTATAATTTTATTATGTTCATTTAATTTTTTGATGATTCATATGGTTTCATTTCATTGTTCATGAGTGTTAATTTTTTTGTTTTCATGATTGATTCGCTTGTAAATGAGTAAGGAACTTCATGTAGAACGAGTATAATTCTCAAAATTTTAATTATAGTTTATTAATGAAAAATAATAAGTGTAATAGTTAATTTATATTATATTTTTTCTAGATATTAGGATTAATCATTAGATAAAAATTTAATGATATTAGTTTAGATTAATTTCATCATTTTTTCAATTACAACGAGATAGTTTTGTTCTATTATTTATGATCATGTATATATAGTGATTCCAGAAAATTACATAAGATATAATATATATATATTATAACCTAATTCAACAATAAGAATGGTTTTATTACTAAACATGAAGATTATAATAGAAATTATAAACTCATCGTCCTTGAATGTGATAAATTAACACATCAGGGATGATGTTTTCATTTCATGAAAAAATTAGAGGGGATAGAATTGATGATCGATTATTCCATTAATATAATAAAATTAAATTATATAAAATTTATTGTAGTTATCATTCCATTTTTATGAGGGTAGGATATTTTAGAATAATTATAGAAAGAACTTGAAAATAAAATAAAAGAAATGGAAATCAGAATTTACCTCTTGAAGTTCTCCACCTTGAGAGCCTCATTAGGGAAAATGTTTTGAACTTTTGAAGAGAACAAGTGATCTTGGACATGTGGTAGAGGTTTGGGAATATATTTGGTAATAATTCTAACAATTATCAAATCATGAGAGGTGTGAGGGAAATAGGTGGTGAGGGGTGGTATTTAGAGTGGATGAGAGTGATGTTTTCTTGTTATTTTTCTCATTTGTTTATTATTTTTCATTAATAATACGAATAGTTTGAGATTCATCATCAAAAATATTAAAAAAACTAAATATTTGTTTGGAATTTTGGGCTTACATCATCCATACATCATCTATGGCTCAATAAATCAATTATTTAACTTATACTATAAATTACAGTATTTTTATATTCACCTAAAATTCATGTTTTTCAGGAAAAAACATTCACCCTAACCATTATTCAATACTTTTAATTGAAAAATGAACTCAATTTTGTAAAAATAATTCTATAAATATGATACATTTAATTGTTAATTAAAATCATCATTAACTTGGAAAATACCAATGTTAAAATTATAACTTATTTTGTAACACTTTAAATAATAACTTTAGGACTCAAAAAATTAGGTTATAATCATTAGATGAAAAATTTTAATTTATGAGTATATTTTATGAAAATAATTTTTTTAAAACAGTATGTTAATTTGAAAATTGAAAATAAATAATTATGTGTTATAAAAGTATTAGCACTGAATTAATAATTTCTAATACATTTATTTTTTGATAAAATAAAAGTGGGTTATATTAACAATTGGTGATGTTATTATTCATTTGGCATGTTTACTATTCATAAGGGTTGTATTACTATTCCTGTGGTCAATTCCGTATTTGATTGGTATATGTTTCTTAACTTCTATAAAGACCTCTTATCTCATTCATTCCCCATTTAGAGTGATTTTAAATTTTTTTCAATTGGATTTTGTATGATTATACTATATGAAATAATTATATGAAATGTATTTACATTGATAATATCTTTGGTTGTTATAATATAAATATATCATATTTTCATTATGAAGAATCCTAAATTTTAATTAAACATTTATAGGTGGGGTTACTATTATATTGGACAGTTTAATATTTATAATGGTCATATTACTATTCCAGAGGTCATGTTACAATTCCATTGATTTAGGTTCCCTAATTATATAAATACTTATTATTTCATTCAATATTTATTTTCAAAGTTTTTATAATATTGTTTAAATGATTTTATGTGTTTTATACTATATGTAATTATTATAAGAAAGGAATTTACATTAATAGAATTTAGGCTCGTTAATTTCATTCCCCTTTTGAAAGTTCTCCCTTGAAATTTCATTTTACAACTAAGGGGAAAACATGTGAGGACGTCAATCAATTATTTTTATCTTGTTCCATGACCATTGCTCTTTGGAATTATATTACTGACATATTTGACTACAGATGGTTACTTGCGGACTATATTTTTTCCTTAATGAAATATTGTGTTGAGATGGACTTCACACAAAAAATCAGAAATCTCTTTCTTTCAGTAGTTTCAGAGCTCCTCCACATTATCTAGTATGATAGAAATGCCATTATTCACAACAATTACTCATTTAATCATAATGTAGGTCGGGTGAGAATTCCTATTTCTATGAAGGTTGCTTTTACTCTATACAAATCCCATTGTGATAATATGGTTGGTGATTTCATGATTTGTCAATGGCTTAAAATCAAAGGGAGTTTTAAGAATCCAAGGACCTTTATTGAAGTGTTCTAGAAAACCCCCTTCCCCGGCTGGATAAAAATCAATGTTGATGGCCTTTCCGAAGGAAATCTGAGCCCTGCAGGCTGTGGGGACATTTTTAGGGACTATCTGGGGAATTCGCATGGATGCATTTTCGGTTGTTGTGGGTTTGCCTACTCTCTTAAGGATAATATGATGGAAGTGATTCATGCAGTAATCTTTGTTTAGCAAAGAGGTTGGAACAACATTTGGATTGAAAGTTACTCAACCACTATTAACCAAGCTATCTGGAATGGAGTGGTCCACCTTGTGGGGTCTCTCTCAGCACATTGTAAGAAATGTCTTTACACACTATTGGATAATAGATACATTTCCACTCATGTCTATTGGGAAGAAAACATGGCAGCGGATGGTATTTTCAACAAGGGAATCAAACAAGACATTACATAGAGTGATAACCTTCCAGTTGAGCTATACCCCTTTTATGAGAAATACTGTAACATAATTTCCACTTTCTGGCTCATGTAATTCTCCTTTTATTTTTAATAATATTTTGTGTCTTGGTATTTAATCAAGAAATTGCTTTAAAAAAGTCTGAGGATACTTATCCTTCACAGCTTACTCCAGTTCCCATGTTTCCTCTTCATAATTTTATTCCACCATAACACTTTGAACAAATGAGTGGTCTTGTTTCATAGAAATTTATCTCTATGTTCTGAGGTCTTCAATGGCTACTCCTCATAAGAGTGATCCTTTTTAAACTATACCACCTCTTAATTGAGTAAATTTGAGGGATCCAGTATGAAATTATTCAAGAGGGATACATGGTGGTTGGATGTCCCGGTCGATAGGCCACATCACTAATATGATATAGAATCTTGAAGGAGGATGATGTACCTGGGTAATAAATTTCCTTTCTTCCCAAATCCCATGAAACTCTTCCATGGAGTTATGTGGAGGAATAACATGTCTACAACCTTAAACTCTAAGTCCCATCAATGATTGTATACATAACTATTCTATCAGCCTTGGGATACCATGATGTGCTACGGAATGGTTTTTAATTTTTCCACCATTTTTTGACCACTTCTGGTCTTAGAAGCTCATGTTCACTGAATTCATCACATCATTTTGACATAATAAATCTTTTACCGTAAAAGGATACATATAAAGACATTTAGATTGTTTAGTGGAAAATATTGTGGTATGAGAGCGTGACAAAAGGTATATGTTAGTCCCATCCTCATTTGATGTCCATATAACAAGCTCTCAACATGTCTTCCTGTGTTTGAATAGTATACGAATATTGGCCATTAATTTAAAATTGATAAATCATACTGAAGTTAACATCTTTGTTTAGATCATGTTAGAGGCTTTCCGGAACATTTTGGTGAACCTCCTATCTCAATAGGATATATTCAATAGTGGTAATCTATACATCCTTACTGCTTATTTATAGTATATACAAGATAGTTGATCCATTGAGTTGTACTCTTAAATTTTGATAATGTGAGTTGTCTTTGTAAGATAATCAACAACAACCCATATTGTATTTTTTCCTATAGATGTCATTAGAAGTACAATGAAAAATTCCATGATGATGTTTTCCCACTGAATGTTTGTTTTAGAAATGGTTACATCATACACTTATAGTTTTTTCTTTTCTGCAATCACTTGCTTATATAGTAGGAAAATTGATTTATATTCAACAATATCCTTCTTCATATTGTCCCAACAATATTTCTCCCAAAAATCATTATATATCTTTGTGCTCCCTGGTTGAATAGATATGGGTTATCTATGTGCATCATTCAGATGCTCCATATTTATCTATGAATTCAGTGGTAAAAATAGTCTTCACCAAAATATTACAACTCTTTCTTCATCAATCCTTAACTTTAATAATTTCTCATTTCTCATAGAATCCACCTTCTTCCAAATTTCTAGATCATTTCTTTGAGGATCCATTATTTTATCAATTTGGAATGGTTTAGATATAATTAGATAAAGGATTTATGATGTCCATTTTTTAATAATTTCCATGTAAATCCTTTGAAAATATAATAATATTGGATACCTATCAATTCTATTCATTTAAAAAAGTAGGATCCTTTTTAGTTAGAAAATCCCCCACCTTATTTGCTTTACTAGGATGGTAGTGGATTGACCATTCAAAATATTTGATGATCCTTGACCATCTTCATTGGAGAAAATTATTATCCTTCTCTATTAATATATATTTATCACTCTTGTGATTATTGTATATCCCAAACTTATCCCCATAGGGATAATTCCTCTATATTTCCAATGTGTAGATCATAGCCACAAAGTCCATATCACGTGCTCGATATTTTTTATCATGAATTTTAAACTTCCTTATAGTTTAGGATATCACTTTATATTTTTACATTAGTAAACAACCTAATACATTTTTTAAAGCATCAATTTATACCACAAAAATATTATCAGTTGATGGTAGTGTGAGTAATGATTTTGTGATAAGCGTCATTTTCAACACTTTGAAGTAGTCTTCACATTCACTAGTCTTGAAAAACATCAATTCCATTTGAGCAATCAAAGTTCATGGGTTTGAAAATTGTGATATTCTCTTCAACAATCAATTGTAATACCTAGATAGACCAAGGAAACTATAGATATCCATTTTAAATGGTGTCCTAGGCCACTCATCATTTTCTATTATCTTGGAACGATCTAAAAATATTTCTTTTCTGGTGATAACATTCCCTAAGAATGAATCTTCTTCCATCAAGAACTCACATTCACTATACATTACATATATTTTCCCCCATTTCAATTTTTAGCACAATTTTTATATTCTCCTTGTTTTGCCCTTTAATCTTGGAGTATATGAGAATTTCATCAATAAATACTACCATAAATATGTCATCATAATCTCTAATGACTGTATTCGTTATGTCCTAGGAAATTGGTTAAGAATTAGTGAGTCTGAAAGGCATCAATATGAACTCATAGTGTCCATACCTCGTTCTTAAATAATTATTGAGAATATATTCCTTCATCACCTTTAATTGGTGATATCCCTACCAAAGATCCACCTTATAGAAATAATTTCCCCCGCATAGCTGATCAAACAAAACATAAATCTATGGAAGGGGATACTTGTTCTTTGTCAGAATTTTTTTGAGCTCACTATAATCATTGCAAAGGCACATTGATGCATCCTTCTTCTTGAAGAAGAGTACCGGTTCACCCCAGATAAAGCACTCAAGCCTATAAAACCCCTATACAAATTCACCTATAATTGCTTCTCCAGTTCTTCCTGATCAAAGGTGGCCATTCTATAAGGAGTGTTTGATAAATGCAAATTTCCATGAATAAGATCAATTGAGAACTCAATATATCTATTAAGAGGAAGATCAGAAAACTCTATGATAAACACATCAGTGTACTTTCTCATAATGGGAATGTATTCTTGCACGATTCTCCCCTTTGTCTCAATCATTTTCTCTAGATATAATTTCTTATAAGAAAACAATATCCACATTTAAGATAATTTTCTTGATGGATATTCATCATTTACCTTACACTTGTACATAATTGAAGGATACTTCAGGATGTGAAGTGTGATCTACCTTTCTATATATTTGATGATTTATTTGAATAAAGATAGCCAATACATGCCCAATATATCATAAAACTCCACAAAATGAAGTAATACAATATTTTTGGGTGGTTCAATATACATACATTAATCAGGGAGGAGTTATAGTATTTGGATGTAATAATTTGTATATTTTATCTTCTCATAGATAACAAAACCTCCATATTTTGAGGTGGTGTTTAAATAGTTCTACTTAACTTGGAAGATATGAAAAAATGTGTTGAACCAAAATCCAATAGTATTTTCACTATTCTTGAATGATTAACTGGTATACCTATCACCATATAATTATCAGGTTCCACCATATTAATTGTGATATCATATTCTCTTCCTTGTTTTCTTGGAGGTTTTTGTTGTTAGTTGCCTCTAAAAACCCTTGTATTTGGTAAATAGATTGTAAAATTCCCCTGCTAATTGTAGTAGAAACAATGCAATATAGGCTGAGTATTGATCTATACCATCCTTTCTTCTTCCTTTTTATTGGGATTATTCATATCCCTTTTTTAGTTATTATCCATATGACAATATCTTCCACATTAAAATCATATCTTGGTTCCCTTTAAGTTGTATCTAGGATTTTATTCCCATAATTTTTACTCGTGGGATGTTTGTTATTATTTCTATCATGGGACATATCTTCTAATCCACCCCTATTAAACTCAATTTTCATCTTTTTATCTCTGGGACCATGGTACCATTGAGAGTATTCTATATCTATTTTAATCTTAAGGTAAAAATTTACCATATAATCACAACTATTGAAGTATTAAATCAACAATGATATTTATAGACTCAACTTTAGTTTCCTAAAGAAATGATCCACCTTGATTTTAGTGCTCTTGATAAAGCTAGAGGCGTATCATGAAAAACTTTTTTATTTTTCCTTATAGTCTCTGATACAATAGTCTTCCTTTTGATTTAGTATAAGGAACTCCCTTTCCAAATTAATAAGGAGGGTTCATGGTAGATATTTTTTGAAAAATATATTTTTTGAAATCTACCCATTTCCTGGAATAAAGTTCCACCTTGGAATTCAATTTCTCATTCAGTTTTCACTGTCGAACAAGTTCCCCATAAAAAAATAGTCCTCCAACACAACATTCTATTCTTCTAAGAATTAGAGAATATAGAATATATAATAAAGATACTTAATCCATTTTTTAGTATGGAGGGGATTAGAAGATCCACTAAACACAGGAGGCATTTTTTCACTTAAAGTATTCAACCATAACATTATATTTCTTATAATAAGTATAGAATTAAAAATGATTAAAGTTAATATTAATAACTTAACCCTATTGATAATGTATTTTAATATGTTTTTGGTCTCTAGTTCCCATCACATTTGTCATTTCATTGAGTAAATCATCACATGGCCTATAACATTGATTCATGGAATAGGTTCTCGTATTTCCAACAACTGACAAATGAAAAGAACATAAAATTAGGGGGATTGAATACTTGTCTAATAATCATATAAAAATAAAACATTGAACATAAAAGGAAAAATATTAAAATGAAAAATATATCATATCACATGGTTCACTAAGTTTAAATCTATGTTATCCATGGTGATTAAATTATCCATAGGGTTCTTACAAAAGTGATCTAGTACAATTCCCCAAAAATAAATAGACCAATATATGATACCAACTATAGAGACCATAGCCATTTAAAAATATTATTATATGATTTTAAGCACAATTGACCCTTAAATTACAAGCGAAGGATTATAAAGTCTAGTTTATTTAGATTATTAGGCACATAAAACTAAAAAAATGGAAATAGAATAAAATATATGTATTTAATAATCCATAAAGAGCTCATAATTTTCATTGATCTACTAAATCTACATATGATAACCAAGGAAATACATGAATACAAGGGATGAGCTAAATCTTAATAAGGGTATAATCATAGGAATAAAGCAAAGCACATGGGTTAGAAGGCATAATATGATGACATAAAAAGGCCTGGGACATGAATAACATAACGAAGCAGAACATGTCGAGCATGGGGACATGTATTCATAGAATAATTGGAATGTGTAAATAACACATAACATGACATAAGAAAGAGTCAAGGATAACTTTTAGGACCATTGCACATGGTGGAAAAAGTTCTGTAGAGGAATCAGGTTCACTCCCTGTCCCAACATGACGTCTCTTGAGACTAAACAATACCCAAAAAATTAGAGAACTACATAGAATGAAATTTATTACATGTTAATGCATATTTTTTTTATGAATAATCAAACATGAGTAATATATATAAGGGCTACCTGAGGAATGAAATGGGTATCTTAACCATGTCATAATGCATAACAGATGGGGACATCATAAAGGTTTCATTGAATGAATTGGTTTAAATCATACATGGGCATTCATAAGGGATATTATGCATTAAAATTGATATGTTATGTCAAACGGATGTGGAAACATGTAAAAAGAGTGTTTAAGAAAGTTTAAAATGAGACACTTTAGTGTAGTTTAAGGGATACTTTTAATGAATCATTAAAATGTAAAGGAATAATTATTTGTATAAATTCAAAACTATTCCAAAAAAAATTTCATGATAACATGTGTGATTTTAGAAAAATAATTGTGGCTTAAAATGTTTTATAGAGTGCAATTTTAAATGGTTATGAAATAAATAATTTCTCTTTAATACGGTCTTAAGTATTTTAAGGGTCCTAAAACTTACTGGGAAAACCTGGGGAATACATAGACAAAAACGATGAGTTAAAATCCCAGTAAGTGAATAAACCTGATTAGTGAACATAACATGTGAGTAAAATGTATACCAAGATATCATAAAAGGAAAGGATCAAGGGTAATAATATATAAGAAAAACATGAATAACATGGAAGCAAAAGATAATGACATCATCAGAGACATGGAATCAACATGTAACATGACATAAACATGGGTTGAGGATAACTGACTAGAAAATATCATATTGTTGAAAAACTCCCTTAATGGAATTTGTTTACACCCATATCCCGTACATGATGTCTATTGAGGACAGACACATTTCCCAATGCATTGTAGCTCTATCTAGGACACCCATCGTACATGATATATCGGGATGAACCGAAATTTCTAGGCCCACCCATCATAACATATACATGTTTTATGTGTTCCATAAAAATAAAATCAATCTTAATGAATAATATAAGAATTACCCAGGTAATGAAGATGGGTCTCATAATATTGTCTCATATCCCAATCACATGAAATTTAATAGTGATGAAATTTGAGAGTTTAACACAAGGCATGTATTTAAACATCAAATTAAGAGAGAATGTCATTAACCCCTCCCCACAAAGTTTACCCCTCCTAGGAAAAAATGGGAGACATGAGATAATGAAACCCGAGTCCAGCCTCAAGTTGTCCCCGATTAGGTGACTAGCACTAAGGGTATAATAGAAACACAGACGAAAGGCATTACCCTCTAATAGAACACATAAGAAAGAGATTGATAAGGCAAACATAAACCAAATCCATCCCAAAATACAATATGAAACAAATCCCAAGTACAAATACATAATGTCATGAAAGAAATACAAAAATTGAAAGAGAAAACTGCAACTACCAAAAGCAAGTAAAGACGATGGGGACCATGAAGCCCAATCACATCCAGCAAAACCCCAATCAGATAGTAACCATCATGATCTCTAACTTTACAAAACATACTTGATGATTAGTTTATATAACATTGGATGAGTATAATTGTATACTTAGTAGGATCCTCACCGAAGCATCTCATGAAAAATTAAAGAAAGAAAGATAATGAACCATGAATAACAAGTCAGAATAACTAATCACCTAAATATGTATACTATGTTCCTGACCTCATTGAGGATAATCTCACCAATTATCGTATACAATAGTATATAATATCATAAATAATACCAAGGGTACCCTGGTAAGCCTTCCCCATTGGTTTTCAACTTTTCTCCAATGTCACACGTCCTGAGCATCTTTCTCAAAAAATGCTAGCCTAAAGACACCTGGGAAAACCACCACAACATGCACCTTGTGCTAATCACCACCAAATAAACATAACAAAAAGAAACAAAGCAGTTTCTAGGATCTACCATAGCTCACATAATTTGTATTATATGTCAGGTATTATACCTTAAACAATCACAACCCATACACTGAGTAAGGATCCTCAAGACATCACAACCAATGAATGTTGTACCTATAACAATCCTTAGGAAACTATATCTAGAATATATATGTGTGAAATAACCATAAGCCATTAAATCTCTATATACACATATACAGGGAAAAATAACTACCATGCTTACCAACACAAGTTACTACCAAGAGAAGAGAGTGTGGCCAAAGCAGGTAGTCAGTCATCCATCCTCCCACCAGGATATTAGAGAAAACATTCCCTTTGGGACCAGAATCCCTAGGGTGTTAGTCACACAAAGTGAAAGGGTGGAATATCATATAGAAATGGAAAATGTAAAGGGTATAATATAGCTCAGAACAACACTATGGGCATAAAAATTCATAGAGTCAACTGCAGCAAATAACTATCGAACTCATGGATTCCACTGCCTGGACTAGATATTCTATAATCAAATAACCTTTTGAAGAGATATATTATGTTAATTTATCCCTTTCTATCAGTTTCTTTTTATGTTATTTAATTCATTAACCATTAATTAACAATTATCAATTCTACATTACATTTCACTGGCATTCTAGAAAAGATCCAAATCCTCCAGGCATAAGAAATCTGAGTCCACAATTTTATTGAATTTAAACCTCACCATTGTATCCCAGTATGCTCCAAACCCATGTGTTAAAAATTTATTACTTTATTAACAACACAATCACTTTCCATAATTCTAGGTATTTTAAGAAAATATTCTATGCTACAAAATAAAAGGGGCTCCACATGGTGAGTATATAAAACTACCTATTGATTCTTTTTCACCAATAGGATTAGTGTAGACCCATCCATCATCAAGTAGTTAAAAATATAATTCATATGACATACCCACATGTATTCACCTCTCTTGGAAGGAGGGTAAACATAACCAGCTACCACAAGAAGTGGGGAAAGTAATATATATAACAAACACCATGTTTGACATGCATTGAAAATTCATATCAATGAGTAAGATGAGCTTCAACCCATGACATTATCTCTGGAGTCCTCCCCAACACCCATGTACATAATCTAATGCACCTTGAAACTCCATTCATCAATGGATGCCAAAAAAATTGGGCCTCTCTACGGAATATGTCACAAAATCCCTCTATTCATAGCCATCCAGGGCTCGAATCACATCACATGTAGTAGGAAACAAACATTTATAGACACTGAACTCTTATCCTTAAACAAGGAATCTAACCTTCCCACACAAGGAGATCTCATGGCTCGAAATCAAAAGGCACTTGGACTTTACAATAAGTTGGAAACTCAGACCCCCCAAAAGTGTTATGTTCTTATTCATACATTCGATTCTTAAACCAATTCAATTAAACATGCATATCTGTATCAATTTGATTATCATCAAATTACAATAGAAAACTGATTCATTAACATGAATCTTTTAATATTTAACTGATTAATTAAAAATTTATTCTGGATTTATGCTTTTTACCAATTATTATCATGAAAATCATGATAAATCAACCATGTCATATATAACACACTATTTAGAAAATCAAGAGGCCAAATGTTATCACGGTATAAAGAGACAACATCACAATGCGATTGATACCGATTATTTAATCCGGGTCATATATTTATTATGTCAATCTCATAGAGATCCAAAGGGATAAATTATTCTATCTCTATGATTTCACATAACTAAATAGAGAATAAAAACCCCCTACCTAAAAATGTTTCCAATGTTCTATGAATGAAAATATCCAATACAACGGATCACAATCACCTCTCCGCCAACGAATGTATCCACCTAAGGGTTCCAGGACACCACATTGCTGAACAACAATCAAGAATGCTCCATTAGAAACATGGAGATCACATTCCATCACATGGTAAAGAGAAATAGGAGGAAACAGATCAATGAAACTAGAAGATTAGAGGTTGAACATACCTTATATCAAAGACGTATTGACACTTCCTGGTTTCACCGAAATAAGGGGAGCACATGCAGTAAGAAATACTCCATGGGGAACATAATCCAAGGATTTCAGTTTGATATCCCGACTCCTATGGTAGGAAGAACTCTGCGAATCCCATATAATGTAAAAAAGAACAAAGAACAAGGGTGGAAAGTATCTATAATTTTTAAAAATCAAAATGGAGTAGTGGTTTTGATATGGTGTATATTTCCCATTAAATGTAGATTTGGTCAAGATTACGCGATTTAATTGAGTCAAGAAACCCAAAACCTTAGGAAAATTTGTATATGATATATGGGATTCGATTCAACCTTAAATCCCTTTAAACAAGTATTTAAATGCATTATACTTTAATGATAATGTTAATGTGGTGAAACTGTAGGATGTTGGAAACACTGTTCACCACCCACCATTCTAAAAACACTACTCAACCTACAATTAGTCGACTCACTGGTCTTAAAAATAATTTTCAACCTACCATTATATATGCACTATTAAAAATACCATTAGATGACTCAATGATCCTAGAAACACTTTTCAACCAACCATTGGATGACTCAACAGTCCTCGAAACACTGTTTAACCTACCATTTAGGAAATAATATTCAACCTTCTGTTAGAAGAGTTAGAATTCTTGGAAACACTGTACAAACTATGTTTCTAGATACACTATTCAGCCTACCCTTTTGGAAACACTATTCGACCCACCATTGGTTGACTCACAGGTCCCAGAAACCTTGTTCATCCTACTATTCTGAAATCACCGTTCAACAGACCATTGAATGACTCGCCGGTCTTAGAAAAACTATTAAAACTACCATAATGGAAATATTTTAATCATAATGTTCTTGAAAAACTATTCCACTTACATTGGGATTACTAACCATTCCTCGAAACACGGATCAAAATACTAGAAATTTTACAATATTTTGAAATTAACTGCCTTGACCTACTAGAACACCTCAAATAGAAGACCATGAAAAATGAATGGACAGGCGAGGTCCCGAAATAGTATAAAATAGGGTTGGTATATATTTGAGGGACATATATACATAATTTAGAAGAAAGACATAACATTAATGGTCATTATTGTTTACTGATGTCTATAAAATAAAACATGGAATATTTCTTGAGGAAAATGACTTTTGACTTAAAAAACAACATTGTAAAACTAAAAATATTCATAATATTTGGAAACAAATCGTCTTTATGAATAATCAAATAATATTTTAAAGGAATCTTCAAAATCAAATAGTGGTCATGATATAAAGAAATTCCTTTCATGACGAGTACATTTAAATAAAGGGTCCTTTATCAGTTTCAATAAAAGGTTAAAAAGTAACATGTTCAGAAAAGGAAAGGAAGATCCATTTTAAAATATTTTTTTAAAATTAAAACATTTTTAAAAATGACTTTTAAAAATTTTAGGATAATAATAAAAATGATGATGAATTGTTTAGAAAATAATGAAGAAAAATCATTTTCAACAGAAAAGAGGAATACAATTTAATTTTTCTTAAAATCATTTTATCAACTATTTGAAGTACCAAAGGGAGAAATAAAGTACTATATCTTGATAGTTTCATGAATAAATAGATGAAAATAAAATTAATGGTTTTTATTTTAAAATTATCAAATAATTTCATGCAAATGGAAATTCAAGTATAATCAATCCTAATTGAAATGTATTTGAAACATAAACCCTTACTGGCTTGGTATATTTTGAATAATAACTACCTTGAATGAATTAAATGAATTATTAATTAAGAGATCATGAATTATAATGAATTCAAGAATTATTATTTAAAGGGTAATTAAAAACAACATTTAAAATAAAATAGGTGCATAAAACAACATGTGTATCAACGAAGAATGTTTTGAGATGAAACCCTCACCCCGAGTTCAGAACATGTCATATATTTCTTTTATCTACTTTATTATAAAATTATCTCCATTTCTTCTTAATTACCTTTTCTAGGTTTAATCCCTTCCATTATTTTAACGATTTATTGAATTACATAATTATTTATGTCCTCATCAATTGATTTATGAGGATGTTCAGTTCATTATTTCTGAACAACATTAGTTTATTAACCCATTTTCAAAGGGGTAATTATTAAATTATGTATAAAATACTAATAAAGAAATACAAATCAATTTAATACATGAAAAATAATTTTAAAAATAACTATGAATAGTGGTTATGAAAAAAATTAAATTATAATCACATAGACAATAGATCGTACATTCGCATATGTAACATTTCCATTTTTCTTTGATCATAATAGAAACAAGGAAAGTATCATGTTATCTGTTAATAATGATAATAATTTCATAAATATAATATATATTTTTTAAATATACTTACATATACCATCTATGTTATGCAGTAATAAAAAACTGAATCACATCACTTCACAAGGCGGTAGTCTGCTTTTCACATGAAAGATGGTATCATTTTTCTTTGGTAGGTAAGATAATAAGTTATATGATATATTAATTTTATATAGTTATTAATATTTTAGGAATATTATATATAAAAATTAAATCCAACATCATTAAAAACCATGATAGGCTATGAAAAAAATTGAATTACATTGCTTCACAAGGTGGTAGTTCGCCGTACGCATGAATGAAGGTTTCGTTTACAAATTTATGGAACAGGAGATGGATGAATATTATGGCATAAAAATAACAATTTCTCAGTTTTCAGGAGATATTGGTGACATTTTATTGTAATTTTTAATTCATAATTTATGGTGTAAAAAAGAATATAAAATAAGGAGTTAGGTGACGATGATTACCATCTCTTAGATGAACCACCCTTGGTTATCTTATTACAGACTCTAAAGATGGTATTTTGGAAAGAAAAAAAGAGATATATAGCGTTGATATGTTTTTTTGGGAGAGATATATATGGTTTTTTGTTGATAAATATTTCCTGGTATGTGTGAATAAATGGGCGGAGTGGGTTCCCTTTTATAATTTAAGAAGGGTGGTATTTTTTTAAATATCAAAAAATATTCAATACTCGTAAATCACTCTCAAGAAAGTGCCTATGAAATTAAAAAATAATGAATTTAAGGGGAAATATGGATGATAAAAACTTTTAATATTCTATATAAATATGGTTCAATCTTGTTACTTATTTACCTTTTACGTTTGACCCAATGTAAACTAGTTTTAATATTTAAAATAAAAGTAGATTTTTAATGTCTAACTATTTATTATGATAAAATATTGTGTTGGAATTATTATATAATATTAATTATTATGGTAACAAATATTTAATTCATTTTATAAAATTACATCTAAAAAATAGGTGGAATATATTTTAAAATAAAACCCACAAGCAATATGAAAAATAATTTTTCCATAAATTCATTTTCCAGGAAAAGATGATGTTATATTAATGGTATGAAAAGAAAGCATCATTAGGTTAATTTAAATTCACAAATATAAATATATAATATATAAATTTCATTTAAATAATATTAATTAAGATTTATTGTAATTAATTAATATAGAGATGCACTATTAGCATTAAAACAATTTCTAGGAAAAAATGAATTTTTACAACTAAGAATTAACTTATACTTAAAACCAGTATAAGTATGATTTAAATATAATGAATTAGATAAAATATAAGTAAATATAAATTATTTATATATTATATTAAATTAAATTAATAAATCAACTTTTAAATTACTTAATTTATTAAAAATAAATAACAATTTTTAAAAAAATAATAATTTTCCATGTTTAATGGAAAATTTATTTTTTAAAAAACATTTATAACATCACAATTAGTTAATTTATATATTATGATTTAAAAAATTACAATATTTTTATATAAATTTTTTTTTCATAAACCATATAGATGATTTATAATATTTTCTATAAAAATTAATAAAATTTACTTTTGATGAAATCACATTTTTTGAAGAACAAAGTGACTTACCAAAAATTAAGTGATTATTTACTAAATAATTTATAAATAATTTAATATAATTTAATATATATATATATATATTATAAATTATTTAATAATATTCATACCCACCCATTTAATTGTTAGGCTATAATGGAAAAAAATAATCATAGTTTGTTTAGGCTCTCTATTGTGTGTCGCATATGAAATCAAACAAAATGACTTTATTTTAAAATATCAAGATGTAACATTGGTGGTGTACCATTGAGTCATGTAATGACACACTAATTGGTAACTTTAATGAACTTATATAATTTATGAGGTATCTAGTGAAGGATAAGGGCCTTGTGGTGGATAGCTAAACAACGAAGGATGGAGCTTATAGTGGACTGTAGAGAACTTTGGGGGACCTCACTATTTAATTTTTATTTATCTATTTTTGTTACTATATATTGGCTTTCCCCATTAGGGTAATTTTTATTTATATTACTTGAAATCCATGTATTTATATCTTCATTGTTACTTTCATGATTTATCATTTTCATTATGATTTAATATAGATAGTACGTCATGATTTAGAGGGTAAAATTTCTCTATTGATGAACTCAGACCATTGCTGGTAGTAGAAAGCCTATTTCATATGGGTAATTACACATGTGGTCATATGAAACTCTAACTAGGACATGGTGCTTCATTTATGGTATTAATAAGGAGAGAGAAATGTTCACTCCCCCATCATTCAAATTAGAAATGTTAAGGGGAGGCCAAGGGGTTCCTAAAATGGACCCCTGAAATTTTTACTAGAAGGCCCTTAAAAAATGGTGTCAAGTGTAAGTTTAGGGAATGACTCTAAGTGTCATGCTTTGACACCTCCTCCTAGAATAATGGATCCCCAATTGAATAAAATTTTCATTGTGTTACTCTTATGGTTACCCTGTGAATGCTCCTGGGTAGAATTTCATGCCCCCAACTAGCCTAGAAACATCTTTAATAACCCACATAAAGGCCATTCAAGGCATGAACTCCACCCATAACATTGTAAATGGAATGTTTCTATAATTATTAGTTTTCTAACCACACAAACATGACACTATCATTTATTAGAACACATAAAGAAACCATTGAATCACAAAACAAATATAAAAACACCCCATAATGATATCTAAATGCACATATTTATGATCAGAGCCCTAGATCTAAAAAACCCATCATCGAAAAAAATGATAATGTTATTTAAAAACTCACACCCTGAAAAAGATATCAACTACCTAACAATACATTATGATATGAAAACAATTTATATAATATGGAATATAACAATGTCTATGAGTAGATTGGAATGGGTGGAAGAGATCCCCTTTTATGTGTGAAAATAAGGGGATTTATTTTGAATCTTAGGTTATTTGAATGGTAAATAAGGAGTCACATGGGATTTTTGTGATTTAAGTTTGAAATGATTAGTGAGATATGTAGGTTTGAATCACAAAACTATTAGAGGACCTATGTAATTTCAAAATATCATGTACTTACACAAAATTCAATCAAATTTAATTTACATCATTTTCACCACTTTTAATTTGTTTAAATATTTATAATGTTAATTATTTTTTACAAAATATATAATCTGACCATTCATTACTAATATCTACATGATGATTCTAAATTTAGAGTCTATTTATTTTTATTTATTTTCTAATTATGAGAAATTTAACTTTTAAATGAAATGATAAAATACATATAAAGAACTTTTATTATTAAAAAAGGGTTTTCCAAATTAACTATTCTTATTATTATATAATACTAACTTATATTCATTACATGAGTTATAAATATTTTTTTTATAATTAAAATGATTCAAATTTAAAATCATAATTATTAATCCATTATATATTTAATTTTTTAAAATATAAAATCATAATGTATAAATAATTTTTAGAAAAAAATATTTTTATGTATTAAAATGCATTTATTATTATTCATTACCATTTTGTAATAATTTGATGAATACTAATTTAATTGTTTACACACACACTAATAATAAATTTAACTAAATTTCATAATCCACATATGATTTTTTTCACTTTTACCCAAAATTGTATGATATATAATAAAAATAATGTTTTAAACTAATTTTTTTAACATAAATAATAAAATTAGTATTCTTTATATATACATAATTTTTATAGATTTTGTTAATTTATTTTAATAAAAATAACTAGAGTTATATTAATACATTTTTTAAATATGAATCTTTAAAAATTAAAATATTTAATAAAAAAAACATAATAGAAACAATTTCATTGGATGTAATGGTATATATTCAAGAGGATTAGTGACTTATAATTCTTTATAAAACATTTATTTTATTTATAATAAATAATTTCTGATGAAAATATATTTATTTAACACCAAAATAAAATTTATGTATATTTACTACATACCAGTAATTCCAAAAATGTAATATATTTACTAGAATTATACCTAACAAATATATACCATTTTTAGTGGTTATATAGTGGATATATTACCCCATTAAATGATTTTAATTATTTCTATTATATCTTCAAGAATAACACTTTTCATTTATATAGTTTTCAATTCTTATTTTAAAAACTTATTTATCCTTTGATGATAATGTTTTTCAATGTAGGTTTAGTTCTATTAATGGAGATCCTCAAGGGTAAACATGATATGGAGGATCTCTTTATTATAAATATATTATAATTTTTTTATTGTAACAATTTAATTAATCCACATTTTTTGATGAAATCATCTATTCTAGGATAAAATCCATTCTTTAACATACTTTTGTTATAATGATCTATTATGGGATAATAAAATTTTTCCAGTCTAATTATTTTATAACATAGTTCACAATGATGTTCAAATCATTTAATATAATTGAAAACATATGAAGGATATATATATGTTTTATAAATAGAAAATATATCATAAAACATGGGGTGTTACTTTATCGACCTAAAATAATTTACATCCTTCAAATTTTAATTATTTATCACTAATGAAAACAGTTGAGGGGTTCTCTAAGATGGACACGACTGAATATAAATTTTTTATTACTCAATAAAACTCTTATGGATGTAAAATAATGTATTCCCATATATTTTTAATGTTATATAGGATAAGTTCCTCCACAAACATTTGATCTAAGCATCTATTATTGTTGGTTATGAAGACCCATATTAAGGATTTTTTTCAAATGGAGTTCTCAATCAATGTAGAATAAATATTTTATCATTGGATAATATGTAACATGAAATAAGATTAATAAATTAAAAAATGATATGATTTTATTTATAAAGTGATAATACACACCCATTATCACATCAAACTCTACCAGGTTAAGAAGAACATGATTCATAGTAATTATGTTCCTACAAACCCTAATCAAAGAAGAGTTATATACCATGGATGTAATCTTCACACCACTACGTGTTTTAAAAAATCAGTCAATATTCATTGTTCAAAATTTTAATCAATAGTCATATAGAATATACTATATGGGAAGTAATTCATAAAACTAGAATCAATTAATATGTTTCTCATTATTGATCATACATGTCACCACCACAATTTCATGACTCTGTTTCATACCGTTTAACAACACTTCAATTATTTTCATGAGTTATAAAAAAAATATCTTAATAAAATAAAATAATAAATCATGTAAATGTGAATGAT
Source organism: Viscum album (assembly GCA_963277665.1). NCBI lineage: Eukaryota > Viridiplantae > Streptophyta > Magnoliopsida > Santalales > Viscaceae > Viscum > Viscum album. The sequence goes on from OY728140.1 coordinate 1,110,543,170, forward strand.
TAAAACTAAGATGCCTTACTTTATAACCCCTTCACTTAATCATAGGAATTTTTTTTTAAAATATGTTTCTTCATTTCAAAATCTCTTATACTTCTTAACCTAATCCCAAAAAAATTATTAAACCCTACTATAATACCAATTGAGATTCCAAAGACCCTAATTTCCATATATTATTCTAAAAAGATAATATTTACATAAATACATTGCCACCAAATGAGAAAACCCAAGAAAAATAGGAATGTATTTTATATCATTTTCTTAATTTATGAATTACATCTTTCAAATAAACACTGAATTTCTTAATAAAATGGTTATGTATACTTGAAGATTATTTATATAAATTTGTAATTAAAATTTATTTATTTTATACCTCCCATGAAATTCTCCACACAGTAAGTCTTTCTAAATATTATCAACTATATAATTTCTTGGGTAAATAGAAAACATAAGAAGGGATGAGGTAAAATGCTATGTAAAAAAATATTGACGATTATAAAGGGTTAGATCATAAAAATATGATAAAACATTCACATAATATATATATATATTTTTAATAGAATATATAGTCATAAGAGTATTCCATAAAACAAAATAGAAGGGAAAATAACCTCAAAATGATCATCATGAAAGAATAAAAAATACTATAACACAATAATTTGGAAATATTATACAAAAATCAAGACCGAAGGAGCATAAAAGAGGTATGAGGAGTAAGAAATAGGATTTGTAAACCATAATTTTTTTATCATTTATAAACCTAACCATTTACATATATAGTTTTTTAAAAAATATCAATCATTAACACCCATAGAGTTATGGAAATATCAAAACACAATCATGTTTATACATAATGATGTGAATATAAATATCCATAATCATGTCCGTTGACATAATTACAAATATAGTTAAGTAAAAAATATGTCCATAGACATAGTGGTAAACACAGGTAAACAATATTCATTCCCACTCATAGAGTTACGAGCATAGCTAACAACAATAAATTCTACAAAAATATTAGAACATAGCTAATCGTAATCATGTCCGTGTATAGAGTTTTGGAAAAAACATAACAAAAATCATCTCCATGTAAAGCGTTGTGAACATATAAAAAAAATAAGTCTCTATACTGGTTTGTGAACATAGATAAACACAATAATGTCTATAAAATGTGTTTTTAACATAAATAACCTCAATAATTCCTAGGAACATAGTTGTGAAAATAAATAAATTCAATAATATCCACACTCAGTGTTCAGAACATAACTATACAATTATCATGTATATTCATAGAGTTTGGATCATAGAAAAACAAAAATCATGTCTATACATAGTGATTTAAACATATATAACCAATAAAATATGCATTTATAGAGGTTTAAGCATTGAAAAAATGGAAATCATGTATATTAAAAAATTTATGAACATTGTTAAAAAGAAATCATGTAAACAAATAGAGCTGGGAACATATCTTATAAACAATCATTTCCCCCACACTATATATTTATCTTATTAGATATAAATATTTTTCCAATGCATTATAGGGACATATTGTTCCAAGCAATAATTTAATTAAATCCCATTAATTTATGTTCCATATAAAATTTCTCAATCATTTACTCATGAAAATACAATGAAATTAATATAGGTTATATAAAATTTTAAAATGTTATCGTATAAGTTTAAACCAAAAAACATATCTATTAATACCAAAAATTCAATCACCCAAAACGAATATATTATAATAAAATTTAAAAGCAGACAACTGAAAAATAAATTCATAAAATATACATATCTTAGAGGATGGGAGGAAAATAGAAGAAAAATCATAAAAAGAGTTTTAATAAAATATTTTTAATATTTCTGCTAATGAAAAAGTTACAGGTCACCTTCATAAACAAATTTTGAAATTGTGAGAATAATAAATTTTGAATACATTATTTGAACAGAACCCCCAATGATCTAACCTATAAAATAAACAAAGGTTATGTAATGTGATGTTTAGTGAAAGAATAAAAATATATAAAATTTATAAGATATATTGATATATTTTTTCAATATTTTTAAGGAATCCCTACATCGATGAATGAGTTCTACAATTTCCTTTTGTAAAGTGATAATAAAAAATTCAATGAATATAGAAGATAAAATATATTTTGATTTCAAAATATGAAATGGAAAAAATTATTTCATGAAAGAATTTGAACAAAAAAGATAGAAAACAAATTGATAGAATGTGAATTATTTTTAACAACATTATATTTTTATAAAATTTAAATAAAATAATAAATAATAATTCGACATGAAAATATATTTCCCCATGGAGAAAAATAAAATACCATATGAAATAGAAGAATGGATGAGTATAACAAATCAAGAAGTGCATAGTTTTGGAATACATATTATGGAATACTGAATTTAAAATAGAGTCTTTAAAAACCTCACATTTTTAATCACATTAATTTCAAAAGTTAATTATTTATAAAATAATGAAAATAAAATTAACTTTGGAAAACCATGAATAAAAATAAAAGAATAGTTATAGAAAAAATTAATGTTAATGGAAGGAAAATTAAATCATGTTTAAATTATTTAAAAAGCCTGATTATAACTCAATGTAAGAATATTGAGTTAAGAAAACCCCATATGAAAATGTTAATAAATAAATTAGATGAATTTGAAGGATAGATAATGAAATTTATTTTTATATACCAGGAGTGAACCATTAATAATGATATGGTAAATTAATGGGGGGGGGGGGTTTAGTACGAAAAACATATAAAAGTAACTATGGGGAATACTATGAATCATTACTTGATGAAGGGAAATTAAGATGAAATATACTTACCTTATATTCCTCCATGCATGGAAAGTATCTATCTTCTTTTATTGAATCACTCATTCTTATAATTTAGTCACATGGTAAGAAGAAATTATTCCTCCTTATGGTGAACAAATGCTACAAATTCCTAATAATATGTAAATGGTGGATAATGTGTAAGAATTATGACATTCATAACTTTGTTTTTTAGTATTTTATTTGGAATGTGATGTTTTGTTTTTAGTTTTTGTTTATTAGTCCTTTAAATTTAAATTTACATAATTTTAAAAATAATATTTACCCTTATGTATAATATATGTTTTGTTAAAGTTTAACACATGATTTTTAATGTTTGTTCAAGGGTAAGAAGAATTTTCCCCTAGTTCTATAAAATTAAGTTATATATTTCATCTTCTTTGTAAGGGTAACTCTAAATTAGTAAAGGTTTCTCAAGGGAAAAATTTATTTTTATAGGGTTACATAAGGATAGATCAATTTTTGGGTTGTGTTAAGCCTATTCTTATAAAGGTCATATAAGGTAATCCTATACACTGTGTAAATGTATGTTGGAATCTCTAAATGGAATGTAAGGGTTTGGATGAGTTTCATAATGGAATGTCATTCAATCCAAGGTTTACTTAAGGGTCACTTATTACCCTCGCTTGATATCTAGAAGCAGCAGAGGGTTAAAACAATTTTACCATTACGTAATGCACTTTTTTAGAAAAAAATAATTGAAAACATTTTTTTCATTTCATTATCCATATGATCGAGTTATAATTTTTTGGGTGATTTTAATGTTATTATTTTATTTTAATTAATTTTTTTTAACTTTTTTTATGTTCATAACTCCTATTTTGGTAGTTTTGAACTCTCGGTAATTAAAAAAACCCCATGACAATGAATATGGATGTCCAGCTTGTGGATATTTTGGGAAAAAGATTTATTCGTATTAGTGTATCATCTAGGGATTTTCCTATTCTCTTTGAAAAGAAGGCCTATAGAAGAAATAGTATTCACATTCATTATCAAAATTTTAATATGGTGACTGTTAATAATAAATACATTTTTCTATGAATTGATGATCTTTTTGATCAATTCAAAGTATCCCAATGGTTTTCTAATATTGAACTGTGATTGTGGTACCACTAGCTGAGAGTCTGAGAGGAGGATATACCTAATACATTTTTTAGAAGCTGGTAATAAAGTTTAAAGTTTATATTTTTTTCCATTAGGTCCCACTAATACACAAATAGTTTTCATAGAATTAATGAACTGTATCTTTCATCAGTTATATGACTTTTTTGTTTATATTTTTGTAGATGATATTATGGTATACTCTAAGAAAATTTTGGAACACATGGATCACTTGGATATCATCCTTTGAATATTGAAGGATCCTCATTTGATTTTAAATATTTCATAAGGTGGCTTTTGGATCGAATATATGATGTTTGTGGGACATGTTATATTTGAGAGGGGAATATCAGATAATCCTAAAAATATTTAGGTAGTGAAGTCATGGTATCAACCAAAAAATGATTTTATGAATAATATCTTATTGGGATTTTCTAGTTATTATTGGTGGTTTGTTCAAGAATTTTTCAAGATTGGGTCAATTGTGATATCTTTCACCTTTAACGGTGTAATATTTTATTGGAATGAAAAATGTCTCATATAATTTGAGGAACTAAATATGAGGTTAAATTATGATCTAGTTTTGATTCTATAAGAAATGATATAGGGTTATTATGTTTTCTATGATGCCTTAAGTTTCATTTTTTGGGTGTGTATTGATGCAATGAAAGTGGGTAGAGGACTATGGATCATGATAATTATTTACTCATGAGAAAAATAATATTACCCATTACCTTAATCTATAAGCCATTCTTATCACTCAAAAAAATGGTTCTGCTATCTCTATGGAGAACATTTTTAATATATTCTAATCATAAGATATTACGGTATATTTTCAATCAATTGGATTTAGAATTGTGAAGTATATACTATGTTTAATATCTTAAAATTTTTTATTTTGATAATTCATATACTCTTGGAATGGAAAATGTGGGGACCATTGCATTGATTATATAGTTACCGACCCATGAAATAAATTAATCAGTGTAATTATGGTCTCTTATGAGTTTTTTTATTGAGATTATCTTATAAGTAAAAGAGGCTAGTGGAAATGTATTCTTAGATTCTGTAAAGTATAAAAATAAATTTGATGATTAAATTTTAGTTATATAGGCATAAAAACTGATTTATAGTAGTTTTATAAAATGATAAATGGTGGGAGGGTCTTTAGTGTTTGGTATCAATCTCCCCTTAGTGATATGTGTTTCCTATGTAGACTAGTCATGCTAGTATCACTAAGGAAAGAGTCCATAGATACTGGAAATCGATATTCATGGTGTAAGAACCTTAGGATTACTAAGATGTATCATGATTAGAGACATAAGTACTGGTGTCCTATGATGAGTCCATCAATTGTTGATTTTATATGATTATGTCTTACTTGTCAAAAGATACATCCAAAACACCAAAGACCAACCGGGTTTCTGTAACCACTAACCAAAACCAATGTGTAAATGCGTTGAGATATCTAGGTACATAATCATTGGTTTACCTTGGAATCCAAAGGGAAGGATTTTTTTGGGTAGTTATTTATATACTTATGAAATTGACTCATTTTCCTTCTATTAAAGAGACTATAATGGTGGAAGATTATAGGAACTTATAAATGTAAGATATTGTTAATTTCTATGGTCTTACCACTTTTATTGTTTCTAACTATGAATTTTGGTTTACACTTTGGATTTTTAATTGTTTATAAGAGGAAATGGATACCCAACCCAAGTTACTCACAACAAACCATCATCAAATGGATGAACAGGTAGAGAGAGTTTTTCATATGCTTGGGGATATAATCTCGGTGTGTGTTCTTGATTTAGTGGTTAATGGGAAAAAATATTTCATTGGGGGAATTTTCCTTTAACAATTGTTATAAAAATTTGCTTGAGATGACACATTTTGAAGTATTGGATGGGTATCCATGTTGATCTATATTGTATTGAGTCTAGTGGGGAGGCTGGTTATTGGTTGGAGCGAGCATTTTCCATGAGACAATGAAAAATGTATAGTTGATGTGGATTATTTTATCAACTACTCAATGCTATAAAAAATATTATGAAATCTATCATTTTCACCCATTTTAGTTTTAGATGGGTGATATTGTATTTCGTAGAGTTTTTCCTTGTTTGGGACATCAACAGTTAGGTATATACTGTACGTTGTCACTGATTTTTTGTCATTTAGAGAAAATTCATAATATTCAAAAGTGTGACTTCTCGGTTGAACTTTCTATTTTTTTTTGAGGTCTATTCATGATTTATTTCTTTTTTTCTAGATGATGATGTATCAACTGGACCCGTTTTATTTGATCGACTGGAAATATATTGATCTTGGGCTTGATACCACTCTGGTTGAACAATTGGTTGAAATTATAGATCACCAAGATAAGGTATTTCTTGGTAAATCAATTCCTTTGGTCTATAACCATGTAAGTGTAAATGAGAAAACTATGATATGTGGGAAAAATAATTATTAATGAGGTAGAAATTGCCTTCTCTTTTTACAATTCTAGAGTCTGAAACACATTCTAGGAGAAAATAATTTTATGGTGGGGAGAATTATAACCTCACAACCATTGTTTTTAGTATCAGTTTTTAGTTTTTAATATTCTTCTTCTGTTTATAATTTATAATAAACTCGAGTAGAAATTAAAATATTTTGATCAAAATATTTACGATTACATAGGAATTATGATTTTTATAAGGGAAATTTATGATTTTTAAATTCTATGTATTAGTAAGAGAATTTTTTCTTTAGTTTCACAAAGGTATGTTATTTTTTGATACATTACATAAGGAAAACTCTAAATTATTAAAGGTTACATATAATAAACCGTTAGTTTTGAAGGGTTTTTTAAGGGTAGATGAATTTTTTCATTGGTTTGTTTAACCATAGACCTATGTTTGCAAAGGGTAGTTAAGGGTAAACTATATGATATGTAAAGGTATGTTGGAATATCTAATGGGTAAATATGGGTAGGGCTAGGTTTCTTAAGGGTAACACCTTAAATATAATGGTTATGTAGGGGTAACCTAGTACCCTCACCTAATGGTTAGAGGATGCATAAGGGAAAACATTAATAGCCTTAAAAATATATCTTTTTTATAAAACATTAGTTATAAATATTTTGTTTCATTTCTTATTCTCTAGTATGCACATATAACTCATTTTTAGTGATTTGGAAGGGAAACAATATTGGGAAAAAATTATTTTAACTCGTTTTATGTTTATAGTTCCAATTTTGAATTTTTCAAATGATCTGTAATTAATAAATTGTTAAAATAATAATTAAGTGATGATGTTAACATGTGATTTTTTTATGCTACAAACCAAAATAGATCTTTTATTTCTAAAATCACCTAAGACTTTTTTCATGGAAATTTTTATATTCCCTTGAAGTGATTTATGGGTGTTCAATTATTATAGAAGGATATCTAGTTCATTTATTTCATTTATTATACATCCTCATTAGGAGATCAATGGAAGGGTGATAAAAGTTGTCATTCCTTGATCTATCTAGCCTCAAATTTCCATTGGTGGTTTTCATGTCGAGTGACCATTTATCTTATTTTAGGTAGGTGTATCTATACTTTTATTATAACTATTAAAATTATCAATGTTCTTGTAAAGTCCTTTGGATTTGTTTGAGAAACCGTTTGATATATTTCATATTTTCATGAAGGGGGGGGGGGGTTTAAAGAAATTTTTTTAGAAGTAGTTTTATACACTTCTTTTATTCAATGAAATTCCCCAAAGGGGATTTTGAGTCTGAAATGGGTTTTCATGAAAGGTAAGGGTGATGGTTTTCTAGGACCATGTATTGAAATTATGTGAATGGGTTATTTCAATGTTTTTGAAATCATAACACATTGGGAAACCTGGGTGTGTTGCATTATAGGGATATACAACCTTAGTCAGCATGGAACCACTATGGGTTATTTTTTTGATATGTAATAATTTGGTAGGAATCAATAATAATGGGATTGACATTATTCTAGTTAGTGTTCCTTTGCATGTCCGATTATGAATTCTTAATGGATATAACCCACTTTTACTTTTTTTTGCATGATGGTGTTTTTTGGATTTTTTTCTCACATATTATTGTTATGATAGTTCAATTAGTGATTTATTTTATGCCCATTACACTAAAATTCACATACTTTTGACATTACTAGTTATTATAAGTATAATTTTTTTGTAAAAGAAACCTAAAGATATTTTACAAAGTGGTTTTAATTGTAAATTAATTTATAAACTTGTTTTGGTTTTAAAAATTAAACTAATGGATGCATGGTGTTATTTATTATATAAGTTCTTTAGTGGTTTGATACTGGGATTTTTTTCTCACATCCTTCTTTTTCTATTTAGAGTTTGTAGGTCGGTTGTTTTAATTTTGTAATGGGAATGAAACTATATATTTCAATGAATTTTTTATTTCCTTCTTTGAGAGATAAAATTGTTTTGATGGTCGGTCAAATGAATATGAGAATTTTATGATTCCTTATTTTATTTTTAGAATTATAATTTTTCTTGAAATTCAATGTCTCGTGGATTTTTACTTTTTTCTATTTTGTACTCTCTTGGTTTATCACCTTCTAGTTTTTCATGAGACTTGTTTGGTTTTTTTAATCATCACCTTATAGAGTCCATCTCAAGTGATGAGTCATTTTTGGACAAGGTTATTTCATTATAGAGTTTCAAGAGAGAACCAAATGGATATGAGAGGTTTGGAATGGTTGAATATAGATACTTTTATAGATGAAAATGAGGGATATTTTTTTGGAATGTTATTTATGGTGAAGGGTAAAGAGGTAATTCGATGAGTGTTAGAAGATTTTAGAATGTAAATGTTTATGATACATGTAGTATTGACTCCGACACATAAAAAAGGACTAATAGATTGTCTAAATATCATGTTAATAACAATAAATTAAATACATTTAAATTTACATTATTTCAAAACTGTTTTACCATGTTTATGAATTTACCATGGTAATTATTTTTTTTAAAAAAATATAATATTACACATAATATCTAATTTCAATGTACTAATGAAATTTTTTGATTTAAATAAATAAATTTACATTTATAGTTATAAAATTGTTTTATTTTAAATGAAAACATAAAATATATGGAAGTTTTAATTTATAAAAAAATGAATTTTAAAAAATTATGTTTTATTATTAGTAGTAAATATTACCTAATGGTAATTTAATGAGGGATAGAATATTTTTTATACATAGAAACATTAAATTTTGACAGAATCATCATTAATAGTTGATATTTTTAGTTTTTTAAATTACAAATGCACAATGTATAATATTGTTTTTAAAGAAACCTATTTTTTAATATTAAAATACATTTATTCTTAATCTTTAAAATTAAATAATAATCATCCAGACTATAATTTAAATGTTTTTATATATACAAAAGATTTTTCATTAAATTTCAAAATCTAGAAAAGTGAAATGTAATTTTACTCAAAACAGTTAGTATTTAATAAAAAAATGTTTGAAAAAAACATTTTAATTTAACCATGAATGATTAAAATAGTATTACTATAGCTACAAAATTATTTATTAGAATTTATTAATTTATTTTAAGAGGAATTTATTAATTTTTATCAACATATTTAATTGATACAATTCCTTAAATATTAAAACAATTTGGCAAAAAATTTGTTGGAGAGTGTTTCATTAGAATAAATGATGATTCACCAAGTGAATTAACATCTTTTGATTATTAATAAAATTCCATAATTTTATTTCATATAAATTATATATAATGAAAATGTATATTTTAGATATCTAAATAAACTATATGCATATTAACTGCATACCTATAATTCGAGACTTGTAACATATTTTCTAATAATATACCCAATTACTATATATGCTTTATAACTACCAAATTATGGCTATATTACCCCCATTACATCATATAAATTGATTACATTATATCTTTACAAAGTAAACTTACCATTCATATTTTTTTCATTTTGGATTTTATAGCCCACTTTCAAATTTTATTATGTTTTTCTTATTGTAGGTTTAGTAATAGAAATGGGGATTCCCAATGTAGTGAAACTGGAAAATATGGTAATGAAAATTTCTATGTGGATAGTCATTGATAAAAATATATTATCTAAGGAATTTATAATTTAACAATAATAAAATACTATTTTGTAATGAATTGGGATCATAAAACGTCATTTGATTATTTGATATTTCTTTTTTTTACTTTCATTCACAATGCTTGGTATGATCTTATATTCTAAATCCAAATGATATTTCTAATGTAGTCCTTTTTCATTAAATCTATATTTTCATTGATTATACCCATCGATTATTCAACATTATCCAAAATGGAATTTATTCTTTTAAAAGAATTTTTTTATTTTAATCATATATATTGAAATATTATTTACATTGAACATTTAGATATTTGATTTGTTTTTCATTATATACTCACATTTTATTCAATACCATCACCATTTCATCATGGTTTATATAAAAATTCAATAATTTTTGATGAGTTCAATGATTTGGTTATGTATCCACAACGAATACTGTAAAGGGAATTCCTCAAAGTACTCCAGGAACTACATTCCTCTGCCTTGATACTAGTCTTAAACCTATGTCATTCATCACAAACCCCCCAACCACCTCCATTGGGATAATGAATAATATCCAATACCTTAGATGGGAAATCATTAACAAGACATTAATGAATGAAAAAATATACAATATGAATCAAGGGTGGATGAAACATGTTCCTAATTGTGACTAGTTTACTCTAATAGCAATATAATTTCATCTAATAGTCTACTATATAGAATGCCTACTATTTGGAAATAAAACATCCAATACCACATGAAAGAGATCATCAAAAAATATTAGTGTACTCTAGTAGTAATATTATTTATATCATCATTCAAAACATCATGGTTAACTAAGATAACCTAAACACTATTTGAATAATTCTAACATATAATGATATTAATAGGTTTATATAAGTTTCCCTATTCTCCTTTGCATATCAATAATTTATTCTAAAATCAACTCAAAAATTGCACACACATCCATATTTTTTAAAATATCATTTATTTTTTATTGATAAAAATTACATGACGATAACAATATTTAAATTTTAATTCTCTCTCAAATTTTTAATATTCATTCATCATTTAAAACTAGTTGAATTTGTTTTCATTTAAGATTATCCAAAAAAAATCATCACCTCTCCACGAATCTTATCTTCTTCCGTTTTTCAAATTTACACCTAACAAAAACATTATCATCAAATCATCATGGTAACACACATGCATAAGAAAACATTCCATATTCTTGATCAATGTAAAAAATTTTCCTTTGTTGAAAATATATTGAATCATGAATTATAGAAATCATCACGATACATGATAAATAAATATTTATGCAACAACTTTAGAATTAATGTTACTTCACCTAAGAAAGAACATCTTTAGTCATATAAGAATCTCAAAATTTTCTTACATATTCTCTAAAACTTCATGTTTACTCTTATATAATAGCTCAAATATGATAATATGTAAGATTCGACATATCATGCTTATCTTTTATAAAATCTCTATTACTCTTACACATGTTCTAGAATAATCTGAAATAACCTTTTCTAACTATATGTTAATATTACTTGGTGTTTTGAAATTTTTTATTGATATTAGATTCTTTCATTACAAATTATCCCTCTAAATTTACTCATATTAAGACTATTTAATCCTTATAAAATTGTTATATATGTAGAATATATTTTATTTTACTCATATTTCTCAACTCAAATATTAATAACTAAACTCCATATTTCTCAAAAATATCCTAAACAACTATAGCCACAAAAAATCAGATTTAGAAGACTATATACCAGCATTTATGAATCTTAAATATTATTGAAATCCAATAAAAAATATTTAAAACAATTCGTTGGGCTCTTCAATATCTACCTATATATTTTATTCTAATAAAAAAACTCACACTAATCCCTATCACTCTCTCAATTATAATTGTCTTGCAACAAAATTGATGTATAAAATATGTTTTGGACATAATTCCACCCCTTAATAATAAGAAATTCGTGCCCATTTTACTTGATTTTCCCCCCTTTATGAACTCAATTATTTATACTTATTTGAATAATAAAACAAGATTTGGATTTTTTGTGATGACTTTATCATGTGTAATATTTTTTATCCCCATTTATAAATAGAATATAATGTTTTTATACACTCTTAACACCCATTACAACAAGGGAAACGATGAACATGGATTTTCATACTTTATATATTTCCTTGGGTAGTGCCTTCGTGGAAATTTTTATAATATAATACAATGTGTTGATATATTCCAATTTCACTTTCACTTTAGCCACTTCAGTTTTATTAAATGATATTTAATATGAATGTAGATAATTTCAGAATGTTACACTAGATTCTAGGATAAGATAATCGTTCTTCTGTAATCAGAACCACTTATTATAGGATCTTTAAGTGTCACTTATAGGTCTTTTTGTTTCAATTCATAATTTCAAGCATTCAATAATTGATTAGTACTACCAGAGGGACGATTCACTTATAATACATGAAATTCACTACAATAAGCAGAAGAAACCATAAAAACCCATCATTAAATAAAGTACCCAAAAAGAAAACAATTATGAGACAAACCATTTATAAAATAATTCTAACAATTCTTGTGTAATCCTTATACCTTACCACACTATCTATAAAATTAATCATCCACTAAAATATGTCACCATCTTATGATAATGTCTAAACTGCACTACCCTCATCATACCAACCAACCACTCTAGGTTCTCAAATAAATATCAAACCAAGGTTCTTCATAATTTAAATTGGAGGTAATAAATAATAATAATTCAATAACCAATATAATTAATAAATTATATCAATTCATTTTCTTGTTCCATTGGATCAATATAGGATCACTAGATGGGGTGAATAGTGATCCATTTTAATTTTTATTTTAGTTGAATGTTTCTTAAATTCATAATGAAACTTTATTATCCTATAAAACATTTTAGATTTATGATCCACTCAAATATAATTCCCATCCCAAACGTTTTATGAAAAAAACATAAATAGTGATTAACGTAGTATATTTTCAAGGTTTGGTAAAAACACATATTCTTTCCCATGTTTGTTTTCGATACCCCAATATGGATTCTTTTACCATCTTCCAAGGATTACAAAATCACTAGATGTAACTTTTTATACAACCTAGAAATCGTTTATCAATATATCCTTGGTTGTATCCCAAATAATCAGCTCTTCTCCCACACTCAGTTATACCCCCAACTATCCTAAATGTATATTTTTTTATAGACAGTTATATCCCACAACCAACAAGACTTCTCAGCAGCTTTCTATACCCCCTGATTTTAGCCCTTTCCTTCATATTTTTTGATCCACTGTTGAATTATCTTCTCTTCCTCCAAAATTAAGTTGGATCACCTTGGACTATGTAAAATCCTTATGATCATCAAAAATTTTCTACAAATTCTGTTGTCCTTAAATTTATTCCTAATATTTGGTAGACCATGATATTCTAAAATTGAAATTTTCCAAAAATGTTAGAAAAAAATACATAAAAAGTTCCATCTTTTTAAATTCATCTGTTTTTCCTATAACCTATGTTTACATCTATTATGTGCCTTTTTAATTCTCAACACTACACATTGGATTATCAAGATATATTAAAACATTATGTCTGATGAATCTTTCTAATATACCAATGTTCATTAGTTTTCCATCCATTAGGTTTCTTTTTGATAGATCACTAATAAAATCTGATATATTTGATGTACAATTCATCAATAGAGTAAGATCTCATTTTTATACTCAGAATTCTTCTCTGTCTAATAAAAATCAGTCCGATGGATCTTTCTCAACCTAAAAGTTAACTTTTTTGGAAGCATAGTTTTTCAAAAAAGGTTCATTTTTTCATTATTTTCATATGGGTGATAAGTGTTAATTATAGTCATAGTTTTGAATTCCCTTCATATAGTTTCTACCAAAATATAACAAGTGGGAACACAAAATCATTTTTTGACTCAGATAATTTTTTTAGAAATTATCATAACATTTGACTCATTATCAAATACACATGATGTTTCGTTAAGGATTATCATTTCATTGATTTTACATAAACATGAAGTTTATGAACTATATAAATCTTCCTTATCCTCACCCTGATAAAAATGTTGAATATGAATTAAACATCATCAAATTGAAGGATCATTCATAGTTTTTTTAAAGGTCCTTAGATCTCCTATGTCTAGTGAATATCTATCTATTTCCTTTATTTGGACTTTTCTATCTGATGGAAATCCCTCTACAATTTCTATCCAATGAACTTCAAAAGCCTCTATCATCTGATACACCATTATTTTTGAGTACCTTCATATTTCTACTATTTGATGTTTGTGGTAAATATCCATTCATAATAATCAATCATCATTCAAAATTAGAATTTTTTAACTCAATATTTTTAGGTCCACATCTTTATTAACCAATTATTGTTTTATCTCCCTTAGTTTTTTTTTTCATATATTCACTCATTTATAGAATTATCATAATTTTTACTTCATTTATCTGTGTTGACCATTTTATAATTTCTTTTCATATGCATACACAACTCAGTATACTATTTTTTCGAACTCTTAAACATTTTTCATATTATCTAGGGCCAATAAAACATTTTCCATATTCCATCCAATCACTCTCCAGAACATCTTTCTAATTTTGTGCGTTTATTAGACTATGTCTGTTACACTACATTTAATGATCCTTGTCCATAAATATTCATCTAGAAATTTTCATTTTAAAATAATAGTAATTTCCATCCAAAAACATGTACAATGTTTTATAGACTATAACTCATACATTATTCATAAACCACTTCTCTCAATATATAAAAACTCATACAAACATAACATTGATCAGGAATTTATTCATGATATTATAACTTGAAGAAAGACTTAGAATAACCAAAATTCCTTATGAAACATTACTATAATATATAAATGTAGTTCTTACAACTTTCTCAAGTATATTTATTAATCATAATTCACTCAAAAAACCACATTAATGTGTTGAAAAAAAACAAACCAAACATACTTTTGATCAATAAACACCCCTTTTTGGTTGTTTATAATACCTATTTAAAATCGAAACATATTCAAATTAAAATTGTGTTCCAAATTCATTTGTACCATATAATTTTTTTATTCTTATTATACCCTACTTTACTTCTACCCATTATTTGGAATCAAATTTAAAGGGTTCATCTCAATTATTATTTCTTCTTCTCAGAATATTGAAATGTTTTCTCAAAACATTTCTCAAAACATTTCTCGTGCCTCAACTTCCAATCTTCATCCCATTAAGCATAACAATCCATTTCATATCATGGTGGTAGAAATGTACCATGATTTATTTATCAAAACATGTTATAAATATACTATAATAATCATCTATCTTTATTAATTTTTATCCCTCAAATACCTACAGTTTAGTAAAGATAACCAAGTATATTTTTAATAAAGAGGAACATCAGTGTTCATTAGAAGTAATGTTCAAATTGAGAATAATCTCCCATTCTCAACATGTTCAAATTCTTCTTTGATTTTTCATTGGATTTCCTTTCTTTCTTGTGGTCAGCCTCAAATTTTTTTAATTTAATTAATATCATTTATAGAATATTTATAAGATGCTCTTATATTCCCTTAAGTTATTATAATATCTTGGTAACATTTATTTGGTCATATTTTCTCCATGCTTTCTTATTAGGTTAGTAATATTGTCAGACAAGATTTAGTAACATTCCCATATTCCTCATATCCCTTGCACATTTCCTTATATTTCATGAAACTATCTATTGGGAAATTGTTATCAACTTTTTCCCCATTTTCAAAAAAAAATTCCTCAGATTTTATTCCAAATTTTTTTTATGATTATTTAAAATTTCTAGCGATAGAAACCTGGTCTAGATAAATAACTATGAATTATTTATATCCTTTCTAAAATTTATCACCCTGATCAGATTTCATAAATTTCTAAATTTTCTCAATTTTCTTAGGCTCCTCATTTGAATCGTTTAATGCTTAAACATTCTTCACATTCGAAACATTAATTTCTTCCCCAACATACATTCATAGAAGTTTTGATATTATTTTTTCATTGTATACCTCCCTTGATTCATACCTCTTTTCTTGTATGTACATATTTTGTAAACATTAGAATAGTTTATTCCTAAATATTCCACAACACAGACATTAATCTCTGAATCTCGATATATCAGGCTGATTGTTATAATATTCAATATATTATTGTTGTTTTATTTTTAAAAAAATAAGGGAATACTTTATCTGGGAGATACCTTTGATTAATTCCACTTTTTCTTAGTGGAAGATGATTTTAAAAATTCCTCACTTTTGAACATGCATTATTAGTAGAAGTAGATGTAAATTTGGATTTTTTTCCGAATAAAAACAACCTAATTCTATGAATATTTATTTTCCCCATTTTGAAAAGATTCACCTTTAAACTCAACTACATTGGTGAATTATTATCTCATTTGGATTAAATAAATATGTGTTTTAAGAAATATTGATAGTTTCATTGATAAATATTCTTCTTTCTTAGTCAAAATTTGTTTAATAACTGTTAATATCTTATCAAATCCATCTAAATTCCTAATGATCTTATTACATTCCTTAAGAAGCATATTTTCTATCATTCTGAGATTTTCATGTCTCAATGATCGTACTTCATAGATGTTAAGTTTTATCTTAAGTATCCCAATTTTTATTTTATGATATCTAATAAAATTAATTTTTATCTCATTCATTTTTGGTTCCCTTTGAATTTTTACATGTTATTTCCTTCACTTATTCCTCCAACTAATTAATTTTATTCTAGACTTATGAATATTCCTCATGAACTACTTACAAGTTAACTTTTATAATCAAATCTGTTTTTTATATCATTAATTGTATCATCACAACCCTAAAAATAATTTAGTTTAACAAATAGAGCAAAAAAGATGACATGATTATTAGATTTATTTCAAGATGAAGATTCATCCTTCCCTTTTATTCTTAAGAAACCTTTTTCTTAGTGTAACAAGTATTTTTCTTATTTTTCTTCCACTTATGTTTCTAATATTTTTTTATCTTCTTATTCTTCTGATTAATAATATTCGTACTTCTTCCAATAAAATTTTTGTGAAAATTGGAATTTTTAATTTTATGTAAAACATTTAAAAGAATTTATACCCTTTCCTTTCCGATTTCTGTTATTATATCTATTAGAAACAATATTAAAAATTATTTTTATATCCTTCACTTCTTCCTCTTCCTCTAAATAAAATGATTTTTCTTCATCTTCTTTACCTATATTCTTCCCTTTTAAAAAAGACTAAAAATAAATTTCTTCCTTAACAATATTCTCAAATACATTTTTATCATCTTATAGGACATATGAATATTCTAAATCACATTTATTGATAAATATAAATGATCTTATAAAGATGGCACTTTGGCATAAGATCTAACTAGAATGTGTCACACCGGTTTCATAATAATAGTAGAATATTCCAACATTTAACAAAAAACTCTAATATTAATAAAAATTTCACTAACTATTATAATGTATTAATTAAATATTAATTTATCATATATTTTAATATCTTCAAACATATTTCTCTAGATTTGTATCTTATATTATTTAAATTTATTAATTCCTTTATATCATCTTCTCTACTTATCTCATAGTTTTCATAGTTATTCGAAACCCCATAATATTTATATAAACAGTATCTTTGAGAGCCAAAAACATTGAATTTTGATATTTTCCATCATCTTCCAAATTTATTTAATCCGTAATTTTTATAGAAAATTCATTAATGGGAGGAAATTACACTATTGTCACATATTGGTCAACTAGGAAAAGATATTAAAGAAATAATAACATTCTATTAATATAATTGTGATAGTTTATTCTATAGAAAAATGAAACACAACTAATGTTCACTGAACTAAAATTCTCCAACATCAATAGTTGGATCTTTTAGAGGGAACCTCCAATAGTAAAAATTATTTTCCCATGTATAATTGTATAATCATTGGGGGGGGGGGGTAAATCAATAACTAAATATATGTTTTCCTTTATAATAATGTTTCATAACTTCATAATGAAAAATTCAAAAAATATGAAAACTTTTTAGAGTAATGATTCACCCAAATATAATTCTAAACCTCACCATTAGTATATAAATCATATAAAAAGATATCAACCAAGGTTTGAAACAAAGAACACCTCCTTGCAATATCAATTATTCCGCCTGACAATGATTCTATTACTGTCATCATTAGATTACAAAGTCACTAACATCAACTGGTTCTACACACCAGTTATAATTACATTATCTAAGAACAATTATAGAATCCCATCAATTAGATATCCCCCCATATTTTTCTATACCCCCAAATATTCTAACTATAACTTCATTGTTCATAGATAGTTATAATATCCATACAACTTACCTTTGCAGCAACCGGTTATATCCCCTTTACTAAAAGATCTTTCCTTCATATTATTTATCCACTGTATAATGGTCTTATCTTAATCTAAAATTAATTTTGATCACCATCGCCCTTTTATAATATTAAATATCATTAAAAACTATCTTAAGAGTCTATTGGAATAAAAACTTACTCCAAATATTTAGTAGACTTAGACATTATCAAACTAAAATTTTCAAAACCGTATTATGATAAATATATTTGTAAAAGTTCATTCATTTAAATCTATTTTGATTTTATATATCTGATGGCTCTATCTATTTAATATCTGTCCAATTATCCTCACTGTACTTTGGGTTGGTAATCTATGTTTACCAGCTATGTATGATGAAACCATCTGGTATAACTCTCTTAGATGGTTTTTTGTAAATTTGGCTCATTATTCTAGATCTCACTATGAGGTTCCTCCAACTAATACACACTTATTTAATTGAGTAAGAGCTTAGTTGGATAGGCACAGGGCTTCTTATCAATCTGATGAAACTTGGTTTAGTTGATCTTTTTCAACATGAAATTTCACTTGGTCAAAAATTCATTATATTCCAAAAGCATTATAATATAATCCTTTTTATTTTTGTGTACAATGTTATGTATAATTATGATTTTTCAACCCATTTTTATAGATTCTCCCAAAATAGAAAATGTGGGAGGCCAAAAATAATTTTCCCCCTCATATAAATTTTACTGAGATCTTCTTCAAATTTCGATAACATTATTGAATACTCTTGGATTTTATTGAAGACTACTCATTTCATTGATTATCCTTAAACATGATATTGAAGAAATTCAGAAAATATTCTTATCCAAATCCATATAACAAACATTGGTGATGTGTTCAAAACCATCATTTTTAAGGAATTTACATAGTTTATATAACACTCCTTATATCTCCTCTATCTGGTGCATGTATATTCATTTCAATCCTTATGATTTTTTCCCCAATGGTATACACTATTAAATTTATATATGAAGGAATTAAAAAGTTCCATTTTCTGATAGACCTTTTTTGGATTCCATATGTTATAGAACCTCCATCCGTTAAGCCCAAAATTGTTCTGTCTGATGGAATCTCATATCTTTTTCTGATGTTTTTATTTGGTTCATCTTAGTCTAATGTTTGTTCATCCAATTTTATTTAAATTAATATCATTATTTATACACCGTTTTCTATTTTATGTTCTTTGAAATGTGTCTCATTTGATTTTTGTATAAAATATCTACCCAGTTTACTCCATGATATTCCATATATTGAATCATTCATTAGTCTAGACCTTTGATAATTTAAGCTACATAAATATATCTATCTAGTGATGATCTTAGATTATTATTTCCTATATCATTCCTTTATTAAATACCTCTGATAGGCTATCCTATGTCTTGTGATCATTGTACTCTCCCATTATATGTCTAATGAAGTTTCAATACATTATTTTTAACAATCATAACTTCTATGATTTCAATATCAAATCATTCTGCACTATAACGTTGTAACTAAATATTTTTAGGTCAAAAAATTCTTTTAAAAATCATCGATTTATACCCCTTAGTGTTTTCCTAGATACACTCATATATGTACTTCTCATAGTTTATATTTACATTATCAGTTTTAACAATTTTATCCTTTTTTCATACCTATACATGACTCAGAATTTTGTTTTCATACAAATCTACATCTAGAACATTGATCCAGATATCCATGTCTAGTGAAACATCATCAATATAATTAAAAATATCTACCCATAACATCCATCAGTTGTTATGAATCTGGAAACATGAATCTGGAACACCACATTCAGTAATCTATTTCTAGAAACATTTTTCTAAAAATATGTGAATGAAAATCATGTATTTTTTCAATCATAAATATGTTCATATTTTTACTTCCTACAACTCTAACATTCATCACAAAACCACATCATACAATTTTTAAAACCCATACTAACTTAACATGGATAATGACTTTATTCATGATGTTAGAACTCGATAGAAAACTTAATATCATCTGATTTCATTCAGAAAATTTCTTGTACTCCATAATGAAACTTTTAATAATTTCCTTACATAAAATTATTAATGAAATTTAACTCATAAAAAATATTGACATGTTCACAATATATACATTCACTTACACTTTGGCACAATATATGTGTATAATATTAACTAATCCCAAATGTAAATAGATGTTACTTTTACATTCTAGAATTATCATTTTATTACATATTATAGATCATATCAACTAATCATAAATAAATACATCAATATTTTTTTAAACAATGCTATAAAGGTGATACAAATTTATATTAAGAAATATGAAAGTTATACCAAAAAATTTAGAATATTTTAAGAAAGAAGAATAACCAATTTATTTAACTATGGTCACATTTCAGTAAAAAAAAGATTACTATAGAAATTCTAGGTGGTTGTTGTTATTATTAATAATTTACTAGTACGTAAAAATGTTAAACATTCTAACATTACTATAACAAGTAATGTTAAATATTTTAATATAGACATGGAAAGAAGTGCTTATTGTTCTAAGTAGTTTAAATATTAAATCTCATATGATTTAAAATTTATTATCATTATTATGCTATGTTGATAACAATTCAACAATTAAAGAATACAAAAATAAGCAGATATGTTGTGGTAATTATTTCCATAACATTAACCATTATTCTATAACGATAAAATTTCCATCAAATATGTTCAGTGAAATACTAAGAAATTATTAATGAATATTCATGGTTACTCTTATTGTTAACATGATATATTTAAATCCTCATTTTTTATTAATCATGTTAATCATTCATCGATTCACAATAAAATCATGATAATATAGAGGAATAACTAACTTGAAAAACCATAATAAAAAGATAAAGAATCAGGTTTTCATGTGAATAAAAATCCCTCTTTTATTTTTATTATGTATTTATGGTCAATTACATTTTTAGGATAGTCACACTATTTTCCATTAAAAACATATACATGATAATTACACATTTATATATAAAATAGTGAGGGAGAAGTTATGAATTACCTACCTAGAAATAGATCCCCAACATTTCACTGTAATATGTATATTGTAGTTCACTACACACGTTTTATGAAATTGAGTGATGGGATTGAAATACCATGTTAATGTTAGAAAAAATTGTATCACAATATCTATTTGAATGGAACTTGAAATATTAGTATGGATTTCAATGTCTAAGAAATAACAGTAATAGGGTTCAAAAGATTTTTTTTCAAAATTAGTTGGATGAGTGTGAAGTGTGTTCTATATATGTTTAAAAACATAATTCACCATGAATCAATGGTTTCATTCATGTATTAGATTTATTTAAATATCTCTTTATTAATCAATGTAGTTATTTATAATTCCTCTAATTTGAACTCTTTTTTTCATGAATTCTTTATATTATTCAAACCATATAAATTTATTTTCTTAAATAATATAATGCCCAAGGTTTTAGGGGCCATAATAAAATAAAAACTAAAAAAATTATTACTTTTATTATTATTATTATTATTTCTGTCTATTTTTTTCTGAATAACATTTATCTAGTATTTTAAAAGGATTGAAAATTGATTATATAATTTTCCCTACGAGATATAAACCAAACTAGAGAAAATTTATTCATTCAAAAGGGGTAAATTAAACCCAAATCATTAAAAAACTAAGTACTAAACATCCTATATTATTACTCACTATGGATGAAATACATCCATTAAAAGTGCATAAATTTATCGGAGAAAAAATAGAAAAAAAATAAAGTTATAAAAAGATGGAAATATATTAGATCATCTTAGTCATTGAGGATCACCAACATCCAAATAAACTCTATAATGATGTATAGAAACATTAAAGGATAAATCATAATGAAAAATATATAATATGAAATAATTCCATGTGTTGCGATGTTAGTGTGGAATGAACTATTTATTTTATATATATATATATATAATAATTAAATATTACTCATAAAAATATCATCAATGAAAATATGGTAATTAAAAGTGTGTAACTGTTCAAATATCAAATAGTTATAAAAAAGTAATATTTTAAGTATTAAATACATGATAATATAGACTATAAGGAAATAAAAATAAGTTATTAAATTATTGTAAATATATATATTATTGTGTTGAATATAAATATAAATATTATTATATTCAATGTATGATATGTAATATATATAAAATTTAAATAAATATCTTAATATTAATGGAGAAGTGAAATTAATGTTGAGAATATAAATTAAAAACCTATTGGTATTTGATAATGTTTTTAGTTTAAATTTAATACATCTTAAATTTCAATTTTTAATAAAACTATCTTTTATTTATATTTTCTAATTTTATTTAAAAATAGATTTATAAATTTTAGAGCCTAAATTTGTTAAAAATAACTTCATTTCTAGATTTATAATGTCAAAATTATCTTACAATGAATTTTTTTAGATTTTTCAAAAAAGATTTATTTTAAGATGAATAGTGAAAAATACTATTTTTTATAAATAACATGACCTTTATTGTAGAGGCCCGAAGCATGACGTACATAGAAATTACATTACTTTTTATAGAATACTTAATACATAACAAAAATAGACACCAAAGGACCATAATAGTTTAGTGACTTTGGAAACATGGAACATAATCTTCTAATCATGATGGAAGATCTTCAAAATCTCCCATAAAAAACTTCCCATTTTGTTTTCATAGATAAAACCTTTATTTATATCATCAGGAAACGAAAAAATAAAAAGGGTGAGCTCAAATGCTCAGTAAGGGTAAACATAGAGAACATAAAACAATCCATAAACATTTGAGTAAAAAAGCATGAACATAAAATCTAAACATCAAAATCATGAGAAAAGACATATATCATGGAAGTATGTACGACATATATCATAATGGAACATAAATCATGATAAAATAAAATGGGAAGAAAACATGTAATTGTGTAAAACCATTAATCACATGATATGATTTCTATAGTTGCCAAGGCATTGCTTACAAGACTACCTTAGTGGACAAAGTCCCTTTCTGAATCGAGTTCACTCCACGTTCTAGTCCTGTATCAATAAACCAGAATAACTTACCATTCAAGCCATGTATATCTCAGGAGATATAAATATTTACCCAATTCATTGGAGCAAGATATAGGTCCCACCAATCTCATAATGAAATCATTCTTACTTGTGCCACAAAATAAACATAAATCATTCATCATAAACCAAAGAATAAAATGGGTTTCATAAACATCATCCTATCATAACATAATCCATATAAAACAAATCGATATCATTTAATCATAAGAAAAAGTAAAACCATGTAAATCATAGAGACATTATAATTGAAACATACATATGAAATAATTTTATCGTAGATGGAAAATGGTTTTGATAAAGCACTTGAAATTAATTATTGGGGAAAATATCCTTTCATCTTAAAAATCATTTTCTTTTCAAAAAATGACACACAATTTTAAAAGAAAAAGATTTTATTTAAAATAACCATGAAATCTTGTAGATTAAAATTCATGAAAATAAGGCATTATGAAACCGTAAAAATCTGTTCATTTCGTATAAGTTAAAAAAACATTCTCCTCGTACTTTTAACGAAAAAGTCAAAAAGTACCACATATGGTAAACAAAAGAAAGATTACTTCCATAAAACAAAGTAAAATTCAAATAGGGGTAAAAAAGACTTTTTAAAAAAATTGAATAATATTAAACACTTTATGAAAAACATTTTTATGGACATGGATGAAAAATATAACCCCAGTAAATACTTACGTATAAGCAATCTCGGATAAAAATGAGATTACAAAATTATCCCTTACCTTAGGTATGATATTCATCGTACGTATCTGAACCTCCTTTATAATGATTTAAATAATGTCATTGACTTATTACAGAATAATATTCATTGTTACAATATCCTATATGGTTCACATATGACTTTATATTACCTGTTCTTTTGTAAATTCTATATTAAGGCAGCGTTTTGGGTAAAATGGTTTTATTTATCGTACGTGTTTGGGATTGTTGTTATTGATATTATTATTAATTATATCATGATTTAATTAATTCCAGAATTTAAATCAGGATTTATATATAATATGTATTTAGTATTTATATATATATAAATATAATAGATAGATTAATGAAATGAAATACACCCTTCCTGGAGATGATAGGCCGTACGTACGCATGAACGATGTTTTCCTTTCCTTATTGAATTGCGTGGAAGTAAGTAGATATCATATATATACATAAAATCCAGTATCTTTATCAGGTAATATATTTCATTATTATTCATTATATATAATTTATAATCATTCTTGAATGGTTAACATGGAGAATGAATCTCATCCCGTTGTGGAGATGGTAATACGTACGTACGCACAAACGATGATATCATTCCCATAATAATTGAATTGAATTGCAGTATATTATATAATATCACAAAATCAGTATGTTTTTACTATAAATATATATAGTTATTCTTTACACCATTTTACCCATCCATGTGAGGTGGTGGTGAAAAAACAGATCACACCACGGCGTGGAGACGGTATTCTGTACTTACGCAAGCGCAGTGATTTCATTTTCCATAGGATGGATAGAAGGTGAAATAGGGTTGTTTCATATTTATAATAAAATATAAGTATATATGTAATACTGATTTTATTACATTATATTGGAACAACTAAAGAAGAGGAAGTAGAAGAAGAAAGAAACTTGAAAGAGTCGGTAGAAAGGATTACCTTTTCCTCGACGCACCTCCTTTAAACTTCTTCATAAGGCACTAGAGTTGGTCTTTTGAGAAGAACAAAACCACTATGATATAACTAGAGAGGTTGAGAAGAGTAATTGGCAGGGTTTGGTTGAGCTTCATGGCTCAAAATGTTGTGAATAGAAGAGTGAAGGGGTACCCTTTTTATAAGGGAGGAGAGGGGAATCTTTGGAAAAACATAAAATATTATTTTATAATAAAGTCATATTCGGTTTATAATAGCTCCAAATTGATTTATTTAGAAGATAAAGTGGGTATGGGTCGAAATAATCTCAACCAATAGGTTTTAGACAAGGTTAGGTTACTATTTTAACCTTATCATTTCGATTTAACTCTACGTGAAATAATTTAACTTTTACCATGTCTTCTTGTTTTCTTACACTGTATGGTTAATAAATTTACTATAAGAAGCCAAACGAAACCCAAGTGGTTCATTATTAAAATATATAACCTTATCTAAGTCATTTGGTCAAACCGTAGATTTTTAGGAATATAATAACAATTAATAATATAATTTTTGTTTTAAAAACTATTTTATGCCAATTTTGACACTATTTGGTAATTGAATTTTTTGAAAATCATAACATCATGATTAGTTAGAAAAAAGTTAATTTAATCCATACTGACATGTCATATTAACCCAGAAAATTAGTGTAATTCATAAAAATTCTCAAATTATATTTATTTGGGTATTTATAACATCAATTATGTTAATTTTTCATTAATAAGGTAATTACTGCATTATTAGTCTGTCATAAATAAAATAAAATACCATTATGTAGGAAATCATTTTATCTTTATAATTAATATATATAATCAAATTTATCTTATTTATAACCCTACATTAAAAAAAATTAGTTAATAAACTTTGATTTTAACTATTTTAACACTTATTTAAATAAAATAATAATAAGTGTCCTAATCTAATACAAGTGGACCTAAAGGGTAATATTTTACTCCTAAGGTTGTTTTTGGTCGAATTACATTTATCCAATAGAACTAAGACATGTTTTAGGGTAATAATAATATCATTTTTGACCTTAATTACCCTATTTACTTTTAACCGTGGCAAATAATAGTAAAAAGTTACTATTCACCAAAAATTATTTTTATCTTATTGAACCACATTTTACTCCCTGATATTAACCGTGTATTTCGGTTATTTGAAATTACACTCACAGAAGTGGTAAAATTATGTTTTATGTAAATTTTCAAATTCTCCTAGGAAGTGGGTAAAAGACAGTGAAAATTTAAATAAAAATTTTTATATATCTAAAATTATTATAAAATGACTCAAATGAATTACATTGAACATATACAGGTATTATGTATCAATTTTTACCTAAAATAAATTTAAATAAAATAAATAATTGTTTAAATAAAAAGTCGGTTTTTAATAGTAACCCAGTGTTATCACTATTCATCACAAATTGAAAGTTTTCAAAAAAATTCAAAAAATTCACCCAAGGCTAATTTCGATATTCCGAATCCAAAAATAAAGTCAATTTTGAATGAAAAAATTTATAAAATTTCAATAAGTGGGTATTACTATTCATAACAGCTAGTTCAAAATAATATTATAATAATATCTCATTTAGTGAAACTTGGTATTACGTACTACACATGCTATCGAAGAAGGACTTGATTGCGTGTAATGAAAGCCAAGTCAGGTTTGCGTGTAGTGAAAGCTCCGTTTGGTATTGCGTATAACATAATCAAAACTTATTTCATTTATACATTAAACAAATTCCATACATAATGTAGCGTAGAATAATATCCACAAAATGAACATGAAATTGTGTGTAACATGAGCCTAGAATAGTGTTTCGTATACCACAAGCTAATACGATGTTGCGTATAGTACAAAATAATCTTTGTGTCATGTATAATGGAAGAATTCAAAGAAATTAAAAATAATATATCTCATAAAATCTTAGGGTGTTACATTCTACCCCCCCCCCCCCTTAAAATGAATTTCGCCCTCGTAATTCGTTGGGGTTATAAATGGTTTTCTACATGAAAGTTTCTTTAATAGAAACCCACATCGTAAAAAGGAATACTAAAACTTAATTTTAAAAAGGGAAGTATGAATCATAACAGTCACCCAATGTAACTCACCACTGGGTTTCGACATAGGACAACATGGGTGAAAATATGGATATGGAAGAGAAATATAACCATTAACTTCTGATGAAGAGTGGTAGAGGACATGGCTATGAAAAAACCAACAATCACAAATCCATAAATTTGTGATTATCTATGCTACCATATGATTCATCCGATATGAGGAAACCAAGAAAACATTTTTTTGTTTTCAAGATCATTTCCCAAAAGTTGAAAAATTGTTGAATTAAAAGAAATATTTAATTGATTTTGGTATAATCTTACTGTTGTTTGTGCCTCAAACAATTTACACTTCCTATCTAAAATAAATGAAGTTGAATTTGTGTTCTGTGAAGTGTTAGTAGATCATGTGATAGAATGATAGGTCATTCCATCTGTCTCAAAAAAAAGGATAAAAAAAGTTATTAAATATACATAAGTCCATCTATAGTGAGATTAATCATATATAGTTCCTAAAATGGAATTATATTTCATATATAATACCGCTTAATATAATAAAACTAGTTTCTACTAATAGGTACTTCCTGTAGGCTAGTGGTAGGCGAAAATAGGCCTATCACAGTTTGGTTGTGGGTTCGATTCCCACATCGAAGTCCGACGCGACGGGTTGTCGCTCGTCCTGCAGGTTTCACTTTTTCTAAAAATACATTTTTATAACATTCCATTAATAATATCAAAAAAAAGTTCTAGCCATAAACAATACTGAATTATGTATAACATAATCCATTCTAATCTATAGGATTATCCAAAATACTTCTGTCCAATCACATAGTATAAGGAAAACAATTAGTAGAAATGTCATCTACTGAGCATATGAATACCATCATTTATCCCCCATATATCATACGATATATCTTGTTGGTCAAATTAAAAACTTGTGAATACCTTAATCAGGTATTATCTTGAAAAATGAATACCCATTTACCTTTAGTGAAAACATGAATGCGTTCAAAATTTAACGCTTTCCACATACCAAAATCCCAAAATTTCTACATACTCAAACCATGATATAACATTGTCCTTATATCAGTCATGAGATCATTTCATTTTTTTTCTTTATTGCTTCATTATGTGCATATCATCTTCTTTCAAAAAATATTTCTATCACTTTTCATGGTTAATGGTACCATATAATTATTGAACACCAATACATAGAAATTCCAAAATTCCATGATACCATTAATGAGATTCCATGATACTATTTTGAAATCCCATTAAATAAACACTTAATCATTACACAACATAATTTTTATACTCAAAATCACAAATAGTGATCGCATGTGACTTCCCTTTATCCTTTGCCTTATGTGGTTTCTCACATTGATCATCATTAACCCTTGGATTAGGTCATTTATTAGCATAATGCCCCATTTCCTTGCACTTGATGCATTGAAGCGTTGGTGGTGCATTCTCTACAGTATTTTATTTATTCACATCATTAGAAACCCTTTTT
The DNA here is from genome assembly GCA_963277665.1 of Viscum album. NCBI lineage: Eukaryota > Viridiplantae > Streptophyta > Magnoliopsida > Santalales > Viscaceae > Viscum > Viscum album. Next base: position 1,110,572,140 of record OY728140.1, read on the forward strand.
CCATTACATCGACACTCAGCTTATCGATGAACTTTTTTTCCACACTTAAAACAATTTCTTGTCCCTTTAAGACAGTCTCCACCATGCTTCTTTCCACACTTTGAGCATAACGAAACATTCATCTTCTTTTCACCATTATTTTTAGATTTGTCCTTGAAGTCCATCTTTCATTTTTTGTAAAAACCATGAGATGGATATGTAACACCAACTTCCATTTCTACCTTGATAGCACAATGCACAATTTCTTCATAGCTACTGAAGTCTCGTATAGCTAGTGCCATTCGAAGACCTCGTTTTAAGACACTGAATAATCGATCAAATTTACTTTCAGGTTGGATGATAAAGCCAGATTCATATCTTGCAAGCCTTGTAATATTTGCTTCGTATATAACAACAGATTCATCATCCATTTCCTTAAGCTCAAGGAAATCCTTTTCCATCTTTGTTTGAAGAATACGAGGGAAGTACTTATTGAAAAATAATTTCTTGAACTCAACCCATTCGATAGATTCAATTTCATCTCGGGGCATCGTATTCTTATTTAGAGTCCACCGTTGATCTGCTTCACCTTCTAAACAGTAAACAACCAGAATGACTTTTTCATGTTCCGAACAGAGAAGTATGGAAAATATCTTTTCAATGGTACTGATCCATTTTTCAGTAATAAGTGGACCAGGAGACCCACTAAAAGAAGGTGGACGTTGCCTCATGAAGGACTCAATAGAATATTGTTCTCTTCTCTACTCATTTGGAAGTCCAGAATGATTCATAGCTTGTGTAAGTATGACAATAAGATTCTGCACTCCATCTCCATTAACATTGGTATGTTCAGGAGTACAATCATTGCATTGTCCATTACATTGATCAACACGGTTCCTTCATGTTACATCCATCGTCTAAAACCCAAAAAGAATAGTGTGAGAGAAAACAACATAATAAAGGGGGATTACCTTCAATATATAACATATTAGGGTTAATTCTAATATTTTTAACATAATTATATGACTATAACCTATACTTATTCTTAACCTTACGGACATCCCTAGACATACCTTATAAATATCTCTAGGTATCACACTAAAGTTTTCACATCCTAGTTTCCAAATGTTAACTAAAACTTTCCTCTGATACCAACTATAGAGGCCCAATGCTTGACGTACATAGACATTACATTACTTTTTGCGGAATAATTAATACATAATAAAAACAGACACCAAAGGACCGTAATAGTTTAGTGTCTTTGGAAACATGGAACATAATCTTCTAATCATAGAGAAATATCTTCAACATCTCCCATAAAGATCTTCCCCTTTTGTTTTCTTACCTAAAACCGTTCTTTATATCCTGTGGAAAAGAAAACATAAAAGGGGTGAGCTCAAATTCTTAGTAAGGGTAAACATAGAGAACATTAAACAATCCATAAACATTTGAATAAAAAAACATGAACGTAAAATCTAAACATCAAAATCTTGATCAAAGACACAAATCTTCGAAGTACATAAGGCGTATATCATAATGGAACATCAATCATGATAATATAGCATGGGAAGAAAACATGTAATTGTGGAAAAACATTAAGCACACTATATGATTTCTATTGTAGCCAAGGCATTTCTACCAATACCATCTTAGTGGACAAAGTCCCTTTCTGAATCGAATTCACTCCTCGTTCCAGTCCTGTATCACTAAACCAAAATAACATACCATTCCAACCATGTCTATATCATGAGATATAAATCTTTATCCAACGCATTCGAGGGAGATACAGGTCCCACCCATCTCATAATGAAATCATTCTTACTTCTGCCACAAAATAAACATAAATCATTCATCATAACCCAATGAATAAAATGGGTTTCATAAACATCATCCCATCATAAAAAAATACATATAAAACAAATGGATATCATTTCATCATAAGAAAAGGTAACACCATGTAAATCATAGAGACATTATACTTGAAACATACATAGGAAATAATTTTATCTTAGATGGAAAATGGTTTTGAAAAATCACTTGAAATGAATTCTTGAGGAAAATATCCTTTCTTCTTAAAAATCAGTTTCTTTTCACAAAATGCTACACAATTTTAAATAAAAAGGATTTTGTTTAAAATGACCATGAAATAATGTAGTGTATGATTCATGAAAATAAGGCATTATGAAACCGTAAATATCCGTTAATGCCGTATAAGTTAAAAAAACATTCTCCCCGTACTTTTAACGGAAAAGTCAAAAAGTAACACATATGGTAAAGAAAAGAAAGATTTACATCCATAACACAAATTAAAATTCAAATAGGGGTAAACATGACTTTAAACATACATTTAATAATATTAAATACTTTATGAAAAACATTTTTGTGGACATGGATGAAAAATATAACCCCAGTAAATACTTACATATAAGTAATCTCGGATAAAAATGAGAGCGCAAAATTAACCCTTACCTTTGGTCCGATATGATTAGTAGGTATCCAAACCTCCTGTATAATGATTTAAATAATGTCATTGACTTATTATTGAATCATATTCATTGTTACGATATCATATATGGTTCAATTATGACTTTATATTACCCATTCTTTTGTAAATTCCATATTAAGGTAGCGTTTTGGGTAAAATCATTTTATTTATCGTACACGTTTGGGCTTGTTGTTCTTTATAGTATTATTAATTATATCATGATTTAATTACTTCTAGAATTTAAATAATAATTTATATGTCATATATTCAGTATATATACATATATAATAGATAGATAAATGAAATGAAATACACCGTTCATGGAGACAGTAGGTCGTACGTACACATGAACGCTGTTTTCATTTCCTTATTGACTTGAATGGAAGTAAATAGATGACACATATATATATATATACAAATAATGTATATTTATCAGGTAATATATTTCATTATTATTCATTATATATACTTTATTATCATTCTTGATTGGTTAACATGGAGAATGAATCTCTTTCCGTCATGGAGACGGTAATCCGTACGTACGCATGAGCGATGATATTGTTCCCATAATTATTGAATTTAATTGGAGTGGATGATATAATATCATAGATTCAGTATGTTTTTACAATAACTATATATTTTTATTCTTTAAACCATTATAGCCAACCAAGTAAGGTGGTGGTGCAAAAATAGATTACACCACGACGTGGAGACGGTATTCCGTACGTACGCACACGCGGTGATTTATTTTTCCATAGGATGGATAGAAGGTGAAATAGGGTTGTCTCATATTTATAATAACATATCGGTATATAAGTAATAATAATGTCGTTACTATACAATGAAACAACTAAATAAGTGGAATTAGAGGAATAATGAAACTTGAAAGAGTCTGTAGAAGAGATTACCTCTTTCTCGACGGACCTCATTTAAACTTATTCTTAGCGCACCAGAGTTGGTATTTTGAGAAGAACAGAACCTCTATGATATAATAAGAGAGGTTTATAAGAGGAATTGGTAGGGGTTGGCTGATCTTCGAGGCTCAAAATTGTGTGAAGTAAAGAGGGAAGTGGCGCCCTTTTTATAAGGGAGGAGAGGGGCACCTTAGAAAAAACATAAAATATTATTTTATAATAAAGTCATATTAGGTTTATAATAGCTTAAAATTGATTTATTTCAAAGATAAATTGGGGATGGGTCTAAATACTCTCACAAATATGTTTTAAACAAGTTTAGGTTACTATATTAACATTATCATTTAGATTTAACTCTAAGTTAAATAATTTAACTTTTACCGTGTCTTCTTGTTTTCTTACACTATATGGTTAATAAATATACTATAACAAGCCAAACAAACCCCAAGTGGTTCATTATTAATATATATATTCTTATCTATGATATTTGGCCGAACAATAGAATTTTAGGAATATAATATCAATTATTAATATAATATTTGTTTTAAAATCAATTTAATGTCAGTTTTGACACTATTTGGAAATTGATTTTTTTTTAAATCATAACAACATGATTAGTTAGAACCAAGTAAATTTAAACAATTATAACATGTCACATTAACCTATAAAATTAGTGTAATTCATAAAAAGTGTCGAATTTCATTTATTTGGGTATTTATAACATCAATTATGTTAATATTTCATTAATAAGGCAATTACTCCGTCATCATTATGTCATAAATAAAATAAAATACCATTATGTAGGAAATACTTTTATCTTTATAATGAATATTGATAGTCAAATTTATCTTATTTATAACCCTATATTAAATTTTTTTATTTATTAAACATTGATTTTAAATATTTTAACTCTTATTTAAATAAAATAATAATAAGTTTCCTAATCTAATCCAAGTGGACCTAAAGGGTAATATTTTATTCCTAAGGTTGTTTTTTGTATAATTACACGTATCCAATAGAATTAGGACAGGTGTTAGGGTAATAATAATATCATTTTTACCGTTAATTACCCTATTTACTTTGAACCGTGGTAAATAAAAGTAAAAAGTTACTATTCACCAAAAATTATTTTTATCGTATTGAACCACATTTTACCCATTTATATTAACCGTGTCTCTTGGATTTTTGAAATTCCACTCATATAAGTGGTAAAATTATGTTTTATGTAAATTTTCAAATTCTCCCAGGAGGTGGGTAAAAGACGGTGAAAAGTTCAATAAATTATTATATATATATATATAATTATTATAAAATGACTCAAATGAATTACATTGAACTTATATAGGTATTATGTATCAATTTTGACCTAAATTAAAGTTAAATAAAATAAATAATTTTTTAAATAAAATGTCAGTTTTTAAATAGTAACCCAGAGTTTTCACAATTCATCAAAAATTGAATGTTTTCAGAAAAATACAAAAAATTCATCCAAGGTAATTTCGATATTCCTAATCCAAAAAGGAAGTCCACTTTGAAAGGTAAAATTTATAAAATTTAAAAAAGTGGGTATTTCTATTCATTACGGCTAGTTCAGAATAATATTATAATAATATCTCGTTTAGTGAAACTTGGTATTGCGTACTACACAGGCTATCAAGGAAGGTCTTGATTGCATGTAATGAAAGACAAGTCAGGGTCGCGTGTTGTAAAAGCTCTGTTTGGTGTTGCATATAACATAATCAAATCATATTTCATTTATACATTGAAAAAAATCAATACTTAATGTTGCATAGAATAATTTCCACAAAACAAACATGAAATTGTGTGTAACACGAGCCAATAATAGTGTTGCATATACTGCAAGCTAATATGGTGTTGCGTATATTACAAGATAATATTGGTGTAGTGTATAATAGGAGACATCAAAGAAATTAAAAAAATATATCTCATAAAATCTCGGGGTGTTACATTTATCACATTGTTAATATCTATGTGTGGATTCAGAATAAATAAAATCATTTTATTTGAATTGATATATATTTTTTATATGACTTTATAATTTTATAAATTCTAGGTTTAATTTAAAAATCCTTATTTGAAATTTTAGATTTCAAGTCATGTATATTTATATCTTAAATATTTTTAATACATTATACATTAAATATTTTAAAATTAACTACAATATAATTTAAATATTGATTGAAAAGAATTTATTCAAAACATTAAATCTTTAGATCGAAATAATATAACAAGTAAATTTTTATCTATGGGAAGAAAGGATAAATTACCTTGGTAAATACTCGTTATATTGGTGAACACCAAAATGATTAAAATAAGTAACCTTAGTTGTTATGTGACAAAAATTTAAAATAAATGATTTAATTTAGTTTTTATGGTGTAATTTAGCTTTATCTATTCACCCATATTTATTTTTCAATTTTACTCCCATCTTTATTGGTAGTGACATTCCATTGCTATTTTTTTTTGTTATTAACAAAAATGCCACCCATTTTCAATTATAAAAGGGGAGCTACTCTACTCACTTTCCCAAACAAAAAAAACCCACATAGTTTGGGAAATAATATTACCAAAACTCATGTATACCTTAATGAGTTTTTGGTTTTCTCAAAGTACCATCCTTCAAAGGTTTGACTTGATTCACAAAGGAGATTACCCAACTAGTAAGGTATATATTTCAAACCACAGGTTCCACCTATCTATTTCATTATAGGCATTTATTATTTCAAAACATTATTTTAACCATATAAAATTAATAATATTTGTATAATTATTTGACTAGTATTTTATTATTATTATCGAACAATCCCTAACCATCCATCACTTTTTCCATAAGAACAGGGAAAACAACATTTATGTGTTTGTGGACTACCACCTCAAAAAAATGTCAAGCCTCATTTTCCGAAACAAAATTCCCCGAATGGTCCTATTATTTAATCCAATAAATAATTTTTATATTTATAATTTATTATATATTCTGAAATGATTAAAAATATTATTCAATTCCTCCATGAAATGAAAAAAACCATCCACTATGACTTCATTGGGTGTACAACCCCCATGGAATGATGCATTCCTTTTTTCATTACCACCTTTAGTCGATGGTATTAATAATTAATTTAATTAATTAATATGATATTTAAAAAATAAATAAAATTATTTAAATGTATTCACATACATACCTACCACTCAATATTTGAAAAATTAGAACATCCTACATGTGTACGTGCTGACTACCACCTCAATTAATGTGATGTATTCCTTTAGTCATCTTATATTCCTTATTTATAAAAATATTTTGATTTAAAATTTTGAAAAAATAATCCAAATAAATAATATAATTACCGTTATTTTATAATAATAATATACCAAAATAAATACCCTCTTATCTATACTCACCCATTTAGGTATAGGAAGTTCTTGTCTAGGTTGGTTAGCCACCTACTTGAACAATGTTACAAATTTAAATCATGACTGGCTCTTAGAATTTAACATATATTAATATATTATATAAATATGTGTATAATGAATTTTTTAGAATGTGAATTTAAAAAATTTTACTCTTAATTTTAGAAAACACTATTTGTTTACTAAGAATCATCAAAACATACTCATCGTCGAATTCATCTTTAATGATCATAACCCAAAACCCCATAGAATGAAATTGTAACCTTATAAATCAATATAAATAATAAATTGTAGTACCAAATATGATTTCTGAATGACTAACTTTGGGATAATAATGAATAATATTACATCAATTACAAAACTAGTTTAAAACAATAAAGATTACTCTCACCAAACATTAGAAATAAGTAATAAGTAACTAATATAGTATTTCAATTACGTTATCCATCATGGAATAAAACTTATGGAATAAAATAATAGTATCCTTGGTGTCTTGGGTACTTGACTCTATGACCTTTCCCTCACCCCGATACCCTTACCACCCCCACTAATGACAGGGAATAATAACAAACTAAAATTAATAATGAGAATAATTATAGATTCTATATATAAAATGTTACGTATATTAAAATTTTTAAAAATAGGTAATTAATATTTTTCTGTTTTTTATTAAGTATCTTATAGGTTATTCTATTATGCGAATAAAAAATGAGACAGTTTCATTGTCTCATGGAAAATTTCATGAGACTTACTTTTTAATGAGAATCACTAAACGTTTTAAATGATTCGATTAGAACCTAAAGAATGTATTTTAACTTTTTCATGGTCATTTAAGATTTATATCATGTAATTTATTTAAATATCCATCGATTAAAAATATAAAAAAATTACATTGTTTTTGATAAAAATATTATTAAAACTATAAGGGTTTTTTCAATATTATATTTAAATCAACATTGTGGTTGAATATAATACATCTATGAAAATTTTATACTTTATAATGCCTTTAATAATTTTGATTTTATATTTATGGTGTTTTATATTCCCCATGGTATTTCATTTTCACTTGACTCATATTCTACTATAGGTATTTTTGTTAAGTTAACCGACCCCATATATTCTTTTCGATCAAGAACCTCCTATTATTCCTTCTCATAATTCAAAATATTGTTTTCAAAATTTCTTTATATTATCCTCAATAATTAATTTATGTCATTTTTCACCACATAATATTCTTTAATAAGTTCTAATTTAATTTTTTACTATTTTTCTTAAGGGGTTTTTTCATTAAATTTCAAAACTAACCTCTTTAAAAAAAATTTCATATGAATATCTCTTTACACCATATTTAACATTTTCTATGGTTGATAATTTTTATGATTTAATGGTATTATAAAATAAAATATTATTTTCTAATTTATTATTTTGATGTAAACATCCACCTTTTTTCTCTAGATGATCATTTTAATTTCTCTCTCTTTTTGAGGAATGATTCCTCACTATATTTCTCTATCAAAATCATACTCAATATATTACTGCAGCTTTTCATCTAATGCCTTTCCTTTGTGAATACCCCATTTTGACAGATTTGATTGAAGAGAATTCAACTAGTTTCTATGCAACGATTTATTTGGAGAAATTATTGATATGAGAATATACTCTTTATCTATACGATGTAGATACCATATTATTTATTATATTTATTGAATGGTATTTACCAATAATGTTACTTGATATCATTAGATTACCATTTATTTTCCTTGTGTATATCATGTAATGATTATTGATGGGATTTTTAATTATATTCTATGTGAATCCATATGAAACCCATTCTACTTCGATGGATTCATTATGATGTGTTGAATAAATACTATTCCACTTACATGTGTTATTTATACTATAAAAGTGAATGATTGAAATTTAGAATGTTTTATTAAACCCAATTTATTTACATTGGGTCTTTCTGATGTGATAATCTATTGATTTCAAGTTGAATTCATAAATATAGATGATGATAGGTGGGGTCCTATATCATCCTCCAAGGCATTTGTATAAATTTTATATATCAAGAGCATAGTATTCATGATTTATTTTAGTTTACTGCTAGTGTGGGAACTCACGGTGTGGCTCATGAAATTAATATTCAAAATACAAATGTTTATTCAAAATTTTAAAGATGTTTCTTATTTTTATTTTTATTCTCATGACTATGTTAAGCTGTCATGTATCATATTTATTTAATAATTTTTCTACAAAATTATGATTCTTGTATTATGTTATGTCAATTCATATCCCATGATTTATGATCAACTATTTTTTGGGTATGAATTTGTTTTGTGTCTTGATTATTACCATATGATCATCTTATATTGACCTATGATATAATATTTTTATCGCTTTTATTCCTCCACTGGTCATCTAATCTAACCCCTTTTGTAGGATTCTATTTCCCTATGTTTTGAATATCAGTATAATGTATAAGAATTATGAGAGGTTGTCCAGTGTGTTTCAATTATGGAGAAATATTTACGACGGTTTTAAAATAAGTTTATTATATAGCTAGTCCTCAAAGAAGTTAAACCTTCCATTATTGGGGTTTTTATATTATTTGTGAAATGATATTTTTACCACATAGAAATGTTATAAGATAGAGGAATGTATATCATGGGTCACTATAGTTGGTATCAGATTAGTGTTTAGTAATTTTTTTTAAGAATAGTTTAATTATCCTAGGTTTTAGGATGTGAGATCTTTAGTAAAAAACCAATGATTAATTAAAAGGGATATGACTATGTATAGGATAACATATTATAATTTTAGTAAAGTAAAAATTGTATGTTTTTATTAGAAATAACACCCCTGTATAGATTCTATATGTGGATGCTGGTTCTAACCCAAATGTACATAGGGGTAATAAACCGAAAAAGTGTGTGTCAAGTATTAAATCAGTTGTCACCTGGCGTATGATAAAGATTCAAATCTACACACATAGTTGAAAACACCCATGGGATTAGAATTAGTTAATCACATTCTCATTACAAGCCATTATATAGGATTTGTTATGTTAAAAAATTTTGATAAGAAGTATTATATAACCCAATATAAAGAAAACATGATTTAATAGGGGTGATATATGTTTGATTGAAATATAGTTTACTATTAGGAAATTTTACGATTGAATTTTAAAGGTTATGGTCATACAATAATTCTGTTAGGGTATTAATCACTCAAAATAATTCCATTTTATTTTAATAATGTTTGAAGCCTGGTGGAATCAAGTGAAAAATATATTCCTTGTAAAATGTACTATTTTTACTCAGGGGAAATGTAATGGTATGAGAGTTGAAGTGAGGAAGAATTTTATTATTCCGACCCAACTATCAAAATTTATTATTAACAAATTGAACTTATTTATAATCCAAAATACACCAAATAAGTTAATGAAGGAGTCTTTTGAAAATTTAGATAAATGAGATTGTAATGGAAGTAATATTCTACCTTCTAAATATCAAATATGTGGGAAGAAGAACCAAATGAATTGCCTTAAGGGAAAAGGAAGATTCTTTTTCTTGTGATAAAGGAGGGAATCAAGTATCTAGCCACAATGGGAAAATTACTTAGAATATTATCCTGAATTGAGTGGAAAATATACATCCCAATTCACCACTAATGGATCAATGTCTAATGCATTGAAAACACAGGAATAATCCATGTCAATTCTCTATTATGAGGACTAACATAGTTGTGGAACATCACTATCCTTGAAGAAAAAGTGGATAATTGAAAACCTATGTAATAATTACTCCTGGATTTGATCCTGATATTTATGTTACAAGAACCCTCTAATTTATTGATATTTTTATATTGTTGGAATTTTATTATAGGCACTCTAGTATATCTAAGATTTTTTCTAAGATCTTAGAATCCCCATTCATATTATTTTATTTCTATATAAATAAAATAGTTTTAGTTTAATTTCCTTACAAATTAACGTTTATAAGAATGTGCATTGAGGAAATATTATGATCCTTCCTTTAGATAAATATAACATGATTTTAGTGATGGGATGTTCCCATTCACTAAAATGAAAAATTATTTGGCTTCAGAAGAACAAATTTTAAATTAGCTTCAGATATCTATGAATTCATAATAATAAAGATACTCAAGAAATTTTTATATATAATATAGTTTTTAATAACAAATATTTATATACTCTTGGCCCAAATTCTTTGAAAAATACATAATATTAGGGATAATCGTATTATGAGGAAATAGAGATGTTTCCCACGTTATTAAGGTTGATATATATCTAATAAAATATTCATGTCTAGGAAATATATTAGATGATATTCAACCATGTTGATCACTAATATCCATAAAAACCTATAATAAACTAGATCCCCATGAAAGGACAAGCATTATGATAACTCTATAAATTGAAATAACAATTGTCTACTGTTAAGTGAGAGTGGAATAAATAAATGATTTAGAATATATATTTATATAAGAATGATATATAGATGATATAAATATATTCATCTTAAATATAGTCATTTTAAATATAGTCTATTCAAAGTTGGTCATTGGCTATATATCTAATACGCATACTGAAGTCATGTATTATTAAGTAGTAATTTTAAAATAATATAACTCATTATAAAAAAAAAGTATAATGTTAAAATAGTATATATATATATACTTATATATTTATTTATATTTTATATATAAATATAAATATTATCATTAAAATATAATTATACATTGTATATATAAATTTATACATAATAGTTTAATATCAATTATGTAGTGAAATTAAATTATACAATAAACATAACTAATATTTTTGGAATATAGTAAAAATAATAATTATTATTTTTAGTTATGTGTTGTAGATTTTTACTCAATAGATTAAATTTAAAACTTTTAAAATATTATTATACATCAACTAACTTATCAACATATTTTAAATTAGAAATTTATATGAAATAATATTAAGAACGCTTAATGTTTAAAAATATCAATTTTCAATAAAAATGAGTTTTCTTTAATATTTTTATTTAAAAAATAAATAAATATTTTTATTATATTATAAACTAGATAAAACCAAATTGATTTTTGGATTTCTAATTTCATACGTATCTTATAATTAATTTTTGTGATTTTCTAAAAGATTGATTTTTAGGTGAATATTGCAATATACCATTTTTCAAATAACATGAATTTTTTTTACATTATTAGTATAGAAGTCTCAATTAGAAATTCATGAAACATTTTTTTAAGAAACAATATTTATTTTATAGTATAATATATTGTTATAAAAATTTTCGTTCTAATTTTATATGTCTTATTTGACATATTTGAACTAAATTTATATTTTTCTTCAATAATAATTGTTTTTATACTTTATATATTAGGTATTTTAAACATATTTGTTTTTTAAATTTCAGATTTTTAATTAATTAAAATTAATTTAAAATTTATAATAATTATTTAAAAAGTATAATATATGGGCCATTTTATTTTTTGGCATAATGGATAAATTATCTAGTAAAAACTAGTGACTGTGGGGAAATCTAAAAAGGTAGAAATGAGTAACATAAAAGTTACAGGTCCAAACATGTAAAAAAATATTTTAATTGAGTGTTTTGGTGTGTTTAGAACTTATATATTATCCAATATATTAGATATTAATTTTAGATCCAATTTCCTTGAGTGTGACTTTCCACTTCTGGTTTTTTGGGTATTTAAAAAATGCCACTCTTGGTCATTTATTAAGGGTGATATCCTATCCTCTCCACTCCTCACACCAAAAACACCATAGTTTGGTCAAAAATATAACTAAATCTCTCCTAATAACTCCAATAAGCCTTAAATATTTTCTTTTATTATCAAAATACCATCCCTAAAATCTTTAAACCCCTTCTTAAAAAAGATATCCCAAGTAGAGATGTAAAGATTTAAAACTAATTCATTCTCATTTTTCCATATATCAATTTTATCTTTGTAAAATATATTTTCCCAATAAAAGAATGAAAAAATATGTATCTTTATTATACTTATATTTCATTATAATTATGGCGAAATCCTTAACCATTCTTTTATTTTCCCCTATGAATTGTGAAAATGATTTTTGTGTGTGTCTAGAGTACCACCCCCATCAAACATAACATTTTGTTTTTACTTATCCACCATGAATGGATGGAAATAATGTATAATAAAATAAATTAATATTATATTAATAATAATTTATTTAAATGATAATAAATTATAAATACTCTAAACATGAATGTTGTGATTATCAAAATTCGACTCAAACTATAAGGGTTTATTTTCCAATCATTTTTTCAAATAAATATTGATTTTGAAAGATAATAAATCTAGGGAATTTGTATTATTCAAAAAACTTTTGAAAATTTCCATTCTATATACATGGGGTTTTATATATTATCTTGATATTTCATTTCCCCTTGAATTATATTTTACTTGATGTATTTCATGTAAGTGAAACCGACCTTGTCTCTTCTTTTTATATAAGAATATCCTTTTTCCTGTGTTCAGAATCATCATAATATTTATAAAATATCCTTATATATTCTAAAATTTTTATTTAGTCAATGTTATACAACATTATCTTATTCGTATAGTTTTAAATATGTTATTAATGTTTTCTATATGGGTCATTTTCATTATAGTGTAAAAATAATATATGTTTATCATTTTCCATGTGGAAACTTATTTCCTATATCTATTTCATTTTATTTTATACTTAAATTATATTATATAATGTTATTCTAAAATAATTTATATTTATAAATTGATTATATAATATTTTAAAAAAAATCAAAAAGATCACGGATGTTTCATTTTTCCAAAGTGATTTTTCTTTATGATCCTCAAAATTGTATTTATATAAATCCAAAACCTTTGACATAAATTATGTATGATAAAATTTATTATTCCAATGTGACCAGAATCTTTATTTATTATAAGGAAATATTTAATTTACTTATTTTTTGAGGAATGATACTTAATTTCGATTGCCTTTCATAATCACCTACTGTGTTTGATCCTAACTTTTCTCCCAATGGATTTCATTTTTGAGTTCCTTATTTTTTATTCATTTGATTGAAGAGTGTTTTCTTAGATTCCATACATAGTTTTATTTATGAAAATTATTAAAAAAAAATTATATCCTTTATCATTACAATGTAAATGACATATGATTTTCTATCTTGTTCGGATGGTATTTACCTATAAATTTATTTTATTTTATTATATAATTATTTTTTTTATTGTTGACAGATGTTTCATAGTTTTTTTATTATTATCTTGACTATTTCAATGTCTTAGGATTCATTCTTTATTACTCATATTTCAAAACTTTTTAATTCACATCTTATGTTATTCAATGTCACTTGATTTAATATGTATGAGTTATTGTGTAAGAATTTTATTATATAAATTGATTGTACACATTTGATAATATTATGTCAACTTATGATATTTTATTGTTATCACATGTGTTCACACTTACTAGTCATAAGATATCACCCATTTATTATGTTTTGATTTCCTCGGGTTATAAATATTTATAGGATGTATAATAAGTATAAGAGGGTGTCTCTTGTGGCACAATTATTTAATGTTTTTTACAAGGGTTATAAAATATGTTACTTATGTAGCTCATCCTAAAAGACTCTAAACCATAAATTATTGGGATTATGATATTATTTGTGAGATTTAATGTTTAGCATGATGAAATTCTATAAGATAAAGGCGTGTCCAATCCTGGTCACTATAAATACTTAATTATATTTTTTTCATTCCTCCATTATTTATGTGTTTTTAATCAATTATTTCTTATATTTTCAAACAAAACAATTTGACACACAAACACAACAATTTTTTTACATAGTAAACCGCATATTTTTTATTAAATGACATCTTCCTATCAACTTCGTTATTCCATATGTTTTAACTCTTAAACGTTTTATTATTTTTTTTGAATTCAGGGCATGTAGTATTATTACACATACACACAACATATATTTATTATAATGGTATATATAAATATAACATTATATAAATATATCCATATTAAATTTCATAACATAATGTTTTGAAACTTATTAAAATGATGATATTTACATATATATAAGTCATAATATATAAAACAATAACACACACAGACACAAAGATATGTGTTGCATAATATATTTTACACTATTAAAGAATCAATCTTATTTAGTGATACCCTTTATCGATACTAAAAAAGCCACTGATAAATGACCATCACTATTAATGAGTTTTTTTTAACACTGATAATGGCCTCCAATTGTCAATACTTTTTTATCGACAATAAAGGTCACCTATTATTATTGCTTTTCTTATCATTAATTAAAGTATGTTATTTAGCAGTTTAAAGTGCTTTCTTTTGGAACAGATAAAATATGACCTTCAATAAAATAATTATATATCATAAAAATTTAAAGTTTATTGTAATAATATATTTATGTTGATATATATATTTTATTTTTTTACTAAATATGATTTATGTGACACTAAATTTTTATTTATACTTAATATATAATATAATTTGTTAAAAATGGTTTATAAAATAATTTAAATTAATATTTTTTATTAATTTTCCAATTAACAAAGAGTAATAGAAATTTTAAAATAATTTAATGATATAAAAAATAATTAAAATAATGAATATCCTATGAAATGTTCAAAACTAACTTTGAACTTCAAATGAAAATAAATTTTAATTTATGAGTCCCTTTAGGATCGATGATTTGTCAAACAAAATCTTATAAAACAATCTACACCATGTTTCCCAAAAAGAACCTTGTTCTCTTGTTTTTTATGGTCAAAATTCAAAATGAGTCCTCCAAAAATCTATTTTCTAGTTGGGATACCCTCATTTATGAATATTCTATTGAATTTCAGTTTAATTTTAGATATTATTTTCTTTATTTTCATTGATGACAAATTTCTTTCCTTGATATTACTTTCATAGGATAATATTGTGTTAAAATTTTATTGTTTTCCGTATAGTTGATTTATTTATAATTAAATATGCCCATATAGGTAAATATTTGATTACATTTACTTATTGAAAATTATTTGAATAAATAAATATATAATCATATTTAAATATAAAAAATATTTTTAATTATACAAACCATGTATAAATAAAAAATAATTATCCACTTTCTTTAAAATAAAAATTTACTTATTTGATTTACATTATAAAAATGCATGAATTTGTATATAAGAATAAAAATGTATATTTAATGGATATATATATATATATATATATCTATGTGTGTGTTTGTTAATAGAAAATATATATTTATGTGTATATTCTAATATATGTAAATAAATATTTATATATAACGTATTTAAATATATATATATATATATATATATATATATATATGGGAACAAACACATTTATAAATATAAACACACACACACACACATATATATATATATATAAACTCATCTACATCAACACATAAATGTACACACACAAAATAGACATATTTTATATTTTTATTTACAAATAATTATAAATATATATATAAATATATGAATAAATATATTGATAAAAATATCAATGTAAATATAGGTAAATAAATAAATATATATATATATATATATCAAAAAATATATAAGAAAACAATATGTATCAATGTGAATTTTGTTCCCAATACACATGGTGGTCACTTTCTTGAATCCAGAACAAGATCACATGTGGTTGGGAAAGAGATCAAGCACTGATAAAGGGTTGTTTGGAATCACATGTGGGCAGGATCAAGGGTGTGTGGATATACTGATAATTGATAAATGTGTGATGGTTGGTGTGTGAGAGTCACCTTAAAAAAATAGAAAAAAAGATTTTTCATAATTTTATCGGTGTAAAAACACTATTAAAAGCATCATTTAGACATCAGAAAAATGAATAGACAAAACTGTAAATGAAAAAGGAACCATTTATTAGTTATTTATCTATAATTTATTAAAGATATTGATTTTTAAAGTCATTAACAACATCAAAACATTTTTGGCACTAATAACAGCCATTTCTAGCATTGATAAAAGCACAATATCTAGTAATGTAATATATAGAAGTTTGTTTACTTATGTAAAACTCAATGTGTAATAAATGTAGACGTAAAATTATATAATATATATAATTATAAAATTTAAATTATATTTATTATTTGTAAAATACATTTCAAAATATTCAATGAATTATAAATTAATCGCAATACAAAAGAAATTTTAACTAACATAATATTTTAATTCATAATTAATATTTACTTATTATATTTTTTTTTCAGGCATTCTCTAATTTTCCTTGTGAACTTTTTTAATATGTAATAGGTACGAATTATATACATCACCCATAAAATTTTGAAAAATCATAATAATAGTTTTTATATAGACAATGATATATTAAAACCACCAAAATAAAATAATTACCTAAAATTCATTTAAAAAGATATTTATATTACCTATCCTCCAAATCTATTCAAATATATATCATGATTCCATTTACATCCATTAAGTGATAAATGGTTTGGAAAAAATCCAAATCATTACATCAGATACCTTTCAAATGATTATCATCCTCGACAATCAAAACCTAACATGAGAAAAAGAATGTAAAAATTATATTAGTAAAATAAATACCCCAATTGATAACACTCAATCAATGTAATTTTTATGAATAGTAAAAAACTATTCAATCATAATGGAAGATATAAAATTAGACATCATCAATAATTATCATGTCCATCAAGTACACACCTAAAGTATAATAAATGTATATGGTACTTCATATGATGTATAGATATTTTTGAAATATCATCTGAGTTTAATCCAGCTGATCAAATCTAATTTAAGGGAATCAACCTACTCTATGAATTTGAAGAACACTACATGGATCTCCTCCGACCTCTCAATCTTCTTAATACTGATACTGTCTCAAATAATATTTTTGGAAGAGATGAACATAAAATGGACCACTAACTTCATGATGAATTACCAGGAGGGTTGGAAAATAAAACATATGATGGTTATTAGAAAAATTAATATGGAAAATGGATGTAATATTTAGTAATTATACTATGTGTAAATACTAAAATTTAGAGAATAAGTAATTTGAAGAAAAATATGATGTTTAATTATAGTTGGATTAGAGTACCAAAGGATTAGAAAAACTATTGATCTAAAATATAGGTTCTGAATGTACTAAGCATATAAGAAATTTTTATTAAATTTGAAGGGAGGGGGTGAAGCTTGAGTATGGGTAAGAAAATAATGGGATCAAGAAGTAAAAGAACTAAAAGTTTATGTAGTGAAAGATAGAGTTGAGTAGGGTAGTTCCAAACAACCAATTCCATTGAGGATACTAATAATAATAAAAGTACATATTTAGAGGTATAAGGATGGTTTGAATTTCTTACCCCACATAGAATCTGTTGAATCTAAAAATACAAATGTATTAGAATTACTAGATGACTCAAAAATAGTATGAGTTAGCCCTGAATTATTCAATAGATCCATAAAATATTAATAATACATGGGAAATAGAAGAACTTATAGATGGGAAAAGATAACTATGAAATAATAAGGTTTTCAAGATTAAGGAAGTGGTTGATATAATGAATAGATATAAATCATGACTAGAAGTGAAATGGGTTATACAAAAGGAAAGAGTTGATTTCCCAAAAATCCTCACATCAGAAGTTAACAATTCTACCATCCAAATAGTGCTAAGTATGGTAGAATTTGAAAGATGTTCCCCAGAATGATGGATATCATCATATCTTTCCTTCATGGTGAGTGGTAGAAATAAATTTAAATGAAACAACCAATAGGTGTACTAAAAACTGGGGACATGTATCTGGTCATTGGATTAAAGAAAAGATTTTATAGTTTGAATAATGTACCTTGATAGTGGAATTAAAAAAATTTATAGATTTATATAGGAGGAATGATTCAATAAGTGTAATGTCAATAACTATTATTAGATGAAATGGGATGATAGTATAATAATAATTTTTTATTATATGTCTGTGACATGTTGATTGTTAGAACAAATGAAAAAATTATTCACAAATTAATGTGTATGTAATATAGATGTTTCAAGATTAAATTTCACATGATTGTCAAGATGACATATGGGATGAGTATTGGAATAGATAGGAGGAAAAAACATTAGATCTATCATAAAGGGTGTATATCAAAAAATCATCAAAAGTTTCAGCATGTTGAAATGAAAAACAGTTTATATTCCTCTTGCTGGAAACAATATATTTTTAATGGAAAAAAGCACCAAAATTGGATGATGAGAATCACTACATGGAGAATATTCCTTACACTTAAGCTTTTGGAATTTTACTAAATGAAATGATATACACCTGGCCAGAGATACCATTTGAAATATAATTTTTAACTATATTTATGTTTAAAATAGAAAGGAATATCTAGAAGTTGTCAACTTGATCCTTTGGTATTATAATGGAATAGAAAATTAGTCTCTTTATTTTATGGAGGAAGATCCTTTAAAAGGATTTATTAATGCTGTATTTTAGGGATATTCAGACAACTATAAGATAAGTACTTGTTTTTTGTTTACTAATGAATGAATAATAATCAATTGGATGTCATGGCTTCATAAGATTATTTATGTAAGTATAATTAAATTAGATTTAACATAGGTAATAAAATCAAGAAATGTTATAGATTGGTTGAAGAATTAATTGAAGGAACTAGGAATAATCCCATGAGGTTTAATTCCAATAAGTGATATATAAAGTGAAATTCTCATAAATAAAAACCCAATTTCCATGAAAGGGAATAGAATATCTACCTAAAGAATCAATTTATGTTAACATGCTAGATGATAAATTTCCAGATCTAAAAATGATTTATAGTACAAAAAATCTAGTTTATATTTTAACTAATACTCTATATTGAGAAATTATATACTAGAATAATGCTTTATTAGGGATAGGTTTTATAAAAGAAGGTGTACTAACACTGCATACCATGGAAGAAGAGAAGGACAGATGTTTTCAGAGAGTATTTTCCCTAGGATATTTCCTAATATTAGTTATCATGTGGGATATTTTTGGGATGTGTAGCCTTATTTCAGAGCATTGATAGTTCATGAACCATAAATATGTTCACCGAAACTTCAGTCAGTGGAAAGTGGTAGGTAATAGTGGGCGAACATTGGAAGATCAGGTGTTGGATGTTAGGGCATTAGAAGTATAGATTCTGTAATAGAGACTCAGAGGTACAGATTGTTGGTAACCTCTCCAGATGGATATCAATTAGAGGAATAATATAGAATAATTTAGTGTTGTACATAATAACGGTTAAGAATTATATTGGGGATCTATAATAAATTTATATTTTGAGGTATCTCTATGAATTTGTGAATATGTTCTGACTATATTATCCAGCTATGTTTTTTATAAGAAGAAGTGGGGATTGACCCTGAACAGTGAATCTTAAGTGGTATAATTAATCCTAACCCTGAATGGTGAACATGATAAGTACATAGTGATTAATAATTTTTATAGTACGTTAATAAATCTATAAGGAAATATCACTGACATATTTTTCAGTTATGTGTAATATTTTATCTCATAGAGGTATAAGAATGTTGCAATGGTTTAGCCCGTGCACGTAGGATAGATCATTTGAATAATGTTAATCATTCATCACATTTACTACATTATATATTCAAATTTCAATTTTTATAATCAATTTATTTTTTATCTTAAATTTTATTTTACTAATAATGGTGTTTGGTAATCTTTTTTGTGGTGGGTATGGGGAAGAGAATTCCTTGTTTTGGTAAACTTAGTCAATGAGAGTTGAACTACTAGAGCATTTATTTTTTCTACTACACTAATCTTTAAGGAACTTCAAGTGGATTTTCTATCTGATTTTTTGGTGGTATTACTAGTAGACAAAGAAATAAAAGTTTCACAGATTTTCCACCATAGTGTGTATGCTGGTTTTTGGTGGTCTCACTAGTGTGTATCTTTAAGATTCATCCACTACTAAAAATATGGTTTTTATCAATATTAGAAAAGTGCATTAACATTTCTAAAAAATTCTTTTATTCGATGAGTAGATAGGGGGTCCCTTTTATCAGCAGTAAGAAAAATTGTAGATAAAAGGGATTCTTTATCAGTGATTTTTAGCGATGATAAAGGACACCTTTTATCCCTACTTTTGAAAAGTGCCGATAAAAGTTAATTTTAAAAAAAAATTCACAAATAATATATAATGTGGGGGGGGAGAATTTAACATTGCTTGACCCGCCATTTATCAGAAATAGGCAGACCTACTCCCACTCTCCCATGCATGCCCTTGCTCGCGCATCGCACAACATGTTCGTGTCCACCTCCTTTCTTCTACCTGAACTCGAACACGAGACCTCATCCCTTGAGGGCCTCCACCTTTACCACTAACCTATTTAGTTTTTTCTCTATTTAATGATATATATATATAGTTTTTTTATCATATATTAATATAGATTCATATTAATATAAATATATCTATTTATATTAGTAGATATATATTTATTCATTTATTAATATATATATTTATTCATATATTAAAATATATCTATATTTATATATAAAGTTATATTTATTCATATATTAATATAGATTCATATTAATATAAATAAATTTAATTATATTAATACATATATATTTATTAATATATTAGTATATATATTTATTCGTATATTATTTTATATTAATATTTAATTATATATATATATTTTGATATAATCTATTATCCATAGATTTATTTTTATATTAATATATATTTATAAGATTAGTTTTAAATACATTTATAAAATATGTTTTTTATGTGTGTTTATAAATAAATAAATAAATACATAAATAAATACATATATACAACACACACACACAAATATATATATATACGTATGAATAAATACATATATATGTGTATTTGAAAATCCTTAGAATGTTAAAATAACCATAAATTCTAATCTAGAAGTTTGGTTAATCTTCACAACCTGTGAAATTGAATAAAATGAAACAATATTTGATATGATATGTGTTACAGGCCTAGAAGACATCCAGATCAGAAGTTATACCTGTTTTCATGTTAAAAAATCAGACTATCCCGATTAAAAACTCAGTTTTGAGGCCTTATGGGCCATTTTGGGCCTCAAAAAATATGACCCAAGTTTTCCTTCAGTAAGTAGCACATAGAGCTCATCTCAAGATTCGATTTTATATGTTGTAGAGCTCAAACGGGCACCAAGATAAAAATTTATGGCCCTTTGAAGTTTGAGTTAAATTTTCAACTTATTTTAGATCTTTTAATATATTTTTTTGATTTTTTGTGTCTTTAGATAGTTATTAAATGATTATAAATCGATGATAATTAGTAAATTATTAAATAATAATATTTTCTAAAATATTGTAATTCCATTTTTACTAAATTTCTTATATATTTAATGTAATAGTCTATTTATACTTATCTAATGCATATTTAAAAAATATTTATTATATTTATATCAATATAAATATAATTATATAACAATATATTATTTTTCATTATTTTTTATATATAAATTTTATCAGCGCGGATAAAGCCCCCCTTTATTTTCACTACTAAAAAAAGTGTTGATAATGGGTGGCGCTTCCCTTGCCTGTTTTTTGTAGTAGTCACATATCTCTTCCAATGTCTTAAATACCACTTTATCGGGACCCACTCCCACTAGTACTCTATAGGCCAGCAATGAAGATAGTTGTGTCCCCTTAAGCACACCTCTAATTGGATGTGGGTTGAAAATTTTCATTAAGGGTACAAATTCCATATATATGAGGGGAATTACACTCTATAATCCCAGTTTAATAATAAATAAATCCCAAAAAAAACTCTAATATAAAAAATTAACAAACCATTCCCAATAAATTATATATCATGAAATATCTAGAAAGACTGAAATAATTCAAATGTTATATTTTTATTGCAACATCATCATTTTATTTTATTTTATTGATCATATAAATTATTCATATATAAATTCCATAATAAAAATTATATTTTAATAGTTATATAAAATAAAAAAGAATTAATAAAAATTAAAAGTATCAAAATATCAATTCTAATAGTTTAAAAAATAATAATGATAAATTTATTCTACATTGTGATCATTTCTGTAAACTAGAAACATACTATTATATCATTTATTGAACATTTTTATTGTTAATAATTTAGTGGATCTTGATAGTGATAATTATTCTTTCATTTCTGTGGAAAGAAATGTTAATCATTTTAATAATACACATAATGTAGTACTATCATTCTAAACAGTTTACGTTGAAAACTGAAATTATTTTATTTTTTTATCATTTCAACAATAATTTGATCACATTTAAATAATCATTAAATATACTAAGACAATGATAATCCTTGGTATTTATTTAAGTAATTTTAACTATTCTTTAATAATGTTAAATACAATAAATAAGTGTGCTGAAAGACCACACTTTTTCTACAAATATTTTATTATTATTATTATTTGGAATCCATATTAATATACTTATTATGTTTTAATCATAACAATAATACATGAATTGAGAAAATAATTTTTGTAATATAAATAACATACAAACTAGGAAACAAAAATTAAAAGTTATAAAAATCATGATGACTTGTGAATCAAAATCCCACTTCAATTTTATAAATCATTTGCAATCAATTTTTATTTTATGACAATATCACTATTTACACACTAAAAACATCATGATAAATCCAAAATAATACATGCAATAATATAATAGATGCTACGAATCCACTAACTAGATGTAGGGCCTCAATGATTTACTGTTGAAGTGCCCAGATCAGTGTGAATCACTGAGAGGGGGAGGGGGTGAATCAGTGATCCCTTAAAACTTTTTACTAATTGATTCTTTATCAATTAAACCTCTATGGCTGGTTAAAGCCTCGATCCACTCTTCTTGTATCTCTCAACCTTTCCCGGATAATGCAGTAATGAAAAGGCACAGGACACAAGGATTTACAAGGTTCGGCACCAAAGGCCTACATCCTTGCCATGCTCTCCAAGCATGGATTCTCCCATTATAACTTGTTAGAATTACAATGGTCGATACAGAGTCTCACTGTATCTCTCCTGAGTCCCACAGGAGGGTCTTTATATTGCGTCCCACAGTGTTACCAGAGTCCCACTGGCCTGCTCCAGAATCCCACTGAAGACTTCTTCTCCCTGAGTCCCACAGGGTCTTCTCTTGGCTCCTCGAGTCGCACGAGTAGCTCTTCTTTACTTTAAGGTCTTCTTCAAGTATCCTCAGCAGTCTGGGATAAAGACTACTGGCCTTGCTCTGTACCTCTGATCACTTGTGATGATCAGGATCTTCTCAGTCTTGCTCGGGCTTTATCACCTTCTTCTAAGGATGCCCCGGCTTCTCTCCAATTACTGAATGCTCAGACAAATAATATCTTTATCTTCGGTCTGGTCCAGTCTCAGTTCACTTCAACATCATGCACTGATTGCATGGCAACTCTTCAAGATCTTCAAGTCTTGGACTCCTCAGATGCACACCACTGATTTAGCACTGTTCACGTGTGCACGTGCATGCATGCATGCATGCACTTTCCCTTTCTTCTTCTTGGTGAAGTAGACCCACAAAGGGTGTAATCACTTTTGAGCACACACCTACTTCTCAGACATCACACACTTTATGCAATATGATTACACACTAGAATGTGTGTTATACTTTAGTGTGGATGTCCTCTCTTCTTCTTAGTGTGTACACACTTTGGTTTGCACACACACTAAGGTTCGGCCACTCCTTTTAATTTGCACACACACACAACATAGGTTGAGTTGTGGTCTTCACTTGTTGCACACACATGACTTGGCCTTCACTTAGCACACACAAATAGTATTCTTTAATTTGTTCTTCAATGTGTGCACCCACATAAGGGCTACGGCCTCCTTCTTTAAATGCACACACAAAGTGCAATCTTTGCCTTCCTCCTCTTTGCACACACACACAAGGTGTGGTCTCGGCCTCTACTAATTCTTGCACACCTAATAGGATACGGCCTCTTCACTAGATGCACACCCCAAAGGCTACTGCCTCTTTTTCAAATGCACACACACTGGATATGGCCTCGGGTTCTCCTTGATCACACAATACCGTAGGGTCTTCTTGTTTCACACACACCCAAGGCTGCGGCCTTTACTTGCACACACCCAAGGTGTGGTCTCGGGTTCTCCTCTTCTTGCACACTCACTTAAATGTGTCCTTCTTCACTTATGCACACACACACTAAGGTGTGGTCTTCACTTCACCCATACAAAGCTACGGCTTGGGTTCTCCACTTTGCACACACACTGCCTTCTTCTCTTTTTGCACACACAGCCCGAACACTCAACTCCACTGCCGCGCAGGGTCACAAGGCGCAAGGGTGCGACCTCTACTGTCTTCAAATGCCGCGCGCAAGCCCTCAAGGTGCACAAGGCTCGCGCAAACACTTCCTGCCGCGCAAGTCCGCGGGCAGAGAAGGATGCAACCACGGGCGCGCAAGGATGCTGCCACGGGTCTTCCTGTCGCGCAAGGAAGGCACACAGGGGACTCCCTTTCTCTTCTTTCACGCAAGAGGTGCGCAAAAGGAACACACGAAGCCAAGAATGGCTTCGGGCTGCTGCCGCGCAAGTGGTGCGCGCAGGGTCTTCTTCGCGAGGCAACGGTGCTCTCACGGGACTCCGGATCTTCAACAAAGGATCAGTAAGCGGCACAGAGGGCTCGACCTCATTTTTATAGGCAGAGACTGCCTCAGATTATCCGCGTGCAATAACTTCAAACACCCGAGATCTTCGGATCTTCAAGATTCGGTGAAATCTTGTTTTTCTCCTCAGTTTCCACCGCGGGTTCTTTCCTTAATTTTCTCCACGTGCATGCGACTTTGAACGCATGCACGGCCTCTTTAATTCCAATCCATGCATGCAAAGCTCGAACACCAACTGGCCTCGGCACCTTCGGTTTGCCTTCGGCCAAATCTCGAATCCTTCTCTCGTTGCATGCAAGCCCACTTTTTAATCATGGAACAGTTCGTCTTGGCCAGAAGATCACAGTGGAGGCTTCACTTCCTTCAGAGGTGGCCGGGAACCCGAAATCCATCTTCGGGAAGCCTCTGGTTCGAAGGAGGTACGCGGGAGGCTTCGGCCCGAGCTCGAGGAAGAGGGCGGTCTCTTAGCCGTCGGATCAGGCGATCGATTAACCTTCGACGGCCTGGATTAGATCGCGGCGCCGCGGATGGATCGTGCGGCGCAGATCAAGCGCGCGATCAATCGAGCGGCTCAGATTCGCTCCCGGGAAATTTTCCGCGTCCCACATCGAAACGGGGCGCGGTTTTCTCGCGGTTTATTACCCAGCCGCTGCCGGCTACTCCACAATTGAACTCTCTCCCTCCACGGTGCCGCCCCGCACCGTGTTCTCCCTGCGGGCGCGCTCTGCGCCCAATCTCTGCTCCTGCGGGCGCGCTCCTAGCGCCCACTATGCTCCTCCGCCGCACGGGTTTCACCACCGCGTGCCCTCGGGGGCTTACACACGGCCCCCTGCGCTCCTCCGGGCGTGCCCCAGGCGCCCATGCGGTGTCCTTGGATGCGCCCCATGCCTCAAGGGATGCTGCCTTGGCCTGAGGGTTCCCCATGGGCGTGGTGACCTTGAGTCCCACATGTGCCTTGGGTGATGACCCTCGGCTGGCCTCCTTGGTGGCCCAATTTTTTGGCAAAGTAAATATAGGGTACTTTGTATAAAAACAAAGTAACCACATACATAATGTGAAATGCCAAGAGCCACTCCAAGCCTTCTCCTCTAAGCCATGTCTTCTCTCTTCTTCTTAGAAATTCATCAATCCTCCTCTCATATGATCTTCACTTAGGATATCGAATTCCCGAAGGTTCTTCATCAACCGAGCTCCTAAATCACTTAAATTCTCCAATGTGCTTCATTGATCTAATCAGAGATCAATTGGATCAACTTGAAATTCACATGCACTAAGAGTTAGTACATGGACTTCATTAAACCACTTCATCCACTTACAACTTATGGATGGATCACTTTCAACTCCTCATGCATTGTCACTACAATGCATGGTCTTCAAACAATGTTGTGACATTGTATCATCAGGATACAAGTTCTTGGAACTTTAAAGAGCAGCTTAGCAATCGTCAGATTTCCATGGAGAATGTTTCAACCATATTCTCCAATGCCACTTAGTGAATCTCCTAAGTGACATTCCTCTAAGTTCCATGGCCATTCTCCTTCATCACCATCACCATCACATCCTTTGACATTCACATCTTGACTCCTTGACATCCATTCATTCCAAGACAACTTCATGCCTCATTGACAACAAATGCAACACAATGCACTTCAATCTCCCCCTTTGTATTTGTTGTCAATACACCACTTCAGCACATATGAATGGGTCAATATGTGTGCCAATATTTCTCTCCCTTATTGGCAATCAAATGCAAAGGTGTGGTGTGGTTCTCTTCCAGAAATATCTTCCTCCCATTGAAAGGTATCTTCTTGAAAAACACTAGGAGAGGGATGATGTCACATGTTCTCTTTAGCAAAGAACCTTTAGTAAATCAGCTCTAAGTCTACTTGGGCTAACCCGGTGTAGAAAACAAGAGTGATGTAACCAAGGTACTCAATGCTGTCCAACATTCACTATACATGTGAGATCATGCTTCAGGGGTTTGAAAATTTTTCAGATATAACAACGAATTGCTAAATCCTGCACATACTTCACCAAACACATTAGAAAGCTCAGTGCAAAGATAAAGCTCCCCCTTTCATCCATTTGCCTTCAATCCATACTCCCCCTTAATTGACAAGATAAACTCAATTAAGAAACAAGGGATGAAAGTATGATTGGAATACCTTCACTCTTCTCAAGATGGAATTAAATATCAGAATCCCATCTTCTCCAGATTGGCTCCCCCTCAAGGGGTGCACTCCATTCTGTCCAAACCATCCTCCAGCTGAGAATGATCATCATCTTCAATTCCCTGCAATGTCAGCACATGTAAATACCAATGTATAAGGGAATAAGATGGAACCTCCTTGGTTCATCAATGTGAACAACAAGGTTGAGAAGATTCTCTCAAACGAGATGTCCCATTTTCACCAGTCTTCACACTTGCACATTTGATCTTCATTGATGATTGTGCTGGTGTGGTTCTCAAAACATCTTCATGTGAAACCTTCTTCTTCCCTTTTTCTTTAGCAATTGACAGAGCTTCATCTTCAACTCTTTGTAGTTCTCTGGCAAGTTGCAACTGATGTGGCCATATGACAAGTAAATCATTTGGAAGAGTGGCCCCAGTTCTGGAAGTTCCACATGGTTCTTTGGATGCTGCTAAGCTACCTCTCTTAGGCAACTTATTTTCAATCAATCCCTTCTGGATTGATTGTCTTCTAGAGTTCAGTCTGCTTCTATTTAGTTTCATGGTTTCTTTACAAAGGTCCATGATGTGTCCTTTCTTTCCACAGTAGAAGCATGTCTTCTTGGTGGTCCTTCTGGATGCATCACCCTTCTTGGACTCAGACTCCAAGGACTTCTCTTCATTTCTCAAACACTTCTTGGGAGCATTCTCTACTTTCTTCTTGCTTCCCAAGGAATCTTTTTGAGCCAGGTTCTGTGATGTTTTCATCTTTTGAGCTCTGGATACAGTTGGAGATTGACATGTATCTTTTTGACCACTTTTGCAATCATCCCAGATGTTGTCAAGTAATCCAAATCTGTTAGCAGTAAACAGATGTCTCTGGACCTGTGGATGTTGCTTCTTTTCCTCTGGCTTGCTCCCCCTAGGCATGGGCTTCCTCTGTGCTTTGGCATTCAGCGGATTGTACCAACAATCCTTTGCACAATTCCCATACTTGTTACAACACCAACATTGACCCACAAATCTTGACCTCTTGATTCCTTCTGATTGTAGGGTACCTGTCTTGAATTGTTGTGCTGCTTCAGGAGATCTCTGCTTCTTTACTGTCTTCATCCATATTTGTTTGGAATTATTCTTCCATCCTGCACTTTTAGTAGAAACACTTTTAGAAGCATGAGTACACGATGGTATGGATGGTACCTTCTTTTTAGAAGTTGTTGCACTTTCACTAGATGATGTCTTTCTTTTAGAATCATCTTGCTCAATGCATACTTGAGTAGCAACATTTCTCCTTTCAGCTGACTGGGAGGATTCAGCTTTGGGTGATTGCTGATTTTTCAATATCACCTCTAGTTCTAAGCATTTCATATTGAGGGAGTTCTTCTCATCCTCAATAGTTCTTAGCCTTCCTCCCCACTTCTGTTTCAGCTGTTCCATCTGGTCATCATGCACCTTCTTTAATTCAAGCAATGAATTGTCAAGCTCCTTCACCCTTTTGACTTTTTCTTCAAGTTGAGCATCTCTGTCAACCATTGAAACTTTGTGCCTCTTTTCCAGTGCATGGAAAACATCTTTGATTATTATCATAAAGATTTCTTTCTCAGAAAGGCTTCTCTGCAATTCTTCAGCAGTGTCTTCATATCTTTCATTGCAAAGAGATACTGTTTCATCTTTGGCATTTACCAGCTTTCCGAGAGTGTTGGTTATGCCAACCCTTTTAGCCTATTGATCTTCCATTGCATTGGCTTCTTCTTCTAACTGTGATTTTTCTTCATGAAGATCATGGATGCCTGTAGCTATACACATTGCAACTTTCTTGGGGACTCTCTTCTGAAGATATTTGATTGCATTTAGAAGATCATTGTTTCTTCCATCTTCATCACAGCTAGAGCAGGCTTCATCAGAAGAATGATAAAAGGAATTGTCATCTGATGTGACATTCACATTTCTTTCCATAGAAGGAGTTTCTCTGATTGCAGCAACCTTCTTCCTCATCTTCTTTGCCTGTTTCTTCATTCTGTTTTTCAGAGTCTTGGCAGATATCTCCATTTGAGGCTGTTCTTTCATTTCCTCAAATCTGCACTCCATATAGACTCTCTTGGATCTTTTAGAGGTAACCTGGCTCTGATACCAATTGAAGTGCCCAGATCAGTGTGAATCACTGAGAGGGGGAGGGGGTGAATCAGTGATCCCTTAAAACTTTTTACTAATTGATTCTTTATCAATTAAACCTCTATGGCTGGTTAAAGCCTCGATCCACTCTTCTTGTATCTCTCAACCTTTCCCGGATAATGCAGTAATGAAAAGGCACAGGACACAAGGATTTACAAGGTTCGGCACCAAAGGCCTACATCCTTGCCATGCTCTCCAAGCATGGATTCTCCCATTATAACTTGTTAGAATTACAATGGTCGATACAGAGTCTCACTGTATCTCTCCTGAGTCCCACAGGAGGGTCTTTATACTGCGTCCCATAGTGTTACCAGAGTCCCACTGGCCTGCTCCAGAATCCCACTGAAGACTTCTTCTCCCTGAGTCCCACAGGGTCTTCTCTTGGCTCCTCGAGTCGCACGAGTAGCTCTTCTTCACTTTAAGGTCTTCTTCAAGTATCCTCAGCAGTCTGGGATAAAGACTGCTGGCCTTGCTCTGTACCTCTGATCACTTGTGATGATCAGGATCTTCTCAGTCTTGCTCGGGCTTTATCACCTTCTTCTAAGGATGCCCCGGCTTCTCTCCAATTACTGAATGCTCAGACAAATAATATCTTTATCTTCGGTCTGGTCCAGTCTCAGTTCACTTCAACATCATGCACTGAGTGCATGGCAACTCTTCAAGATCTTCAAGTCTTGGACTCCTCAGATGCACACCACTGATTTAGCACTGTTCACGTGTGCACGTGCATGCATGCATGCATGCACTTTCCCTTTCTTCTTCTTGGTGAAGTAGACCCACAAAGGGTGTAATCACTTTTGAGCACACACCTACTTCTCAGAATTCACACACTTTATGCAATATGATTACACACTAGAATGTGTGTTATACTTTAGTGTGGATGTACTCTCTTCTTCTTAGTGTGTACACACTTTGGTTTGCACACACACTAAGGTTCGGCCACTCCTTTTAATTTGCACACACACACAACATAGGTTGAGTTGTGGTCTTCACTTGTTGCACACACATGACTTGGCCTTCACTTAGCACACAAAAATAGTATTCTTTAATTTGTTCTTCAATGTGTGCACCCACATAAGGGCTACGGCCTCCTTCTTTAAATGCACACACAAAGTGCAAGCTTTTCCTTCCTCCTCTTTGCACACACACACAATGTGTGGTCTCGGCCTCTACTAATTCTTGCACACCTAATAGGACACGGCCTCTTCACTAGATGCACACCCCAAAGGCTACTGCCTCTTTTTCAAATGCACACACACTGGATATGGCCTCGGGTTCTCCTTGCACACACAATACCGTAGGGTCTTCTTGTTTCACACACACCCAAGGCTGCGGCCTTTACTTGCACACACCCAAGGTGTGGTCTCGGGTTCTCCTCTTCTTGCACACTCACTTAAATGTGTCCTTCTTCACTTATGCACACACACACTAAGGTGTGGTCTTCACTTCACCCATACAAAGCTACGTCTTGGGTTCTCCACTTTGCACACACATTGCCTTCTTCTCTTTTTGCACACACAGCCCGAACACTCAACTCCACTGCCGCGCAGGGTCACAAGGCGCAAGGGTGCGACCTCTACTGTCTTCAAATGCCGCGCGCAAGCCCTCAAGGTGCACAAGGCTCGCGCAAACACTTCCTGCCGCGCAAGTCCGCGGGCAGAGAAGGATGCAACCACGGGCGCGCAAGGATGCAGCCACGGGTCTTCCTGTCGCGCAAGGAAGGCGCACAGGGGACTCCCTTTCTCTTCTTTCGCGCAAGAGGTGCGCAAAAGGAACACACGAAGCCAAGAATGGCTTCGGGCTGCTGCCGCGCAAGTGGTGCGCGCAGGGTCTTCTTCGCGAGGCAACGGTGCTCTCACGGGACTCCGGATCTTCAACAAAGGATCAGCAAGCGGCACAGAGGGCTCGACCTCATTTTTATAGGCAGAGACTGCCTCAGATTATCCCCGTGCAATAACTTCAAACACCCGAGATCTTCGGATCTTCAAGATTCGGTGAAATCTTGTTTTTCTCCTCAGTTTCCACCGCGGGTTCTTTCCTTAATTTTCTCCACGTGCATGCGACTTTGAACGCATGCACGGCCTCTTTAATTCCAATCCATGCATGCAAAGCTCGAACACCAACTGGCCTCGGCACCTTCGGTTTGCCTTCGGCCAAATCTCGAATCCTTCTCTCGTTGCATGCAAGCCCACTTTTTAATCATGGAACAGTTCGTCTTGGCCAGACGATCACAGTGGAGGCTTCACTTCCTTCAGAGGTGGCCGGGAACCCGAAATCCATCTTCGGGAAGCCTCTGGTTCGAAGGAGGTACGCGGGAGGCTTCGGCTCGAGCTCGAGGAAGAGGACGGTCTCTTAGCCGTCGGATCAGGCGATCGATTAACCTTGGACGGCCTGGATTAGATCGCGGCACCGCGGATGGATCGTGCGGCGCAGATCAAGCGCGCGATCAATCGAGCGGCTCAGATTCGCTCCCGGGAAATTTTCCGCGTCCCACATCGAAACGGGGCGCGGTTTTCTCGCGGTTTATTACCCAGCCGCTGCCGGCTACTCCACAATTGAACTCTCTCCCTCCACGGTGCCGCCCCGCACCGTGTTCTCCCTGCGGGCGCGCTCTGCGCCCAATCTCTGCTCCTGCGGGCGCGCTCCTAGCGCCCACTATGCTCCTCCGGCACGCGGGTTTCACCACCGCGTGCCCTCGGGGGCTTACACACGGCCCCCTGCGCTCCTCCGGGCGTGCCCCAGGCGCCCATGCGGTGTCCTTGGATGCGCCCCATGCCTCAAGGGATGCTGCCTTGGCCTGAGGGTTCCCCATGGGCGTGGTGACCTTGAGTCCCACATGTGCCTTGGGTGATGACCCTCGGCTGGCCTCCTTGGTGGCCCAATTTTTTGGCAAAGTAAATATAGGGTACTTTGTATAAAAACAAAGTAACCACATACATAATGTGAAATGCCAAGAGCCACTCCAAGCCTTCTCCTCTAAGCCATGTCTTCTCTCTTCTTCTTAGAAATTCATCAATCCTCCTCTCATATGATCTTCACTTAGGCTATCGAATTCCCGAAGGTTCTTCATCAACCGAGCTCCTAAATCACTTAAATTCTCCAATGTGCTTCATTGATCTAATCAGAGATCAATTGGATCAACTTCAAATTCACATGCACTAAGAGTTAGTACATGGACTTCATTAAACCACTTCATCCACTTACAACTTATGGATGGATCACTTTCAACTCCTCATGCATTGTCACTACAATGCATGGTCTTCAAACAATGTTGTGACATTGTATCATCAGGATACAAGTTCTTGGAACTTTAAAGAGCAGCTTAGCAATCGTCAGATTTCCATGGAGAATGTTTCAACCATATTCTCCAATGCCACTTAGTGAATCTCCTAAGTGACATTCCTCTAAGTTCCATGGCCATTCTCCTTCATCACCATCACCATCACATCCTTTGACATTCACATCTTGACTCCTTGACATCCATTCATTCCAAGACAACTTCATGCCTCATTGACAACAAATGCAACACAATTCACTTCAACTGTGATACAGTACTTGGAATACAATGCACACATTTCAGGAGAGGGAGAGAGGGAGAGGACTAAAACACCTAGTTAATGAAATAAAATCCAATATCACAACTTATATTCTAATTACACATTTACCATTTCTATGGATTATTTTTATTTCATAAATTTTTTAGAATGAACCCCAATTTGAGTCAAATAGAAAGATGTTTTATAAATGTAGGGGGTCGAGTGAGAATCTTATGTGGTATGTATTTAAAAAGAGCAGTGCACAACACATCAATGGTTGCATGAAAGAATTATAAATAGTTAATTATCTCTTTATTATTTAAAATTGGTATTTAAAAATCTTCCATTATAATTCACAATACATGCTTTCAAAATATTATGTTGTTTGTTCTTGTGTTCTTTATTTTCATTCAAGCACATTGGTTTTATTATTTAAATACTTAATTAGAATTATTTTTATCCCCCAATTTTTCATTTTTTAAATCAATTATTTCATAACATTTGAAGCCACAAATGTTCATATAATATATATACACACTACTTAAAATTTTGAAATATTCATCTCAACCCTTTATGGGTGATAAAAGAAAATGTAGATAAATGGTAGAATTTCATTAGTTCTAACTAAATGCGTAGAAAAATGTACCCATTAGCAGTGCTAAAAATACATTAATAAAAGGAAACCTTTTGGATTGCTTTTTTAATGTTGATTATTGATACCCTTTTTCAACACATTATTTAGCGTTGATAATTATTATCCTTTTTCGTAAATATTTTGTCATTGATAAGAAAAGCCTCATTTTACATATACAAATTTATATAATATTAGTTACATTTTATAAATATATGTATATAAATAATATATATATATATATATTAAATTATTACTACTTTTTTATATCATATTAAAACTAAAAATACATAATTTTACAATATATATATATATATATATTTGTATTCGTATTTATATATTCATATTCATATTATATAATTTAAAACTAATATACATATACATATATGTTTATATTTATAAGTGATTATATATATATATATATTAACATACTATGCCAAAATATATATCAATATTAACATACTGTGAAAATATATATGTATACATTTATTTGTGTGTGTGCTTAAACGATGAGGGGTTAATACATCTATGTATATAAATATATACATGTCTGGGTGTGTGTGAGTGTGTATGTATTAATGTGTGTGTGTGTGTAATTATGTGTATGTTATGTGTGTATATATGCATGTAGGTTCATGTTTATGCATGTGTACATGTATGTGCATATGTATGTTTATGAATGTGTATATGTATGTAATGGTATGTGGGTGTGTGCGTATGAATTTTCATGTATGTGTTTATATGTGTCTATATTTGTGCATAGTAAAATTGATACAAACCAGTTTTTGTTGGTTCACCTACATAACACACAAACACTTAAAAATATTTATAAATTTAATAATAACATCCCTGATCATGGGATAAAACTCAATCTCACAATTTTTTTCAATTAAAAATAATTTTATGGTCATTACGTGAGGTGTAAATGGATTTTACTTTCAATATAATAACTAAAAAAGAGGCATAAATTTTCTAAAAAATACCTCTATATTAGCCTTCAAGAATCATGAAAAAACACAACATGAACTGATCCATAGTAATTTCCCATTGGCTGAAAATTAAAATTTTTATTATGATAAACCCCCTATTAAGGGTTGAGAGGTAATCAAACATAACATCAAAGACTTAATGACAAAAGAGGACCAAACAGTTCAATATCTTATGTTTCAATCACTATAAAAAACCAATCTCTCATGAATTTACAGGCTTCTGGTCTGGATTTACCATCACATCAGAGAGAGCTTCATGACACATACCAAGTAGCTCTCAACATCAAGTGATTCTACAAACAAAAACCCATATCAAATACATATTTAAAAAAAAATCCATATAGTAAACGTTATTGAATACACTAGAAATGTTAATTTTTCTTTTCGTATGATTACGTGCCTTCAAGAAAGGCTCTCGTTGTTCCAAAGTTACAATGACATTTATTATGAAACTCAACCGTATGAATCTAATATCCATTAATGACATGAAGAGGATCACACATTAATCATGTCACAATTACCTTCCATTGACATAGAAATATATTACTAGGAGATTTGCATGTATAAAAAATAGGATTCTAGTCAAATTCCAATTCAATTCTCTAAAACATAAATTACCAAATATTTATAAAAGCATCCAAAATTAGTTTCTTATTTAGGTATCTATTATAATTCAAAATATCATGTTCTTCAAACCATGTTTAGAAATCGTCCCTAAGACCTTCCTCCAAGAGCCAATGGAAATTATTAAGCTTCTCTTTATCTATGATATCTTCTTCATAAAGGCTACAATAATATTCCCAACAACCATAGCCGATAAGGGTATATCGCTTTTGAAATTTAAAAAGATCCATGAAGTTGTATTAATTATTTCTAACTGAATATTAGAATAGTCTATATGCTTCTTGAGTCTTCCTAGGATGTAGTTTAATGAATACAATATATATAAAATCAATTATGAAAGAACAATATATATCTACCCACTGCAAATATAAAACTACTAAAAAATAAAATTTTAAATTACTAATTTTAAATTTGTAAATTCATAATTATTTATATATTATGGAATAAATTTATAACTGATATTAAAATTTATAAAGTTAATATCGATTTATTTTAAAAAATATTTTATATTTTATATAATTTATATTTTAATGATAATTTTAATGTTCAAATATAGTTAATAATTAATTATATTTATTCACATGTAATATTTACTAATTACTATAATTCAATTTCGTTAAATTTAATTTATTATAACATTAAGGATTTTATACATAATATTTATTAAAATATTAATAAATTTAAAAATAAAACACTTATTAATATATAAATAAATATAGTGAATTTTTTATTTTAAAGTTAATTAATTTATCATAATATTAAAATTTTAATTATAATATACTATATTTATCATAATATTATAACATGTATTTATACATTTAATATAGATAAAAATGTTTATGTATTTTAAATATTTTTTATTTATTTATTTATAATAACAAATTTATTATAATTATTAATTTATTATAATTTTTAAATTTAATTGTAATGTTTTATTTTTCACTAGTATTTAGCAGTGCTATATTATGGACTAATAAAAGTATATTAAACTATTATTTTTTTGTGCTAAACAATCTGAGACTTTATTAGTGCTGATAAATATAGCCTTTATTGGTGACTCACAACTACATTAATTCATGTTGTTTTTTATGTGTTTTAGTAAATTTTTATTATGTGTAACTTGACATGATGGGTGTCTAATATGTAGATTTTCTTCTATAAATTAAATTAATTTAGATGATAAAACATTTCTAAAGAGGGATTAATATATAAACCCATGATAAACATATATTTATATTGCATCATTTAGATGAGTTTAAAAATTATATTTCATAATTAATAACATACCAAGAGACTCATAGGATCAGTATATTTTCAGACAAGTTACAAAACAATATTATTTTATAAAACTCATGATTATTTCTCCTTAAAATCACAATACATAACCATATTATCAACATATAATAGGTAAGAATAGTCCCCAAGACCCACTGAATGAAACCATAAAAATGGGTTGAGCTCAAATTCAAGGTAAGATATTGATAAATACTTCATCAAATAAGAGTTCATAAGAATAAGTAAAATCATGAGTATATACAGAATTTCATCACATTATTATTGATGATCATAATAAATAAGTGATAATTAATGTTTTTAGCATAACAAGTTAAATGAAAAAATGACAACATGGAGGTAAAAAATCATTATCATGTTGTAAAAACATTTAACAAAAAATTTTAATTATGTGAACATAAGATCATAATGAATAACATCCTTTAGCTAGAGAACAACCATTTGTAAATGAAAAAATTACTTTCAGGGGCAATGCAATATGTTCCCGTAATGATAAAAAATTAAAATGAACTCAAGAATACATATCTATTCAGATATAAATTCTTATCTAGTGAATTGTAGGTTGATATAGTACCCCACCCATAATTCATCCAATCTTATTCTTGCCACTTAAAACTCATTCACTTTTCACATCATAAAGAACACTAGGAAATAAAATGGAATTCTTAAAACATCCAAATAAAAACAACTCACATCTATTAAAGAACCAATCAATATTAAATGGGTTTAATAAAAGAACCAAATGAAAATATTTTTTTTAAATAACCCTTTAATATATAAATGTGTAAGATCCCATCCATTTTTGGAGTCATCTTAGATGCGTTTTCTGGAACCTTTTGTTGTTTTGAAGAAAACTTACTTTGGAATTGTTGGTTGAGGTGGGTTTGTGTGAATTTCTAAGAAAAATTTATGGACATAGTGTTATTCATAGTTTGCACCCAGTTTTAAAAATTGTGCGCCAAAACCTAGGTAACCCTGTGAACCTGGACCATGGGGTTTGCACAATCTATGCATAGTTTCCTTAACTGTTCCCCCTGCCAGATGAAACTGTGCATGCATAAAATGTTTCTATAAATTTTTTTAATGACCCAAACCCCCAAAACCCCTCTATTTCATCTAAGGATCAGGTTTGATGAATTAAAGGTGTTTATAGATCTTTTTGAAGGGATTACAAGTCGATTCACACACCTTTTTTGGAGATCAAAATCCCGGATTGAAGATCAACTCTCTTCCCCGTTAAGTGGATTTATCCCGATGCTTCTTATATTCTCTCCTCTATATTTAATTGTTATTTTCATGGAATATCTCTACTATTTCAATGGATCTAAACCTATATGTTTAGATCCAGATCTTGGATTTTGGATCTAGATCTATATCTATAAGACCTTGATTCCTTTCATCTGAATTTTTTGTTTAGTGATTTAGATCTGGATTTATATCAACATCGTTGTGCCACTCATATTTGGGGGATTTGCACTTGGTAAGAAACCATCAAAAAACCAACATAGCTGGTCCAAATCAAACTCCAAATGTATTTAATTTAAAATTTGTATGTGATATTATTATTTTCATAGCTTTCCATAATATTGGATTTATTAAATTGGAGTAATTAAGAATGCGAAATTGACTTGATGACGCCATAATGATTGAACGATGAGGCAAAATGATTGTCCAAATAGATTTTTGATTTTGGTATATAGTCTATCATCTGAGATATTGTAATTGAGATATTGAATTTGGTTGGGTTTGAGATAATTAATCAGGAGGAAGTAATTATGACATAAGGATTGTCTATGTGAGATAATTAATGGTGGATTAATTATGTCCCCTATTATTTAATTAATATAATTAATTATTGGATTAATTATGATAATTTGTTATCTGATTTGGATAACTACTTATGGAATGGTAATAATGATGATTAATTAATTACTTTATGAATTAATTAATGGGTTTTTCACTTAGTCAAACATGGTTTAACTAATGGATTTTCATGTATTTAACTGATTTTTGGATTAGTAAGGTATTGATATGAAAAATTCTTTAATAATTGACAAATGATATAAATGATTGAGAATGTGCGTGCTAGACAGGGCGTTCAAGACCAATGGATATGTTTGGTCTTATACATGGAGTTCTACCCCAATAGTTATCCATGAAATTGTGATGTGAGGTGGTAGACATAGAGATCTATACGACATGGGATTCAGGGTGGTAGATGTGCTGATCTACACCAAATGAGATTTGTGGTGTTAGGTATGGAGACCTATACCAAATGAGATTTTGGGTGTTTGACATGGAGTTCAACACCAAATGAATGACAATAAATAATTATGAAATAAATGAGATACATGAATCAAAAACGAGTTTATTGTGTTTTAACAAAGATTCAATGAAAATGCAGTAACTATTTAATTATGGGTTGTACATTTTTCTTTATTTAATTTCATACATTGTTCTTTTAGTGGACTTTTTTAGAAAGCATTCCTGGTGGCCTACTGATACGTACTCATGCTCTACTCGGGCCTCCTGATCATCACCCAAGTAGACTTTGTTTTGTAGGATAGGACAAGGGAAAGGCCCTAGGATAGGTTTCTATTTGGGAATGGAGAATGGGTGATGGAATCCGACTTGGTTGGGGACCCTCTATAGAGTCATTGTGTATTTAATTTTAGTTGCATTGTAGACACTTTGAACATTCATTATTATTGAATGTTTTCCATTTAAGTTGAGTATGGTATTTCTTGTTTTGGCTATCTAGTGGTATTGGTATTGTTCTAGTGATTTATATACTTCGTCACTTTTTTATTTTTGTTTTGTTCTGTTGGTGATTTACTCTTACAAAATAGTTAACAGTCTCCCCACAAATGACTTACCAAACCCTCGCTGCTAGTAGTAACCCTCTAGCATATAGGGTGGAATGCTTGAGGGCATGTGACAGACTGGCTCAGAGCCTCGTTGTATGCCACCCGGGTCAGGACATTACAAAGGGGTATAAGAGGAGTTTTATTTCTTTCTTCTTATTTTATATTTCTAATTTGGGAAAGGTATGAGTAAGATTATTAAAACTCAAGGCTTGTTAATGAGATTGTTAATGGGAGTTATAGAACCATATATGGGGGAAAATTTGGCTACACTTGGTGGGATTATTGTGATTTCGTTTTGTTGTTACAATAGGATATTATTTCACATGGGAGACAAACATGAGGTGTGATGTGATAAAATTTTTGAGAGTTGTTGAATATTGTTTTGTGGAATAAAGTGGCATGAGAGATGAGTCTTCATGCATTATTCTTGGTACTCAAGGTTGTGGTGACATCCATCATTAGGCACTCTAGGGAATACAGGTTATGGGTAAGTTGGTGAACTGGAAATTATTTCCTAGTTATGTGATTGAAATGAAAGTGGTTCATCACATGAATTGAGAAATATTGAAAAATGATGAGAATTTAGAATAATTGGTTACCTAAATGAGAAACTTGTTAATTATAATGTGTTTACCCATGCTAACCAAGACCTAGGGGTAGGATAGATAAGGGAAGTGATATCACCTCAGTGTAGACCATGTGGTGAGAAATGGAAGAATGACTAGTTGATACTTGTTGTGTATCCTTTTTCCTCTTATGTAATTGTATATGGTTGTGTTATGAGAAATAAGACGTGTTTTTTGAATTGTAGATATTATTCATCCATGACGCTTGTTATAAGGAACCAGCCTTAATCATTACATAATATTGAACACATTGGGGATCTTTTCAGGTTTAGAGTTTTAGAGAATTAGGACATAACTGTTACATCTCAAAAGACTAAAAGCATACACTTCTACATAGTTTCCATTTTTTTAAGAAATATGAACTTTGGAAATAATGTGTCATGTCATGTTCCGTGTCTAAGATAACATGTCT
This sequence comes from Viscum album, assembly GCA_963277665.1. NCBI lineage: Eukaryota > Viridiplantae > Streptophyta > Magnoliopsida > Santalales > Viscaceae > Viscum > Viscum album. The sequence continues at coordinate 1,110,613,104 of OY728140.1, forward strand.
TTTCCTCGATCCCATCATTGACCCTATTCCACATTATGTCCTGTGAAAACATTTAAAAAAGTTGGGATGAGCATAAAAATTTATAAAAGGGTTACACAAAGAAGGCAAATGTTAGTTTTTCATAAGAATAAGAAATCCATGAATACTTTAATGTAAGTAATACTTTTCTCCTTTATGTAGTATTAAATACTCTTCACTAAATAAAATATCACTACTTACCCTTTTTTTACCAAAAGATTACCCATATAAAGAACACATAACATATAAAGGTAACTTGGGACATAAACATACAGAAATGGAATAAACATATGGTCTACTTCCACACATATCACTAAATGTAATATCCATACAGCCAACTTCCATATCCAATGAATTGTAGGTTATAATGTAACCACCCATCCTGGTATTCATTTGCACCACCCGTCATTTAGTTTATCACATAACCACCCGTCAAATGTCCATGTAACATTATAAAATCATAACACATAATCAAATATAAAGGAAAGAAAACATTTCCATATTTCCATAACAATATATCACTTAAATATATTGACATAACAAATCCATTATCAAAACCATTTTTAGTATATGGCATATATTTTCCCTAAAAAAATTACAGCTTGTTATGTACGCCAAAGAACAAATAATACTCATGGTGGAAGAAAGGTCGATGTCACCACTTACGTTAAAATAAAGATTACTTTTTTTCATTTAGTAAAACTATTCATAGAAAAATATTCCCTTTGAAAAGAAAAGGGTGTTTATAAAGCATATAAAAGAAAGTCGTGTATTAAAACAAAATATGCCTCAATGAAAGGATATTGAGATGAAGGCCCTTACAAAATCTCTTTTTCAGTAAAATAAATTGATTATGTGTATTCACAATAAGTTAATAAAAATCAAGTATAAATACAAGATATTACATCAAAATTCATTTCTCACATAATCATAGAACGACATAATAAAGAAGTAGAAGATCAAACCAATGAATGGAATTTGGGTTAAGAGGTTCCCTTACCTCATGTCCGACTTGACCCGTTCATTCTTTAATCTCTGGAATAATAAACTTAAGTTAATTTCTACTTTCATGAGAACATTTTTCTGGTTTATTATTCCTTTTATATTACTTATTACCGTGTTATAAACATTATATAATCATTTATGTTAATAATGTTCGTTTTGTCGATATTTGGTACTTAAGTCAAAAATGGACTTCTTATAATTTAATGTTGTTCATGTGGACAAAAGTTCATTATATACAGAATGATATTCATGATTTGGATGTCATAAACATAATATATATCCATAATATACATGTGTTTATAATAGTACATAACATTTAGAGATAAGAAATGAAATTCATTATTCATGGAGACGGTAAGTCGTACGTACTCATAAACGCTAGTTCCATTTATATTTCATCTTTAATTGAATTAAAACATAATGATAAATAGTAGCATTATACTTCTAGTATTTTATCAAATATAATATCATCAAATCTATCATTTACATGTACCACATATGGTATGAACGAGTCATATCAATTTGAGGGGGTTGTAGTCCGCACTTCCTCAAATGAAATTATCGTGTTTACCCATAATGGAAACCATAAATTTATTCTATAAATGGAAATTAAAGAAGCATAAAGAAAACATAAAAATATTATACATCATATTCAAATACAGTTCCACATAATGGCCAGCATGAGAGGTGGTAAGAGATAATCTAACAATCATCCTTTCGTGAGGAGTTAGTTTTCCATCCAGAGAAACATTATGTTCTACACCGATTAGATGTAGGTGTGTGTAAATTTAGTTCAAATACATATCATAACAACATCCTAGTATATTGAGGATATTTGTGTTGTTGCAAAATAATGGAATGAAAGTGTTTAGGGGGTTGAAGAAGTAAAATAAAAGAAAACAAGGTAAGAGAAACAGTTACCTTTAATTTGAGTAACTTCCTTTGTTTGATCCAAAAAGTCTTCTTGAAGTGTCTTCTCTCTAAGTTAAGGCTTCTAGTAGGAGGCGAGGGATTTAGAGAGCTTAATTGGGAGGAGTTTGGACGTGCCAAAAAGAATTGAGAGGTGTGAGGAATTGGTTAGAAGTGGTCTCCTTTTATAAGGGGGAGGAGGGTCTCTTTAGGAAAGTGTGATAATATTATTTTATTATATAATCATATTCGATATCTAAAGGTAAAAAATCATTAAAGATGATCAAAAGATGAATTAAAGTCGAAATAAAATCATCCAATAGGAATTGGAGAATTTTTAGATATTATTTTATTCTTTATAATCTTATTTATTTTAATCATTTATTAATGAGGTAAACTCTTGATCATTATTATGTCAAAAATAATTTATTTCATTTTATGTTTAAAAATTATAAAAAAAATACCATGATATAGGAAATAATTTTATCCTTCCAAAAATATTTATAGTTGAAAATATAATTTATATAACACCATATAAAATTAAATTACTAAATAATTTTTCTTTATGTCATTTTTGCCATTATATTAAATTAATTAATCTAAAGTGTCATTATCTTTCATAAGTGGCTCAATGGGGTCCCAAAATAGACCAAAAGATTCCCATGGTCGGAATTACTCATCCAATAATGTGAAAAAAAGTGTTATGGTAAATTTTTAATTATTATAATATTCTTTTGACCTTGAATTACCCTATTTACCTTTAACCGCGGTAAATAAAAGTCAAAAGTTACTATTCACCAAAAATTATTTTCATCTTATTGAACCACATTTTACTTATTCATAACAACCATGTATGTATGATTTTTTAAATTCAATTCAAATAAGCGGTAAAATTTCATTTAAATGAAAAATTAATTTTTTAAACTTCTACTAATTGGTTTCACTATTCATAAAAAATTGACGTTTTTCAGAAAAATACCAAAAATTCTACCTAAGCTTTATTTAATATTCCTAATTCAAAAATTATGTATATTTTTCCAAATTCAAAACAAAGAAGTGGAATTAATTAATTTAAAATTAATTCTCGTTGTTAAAACAAATAGCATGTTTTTAAGAAAAAATAACTATCAAAAGATTGACACTTATTTATGTCCAATTTCAAAGTGAAATTAATTCCAATGACCAAAATTGGATTAAATGGTAAAAATATCTTCTAATTATACTTTAAAACTAATTAAAAATATAATATAACCATATAAATAAATTAGATTAAAAGGAACTTTTGAATTAAAATACAATATTTTCCACTATTCATTAAAAATGATCTTTATACGAAAAATACCAAGAAATTACTCAAAATAAAATTTGATGTTCCAAATCTAAAGAAAAACATTATTTGGTCAAATAGAACATATAAAAATTACCAAAACTAGATTTAAAGAGGGTTCTCCATTAAAAGGTGGTAAATCGACCTTTTAAAGTAAATTATGCTTAAAATTAGATTCCTTCACATTTTGAGCCTCTAACTTTTATTGGATAAAAGTAAATACATTTAACAAACTTGTATAATCATATTTTAGTTAGTTTGGTTCATTTTTTCCATTACAATGGCTATGAGTTAACTACCATTTAAAATTATAATATTATATTTTTAGTGTGCTACGTAAGATTTCAAAGAAAGCTGTTGTTGCAAATCGGGTATGCTCTCGAACATAGAAAACCTTTTAAAGTAAAATTAATATTTAATTCAAAAATATTAATAAATATGAAAATATCATATTATTCATTTACCTGGGATGTTACACTTTTTGAGGGGAGGACTGAGGTGTATGGCTCAGAATGAAATTCCAGAAAAAGGAACTTGAGGAACTACTAGTGCCCGCTGAGGAGGAATAGGAGAAGTTCTATGAGAATTCTTCTTGTCTTATGTACTTCATGGAGGCATACTGAGGGTAGGTTATGAAAATAATGTCTATGATGAAAATCATTCCAACTACAGTACCATACGTCTTTGACTGGAGATGGTTGACCTGAGGGAGTTGAATTCTAGATTAAATACATAGAGATGATACATGACCAATTGGAGACTTTGACTAAGAGGAGGGTCAACATGAATGCTTATATGATATAGGGGTCTATTATTAACTTGTGTGACATTCAATAATGATATGGACAGGTCGATGATATGTTATGGAAGTAATTTCTAGTGAAGTTCTTGGATAACTTATATTTAGAGACAATGATATAAGTGAATGATTCATTATTTATTCATTTGACCCAGTGAGTCATGTTCATGAAGGATTAAGCCAAAAAAATTATATATTTACATCATTTTTCTCCATCATTTGTAGTAGAAGAGGGTAATTCAGAAAAATTATTTCAGGATGACCATATATGTGAAACTAAGTCCTAGGTCAATACCTTTATACTAAATATGTTATCAAAGTGGTGAATCAGCATCGAATTTCGGAGGGGAACCTAAAAGAGGGTTCCTGTACTAGACATGTAGCTATTGCTGACATGTAGGGGTTGAACCTTATGGGAGTAGGTATCTCCGCTACAAGATCCTTAGTCAGAATAGTGGAAAGAAATAGGGATAATACATAGGAAAATTTGCAAAAGATCTTACTCATGTGTCTTTCCACCGGTGCGGTAGGCCGTGACACTATCAACGATATTTTAATAACCCCCTGGTGGAGTGACGATGTTGTGACATGATGGGGTACCTACATAGGTTCTGTAGGTTTCAGTGATTGACTGATGTTGAGGCAGTAGCTGTGTAGAGTCTAAATGTGGGAAGGTAGTCTTCTACACCATATATGTCTTTTATCTGGTGTTCTTATCATAGAATCGAAAGAGGTAGTGGATGTGGTTTTTTAGGGAAAGGGAACCCATTTTAGTAGAGTGGTGCTACTGAGGTGAGTCAGACAATATCACATGGAAGATCAGAAGGACAGTTACATGTTATGCAACCAAAACTTGTTAGGAGTGAGGCTTGGTAATCGACAGTGATTGGTTCTATTCAAGTATCTTATACTTTATGTAGTTAATTTTTGGATATTGGTTCCTCTCATTACTTTATATATTTAAATCCTTTTAATTTATTGTGCATAAAGGTGATGTCTATGAACGATGTAATGAATATCGATGCAACATTGGGAATGTGATCTAGAGATATCTATCTATGAAAGGGATGTTCACTAGAGATCAGAGGATATAATTTTCATTGGGATATCTATGTCCAAGATATGATTGGCTTTGACCTGATTATGGGTTTGTATTGGTTTGTCACATAAGGATTCTATATCGATTGTTACCTTAAGAGAGTGACCTTTCTGTCTCATATGGTTGAATAGTGTTTTCGTCTTGGAGAGTGGGATATCAAGGAAATCAAAGATGGCCTAATTACTCAGCAACTAGGATAGATCACAACCCAAATTGATTGTATTTTTCTGGATGATGGTTCAAATAGGCATTAAGTCCTTCTACAAGTTGTTGAATTGTTCCAAGATGTCTATCTTGAAGGATTATCAAGGTTTCCACTTGAGAGAGATGTGAAATTCTGTCCTGAGATCATGTTGGTGTTTGATCCAACATTGATTCCACCTTACTGAAAGGCACTGACTGAGCTTGAAGAGATCAAGAATTATTTGTAGGAGCTGGAGGATAAAATATTTTATCCATCGAAGTACGTCACCTTGGGGATCACCTGTTTTGTTCACAAAGAATGATGAAAGGGGTTTACGCATGTGTGTCTATTACCGAAAGTTGAATAATATGACTATGAAAAACTGATATCCTCATCCCAATATCGATGATTTGTTTGTCTAGATAAAGGGTGATTTTTTATTCTCAAATATCGATTTGAGATTAGTGTATCATAAGGTGAGAGTTTGGACTTATAATACACCAAGGACTTCTTTTAGTAGTAGGTATGGCCTTTATGACTTTTTCATAACCTTTTTTTGGGTTGAAAAAAGTTCGAATAGAGTTTATGGCTTTGATGAACATAACCTTTCATCCATACCTAACTTAGTTTCTAGTAGTGTTCATGGATTACATCTGGGTGTACTCCAAGATTCCTGATGATCATTCCCAACATCATGACATCATCCTGAGTATAATGAGAGAGGACTAGTTATATGAAAATCTATCTAAGTGTTAGTTTTGGGTTGGGTAGGTACACTTTTTAGGTCATGTAATCTCAGAAGAAGGTGTGGTAGTGGACCCAGAGAAATTTCAACCAGTGGTTTCTTGGGAGCATCCCAAGAATGTTTTTTATATCTGAAGATTTTTTGTATTAGCTTGATATTATAGGAGGTTCGTCCAAGAATTTTCCTGATTAGATGCAACAATTTTGGGTTTGAAAATAAATGGAATTTTTTTAAATGGATGGAATCATGTGAGAATTATTTCCAAGAATTGAAGAATTTATTGACATAGACACCAATCTTGAACCTACCTAAGTTAGGTGAGGAGTATATGGTGTATTGTGATGCTTCTGGGATATAACATAGAGCTGTGTTAATGCAAGGGGATAGAGTCATTTAATATGGGTATTGTTAGTTGAGGTCACATGAATGGAATTAACCCACAGAAAAACTCAAGTTAGAAGTGGTGGTTTATTCTCTTAAGTATTGGTGACACTATCTCTTGGGTGAATAGTTTACCATTTTACAGATAAAAAAGATTGACGTATATCTTTCCATTGTGTGACATGAATCTTTGACAGCCAAGATGGTTAGAGTATATGTATTCCTTTGATTTTGGACTAGCATATACACCTAGAAATGGGAATAGTGTAGATGATGCATTGAGTAGTAAATCATATACTTAGTTGGTACATGAGTCGATTTTCAAGTGAATGATGATGACTTTACTGGATAAAATGAAAGTGGTGGTTTAGGAGAGTCAGGAGAAAATGACTCCATCTTTTTTGTATGGGAGTATACAATATTGATATGGTTCATGAACAGGTAGTACGAAGATCCATAGTGCTTATACATGTGGCAAAATCCTTGAAGGTGGGGATAAACCTTCAAACTGGTTAATAGAAGAGGATGAGGTCATCTATGTAAAAAACAAGGTTGTCATGCCTACGAGTATTTGGGAGATTCTCATGTGAGAATTTCATGCCTCGAAGTTGGTGATACATCCTGAGGTGAAAAAAATCTACCCTGACCTATGATGATAGTGTTTGTGTCCTTGCATGAAAAAGGAGATAGCAGGTTTCGTGGTGTTATATTTTACCTGTCACCAATTGAAGTCAGAGCACCAACAACTTGGATGCTTACTATTTCCATTTCCGATTCCCGAATAGAATTGGGATGGCATGACCATGAATGTTGTGGTAGGTAATCTGGAGACACTTAGGAAGAATAATTCTATTTTGGTCATTGTGGATAGAGTGAAATTGTTTTACACATTTATTTCCCATTAGGGAAAACTTCACAGTAGTACAAATGGGGGAACAATACATTTTATAGATAGTTCATTTTCATGGGATTCCATAGAGTATAGTCTTAGATCGCGATTCATACTTTACTTCATGCATTTGGAAGGGATTGTAGAATGAAATTGACACCCAGGTTTTGCTAACTATGACTTTCCACCCATAGAAAAATGGGCAGTCAGAGCATACAATACAAGTGCTAGAGGATATGTTGTGGGCATGTGTTCTTAATTTTAGTGGTTCTTGGGAGATGCGATTGGATTTATTGGTGTTCACTTATAATAACATTTATATAGAAATTATATATATATATATATAACCATATAATGCACATTATAGAAGGTCGTGTTGATCACTACTATGATGGATGGAGGCTGGTGAGTCAGAGTTGTTGGGACCGTGTCTCGTGAAGAAGAAATCAGAGTAGGAATATTTGATTCCGAAACGCATGGCTATGGCTCATATTAAAGAAAAGTCACACGCTGATAGGAGGAGATGACCCCTAGATATTATATAGGGTGATCATTTTTTCCATCATGTGTTGCCTATATTGGGTCACTGTTGGTTACAGAGGCACTGAATTTTAGGGCCCAAGTTTGTGGGGTCATTTGAAGATGTGGAGAGAATGAGGCTAGTGGTGTAACAATTGGATCATCTGAAGAAATATAATTTTATGATGTGTTTCATGTGTCAAAAATATTATTGTATAACTCTAAAAATTATCATATGATCAATTTGGATGAGATTATCATTGAGGTATATGCATCCATTGAGGAGAATCCAATATGTCTGCATGATTTCAGTGAGAAAGTGTTGTGCAGAAAGAATGTGCCAATAGTTCGTGTGTTATGGAAATATGGACATGTTCAAGAGTTGTCTTAGGAACAAGAAGCAGACATGAGGCCTCAATATACCAATATTTTTGGCTCCGAATATTAGGTATTTTTTGGAGTGAAGCTCAAGTTGAGCAATTATAAGGTGAGGAGATTATAAGATCCTAGCCTTTTCTAGAGTCATCTAAGGATCGTTTTCTAGTACCTTTTTTTTATTTTTGAAGTACCATTTATTTGGAATGGTGGTCTAAGGTCTATTTGGGTGATGTTTTAAGAAAAATATATGGATAGAGATCCATGAATAGTTTGTGCATGGTTTTTTTAATCCATTAACCCAAACCCAGGTAACCGGGTGAACCATGTGAACCTGAACAGTGATTTTCACATGGTCTGTGCACATTTTCCTTAACATTGGGCCCCTTCCAGGTGAAACAGTGTGCACCGAATAGTATTTTGTGAATTTTTTTTTTTAAATCACTTGAACCCCCAAAACCCCTCTATTTTGAGCTAGGCTTGGGCTTGAATAATATTAGATGATTCTAGATCATTACCGAGGGATTCTACGGGGATTCAAACACCGTTCTTCGAGATCGAAAGCCTGAATTAAAGATCCTCTCTCTTTTCGATAAGTGGATATCGTCCAGTTGCTTCTTCTGTTCTTTCCTTTATATTTACTTGATCTTTTCATTTAATATCTCCACTATATCCATGGATCTAAACCAATGTGTTGAATCTAGTTCTAGGATTGTGGATGTACATATATATTTATATGATCTTGATGTCTTTGGTCTTAATTTTGGGATTAGGGATTTAGATCAATATTTCGATTGACATTTTTTTGATTCTTGTATTTTGGACATTGTCATTGGGTAAACATCTGTAAAAAACTAAGGTTGGTGATCTAAATTGAACTCCCATATTCATGGATTTGATATGTGTGTGGTGGTAGACATATCTATCTACACCAAATGGGATTTGGGGTGTTAGATGTGGTGATCTTCACCAGGTGAGATTTGGGGTGTTAGGCATGGAGGCACGGACAAAATGAGATTTGGGGTGTTTGACATGGATTTCAACACCAAATTAATGACAATAATGAATTATGAAATTAATAAGAGACATGAATGAAACCCTATAATAATATTTTTGAAAAAAGAATAAATAATATTGTGATAACTATTTAATTATGCATTATACGTGTAGATTTATAGCATTTTATTCACTATCTTTTGACTGGACTTGTTTAAGACACCATTGGTGGTGGCCTACTAAGTCGTACAAAAACCCTACTAAAGCCACCTGATCGGAACCCAAGCTGACTTTGCTGTTACAGGATAAGATAAGGGAAATTCCCTAGGATTGGTTGTTATTTGGGAATGGTGCATGGGTGAAGGAACCAAATGTTGTTTGGGACCATCTATGCAGTCGTTGTGTGTTAACTTTTAGCTTAATTGTGGGAACATGGCACTTTTATTGTTTCAAAATATTTTCCTTATTAGTTGAATATGGTATTTACTATGTTTAATATCTAGTGACATTGGTATTATTCTGGTAATTTATATTCTTACACACTTGTTTATTGTTTTTTTCTTATGCTAGTACTTTAATATGATAAAAGTGGGTATACCTTCCCCATGTATTACTTAATATAACATCTCTATTAGTTAGAACACTCTACCATACGAGGAGGTGTGCTTAAGGGAATGTGACAGACCATCTCGGGACCCGATGGCATGGCACTGAGGTCGAGACATTACAAAATGGGTTTGATAAAACATGAAAGTGTCATAAAATTAAACCATTAATTATAACTATTAATACCAATAACCCAATTACCCAAAATAACCATATAATAAAAGAAAACTGTTGGGTGAAACCTTATACATAAAACCATTAGAGCAATATATTTTTGAATATTGATAGGAGAATGAAACTAAAATCTTGAAAAGATATTTCCTGAAAACATTTTGTATTTATCAATGTGAAATCCATTGTTTCGAGTGTCTTTTAAAAAAAACCTCTAAATAAAAAAATAAGTGAAAATAGATATTTTATGGAAATTTATTTATATTAAAAACTCGTTTCCTTGAGAAATATAAGGGATTGAATCATTTTATATGTAAATCCTTGAAAAAATGAAGTTTAATAAGAAATTGTATAACTCAAATAATAGAGTTTGAGTGACTAATTCCATTACCTTTACCCTTTATTTAGAAGAATGTTCATTAACTTATTGTATAATAAAGGTAAAAAATCTTAATTACCTATTCTATAACTGTATTTATACTAATTGACATTTATAATCTTTTATAAAATTAATTATCTTTATGTATTAGATTATTATAATCTCTATTTAAAATCTTATGTTAATATCCTTGAATTTTTTGAACTAAGTTCATAAAATCATTTTAGAACATCTTTGTTATAAAAATGTTCAACATTTAAGAACCATTAATGTTACTTAAATAATTGTTTTATGAAAACCTATAATGTTATTATTCTATTACGTGGGAGTCTTAGTGAAGTTTCATGATGATAAAAATAATAAGGAACTAGTTTCGAGTTAATCACCTATATCGATGGATTACCTTGTTATAATTTTAAATTTTATATTATACATGAATAAAAATATTCATGCTACATTTTACTTATATATTATTAATATTTACTCATAAAATATAAACTAAAAAATGTTTGAAAGTGGTAGTGAAAAATATAACGCATTGTTTCATGGAGACAATAGTTCGTCAATACACACATTTGATGATTTAATTTTTTGAAGGGATACATAATGAATTAACATGGTTTATAATTTTAGGATCATAAATATGATATGTATATATATCATATTTATTTATTTAATCCCACTTTTTGGACTAGCTACTCTAGGATGTGAAGGAAAGCGAAACATGTTTCTTCGTAGCGGTGGTAATCCACACATACACACATTTCATGTTTTCATTTTCCTAAATGGAAAAGGGAATAGTGGTTCATGATTGTTACTTAACTATAATAACATACCAATACACTAATTAAATATATATTACCATTTTAATATAGTTTAATGGAATTCTAATAATTATAAGTGCACAAAAATAAATAAAAAATATGAAAAAGCAGTTAGAAATTTACACTTCACTACAAGGATTATATCCTTTGAAAATGCTGTTAAGAATTTTAGGGATAATCATTTGAGAATACTAGAAACTATTTAATGTGGATTGGTATTTTTAGAGAGTATTTTTGGTGAGTTTAGGTGAAACTAGGTTGGATTTTTGTGTGAGGGGAATGTAGGAGAGTAGTGTCTTTTTCATAATTGCGAAGGGATTTTATTTTTGTAAATACCAACACATTTTACATAATGGATGTCACAATCAAAGGAATGTGGCTCCAAAATTGGGAAATAATGGATATGGGAAGGGATAAGGTAATGAAATTCATCAATCACCCATTCACGCATATGTTTTAAACTAGGTTTTGGTCTTTCCCTCTTGATTAAAGCCTTTTTACCCCATTATGTTATTTACTAGGGTAAGTAGATTTCAGAAGAATCATATATTCTCTATTATTTAAACTAAATTATCCCTTATTACATAATTTTAAAAAAATAATTATAAATTTATAATATATATTTTTATATTAATTTTATAAATTTTATAAAATTTTATTTTAGAATACTAAATGTATAATATATTAAAACAATTTGATGAAAAATACAACATAAGTTCTAAAAATCTAAAATATGGGTTTTTAAATTAAAAAAAACATTTTTATAATGATAAATTCCCCTCTAAAATAAATATTTGTTATTAAAAAAATGTTTCATGAATTTAAATTTTAAACTTATATAATTATAATGGCATAAAGGTCATGTAATTTTAAAAATGGTATTTTACACTAATCTCATAAAAATAAATATATTTTAAAAAATAATTATAATTAATCATATGTTATATTGTTATGATATGTTAAAAAATTTAATTATTTTTATCATATTGAAATTATAAAATTTATAAATTTAAAACTAGAATAAAATCAAAAAGTTTTGGAAAAATAGTTTTTTATAGAAAATCATTTTTTAATATATTAAAAATTCTTCTAAAAATAGAACTATTCATAAATAGATGAAACACAGAAAATTTGAATTTTATAAAATAAATTTTATGCCTAGAATGTGTTGTATTATATGGTTAGCTACACTTATTGAAATGGTATTAAAAGGTACATTTATTTTATAATTTCTTTACAACTGTTTCTATCGGCTTACTCAATGACTACCAGACATTTGTCAATATATATTGTAATAAAAAGAGTTGTGGTCTATTAGGGTTTTGAATTTCATGGGGTAAAATTATAAAACATAATATTAAATTAATTATGAATTATAATTATAAATAAAATTATCACATTCAACCCCCTTAAAATAATTTCTTCTTCAAAATTTTACTACATAGAAGAAACAATGTTTGGGTACTATTCTACCATCATATCCATTGTTTCCCATGTAGCCACATAAATCTTATGACTCCTCTATAGTACATTAATCAAAATGAGCTGTCTTGTTCTCGAACACGTTGTTTCTATGATCCAAGATCTCCACTAATTGTTCTTTATGAGATAAATCATACTATAATTGCATGAATTACGAGCCAAACACATCTGAAGGGTATGGTATGTACTTTCTCAAAGCAGATACATAGAGCACATCATATACTTGGGAGAGTTATGGATGTAGTTCTATGTGATAATATTCACGCCTAACATGATAAAAAATCTTGAAAATATTGATATACTACGGGATTAACATCCATTTATTTCTAAATATTATAACATGCTTCCAATGAGATATCTGAAGGAACAACATTTCACTAACATCAAACAATAGATCACATTGATATCAATCTTAATAACTATTCTCTCAAATTTATGCTACTTTTATGTGATGTTAAATTATTTAAAACTTCTTTATGATTTTTTAAATATATCCAGGTACTATAATCTTCCTTTCTATAAATTCATCCCAAAACACCATAGCCCTACATCTCTTCACATATAATGCCTAATATGGGGACAACTGAATACCACAATGTAAACTATTATTATATAATAACTCTACTAGGGGTAGTGGTTGATACAAAAATCATAGAAACTCTATTGAATAAGATCTCAGTATGAGATCAAGTTTCTGATGGTCCTCTCAAACTGACTAACTATCTTGGGATCATAAATAGTAATGAAACTCTTGCCTATCTTGAATTATTTTGGAAGATCTCTTTATTACATTGATGTAAACCTCATAACTCAATCAAATTATATAAAGAGGGGTACTCCATTTTACCTTACCCCTTTCATTATGTGTATCATGGTGAGCTTTTCCATAGATAAGTCCACTTTATTTGAAATAAAATGTGCTGATAATATAAGGTAATCATATATAACCCGAATAGAATTATATACATTAAGAAAGTTGGATAAACCAATAAATAAATAGATAGTGATGTTTTCTTGTTTCAATAATGATATGGGAAATGGTTTCAATATAACCTTGTAATTTTGTTGTTTACCCATAACCTTCCAGCATACAAAGCATTGAGATATGTATCATGTTGTTTCTCTCTTTATACTATCCCACCAATTCTATTAGGTCTCTATTAATATATATACTTCCTAGTTTTATAGAGACGAATGATCTATATGCATCTTCCAAAACTTCCATATTCAGTTATGTTTTTTTTGAGATACATATCCGTGTTCCAAACCTTATAACTCCATTTTTATCAAAATTTAACTCCCTAATATTTTCTACATATTACTATACCTCTAAATAATCGTTTTAGGAATATTTGATCTTCATGTGAATGGATGGTTGAGAAGTCATGTGGGAAAGATATGATTTCTTAGATTAAATTAGGACTTCAAGATTCATAAGTTTCAAATCCATGAATATTCAGGTATTTCTAAACCCTTTTCATAGATATGGCTTCATGGTCTTTCTTTCTCAGGGCATTAGGAACCTTATTTTTCCCATGGTGGTAATGTGTTGAGAATTAAAAGTCTCTAATTAGAAAAAACCATCTACTTTAGATCACAATTAACAACATCATTGGGAAAATATATTTGAAACACTTATGGTCGATATTAATTTCAAACTTATCACCATTGAGCTAATGTTGTATAATTTTTATTGCAATGATCTCCAGTACTAGCTCCCAATCATACAATGGGAAATTTTAGCCATGATTTATTTAATTTTCTCGAGGAATGAGAAATTAACTTTTAATATTTTATGAGGACACATTTTAAGACCCTTATTGAGGTGTCACAATATAATACAGAACATTCCCGACTGGAGGGTAATTATTTTATAGGTGATGAGACCAATATATTATTTAGTTAATTAAAACATTCTTCACATTCCTCCATATAAAAAAACTACATTTTTAACTGGGTTTCTAGATTCGACAATCGTGTGAAATTTCACACAATGTGTTTATAGTGTCTTACTGACCCGTGAAAACTATGGATCTTGATTATTGTGGTTAGTCTAGGCTATTGGTTAACAACTTATATCTTTAAATGATTTATTGATATAAAAATTTTGGGGATCACATGACCCTAGAATGAATTTTTTTATCTATAATTCATATTTTATAAATTTGGAAATGAACATATCCTTTTTAAGGTCATCAACATAATATGCAAATCATCTTAATGATATTTCGTTCTGTTAGAATGAATAAGAATATTTTTAATGAATGTAAACAAAATTTTATCTAGGTAGTCACTATAAAATCATAATGTCCAAACCTTTTTTTGAATGATATATTTAAAATCACTCCCCTTTTGATAATTAAATAATGATATCAACATAACAGGCTAATCATTGGGAAGTATTGTTATCCATTGAGTAAATTGGATAAGTCATCATTACGAGGTAGATAATACTTGTTCTTAATATTGGTTTTTATAAGATTATAATTTTCAATTAAAATTTGTATTTATCCAAACTTATTTTTGATAAAATATTCTAGTGCATGCCATGGTGAAGCACAAGGGGGGGTAAAACCATTATCCATTTTTTTATAACTTATTATTTAATTCATCCAATTCAATGGTATATATTTTATATGGACAACATGGGATATGAAATAATATATCCTTCTCCCAAAAATTGACACAAGATCTATATAGGGATATCTAATCCTTATAAAAAAATTATTACAAATATAACCAAGGGAGGAATAATTTGTTCAATAATAAGTATCCTCCAAGAAATATCAATTGGATAATAATTATTTATATTTTACATGATAATTGGGTTACCATTAGATTTCACATATAGTTCAATATCCATTACGTGAGGTGGTGATTACACATTCTTAGAAAACATTTTTCTTATGAAATATTTTTATGATCCAAAATAAAATATGGTACTTAAAAATCATGAATAATGAGTAAGTGTATCTCACATAAATTCATTATTCGGATCTACCTTAGTATTCATGTTCAATGAATTACATTACTTATTGCCTCGATTTGGGTGGATTCTGGGGTATATTTTCACCATAGTCTCTAGGGTTGGGGAATTGATTCACACATTGTGAAAACTCATCACACTTGAAGCATTGTATTGTGTGAAAATCATTCACTAGTCCCATCTTCTCTTAAAACATTTTAATCATCCTATTATCCTTACATCGGTATTTATGGTTATGGAGACATACTTTACAACACTTAAAATAGTTCCTTGATTCTTTAATGTATTTAACTGGGTGCTTCCACCCATACATCTGGTTAGTAGTGGGTTACAATACCCCCCATGTGACTTACATTCAAGGACCCCCTGGTACTCTGCATTTTTTACCTCTATAGAGGACTCAGATACCCCATATTATAAATTTAAATTTAGAACACATTGAACAATTTATTTTTAGAATCAAAAATCTTTTATAGCCAAATCCGTTCGAAGACACTATTTTAACCCATATAAGAAACAATAAATTTTATCTTATAGATTAAGGATAAAAACAGTGGCTTATATAGAATGCATCATGATATTTTTTTTCTTCAAATGGATTCATCCTAATTTTCCCCAACTCCAAGAATTCATTCTCCATCTTCATGTAAATTTTTGAGGAAAATAATTGATGCAACTATTCCCATTCCATAGAGTCTACATCCTCTTTATTAGTTATATTATTAATGAGAATACACCGTGTGTCTATCTATCTTTCCAAATAATATAAAACTGAAAAAACCTTCTAATATTCCATGAATTAGAGAATGAAAAATATATTTTCCATCACATTGATCTATTGTTTTATGATAAATAGATTTGAAGAGAAATGAAAATCTAGTGGTTGTTACTGCATAAAAGACTAAATAGCATGTTATTCCCTCCATGGTGCATTAAAGTGATCAATACAGGTCGCAACATTATTCATATAATTCAATAGTTGATTGATAATTGTTATGATGTCTTTTACTCATGCACCCATTTCATTGGTTTTTTTTCGGAAAATCTATTACATTTACTTTCACATCCATTTTTAACTGATTTCATTCTAGTTCTATCCATTATTGAAAAAATGTGTCACCATGTGTAATAATAAATTAACATCCTAAGGGAATAAAAACAATAATAAAATTTATCCTTAAAAAAATTTACTCTTTAACATTATTATGTCAGTCTATAATTATTTTAGTTTAAAAAACATCATTCTTGGTTCAACTTTAGGTTGATATTTCTCAAGCTTCTTAACCCAATCCCTCAATGTAAATAGTAAATCAATTATTTATAATGGGGTATAAGGGGAATGTGGTCAACCAAAATATATCCTCTAGGAGCACCAAAACTAATGTGAAATTATACCACTTTATCTTACACCAGTAGATGATCATCTTAACATATAATCGTCTCTTTTCAATGTTGTTACTATAGGTACATCTTTTCTGGAGATTTTATCCACTTATAATATCTAGACAAGGATTTAATTTCTAGGAAAATCACATACTCAAGAATTAACCAACTTGTTTTCCTGAATATCATCCATTATATAGAATCACACATATAGTTTCAAATATGGGTTTATAACCAATGTTCTCAAAAATAGCTTCTCTAATCTCCAAAAATAACTAAACCATTTCTCTGATACCAACTATAGCATCCCAAGATAAACATGTCTTTATTTTATTTACCTTAAATTATTTAAAAAATTGCATTTAATAATTAATAATATCTAATGAGAATGATAGATTAATTTTTTGGATAATTGTTATATGGTAAATAAAATTTAAAAAACATAAGAACATTTCCCCTTAAAATCATCATACTTGACCATCTTTAAGAGATATCATTAGTGAGACTCATCCTCAAAACCTGGGGAATGAACATATAACAATGTGTTGATATGAAATCATAAGTAAGGGATGAATAACCATTTCCTCATGTATGATTTCATTAGAATAAGTAAAAAAGATCATAATGTAAATATGTTAACATAATGAGTGACAATAATAATTCCTAAGTTATCTTAAAAGTAGTTGCCAAAAAACATAATGCCACAAAAGGATAATATGGAAGCATGAAATCTAAAACATGTTTTAGAAACTTTTAACACAAACCTTGAACCATGAAATCCTAATATCAAAATAAATAAAATCATTTAACTATGGTGAATACATTATCATAGGGGAATATTTCTTTCATGATACAAAACATTATTGACCATGCTAATGAGAAAATAAATTATACTCATGAATATTTATCTCATGAGATATTAATTCTTTACCCATTAATTAGAGTGTGATTCATGAACCATAAATTATTCATCCACACATACAAGTTTTAGTCAAAAATCATTCATTTTTCACACAAAAAATTACACATTGAAATAAAATAGTTTTCATAAAACATAGAAATAAAAATAATTATATTTTCAAAAAGTAACCATGAAAAAATGGGTCTTATAAAACATATAATGGTAAATCATTCACTTTTCAAAAATAACCTGTCACTAATAGGCCTTCCTTGGGCCATGAACCTAATCATATAACACCATGGGTATCCTATAATACCTTGGTTTCCTTCTTAGAACACCACACGATATTATTTAGCAGGGTTTCTCATCAGAATAAAGATTGTCTCCATATGCAACATATGTTCTTTTAGTGTGATTTTTTCTCATTCACACACAACCAGGGAAAACTCCTAGAAGGTCAGCCATCCTGATCACCACCCTTTCTCATGCATGCTTAAATATGTAGATCTAGTCATATAGGCTTCTGAAAATAATTGTTCACCATGATTACATGGGTAGTAACATTTATCCTTCAAATTCTCCCTTTTCTTGGGGTGTTACACACCCCACCCCTTTAATGCTCAGCACCTTCATTCTAGATCCCAAACATAAAACCTAGGTAGTGCATGTTCACTTCTAGTAGGGTATTTTATCTAATACCAATTATCATGGCCCGACCTTCCCCAGGCCATGAACCTTGTAACATCCTAGGTTCTCCAGTTGGGACAAAAAGAACTCCTGATTAGAAATTTTAAAATAGTGGATCTACTATTTTCTAAACTGGTGATTAGAAGACAATATCAAGAGTTCCATTAGATTTATATGATGTTTTTGGGTTCTTCTATAGGACTATAGATAGAATAAAGTGTTTTGGTTTGGTTTTTGGTGCGTCATAGAACAAATGGCCTATTTTAGGTTTCTGACTGAAGGCACATAGTTTAGGGTAAACCACGCAGCCTCTTCCAGTTAATCGTGTGCTCGATTTTTGAACTTCCACATGGTTTGGGAAAACAATTCTGGTGAGGTGCATGACAGTGTGGAATTTCTATAGTAGTTTTAGAGGGGTATCACAAGGATTACTCGCGCTCAGTGAAAATCATGTCGTCGACCACATAGGTACGACCACCTAGGATGTATCTATGCACTATAGTAGGCACATCTTTCATACGGTTTGGAAAACCATGGGGACTAACCATGTGACCCATGATGGATTTGTATTAATTTTTCTTTATTTTACATTTTTTATTTTTAATTGTTTCCTCCCATATTTTACCATAGGGTCATGAGAGATGTGAAATAATACTCAAGATAATCAAACTCATGCACTATAGTATCTGATTTTCCATCATATACATAAAAAAGATCAAACCCATAAATGATAACACCAAAAAATGATCACATTACGAATGATATTACTTAGAAATAGCGTACTCTAGACAATCATACTCGAGCTGAGATATATGGTTTATTAAATTAAAAAAAGAATAGATATATGAAAGATTATTTTTTTGAAATGTAATCTTCCAGTGGGTCAAGCGAAGAGGATAGGAAAATATTTTTTATCTCAACTGGGCCAATGAAAAAATTTCTGAAATTAAGGAGATGATGTGTATTTCAATTGTGATAAGATCCTCCGTATCAGAGATTAATTTATTTATATTTCCAATTGGTTCAAGAGAATAATTGAAAAAGTAAAATTGGTTTGAAATTGGAAATTTCTGAATGATTTTTCAAGAGGGATCATGGAATTCAAATGAATAATCATATTCATCATTCAAAAGGGATATACTTGTCTTCATACACTTTCACACAATTGGTATAAAGATATGTTTTGAAGAAATCAAATTAATAAAATTGGACCCATGAAATGAAATCAAAATGGTAATTGATATGAAAGTATAAATAATAAGTTAGGAATTTAGAAGAATTGAGAAGTTTTGAGGAGAGTTGATGATGTCAAAATTCCTCTGAAATTATAGAGGAAATTAATATTAAGATGAATATGAAGAAGTATGAATTTTTTTTGGGATTCTCACCAAAGATACTTTTGGGTCACCTATAAAAGGTGAGAAGTATATTTTAAATTTTTTATTACAGATGTAATGTTCATGAGATAGATGTTCTGAGTTATAGAGAGAATAATAAGTTTCTATATTCAATTTTGATGGAAATGTTTTGATTGATTGAAGTGAAAGAGAAGAGAAAACATCACAATTTTTTTTCCAACTGATCATCATACTCAATATTTCTTGTACACTGAAGATTACCATATTTGGATGACTATTATATGGGGTTGGATTAATTCGATCTGTATTTCTATACTGGGATTTACAAAATGAGGAAGGAGAATTGAAAATTTTCATATTCATATCTGTCGTATTCAATAATGTTAAATTTTTTGTACTAGGGAGAATCTTACCGGGAAGTATCATACCCAGAAGAATCGTATCAAGGAGAATTGTACTATAATGAATCGAACTAAGAATAATGGAATAGGGGAAATAGATTTGGTTTTTCATAAAAATGTCTTATATTTTCTTACCATCTTCTAGGTAATATATTGAAACGGTGTTTTCAATTGAATACATTTATGGATTTGAAAATAAGAATAGATAACATGAGTTGTTACATACATTTTGTATTATCCTATTTGTGCTATAACGGTTCACACAAACTATGGGGATTGGATTCATAGTGCTATAAGAGTGAAAGGGTTAATCCTACTCATTATAATTGAATTATTGTTTTGTATTGGATTGTGTGGTATTGGATCATTTCTTGACCATACCAAGGATGTAGCTATTCTTAATGAATAGTGAACCATGAAAATACTTGTATTACTTTGGATGTGTGTTTTTATTACTTTCAGTAAGGAATTTATTCATTAACAGAAGGTGAATAATATTTCAATTGAAAAAAAACATAATAGAAAAAGTATCAGAGATTCACCCTATTCCCCTCTTAGTGATACTATCAAACTTACTAGTAACTTTCAAGTGGTATCAGATTGTAGGTTCCCTTCACTTATTCTTGGAAAATATAGAATTTGTATTTTCTGAACAATAAATGTATTCTTGTCTTCGATGGATTGAATTATCATCTCTAGAAATATATAAGTTCTCATTGTCTTATATTTGTTGGATATGATGTTCTTAATGTTCCAATAGGTAGGTTTCCTCTTATTGATTTTAAAAGTTCTCTTACATCTATTGATAACAAGAATATTTAGAATGATGGAATTGTCAAGGTTTTGATATTATCATCACTTTCAGAATGTGAATTCTTAAGAGTGAAATGTGAATCCATTACCAAATGTTTATGTGGTAAATTAAAAAACATGTACGATGTTTATTGAAAATTAAAGAAGGAAAAGTTAAGAATATGGAGTTTGAAATATATAGGCTTGAAATGGGTGAACATGAATCTATTAGGGACTTATTGTTTACCAGGGTAAATGAAATTGTGAGTACTATTATATGTCTTGGTGAAATTTTATATGATTCTAAAATGGTTTAAAATATTTTGATAATCCTTCCCAACGTGTTTGATGAAAAAGTTTTTTTATTTTAAGGAAGAGATCCTAAAACATTATCTCATTATGATTTTCATATAACACTCATAATTTATAAAATTTAAAGGGTGAAAGCTAGGAAAAGTAAAAAAAAGGTTTACGGATAAATGTATTTCAATGATATGAATAAATAAATATCAAATAATATTCCTACTGAAGATGGAGATGGTAATTCAGATTCCGAAAAAAGGTAATTAAAAATTTTTACAATATTTTATCCTTATTTTATAAATATTTTAAAAGAGGTATAGGGAAATACCATGAAAAAATTCCCTTTTAAATGTTTTGAATGTGGATCCATTGGGGAAATTATTCCAATTTCCATTAAATAATTAATGAAGAGGATAGTTAAGAAGAAGATAGAAAGCCAAGAATATCATGGATGAAATAGGGTGATAATGTAAAATTTCATTCCATGAGGAAAGAGAAGAAATTATTCAATTCCAAAAGTAGAAGTTTCTTCTCTATTGATAATGGAGAAGAAGGTAGTACCACTGAATATGAAAAAAATAGATGAATATGGTATTGAGAAAACTTTTATTATAATAGTAAATGGTGAATAATTCAGAAGTAGCAGTTATAAAGAAGAAAAAACTCATCTTGAAATTAATTTGAAAGAAGAATTGAAAAAATTTCAAAGAATTATTTGATGACTTGAAATTAAAAGAAGTTAGAATTTGAATAATATTCAACAAGAAATTATGAATGTTTTACTGATGATAAATAAAAGCTGGTAAAATAGATTTATGATTTGATGAAATATAATGAATAATAAAGGAATCAAAAATAGTATCTGGAGGTGCAGTTAAAGGAAAAATAACAATAGTTGGAAATTTTTCTAAAAATCATTCTAAATATGAATTAAGAAATAAATGTTTCCAAAACTCTTTCACTGAATTTGGTGAAAGAACTAAAAATGAGAAACCTATGAAGGACAAAAAAATATACCTTTCAAGGGGGAGAATAAATATGGAATTGTATCTAAAAGGAAGAAATATAGGAATTTTATGTATGTGAATATGATGAAAAAGTGAAGAATTCAGAAGCTAAAAAACATCCAAAGTCCAAAAATGTTTTATTTGGATCCAAAAATTTTCAACAATTCTGATTATGTTAAGTCTAAAAATAAGAAGAATAATCTGATTGATAATGTAGTGGTTTATGGGGTAGAAAATAAAAATAGAAGTGTTGCTGAGAATCATTTTCACAATTCCAACCAATATAAATGATTTAGTGACAAATAACCATTCTATGGATATTTCTAGTATTGTAATAGATTTATACATGTGGAAAATATATATTCTTTTAACCAAAAACATTACTATTACTCCATAGGTTATGAAAGGCAACAATGGGGGGGGGGGGGTCAATTCTCTCAATAGAACAAGTCTAATAAGGTTGTTTTGAAGAAACCTAATAAAGGTGAAGTAAAAATTTATAATAGTTTCCTATCATTGAAAACTATTGGTGAAAAGGCTGAACAACCTATGAACCTTACCAAATGATGTATTGTATTGTTACCAGCAAAAAAAAGATTCTTAACAATCCTACAAAGTTAAAGATGAAGAATGAAAATGAAGATGCAAATGCTCTTGTTGTTGAAACCACATTGAAAGCTACAAAAAGGGAATTACCACGTTTTCTTGATAATGGTAGTTATTCTCAAATGATATGATATTTGAAAATTTTGAAAAATGTGAAATATTTTAAATAATCTATAGTGAAATTTGTCAATGATGAATATTGGAATTTTTGATTTGTTGGATCATCCATAATTGTGAAAGAAAATATAGAATTCATGAAAGATTTTTATGTTGATGGGATGAAATACAATTGGCTATGTGTTTCATAATTTTTTGTTGAGGGTAAAAAAATTATCACTAGAATAGAATGGTTTATTTTGAAAAGTGATCAAGATAGAAATATTTTTACAAGAGGACCAAATAATAAAGAAACCATGTTTCAGGTTACTGAGATAAAAAAAATTTGTTACATGAATATGGTTGAAGAGGATAAATTGTGGCATAAAAGGCTGGGAAACATGTGTCAAAGAAACATGAGAAAGATATATAAGAGAGGCAGTGTCTAAGACATTTCATATTTTCCATGAAGAAGAAATTGGTGTTGTACAATTTTTTTTAAAAAAAAGATTACAAATACCATTCACAAGAAAGTTGATATTTATTGAAAACGACCTGGGAGGTGATCCATTTTGATATTTAGTGGCCATTAAAAAAACAATTGATAAATGGAGATAAGAAATTCATCACCTTCATTGATGATTTTACCCACAATGCTTGTGTTATTTCTATAAAACCAAAATTAGATGATAAGAATTTTTTTAAAAGTTATAGAAGGAAAGTTGAGAAACAACTAATTTTTCAGTGAATATGTTTAGAAAAAATAATGGTTTTGAATACGAAACTGAATAATTCAATAGTTATCTTGAAAATAATGGAATTTGGCATGAGTACAGTTCCCCATACACTCTGAAAAAAATGTGGATGCTGAACGAAAGAGTCAAAGTTTGATGGAAATGGGAAGAACTATTTTACTTGAACACGATCATTCTTAATACTTTTGGAGGCAAGACATGATTACTTCTATTTATATTCAAAACCATTATTTATATATTCCTCAATCAAATATGACTACATGTGAATTATTTTATTAAATAGATCTTTGTTTGAAGCACTTAAACTCTTTTCGGAGTCCCTATATTATAAATAAGAAAGGTGGAAACTATGGAATATTTGGGGAAAAAGGTGAAGATGGAATATTTATTGACTATGCTCTGTAAGGAAGTGGATATAGATTCTTAAAGAAAAAGAAAAAAATAATTGTTGATTCAGTTAATGTAAAAATAATAGAAATATGTTAGAAAGAAAAACATATTCAGGTAGAAAGGTTGTTGGGAAAGTTGAAGATAAAAACTGTGATAAGGATACAGAAAATTGTTTTCCTAATAAAGAAGATAAATTAGACTCAACTATTTCAATTGATTATGAAGACATTAAAAAATATCACCCAACGATAAGGAAAAAATTATAAGATTAGAATATAATTGGTGATCAACACCAAAAGGTTAAAATAATAATAATTAAAAATTCCATTAAAAATACTTCTTTGTATTCAAAATTGGATCCAAATGATGTGAAAGAAGATTTTCAGTATCCAAAATGGGTACATGCCAGGGTTGAATATTTTGATCAAATTGAAAAGATTGAAACATGGGAATACATACCCAACACTAAAAACAAAAATATCATTAGAACAAAGTGGGTTTTTCGAAACATGCTTAAAGACCAGAAGCTTGAGGTACATAGATATTATGAGTTCAAAAATGATGTATATTTTTCAAAATTAAATACATATAAGTTGCATTAATTAATTTTATAAGTAATTCCCGCTGTCACAACAAATAGTGTGTTTTTAATAAAAAATATATATCATAAGATTGGCAATTGTTTATGTCCAATTTCAAAGTGAAATTATTTCTAACGAAAAACATTGGATAAAATGGTAAAAATATATTCTAATTATACTTTAAAACCCCTAAAATTAATAATTTATCACTATAATTATTTTGATTAAAAAAGTTGTTTTTAATTAAAATTTAGTAATTTTCACTATTCATCAGAAAATGAAAGTTATCCGAAAAGTACAAAATTTTTACCCTAAGCTAATTTCGATATTCCGAATCCAAAAATGAAGTCCATTTTGAGAGATAGAATTTATAAAATTTCAAAAAGTGGGTATTACTATTCATAACAGCTAGTTCATAATAATATTATAATAATATCTCATTTAGTGAAACTCGTTATTGCGTAATACACACGCTATCGAGGAAGGTCGTGATTGCATGTTATGCAGCCAAGTTAGGGTTGCGTGTTGTGAAAGAATCCATTGTTGTAACGTACAACACAAGATATCAATAAAATTAAAAAGAACATTTCTCATAAAATCTTGAGGTGTTACAATGCTAAATGAAGAAGTTGAAGTTGTAAGAAATATACAAGATTGGTGTGAAAAGGGTATTAAAAATTGAAGGTATTTAATTTGCTGAAACAAGTGCATCAATAAGAATACTTGAAAAAATAAAAAAAATTCATGTTATTGATGCACAAAGGGGCTAAAAGATCTTTTAAATGGATGTCAAATCCACATTCATTTATGGTGATCAGGAATAAGAATTTTATATTGAAAAAAATTGTGGATTTATTATTGGAAAAGTTAAAAGTTACTTGTACATATTGAAAAAGGCTTTTAGAAACTAAAACAAGCTCCAAGGTCATGGTATTCCAAATTGTATATATGATTAAGGAATATGAATTTCAATAATGGAACAGTGGATAACTATATATACATCATATAAAGTGAAGATTATACCCTCAATGTGATTGTTTATATTGATGACATTATCTTTTCTATGAATTATGAATGAAGTTGTGAAAGGATTGATGATGAAATGAAAAAGGTATTTGAAATGTCCATGATAGATGAAATGAAGTCTTTTATTTAGTTAAATATATATAAAAGGAAGGAATACAATTTTTATTTGATAAGAAAATTATGCTAAATAACTTCTTTAGAGTTTTTTTAAGGAATACTCATAACCTTTTTCCATATAAATTTTAGTGGGAATTTTTTTGACAAATGATGGAAAAGGAGAATATGTTGATCATAAATAATTTTTAAATTTGAATGGAAGTTTGTTGTATTTTACTACCTAAAGACCATATATTTTTTATCTTGTTACTATATGTGCAATATTCCAGAGTTCCTCCAAAAGAATCCCATTTACTTTTGGGACAAATAATTCTCAAATACATCAAATGAACATCATAATTTGGAATCTGGTATAGAAGCACAGATAATATTTATTTTTTTGAGTATTCAAAATATGATTTGAATGGAAATGTTTATGATTGAAGATACACATATGGTGGAGTATTATTTCTAGGAAAGAATTATGTTAGTTATAAATCAAATAATCAGAATTTAGTAACACGCAGTATGCCTGAAGCAGAGTATATTACATCAAATGAAGGTACTATTTAAATTATATGGATGAAGACTCAATTGTAATATTTACCTATTTAAGTGAAGTTACCATTTTTATTCGGTTGGGAAAATAAAATAACAATCAATATGACCAAGAATCTAGTTCAAAATTATCATTCATAGCATACTAATATCAAATATCATTTCATTAAAGAGAATGTGGAAAATAATGAATTAATGATGGAGTATGTTTCCACATCGGAACAAGTTGCTGACATATTAATAGAACGTTTAATGATGGAATAATTTACTAAATTATTGTTGAAAAAGGGTGTCAAAGCTCATTATCTTCTGGGTTTTGGTATGTGTTTCTATCCCCGTTATCAACTTAAATTTGGATTGTTTTGTTAATGGGAGAGAGATGTTTGATTAAATCAATATATTTATTATAAAAAATTAGAGTTATAGGTAAGGTGTGAATTCAGTATTAGTTTGTGGGTGAACTATTCTTACTCTATATTAGAGTGTTTGTTGGAAAAAAATTGTTTTGTATTTCTATGAGATTGAAGACAAGGTGAAGTTCGAGAAGAGACGAGGAAGAAAAAAGAAAAAGGTGACCGAGATCACTATTTTTGGACAACATGGTTTTTCTATCAATGATTTGTGTTTCATACTATGAGTTATCCCACATAGTAATATAATTGTTGATATGAAGTAAATTTCTTAAGGGCAAAAATTTTAGTGACTTATAAGACTAAGTTGATGACAAAATCCAAAGGGGGATATTGTTTAGACCATGCTAAAGATAAAGTTGTCTGTTTTCAAAAAATTTCATTTGTTTTCAAGAAAATCACATCACTTCTTATTTTGTGGAAATCATACTAACATTTTCTTAAACGAATTAGACTCATGTGTCCTAAAAAATAAAATTCACTCTGTCTATCATAATAAAGAGATGATATTTTATTGAAGAGATTCTGATCAGATGTGCTTTGGATCTGAAGTGGGAAAAGATCACAATGAGTAATAAATCATTACCTAGAATGATAGAATCATTCACATGGATAAAACATATTACTAAATGTAAACGATCATCAGATTCGCTTTGGATTCGGTTTGAAATATGTGATTGTTTTGATCGGTAATCAGATTTGGCATGGATCGTTTTTTAAATTTGACAATGCATTTCTGATAAATATTTTGTAAATCATATGTTAATTGGAGAAGTTATGATGCCTTCATTGTGAAAGAAAGGGTGAATGAAGAAGATTTCGACCAATTATTTTATGATAATAAAATTTTGATGGAATCAAACTCATGGAAATCAAATTTTGGATTAGAAAAAAAGTTAATTATCAGAATCATTATACCCAGATTTATCCTATCCAGGTGGAATAGAAGAAATATATGCTACCGATTGAAAAGAAACTGTACGTATGATAATAAAACTCTGGAAATGTATAATCTGATCATCCTTCATATTTAAAATAACTATTATTACCCAGAAATTATCATACCCATAAATGATCGTATTTAGAATGATAGTATTCAAAAAGATAATACTCTATAAAATCGTACTCAAGTTGTGATGAATGGTTGGGTGAATTACTTAAGGAAGAT
The DNA here is from genome assembly GCA_963277665.1 of Viscum album. Taxonomy (NCBI): domain Eukaryota; kingdom Viridiplantae; phylum Streptophyta; class Magnoliopsida; order Santalales; family Viscaceae; genus Viscum; species Viscum album. The sequence goes on from OY728140.1 coordinate 1,110,641,316, forward strand.
ATACATGAACTATGATTTTTTTTCAAATGACTTTTTTATGTGAGTCAGGATAAGAGGAGATGAATATTTTTTTATCTCATATGGTTCAAGAGAAAAAGTGAAGTAAGGAAGGAGATGATGTGTATTTCAATTGGGTTAAGAGACTTTGATTTAGTGTTGAATTGATTTATATTTCCAACCAATTTAAGAGAATAAATGAATAATTATAAGTGGTTATAACGTGGTGATGGCTAATTCATTTATCAAGAGGGATATTTTCATGCAAATGATAAATTGAGTTCAGAATTTAGAAGGGATATCCATTTATTTATTCACTGTCATTAAATTGGTACAATGTTTTTTAGAAGAAATCAGATTCATAAATCCAAACCCTTGATTTAAAATCGGATTGGAAATGGAAATGAATGTTTTATAAGATTTGAAGATTGTAAAATAATCAATAATTTTTTAGAAGTGTTTATGAAGTCAAAATTTACCCCAAATTTTAGGGGAAATTGAGATTAAGGTAAATGTGATAAAGTGGGAATGTTTTTGGGATTCCCAACAATTCGAGTCAAAGGTCACCTATAATTGGAGAAAGGTACATTATATATTTTTGAGAACTGATTTACAATTCATTAGATAGATGCTCCAACTTTTAGGGAGCATAAGAAATTTTTGTATTCACTTTTGGTGAAAATGATTTGATGTAATGGAGTGAAATAGAAGAAGACAGCTCACAATGTTGTATTCAGCTGATCATTGTACTCGGTTTTTCTCATACTCAGCTAATTAACATATACGAATTGTCAATTGTATTCGTCTATTTATCATACTATACTAGATTAATTAGTTTCTGATTCCCTTAAGGGATTTACTAACCAATAAAGAAGGGTCATTGAAAATATACTCACTCATTTCAATCATATTCTATCAAAGTTATATTTTTTTACTAGGGATATTCTTACTAGGAAGTATCACAATGAGAGTAATTGTATCCTAGATAATCGTACTCAATGGAATGGGATTGGGAAAAATAGAATGGGAAAATCTGACTAGGTTTTCCATAACTAAATCGAAGAAGTTCTTACCATCTTATGGGAACGAAATTAAAAAAGTGATTTCAATTGAATGCATTTTTTGGATTAGAAAATATGCATAGGTAACATGAGTGATTAAATAATTTTTTTATTACCCTATTTGTGTTAATAGGTTTCACGCACACTATTGGAATTGTTCACAATGTACTACACAAGTGAAAAGGTACTTCATAATAAGATTTATCTAAGGATTTATTTTTAGCGGATTGTGTGGAATTGGATCATTTCCAAACTATACCAAGGGCGTAACAATTTTTTTGAATATTGAACTTTTTAAATACACGTGTTCATTAGGATGTGTGGTTGATTTTATTTCTATAGGGAATTGATTATTTAATAGGAGGTGAAGGTTGTATCAATTGAAATGAAACAGAAAAGAAAAAGTATCACTGATTCACCCCTACCCCTCTTCAGGATTCAATCATTTGGATTGGGCACTTTTTGCAAGACCGCCATATTTTAGTGAAATGGTCATAGGGGCATGAGGTGTTGGTGATTGTGTGTCCTAGTTTCTTTATTTGTTTATTTCCACTCACCTGTGATGTAAACAGTGATGAATTGAGTCATGTAAAGACATGATGACTCCGTTTATGAGGTGGTTTTGACGACTCGTGTGGGTAGATGCCTCTAATAATTGCGTCTTAGGTGATTATGGTTTGTAGGTTCTTATTTTTGGAAGGCTCCTTGATGGTGTGGTGCCTTCAGATATCATATTTGAGGGTTATAGTTGGGGGATGAGGGTTTCTGTGATTGAGGTATTGGGTCTAGATATTTATTTAAGGATATATCTCATCATACCTATGGATGATGAGCCTCGGGCTGATGTGTGTATTTAAAAGGGGGTTAGTTAAGACCAGGTTACATGTTGTTTGGGAATTCCGTCAGGATTTGAGTACATATTAAGACTTGAGGTGTTAGGAGGCATGTGGTGATGGGAAACAAGATTTGAGGTGGAACTTGAGGGCTCACTTGGGTTGTGATATCAGAGGTAACATGGGACAAGGGCTATGGAACATCTTATATTTTTGGATTCTGGCATTAGATGAGGAAAGTGATGGTTTTATAGAAGCTGTTGAGAACCAATGAAGCCTTGATTTATAATTGTTTAATACATCATACTTATGCATGCCTGGGTAAAGACAAATTCTCAGAACACACCATTATGTGTAATCATACTAAGAATTATTATCACAACCTACATGGACCCTTTAAGACACATGTAGACTTTATGGATTTACGTTTAGGTAAAGGATCTGCCTCAGGTGCTAGATCATAGTATCTAGTTATCATAGAGACTATCATAGACCTTGAGGTTATGTCTAGTTGAAGCTTCTATTTAGTTTCATTTTTGTAACATTATTCTATTTATATGTAGGATTTACACTAGTCGACCATCAGCATCTACCATTTTGTATATTGACATGTATGGCCAACCAAGAAATTCTTGTGTTGTTTATTTATTTTAGTAGTGGATACAATTGGCATGCTGAACTATTTATTTATCATCGACTACAATTGTTTATTTATTGCTTCTATTGTTTATTAATTGTTGTTGATTGTGCTTCCAGTTTTCTTGTATAGATCAAGTCTCTTGAGTCTTATTTATTCCATTTCATGTTATATATTGTTACTCAGACCCGAATATGATATTTCCAAGGGGGAATATTATCCCTACTATATCTGTAAACACCCTCTCTACTAATAGGTAGGCTTTTGAATTTGGGTTGGTGTGCCTAAGACCATTAGACCACATACTTGAAATCCCTTTTCCAGTGGTTATTAGGATCGGGACACTAAAAGTGGTATTATAGGGGTCTCTTTTACCTCTTTTATTTGTATTACTATTTGGGTAATGTTATGATAGAGAAAATTTGATGTTACAACTGGGTTTAGAAATCATCCTTGGGATCCAATATCCCCATGTATGAGGGACAAATCAAGTTACAAGGAGTTGGAATTTCCATTCTATTTTTCTCATATTATAGTTTATATGATTTCCACCTTGATTAAAAAATTGTAATGTTGTTGTTATTGGTTGTAAAATGTGATCCTTGGCATGGTGAGACCAGGATGAGATATGGACCTTGTCCTGGTGAGACAAGGTGTGTTTCTATTCTTGTTTGGATTTTGATAAGCACATTTTTGGGTATTTCAAATTTATAAATGCATGTATTCTTTGTAAAATTATTATACCATGTGTTAAAAGTCAAGGGACTTGATAAATGTTATATTTTATGATATGTGATTGTTTATTCCCTATTTAATTTTATATTCCATGTAATATAAATATATATATATATATTAAATTTACTGTGATGTGTAAAATGGGGATGTATCTTATAAGAGTATCCAAATATCATGGCCGGGGGTGATGTTGATCAATAATTTGGGCCACTCAATTTCAGGATTGAGGAATCTATAGATTCTAGGAAGGGTGAGGCTTGGGGATTATATGATACATGGTTTTGTTGAGGGAAGGAAAGGAGGTGGTGAGGTCTGGATTTCATGTGTATTGGTTGCAGTGGGGGGGAGGGTTGTGTGGATGTGCATCCTTTTACTGATCTACCAATATTCAATATATATACATATATCTGTTATATATATGAGTTGTCTAACCATTTACGCAATTTAGTGGGTTCCTCCTAGAAAACTATGATAGAGCATCCAACAGGTGTTGTAATAGTTCCACTATCACATGATTGGGTTCAAACCACAGAGGGTCCGCCAAAAAATGAGACCTATATACAATATTAGAGATGAGCTTAGTTTCTTGTGCATCACAATGGGAACTAGATTGAGAGCCTGAAGATGGTCTTTGAGAAGCTCAAGATGCCTCTATGATGGAGGGTGAAGATGGTGACGTACATGCTCAAATGGATAAATAATAATTGATGAGACATAAATATTTAGGCTAGAATACCTGAAATACTAGTCTGGAAAGATTTTGAGGAGAGATTATTCCATCCATTTTTCCTAGAGATGCTGAGGGTTCAATGAGATTGGGTGTTCCTAAACCTTCAGTAGGCTGAAAATCAAGTCATGGACTATGAAACTACATTAACTAGGTTTTCTTGTTTTTCACCCGATGTGGTGATCGATGAAACCTCCAGGGTGAGGAACATCAAGGATGGTTTACAACACACCATTGGGGTCAATGTAAACATCTTTAGATTGGTGTTATTATCCAAGGTAATGAACTCGGAACTCATTTAAAATGGAAATATGACATACATGTCTTACTCAATCCACAAAGTGAATACAGGTGACTTCAGTGGAGATGGTTTAGATGGCAGAAAGCAAGGACAGGATGAGTTCAAGCAAGGAGAACAAGTCAAGGAATCGAGCATGCCACCTCATGGTGCCTCCTTTACAGATCTCATTCAATATGGGAATCCATGAAATCTCTTGAATCTGTTTTAGTGGACTTTTAAGGATTTTCAAGGATGTGGATATGTCAGTCACCTCAAGAGGTTCTCCAGGAGGCCTTCTCAGTTAGATGAAGATCATGTATAGGGAAAAAATCAGGCTTCTGAGGTTGGTTCAAAATAGTTACTATGTGAGGTTATCCAGGGTTATTCTGCACACGTAGGTCATGGATGAGGTAGTGGGACCCATCACTAAAGTCAATGGCTAGTGGATGGAGAAAAACTATACTCCGGTCAGATGTTAGGCAGTTGATCTGGAGTACAGGTGCACACCGTGAAGGTTATAGGGGATGAGCAGGGGGGAGATGGTGAGAGCCCGAGTTACATTGTGGTCCTAGATTAGTACCATTTTTTTCATTCCATTGGAATTTCCTATTGAGGAGTGTTTATTTGGAATGGCCTAACGTGGTATTTTGATTTTGAGTGCATGAGGTGCACATGATGTATATGGACAAAACGAATGTTGGTCAGTTGGTTGGCACTAACTTGGGTGCATGATTGTATGTGTATATGAGTTTATTGGTATTAGGAGAACTGTTGTATGTGAGTTTGGTAGTTTTTAGGCATCGATCAATCCAAGGGAAGTGGGTTACTTGATATTGTTTGGTAATTGCGAAATCAAGGATTTAGTACATGGTTGACATGCGAGGTACCAGGATTTATGTTATTATTCGGGAAGATGCAGGACCTCATGGTGTGATTTTTGATATGGGCTTGAGGTGGTCATTGTTGCAGTGTGAGATGTTAATGGGTGCCTTATATGGCATGGTATCACATTGTGAGCTGCAGGAGTTATGATGTGTCTTGAGAGGACCATGGATCTGAAAATCAGTAGATGGAACTTTTATTGGTTTGTGCTTTGCATCACCTAAGACTGAGTTTGTCCATTCTTAAGGTGTGGATACCCCTTGGGGTAATGTGCCTATAGCTTTTATATTAGGGTAGTCCAGGTTAAATTATAAAGGTATGGTTTTTTGGGACCATATATGTGTTTCATGTTGTATATAGGTTTTGAGCTATGTTAAGTTGGGGAGATTGAAATATCACAAGTTATTGATTCGGGTAAAAAAAACTCCCAATTTGATCTTTTCAAATAGTTTCTATGACATTTTATAATATGATGATCAAAACTATGTTTTGAGTGTTCATTAAATTTTAAATGATGTTTTTATGTTAGTATAGAGTCTTGGAGAGTACCTCACGTGTTTTGGGTGGGTTTTGGGAGGTTTAGAGGCCAAATGAATTATTTTGGGACACAAGCTAAAGGCGCACAGTTTTGAGTAAACTATGCGGAATTATCTAGGTAACCATGAACCATATTTTTGAACAACATCTAATTTTGGGTAATCAATAATGGTGAGGCACATGACCGTGTGGTTTGTATGCAATAATTGAAGAGGGCTACCATGTTGTTTAAACATGATCAGTGAAAACCGTTAAGCAGGTCATACAAGTACTAAAACATAGTTAGTACCTATGCAATATAGCCCGCACAGTTTGTGCATGGTTCAGAAAACTGTGCAGACTAACCGTGTGGCCCTTGATGGTTTTTTTAATTTCTTTTTTTATATTATTTTCTTATTTATCTCTTCTTTCACCCTTTCTTTTTCCTCCTAGATCTAGTGAGATGAGGGATCTCCCTATATTTTCCTCTCCTCCTTCCATTTTATCCTATCACATCATCTGTGATCCGATTTTGGATCTATCAAAAGATGGAGAATCGAATAGGTAAGGCGAACCTCACCATAACCTCTTCTGCATTTTGTTTTTTCCTCATAGAGAACATAATCTACTTGACCACTTTTTCATATTTCTTGGTCATAAGATGAAAAATCATATATACTCCAATCCTCATCGAATCAGATCTTGATATTAGATGTACTTCCATCTATGAGTCTAAGGTAGGTGGTGCATACATTGATTTATGTTTTTTTAGTTTTTTTGGAGGAAAGACTTAAAGCATGTGTTTTGGGTTTTTAGAGAGGGACCCTGATATACCTCATACTTCATATCAAAATGGTTGTGTAACCATACTGGATTACATTAGGAATTATCGATTATTTTTTCGATGAGAAAGGCCGGGTTAGAGGTTATTAGTCTTCAGGGTGATTTGGATGGGGGTGAAAATCAACATAAATTGATCTGTCTAATTATAAAATGTTTTGTTTTAATTATTTTGACCTTGTTAATGGAATCCGTGGTATTCAAGACCAATGAACTAATTTTAGGTAATTTTTAAATTGGGTAATTCAATCTGTTTAAATTTACCTATTTTGATAAAGTGTTATAAATTGATATTTTCATGTGTTTAATTCATGATATTTCTTATGATGAGACCCATGGGTTCGTGATGGGCTCGACCTGTGGTTGGGATGTCATGGTCATTGACATTGGGTGACATTGATCTCTAATTAGGCTTGGGTTGGATTTTGTTGAGGGGTATTGACCATAGGATTGGGCATCACAGACATCGGTTTGAGGCAGTGAGGCCATCTAGTTGAGTTTGGATGGTGATTTGAGGATATAAAGACCACCACATTTGAGCGACATGGTCATAGGGGTGGAAGGTTCATCAGATGGTTTGGCTTAGGTTATTTATTTGGTGATTTCCAACCACCTATAGTGGCCAAAGTGCTGACTTGAGTTGTGTGCACATAGGATGACACTGTTTGGTGAGGTGGTTTTGACCACTCATGTGGGAAGAGTCCCCCGATAGTTGTGACATAGTTTTTTATTTATTGGTGTTGTTTTCCATTGGAATCCATGTTGAAGGTGTTGAGGATTCAATTGTTAGTATTGAGGACAACAGTTGGGGTATGAGGATCACCATGTTTGAGGATGTGGGCCTAAATATTCATTTGTGGACATATCTCTTAATGTCTTTGGATTTCAGGCCTTGGGATTCCTTTTGCTTTTGATCAGGGGCCTGTGGTTCCAGGTTACTACTTGTTTGGATGTTACTTCATGGAATCAGTACTTAATAACACATGATGTTTCATGAGGCGTGTGGTGATAGGTTACTAGATTTTTGTTAAAAACCATGGGCCCACCTGGGCTGTGATATCAAGGGTAACTTAGTCCATGAGCAAATGAACTTATTCTATTCTGGGATTGCAGTGTTGGATGAAGTAGGTTATGGTTTCTTGGTGGATGTTGAGTACATGGGAAATATATTTTGTTCATTGTATCGTATTTCTTACTTTTCATTATTATGCACACCTTTTTAAACACATATGCTTGCTACACACTATTGGGTCATATACTACCAACACCTGTTTTTACACTCTACATGGGCCCTTCAAGACACATGTATTTTTTATGAATTTACATTCAGCTAATGGATCATCCCCATGAGTTGGTTCTTAGAAGTTGATTGGCATGTAGACTGGCATGGACCTTGAAGTTTTCTCCAGCTAGAGCTTCTATTTAGTTTCTTTTCTAAAACAATATTCTATTTATATGTATGATTAGTACTATTTGGCCATAAATTACCCCCTTTTAGTATATTGAGATGTATGGTATGTCATGAAATGCACGTGTTTCTTATTTTTCGGGTAGTGGCTACTAGTGGAATGATAATATGTTTATTTACCATTCACTATAGTTGTTTATTTATTTATTTTTCTTTTGACTGTTTATTGTTGATTGTGCTTCCAATTTATGGGTCTAGTTAAAGTCTGGTGAGTATTATTTATTCCATTAAATGTTATATATTATTACACTGACTAGAATATAATCTTTCCTAGAGTGTATAGCCACCCCAGTATACCTATATTGAACCTTGATTCAGGTCGGAGTCCTTTGGTGTTTGGGGAGGTGCACCTAAGGCCGGTGGCCCAGCATCCAAAAACCACTGTTCCAATGGCTATTTAGGTCGGGATGATACAAAACTACTCATATGACCCCATGGGTCTCCGATAATATCATGGTTTTATTCTCATCACACCACAAGCTATTACTCACTTGGGTTTCTTTTCACAATAATGATTGTCCCCATAGGCCAACACAAGTTTTTCATTTTTCTTTTTTCTCAATCACACACAACTTAGGAAACTTCCGAGAAGGCCCCCCATCCTGCTCACTACTCCATTCCTTACATGATTAACTATGGAGTTATTTTAGATAGACTTCTGAAAGGAAAGGATCACATTGTTGACATGGGTAGTAACATTTGGCCATTATATCTATCTTATTTAGCTGTGTTGAAATCTCCACCCCATTAAATCTCAATAAACTTATTGTGGACCTAAATACCCAATCCCATGAAGTTCCACTGCACTTTTGGCTGGGTACTGCCTATAAAACTATTTTTCATGAGATGAAATTCCTTAAGCCACAAACCTAGTCATCTGAACCAATGGGTCACTTGTAATATATTGGATTCCTTCTAATAACACCGAAATATATTACTCGCTATGGTCTCTTATCATACTAATTAATTTCTCCACAATACATCACATGTTCTTTTAGTGTTTTTTATTCATTCACATAGACCCTGGGAAACATCTAGGAAGGTCACCCATCCTGATCACTACACCAAGCTAGGAATTCATTACTGTGGAGTTGTAAATAGGTCAACTCCCTAAAAGTAAGGTGTAACATTTTGACAGGTATATTAACATTTATTCCTTCATGTCTCAATTTTAAAGGGGTGTTATGTAACACATGGAATAAAAAAGGGGAGAATAAGACATATAAATTTTATTAAATGACATCATGATTTAAATCAATCGATACCAAAAACATGATCTCTAAAATTAATCACATAATAAAAGAAAATGATAGAGTGAAATATGAAACGTTAATCCACTAGAGGTAGGTAATTTTGATTATAGATCATAAAATGAAAACTAAATGACGAAAATAATTTTCCTAAAATCATTTTGTATTTATAGAGGAAAACCCCTAGTTACAAGTCTCTTTTAAAAAATTATCCATTGTATTTTAAAAATAATTCAAAAGAACACCTTTCATTTAAATGGATTTAGATTAATAATAAATTTTAAACTATAATAAAAGAGGGATAATTGTTCACAATGGAACGAATTGGATGAATAAAGATCATCACAAAATTCTTTAACTAAAACAATGTAGTTTGAGTTACCAAGTCACTTACCTTAATCCTTGATTATTATGAATGTGTTTTAACCAATTGTATCATAAAGATAAACATCTTAGTTACCTATTTCAAAAACATATTAATAAACATTTACATTTATAATGTCAATTAATAAAAACTATCTGAATGTTATTTATTTTCATAATATATTTTCCACATTTGGGGTTGATAATATTGACCATTTTGAAATAGGTTCATAAAACCGGTGATGATATTCCTTCATATCCAAAATATCATCTTTTAAAAAAAATATGGTACATGAATTGATATTTTATAAAGAAATGTAATTTAAAAATCTAAATACATGGGAATTTCAGTTGTATTCCTTGAATACAAAAATGATTATGGACTAGTTTTTGGTTATTCATTAATATGGATGGATTACCTTATAATGATCATTACATTTTGTCTTATCCATAAGGATGGATATTCATGATCGATATTAAATATAATGATATATATATATATATCTCATACATGTAAACCCCCAAGTTTTTTTTAAATTTAGAATAAATTTTATTTTGTTGCTAGATTGTTTATATAAAACACCATTTTAGGCTTACGCTGTACACAACACTAAATTATCTTGCATTGCACGCAAGACCGAGTCATACCGTCTTTTAATATCACACCATATTTAAATTTTTTTTTACTTTTCTAAATTTTATTTGTCAAAATAATCTTTTTTTATTTAATTTAAAATATCAAAATTAGATTATGAAAATTGTTTAGTATTTTTTTGAGGACATTCATTTTTTTATGAATAGGTAAAATACTGCATTTTAGTTGAAAACAATATTTTCAAGTAAATAATGATTAATGTTCACTTATATTTTAATTTTTTTAATGTAATTATAGAATAATTATATATATATTAATTCAATATAGGCTATTGGAATCATTTATATATTTAGTTAACATATAGACATAATGATCTTTTGATTATTTTCAGTTTAAAACCTGCTTTCCCTCCACATCTATATGATTAGCTTTAAAAATAATTTTTAAATATATATGAATTGAATTTGGAATATTTTAGGTAAATAGTTTTAATCATTATTATATTTGTAGTATGATGATATCACGTTAACATTTTACAAAAAAATATTTTTGAAATTGATTAAAATTAATTACAACGATTAAGGTAAAATCAAGCATATCAAGAGACTCAACCATAAACTTAATTGCCGAAAGGGCCTTTAAAATTGATCAAAAAACATGTGTTTCCAATATTTAGACAATATAATATCTTGGTTCATATTTTTTGAGATTATGGGATGCTTGTTCATGAATGGTTCCTATTCCACTAGATTAGTATGGAAGAAGAAAAAATGGATCTTCGATTACGTTTAACATTTATAAAACATTGAGATATGAAAAAACATATTTTTGGTTATAAATATAATTTTTAATTATAAATGTTTTATTTTTATCATAATAATTTATCATTAATTTCTAGAGATTAATTTGTTATATTAAATGATTAATAAACACTAACACATGGAATATTTTGTTAATAGTTAAATAAAATAAATGATGCTAGAAAAATTACTAGAAAAGTAAAATTAAAGAATTTTTCGGTTAAATTATTATTATTGATAAATATATCAGGTTATAATATTTTAAACTTAATATATTTTAATTACAATAATTTCTTGATATGGTTTAAATTAAATTTAAATATATAATCTTAACATTTATATTAATATTATTTTAGAAAAATTATATTTTATTAAATAATTTAAAATTAATAAAAAACAACATATTTTGCCATGTGATTTGTAATGGATAATAAATACCAAATATGGAACAGTAGTTTTTCTTTATATCTTTTATAATTAATATATTTACCCATAGATATAAATTTATTTTTAACATTGTCCAGGTTAAAGTAGTGTTTTTACACATTACAAGCGCTTATTTAATAATTAATTTCCAACACACATGAGATTTTTTTTAAATTAGATATAATATTTATAATTATTTGTGACTATATTTTATAATAAATAATAGCTTAATTTGGCAATAATTGAAAAATTACATAGTTTTCAAAACTAATCACTGAAATGAAAAATCATAATAAAAAATATAAGGACAATTAAAGAAAAAAAATTATAAAAGATAACTTATTTTTGTGTTTTTTATATTTTATTAGATTATCAATTCAAATTAATACATTATAATTTTATTTTGGAAGCCCATTACATATGGGATTCCTCCAATTAGTGCTTACCATTTGTTATTTACAAGAATGACACTCCCCCTCCATTATAAATATACATTCACTATTCCCCTTACTCAGACCTCTCAAGACACTTGGGATATTCCATAAATATTCACCAATAGTATACCAACATCCCTACCCTAATTCATGAATTCCTAACTTGAGATTAAATAAAACTAAGGTTTCCATTTTGGGAAAACCTATAAAAGTTACCTAAAAAGAGGTATCATTCTTTAAATGCGTATTTACGATTTATTTGTGTTTCTACCATTTCATTTCTTATTATTACATGATTATATAATAATATAAGTATCCAAAACATATTTATATTTTGATATATTATTTTTTATACCAATGAATACTTGAAATTCCATATAATGGGTAACAAACTTACATTTCATGTGTGGTGAACTACCGCCTCGTGAAACGATGATTGTTCATTATTATTTTACCACCTATCATGGTGGGAATTATGATGGAAACCCTATTTATATATGATATATGTGATATTTATTATTTATTTATTATTATGTCATTTTTATATAACACATCCTTTATTCATTCTATTTGGTGTTAATATGATAACATTCATTGGGGAAGTGTGGACTACATCCTCCTTAGAGCGATGTGGTACGTTCACACATTACATGGAATGTATTAAATATGGTTTTAATTAAACATATGTAACATAAATGACCTATATATTATATTAATGACATAATTATGTTTATGGAAACATTTTATTTCATCTTATTTATTAACCTTTTAATACACAAAAAAAAGTGATAACGTCGTTCGTGGAAATGTGGACGACCACCTCCTCGATGCCATACAATTCCTTTTAAATCACCATAATTTTATATATAAGTATATATGATTAAATAAAATTATTTTTATGATATAATTATCATTATTTATGTATATAGTGTTACATACCTTCTTTCTGAAATGATCATAGAAAAATGGGAATGTTACTTTTGCGTACGCATGGATTACCGTCTCTATGATTGTAATGTTGCTTCATTTTTCAAAACCATATTTCATGATTGATTTTGAAAGTATAATTGATCTATAAATATGTTAGTTATGTAATAATTATTATTATGTATCTGTTAATATAATGAAGCTTTGACCATTTTTGACCTACTAAAGTCATTTTTGACCCGTAAACCGAATATGGTCATATGACTCGACATAAACTTAATTGTTTAAGTAGTTGTTTCGAAAATTGTAATAAGAGAAAAATGTAATTAAAAACAAGATAAGGTTTACTAAGTAATTAAATAATAAAATATAGTTTATTATTCTTGAATGCTAGGACACAAGTTACAAGTCTCGCTCACGTTAACATATTTTTTCTCAATTTACATTCCATTTAGACTTTTTATTATTATTATACAGAAATTCACTTTTATATGGTGTATATACATCCCCTTCACATGTTATATAATTAATATAATTATTCTCATGATATTTTTTATTTTATTAAATTTTATTCTTTCAAGGGTATTATGATTCAAATGTTTCAATGTGGTATGGGACACATTGGAATGCTTAAATATTATTCTCATCAAGAATATTTTAATGATATTTCTAGGGTACTTTTATTAAAAAATGTCAAAAAAACTATTTTTAGTTATATTACAATGGGGAAATGCTGATAAATTTGTATTCTTTATTCACTATGGATATATTATATGGAATATTATTTATTTCATTTATTTGTTATGAGGAATTCTTTGGACTGGGAATTAAGGGTGGGGAAAAGAATTTATATAGCCCCTCGATGCTTCTTTAGGTTATATTGAGAAAAATAATTTGGAGAAATTAAATGGGTTTATACCTATAGATTGAAAATGTCTTTTCAAATTTCTTGATACTATAGGTTTTCATGTTCTTTAGATATGTCATCCAATAATAATTCTTTCCCTTCATAGATTATTTTAGTTATCATTATTATCATCCATGAGGTTTTCATATGATAAAACATATTGATTACTTTCATTAATAATCTACTAGTTAAATGACATGTGTTTTCATTTTATTACCTTCTCATATTGATTATGGATTAAAAATTTATTTTAATGGAATTTGTTCTCATTTATTCACCTTTACATGTTGATTTATTTTTATTGATTCACTATTACGTCAGATTTACTTACCCTTATTGAGAATTTGATCTCAACCTTACCATGTTTACTTTCCCTGGGTAATAAAGAGGAATCCTTTGAATGAGTTTCAAGGGTTCTGATATTTTTCTTATGTCTTGAATTATTTTGTTTCCCAATGTTTTATGGGCATCATGTATATAATATAGATTTCTAAAACTGGTAAACTGATATGTCCTTCAGTATGTGATTCCTTTTAATGATGAAAATTTAACTCTATAGTAAACTTTAGATCTATGTTGATAAATCATCTTACGGTCATGGAAATTTAGATATTATGTGGGTCTTCATATAAATATATCCTTTTATAGATAATACAAGTTGACATGGTTTGGGTACAGATGTACCTGAGGTTAACAACTCTGATAAGGTGCATTAGGCCTGACTCGGTGTAACCCAGTACATAACAACAGACCTTACTGCTTACCTGGTTTTACACCCCTTGGGGATACAATATTTACAATTCTCATTTTCTTTTGAAACCATTAAGTAATATTTAAAAGTAAATATGTCACCAAAGAAATCATGGTTATGAATATTAGATGAGATATAAATAAAATTTCCAATTGTTGATAATTATTATACTTTTTTTGGGTATAATAAATTATATTTTATATTAATATTAACTTATTTTGTGTATGTCATCATTTAGAAATGTAATGTAGAAGATGGAACGTGATCTTAACCATTTTAAATTATTTAAATAGTAATAAGAATCATATCTTATATGGCCTTAGAACAATATTTTTAATTGAAATAATCTCCCAAGAATTATCATTATATGATGACATATTATCTGGTGATAAATATATTGTAAATGAATTATCAAAGTCCTATGTATTCGAAGGAATGTAGTAAAATAATATAATGTAAGATCAAAATATATATAAAATTAAAAAGGGAAAGAAGTATATTCCCACATATGATAATTGTGGATTGAAACACATCATTACTAGCTTTAAGTGAATGGGATTTTGTTATATGTGTATAGAGAAAGGGCATAATTTTTGTGATTACAATGGAAAGAAATAAAATTCCAATGTGAAATGCTTCCACGGTAAGTAGATGGGACACTACACAAATAAATTTCTCATTTTTCAAAGGAATAAAACACAAAAGATGAAAAGGGATCATGTTCAAGATTATGATATTTACATTTATGTTGAGGAATGATTCATGTGGTTATGTTTGTATTAAATAAATATATATTTTGAGTATTTTATCAATGATGTATTGGTTAAAATAATTTTGGAATGTATATGTTGTAGGTTCCGAGCGCAGCGGAAGCGCGTTGGTGGGTTTTCCCATCTTTAATTTTAACGTTAAACAACGTTCAATCCAAGATCCGTCACGATTTAAAACGCCAAATGTTCGGAATAGAACGAAAAACGAAAAGAAAAGAAGAGTCATGGAACCCATGAGGAGGATCATCATATTTTGATTATAATTAAATTAATTAATTCATAAGAATTACCTCGTTGAAATTCTTTCTTCATTGGTGTCTCCGGTCACGATCCTGTGATCCGTCGTTGCGTCGAGGAATCCAAGTGTAGGATTCCTCTAGCGGTGATCCACACCTGTACCATGTATATCTGGACATCGCCGAAGGGAACTCCGGGTGCTAGCACGGAAGATCCTTCGCTTGCGATGTCCATCTTCGATCGCTTTGATCCGTTGGAGGATCTTGCTTTCGTAACTCAAAAGCGTTCTTGGTGGAAATGGAATTCTCTCTTGGATTGAGAGTATTTCAAATCCGTTGTGCACAACAAAAATTGGCTAACCCCTTTTGAGAATAATTTAATTGGGATTTATAATACTTAGAGTTAATAAAATGAATTAATTTCACAAAAGCATTTAATTATTTTACTTAATTCTTAGTAATACCCCATGTCTTAATAAGGACAGTTGAACATCATTATTACTTGACATGCATCCAATGTATCACATTTAATATCATTTAATTAAATAAATAATATTTTTCTCATGAATCACAGAGAAACAAACTACACGGCGTGTATATAAATATACATGGCGTGTAATTTTATTTTTCCATTTTATTTATTTCCTCCACCATATTTATTAGACCTTGAGTAATGACTATTTATTTATTAAATAAATGTAACTGCATTACTCGCTAATAAATATATATTATTTCTCCCACAATATATTCTCTCGAATAACTAGTGTCGAAATAAATGCGATCAGACATCCTTGAATAATTATTTAACCACAATCAGGAATAATCTTTATTCAACTTGTTAAATAAATATTTAACTGAGATACATAGACACACTTAGTGTGTGACCCTCTAGGCCTATTTCTCAGTGGCATTAGGCGGCGCCTTCCTAAAGTCCAAGGTTAGCATCTAGCAACACGCCAAGGCACCCATAGAGAAATAAGTTAACGCCGCAATGACGTGTCACCTCCTACAAACACTTACCGTGTAATATAATCCATTTGTCTCAATATCTCCAATCAAGCGGGTTGCATGCTAATGCCATCAACCCATGTGCTTGATTATTCTCTCTTTGACTTCCCAAAATTGAACATTCCCATACCTTACCATGGCCATGGAATTCTAAGCTGTATCAATTCCATCAAAGTGCCTGAGATATCTAATTCTGTTATGGAACAGAATGGAAAAATCCATTCTCGCATTATCTATTAATGTGGCATTACTCGTGACGCACCCAACGTATCCTACCTCGCTGCAAAGAGTGTGTCGTCACAGTTTTCATTAATACATCTAAGTGCGCGAGTTGTAATACCCATTAATAATAATCTTAAAGTCTAAGGACCAATACACACGTCCGCAGATAGGAACATCCAATGACACTATGAAATGTGGATTTACTACTGGCGGGTCTCGTTCTCATAATATCCTCCTGGATATTACAAAGGGCGCACACCATGAGAAGGTTCCTTAATGTTTTATGAGTCCTCATCCCTAATGTCCTGTATTATTTGTGTCCCTCAAATAATATCATCCAGCCATAGAACATACATTCTAGAACAGTGTTATGGCACTTCCGGGTTCTCATCATAGAAGGGATCCGCTATGACCCTTTAATGCAATAGCTGTCCTTAGGACATTATCACATGACATGTCACGCAGAAGATAAATCAAGATGTGATAAGGATTTTATTTAATGAATAAAGTATAAAGTAGTTGGTTCTAGACCACCAAATCCAACAGACTCCCACTTGGACTAGAGCCAACTGCTAACAACCTTTAACCTACTAGCTCTCACATGATATTCATGCTTCTGCTGAGATAGGCCTTTAGTCATGGGGTCCACCACGTTCTCTTCCGTGGACACTCTGCTCACTGCAACTTCACCCCTTTGATAGAAATCCCTCAAGAGGTGATACTTCCGGAGTATGTGCTTTGTCCGTTGATGTGACCTTGGTTCTTTTGCAAGAGCCACCGCTGTAGTATTATCACAATACAATGTAATGGGATCTTTACTTCTAGGCACCACATCAAGCTCCTGGACAAAGTTCCGAATCCAGACGGCTTCTTTGGCTGCATCAGAAGCCGCTATATACTCGGACTCCACTGTAGAATCGGCGACAACTGGCAGCTTTGAACTCTTCCAGCTCATAGCTCCTCCATTGAGACAGAAAACATATCCAGATTGCGACTTCAGATCATTTTTATGTGTTTTAAAACCAGCATCAGCATACCCTCTGATGAAAAGCTCCTCGTCTCCTCCATACACCAGGAACATATCCTTAGTTCTTCTCAGATACTTAAGGATAGTCTTAACAACAGTCCAATGATGTTCTCCTGAATCTTCTTGATATCTACCTACCATGCTCAGCACATAGGCAACATCAAGGATGGTACATAACATGGCATACATGATGGATCCTATAGCCTAAGCGTATGGGATCATGCTCATCCTATCATTCTCCTGTTGTGTCTGGGGACACATTTTCTTAGAAAGACGTAAGCCATGTGACACTGGAACCAATCCCCTCATGGATTTTTCCATACTAAATCTCTTTAGTATCTGGTCAATGTATGTACCCTGACATAGTCCATGCAGCCTCTTGGATCTATCACGAATGATCTTGATCCCTAGAATGTAGGCTGCTTCCCCTAAGTCCTTCATGGAGAAACACTTGGTCAACCAGTCCTTAACTGACTGTAAGGCTGGTACATCGATTCCAATAAGCAAAATGTCATCAACATATACCACTATGATGATGACCACATTCCCATTAAACCACTTATAAACACATGGCTCACATTCGTTCTTAATGAAACCAAATTCTTTTATGGCTTCATCAAATCGAATGTTCCATGACGTGGATGCTTGTTTCAATCCATAAATGGATTTCTACAACTTGCAAACACGTTTGGCTTCACCTTCTGTCACAATCCTTCTGGTTGTGTCATATAGACAACTTCTTGAAGGTTCCCATTAAGGAATGTTGTTTTGACATCCATCTGCCAAATCTCGTAGTCATGGTAAGCTGCTATGTAAAGTATGATTCTTATGGATTTAAACATGGCAACTGGCGAGAAGGTTTCATCATAGTCAATTATTTGACGCTGTCTGAATCCTTTAGCCACTAGCCTTCCTTTATAGGTGCTAACTTGACCTTCCATGTCCATCTCTCTCTTGAATACCCATTTGCATCCAACAGGCTTTACATCAACCGGCTCATCAACCATAACCCAAACTTGGTTCTGATACATGGAATCCATCTCAGAATTCATATCTTCTAGCCATCTTGCAACTTCTGAGATTTCTAATGCTTCCATATAGGAGAGAGGTTTATCATTGTCCAACAATAATTATTCACCATCCTCGGTGACTAGGAAACCAAATCTCTCTGGTTCCCTTACCTCTCTCAAGCTCCTACGCAGTACTTGTGTTTCTGGAACCTCTCCAACGGGGACCTGTGGAACTTGTTCCTGTGCCAACTCTTGTGTATCTTGAGCATCAACTTCGTCGAAGTCAATCTTGCTCCCACTATCCTTCTTGAGGATGTGCTCCCTCTCAAGAAAGATGGATTGTCTGGTGACAGTCACTTTCTTGTCTTGAGGGTTATATAGGTAATATCCTTTTGTTTCCTTGGGATATCCTATAAAGATACACTTCATGCCCCGGGGTGCTAGTTTGTGTCCTGAGAAGGCCTTAACAAATGCCTCTCATCCCCATACACATGTGTGCGACAAAGTGGGTTTCCTTCCATTACATAACTCGGATGGAATTCCATTTTCTCCCTTAGTTGGTACTCGGTTTAATGTGTATGCTGCAGTTTGTAATGCATATCCCCAAAAGGATAATGGAAGATCTGCATGAATCATCATCGACCTCACCATGTCCAACATGGTTCGGTTCCTCCTTTCACTAACACCATTCCACTGTGGTGTATAAGGAGGAGTGAGCTGAGATAGAATCCCAGACTCCCGTAGAAGATCGATGAACTCTTGGTTCAGATATTCTCCACCTCGATCCGATTGAAGCTTCTTTATCTTCTTAACAGGCTGATTCTCTACTTCATTCATGAATTCCTTAAATTTCACTAAAGACTCTCACTTATACCTCATTAAGTACACATATCCATATCTACTCAAATCATCAGTAAAAGTAATGAAGTAAAAATATCCACCTCTAGATTCTACTGGAAATGGTCCACACACATCCGTGTGTACCAATCCTTGAAGCTCTGTGGCCCTTTCACCTTGTCCACCAAAAGGTTGCTTGGTCATTTCCCTTGCAAACAAGTGTGACATCTTTCATGTGGTTTTAGCTCAGTAGAGTCTAAATAACCATCTTGGCAGAGCTTTGTCAAACGCTTCTCGTTCACATGACCAAGGCGGTGATGCCATAACTGGGTGATGTATGATTCATGTGAGTTTGTTTCGTTATCGATTGCCAACACTTGGTTTTCGTAATTCAATACATACAAACCATTATTTAAATGTTCCATATCATAACATACACTGTTCTTCTAAAAGAAAAAACCCTTATTTCCAAATTTGAAACAAATACATCCATATCCAAAAAAGATACAGAAATTATGTTATTGGTAACACTAGGCACATAATAACAGTTATGTAAAACCAAAATCATGCCAGTTGGCAATGAGAGGTGATAATCGCCAATAGACAACGCAGCCAGCCTTGCACCATTGGAAACTCAATGATCCACCTCTCCTCTGGTGATCTATCTAAATCTACTTGGTTCCTGCATTTGAATACAGATGTGAGCCCCACAAGTTGTATCTAATACCCAATATGTAGAAATAGAAAGATTGCACTCGATAATGAATGCACCTTTAGCGTCCCCACGCTTATGGGTGCAGTTCCTCTTCTAGTGGACCTGCTTGCCACATGAAAAACACACTGCCACCCATTCCTTGCCCTGCATCTTGATCTTCCCCTTCTTGGAAGTAAGGTGCTCGGGGGCTTCAAACCGTTTATAAGTCTTTGGCCCCATTTTCCTTGTCCTTCCTTTTCTTGTTCACCATAAGGACCGCGGGTTTGTCATGCCCCATGTCCTTATCTAACTGGCGAATCAAGGTCAGAAGCTCTGATAGACTCTTCTCATTGCCTCTCATGTTATAGTTGACAATGAAGCTAGAGAAGGTCTTGGGCAGTGATGATAGGACTATATCTGTACGCAAGTCATCCGGGAATTTAATCCCTAAGATGTACAAGCGTTCAATGTATCCAATAAGCATGACTACATGAGGCCCAGCTGGCGCAGACTCTCCAAGCATCATGGTAAACAAAGCATTGGAGATCTCATACCTCTCATGTCTCGCCTTCTCTTGGTAGAGATCTTTAAGGTGAGACATCATGCTATACGCGTCCATGTTTTCATGTTGCTTCAAGAGATCATTAGACATGGCCGATAGCATGAAACACTAGACATCAGTGGCATCATCCATGTGTTTCATGTAGAGAGATAATTCCTCGTCACTAGACTCTTTCATAGACGCAACTGGAATAGGCTCTTCCAGTACATATAATTTCCTTTCGTGGCGAAGGACGACGCGTAAACACCTCTGCAACTCTTGGAAATTGGTGCCGGTGAGAAGATTTTCTTTCTCGAGTATGGTGTGCAATGATATGTTTGAAGTCATTTTCTTTCCATTTCTACAAATTAAGATGAGCAAAGGTTTAGTACTTTATTACAAAATTGAGACAAATAAATTAATTAATACTTATTAGTCTCCCACTATATTATCAAAATCCAATAGCCCTCACCATTGACTTCGGAATATTCTATTGCGTGAATATTCTAGTGGAAAGGATCCATATTGACCTTCACATTACCCCAACTAGGGTTTGTCAAGCAACTTTAAGGGTTTTAGGCAGGCATTCAAAATTCCAACAGCATTAACTCGCAGCTCCTTGATCTGATGAGTGGACTCCCCAATCCTGAAATCCTTTTGGATTTCCTCAACCTTTGCCTCTTGGTCACACCATGTCCTACTGTGGCAGTCAACCCTTGATGCGAACCAAGTCAAGTCAACCCAAAACATTGAATTAGAATTCCCCGATAATTGAAAGCACCCCAAATAGGGTTGGTCAAGCACTTTGAACTATGGTTCGATTCTAACCAAGATTATGGAAGGCTATGCCGACATAATATTTATTTTGAAGGATTTTATCCTTATATGTAAATTTCCATTTTATTATCTTTGATTACATGCTTGTTAATATTAAGTGGGATATAATTAAGTGATTAACCATGTCTAAGATAATATTTTACGTATAAGTCGGTTTTATTTTAGTTCCATCTTGCATGCTCGTTTAATTCATTAATTGTGTGATCGTGACAACACACCCACAATAAATAAACCATGCAACTGACAGAAATAAAATAAATGGTATGATCATGAGCTTTTCTATTGGTTAGTTTATCTAGAGGTTGATAAACTAACCCAAGACCTAGGGGAGAAACGCCTTGAACCTTTCGGGTTCATGTTTACAGCTTTCCACCTGTCCACATTTGTATCTCCTTAGATTGGTTTCACCATGGCTCCTGACTTGAGCCATCTCCAATGGCTTGGGAGCTCCATCCATTACATATGAATTTATCTCACATGCAGGTGAGGGGTAAAAAAGGGTTTTTACATAAAATAATCCTTGGGCATGCAGGCCCTACATATTAATGAGGAGATGGCTCACAGGCCAACAAATTTAATTTAAATAATTAAATTAAAAGAAACCATTCACATAAAAAGGTCTCGGTCTAGCTCATAATCATCCATACATGCAACAATATTTACGCATAAATAAAACTAGCATTTAATTCTTTAATCGTTCTTGTTTAAGATAAATCACGCTCAAATCAATTAATTATCTTTAATTAATCATTCCTTTTATCTTAAATCCCTTTTCTGAATTTCCTTGAGATTCTAATCCATCATAATTTTAAACAAATAAATTCATTTAAAATTATCCTTGTATGTAACTTGTACCTTGGAGGCAACCCAGTGAATTCCCATTTATTACGCAGATGTTAAATTATACACATATATATAAAACACCTATCACGTGTTCTGCCTCAGCTTTACGCCTGCACCATGGTACTCATCTCAAGGGTTTGTATAATATAATAATAAATTTTAATAAATCTGCGTAATTTGGGTAAGTACACGGCATGTAGTTCCGACTACACGACGTGGAATTTTCTTCACAGTCCATCTGAAGTACACGCACGGGGACATGACATGTAAATGTACTTCGGAAATTTTCGGAGTACACGACATTTTATTTTGGACACATGCCGTGTAGTTTTCGCGTTACACGGTTTCCAGCCAGGAAAGCCGTGTACGGGGTACACGGCCCAACCCGAACCCGAAGGGACTATACGCCGTGTTCAGTTGGACCACGCGACGTGTAATCCAGAAACCATGTGCCACCTGTTTCTGGTCAACACACGGTGTCATAAATGACCTCAATAGACTACATGATTTGGCGGATCGGTCAATGCATTGAAGCGAGAATACACGGCGTGCACTTATGAATACATGCCGTGTATTCTGGTGTTATATGGCCAGAAACGTTTGGCTCCTCCGGATGAGTTCCTCAATTTTATTTTAATCAAAATTAAAAGAAAAATTCGTTTCTGTGAGGTGAACGAGAAACGAGAAAGGAGGAACGGATCTCGATATTCAGATTTCCAGAACGATTAAACATGAATTGAAATAACTAAATTATTAAATGCGTAAATTACTATAGAAATTCTTAAATAATTATAATCAATGATATGACCCCTTTGATACCACTTGTAGGTTCCGGGCGCAGCGGAAGCGCGTTGGTGGGTTTTCCCAACTTTAATTTTAACATAAAACAACGTTCAATCCGAGATCCGTCACGATTTAAAACGACGAATCTTCGGAATAGAATGAAGAAGGAAAAGAAAAGAAGAGTCCCAGAACCCATGAGGAGGATCATCATATGTTGATTATAATTAAATTAATTAATTCATAAGAATTACCTCGTTGAAATTCTTTCTTTGTTGGTGTCTCCGGTCACGATCCTGTGATCCGTCGTTGCGTCGTGGAATCCAAGTGTAGGATTCCTCTAGCGGTGATCCACACATGTACCACATATCTCTGGACGTCCCCGAAGGAAACTCCAAGTGCTAGCACAGAAGATCCTTTGATTTCGATGTCCGTCTTCGATCGCTTTGATCTGGTGGAGGATCTTGCTTTCGTAACTTGAAAGCGTTCTTGGTGGAAATGGAATTCTCTTTTGGCTTGAGAGTATTTCCAATCTGTTGTGCACAATCAAAATTGGCTAACCCCTTTTGAGAATAATGTAATTGGGATTTATAATACTTAGAATTAATAATATGAATTAATTGCCCAAAATCATTTAATTATTTTAATTAATTCTTAGTAATACCCCATGTCTTAATAATGACAGTTGACCATCATTATTACTTGACATGCATCCAATGTATCACATTTAATATCATTTAATTAAATATATAATATTTTTCTCATGAATCTCGGAGAAACAAACTACATGGAGTGTATATAAATATACACGGCGTGTACTTTTATTTTTCCACTTTATTTATTTCCTCCACCATATTTATTAGACCTTGAGTAATGACTATTTATTTATTAAATAAATGTGACTGCATTACTCGCTAATAAATATATATTATTTCTCCCAAAATATATTCTCTCGAATAACTAGTGTCGAAATAAATGTGATCAGACTTCCTTGAATAATTATTAAACCTCAATCGGGAATAATATTTATTCAACTAGTTAAATTAATATATAACTGAGATACATAGACACACTTAGTGTCTGACCCTCTAGGCCACTTTCTCAGTGGCATTAGGCGGAGCCTGCCTAAAGTCCATGGTTAGCGTCTAGAAACACGCCAAGGCTCCCATAGAGAATGAAGTTAATGCCGCAATGATGTTTCACCTCCTACGAACGCTTACCGTGTAATATAATCCCTTTGTCTCGATATCTATAATCAAGCGGGTTGCATGCTAGTGCCATCAACCCATGTGGTTGATTATTCTTTCTTTGACTTCCCGGAATTGAACTTTCCCATACCATACCATGGCCATGAATTTATTTAGGCTGTATCAATTCAATCAAAGGGCCTGAGATATCTACTTCCGTTATGGAATGGAATGGACAAATTCTTTCTCGCATTATCTATTAATGCGGTATTACTCGTGATGGACCCAACGTATCCTACCTCGTTGTGAACAGTGTGTCGTCATAGTTTTCATCAATATATCTAAGTGCACGAGTTGTAATACCCATTAATAATAATATTAAAGCCTAAAGTCCGATACACACGTCCACAGATAAGAACATCCAATGAAACTATGAGATGTGGATTTCCTACTGGCGCGTCTCGTTCTCATAATATCCTCCTAGATATTACCAAGGGCGCACACCATGAGAAGGTGCCTCAACTTTTTATGAGTCATCACCCCTAATGACATGTATTATTTGTGTCCCTCAAATAATATCATCCAGCCATAGAACATACATTCAAGAACAGTGTTATGGCACTTCCGGGTTCTCGTCATAGTAGGGATCCGCTACGACCCTCTAATGCAACAGCTGTCCTTAGGACATTATCACATGACATGTCACACAGAAGAACAATCAAGATGTGATAAGGCTTTTATTTAATTAATAAAGTACAATGTAGTTGGTTCTAGACCACTAACTCCAACATAATTATTGTATTACAATACTTTTTCAATAGTTATTTGGGGTTATATACTGAATGGTACCAATACAATTTAATTAGTAGAAAGTAAAACATTTTGGAAGACACGTGGTTAAGGAAAAAGTTGTTGAGAAAAGTATTGTTTTCAACAATGCGTATTAATGTTATTTAAAGGGGGAGGTTATTGAAAATAATACTCTGTCTCTTTATGAATATTTGATGCTCACAAATACCCTTAGTTATTTTCTAATGATTTTATTTAGTATTTTGAAAGAGGTTATTAATTTATTTTACTCTTGAAATAACGAGAATTTATTACCTAGCGCGGAATCTGTTTTAGCACGTTCTGGAAACACTACTCACATCTTACACAGATGAATATGGCGCGGAATCTATTATAGCACATTCTGGAATCACTGTTCATACCCTACGTGGATAAACGTAGCGTTCGGATGAAAGGTATGTATACTTTTTGAGATAAGAGAAAAGTATGGTTAAACAACCATACGTTTTCTGCAAAGTATGGAAGAAGAACCTTACATTAGGAAGGAACCCTACGTTTTGGTTATCAGAAAAGTATGGATGGTGAACCGTTCGTAAATTCTAAAGGTTACGTTTATTTCTCAAAAGTATGGTTCATCAACCTTACTTTTGTAAATGACTATACGTTCTTGGAAAATTATGGACCAAGTGAAAGTATGGACCTTTTACCGTACGTTTGAATGTCGAAGAAAAAGTATGGATGATCAACCCTACATTTGTTATCAACCTTACGTTGACAACACTACATTTGAAGACTATGTTATTAACCCTATGTTTGGAGGCCACATCATCAACCTTACGTTTGGCATCAGAATTTTTGGCAGAAGATTTTTGTGTACAAATGATCAGTAAGTTGATTTCTGGGCGGATTTGAAGCCAGATTAAAAGTCATTTTTAAATTACGACATTGATTGATTCAAAGTCGTTTTATTAATGGATTTAAGATCGAATTAAAAGGATCTTTTTATGCCGAGTCTTAAGGGAAGTTACCACTTCTCTATAAATTCAGATGTTTGAATATCGTGAATCAGAAGGCGACTTTTATGGATCTAAATGTGCAGGAGATATGTTTTATTATATATGATCACTCTGAAACACCGAGAAGAAAATAATGGGGGATGGTATGATTGATATATTATAGAAAAAGGTGGAAAACAGATATTTAAACTATTCACGATTGATCTGATGATTCAACAGGAGCGTAAAATCTCTGTTTGTTCAAGAAGAAGGAACTTGATAGAAGATTCACCTGTTCTACATCGAATATCTACTGTGGATCTACTACTGTTGAGGTTGTGAACTATATCTCAATATCTACTACAACTAGATCAACTCAGAACTGCTTCGTCTTGAAGATTAATATTTCTAGAAACATCGATGCATCTGCTGTTAATTGCATTCTGTTGCAATTGTGTAGATCAACCGGAAATTTTTTTCTGAAAATATTTTTTATTCTTGAGTAACCAGCTTCTCTTTCTAAGCAGTGTAGGTTCATGTTGGAACCAGAAGGATTTGTTTTTACTTGGATTGTAAAGGTGTCAACTGGCTATACTCAGTTGTGAATTGGTCTGTGGAAAAGAGGACCAGATAGTGAAAATCACCAAGCTCATGGAGAAGAGTGTTGGTGGAGTGGACTAGGGGATTTCTGTTCCCCGAACCACTATACATCTTTGTGTTCTTGTTTTTACTTTTTCCACTGCATGATCAAATCTGATAAAGTATAAAGGACAGAACGTGTTCAAAAGAAGAGTTATTGAAAAAATTGCAAAAGACACAATTCACCCCCCTCTTTTGTATAATTTGTCGATTCAGATCCAACAATTAGTATCAGAGGTGGACCTTTTGACATAGCCTTATAAAGCTAGAAGCATTTAAGGATTATAAAATAGATCATTATTACAGATACAAGAAAAGGTATTTCGATGGTTAGAGCCCCATATTTTAATAGAGATAGCTATAGTTGCTGGAAATCGTGCATGATAATATATTTGAAAAACCTCAGATATAGAGTCTATCAATGATTCTAACTTCTTATGAAATTCCGGAAAATCCTGAGGCATGGAGTGCTGCTATAGGGGAAGAGTACGATATGAACTCAATGGTAATGAATGAAATTATCTGCGATCTAGGACCAGATGAATTTAACAGAGTATCTCAGTGCCCGACAGCATATGAGATGTGGAAAACAATAGTTGTGGCATATGATGGTACATATAGTGTAAGGAAAATGAGATATGAAACTGCGAAACTGAAATTTGATACTTTCAGAATGATTTAAGGTGAGAGCATTACCCAAATGAATAGGAGATTGACAGAATTGGAAATAACATAACTGCTCTAGGAGAACCTATCAAGCAGCCTGATCAAGCATTAAAAGTACTGAGAGTACTTCCTACTAGATGGAATGGTATCTCTACTGCAATCAGACAATCAACACCTGTCAAAGATCTAACTATGAGAGAGCTAATTGGTACACTGATGATGTATGAAGCTGAAATGCAAGATGAAGCTAATGAACATAAAGTTCTTATCAAAAGAGAAGAAATTTCTTTGAATGAAACTTCACCACAAAAGAATAGAAAGATGAAGAGAAAAGAAGTCAAAGCTAAATCAGAAAGCTCTGACTCATCCAACTCAGATGAAGAACTGGTTCAACTAGCCAGAAAATTTAGAAAATTATACAGCAAGAAAAGAGGCTTCAAAAAATACTTTAAGGGAGATAATAAGGAAGTGAGATGTTATGAATGCAAAAATATGGGACATATCAGACCAGATTTCCCACTATTGAAGGATGCAAAGAAGAAGAAATTATTCAAAAGAAATGACTTTGAGAAAAAAGACAAGAAAGCTATGAAATCCACTTGGAGTGTATTTAAAGACTCTATTAGCTCTAATAAATCAATCTCATAGAAAGAAGAAGTCAATCTAAAGGAAAAAATGTGTTTCATGGTGGAAACTGATGAGGTACACTCATATTAATCTTCTGAATCACATTCTGAATCAAGCTACGCAAATGAAAAACTTGTAGCCTACTACAATATGCTTGAAGAATGATATGACTCACTATTTAAGAAACATAAGTCATTGAAAAATATACCTAAATCCGTTTCAGATGAAAGAGACACAATACTAAAAAAACATAAAGAATTAAATGATAGATACAATTTGATTAACACTAACTATGTTAATTTTGAATCAATAATAAAATCACTGCAGGATGAAGTAGGATCTTACAAACATGCTGCATTGGTTTTTATAAAAGGAGAGAATTCATTAAATGAAATTCTTGGAAAAACTGCCATTAAAAAGGAGAGATTTGGAATTGGCAGTAAAGGAGAAAAACCAAAGCTATATAAAAATTATTTGGTTCCTAGCTCTAAAAAGCTTAATTGTAATTTTTGTGGGGCAAAGGGACGTGTAGCTAAAAACTGTTTCTTAATAAAACCTCAAATTTGTGGTTTTAAGAATGCCTATGTTTCAAAAGACTTATATGATTCAGCTAATTTTAAAAGTACAATGAAAATCTAGATACCCAGATCATTGCTAGCTAACACTCCTAGACCCAACAAAATATGGGTACCAAAGCAATTTGTTTGAATGTCTTTGCAGGTAGCAGGTCACCAGAGAAGAAAAGATAAATGGTACAAGGACAGTGGCTGCTCAAGACATATGAGTGGAAACATATTGAATTTTTCTTCACTCACTCAAAAGGAAGGAGGACTTGTCACATTTGCTGATAATGCCAAAGGAAAAAACATTGGCATTGGAACTGTTGGAGATCCACAAACAGTCTCAATCAACAAAGTACTTTATGTACAAGGACTAAAACACAATCGGATAAGTACCTCTCAACATTGTGATGATGGATATTCTATTGATTTTACTAACAATTGTTGTACGGTTTTTAAAGATAAACTGTTTAAATTTAAAGCACCAAGAACTGAAAATGTCTATAGTTTGGATTTAAATTCCTTGTGTAAACAACAAGAAAACTGCTTGACTGCTAAAGTAAGTGAATCCTAGATCTGGAATAGAAGACTTGGTCATTGCAATGTATATGTTTTACATAAGTTATCCAAGAAATGTTTAGTTTCTGATTTACCTTCTCTCAAATTTGAAAGTGACAGATTTTGTGATGCATGTCAACTTGGAAAGCGACACAAATCATCCTTCAAATGTGTTAATAAGGTTGCTACATCTAAACATCTAGAACATATTCATGTGGATTTGTTTGGACCTTCAAGAGTAGAAATCTTAGCTGTTAAATTATATGTATATGTTTTAGTGGATGACTATTCAATATTTACATGGATTTTCTTTTTGAAATTTAAAAATGAAGCTTTTACATTATTTGAATGTTTCTGCAAATCTGTTCAAAATGAAAAATGTTTCAATATAATCTCATTAAGAAGTGATCATGGTGGAGAATTTGAGAATCTGTAATTTAATTCCTTTTTCTCAAATATCGGTATTAAACACACCTTTTCTGCACCCAGAACACCTAAAAAAAATGGGATTGTAGAAAGAATAAATAGAACAATTCAAGAAATGGATAGAACTATATTAAATGAATATAGCCTACCTATATATTTCTGGGAAGAGGCGGTGAATAGAGCTTGTTATATAATTAATATAGGTTTAATTAGACCTATTTTGAAAAAGACACCCTATGAACTATGGAATAACAGAAAACCTAAAGTAAATTACTTTAATGTTTTTGGATGCAAGGTTTATATCTTAAACAGCAAGGACAATCTTGGTAAGTTCGACCCAAAATCTGATGAAGTTATTTTCTTAGGATATTCTAATACCTCCAAATCCTATAGAGTTTACAATAAGAAGTCAAGGATTGTTGAAGAATCAGTTGTTGTGAAATTTGATGAATCTGATCCTTTTGAGAAAAGGACAGAACAAATGGATGAACATGACTTTAATGATAACATGAGACTTGAGAATTTAAAGAATGATTTTAAAAATGATATAAAAGAAATTCAGTCCAGTTTAGAGGAACATGATACTGAAGAACCTTTAAATATTTTACCTAGACATTATAGAACTCTAAATAATCATCCTTTAGAAACTATAATAGGTAACTAAGAAACTAGTGTTCAAATAAGAAGAAACATAGGAAACATAGTGTAATTATCTTTCTTCCTATCTCAACAAGAACACAAGATTATAGAAGAAGCTTTAGATAATGAAAGATGGGTAATAGAAATGCAAGATGAATTAAACCAGTTTAAAAGAAATGATGTTTGGGATTTAGTTGAAAGACCTAATAATTATCCTGTAATAGGAACCAAATGGGTTTTTAGAAATAAACTGGATGACCAAGGCATAATAACTAGAAATAAAGCAATATTAGTAGCTAAAGGATATAATCAAGAAGAGGGAATAGATTATGATGAGACTTTTGCACCTGTAGCTAGGTTAGAATCCATTAGAATCCTTTTAGCCTGTGCATCTTATATGAATTTTAAATTATTTCAGATGGATGTGAAATATGCCTTTTTAAATGGATATTTAATGGAGGATGTTTATGTTGAGCAACCACCTGGTTTTGAAAACTCTCTAAAACCTGATTCTGTTTTTAAACATACTAAAGCTCTTTATAGCCTTAAACAAGAACCTAGAGCTTGGTATGAAAGATTAAGTTCTTTTCTTTTGAGAAATGATTTTACTGATGGTATGGCAGATCCAACACTATTTATGAAAATTGTGAAAAATAATGTTTTATTGGTTCAAATTTATGTTGATGATGTAATATTTGGATCAAATTATTATACTCTTTGTCATGAATTATAAAAATTAATGAAAGAA
This sequence comes from Viscum album, assembly GCA_963277665.1. NCBI lineage: Eukaryota > Viridiplantae > Streptophyta > Magnoliopsida > Santalales > Viscaceae > Viscum > Viscum album. The sequence goes on from OY728140.1 coordinate 1,110,672,384, forward strand.
GAATTTTAAATGAGTATTACGGGAGAATTATATTTCTTTTTGGGTCTTCAATTATTTCAAAAATGTTTTGGAAATGTTTTAAATCAAAGCAAATACATTACTGATTTACTTAAGAAATTTTCACAAGAGAACAACAAGATATTTTCAAATCCTATGTGTACTAATATAAAACATGATTTGGATGAAACTGGGAAATCAGTTGACAATAAGTTATATAGTGGTATGATTGGTATCTTGTTATATCTTACTACTAGCCGACCAGGTATAATGTATTCAGTATGTCTTTGTGCTTGATTTCAATAAAATCCTAAAGAATCCCATCTAACTGCTGTTAAAAGAATTTTTAGATTTTTAAAAGGAAATATTTTCAATCTCTTCTTTATCCTAAAAATTATGATTTTAATTTGATTTCACATTCAGATGCTGACTTTGGAAGTTGTAGATTAGATATAAAGAGTACATCAGCTACATGTCACTTTTAGGAAAGTCCATAGTATCACGGTCTAGTAATAAACAACAATCAGTTGCCTGTCAACAGCTGAGGCAGAATATGTTTCTACTGGCAGTTGCTGTGCACAAGTGTTGTGGATGAAAAACACTCTTATGGACATTGGATTCAATTTTAATAATACAGCTATTTTATGTGATAATAAGAGTGCAATTAATATTTCAAAAAAATCATATTAATCATTCTAGAACTAAGCACATTGATATAAGGCATCACTTTTTAAGAGATCATGTTATTAAAAAAGATATTTTTTTAGAATTTATAAATACTGAAATTCAATTAGCAGTTATTTTTACTAAACCTCTTCCCACTACAAGGTTTGATTTTATTAAGGGGGAGTTAGGTTTATTTAATTTTAAATAATTTTTATTATTGAATACTGTTTATGTTTTTCTTTCTTTCGTCATATGAAAAATTTATTTATTTTTAAATATATATAATGATGAGTGATTACACGGGAATCAAGGCTGTCATATCCTTTTCGACTTCTAAACCCTTTCACTTATATTGAAACTCTTTCGAAATCTGAAAATCGCATTTCCTCTTCTGAAACCCTAACCTTCGAACTTCTGAAACCCTAACCTTCGAACTTCTGAAACACTAACCTCAAACCTTTAGAGACTCTCGCAACAATGGAAAGGACTAAAAGATCCAGTGAGGCCGAGCCGAGCACTGCTAAGAGACAACGCACTGAAGGAAGAAAAATCTTAAAGGGTAAGGTAATCGATCTTGACTGGTTATTTCAGACAAATCTGTTGTTGAAGAAAGCACTGCCATTTCAGAATCATGAACAGATGTTCAAGAGTGAAGATACAGAATTTCTATATGAAGTAGAACTTAGATACTTCTAAAAATCAATACAGTTTAGTCTGGGTGATACCGAAGATAGTATGATTGCTAAAATAGAGGATAAGGATTTCTCAATTTCTTCAGTAGAGATTATTCAGATTCTCAACTGCCCTCATGAGGGAGATTTTCATTTTGACATGAAGAATATAGGAGATTATGTGCATAAATCTGAAGACATTATATATTTTCTTTTCAGTACCAAGACAATAAAGAAAATGTTTGTTAAGGATTTGGAGCCTGATCAGAAGATTTTGGTAAAATTTATTCAGACCAGAATAGCTCCACGGATGGAAGAAATGGAGAAGATTTTGTACCCTGATATGTATATAATGTTTATTTTGTTAAGTGATATTAAGTTAAATTTTCCAATATACATGATAAGGTATCTTAGTTATTGATGTCAAAGCGAGGCCAGGATGAATTTCTATCCCTTTGGTAGATTTATTTCTATGCAGCTGTTTAAGAAAGACATGGTGAGATTAGTGAATGCAAGAGTTAAATGTCATCACAGTAATACGTTTAATGCTGGAACCTTGAGAAAGGTTGGATATTTCTGGAGCACAATTAAAGGAAATCTTTTTCCAGTAGGAGCTGTGGATGACTCAGAGAGTGCTCAGGCTCAACCTGCTAAGTCCAAGGAGGGACAAGCTGAATCCAGAGTCATCAATGTAGCCAGAAGGATTCACTTTGAAATGACAGATGTTAAGGAAGACAGAAGCTAGTAGGGAATTCAATCAAGAAGAAAAAGAACAGTAAATGAGGAAGTCACGTAAACTGCTTTGGAAACTCCAACAGAACCTGTATTTTCTTATTCTTTTGTGAGAGAAGTTGTTGCTGATAAAACAATGGAAGATGTTACTGAGAGAACGACTCTGGTAGAGAAATGAAGAGCTCAAGAAGAAGCTCAAAGGGAAACTCAGGAACAAATTGTTGCTGATGTTGAAGTTTCACTTCAATAAGAACAGGAGATGGAGGCGGTGCCTGGTGAAGAAGTGGCCAGACCTCAGGAAGCTTCTAAAGATATTGTTCTTGAAATTCCAGTGGAAGAAAAAGATGCAGATGAATGTGATGAGCATGCTTCTGATGCTCAAACAGAGGTACTTCAAGAGGATTTTTCTGTGGAGGAGTTTGAAAACTCTAAGGAAAAATATGTGGACCAACCTTCTCAGGACAAAGAAAAAGAGAAATCTAATGCTAAATCATTGACTTTGGTATTGCTGCATCAACATGAGAATGTGAATCAAGCAAAGGGTGCATCTGATTCAAGGAAAGAAGAAGTTGAAAATTGTACAGAAAAGTATCTTATTTGGAATCTGAGGATGCTTCCCTTAGAAATTCTTTAGAATTAGATCATTTGAAGTTTCAAAAGATGAAGGAGTGTACAGTTTCAAGGAAGGAAGATGAAATGTTTAAAGAGGATATGCTAACTATTGTTACTCAATTATAATCTGAAATGGTTATGAAGTCAGATTTATTAGATCTGAAGTTATTTATGGAGAACTAATTTGCATCAGTTGCAAATCCTACTGTTAGTGGATCAAGTTCTTCACCTGATTTAATCAGAAGGTTTCAGCCTATCACAGATTCGTTGAGTAATATGAATGAAAATATACAAGAACTTCAATGTAACAGTTCTCCTCTGTCAGTGTTGCTGGACAATCAAAAATTCTAAGTGGATCAACAAACATCTAGTGAGCCATCAATCAGAATTCTGTTAGATCGGTTATCGGAGAAGCTGTCAGTATTTGTTGAAAAAGAGGAATGGATGGATGAGTTTTTCAGAGTCAATTTAATTGAAGATATTCATATGAATCAAGAGAACATAGAGCTCATTATCTAGCTTGGAGATGGGATGATGAAGAGACTTCAAGAATGGTTTACAGAAATCAAGTCTACAATTCAGAGGAGATAGACCCTATTGCCTATCTTACCCAAAACTTGATTCCTGTGTATATCATTGTCATGTATATACTACTGTTTTTGAATGAAAATTTTCCTCATTGTTTATTTGTATCTTTCCTTATTTGTTTTACTGACTTTATTTTTAATATGCCAGTACTCTAGATTTAATTATTGATAAACAGTTCGTAATAGCATTTACTAACAGTTCAGTGCAATATTAAATGTGATAAATTCCATGATTTTTCATTCTTTTTTATATCACAAAAAGGGGGGGAATTTGGATAAACACAATATCAATATTTAGGGTAAGAATTCATTTTTTTGAGGGAGAAAATTAGATGAGACATTTGGATTTATAAATATCTTTTTCGTGGAGAAGATTTTATTTAAAACTTTATAACGAATTTTGAAAGTTAATTTTGTTTTGTTTAAATAATTTTAATTATTTAGTGTTTTTTGTGATCATCAAAAAGGGGGATATTATTGTGAAAAGTATTGATTTCAACAATGTGAATTAATTTTATTTAAAGGGGGAGGTTATTGAAAATAATACTCTGTCTCTTTATGATAATTTGGATGCACACAAATACCATTAGCTATTTTCTAATGATTTTACTTAGTATTTTGCAGGAGGATATTAATTTATTTTACTCTTGAAATAACGAGAATTTATTACATTGTGCGGAATCTGTTTTAGCACGTTCTAGAAAGACTTTTCACATCATACGTAGATGAATATAGCACAGAATCTATTTTAGCACATTCTGGAATCACTGTTCATACCCTACGTGGATAAATGTAGCATAAGGATGAAAAGTATGTATACTTTTTGAGATAAGAGAAAAGTATGGTTAACCAACCATGCGTTTTTAGCAATGTATAGAAGAAGAACCTTACGTTAGGAAGGAACCCTAAATTTTGGTTATCACCAAAGTATGGAAGGAGAACCATACGTAAATTCTAAAGGTTATGTTTATTTCTCAAAAGTATGGGTCATCAACCTTACTTTTGTAAACAACCATATGTTCTTGGAAAAGTATAGATGAAGTAAAAGTATGGGTCTTTTATTGTACGTTTGAATGTTAAATAAAAAGTATGGATGATACACCCTAAATTTGTTATCAACCATACGTTGTCAACCCTACTTTTGAAGACTATGTTATTAACCCTACGTTTGGAGGCTACGTCATCAACCTTACGTTTGGCGTCGGAATTTTCGGCATAAGGTTTTTACATACATCGATCATTAAGAGAATTTCTGGGCGTATTTCAAGCCGGATTTAAAGTTGTTTTTAAATTACGACTTTGACTATTTAAAATCCGTTTTATTAATGGATATAAGATCGAATTAAAAAGAGATTTTTATGTCGAGTCTTAAGGGAAGTTAAGATGTCTCTGTAAATTCAAATTTTTGAATATCGCAAATCAGAAGGTGACATTTATGGATCTAAATGTGCAGGAGATATGTTTTATTATATATGATCTCTCTAAAACTCTGAGAAAAAAAGAAGGGGGGATGGTATGATTGATCTATTATTGAAAAAGGTGGAAAACAGAGATTGCAAATATTCACGATTGATCTGCTGATTCAACAGGAGCGTAAAAGCTCTGTTTGTTCAAGAAGAAGGAACTTGATAGAAGATTCACCTGTTCTACATTGAATATCCACTATGGATCTACTACTGCTGAGATTGTGAACTGTATCTCTATATCTACTACAACTGGATCAACTCATAACTTCTTCGTCTTGAAGATCAATATTCCTAGAAACATTGATGCATCTGCTATTAACTACATTCTGTTGCAATTGTGATGATCAATCGGAAATTTCTTTATGAAATTTATTTTTATTCTTGAGTAACCGGATTCTCGTTCTAAGTTGTGTAGGTTCGTGTTTGAACCAGAAAGCTTTGTTTTTTCATTTATTGTGAAGGTGTCAACTGCCTATACTCAGTTGTGAATCGGTCTGTGGAAAAAAGGACCAGATAGTGAAAATCACCAAGCTCGTGGAGAAGAGTGTTGGTGGAGTGGACTAGGGGCTTCCTGTTCCCCAAAACACTATACATATTTGTGATCTTGTTTTTACTTTTTCTGCTGCATGATCAAATCTGATAAATTATAAAGGACCAAACTCGTTCAAAAGAAGTGTTATTGAAAAAATTACAAAAGACACAAGTCGCCCCCCCTCTTGTGTATAATCTGTAGATTCAGATCCAACAAAAGTAACCCTTGATATGTTTCTAATGGCAAGATAATGATGTTTGGATAAATAAATTATTAGTTTGGACTACATAAATTAGATAAGTGTTGACTACCTTGAGACTGAGTAATGATTTATTAACAAAGTGGGTTATGCTATCATTGATGAAGTTGACATAATAATTAGGATTTAAGGAATATATTTAATAATTTATAATCTATTTCTAGAATAAGAATCATACATGTTTTAAATATGGTTTTATTGTAATTAAATTTGTTACAATATCCACATGTTTGGTATATTATCATCATTTTTTATGATATCAACATCCTTTATTTACTCTATTGGTTTATAGTATTTTGGTTAATAACATTCATATAAACATTCACTCGATCACACTTCATCAGAAAATGAAAGATTTATTTTTCTTCAAGATCCATGTTTTAAATAATGTTATACTATTTTAAATTCTAATTTTTTGGTGAACATTGGATTTAATTTTCTATCTTTTTAAGAAGATGTGTTATTAACCTAATTAATGATGTGGGTTATCCAACAATAGTATTTTCAAATATCAAACCCTTGATTACTGAGATAATAATTAAATAGTGAGGATGAAATTTAAATAATGTAGGGAGAATGTTAGAGCCCAAGAATTTAGAATATTTTCATATTAAAATAAATTTTATTTCATTTCTAGGTTGGTTTATATAAAACACCATGTGAATTTTACCCTACACACAACAATGACTTAGCTTTCTTGACATGAAAGACCGATTTGTATCACCTTTTAATGAAACATATATTTTAAAACTAAAAACTGACAGTTTTGATAATTTTATTTTTCTTAATAAACTTCATTTTTTAATTCATAGTGAGCTAATTGTCTTAGGGTAATTTTTTGGTAGTTTTTAGAGATGTTATTTATGAATTGTGAAAAATAACGCATTTTAGTTGAAAACATCCTTTTCATCAAAATTATTGTTAATGTAAAATTATATTTTAATTTTTTTTAATGTTACAATTGGTAAATTATATTTATATCAATCCAATTTAGGTCATTGGAATAGATTATTAATTTAATTTACATATAAATAATTAATGGGATTTTGAATATTTATCTTTACAAAACCACTTTACAACAAGCCTGTACCCCTGTGGTATAGGCTTCTGCTTGGCATCCAAAAGACCCGGGATCAAATCCATGTAGGGAAAAATTTCTGGGTTATTGTAGTAGTACTGTAGTAGCATAGAACTGTAGTAGTGGTGGCACTGTAGTGACGGATGCACTGTAGTAGGAACAGTGGTGGTGGTGGTATTGAAGCTGGTACTGTAGGAGTGTGGGTACAGTAGCAGCGTGAGTACTGTAGTAGTACTATACACCGAGAAGTCCTTTGGGCCAAAATATGGGCCTTCTGACCATGTATTCTAGCCACATGTCCTTCGTCCTTCGAGCTATATAATGGTTCTCCCTTTACGCAGACTAAAAAAGGTCCTTGCTTTAGAAATAAATTGAGGCTTGAGTTAAAAAACATTTAAAAAAACTTTCTCACCACTTTTGTTGGATTTTCTTTAAACATAATTTTTCCACTTATGTGAATTAACTATGTAATTAAAAAAATACATGACTATAATTAGTCTGATATTTATAGTCTAATAAGATCAACATAATTTTTTACTAAACAATATTAGTGGATGTGATTAAAACTAATTACTGCGATTAAGGTAAAATTAAACTTAACAAGGGACTGAACCTTAAACATTAGGGCCAAAGTGACCTAGAAACATGTCCAAATACCATTTTGTGCCAATACATGGACCATATTCTATCTGGATTAAAATTTTAGGAGTTATTTGTACACATTTTATGAAAAATTCCCAATTTCATATGTTAAGTAAGGGAAAAGGCAAACAGATAATTTTCATTAACTATAAAAATTAAAAAACATTATGATACGGAAGAAGAAAAATACTTTCTGTTAAACATATCCCTTTGAATTTCAAATGAGTCCATTTTATCAAAAAAGTTTCTCATTAATTTTAGAGTTGAATTAGTCACATTAAATGATTAACAAACTCTAACACATTGATTTTTTAGTTTACAATTAAAAAAATAAATGATAATTAAACCATTAAATGGAAGGTGAAATTAATTAATTATTATGTTTCATTATTTTTTTAGATTAATATATTATGTTACTAAACTTTGAGATTAATATATTTTAATTAAAATAATGTGTTTATTTTATTAAACTAAATGTAGATAAATAATGTCAAAATTGACATTAATATTATTTTACAATAATTGATATTTTATTAAATGATTTAAAATGAATAAAAACATGAAAATCATTAAAGTTATATTTATGTGATACTAAATACCAAATATGTTCCATTAATGGACCAATTTATGTTTTATAATACAAATGGACCCATAGATAGTAAAAATATTTTTAATAGAGCCCGGGTTAAAGCAGTGTTTTTGAGCGTCACATTTGATTGTTTTAGAAATAATTTATAGCACACTGGGGATTTTTTATTTTAAAAATTAGATACCATATTTATAATTCATTATATCTATATTTTATAATAAAAAACACCTTAATTTTATTTTAAGGGTTAAATCACAATGGTTGGAAAACTAGTTACATAAATAAAAAACAAAAAATATAAAGAAACAATAATATTAGGGAAAAAAATTCAATAATGCATGTATTTTTATTTTTTAAGATATTTTAAAACAATAAATTTGTTTTAATCCAATATTTTTTCATTTTGGAGGCACATGAGGTAATGGAGACCACCCATTAGTGCTTACCATTTGGTATTTACTATAATTCCACTCCCCCTCCATTATTAAAAGCCATTCATTCTACCCCTTTCTCACACCTCTCTAGAAAATTTGGATCATAAAACCTCTATGAAAATAGTATCCCATTGACACAACAGTTATGTTAGAATATAAATCTTATAATTAAAGAAAACTAGGGAATGCATTTTGTGTAAACCAAAATGAGTTACCCAAAAAGTGCTAATATTCTTCAAAGGTGCATTAATGATTTATTGGTTTCTCCTCGAAATATTTTTATATTATTTGATGATTATATAATAAACTAATAATCCTAAATATACTTATATGTTTATATATATATATATATATTTACCTAAAAATACACACACATCCTTTTAATGGGTATTGAACGTATATTTCATTTATGGAGAACTACCGCCTCACAAAACGATGACTGTTCGTTCTTCCTTTACCCCCTCTCATGGTGGGAATTGTGATGGATAAAATTTTTATATATAATATATGTGATATTTATTATGTATTTATAATTATTTTAACTTTGTATGACATATAACTTTATGCATTCCATTTGTGATAAATATGATAACTTCATTTGGGGAAGTGTGGACTGCAAACTTCTCAATGTAATATGATAAGTTCACACATTATATGGAATTTATTATAGATGGATATAATTAAAAAAATGTAACATAATTAAAATATATATTATATTCAGGGCATAATTATATATCTAGAAACATAGTATATCATTTTCATTATTACCATTTTCACACACTAAAAAATTGTATAACATCGTTCATGGATGTGTGGACTACCGCCTCCTCAACGTGATGTGATTCCTTTTACATCATCGTAATTATATATATAAGTATATATGATAAAATAAAATTATATATAAAATATAAATGTAATTATGTATGTATATTGTGTTACTAACCATATATCCATAACAATCATTGAAAAAATGGGGTCCTTACTCCCCCATACTTACGACCTACCGTCTCCATGATTGTAATATTGGATCATTTTTGCATAACCATATTTAATGATTTGTTTTTAAAGTATAATTGATGTATAAATATGTTAATTATATATTGACTATCATGTTTCATATGTGTATATAATTGCCCTCTTGACCCTATTTTTCCTACTAAATTCATTTTTGACACATAAACCATATATGGTCAAAACACCGGATATAAAAATAATTGTTTAAGTTGTTGTTTAAAAAATTATAATTAGTGAAATAAAAGTATTTATAAAGATGATTTTTTTTTTCTAAATCATGTAAATAATTAACATAATTTTATTATATAGGAATATAAATCACATGTGATAGGTCAGACTCAATGTAATGAATTTTGTATGTATTTACATTCTATTGAGGCTTATTTGTTTTTATGCACCAATTCACTTTTATATGTTGTTTATAGTGCCATTAGACATGTTATATACCAATGTTTCATGTTTTAATGATATTATAAGTTTCATTAAATGTGATTCCTTCTTGAGTATTATGATTCAAATGTTTCAAAGTGTTATGGGATACTTTTGAACATTTAATGACTATTCTCCCAAAGAATTTTTTAATGATACCTCAATGGTATTTCCATTAATCAACATACAAAAACATTTTTTTACTTATCCTTGACTATGTATATATTGATAATACATATTATTTATTAAATATTGATATTTTATAAGGAATATTTTTTTATTATTCAATATGAGGAATAGTTTGGACTCTCAATGAATGGTGGGGCCAGAACTTTATATAGCCCCTTGATGCATCGATTGGTTCTCATGAAGGGAATAAGTTAGAAAAATAAAAAGGGTTTCAACATATAGTTTTAAACCATTTTTTGAATGGTCTTGTTGGTATAGGTTTTCATGAACCTTAGACATGATGTCAAATAATTTAGCACTTCTTTCATAGATATTTCAATTATCATTGTAATTATCCCTGTGTTTTTCATATGAAAAAAATATATGTATGAATTTCATTCATAGTTTTCTAGTTAAATGGAATGTGTTTTATGTTTCTTACAATTCTATATTGATTATTACTTATCCAGTTATTTTAATTAAATGAATTATCAATTTTTCACCTTGCCATGTGGATTTATTTTTTTTGATTTATTATTATTTCGACTTTACATTCCCTTACTGAGAATTTGAGCTCACCCTCAGTATGTTTAATTTCCCCAGGATATAAAGAAGAATAATTTGAATGAGTTTCAAGGATGCTGAGATTTTTCTTATATTAATCTTTATTTTATTTACTAATGTATTATTGGTGTCATGTATGTAATCTGGCATTCCAAAATGGCAAAACTGATTGGTCTATAAAGATATCATTTCTTTATAATAATGATATTGAAATAAAATAATGTACTCAGTCTAGGATTCTATAGTAGGGGGTAATAATTTATAATTATCAAATATAAACTATAACCATCCAGGACAATGGTAGTGAAAAATGGAATTCATTATTCTATAGAGGTGATAGTCCACACGTACACATTGATGATGATTACATTTTTTGAACGTAGAACAAAATAAATACAATGGTTTATAATTTTAGGAAAATAAATATAATATTTATTAATAATACATATTTTTTTAATTCCCCATTCAGAAATTTCTAGTTGTTCATTCAAGGAAAAACAAACATGTTTCTTCATGGATACAGTAGTCTTCACATGCACATGATTCATATTTTTGATTTCTTAAAACAAAAATAAATAGTGGTTAATTATAGTAACATAATTATAATTACATAAAAGTATACTAATAATACTAATTTTATAATTTTAATATGGTGATATGGAATTTTAGGAAGAATAGTTTCCCATAGTACAAATAAAATATAAACGAGTGGTTAGAAATTTATATTTCATTACATGGATTATCTATTTTTAAAAGGGGGTTAAGACTTTGAGGAATGATATTTTGAGGAGGCCAGAACTCTTATATGGTGGACAGGAATGTTGAAGAGTGGTTTGGTCATATTTATTTCTAATATATGTGGGTTGTTCTGGGATGGGAAGTTAGAGAAGGGTTTCCAGTTTTATAAGTGAAAAGTTATGAAATTTCATTAAATACATTATTTCATTAGTAATGGGATGTTATTCAAAAATAAAGTGGATAAAAAATTAGAAAAAATGGAGGGGACTGTATAAGGTTGACCAAGTCCATAAATACCCATTCCCAAACATGTTTCAAACCAGTTTGTGGCCATTCCCTCATGGTTAAACATATTTTACTTCATTTAATTTTTAATAAGGTTACTAGTTTTTACAAAATAATTTATCTATTATTAATGAAAATAAGCTTATATTTAATAGATAATTTGTACCAAATAATTTCATATTCTATGCCCATTTTATTTTTTCAGCATTCTAGAATTCATAAAAAATAATTTCAGAACACTTAATTTATAATGTAATAAAATCATTTCTTTTTAAAAAGTACAATTTATGTTATAAAATGTCAAATATGGGTTTATAAATTTAAAAAACATTTTTAAAATTATAAAATATCTTATAACACACCTATTTGGAATTAAGAAGCAGTTTCATGAATTTTCAATTCATACATATATAATATTAATGTTCTAAATGTTGTGTTATTTTTTAAAAGAAATATTTTGCACTATTCACCTAAAAATAAATTTTATAGAAAAATTTGAAAATATATTTTAAGTGAATATTGTTATTATAAGTTATAAAATGCTTTTTTTCAAACTAAAATTCTAAATTTTTTAAATATAATGATAATATGAAATCATAAATTATTGTGAAAAACTATCTTTTATAGGAATTCATTTTTTGGTATAATAAATATTATTTCAAAACTAGTGATAATAACAAATATGTTAAACATGAAAAATAAATATTATATAAAATAATGTTTCACTATATAAAATATTTTACAAGGTTATTAGCTGAAACTATTGAAACAATATTTAAAAAGACCATTATTTCAAAAGTTGTTTATAATTATTTTACCTACTAACACAACTACTACCATACATTTTTTAATATATACATTAATAAAAGTAGTTATATTATATTGGGGTTTGGGGTTGTATATTAATAAAGGTAACAAAAATAATATTAATTTAATGTGCAACATTTGACTAAAACATGCTTTGTTATAGTAAACATTCCATGTTTGTTGGAGTAATTTGTTATTCTTCTGGGAATTTTTTTTATAAAAAAACATGTGGGAAAGAGGGGTACGAGCATATTGTAAATTAATTTTAATTTGAATAGATGTTATATGAAATGCATGGAAATATTAACTAATAATTTTTCTGACTGTGATAATTTATGTTGGACTAAAATGGGGAATATTATTATGTAATTTTGTCCAGATATAGGGCTTAAGTAGAATAAATTGAATGTAAAAAAATAAATGGGTGTCTTATTGTGATTAGACTAAAACTATGATTATACGGGTTCAAATAGTGATTTTTGATGTTGGTTTATATTATAGTATTTTGTTTACACCCCAAAATACTTTAAACTAACAAGATGTGATTTATTGTATCATAATAAAATAACCATTAGATATTCATTTTCTACCAGAGTCGTTACTATAGATATAGGTATATTATACCAAAAACAATTCAAAATTTAAAAATAATTGAATTATTTCTTCCAAAACATTTATTTTAATGAGAAATAGTTTAGGTAATTTGTATAACTCTAAACATATAATGAATTAATAATTATTACATCTTCAAATATTTAGAGTAAATAATGGTTCACACCCAGATAACGAGTTAAAAATATGAATTTGGGAGGTACCACTTTGTTCATGCTAGTTTGAGGATGGGATATGAATATTTTCTAAATTTAATAACATAATAATTATAATTGATATGATTAATTTTTTTCAAACAATTTAAGAAATAATAAAAATAATAAATTAGTTATGTTAGTGAAATATTTTTGTAAGCATCATAATACAAATATAGAGGAACAAATCCATAGTTCTGTTTTATATATTGATAGTGATAGGGGTGAATTGTCTATGTTGATGAATATTTTTTAAGTGATATAATAATTTATGATATGGGGTTTTTTCTGATAAAAAAATAATTTATATAATACTTTATATTCATAAAAGTATTTTTATTTATATGTTCTATCAACTTATCAATATAGTAAAAATTTATATCAAATATGGTGATTATATGTGTGTTTATATATAAAAATGGACTATTCGGATTATAAGATCATAAATTTTTTATATTTATTATTTTTATTAATAATAAATATTATTTAATCAAATAATATGGATATAAATAAAAAATTGATGGATTCTAATTGTATAACAAATCTATATAAGGATGACGTTAAAGAGTTCATTATTTTTGAAAAAGATCTTGCATAAGGACCTTCTGAAATCCTTTTTCAATTTTTATGTTTTAATTATTCAAGATTAATTAGTCTATAAGAGTTGAAATAATAATTAACTTATTATTGAATCGATAAATGTTATAAATGTTAGAGTAGACGTGGGGAAGAAAGGAATGTAGTTGGTGACTGGGATTTCACTATTGTTTATGGATCATGTGAGATTATTACAAGTGTGAATGATGATGTAGATTGTATCAAAGTTATTATTATAAGTCTAAATGATGTTTAAGATCATATTAAAGATATGAAAATGATAGTTGAAGATGAAATTCATTATTATATAAATCTATTTGAGAAGTTAAAGATATGTGAAGAAACCATTGAATAATTTTTTTACAACATATACAATATTGTATACTATAATGAAATGATATAATTTGAAATTTGGGAATTGATTGAGTGACACAATTTTTCTAAACTAATTTCTCAACCAAATAATAGGCTACCATAAGATAATAATTTTCATTACCAAATATATGATTCTAAATGTGTGATATTTTTAGTGGATGTGATCCTTGAAAGAATACATGTTTATCCAAAATTATATATATTTTATCTAAAGGACTATGAATAATATGACAAATTCCATAAGTATGGTGTGAAAAAAAAAATAATTATATATCATTTTATTTGAAATTCATATGGTTATTTCCAATCATTACAAGATTTAAGAGCTTATATGGGGAAGATACTGCAAGAAAATTCATCTAGAATTCAGATACTTAAATTTCTAATGGGAATCTATATCACCCATAAGCCTCTCCTCTATGGATGAAAATTGATCATGAGTAACTTAAATGTTGAAATGATCTTGGAAAACTCTATCATGTTGTTTATGTAGATTTAATAGATAACTTTGGTGTACAATGTTACACTTAAATTACATGACCAATTATTTGGTAAATTATATATTTTTAATGTGGTTATGCATGAAGTGATAATACATTATAATTTCTTCAATAAAATCTAGACCAAAGAAACTTGTTAATGATATTGATGTTTATCTAGATTTGTTTATTGATAATATGAAATCAATGTTGGATTTTAGGGTTACATTATATGACATTTATAGAAATAAAGGTTCTATGTTTAGAGATATCCTATACAGTTAGATAAATTAATTTCATATTAATGGAAAATTTTTAAGAATTAAAATAAAATAAATGACAGGGTATCACCTTTGTGAAGAAGATACCCACTTAGCTTGGTTGAAACATTCTTTAAAGATTTTGTTTTGAGGAAATCACAAATTTTTACCATGATGACATAAATAACAATACTGGATGATATCATTAAATGGAAATTTAAAGGATTTTATATCACAATCTCTACTAATATGTGACCAATGGTTTGATAAATTAAATTCAATGTTTAAAATTTTTGATGATCCTTTTTTTAAACCTTATTTATAATGATTGTAAAAAGAGATTAGTTCTTTTGAATTTCTCCATTGGAATAGATTGTACATCAAAACTTTTCTTGATGTATTTCACAAAAAAAATATGTGATAATGTCCTTAGAACATTAAAAATTTCACCTAAAAAATATGGAATTTAGGGTAGCCTAACATGATTCACAAGATATTAAAAGAAGATTTGACACTAGTGACTGGAAAATTGGAATCCTTTCTTCCTCAAGTAGCTTACACTCTTTTCATTTAAGAATGATATCTATTTTTAATGTTCCCGTATAATGTAAAAATTCCCAAAAGAAATTCAAAAAATATAAAGCGTGTCATGTTAATATATTATTTGAAGATAAATAAGATAAAATAACAAGACTATCATGTTTTGAGGAAGAATTTAATTCATGTAGATTTATGTTTTATTCTACAAAAATATATTTGTAACACATTAACAAACATTTATTTCATTTGAAATGTTGTTTTTATTAAATATATAATCTCAAAAAACATTCCAACAAAAATAAAATAAATTTAATATTATATTAAATCGATTTAGGATGTTATTTTAACTATTATTCCTTGATATAATTATTGAGATGATATTTCACTTGGTTTGAGAGATAAGACTATGTTGTATTGTACATTATATAGAAGCTCGCCCTACTGAATTATATAAGAATATTTTAAAGGGTATATAAAAAACCATTGTTTGGAAAAAGGATGTTTTCTAGACTGATAAATTATTGAGGAATATATTGAATTATTTACCAACTACATATCCAATGTGGGTAGATTGGTCTAAAAATATCTTTTCACAACAAGTTCCCAGTGTTTGATGGGATTTTTTAAAGGAGACATTGTTGTAGTTACTTGTGTAGAGTAGTACAAGGATATCATTAATATTTTAAATAACAATTTAAAGGATGTTCCATATGTGGAAAGCCAAAAAGTAATTATTCAGCATTTTAATCCATCAAGGGATAAAATATAGATACCAAATACACATAATAATTTGTTTATAAGATGGTTTCAATACCATAATTTTATGGATATATCTTTATATATGAATTTAATTAAAGAATTACTATGATGGATAACTGGGGGAATATGTTTTCTAGTATTATCTTATAATTATTTGGTAATTAATGTTTATAAATTATATATAAAGGAATTTGATTAAAGAAATAGGGTGAAAAATAATGGACTTACCCTTGGTGTAGAATTGGTTCATATATCTATTACTAAGGATAAAAATACTATTCAAATGAATATGTCATAATTTGGCACCAAAAGTCAATTATGGGAGTTGGATTATAAATCATTCCTAGTTCTTATTTTTAATTAAAATTTTGTTTCTAGATAAGTGTAGATAAAATAGATTAATTACTACATTGTAATGTGAATTTCATTAAAGAGGCTTATAGTTATGAACTTTTTCATAGTGTAATCACAAGCTATATAAGTATTTTATTTCATTGATCCTACAATTTTTTTTTGTTAATTTCTCCATTATCGACTGAAACCATTGCATGTTTGAATGAAAATATTATTTATGAGGAATATTTTATTATAGTGTTTTAATCATTTCATGGTGGACTAAATATAGATGATTTCATGTAAGTGAGATGGGAGTAAAATTTATGGATTTGGGTACTCAATAGAGTGCCCAAAATCTATTTAATGATTAAATAAAAAAGTGTATTAAAATATAAGGTTAATTTTTAAGTATACAAGTTGTTAACTAATAATATCATACGTTCACTATAGAATTTATTTAAGGTTTATTAATTTTTCAATTAATTCCAAATATAATGGATTACCCACATGGTGATGCTTCGAATTCTGAGGAACAATTTGTTTATCAACATTCTAATGCTACCAATAAAGAGGAACAACATATTTACAATATTGAAACTAAGGAACTGGTAGAAGGTGAAAAATATAAATTTAATAAAAAATAGGACCATCATAGAATGACGGTCTTAATAAAAAATATTAATGAATGAATAAAATTTATAAAATTTATGGTTTGGTTGAATTAATGTGATCAACTTATTGGTCCCAATAAGTTCATTTCATAATTTACATTTGGGTCACCACTCAAATACATGAGTCTATTAATATAGATTTATGGAAAATAATATACCTATGATGATGATATTGATTAAGGAAATGTTTTGGTTAACATTATTATATAAATTCTATATTTTATAAAAAATAACATAATGAAATGATGATTTAATCTTTTTTATCCCTTACAAAGTGCCTTTATAATGTATGAATATAAAATTAAATTCTTGTTAATGATTGCTGGAAGTGATTAGGGAGGTTTAAAAAAAAATTACGAATCATCATCTTAGGGTTTCTGGTGGGAAATTAATTCCCCACCCACAACATATATATACACATATGATAAACCATGAAACATGGAATGTGTTCATTGGTCATTGTGATGAAGAATAATTTTAGGTAGAATGTAATTAATATTATTTTACCTGATAATATGGATATTGATAACAACAAGTATGAAATATTAATTTTTGAAACATCAATTTGGTGATGAAAATAATTTTCACATTTCAAAACTAATGCACCCCTACCATAAAGTAATGATAGGGTGAACTTCTTTTGAAGAAAATTATTTTTATTTTAAATCTATAATAAGTGTTTTTTGTGGGTTATGAAATAATAAAAAACTTATGTAACTTTATTTAGCTATGCATTAATTAATCAAAATCCAAAGAAACATCCATATGAAATCATGTGCTGCGGAAGGAGGTTCATGTATATAAAGAGGTAAAAATAGTTGATAAAAATCACAGAGTATTGGAATCATGAGTAAGATTGAAATAATAAAAACTTATTCCACTTTAACAAAGTCTTTAATAATAATAAAAATTATATACTAAAATTAGGTATCCTTTTTGGATTAAAAAATCTCTATATTCTCTACCCAATTGACAACTACTTTTGGTGGTCTTGAGGTGACAAGAACAATATGGCCATGTCAGAGGTGCATGTTTTGGAGTTTTTATTTGAGCGTATTTTTATAAATAAAAGACACAGAGGGTTATAGATAATAAAATTGGTTTATCATAGGCGTGGATAGATTATATATAAGAAAAAATAATTGTAACTCTATTCTTTTTCATCAATGTCATGGGAAATAATCTTGGAGAACAAACCGTACTGAAACAAAAACTGGATGAAGAGTCAGTACACCAAGGTTTCAGCTAGCCATTCGCCTCACAGGCCATCAATACCATAAATAATTATTTTTTCATAGTTATTTATTTTATATATCAATAAGATAAATATTTTCACGACTCCTATATTAAAATTATTTAGGGTTATATTTGTTGTGATTTATATCTCTCACCACCCACCCATAATTTTTATTTGTGTAATGTACAATATTGAAAGGTATATTATATAAATTTTTTCCCAAAAACATCACATGAGAGTGGGGATTCACATAGCTCATGATTGCAATGCCAAGCTACCTGTTACCCTTTGATTACCTAGATGTTCACATGGTCAAACATACCTGTAGAAATTTCATAGCATGGATGTTTAATCTTATTAAAATATATAAAAATATCAAGGTATGTCCTTTCTAATGATTTTTTTATAAAAAACATTTATAAATCAATGAAAAAAATGTATAAACCGAGGAATGTTAATATATATTAAAAAATGGAATGATATATTGAAGTTCAAAACAGAAAAATGTAATGGACAAACTAATTAAAAAGGACTTCAGAGAGACCATATCCCCCAATTAAATTTTCTCATTTATAAGAATTAAAATATATTGTGGGTAAAATGTTATAAAATAATAGTGTGACCTACATTTAATTTAGAAAATAAATGTAAAGATATGTCATTAATGATATGAGTGGTCTTTAGAGTGTAAATGAAATTATCAAACATGAATGGCTCGGAACCATTGTTTTGAATGTATTAATGAAGTAGGTTTTCATAATTTATTTACCCAATAGATTATTTATAATGTTAATTACTATTAATTACTATTAAATTTTTAATATTTGTACATATCAAAAGAAATTTGAATCGAAAACCATCCGAACAAAAATTTGGATTCATTAGTCCTCACATCACTTATAAAGAAAAAGAATCATTTAATTAAAATGAAATTTAAATAACAATAGTGTGACTAGCCAAAAATTATACACTCTTCTTAATACACAATATATGAGGTTAAAAATCTATATTATAATAAAAAATGTATTTTTCACTTCATTCATGACTTATTTATTTTTTAAATTTTTAGGAAGAATTAAATGATAATTAAAACTACTTTGGATGCTCCAAAGATTTATTTTTTAGATTCAAAGAATGGATTTTAAAAAAATAGACAACATGTGAGGACTTTAATAAATTTTTAATAAATTATATTATAAATTTTAAAAATACTAATATGATTATATTTTTTATATTATATTTTACCAAAAAATTTGATTTGATAAGGTCGTGTTTCAATTTCATAAAAATAATAGTATGAGGATAACTAGTGGGAACATGATCCTATTGTATTTTTAAAAATTGATAAGTATCACTGTATATATAATAATATTAATTGATCAACACATGTATCAAAATAGTTTCCCTTTTTTTCTTAATATTTTTTTTATTTCTGGAACAGTGTAATGAAAATGATTAGGTTTATTATTATTTTTAATTTACAAAAGACCATATATTATATCAACAAACTAGAATCCAAAAAAGATATTTTTAATGAAAATTACAATTTTGTTAAAAATATGTACTAGTATTTTTTACATATATTTTAATATTAAAACTATCACTATTGTTAGTCTTTCAATTTAAAGGAGTAATTATACTTTTTTTAGAAAATGAGTAGTAAGGATTCCAAGTGTCCTAATGTTTGAAAAAATCATTAATATCTGGTACCCTATCACATGTTTAACATATTTTGTCAATATTCTTATCTTTTTTATCTATAAAAAATTTACATATTTTTTGAGGATATCATAAAAATTTATTTACCATTGATTTTTCTCCATGAATTTTATTCTTATAAAGAGAAACAAATTATCTATACCGTGTTTAGGATCATTTTTGAATCTTCAAAGTTTTTTTATTGAAAAGAACCTTGAATTCTAAAGGGAAACTAATTAGACTACATAAACTATGTTTATGAAGTAGACAAGATGTTAGACTTCAATATCGACAATGATATTTGAATATAGGTCTTTTTTGGAATTTATAAGAACAACATTATTAGGGAAAATTAAATTTTCAATCAAGGTTTAAATAATGAATATTAAATGCGGTACTATCTAACATTCCCTCTATTGAACTATTTATTATTTATTTGATTTGTTTATGATCAGTAATGATATAATTAATTCCAATTTGGATTGAAACCCATTTAATATAAATTCAATGATATAATTTTATTATGGATAGAAAGGAAATTACCACTTGTACACATTTATGTTTACTTATTTTGAGGTAATTGAATACATTTATGCATACTGTAATTATTGTTTACCTACTCAAAACTAAGAAAACACACACATATTAGTTTGCTAATTTAGCACAATGATTAAAAAGTCATCTTTGAAATGTATGAATTAATAGAATTTCAATCCAAGACATTGTGTTACAGGTATGACAGAACGTACACGAATTCAGTATAAAAAAATAAATTTTAGTTCAAAATGTTTTTCATCCAATAAAATCCAATAGAACAACTAAGATTGTATTCATAATTTGTAAAAATGATATATGATACATTTTTTTGTTTAGGAATCAACTACATGACAATATGGAAAAAGATGTTCCTGACTTAATCAGAAGTTTTTGTTTTTATTTACAATTCACAGTTTAGTATAAAACACACACCACATACTCAAAACTAATAAAACATTCTTTTATTGTAACAATACATTAGAAAAATGATTAATAAATTAGTAATGATATATAACAATCAATAATAAAAACTTTTCTCAAATTCTGTGTCTATGATGACTCGTTGTGCTTGTTTTCAATTTAAGCTAGACATTTTAGTTCAAAACATACATCTCTCACTAAAAACATTGAAAACATATTCAGATTTTCTGATACATCATCAATGTGACCCAAAAAACGTTTGGTATGTGTAGTAATTATTCACATTCCAATATGACACATTATGTTCTTATTATAAATGAAAGTGGATGTTTTTAATCTAAAATTGAAATTTTAGTTCAAAATAAATTCCACATATTTTAAACTAGTAAAATTTAATAATAATATCTTTATAAATTATTATCCTAATCCAGAAATCATTTTTATGTATAGTAATAAACTACACATAAAATCCATACAAAGTAGGTTTGGTATGACTAAAAGTTTGTATTTCAAATTTTAAAGTTCCATTTTAGTAAAATTCAACTTATACACACTATCAAAATGTGAAAATACCCTCAAATAGTCATTATAATTTTTTGAAAATGATTCATAAATATTTAGTCATGTTCATGAATCCTTAGTTCATCAATTTGATACAAAGTGTTCCTGGTATAACTCATAGAATGTTTTCAATATTTTTAAGTGAATTATTAGTTTATAAATATGTGACCCGCTAAATACCAATAAATATCAAACATTTTGTCTTGATTTTTTTTGAAAATTATACATAACTTATTTTTGACATATATGAATCGACCACACACATAGTTGATTAATGGTGTATGACCTTTATAAATGAAATCATTAGTTTTTATTCAAAATTGATATTTTTGTTCAAAATGCACAAAAAATACTATGATCTAGGAAAAAATTCTTGTATAGTAATGATATATTCAGAAAATGATCCATAAATAATTTTCGATATATAGGAATCAACCAAATATCAATCTGAAAAATGGTGTTCCTTGTATAATTCAAAGTATGTATATTCAATTTAAAAGTGATATTTTATTTCAACACATCAATAACTCATTTATGAATAATAAAAAACTCTGGTGTTATCTCAGAAAATCAATATATAAACCATTTGTGACATATATGAATCATCCAAATGTTAAACTAACACATGATGTCGTGTATGACTTAAAGTTGATGTTTTCAATTTAAAAGTGAAGTTTTAGTTTAAAACGTACATCACTCATTGAAAATTAATCAAATAGATAAAAATTATGCCCATACTTTATGAACATTATAAATTATTCATTTTGACATATAGGAATAAACTACATTTCAATTCGACACGCATTGTTTCCAATATGAGTTAAAGTGTGTTTTTTATGAAATTAAACATTTTGGTTCAAAACATGCACCACACACTTAAAATTCATTAAACATTATTTAATTTTCAGGATAATTTGTGAAATAGATCCAAAAAATAATTGTTATGCATATGAATCTACCACATATCAATATAACACACATAGTTCCTGGTATTACTCAAAGTTTGTATTGTGTATTTTAAGGTTGTATATTAGTTTGAAGCATATACCACTCCATATAAACCATTAAAACAAACATAAATTGTCTTTATACTTTACGAAATTTCCCACAATCCATTTTTGATGTTTTGGAATTAAATAGTGCGACTGAATGTTTTCATACATAGTTTAACAGTGTTAATTTAATTAAAAACACATATCACTCTACAAAAATCTATAAAATTCACCTGGATTATCTTTATACATTATTAAAATTACTGATATGTCAATTGTGGTTGTTATGAATCAACCATGATTTAATTCAAGGTATAGTTTGGCCGGTATGACTGAAAGTACATGCTTTTAGTTAAAATTTTACATTTTAGTTCCAAACAAGAACCACTCACTCAACACCAAGAAAAAACACTTATATTGTTCAAATGAATTATTAAAATGATCTGTGATCGATTTGTGATGTAAATGAATAATTTTCATTCCAATCTAGGATACTCTATACCCAATATGACTTAAAGAGAATGTTTTTATTAGAAATAATCATTTCTATTTAGAATATTTTCCTCATACACAAAACTAATGAAATATTCCTAGTTTTTAATGATACATTATTAAATTGATTCACTAATCATTTGTGATTTGTAAGAATAAAATACCCATTAAACTGATACAAGAAGTTATCAATATGATTGAAAGTGTTTGTCTTTATTTAAAATTACCATTTTAGCTCAAAACACACATCACATACTCAAAATTGAACATGCACACTTGGTTATACATGTATTTTAAGAAAATGAAAAATAATTTATTTTTTATGTTTAAGAATAAACCACATATCAATATAAGATATGGTGTTTCTATTGGACTGAAAGTGTCAGTTTTCATTTCAAAAAAAAATTAACTTCAAAACATGCATCACTCAATAAAAACTGAGCATAAACTTAGATTATCCAATTAATATACTGAATAGTGTTTTATTTATTTATTTATTATGTTATTATTTTTTATTTGTATTCAATCATTTTTTATTTATTTAAAATTTTCTATTTATTTTTATCAATTTATTATTTTATCATAGTTATGTTTCATTTATTTCTTTATTGTACTACAAATATAAGAATTGTTTTTAATATAGCCATATAAGTATTTCTTCAAGATGGGGTGGTCTGTTTACTAATTTGTAACATGATTAAGCTCATTTTTAAGGTGGTCCTAAAGGTAGTAATTATAAGGGCTCAGACTCCCTGGCCATTACATTTCCAAAATACAGCTCCACCAAAATAGTGGAACTGGCCAGGATGGCACTGGTCACGGTGGAACCGTGTCCTCACCCAGCCCTCCGTTTTAATTTTCCAGTCCCACTCCCACAATGTATCTTTGGACGTAAATTAATTCTTTTATTCTATTTAAATCCATTTAAAGACTATAATTAATTCCTAAATATCCTGAGAAACTTCTCGGATTGGGGTGTATTAAATAACATCTTAATATCATCATGTGTAACTTCCCTCCCATGTAGGAAACTGCGATCTGACATTCCAGGCATTCAAAATTCCATATCCCTTAATAGTAGGATCTCTTCTTTATATCTCCCACTGGAGTTTCTTCTTTGTTCTTCTCGGATAGATTTATTTCTTGTTCCTGGTATGCTTGGAGTCTCTCTCTTCACGAGGCTTGAGGTGCCCCTCTGTTGGAGCATTCTACACCATTGGAGTCCCTGACATTCCTCCCCAGCAAGTCGCACATCCCCTATTCTTGTCCCGTGGAGAAAACAACATTGATCCTTGGTCAACCAGGTATGGGTATTCTTTTTTTTTCTCCTTTCAATGTATCATGTGGGGTGGGTACACTGCTATTTCTATGTGAATGTATGAAACCAAACCATAATGATGATAAAAAATAGTCTTTAATGAATGAAGGGAAGAGGTGTGAACGATGTGCTGCTGTTCTGTTTATATTATCTTTCTTGATGCTTATTTTGTGAATTGTGCGGGCTTATGCCTACTGAAAATCATGGCCGTTGGTGCTCCTTCATTTTGCACTAATGAACCCTTGTCTTCTGTGATGATTAAATGACTGTAACTTGGAATTTGGATAATCAAGTAAACTCGGTGGATTAAATGGATACCCAGTAAACATAAGGCCTTCTGTGGTCACCCCGACTAACCAACAGAAAGAAGGAAATAAGGAATGGTTTGGATGAACCTAAACATTTCCCTACTTCGTTTTGGTAGTAGGTAGGGTTATTCTATTTGATTTCTTAAGGGGAGATGTGGGGAGGATGGGATCCTCTTGGTTGTGAGTCCGAAACTAGGTGGCTTCTCTTCTTGTGACATGAATTTGGTTGGAATCCTCTGCCATTGGCATATCATTGGATCATGATTTTGGGGATGTGGGGCTATATCGTGAAGCCTTCTTTGGTTCCAGTAATTCAAGGGATCTCACTTATCCCTTTGTTCTTGTTACATCACAAGAGAACCGGGTGTGAATGCTTAAATTGATGTTTGGTTGTTTCTCTTTTCATGGCTTCTAGTTATGCCAGGTAGTTACCCAGTAGTGTGGAATTTACGTAAATGATATCAATTAAACATTAAAATAAGAATGGTTTAAATGGGTAATTGGGTTTGGGAATGAGTTGTAACTTGGAGGTGAGTGTTGGGATGTTCTTTTATGAATGAATAGTAATAAGTGTGTTTGTGCATAATCTTTGGAGACCTTAGGTTGGGATGACTGCCTATTACCTATACATATAATTGTAGTTCATACGTTTCTTATTCGCGCCCCACCCAAGTTGAGCACTTAGTTCCGAACACCCCCATTCCATGGGGGAGGGTTTTTTTCCTAACATTCCTATGAGTGTCTAGTTATTAGCTCCTTTTCTGCTCCCTTTCCCGAAATGCCCAAGACTCTTCGGGTAGGCTATGATGGCTTGAAGTCCATTATTAACCTAAGAATCTTTGGGAAAGGTAGTTGTGGTGGTTAGCGCAGGTGTTTGCGGGAAGGTTGTTTCCCAAGTATCTTCGGGATGAGGCCTAGGTGTCTTCGAGCATGAGAGTAGTTTTCTGGCCCAAGTGTCTTCAGCCGTGGCAGTGGTTGTTCTGGACTAGGTGTTTGTGGGAATTATAACATGTGGTTGTTGTGGCCCAGGTGTCTGCGGGTGGTATGGTGGTTTTTGTGGCCCGGTGTTTGAGGGAGGGATGCGTGGTTGTGTCCCAGGTGTGTGTGGGCGGGGTGTGGCAGTGGGACTGCGATGAGAATGGCGGGATTGGTTTGATGCATTGGATGTCTTCAATAACCATTGGGAAAGTTGCATGGGGTACCAAAACAGCGATGTTCTTTTACTATACAATACATGACGTGCGTTATTTGGGGAGTGTGCCTTGGTGAGGTTTGGGTGGATAGTTCTCCTTGCTAGGTGCTTGGATGTCTCTTTTCTCACAGAGCATTAGAATGCCTCTCCACTTGTGCACGAGAGTCTTTGGTTTTCCCTACTGAGTATACTTGTATGCTCACCCTACATATATAAAACTGGATTCAGGTTTCCATAAGGATTTCAGGGATCGTGTGGGACCGTACTATCTCGGACATTGGGGCAGTTGCTGTTGTCCTTTTACTTTTCTCAGTACTTTTCTTTTGGAGTTCTTGGGACCTGTATCTTTTACCTTTTAACATGCATTTGGGGATGGTTTACATTTTTCTTTACCTTTACTTTCAACTTTGGTGTTGTTGGGATTACTATCTTATATCTGGATCCTATTTAAGAAAGGGTAATGCCTTTCATATTGTGTGTGATTCTATACCCTTGGTGCTAGTCGCCATTCCTGGACCTATTGAAAGTGGGTCTTGGGGGTCAATATCTCTACTTCAACTTAATGATGGAAGGGTCTGGCAATCTTCTATCCCTTCCCTCCTTTTGGAAAAGGCGGGTCGTGACAGAATTGTATCAAAGGTGAGGTTGAGAGATAGTATGGAGTATGGGGTTAGGCACAGTGAGGCCTGAATGTGATAGTAGGGCAAAAGTTTTGGGTGATCTTGGTGCATGGAATAGGTCAGGGAAGACCAGCTAGAACACGAGATTTTAGGGACCCTCGTGATCTGATGCAAGGACTCTGGACCTACCAAATGACCAAGTGAGGCTACAGTGATTGCAGTGTAGAGACCCTAAGAAATGTACATGTATCATAATGACTTGTGTTCTCCTATTTCTGGGATGTTTTGGGGATGTAAAGAAGCCTATGAAAAATTTAAGAACAATATTCTGCGCTACTCAAGCATTCCTTGTTTACCTTCAGGATATGGCACCTGGGAGACGACCACGAGTAGTGCGGGAAATCAAGGACTAGATGGTTGACTTGGCTGGTCGATAAAGGATGGACCGAGAAGTGGAGGACGATCAGTGGCAGAAGATGCTTCGTGCGTTTCAATAGTAGACCATCAGGAAGTATGAGGGCAGAATCTCTGTCATGGAGACAGAGAGCTATCTAGAGGAGTTGGTGTTAGCTTTCGGTTTAATCTGGGCTCTGGTGGAGTATTGGGTTTCTATGGCTGTGATCCAGATGCAGGGATTGGCACGTCAGTGGTGGACACTTTACCTTGGGGAGAAGAGGGAGGCTAAGGTGACGTGGATTGATTTCGAGAAGTAGTTCAGGGAGTAATTCCTCTCTTCCACGATGAAGGTTGAAAAGAGGAAGGAGCTACTGTCCCTCCAGAAGGGGAGCATGTCAGTAAGAGAGTTGGGGATCAAGCTCAAGGATCTTCTCCGCTTTTCTCCGTACCACTTTCTGGATGA
This sequence comes from Viscum album, assembly GCA_963277665.1. Classification (NCBI taxonomy): domain Eukaryota; kingdom Viridiplantae; phylum Streptophyta; class Magnoliopsida; order Santalales; family Viscaceae; genus Viscum; species Viscum album. The sequence continues at coordinate 1,110,699,711 of OY728140.1, forward strand.
GGAGTCTCGGGTGAGACGTTTGGAGGAGGTTCTTCGACCTTCTCTCCATTATGTTGTTACTCACTTCACCATACCGACGTACTTAGAGGTCAAGAAGAAGGATGAAGTGGTGGATTGGATGCACATTCTAGGAGTTGTATCACCAGAGGGGATCTTATTGGGCTCATCCAAGGGGATGGTCGTCAGCAGTTGACCTCCAGCATCCGGGCCCTCTAGGTTCGGAGCAGTAGGGAGAAGGCCTCAGTAGTTCCAGTTCTGATCTCCTCGCCCTCACCCTTTCCTTTCAGGACCAGGGCCGAGATGCTTCAAATATGGAAAACATGGGCACCTTCAGAATCAGTGACCAGATAGATTACATTACGGTAGGGGTGGGCAGATTCAGCGCCCACCTCAGCAGCAGTAGTTTCTAGCTAGGACCTTTCAGCAGCAGCAGTAGGGTCATTGAGCACCCACTCCTCCGGGGGAAGACATTGTAGAGGGAGGCCGACCTCAGGGCACTCCTCAGGGACCTTGACCCGGACGTGGTCAGGGAGGTGGCCGACTTACGAGAGGTAGAGTAGCTAGGCATGGGTAGTTACACGCTGTAGAGGCAGAAGTTCTAGCAGGGCCAGAGGTTGTTCGATGTACGATCAGCTTGTTTAGTACCCTTGCTTATGTCTTGTTCAATACAGGAGCTTCACACTCCTTTGTTGAACCTAGTATGGCCCGTGCTCTGGGTTTAGATACTGAGAGACTTCCAGTGCCCCTGGTGTTGAGAACACTACTTGGAGCTCAAACCGAATTGTTTTCTATTTGTCAAGGGTGTAGACTGATCATAGGGCCACATCAGTCAGTCAAGGATCTCTTACAGTTGCAGATACATCCATACGATATCATCCTAGGCATTGACTAGTTGTTCTCTCTATGCGCCGTCATTGACTGCTTCCGAGGAAGGGTCGTGTATTTAGACATGGGAAGCTGACTTGTAACTTTTATCGGCGAGCGGGGTGGCTAGAACAATAGCAAGCAAGAGGAACCCCTCTTTTCCATGTTGGATGATCTATCCGTGGAGTCGGTGGATGCAGAGATGGTGGACGTCCCAGGGATCGTTAGTGAGTTTATGGACGTCTTCCCTGAAGAGGTGGTGATTCTACCCCCTCGATGAGATGTTGAGTTCAGTATAGACTTGCAACTTGGTTGCCGTCCTATTTCGATGGCCCCCTACCTGATGGCACCCTCTGATTTACGAGAGTTTTGGATCCAGATTGACGATCTGATGAAGGGTTTTGTTCGACCAAGTGCATTGCCATGGGGTGATCATGTCTTGTTCGCAAAGAAGGCAGATGGTGGTGTTAGGATGTGCATAGACTACAGTAGACTGAATCAGGTAACAGTCAAGAATATCTACCCTCTTTTGAGGATAGACAGTCTCTATGACCAATTGATGGGGGCAGGATGGTTCTCCAAGATATACGTACAGTCAGGATATCACCAGTCGAGGGTGAAGGAGGGTGACATCTCTAATACTGCCTTCAAGTGCAGATACGGGCACATTGAGTTTGTAGTCTTGTTGTTCAGCATTACGAATGCTCCAGCTGTGTCCATGGGACTCATGAACTCCATCTTCTCGGATTACCTGGATCAGTTCGTAGTCGTGTTCATAGACAACATCCTGATCTGCTCAAGATCAGAGGAGGATCATGTTGTGCACCTGAAGAAAGGTTTTAGAAGTCCTCTGATAGCACCAGCTCTATGGGAAGTTGTCCAAGTGCATGTTTACGATGTGATAGGTACACTTCCTTGGGAACGTGGTGTCTGAGAAGGGGATAGCTGTGGACCCATCGAAGGTTGAGGCAGTTGTTTCTTGGGTAGCACCCAAGAACGTAGCATAGGTTCGTAGTTTCCTCTGGCTGACAGGTTACTACCAGAGGTTCGTATCCAACTTCTCTCAAGTTGCAGCACTATTGACGACTTTGACCAATAAGGACCAGGATTTTGTGTCGAACGGGCAGTGCGAGGCAGCCTTCAGCTATCTGAAAGAAAATTTGGTTAGTGCCCGAGTGTGAGATTTCTAGAAGAAGGGGCGGCGTATGAGGTGTTTTTTGATGCTTGAGGACAAGGCCTCAGGTGTGTGTCGATGCAACAACAAGGGGTGATCTCTTATGGGTCTAGGCAGTTATGCCTTCATGAGCATAATTATGCCACCCGCGATTTGGAGCTTGTGGCGGTCATTTTTGCGCTAAAGTTGTGGCGGCATTACCTCATTGGGGAGATCTCTGTGGTATTTGTGGATCACAAAAGCTGGAAGTATATATTCTCCCAGTGGGACCTGAACTTATGGAAGAAAAGTTGGATGGAGTTCCTTCATAACTATGACTTAGAAATTTCCTACACCTCAGGGAAAGGGAATGTGGTGGCCGATGCCTTGAGAAGGAAGTTGTAGAAGGATGTTGTTTGAGATTTGGAAACTTCTTGTAAGGTGATGGAGGAGTTTGCTGCCCTACACCTGGATGCAAGGATGGATAATGGTAGAGGTTGCCTATATCAGATGACAGTACAATCTTATCTGTTGCAGTAGGTAGAGGAGTCTCAATGGGGAGACTCAGAAAACGAAGTGATGCGTGACCAGGTTATCCAAGGTGAAGCCCCGAAAGGGTGGATATAGGATGGTCAGAATCAGAAGCTTTTTCGAGGGAAGATGTTTGTCCTAGAAGTGATGCGTGAGAGGGTTCTTGCTGAGTTCCACAACTCACCCCTATCGGTGCACTCGTGAGTTTCCATAATGTACCAGGGTCTGAGGAGACAATTTTAGTGGTCCGGGGTGAAGTGGGTGGTGGCAGAGTTCATGCCCAGATGCCTAGTGTGTTAGAAGGTGAAGGCTGAACACCGTGCTCCAGGCGGTTTGCTTCATCCTTTGGATGACCCTGAGTGGAAGTGGGATGACATCTTGATGGATTTCATCATGGGACTACCCAATGTTTAAGGAGGCTGTGACGCTATCTGGGTATTGATGCATCGGTTGACGAAATCAGCTAACTTTCTAGTAATAAAGGTGTCGGGTGTTGGGGAAGCCTTAACATAAAGGTACGTTGATGAGGTGGTGTGATTTCATGGAGTTCTAATGTCTATAGTCTCGGATAGGGGCGCATGTTTTACCTCACGAGCCTGGAGAGGATTGCAACATGCTTTCGACACCCATGTATGTCTTCGCACTACTTTCCATCCACGGACAGATAAATAGACAGATCACACCATCCAGACCTTGAAGGATATGTTTCGGCCATGTATACTGGTTTTGGGGGATCATGGGTAAGGCCCTTTCTCTGGTGAAGTTTGCCTATAATAATAGCTATCACTCTACCATTGGCATGGCTCCATTCGAAGCCTTGTATGGTAGGCCATGTCACTCACCCGTGTGCTGGACAGAGGTTGGGGATGTAGGTGTTCTTGGCCCGGAAGTGGTGCAAATCACGATAGATAAGGTGCAGCTTAAACGAGAGATGATGAAGGCAGCTCTGGATCGGAAGAAGTAATATGCCGATAATAGGTGGAGACCTTTGGAGTTTGGGGTTAGGGACCACGTGTTCTTGAAGGTCTCCCCTCGGCGTGGACAATAGAGGTTCAGTATGGGGAGTAAGATTTCTCCTAGATTCATCGTACCCTTCAATGTTTTGCAGCGGGTCAGAGAGGTTTCTTATCAGCTAGCATTACCACCACCGATAGTGAGGATACATGACGTATTCCTTGTGTCACAACTCCGACAGTATCTACATGACCTTTCACAGGTCCTTGAATGGGGGAAGTTGTATATCGAGGACGACGTGACCATTGTAGAGGGACCAGTGAGGATCGAGGATCTTGAGGAGAAGGTGCTCTAAAGATAAACCATACCTTTGGTTCATGTGTTGTGGAGGCATTGCGGGCTCCAAGAAAGATCCTGGGAATGGGAGACGCAGATGCGTGCCCAGTACGCAGAGCTGTTTTGAGTTTTGTCTTGTTTTGTTTGTACTTGTTTACGATGAAATACATTACCTTGTTAACTATGGAATGACTGGTTTTCCTTATTCTCTAGATGCATGTGAAATGTCTTGACTATGGGGGGGGAGGACCCGATCCCTAATCAAGAGGAATTAAGGTGGATGCGAATAAACCTGTGTGGGTGATTTAGTGCCGCCCAAACTAGATAGTATCTTGACATGGAGGAAGAAACTCCCTAACCCATGTGACTAGATAGCTTTATCACTTAATGTTGCTTGGTTTCTTGTGGGAGAGGTGTTTCTAGATATTGATGAGGTCCACTCCTGAGAGGTATATTTCGAGGTGGTTGTTCGGACCCCTCTCCTATCATCTGGTCTGGTTTTAATTCTCAAGGGTGAGAATAGTTTGAGAGGTTTCTGATATAATGGCCCAGACCCCCTAGCCATTATTTTTCCAAAATACGGCTCCACCAAAACAGTGGAACTAGCCACGGTGGCACCATGACGGCGACACCTTGATGGGGGCACCGGTCACGGTGGTACCGTGATAGTGCAACCGGTCACGGTGGAACCGTGAAGGTGACACTGTGAAGGTGGCACCTTGAAGGTGACACCAGGATGGTGGCACCATGTCCTCACCTAGCCCTCCATTTTCTTTTTCCAGTCCCGCTCCTGTAACGTATCTTTTGACGTAAATTAATTCTTTTACACTTTTTAAAGACATTTAAAGCCCATAATTAATTCCTAAATATCCCGATAAACCTCCCCGATGGGGGGGGTAATAAATAACACCTTAATATGATCCTGTGTAACTTCCCACCCGTGTTGGAAACCGCGATCCGACATTATAGGCGTTCAAAATTCTATATCCCATAACAGTAGGATCTCCTCTTTATATCACCCGCTAGAGTTTCTTCTTTTTTTTCTTCTCGGCTAGATTTCATTCTTCTTCCTGGTACTTATGGAGTCCCTCTCTTCCTGATGCTTGAGGTGCGCCTCTACTGGAGCATTATGCACCCTTGGAATCCCCGACGTTCCTCCCCAGCAAGTCACGCATCCCCTGTTCTTGGCGTGTAAAGAAAAAAACTTTGATCCATGATCAACCAGGTAAGGATTTTCCTTCGTATCTCCTTTTTGTCTATCATGTTGGGTGGGTATGCTACTATTTCTATTGGAATGGATGAATCCAAACATTAATGAAGATAACAAATGGACATCAAATAATTAAGGGAAGAGGTGTGAACAATGTGCTGGTATTATGTTTTTCTTCTCTTCCTTGATGCTTATTTTGTGAATTGTGCGGGATTATGCCTACTGAAAATCATGGACGTTGGTGGTCCTTCCTTGTTAGCTAATGAGACCTTGTATTTTGTGATGATTAAATGACTGTAACTTGTAAATTGGTTAATCACATAAACTCGATGGATTAAATGGATACCCAGTAAACGTAAAGCCTTGTGTGGTCACCATAGCTAACCAACAGAAAGAAGGAAATAAGGAATGATGTTATTGAACCTCGAAGTTTCCCTACTCTGTTTTGGTAGTAGGTAGGGTTATTCTATTTTATTTCTTATGTGGTGATGTGTGTGAGGATGTGATACTCTTGGTTGTGAGTTTGAAACTGTGTGATTGCTATGCTTGTGACACGAATTGGGGTGGAATCCTTCACTGTTGGAATATAGTTGGTTTATGATTTTGGGGATGTGGGGCCATATCTTGAAGCCTTCTTTGGTTCCAGTACTTTGAGAGATCTCACTTATCCCTTTGTTTTTGTCACTTCACAAGAGAACCGGGTGTTAATGCTTAAATTGATGTTTCACTGTTTCTCTTTTCTTAGCTTGTGGTTATGCCAGTTAGTTGCCCGGTAGTGAGGAATTTACTTAAATTGGATCACATGAACATGAAATTAAGAATGGTTTAAATGAGGAATTGGGTTTGGGAATGAGTTGTGACTTGGCTGTGAGTGCTGTGCTGTTCTTTTATGAATGAATAGTAATAAGGGTGTTTGTGCTTAAGCTTTGGAGACCCTAGGTTGGGATGAGTACTTGTTACCTATACATATAATTATAGTTATTACTTTTCTTATTAGCGCCCACCCATGTTGAGAACATAGTGTCGAACACCCCCATTCCATGGGGGAGGGTGTTTTTACCAACATTACTATGAGTGGATGGTTATTAGCTCTTTTTATGATCCCTTTCCCGAATATCCCAAGACTCTTCGGGCAGGATATGATGGCCTAAAGTCCATTATTAACCCAAGAATCATTAGGTAGGGTAGTTGTGGTGGTTGTCCCAGGTGTTTGCAGGCTGGTTTTTTCCAAAGTATCTTCTGGATGAGGCCTAGGTGTCTTCGGGCGTGACTGTAGTTTTCTGGCCCAGGTGTCTTTGGGCATGGTAGTGGTTGTTCTGGAATAGGTGTTTGCGGGCATGGTTACGTGTGGTTGTTGTGGCCCAGGTGTCTGTGGGTGGGATGGTGGTTGTTGTGGCCCAGGTGTTTGCGGGCAGGATGCGTGGTTGTGGCCTAGGTGTGTGTGGGCGGGGTGTAGCAGTGGGACTGTGATGAGAATGGCAGGATTGGTTCGATGCGTAGGATGTATTCAATAACTAGTGGGAAATTGGACCGGGGTACCCAAATGTCGATGTGCTATTACTATACAATAATTGACTTGCATTATTTGGGGAGTGTGCCTTCGTGAGGCTTGGGTGGATAGTTTTCCTTGCTAGGTGCTTGGTTGTCTCTTTTCTCATAGGGCATTAGAGTGCCTCTCAACTTGTGAATTAGAGTCTTTAGTTTTCCCAACTGAGTATAATTGTATGCTCAAAAAACAGCTTTTAGGTTTTTGGAGGATATCAGGGATCGTGCGGGACCGTACTAGCTCGGACGTTGGGGTAGTTTTTGTTGTCGTTTTCCTTTTCTTAGTACTTTACTTTTGATGTTCTTGGGACTTGTATCTTTTACATTTGAACATGAATATGGTAATGGTTTACATTTGGCATTACCTTTACTTTCATCTTTAGTGTTGTTGGGATTATTATCTTATCTCCCGATCCTATTAAAAAAAGGGTAATGCCTTCCATCTTGTGTGTGATTCTATGACCTTGGTGCTAGTCACCACTCTAGGACCTATTGAAGGAAGGTATCCAGGGTCATTATCTCTGCTTCAACATAAAGAAGGAAGGGTCTGAAAATCTACTGTCCCATCCCTCCTTTTGGTGAAGGCGGGTCGTGACAGTAAAATATATTGTTTTAATTTTTTTTGGAATAAAATATTCATAAAACATTACATCCCCATGTAATTGTACAAACCAATATTTTAATTTCCATGTTTATAAGTATTTCATGATGTTTTTTTATTTTATTTAGATGTAAATTTATTTTATAATAAATTATATATTTTTTCCTATAATGTGATGTCAATTATAGCAACTCAATCCTAAAAAATGGATTCTATCAGCACTAATTTAATCCTGGACAAAGGACCAATTCATCAATACTAAAATAAATGTTAATAAATACCCCCTTTATGAGTGTTTTTAGTTTTTGATAAAATCCATATTCTTTTGGAGGAGGTTATAATATCATTGAATTTTAAACTATGATAAAATCCATTTCTAGCATTGATAATACACTGATCTACAGTATCGATATAATAATTTTTCACATTATAAACTCAAATTTATTATATAAAATACATTTTGGCATTTCCATTTTATTCCATAAGTTTTAACTCTTAGAGAACGATATTCTTTTTTTTTTAAATATGTCATGTGTTATTATATAAATATATATATACATTAAAATGATTTGTACCAATATCAAATTACATGTATATATATTTGTTTTACATTCTATAACATAACACAGTAAAATATTTTATTAAAAAATAATATATATATATATTACATATCATATAACAATTTAACACACACACATATATATTTGATTCATAATATATTTTAAATGTGAAAGATCATTTACCTATGTAGAATTTTATGACTGAATATTTTTAGTGGATACATAATATAATATATATAATTATATGACCAATAATATTGTTTTTCACATAACATACTTTATAAAGTATTCAACACTAATAAAAGAGGGGTAATTTAATTGATATAGTAACTAATTTAATATTTTAATAGATGTGTAAAATTAATCTATTTTGTAAAGTATTTTATTTGGAATGATCCAATATTCCAAGTGAATATTTATGAAAGGAAATATGTATGGATCAATAACTATAATATTTAGTGTAATTTTCTCTCTATGTTTTGCCTCCTCCCTTGACTGTTTGAACTTATCCTGACGTTCCCCTCCAATAATCCTCAAATTTCCACCAAAATCTCTATATCACCATGGATTTCCCCTCAGTTTTACCTTCACATCCACTCCCCTCTTCCATGATCACCTCCCCATGACCTTGATCTCCTTCCCTCCACCTCCTCCCATAAAAACCCACGCTTCCCACCACTTCACCTCATACATATACACCCATGATTAATACTATGCCATATTTTTTCATAGGTTTATGGCTTCCTGGATTTTCTCTACTATCACTATATCTCCACATTATGATCCCCCTCCTAGGATTATGTATCTTCGATTATATATCCCCATGATGTAGTAAACCTCCAAATTTATGGAGTCCACATTTCTTAAAATTTATTAACTTTCAATTTCTCTTTCACAATGACATTTTACATTAACTTCATACCTAATTAACTTGATTATTCATTATATTCATTTTTGGTATATCTTCTCCCCATCTCTGTGCTATACATTTCTTCTTCGATAACAATTCATTTTTAGGTATTTCTTCGTATATATATAAATCAAGAAGATCTATTTACTAGAATTTCTATGGTGTTCCCCCTTTCCTACCGACTTCTCGATCAATGAAAAATTATATTTGAAACAACAATGATTTTATAAATACTTTTAAATCTATAATTTCCCAATTTTATAAACACTTTTTAAACTTATAGGATTTTCTAATGGTAGGAAACCATAATTTCAAAATAAAGACCTTATTATTCACTATCTCAAAATTTTAATTTCAATCATATACGTAGAGTCCATATTGAGTTATATCCCCCGATAAGTTTATCCAATTTATATGTTTAGTTATAATATTTATATTACATGTTATTTGGAAGGAATAAATTTCTTACAGTGTACATGTTACATATTGTGTCCCTCTAGAATGTGCCTATTACACCTCTTATACAATATGGATATTATGTATGAAAAATCCATAAGCAATTATATTAGATCCTTAATTCAATATACTACATTCCACTATATAAACAATACACTTTATGGTTATTGATATTATAAAATCATATATTCAATATATTCATTTTTTTATTTTTACATGTATAATATTTCTCTTTTCATTATTTTTTCTTTTAGAAATTTATTGGTTCTTCCCCATATCCTGAAAACATATTTGATAATGAGTAATTTAATTTTCAAAAACATGGATTTCATGTGTTCTTTAAAGTTAATAGGATTCAAAATTTAGAATGCATTAATGACAAAAAATTATAATTATTTCCAATAGAATGGATTTTATAAATTTGAAGGAAATATTATGTCTTCATATAAGATTAGATATTCCGACATCTTCTATACAAATGAATAATTATATATGGATACGAATGGTATGAATTATTCTTAAATATTTTAAATATTCCCTTCATTTTTATATTTTTTAACATATCAAATGTGAATTATAATTTTTATTTTTCAAACCACTGAGTAATATTAAAATGGTGTTTTAATACAAATAATGTTTTAAAAATACATCCTTGGAAAATGTTTAAGTTAATATATTTTTATTTTTGAAATATTTGTTATATATTACTTCATGAAATATTTGTGTAAACTAATTATTATTATATTTTATCCACACTTCACATATAGTTTTTTATCAACACTCTTTTACACATCCACCCACTACATTTTATTTGATAATGATCAGATGAAAGAAAAGAAATTTATTCCTCCAATTTTTTCATGAGTTCATTTTTTTTTATAAAAATCGTTTTTTATTTATATTTACACACAACTACAAACAAATTATAATTTTTGACACTAAATCAAAGGGTTTTCATAATTTTTTTCAATTTTTTTTCATTTTTCATTATTCAGTATCTTCCCACCATAACATACGTACTGATTCTAAAAGTATTACATATTTTTTTATTTCTGTATACTACTTCCGAAAATAAGGTTAGAGTTTATACATCTATTCTTATGTTTGAAATATTTATTAATTTCTTTAGCATTTTGATTAAATTTTTCCTATTTCATTTTAAATTCATTAATTATTTTTAGTTTTTAATGTTTTCAGATGAAGAAGAAAAAATTAATATAAAAGGAAAACATTTAATAACTAGTTTATTATAGAATTGGGAAATTATATGTATAAATATTTGGTTTTCTTGTTGGATTTTTGCATATGCAGATTTTTTTCACTAAATTGGCCTTCTTTCATATTTTTTTATTAAGGATAATTTATACATAAATTCACATTTTTTAATTATTGTTTTCATTAAGATTATAATTATTAAAAAAAAATTGGATAATACATAATAATATAGTTTAATTTTTTTATTTATTGATATTATTTGTTTATATTTGTGCATACACGATTATATATTAAAAAATTAACTGATTCAACTTTAATATATAGTTTCCAATTTATTTATTAGGGTTTAATAATAAAATTATATTGATAATAATTTTTATAGAGGTTTATATTTGTTCATATAGATTATTACATGTTCATATTTGTTAAAAAAATAAATCACTGCACTTAAATATGCAATATTATATTTGTTTGTATTTATTCATATATAGAATCATACATTAATTATTCATTCTTATATATTCATATTTGTTAACTGAAATATATAGTTTCATATTTACTTATATAGGTTCATATTTTTAATAATATTTTCTTAATCTTTTGAAAGTAAATTTATCTAATCTATAAATTTTCAAATATAGTTAATTTAATTTTTTTTAAATTAAATTTATTATGAACTAAAGTGTGATAGAAATAAATTTTTGAACTACTACTAATTTCTTGATATAAAAACATAACACTAATTTCTAATTCCAGAAATAGTTTATCGCATGGAAAATGAACATCATTGGGAATATTGAGAATATATTGGTAATAATTAAAATTATATGTGTTCAATATATAGGAAACATTTAATTTTTCTACCAATTTATCCTTTTACATAAGCATATACTAATATTCAAATTTATCAATTAAATATCACCCGGATACTACTGACCACACCAATTGTTGAAGATATTATGAAGGGAATTTATGGTATGATCAAATAATTTGGAAATATTTGGTGAAAAACTATGCACACCATTTTACTTTTATGTTCCACCAATATTTCTCAGATGATTTTTGTACTCTATTTATATTTATTAATTATCACATATCATAATTATTAAATATATGTATTTTTTTAGTAATGGGTTTATGGATGTATATAGAGTGTTTATTTTCTAGATTTCTAGAAATTATAGGTTGTATGTATTCTACAATTTAATATACAATAAGTATTCATTAATGATTGTATTTATTATTATTATTATTATTATTATTGTTATTATTATAATATAATCATAAAAATTTACCGAATAGTATGTATTTTACACAATACTGATACTTGCTGAGATGTTTGAATGATGACTATAAAATTTATGTACATGAGTATAATGTTTTTTCAAAATGATATTTTTCCATCAATCATATAACATTTGTATGATACCTAAAAATTTGATGATTTTAATTTTAGTTTTCATGATTTCTCACTAAAATTAATGTTAATCCAAAATTGATTTCCTATGGCTTCTATATCCATTTTTTATAAAAAATATTCTTTTTCTAGTGCATGTTCAGAAATTTAGTTCTATACAAAAGAGACATACCAATTTTCTTCTATAGAGTTATATATCATACAAATATTACTCTATAAATATTATTCATGTAACAATTTTAAATGATGTATGATGGAATTATAGGAACCTATATTAATATTTTCAAGAATATTGTTCATTTATTATTTTCATATACGCTTTTCTAATGGTGCATGTCTCATTTAAAACACAAAATTTTAATTCCCCTTCGTCCTTTATAAATTATTGGTAGCTTTTTATATGTTATAACCATCACATCAGAATTTTAATCAAATTTTATACATAATTTCCACATAATGTTTTATTTAAAAAATAATTTTATATAATAAATATGACACATGATATCCATTTTTAATCAGCCAACTTATTTCTGATAATCACTACTTAATTCCATAATATTTTTGAAAAGAAAATATATATTTTGGATATACTACTTCATAAATGGTTGTGTCAAACATTCATTTTGTTTTTATACTATCACTATTTATAATTACCTATATTACCTTTATCATCTATCATTAAACTATAGTTGCAGGATGATATTTGATAAATATCTATTGCCATGATGTGTTACAATTACATACTACTAATTTATAAATTTATTAATACATTTTAATCTATTTCTGAATCATCTTTAACCCTCATATATATATGTGAAACTAATATTATAATATCCAAGAAACACTACAATGTTCTGCCTGTGTATATTACTTAACTCCAACCTTGTGCATGACCACATAAATTAGGATGCACAAAGACAAACAAAAATCTCATTAGCTTTTAGAAAATCTCATGCACACACCACTTATCCTCTTTATTCCTCATTAAAAAATAATTATCCCTAATTAGATATTATAGTAGTCTTCCATTATTGCATATTCCAAAGTACACACTACTTGGACTCTGATTCCATCATATGCTCCCATTATATTTTGAAGTATTATATTTAGAATTTTTATAGCATATTCCATACATCCGGTACAATATTCTGAACCTCTGTACACACAACAAATTGCACTATTCTTCAAATATGGATATCACTCTTCCACATCCTAGTGAATTATTATCCCATACTTTTGAACCAAACAAAATTATAATGGAAAATAAATTCTCAGTTTTGTGACCGCGATGATTTTTAAACTGATATTCATAATGAAATTATGAGATATGGAATAATTAAATGTGTTGTTTTTGGGCATTGGATTAGTCTTCAGAGATTCCAAGGGTTATGCATCATGTTTTATGAGCATCATTATCTAAAACCTCAAATACACAGAAGGATGGTAGGGGAACATGGTTTTTCTCAAACTATGTGGCCCATAGGAAAAACCGTGTAGTTGATCTAGTGGAGTTGAAGGTGCCACTTGGTTTATTATAACCATGCAGAAGTTTCCACATGAACTTTTAGAAAACATCAGGTCTTTTACAGTTGGGAAAATCATGGTTTTTCACGGTTTCACAAACCGTGTGCACAAACTATGTGACCAAACTCTTTTGGTTACATCTCATACATAGTTGGCACACAGTTTCTCCAACCATGTGTCTAAACTAAGAGCCTTTTTAAAGGGGATGAAAATTATAATTTTTCTATTATATTATTTTATTTTACTCATCCTTTCATTTCCTCCAACCCATGCTAAAAAATATTGCCACTAAAGCTTCACCACTCCTCTTCTAGAGATGGATATATATCCCTCATTTGGTGTTAGATTAAATCTCCATCAATTGTGTTATAAATCCCTCAATGATTCCTTGACACATCTTTATTCTTCCCTTATTTTCCATTGAATTCTAAAATTATATCGTAGTGTGATTGAATTCTCTCAATTTCAGTATATCCGTATGTATATTGTAATTGTTTTAAATAATACAAAATCAAGCTTCAAAATTGGACATGTGGGTCTTCGATGGTATAAGGTAGGGGGTCTATTAACATTTCCCTCATTTATCTAAAATTATTATTTTTTCTACTATTCCAAATGAATTTATTTCCATTCAAGTATTCTTAAATGTGGAATTTAATTATTAGAAATTAATACCTTTAATAGAATATCCATTTTTATAAATTTTATCTTGCTAAAAACAATAGCCTCTAAGTGGAATTGCACTTAATTTTGGGTTCCTTGAATACCATTTATTAATGAATGATTCTTCAAATAAAACCCCTCATTGAGGTGGGATGTATTCGAAGATAAAAACGCATTATTTAAATTTAATGATGGAGGATGTGAAACCCTCTATGTTTTCTCTTAGACTAAAAAACATTTTCTATGTTGTTAAGTACTTCCTCTTATGGAGTGTTTTTTTATGATTTTTTACAGCATGCATGGTATCAATGTATTTTTATACCTTTTCATGTATGGTGTTTTCTACCATGGTAAGACTACCAAGCCTTATTACTTATATGATATGATTATTATTACATATAAATGTAGATAACTAACTAATAAATTGAATGAAAATTTATTGTTATGCCAAACCATTAAAAATATTTTGATAGCCTTGTGAGATACTTCAGACCAAATCCAAGGTTCAGTAATTTACACCACATTGAGAGTAATACTTGGGATTATATTTATGGTTCTCCTAGGATGGACTTTGATGGTGTTGTCTATTTATAGTTCTTCTAGAATGATAACTTGAATTCTTTCTTGTGTTTTCTTGGATGGCATTAGGCTACCTCTTACTAAATAAAATGATAACTTGAATGATTAAGACTAGTATTGCATAATTGTTATTTAGGGGCGCATCTACCCTAAAGAATCACATGCCTGGTCTTGTTCCTTTTTTGCAATATGATAATGATGACCCATTACAACATTATATCATGTTTCTATAGGTTAATCCCAGTTCAGAGACATTCTGTTTTAGTTTGTAGTATATATGGTTGGTTAGGTATACCTTTGGAATCTGAGGCAACTTCTTTATTACTTTTTATTTATTTATTTATTAACCCTCCATACCAACACAATGACATACATTATTTAAACATACCAGATTATGATTTGGAGACCCTTTATAATGTCTTAATAGGTATATATCACACCCTTATCCGGCCATCAATCCACTAAGGTACCCAAATATATATTCATGTTTGAAGGTACATGGTTTGTGGCTTTTCTCATGTCTTTTACATGGGATATTAGGAGTACAGGACTAATCTGCAGCTTTAGATTCTTATGGAGTTTGACTCTGATATTTTATTTATTTTTTTGTACCACACTGTATTGTTTTTTATTACTATTTTATTTTCCAGCACAAGCTATTTACAATGTTTTTTACAAGCATTCATAGTGTTAAATTTTGTGTTCTTCATTTTTATTCAGTTATTATATTTAATTTCTACTAATCTATTATTAATTTATTTTTCAACCATTGTTTAGTAATTTATTCCTTACATTTGATCTACCATTATGATACTATAATCATTAGGGTACAAGTTTCCTACCATACCACCATCATACCCACACTTCTATTCAGTAGGCTCTGGTGTATGGAGAGACATGTCTATGGACATGTAGAGACCGATTCGACTACTGGTTTCATAGTTAGTCCAACTGAGATGATACAAGGTGATATCATATATTATCTTTTGTTTTTTCTTACAGTTTTGGGATGATATATAGAGTACTAATAATGTTTTTCCATTAGTAAATAGTCATGAATGTGAGTGATGATCATAGGTATGGGAAAAATACCATGTGTCTTGGGATAATATTTTTGTTTCTACAGATTGTTGTTTATGTTGATTATAATTTCACCTTTCTTAATTAGAATAAATTTGAAACCTACAAATTTATGAGTTTTATGGTAATTTCCCATTTGTCGATATGGAAGGGATATAACATTACTTGAATCATCATAGGCATATTCAAATTCATATTCCATGCATAATTCCATTCCATGTAGTTTCATCAATAGACGTTCCCTGTGTATTTATTATCATGATAGTTATATGTCGTGTTAGGTATTTTAGGAACATTCTTAGTTCTATGCCTACCTACTTATTCAATTTTTTTGATTGTTGTGTAACATGAGGTGTGATTAAATTAATATGTATTTTGTATATCATGATCCTGTTATTTATTTATCATTTTTTCTTATTTACCATGCTTATGTAATCACATTCCATGTTTGGTTTATTAATTTGTTTTCTTTTCTTATTGTTCCAAGTTTTTTTCAAATTGAAATATTTTTTAGGTATTTGATTCAATGTTATAATTCCTAGAAATAATTGTAACAAAAAATTGCTTATTAATGCTCTATTATCAACCTAATTTTTTTCCCAACACAGACATATTGTGACAACTTAACTAACCAATTTTTCGATGTTTGATCCAAAAGACAATGTTTGCAAGGGTTGATACTTTAATGGTTGCAATAGCATGGGACCCAATTTTCAAAGTAAATTTTTTATGTGAGATTTTTAAATTGGGATTTATTGACGCACATAATCAAACCATTATATATATATTACATTAAAATGCATTTAAACTATTATAAATATAAACGTTGTTAAATTTTTACTTAAAATTAACTGTTTGCCTTTATAAAGGATTTCACCACTATTACTTGGGTGTGGGGACCCGTATGACTCAATACCTAAATTCAAAACTGGACCCTGTAGCCTAGTAGGTTATGTTTATAATGAAATGAACCACTAAGGGTGTTTTACATATTAACGATCAAATTTTTTTGTCGATTTTAGTTGAACCTAAAATGGATTATTGGGACCCTAATAGCCCTCCCTTATCTTGATATTCCTTGGTGATTAATACCTTGGGGGTATACATTTTCAATATAATGATGGACAATTAAAGCATCCAAAACCATTTATATGGTGTTACATATATGCATATGGTGTCATATTACTTGGCCAGTTCCCTCTTTTACTAATAAAAGAACTTGTATTTTTTTGAGTTATGCTTATATTGGCTGTTAGTTAATTAAAATTCCAATTGTAACCAAAAGGGTATTTTCCACTATATATTTCAACTGAAATTTTATTTAACTAATCCAAATGTGACGTCTTATAAATAAATTAATGTTTTGTAAAATGGAGGTTTATGTAATCAATAAAATAATTTTGACTGCATTTTCATAAAATAAATAATTTTAAAAAATTACGTTGATAGAATTTTCTATGTGCCTTGTGTATTTTTCTAAATGAATAACCTTTTATAAATGTGTTTCCCAAATGTTAATCCATATTAATTAGAAACCATAAATTAATAAATAGTTAAATGTGTATTAAGTTAATGTTTTAAAATGAATCCTTAGGTGTTTTTATTAGATTTAAACCTTGTGTAATGGTAGATGAAATCATTCTAGTGTTTTTTCATAAAATAGAGATGGTTCATTTTCTGAAGGCCTCTTCTATAATAATTGAATGAAAAATAATAGGCCCCTAAGCATAGTGACCTTTTGTAGGCATCACCTCATTTTTGGTAGACGCATTATACTCTGGTAAGTGGCTAGCTTGAGGTAGGTAACAACCATATAACCACAAAGCATTGAATTTCACCCTGGTGAGCTTTCTGACATGTGGTACTATTTGGGAGACATTTCCATATGTTGGGATTTTTTTAAAAAAAAATTCACCTTTATCTGGGTGGATGGGAGGAATTTTCATGACCCTTTTTTAGCCATGAGCATCATATCATGCTCATTTTTAGTGAGTTACTCATGCCTAGGGAATGGTCTACTACTTATCAGATATTGTGACTGTTATCCCCCTTCCTCATCAATGAAGGATGACTTGGGAGGTCGGTATCCAAATTGATAGATGTATGGTGTAAGGAAACTTTAGATTTTCTTCGTTTATATTCCATCTCATACTGGGATGCATAAGGATGAAAATACCATGTGTAGTATCAAGGATTTCTCATTTTGTTGGTGTAACCTTTGGGTAGTATGCATTGGTTCACGTGTTACCCATCAAGTATATAAATGGGACAATTAAGCAGTTCAGTTATGTAATAATTGATAAATCCTTGAGCTATCAATCTACATGAACATATCATTCCATTGTAGAGTGCCCCTAGCATTAAAAAAACAGACTACTCTAAATTTGTGAGATGATGTTTTAATTAGATTAGGTGTTTTGATATGATTTTTAGTTGTCTTGGATTTGATTCTTAATTCCATGGAAATCGTGGATGTAACTGAGAAGAAGTGTCATAGGTACATCTAAATAAAAATGGCACAATACTCTTTTTAGTGGATGGTATGTCTATCCTTTCACTCTAATGCATGGTAAAAAAATGTTTTCCACATCATGGACCCATGCTTTGTGGTTGAATGAGTGCATGTAGTGGGATGAGTTCATTTTCTCGGTGAATACGATGATAATGAAACTTATATGGTGGGTAGAATCAAATAAATCTAGGTAATTAGTGCCCTTACAAGTTGAAAGAACACATACTAGAATGACCACTTGGAGATGGTATGTTTTTATTTTAAATACTCCTGTATCTAGTAATATTCCGTTATGTCATTGACTTCAAGGTAGAATGACAATTGGATGATTGGCTATGTATGAAACCATTATAAACACTTTTTGTCAGGGATGAACATCAGTGGTTATTCATAATAAATCATGAAATACCTCTGGTGGTAAAGTAATCATGGTCGGGTAATGATGATGTTTCAGAAGGAGGAGCCAAGTTCAATTAAAAGATGTCAACTGGTAGTGGTTTGACTAATCTTCCTTCCATAATTGGGTACAGTTGGCTCTATTCCTTACTAGGCATTTCGTTATTGGTTTAGTGTGTGTGTATTTGGAGATTTTTAGATATCATTATAATCTTCTTGGTGTACTTTCAGCTTAATTATGATCATATATCCTATATTGAAATAATCTGATTACACTGAAAGAGTTTTGATTATATATTACACTAATTTTAACAGATGTTTTGCTTAGTAATTTATCTCTATTAGTGTTATTTGTCAGAAACATGGTTTTCATGGAAACATTGTTACTCCAGAGTTACACCATAGTTCCAAATTATGAATTCCTTATATGGGATCACAGACAGTAGCTATTTTGATTGAAATTATCTAAGAGGGGATTCCTTGTTGAGGTTAGTCTCGATACATGATGGGTAGACGTTTCAGCTATGTGCCGATGTCTCTCTTGTAAATGTTGACATATAAAGTATATGAGATAAGATCTTTGGAAAATTGTTGATTATTCCGTCGTTACCCCAAACATAAGTTGGGCTTATAATGGATGGATAAAAGGTATGGTGATCCAAGAATTCTAGTTTTTGTATGCATCCATGTTCATGTTGGAAAAAACAACTTAAATGGACGTTTTTGTCTTTTGATGTCATTAGAAGTCGGCTATGAGCTCCCATGGGTATGATCAAATAAAAAATGATGTTTCTCGAAGGACAGAATCATGTATTGGGTTTGTGTTACACCATCCTTCAATGCTAGTCATAATTAATATTGGTTAGCATGAAATGGCTCGACATTCATCAACTAGATTAAATTAAAAGTGGTCGGTGAGGGAGTGTTTCAGGTACACTATAGTGATATGATGGGTGTGATGTTAATGATAGCAGTGCCTTTAAAGGAATGTTTTTGAGGCCAATTTTGTTTTAGTCCATAGTAATTATAACATTTTAATATAATGAGGACCATATTACGTCCTCAGATGTGTTTTTGTTTTCAAATCGATAAAATCATACCAGAAACATCACAATAATTCTTGGGACATTTTTAGTTAGATTGTTTCAATGGAAGATATACCAAGTATCGGAATGTTCAATAATGAAAATGATGACATTGGGGAGTTCTTTAGGCCAAATGTTTGAAGAGATGATAATGTGATCATTTATCTAGTAATGGGATCGGGAAAGAACCATCCTAATGTTTAATCATAGAAGAAAATGATTGGGTAGAGTTTCAATGGTTTATGTACCATATTATTAAGGTGATGAATTTAGGTGCATTGGGAATTTTGAAATTTAGCATGACCATTTGAATGAGACTTCACGAACTAAGAAGGTCAGTTACTGTTATCATCATTTTCCTAAGGCTTCTCAAGGTGGATATGTTCTAAGGTGGGGAGATTTTAGTATCCCCTATTTTTGAACTAGATGAAATTCCAAAGGATATTGAATTTTTAGTTTGGTTTCTAGGATTATGATACCCCCAAAATTCTAAAGCAATAACCTTTTATTCGATAGCATGTACGAAACGTGACAACAAGCGCGAAATGTAATATAATATCCATATACATTATTATATATTTACTATTTGAAATATACTATATATATTTCAATGCCTAAAACATAGATTTAACTTGAAATTCATGTGAAACTGGGTTAGTGTACATGATACACAAAAATGGCCATCCTCAATAGCTTTCTTCACACGTAAAAGAAACCTTCAACGATGGATTTCACTATACTCAATACAGATTCTTACTGAGAATAAATCTATAATAAAAACATTACTATTTAAAAAAATAACATATAAACTAGGTGACTTGGATAATATTAACTAAAATATGAAAATATATGGTTTATACAACTAAATCATTGGTTACAAATAAATTATAAAAGTATATAATAACCAATTGAATATTAAAAGAACATTTTTATAAAAAACTATTTTTATGCCCATGAAATAGTTTTACCATAATAAATAAATGAAATTAAAATTATTTTATTATTTTAATGGGATATATATGTTATATATTCAATAAAGTATTTTTTATATTTAACCATTATATTTGGTAATCATATGAAAAGATCAAACCCAATATTTTACATATAAACATTTATTTTTAAAAAGGAAATTTTACTGCCTTTTACTTGAGAACCCATTTTAAATATAAATTCTAAAACTATTATAAATATAATTTGATAAAATAATAATTATTTTTGAATTAAAAATTTCAAAATTATGTTTGGATGAAATTTCTACATTTTTTCAAGAAACTTCATTTTTATTGAATAGTGAAGTACACTGCGTTTTAGGTAAAAAATGCCTTTTCGTTTAAATAATTTTTGTTGGTAAATTATATTATAATTTTATTAATTAAATTTTATTTATTTACACATATTTTAATATAATTATGTTTATTAAAATTAATATATCATTTAAATTTAATATAAAAACATAACAATCTGTTGAACATTTTTCTACTAAAACCAGTTATTCCATCTGTCTCTCGGATTTACATTAGTCTTAATTTTTCTGCTTCTATGATTTTAATTTTGAAAATTTAACATACACTATTGTAATAAAGTTTATTTTTGTGTTCTAATAAAATCATATTTATTTTTGACAAAAATTGTTAGTGGAAGTGATTAAAATTAATTACAGTGATTAAGGTGTATGTACGCTTAAAAATTAACTAAAACCCTCTGTTTAAGTGCTCAAATGACCTATATGCTTGTCCAAAAACATTTTAGGAACATATATCGGTTATGAATCTTCTATTATTTAGTTTTTGTTGTTTTTATGACTTTTTTTTTGTAATCTCATGTGCACACCTAACTTCTTTTCAAAACTACCAAGTGATTCCTTTTTCTACCCGATTGACGACCACCTCTTCCACCCATTCCTCAAACCTATCAAACCTCTCAATTTCAGCCAAGACCTACCCAAATAGTATCCCATAATTCATATCCAATATTTATATGAATCCATTTGGGCAGAAACAATTTTAACAAATCTCTTTGGTTCAAACCAAAAGAATTCACCCAATTAAAAGGCAATGCCCTTTCTCAATCTCCCTAGTTTCATTTCCATTCTCCACCCCCTAAAATATAATTTTTATGTTATTATTTAAAAAAATATCATCTATATAATAGGATATTTTTAATAATATATTAAAACCTACACTTAAACACACCACCATCTAATGGGTAATGAACATAATGTTTCTGTGGATGGTTAACTATTGCCTCGTGAAATGATGATTGTTCATTCTCCCCTTACCACCTATCATGGTGGCCACTATGATGTAATTTTTTATAAATATGTTATATTTGATATTTATAATATCTTTATATTTTTTTATATCGTTTATAATATATACATTATTTACTTTCAATTTTATGTTTATATGATACATCGTTTGAGGAATTGTGGACTACCACCCCATCAAAGTGAAGTGATTCGTTCACACGATACACATAATGTATAAATGATGGTAATAAATAATAATACGAGACATAAAAAACTTATATATTACATTCATGAAATAAATAACATTATGGAAATATATTTATATATAATTTTCTATATTACCCCTTCACACAATTTAAAATAGATAACATCGTTCGTGGACGTGGTGACTACCGCCTCTTCAACATGATCTGATTTCTTTTATAGAATAGAATTCAATATATAATTATATATGATTAAATAATATGATATTTTTTACATATTTATCATTTTTTATGGATTATATTTACTTACCTTATTTCTGCAATGATCATTTAAAAATGGGAATGTTACTAATGCGTACGTACGACCTACCCTCTCTATGATTGTAACATATTTTTAATTTCATAAAAATATTTAATGATTTATTTTAAAAGTATAATTGATGTATCTATATTATAATTATTTCATTATTATCATTCTTAAGATGTTATATAATTACCGATTTTACCATAATTGACCAAAAATTGTTGTTTTCACACATAAACTGAATTTGGTCAAAAAAACCAGACATAAACTTAATTATTTATGCAGTTTCACACAACATGGTAATATGTGAAATAAAAGTAATTATAAAAATGAAAAATGATATGAATCAGTTATAAAATTAACATAAGTTCATTATAAAGTATGTTAATGGACGTTTTAATGAAAAGAAATGCTAGGTAAGGGATTCTTGTCTCATATTCATTAAGTGAGGCATACTTAATTGTTGTACACACAATTTCTTATATATGGTGTAACTACTACCACATTGACATATAATATGATGAATTATATTATCTTAATGTTATTTGAAGATTTAATTTATGGATAACTACCTTTTGGTTTTACAATCCATTTGTTACTACATTAGTAAGGGATTTTCATCTCACTTTTTAAATTTGTGAGATTAATGTCATATTCTATACATACTTCTATTGTGTGCCATATCAACTACCAATTTCGAAATATTATAAAAATATTTTTATTCTAATGATATTATATGATTCATTTAATATCATTCCTTTTTGGTGATTATGATTTAATTGGTTCAAAATGGTATGGGATATTATGGAATATTAAAAGATTATTCTCCTAAAATGATCTTAATATCACTTCATTTTCTAATTGTTAATGTCATTTTATTTTATAACTTTATGGTAATCATTATTAATTGTGAATTTAATTTAATACATATATTCTCATACAATGAATAATAATATTTTTGAATATGTATACAATTATTCATATGATGGTTACATTTACAATTATTTGATTAATTAGAGAATTATTGTTAAATTTGTATTTCTCATTCAATACAGATATTTGACAAGTAAATTTTAAACTTTTTATTACTCAACATGACGAATGATTTTGAATGTAAATTAAGGCTGGATCCCAGACTATATATATCACCCTGATGCAACAATAGGTTCACATGAGATGAATAATTGCTCAAATGGGTCTCTATATTTAGTTTAATTCATTATGTAAATGGTCTTGACAACAATAGGTTTTAATGTGACTGAGACATGATGTCTATAATGAAATCCATTATCACGACCCATCCTTGGGGCCCGTTCCGTGACTACCCCAAGCCCGCCTTCCATAGGCCAGAGGCTGGCGACTAGCACCAAAGGCGTAAATCCCAATAACTGGGAAGGAATTGACTTTATAAAAGTAAACAAAACAACAAAGAGTACAAGAAGAAGTAATACACTAAGTAAAAAAAGAATGTGATGAAAAGAAAAACGGCCAGAATACAAATCCAACAGAAAAGTACAGCTACAACTGAAAGGAAGTACAACAGAAAAGACAAACAACTGGAAGAATAGAAGCAGGTCCTGGGTCGTCCACCTCGGATCCTACCTAAAGGGTAGGTACAGATATCGCAGCTCCTGGATCATCCACCATGGATCCTACCTGAAGGGTAGGTACAGATAGCCTCTGCTACGCTCTCGCCCATCAATTTCCTCCGAGTATCGTCTCGTCGTGAAGTCCACCACCTGGTACCATCCAGTCCTTGAACACTCGGCCTCCGTCAGTGCCGCTCGTCGTCTGCAACCAACACAACAAGGTGCGGGTATAGCCCATGCAGGGGTGAGTATACGATACTCATTAGGGACCTCGAGACCCTCAAGGTCTCACTAAATCCAACAAAGATAACCACAAAGAAGGATCTCAACAGATAACCCTTACTTAGGAATAAGCCCCTACTTATAACTATGTTATCAAGTAACCTATCTCAATCATGAGGAAACACAAAGGTTATGAAATCAACGGATAACCACTACCTAGGTATATTCCCATACATATACCTAAGTTATCAAGTGAACCATCTCAATCATGAGGTAAACAAAAAGGTCATAGACTCTGCTCAAACCATGATTTTCATCATCAAAACCGTAACTGTTGAAGAGCTCCATCTCAGACGAGTACAGTGATCCTATCCTGACTCTGAGGTACTTCTCACTAACCTAAGAGTGCTGAGGTACTCCTCCTATCGAGTGTCGCGGGTCAGCCACCCTAACAGTAGTGCTTCCCACTGGGGTCTTCCACCCAAACACAGTAGTGCACCCCCCCTAATAGCCTGCAGAGGTACTCCTTCTGTTGTGTACCGCGGGTCTTCTGCCTGCTACCAGATGCTCCGTCCGCCGTGGGTCTTCACCCAAACATAGCAGTGCTCCGTCCACTAGGCTAGTCAACTCACTCCAAGTCGAGTAGGTCAAGCGGTTGTCATATCTCATCCAGCTACACGGTCTCCATACTCCGTACGCTCGTCTCTGGGAGGGTCCACTCCACAAGATATAAGTTGATAATCCAATTATCACAAAGTTCCATGAAGAAGTATCTCAATGGAACACCTCGTCATAGGGGTCTCAACGCAACAGACGGCGCGTCAATCGGATGCCCGGTCTGTGAGTTTATAGCCTTTTCATCCCAGGGGGGCAGTTGGTTTCGTGTACGAACCAACCCGACCGCATCTCAACTGTACCCCGAACTCACATAGGTTATAATAATAGTTACAGTTTCTTAACGTGATCACCAATTCCACTGACGGTTCGTCAAATGGATGTACGGTCTGAAAGTTATCGGCTTTTTCGTTCTAGGGGCCCGGTTGGATTTCAGGTTCAATTCAACCCGGACACTATCCAACTACATCCAAACCTCAGGAGAAGTATTCCAAAAGTTTCGTTTCATCAAGAGAAATCCAACAATGTCGACAGCACGTCTATCAGACGACCGGAACTCAAGTTATAAGCGTTTCCGCTCCGAGGGCCCGGTTGGTTTCGGGTTCGAACCAACCCGGCCGTACCCCAAGTTCTCCAAAACCATAAGTGTAATATACCGAAATAGCCATCTTGATCAAAGGATCACATCCAAACTGATGTTACGTCGATCAGAGGTCCGTATCCCATGTTATGGGCGTTTGAACGAATCTGTCCGAAAATAGGAAGTTTGGGCCTGGTCCGACCCAGCCCGATACCCCCCCAGGTCGGCCCGAACCAGGTCCACCCAACCCAGGTCCGGGTCTGGCCTATTGAGGCATGGCCCGGCCTGGTGGGCGCGGCCTGGCCCGGCCTGGGTGGCCAGTTGGACTGGCGCGTGCGCGCGGCCCGTGTGGCCAGCTCGGCCAGCGTCGAGCTAAGCGGAAGGGGGGGGGGACTGACCCCCTTGTTTGGAACTGCGGCCCCTCACATGGGGGCGGCTCTTTGCCAGCGGACGCGGTGCTAGGCGCCGCGTCTCCCCCAGGTCCCGCGCGGCCGTGGGACCGGTCGCCTGTCGCCGTTGCATCAGCCGCGACGATCTCTCCTGGCGGCGCGCTTGGAAGCCGCCGCCTCCAGCCTCCGGCGCCGTTGTTCCAGAGGGGTGCGCCAGTGGGGCACACCGGCAGGGTCTTCCGCAGACCACCGGACGCACTCCGGTGGTCTATTTTTTCTGACGTCTTCGCCAGCGGTCATCCCGAGACCTGCTCTTCACTACGAATTCTTCAAAACGCCACTGCGGCACTTTCCATCATCGCCTGTCGATCCGCACGTCAAATAAAAAAACTGCATCCTCTTCGTGGTTTTCCTACGCGACGCGATGACACCTCATCTTTGTTCGGCCTCCTCGGCGCGGCACGACGGCGCTGCGCTTCTTCGCCCGTTTTTCTTTGTTTCTGTGCGGTGCGATAGCACCGCGTCACCTTCATTTGAGCCGCAACGAGTATGACAGCAAGGGGGGGGGGGAGGTTCATCCATGTTTTTGTGGTCCGACCTCCTTCTATTATAAAGATAGAAAGCGGCCAACAATTATCAATGAAGTTCGTTAAATAACACTTGAACGAAGATTAAACCCCTACCACGAAATTGACGTCACACGTCATCGAGTCGCAGAAGTCGAAAGTCGCGGTAGTCGGGTGTCGCGGAAGAATGGTATCGATTCCGTCAACGTCGGAAGAAGAAGAATAACTTTGTTGTTGGCGTCGGTCTCCACGGATGGCATCTCCTTCCTTGTCGTGGAAGATAAAGTGGATGGTGAATTCTGGGACTGCCAAGTCGATGTCCTTCTTCGGAGACGTAGCATTCTCCAATGAAGGAGACGAAGTTGGAAGGCACGTTGTCATTGGCGATGATCACCGCAGTTGGCGACTTCTCCCTTGATGCAGAGGAAGATGGGGGTTGATGGTCGTTCTTCACCGAATGAGGATGTTCTTCATTAAGATTGACGATTGTTCTTCGCGGAGGAAGAAAGCTCTCCTAAAATATTTTCCCAAAAAATATCTCAATAAGCCTCATTCTTTTAAAAGATCTCCAAGCCATTCAAAAAGTCAAGAGGTTTGACAAGGATAATTAATAAGGTCCTTAATTATCCCAGTCAGCCTCATTAATCTTGATAGGAGGGGAGGCTCCACCACAATAATGTGTGGAGTTTCCATGCATTTAAACAAGGGGGTGAGTTATGGGGAGGTCAAGGGGGTTATTGGGGAGGTGAGAAGTTAGGGTCTCATGTGATCCCTACCACACTAAACTCTCCCTTGGGAGTTTAGGAGGGTGTGGACCCCACATATAACTCCTCCTTTGTTGAAAAAAATAACCACCTCCCATGAATAAAATTTGTGCACGAAAAATTTTATTTAGTACAACTAAACCCCAAAAATTAAACCTCAACCCGCTCAAAACGGAACTACAACAAAGTCCCTTTAAGCAATTCCCGGTGATGCGGTTTCATCGGTGCTCTCAGATATCAATTCTGAGCATCGGTTAAAAAGATAGAAAAACCTGCTCGTTTGTTCACTGAACGTACCCACGCCAAACTTTGGAAATTTATTTCGGGCACACTGGGCCTTGGAATCAGGTGCCGTCAAAAACCGCGCACTCGCAAAATTCCAAAAAATTAAGGAAACATTTTCCTTGAAATTTCCAAGTCGTTAAATTACTCCCACCTCAGAGATTTACGTCCCTGTAATGCTTTAACATAAACTAGGAATACAAAAGTGGTACTGAGAACGCATCTGAGCCTTCCGCTCCCAGGTTCTCTCCTGGAGGTTCCCGTGCTGCCAACGAAAGTGAAAAAGAGGAATTGACCATCCTCATGGGATCCACTCCTGTCGATCCTCAACCTCTACTGGAACCCCACAAAAGTCACCCCATCCCAAAATTCCAGCTTCACATGGTCGATGATTTACGTCGTGTCAAGAACGTATCTCCTCAGTTGAGATATGTGGAAGTCGTCGTGCACCTGGTGCAACTGAGATGGATGGGTCAAGTGGTAAACCCCCTAGCATACCCTGCGGAGGACCTAGAAAGGTCCATTGATCCTTGGAGATAACTTTTCGCCTCGGCCACATCTCTGTAAACCTCGTCGAGGTGAGACCTGTTTAAGGATGCGATCACCATCCAAAAACTCTAGAGGCCACCACTTCCTGATTAGAATTGAAACTCAAAACTCCTGCTGCCACGAGGGTAAGGTTGGTCGACCCAAGAGTGATCGGCCAAACCCTCCTACACATGAGTTCATCCTGTGCTACCTGGGGTTTCCTTTTCACCGACCAAGGAAAACCCATCCCAAAGTTGTAGTTAGACCACAAACTTTTTTCCTAATACAGTGAATCTGATCATGAACTGTGAATCCAATCCATACCAACACCAATGTCGTAAGACCTCGATGCTTCCACAAAGAGATTCCAACCGAATCTCTCGCCTTGTGGGTCAGACCACACTATCGGCATAAGTGTGATTATCACGTCTCCTCCCAAGGTATCTCCAGACGTGCGGGTCAAGTCTACGGCTTACCGGAAACTCTAGGTCTGGGACAGGAATGGTGGAAGGAAGGAATGATTAATATCAATGTCTGTTACTACGGTAGCTAGTAGTGGACACAGACTGTCCCTTGAATCATTTTTAGAGCCATTGGGTCACACTCCTTGACCACATGCAGCTGCACTCTTCCCCAGCTCTCCAGCTCCCTGAGCCTGACGGGGGAAACTAAGTTGGGTGGTTGCAGTATGTTGAAATTTACACCACCTCATGCTGCTCTACTAGCTCTGCCTCCACGTTTGCTGCTTCACATACTCATCTCTCATTAATGCTTCCTCTTCTTGAAACATTTAACATGCCCGAGTCTCTAAGACTGGCACCAGTTTCCTGTTTCTTACAGCACTGTGGAGTCTTCTTCCGCTCCTGGATGATTTGCACCTTCTCTGTCGTAACTCGTACCATCCCTGGTCGGTAAGAAGTTTGCCAACGTGGAATGTCGGTCAACGACCTCCCTTCTTTTCCTATGATCCGTAAGAGCTGCTCAGATTTCTCCTTTTCCAAGAGGAAAAACATGGTCTCATCCCCTGGATGAACCACATTCTTAAACTAATATAGTCAATCCTGACATGAATGGTACATTCATTCCATGGACGACGTCGTAAGGCCTTGACGTTACTACCAAAGGATCCAACCGTCACTCTCACTTCCAAGGGTCGAGTCACACTGTCGGCATCAGTGTGAGGTCACTGGGTCTCCTCCAGTTGAAATCTCGAAAGTGAGGTTCAAGTCAACAGTTTTAACCGGGACCTCTCAGTATCAACCAAAGAAAGGACAGGAAAGTAAACATCACAATGATAAGTGTCTTTTATTATTACAGCTCAGAGTACAAAGACACAAATACGACAGCAACATAGAACTAGAATTATCAGGAAAAAAAGTAATCCACTAGTTCCAATCCTGTCCACCTACTCCTGGAGATCTACTACCTTGTCCACTACTCGGCTGTTGATCAAGCACCCACCACATCTTCTGCCTCGGTGGCTCCTCTAATGCCTACGGATCAACTGTGCGGGGGGTCGGATAGTCACGTGCCAGGTGACCCTTCCTGCCGCATTCATAACACTTCCGGCTCTTCGTATAGCTGTCTCTGTTCCTCTTGGACCTCTGCATCATCTGTCTACTACCCACAGATGACTCGACTACTGATCAAAAATCCTGCGGAAAAGGTAGCATCTCTTGAACACGCTCGGGGTGTAGAGTCACTGGTATGAACTCCACCCTGAAGTAGGTCTCAAAGTCATCCCAAGTGAAGGTCATATCATCGCAAAACTAGAGCATCCAGATCCACCACCTGCCTGCTGCTGCCTGAAGGAGGCTGGAAACAAAGATCACTATGAAGTCTGTTGGTGTACCCACTATCATGAAAACTCTCACCAGAGCCTCCAGCCAATCCTCAACCGCCTGCGGGTCCGTCTTTCCCCAGAACTTGGGTGGCTTCTGGAGCTCGAACTCGTGCAGTGCGCTCAAGCAACATACACTCTCTGATGTCGGGGCTGGTGGCATCGGTGGCCCAACGTATGGTAGTACCGCTGGTGGCACCGATGGTGCCTCAACTGAAGAGGGACATGTACCGAAGCCTCGTCGCTTGGCTAGCTGTCAGTAAGTACATCCCTCTAGGATCTAGCTAGTCGTCCGCCGAAAAGCATCCTGAAAGAAACATATGTGACACGGTCAAACGATTTATACCTGGTGAGATGACCTATTTTGAGATATTTTAAGGGAAAACCTTTGAAAACACACACGCAATCAGTGTTTTCATGCACAAAGTCGGAAATCAGAAGTCAGGGTCATGGTGTATGGATACGTCGGCCTCACCGCACCAACACTAGACTCCTTGTACTGAAAACCAGACTCGGTACTCTTAACACTATTGCTTCACAGAAAAGAAAAAATCAGAGTTATATGTTCTGCGGCAGAACCGACTCCTTTGATACAAATTTGTCACAACCCATCCTCGGGGCCCGTGTCGTGACTACCCCAAGCCCGCCTACCATAGGCCTGGAGCTGGCGACTAGCACCAAAGGCGTAAATCTCATTAACTGGGAAGGAATTGCCTTTATAAAAGTAAACAAAACACCACAGAGTACAAGCGGAAGTAATACACTAAGTACAAAAGAATGTGCTGAAATGTAAAAGGGCCAGAATATAAACCCAACTGAAATGTACAGCTACAACTGAAAGGAAGTACAACAGAGAAGACAAAAATATGGAAGAATAGAAGCAGCTCCTGGGTCATCCACCTCAGATCCTACCTGATGGGTAGGTATGGGTAGCGCAGCTCTTGGATCGTCCACCACAGATCCTACCTGAAGGGTAGGTACAGATAGCATCCTCAATGCTCTCTCCCATCAATCTTCTCCAAGTATTGTCTCGTCGTGAAGTCCACCACCGGGTACCGTCCAGTCCTCGAACACTCGGCCTCCGTCAGCGCTGCCCATCGTCTGCAACCAACACAACAAGGTGTGGGCATAGCCCATGCAGGGCTGAGTATACAATACTCAGTAGGGACCCCGAGACCCTCAAGGTCTCACTAAATCCAACAAAGATTAACACAAAGAAGGATCTCAAATGATAACCCTTACTTAGGTATAAGCCCATACTTATACCTGTGTTATCAAGTAACCCATCTCAATCATGAGGAAACACAATGGTAATAAAATAAATGGATAACCACTACCTAGGTATATGCCCATACATATACCTAAGTTATCATATGACCCATGTCAATCATGAGGTAAACACAAAGGTCATAGGCTCAGCTCAAACAAGGATTTTCATTATCAAAACCTTAACTGCTGAAGAGCTCCGTCTCTGATGAGTACAGCGATCCTGTCATGACTCTAAGGTACTTCTCACTAACCTAAGACTGTTGAGGTACTCCTCCTGTCGAGTACCACAGGTCAGCCACCCAAACACAGTAGTGCTTCCCGTCGGGCTCTGCCACCAAAACATAGTAGTGCATCCCCCTAATAGCCTGCAGATGTACTCCTTCTATTGAGTACCGCGGGACTGATTCCTGCTACTAGGTGCTCCGTTCGTCATGGGTCTGTACCCAAACATAGTAGTGCTATGTCCACTAGGCTAGTTGACTCACTCCAAGTCGAGTCGGTAAAGCAGTATCAGGTCTCAGCCAGCTACAGGGTCTCCGTACTCCGTACACACATCTCTGGGAGGGTCTGATCCACGAGTTACAGGTCAGTACTACAAGTATCACAAATTTCCACTAAGAAGTATGTCAAAGGACCGACTTTTCATAGGGGTCTCAACACAATATACAACGCGTCAATCGGACGCCCGGTCTGTGAGTTAATAGCCTTTTTATCCCAGGTGCCCGGTTGGTTTCGTGTACGAACCAACCTGATCGAATCGCAACTGTACCCCGAACTCTCATATGGTATAACAATAGGGACCGTTTCTCAACGTGATCACCAACACCGCTGACGGTTCGTCAAACGAACGTCCGGTCAGAAAGTTATCGGCTTTTCTGTTCGAGGGGCCCGGTTGGATTTCAGGATCAATCCAATCCGGACACTATCCAACTATATCCAAACCTCAGGATAAGTATTCCAAAATTCCCACCTCATCAAGAGGAATCTAACAAATTCTACGGCATGTCTATCAGATGTCTAGAGCTCATGTTATAAGTGTTTCCGCTTCGAGGGCCCGGTTGGTTTCGGTTTCGAACAAACCTGGTTGTACCCCATGTTCTCTGAAACCATGACTGTACTATATCGAAATGACCATCTCGATCAAAGGATTGAATCACAACTGACGGTGCATCGATCGGAGGTCAGTAGCCCATGTTATGGGCGTTTGAACAGATTTGTCCGGAGATAGGGGTTCGGACCCAGTCTGACCCGGCCCGATACCCCCCGGGTCGACCCGACTAGGGTCCGGGTCCATCCCATTAAGGCGCGGCCCGGCGTGGCCTGGCCTGGGTGGCTGGTTGGCCTGGCATTCCTGCGCGGCCTGAGTGGCCATCTCGGCCAGCGCCGAGCTGAGCAGAAAGGGAGGGCGGGTGCCCCACTTGATTGGAACCACGCCCCCCCCCCCCCCCACATGGGGGCCACTCCTTGCCAGCGGAGGCGGCGCTGGGCGCCGCGTCTCTCGTGGGTCCCACCAGGCTGCGGGACCGGTCGCCTGCCGCCACGGCTTCAACCGCGGTGGTCCCTCCGGGCGGTGTGTTGGGACGTCGCCTCTGGCCACCGACATGGCGCGCCGACAGGGTCTTCCGCGGACCACCGGACGCGCTCCGGGGTTCGTTTTGCCTGCCGTCTTCTCTAGTGGTCCTCCAGGGACCTGCTCTTCACTATGAATTCTTCAAAAATCCACTACGGCTCATTCTGTCATTTCCCTTCGATCCGAAAGTCAAATAAACAAACCACGACCTCTTCATGGTTTTCCACCGCGGCGCGACAGCGTCGTAGCATTGTTCGGCCTCCACGGCACGACGCGATGGTACGATGCTTCTTCGCCCGTTCTTCTTTGTTTTGACGCGGTGAGATGGCACTGTGTCACCTTTGTTCGAGCTGCAACGAGTATGACAGCAAGGGGGGAGGAGGGTCGGCCAACTTTTTGTGGTCCGACATCCTCCCGTTATAATGTTAGAAAGCGGCCAACAATTATCGATGAAGTTTGTTAAATAAAACCTGAACAAAGATTAAACCCCTACCTCAAAATTGACGTTGCATGTCGTCGAGTCGTGGAAGTAGAACGTCGCAGTAGTCCGGTGTTGCGGACGAATGGTATCGATTCTGTTGACGTCGGAAGAAGAAGAAGAATGTTGTTGTTGGCGTCGGTCTCCACGGTCGGAATCTCCTTCCTTGTCGTGGAAGAGAAAGTGGATGGAGAATTCCGGGACCACCAAGTCGATGACCTTCTTCGGAGACGTAGTGTTCTTCACCAAAGGAGATGAAGTAGGAAGGCACTTTGTCATTGGCGATGATCACCGTGGTCGAAGAATTCTCCCTTGACATTGGGGAAGAGGAGAGTTGATGGCCGTTCTAAGCGAAATGAGGACGTTCTTCGTTAAGATGGATGATCGTTCTTTGTAGAGGAAGAAAGATCTCCCAAAATATTTTCCCAAAAACAACTATGTCAATAAGCCTCATTCTTTTAAAAGATCTCCATGACATTCAAAAAGCCAAGAGGCGTGACAAGGATAATTAATAAAGTCATTAATTATCCTAGTCAGCCTCATTAATATTGAGAGGTGGAGAGGCTCTACCACAATAAATGTGTGGAGATGACATGCATTTAAACAAGGGGGTGAGTAATGGGTAGGTCAAGGGGGTTATGGGGGAGGTGAGGAGTTAGGGTCTCATGTGGGCCCTACCACACTAAACTCTACCATAGGAGATTAGGTGGGTGTGGGCCCCACATGTAACTCCTCCTTTGTTGAAAAAAATAATCGCCTTCCATGATTAAAATTTGTGCACGACAAATTTTATTTAGTTCAACTAAACCCCAAAAATTAAACCTCAACCCGCTCAAAACGCAGCTACAGAAAAGGTCCCCTTATGTAATTACCGGCGCTGCGGTTTCATCGGTGCTCTCTGAATTAAATTTCGAGCAACGATTAAAAAGATAGAAAAACCTGCTCGTTTGTTCACTGAATGTACCCTAGCCAAACTTCAGAAATTGATTCCGGGCACACCAGGCCTCAGAATCAGGTGTCGTCAGAAACCTCGCACTCGAAAAATTCAAAAGAAAATAACAAAAAATTTCCCTCAAAATTTCTGGGTCTTTACATCCATTTTTATTATGGTAGGTTTTTATATTATTTATCCTTGATATGTTTTGTTGACATATCAATGGATACATTTCTTTTCAGTTCATTTATTAATGGAATGTGTTTTAGTTTCACACCTTTTTATATTTATTTTGAGTTATCTAGTTCTTTTCCTGACATGTGTGTTCAGTTATTTACCATTCCATAATGACTATTATCATTGATTCGTTATTTCTTTCAATATATTTTCCCCTTACTAATAATTTTATCTCACCCATATTATGTTTCATTCCCTATGAATCTAAGAATCTAACTATGATATAACTGATCTTATATACTAGATGGATTACAGTTATCCTCAAGATCATTATTTTTTTAGAAGAAAAAAATATGTTGTAATTAGTTTATCCATTTGTAATGAAATACTCATTTATTTATCCTGTTTACCAATACTACTAAATTTATTGGTACTTTGGGGGTTGATTAATTTTAATCCTTCCAATGTAATCGATAAAATACATCACCTCTGGGCTATCTGGGCATGGGTTGCTACCAGGATGATTTGTAAACCCGTATTCAGAATGAAATTATGTGACATGAAAAACATAATTTTTTTTTGGATTTTTTTGATTTTGAGTTTCCTTGGGTGATCCATTGAGTTTCAAGAATGTCAGTCTCTAAAACCTCAATGTGAGATATGTCTTACAGGGGAACACATTATTTCTTGAAATTATTTAGCCTATAAAAAAAACTATGTAGCTGATCCAGTGGAGCTATAATTCCCATATAAATTTCCTAACCATGTGTCTCCACATGGAAGTATATAAAACTACTTGTGTATTACAGTGTATAAATTCATTGTTTGAAGATATTTTCCAAAACTCTACACATGAACCATGTGACCTTCCTCCTTAGGCGGCAACTCACGCATTATTGGAGCATGGTTTGTCCAAATATGCATCCAAGCCATGTGACTCAATAAAGGCTCTGTGAATTAATATTTTACTCTATTTACATATTTCTTTTCCTCCTATTTTCTATTCCAGTTACATGTTCACAACACCCCTCTTGCTTGAGCTTCAACTCTCATGTTATAGGAATGAATAGATCTTCTTCAATCTGTGTTCGATTCAAGCACTATCTCGAGCATTATAAATCCCTCCACGATTTTTCATCCTCTCTTAATTATTTACTCAATTTATATCACTATCAGAAATTCTATCATGTTTCGAAGTAATTCAACTTTTTTAGTGGGTAAATCAATTTCTATAATTTCTCTAAAATTTGAAAAAATAAAGTCTCTATATTGGACGTTTTGGACATTAATTTAATTTGGTAGCTGGTATATTTACTTCTAGCTTAGGTATATCCATTTATAATTTTCACCTTTGTGCCATGCACCAGTATATCTATGCAACAATTCATAAATGAGTAATCTAATTTATAAAATAAAATACCTAGAATATTGTGTCCCTTGGGTATTAATTTCACCCTATAGAAAAACATGGTACATAATTTAGAATCTCCCATAAGGCTGGTTTCCAAGAATACCTTTAATAAATTAATTATTCATATAAAAACCCCCCATTGAGGTGTGTTGTCATAAAAAATACAAACATTTTGATTAAATGCAAAGTGCGAGGATGTGACACCATCCCTGTTTTTTTCCACCAAAACGTCTTCTCAGTGGTTTACGACTTTCTGTTATAGATAGATTTTAATGAATTTTTATGGAATTCATGTTATCATGTCCTTTTTATACTATTAAATTAGTGGTGTTATCTACCATGGGTAGACAACCTATTCTTATTACTTATGTTAACTACTTAGTATTCCTTGGTAATGGAGAGAAGTACCTAGATGACTGAACGACATGTTATGGGTGTGGTATATCTTTTAATGTCTATCTTATGTGTTATAGAATTATTAGTACTTGGTCCTTATCATTAATATTAATTTTCATGATAAATGGGACTATCCATGTAAATGTATGGCAAGATATGTGGAATGGTTATGAAAAAAGACTTATTCCTTATTAATTTAACTAATCAAATGAATTGGGTTATGCCTTGAGAAATAATTGGGTTCCAATTATGGAATGCCTTGGATGGGATCATTGGTTGCTAGTAGTTATATTTACCTTCAATGAAAATTGGACTCCTACACACCAAATTCTATAAAATGGATCCTATGTTTCATTATGAGGTGATACATTTGGAGTGATACATGATATGCCTTGAATGGGATCACCATATTCTTCTTATATCCTTGAGTGACACCAGTTCCAAGGGTGATAACTCTTGTGTTGACACAGGGAAGAGGTGGTTACACCAGTCCATGAGAGATAATTGGAACCCTATGTGAGTGACTTCAGACAGAATCAGAGTTTCAGTAATATACAACATGCTATGAGTTATACTTGTGATTGCATTCATGGATTGCATTAGACAGACCCTCATGATGATGGGTATTTATAGTAACAATGGTTCAATTCCTAGGAATCCTTTTTCGGTCACCTTGGATGGTATTTGGGCTCCTCTTACAAAATAAAATTATGACTTAACTATTAAAGACTTTTACTGCATAACTATTATCCAAGGACATGTACATGAGGCGGAGTCATATGCCTGGGCTCAATTATTTCTCATAACATGATTTTAATGGCCTATTATTCCATTATATAACGTCTTCATTAGTTGAACCTAGTTTTATATACATTTGTTCTTACTCTAAAGAAGGTATGGTTCGATATGTGTCTCTTAGGAAACTTATCCAAATTATCTATTATATTGTTTATCTATTACTTTACATGTCATTCCTATAAAGTGGCATACTTTATATACCCATACTAGATTATTCTTCATATTGTATTGGTGGTGGGATATTGAGTATATACCACACCCCCCTCAGGACACTATTGCATTAGGGTACTGATTAGAGTTTCATGCTCACATGTCCATGGTTTATTGCTTGTGTTATCTATAGTACATGGAAGGATAAGAGAATAGGATTGAGTCAGTGTAGAGACCCAAGGCTTGACGTACATGGAAATAACATTACATTTGCGGAGTACTTAATACATAACAAAAACAAATATACAAGGACCATAATAGTTTAGTGTGTTTGGAAACTCGAAACATAATCTTCTAATCGTGGTGAAAGATCTTCAACATCTCCTATAAAGATCATCCCCTTTTTTCTTAACTAAAAACTTTATTTATATCATGGGGAGAAGAAAACATATAAAGGGTGACCTCAAATGCTCAGTATGGGTAATCATGGTGAAAATAAAACAAACCATATACATTTGAAATTCGAATCATGAACATAATGTTTACACATCAAAATCTTGAGTTGTAAAATAAATCATGGCAGTACGTAAGGCATAGATCATAAAGGAACATAAATAATGATAAAACAACATGGGAATAAATCATTTAATTGTGTCAAACCATTAAGCACGTGATATGATTTCCATATTAGCCCGGGCACTTCTACCAAGACCATCTTAGTGGACAAAGTCCCATTCTGAATCAAGTTCACTCCTCGTTCCAGTCTGGTGACACTGAACCAGATTAACTTACCATTCCATCCATGTCTATCTCATTAGATATAAATCTTTACCCAATGCATTGGAGGGAGATGTAGGTCCCACCCATCTCATATTGAAACCATTCTTACGTGTGCCACAACATAAACATAAATCATTCATCATAACCCAATGAATAAAATGGGTTTCGTAAACATCATCCCATCATAACAGAATCAATATAAAACAAATGGATATAATTTACTCATAAGAAAAGTGAAACCATGTAAAACATAGAGACATTATACTTGAAACATAATCATACTAAATAATGTCATCTAAGATGGAAATTAGTTTTGACAAAACACTTGAAATTAATTCTTGTGTAAAATAACCTTTCCTCTTCAAAATAATTTTCTTTTCACAAAATGACATGAAATTTTAAAATAATAAGAATTTTTTTGAAAATAGTTATGAAATCTTGTAGATTAAGATTTATGAAAATAATGAATTATGAAACCGTAAAAATCTGTTCATGCCATATATGTTAAAAAACATTCTTCTCGTTCTTTTGCTGGAAAACTAAAAAAGTACATCGTATGGTAAACAAAATAAAGATTCCTTTCATAAAATGTAGTAAAATTCAAAAATGGGTATGATGTAATTTAAACCTACATGCAACCATTTTTAGAAAACTTGTACATGGATGATAAATAAAACCCCAGTAAATACTTAAGAATAAACAATCTCGGATAAAAACGATATTGGAAAAGTTATCCCTTACCTAATGTTTGATATGCATCATATGTATCCGAAACTCCTGTATAATGATTTAAATAATTTAATTTACTTATTAAAAAATAATATTCATTGATATGATATCATATATGGTTCACTTATGGCTTTATATTACCATTTCTTTTGTAAATTCATGTTAAAGTAGTGTTTTGGGTAAAATCGTTTCATTTATCGTCCGTGTTTTGACTTGTAATTATTCTTATGATTAATTAGATCATGATTAATTAATTGTAGAATATAAAACAGGATTTATATATAATATATATTCATAATATACATATATATAATAGATCGATAAATGGAAAGAAATATATTGTTCTTGGAGACGGTAGGCCGTACGTATGCATGAACGCTGTTTGTCGTTTCCTTATTGAATTGAATGGAATTAAGTAGATGAAATAAATATATATATAAATAAATCAAGTAGCATTATTATTTTATATATTTTATGATTACTTATTATATATACTTTATAATCATTCTTGAATTGTTAATATGGAAAATTAATCTCATCGCGTATTGGAGACGATAATCTTTACGTACGCACGAGCGATGATATCATTACATATTTATTGAATGGAATTGGAGTGGATGATATAATATCATAGAATCAGTATGATGTTATAATAATCATATATAGTTATTTTTTACACCATTATACCCATACAAGCAAGTTGGTGGTGGAAAAACAGATTACACCCCGACATGGAGACGGTATTCCGTACGTACGCACGCGCGATGATTTTGTTTTCCGTAGGATGGATAGAAGGTGAGATAGGGTTGTTTCATATTTATAATACTATATCATTATATAAGTAATACTGTTGTTATTACTTTATAATTAAACAACTAAATAAGAGGAAGTAGGAGAAGAAAGAAACATGAAAGAGTCGGTAGAAGAGATTACCTCTTCCTAGACGCACCTCTTTTAAACTTCTTCTCAAGGCACTAGAGTTGGTCTTTTGAGAAGAAAAAAACCTCTATAATATATCTATAGAGGTTTAGAAGATTAATTGGAAGGGTTTTTCTGAGCTTCATTGCCCAAAAGGGTGTGAAGGGAAGAGGGAAGGGGTGCCCTTTTTATAATGGAGGAGAGGGGCACCTTTGGAAAAACATAAAATATTATTTTATAATAAAGTCATATTAGGTTTATAATAGCTAAAAATTTATTTATTTCGAAGCTAAGGTGGGGATGGGTAGAAATAATCTCATCCAATAGGTTATAGACATGTTTAGGTCACTATTTAAACCTTACCATTTAAATTTAACTCTAAGTTAAATAATTTACCTTTTACCGTGTCTTCTTGTTTTATTACACTATATTGTTAATAAACATACTATTACAAGAAAAACAAACCCCAGGTGGTTAATTATTAATATATATGACCTTATCTAAGTCATTTGGCTGAACCTTAGATTTTAATTAATATAATAATAATTAATAATATAATATTTGTTGTAAAAACTATTATATGTCAATGTTGACACTATTTGGTAATTGATTTTTGTGAAAATCATAACCACATGATTAGTTCAGAAAAAGTTAATTTAATCAATACTAGAATGTCATATTATCCTAGAAAATTAGTGGAATTCATACAAAGTTTCAAATTACATTTATTTGGGTATTTATAACATCAATTATGTTAATATTTCATTAATATGGAAATTAGTGCATCGTCATTGTGTCATAACTAAATTAAATTATTTAATGTCTAAAAATTATAAATAAAATTCCATTATTTATTAAATCACTTTATATTTCTAATGAATATTTATAGTATAATTTATCTTATGTATTACCCTATATTAAAAATGTTTTAGTTATTAAACTTTTATTTTTAATATTTTAATTCTTCTTTAAATAAAATAATAGTAAGTGTCCTAATCTAATCCAAGTGGACCTAAAGGGTAATATTTTATTCCTAAGGTTGTTTTTGGTTGAATTACACTTATCCAATAGAATTAGGGCATGTGTTAGGGAAATGATAATATCATATTTACCCTTAATTACTCTATTTACTTTTTACCGTGGTAAATAAACGTAAAAAGTTACTATTCAACAAAAATTATTTTTATCTTATTAAACTAAATTTTACCTCATGATATTAACCTTGTCTCTCAGATTTTCAAAATTATACTCCTAGAAGCCATAAAATTATGTTTTATGTAAATTTTCAAATTCTCCTAGGAGGTGGGTAAAAGACAGTGAAAAGTTCAATAAAAATTTTATATATCTAAAAATTTTATAAAATGACTCAAATTAATTACATTGAACATATATAGGTATTATATATCAATTTTGAACTAAAATAAATTTAAATAAAATAAATAATTATTTAAATAAAAAGTTGGTTTTTAAATAGTAACCCAGTGTTTTCACTATTCTTCAAAAAATGAATGTTTTTAGAAAAATACCAAAAATTCACCCTAGGATAATTTTGATATTCCGAATCTAAATATGAAGTCTATTTTGAATGATATAATTTATAAAATTAAAAAAGTTGGTATACTAATTCATAATGGCTTGTTTATATAAGATTTTAATAACATATTTTTTTTAGTGAAACTCGGTATTGCATACGACACACACTATCATGGAAGATCGTGATTGCGTGTAATGAAACCCAAGTTAGGGATGCGTGTAGTGAAAGCTCCTTTTGGTGTAGCATATAACACAAGACATGAATGAAATTGAACAGAATAATTCTCATAAAATCTCGGGTTGTTACAATCTACCCCACTTAAATTGAATTTCGCCCTCGAAATTCATCAGGGTTATAAATGGTTTACTACATGAAGGTTTCATTCATAGAAACCCACATCATAAAAAGGAATACCAAAACTGAACTTTAAAAACTAAATTATGAAATGTAATGATTACCCAAATTAACTAATCACTGGGTTTCCACATTGGAGAACATAGGTGAAAATATGGATATGGAAGAGAAATTTAACCATAAAGTTCTGATGGAGAGTGGTAAGGAACATGGCAATGAAAAAACCATCAATCAGAAAGACATAAATTTTTGATGATTTAAGGTACCATCTAATTCATCGGATATGAGGGTACTAGGACAGGATTTTTAGTTCTCAAGATCATTTCCCTAATGTTGAAAAATTATTGAATTAAAAGAAATACATACTTTATTTTGGCACAATATCATCGTGGTTTGTGCCTTGAACAATTTCCACTTCATATATTTGAGAAATGAAGTTGAATTTTTCATTCGGGAAGTGTTAGCAGATCATGGGATAGAATGATAGGTCATTCAATCTATTTCTATCGCAAAAAGATTAGCACAATTTATTAAAAATTCATAAGTCCATCTATTCTAATAGAAATCATATATGGTTTCTAAAATGGATTTATACTTCATCTATCATAGCGCATAATAAAATAAAACTAGTTTCTACTAACCAGGGACTTCTTATTGGCCATTGGTAGGCAATAAAGGCATGTCGCACTTTAGTTGTGGGTTTGATTCCCACAACCTTGTCCAACGCGACGAGTTGTCGCCTGTCTTGCAGGTTGTCCTTTTTCTAAAACTAAACTATTATAACATTCGAGAAATAATATCAAAAAATGGTTCTATCCTTAAACAATACTATCAGATGACTAACATAATCTATTACAATCTTTAGGCTTACCCAAACTCAAAGTATAAGGAATAATATTTATAGATAGGTCAACTACTAAGCATGTAAATACCATCATTTATCCCCATATACCATAAGATATGTCTTGTTGGTCACATTCCAAAAATTCAAATGCCTTAATCATGTATTACCTTGAAAAATGAATACACATTGAACCTTAGTGAAAACATGAATGCAGTTAAAAGTTAACTCGTTCCACATAACAAAATAACAAAAATTCTATTTAATCAAACCAAGATATTACTTAGTCCTTATATCAATCATGATATCGTGAATACTATAAAACATAATATTTTCTCTATATCTATTCATTATGTTCATATCATCTTCTTTCCGAAAATATCTGAATAACCTTTCATGGTTACCGGAACTATTCAACATATACTATCAAATATTTCATGAAAAACAATAGTGTAACAATACTTAGATGATTATTTATTCCATAGTACCATTAACATAACTCTTTGTAAACACACAATCATTCCAATACCTTCTTAAACCATTGACAGAGCTTCATAATTTTATTCCTCAACACTTCTTTCGTCTCATATATCATTTGTAGTTTCTTCATCATCATCCACATAAATACAACTCATACAACCATTATAATTCTCTTCAAGATATTTTCCCTCAGATCATTGGTTTGCATAATGCCCATACATTACACATTTAAAACATTTAATCATTATTGATGTCATAGAAATACCATTATCTTTGTCCATGGTGTTAACTGACCCTTTTCCTTTGAAATTGCTGGCTTTGTGTCCTTCGTTTCCACACCCAAAGCATCTTCCAGTTCCTTGGAAACATTATCCCGGATGCCTCTTACCACATGATTTACATGAGGGGAATTGAACCTTCTTTCCACTATTATCATCATGAAACTCCATCATTCTCTTATTAGTCAAGCCATGAAACATACCAAATTTGAGATTATTGATCGTGTTATTAGATTGATGATTAGTAATAATAACGATGTTTGGACTTCCAAATCCCGTTTCATTTGGTGTCTCATGAAGAATATCATTCCATTGTCCATCATATCCTCTATTATCATGAATCTTCCAATTTGCATCCATTTTCTAAAACAGAAAAATAATAGTGTGAGAGGCAGAAATCATGCTAGGAAAACAACATAATAAAGGGGGAGTACCTTCAATATCTAATATCTTAGGTTTAATTCTAATATTGGTATTTTAATTCTAGGACTTTAACGTATAATTATACTTATCCTTAGGGACATCCCTAGACATACCTTAGAAATATCTCTAGGGATCTCACTAAAGTTTTTTCATCCTAGTTTCCAAAGGATATCTAAACCGTTCCTCTGATAAAAACTATGGAGACCCCAAACCTGACGTACATGGAAATTACATTACTTTTTCAGAATACTTAATACATAACAAAAACAAAAACACAAGGACCATAATAATTTAGTGTCTTTGGAAACTCAGAACATAATCTTCTAATCGTGGGGAAAGATCATCAACATATCCCATAAAGATCTTCCCATTTTGTTTTCTTACCTAAACCCTTTCTTTATATCCTGGGGAAAAGAAAACATATAAATGGTGATCTCAAATTCTCATTAAGGGTAATCATAGAGAAAATAAAACAAACCACATACTTTTGAACTTCAAAACATGAACATAAAGTTTACACATCAATATCTTGAGTTGTGAAATAAATCATGGTAGTACGTAAGGCATAGGTCATAAAGGAACATCAGTCATGATAAAATATCATGGGAATAAATCAACTAATTGTGGAAAATCATTAAGAACATGATATGATTTCCATATTATCCAGGGAATTTCTTCCAAGACCATCTTAGTGGACAAAGTCCCTTTCTGAATCGAGTTCACTCCTCGTTATAGTCTTGTAACACTAAACCAGATTAATTTATTGTTCTAGACATGTCTATATAATGGGATATAAATCATTACCCAATGCATTGGAGGGAGATATAGGTCCCACCCATCTAATAATGAAATCATTCTTACATGTGCCACAACATAAACATAAATCATTCATCATATCCCAATGAATAAAATGGGTTTCACAAACATCATCCCATCATAACATAATCTATATAAAACAAATGGACATAATTTCATCATAAGAAAAGTGAAACCATTTAAAACATAGATAAATTATACTTGAAACATAATCATACTAAATAGTTTCATCTTAGATGAAAAATAGTTTTGACAAAACAGTTGAAATAAATTATTGAGGAAAATATCCTTTCTTCTTCAAAATCATTTTCTTTTCACAAAATGACATGAAATTTTAAAAGAAAAGAATTTTTTTGAAAATAATTATGAAATCTTGTATAGT
This sequence comes from Viscum album, assembly GCA_963277665.1. Classification (NCBI taxonomy): domain Eukaryota; kingdom Viridiplantae; phylum Streptophyta; class Magnoliopsida; order Santalales; family Viscaceae; genus Viscum; species Viscum album. The sequence goes on from OY728140.1 coordinate 1,110,744,150, forward strand.
AATCATTATAAAAATAAGGCATTATGAAACTGTAAAAATCTATTCATGCTGTATAAGTTAAAAAAATATTCTTCTCATACTGTTTTTGGAAAGGTCAAAAAGTACTTCTTATGGTAAACAAAAGGAAGATGAATTAAATACCATGTTGTTAAAGTCAATAATGGGTAAGAAGGAATATAAACATACATGAAACAATTTTTAGAAAATAGGGACATGGATTATAAATTTAACCCTTGTAAATACTTACGAATAAACAATCTATAATAAAAATGAGATTGGAAAAGTTATCCCTTACCTTATGTTCGATATAATTCATATGTATCCGAACCTCCTATATAATGATTTAAATAATTTAATTTACTTATTAAAAAATTATATTAATTATTATGATATCATATATGGTTCACTTATGACTTTATATTACCTGTTCTTTTTTAAATTCATGTTAAAGTAGCATTTCTGGTAAAATCGTTTAATTTATCATCTGTGTTTTGACTTGTAATTATTTATATGATTAATTAGATCATGATTAATTAATTATAGAATATAAAACAAGATTTATATATAATATATATTCAGAATATACATATATATATATAACAAATCGATAAATGGAAAGAAGTACACCGTTCATGGAGACGGTAGGCCGTACGTACGCATGAACGTTGTTTGTCGTTTCCTTATTGACTCAAATGGAATTAATTAGTTGACATACATATATATATATACATAAATACAGTAGAATTATTATTTCTTATATTTCATGATTACTTAATATATATACTTTTTAATCATTCTTGAATTGTTAACATGGAAAATGAATCACATCACGTCGTGGAGGCGGTAATCCGTACGTACGCACAAGCGATGATATCGTTCCCATATTTATTGAATGGAATTTGAGTGGATGATATAATATATTAGAATCATTATGATGTTATAATAATCTTATATAGTTATTCTTTACACCATTATACACATCCGATCAAGGTGGTGGTGGAAAAACATATTACACCACAGCGTGGAGACAGTATTCTGTACGTACGCACACGCGGTGATTTCATATCCCGTAGGATAGATAGAAGGTGAAATAGGGTTGTTTCATATTTATAATAACATATCATTATATCAGTAATTATTATGGTATTACTTTATAATGAAACAAATAAATAAGAGGATGTAGAAGAAGAAATAAACTTGAAAGAGTTGGTAGAAGAGATTACCTCTTCCTCGACACACCTCCTATAAACATCTTCTTAGGGCACTAGAGTTGGTCTTTGGAGAAGATCAGAACCTCTATGATATAACTAGAGAAGATGAGAATAGTAATTGGCAGGGGTTGGCCGAGGTTCAACGCTCAAAAGTGTGTGAAGAGAAGAGGGAAGTGGTTCCCTTTTTATATGGGAGGAGAGGGCCACCTTAAAAAAACTTAAATTATTATTTTATAATAAGGTCATATTCGGTTTATAATAGCTCCAAATTGATTTATTTAGAATCTAAAGTGGGTATGGGTATTAATACTCTCAAAAACTAGGTTTTAGACAAGTTTAGGTTACCATTTTAACCTTATCGTTTAGATTTAACTCTAAGTTAAATAATATAACTTTTAATGTGTCTTCTTGTTTTCATACACTATATGGTTAATAAACATACAATAACAAGCCAAAATAACCCCAAGTGGTTCATTATTAATATATATAACCTTATCTAAGTCATTTTACCTATTATTATATTTTTAATATTATAATAACAATTATTAATATAATATTTATTTTAAAAACTATTAAATTTCAATTTTGACAATATTTGGTAATTGATTTTTTAGAAAATCATAAAAACATGATTATTTCAAAATAAGTTTATTTAATAAATACTAACATGTCATATTAACCTATTAAAATTAGTGTAATTAATAAAAAGTCTCATATTACATTTATTTGGTTATTTATACATCAATTATGTTAATATTTCAATAATAATGTAATTACACCATTATCATTATGTCATAAATAAATTAAATTATTCAACGACTAAAAATTATAAATAATATAACATTATGTAGGAAATATTTTATCTTTCTAATGAATATTTATATTAGAATTTATCTTCTGTATACCACTATATTAAAAATGTTTTAGTTATTAAACTTTGATATTAATTATTTTAACTCTTCTTTAAATAAAATAATAATAAGTGTCCTAATCTAATCCATGTGGACCTAAAGGGTAATATTGTATTCCTAAGGTTGTTTTTGGTCGAATTACACTTATCCAATAGAATTAGTACCTGTGTGAGGGTAACAATAATATCAATTTTACCCTTAATTACCCTATTTACTTTTAACTGTGGTAATAAAAGTAAAAAGTTATTATTCAACAAAAATTATTTTTATCTTATTGAACCACGTTTTACTCCTTGATATTAACATTTTCCCTAGGATTGTTTTAAATTCCACTCACAGAAGTGGTAAAATTATGTTTTATGTAAATTTTCAAATTCTCCTAGGAGGTGGGTAAAAGACGGTGAAAAGTTCAATAAAATTTTTATATATCTAAAATTATTATAAAATGAATCCAATGAATTAGATTGAACATATATTGTTATTGTGTATCAATTTCGACCCAAAATAAATTTAAATAAAATAAATAATTATTTAAATAAAAAGTCGGTTTTTAAATAGTAACCCAGTGTTTTCACTATTCATCAAAAATTTAAAGTTTTCATGAAAATACCAAAAATTCACCATAGGCTAATTTCGATATTACAAATCCAAAAATCAAGTCCATTTTGAAGGATTAAATTTATAAAATTAAAAAAAGTGGGTATTACTATTCATAACGGCCAATTTATATAATATTTTAAAAACATATCATTGTTTAGTGAAACTCGTTATTGCGTACAACATGCGCTATAGTGGAAGATCGTGATTGCATGTAATGAAAGCCAAGCCAGGGATGCGTGTAGTGTAAGCTCCTTTTGGTGTAGCGTATAGCACAAGACATCAATGAAATTAAAAATAATAATTCTCATAAATTCTCGGGTTGTTACAGTCTGAGCATAGGATTCTATTATAGTTAGCCTCTATAATTTTAATTTTCTTCTTTTACCATGTGGTATTCTATTGTATACTATTATATTTCATTTAAAAGACCTTGTAGAATCATTTTTATATTTATTCATAGTTGTATAATTGGTGCTAGAAATTTTTATTCAGTCATTGTATTTAACATTCGCTACTCTTTTCATTATTTATATTGCTTCAACATTTGAGTAATTTATTCATTTTATCTCATATAATTCAATTATACTATGATCATTAGGGTATTGTCTCAGCACCATACCACCATCAGAACCTCACTTCTAGTGGGTAGCCTTTGGTATATGATGAGGTGTTCTTAAGGCCATGTCGATACCGATTCAGATGCTAGTTTAATAGTTATTTGGGGTGGGACATTATAATGCACCTCAAATAATGAAAAATTTGTAAATTAATTATGTTTCTATATTTTAGGATTTCCTCAATGTTTATGCAATTAAAATACTAAAATATTGTAATGATAATGTCCTTTTATTTTTTTAAATTCTATATTTCAGTCATCCAGAATGTGATAAGTTTAGCCATTACAACAAAATGATATATATGAAGAATTAATGTGAGCAAAAAAGAAGATATAATTTTCTAAATTGATTTATATATATGATCATTCACAACATTATTGAATTTCTATAATTTTTTTCTCATAGACACAAATTTATATAATGGTCTTTTCATTCTTGTGAATAGGGAGAAATAATATTTATTTATTTACATGGTACGGAAGATTCAATATATTTTTTGTCAATATAATCATAGAATATATCAATTATATGTTTCTAAATCTAATATAGATATATGTTTTTATGGGATAATGTTAATGTTTTAGATCTATAGTTTTTTAGAATTTTATGGATTCCATGTATATATTAGAACTCCATGACAAATAAAATCACATGGGAGGAAATGTATTGAAATACAAAAATATACTATTTGGTCTATGTTTATTTACATTTTTCTCATTCTCCTAATTTTTTCACATGGTACCTAATCTCTCTACATGAATCCCTGGTCGATATTATTTATTCCTTGACTTCCCTCCATGTTTTTCCGTAAGTCCGTCACTTCTCCATCCCTATCCCCATGAAAGGATTCCCTCCACCTTTTCTACCACAATATTGTCTTCTCCATTTCATTATTCTACTACATATATACTGATAGAGTGATATCTCTATCTCCTCACACTTCTCTCGACTCACAATTTCTCTTAATCTATTCCCATAATCACTCATCCACCACAAATCTACCACTTCTTAGACCAAAATTTATCATCCACCACTTCTCTCTAAATAGATTGAGAGTCTCTCCCCTTAAGTGATTTATTTTACTACTCGTGCTTATTATCTCTAATAAGTTATCTAAATATATTCCCATTATTTATTATCCAACATATATCCTACCTTTATCTACACTTAATGGCCTTGAATCATTTATTGGGACAACGATATCTATGTCGACTCATTTTAATCATGTCACTTATGATCCCAAACAATATTTTTAATCCTATATCAAATGTAATCATCAATATTTCTACTTACATGTACCGATACAAAAATTAGTAATATTTATGTTTATAATCCATTCCAGATGACTTTATTTCATGTTATCTGATATTATATATCATAGGTATCAATATTTTAAAAAATTTAACATACTTGTTTTCCTATAATTTATTTATTTTTGTCTTATTTTCAATACATTATAGGCCCCATAAATTCATGGAGTAGTTTTTCGGATGACTATTTTTTACAATTTTATATGTTATCACAATTTTTATCGGGTTTCCAACTTTCATGAATCCAAGGATTTTTTATCACTGGTTACATTACGACATTGATTTGGTTGGAAGCCCTTTGGTTAGTTGATTTTGGTCATTGGGTTTCTTATCCAATGAACATTGTGTTCCATTTTAAAAGTTACAGTCAACATTACAAAAAATTTAGAGCACCAATATTAAAAATGATACTATATATATTTCTAATATTTGATAGAAAACCTAAATTTCTATTAATTATAATTCACCTTTCTTATTATTTCATATTACAAAAAAAGTATCATTAAATATTTCATCTATATATATCGTTCCTTTAAAAGTTACTATTGCACATATTATCAAAGAGATGGATCCTATTTTATGGGGAAATTCACTATGTTGGGATCTTTTTCGATATTGTAAATGTTAACTTTTTTATGGGAAAATTATTTATCATAAGAAAAATATTATAAGTATCCAACATAGAAGTTACATATTATAGTGATTTTAGACTAGAATTATATTTCTTCCATTCACTATGATCTTTTAGATTTAAAGTATCAATGAAAAAGAGCATTATCTAACCTTTTAAAATAAAATTATTTCCATGAAAAATCATTTGAAATAAATTAAATTAATATAGCTTAATTGGGTCATCATTGACATATTAATATTATAATCACTCTTAAAATCACTCTTACAAATGGAATAACCAAATAGTAGGCTTTCACCACTAGATAATACAACAAATTTGATCATTATCTAGACAAACTCATCATATAACTTGTAATGGGCTCCGCAATGAGCTATAATTCTGCAAAAATATTTTGAAACAATTTCCAAGGACCACATAATGAATACAATCCATGAAAAACCCCTTTAAAACTTTGATCAAAACATTTTCAAATATAAAAATACCCATTTTTCATAAAACTCAATTTTAAAATAAACTACTATGAACATAATAATGAAAAAAATTACTAGAAAAGAACATTGAATAATTATTATGTTACCATTAAATAATGAAGTAATTATGATGACAATAAAATATGATCATTCTGTTTAGGTTCAAAAAACATTCCTTTTGTATTTTTGTCGAAAAAGTCACAAAGTACCTCATTCAGAAAATGACAAAAGGATTTTTTTGATACATTTTTTAAAAATATAAAAGGCTAAAAATTTATTTTAAATGATTATATAGTAATATCAAAAAAATTATTTAAATTATTTTTATAAAATAATCACACAGACATGGAACAAAGAGGGTGTTTTATTGGAAAATATCTTTTAAAAAATGATTTTTAAAAGAATAAATCATACTTCAAGTATGATTTGTCTCATATGTCATTTATCATCAAGAATGATAAAATTATGTTAACATTATAATTTCTTAAGAACCTTTTTCAAGGTAATTATTTTTTTTATATCACTTGTTATCAAATTTTATACAATTACTTAATCAATTAAACTCACGTTGGGCCTTTGGAAAGTATTTAATACTTAAGTTTAAAATGACTTATGTTATCTGACTATGGTAATAATGTTAATTATTACCCCATCAAAAAAATTAATAAGATTTACATAATTATCATTTACATATATCAATTATACATTTAAATCCACCAATTAAATATGATAATGAAAAATGAACAATTTTATAATTGTTGATAAGGTACGCCATACACACACATGAGTAACATTTCCATTTTTGCAAGGTCATCATGAAAATGAGGTATGTTTTAATTTTTTCCATAATTAATATAATATATTATTTATTATTCAATTATATATATATATCATTCATGTTGTGTGGTGATGAAAGATGAATCACATCGCTTTGTGGAGGTGGTAATCCACACGTATGAATGCAAGATGCTTTTATTTTTGATTTCCATGGAAAGGTATGATTATAAATGATATATTATCCATTAATAATGATAAATATGTAATTAATTTGATATATAAAAATAATTACTTCAATATTACCTTCCTGGAGAGACGGTTATGGAAACCAATTGACATCGGTTCACGTGGTGGTAGTCCTTTATACACATGAATGATGAATTATTCTCCCATTTGATGGAAATGGATATAGATATTGGTCACTAAACAGATAAATAAAATCCAATTATATGTATTATATTACATTTATTATTTTAACATGTTCTAATATGGTTTTGAGTTATGTGGAAGAGTATATAATATATATAAACACTAAATTAAAAAAGATATCTCTTCATCAGACAATCACCATTACTTATCACTTGAAGAACACTATGGTTGGTTGTATGGCTAAAAAAATACCTCTATAATGAGGGGATGGATTAATGGATGTGTTCATAGTATTTAATGAAAAAAATCAGTATATAATTGTGGAGGATTGAGAATCAGAGGATCCTTTTTATAAGAGTGGAGAGGGGCAGTCATGGAATTCCACAAAATATTGTTGTAATATAAATTTATTTTCAACTATCTATTGATAAATTGTGAAATATTTATAATATAATATTATTATGTGTTTAAATTGTTGAGTCCAAAGTTCTCTTTTGACTTCTATATATTGTTTTGGAAATCAAAAATGTCTGTTACCATGCTAATCATACTGATCATGATGATCGTACTGATCATGATGATTGTACTGAACATGCTGATCGTACTGAACATGCTGATCGTACTGACCATGCTGATCGTACTGACCATTTTGATCGTACTGACCATGCTGATCGTACTGATCATGCTGATCGTACTGACCATGCTGATCGTACTGACCATGCTGATCGTACTGAACATGGTGTTCGTACTAACCATGCTGATCGTACTGACCATGCTGATCGTACTGACCATGATGAACGTACTGACCATGCCGATCGTACTGACCATGCCAATCGTATTGACCATGCTGATCGTACTGGCTATAATTTTCATACTGACTCTGGAAATTGTATTGAATCTTTTAATCGTACTAAGTCTATAAGTCTACTCACTTTGTATCATTTCAAAACATTACACAGTAATACTTATAATACTCATACTTTCATTACATGCTTGTTTTGGTACTTAGTCAAAAACACATGTTTCATATTAATCGTTCTCTTGTTTATCATCTTCTTATATCTTTTTTTTAACCAAAACGATGTCGTGGAGTTAGTTATAAACTAATCAAAATGATGTCGTGTTTTCTGTTTCATTATGACCGTTATAATTCCAGGTATCCAAGTCCCTCTGAGTTTTTCGGAGAAATATGACCGTTGGAGGCAATATGACCGTTAGAACCCGAGGCCTTTAAATAGGATGTCATTTGAAGAAAAGAAAGTATGTACGCATATATGAGATTGATCATTTTGTGCTATCAAGTTCTAGAGAGAGATACTGTGACTTCTCTCATGCTTTATGTGAAAGCCTTGAAACTGCAAAACGTGAACGACTCGTTCTTAGTTTTTGTATTTCTATAAGTGATTTGTTTGTGCTTTGTGCGACCGATCATTGTTTCGAGGGCTTTAAAGCGATTGAATGACAGAGGTACCAATTACCTATAAAATCGAGGGTTGCTGGGGATAAGAATACAAATGAACCGATCATCGTATCGAGGGCTACTGGGGATAGGCAGACCTACGTACCGATCATCGTATCGAGGGCTTACCAAGGTGGTGGTAAGACAAACCTTTTATCCTAGGGTAAAGGATAACCCTTCTCTTTGGGTTAAAAGAATTGTAATACTTTTTACATTTTCGCTGCTAATTTTATTAGATAAGAGATTGTTTTGTTTCCTCTTCTATTTCGTATACATTTGTAATTGTTCCAATTACACTTATACTATTACATTTTATATTTTTAGATTCTATATGCTTTATGATAGAATCTCACACTTTTGTATTACTCTAATTATTGTATTCATCTTGAATACAATTTCTTTACTTTTATTATAGTATTACATTGTATCATACCTTTATATTCAATACAATTGTGGTTGTTTGTTTTTAATGTGAATTGTATTAGTTTAAGATCATTTAAACTAATTTATTCAGTGTTTAAACTCAATGTTTTTAAACCTAAAATCCACCCCCCTCTTGTATTGTTCCATCTAATATACATATACACCTACATATTTGATCCAACAGTTGGTATCAAAAGAGGTTTTCACTAATTTGTATTACTAGTTATATTTTATTCAAACATTTATTTTATACTACTTACTACACTAACATGTGGAGTGGAAAAGATTTTTGTTTAATTAGATGGAAGGAATGAATATTGGGTCGATTGACAATCTAAATCATTCTGGACCACCAATCATTGATGGGAACAATTATGAGTACTGGAGAGATCATATGAAGACATTTTTTTATCAATACCGGCATAGAAAATTTTATTATGGTTACTGGAGGTTACAAAATTCCTGACAAGGAAATCAGTACTTTCACTAACCATGAGAAGCAAGAATATCAACTGAATTACAAGGTACGCAATACTTTATTATGTTCTATGACCTGGAATATATACAGCCTAATATCTTCTTTTGAAGCAGCGAATTGTATTTTAAAGAAATTGTAAGTCACACATTTTGGTACATCCAAGGTTATAGAAACAAGAAGAGAAATGATCCGAGCAGAGTATCATGGATTTTTTTTCCTTATGGAGAGCCAGAGTGTAAAGTGAAACAATGATTTATGAAAATTGTCAACATTTTACATTCTATGGGAGAAAAAGATCTTGATGATGAAGATCTTGTAGATAAGATAATAGACATAATGCCAAATGAATGGGTTTCAAAAAGGACGGTTGTTGATAAAAATAGAAATGTTTTATAGATTACTCTTGATGAACTCTTTGGAACTCTTCTACAACATGAAACAAGAATGGAGAGAGATTCTGATTTCAATAAGAAGAAATACGGAAATGGAAGTGTAGCTTTTACATAAAAATCTAAAACACCTGAAAGGATAATAAGATCCAAATCCATGAAAGTTGTTTCATCAGAATCAAGTGATAGTGATCACTCAGATAATGAGTTCGCCAATCTTGCTCGATGGATGAACAAGATTGTAGGAAATAAAGACTTCCAATACAGATTCAAAAAGAAAGATAGGAAGGATATGAAAGATTCAGAGGTAACTTGTTAGGAATATAAGAAAGTAGGGCATATAAGGCCGAATTGTCCTTTACTGATGAGAAAAGACAGAAAGGAGAAAAATTCTGAAAGAAATAAGAAAAAGTATTACAAGACAAAGGAAAATAAAGTCTTGAAGGAAAATGATACTTGGAGTGCAAGTGGTAGTGATTCTTTATATAATTATTCAGAATATAAATCCTCAGGACAATGAAATATTGGAATTATAGCTAGACAACCAATTGAGGATCATTGTCTCATGGCTATGGTACACAATTCTGAAGCTATTACAAATGTTTCCCTAAATGAAAATTATACTGATAATAAAAATTATGAGTCATCGAATGATGATTCTTCATCATTAGAAGATGACATATTACCTTCTTTTGAAGAAGTGTCTAGATTTTCAAAATTACATGAGAATGAAAATTCTAAACTCAAGAACAAACATGATAAAGAAAATTCTAGAATTTCAATTTTAACTAAAGAAGAATCAGATCTTTCTAATGATATTGATATGAAAACTTCAGATTTTGAAATTATTGTGAAAACCCTTGAGAAATTAGTTTCTGTTAGGGATAAACTTTCTAAGGATCTAGAAAATTTAATTTCTAAGAAAAATGTTTTAGAGCATAACTCTTTTTTAAAATCAAATGTTTTCAAGCATAAAAATCATGTTTTAAAACTAAAGTAAGAAATATTTCCATTGAAACAATGTTTGTCAAAATTTACTTATGGAAAAGAGAATTTTGACAAAATGTATTCCCAGATATGACCTTTGAGAAATCATTCTGGACATGGTTATACTCATTCCAAACCGGTTTTTAGTAATAACTATTTTGTTCCTCAAAATACCCCTTTTTATTCTATGTTTCATTATGGTGGTCACTGGAAAAGAGAGTATTCACTAAATAGAACTCCTTTAGGATTTCATAAAGCTCATTTTTTAAAACAAATGTGGGTTCCTAAAATTGTTTTATCTAACACTTCTGAATCCAAACAAGTTTAGATTCCGAAAAACTAATTGTTTCTTTTTCAGGAAAACAAGAAGTGTACCAACAAGAACATTTGGTACATGGATAGAGGTTGTTCTCAACAAATGACAAGAAACAAATATTTCTTTCAAAGGATTATCAAAACAAAAGGTGGAAAGTTTACATTCAGAGATAATTCTCAAGGAAATGTTGTGGGGATAGGTAATATTGTTTTTCTTGAAAAAGTTATTATTTTAAATGTTTCGTGTGTTAAAGGTATTAAGCACAATCTCATCAGAATAAGTCAATTATGTGATGAAGGTTTCCTTGTAAATTTTAGAAATGATAAATATTTAGTTCAAAATTCCAAGGATGAATTCATTCTATCTTTCCATAGGCAAGAGAATGTATACACTATTAACTTAGAAGACCTTAGGAGCCAAAATTTACCATGCTCAAATGCAATAGAAGACCAATCATGGCTATGGCATAGAAGATTATGACACTGAAACCTAAGAACCCTTTGTATACTCTCAAAGAAAATACTTGTGAAGGGACTAACAAATCTTATATATGATTCTTCAAAAATCTTTGTTCCTTATCAATTTGGAAAGCAACATAAAACTAGCTTTAAGTAAATTAATGAAGTTTGAAATTCTAATGCATTATAGCTAGTGCATATGGATATTTTTGGTCCTTCACAAACTGGAATAATTGGGGGAAAATACTATGTATTTTTTTTAGTTGATGACTTCACTAGATTCACATGGGTCTATTATCCCACAAAGAAATCTGAAGCCTTTTCCTATTTCAAAACTTTGGGAGCCCAAGTTAAAAATCTGAAAATCCTACCATTGATAACTATTCATAGTGATCATGGTGGAGAATTTAAAAATTCTGAATTTTATACTTTTTATAGTAAGAAAGGTATTACTCACAATTTCTCAGCTCCAATAACTTTTTAGGAAAATTGTGTTGTTGAAAGAAGAAATCATATTCTTTAGGAAATGACTACAACTATGTTGAGTGAATACTAAATTGCTAAGAACTTTTGGGATGAAGCTGTTAGTACTGCTTGCTATACTATAAATCGTGTTTTAACAAGATCCTTTCTTAATAAAACACCTTCTGAAATATGGACTGGCCAAAAACCTAATGTTTCATACTTCAAAGTTATTGGGTGCAAAGTATTCATTTTGAATACTGAAGATAATCTATACAAATTCACACCAAAATCTGATTAAGGAATCATTCTAGGATACTCTACAACTTCTAAGGCTTATAGAGTTTTCAATAAAAACACTTGTAAAATTGAGGAAACAGTACATGTAAAATTTTATGAAACTGATCCTTCTGTTTTAAAACCATCCCAACCTACATCCTCGGATGTGTTTTCATAAAGTAATTATCAAAAATTTATATAAGGTCCTTCTAATAAGGAAAATTATCAAGAATATACTTCTGAAACTTTCACCCCAGAATATTTTCTTCCATATGTTGATGAAGATGTTTTACAAAACCCAAATCAATTGTTTCTTTGGAATCATCCCAGTTATAACATCATTGGTGATGTAAATCAACCTGTAAGGACTATAAATTCCTTAAGAAATAGAATAGAATAACTTTCCATTCTTTCTCAATCCGAACCTAAAAGTCCTAGTGAGGCCTTAGGTGATGAAGATTGAATTAAAGCAATGTAAGATGAACTGAATGAATTTGAAAGGAATCATGTCTGGAATTTAGTTGAAAGACCTAACGAAACAACTGTAATTGGAGTAAAATGGGTTTTCATAAACAAATGTGATTAAAATGGAATCATTGTACGAAATAAAGCAAGACTTGTTGCTATGGGCTATAATTAACAAGAGGGAATAGACTACGAAAAAAAATATGCTTCGGTAGCTAGACTTGAATCTATTCGTATTCTATTAGCCTTTTCAGCATACTTTAATTTCAAACTATTTCCAATGGATGATAAATGTCCATTTCTAAATGGATTTTTTCAAGAAGAAGTTTTAGTTGAAAAACCTCCAGATTTTCTAGACCCAAAATAGCCTAAGAATGTTTTTAAACATACCAATGCACTATACGGCCTTAAACAAGCCCCTAGAGCATGGTATAGTAGACTTACATGATTTCTCTTACAAAACAATTGTGCAAAAGGTACAGTGGATCCAACGCTTTTTATAAAAATGGAAAATAATTTTTTTTATTGTTCAAATTTATGTTGATGACATTACATTTGGATAAACTCAGTAATATTTAACTCATTATTTTGCAAATTTAATGAAATCTGAGTTTCAAATGAGTATGATGCGTGAGTTAACGTTCTTTTGAGGTTTTCAAATTTCTCAAAAACCAGAAGGAACATATATATCTCAACATATGTATATAAAGGACTTGCTCAAAAATTATGGATGCGACAATTCCAAAAGTATGATCACTCTAATTGGTACCTCAAATACACTTGATCTTGATGAAACCAGGAAACCAGTAGATCAAACAATATTTAGAGGTATGATATAAAGTTTTCTATACATTACAGCTAGTCGACCAGACTTAATGTTTTATGTATGCTTATGTGCAGGATATCAATATAATCCAAAAGAGTCTCATTTAAAATCTGCAAAGAGAATATTTCGGTATTTAAAAGGAACTATGGATTTAGGACTTTTTTACTCCTCTGGAAATGATTTTATTTTAAAAAAATTTATAGATGTTGTCTTTGGTGGTTATACATTGGATAGAAAAAGTACATCTGGAACATGTCATTTCTTAGGAGATTCTCTGATTTCTTGGTCCTGTAAGAAACAATACTCGGTAGCACTTTCCACTGCTGAAGCTGAATATGTAGTAGCTAGAAGTTGTTGTGATCAAGTGTTGTGGATGCAACACACACTCACTGACAATGGATTGAGTTTTTCTAAAACTCCAATTCTATGTGATAACACTAGTGCCATAGCTCTTAGTAAAAACCCATCACATAACTCTCATGAAAAACACAGTGATATTAGGCACCACTTTCTTAGATATCACACACAAAAAGGAGATATTATATTACAATTCATCTGAATGCATGAAAAACTTGCTGATATTATTACAAAACCTTTACCTTCCGATAGATTTGATTTTATAAAACAAAGCTATAAATGATTATATTAAAATAATCATTCATATCTACTTCATGTTTTACATTTCTCCTAACATTAAATAACTCATCTTAGAAAGGGGTAGAACATGTCTTACTATGTTTCTTTTTATCTTAAGATATTTAACTATCTATTCTCCTAGTTTGTGTTTTTGTCTTTCTGTTTATCGTTTTGACAATTTTATCGAATTATTTACCATTCTGTTTATCGTATTGATAGTTTTATCATATTATTTACCAATCTGTTTATCGTATTGACTTTCTTATTTTATTATTCACCTGGCTATCATAACGTCCGTTCATGGTAATAAATTTCTTTTCCTTCTGCATGACCATTCATGGTAATGAATTTCTTTTAAATCGTAACGTCCGATCATGGTAATGAATATCTTTTCCATCAGCACGATCGATCATGGTAATGAATTTATTTTTCATCATCATGTACTTTCATGGTAACAAGTTTGTTTTCCATCAGGTTGTTAGTTCATGGTAATGACTTTGTTTTCCATCAACATGATGATTGATGCTATACTTTTTCTTCGTACGCTTGTGTTTTTTTTACTATTAATACTATCTAAACCAATAATTACCTTACGATCTCTGGAAGGTACATAGTTTTCATTTTTTTTCTTTTCCCTTTCTAATCCTATCCATTGATTTATTTTCCTCTAATCTCAACCGTAGAAGACCAAAAATCATTATTTTGTCGCCTATAAATAGACCCCCCTCCCCAAACCCACACTGATCTCTCAAGATTTGTGGCGAAGCTCTACTCTATCGATTTAATACTTCGTACGATCATTCAAGCGACTTCACCTATATGTATCAGTCCTCTGCTAATACTCCCGCCTAATGGTCTTCAAAGACGTTTTCAGAGAAAGACTTTTTCAGATAAAGGTTAGTTTCTCAGGACTTTTTTTATTCATATGATTCTACAATCAGAAGAATCATATTGGTTCAAGGATGGGAGAATTTATGTGTTGAAAAATCTGTTTCTCAAGATTCGGTTCTTATTGATGAAGTCAGTCTGTTTTACAAAACTATATCTTTTGATACGAACATGACTATCAATTTTTCTATGTATGATAGAAGGTTATCAATGTCTGTGAAACAAGAAACCCATTATCTAAATGTCCCAATAGAATATGATTCTTTCTGTACATCCCATAAACTACCAAAGGAAGTTGGTATGTTTTACAATGAATGTGATGAGAAGTATTTGTTTCTTATAAATGAAGAGATGAGGAATATGGCTCATTTTTCTCCAGATAAAAGATTTATGGCTCTTTGGATGCAAGTTTTTCTTATCCCATGGAAAGGGGATATAGAAACTCTGAACGTTTCAGATATTTTTATGCTTGACTACCTTCTAAATATGAGAAAAGTAAATCTAATGGGACAAATTTTTGAAACTATCAAGAATGTTAAGTCAGGAGCAATTAAGTCCCATTTAATTATGTATCCAACCATTCTTACAAAGTTCATTCTCTAGAGTATGATGTTTTGTAATATTCTTTTGAAAGGATGCTTGGTAGATATGAAGCTATCCTAGATTTGTAAGATTACATTGAAAAAGTTGAATGTTTGTTTTGATCAAAATTCAAAACTTTTTGTAATAGATTAAGAAGATGATTCGGCTCAGAATCAATCAGCACCTAGGTCGGTCAAATACAATCCTTTTGTTGGGGCTCCTTAAAAGTCAGATCCGCAAACTAGTTTAAAGTCTATGAAGAAACTGAAGTACAGTGAGGAGGTTGTGGACAAGTGGAGAAAAGAAAGAGAATAGATAATAGAAGGTGAACTAATGTTCAGTCTTGACCCAGCTAAAGCTTTTCCAGAAAGAATAAGGGTAGAGGAAACCCTTCAAGATAAAAAGAAAAAGAAGACTCGTTTGAAAAGAAAGGCTGAAGACTTTGATATCTCTAAAGTCCTGAAAATTGTTGAGGATGCTAGTTCTCAACTAACAGAGGAATTACATCAAGAACCTATCGTATAGAGTCTTCAAGAGAATGAAAAAGGGATACAGATGTTGGAAGAGATACAGGAAGTTGAAGAAGAGGAAAGAGATATTCTTTTAGAATTCCTTCAATGTTCGAAAAAGAGAAGAGAAGAATCTTACGAAAAGCAGAGTGAAGGTATTCAACAAGCACCTCATGTCGATTGAAAACCGGCTCAATCTTTTGAAACTTCGAATAAAATACCTTCTCAAGAAATGCAAGGTGATCAATCTTCTAATACTGAAAATGTTATTGTCATCAGTGATAATGTGGATGAATAAAGAAGGGAGAAAGAAAAAGAAAAAGGAAAATAACCAGTCATGGATTCAAGCCGATCAAATGAACTGGATTCATACGATGAGGATACAGATTCAGAATAGACAATTTCTCAAATGAATACTGATTACATTATTCATTTGATAAGAAAATTTGAGAAGACCATCCGTTATATTCCAGGCTTGAGGGAAAAATTTATTTCATTACAAACAATCAGAAAAAGAATTTCGGATCTATAAGAGAATTGAGAAAGAGAGTTTTGTCGGTGGAAGCCGATTTGAAAGTTATATCTGAAAGTTTGGCAGCTCATAAGAAGGCTTGCAACCGAATGACCAAGTGCTCATACAAAATAGAGAGCTCAGTGAATTACAATGAGATATCAATTTAAGACATAAGGAGGTTGTAAAATGACCTTGCGATTGATTTCAATAAACATGACCAAGAAACTATTGAAATACTGAATCAGGTAACTCATGGAGCCGATATTCCTTCAGTGAAAGAATTGAAAGAGAGAATGAATGCTTTTCATACTGAATTCTCAAAGGTTACATATTTCAAAGATGAAATAGATTTTTTTGAAGAAATAAAACTCTGTGTTATCCAATGATATCAAGCTTTTTCAAAATAGAATTGATACTCTTGAAGAAGTAATCAGAGTCCAGGAGGAGACCATCAAGAATCCAGATCATCTTTTTGCCGACCGAAAAGAGCTTCTCAGATCTCAGGGTGATTCAATTTCTGAAGAAAATAATGAAATCAAAAAGTTGAATGTTGTTCTTTATGAATTGATAAAGAAGGAAAAGGAAAGAGAAAAAAAAGACTTGTTTTTGTTTCTTTCTGAACCAAGTTGGTTATCGTAATGAGATTTATGTTCCTCTTTCCATTTCCTTGCAATTATTTTCTCTATCTCTTTCAGGCATCTCAAGATTACCCCATTATTTTTGTAAATCACAATGGGGATAATGTTTTATAAAGGGGATAATTTTTTACAAAGGGAGAATGTTTTAAACAAATACGTAAAAACCAAGGAAAATCTGTGAATACAATCCTTAGAAAAATACATACCTAAGGGGGAATTAGTTATATTCGGTTTCATAATCAGAAGAGTTTCTAATAACTCAGTGGGAGATAAGTATTTCATTTTGTTTTTTACTTTGTGTTTTGTGCTTTCCAAAAAGGGCGAGATTGTTGAGTCAAAACATCTCTTTTGACTTCTATATCTTGTTTTGGAAATCACAAATGTATTTTACCATGCTAATTGTACTGATCATGCTGATCGTACTGACCAAGATGATCGTACAGACCATGTTGTACGTACTGATCATGCTGATCGTACTGACCACGTTGATCGTACTGACCATGCTGATTGTACTGACCATGCTGATCGTACTGAACATACTGATCGTACTGACCATGTTGATCGTACTGAACATGCTGATCGTACTGACCATGCTGATCATACTGACTATAATTTTTATACTGACTCTGGTAATTGTATTGACTCTATTAATCGTACTAATTCTATAAGTCTACTCACTTTGTATCATTTCAAAACATTACACAGTAATACATAACTCATACATTCATTACATGCTTGTTTTAGTACTTAGTCAAAAACACATGTTTCATATTAATCATACTCTTCTTTATCATCTTTATATATCTTTTTTTAACCAAAACTATGTCGTGGAGTTAGTTACAAAGTAATCAAAACGATGTCGTTTCTCTGTTTCATTATGACCGTTATAATGCTAGGTGTCCAAGTCCCTCTGAGTTTTTCGGAGAAATATGACCGTTGGAGGCAATATGACTGTTGGAACCTGAGGCCTGTAAATAGGAGGTCATTTGAAAACAAGAAAGTGTTCATGTGTATATGAGACAGATCATTTTGTGATATCAAGTACTAGAGAGAGATACTGTGACTTCTCTCCTGATTCATGCGAAAGCCTTGAAACTACAAAACGTAAACGGCTCGTTCTTAGTTTTTGTATTTCTATAATTTCTTTGTTTGGGCTTTGTGAGACCGATCATAGTATCAAGGGATTTCATGTGATTGAAAGACAGAGGTGCCGATTACCTAAACAATTGATGGCTGCTGGGGATAGGAAGATAGACAAACCGATCATCGTATCTAGGGCTGCCAGGGATAGGCATACAGACATACGGATCATCATATCGAGGGCTTACCAAGGTGGTGGTAAGACATAAATTTTATCCAAGGGTAAAGGATAACCCTTCCCTTTGGGTTAAAATAATTGTAATACTTTTTACATTTTTGCTGCTAATTGTATTAGAAAAGAGATTGTTTTGTTTCCTTTTCTATTTCATATACATTTGTAAGTGTTCCAATTATACTTATACTGCTACATTTTATATTGTTAGATTCTATAAGCTTTATGATAGAATCTCACAATTTTGTATTACTCTGATTATTTTATTCATCTTGAATGCAATTGCTTTACTTTTCTTATAGTATTACATTGTATCATTCCTTTATATTCAATACAATTGTGGTTGTTTGTTTTTACTTTGAATTGTATTAGTTTAAGATCATTTAAACTAATTTCTTAAGTGTTTAAACACAAAGTTTTTAAACCTACAATTCAACCCCCTCTTGTATTGTTCCATCTAATATACATATACATCTACATATTCGATCCAATATAAATCCCCTCATAAAAAAATATTATAAAATATTTGGCTATATTTATTCTATTGTCTTTTTATTTTCACCCCTATTTAACCCCTTGAACTCTTATGGTGACAAAAATATTTTTTACTCTTAGAGAGTCAATATAATATTATATAAATGAAAAAATACATAGAATTTGAAATTGAATAAAAATTTAAAAATTATCATAATAAAATGGATGAATTTAATTGTTTTTTTAATTTTATATCATCTAATTTATTATTATTTACTATAAAATATTCATAATTTCAATTTAAGAACTATTCATTACATTGACATTAATAAAATCTATTTAACCCTTATAATATTTTTTTTATTATATACCTATGTCTTCAAAAATAATATATAAAATTCATTTATTACATTATTTTATCTCAAATAATATTTATTTTAATATTTTTGAAGTTATTTATTTTTTCCAATAATTAAATAATTACTGCATTAACATTGTGAAAGCATTTTTGGTAATTAACTTTTCACAAAAAATTAAAAATAAATAAACATAATGAAGATAAATCAATTATATTTAAAATTAATATTTTTATTCAAATATATAATTTGGAAAACACTATATTCAAAATATTACACTTATTAAAAACAAGACTGACATGTATAAATTTTAGTTATATAAAATACTATAAATGATATAATCATATAGAAATCAACCAATATGTCATAAATTACAAACTTGGATTATTATTTTCTATATATAATAATAAAACAAGAGTTATAATTTTTTTGGATCATCTTATGGTTCTAATCATTTTATTTTTCACCAAAATTACCTGATTCACCATTTACTATTGTAACCAGAAAGAACTAAAGTTAGAATTCATATTGACATATAAAAAGTGACCTGTTTAAAAAATTAGGACACCATGATTAAAAAAGTATAATAAATATTTATAAATTAAAAATATAGAATCGGTATTATCTAATTTAAAATTAATCTCACGAAACACATTAAAAACAGTTTTCTTGAAAAATGTGTTTTTAATCCAACAAATATATTTTGCCAAAATATGGTTTAAGGATGATTAAAATGTGATTAATTATATTATATCTTAATTATTAGTACTTTTGTGACTTTGATATCAATTTGAAATCATAAATTGACTTTTTAATTTTTCGAAAATGGTAAATTTTATAAAAATTTGTACTTTTCACTATTTACTAGAAAATTATCGTTTTCAGAAAATTATAAAAAAATATTCCTAAGATAATTTTTAAATTATTAAACCAAAAATGATGTTGATTTTTTCAAATAATGTATCTAAAATTTAAAAAAATTGATTTTAATAATCAACCATAAAACCAACTAAAATCATTTTCGAAGAAAAAGTATTTATTTGAAGAACAAAATGAATTTACAAAAATTAATAAATATTTAAAATTAATTAATTAATATATTATAACTGAGTTGGAAAATTTTATTTTTTATAATGTAGTTTATACTATTAATTTATTCCAATTTAACAACTAGGTTATAATGATCACATTTATATAATATTATCTATTTTTATCATTTCTGCTTGATGGTGCGTATCTTGTACATTATCAAACATAGAAATTATTTTTTAAAATATAAGGATATTATTTTCTCCCCCCATTTATGAAGTTATATTCTTTCAATTTTAACATAGGCTTAGTAACCTAGGTTGGAATTTTCGAAAAACATTTGTTAAAAATACACATTATAAAAAGGATCAATAAGACTTCCACATTAAAAGAGATAAAGGGAAGTATGAAGGTAATATTGAATAATAAATTATAGGTTTCATTGTATAAAAACATGAATGTATAGAAGGAAAAAAAATCACAAGGAATGATATAGAGAAACATTGCATATGTTATGGGAATGTTTTATTAAAGGTTGGGGCCAAAGCCTAATTTTTATTTTTTTAGAAATGCAATGTCCACTTTTGACTGGGTAGAGGGAGACCCATTACATAGCCTGATGACCTAGTGGGAATATACTCCATAAAATAGCCCGTAGGACAAATTTGTTTGGCCCAAGTCCCATTCTGTGAGCAGTACTACTACAGTACCACATAGTACAAGCTACTGCTATAGTGTCCTGCCACCGGTACAATGCCCTACCACTACGATAGTGTTTTTCCTCCACAACAGTACCCACTGTTTCTACAATATCACTACTTCTACAACTACTAGAAATTGAATATTTATCCCCACTTATATAGCCATTGTTTAAGAAAACTGTTGCTATAGGTTAATGAAACACCACAGGTCATAAAATACCCATGGCTTTACCCATGTTCTTCATCTACACTCGCAATCCCCCACCACCTTTGTCCTATGCGCTCGCGATCCCCACCCCATTGCTAACCTACTCTCTGCTCATGATCCCCACATACCTCCCATTTTTACATACTCCTCACAACCCTCCTCACCCAGAATTCCATTCTCTCCTCCGATGCACCACACACCTTAGAACGATTCTCCTCCAATGATGAAGTCACCCCACCTCCCCACCGACATTCATGTGCACAAGGTTTCTATCAAGGCCCATCCTATGTAGCGGTATTCATCCTCAGAAACAATAATCCCACCTTCTACCTATAGTAATCTACCTCCTCCAATGCAACTCTGACGTAGTTCTGATGAGATTCTGACACAGCCTACTGACCTCCTACCTCCGACGATCTTCCAATTTCGATGTCACTCCGCTGTAGTCAGCCCACCTCCCCACTGACACAGCTTTGATGCGGCCTCCCAACCTCCCTTCCAATGCAGTTCCAATGATGTGATGTGAGTTCGATCAATCCCTAAGGTACTCATATTGTCTGATTTTTGTGGTTTCTCCTTATTGCTACGTTTTATTCTATATTGAGAGCTTCTGTGGACCCAATTGAGGCTGGATTATGTCTCACTTTGATAATGGGTAAATTTTTTCTATACTCTAGACTGAGATTTTGAGTACACCTTATGTTTCTTATTATAGAGGGTTTTCAGATTACTTATTTGGTTCTATTCAACTTGTCTTTGATGGTTTCATGCCATTCTTTCATGATTTTGGTGGGTGTTTCCATGCAATTTCATTTTCTTCACAAACCGTGTGATTATTTTGTTTTATATACCAATTATTATTTAATTACTATTATAATTGTATGTTTTTGCTTGATATGTTCTTAGGTTTATCATAAATAACTTCTATTTATGTCTGTCGATATGTTTTTTAATGGTTTTGTGTTAATGTAAAAATATTCTATTCCGACTTAGTGGATTAATGTAATGTTTCTATTGATTTCAATTAGGGTTTTGTGTTAAATAATCTTTCAAAATATTTTTTTATAATGTATTAAAACTGTTTTGATATTAACATAAAGAGAAAAGGCATGTTTGAAAATTTCTATAGTATATTTTTCATTTAATTAGTTATATCCTTGGCTTAATCCCCCATTAAATTATGTTCTATAAGAGCATACATATTTTTTGGATTGAATGTGATTGTGATTTGATATTAAGTGGAATGAGAGGGTGTTTTTCATAAAAATGTTGTATGGGTAAGGGATAATGTATTGATATTGTGATTCCATGCCATGAATTCAACTTTATATATGTAGAAATTTCGTCATAAAATTATTCTCAACCTCCAATAGACAACTTTAGGGGACATTTGGTTATCATAGTGGGATGTTGAGATATTGTATCTATTATAATATTGTTTATATACTTATTAGGATCATTTAATTCATTGAGTGAATCTATCTAGAGGTAATTCCACTAGGTAAGGCTAGTTGGATAAATCCACTGACGTTATATATTAGGATACACTTAGATAGTTTTAAAGGATATTATACGTGAGTACATCTTGGTACATAACACACTTGGTTTTTTTCATTTGTATATTAATTTTCCATTTTTTTATAAAACTATTTGTTTGATATAATATCTAAAATTATTTCTTATGATATTTAAAACTAGTATAGAAGTGGAATTTTGGAAGGTGATTTGATTTGAAATTGTTATTTTCCATCAAAGAAGTGATTTGTTGAATTTTTTTCAAATGAAGAGATTTATTTATTTACACAACATGATTTAAAAAGGACAATTTAGTGCATGACCATTATATGTTTTTTAAAATTAAGACATTATTTAATTTATTTTATTTCAAACTAACATTTATAAAATGTCTTGAAAAATGAAATGCAATGAATTTTCAATGTAATCAAACTAAAAGATGTTTCTTACACCCTTAATAAACCACTCATTGTTGTAAGATTCCATGGATTTTTTAGGTTTAGTATAAAGATTATATTAATCTCTTTTTGGAATCCTTGTCTTAGGTCACTCTTAGATTAGACCATGTTAGTTTTCTTGGATAAAGAATTGGTCTCATGAGTATATTTCTGGTTTAGTATTATGGGATTTATTGCTTCTATTTATTGTAGTGTATGTTCCTTCAAATTATTCCTAAACAGTATTTTGGGATTGATATTTCTGCTTACTGTATCTCTATTATGTTATATTGAAATTGAGATGGTAATATATTTAATATTTTGGGTTTTTGGATCCCTTTTGATTTAAAACTACTTATTTCAACATTCATGGTAGTCTATCTTACCGATATGAAATATTGGATTCCCACGGATTTTTCACTATGTCTTTATTTGTATTTATTATTATGAAACCAATCCCAATATTCTCTTCAAATATTTTCAATTTTGTATGGTTTAGTGTTGTCGTATAAGAGTTGATGTAGTTCACTCCATGGTGTATGTAATTAATGACATTGGATATCATTTGAAAAAAAATCAGTATTAATGATCATGTTATTTAGTATTAAGATGTACATATCAATCAAAATATTAATCATTCATTTTTTGTTATAGATTCATGTATCATTTAGCATGTACCGTTGAAACAATGATCACATATATATGAGAAGTTGTTATATCTCACTTATTTTCCCATTATTTTCTTACAGGTGGTTTCTTATGATGACACTGGTTCTATCCACCACCATTGAAGGCAGTGAGTTCGACATCATATTCGGGTAAGGTTTTATCCATTTTTGTTCTTTGGTCCAATTTTAATTAATTCTTTTTGGATTTTTGGGTTCTCTATATTTTTAGTGGATTTTTTGATAATGTTATTTTCATATTGAGATTATTCTAGAAGCCATACTTTGTAACAATGAATTTTTTGTCCATAGAACGAAAAAATAAATCTAACATGTTATTCTTTTCAATATAAATTAACTTATATTCCATTAATGTTGTATTATCAGAGGAAATAATTGTATACCTGAACTGATGTTCCTAATGTTTTGTGTTAGTTATATTTGTTTTTAATATATTTTAATATGTATATCTTGGAAAAATATGGGTGATAGATTTAGATTTATCCCAAAGGAGATGAAGGCACATCCCATACATTGTCATAATGATAAATGAAGAGTAAGTTTGTAATATTATAATACTTGTCCAGATAGACCCTATTTTGGATTGGCGTGATGTGAATTTCAGTGAAGCTTATGATGGTGTTTGAGGGGTCTTGGGTTAATATTTGTTTCTATTCTTCATTTTGGTTGGGTTCTTTATCACCCATGTTTGGTTCTTTGATTTCTCTTCAAATGGTTTTGTGGGATGATTTATTTCTTAATGGAGGCTTCCATCTATTGGGTTGTTGTATTCTTCGAGTAGAAACGATTTTGGCTAGGGAAAATTTTTTACCCTCAAGTAGGCTTGATTCTTTAAAAGGGAGGCAGTTGTATTCTCATGTGTGTTTGATCAGTCTTTATTTGTGTCAAGTTTCTTCTTGTTGGTGGTGGTGATTTTCTTTAGGTGTTGTCTTCTTTTTTATTCAATTTATTATGTTGTTCGCTTGGAAAATTATATTGAATGATATTTTAGAGTTAGATTATGTTGGTGATGTTTGGTTTTTTCTTCTAATGGTGTTAGCTTATGGAAGTGTTTGGATCTCATTCCATCCCACCTAACTCTATTAGCATTTAGCAATGCACAAGATAAATCTTTTTCAAGTAACCACATACATGTTATTAGTACTTGATTTCATTTTTAATTTTCATTTTGTTTCTAGTAGTGACCTAGAACTTCCCCTTTTCACATTAGTCTCTCATATTTTCTTTTGTGTCTCTCTTCATTTTTATTATTCTATGATCATTTTTATATAGGACTCTTGAAAAATTCTTGTCACAGTGTGACTATTTTATTCATGGTGTGATATGTATCAAATTATATTGTTTCATTGTGAGACCTATTCCTTCACATTTAATTATGAGTCAGCAACCATATTCAAGAAATCTGGTTAATATCTTATATTTATGTCCCTGCAAGATCTAGGAGGTTCTTTTAATCATTAGTGACTCAAAATTTGTCTTGAGGAATGATCTGTTCCTCTATGATGTGAGGTGTACATGGATAGAAACACTATAATTTTTTATATCCTACTTAATGGAATGCAATATAGAGAAAAATAAAATCGACACCCCTTCAATACCCATCACAATGCATCACTAACTTCATAGTACATTCACCATCTAAATGATAGCACTAATAATTCTTCCTCAACCATAATTCAAAGAATCACATGTGTCTACACAGTACGACTTCATGGAATCAGATGTGTCTTAATAGTGTGACTTCATGATCCCTCAAAATCATCATTTTGTATATCGAGTCTTCATGATGTAACACCCCCATCTCATGATATTTCTTACTTTATTCAGTGACAATGAAGTCAAGCAATAATCTCTTTAGGAGGTGGTTATTATCTTCACGGGTTGACTTCTATCCTTCAAAATAAATTGTACAAAAAATTTAGTAACCCTTATGAAAATTCATATTAACATTTCCAAGTAGGTAATTTTATTTTGATTCGTGTATTCCCAATTCAAGGAATAACAGTACTCACCTAAAACATGTGGGATTATATCACATAATTGGATTCCCTATGTCCATCCCCCATAGATAGGCTCATGTAGATCGATAAGTTTGTGGATTGACCATAGGCATCACAATGAAACTTCTCCCTAGTATGCAAATATGGTAAAAAAATTCAACTCATTCATACCTTTCTAATGATATTGCTTCTTCTTTTGAGACCTCTCTAGCATTCTATTCAACGGACACAACCCAATTATTTGTTGAATATATAGAACACATGATCTCGAGTACCAACAAATATATGTTTTATATCATTATCATCTACCTTATCCTCTAAAATATTAGGGCGTGTGTGTAAAAAATTATGGTGGATCTCAATGTGTTTCTTGTCATTGTTGTAATAGATTGTTTTCTATTTCGATAGAACTTTTATATCCTCATTAAATCATTATTGGATATTTCACCAATTAATTGATGTATTTCAAATAATTCTGTATCTATATATGATGTGTATATATTTTTCTAAATATAGGGGCCGTTGTAGTGGGCTATGGTGGGGGCAGAGTGGGGGGGGTCAGGGTCGGGGGGGGTGGTTCTGTTGTAGGGGGTTGGGGGTTGACTGGGAGAGGGGGGCTATTTTAGAGTGTTGGGGTGCAAGGGGGTTGTATGTGTTGGGGGGGTGTAACGGGGTAGGAGTGCTACTGTATGAGGGTGGAAGGGGTGCCTAGGGGTAGGGGATGCAGGTGTTAGGGGTTGTGGGGGTTGTTGCAGTGGGGTGTGGGGCATACTATATTGGGTTTTGGGCGCTGCTATAGTGGGGGGGGGGGGGGGTTGGAGGGTGGTAGGGGGATGTGAGGGATGCTATAGGGGGTTGGGGTGGTGTCCAGGGCTGGGGGCTAGGGGTGGCAGTGGGGTGTAGGGGCTGTTACAGTGGGGTGTGGGAGCAACAACAGTGGGTGGGGGTGGAGGGTGGTAGGGAGTTGTGGGAGCTGTTGTAGGGGGTTGTGGGGGCTGCTGTAGTAGGTGGGGGTTGGAGGGTGGTAGGGGATTTTCTAATCATATTTGAAAACCGGTATGAAAAATTCATTCAGATTGAGTAAGGATAAACAAATCAAAATTCAATAATTTATAAAATTGATAAACATATATAAGCTAAGAATAAATTTAAATTCCAGAAGAACAACATGCTAAAAAATGAAATCTAGAACAACAACATTAGTGTCTTTTACTTCCATATCATTCTTCTTATACTATATATCTTCAATGAATTATTCCACTCTAACTATGTCATATTCTCGTGCCATTTTAGTATAGGATGCTTCACACAAGTATTTTAGATGATCACTACAGAGACTACCAGGACCATATTGAACTTTTTTTTCATAGAAGAACATGATTATTGCATCATGACAATCATAATGCCCTCTTCGATGGGTGTGGCCTACTTGGATTCTTATCCATCTTCACTGTAGCCAAAACTAGTCCATTTTTTAATTACGGTATGAAATTCCATCATGATGAACCAATCATTATTTTTTTAAACGTGAAAGTTATTTCACATGGAATTTTCAGATTTATAACTTCATCCAATGATTCATTTATGAGCCTTGTGAAAATGAATTTACCATATATATTCATAGAAAATATCAATTGAACTCCATATGAAAATCTACTTCATGAAGATACATGGACCGACACATGAAATATTGTTTATCTATCACACATTAGTTCAGTTTGAGGCTGGTTTTGTTTTTCTATACTTTTTTCATTTAATCTATTATTGTTGGTTATATGACAACACTATTCTTGTTTATCGAGTTATATTATTTGTGAATTTTCTAAGATTTTTTTTACCATGAATTTAGGGGATGATAACTAAAACGTTCAACCTTGTGTTGTAGGTACTTGTGAGCTTGTTCTATACTTCATTGATAGTTTGTCTTATAGGGAGACTCAGGTAAGTGTTCTTATGTGTTTTTTTATATTTGGAGTTGTTTAATTCATTGTATGCAAGTAGCATTAGTGTATAATTTAATTTGGATAGTGAGTATCATGTTGATATTCAGTGTGATAAATAGAGTAACTCATTCTCATTTTGTGAAATTTATTTTAAACCCATGCAATATATTTAGTGTTTGGAAAACATCCACAATGGTTGGTCGATCCTCTAACTTGATACAAGTTAATGGGCTGGGATGTTAGTTGGGAGTGGGAATGGTTGGAGCAGGGTATAGGGGGACTAGAAGGGGATGGGGGGGAGGGTAAACTAGCATGGTTGGGGTTGGGGTGTGGGTGGGATTGGCTAGGGTAGGGGGTGAGGATAAACTGGAAGGCTAATGGGGAAACTGGTAAGGGGATGGGACTGGTAGGGGTAAAAGAGGGACTGGTCGAGGGGAGGGGGACTGGAAGGGGCAGGGGGTAGGACTGGAGGGGGCAGGGGTAGGACTGGAAGGTGGAGGGGGAACTAGAAGGGGGGGACTGGTAGGGGGACTGGGGGGGTGTAAGGGGCATGTGGTGGGGGGGGGGGTGCAGGTGGGGGATATGCAAGGTGCAAACAAGGTGGTGTTGGGGGGTGGAAAATGGTAGGGGGAATTAGCAGGTGGGGGGGTGGGTTATTTTTCAATGGGAAGGGGTAGGTGAAGGGGGAAGGGGAACTAGAAGGGGGAGAGGACTGGGAGTGGGGGTGCAAGGGGAAAGGAGGGTGGTGGGGCGGGGTGGGGGGGACTAGAAGGGGGAGTGAAAGGTGGGGGGACTCGTAGGGGTTTGGGATGGAGGGGAAACTTGCAGGGGGGGAGGTGACTGGTAGGGGTGCAAGGGGGACTGGAATGGGGTGCAAGGGGTACTGGAAGGGGGACGGGAAAATGGCATGGGGGGGAGGACTGGAAGAGGGGCAGGACTGGCAGGGGGAGGGGGAGGGGACTTTAATGGGGTGCAAGGGGGTAGGGTTGGGGGGTGTAGGGGGGACTGGTAGGGGGTATAGCACGTGGGGGGGGAGGGTGTGATTGGTTCTTCTGGAAGGGGCAG
This sequence comes from Viscum album, assembly GCA_963277665.1. Lineage (NCBI taxonomy): Eukaryota > Viridiplantae > Streptophyta > Magnoliopsida > Santalales > Viscaceae > Viscum > Viscum album. Next base: position 1,110,773,084 of record OY728140.1, read on the forward strand.
AGGTAGGGTGCAGGAGGGTGTTCTAGGGGGTGGTGGAAGGGTAAACAGAGGGGTGAAGGGGGTGTCCCGAAGGTGGGGGGTGCTACGGGGTGTGGGTGTGTAGGAGGGGTGTTCAAGGGGTCCATCCAGTGGGGTTCAAGGTGAAATTAATGAATTTAATTTTTTAAATGGAACCGAACATGGTTAACTTGTCACATGATAGGTAATTCCTCCTTTCAAATGTTTAATCAGATGGCATGACACTAGATATCATCCCAGGATCTACATAATTGTGCCAAACAGTTCGGTAAGTCCTCCACCATATTAGATTCATGAATAGGTATTTGGGTGGGGGGCTACTGCAAGGGGGGTTTAAGGGGAAGTTTAGGGGGGCATCGGGGTGTATGGGGTGTTCAAGGGGGTGCATGGTGGCTATCTATCGGGGCATGGGGGTGTATTGGGGCTGACCAAGGGACATGGGGGTGCGGGGGGGGGGGGGGGTATTAAAGGGGTGTGCAAGGGGGCTGTCTAGGGGGGATGGGGGTGCAGGGGGGGTGTTCAAGGGGCATAGGGGGATGTCTAGGGGTTTAAGGGGGCTTTCTTGGGGGATGAAAGTACTAGGGGGTGTTCAAGGGGGCTATCTTGGGGGCATGGGGGTGTAGGGGGTGTTCAAGGGGGTGCAGGGGGATATCTCAGGGTATGGTGGGGCATGGTGGTGTTCAAGGGGGATGTAATTGGGGGCATGGGAGTGCGAGGGGGTGGGCCTGTTGAAGGGGGTACAGGGGGCTATCCCTGGGGGTGAAAGGAGGTTGTTCATGGGGGTGCGGGGGGGGGGGGGGTGTTCATGGGGTGCAAGGGGCTATCCCGGGGGGTGTATGGGGGCTGTCTAGGGTGGTATGGGGTGCAGGGGGTGCGAGGGAGACATCCAGGGGTGAAAGGTGGTTCTCTAAGTGGGCCTGAGGATTGTCTAGGGGAGTGCAAGGGGGGATATCTAGGGGCAGGGGGACTAGTAGGGGAGGTGAAACTGGTAGTGGTGGTGGGGAACTAGGGGGAATGGGGGTGCAAGGGGGCCATCCAGGGGCAAGGGGGAGGGGAAACTGGTTTGGGGGGGGGGACTGTGTTTTTTATACCATGTAAATGATATATCCATGGTTTTAGTCATGGGAGTAGGGGCCCAGTGCCACAATTTTAACCTTGGTACTAGGGTCCAATTGTCATGGTTCAAACATGGCATTAAGGGCCCTAAGACCATGTTTAAAACTATGGTAGTAGGCCCACTAATTCCATGGTTAAAAACATGGAAGTGGGCCCCCTAATGCCTTGGTAAAAACATGTCAGTTGGCCCCTACTATCATGGTTAAAACTATGGAAATAAGCCCCAACTAGCATGATGATAGAGGCCACATTTTATGAAATTGTGGACATATGTTATTGCCACACTCTTAGGACCTACGACCACGGTTCCAAACATTGGTTGTAGGTGTATATTCCAGTTGTGTATAGTACCACTATAGTACTGCTACATTTCTTGCAGCCAATGGGTTTTGAACCCCCATTTTTCATGTTGGATTACATGGTGATTACCACTAAGCAAAACCCCTACTACATATGTCATGGGACAGGTAACTACAACAAAACAATAATTCTATGATAGGTTAGAATTCTATTGAATTATCAGTATGAAAACTAAATAAAAAACATTTTTATTTCAATATATTCGGTATAGAGTTATTTAATTACTTTATCATTTACACTAAAATATTAAGTAAATATACTTACATAAAAATTAGAGTTTCATCATATAAACAATTTTTATAGAATATTATTTTTTCTCCAAAGTATGAGAATGAGTATTTAGAGCTGAAGCATTGGAATCAATATCTATGGATAAAAAAAATTCACAAAAGAAAAAAAGAATATATTCCTCTTATATTTAGTGCTTTACAAAAACAAAAATGGTTAGTGCAAGGTAAAAAAAATTCCCAACAAGAATAAAAATCATCATATGAGGAAAAATACAATAACCACCAAAATTTAATAGTAATACACAATGTTCAATATAAAACATTCAATAAATATCCATCCGTAAAATTACTAAAAAATATTCCAATATAATACTTAAACCAAAAAAATTGAATGATTCGATCACATAGTTTTCCAAATATGAAGTAAATATTTTTCTACAAATAAAATTAATTACACATGAAGTCTTAGACAAAAATATGCATGAAATAAAAATAATGTCCATGATATGACAATAATTTTCAAAAATATCTTAAATCAATATAAAAACACAATATATTCATATATTTTTTTCAAAAAGATAAATCAAACTAGACTAACCAAATAAAATACAATAATACTCTCTTTACCATAATTTTGTAGAGTTTTGAATATAGTGTAAATATTTTGAAATAACATTAATTTCCTAATCACAAATTAATTATTAATACCATGGTTATATCTATGGTAAAACATAGGTTCCGAAAATCAACATAACCTTTCCGTCAAATATTTTAACTAAAAATAAAATTTCATACTAAGTGAGACTTTATATTGTCATTTGGTAAGTCACTCACTCTAGTGTCACTGAAAATGTGGGTTTTAATTTTTCTAAAACAATATTAATGAAATACTATTGAAAATTAACTTTTTTTTTCAAAATCACTGTTAAGGGAAAAGTGAGTTCCATAAAAGTTCAAAATAAAACCGTCATACAACTTAAGGTATTAGAAAATCATTGAAAACAAGCTAAAACTATTAGAAACATTTCCCCTATATAATTTCTAATTGAGATTAGTTACCTTTTGTATATGGATCATCCTTGATGAGGTCTTCAAAATTACAAGTTTTGTTGTTCCATGTTTGTATGTTCTCCTCAACATTAATCTCCCCTTCATGAAACCCTCTTGTCAAAATGCGATCTTTCTTGATTTCCATACATACATATCACTATTTATATACAATTGTATAATTTTTTTTTGATTATATCCACACCCTCATGGGAGGAATTAATTATGAAATCATCGTCTAACATTACTTTCTCATAATGAATAATCACATCCCTTGATTTATCATTTTCTATATCCTCCATACGAGAATCCATTTTTTTGAACATCATACACCCCCATAGATTATTTTTCCATATCTTAAATGGCTTCAGTAGTAGTATGATAAAATACCTATAATCCTTTATTCCTCAGTTTTAGTGTTTCTATAGAATCACTAGCATGGTCTTTTTTCCTATTATCACCACATTCAACCATCTGGTTTTCATACTAATGCTTCACACTCTTCTTTTACACTAGATACATAAAAAATATCTCTCATTCCATCACCTTCTAGTATGCTCTTTTTGACTTACCTTTTCTCCACTAGTTTAGTAAAATATGACTACCTATCATTCCCATTTCTTATCGTTCATTGGATAATAATGAAACTCAATAAATATCAGTTTCCATTCTATACCTTCTTTCTCCATAGTAAGTGAGTACATATACTGTCTATTCCCCCTACACTATCTTTTGTGAAATGGATAGAAGCCACATAACCTGAATCAGACACGTATTAATATTACCACTTTGGACGTTCTCTAAAAAATACCAGTTCACCTTGTTTGAGAACATAGCCTTCATTTTCCACTCCTTAAAATTAGTTTACTAGATTAATAGTTGACATTGTGCTTCTATGTCTGGATCTATTCACTATTTTTACCCAACAAATTATTCAACAGGTGTAACCTATATTGAATACTGTAGATCTATGTATTTGGTTGGAACTCCATCCTAAATTCCTAGATCACCATCTCCTTAGAAGGTTTGATGTTGTGTTTCAATGCTTCTACATATGATCAGGAATTCGTGGCATGCATTGTCAACTTATGGTCAACCAACTCATGCCTTAGACTATCAAAATTGTCAGAAATATTTTGTTCAGAATATATTAACCTTTTCTCTTTCTTGATGGTGTTATCATATTTTACACCATTATCACCAAATAGTATTATTTTTATATTAGTGAAAAAGAATTCCCCAAATTCCCTATTGTTGAGAACTTCATGCATGTCCCTATTCCCATGCTGAAAGATAAAACCAAATGATCTATCCATCAACCATACAAATAATAGTCTATCCAATACATAAAGGACACATTATGATTGTAGTGAAATTATTATCTCATTTAAATCCCCACCCAATGAACCAGTGGCTTTGAAAAAATAGTGTCTTCAAATATACATGGATAAATCCAGAAAAAATTAATCAGTTCTAATACGAGAACTCAAATTTCAACCTACCATGTTTCCAAGAATGTGAATAATAAATGGATTTTGGAAGGACGATGTAGTTCAGCAAAACATACCCATATTATTGAATAATGATCATCACATTTCATTTGTAAATCTTATGAACAATTAAATTAATAAAATATACACACTTTTTAGTTTTGAGGACCCCTGAACCACACTAAAATCCAATCATCCGTCAAAGATAACCAGATTTTAAAATTTTGTTTTTAGAGAAGTCCAATAGTTTCTTGTACATGTAGTCCCCCATATCTGAAGACGAATCTTTCAAAAAGTGCTCAATGAAGAAAAATGATGTTTGAATCGAGCCACTAGGGGTTCTTCAAGATATTTAGAGTGCCTATGAACTCTATCGTTGAAATAAAAACACATGGCGATGCATTAAATAAATATGGAACCTTTGGTCTTATCGATATGTCCGAAATTTATGGGATAATGTAATGTTTGGAAAAGGGGGAAAATATCACGGATAAGTCTATAAATATGTCAATGATAAAACACATTCACCATTCAATACTATGTGGGGTGGGGGGGGGCTTACCTCTATCATATGTGTAGGGAATTTCCGAGATGGAGAGTGCTCCTGAGTGTAATCCAATATTATATTAATATAATCCTTATAAATTACCAAAAATACTAAAATAACCTCAAAATAACCTTAATATATTAAATATTAAATAAATCCTTCAACCAAAGATGTTATCCAATAACATTCATTTTCGAGCTGAAAATGTAACTACCCATACTTACATAAAATATTAATGTCTCTAAAAATATTATTAGTCACATAAAAATTACACAACTTAAATCCTGAAATGGGGCCTCTAATACATTTAACTAAGGATACAAAATAAAAATATAAACCCATGGAGTTTTCTACAACCCATATGATAATCTCACTTTAAAATATTCTTATCTTAAATGTTTTCTAAACCATCCACTAATAGGAACTGTGAGGACATAACTATAAAAATTACACATTCTAGTGACTTTTGACTTGAATTATATTTATTTCATTACCAAAGATTCTTTTCTTTTTGTTTCTTAAATAATTAGGAATAAATCATACATAGTAAAAAATTCATTATATGTTAACACTTATACCAAGTATCGATTCTTTGAATCAAATGCAACATTTTTAAAAGGAACATGTTTTGTTTTTATGACATATCTTCAAAACATTCCACTTGACCTCTTCTTTTCATTTAAAAATATTTAAACCCTATGGATTTTTTTAAAAATTTATGATGAGATAAAAATGGTAGGAAATTTACCAAAAATAGTAAATTATTTTTTCCGTTTAACAACATGAAAACCAATGAAAAACCTTTTATAAAATACATAACTATTCATCTATTGATAGAATCATATTTCATTAAAAAAGATCGTTATATTACCTTTTCAAATCAAATTATTTCTATGAAAATTAATTAGAAATTATATAAAATTCATGTACGTTTCCAGGGGATTCCTTACCATATCACTCATAAAATCAATCCCACAATAACACTTTCAATAACTCTTATAAATATAATAACCATGTGATTGACGTCGACCACTAGAGAACCCAAAGTATCTGAGTTTTATCTATGCGTAGCAATCATATAAGTTATAAAGGGATCAGATGTGAGCTATAATGGTTCTGAAATATTCATATACAATACCCAATGACTATCTCATAATTATAATCCTTGAATAAATCTTTTAAACCCATCAAATAAATACTTTTCGATAAAAAAATACCAAATTTATTAAAAATGAAATTTAAAAATAAAAAATACACACATAATAAAGAAACCATATTATTTAAAAAGAATAATGGAAAAATATAATGTAAATGTAAAATAATTTTTTTGAATAATGGTATGAAATTTCTCTCATTCAGTATAAGTGATAAATGCATTCCTTATATATTTTTGTAGGAAAAGTTAAAAACGAACTCACATAGAAAACGACAAACATATTCTTCCAAAACATTTTGTTAGAAATAAAACATAGAAAAAATGACATTAAAATTGAATATTTAAATTTTGAAAACATAAATAAATCATTTTTAGAAAATTATCATATCAACTTGGAAGAAAAAGTGGTTTTTAGGGGATAATTTTTTGAAATTTGTTTTAGAAGAACGTCCCTTACCACGAGTCTGATTTATCACATTTGTCCGTTATATTCCTGAATAATAAATTTTTTCCAATTATATAATTTAATGAGAACTATATTAATGTTAATTATGAATTTTTTTTCACTTATTTCCATGTAATATATAGTTACATAATCATTAAAATTCACATATATCATTTTGATAATATTTAGTACACATGTCCAAAGTGTCTTTAGTAATTTCACTATGGACATGGAGGTTATTATTCCACCTTCTCTTGAAAAATAATAATTACATAAATATAATGTTTATATATCATTTTTAATTTTATTTACACTGATTAAATATGGTTATGAAAAATTAAATATATTTCAATCATGGAGACGGTCAACCGTACATACACATGAGTAACGTTTCTATTTTCAATGATAATTATGAAATGAACTTAATTATTATTTCATCATGAAAAAATTATAATAGTATTATAAATTTCATATTAATTATTCATATATATATTCAATGTTATGTGGTTATGAAAAATGAATCACATCGCTTTTTGGAGTTGGAAATCCACATCTTCACACGAACACATTTATCATTTTTCTATGCATCAAAAGCTAATAATTTAAATGATATATTATCATTTAGTAATTAAAAATATAAAATCAATATAATATTTAAAATCTAATTCCATCATTAATATATTCTTGTGATATGATGATAGAAAATGAATTACATCGGTTCACAAGATTATAGTCCTCCATAGACACGAATGATGAATTTTTTCCCATTTGTTGGAAGTAGAGATAAAGATATGTTATTAAAATAACATAATAAAACATATGTATATGTATTAAACAATATTTATTATTTTATCATGGTTTATTAATGTTTTAGTGATGTGAAAAAAGAAACATAATCGATCTATTAAAAATGATACCTATACTTTTGTAAATCTTATTTTCATAATATCTTAAGATAACTAAAGATGAGGTTATTATTAAAAAAAGACCTCTATAATTGTGGTATGGATTATAGTAAGGGATTTTATAATATAATTTTGTAACTGAATGGGTCATGATGTGGGAATTATTGAGAATAAGAAGTTCCCTTTTATAAGAGAGTGGAGTGGAAATCATGGAATTCCTAAAAGCATTAAATTAATATCAAATAATTTTAAATTACAGATGGGAAAAATTGAGTTAGTTAAAATAGAATAATTTAATGGGTATATATAACCACATATAATAAAAATTATAAAGGTTTATACATTATTTATAACTTTATCTTTTGGTTTTAGCACCTATTTAACTACTTTAAATATCACTGTTACAACATGGATTATTAATTTAGGAGGGGAAATATAGTTACTATAAAATAATTAATGACACAAAAATATATCCTAGAAGATATTTTAAAGTTTATACTAATTATTTGGAATAATTTTATATATATATTTGTAATTTTATATCATTTAATAAAATATTATTTACAATAATATCTCAATAATATCAATTTTACAAACTATTCATTACTTTGATTTTAAAAATATCATGATAACACTTATAATATGAAAATTTATTTATTTATATCCCTATAATGTCAATTTAAAATATAAAATTGATTTATTATGTTAATTATATCAAATTACATTTATTTTAATATTCTTTATATCAGTTATTTTATTTTTTCATTAATTAAATAATTAATACATCAGTGTTGTGAAAGCATTTATGTTATTTATTAATTCCATAAAATTTAAAAACAAATTTGTAGGATGAATATAAATCCACTAAATTTAAAAATAATTTTTTTATAATAAAACATATTATATGGATAATACCATATTAATAACATTAATTTTATTAAAAATAAGAGTGCGACCCATTTTACTTTCCAATAAAAAAATACTTTAGTATTTATAATCTCATCCAAATAGTCTCAAAATGGCATAAAATAAAACCATAGATCATTATGGTCCTTATATACTCAATCAAAGAGATTAAGATACGTCTTTGGTCATTTAAAAGTTATTATCATTTTATTTTAACCTAAATTACATTATTTACCATATATCATGGTACCCAAAATTACTGTAGTTTCCATTTATATTAACAAAAACTAAAAGTTGACATCTTAATAAATTTATACACACTAATTTCAAATATGGGATAAGTTATTTAATGAATTAAAAAATTTAACTTTCATAATTTAATTTAAAATTAATCTAAAAAAATTTGTCGAAAAATACTTTTAATGAAGAACGAGTTTTAAAGTAAAAAAATTGTCTTTATAAAAATTATTGTACAAGGATGATTAAATTTTAATTAATTAGATTATTTAAAAATAAATATTTCTTGAATAAATTTTCAATAAAATTGAAATAATTAATATCCTTTTTAATACAATGAAAATGACAGTTTTATAAATATCTTAATTTTTTACTATTCGTTGAAAAATTAATCTTTTGGGAAAATTCTAAAAAACAATAATCCAATGATAATTTTGTCATTGTGAAATGAAAATATGAACTTCATTTTTACAAATTTCAAATCTAAAATTTATAGTAATCAATAATAGAAATCTATTATAAATAATCAATAAAAATCATTTTTGAAGAAAACAAAAATTTTAAAGAATAAAATAGCCTTACTAAAAACAATGTAATTATTAGAAAATAATTAATCACAAAATTATAAATGATAGCAGCCATTATATTTTTCATACTTTAATTTATTATATTCATTATTTTTAATTTATGGGACATGTTATAATAACCGAATTTAAATAATATTATTTTTTTGTTCATTTAAGATTATTGTTGAGTATCTTGTTTGATATAAAACATAGTATTCATTTTCTAAAATCTTATGATGTTACAAAATTTACCCAATTTAATATTATTTTGGTACTCATTTCTTGATATGTAATTTTTCTTTGAACACATGGAATCTTATTCCACCTTACCATATTCTTTTATTAATTATTTTCTAGTTACTTGATGTTGTATTATTCCAACTATGCTTCTCACAAATTTTGGAAATTATTGTACTACATATCCACTAAACCTTTTGTTTTCTTTATTTTTAAATTTTTTATAATTGAGGGGATTCGACGCTCATGCAGAATGCATGTCAAATATATTCAGGGATCATCACCATTTTCAAATTTTGGATGCATAAGATTATTTTCTATTTTATATACTTTTGGTTCTATCTATATGCAACACTGAATAATATTTTTATCTACATGATCATATACTATTATTTGGATGTTTATATTTTGGTTCTTTACCATTTTCAATTTTGAAGATATTATACTTTCTAAATTTTTCATTTTATGCTTACATTAAATATTAAATTTATTTTTACATCACTAAAAATGGTAATATGTACAATCCTATGATTGGAAATACCGTAGTGGAGAATGTTATAGAGGTAAAGTAGCATGACTAAACTCAAACAATTGTGTATTTATTAGATGATTCCTATAAATTTGTATTTATTTTTCATTTTCTAATTAGTAATAATTGATCGTTATAGATTTTAAAATTCATTTATTAGGTTTATATTTTTGAGTGATAATTTAATCATGCATTGTTATCATGAATTAATTTATAGTTTCAAAAGTAGGTTACTCTAAATTGAAGAAGGTTGAAGTTACTTTTTATCTATGCCATAGTTTTTTCTCTTCCCAATGGACATGTCTCATGTTAGCCGAGTAAAAGCCTACCTATAAAATTTTACTATAGTAATAATTTCTAATAACATGAATGATTTAAAAATACATGAAATGATTTTTTGTGCGGCTATGTGTGTTTAATTAATCGTGTGCTATATATATATATATTATTTTTTAACGTCATTTTTTCAGATGATATTATATATCTCATAAAATTAATTTATCTTTTAATATTTCAATTATTATGTTTATAAAAAACATTTTTTCAATTTTATAAAAAAATAATTTCAACTATATAGAAATTAAATGATCTTCTCAACCTTATTTGAGTTATAAATAATGGTTGAATTATATAAACCATTTAAATTTAAAATTATATTTACCTAATGTTTTTTTAATTCTTATGTTCTAATAACATTGATGAATGCATTCCTTTGATAGGATATTAAAAAGTATTAATGAATAATTTTTAGTCGTTTGATGTTTTTTAGCTTATATGTATTATGTATTTCATTATTGATGAAAAAAAAGGAATAATCACTAGTGAAAGCTCATTTTTTAATCCAATTAGCATACATGTCTAATACTTGAATACTTATGTTTTGTGCTACTTTCTTTGAATTTTATGGATTTATAGTGTTTATTAAAATTAAATAGTGATATTGACTCTAAAAATTCCTCCTTATAATTTTTATAAAGTAATCAATAAATATTTATGGGATTCTAGAATATTAGACTGTGTTTTAGAATTTTTTTTAACGATTATCATATGTCAGAATAATTGATTTAATTATTTAAAATGCCTTACTATTTGACCATATGGATGGTTTATATGAAGTCTAGGGAGGTTCACTTGGTCGATTTAATTATGGCTCTCGAGATATAGGTTTTTCATGACTTCATTTGGTGTATTGGATAATTTAACTCATAGTGTATAGATTCAGTTTATGGATGTTCTCTTTTCTGGTGTTTGGTACAGTTGTTTGATTTAGTTCATTGTATATTCCTTAAGTTGTATTAGTGGTGCATTGATTTGTTGTTGTATTAAAATTACTGACATTATGATATTTGTTATCTATGACTTATTATATATTTGGATTTGAATTAGGAATTCTTTGATTGATTGGGAAAGGCATAACAAGATTAATGGAAAGTTGACATGTCTACTTTTATATCTCTTTTGTGAAGTTATTTTCATGTGAAAATGACATTGGCTACTCTATCATAGAGAAACATATTTATTAATACATGTAAATATATAGTTTTACACTATAGAGAAAATAAATTATGCTGGATTTTAACTAAAATTATGTTCAAAAAAATATAATAATTCGATATATATAGCTTTTTTTCTTTTCATTCAATAATTTTTTTCTGATGCATGTTCTTATATAATTGACTCTAGTAATTGATTATCACCATAAATTTTCCTAATAAATCAATTTTTTTCCTATATTATAGACATATAAAAGATGAAAACATTTAAAGAAATATATTTTATTCAACATTGATGTTATTAAACCTATCTAATTATATTAAGACCATTACCCTTAAATCATAATTTAGAAACATTTGAAAACTGTTCTAAAATTTATAATTTTTTTTGTGTTCTATATTCATAATAAATCATAAAAATAGATATAAAATTAAATAATTTTAGCCTTATGCCTATGTTTTTTAACAGAATGTATAAACAATTTTAAATTGTGTACACTTGTATGAATATAATATGATACACTATTTTTTATAAATCACATACATCTGTTCACATAAACTATACTATAAAATTTCTAAATTTTCATACAATGTCATATCCCCCACATCCTTTAAATTTATAATATATGAAATTTCCATATAAATACATTGAATAATTTCTACCCCTTATAATATCAATACAACATGTATACACAGTATAATATATGAAATCACATTATTAAAAAAATAATTGACAAATAAAAAAAGGATCACATCTATAGAAGTATGCATGAAATTTAAATTAGTGTAATAAATGTTTTAAATTGCACCTTTATATGTAAAAAATTGTGTATATTTATATCTCAGAGAAATTACAAATATTTTCCTATTATACCAAACTTTAAAACAATATGCACACAATTATGTTATTACAATTACAATTATATGTATATTTTTACATCATGCAATTATTGTATGAAATTACATTGTATAATTTTTAGAATAAAAATATACATTACTTATCTCTATATAGATTATTAGTCCTACAATGCTTATTTTAATATGAAAATACACTCGTTGAATTTTTAGTGTCAAAGAGTTTCATTTTATATATGAAATCATGTTAAATTATATAGTATATTCATATGACTGTCAAAATATTTATACATTTTGCAATCATAGGTAATTATATCATGTGAGTACATAAAATTATTATTTTTTCATTACTGTAGTAAATTAAGTTTCATTCTCGATTTTCAATTACTTATATTTATTTTTTTCACCAATAATATACAATTACATTATATAATCATTGGAACTGCATACAATATTTAAAAAGTATCTTGAATTGATAGTTTGGATCTAATTTCTTATAACCTTATTTTTAGTTCCTTATATTTTGAACTAAAAGTATTTAACATATCCAAGATATTGCTTTTTAATTTTGTTCATTCAACTATTCTATAATTAATTTATAAAACTTACCAACTAAAATGAATTTTCATGCATGTATATTTACACTTTACTACATCAAAATCATAAATTTTATTTCTTTTCTATATCAACTCTTATGCATTGGTTTCTTAACATATTTTTTTCCGACATATTTATAACTTGATTTTGATAAATAACACTTTAATAAAGAGATGGATTAATAATTATGTTCAACAATGGAAATTCATCAATAGAGCAGAATACAAAAAGTTTACTTTAGAAAAGTACAAGAAAAAATACTAGATGAATGATTAAATATTATTTTCTATATTCCGGAGTTTCCCTACACTATAATTTTTTACTTATTGAAAAAAAGTTGCTATATTTTATATATTTATATTCATTTTTTATTAATATATCTCAATATATTGTATCTTTATATTTTTATATAAAAAATCTATTTTTATTTGTTTCAAAAGATACTATTCTATATAAAAACACATAGGTTGGAATATCGAATATATATACATAATATTATATTTCTAATTTCATTTAAATAATTTTATTCTTAGAAAAAGATTGATCATAATCATTGTAATAGAATAATTATGTAAAATTACATTCTAAATTACATATAAATTTTAAAACCATCAAAACTCATAAAAAATATACTGAGAATCCCACAACATCTGAAAATTGACAGAAGAATGTTTTGAAAAAAAAATCCATATCTTAACATCATATACCTTTCAAATGGTTCTCATCAAAACCAAATAAGATATAAGAAAAGAGAAGTAATGTTAATAAAATAAGTTCCTCATGATATACCTCTTAAATAAGGATATCACTATGAATAAATCACAACTAAAAAATCATAATGAAACACTTAAAATCAAATGACATCAACAATCCATATATCTCCCAAAAACAAACCTAATGTTGAAAAATGGAATATGGTTCTTCATATAATTTCAAGATAAATTGGAATTGTAATATCAATCACATATAGCAGACCATGTCATGTTCCATGAACTCTCTCTATTTATGTCCATGATGAACATCATAGGGATCTCCTTAAAAAACTCCTTCTCATTTTTTGGATACTATATCATATGACAGTTGTACATAAATTGATCCTAAAATGGGTCTTTATCTAATTGTTAAAAGGATAGGAAGGTTGTAAAATTGATCATTATATTTCCATGACATCCTCAGAAAAAGAAAATCTTGCATGGTCTCTTAAAAAGGGTATGAGAACTATTGAACATGTATAAATGACATATCGAAGGAATTTAAAGGTGATTATATATTAACTGATACATCAATTGACCATGAAACTAAGAGTATCTACAAAAAAATCACAATCTAGTTTCCTAATGACTCCCCTCTCATGATAGTAATATCTGAGATAACATCTTTACAGTTACCTATTTCTTGTAAAATTCCACAAGATATATAACAACCCTTCTCTTAATTACACACTTAAACATGATTAATTACATAAACTTGAACTTAGTAAAACTCTTAGTATCATTATTTCTAGTTTCTTTTAGGATTAGTAACATTGAAAACAAACTTATAACATAAAATCCAACAACTTTATTGAAAACTTCTTTTTCATGATCACAATATTCCTTCATAGTTAGCATTGCTTGGGATAACCTGAGGAAATTCATAATAAATGGGTGTGATATAAATCCCAGTAAGGTATTAAGAATAGAATAAGATGAATAATATATTACATGTTATGAAATAGTCATATCAATAGATCACAAGAGAAACATGAACATAAAGTCATGATATATCATGATTACCATAACATAGAAATATGGCACCAACATTTAAGATGATATTAGCAAGAAAAAAGGATCATTACACATATATCATGAGTAAAACCAAATTGAACATGAATTTGAATGAGTAAACCCTATTTTCACTTGACATATCCTGATACTAATCTTTACCCAATGCATTTTTGTGTTGTCTCGGCACACCATTCTAAATCATTTCACTGCATTCATTAGTGTGCCACATAAATCATACAACCTGAATTCATTAAGCATCATAATTTATTACATGAATAAGAGATGTAAAATATATAAATATAATTCCTCAATAAACGTGTACATGTGAATAGAGGTGTATACCTTTTGATATATAAATAGGTATGGTATTCACAAACACGATGATTTGGTAGGGGAAATTTTGTTGTAACTTCTGCAGCATAATGACGTCAATTAGAAATAGTAAAATTGGTTGATGAAAAAGACAGGGGTATCTAATAATTTATTCATGAAATAGATATTATGGGGGTCCTGAAACATAATTTACTGTTATATTTACGGTAATTTACATGTGTAATATAAAATAATTTCTTGAATTTAAATGAGAAGAGAGAAATTCCATACAAAATTTCAAGATGGTAACGGCTACACATGAGAGGCATTAATGGGAGACAAATAGGTCTATAATCAATAAAAAATAAGTAGGGACTTATGTGGGTGGTGATTAACCATACCCCAACATTTATAATTGAAAATAAAATGGTATAACAACATAAAGATATTTGGAAAAAATTGAGAAAGGAAGAAATCCCTTACTTGGAAGTGTGATCCCAAAGGCATGAGAGGGGTTTGATAGGGGATTCATGGGAGCTCAGCGCACCTTTTAAGGATTATATAGAGAATATAAAAGGTTTTGGTCATGCTCCAAAGGCTTTAAGTGAAGAGGAAGTGGGTTATTAGGTGGGTTAATATAGGAAAATAGAGAGAATTCTTTATTATTTAGGTTTTGGAATCCACACATTTAACTAATAAAAAGCACAACCAAACCATGGTTTTTTACCATGGTGTTTGAAAAATATTTTTTAAAGGAACTATTTTATTTGGAAAATGTCCCAACTTCTTAAAATATTAGGCATTCTTATTTCAAGGTGTGTCACACTCTCAAGGAAAACATTTTAAAAGGTTGAAATATTTTATAAGCCTTGGAGGGCCCAGTGAAGCCTGGTAAACTAAATCAAACAGACTTAAAATAACATTATACTAATGGTAAAACATATATTGTTTGAAAAAACAATTTATTGTTTTTTATTACACCACTATTAGATCATTATGATGTCATAAAATCATTATATAATTAAATGGTATTAAATTTTTACCCAAATATTCGATTGTCTCGGAAAATTCAAAAAAATTCACCGATGGATAATTTAAAATTAATGATTCCAAAAATAATATTGATTTTATCCAAATAATTTTCTAAATATTTTAATTTTTTCTTTTATAATGAAAACCGACATTTATAAAAAATTCATTAGTGTTGAAAATATCAGCTTTCAAACCTCAATAAAAATTACTATTGTATTCCTGAAAATTATAAGATAATTTATATTTAATAAAAACTAATTTAATAATAATATTTTATTAAAATATTATTTAATACAAAAATCAATTAATTCATCAAAACATAATTCTTAATTAAATATTAACTAAAAATACAAATTGTTCTTAGAAAACCATTTGCAGTGTAATAATAATAAAATGAATGTATATTCATTATTCTATAAAAACAATAATGCCCATAATCATAGTTCTATAGTCTTGTAACATAAATCCTTATAATAACCAGATAATACCTAAGGGTATGGTGTGTGATGGTGACATACTCTTGGGGTGGGTCATATAACTTCGCTCGACTGGTAATCTCTGTCAAATTCCACTTATCCCGTAGGCAGTTCCATTCGAGATTAACATATTGAAGGTCAGATTGGGATCAATCAAGATTGAAGCCTAGTGGTGCCACATCCTTTCCAAGATCTGGAAAATGGGATTTATACAAAGCAATTCTACTATATGAGGCCATCACTTCCTTTGATGGAGTAAATAATATTTGTTAAAGCCCTATATTTATACTAATTATGTGTTCACTCTTCAATTACTATTTTAGAAATGGTAAAAATTCATAATGGTATTTTGAAATCCAAAATCATAAATCCAAATAAGATCATATGTTATATAACTATTTAATATAATAAGTCATTTAATTATATTGACATGAATTTTCATTAATAAAAGTTTGTTTCATTATAATCTTCCCCTCTTAAGAACTTTCTCCCTCAAAATTTACTTTTCCAAAACTAAAATAAATGATTGTAACTCTAATTCTTCACTTAATATGATTCCTATGTTTCTTCTAAAAACTTTTGGTTTCCCACAACAACTTGACGTGGGGAATTTTCTAATTTCACAGAAGATTTTCCCTTGATATGATATCATCACCAGTTTCTATTCCTAGAATAGGTCATTCTCCAATGATACCACCAATAGATGGACTATTGGAGATGGGTCAGGTATTTACTTTCTCAAGAGTGATACATGGAATACATTATATACTATATACTGGTTCTGTGGGATTTCTAGTTGATATGCCACTACTTCAATGCAATCAAGGATCTCAAAAAAGCCGATGTACCTCGGACTAAGCTTTACCTTCTTCCCAAATCTCATAACTCTCCTCCATAGTAAGATGTGAAGGAATACCAAGTATCCAACATTAAACTCTAGGTCTTGTCGACAATTATTAGCATATCGTTTTTTCAACTTTGAGTAGCTTTAATGTGTTCCTGGATGGTCTTAACCTCCTTCACCATTATTTTGACCATTTCTGGACCGAGGAGGATTCACACCCAAACATCATCCCAACATACCGGTGTTCTACACCTCTTACCATAAAGGGTTTCATAAGGAGCCATTTGGATGCTTGAATGAAAAATGTTGTTGTAAGATAAATCAACTGGAGGAAGATGTTGATCTCATCATCCTTTGAAGTCCATTGATAATGCTTGTAATATATCCTCAAGTGTTTGGATAGTCCACTCAGATTATCCATCGGTTTTAAGTTGATAAGCAGTACAGAACTTCAACTCAGTATATAGAGCATGTTGAAGGCTCTTCCAAAACCATGAGGTGATTCTTGGATCTTGATCAGATACAATCAATAGTGGTACTCCATCTAGCATTTCTACTTTTTTGATATATATCCGTGCTAGTTAATCCAACAAGAAATACTTTAAAATTGTGAAGAAGTGTGAAGTCTTTATAAGATGATCCACAATAAACAAGATAGGATTTTCTTTCCTTTGGATGTCTTCAAAAGCACAGTGATAAAGTCTATGTTGATGTTCTCTCATTTCCATGCTGGTATGGCTAATGGTTTCATCATCCCATTATACTTGTTCCCCGTAGTCTTCACTATACCAAGGACTTTGATGTATAATTAATGATCTCTTTCTTCTTGTTATCCCACCAATAATACTCTTTGAAATCTCGATACGTCTTTGTGTTTCCTATGTGAATAATGAAATTCAAAATATGTGCATCATCCAAAAATTCATTCATTAACTCTAGATTTAAGGGAACACATAGTCTCATCCCAAAACTCACATTTCATTCTTCATTATCAATAAACTATGAGGATTTGTTATTTTTGATAGTTTCAACTTTCTTATGAACTCCAACATCATCATCTTGAGCATCTATTATCCTTTCCAAAATAGACGGTTGATAAATCATTTGTTAAAGGACTAATGATTTTCTATTCTTTGTGATTCCCATGTCCATGTTCATCAAATCTATGATGATTGGATCCCTTTCTATTATTATAAATAATAGAATTTTCGGGTCTTTTCTAGTTAGAGAATCTTCCACCTTGTTCGTTTTCCCAACTTTGTAATGGAATAAGCCGTCATAGTTTTTGATCGGATATATCCTTCTTTGTAGGTTCATATTTAACTCTTTCAGTGTGAATATATATACATGTGGCTTTTGTTATCCATGTATATTTCACACTTCTCCCCAAAGAGGTAATGTCTCCAAATTTTCAAAGTGAAGATTAATACTCCCAAATCCAAATCATGTGTTGGATATTTATTCTCCTGAACATTCATTTTATTTGAAGCATAGGAAATGAATTTGTCATTTTTCATCAACACATTTCCATGGACCTTCTTTGAAGCATCAAAAAATACCACAAAACGTTATCCTCTTGTGGGTAGTGTAGAACGAGCACAGTGATAAGCCTCCATTTCAACTCATTGAAGCTATCATCACATTCATCACTCCAAGAAAACATTACTCCCTTTTGAGTTATCTTGGTAATAGGGTTTGACAATCCTGAGAACATTCTCACTAATAGGCGATAGTATCCAGATAACCCCAAAAATCTATGGATATCAATTATAGATGATGGCCTCGACCTTCTTGCAATTGTAGCTATCTCTGAGAGATGCACATATATCTCATTTCTTGTGATGATATGTCCCCATAATGAGACCTTTTTCAAACATAAATCACACTTGCTATAATTTTTATATAACTTCTCATTTCAAAAGAACTTCTCCTTGGTTAGGATTATATTATTATATCTTCTCTAAATACTACCGACAATTTGCCTAGGTAATCTCTAAAGACTCTATTTGTCATGTCAATAAATATTCTTAGAGCATTAGAGAGTTCGGAAGGCATTACTTTGAATTCATAGTGCTCGCATCTCGTAAGAAAATTAGTCTTGTGGATATCCTCCTTCTTAACCCTTACTTGGTAATATCCCAACTACAAATACACCTTGGAGAAGTATTTTTATCAATGTAGATGATCAAACAAGTCATCAATTCAGGGTAAAGGATACTTGTTCTTTATCTCGATTTTTTTGAACTCGCGATAATAATTTGAAATGTGCAATGTCCAGTCCTTTTTCTTGATTAAGTTAACAGGTGCACGCCATGGTGATGTAATTGTGTGTATAAAGCCATTATCCAGATTCTTGTGTAGTTGTTTCTTCTGCTCGTCATGCTCCTCAAAATCCATTCTGTAAGGAGTCTTGGATATTAGAAACGGACCAGGTATAAGATCAATTGAGGATTAAACATCTCTTATAGAAGGAATACCATACAATTCCTTGCGAAACACTTTAACGATTTCCCTCATAATAGAAATTTCATCATGGAATGTAACACCCCGACCATAGTTACCCGGAGTCGGTGCATTATTACATAACATTGGCATGATCACAATAAAGATCAAATCTTGAAATACCGATTGGTTTAGTAGCCTTGGAAACACTATATATATTTATAAGTCTTACATTACATCATAAAATGAAAAACTACTACAACAACATATTGTCTCCATAAACCACAGTCATATCCCTACATAATATCCCTGCAGGTCATTCATAATTTACTTCTTCACATCCTGGGAAAAATAAAACATAGAAAAGGGGTGAGCTCAAATTCCCAGTAAGGATAACAATATACCAGAAACTTTCATAAATAAGAATAAACATTTAAGGCTATGTATAACTAAAAAAAGCCTTTTAAACTTGAAATTCAACATAGTATGGCAAAAGTAAAATGAAATAATTCCATTTACTTTTTCACATGGATATTCTACTAATCGAATAATCACATGCAATATCAATAACCACTTTCATAATGTTGGAATGCATAATGTCAGACTATCATAACCACAAAGCCAAGGCCTCATGCCAAGACTACAAATAAGATTTTTCCAAGGCCTTGTGCCAAGACACTAGTTTGTCTCATGAGACCTACCGATGCATCGAGGAGCTATAGCGGGCTCCACCCGTCACATATTAAGTCCAATGCATTCCCATATGAAAAGGTTTAAACATAACATAAACATTCGTATTAAAACTAGCATACGAAATGTCAATAATTTCACCATAAACTATGAATGGTATAAAAATAGCACATCCACAGTCAAACATATCACAAAACCTTCAATACAATATAGAAGTTTTGTATCATAATAAATCAACTTCAAATAAGCGTAAAATCCATCAAAGGATGTTGACATAGATGAAATCAAAACACTTTTTGGAGAAATATATCTTTATATTTTTGAAATCATTTAAGAGCCATATAAAATAAACAAATTTCTTCAAAATATTCTTATAATCTTATAAGGAAAGCTTTGATGATTTTATAACGGAAGAAAATAACCACACTCGCCGTATATGTTAAAAAACATTCTTACGTTAATTCAGTCGAAAAGGTTAAAAAGGACCTTGTTTTGAAAACGATGGAAAGATTCCTCTTATAAAAATTCAAACAAGGGTATAAATGAATTTAACCCATATTCTTGTAAATAATAAAAATGTTTTGAAATACTTTTTGAAGAAACATGGATGTGGATGATAAAGAGATCCTAGTAGATTATTACGTATAAACAACCTCAGATAATGAAGAGATTGTGAAATAACCCTTACCTTGTACTTTTCCTTGGATGGGGTAGGTTAACCTACTGTATAATGGTGAAATAATTTTTATTAAATTATACAGGAATCATATACATAATTATGACATCATATATGATCTTTTAATATTGATTTGATAATAATATCTTAGTATTATCGTTGTTTCGGGTGTTAACTTACTTGTTTTATTTTATATGTTTTGTTATGTAAGCCATGTTTGTAATGGATAGGTGGTATATTATTCATATCCAGAATGATATCAAGTCCTTAAACATCATTTTTAAATCATCAAATGATAATTATACTTGAATGGATACGATGGAGAATGAATCTCACCGCGTTCGTGGAGACGGTAGTCCGTACGTACGCACGAGCGACAATATCATTCATTTGATATGAAAAAAATATATAAATGGTTGTTATATCATATATACAGAATCATTAACATGTTTTATTTATTATTTACATGAGTTACATATCATTATTATACCCATACAAATAATAATATATTGAATAACAATTACACCACGACGTGGAGACGGTAAGCCGTACGTATGCACGTATGGTGACATGTTATTCAAAGGGTCGATAGAATACTGAATATGGTTGTACCATATTTATAATAACATCACAGTATATATAAGATACTGAAGTTATTATTTTATAATGGTAATAACAAAGAAAGAAGAAGTGGAAGAAGAAAGGAACTTGAAAAGGGGTGGTGAAAACATTACCTCTTCTTTGGGTTCTTCCTTTTGATGTGATCAAAAGGGCTCCTTAGGATGGATTTCGGATCCAAATAAGGACTCTAGGTTGTATTGAGGGAAGTTGGGAGAGTATTTGGGCATATTTTGGCCGAACCAAAAGGCTTGGAAGGTGTGAAGAAATGAGAAGGAGGAGTGCCCTTTTATAAGAGGGGTGAGGGGCACCTTTGGAAAAGCTAGAAATATTAATTTATAATAAATTCATATTCGGTTTATAATGGCTCCAAAGTTTATTATTTAAATGTTAAGGTGGGGATAGGTCGAAAAAAACTCAACCAATATAATTTAGACAGGTTTGGGTACTTATATTAACCTTATCTTTAAGTATTAACTCTAAGTTAATTAGTGTCACTTTTAAAATGTCTCTTTGTATTTTTATATAATATGGTTAATAAAAATACTACATACATACAAGCGACCCAAAAGTGGTCCATTAATGATGAACCTATCATGATATAAGTCTCTTGGCCGAACCATAGATTTTTAGGAATTTAATATCAATTAATAATATGATATTTGTTTTAAGAACTCTTTTATGTCAATTTTGACACTATTCAATAGTTGATTTTTTTGAAACTCATAACAGATTGATTACTTCAAAAAAAGTAAATTAAATCAATCCTAATATATCATATTATCCTAGAAAATTATTTTAGTTCATTAAAAGTTTCATATTATATTTATTTGAGTATTTATAATATCAATTAATTTAATTGTTCACTATTTTAGTAATTACTGCATCATCATTGTTTCATAAATAAAATAAATTATTTAATGTCTAAAAATTATAAATAAAATATCATTATGTAGGAAATATTTTTATCTTTCTAATGAAAATATTTATAATCTAAAATCCAACATATATAACCCTATGTAATAATTGTTTTTCTAAAAGATATATGCTTGTGTCATTTTTGTATTCATTTTAACTTAATTAAAATAAAGTGTCCCTATCACCTACAAGTGGCACCATGGGGTCCCCAAATCGACCCAAAGATGCCTATGGTCGAACATGTATCATCCAATAAGGCTAGGACACGTTTTAGGGTAATTTAGTATTATTATAATATTATTTGTTAAACCTTATTTACCAGATTTACCCTTAACCATGGTAAATAAAATATTTACCACAGTAATTATTCAAAATGTCTAAAAATAAAAGTTATCTATTTACACAATTTGGACATCCTGATTCCAAATATGGAATCCATTTTTATAAATTCAAAACATAGAAGTGGCAGAAATTAATTTAAAATTAATTCCCGCTGTCAAAACAAAAAACGTGTTTTTAAGAGATAATAACTATCAAAAGATTGACACTTGTTTATGTTCGGTTTAATTGTAAAATTATGTCCAATGTCCAACATTATATTAAATGGTAAAAATATATTCTAAATATACTTTAAAACCACTCAAATTCAGAATTTATCACTATTAATTATTTTGATTAAAAAAGTTGTTTTTAATTAAAATTTAGTAATTTTCACTATTCATCAAAATATGAAAGTTATCCGAAAAGTACCAATGTTTCACCTTAGGCTAAATTCGATATTCCGAATCCATAAATGAAGTCCATTTTAAAATATAAAATATATATAATTTCAAAAGGTAGGTATTACTATTCATAACGGCTAGTTTAATTGGTTATGGTGTGTTAGAACTCGGTGTTGCGTACAACACACGCTATCACATTATTCAAAGAGAAGCGTACCGTAGAAGCTTGGGGTGTTACATTCTCCCCTCCTTCAAATAATTTCTTTCTCGAAATTTCTTGAATACTTATCACGTGAATAGAATCGGGTGATTCTTCATCATACGTTCCTCGGGTTCCCACGTTGCCTCTTCCATCTTATGGTTTCTCTGCAAAACTTTTACCAGACGCGTCATCCGGTTTCTCAACACTTATTCTCTCGTATCAAGAATCTTGACGGGCTCTTCACAATAAGACAGATAGGGTTCCAGTTCTAACTCCTAATAGGTGAGTACATGCATTGGGTCAGGCATGTATTTTCTCAACAGAGATACGTGGAACACATCGTGAACTTTGGAGAGACTTGGCGGGATTGCCAATCGGTAAGCCACAGCCCCAATTCGTTCTAGAATTTCGAAAGGTCTGATGTACCTGGGACTCAATTTACCTTTCTTACCAAAACGTATGACTCCCTTCCATGGAGATACCTTCAGGAAAACATGATCACCGACTTGAAATTCCAAATCCTTCCTTCGATTATCGGCATAGCTCTTCTGCCTACTTTGAGCTGCTTTGATGTGATTTTGGATTACCATCACCTTTTCCACCGTTTCCTCCACCAGTTCTGGGCCTACGAGTTTTCTTTCACCAATGTCATCCCAACAGGTTGGTGTACGACATCTCTTTCCGTATAATGCTTCATATGGTGCCATCTGAATACTCGAATGGAAGCTATTGTTATAGGAAAATTCTACCAGTGGTAAATATTGATCCCACATACCCTGAAAGTCAAGTGAGCAAGATCTCAACATGTCTTCTAAAGTCTGAATAGTCCGTTCTGATTGTCCATCTGTCTGAGGGTGGTAAGCAGTGCTCAAATGAAGTTCAGTATCCAGGGATTTCTGAATACTTTTCCAAAATCTTAAATTAAAACGGGGATCACGGTCAGAAACAATCGATAGGGGTACTCCATGAAGTCTCCAACTTCATTAATATATAGTCTTGCTAGACGTTCCAGGGGTAGATCTTCTCTAATAGCAAGAAAATGTGTTGACTTGGTAAGACGATCAACAATAACACATATTGCATCATTCCTTCTAGGAGTCTTTGGTAGCCCCATGACAAAGTCCATCGTAATATTTTCCCATTTCCACTTTGGTATGGGAAGAGGTTTCATGACTCCTCCAGGATGTTGCCTTCCAGCTTTCACTTGTTGACAAACCATACATCTTGACACAAAATCAGAAATCTCCCTCTTCATGTTGTCCCACCAAAAATGTTCCTTCAAATCTCTATACATTTTCGTGCTCCCACGGTGTATAGAGAAATTTGAACTATGAGCATCATCCAAAAATTCCCTTTTTAGATCAGGTAAATCGGGAACACAATGTCTCTTCCCGAATTTCAAAATTCCATCTTCATATACAAAGTCTCTCAATCTCCCATCATTCACAGCTTTAATCTTCTTTTTAAATTCTTCATCATCGGTCTGAGAACTCTTAATCCTTTCTAGTAAAGATGTTTTGGCAACCATTTGAAAAAGAATTGATGTTTCACCTTCCCTGGTTATTACCATGTCCATCTTCACTAGATCCATGAAAATTGGATCCCTTTCAATTCTCATATTGTTCAAAACTCCATGGTCTTTTCTACTCAAAGCATCTGCCACCTTGTTTGCTTTCCCCGGGTGGTAGTGTATCGTGCAATCATAATCCTTGAGTAATTCAAGCCATCTCCTTTGCCTCATGTTGAGTTCTTTTTGTGAGAAAATATACTTCAAACTCTTGTGATCAGTATAAATCTCACATTTTTCACCATAGAGGTAGTGCCTCCATATCTTCAAAGAAAAGATCACAGCTGCTAACTCGAGATCATGAGTAGGATAGTTTTGTTCATGAATTTTCAACTGTCGTGATGCATAGGCGATAACTCTATCCTTCTTCATAAGGACACAACCAAGTCCTTTCTTTTATGCATCACTATAAATAACGAACCCATCATTCCCCGATGGTAGAGTCAATATAGGATCATTGAATAATCTTCTCTTCAGTTCTTCAAAACATTCTTCAAAATTATTTGTCCAAACAAATTTAACCCCTTTACATGTGAGCTTCATTAATGGGTTAGTCAATCGTGCAAAATTCTGGACGAAACGTCGATAATAACCTGCCAAACCAATAAAACTACGTACCTCAGTTATACTCGTAGGTGCTGGCCATTCTTGGATTGCCTTGGTCTTAGAAGGATCAACAGAGATTCCATCTTTAGAGACAATATGGCCAAGAAAATAAATCTCCTGAAGCCCGAATTCACACTTGCTAAACTTCCCATATAATTCATGCCTCCTCAGAGTCTTCAAGATAATGCGCAAGTGATTTTCATGATCTTCATAGGTTTGGAGTATACCAAGATATCATCAATAAATACCACCACAAATTCATTGAGATACTCCTTCAAAACTCTATTCATCAGATCCATGAATACAGAGGGTTCATTAGTCAATCCAAACGGCATTACGGTAAACTCGTAATGCCCGTACCTGGTTCGAAATGCTGTCTTCGGAATGTCTTCCTTCTTCACACACAACTGATGGTATCCAGATCGAAGGTCAATCTTTGAAAAGTATTGATCTCCATGTAGTTGGTCAAATAAATCATCAATACGAGGTAGGGGATACTTGTTCTTTATCGTTATAGCATTGATCTCCCTGTAGTCGATACATAACCTCATAGATCCATCTTTCTTTTTAACAAAAAGAATAGGGGCTCCCCATGGAGAAACACTAGGGCGAATAAATCCCTTATTACTCAATTCCTCTAGTTGTTTCTTTAGTTCACCTAATTCTATAGTGGCCATTCTATAAGGGGTCTTCGATATAGGCCTTGATCCAGGAATCAAATCAATGGAAAAATCAACTTCTCGTTATGGAGGATGTACAGGTAAATCTTCCAGAAATACATCTAAAAATTCTTTCACAACAGGTACATCCTCTATTTGAACATTCCTTTCCTCACCGGTAGTTATTTCATTCTCTTCCTCCCCAATAATTGAATTAAGTTGAGCTACTAGGGGTGGATTTAAATAAGAATTAGGTGGTGACGATTCTGCTCTAAAGATAAGGTGTTCCTTATCATTATCATCAAGAATCGTAACCTCTTTCTTCTTACAATAAATCTTCGCATCATAATCCGAAAGCCAGTCCATACCGTGGATTATATCAAACTCAATCATAGGTATGACGACGAGATCAGCAGATAAAGAACATTTATGTGCTCTGATGGGGACTGATTCACAAAACTTTGTTGCAATGATACTTCCCTTAGGAGATTTAACTGACAACTCCCTTATTAAATCAAAATGGAAATATCTAATTTTCTTAGAAAACTGGGAAGATATGAAACAATGCGATGATCCAGAGTCAAATAATGCATTTGCTAAACTTGAGGAAACCATTAAATTACCTGCCACCACGTCTTTCGGAGCTTCTACCTCAGCAGTAGTGATAGCATAAGCCTGGCCCTGATCCCTTGGCCTTTTCTGAGGTAAGTTCTCCTGACACTTAGGACATGCATTTGCATAATGCCCCATCTCCCTGAAATTGTAGCACTGAACGTTGGCAGCTTCCTTCTTCCCCTTGCAATCACGAGCTTGGTGGCCTTTTTCAACACACTTGTAACAGACTCCCATTCCCTTCAAGCAAGTACCAGGATGTTTCTTCCCGCATTTACCACAAGATGGATATTCAACCTTTCCCTTCTTCCCCTTACTTCCATTCCCAGATTGATCAGCAGGTCTCTTCTTCTCTTGCTTTGCTTTAAAGTCATAAGACTTAGAGAATTCCTTTTCGGTCTTGATAGCACATGAGACAATGTCTTCGTACGACGAAAAGGATTGTGAGACTAATGCTCGACGGATAAATGGTTTTAACCCATCAAAGAAACGATCAATCTTACTTCTTAGGTTACCTATATAATTTCCAGCATACCTTTCTATCCTTGTAAAGTTAGCCTCATACTTTGTGACATTCTCATCCTCCTTTTGTCTCAGACTCAGAAATTGCCTTTCCATATCTACTCGATGGTCGCAAGGAAAGTATTTTTCTAAAAATAGATCTTTGAACTCCCTCCATTCCATATTTGATACTTCATCATCTTACTTCATGTTTTGCATCAATGACCACCATTGATCAGCATCTCCAGTGAGGCGGTAAACTGCCATGATAACTTTTTCCCTTTCACTGCTCCCCAAAGCCTGAAATATTTTCTCTAGGGAATTTATCCATTGCTTAGCTACTAAGGGATTTGTACTCCCATTGAACGTTGGTGGTTGTTGCCTCATGAATCGATCTAACATTGATCCTCCACTTTGTGGATCAGGGTGCTCCATACGGGTAAGGTTATTATTCATAACCTGAGTAAGTTGTCCCAGTATGGTGATTAGCTGATCGGCACCAGTTGCATCACCAGCTCCACTATAATTATCTTGAGCAGGAGGGCAATCCCTACATGGAGTGCGTGCATTGATACAGTTTCCATTTCTTCCACTAGGTGCCATTTATAAACAATGGCATAAACTAGATCAGTTTATGAATCAAAATACATAATCCCATACTTATAAAACACTTAACATAAATTGAACTATTTATGGATATAATCCATAATCATAAAAATTTTTTCTTTGAGGAAGTATATGCTCATAAACCCTTCATAATGATTTGTAAATAAAATGAGAGTTATCCTAAGCATATCCCCTGGGAGTGTCGTAACCAAGAGTGCAGCAAGGCCCGTTATCGTGCACCAGTTCCCGTTCGAGTCTAGCTCAAAGCGGTGTTTTCGGGTTTTACCCCTAGGTACATCTATGCCAGAGCCGCCTCTACCTGCTCGTATCCAGACATGGATGTATTGCTCGGAAAACTCACAAAATCTCTACAATACCAAAGTTCTAGGAAGTTCTTCTATACTAATCCTCAAAGTTCATCTTAGGTCTACGTGCTCTAATCAGAGTTTATCTAAATCTAGCTTCCAAGGTTTGTACTAATCTTCCTCTGATACCAACTATAACGCCCCGACCCTAGTTACCCAGAGTCGGTGCATTATTACATAACATTGGCATGATCACATGAAAGATTAAATCTCGAAAGACCGATTGGTTTAGTAGCCTTGGAAACACTAGATATATTCATAAGTCTTACATTGCATCATAAAATGAAAAACTACTACAACAACATATTTCTCCATAAACCGCACTCATATCCCCATATAATATCCCTGCAGGTCATTCATAATTTACTTCTTCACTTCCTGGGAAAAATAAAACATAGAAAATGGGTGAGCTCAAATGCCCAGTAAGGATAACAATATACTGGAAACTTTCATAAATAAGAATAAACATTTAAGGCTATGTATAACTAAAACAAAAGCCTTTTAAACTTGAACTTCAACATAGTATGGAAAAAGTAAAATGAAATAATGCCATTTACTTGTTCACATGGATATTCTACTAATCAAATAATCACATGCAATATCAATAACCACTTTCATAATGTTGGAATGCATAATGCCAGACTATCATAACCACATAGCCAAGGCCTCGTGCCAAGACTACAAATAAGATTTTTCCAAGGCCTTGTGCCAAGACACTACTTTGTCTCATGAGACCTACCGATGCATCGAGGAGCTATAGCGGGCTCCACCCATCACATATTAAGTCCAATGCATTCCCATATGAAAAGGTTTAAACATAACATAAACATTCGTATTAAAACTAGCATACGAAATGTCAATAATTTCACCATAAACTATGAATGGAATAAAAATAGCACATCCACAGTCAAACATATCACAAAACCTTCAATACAATATAGATGTTTTGTATCATAATAAATCAACTTCAAATAAGCGTAAAATCCATCAAAGGATGTTGACATAGATGAAATCAAAACACTTTTTGGAGAAATATCTCTTTCTACTTTTGAAAGCATTTAAGAGCCATATAAAATAAAACATTTTCTTGAAAATATTCTTATAATCTTGTAAGGAAATCTTTGAAGATTTTATAACGGCAGAAAATAACCGCACTCGCCGTGTAAGTTAAAAAAACATTCTTACCTTAATTCTGTCGAAAAGGTTAAAAAGGATCTTGTTTTGAAAACGACGGAAAGATTCCTCTTATAAAATGTCAAACAAGGGTATAAATGACTTTAACCCATATTCTTGTAAATAATAAAAATGTTTTGAAATAAATTTTTAAGAAACATGGATGTTGATGATAAAGAGATCCCAGTAGATTATTACGTATAAACAACCTCGGATAATGAAGAGATTGTAAAATAACCCTTACCTTGTAATTTTCCTTGGTTTGGGTAGGTTAACCTCCTATATAATGGTGAAATAATTTTTATTAAATTATACAAGAATCATATACATAATTATGATATCATATATGATCTTTTAATATTGATTTGATAATAATATCTTAGTATTATCGTTGTTTCAGGTGTTAACTTACTTGTTTTCTTTTATATGTTTTGTTATGTAAGACATGTTTGTAATGGATAGGTGGTATATTATTCATATCCAGAATGATATCAAGTCCTTAAACATCATTTTTAAATCATCAAATGATAATTATACTTGAATAGATATGATGGAGAATGAATCTCATCGCGTTCGTGGAGACGGTAGTCCATACGTACGCACAAGCGACAATATCATTCTTTTGACATTAAAACAATATATAAATGGTTGTTATATCATATATACAGAATCATTAACATGTTTTATTTATTATTTACATGAGTTACATATCATTATTATACCCATCCAAATAATAATATATTGAATAACAATTACACCACGACGTGGAGACGGTAAGCCGTACGTACGCACGTATGGTGACATGTTATTCAAAGGGTGGATAGAATACTGAATATGGTTGTACCATATTTATAATAACATCACAGTGTATATAAGATACTGGAGTTATTATTTTTGAATGGTAATAACAAATAAATAAGAAGTGGAAGAAGAAAGGAACTTGAAAAGGGGTGGTGAAAACATTACCTCTTCTTCGGGTTCTTCCTTTTGATGTGATCAAAAGGGCTCCTTAGGTTGGCTTTCTGATCAAACTAAGGCCTCTAGGTTGTAATGAGGGAATTTGGGAGAGTATTTGGATAGAGTTTGGCCGAACCAAAAGGCTTGGAAGGTGTGAAGAAATGAGAAGGAGGAGTGCCCTTTTATAACAGGTGTGAGGGGCACCTTTGGAAAAGCTAGAAATATTAATTTATAATAAATTCATATTCGGTTTCTAATGGCTCCTAAGATTATTATTTAAATGTTAAGGTGGGGATAGGTCGAAAACAACTCAACCAATAGAATTTAGACAGGTTTGGGTAATTATATTAACCATATCTTTAAGTATTAACTCTATGTTAATTAGTTTCACTTTTAAAATGTCTCTTTGTATTTTTATATAATATGGTTAATAAACATACTATATACATCCAATCGACCCCCAAGTGGTCCATTCATGATGAACCTATCATGATATAAGTCTATTGGATGAACCTTAGATTTTTAAAAATTTAATATCAATTAATAATATAATATTTGTTTTAAGAACCCTTTTATGTCAATTTTGACACTATTCAATAGTTGATTTTTTTGAAACTCATAACAGATTGATTACTCCAAAGAAAGTAAATTAAATAAATACTAATATATCATATTATCCTATAAAATTAGTTTAATTCATTAAAAGTTTCATATTATATTTATTTGGGTATTTATAATATCAATTAATTCAATTTGTCACTATTTTAGTAATTACTACATCATCATTGTGTCATAAATAAAATAAATTATTTAATGTCTAAAAATTATAAATAAAATATAATTATGTAGGAAATCTTTTTATCTTTCTAATTAATATTTTAATCTAAAATCCAACATATATAACCCTATGTAATAATTGTTGTTCTAAAAGATATATGCTTGTGTCATTTTTGTATTCATTTTAACTTAATTAAAATAAAGTGTCCCTATCACCTACAAGTGGCACCATGGGGTCCCCAAATCGACCCAAAGATGCCTATGGTCGAACATGTATCAACCAATAAGGCTAGGACACGTTTTAGGGTAATTTAGTATTATTATAATATTATTTTTTAACCCTTATTTACCAGATTTACCCTTAACCATGGTAAATAAAATATTTACCACAGTAATTATTCAAAATGTCTAAAAATAAAAGTTACATATTTACACAATTTGGACATCCTGATTTCAAATATGGAATCCATTTTTCTAAATTCAAAACACAGAAGTGGCAGAAATTAATTTAAAATTAATTCCCGCTGTCAAAACCAAAAGCGTGTTTTTAAGAGATAATAACTATCACAAGATTGACACTTGTTTATGTTCGGTTTAATTGTAAAATTATGTCCAATGACCAACATTATATTAAATGGTAAAAATATATTCTAAATATACTTTAAAACCACTCAAATTCATAATTTATCACTATTAATTATTTTTATTAAAAAAAGTTGTTTTTAATTAAAATTTAGTAATTTTCATTATTCATCAAAATGTGAAAGTTATCCGAAAAGTACCAAAATTTCACCTTAGGCTAAATTCGATATTCTGAATCCAGAAATGAAGTCCATTTTAAAATATAAAATATATATAATTTAAAAATTAGGTATTATTATTCATAACGGCTAGTTTAATTGGTTATGGTGTGTTAGAACACGGTGTTGCGTACAACACAGGCTATCACATTATTCAAAGAGAAGTGTACCGTAGAAGCTTGGGGTGTTACAAGGAAGGTTTATTCCTGGGACTCAA
This sequence comes from Viscum album, assembly GCA_963277665.1. Taxonomy (NCBI): domain Eukaryota; kingdom Viridiplantae; phylum Streptophyta; class Magnoliopsida; order Santalales; family Viscaceae; genus Viscum; species Viscum album. The sequence continues at coordinate 1,110,805,356 of OY728140.1, forward strand.
TCATCCGAGCATGATATTAATGCTCACAGGGATGTAATATCCACTCTTTATAAGATAAGGGAAAATAATATTCATCCTCATCCTTGCACTTATATATAATTGGGGATCAATTCTCTATAAAGAGAGTGGTTTACCTCTCACGGGAATTTATGCTGGATCTATATAAGGAAAGACAATCCATGCCAATAATTGCATTGAATTACAAAATAGTGAGTATGATGAGGTTCTCCAGGATGTTCAATCCACAAATTATGATAGGGGAGGATTTATATTCATGGGATGCAATGATTTACCTATTTTTCGTTTTCACCAACAACTTTACTTCCATAAATTGTGGTAGTGTTTGGATTGTTCTACAAAACGTTCGGGATAAAGAAGAATGCAAATAACAAGGAAAAAAGTACCTTTACTATTATTGAATGAATAACTAGCATAACTACCACCAATTCGTTGTCAGGGTTCACTTCAGTGATAGTGATGGAAAAAGATTTTCCATACTTCCATAGAGATTTTTGGATTCCTTCGAAAACCATTACATTAGGGAATTGGTTTACAAACTACTCTTGTACATTGCAGTTGAAGTAATGAACAATGCATTGAGGGTCAAATGAAGCATTATTCTCCTTTGTCTTATACGCAAGTTTTTCTTGTTGGCAGTTACTGGCCATGTTCCCTTCTCTTTTACACCAAAAGAATTTCCTCATCCTCTTCAATACATTTCCAAGGTTCTTCTTTCTGAACATTTGCAAAATGGGGTGCTGAATTTTCATTGAACCATTGGATTTGTTAATCGGACCGCCAGAAATGAAGTCTAACTTAAACTTATTATCCTCATCATACCCCTGAGATTATTTGACCTCCATTTCTACATTGATGGAAGATCATACAATTTCCTCATAGCTCTTGAAGTCCCAAATCACTAGGGATTTCCATAGGCTAGGTATTATCCCACCAAAGAAGTGAAAAACCTTGCATTCTGGGGTAATGAAAAATCTATAGGAATATCATGAATGCCTTTTAATGTTTTCTTCATAGGCTCCAATGGATTCATCACTTTATTTCTTGAGGGAAAGGAAGTCCCTTTCCATCTTAAGTCAGAGGGTATGGAGAAAATATTTTTCAATTTTTTTGGAGACCTTTCTATTCCAATTCCTTAATAACTTCCTCCAGCTTCATATTTTTGATCAATTTCCACCATTGGTCATCTTTACCTTCTAAACGATAAGCATCCAGAACTACCATCTCTTGTTCAGAACATTGAAGGATAGAGAATATCTTCTCAATGGAGTTGATCCAATGTTCAGTGATTGAGGGATCATATGATCCATTAAAAGTTGGAGGCCTTTGTCTCATGAAGCTCTCAGTTGCAACATGTTCATTCATTAGGGGGGTGAGGGGGTTGAATGTTCCTCTCGAACCATGTTTCTAATTAAAATGTGATTTAACTGAGACAGTATCGTGACAAAATTTATGATTCCAGAACCCATTGGATTGGGCATATAATTAGTACAGTCCAAACATTAATCTTCACTTCAGTTATGAGCCTGAGTCGCCTTATTACCAACCATTAGGTGGAATGATGAAAATGTTAGGGGTAATACATTAAGGTAAATCTAAAGATAAAAATAGACTACTTTAAATTACTTCCATTTCTTTAACTTCTAGATTTTTAGGAATTAATATATGTTATCTATGATCTACTTACCGCCAATATTTTTTCTTAGGGGAATTTTTTTATTCCCTTAATAATGGTTTGTACTTACCTTATGAATTTACCAAAGCATAACCCCCAGAATTGTCATAACCGAGAGTGAAGCAGGGCCTATTTTCGTGCTCCGGTTCCCATTTGAGTTGAGCTCAAAGTAGTGTTTTTTGGGTTTATCCCTAAATACATCATCTACGCTAGAGCCACCTCTACATGGTCGTATCTAAACAGAGAGATAGATATATGTATTTTCATGACAAACCACTTACTCTATACTCAACAGAATTTAGGGATTCTTATCCCTATGTATCTCACTAGTCTTTTCTAATCCAAATCCCAAAAAATAACTAAACCAATCTTCTGATTCCAACTATAAAAACATTGTGCTTTATTAAACACTTAAACATGATTCATTACATAAACATGCACTTAAGAAAACTCTGAGTATTGAGAGGTCTAGTTTCTTTCAGGATTATGATCATTACATAACAACTAATAACATAAAAAACATCTTTATTAGAAATGTCTTTTACATGACCACAACATTCCTTTGTACTTAGCATTCCATGGAAAAACCTGAGGGCATGTATAATAAAAGCATGAGATATAAAGCCCAATAATGGAGCAAAGAAGTCATAACATGATGAATTTAGTACATGTTAGGCAATAGGAAAATCAATGGAGCAAGAGAAACATGAACATAAAGGAATGACATAGCATGATTATCATAACATGGAAATGTGGAATCAACATTTAACATGATATTATCATGATAAAATGTTCATTGCACATGGAGCATGAGTAAACCCTCATTGCACTTGATTTATCTTGAGTAATACCTCATTTCACTTTATTTATCATGATACCAATCTTTACCCAATTCATTGGAGCACTATCTGGGTGCACCCTTCTTAATCATTTCATTTCATGCATAAGTGTGCCACATAGATCATACATCATGAATTTAGTAAACATAATAATTTTTTCCATGAATAAGAAATGTGGAATACAAAATTTTAATTCCTATAAAAACATGTACATGTGAATATAGATGAATACCCTTGATAGATAAATGGGTATCGTATTCACATACATGATGATTTGGCCTGAGAAATTTTGGTGTAACTTCGGTAGCCTAACGACGTCAAATTGAAATCATAAAATGGGTTAATGAGAGAGAAAGGGGTCCTGAATCATTTATAAATGATATGGAAACTAATAGGGTCATGTAATACAATATCAAAACATATGTAATGTTTTTTAGATTCATAATATAAAATAATTTCTTGAATGTAAATGAGAAGAGAGAAATCTCTTACGGAATTTTGGCAAGGTAATTGGGTTTACATGGGAGAAATTAATGAAAGAGAAAGAGGTATCTCATCATTAAAAAATAAGTACGGAAGTATGTGAGAGGTGAAAAGCATACCCCAACATTTGTAAATGAACTTAAAAGGGTATAACAACATAAAAGTTTTCTGAAAAAAATGATAAAAAATCAACTCCCTATTTGGATGTGTGATCCCAAAGTATTGGGAGGGGCTTGAGAGTGGATTCTTGGGAGCTTGGGTCACATTGGGAGGATTATAGAGAGATTAATTTTGGGTTTCGTCTAGATAAAAATGATTTCATTGAGGAGGAAGTGGGAGCTTGGTTGGGTTTATATAGTAAAAGAGAAAGAATTATTAATTATTTAGGTTTTGGACACCACACATTAAACTAATAAAACAAAAAACTACCCCATGGTTTTTGCCCAAGGTTTATACTAAAGGGGAGTGGAAAAAATTATTTTATAAGGCCAATGAACGAACTTCTTAAAATATTAGGCTTTCTTATCTGGAGTTGAGTCACACTCTCAAGGAAAGCCTTTTAAATAGTTAATATATATTATAAGCCTTGGAGGGTCCACTGAAGCTTTGTAAAAAAAATCAAACAAATCTAAAATCATATTATTTTAATGGTAAAAAAAATATTGGCCAAAAATCCCATTAATATTATTTAATTACATCCCTATTAGGTCATTAGGATGTCATAAAACACATTATATAATTAAACGGTATTTAATTTTTAACCAAAAAATTGACTCTCTTAGAAAATTATGAAAAATTCATCATTGGGTAATTTCAAGGTCCAGATTTCAAAAATAATATTCATTTTATCTAAATAATTTTGTAAATAATTTAATTTTTTCTTTTACAATAAACACTGACATTTTTAAAAAAGTCATGGGTTTTGACAAAAAGAACTTTTAAATTTTATTAAAAACTACAATTGTATTCCAATAAAATAAATCGTATTTTATAATTAATAAAAACAAATTTATTAATAATATTTTATTAAAATATTATTAAATTAAAAAATCCAATAACTCATCAAAATAGATATCTTAACTAAATATTAACTAAAAATACATTTTTTGGTTTAAATATTTTTTACAAAGCCACAATAATAAAATAAAGGTATATTATTTATTCTGTACCAAAAATTATGCACATAATCATAGTTCTAAATTATTGTTACCTAACCCCTTATAAAAAATGCGTAAGACCTATGGGAAATGCTTTTTTGGTGAAATACTCTTGGGGTGGCTCAGATAACATAACTCGGGCGGTAATTTCTACCAACTTCCACTTCTCACATAGGTGGTTATACTCGAGATTAACGTGTTGAAGCTCGGATTAGACTTGTTCAAGAGTGAAGACATGTGACTCCACTTCCATTCTGAGCTCTGAAAAATGGGCTTCATATGGAGAAATTATACTTGATGGGGCCATCACTTCGTTTTTCAGAGTAAATTGGATTTGTTAAACCTTTATATTTATACTAAACATGTGATCACTGTTCAACAACTATATTAGAAACAATAACAATTTTTATTAGTATTTTGAAATCCAAAATAATTAAACAAAAGAAGTTCATATGTTATATAATGATTTTACATAATAATACATTTAATTATATCAAGAGGAATTTTCATTAATAAATGATTGTTTCATTACTAGATAAATTAGTAATTGGGAATTGGTTGACATGGAGCTAGATTTTTTGATGAAGGGACTCCCCAAAATTCCATTCCCCAACATATTCATTAGATGAAAGGTCCAAATCAATGATTTTTTTTATAAAAATCCTGTACATTTGAAATCCCTCTATGAAGAGTGAGAATATCCCACCAAAAAGTTACCTTTATAGAAGATAAAATTAAATTTGATTGAAACTATTAAAAAACCTCTCTTAGGAAACAACTACTTCCCTGTGATCCCTAAAAAAACCTATGAGGTTCTTGACACAACATACTATCAACAGATGAAAATTGGTTCTCACATTATGATTTAATTAAACTAAATGGGATCTCCAACTCTTCTAAGAAATATACGGTCTCCTAATGTGAAATTGAGACCTTGTACTATTATAGGGTCTAGCACAAAATATCTAGAAGAGTGTTCACATGAGAATCGTTTTCATCAGCTTCAACTCTATAGTGGTATACTAAAACATCATGGTTAACATAATTGGAAAAATCATGATGATGACATCTCCCTCAATCCATTCCAAAAAATTGAAAATAGGTGCTGGAGGATAAAATATAAAACATGGAATACTCATGGTTAACAAATTAAATGTTATCATAATATTGACTAAACACCAAATTCAAACATAAAAAATTAATATTGATGCAAGATCCTTACGTGGGGCCTCTATTCAACATGTATAATAGCCTTCTTAGAATATTAAGTAATCATAAGTTCCTTGTATTAGATCATAGGTTCCATAAAATCTAATTTTTTAATTGATCATCCTCATTTATATCTCATACAATGCTCTAAAAAAACTATTTCCTTACCAACCCATGCGTACTCCCTAGTTTATATCCCAAATAATTGTCCCATATCTCAATTATAATTTATCACTAAAATAGAATATACCTTTATCAGCGCAACAAATAACTACTATTGGGAAATAAAAAGCATTGACATTTTAATCACCTTCAAAAGATGTGTTTTTATCATCTCTAAAAATGATTCCTTTGTCAACATTATAAATTCACTAATAAAGCTGGACTTTATCACCACTAATTTATTGAACTAATAAAACTACCTTTTTAAAAACATATGGGCCTCCAAAACTAAAGGCCTTTATCAGTGAGTTTTCAGCATTCATGTAACATCCCAACCCAAACTACTGGGCCCGAGCATGGTGGTATGTGACCTCATGGACACCTCCCGGTACATATTAGGATGCCAACTAGTAGTAAGGGTCTATGTCAAATAGTGGGGAGACTATACCCTCTTTATTAAGGAATAAAAATATATTAATATAAACAATTAAATAATGAGAGTAAACATGTAGAATAAAATAATAGATGGTATAAATATAAAATACATAAACCATCTCTTAAAACTAGCATGCACATACATAATAAATAATGTTTGTAAACAAATTAATAATAAAATTTTGGTCCTTCAAGTTCCCATACTAGTCCTTCATCATGTTCATGCTCCTTATCTCAGCAGTCCACTATAGGGCCCATTCCCTTGACTAGATCCCTCATGAAATCTATAGGCTCATTATAATGTCCGAGTAAGGTTTGTGTACCAGACTTTGTAGGACATGAATTATTTTTCCTTAACCTAGCTTTCTCAAATATAACGGTTTATTCCATAATAATATTCACCATGTAACAAACAGAAACATATAATCCTAAACTGAGTAGTCATGCCCTAACCAAGACTCTATAAATCCTCAGCCTTAACCTCTTCAGCACAATGACAAAAAGTATCATATGTTAATAAGTATATAAAACCATCCATAAGGCTATTGGTGAGTTACTCATAATTCATAATAAATCAAGTGAAATAACATTACCATAATCTAAAACTAATCATGTAATACATAGATATAAGGCATTGATTATCTTCAACCTAACTAGAATCCAAAAGGTATCAGGTAACACTTACAATCCATAATACAAAAAGTATCATCCAACTACCTCAAATCTACATGGCATCAAGTGGAGACCAGGTTATAAGGCTATCATGTTGTTTTTTCATCATATCTACACAACATGTGCACACCCCACAATGAGTATTGAAACCAATATGGTCATATGTCAAGTATATAAATAGAAATAATCCAATGGAAAACATGAAAATATGTAGCATGATAATATATATCTTACACATCTTGAGAATATAGAATCATCCCATGCCAACATGTTATTCTATCATCATCATAAACTTTAGCTATCACAAAAAATCACATAGAATCTAGTCATGATACTAAAGGCTACACACAAACCCATATCCACTTACATACCAATAATGAACATCAAATATGGAAAAATATAATTAGACCAAGGAAATGTGTATAAAAGAGGAAATTATTGTATGTAACTTCCTACCTCATGGTTCTTGATATTAACATAATTTTTTTCATATTTGTCTTCACCGTAACATGTACGAGGATTACTTGATAAAATTTTCACTCCAAAGACTCCTATAAATAGTTCCAATCCATCACTTAGGGGTTCAGAGTTAGGTAATTCAAATAATGTGTTAGAACCAATTATTACCCTGAGTTGGACTTTGGGGAAACACCCAATTGAATTTTGAATGAATAGCTCCAAGATGCATACAAAATTTTTAATCATATAGGGTGTTCAATGGTTGGAAACATATCAGATAGGTAGTTACCATGGTGAATGTGTTGAGTCAATTGTATTCTTTTGACATTTCTATTCCGTTTTTTTGGGGATCATAAACTCTTTTTTCATATGAATTCATATTTTGTTTTCTCGCACTTGATTTACAGATTTGTTTTAACTTTGATCATTATTATTTTTTCACTTATGTACGATATTAATTAAACTAATGAGATTAATAGAAATAATTCAATCCTTGATAATTGTAATATGCCCAGATACGATTTCTATAGTACCCACCGTATAATATTTATTTATCATATACCCTATTTTATTTTCATAAATAAAATATTATCAAATTAATGAAAATCATATTGACTCTCATAATGAGAATCATTATATCCATTTAAACTCATATGATCGTAACTAGAAAACAATACCATAAAGAATTGAAAACCATTTAATCAAAATGATTTCATGTATTATATTTTAACATGCCTTATTAAATGATGTCATTATTTTAGTTATAAGATGACCATTGGAGTTCTAGGTATCCATGCCCCTCTGAATTTTTTGGGGAAAATCCAACCATTTTAATCCAAGATGACCAATGAGATGTTGACCTATAAATACTATATCATTTGAACAAGCTCACAATTTTTTTATGATTTCATGAAATTGTGGGAGAGATCTGTCAAATTAATGGTTCATGTGAATGAATATGAAGATTTATTGTTGTGGACTAATTATTTTATATAATTGTTACATCAATGAGTTTTGGTTTTCTTAGTGAGACTCCAATCGTTTGAAATTACAATTTAGGGATTCTGTGGATTGGATGACAGTTGTGAGAATTATTTGTGGATCTATGGACATTGAGGCTAGGAAGAAAGAGGCTTCATTCATCTTTTTGATCGTGGGGTTATGGGGATTTCAAGATAGAATCCAATCATCATATCATGGTATTACCCTAGTGTTGATAAAAGTGAGTTGTTTGAATGTATAAATCAATGGAACTCTATCCATGGTTATTGGATACCCTTCTCTCTGGGTTAAAAGAATTATATTCTTTTAAATTTTTACCTTTTTTGCGGCTTTGTAACAGAAGGATTATCATTTTATATATTCATATTTCTATTCTCTATTATGTGATTAACATCTATGTAAATACACTTTTAGTGATTAATATCAATTCATTTACCCAATAGGATTTTATATACTTCATGATAGAATCATTATATTTTTCACTCTGTTGATCGTAACAATTGTGATTACAATATATATCACAATTACTCTAATTAAATCATTTCAATATTGTGAATAATTAATTTCAAATTAGACATTTGTAATACTTATCATAACCTACTGATTATGATACTTTTTCCATCATAACTAGGCCCATATATGATTATTGTTTAAGTAAAAAAGAGGTTTGTGAATATGATTAGTTTAATTATATTAAATATAGTCATCTCTAAGTATAATAACAGATGTTTTTAAACATCCAATTCACACCTCTTGTATTTTTTCATCTGTATATACATTACTATCTAAAAATAAATACCAGAGTAGGTTCACACAACTCATATGTTTTCTTAAATTACTTTTGAAGATTAGTTTTATTTCTTTTATAATATTTTTGTTTGTAAATATTTTTTTCACTAATGTGTACTGTGGAATTTTTTTAATGATGGAAGGACTAAATGTAGGTTTAATTTAAAATCCCAATCCAACAAGACCACTACTTTTTTTGTAAATGATTATGAATATTGGGTAGATAGAATGAATATTTTGTGATCAACACTAGATTTTATAAGTTTGTTTTTCTGACTGGAGAATATAAAATTATTGACAAAGAAGTTTGAACCTCTAATAATCAAAAAAAAACATGAATATCAATTGAATTATATGGTATGAAATACTTTATGTTTTTATATGACTAGAAATATATATATCCATATTTCATCAAGTGAATAAGACAATAATATTTTTAAGAAGCAAGATATTACTCATTTTGGTACAACTAATGTTGTCAAAAATTGAAGATCCCTGATATGGGAGGATTGCTAAGATTTCGAATTAATTTATAAAGAACCAGTGATCAATCTTCAATAAGGATTCCTGAAAATATTGTATCATCTACAAGCATGGGTGAAAAAGACACGATGATGATATCCCAGTTGAAATTGTCATAGATTTCGTGCCGAATTTAATGGGAATCAAAAGTGACAACTATTTATGAGTCAAGAAAAGTCACAATGTTATAGTTGATGATTTATTTAGAAGTGTCTTAAAATATGAGAGCATATTGAGAAGAGATGAAGAAAACGTCAAAAGAAAGAAGGGTGGAGTGGATTTTACTTTAAATTAAAATCAAATGAAGGCTTAGACTCCAGAAATGATAGTAAAATCTACTAAGAATAATTTTGTAGTTCAACCAGACTCATGTGAATCAGAATAGTACAAGAATTAATTATCCAATATTGCTCGATGAATGAACATCTTTTTGGAAATAAGTAGTTTAAATATAGATATCAATAATAGAACAAGGACAAGAAATAAAAAAATAATACTGAAGTTATGTGCTATGAATTTATAAAAGCACGACACATTATACATGATTTTTTAAAGATGAAAAAGAATGATAGAAAAGAGAGATATTCTGAGAGGAATCTGGAAAATTACTATAGGTCAAAAGTTGAGAATGTACTAAAATTTAATGACATCTGGAGTAATAGTGGAGGAGATTCTTGTAATGATTATTTTGATGATGAATGATAAAATTAGAAAAAATAATGGTCTATGCACAAAAATACCTTTGGAAAGTAAAAGTGTCATGGCTAATTTGTGTACTGCAGAATCTCTGACTAATAATATTTATGTTCAAATTATTGTGATGAAAATAATTCTATATCTTTAGATGAATAACCTTGTAAGATTAATTCAATTAATAATAACCTTGTAAGAGTAATTTAATAATGGGATGAATGATACCTTGTAAATTTTAGGAATGATTAATGTGTATTAAAAAATTCCAATTATGAATACATACTTTTTACCCATTTATATTAAACCATTTATACACGAAACGTAGAAGACCTTAGGAGCCACGTCCATCCATTACTTAGTGAAAAGGAATATCAATATTGGACATGGAGTATAATATTAGGATCCTGAAATCATAGAAACTTGTCTAAATTGTCCAAGAAAATACTTGTTATGGATTTACTGAAATTTATATTTTATTCTTCCAATGTATGTTACCTTTTTCAATATTTAATGAAACATAAGTCAATAATTAAATAAATTTGTGATGTTTAATATTATGAAGCTTTACAGTTGGTGCACATGGTCTTATTCAGTTCTTCGAAAACTGAAGGTATTGGAGGCAAGTATTATGTATTTTTTAGTTTATGATTACACGAGATATTCATGGGTCTATTTCCTAGGAAATAAATATAAATAATATTGTTATTTAAAATATTCTTTAGGAAAAGACAGAAACGTGAAAAAACATCCATTAATAATTATTCATAGTGATCATGTTTGAGAATTTGTAATCTCTAATTTTCAATGTTTTTTTTCTAAAAATAATGTCATTACACATAAATTTTAGGCTCCCAGAACTCCGAAAAAATGGTTTTGTTGAAAGAGGAAATTTTATTATTCAAGATATATTAACAACCATGTAGAGTGAATATTTTACTTAAAAATATTTGTGTGTTTATGCTGTGAATACCTCTTATTATACTATAAATTGAGTTTTAATTAGTCAATTTTGTAATAATACACTGTATTAGTTATTGATAGCCCGAAAAACCATGTTATACTTTAATGTATTTGGATGAAAGGTATTAATTTTTAATAAGAATGATAATTTACATAAATTAGAACCTAAATTCAATGAAGGTATATTAATAGGATATTCCACTACTTCTGTGTCTAATAGAGTTTTCAATAAATACTCTTCTACTATTGAGGAAACATTACATGTTAAATTTGATTAAACTCATACTCTTTTTAAAAATACCCAAAAAACATGTTCTTATTTTTTTCTAAAATTGATTACCAAACATTGATAGTAGACTTTTTTTATAAAGAAAATACTCATGAAATTATTTCTGAAGTATTCACTTAGAAATATTTTATACATTATGTTTATGAATAGATTTTACAAAACCAAAATCAATGGTTTCTTAATAATTATACTAGTTATAGTATCAGTAGTGATTAAAATAAACCTGTAAGGATTATATGTTATTCGAGAGATGAAGTAGAACAGCTAGAATTTATTTCCCAATTTCACCTCAAAAGAACTAATGAGGATTTAAGTGATTAATATTGGATTAAATCAATGAAAAATGAGCAAAATGAATTTGAAAGAATAAAGTATAGAAATTAGTTAATAGACATAAATAAACCATAGTAATTAGATTGAAATGGGTATTCATAATCAAATGTATTGAAAATGGAATAATAATTAAAAATAAAGAAAGACTATTTTATAAATGTTATAATAATCATGAGAGAATAGATTATAGAGAAACTTGTGTTCTAGTATCTATACTTGAATATATTAGAATACTATTATCCTTTGTAACATTCTTTAATTTAATTTCTTTTAAATGGATGGGAAGTGTTCCTCTCTTAAGGGATCTGTTGAAGAGGATGATTTTTTTCGAAAACCATCATAGTTTTGAAGAAAAAAATATATTGAATTGGTTTTCAAACATACCAAAGCATTATAGGGACTTAAAAAAATACAATAGATCTTGGTATTATTGATTAAAAATATTTTTGTTACAATTGTTTTTGTTAAGGGATCTACTAATCCAACTCTTTTTATGAATAAATAAAATAATCAAGTTTTGATAATTCAAATTTATGTTGACTACATTATATTCATATCAACATACCATTCTTTAATCGGTTCTTTTGTGAATCTTATGAAATATGAGTTTGAGATGAGTAAGATGGGTGAGTTAACATTATATCGTGGTTTTCAAATTTATAAAAAACTAGAAGGGAATTATATATACCAACATAAGTATATTAAATATCTTCTTAAAATGTATGGATATGAAACTACAAAAAGTATTATTACTCCAATCACAACATCAAATACTATTGATGTTTATGAAGCTTGACAACAAGAAAATTAAACTACCTTTAGAGGGATGATATGAAGTGTATGATACATAATATCTTATCATCTAGACTTAATTCATTCAGTATGATTCTTTGCAATGTATCACGAATATTCAGTGGAATCCCATTTAAAATATGAAAAAAATAATTTTTCATTATTTAGAGGGAAATATTAATTTAGGACTTTTTTATTCTTATGGAAATAATTTTGAATTTTTTTTCATATGATGACTTTTGTGGTTGAAATATTCATAGAAAACTACATTCATAAAATTTCATTTTTTGGTTATTCTATAGTTTATTTTTCTTCTAAGAAACCAAAAATAACAGAACTTTATAATAAAGAATCCAAATATATAGAAGGTAGAATTTTTTGTGCCCAATTGTTGTGGATGAAACACATAATCACTGATTATGGAATGCGTTTTATTAGAAATAAAATACTATGTGATAAAATAAGTTACATATCTTTAAGAAAAAACCAAGCACATCACTTATATAAAAAACCCGTAGTTATTAGGAATCACATTCATATGGATCAATCACTTCATGGAGATATTGTTTGAAAATTTATCTGATCACAAGAACAATTTGTTGAGATTTTTACAAAACCATTACCTTTAGATATATTTTAATATATTAAATAGGAGCAACAAATAATCAATATTAAGTAATCATTCACACCACTTCTTAATTAATCCATCTCCTTACATTAAGTTACTTCTTTTCAATTGGAGAGAAAATATATTTTATAGTTCATAAATTTTCATATGCACAATATTTTGTACTTATGAACATTCATACTCAAAAATTTTCATTCTAAAAAAACAATTTCACACAAAATCTTTCATGCACATAAATTTCTAACTGAAAAACATCTATACTCAAAAAATTTCTAAATCCAAATATTTTTATACTCATAAATTTTCGATACTAAAAATGAATTATATTAAAAAAATTTCATCCTCATAAAAGTTTTCAAGAAAAATATATCAAAACCAATAGATCTATTATAAAAGTCTGAAATGTAAAATTTCTTAAATTAAACTCTTTAAATTAAAATTTGTTTTTGGTATTAAATATTATTTTAAAACCCTTTATCAAATTCAATTTCAATGTGATATTTTTTAATTTTTTTCAGATTCATGATTAATACGATATATATATTTATTAAAAACCTTATGTGTTCAAATATTTTCAACAATTGGATCTTTTTTTATCTAATATGAACCATAGAATCTCAACGTGTATATTTTCTTCACCTATACAAAGGAACCCCAACCATGTCCTAGGTCGGGTTTCTACTACATTTCACCAAACCTCTACCGCCCATCTGGTAGCTACATCAGATATTTTTTTGCTCAAATTTTGCATAATACCCATGTCAAAATTAAATGCTTCCTCTCCCGAGACTATTCCGTTGAATTATATCTCAGAAGTTATTTTTTTTCTGGGAAAGGTTAGTAATCAGATTATTTTTTTGATATGTATGATTCATCATTGAAAAGAATAATTCAATTTCAAGGAATGCAATCAGTTTGTGTGTTGAAACCCAATACACATCAAGACCCAATTATCAGGGATGATTTTAGTAAATATTATAAATATATGATGATTGATTATTAATTTAATTTATATTTTTTTATGTTTGATAGATATATTAGTATGTATGAAAAACAAGATGCCAAATTCTTTGGTGTACCATATGAAGGTGATGCTTTTTTCCTTCCCTCATACTACCAAAAGGGAAAAGAACTTTTAACATAGAAATGGATGAACATTTAATATCTAGGAACCCACTATGAAATAATAAATAACTCCCTTTATCCATGATAAGGGAATAAAAATTAGAAAAGTGTGTGAAGAATTAGCTCCACAATTTAATTGTCAAAAAAATGTTTCAGAAGAGATAGAAGATAGTGAAATATTAGAAATAGATCAATATTTTAGTAAAGAGGATAAGAGAAAGGATGATGAAGAATAAAAATAAAAGGAAGAAGAAGAATAATAATAAAATAAGTAAAGTGTGAATAAAAAGAAGCCGGTTAAGTAAAAAAATCTCAATTCGACAGAATTCTATTGAGGTCTTCTAATGAAACCTTAGGAAAAATTCTATCAACTGAAGTAGAATCCTCAATTTATGCAACTTAAAAAACTCAAAGTGATAATGTAATTCATATTTCATACAAATATAAAGAGACTAGGACCAATGATGTTCATAATGAGGATTTTAAAAAAGATGGTACCAGAAGTCATTTGGGAGAAATTCCATATTATGAAGAAGACACAAATTCTGAAAACAGAATTTCATTGAAAGCATATTTGTATGTTTTTAAAGACCTAATAATAATAGAAAATAAAATTCCTTATTATACAAGGATTGAATTAAATATTGATTTGGTTGTAGATAATCAAAATAAAATATCTGAATCTATCAAACATCTAAAAAAAATATTGGTCAAGCTCATGGGAAATTTCCTAATATGCGAAGAAAGTACCAAAGAATGTAGAAAGCTTTGAAATAAAGTTTTTAAGTGGTCACATAAGTATGAGTAATGTATCAAGTTTAACGAGTATTTAATTGAAAATATTAGACTTCTAGTGAATGAACTCTTAGTTGAATTAAAAAAATTAGTCATTGATACCACTCAAAGGATTAAATATTTCAGAAGTCCATATGTCATCCCATCTGATGGATTCAGAGTGATTGAAAAGAAGATAAATTAAACTTAATTATAATTATAAAAGGTAATGCTTTACAAATATGAAAAAATTAATTTGGAAAAAAAATTATCTTTACGATTGATATAATTGATGTTTACGATAAGAAAATCATATCTCAAGAAGATAAGATTCACACTTTATAGAAAAAGTAGCAATCAGAGAAAGAAAAACATTATACCCTAGACAAATTATTTATTGAACAAGAAGAAGTGTTTCAGTCTCAAAAGGAATCTATTAATTAGTTTAATGAAAATATGATGTAATTCAAGAATATAGTGTCGATTGTCCTAGACCTCATAGAGAAAGAAAAGGAAAATGAGAAGAAATACTTTTTTCAAATTCATGTTGAATTTTTTTTCAAGATAATAATGAAATTTTCGACATATATTAAGTTTTGATTTGTTGTTTTATGACTCTTTTTGGATGAATGTTCCATCATTAATTTTATATGATCAAACTATTTCTTTATTTATATATTTTTTTCTCAAACTCTTTTTAGGTATTAGATGAATATTCATATTCTTTTTTCTAAATCAAAAAGTGGGAGAATGGGTTATATAGGGTGAAAATGTATGAGAAAGGGGGATATATTCTCATAAAACGGAAAAATTGGGATTAAAAATTACAAAAGGAAGGATTGATATAAAAATGGGTATTAGTTTTTTAAAAGGAAGTAGAATATGATTCTTAGGGATTTTTTCATCATAAGGGGGGGTTAATCATATTCAACAAACTATTCCGAAGATTTTTTTTAAAAGTAGAAGGGAAATAATTATTTGTGTTCACATTTTAATATATTTTTATACCCATAAGTACATTTTTATTTATTTTTACTTATGGATTGTGCTTTACAAAAAGGGGGAGAATTTTTAGTGAAAATTCCTCTTCTGACTTTTCTATTTTTTAGTTTTGGAAATCTCAAACACCATATTCAAATAAATTCCTATTTTGTTTTATCATAAATTCATTAAGGATTTTATTTTACCTTTCACCATTACTATTTTTTCATATCTCTATGATAATAATCACACTCATGATTTTTTATAAATCATTCCTTCCATGATTATAGTAACAATCCTAGATACAATTTTAACTCTACACACTGAATATGATTTTTTATTATACACACTATTCAGTTTTCGTAATGATAATATTATTGTAACAAGGGAAATCGTACTCACTCTCATAATGAGAATCATTTGTTCCTTTAAAACTCATTTTATATAAACAATAAAACAATATCGTAATAATTTCAAAACCATTAAATAAAAACTATGTCATGTATTCTGTTTCAATATGATTAATTAAATGATGTCGTTAATTCAATTATTAGATGACTATGGAAGTGACAGGGGTACAAGTTCCTCTGAATTTTCCAAAGAAAATAAGACCATTGGAATTTAGGATTATTTTTGTGATGATAAACTATAAATAACAAGTAATTTGAACAAGCATAGATCTTTTAGACGAATTTGTTACATTGTGAAAAAGATCTATAAAATTTATTCTTTTTGATAATGAGTCTTAAGAGTTCAAGTTTTGAACTTCTCATTCGATATACTTTTTAATTCCAAGAGTTTTTATTTTTTTGTTGTGACATTGATCATTGGGGATTATGATTGAGGGATTCTGTGGATAGGAAGACAGGTGTGATGATAAATTGTGGATCTACGGATTTTAAGGCTTGGAAGAAAAAGGTGTTGATCACCTTCTTGATTTGTGGAATGAAGGTATTAAAATAATGAATCTATTTATCATATTAATGGCTTACCTTAGTGTTGGTAAGAAAAAATTTCATGAAATTATAAGTCAAGGGACCTCTATCTATGTTTATTGGATACACTTATCTTTGGGATAAAAGAAGTGTACTCTTTATATTGTTTACCTTTCCTCTGATTTGTAATATAAACCGAATAATTTTATATATTCATATTCATATTATATATATATATGATTAAGATATTTTTAATTACAATTTATGTTCTTACGATCAATTCATTTACCAAATACGATTCTATACAATTTATGATAGAATCATTAATTGTTTCACTCTGATTGTCATAACCATTTTGATTATGATCTATATCACGCCAAATATGGTTATATATTTTCCCTATTATGAATATAATTAACTTCTAATATGACCTATGGAATACTTATTGTAACCAACTGATTATGAAACTTTATCAATCAGACCAAGTGCCCTGTCCAATTATTGTTTAAATAAAAAAATTTGTGAATACTCATAGTTTGATTGTATTAAACTTAGTCTTCTATAAGTAAAAAAACAATATTTTTTAAACATACAACTTACTCCCTCTTGTTTTGTTTCGTCTAAATATACATTAAGATCCAAAATAATGGGTGAACAATATAATACTCAATTGGCATTGGGGTGATGGCTACAATGTGGAATCCTTGTCTGTGTAGTGCCACATGTGCAAGACTAGGTGTTTTGACATAAAAGGGTACCATTTTTTGTCCTCCATGTTGTAGAAAGGGGGCGCAGTCTAAAAGTAGTTCTTGGAAAGAACCACTATAGTATAAAGGGTAAGACCATGGTTATGGAGTTTTCTATAAAGTCCTTCAGTTATGTTGGATCTTTGACAATGAAGAAGGACGATAATGTAATTGGAGTGATAGATAGTGGATTCTTCCACTTTTAAAACATATATAAATCATCATAGAATTCACAACTTTAAAATAAAAAATAATATATTTGACTCAATTCCTTAATGAAATTTTAATGATTTAAAACCCGAAAGACCAGAAAGTTAGCCATCTGTATGTAATTGATGTCGAGTCATGATTATGGCATGGAGCAATCCACCATAGCATAGAATTCTAGATCCAATCGTCCATGTCCTAGAAAGTGGTTTATTCTCAATTGAAAACACCTATCTATGGAACAAACCATCAATTTATGGTGTGGATAACATTTCTTAACACGCTTGTGGAGTGTCCATATCCACCATGATGTATGAGGCATATCTACATTGTATTCAAGTGTGTTGCGCAACAATACCTCATTTTTTTGTACAAAAAACCAAAAAATAGCACCTTAGGATTCCAAAATATTTTCAAAGACACATGGAAATTTCCCATGAATAATCCAATTTAATGAAACGGAAGGACAATATATATATTAAGAAGATGAATTTCATGGTTCTATAACTGACATTGTATTCTTTTATTAGTGATAATTTCTAGCTGTGATAAAATAAAGTTAATATTTTGGTTAAAAAATTCAGCACACCTAAAACCATGGTAGTCCACCTTGTATCCCTCGTTACATATGGTGAGTCGAGTTTATATCATAAAAAATGAAATAAATTAACTCCCCGACCACCTACTCCACTAGGAACACCCGTACAGGATTAAACATTTTAACTCTTTATACATGGTGAACACCCTTACCACTACTCCATTTTGTTTACGTTAATATTTTATGATATATTTATTTATCTTATACTTTTTCACATAATAATATAAAATTTTGAAATTATCTTTAAATATATTTATAAAATATGTTTCTCTATTTACTTATATATATTCAGATATATTTAAATATATATTTATATATTTATGTGTAAATGTGTGTTGACAAATAATTTTTTATAATTTATATATATATAAATCAAAGTCATTGTAAATACAATTATGTATTTGTGTATATATATATGTGTGTGTGTGTGTGTGGGTGAATCTATCTCTTGATGTTTATAATATTTATTTGTGTGTATGTGTGTCAGTATAAATATATATTTATATAGGTGTTTCTGTGTCTATATTTATAAATGTATATATTTTTTAATATATAATTGTTACACTGTATAAAGATACAAATATATATAGGTAGAAACAAAAATAGTACACTTACATCTAGCCTAATTGATTTTACATGTCATATATGAGCATATTTATATATATGTATATATATGTTGCAATATATATATATATGTATTTATTTTAATATACTTATTTTTTCATATTTATTTATATATATTATTTAAATATATATGCATAAATTTTGTGATATTTATTAACACACACACACATATAATTATATATAAGTATTATATCTAAATTTACATAAATATATATATACATTCATAAAATTCTATAAGGAAAATAATTTTTTAATGTGTGGAAAATGAATAATAAATAATTATTTTTTTATGGTGTATATATTAAAAAAGACAATCTACATGTGTATTTGATATTAAATCTATTTTTTTCAATTAAATTTTACATATAAATATTTTCAAATACGTATATATATATATTTTGATTTATATATAATAGTAAAATATGAAACGTGTTAAAATTTACAATGTATAATATCTATAACAATGTAAGATAAGTGAATAGACTTTGTATCCTCTGAAAAAAAGAAATAAAATCCTCTTAAACAATATGAAATTCCATAAAACATTAAAAAATATGGGTATTCAAAATAAAAACACAAATACGATGGCCTTCTAGAACATTTATGAAAAGGAAAATTGACAAATGGGGATGTAGTATTAAGAATACCTCCACAATTTCATATCCAAAAAAATAAGAAGTTGTCGATCTGGAATCACAAGACGAAAGTGGATTCTTAATTATACTCTCCATGATTACTTTTTGAGAGCATGTATGAAAAAATGTTCATCAAGATCATCATTCTAGTAAGAAAACTTCATCCATGTTCACCTCAATAGATACAAACATTAATGAAATGATAAATATTATAATAAAAAATATCAGATTGGTTTTTATGGTTCAGAGGGAAATTTTCACAATGATGAGAAAAATATTATACTATATAATTTTTATATAATATTATAGTATTTAATTTACACACAAGGAAATATGATCATCTAGTTATACCAATATCTGAGATATGGGGGATTCCATCCATTATTTGGTTCCCACCACCAATCTCTTATATAAATCCTTAGTTTGACCACCACCACTAGTAAATCATATAATTCCATAATAAATAAAAAAATATGTTATAAAATTACATACCAAAACTCTGGAACAAGAAAACACTGTTATGAGAAACATCAATGGAAACCCCTTCCAAATCACTATTTTTTTGGAAACCTCCATTCAAAATAGGGAAGGAAAACATTGATGTTTCCTCCACTTGAATGCAATGAAGATTAATTGGAACAAATATTTTGGGTTTAATTACATCATTCAACTAATGTAAACATCATAAATTTCCCATAGTTTCCGACCTGAAGGGTAGTTCAGAAAAAAAATACCATTACTTTATATTTCCACTAGCTAAAATGCTTATCATCCTCCTTTAATTAACTGAATCTAGATTGAAGTTTGATGTTTCATCACGGCACCAGACCTAAACTCTTATTAAAAATTTCCACTATATTCTATTTTATATCTATATTCGGTAACTCCAACTCACCATCTTCCATTAATTTTAATATGTAATGTAATTTTAGATGTAAGATCTCCACCTCATATAGAGTCATCTCGGGTAGGATTTCATGGAAATATTGACGTTTTTATGTACTTTTGATTTGTAGTACTGCCTTCGGGAGTGATAGGGTGAATTTTTAAGGAAAACTAATGGAAATTGGGTTGGGCACATTTTGTGAATGGTATGAAAAAACTGTGTTACTAAACCATGCCAAGCGTGAAAAATTAGACAGAGAGGTCCAAACGGGTTGCACATGGTTTGGAAAACTGTGTAGCCAAACCATTTCAACTGTGAAAAACTAGAAAAAGGGGTCTACATGGTTGGTGCACAGTTTCCCTAACCCCGCACATCTTCCCCAGAAACCATGCACAAGGACTTTAATATTCAAAAATCCATTCAAAAACCACTTGAACCTCCCAGGACTCCAATATTTTGACATGGGATCAGTCTTGACAAATTCTAAGTGTTTTCAAAGCATTCTAGGGGATTCCAAGGAGATATGAATAGATTTCTTCAAGATCGGAAGCCTGGATTGAAGATCTGCTCTCCACTTGGTAAGTGGATTTCATCCCGATGCTTCTCCCATTATCTCATCCATTTTTATTAAATCTTTTCATGGTGGATCTTACCTGTTTCCATGGATATAAACCTGTGAGTTGATATCTAGATCTAGGATTGTGGTTTTAGATCTATTTTTTCAATATAATGTTTATTTTGATCTTATTTTCTGTTTAGGGATTTTGATCTGTATCTTGATAAATTGCGTTGTGCCTTTCGGATTTTGGAGATTTACATTGGGCTATCATCCACCAAAAAATCATGGAAGGTGGTCTAAATCCAACCCTAATAGTCCTTTTTTAAGATATGTGAATGTGATTTTATGATTTCTAGATTCACTTGGTGATTTTTTTCCTAAATTGGACAAATTGTGACTGTGGAATTGAATTAAGTTTCATTGTTGATTTAATTGAGAATTGAATCACAGAACCAATGATGGGGGGTTTCCCAAAAAGATCTTTTTGAAGATATGATTTTGTATTTGAGATATTTTAATTGAGATGTAGATTTTATTGCGATAAGATAATTAATTTGGGGGAATTAATTATGTTACTATGTTTGTCTATGTATGATAATAAATTGTGAGAATTAATTTTGGGCCATGATGTGATCGAATATAATTAATTGTGAGAATTAATAATGGCTTGTTGGGGTTTAATTTGGATAATTAATTGTAAATAATTAATTATGGAAATAGAATTGTGTTGATTGATTAATTAAGTGATGAATTAATTAATGAGTTATATTCTTAGTTAATTTTTGAATTAACTAATGGACTTTGAAATGTTTAACTAATCATTGGATTAGTAAATGATTGGTGTGGAAAATTATTATTAATTAAAGTATGATTAAATGGATGATAGTTTCTAGTGATAGGCATGGAATCCTAGACTGATTAGATGTTGGGAGATGGACACAACATTCCACCCCAATAGTTATCTTAACTCGATATTATGGGGTGATAGGCATGAAAACCAACACTGGATGAGAAAATGAGTGCTAGGAATGATGACCTACACTCAATGGGTTTTTTGGTACTAGGAATGGCAACCTACACCAAATGAATAATGATAACAATGAATGATGATTCAACTAAGAATTGGGGTGCTAGCCATGAAGAACTACACCAAATGATTAATGATAATGAATGATGATTTGAATGGGAAATATGATTTTAACTTGGTATAATTCTTTGATTAAAGATAAAATGAAAATGAGATAACTATTTAAATTATGAATTGTATATATTACTTCATAAAACTGCATCCACTCTCTTTTGACTGGAATCGTTTTAGACATCGTTGCAGGTGGCATACTGAGTTGTACAGAAAACCTATTTAGGATGCCTGATTGGTACCCGAGAAGACTTTGTTGTTGCTGGACTAGATATGGGCAAGGCCATATGTGATAGGTTGTAATTTGAGATGGATAATTGGAGAGGAAACCAGACCTGGTTCCGGACGTTCTTTGGAGTTGTTGTGTCTTTACTTTGAGTTGCATTGTAGACACATAGCACTTTCATTATCATTGCATGTTTTTCATTTAAATTGAGTATTGTATTCTTTGGTTTTGACTATGTTATATCATGGTATAGTTTTGGTTATTTATATGCTTTCATATTTTGTTATTTTTTTTGCTTCCACTGCTATTTTATTCTGATAACTGAGGGTATAGTATACAAATATTGAATTACTATGCCCTTGCTGCTAATCAGCAACCTCTGGTGTATAAGGTGGAATGATTGAAGGCATGTGGCACTACTACAAACACGACCTTTATCAGCGCTAAAAATGGCCTTTATCAGCACTAGAAAAGCGCTGATAAAGCCAGCGTAGATAAAGGGGGGTCCCCTTTATCAGCACTTCCTTTATCAGTGATTTCGTTTTAGCGCTGATAAAGAACCCTTTTATAAGCGCTTTTAAAAAAGCACTGATAAAAGTTAAAAAAATTTAAAAAAAATTAAAAAAAATTAAAAAAATACTGCCAATCGGGGGGGCCTTTTATAGCGCTTGAACCCCCCCTTTACAGCGCTTTTCGCCCCCTATAAAACACCCCCACACACCCCACACACCCACATCCACCCTTTAACAACGCTTGTTCCAATATTCCCCATGTGCGTGCACCCCTACCTCCACCAGGATTTGAACTCGAGACCTCCCCCCGGCGCGCCTAAGCCCTTACCACTACTCTATTTTGATTTTCTTTCAAATTTATGATATCTCTATATATATATATTTATATATTTAGTTATATTTATTCGTATAGTAATATATATTTATATTAATATATATATAGTTATATTATAATACATATAGTAATATTAATATATATATATATAGTGGTATTAATATATACATATATATAGTTATATTTATTCGTATAGTAATATATATTTATATTAATATATATATATATATAGTTATATTAACATATATATAGTTACATTAATATATATATAGTTATATTAACATATATATAGTTATATGAATATATATTTATATAGTTATATTAATATATATATATAGTGATATTAATATATATATATATGGTGATATTAATATATATATTTATAGTAATACTAATATATATATATATAGTTATATTAATATATATATAGTTAGACTAATATATATATATATAGTTAGATTAATATATATATATAGTTAGATTAATATATAGGTATATAAATATTCATATATTGGTATTTCAAATAAAATGGATATTAGTTATTATTTAGATAAAGCTAATATATTTTATATGTAAATATGTTTAATTATTTATTTAAAACATTTAATTTTTAGGTGCGAATATATAAAAAATATGTACATATAGTTATATATTTGATTATAAAGAGCAGTTAATTATAAAAAAGGATGAAATTTCAAAGATATAATATCAATATGAATGTAATAACTTGGAATAAATTCAGTCCCCGCTAAGGCAAGCCAATAATACCCCCTTAAACGAGTTTGAAAATCCACAAAATGTTAAAAAATCTAGGTACCCCGACAAAAAACTCATTTTTGGAGGCCTTCTGGGCCTCTTTTGGCCTCGAAAAATGCTTGACCGGGGATACCCCAATCATAGAGACATAGAGATCGTCGCAGGCTTTGATTTGTTATGTGGTAGAGCTCAAACGGACACCCTGATCAAAAGTTATGGCCGTTTGAAGATTGTTTTGCGTTTTCAACATATTTTGGATCTTTTTTAATTTTTTTATTTTTTTTAGTCCTCAAATTGTTATTAAATGACTATTACTCCATAATGATTATCAAAATATTAATTAAAAATATTTTTTTTAATTTTTTAAGAAGTCATTTTCAATAAATATCTTATATATTAAGTATAATAAGTGTAAATGTACATTTATATTTATCTAAAATATATTTAAAAATTATATATTATATTTATATAACAATATAACTATATTTATATATTAATATATTAATATATTTTTTAATTTTTTTTGAAGCCGACCCTTTATTAGCGCTAAAAAAAGCGCTGATAAAGGCCCCCCTTTATCAGTGGCTCCCAAGTTTGGATGTCACAAAGTGGTATTAGAGGAGTTTTATTTTACTTACTCTTTTTTGGATTACTATATGTGGAAAAGGTTGACAGTAGACTAATAAGAGCTGAGGCATAGTAATGAGCTCGTGCATGGGGTTTGCAAACCCATGTATGGGGGAAAATCCAAGTACTCAAGGTGGGAATTTTGTGATTGTTGTTACAGTTCTATATTATATCACCTTGGGTGACACACTTGTGGTGTGATGTGATATTTGTTTTCAAAAATGTTGAAATTTTTTTTTGGCCTAAAGAGGAATGATAGATGTTTCTGGATGCATTATTCTAGGCAGGTTGGTTGTTGTGACATACATCATTCTTGGCACTCACGGGAAAGCATGTTATGGGTATATTGTTAAACATGAACTATTTTTCCTAGTTCTGAGAGTGGAACAATGATGAAATATGAGATTAAATGGGTGCCTAATGAGAACCTTGATTGATGAAATGGGAATGACTAATTTATTTGTTGTTGAATTAATTAATTTCAGATAATGCGAGTAATTAATGGTTGATTAATTAATGATAATTAATGTACCCCTGTTAACCATGACCTAAGATTAGGATGGTTAAGGGTAGTGATAATTCCTCAATATAGACCGTGTGGAAAGAAAAGGGGGAAATGATATGTTGAAACTTTTTGTGTTAGTTACTTCCCTTACATAAATGTTATAAGGTTGCATTATGAGACCTATGACGTGTGTTTGGATTTGTAGATATATGCCTCCACAACAATTTTAGAGGGAGAGCCTGAGGGGTATGGCTCCGAAAAAACTTCTAGAAAGGGATCTTGATGCACCATTGGTGCAATATGAGAAGGAAAGAGACAATTTTTGAGATAACTTTTTTCGTTTCATGCAATTTATGGAGAGAGGCCTAGGGAGGGTTCAAAAAAGCTTGTTTGAATTGACAAGGGAGTTTCAAAACCAGCACCCTCCTACTTTTATTGGAGAGGGTGGACCTAAAGGATATGAATTAGGGATTAAATAGATAGGGATGGTACATTACCATTTGGATAATCTAGATAATAGGATGATCAAGTTGACTAATTATATGCTGCGGGGATCCGTGAAGAACTTGTAGGACATTCATGTATGACCTGGACAGACTGATGATATGTTATGGAAAGAAATTATATAGAAGTTCTTAGAGCACTTTTACCCAGAAAATCTAAGGCAATAGAAGGCTTCATACTTTATCCATCTGACACAAGGGAGCACGTCCATAATAGATTACCCTGAATGTTTCATATATTTATATCGTTTTTCTCCAGCTTTGGCAGTAGATGAGGATTCTTTAGAAAATGAATTTAGGATAGACATAAGTGTAAAATTAATTCCCATGTTAATATATTTAGGCTGAATAATTTTTCAGAAGTTGTTAATCAAGCTCTCATTTCATAGGGGAACATGAAGGAGGATTCCAGTACTGGGCAGGTAGCTAGACAATTAGGGTGTGTGCCTTCCGATGGTCGTAACTATCGTCACAAGAATATTAGTCAGGAAAATGGAAAGAAAGGTGGACTGTCAAGAGGAACTATTACACAAGATATTTCTCATGTGCTTTTCCACCAGTGTGGTAAGCAGAGACACTATTCTTCACAATGTCCTCGACCACCAGTGGAGTGTTGGTTCTGTGGCAAGATGGGACACCTATAAAATTTTTGCAGGAAGCAGCAACAATCTGGTGTTGAGGGAGTAGTTTCTTAGAGTCAGAGTGTGGGAAGTGGATCTTCTACACCATATAGGTCGGGAAACTCAAGTTCTACTGGCAAGGGCGGTAGAGGGAGCAGACATAGTGCTTCAGGGTACGATTACCCATATCAGTAGAGTTGTGCTACTCAGGGGAGCCATACAACACCACTGGGAAGAGGGGTAGGATAGTTACATGCTGTGTAGCCTACAATCATGGAAAGTGAGGCAAGTCAATCGATAGAGATAGGTACTATTCCAGTTGCTTCTACATTAGCTACTACCTGGTTTGATGAAAGTGCCTCTCATTCATTTATATATTCATACCTTGTTAATGTATTGATCCTAATAGTGTAGTCTGCAAGAGGGATAATGAATATCAAAACATTGTTGGGAACAAAGTCTAGGGATATCTATTTATGCATGGTATTTTAACTATAGAGAGAACAGTATCATTTCCTTTGGGATATCCATGTTCTTGATATAACAGGATTCGATAAGATTATTGGTATAGACTGGCTAGTTGCATACTATTCCCACATAGATTGTTACCACAAGAGAGTGATCTCTCTATCTCTTGAGAGTGACCAGTATGTTCACCATGGAGAATGAGATATCCATGCAGGCAGATCTGGGACAATTATTTAACAATTGAGAGAGATCACAACCCAAGTTTCAAGTCTTTTGCTGGATGGCTACAGAGGTAGGCATGACATCCTTGAACCAGCAGTAGAATAGTTTCAGTATGTCTCCCCTAACATCTTTTTAGGGTTTCCACCAGAATTTATGTGTAATTAATTATTGAGCTCATGACGAGGGCTAAGATGGTATCTATTCCACCTTACATAATAGAACTAGCTGATCTTCGATAGCTCAAAATACAGTTGTAAGAGTTGGAGGATAAAGGGTTTATTTTCCCAAGTACATTGCCTTGGGATCACTTGTTCTGATTGTAAAGAAGGTCGATGGGAGTTTACGATTGTCTGTCGATTACCAGAATATGTATAAAATGACTATGAAGAACCAATATCCTCATTCGCATATCGATGATCTATTTGACCCGCTAAAGGGGGATATTGTGTTCTCAATGATTGATCTGAGATCACGGTATCATTAGGTGAGAGTTCCGAATTCTGATATACTAAGAACTAATTTTAGGAGTAGGTATGGAATTTTTGAGTTTTTCATAATCCTATTTGGGATGACTAGTTGTTCATCAGTGTTTATGGCCTTGATGAACATGATTTTTCATCTGCTCTTATATCATTTTGTGGTGGTGTTTTTGGAATACATCATATTTTAATCTAAGACTCATGACGATCATGATCAAAATCTTGAAATCATCCAAGGTACACTGAGAGAGCATCTGCTATATGCCAATATATATAAATGTTAGTTTTGGATTTACATAGTAAACATTATCATCTCAGAAAAAGGTGTGGTAGTGGACCCAGAAAAATTCTAGGTAATGATTTCTTAGGAGCTTCCCAATAATATTTTTGATATTTGACGATTTTTGGGATTAGCTGGTTATTATAGGAGGTTCATCTAGAACTTTTCCTGTTGGGAAAGACCACTTACTAGTTTAAAAAAATAAAGGGATGCTGTTTCTTTAGAAAGAATAATGCAAGATTTCTATCTAGGATTTTAAGAGGTTTCTTGACATTGACACCAATTTTTATCTTACCTGGGTCAGGTGAGGTGTACACAGTGTATTGTGATGCTTCTGGGGTTGGACTAGGAGTCATGTTGATGCAAGGGTATAAGGTTGTTTCTTATGGGTCTTAATATTTGAGGCCACATGAACGGTATTACCTGACACATGACCTCAAGTTAGAAGTTGTGGTTTATGCTCTTATGTGTTGGCAACACTATCTTTTCGGTGAAATGTTTATAGTTTTTATGGATCAAAAAAGCATGATGTTTATCTTTTCACAATAGGACAAGAATCTTCTGTAGCAAATATGGGTAGAGTAAATGTATTCCATTAATTTTGAATTGGAATATACTCATGCGAATGGGAATATTGTGGATGATTCCTTGAGTTTAAAAACATAGACTCAGTTGGTACATGAGCTGAGTACAGAGTCAAATATAATGACACTGCTGGAGGAAATGCATGTTGTGGATAAGGAGAGTTAGGATAGGATAACTCTTGTTTTTGTACTAGTGGAGTTTAAACTCATTAGACAAATCATCAATAGGAAGTATGAGGATCCGGAGTATTTATCCTTGAGGGAGAACCTTAAAGGTTGGGAGACACCTTCTGTCTGGAAAAAAGATGTGGTTGAAATAATATATGTGAAAAATCAGGTTGTTGTGCCTATGAGTATGTGAGAGGAACACTTGAGAAAATTTCTTGCTTCATGGTGGGTGGTACATCCTGGGGTGACTAACATGTACTGTGACCTTTGATGATATTTTTGGTGGCCAATCATGAAAAAGGAGATTGCTAGGTTCATAACAAGAT
The DNA here is from genome assembly GCA_963277665.1 of Viscum album. NCBI lineage: Eukaryota > Viridiplantae > Streptophyta > Magnoliopsida > Santalales > Viscaceae > Viscum > Viscum album. Next base: position 1,110,834,291 of record OY728140.1, read on the forward strand.
GTTCCACCTATTAGTAGGTGAAAGTAGAGAGTCAATGAACTAGATGTCTATTGTAGCTGTTACCTATTCTTCAAAGGAATTGGGATGACATGACTATAGATTTTTTGGGAGGAATTACAATGATTCGTAGGAAGAAAGATGCTATTTGTGTCATTGTGAACTGGCTAAAAAAATAGCACACTTCTCTACTATCAAAGAAAACATTACAATAGAGAAGTTGGGATAACTGTACGTGAGGGAGATAGTTCATTTGTATGGGGTTCCTGAGACTATAGTTTCAGATCACGATTTACAATTTACATCACACTCATGGAAGGTCTTACAGAGGGTGATTGGTATAATGGTTATGTTATGTACAACCTCCCCCCAATAGGATGATGGGTAGTCAGAGCATAACATGCTGGTGTTAGAGGATATGTTGTGAGCATTTGTGCTTGACTTTGGAGGTTCTCAGGGAAAGCACTTGGCTTTAGTGGAGTTCACCTATAACAAATGTTATCAAGAAACTATACAGATGGCAGGATATGAGGCACTTTATGGTAGACCTTTTAGATCTCCATTAAGTTGGATAGAGGTGGGTGAGTTAGAGCTTTTTGGACCAAGTCTCGTTCGAGAGACATCAAAGCTAGTGCAGTTGATTCGAAATTGTATGGATATGACTCAGATTAGGAATAAATCATATGATAATAGAAGAAGACAGCCCCTAGAGTTTATAGAGGGTGATCATGTATTCCTTCAAGTGTCGCCTAGATTGGGTCACCAAAGGATGTGGAGGTAGGGAAAGTTAGCACCCAAGTATGTGCGACTGTTTGAGGTGCTGGAGAGAATCTGTCCGGTGGCATACAGATTAGCACATTCACAAAAATTTAGCACAATTCATGATGTTTTTCATGTGTCACAATTATTATGTTATCACTGGAACCCTTATCATGTAGTTAATGTGGAGGAATTTGATCTCATGTTAGATGCGTCCTTTGAGGAGCATCCAGTACATGTGCTGGGTCATAATGAGAAGGTGTTATAGGGAAATAACAATGACATTAATTCATGTGTTTTGAAAATATGGAAGTGGTCAAGAGGAAACATGGGAAAACTATGAAGACATGAGGGATCAATGTCCCAATATTTTTGGCCAGAAATTTTAGAGAACATCGGCAGTGCAGATCGAGGGAGCACTATTATAAGGTGGGGAGATTATATGATCCTAACCTTTTATGGAGTCATATCAGGCACGTTTTCCCGAAAATGTTGATGTTTTAAGTATGTTCTATTTGGATAAGTATCCTAGGGTACGTTTGGGTGAATTTTTAAGGAAAACTAATGGACAATGGGCTATTTATTATATGCGCACAGTTTGAAAAATCGTGCAACCAAACCATGCCAAGCATGCAAAACTGGATATGGAGGTCCTCATAGTTGGCAAATGGATTGAAAAACCATGCTTCCAATCCATGCCTACTATGAAAACCTGGACATAGATGACCGCATAGTTGGTGCCTTGATTTCCTAACAGTGCGCATCTGCCAAAGAAATCATGCGCACGAATTTTTATATTCAAAAATTATTTTTAAACCCACATGAACCCCTAGAGACTCCCATATTTATACTTTTCTATGGTTTTAAAAAATTATAGGTTTTCTCAAATACTTTTGGAGGGATTCCAGGGGGATCTGAACACCTTCTTAGAGATACGAATCCTGGATTAAAGTTCCGCTCTCCTCTTGGTAAGTGGATTTCATCCCGATGATTCTATAATTATTTCCTCCATCTTTAATAAATATTTTCAATGAGGATATGCACTGTATCGATGGATCTAAAACTATTAATTGAGATCTAAATCCAGGATGGTTGATCGTGATCTAGTTTTAAAAGATATTTGTCATGACCCGACCCTACCCGGGCTCGAGCCACAACTACCCCAAGCCCGCCTCCATAGACCAGGGGCTGACGACAAGCACCGAAGTCTAAAAAACTCTGGAAGGCCTTTGCATGAGAACCTGTACACACACACGCAGCCCACTCAATGCATAAGTGCAGAGTAAAAAAGAAAAGAACAACAATGTAAAGTACCAACTACTATAAATAAACCACAAATATGCATCAACCTCTAAATAGTACATGCTAGCGCTGAAGATAAACTGAAAAGGGAAAGGGGAAAAACACGTGCAAAACCAAAAAGTTGCCACAACCCGTCAACAGGTAAACTAAAGCAAAACAGCTGGAAGGGTCCCACACCTGGAACCCAGCTACGACCACCACACGTGGTCCATCCTCTCGATATCCTAAGCTCCGTTGAATTCATGACCAACCTGTCCCTCATCTATAAGGGCACACCAAGTGCGGGCAAAGCCCAAGCATGGGTGAGTTTAAAAATACTCAGTAGGATGCCCCGAAGGCTTGAGGGAGCAACAAAGGAGGTACTGAAGAGGTGAGCAGTAGATCGAACAGGGTACAGTAAAGGAGTACGACCAAGAGAACAGTAAAAGTGTGTATTAGAGTAACATAAAAGAGTCCAGCTCACCCAAAAAGAGATAATAAGTAGAACAATCCCAGTCACGAGAAGCTAGACACAGAAAGCATGTGGCATACCCCACGTGTCTTCGCCTCTTTTGGAAGGGGAGTAACCAAACCCATGGAGTGGGTACTGGAACAAAAGGTACATACATATATATATATGATCTGTCAAGAAACCCGAAAAGTTCATAAGGGGATCTTCATCCTGTAGCTCATCCCAAGAAAGTGGGTAGCCAACAGTCCCAGAGGTAAACACCATCGATGCCCAGCATCCCGAATGCCGACCCCAAACTGCTAGACAAGGGGCTCAAATCACTGTACCTTGACACTATCCGCTTTGGGTGGCACTAACTCTCCCACATAGTTTTAGGTCACCTCTCAAGGACGTGTCTCGGTGGAGAAAGTTCCCCTCATACTTGAGAGTTCCAGGGAAAGAAAAACCACACCTCGACTCCATCACCCAGTCGAGAGAATACCTCAAAGTCAGAGTGTCACATCACCAAGCCAGACAAACAAGGGTCCCGCACCGGTAGTCATGGAAAAAATTCACTGACTAGCCTCATAGAAAGGTCAGAGTCCAAATGTAGTCGTCGAGGAACCCACTGCCTAGCCCTGCGGGAGGGTAAAACCTGATAAGTCACCGGGTAACCCACTGCCCAGTCTTGCTAGAGGGTAGACCCTACTAAGTGAACGGGTAAAACACTGACTAGTCTCTGCGGGAGGGTAGACCCTAATAAGTCACCGGGTAACCCACTTCCCAGTCTTGCTGGAGGGTAGACCCTACTATGTCACCGAGTAACCCACTACATATTCTCGCAGGAGGGTAGACCCTAAGTGGATGTCGGGTAACCCATTTCCTTGTCTCTCCTGGAGGGTAAACCCTACGTAGTCGAGCGACCCACTAACCAGTCTCTCATAGAGGGTAAACTCTATGAATTTGATGAGCAACCCACTACCCAGCCCCGCTGGAGGGTAAACTTGGAACTGCTCGAGCTATCCCAATTGAATGGAACAACACTGGCCAATAGAACAAGGAGGCGGTATCATGGAATCACCAAACTCTGGAACAATTCATCAGTTAGAGGTTCATCTCCTGTGTAGCGTGGGTCACGGTGATACCTAGAGTTCTACCTAGTAGAAACACATCCTAAATAACCTCCTGGCTAGCCCTGCTATAAAAAACCTCCTGGGTAGAGGATCGGTGTCTACGTAATGTGTTGGTCACAATAAATCCACAATAACTCTATCAGGGAACACTAAGAGATGGGAGAATCTCCCAGGGCCTCTCAGGGCGAACAAGCTCCAATCCGCTGACTCACTATCCAAGAAGACTGAGACTTCTCACCCCAGAAAGTTGGAAAACACCAACATGGTATGAACGCACATAATTGTAAATGGTTCCACAGTCTGGTGAAAGGGGTATGGTATTTAAACCACTTATAGCTAAAGAAACAGTGGAACCGAACCATCTCTACCGGCCAAATCATCAAGAACAGGACTAGGGAAAAACCACTCAACCCTACTGGTCAAAACCATCGAGAACAGGACACTCTACGTCGCGAGAGGTAAAAGGTATGTAAAGTAGAACACGACATGCACATTGGGACCACACGACATACTTTCCCAAGTCATCTCCATACCAAGCGCAAACGTTCTCAGGCACAAACCACAACATGCACCATCAAGCATCCCTTTGTACTCCCAGAGTATACCACATTTCTATCCCAAAGGCTAACGTGCCCACGACAAACAACATCATCGAAAAAAGATGTAAACGTAACAACTCCAACTTTCCACCTCAAAGACCTCGGGCACGGCCGACCACCACTCCTTAAGCATTTACATCACTCACAAGGGAGTGAACACGATCACACGCCAAGGTCCTCTACAAACATAGTAGGAAAGACCACCACCGGAGCACCTTTCAGGCATCCATATTTAAATTAGGTCTCAAACGAGACTCCGCACATCCAAACAGATTTCACCATTGTAATCCTCACATAAAAACATGTGAGATAGGCTATTTACTCACCTCAAATGGATACTTGACAAAAAATTCATCCAACACCACTTTACGCCCGAACGACGTCCCGTGGACCCGAGCCTCGGTCTGGAAAATAGTCAAGCACATCACACCATTGCGATCCCATCGAAAAATCATGTAAAATTGACTACTCACTTTCCTGGAATGTATATCCGGAGAAAACGATGCATTTCATCAAACCGCACAGTAGTGGTTCTATGTGGGACCCACAACCCGATCTCGATGCGCTGCCAACGGATCACGCCGTTGAGATCCCCTTGAAAAAGTAAAAAAGTTTGACTAATCATTTGTCCGAAATGGAAACCTAGTGATATAGCTGTAAAAATCACTATCATTGCCCAAATGGCCATCGTGGGGCCTGCACCAACGTGCAGAATTAATGCGCGCGGATTGCTCCATTGCAATGCCCTCAGAAAAACACCCAGAATCGACTACTTGCATGCCTCGAACGGACGCCCGATGAAAAAGTTATAAAGCACTACTAACTGCTCGAAATAACGGCCTGTGGGGCCCACACCTCAACTCTGGTTTCAACGCCAGAATCTATACTGGAAAAATTCTGCCTCAATGCTAGGGTCGCAACACCACTGACGACGCACAATCGGAACATCGGATGTGTCCACGCCATCCAAAACAAGATTCCCCGGAAAAAGCGCCCAATCACTTGACGGCGTGTCACATTTCCGAGGCCCTTGTATAGGGGATTAAAATCACCCAAAACCATCTAAAAATATTCCACTCCTCCTGAGACATGCGCCGCCGCAGACGGCTCCCGAAACCGACTCCCGGTTTATGATTTATTAAAATATAAACCATTTTATAATAACAATAATAATAATATTATTATTATTATTATTATTATAACAATATTTTTTTATTTTTTATTTTATTTACTTTTTTTTATCTGTGTTCGGTTGTCACTCTCGATTAGACCTGCCTTTTGTGGGTCTTCCCTCCACGCGACCGGCGCCTGCCGGACGACCTCACCGGAGATCCTGCCGGCCGTGCTACCGCTCGACCGGCCGCCTCCCCCTGCTCGCTCGGCCGCCACTACCTCAGCCTGGAGCCCCCTTCCACGCCGACAGCTGAAGCCCCCAACTCGCCCTGCCGATGTCAGCGCGCTGCTCCGAGCCACGCCGATGACCTCACCGACACCAGGCTCGCTTCGGCCTTCTGTGCCGGACCGCATGCCAGTGCCTGCCTCCACAGAAAACCCGAACCCCACCCGCTCACCTACCATGCTCCCTGCTCGCCCGGAGGACCCCCATGACCGGTATTGACCAGAACCCCCCGAAAACTCTGGTTTTTGGCCGAAAACGTTCTAAAACCCACTCACCTTCGGCGGACATCTGCGATCACCTCAGAGTTTGGAATTTCGATCCGAAATAGGCGTCGGAAACCATATAAGATCTACTTTGCATTAATGGGATTTGATCAAAGACTTGGTAGAGATTTGATGCAAAATAAGCAATTCAAAGAAGGATGTAGGAATTGAATTACGAAGCGAGAACCCTACCTCTTGGGCGTAGCCCATCGCTTCGCGACGATCCTTCGGCCGCCTGCAACACCATAGAGAGGAGAGGATTGAGGAGGAGTGGTCTGCCTTGGTTGCCTTCATCTGCCAGAGAAATGTATCCAGGGGAGGGGGGGTGAGTTAGTGTTTAAATAAGAAAATTAATTAAAATCTTAATTAACATAAACCCCCAAATTTAACCCACATTCGAAACCCTCGACGGGGTTGAGGTTAAGTCTCCCATAGGGTAAACAAAACCTCTCGATCACAATAGCGATCTCAGAATTTTAATCCGAGAACCCTTTAAAATGTTTATAAACTCAAGGCCCAAGGCCACCAAATTACGAAAATGCCCCTCGGGCCATATTTCATTGACGGGTCGCGCCCACGAAATTTGCACCCCTCTTGGGATAAACGACACGCTCCGGACTCAACGATGCCATCATTTTTCCCGTCCGAAAAACTGTTTGGGAGTTATTATTTTTATTTGGCGTTCCCAGCACGTACGCACTGAAACTTTTATTCCAGCCACACTGGGGCTCAGAATCGTACACCGTCTAAAGGTGCTACTCCGGAATAATGTCCAAATATTTCCAAAGCATTTCATTGCAAAAATTGGGATCTTACATCATTCCCTCCTTCATGATTTGCGTCCTTGAAAAGACAAAACTAGGGAACAACATAGGGTACTATGCTCACACCTGGCTTTCCCATACCCAGAAGAACTCTTGCACAGCGCTGCGCCACCGCAACCAGTGCCAAGGATTTTATCTGTTCACGTGAGGTCTGCCCTCGTCGAGGGTCTGCATAGGAGCACACACACATCTTTTTAGGTGATTCATGTGGTAGATAACGAGCACCCACTCCAGACGTCGGGGTTAGGGCAAGGTGGTAGGGAACCTCGCCATCCCTTCACACGTTCTCGAACGGCCCAAAGGCCCTTGGGGGTATCTCACCTCCCTGGTCGAACCCCTACGTCGCACGCCACGACTGAAATCACCACCCTCACCTAGAACAAGGCCCGGTGATTCCCTCCTTCATAATATCCATATGGTGAAACACCCAAGGATATCTGGTCACGCATGGTTTCACAGTCGATGTCCCTCGACCAAGACTCTCTTATACGCTCAATAGGAGAAGGATTCACCACCATCGACTAAGGAAAGGTCTCATGGCACTGAGTCTGGTTGTCAGAAAGCCACCTGCATCAAGGTTCAGCTTTCCGATGCCCGCTAGCTGCAGTAGACCTCTCGGCTCCATCGTGCCTGCCACCACCACCAACTGCAAAGCGTGACAGGAATCTCTCTATCAGCAACGCCTGCCCTAGTACCCCAACATAAGTGTGAATGCCCAAGGGTACTATGATATCACAAATCTCTCTGCGGAGACCCTGCTCGAACTTCCGTGCTCAGAAGTTACCATCATGGACCATGTCCGGGTATAAGCATGCACGGTCTGCAAAACTAGCCACATACTCGGCCACCGTCATCGCTCCCCGCTGAAACTATAGAAGCTCCTGGATCCGAACAGAATGTAAGCAGGAGGGAAAAAACTCATCAGGAAACAACAACTAAAAGTCTCCCCATGAAAGTGACGACTCGTCAAGAAATGGAGTCACCAGACTCCACCAACGCCAAGATGCTCCGTGGAAAAGTTTGGCGGCCAAAGCCACTACAAGATCTGTCGGTATCTGCACTAACCTGAAAAAGGCAAACCATCATCTCTAGCCCATCATCTTCTGGCTGAGGGACTGGTTCACCATTGAACCTCAGCGGTTTCTATCACTGGAACTCATGGAGCGTGCTCATACTGCGCTCAAGCTCCGTCTGCTCGGCTGGAGCTGTCTACTCCTCACCAGGTGGGGGTGCTGATACCGGCCAACCCGGAGAAATGGGATCACATGATAGGTTCTAGACTGTGGCCTCGTAGCTCACAGGGTCATCGTCACGAATCAAAGATGGTGTCCTGGCTGGCTCTCTTTGCGAAGACAACCTGAATATTATCAAGGAGTGTCGTGATCGGATGAGCATATATGTATATCACCACAAAAACAACGATGGGGAGTTGACTCAAGAAGAACAGTCAAAGACTCAATCCTATATGACGCACAAACAAATTTTCCCTACAACAACTGTCTTAGCATGCCGAGTCGACAAGCGGGTTTTCAGGGCCCTGGTGAATGGCTATGTCGGCCTCCCCACCAACACAAGAAACCCTGGCCGGATAGCCGCTCTCGAGACATGTTGACACTATTTCCTTAAATCCCAACCAATTCCTTTTTAGGGACATCTGAAAAACATCCCAAGGAATGAACCACCTCTGACACCACTTTGTCACGACCCGATACTACCAAGGATCAAGCCACAACTACCCTAAGCCTGCCTCCATATGTCAGGGGCTGGCAACAACGCCGAAGGCTAAACAAATCGCGGAGGCCTTTGGCTGAGTACCTGTACACACACACGTATCCCCCTCAATGATGAAGTGTAGAGTTAAAAGAATAGAACAATAAATTAAAGTACCAACTTCTATAAATAAACTAAAAATGTGAATCAACCTCTAAACAGTACAGGAAAGCGCTGAATGTAAACTGAAAAGTGAAAGGGGAAAAACACGTGCCCAACCAAAAAAGTGACACAACCTGGCAACAGGTAAACAAAAGAAAAACAATTGGAAGGGTCCCAAACCTGGAACCCAGATACTACCACTGCACATGGTCCAAGCTTCCAATCTCCTAAGATCCACTGAAGTCATGGCCAACTGTCCATCGTCTGTAAGGGCACACCAAGTGCGGGAAAATCCCAAACAGGGGTGAGTTTAAAAATACTCAATAGGATGCCTCGATGGCTCGAGGGAGAAACCAAGGAGGTACATAAGAGGTGAGAAGAAGATCGAACATGGTACAATAAATGAGTACGACCAAGAGCATAGTAAATGTGTGCAGTAGAGTAATAGTAAAGTCACCAGCTAAACCCAAAAAGAGATAAGAAGTAGACCCGTCCCAATCATGAGAATGTAGACATGGAAGGCTCGTGGCATACCCCGTGCATCTTCGCCTCTCTTGGAAGGGGAGTAACCAATCATAGGGAGTGGGTACTGGAACAAGAGGTATATACATATATATATTCTCTATCAAGAAACCTGAACTAGTTCGTAAGGGGATATCCATCCCGTAGCTCAGCCCATGAAAGTGAGTTGCCAACAATCCTAGAGGCAAACACCATCGATGCCCAGTATCCCTAAAGCCTACCCCGAACTGCAAGTCCAGGGGATCAAATCACTACACCTTGATACTATCTACTATGGGAGGCACTGACTTTCCCGCAAGGTTTTAGGTAGCGTCTCAAGGACGTGTCTCGGTGGAGAAAGCACCCCTCGTACTTGAGAGTTCTGGGGAAAGACAAACCACACCTCGAATCCTTAACCCAGTCAAGAGAACACCTCAAAGTCAAGTTGTCACATCACCGAACTGTACAACCAAGGGTCCAGCACCGGTAGTCATGGAGAAAAGTCACTAAAATGCCTCATAGAAAGGTCTATGCCCAAAAGTATTCATCGGGGAACCCACTGCCCAGCTCTGCTAGACGGTAAACCCTAATATGTCACCGGTTAACCTACTACCCAGTCTCGCAAGAGGGTAGACCCTACTAAGTGAACAGGTAACCCGCTGCCCAGTCTCTGCTCGAGGGTAGACCCTAATAAGTCACCAGGTAACCCACTGCCCAATCTCGCAGGAGGGTAGACCGTAATAAGTCACCGGGTAACCCACTGCCCAGTATCACTGGAGGGTAGACCCTATGTGGTCATCGGGTAACCCACTGCCCAGTCTTTACTGGAGGGTAAACCCTACATAGTCAAGCGACCCACTGCCCAGACTCTACTGGAGGGTAAACTCTACGAAATCGATGATTAACCCACTACCCATCCCCGCTTGAGAGTAAACTCAGAACTGCTCTGGCCATACCTACTGAATGGAACAACCCTGGACAACAGAACATGGAGGGGTGATAATGGAATCACCCATCTCTGGAACAATTCATCTGTTAGAGGTTCATCACCCTTGTAGCATGGGTCACGCTGATACATGGAGTTCTGCCTAGTAGCAACACGTCACAAATTACCTCCAGGCCAGCCCTGCTAGAAACAACCTCCTGGGTAGAGGATCGATGCCCGCATAATGTGTTGGTCACCCTGAATCCAAAATAATTCTACCAGGGAACGCAAAGAGATTGGAGAATCTCCTCGGGCCTCTTAGGGAGAACACCATTCAATCTACTGAGTCACTGTCGAAGTGGACCAAGACATATCACCCTAGAAAGTTGGAAAACACCCATAGGGTACGAATGCACGTAATCATAAACGGCGTCGAAATCCGGTGAAAGGGGCTGGGTATTGAAACACCTAAAACCTAAAGAAACAGAGGAATTGAAGCATCTCTGCCGGCCAAACCATCGAGAATAGTACAAGGGGAAAACCACTCAGCCCTGCTGGTCGAAACCATCGAGAACAGCACCCTCTACGTCATGAGAGGTCAAAGGTACATAAAGTAGAACACGGAACGCACATGGGGCCCACACGACGTGTGGTCCCAAGTCATCTCCAAACCAAGCACAAATGTTCTCGGGCACAAACCACAACGCACACCACCAAGAATCCCTGTATACTCTCAGAGTATACCCCATTTCCATCCCAAAGGATAACTTGCACATGACACACAACGTCATTGCAAAAAGGCGTAAATGTAACAACTCCAACTTTCCAACTCAACAGCCCCGAGCACGTCTGACCACAACTCTTAAAGCATTTACATCACTCACATGGTAGTGAACGTGATCACACGCCATGGTCCGCTACAAAAACAATAGGACGAACCACCACCAGAGTGCCTTTCATGTGTCCACATTTAAATGAGGTCTCGAATCAGACTCTGCACATCCTAATGGATTTCACCATTGTAATCCTCATAGAAAAACATGTGAGATAGGATATTTACTCGCCTCAAATGCATACTCGACTAAAAATTCATCCAACACCGCTTTACGCCCGAACGGCGTCCCGTGGACCCGATCCTCGGTCCCGGAAATAGTTGGGAGCATCACACCATTGCGATCCCCGTGGTAAATCACGTAAATTTGACTACTCACTTTCCTGGAACAGATATCCGGAGAAAAAGTTGCATTTCGCCAAACCGCAGATGAGCGGTTCTACATGGGACCCGCACCCCGATCCCGTTGCGCTGCCAACGGATCGCGCCATTACGATCCTCTTGAGAAAGTACACATGTTTGACTAATCATTTTTCTGAAACAGACACTCAGTGATAAAGCAATAAAAATTACCGGCAACACCCAAGAGGCCCTCATGGGGCCTGCACCGACGTGCAGAATTAAAGCAGGAGGATTTTTCCATTGCAATGCCCTAGGAAAAACACCCAGAATTGACTACTCACACGCCCCGAACGGACGACTGATGAAAAAGTTATAAAGCGCTGCGTATAGATCGAAAGACAGCCCCTGGGGCCCACACCTCAACTCCGATTTCGACACAAGAAACCATACTAAAAAATTTGGCCTCGAAGCCATGGTCGCAACACCACTGACAACGCTCAATTCAGACATCAGATGTGTCTGTGCCATCCAAAACCAGAATCCCTAGAAAAACCGCCCAACCGCTTGACGGTGTGTCATGCTTCCGAGGCCCTCGTCCCGGGGATTAAAATCACCCGAAACCATTTAAAAATATTCCTATCATTCTGAGGCACGCGCCGTCGTAGACGGCTCGTGAAACCAACTCCCGGTTTATGATTTATTAAAATATAAATCATTTTATAATAATAATAATATTATTATTATTATTATTATTACCTTATTTTTTATTTTTTATTTTATTGTTTTATTTTTTCATCTGTGTTCGGTCATTTCTCCCGACCAGACCCGCCTTTCGTGGGTCTTCCCTCCACGCGACTTACGTCTACTGGACGACCCCGTCGGCGATCCCCCCGGCCGCGGTCTTGCTCAACTGGCCGCCTCCCCCTGCTCGCTTGGCAGACACCACCTCATCTTGGATCCCCCTGCCGCGCCGACAGTCAAAACCCCTAGCTCGCCCTGTCATCGTCTGCGCGCTGCTACGAGCCGCACTGATGGCCTCATCGACACCGGCCTCGCCTCGGCCTGCCGCGTTGCACCACACGCCACCACCTGCCTCCGCTGAAAACCCGAACCCTGGCCGCTCACCTGCCACGCTCCCTGCTCGCCCAGAGGACCCCCTTGACCGGCACCGACCAGAATCCCCCCCAGAAACTCTGGGTATTGGACAAAAAACATTCCAAAACCCGCTCATCTTTGGTGGACATCTGCGATAACCTCAGAGTTCGAAATTTCAATCCGAAATACGCACCAGAAACCATGTAAGATCTACTATGCGTTTATGGGATTTGTTCGAAGACTCGACAGAGATTCGACGCAAAATAACTGATTCAAAGAGGGATGTAGAAATTGAAATACGAAGCAAGAACCCTACCTCTTGGGCATAGCCCGTCGCTTCGCGAAGATCCGCCGACCACCCACAACAGCTTGGAGAGAAGAGGATGGAGGAGGAGAGGTATGCATTGGTTGCCTTCATCCTCCAGAGAAATGAATCCAGTGGAGGAGGGGGTGAGTTAGTGTTTAAGTAAGAAAATTAATTAAAATTTTAATTAACATAAACCCCCAAATTTAACCCGCATTCGAAACCCTTGACGGGGTGACGGTTAAGTCTCACCTAGGGTAAACACCACCTCCCGAGTACAATGACGATCTCTGAATTTTAATCTGAGACCCTGTTCAAAAGTTAATAAACTTGAGGCCCGAGGCCTCCAAATTATGAAAATTCCCCTGCGGCCATTTTTCCCAGATGGCCCGCGCCCGTGAAATTTACACACTTATAGGGGTAAACGACACACTCTGGACTCAATGTTTCCCTCAGTTTTCCCATCTACACTATAGTTTGGGAGTTATTATTTTTATTTTTCATTCCCAGTGCGTACGCACTGGAAATTTTATTCGTGCCACAGCAGGGCTCAGAATTGTAGGCCGTCTAAAGGTACTGCTCCGAAATAACGTCCTTAAATCTCCAAAGCCTTTCGCTGCAAAAACTAATATCTTACATATTGATGCTTTTGATCTTAATTTCTGTTCTAGGATTTAGATATGACTTTTGATTGATGACATTGTGCTACTCAGATTTTGGGGAAATCCATTGGGCTAACATCCATCAATAAACTGATGTGTGTTGTATATATCAAACACCCATAGTTGTGTTTTATGATATGTGAAGGCAAGTTTATGATTTCTAGATTCAATTGGTTATTTTTTTCCTAAATTAGAGTAATTAGGACTATGGAATTGAATTGAGTTACCTTGGTGAATTAATTGAGAATTGAATCATGGAACAAACGATGGGGGGTTTCCCAAAATGATTTTTCAAGATTTGATTTTTTATTTAAGATATTGTAATTTTGATTTTGATTTGATTGTGATAAGATAATTAATTCGGGGGAATTAATTATGGGACTCTATTTGGCTATATAAGATAATAAATTGTGAGAATTAATTATGTGTCATGATATAATCTAAGATAAATAATTGTGACAATTAATTATGACTATTTGGGTTTTAATTTGGATAATTACTTGTGAAGAATTAATTATGGAAAGAGAAATGTGTTGATTGGTTAATTAATCGATGAATTAATTAAAGAGTTAAATGCTTAGGTAATTGTTGAAATAACTAATGGACTTTGAAATTTTTAAATAATCATTTGATTAGTAAATTATTAATTTGAAAACTTCTTAAAAATTATTTAATGATTAAATGGATGAGATTTTGTGGTGCTAGGAAAGGCGTTTTACACCGATTAGAAGTTGGGACTTGGGCACGGTGTTCCTCCCCCATAGTTACCCAAGCTTGAGATTATGGGGTGATAGGAATGATGGCCTATACTGAATGAGAAAAGGTGTGTTAGGCATGATTATCTAAGCTCAATAAGATTTATGGTGATAGGCATGACAACCTACACCAAATGATTTATGATTATAAAGAATGATGATTCCACTGAGAATTGGTGTGTTAGGCATATTGACATACACCAAATGATTAATGATAATGATAATAAATGATGATTTAAATGGGAAACATGATTGAAACTTGGCGAAATTTATTAATTATTGATTAAATTATAATTTTATAATTGTTTAAATTATTCATTGTGTTTATTGCTTCATAAAACTGCATGCACTATCTTTTGACTGGACTCATTTTAGACACCGTTGGTGGATGAATACTGATTTGTACTCATTCATTTTTCGGGCCGCCTAATAAGCACATGATAAGAATTTGTGGTTGCAAGACATGATAAGGGAAAGGCCCGATGAATGGTTGCAGGTTGGGATTAGTGAATGGGAGTGGGAACTAGACATGGTTTGAGACCCAGTTGGGAGTCGTTATACTTTTACATTGAGTCGCATTGTAGACACTTGGGACTTGCATTTTCATAGCATGTTTTACGTTTCAGTTGAGTATTGTATTCTCTAGTATTGACTATATTATTTTATAGTATTGTTATGGTTATTTATACGCTTTTGTACTTAGTTATTTTCATTTTCTTCTGATAATGTTTTGTTTTGATAATAGAGGGTATCGTCTCCCCATGAATGACTTACCAAATCCTCAAGGATTATTGGAACCATCTAGTGTATGGGGAGGAGTGCTCTTGGCCATGTGGCTAATCAACTCAGGGAACAGTTCAGTAGATCTTGAGTCAGGATGTCACATTAGTTCAATGTGTTTAGTTTTCGAATGAAACAATTTATTCTTATCCAAATGAATTTTACTCTTACAATCAAAATAGAGAAACTCATTCCAAGGAATGATTCATTGATTCTCCACTAAACCATGTAAAGACCAGTAAATTTCGAGGAAATGTTTTACTTAAATTCATTGGGATTTTACAAATACGCGGTTTCTGACGACACCAGATTCCGAGGCCCAGTGTGCCCTGAATCAATTTCCAAATTTTAGCTCGGGTACGTTCAGTGAACAAATGAGTGGGTTTTTCTAACTTTTGAACTGGTGCTCGAAATCAAAATCTGAGGGAACCTATGAAACTGTAGTTCCAGTAATTGCTTAACAAGACCTTTATTAGAGTTGCATTTGCTCGGGAAGAGTTATTTAAATTTGTGGTTTATGTTTAAGTGAAATAAAATTGCGTTATGAATTTTATTTCTCTTTTCTATGTGTTAGATCCTAGGTGTGGGAGTTGGAGTGGGACCCACTAGTTTCTAACTTCCCATGAGAGGATTAAAGGTGACGTGCGGCCCACATGAGCCCCCACCTTTTCAAATTCCCCATAACCACATAACTCCTCTAAAAACCCCCTCTTAAATTATGTGACACTCTCTCACATTAATGTTGCCAATTTAACACTCTATTAATTTTGACAACTCCAGATTAATTAGTGAATTCAACTTTTGAATTTTGAAAGTCTGGTAAAGTAAAAATAAAATAAGGGGTAGATTATTTCATTTTAGGGGTTTTTGTGTTGTGTGGAGATTTGAGAGAGGGAGAGTTCTACACTTTGAAGAACTTCATCTTCCTCCTTGATGAACACGAAGAACACCGACATGCCATTGCATCTTTTCTCCCCGTCAAAGAAAGGGAGCCGTTTCTTCCTCCTCGGATGTTCTCCATCGACGTAAGGAGCCTCACCCCACGATGCCGTCTTTCGCGATGCTAGCTTCTGCGAACTACTTTGAGTTAGGGGTTGTTTCATCGTTCTAGTTTTATTTTGGATGTTCACCATTAATTTCATTGGGCCTCCGGTTATCAATATAACGGGAGGAGGTCGGACCGCACAAACCCGACCTATCCTCCTCCTCTTTTTATGTTGATCACCATCGTGGTTTGGAATGGAGGTAGCGTGGTGCAATAGCACCACCCAAGAACGAGGGAACTGCGGCCGGAGCTGGCCGCGGCGAAGGAGCGTGGCGCCGTCACGTCGCGCCAGTGAAGCCGAAGAATGCCGCGACCAAGGGCGGGCCGCGGCGGGGGGCCCGGCGCCATCGACGGGCGCCCGTCGGACAGGGGCCATGACCTAAGGCTGCCGCGGTGCAGTGGGGGGTGGCCGAACTCTGTCGTCCACAGCTCTCCAGGAGGTAGGACCAGCAGGTCCCATGACGGCTCTGGCCGGCCATTACGGCCGGCCGATTCGGGAAGTCTGAGGGTCGTAACCCCCGACCAGCGCACCTAGGGCGGACCCCACTAGGGTCATCCTTTTCAAGAAAACAAGGGGGAAGAACCCCCCATCAGCATCTGCTCAGCGCGCGGGCGCCCGCACAGGGCCAGACCGGCCGCACATGGCCGGACCGCTGGCACCGGGCCGGCTCGCCCGCGCAGGGCCGGGCCGCCCGTGCCGGGCCGGGCCACCCAAGCGTGGATGGGACGCACCAGCCAGGCCGGGACACCCCCTAACGGGCTGGACCTAAGCCCGAGTCGGGCCGACCCAGGGGGTATCAGGCCGGGTCGGACCGGGCCCAAACCCCCTATTTCAGGACAGATCCGTTCAAACGCCCATAACATAGGCTACATACCTCTGATCGACGCACCGTCAGTTGCGTAGTGATCCTTGTATCAATTCGGTAATTTTGGAATATTAAACTAAAGTTTTTGGAGATTTTTGTGTATGGAAGGGATGGTTTGAACGCGAAACCAACCGGGCCCTCGGAGCGGAAACGCTTATAACTTGAGCTCCGGACTTCTGATTGACGTGTTTTCCACTATGTTGGATTCATCATAGTGAGACTATTATTTTGGCTCACTCTGCTCGAGGTTTGGATGCAGATGGATTATGATCGGGTTGTTTTTAACTTAAAAACCAACTGGGCCCCTTGGACGAATAAGCCAATAACTCTTAGATCGGGTGTCCGATTGATGCGCCGTCTGTCGTGTTGAGATCCTTTCTATGAGGCGGAACATTGTGATACATCAACACTGGACTTTGTGACAATTGATGTATCGACCCCTTGGCTCATGGATCAGACCCTCTTGGAATCGAGCATGCTGTGTGTGGGAACCCCAGAGCTGGCTGCGACTGCGACGACGATGACGACTGTACTTGGATCCTCCGTGTGTTCGGTAGCGACGAAGACCATACTGGAATCCACCATGGGTTCGATGGCGGTGACTACTTTTCATGTATCATATGTGGGTCCGGCAGTATCTGAATACTGTTCTTGAATCCTATGTGGGTCCGACAGTGTTGACTCTCTACTTGTATCCTATGTGGGTCCGGCAGAGTAGCTCGTCTTATATCCTTTGTGGGTCTGACAGCTTAGCTTGTCTTGTATCCTATGTGGGTCTGACAGCTTTGACGAATCAGTGGCTACATCTGATCATCTCAATCATCTTACGATGTGTATACCTGTGTGAGCTGAGTCTTACCTTACAATCAATTTCATCGATATGATTGTTGTGTTTTCCTATGTGGATTGGGTTGTGAATTCCTATGTGAAATGGGTTATGTTTTTCCTGTGTGGACTGGGTTGTATTTTGGGCTCGTGTGCTGGAGATAAGCTGGAATTGATGACTTATGTATATGTATGGGAATATACCTAAGTAGATTTGGTTGTTACTTCGTGATTGTATATTTCCTTTGTGGTTTATCCTTCGTGGATTTTGGGAGACCTTCGCGGGTTTCGAGGTCCCTACTAAGTAGCGTATACTCACCGCTACACGGGATATGCCTGAACTATGTTATGTTGGATGCAGACGATAGAAAACGCTGATCGAGGTGGGATCTTGTGGTGTTGGACGGTACCTGGAGGTGGAACACTGGACAGGACGTACTCAGAGCGGACAGCTGCAGCCGAGGAGGAGAGGAGACTATCTGTACCCACCCTTCAGGTGGGATTTCCAAAGGACAACTCGGATTCACTACTTTACATTTTTGTTGTTGTACTTTATTTTCAGTTGTACTTTACATTCAGTTAAGTTTTTATTCTGGCCCATTTACTTTCCAGTACATACTTTTGTATTCTGTTTACAAAGTGTTTACTCAGCTTGCATACTCTGTGGTGTTTGTTTACTTTATAAAGGAAATTCCATCCCTTTTTATCAGGAATTACGCCTTTGGTGCTAGTCGCCAGCCCCTGGCCTATGGAAGGCAGGCTTGGGGTAGTCATGGCATAGGCCCTGAGGAAGGGTCGTGATAAAATGGTATCAGAGGAGTTCGGTTCTACTGCAGAACTCAGGACTCTGATCTTTCTTCTATGTGAAGCAATAGTGTTAAGGGTATTGAGTGTGGTTATCAGTCCAGAGAGTTTAGTGTTGGTGAGATAGCCAACATATCCATAAACCAGGACCCTGACTTCTAATTTCCAACTCAAAGAACGAAAAAATTGATTGCATGTGTGTTTCAAAAGCTTTCTTTGTGATTACTTTTTGTCAGCTCACCAGGTATACTGTATTGACTATGGCACACCTTTTTCTTTTCAGGATGGCCCCATGACGGTAGCCAGCTAGGGTTACAAGCTTTGTGTGAGACAGAAACCCACAGAGTGACGAGCCCTCGGTGCAGGGACCCTTTACAGCAGAGGCACCGGTGGTACCTCTACCCGCCGAGCCACCAATGCCACCAGCCCCAGCCGCTGAGAGTGCACGTCACCTCAGTGCACTGTACGAGTTTCAGCATCAAAAATCGCCCAGGTTCCATGGGGAGACGGGCCCTCAGGAAGCTGAGGATTGGCTGGACACTATTGTATGAGTTTTAAGATTAGTAGGGACACCAGCAGACCTCATGGTGATCCTTGCAGCGAGTCTCCTGCATGCGACAGTAGGTAGATGGTGGATCCTGATTCTCCAGGTTCACAACGAGGCATATCTACTTTGGATGGACTTCGAGAGCCTTTTCCGCTCATATTTCATTCCAGCCACACTCTATGCGGTGCACATTCAGGAGCTACTACAACTGCAGCAAGGCAGCATGATAGTAGCCCAGTACTCGGTGAGATTTACCGACCTCTCGCGCTACTCCACAGACATGGTATGAGACCCATTCTTTCAGGATCAGACCTTCAATCAGAGACTGAGGCATGAGATTAGGGCTTCAATGATCTCTCTCAGCATTCTAATGCAGGGAGGAGTACTAGAGAGAGCCCTTCTTATAGAGAGATTTCTTGCTGAGCCTAAACCAGTAGCGAGACCTACCACAGGGTGACACATAGGGGAGTCTTCTACAGCTGGCAGTCGACGGATGTCACAAGGGTCCAAGTGGACCAGACCATCAGGCGGATAACCTCAAGAAACTGGCTTAGAGGTGCGGGGCACACGTCACAGTGCCAGCCTTACGAGGAGCAGACTGTGCTATGGATGCGGTGGCCAGGGCCACATGGCTCGTGACTGCCCGACCCGCCATGCAGAGGAACAACAGATGGTTGAGGGAGCACCCAGGAAGAGGCAGAGGTTCGACCGTGGCGGTCCACATGGAGTAGGTGGATGAGGTAGAGGAGCTGGCCGAGCGGCACGTGGTGGAAGAACGTTTTGAGGATCAACCACCACCACCACCAGGAGGTCCAGCCCAACCATAAGGAACTGGTGGATAGAGACAGGCCCAGCTCCAGGCAGTGGGGGCGTACAACCACGGTGCAACGGAGATGATTTGACGTACCATATGTGTCTACTACACCCCTGCTGCAGTTCTTATAGACACAGGAGCGAGTCATTATTTCATTGCAGCTGCCCTTGTTCAGAGCTCGGAGCTTCCAACAGAGCCGTTGGCTCGATCCTTATGGCTAGAGACTCCTATGGGGGCAAACTCGATGATTACGCACTGGTTCTAGTAGTGTGAGATTACTCTTGGAGGGGAGATCATCGGCTGGGATCTAATTTTAGTGGTGTCGAGGCCTTACGACATCATCTTGGGAATGGATTGGTTATCTATGGTTGATGCTCAGATCGACTGTATTAGGCGCAAGGTGAGGTGTGTCTGCACCGATGGGAGTAGGTTCACCCTTCACCCGCGAGAAGAGAGACTTTGTAGTACAGGATGGACTCACTCATAGAAGAGGACAGTTGATCACTCATCAGTTGTCTAGTCTCATCATAGGAGCAGTTGACGTGCAGAGTTCGAGTTTTCTTATCATGGTGATCAGTATGCAGACGTCTTTTCTGACAACATTCCAGGACTACATCCTCGCAGAGAGGTAGACTTCTATATTGACATTTACCCCAGGATAGCCTCGATATCTACTCGAGCATATCGTATTGCTCCTGCTGAGCTTCGAGAGCTATGGTTACAGCTAGAGGACTTGTAGGGAAAAGGATTCATTCGAACTAGTGTTTTACCCAGGGCTTCACCGATTTTTTTCGCCAAGAAGGCGGACAGGATCTTGCGATTGTGTGTCGACTACCGTTGCCTGAATCAGGTGTCTATGAAGAACAATTATCCACTTCTGGGGATTTATGACCTCTTCAATCACCTCACGGGAGCACGATGGTTCTCGACGATAGACCTCATGTCAGGTTATCATCAGCTCAGATTTCGAGACGAGGATGTGCAGAAGGCGGCCTTCAGGTGTTGTATAGCCACTATGAGTTCTTGGTTATGACTTTCGGTGTAACCAATGCTCCAGCAGAGTTCATGTGTATCATAAACAGGATCTTCTAGCCTTACCTCGATCGATTTTTCATAGTCTTCATCGATGACATATTTATATACTCGACAACTAAGGAGGAGCATGCCTACCACTTGTGGGTTGTATTGGATACACTATGAGAGCATTGGATTTATGGTAAGCACTCGAAGTGTCAGTTCTGGATTCAAGAAGTACACTTCTTAGGGCACGTCATCTCTGAGGCGGGAGTTGCGGTGGATCCTACGAAGATCGAGGAAGTGCTAGCTTGGGAGCCACCCATAAGCGTGATGGAGGTGCGGAGTTTCCAAGGTCTGGCTGGGTACTATCGAAGATTTGGGGCAGAGTTCTCCAGAGTTTCAGCACCACTTTCAGCTTTGACGAAGAAGGGGAATCGCTTCGTGTGGTTAGATAGATGTCAACATATCTTCCAAGAGCTGAGATAGGGATTGACTAGTGCACCCATCTTGAGGCTACCGAAGGAGGGAGTAGGGTTCGTAGTCTACTGTGATGCATTAGGTACCGGACTCGAGTGCATCCTGATGCTGGAGAGGGCAGTGATCACCTATGGATCACGATAGTTGAGGCAGAACAAGAATAACTACGCTACCCATGACCTGGAGTTAGTAGCAGTGGTCTCGCCTTGAAGATGTGGTGGCACTATCTGATGGACGAGCGCTTTACAGTCTATTCTGACCACCAGAGTCTTAGGTACATCTTCTCATAGAAGGACCTGAACCTGAGACAGCGGAAATGGATCAAGTTCCTCTAGGACTATGACTTTGAGAGAGTCTATACTCCTAGAAAGGGAAACATATTAGCCGATGCTCTCAGCAGGAGGATGAGAATTCAGATACTTGGAGAGGCGACAGAGCAGCTAGCTGCTTTGCAGATATCCTTTGTGGATAGAGATGGGACAACCTTTCTTCAGTTGCTCACAGTCAGTCCTCCACTTCTTCAGTGGGTCAGAGAGGCACATCGTGGGGACATTGACTATGAGATGCGGCGTGCACATATTTCCTCATGACAGACACCTGATGGATTATTTATAGGAGGAGAGCATGTAATCCTTTTTCTAAGATGTACTATGCTACCAGATACTTTACAGGAGGAGGTGCTGAGAGAGTTTCACACTTCCCCTTTAGTGGTACATTTAGGAGTAGCGAATATGTACCTGGATCTCAGACGATAGCACTGGTGGCTGGGTATGAAAAGGTTGTGGCAGAGTTCGTTTCTCAATGCCTCTCCTTCCAGCAGGTGAAGGCAGAGCACCAATTACCATCAGGCTTGGTATAACCCTTAGAGGTTCTGGAGTGGAAGTGGGACGGGATATCTATGGATTTCATGACTAGGCTTTCACGTACTTCCGGAGGTCAGGACTCTATTTGGGTGATTGTCGGCCGACTCACCAAGTCGGCCCACTTCTTACCTATCAGAGAGCAGGGCTCAGTGGAGAGTTAGGGATGACTCTACGTTCAAGAGATTGAATGGTTTTATGGTGTTCCATCATCTATCATCTCCGATCAAGATTCTCGTTTTACATTCTGACTTTATAAGGGGTTGCTGGAGGAATTTGGGATGCAGCTACGACTGAGCACCACATTTCACCCTCAGAAAGATGGTCAGATAGAGAGGACCATTTAGACTCTCGAGGACAAGATCAGTGCATGTGTCCTTGACTTTGGTCACATTTGGGAGGATCAACTACATTTTGTGGAGTTTGTGTATAACAACAGCTACCACTCCATCATCGGAATGGAACCATACGAGGAATTGTACAGCTGACCTTGCAGATCATCTCTATGCTGGACAGACCCTGGGGATTCAGCACTTGTGGGACCAGATATGGTACAGTCCAAGACGGAGAAGGTACATGTCATCCAAGAGCAGATGAGGATATCTCAGAGCCGACAGAAGACTTATACTAACAGGAGGCGGAGACCACTAGAGTTCGAGAATGGCGACAACGTTTTCTTATGGGTCTCACCTCGACGTGAATTACGGAGATTTGGCCGGGGCGGAATGTTATCTCCGCGCTTCATCGGACCATTCTAGGTTCTCAGCATGATAGGGGAGTTGACTTATCGCTTGTCTCTACCACCTCAGTTGCATCGGGTGCACGACGTCTTCCACGTAGCTCAGCTGAGGAGATACGTTCACGACCCGACGCATATCATCGACCATGGGGAGCTGGACATTGATGACGAGGAAAATTTTGCGGACGTCCCGCTGGAGATCGAGGATCGATAGGATCAAGTCCTACGTGGGATGTCTATTCCTCTAGTCCACATCAGGTGGGAGCATGGGAACCTCCAGGAGAGCACATGGGAGTGGGTGGCTCCGATGCGTGCTTAGTACCCTCTTTTGTTTCCCTAGTTTGTGATGTACGTTTATGGGGACGTAAAGTCTTGAGGTGGGAGCAATGTAATGTACCGTAAATTTCAAGGTAATTTTTTTCTAAAATTCTTTGGGATTTTTCTAGTACGCAGTTTTTTTCGGCACTTGATTCCGAGGCCCGGTGTGCCCGGAATCAATTTCTGAAGTTTAGCTCGGGTATGTTTAGTAAACGAATGAGTGGGTATTTCATGCTTTTGAACCGTTGTTCGGAATTGAAATCCGAGGGAACCGATGAAACCACAGTGCCGATAATTGCTTAAGAAGACCTTTACTAGAGTTGCGTTTTCTCAGGAAGAGTTTATTAAATTTGTGGTTTAAGTGTAAGTAAAATAAAATTGGTTTATGAATTTTATTTCTCTTTTCTAAGTGTTAGATCCTAGGTGTGGGAGTTGGAGTGGGACCTACTGGTTGTTAACATCCCATGACAGGATTAAAGGTGAGGTGGGGCTCACACGAGCCCCCACCTTTTCAAATTCCCCATAACCCCCTAACACCTCTAAAAACCCCCTATTAAATTATGTGAAACTCTCTCACATTAATGTTTCCAATTTAACACTCCATTAATTTTGAAAAATCAATATTAATTAGTTAATTAAACTTTTGAATTTTGAAAGGTTTGAAAAAGTAAAAATAAAATAAGGGGTAGATTATTTTATTTTATTGGTTGTTGTGGTGTGTGGAGATTTGAGAGAGGGAGAGTTCTACACTTTGAAGAAATTCATCTTCCTCCTTGAAGAACGCGAAGAACACTGACACACCGTTCCATATTATCTCCATGTCCAAGAATGGGAGAGGTCGCTTCCTCCTTGTACGTTCTCCGTCGACGTATGGAGCCTCACCCAGCGATGCCGTCTTCCGCAACGCTAGCTTCCGCAAACTACATTGAGGTAGGGGTTGTTTCATCATTCTAGTTTTATTTTGGATGTTCATCATTAATTTATTTGAGCCTCCTGTTATCAATATAATTGGAGGAGGTCGGACCGCACAAACCCGGCCGATCCTTCTCCCCTTTTTATGTTAATCACCATCGTGGTTTGGAATGGAGGCGGCGCGGTGCAACGACACCACGCGGGAATGAGGGAACCGCGACCAGAGTGGGTCGTGGAAAAGGAGCGCGGCGTCGTCGCGCCGCGCTGGTGAAGCCGAAGAAAGTCGCAGCTGGGGCGGGCCGCGGAGGAGGGGCGCGGTGTCGTCTCTCCGCTCCGGTCGGATAGGGGCCATGGACTAAGGCCACAGCAGTGTAAAGGAGGGTGGCGAGACACCGCAGGTCGCCGGCGCTCCAGGAGGCGGGACCAGTAGGTCCCGCGCACGGCTTCGGACGGCAATTATGGTTGGCCAATTCGAGATGTCTGGGAGACGTAACCCCGGCCAGTACACCTAGCGCGGACCCCATAGGGGTACACCATTTTGGGAAAATAGGGGGGCAGCGCCCCCTTCCACATCTTCTCAGCACGCGGGCGCCCGCACAGGGCCGGACCGCCCACGCCGGGCATGGCCCCCAACGCCGGGCCGGGCCACCTGCGCTGGGCTGGACCCGGACCCGGTTCAGGCCGACCCAGGGGGTATCAGGCGGGGTCGGATCGGGCCCGAACCCCCTATTTCAGGACAAATCCATTCAAACCCCAATAACATAGGCTACAACCCTCCGATCGATGCACCGTCAGTTGCATAGTGATCCTTGGATCGAGATGGTCATCTTGGTATATTAAACTCAATGTTTCGGAGAACATTGGGTATGGCCGGGTTGGTTCAAACATGAAACCAACCCAAACCTCGGAGCAGAAATGCTTATAAATTGAGTTTCAGATGTCCGATTGACGTGCCATAGACTTGGTTGGATTCCTCATAGTGAGACAGTTCTTTTGTCTTACTCTGATTGAGGTTTGGATGCAACTAGATATGGTTGGGTTTGTTTTAGCTTAAAAACCAACCTGGCCCCTGGGACGAATAAGCCAATAACTCTCAGACCGGGCGTCCGATTGATGCGCCGTCTGTCGCGTTGAGTTCCTTTCGATGAGGCAGAACATTGTGATACATCAACACTGGACTTTGTGACACTTTATGTATCAACCCCTATTCTTGTGGAGCGGACCCTCTTGGAATCGAGCGTACTTTGTGCAGGAACCCTAAAGCCGACTGTGACTGCGACGACGATGATGACTGTACTTGGATCCTCCTTGTGTTCAGCAGTGATGAAGACTGTATTGGAATCCTCCATGGGTTTGATGGTGATGACTACTATTGTTGTATACTATGTGGTTCCGATAGTATTTGACTACTGTTCTAGTATCCTATGTGGGTCCGGCAGTATTGACTCTGTACTTGTATCCTATGTGGGTCCTGCAGAGTAACTGACCTTGTATCCTTTATGGGGCCTACAGCTTAGATGGTCTTGTATCTTATGTGGGTCCGACAGATTAGATGAATCAGTGGCTACATCTGATCATCTCTATCATCTTACGGAGTGTATTCCTGTGTGATCTGAGTCTTAACATACAATCAATATCATCGATATGATTATTGTGCTTTCATGTGTGGATTGGTTTGTGAATTCTTATGTGGAATGGGTTATGTTTTTCCTGTGTGCACTGGGTTGTATTTTGGGCTCATGTGCTGGAACCAAGCTGGAATTTATGACTTAGGTATATGTATGGGAATATACCTAAGTAGAGTTGGTTGTTACTTCGTGATTGTATCTTTCCTTTGTGGTTTATCCTTCGTTGATTCTGGGAGACCTTCGGGGGTATCGGGGTCCCTACTGAGTAGCGTATACTCACCCCTGCACTGGCTATTCCCGCACTATGTTGTGTTGGATGCACATGAAGGATAACGCTGATCGAGGTGGGAGCTCATGGAGCTTGACTGGACCAAGAGGTGGATCACTGGATGGGACGTACTCGGAGCGGACGGCTGGAGCCGAGGAGCAGAGGAGACTATCTGTACTCACCCTTTAGGTGGTATTTGCAGAGGATGGCTCGGACTCGATTCTTTACTTTTTTATTGTTGTACTTCTTTTTCAGTTGTACTTTATATTCAGATGGGTTTGAATTCTGGCCCATTTACTTTCCAGTACTTACTTTTGTATTCCATTTACTTAGTGTTTACTCAGCTTGCGTACTCTGTGGTGTTAGTTTACTTTATAAAGGCAATGAATTCCCTTTTTATCGGGATTTATGCCTTTCGTGCTAGTTGCCAGCCCCTGGCCTATGGAAGGTGGGCTTGGGGTAGTCATGACACGGGCCCCGAGGATGGGTCGTGACAAACAACTTCATCATACCAACTCTGTGCTTTTTCCATTACAACCACATACTCCACTTCCATTGTAGAAAGGGAAATCAACCACAAGTAAATGACTATATATTAGATAATAGTATAATAATATCTGGTTGTGATCTTCTTAGAATAATAATTACCCCTAAAATCTACATTTAAAAAAATAAATAAAATATTACCATATTTATATCAAATAACTTCACCTTCCATTCCATTGAGGTAATGAACAATCAAATTTTAAGATTCCTAATGATCTTTCCCATGATTATTTATCAACCAGACAGCCAATACCATTTCATGGGATATATTATGAGAAGTGAACAACATAATATATATCAAAACATCATCAAAAAAAATCCATAAATGTTTCCATGTACCAACCGTATACTTATATTAATTGTTCCATATCCTCTAAAAGATTAAATTGACGAGAAATAGGAATTTAGTCTAGTTTAAATCCGATCATTCTAAATATCTTGATGTTATTACTGATTTAATCCCTCTATGTTAAAACCAGGAATCCAATTTTATTATAAAATTTCACCCTTATTCCCATGATATTATTTTAGTCACCAAGATATTTCAAGTCAAACCATCCAGACGTGTCCTCTTTCAACTTCCGAGTCACCTGAATATTGTGACAAACCAATAATATATCATATATATAAAAGAGTAGGATTATGAAATTATTTCTGGTAAATTCATTATATTAGAAGGAATTAGAAGATTTACATTTTGTGAAACCTTTATGTTCCATAAAACAATAAAAATTCCAATTCCAACACCTTGGTGTTCATTTGAAACCTTAAAGGCTATTTTTAATTTTCACCCCAATCTATAATCTTGATTGTACCCAAAACCAATTGGTTACTTCATGTAAATCTCACTCACTAAATTGATTTGATGAAAATACATCTCCGCATCCATTTTTTATGATATAAATTTATAAAATAATCCAATAAAAAAATATATTTGATTGTAGTACGTTTAACTACTAAAAAAATATTTTAGTGGAGTCAACGCATTCTTTTACTAAAATCACTTTAAATGTTGATTTTATTTTTATATTTTTCCTTCCACCTGCCTCTTCATTCAACTACAATACCAACTTATATTCATGAAATTTCTTTCATAGTGGTAATTAAATTAGAAACATAGTTTTATATAGTCACATTAAATCCAATTCCCCCTGCAATGTTAACCCCCACTTTTTCGAATCACCCAGAGTAGTTAATTTTTCAAGAACTACTTGTTCTCTGGCATCCAATAAATGTTATAATATACTATTATCTCTATACCACTACACTTAATAATTGACCCTTCAATATCATCATTATTTAACAATTTATTAAGCTTCTTTAGGACAAGTAGCTTATATACCCTCTCTTTCTACATCGCTATATTGACATTTAGCAATTCCTATTTTATTATATAACTTCAACAAGTTAAAATTTCAAACATTCTACACAACACTCTGAGATTACCTATAGGTTATTTATCCATCTAATAGTCTCCGAGATATTTTATCTTTATAAATCTTACAATAATCTAAAACCACCATTCAGATCAATATAAATTTAAGATGAATCATTATTCCCAACTTCATTATCCTTCACGATCCGATCATCCAAAAATATAATCTCACTGAAGATATCATTTAAGATTCTAAAAATGTTTTTATTTTGATCAGCCTAAATAATAAAACAAAATTCATAATTTCAATAGACTATTGAATAAATACTTTATATTTTTTTCAAAATTATCTCTATCGTTTTAATCTATATTCATATAGTCCATACATTCACAAAATCTGAGATGAGAAATATCTAAAATATTTTTGGACCATAGTTCTTCTAAATATGTTTTCCAACTAGTTCTAGTATACAATTTTTATTAATTAACATTTTGTGACAACTACATCTTCCCAAATACCTATGGGCACTCTCTAATTTCATATCATACTTCTTGTTCTCTTCATAAACATCTAATTAATTCTCTCTATAACAACATTTTTATCAGGTGTTCCTATAATTTTATTCTCATAGAATATTCCTATGTGTCTATAATAATTTCAAAAAATACTTAAAGAAAACTCACCATCAATATATGATTGTAAAATTTTTATCGTTCTTAAATTTTCTCTTTCGATCATACCGTACCACTGAACAAAGATTTCAATCACATCACTTGTTTTTTTAGGGAGTATACTCTTAATTTTCTCATGAAATTCTTAATGAAGGTAACAATGTACCTAGATCTTCCTTGAGAATGAAAAATGGAATGTACCCAAACATATTTAGGAAATAAATCTACTTTTAAAAAAGTAGTGTTATTTTTGGTAGGTTGAATGACACATTCTGTTGCATCCCAAGTATATTACAATAAAATATTTTGATGTATGAATTACTCATCATCAATAAAACCATTTCAAATAGTATCTTCATGTTTGTTTAAATTAGGTGGGGAAACCAATTATTTGAAATAATTGAAAAACTAGAGGATGACGTATTAGAATGTGATTATCCGACTACTCTTTTGGTAAAATACAGTGGTCCATGTTTTAAACCACTAGCTGTAATAAGAGATCCCATTGTAATATTACATATTATTTCCGTACAAATAGTTTTGAAAAAAATGGTTCATCTTGCTATCCAATATATATTAGTTGATTTCAAAGACCTGTAAGCAGTATCCCACCCTTTAGTACAATTAAACATCCATTTTCAACTAAACATTAAATTTTCCATTCCCTACATTGTCAAAGGCATAATCATAAACAAGATTTACTCTATGAATATTTATAGATACATAATTATACATGAATCATTTTTCACTTGTGGAGTGGAAAGATGAGTGAAAATCAATACACTAGGATCCATGTTGAGTATGAAAATTAATATAAAACAAATTTACATCACTCTCTATTACAACACTCAGCTCCCTATATGTAGTCCTTCTAGAGGTTTTCTTCCTACCCAAATAATATTTCTTTAGGTGACATATCATTCTATAATTCCATAAAAAATCCAAGTCTAGAAGACATCCATATTCTAATATACCATGATTTCTTATTTGATTAATTTTTATTCTTCTTATGATGTGATAATAATCTTTCTTTTGTATTTAATACATCACTAGAAGAAGATAAACTATCATTTCCTCATATATCCTAGTTGAGTATAATGTTCCAAACATTAGTGAACAAGAAATCATTGTTTCTACTTCTAATATTCATAAATGTTATCATGGATTACCAAGATTATGGTAAGGATGATAACAACTAAATCTCCCAAACAAAATCTATGAATGTAACGTACATAAACTCTATCTGGCTCCATATTATGTTTTATTATTTAACTAATTTGATATATATCTTCATTTTGATAAATACATGCAAAATAACCTCTACATTAATGTCACTTTATTCAGTTTCATATCCTTATTATACATATCTTCATGAACTATCATCAACTCCTTTAAGCGCTTTTGCTATCAAATTTTTATAGCACATTATGGACTTATGAAATTATTATCACACCAATATCCTTCCAATCTATATTTTCCCATTATCTATTATCCAATAATTCAGGCTTGACACCCTTTAATGAAATATATAGAACTCTCTTAATGAGATAGTCTTCTTTGTTAATTTTCTAAAAACTCAAATCCATTCCCCTAAATTGATTGATTTGAACCTTATGATATTCAAATTCCATTCTTCCAAAATAAAATGAATCCCACTACAATTAGAAAAATATTTAAATAAGAGAATGTCACAAAATCTATCTAGATAATTGTCAATACTCATTTTAATTATTCATTTGAAACCAGTTGTTTATAATTATTATGCACCATGCTTCTGAAAAATAAATTGAATGTATTTTGTTGAGAATCAATGAACGAAAAATTATTTAATAATTTACAATATGGTATTTGTGTTCTAGAAAATGGAAGAAAAAATGTTCCCCAAGATCACCTCATTAATTCAAAATAAATTCATCCACGGTCACTAAAAAAATAAAAAACTCATGAAATGATATTAAATGCATGAAAAATATAAACATTTGTTATATATTGTTCTAAATGAAAGGATTATTTCTATGGGAGAACTATTATGGAATTTATTATCTCTAGAATGTAATGATTATAACTTTGGGATTATAAACTCTCATGAAATATTATATCAAGTAATCACATTACATTCATCATAAAAAAGGTGGCCCCACCCTCCTATTTAAATAGAGTAAAATCTGGTTATCTGGTTGTACCAACCTCTAATAAATACAAGAGTCTATCATATAGACTATTTCTATTGGTGATTTCATATATAAATACCTACTGTGACAACCTACTATTATAAATCTATAACATTGGTGGTAATTTTTACAACATATATCTTCCAATAGTATAAGGATAACTTCTGGTATAAGATCACCTTATGAAGAGAAACATCAAATGAAGATCCTTCGTACCACCTCCTTTTAGAAACCTCATTTGAAAATGGTAATGTAAAATAAAATCACTACCACCACTTCAATGAACTAAAAATATTTTATAATAACTCCTTTAAGTCAAATGATTCATTAAACTAATGTAGACTTCACAAAAGGATATTGAGTTCAAAAATATATGGCCACTTGATGTTCAAATGATGCTTCCAATTTATCTTAAAATATTAATTAATGTATTAGTTATTTCGATCCAAATTATTGTTAAATATCATTTACTCAATAGTAATTTATAAATTTTTCATTAATATTAATTTTTAAATTAATTTATAATCCAATTTTTTCTATATCCACTACATATTAAAGAGAAATATGTATTTTGTAGTATATTAATTAAATTTTAAAAATATTATAAATATTTATCAGTATAAATATATTTACATACTACAATATAATATTTAATAGTATATAAAGTGTTTTATAAACTATATATTGTATCAAAACATTGAAATGTGCTTTAGTACTGATAAAGTGAACACCTTTAATAGTGTTAATAAATGTTCTGACAAAGGGTCCCTAATTTTTAGTGTTTTTTACCACTGGTAATGGTGAAATTTATCCATACTTTTAGTTAATGTTGATAAAAATATCAAAATTATCAGAATTATGTAATGTTGATAAAGAGTATCATTTAATAATACCAAATATGTATTAGTGTCTGATACCACTTTCTCCTCACCTCCTATACTATTACCCATGGGAAAGTAGGGAATATATGAGTGACACATAAATCATGCATGTAATATTCCTTGATTTGAGGACTATAAGTGAGGGTTTAAACCGAGTACATATGGGATACATTACACTCAATAATACCAGGATAATTAAAAATAAATATTTAAAAAACTCTAATATAATAAATTAACAGAACATTCTCAATACATGATTTTTCATACAATATCAAAATCATTTGGATGATTTGAAACATTTTTTTTATTCTAGCGTCATTATTTTTATATATCCTCTGAATTATACAAATTATTATAAAATAATTCTAGTATTCCAAATTGTATTTAAATTATTCTATAAAATTGATGAAATTTTCCAATAAAAATACACATGTATCACTAATTTATTTCAAATATTTTACGAAATAATAACTGTATATTTATTAAATTATGAGAACATTTATATATACATGAAAGATAATATACAATCACTAAGTGAAAATTATTATTTTTTATCATTTAGTATTACTAAATAATGATAATAATCTTATAATTAATATGAAAAATAGTGTTGCACATTATAAAAAATACACACAAAGTAGTGATTATAATTTTTTATTATTTATTTAGAAAAATTTATATGATGTAAAATTTATTACCATTCCAACATTAAGTTGATAACATTTAAAAATTTAATATAATTTTACAATGATAAACAGTGTTAATTAGTTTTATAATTTTAACCATTCTACTTCAATGATACATTTTCCATCATATATTAGTAATGAAATATTAAAAAAATTAATAATATTTTTTTGGTTATTATAATTCTTCACATGCTTCGTTTAGATACATATACTATGATAATAATATTAAAAATGAATGAATGCATAATAAAATAAGGTTAAAATAGAAATCCAACTTACTTAAAAACACATGATTCCGAGTCATCAAAATCATACTATCAAGTGAATAACACCCCCCCTTTCAATTTTATATTTTATTTTGGGTCAATAATATTTTATGTTTAATATCAATATTTATTCCTAGAAAATATATACATGATAATTACACACTAATATATTAAATAATAAGAGATAAGTCGAGAATCTATTATGTGGATGTGGAGCCTCAACATTTTACTGTGATTCATATATTTCAATACACTACACATATCTGGGGGGATTACAGTACCACGTTAATGCAAGAAAAACTAGTATCATAGAGGGTGTTCGAATAGAAAATTTAATATTTGTTTGTTTTGTTTATAGGTTGTGAGTATTAGAGATGGAATCCTAATAAGATTCAAACATTATGGTCAGAGAGGATACTCAAGAGGGGGCAGGGGGTGAATAGAGTTCCTATTAAAAATTTCAATTTAAAATATTTATATTGAAATCTCCCAATTAATAAAACAAGTTATACTTTAGTGAATTTATAAAGTTTATAATTCTTCTCTTAGTTTCTCAAAGATTTATTAATTCTTAGTTAACTTAATCTGATGATTAAGTTAGATTTTAAAAGTAACTTACTAGATAGAAATAATTAAAAACACTTGTTATTTCAACTATTATAGTTACTTTAAAACATATTTTAATTTCAAAGTAATTAGTAGAGAAATATTGAAAAATGTTTAAACTAAAGTAAGATGCACAATAGTTTTATCCAAGAGGTTCAGTCTCAAGCTGTGAATTACTCCTCTCAAACAGTTAATGTATAACATTGATACACACCCTATATTTGGGTTTACAACAGTACTCAGATTGTCCTGGTCCTTATACCTCAACCACAGTTTTACATGGGAATGCAATAACAATAGCACACAGGATATCCCATCCCTCAAACCTCTAACACAGTTCTACGTGGGATATACAAAGGTTAAAAGAGTTTGGGGTGAGGATTTCAATATCCTCATGTTCATCATATGAGTTAGTGTGTGTCCAAGTTGAAAGAAGCACAGGAACGGATCGTAATGTAATAACAATGATCATGACATAGAAATAACATGGATATGAGTTTAGAATGCACATTGTGATGTTAATGCAACTCTAGACTTGTTTGGATTTAATAAGATGATTCTTTGAGTCCTTCTCTAGAAGTTTTCTGGAAAATAGAGTTTTGTGGTTTTGTTCCTTCACTTCCAATACAGGTGTTCAGTTTGAATTAGAGAGTATTCCTTGTAGCACTTGAACTTTCTCTTTAAACTTCTATTCATGATGTGTATGAGTGTTATTAGAGTTCATTGAGTGTTCTTATCTACATGTGCGTGTGAATCTTATTCTATGGGTCTCGTATGTATCTTCTGTTCTTCCTTAAATATTTTTATCTTTTTTCATCCTCTATGTCATACTTTTATGGTTAGATTTGATCTTCCTTTTGTAGCTCATGTGGTGGTTCGACATAAGGCATGATTACTTCTACAGGTACGAGGTATAGTTTCCTGACATCCCCCACACATCATTAATTAATTTTAGTTACATTAAAAGCACCAAATATGGCCATTTCTAATAAATAAACTGAGATAGAGTTTAGAGAAACAGTGACTAGTTTCCATCAGTAGGTTTTTGTATCAGTGAACTTGTAGCGATGGACTTGTAATGATAGGTCTTGCATCGGTAGCTGCTACTCTCTATAACGATATCTTTATGTATCAGTGCCTCTGTGTAAAGGTAGATAGATTGCATAGTAGTAGCTGTTTGTGTAGAGGTAGGTCCTTCTATGGGTAGTTGCTTGTGTCGTGGTACTTCCTTCTATCAATAGCTGCTTGTGTAGAAGTATATCCTTCAATCGGTAGCTGCTTGTGTAGCGGTAGCTCGTTCTATCGGTAGATGATTTTGTAGCGGTAGACTTTGTATCAATGACATAATGTATAATAGAAGACTTGGTCAATCAGTAACCCTAAAACTCAAATGCTTACAAAGTATCTATTCTATGCATTTCATTTCCATATTGAGTTAGTATCAAGTTTAATCATTGTTAGACATTTATAATCACAAATAAACTTTGATTAACATATTAAAATGATAAGATATGATCATTTTGATATTCATATCAACTCGTTAGCTAGATGTCATAATTTTAATTCATAATTAATATATATATAGACATTATTTGGGATTATCAAAGCATATCTAAACATAATTGAGATTATCAAAATAGGTGAGTCCATGAATCTCCCCCATTTTGATAATCACAAATATGGAATTATAATCTATAATAATCATTATTGTATCAGTATAATATATATTTGTTCTCAATTCTCAGTGTGTTCAAAGATATTTTCAAATGATTTTAAAATATCATTCCTTGTAAACATAAATGTATTATTTCAAATAGAATAGAGAATATAGTGTAAAAGATAAATGTATTCGAGGTATAATTATATATATATAAAATAAACTCATTATTTATCTGATACTAATTATCCCTATCATTAGCCATATTTTTCTCCCCCACACTTCTCCATATGAAAAAATAGACTCATTATTTTTCTGAGACTCATTATCCCTATCCTTAGCCATATTATTCTCCCCCACACTTCTCCATATAATTATTTCTCTCCCTTTGTGATTAGCAAAATGAAGGTGTAAGAAAAAATTAAGTAGAGAAACAACATAAAGTAAAAGAAAATGAGACCATGTAAGTATCACTTCATGAAAAGATTCATAGAAATACAGAAATGATACAAAAATAATACAAGTGATCCGTATCAAATGTCCTAGACAATAATCAATCCACCTCCACAAAAGGTAATTTGGATTTTCCTTTGAGATTAAAATAGGATTCAGGCATGGTAGGTGTAGGTGAATTCATGGGAACACTAGTGATGATCGAAGGTGGTTGAGCTATTGAAACACTACCAGGACTATAATGGGTACTCCATGGTGTGATCATAAGAGTAAGACTCTTGATATATTGAGATGGAGACAAATGAGGTGTGGAAGAAGACTGACCAGAGGTAGGCAGGGCTGGAGGTACAATAATAGGTGTACTGTCCACATGCAGAAAGGGAAGTAACAGGTTACTAAAATCCATGATGATTCATCCTCCTCTCTCAATTGAATAGATAAAATAATCTTTGTTCTCCATAAAATTATCCAAGGCAACAGTCAACTCTCTGAGCTCACTTACTTGATCTCTGAAAGGTTGAGTGACTGGGGGCAATTTCATGTTTTCTAACGGTTGCTTGAAATGATTGTTTAGCTGATGCTTGGTATACACCTTCTGAAAATAAAGATCAATCTTGTCTATTTTTCCCTTCTCGGTAGCAGTAGAATCTATCATATAGTATTGAAGGATCTTTCTTGTATTCCTTGTGGTAAATATCACCTGAGTGTCAAATGAGCTACTAGCACTAAGTTTACAATGTTCTCCTTTCCGCACCAAACTAAACTATTCAAAATCAATTGATACTCTAGAGGAACAAAGAGGTTTTACAGTAAATCTAATGTTTCTTTGAAGGATTGTGTCAAATAACTTATCAATTTCTTCACAAATTAATTTTGAGTACTGACATGATCTTTTATGATCTATTTCAAGCTCTCAAAACCATCGTAAAATTTTTTCACTAAAATTTTTATGTACTCGATGTCAGTGTCAACCTGAGCTTGGGAACCACAAAAGGTATCAAATGAAGCAATAGATTACTTCAAATAATCAACAGCCTCTATCAAACTCCTAATATGATTTTGACACACTTTCACTTCATCCATCCCTTCAATCACAAAAATTGACAAAACACTTCTCAGAGAAGATACCAATGAACTTTTCATTGTAATTAGTTCTTCAACAAAGCATGTTTTCAATTCAGATTTTAGTTCCTCAAGATCGAATTTTCTCACAATGTCTTCTGGAAGAGCTAGAGGATCTACTGGTTGAGCAGTAACTTATTCTGAGAAAATATCATAAGACAGAGGATTCATTCTATTGGGTGTCTCATCATCATAATCAGTAAATTCTAGTCCCAATACGACAAATCTTGGATCCACATACCAATCTTCCACTTCATAGGTCAGAGAATCTGATGTTATCCTTACAAGTTGCTCCCCCTCAACTTGGGCTTCCTCCTCTTCAGAACTAGCTACAGCTTTCTCCTCCTCATAGGTGTCATCTAAACCCATATTTAAATCCTATCCAGGTGGCACAGGCTGGGGTATGTTAATAATAGGTACTGGCCTGTCAACATTAAGAACCTCCTCAACAAGCATAATAGAGCTCTCAATCAGAGGGCTGAGACGGAAACATGTACTTCGATTATCAGATATATCTTCCTATTCATCATCTATACTACTGGAATTTGGAGTAGTCACTTTATGATCTGATCAAGGCAGGTCTTCCTCATTTTAATATATTTCTTCAATAGTTTCTCCAAGAACCTCTTCCTTTCTTGGTAGGGTCACAGGTGGACTTGCCTTTCCATATGATACCTTTTCAATAGCTGGGCTTGGAGGAAAATTAAGATCCCCTCCATCTTCTATAGAGGTATCCTCCCCAACATCATCATAATTGTACTGAGGTTCTTTTTCATTAGGTCATAGACCTGGATCTATTCAATCTCATGGAAGATAGGGATGCTCAATAAGGTTAAATTTATCATAAACTTTATCATCATCATTTACCCATTCAATTTTACATGGGTTCTACCAATCTTAATGTACTTAAAAAATATTTTTCTAATACAAAAGTGTATCTTACAACCACTATCTCATCCTATGACTCAACCACACCTTTTACCTTGATCATCAAAGAAATCATCTTTTCATAGAATAGAGTATTTTTTTTTATTTTGGCCTGGTCGTATATTCAATTTGATTCATCATAAGCCTACACAAATTTAATTTGACACCATTCCATAAAAGATACATCAAGAATATATCTTGGAATCTGAGGTATGAAAAATCCCTTCTTATTGGACTTAACACTTGCTAGATAAATTTGAACGACAACCGGTTTTCTCCATCCATTTCTATAGAAACTACTTTTCATTGTGTTCCATCTCCAGTGAGCTCTTCCAAAGCAGTTTCATACTGAAAAAAATCACTGGTGGGAGGTAATGACTTTGAGAAATATCCAAACTCACCCTCATGTGGAACTTTCATGCACTCATCCCATTCAATGGAAGAAAATGATATTACCTTGTCATTCCCTACAGATACCATTCTGTTATCACCATCCTCGCCAAAAAGTACTTTTTTTATTATTATTGCCAAAGCACTGAAAAATAAAGAACCTCCCTTCAAGGAGGTCGAATGTGGTGGAGTCCAAGGGAGTCACCTTACACCACAGTAACACACTCAAGGGGAAGAGAGTTCAAACTATCAAATATCACAAGTGGATCCTCCTGTCTGCCCAAGCGGGCGAGGGAATCAGCCGCAAAGTTAGACTCCCTCCAACTGTGGTGAATAATCTGGCCTTGATTAGTTTCTGTCTTACACCTATGACTGAGATAAATCAAGTCCCACGGAATGCAATGGCCTCGCTGAAGCATCCTCACTAGGGACTCAGAATCAGACTCCACCTCTGACACTTGCATCCCTCTCCGCCTGCATACCAACAAGCCAGATATAAGTGCTCGAACCTCCACACCCAATGAATTCCCCGGACCATAAAAGGCACTAAACGCTAGTAGCACTGATCCCCAAAAATCTCTGAGCAGCCCACCACCCCTCATAACCCCCCCCCCCCCCCGAACAGGATCCATCAATGTTAAGCTTCAGACCCTGATTCGGTGGCATCCACCTCACCCATCTCTCCTTTCCACTACGTTGGATGCATGACCTATTGAGTAGGTTGCACACTGCCACTGAAGATAGACCTCCCTTGACGAGAGAGGCTAGCTCAACAATAAGTGACTTCAGCTGGACCTGCATAGACACCAATGACCTTTTGCTCCCCAGTCGAACCTGGTTCCTCGCCTCCCAAAGCACCCAGCAAATCGAAACTAAGATGATAATTCTGACAACCCCCTCCATTGTTCCGTTCTCACTACCTGGAAGCCAAACGAACAAGTAGTCCTGAATACAGTGCGACCCACCAATCAGAAAAGGGGAATGGTTGAAGAGAGACCAGAGGTCGGAGGCCCATTGTCCTTGAAAGAAAAGATGGGCCGTCATTTCTGAGTTCGGCTGCTCACAACAGTAGCACCAGGAAACCATGCATACCCCTCTTCTCTGTATGTTATCCTCCGTTGGTATCGCTCTATTTAAGACCCTCCACACCAGGAAATTCATTCTCACCGGTATCTCCTTGCACCAAACAGCTGGCCACCTCTCCCCCGTAGTGCTTTCTCTTTGGAGGATTTCCCTATAGCCCCCGACAGTGTACCTACCAGTGTTAGTTTCCATGAAACAACACCGGTCCGGCTCCTCGCTCATCACAATGCTTCCAAACAGTTCAAGTTGGCTGGGATTAAGGGTTGCCTATATAAACTCATACCTGCCACTTGCCTCACTGAAAGATATCCCTGGTGAAGGGCAACCCGAATACCCCAGATTCTCCCCGGCCCAGTTGTCCTCCCAAAAACTAATATCCCCCTGGGCAACAATCCACATTACAGAGCCAGCTAGTCTCTCAATAAGGGAAAACATGCTCTTCGCTAAAACAGTCGCGCCCTGCATGCGAACCTCCCCCGGCCAGCCATATCACGCTTTGAAAAACTTTTCCCATAGAGTCTCCCCCACAATGGCTTCCCAGGCTAACCATGCTTGCAATCCCATAATGGTAACCTCAACATCACGAAGACCGACTCCACCTTCCTCCACCGGACGAGCCAACCGCTTCCAAGATGCCCAGTGGCATCTTCCTTCTGCTTTTGCATCCCAAAGAAACGTGGAAAAGATACTTTTCATCCTCTCCACCGTGCCTTTCGGTGGTTTAATAACGGAAAAAACATGCATGGGAACGGACAAGAGAACGCTGTTAATGAGCACCACCCGGCCTCCAAACGACAGCATCTTATTCTTCCAACTGAAGATCTTACCCCAAAGCCGGTCAAGGATCTCATTGAAATGATCCTTCTTGATTCGCCCACAAGATAGCGGCACTCCAAGGTACAATATAGGGAGACTTTTCTGTTTGCACCCCAAAATCTCCTGGATCACCTTACACCTCCTCCCGGAACACCTATCCGAGATAAAAACATGACTCTTCAAAGGGTTAACAGACTGTCCACTAAACCTCCCATACCTGACCAACATGTCACCAAGGTGCTTCAAGGATCTACTACCACCATTCCAAAAAATCAGAATATCATCTGCAAACATCAGATGTGAGATGTAGCTAGCATTCCTTCTCCCATAGAATGGTTTCAACCTGCCCTCCGAGAAGCCACTAACCAAATTTCTGGACAATGCATCCTGTGCCAGAACAAAAATTGTTGGGGAAAACGGGTCCCCCTGCCGAACACCTTGGACAGATTTAAAGAAACCGAAACACTTTCCCATCAAAGATACCGAAAGCCAAGGAGATGAGTAGCACCTGAAGCAGAGGTCACAAAACCATTCCTGAAATCCAAACGCCCTAATGACCCGAATGATAAAACTCCATTCTACTCTATCATATGCTTTGTTCATGTCAACTTGGTAAATAATGTTCGATCCCATAGTACGTTTATTAATATCATGGACTAATTCACTTGCTATGACAACCGCCCCCTGAATTCTTCGGCCCTGTATAAAACTGTGCTGCTCCATCGAAACCATCCTACGTATCAATCCAGCCAACCTCCTGTTGATGACCATGGCCAGCATTTTATAAGACACATTGCAGAGACAAATAGGCCGGAATTTGTTCAAGAGGCTAGGTTCCTTGATCTTTGGAACCAACACCACCCGAGATGCAGAGAAACCCTTTATCAGTGACCCACCACCAAAAAAATCCTGAATCGCATGCACAACCTACAGCCCCACTATTTCCCATGCTGCACTGAAGAAGGATGCCGGAAAGCCGTCTGGTCTAGGAGCACTCTCCTGCGGCATGCTTCTCAGAGCTTCCCTGATCTCTTCTTCATTAGGGATAGAGGACAGAGTAACATTATCCATTTCATTAACCAGTGTGGGTATGCAGTGCAGGAAGTCATGGTGGTCCACCGTGTCCCTCTCGAAACTCGATGTATCCCTCCCAGCCAGTAAGCCCTCGAAATGCTCCCACGCCAAATGCCCAACAATGTTCACATCAGACGTGTATGACTCGTCCTCAAGCTTTAGATTAATCTTCATGCTTCTCTTCTCCTTGATGCAGGCCTGAAAGAAGGCTGTGTTACGATCGCCCTCCCTTAGCCAACGTACCCAAGACCTCTTCTTGTAAACTTTCTCCATTTCTACAAGTTTTTCAGCAAGAATTATCTTTTTATCACATAAAATAACAAAAACATTCTCATCCCAGACCTCCTGTAGAGACTCCTCCAGTCTCCCCACCTCAACCTGTAAACCCGCCACCCCATTGGCAGGGTCTGGTTGTCTGGTTAGCCAGTCTTTAACGTCCTGTTTAAAGCGTTTGAGACGGTTCACAAGCCCTCCCCATGACCGTTCCTTCTCCTCCTTCATCCAGGAAGATTTCAGCATTTGGATGAACTCCAGATCGCGATGCCATTCGCTAGAGTAATGAAAGGACCTACCCAACACTGTTTCACATCGTACCTCGATCAGGAGAGGGGCATGATCAGAGAGTGAACATGGAAGGTGCGTTACTGAAGTGCTTGAGAACAGGTCCAATCCATGAACATTAGTGAGACACATGTCCAGCCTACTCCAGATGCGGTTAGACCCTTGGCGATTATTGCACCATGTATATTTGGAACCCCTAAAGCCCAAATATAACAACCCCGTGCGTGTCAAACTCTCCTGGAACTCAAGCATGCTCTCCCGGTTCCACCCCGATCCACCCCTTTTTTCAGAGAATTCAGAAATGGTATTAAAATCCCCTCCCACAAACCACGACATAGACCCGACATGTAGAGCCTCTAGATTTCTCCATAACTCCCTTCTTCTGGTCACCACCGTACTCACATAGACAAACATGAAAAGGAGGGTAGAATTACCCACAACAATCCTTGCATAAATACACTGAGGCATAATGCTCCTGATTTTTACCGAGATGTTGCTTCTCCAACCGATCCAGATGTGCGAGTTGACAGCTCCATCAAGAAAGGAAATTGATAACCCCATGCTCTTGGCCAACCCTTCCAACTTACATGGGCTCTTCTTCGGTTCTAAAATCACAAACAAGGATACCCCGGATTTCCTTCCTTCAGATGCCAAAAAGGCACGCTTAGCACGGGCTCCAAAACCCCGTGCATTCCAAATAATGAGTGATAACATTACAGTGAGCCCTTCTGGGCCTTCTGTAATGGCGAGGGATGTAAGAAGGGCAACGCAACCAGTTCTTTCCCTTTTTCCTTGGAGCGCGTCGTGGGACCAGAGCCACCATCCTCACCAAAACTTCGCTTGTGTGAAAGAGTCACCTTCTTTAGAGGGCTCACATCCTCCTCCAACTGAAGCTTCCTTCCCGAAGGGAGGAGATCCGATCCGCCTGCCTACAAGTTCTCAAGGACCAAAGGATCCAACAGAAGTCGCTGAGGGAACAGACGAGCGACCAACAATTCTTTCTCCACACCTCTCGACAGTCCAGACTGTAACACCCGAGACTTTTATGTTATATAAAACATCAAAGGAATCTTTTTCTACACAACACTTGCTTGGCTTGCTTTACACGCAATCGCGACCTTCCTCGATAGCTTGCGTCGTACGCAATACCGAGTTTCACTAAACAACAATATGCTATTAAAACTAGCCGTTATGAATAGTAATAACAACTTTTTGAAATTTTATAAATTTTATTTTTCAAAATGGACTTCATTTTTGGACTCAGAATATCGAAATTAGCCTAGGGTGAAATTTTGGTGTTTTTCTGAAAACTTTCAATTTTTGATGAATAGTGAAACCACTAAGTGGTAGGTTAAAAAACTGAATTTTGCATAAAACTTAATTTTACCGCTTCTGTGAATGGAATTTCGAAAATCCGAGACACACGGTTAATATCAAGGACTAAAATGTGGTTCAATGAGATGAAAATAATGTTTTGGTGAATAGTAACTTATTACCTTTTTTACCGCGGTTAATAGTAAATAGGGTAACTAAGGGTAAATATGATATTAATATTACCCTAACACATGTCCTAATTCTATTGGACAAGTTTAATTCGACCAAAAACAAACTTAGGAATAAAATATGACCATTTAGGCCCACTTGGATTAGATTAGGACATTTATTATTAATTTATTTAAAGAAGGGTTAAAATAGTTAAAATCAAAGTTTAATAAGTAAATCATTTTTAATATGGGGTTATACATAAGATAAATTCGATTTTAAATATTCATTAGAAAGATAAAAAGATTTCCTACATGATGGTATTTTATTTGTAATTTTTAGACATCAAATAATTTAATTTATTTATGACACAAAGATGATGCAGTAATTATCTTATTAATGAAATATTGACAAAATTGATAATATAAATACCAAAATAAATGTAATTTGAGACTTTTTATGAATTCCACTAATTTTCTAGGTTACTATGATATATTAGTATTGATTTAATCAACTTGGTTCGAACATATAATTCTGTTATGACTTTGACAAAAATCATATATCAAATAGTGTCAAAATTGACACAAAATAGTTTGTAAATAAAATATTATATTATTAATTGCTATTTTATTCCTAAAAATATAAGGTTCGGCCAAATGACTTAGATAAGGATATATATATTAATAATAAACAATTTGGGGTTCGTTTGGCATGTTATAGTAAGTGTATTAACCATATAGTGAAAGAAAACAAAAAGACATGGTAAAAGTTAAATTATTTAACTTAGAGTTAAATTTAATTGATAAGGTTAAAATAATACCCTAAACTTGTCTAAATCCTATTGGTTGATAGGATTTCGACCCATCCCCACTTTAGCTTCTAAATAAGACCCTTTGGAACCATTATAAACCGATTTTGACTTTAATATAAAATAATATTTTGAGATATTCCTAAGGTGCCCCTCTCCTCCCTTATAAAAGGGCACCTCCTCCCCCTCCTCCTCACACCAATTTGAGCACTCAAGCTCGGCCAACCCCTGCCATTTTCCCTTCTCCACTTCCCTAGAATAATCCTAGAGGTCCTGGTCTTCTCCAAAGACCAATCTTAGTTCCTTAAGTGGAGGATTCAAAAAGGCGTTCCAAAGAAGAGGTAATATCCATTACCGATCTTTTCAATTTCTTTCTTCTTCAACTTCTTCTTCTTTAGTTGTTTCATGATAAAGTAATAACATCAGTATTACTTACATACTGATATGTTATTATAAATATCAAACAACCCTAATTCACCTTCTATCCATCCTACGGAAAAATTAAATCACCGCGCGTGCGTACGTACGGAATACCGTCTCCACGCCGTGGTGTAATCTATTTTCCACCATCACCTTACAAGGATGGGTATAATGGTGTAATGAGTAACTATATATGATTATTATTAAGTTATATTGATACTTAAATAATATATATATATACTCCAATACAATTCCACGATCATAGGAACGATATCATCACTCGTGCGTACGTACGGAATACCGTCTCCACGATGTGATGCGACTCGTTCTACATGATCTTCATTTCATAATGATTGTATAAATGAATTGAATGAATTAATATGGTATATACTACACTAATACCATTCTGGAAATGAATTATCTATAACCTAAAGATAATAATAAGAATTTATTCGACAAAACACGCATAAGAACAAAAAGTTATAAAGACCCG
Source organism: Viscum album (assembly GCA_963277665.1). Lineage (NCBI taxonomy): Eukaryota > Viridiplantae > Streptophyta > Magnoliopsida > Santalales > Viscaceae > Viscum > Viscum album. The sequence goes on from OY728140.1 coordinate 1,110,878,674, forward strand.
AGTAACAAGTAACAATGAAATATTACTAACAAGAAGCTAATAATATGACCATATATGATCTCATATCAATATGTATGATTCTTGAATAAGTCAATAACATTATTTAAACCATTATACAGGAGCTTCGGACACGAACAAACCAAATCGGACCTAAGGTAAGGGAAATATCACAATCTCATTTTTATCCGAGATTGTTTATTCGTAAGTATTTACTGGGGTGTATTTTATCATCCACATCCATGTTCCCTCAATATGTAATATTGTTTCCATCCACTTGAAATAGTTTAAATCCAATTTTACCCTTAGGTGAGTTTTTAGTAAAGAATATGAAAGGAATCTTTTGTCGTTTTTCCGTACGAGGTACTTTTTGACTTTTCCGACAAAAGTATGAAGAATGTTTTTTTTAACTTATACGGCATGGATGGATTTTTAAAACATTACTTCAAAGAAGCTTCCTTTACAAGTTTTCAAGTTTATTTTTAATCAACTTCTTTTATTTTAAAGTTGTATGACATGTTATGAAAGGAAAAATGTTTTTGAAGAAGAAAGGATATTTTCCTCAAGAATTCAATTCAAGTGTTTTATCAAAATTATTTTCCATCTAAGATAATAAAGGGTTCTGTTTCTATCCATATTTTTACATTGGTTTGACTATGTTGTGATGGAATTATGTTAATGAATTCCTTTATCATATATGAATTGATTTATGATGTCATGATGTTTCAAGAATCCCATTTTTGTTACATGTGTTATGCGATGATGCATGTTTTATGATTATGTGGCACACATAAGAAAGGATTCATTATAAGATGGGTGGGACCTATATCTCCCTCCAATGCATTGGGTAATGATTTTATATCTCATGAGATAGACATGGCTGGAACGGAAGGTTATTTCGGTTCAGTGATACAGGACTGAAACGAGGAGTGAACTCGGTTCAGAAAGGGACTTTGTCCACTAAGATAGTCTTGGCAATGAGTCATGACTAACAAGAAATGATTTTCCATGATTATGTGTGCATGCCACAAAGATTCAAGTTTTATGTTATGATTATGGGGATCTCATTTTCACTTCTATGATTTATTCCATGTTAAGATATTATGATCTCTTTTGCAGGTTTTTATTTTCATAAAGATATGATATGATTTTTATTTCCTTTATTTTCCCTTGCTGAGCATTTGATCTCACCCTTTTATGTTTTCTTTTCCCCAGGTCAGGAAGATGGATATTAAGTAGAATATGCTCAAAGGGACCCTAGATATGATGAAATAAATGGGAGACACTGTAGAAGATTTATGAACCAGTTGTTTATGTTTCCCCAGTTTCTAAAGACACTATACCTATACGGTCCTTTGTGGTTTTGTCATATGTTGTAATAAGTGTGCTTCAATTTTGAAGTATTAACAATGTATGTAAAGTATGGGTCGTTATAGTTGGTATCAGAGGAAAGGTATAGTCAACCTTTGGAAACTAGGATGTGAAAGCCTTAGTAAGAACCCTAAGGATAAGTCTAAGCATAGTACACAATCTTAGTGTTTTAGAAATGGCCTTGAATAACCTAGGATAAGACCATAAGCATGAAAATTTTTTTCTTGAATTATGTGGTTTCCTATTATAATTAGTGTTTCTCACACTATTCTTCTTGGTTTTAGTCAATGGATGGAACCCGAAGGAACCGTGTTAATGCGGAATGCGATGGACAATGCAATGATTGTCCCCCTGAGCAACCAAACGATATGGGAGCTGGAATGCAAACTCTTGTAGCCATGCTCACACAACTTTCTCAAGCTATGAATCATGCAGGATTTCCAAACGAACAAAGGAGGGAGCAACATTCTGTTGAATCCTTCATGAGGCAGCGTCCACCATCTTTCAGCGGGTCTACTGATCCATTAGTTGCTGAACAATGGATTAGTACTACTGAAAAGATATTTTCAGTTCTTCAATGTTCTGAGCATGATAAAGTCATCCTAGCAGTGTATCGTTTGGAAGGAGATGCTGATCAATGGTGGAATCTTGTTAAGAATACAAGGCAAAGGGATGAAATTGAGTCTATGGAATGGGACGAGTTCAAGAACTTATTTTTCAATAAGTACTTCCCTCGTATTCTCCGAACAAAGATGGAGAAAGAGTTCCTTGAACTGAAGCAAAGGAATGATGAATCTGTTGGTACCTATGAAGTAAATTTTACAAGACTTGCAAGGTACGCTTCTGGTATTATCATCCAACCTGAGAGTAAGATCGATCGATTCTTTAGTGGCTTAAAACCAAGTCTTCGAAGGGCGTTAGCCATAAGGGACTTCAATAGCTACGAGGAAATAGTTCGATGTGCTCTCAAAGTCGAGATGGAGATTGGAGTAACCCATCAGTCACATGGGTTTGATAAGAAGAGGAAGATGGAATTCAAAGAAAAATCTAAAGAGCACACGGAAAAGAAGATGAACTTTCCCTTATGCTCAAAGTGTGGAAAGAAACATGGAGGGAGTTGTCTTAAAGGGACAAGTAAATGTTTTAAATGTGGAAAGGAAGGTCATCGGGCATTTGAATGCCGTGATAATGGGAAGAAGATGTCTAATGATGCAAACAAAGGAAGGGATACACAGAATGAACCTGCTACACTTCAATGTTTCAAGTGCAAGGAGATGGGGCATTATGCCAATCAATGCCCAAATCCAAGGGTTGATGATGATGGTCGACGTCAACAAACTCTTAAGGCTAAAGACAAAGGAAAGTCACATGCAATTTCTATCAGCGATGTGGAGTACGATAACGATGTGGTGAAAGGTACACTTACCATCCACTCTAAAGTAGCAAATGTTTTATTTGATTCTGGATCCACCCACTCTTTTATTTCTGAAAAATTTTCTAAGGGTATCACCGTATTACCTCAACAATTAGATGTTGAGTTAGCTGTGACAACACCTAATGGCACATCAATCGCATCAGAAGTTTATAATTCTTCTCCGATCGAAGTTTGTGGGAAAGTGCTTCCTGCAAATCTTGTGATCCTTCCTTTAGTGGAATTTGATGTGATTATTGGCATGGATTGGCTTTCTCTACATGGAGATCATATCAATTGCCAAAGAAGGGAAGTCACATTTCATATTCCAGATCAACCTACGATGGTCTATCAATGCAAGGATGAACATAACCTTCCAGTGGAAATTTCTTCCATCTTATGGGTATTGATTCCACTAAATGAAGGTTATTTATCTCAAATGGTTGGTGAGAAACTCACGATTAAGAATATGCCCATTGTACGGGAGTTTGATGATGTCTTTCCGGAGGAATTGCCGGGTCTTCCACCAAATCGTGAAGTTGAGTTTTCAATAGAACTCGTACCGGGTGCTTTGCCTATTTCAAAGACACCTTATAGAATGGCCCCAATTGAGTTGCAGGAATTGAAGAAGCAACTCCAAGAGAATCTTGATAAGGGATTCATACGCCCTAGTGCGTCACCTTGGGGAGCACCTGTTCTATTTGTTAAGAAGAAAGATGGATCAATGAGACTTTGCATTGATTATCGAGAACTTAGCAAGATCACTATCAAGAACAAATATCCTCTCCCACGCATTGATGACTTATTTGACCAACTACGCGGAGCTCAATACTTTTCCAAGATTGATCTTCGTTCAGGTTATCATCAATTAAGGGTCAAAAGGGAGGATATACCAAAGACGGCTTTCCGTACAAGGTATGGACACTATGAATTTATAGTGATGCCATTTGGTCTTACTAATGCCCCTGCTATCTTCATGGATCTAATGAATAGAGTCTTTAGAGACTATCTTGATCAATTTGTGGTAGTCTTTATAGACGATATTCTTGTCTATTCAAAGAGCAAGGAAGAGCATGAAGATCACTTGAGAATTATGTTGAAGACCCTGAGAAAAGAGAAGCTTTATGCCAAATTTACCAAGTGTGAATTTTGGCTTCAAAAAGTTGCATTTTTGGGTCATATAATCTCAAAAGAGGGGATATCTGTGGATCCAGCAAAAACAGAGGTTATCGAAAGATGGTCGAGACCAACCACAGTAACTGAGATCCGAAGTTTTCTTGGTTTGGCTGGATATTATCGACGTTTTGTAAAAGATTTTTCACGATTATCTAATCCACTCACCAAGTTGACTCGGAAAGGAGTTAAGTTTGTCTGGACAGAGGAATGTGAAGAGAATTTCAAGGAGTTGAAAAGAAGGTTATCCAGTGCACCTGTGCTCACACTGCCTTGTAGTGGAGAAAGGTTTGTGATCTACAGTGATGCATCCAAGAAGGGATTGGGGTGTTTTCTTATGCAAAATGATATGGTAATAGCTTATGCCTCACGACAGTTGAAAATCCATGAGCAAAATTACCCAACACATGATTTGGAGTTGGCTGCGGTAATCTTTGCATTAAAGATTTGGAGGCATTACCTTTATGGTGAAAGGTGTGATATTTATACTGATCATAAAAGTTTAAAGTATATTTTCACACAAAAGGAGTTGAATATGCGTCAAAGAAGATGGTTGGAGCTGATTAAGGATTATGACTGCTCAATCCATTACCACCCTGGGAAAGCAAACAAGGTGGCAGATGCATTAAGTCGACAAGACCATGCTAGTTTATCCATGATGAGGATCACAAAAGATCCAATATTTATGGATTTACAAAGGATGGATCTTGGAATTATAATGGAAGGGGAAAAATCTTATCTTTCTCAAATGAATGTTCAACCATCTATACATGTGAAGATTAAAGAGGCACAGAAAGAAGATGTCGAGTTACAAAAGAAGGCGAGAAATGTTCCTGAATTCAACCTTGATTGTGATGGGATAATAAAGTTCCGGAATCGGGTTTGTGTTCCTCCCATCCCCGAATTAAAGAAAGAGCTGCTGGATGAGGCTCATAGTTCTTCATTCTCTATTCATCCTGGAAGCACGAAGATGTATAGGGACCTGAAAGAGTACTTCTGGTGGGATGGCATGAAAAGAGATGTTGCTGAATATGTCTCTCGATGCTTGGTTTGTCAACAAGTTAAAGCTGAGAGACAGAAGTCTAAGGGGATGTTACAACCATTACCCATACCCGAATGGAAATGGGAAAACATCACTATGGACTTTGTCACAGGACTTCCTAAAACATCCAAAGGCAATAATGCTATTTGGGTCATAGTTGATCGTCTTACAAAGTCTGCACACTTCATTGCTATTAGAGAGGATTTCTCTCTAGATCAGCTTTCCAGGATATATGTAAAGGAAGTGGTAAGATTGCATGGAGTACCACTTTCTATTATATCTGATCGAGATCCGAGATTTACCTCGAAGTTCTGGCGAAGTCTTCAGCATACTCTGGATACAGAGTTGAGTTTCAGCACTGCTTATCATCCCCAGACAGACGGTCAGTCTGAGAGAACAATTCAAACCCTAGAAGATATGTTGAGAGCTTGCTCTATGGATTTCAAAGGAGGTTGGGATCAACACCTACCTTTGGTGGAATTTTCTTATAATAATAGCTTTCACTCCAGTATTCAGATGGCTCCTTATGAAGCTCTCTATGGAAAGAAATGCAGGACTCCAACTTGCTGGGATGAAGTTGGGGAAAGAAAGCTATTAGGACCTGATCTCGTTGATGAAATGGCAGAAAAGGTCAGATCTATTCAACAACACATAAGAGCAGCTCAGAGTCGACAGAAAAGTTATGCCGACAACCGAAGAAAAGACCTAGAGTTTGAAGTGGGTGATAAAGTGTTCTTACGAATATCTCCCTGGAAGAGGGTTGTGAGATTTGGAAAGAAGGGGAAGTTGAGCCCTAGATATATCGGTCCTTTTGAAATACTGGATCGTGTTGGGAAGGTAGCTTACCGATTGGCGCTTCCACCGAATCTCTCTCAAGTTCACGATGTGTTCCATGTATCTCTCCTGAGAAAGTACATACCAGATCCTTCACATGTACTCAGCTCAGAAGTTGTACCGCTGGAGCAAGATCTTTCTTATGAAGAACATCCGATAGAGATTCTGGATCGTAGCGAAAAAGTCCTACGAAACAAGACCACTCGCTTGGTGAAAGTTTTATGGAGAAACCACCAACTTGAAGAAGCTACATGGGAGCTTGAGGATATGATGAGGGAGAAGTATCCTCATTTGTTTGTTGCAAAGTGACGAATTTCGAGGGCGAAATTCTTTTTAAGGGGGGTAGAATGTAACACCCGAGACTTTTATGTTATATAAAACATCAAAGGAATCTTTTTCTACACAACACTTGCTTGGCTTGCTTTACACGCAATCGCGACCTTCCTCGATAGCTTGCGTCGTACGCAATACCGAGTTTCACTAAACAACAATATGCTATTAAAACTAGCCGTTATGAATAGTAATAACAACTTTTTGAAATTTTATAAATTTTATTTTTCAAAATGGACTTCATTTTTGGACTCAGAATATCGAAATTAGCCTAGGGTGAAATTTTGGTATTTTTCTGAAAACTTTCAATTTTTGATGAATAGTGAAACCACTAAGTGGTAGGTTAAAAAACTGAATTTTGCATAAAACTTAATTTTACCGCTTCTGTGAATGGAATTTCGAAAATCCGAGAGACACGGTTAATATCAAGGACTAAAATGTGGTTCAATGAGATGAAAATAATGTTTTGGTGAATAGTAACTTTTTACCTTTTTTACCGCGGTTAATAGTAAATAGGGTAACTAAGGGTAAATATGATATTAATATTACCCTAACACATGTCCTAATTCTATTGGACAAGTTTAATTCGACCAAAAACAAACTTAGGAATAAAATATGACCATTTAGGCCCACTTGGATTAGATTAGGACATTTATTATTAATTTATTTAAAGAAGGGTTAAAATAGTTAAAATCAAAGTTTAATAAGTAAATCATTTGTAATATGGGGTTATACATAAGATAAATTCGATTTTAAATATTCATTAGAAAGCTAAAAAGATTTCCTACATGATGGTATTTTATTTGTAATTTTTAGACATCAAATAATTTAATTTATTTTTGACACAAAGATGATGCAGTAATTATCTTATTAATGAAATATTGACAAAATTGATAATATAAATACCAAAATAAATGTAATTTGAGACTTTTTATGAATTCCACTAATTTTCTAGGTTACTATGATATATTAGTATTGATTTAATCAACTTGGTTCGAACATATAATTCTGTTATGACTTTGACAAAAATCATATATCAAATAGTGTCAAAATTGACACAAAATAGTTTGTAAATAAAATATTATATTATTAATTGCTATTTTATTCCTAAAAATCTAAGGTTCGGCCAAATGACTTATATAAGGATATATATATTAATAATAAACAATTTGGGGTTCGTTTGGCATGTTATAGTAAGTGTATTAACCATATAGTGAAAGAAAACAAAAAGACATGGTAAAAGTTAAATTATTTAACTTAGAGTTAAATTTAATTGATAAGGTTAAAATAATACCCTAAACTTGTCTAAATCCTATTGGTTGATAGGATTTCGACCCATCCCCACTTTAGCTTCGAAATAAGACCCTTTGGAACAATTATAAACCGATTTTGACTTTAATATAAAATAATATTTTGAGATATTCCTAAGGTGCCCCTCTCCTCCCTTATAAAAGGGCACCTCCTCCCCCTCCTCCTCACACCAATTTGAGCACTCAAGCTCGGCCAACCCCTGCCATTTTCCCTTCTCCACTTCCCTAGAATAATCCTAGAGGTCCTGGTCTTCTCCAAAGACCAATCTTAGTTCCTTAAGTGGAGGATTCAAAAAGGCGTTCCAAAGAAGAGGTAATATCCATTACCGATCTTTTCAATTTCTTTCTTCTTCAACTTCTTCTTCTTTAGTTGTTTCATGATAAAGTAATAACATCAGTATTACTTACATACTGATATGTTATTATAAATATCAAACAACCCTAATTCACCTTCTATCCATCCTACGGAAAAATGAAATCACCGCGCGTGCGTACGTACGGAATACCGTCTCCACGCCGTGGTGTAATCTATTTTCCACCATCACCTTACAAGGATGGGTATAATGGTGTAATGAGTAACTATATATGATTATTATTAAGTTATATTGATACTTAAATAATATATATATATACTCCAATACAATTCCACGATCATAGGAACGATATCATCACTCGTGCGTACGTACGGAATACCGTCTCCACGATGTGATGCGACTCGTTCTACATGATCTTCATTTCATAATGATTGTATAAATGAATTGAATGAATTAATATGGTATATACTACACTAATACCATTCTGGAAATGAATTATCTATAACCTAAAGATAAGAATAAGAATTTATTCGACAAAACACGCATAAGAACAAAAAGTTATAAAGACCCGAGTAACAAGTAACAATGAAATATTACTAACAAGAAGCTAATAATATGACCATATATGATCTCATATCAATATGTATGATTCTTGAATAAGTCAATAACATTATTTAAACCATTATACAGGAGCTTCGGACACGAACAAAGCAAATCGGACCTAAGGTAAGGGAAATATCACAATCTCATTTTTATCCGAGATTGTTTATTCGTAAGTATTTACTGGGGTGTATTTTATCATCCACATCCATGTTCCCTCAATATGTAATATTGTTTCCATCCACTTGAAATAGTTTAAATCCAATTTTACCCTTAGGTGAGTTTTTAGTAAAGAATATGAAAGAAATCTTTTGTCGTTTTTCCGTACGAGGTACTTTTTGACTTTTCCGACAAAAGTACGAAGAATGTTTTTTTTAACTTATACGGCATGGATGGATTTTTAAAACATTACTTCAAAGAAGCTTCCTTTACAAGTTTTCAAGTTTATTTTTAATCAACTTCTTTTATTTTAAAGTTGTATGACATGTTATGAAAGGAAAAATGTTTTTGAAGAAGAAAGGATATTTTCCTCAAGAATTCAATTCAAGTGTTTTATCAAAATTATTTTCCATCTAAGATAATAAAGGGTTCTGTTTCTATCCATATTTTTACATTGGTTTGACTATGTTGTGGTGGAATTATGTTAATTAATTCCTTTATCATATATGAATTGATTTATGATGTCATGATGTTTCAAGAATCCCATTTTTGTTACATGTGTTATGCGATGATGCATGTTTTATGATTATGTGGCACACATAAGAAAGGATTCATTATAAGATGGGTGGGACCTATATCTCCCTCCAATGCATTGGGTAATGATTTTATATCTCATGAGATAGACATGGCTGGAACGGAAGGTTATTTCGGTTCAGTGATACAGGACTGAAACGAGGAGTGAACTCGGTTCAGAAAGGGACTTTGTCCACTAAGATAGTCTTGGCAATGAGTCATGACTAACAGGAAATGATTTTCCATGATTATGTGTGCATGCCACAAAGATTCAAGTTTTATGTTATGATTATGGGGATCTCATTTTCACTTCTATGATTTATTCCATGTTAAGATATTATGATCTCTTTTGCAGGTTTTTATTTTCAAAAAGATATGATATGATTTTTATTTACTTTATTTTCCCTTGCTGAGCATTTGAGCTCACCCTTTTATGTTTTCTTTTCCCCAGGTCAGGAAGATGGATATTAAGTAGAATATGCTAAAAGGGACCCTAGATATGATGAAATAAATGGGAGACACTGTAGAAGATTTATGAACTAGTTGTTTATGTTTCCCCAGTTTCTAAAGACACTATACCTATACGGTCCTTTGTGGTTTTGTCATATGTTGTAATAAGTGTGCTTCAATTTTGAAGTATTAACAATGTATGTAAAGTATGGGTCGTTATACAGACGCCTCCCTATCTCCATTCGAGGATAAGGTCAGCTTACTTACCAGGGACGATTGGATTAACTCCGGTGACAGCTGGGCATAAATACAGAACGACGAGGGTGGGAGAGACAGCATTCTCGATGGGCTTCCTAACGAGAAATCCAAGTGCACCTTCGGATCCTGCTGAGAGAGAAACCCCCTGCTGCATGAGGGAGACAGTTTCTGAGCTGGCCCAGGAGACCAGGAAATGAGATCCAAAACCTCCTCTGTAGATGCCGACCGTGAGCCGAGCATGTCAGAAGCTTTTTCCCTTTCTGTTTTTTCTGTCACACGAGGTACGGAAGGCAAATTTGAATTTGAAAGGAATCAAGGGTTAACGTTGTCCGCACCCGACTCCTAGAAACCCGAGACAGGCGGGTCCTGACCCTACTCAGCCATCCTGCTCCGCCGGGGAGCCTCCGCCACATCCCGTTGCCTCCGGCAAGACGCCACCCTGTGGCCATGCAAACCGCAGCCGACACAAAATCGCGACCCCTGGAGATAGAAGAGTCTCTGCCTCCAGGAAAAACCATCCTCCGACTCAACCAGAACCCAAGAAGGCCGATCTACAGACAAGTCCATCTCAACACAGATACAAGGATTTGAGGCCGCCTGAAGACACCGTGTGTCGGCATCCGCACACAGAAAAGTACCGAGAGCATTCCCCACAACCTTCAGCATCCCCGGGTTATGTAAGGGTAGAGGTAGGCTTGGAAGCGATAACCACACAGAATCCACAGGTGACTCCCGCCCGTAATGGAAATCCTAGGACCACCTCGTCAAGGAGAAGCGCCGCGAACCACACACCCTGGACCTCCTCGTCCAAGCTTTAACAAAGTCTTCCCTGGAGGCTAGGTGAATGCAGAACGCAACCCTGGAGAACTCCGACACCGCCGCCGGACAGGACAACCCCCACGAACCCACAAAAATTCGGAAAAAACTCAAAGAGGGTTTATTACGCCCAAAACGAGCCACCAGAGAAAGGTCATGAAAGGAAGCCGCCTCTCAAAGTTCCTGAGCCGAAAATCTCACCACCGGGACCCCCTCCACCTGCCGAAAGGGCTGGCTCAGCACCTCCACCAGTGGTATCTCTGGAACAGACACTCCAGAAAAGAGACCACCTGCAGAGCCCTTGGAAACCGTTCCGCACAGAGCCTCCTTGAAAGAAGCCTTCAAAGCATCCCCAGCACCATCCTTGGCCTCTCCTGGTAACAAACCTGAAGCTGGCACAGGTGCTCCGTCCACATGAACGCTAGTCGCCGCAGAAGAACACCCCGCCGGAACAGTCGCCGTCGCCGAAGAACCACCCTCTGGAGCACCCTCTCTCATGGTATGGAAATGCATAAATACAATCTGTTATCACCATAAGATTTATCAAAATGAACAAACTCATAGTATTACTTTACCAGTTTCAGATAATAAGGACCATTGTTATTCACAAAAAATTTGAGCCACCCTTGTTCCTCCGATATCCATAGAACCAATGATTTGGTAGGCAGGAGCCATTCTGCATAGAGTTCATCCTCGATTACAATATTTCTATTCAGTAAGTGTGGGTTCACGACACACTTCTCACGACTTGTCCCACAACCACTACCCTTAGATCCTTTTTTCTGTCTCTTTTACCTTGGCGCATCACCTCCATCTATGACTACCAGCCTTTTTACTCTTGCCATTTTTGAATCGAAGAGCCTAGGGTTTGCAAGAAAAGCGGGAGTTCGAGAAGTATGGTTTGAAGTTAGAGAGTTCGTGGTGCATTGAAATGCGACATAGACATAATTTTTATCATTTAGGAATCGATATGTAATAAAAATAAATACATTAAAAATAATAAAGGTTTCCATTAAAAACACAAAATCCAGACAACGCAAAATATATCGGCAACCACTACCGGTGAGAATCCTAACGGTAAGGTCTCTCTAACAGTGATGTTTATCTATCAGTGAGATTCATTAGTGGTGGGGTTTATTTATTAGTGAGGTTTCTACTAATAGAGATGTTTCTTTATTAGAGAGTTTTATCTACAATGAGGTTTATCTATCAGTGAGGTTTATCTATCGGCGAGGTTTCTAGAATGCTTATCATTCCTAACTCATATCTAATGTAACTCCCCGACCCCAGTTAACTAGAGTCAGTACATTATTACATAACATTGGCATGATCACAAAAGATCATGTGTCCAAAGACCGATTAGTTTAGTAGACTCGAAAACACTAGATACATTCATAAATGTTACACTACATTATAAAGTAAAAAACTACAATAACAATGTCTCCATAGTCCACACCCATACCCCCTTCAGACTATCCCTGTTGGTCAGTCATAAAATATTTATTCACATACTGGGAAAAATAAATCATAGAAAGGGGTGACCTCAGATGCCCAGTAAAGATAACAATATAGCAGAAAATTTCATAAATAAACATAAACATTTAAGGCAATGTATAACTAAAACAAAAGCCTTTTAAACTTGAACTTTAGCATAATATGGAAAAAGTAAAATGAAATAATTCCATTTACTTACTCACATGGATAATATACTAGTCGAATAATCACATGCAATATCAATAACCACTTTCAAAATGATGGAATGCATAATTCAAGACTATCATGACCACATAGCCAAGGCCTCGTGCTAAGACTACAAATAAGACATTGTCAAGGCCTCGTGCCAAGACACTAGTTTGTCTCATGAGACCTACTAATGCATCGAGGAGCTATAGTGGGCTCCACCCATCAATTATTAAGTCCAATTCATTCCTCATATGAACACGTTTAAACATATCATAAACCATAACATAATCGTATCATATAAAACATGCATAATGTAAATATAACATTTCCACATTTCTATCACAAGATGTCAATACAACACATTGATATAATACAAACATTATCAAACCCATTTTAAATACCAAAATAAAATAAAAGTAAAACATGAAATTTATTTTTTCATTTTAAAAAAAAGTTATGGATTATAGAGGAAGCTGAAACTCATATAATGGTCACGGCGGCGGAGAAGTCTTTGTCGCCGCATACGTTTGATAAACAAACATTCCCTTTTGTCATTTAGTAAATCTATTTGTATAAAAAGATTCATTTTGAATAAAATTAAAATTCAAAGGGGTTTATACAAAGTATCAAGGAAATTTGTATAAAAAACAAAATATGCCTCAATGAAAGGAGATTGAGACGAAGTCCCTTACCTCGTGTCCGACTTGACTCGACCATTCTTTAACCTCCTGAATAATAAACTAGAGTTAATTTATAATAGCTTAAGAAAATTTTCAAAGTTCATTATTCCTTTTATATCACTTATTACCATGTTATGAACGTTATGTCATTATTTAAGTTAATAACGGTCGTTTTGTCGATCTTTGGTACTTGAGTAAAAAATAGATTTCTTATAATTACGAGTTGTTCATGTTGTAAAATATCCATTATATACAGAATTATATTCATTATGTAGATATAATATATATCATATATATCCATTATATATATGTATTTATAATATTACAAAACATTTGGAGGTAAGAAATGAAATGCACCGTTCATGGAGACGGTAAGTCGTACGTACGCATGAACTCTACTTTCATTTCTATTTCGTATTTAATGGAATGAAATCATAATGATATAAAGGTGTATTATAATTCCAGTATAATATCATATATAATATCATTTCCTCCATCCTTTACACGTACCACATATGGCATTAATGATTCAAATCACTTTGAGGGGTCGGTAGTCCGCAGTTCCTAAAATGAAATTATCGCATTTACCCATAATGGAAGTCATAAAGGAATTCCATTAATGAAAAACACAGAAGCATAAGGAAAACATAAACATAATATATATAATGAATAAATATAGTGACATATTAATGGCCACCATTAGAGGTGTTAAAATAAGATTGAACAATCATCGTTTCATGAGGCAGTAATTCACCACCCACAGAAACGGTATGTTTTTTAAACATTAGACGAATGTGTGTGTAAGTGTAAATCAAATCCTTCTCATAAAAACATCCAAGTATATTAAAGATACTATTTTTTTACAAAATAATGGAATAAAAATAGTTTAAGGGGTAGGAGAAGCAAAATAAAACAAAAGAACATAAGATAAGACATTACCTTAAAATCGGGTAACTCTATTTGATTTGAGCCAAAAGCTTCCTTGAGAAGAAATCTTCCCAAAGTGAGGATTCTACGAGTAATAGAGGGAATTTGAGAGAGTATTTTGGCAGAGTTTCGACGATACAAATTGCTTTGAAGGTGTGAATAATGTGGTAGTGGTGGGGGCCTTTTATAAGAGGAGAGGAGGGGCACTCTTGGAAAGTCATGAAATGTTACATTATTATGAAATGCTTTTCGGATTTTAAAGGTCCAAAAATGATATATTTATAGGATAAGGTGATAAGGGTTAGAAATAAACCAATAAAATAGGATTTATAGAACTGTAAGTCATATATATTACCTTATCTTTTAATTTTATTTAAATCGTTCATTAATGAGGTAATCGCTGCATCATCATGGTGTCAGAAATAAATTTATTTATTTAATGTCTTAAAATTATTAAAAAATTACAATGATGTAGGAAATATTTTTATATTTCCAATGAATATTTATAGTTGAAAATTTAACTTCTATAACCCCATGTAATTATTGTTTTAGTAAAAAAACACATGTTTGTGACAATTTTATTTTTACATTAAATAAAAAGTTATTAATGTCATTTTCTTACCCAAGTGGATCCATGGGGTCCCCATGTTGACCCATGGTTTTTCTTGGTTGTCCATGAATCATCCAATAAGGTTTGGACAAGTGTAAAGGAACTTTCAAATTATTATAACATTATATTTACCTAAAATTACACTAATTACATTTAATCACGATTAATAAAATTTAAAGTTACTATTCACCAAAAATTATTTTCATCTCATTGAACCACATATTACATACTAATGAAAACCATTTATGTCGTATTTTTGAAATTCAATTCACATAACTGGTAATGTTTCATTTAAACGAAAAATTAGTTTTTTAACTACCACTTGGTGATTTGACTGTTCATCAAAAATTGAAGTTTCTCAGAACAATAAAAAAAATCCACCCTAAGCTATAACTAATATTCTGAATTCACAAATGATGTCTATTTTACAAAATTCCAAACATATATATTGCATTAATTAATTTTATAATTAATTCTCATTGTCAAAACAAATAGCGTGTTTTTAAGAAACAATATCAATCAAAAGATTTACAATTGTTTTTGTCAAATTTCAAAGTAAAATTAATTCTAATTAACACCATTGGATAAAATGGTAAAATTATATTCTAATTATACATTAAAACCACTCAATATTATAATTTATCACTATAAATTATTTTGATTAAAAATGTTGTTTTTATGTATTTTTCACTATTCGTCGAAAATTGGAAGGTCTCGGAAAAATACCAAACATTCAACAAAGGCTAATTTAGATATTCCAGATCCAAAAATGAAGTCTATTCTGAAATATAAAATTTATATAATTTCAAAATGTGGGTATTACTATTCATAATGGCTACATTGATTGGTCGCGGTGTGTTTGAACATCGAACTTGAGTATAATGAAAGCTATTGCATTATTGAACAAGAATCGTACCGTGGAAGCTTGGGGTGTTACATCTAATGTAACTTATCCTTTCTGAACATAATGGCTAGGTGAATATGTCAGCTAATTGATGTTTAGTGCCTATATATTCAAGATTAATATCACCCTTTTGATAATGATCCCTCCAAAATTGATTCCTTACATCTATGTGTTTAGTCCCAGAGTGAGATACATGATTCTTAGAGATATTGATCACTGTAGGGGTATCACAGTTTTAAGATACATGCCTAAATTGATATCCATATTCCATTAAAGAATTTTTCATCAACAAAATTTGTGCACAACAACTACCGGCATCAATATATTCTGCTTCAGCAGTAGACAAAGAAACATAATTCTGCTTTTTACTACACAAAGATACTAGGGACATACCTAGAAAGTGACATGTACTGGATGTGATCTTCTTATTTAACACGCAACCAGAAAAGTAAGCATTAGAATAGCTTATTAAATTGAGAGATTGTACTTTTGGATAAAATAATCCTAATTAGTATATGTTTATGATATTCTAAAATCCTTTTAACTGCAAGAAGTGCGAGTCTTTAAGATTATCTTGAAATCTTGCACACATACACTCACTAAACATAATTTCTGGTCTACTAGTAGTAAGGTAAAGTAAACTCCCAATCACACCACTATAATTGTTTTGATCCACTGGTTTCCCAGCTTCATCTACATCCAGTTTACAAGTGGTACTCATAGGGGTATCACTCTACTTATTATTATCAGAACCAAAACATTTTAAAATTTTATTTTGTATATTTACTTTGATTTAAAATAATACAACTTTCATTTTGAAAAACTTGAAATCCAAGAAAATATTTGAGTTCTCCCTTTAAACTCATGTCAAATTCACTTTGCATACTCTTTGAAAAATAAATACACAAAGCATTTTTAGAAGATCCAAAAATAATATCTTCAATATTGATTTGTACTATCAAAACATCATTGGAAATACTTTGGATAATAAGATTTGGATCAACAATCACTTTAATAAAACATTTTGAAATAATAAAATTACTAAGTCTATCATACCAAGATCGTGGAGTTGGTTTTAAACCATACAAAGCTTTAGAATGTTTAAAAAATAGATTTGAAAAATGAGGATTAGAAAATCCAAGTGGTTATTCAACAAAAACATCTTCAATTATAAACCCATTTATAAAAGCACTTTTAAAATCCATTTGATATAGCATGACATTCATATGAGCAGCATAAACATGTAGAATTCTAATAGCTTCTTACATATCTATAGGTGCAAAGGTTTCCTCACAGTCTATTCCTTGTTCTTGACTATATCATTATGCAAATAACCAAGATTTATTTCTCAATATATTTCTAGACACTTCAAATTTATTTCTAAAAACCCATTTAGTGCATATGGCCAAGGTGTCCTTAGGTCTTTCAACCAATTTTCAGACATTGTTTCTTTCAAATTAATTTAATTCTTCATGCATTTACATTACCCAAAATTCATCATTGATAGCATAATTGATATTTTTAGGTTTTGGCTGTGAAAGAAAGGATTGATGTTCCTTCTGATTTCATAGAGAAGCTCTAGTTTGTGTTCCTCTATATAAATCACCTACAACAACATCTAAAGGATGGTTATTTATAATCCTAATTGGTCTAGTAAAGGTAGGACTATAGAGTTCAGGTTTGTCTTTTGGTTCGGTTCCAATAGAAAAGTGTTCTATAAAATTTTCTAGAATTACCTATTTTTACAACAGGTTCACTGCCATTATCATAATGGTCCAGAATAGATAGTTAATCATCATGATTTTCAGGTGAAGACTTAGGTTCATGTGGATATGTTTCATCAAATGTGACATATACTGATTCTTCTAGTCATTTTGTTCTTTTTTTAAAGACTCTATAGGATTTACTAGTTATATAGTAACCTAGGACGATTCCCTTATCACTTTTAGAAGCAAATTTTTCAATATTATCTTCAGTATTGAGAATAAATAATTTGCAACCAAAAACTATAAGGTAACTAACTGTAGGCTTCCTATTATTCCATAGTTCATAAGGGGTCTTTTTAAGGACATATCTAATCAAGACTCTATTTATAATATAACGGGTTGTATTTGTAGATTCTTCCTAGATGTAAATAGGTATGTAATTCTCATTGAGCATAGTTCTTGAAATTTTTTAAATAGTTCTATTCCTTCTTTTTACTACACCATTTTATTGAGGTGTCCTAAGGGCAATGAAATTAGGACTGCAGCCATTGTGTGAGCAATAGGTTTCAAAGTCATGTTTTTCAAACTCACGGCCATGATCACTTCTCAGGGTCGTAATCTTACGTTCACTTTGGTTCCCTATAGACATGGAGTATTTAATTAAATAGTAACAAGAATCACTTTTGTGAGCAAGAAAGTATACCCAAGTGTATCAAGAAAAGTCATCTACTAGAACATAGGAATAGTGCTTCCCATTTAAACTAGAAATTCTTGATGTTCCAAACAAATCCATGTGAATCAATACTAGAGGTTGAGAGGTTGAAACTTCTTTATTTAATTTGAATGAATCTTTATATTGATTTCCCTTTTTAAAGTGATTAAAAACTTTTTCTTTTGGGCAACATAGTCTGGGTAGGTCTCTAACTAAATTACTCTTAGTCAGTTTCATAAGTGAATAAACATTGCAGTGTCCTAATCTTCTATGCCATAGCCAAGATTCTTTATGAAAAGCATTTAAACAAGTAAAAATTTTTTTGGGCTAGGGAATTTAAATTTAAAGCATATACATTTTCATTTCTAGAAGAAGTAAATACAAAAATATTTTTAGAATTAAATACACTTCAAGCATCATTTTAAAATTTAACATTGAAATTATCGTCACACAACTATCAAATGCTTAATAGGTTGTATATTAGTCCATCAAAAAATAATACTTTAGAGATTTAAATTGAATCAGTGTTGCCAATCTAGCCTAAGCTAATGATAATTCCTTTTGAATTATCACCAAAGGTGATATTCCCTCCATCATCCTTAAATAAAATTTTAAAAAATGATTAGTCTCCAGTCATATTTCATGAACATCCACTGTGCAAGATCCACATCTATTTATATGAACTCTTCAAGCAGATCTCCTACAAAATAGGTTCATACAGAAAATGATGTTGGTACATCGATTTTTTTGCCAGGTTAGAATGTAAAACTTTAGGCACCAATATTTTTCTAACATGTTTCCTATAATTAACAGATTCAAAAGATTTTGATAAAAAAAACTTTATTTGGTCTACAAGAAATTGAATAGCTAGAAGAATCATAAGAATTTCCAGAACTTGAACTAGCAACATACTGTCTAGATTTTGGAATGAATTTATTCTTAACAAATTGTCTCTGTCCAGGTTCATATCATAAACCAGTAGTATACATTGGTGGAACATGTTTTCCAAGCATTTGAGTTACAGTATTCTTTCCATTTGTGATATTCCATAAGTCTTTTATAAGTTTCTCATTTGACAATTTGAGTTCAATATTTTATTTTAATAGTTTTGAATTATTTTCCGTTTCTATACTAAGATCAGATTTAATAGTACTAGTCAATGCATACAATTTATTTAATGATTTTTACTTATCATTCAATTCATTATAAGTATCTTCTAACATATTACAGAATTAAAATAATTTAGCTTTAAACTTGTAATCATCATTATATGAATCACTTTCATTCACAGAATAATAATCATTGTGCATAGTGGAATTAAGTGTTACCTTAGATGTTTCAGTCATCAAACACATGTTGGAATGAATCTTTTCTCTAGGATCATAATCTTTAGATCTACATGAGCTGTCTTCAGAAGTACTCCAAGTAGCTTTCAGGGACTTCTAGTATTTCTTATCCTTATTGTAATAATTTTTCTTAAATTTCAGTTTTGGACAATCATCTTTGACATGCCCTTTTCTTTTTCACTCATAAAAAACTATCCCATCATATTTATCAGTTTTCCTTTAGTCTTTCTTCCAATTTCCTCGTTGGTCACATTTACCCTTATAATCAGATTTTCTAAATAATTTCTTCTTCCTATTGAATTTCTTGAATCTACTGGCTAAATGAGCAATTTCTTCATCACTATCTGAATATGAACCTTCACTTGTTGAGATTTTGAAAGGTGTGTGAAACTTCTCCTTGTCCATGGACTTTGAGGTAGTAGACTTAAATGACACTGAATTATTATTAGGATCGTCATCTTCCTCATTGTTTACCTTCAAATCTTATTCATACATTGTCAATTTTACAATCATCTCTTTATCATGTAGTGAACATATATCAAAAAATTCTCTTATTGAAACTGATGTGCCTCTCCATCGTTCTGGTAGACATCTGAGTATTCTCATGATTTCCTCCTTTGCTAGAACAACTTTTCCCAGTGAGATCATTGTGTTAAAAATTTCATTGAACTTGAGATACATGTCAGAAATAGGTTTATCATGAATCATTTTAAAATTATCATATTTAATAGTGTAGGTTTTTAATATAATTTCCTTAATATTGGTTTCTCCTTCACGAGAAACAAAGTATCCCAAATTTCATGTGTTGTTTTACAACCAAAAATTCTGTTAAACACTTCATCTACTAGAGAGCACTAAATAGCATTCATTTATTTACAATTATTATTGTAATCAAATTTTTTAGGATCATCCAATGTAGTTTTAGCAGTATTA
This sequence comes from Viscum album, assembly GCA_963277665.1. Lineage (NCBI taxonomy): Eukaryota > Viridiplantae > Streptophyta > Magnoliopsida > Santalales > Viscaceae > Viscum > Viscum album. Next base: position 1,110,898,813 of record OY728140.1, read on the forward strand.
GGCATCTCATACTAGGAATCTGTAGTAGTCCAAATGTCAAATCCCATAATTTTGAAATGGATTTTCATTTTTATTTTCCATTGGGCATAATTGACACCATTAAAGAAAGGTGTCTTGTTGGTAGCTGCAAATTATAATCTATTCTCCATAATAACTATGTTTTAAAATGATATATAAAGATATGAAAATTTAGAATTAATGGAAATTTTTTAGATCTTTAAGACACAACTAAAATAAAAGTTGAAATTTTTTCTTAAAAAGAGTGTTTTGGAAAACTTGTATCTACTGCCTTTGATAACAAATGTTGGTTAGAGAGGATACATAAGTGGGGGGGGAATTGAGTTCCAATTAAAAATTTCTGTTTAAATGATTTATATTTAAATCCCCCAATTCATAAAACAAGAAAAACTGTAGTGAATTTATAAAGATTGTAAATGTTCACTTAGATTCTCAAAGATTGATTATTTCTCAGTTAACTTAATCTAAAGATTAAGTTGGATTTTGAAACTAACATACTGGCTAAAATTAATTATAATCACTTTCTAGTTCAACTATCAGGATTACTTTAAAACAGATTTGAATTTCAAATTAATTAGCAGTGAAATATTAAAAAAGTATAAATTGAAGTAAGATGTAGAATAGTTTTGACCAAGAGGTTCAATATCAATCTGAGACATAGTCCTCTAAAAAATTTAGATATATCTTTGATCCAATCAATGTATTGGGGTTTACAACAGTACTCAAACTTTTCAGGTCCTCATACAATTACCACAGTTCTTCATAGGAAAGCAACAATAATAACACATAGGTTGTCTAGGTCCTCAGACCTCAACCAAAGTTCTACATGGGATACACAAAGGTATAAAGAGTTTGGTGTGAGGATTTCAGTATCGTACGATTCATCTTATGAGTTAGTGTGTGTCCAAACAGACATAAACACACACACTTCACGTAATTTAAATAAATGATCACAACAAAGAAATAATAAAGAGATGAGTTAAGAATGCTCTTGTGTGATGTCAATGCCGCTATGGAATTCTTTAGATTGAAGCAGATGGAGCTTTGAGTCATTCTCTAGAAGTTGTCTGGAAAATAGAGTGTCATGGTTTTGATCCTTCACTTCAAGTATAGGTGTTTAGATTGAATGTGAGAGTATTCCTTGTAGCACTTGAACTTTCTCTTTGAAATTCTGTTCTTGATGTGTATGAGTGATCTTCGATTTCTTCATGTTCTTCGATTGTTCTTCTATGCATTTACATTTGTATCATATTCTATGTGTCTCGTATTTATCTTCTATTATTCCTTACCTATCTTTCTATTTTTTCATTTTCTATGTCATACTTTTATGCGCATCTTTGATCTTCCTTTTATAGCTCAAGTGGTGCTTCAACATAAGGCCTGATTACTTCTACAGGTATGAGGTACAGTTTCCTGAAATATATAACACATCATTAATTAATTTCTATTACATTAAAATCACGGAATATGACAGTTTCTAATAAATAAACAGAGATAGATTTTAGAGAAATAGCGACTGGTTTCCATCGGTGTCTTTTTGTATTAGTGGACTTGTAGCGGTGTAGTTGTAACAGTAGGTCTTACAATAGTAGCCATTACTCTCTTTAAGGGTATCTTTATGTATCAGTGACTCTGTGTAGAGGTAGCTCTCTTGTATAGCGGTAGTTACTTGTGTAGCAGTAGCTCCTTCTATCGGTAGCTACTGGTGTTATAGTAGCACCATCTACCGGTAGCTACTTTTGTAGCGATATCTCCTTCTACCAGTAGCTGCTTGTGTAGCAGTAGCTCCTTATATCGGTACCTGATTGGGTAGTGTTAGACTATGTATCAGTGAATTTTTGTATAACAAAACACTTGGTCTATCAGTGACCCTAAAACTAGAATGCTTACAAAGTATTTGTTCTATACATTTCATTCCCAGATTGAGTTAGTATCAAGGTTAATCATCGTTAAACATTTATAATCATAAATAAACATTGATTAACATATTCCAAAGATATGATAAAATCATTTTGATATTCATATCAACTCATTAGCATGATGTCATAATTTAAAAATATAATTAATTTATATATATTGACATTATTTGAGATTATCAAAGCATATCTAAACATAATTGAGATTATCAAAATAGGTGAGTCCAACAAATAAATTTGTACAAAATTTCTGGGAGAGCATCAATCCTACACTGTATGCATTTTATAAAAAATAGAAACCATATATCACAATTTGAATAAATGAATTAGTGTTTAAATTCTCTCTTTATTTAAAAACACTGCTATTTATACACGCTCTAGTTTTAATTCATATTATTGTCTTTTCATGTATTGAAGTCTATTTTTTCACATATTTTTTCTTTTTCATTTAACTACATATGTCATTAAACTAATGTACTAAATTATAGTTATGTATTTATCCCCCAATTATTCACGAGTTTTTATTTTATTATTTCAAATCATTTAAATGAAAATTTTACACACACACACACACATCATTATACACATATTTTTGACCTAATAAACCCTTTTAAATTCATTCACTTACATTGCAATGTTTTATTTCTTGTTCAACATGATTGAACACATTGATCAATTTTTGTTTGAAATTGTGACATGTGGTAATATATATATATATATATAACAATAATATACACACTTATAACATTATGTATATATATACATGGATTCATATAAATATATGTAATCAATAATAAATATATTTTTGTGAAGTTTTATAAAAAATTGTGGTGAAAAAATATAAAATAACAGAGTGTAATTATATAAAATAAAATTTTACACACACACACACACGTATATAAAAATATATATTCTGTAATATATATTAGCTGCACAAGATTATTTACATGAATAAGAATTAATGCATAAAAATAAAAATGATAAATAATTTAATATATATTATGATAGGCTTTAAAATAAACTTCTTACATGTAAAATATACTATAGAATATTTACTAAATAAGAATATATTTCGAACATAATTGAAATTACAACTGATGTAATATTTTAATAGATATGAAATATTTACTTATTATGTAATCTATTTTGATCATTAATAATAAAATTTATTTAATTGAAATTTTTTTGAATTCAATAAGTATGAATAATATTTGTCACACCTAGTATTTTTTAAATTCATATGAATAGTTTTATACTTATCCAAAGATCAATCGAAACCCTAGAAAAATAATAATTTTAAAAAATAACATTTTAAATGACATAGACATTCCCTATCCATTAAAACTAATTGAAAATATATCGAGACTCACTCATCATTAGAAAAAGGATAAAAAAGGTCTCATAAAACTAAATGAATCCTGACATACTGTTCCACAATGAACATTTTTCTACATCAAAGAATGTGCCTCCCAATGTTGAATTCTTATCACCAATAATTCTACCCAATTACTATTAGTCTAACATTCTACAATTTATTACACAAAATATATAACACTCTAATATGGATATATAATCATTCACGTGTCAGTTTAAAAAAACTATAGTTCTCCACCCTAAACTCACAACATTGATGTTCCTTCAAATAAAAACAAATAGATAGATATGGGAATAGAATGTTTCTATTTTTCATTTTGGTGAGAGAATCATCTTATATTATTCAGAGAAACTTACTTATCATCCTAATAGGGTTTTTTTGTTTAACATTTACGTTTTGATCATTCCCTAAGATAAACTTATATTCTTTCATCCTTTGATTTTCCATCTTCATTTATGGATTAATTTCTTCCATTACATGTGGCATATGAATGGTTGATTTAATCTAGTATTTTTCAACATATTTATCACCTTTATAATGGCTTTTATATAGATTTTACAGGACTTAAATTCTATCATAGATCCATAGGTTATCACATTGTTATTTTGTGTACTTCTCCATTACTCATTTTTTTATTTTTCATGACCTCATATTTTCTCTCGCTCAATATGTTCCTTTTTATTATTCTAAGACATGATATATTTTTCAAAAAGTCTAAAACCATGGGGAAATTTTTTTTATAGCTACAATAATTTCTAATGAATCATGTTTTTCTACATCAGAAAAATGTTCCTTGATATTATAATAAAAATTAAAGTCCCCATTAGAGATTCTTCTCAACCTCTCTTCAGAGAATAATGAAATTGTCAAAAGATTTAGATTTTTTCATCATGAATATATTATTATACATATTAGTGAAAAAATCAATTAATTGAATGAAATAGTTACCACAAATTTTGGATTAATACATCAATATCCAACATAAATTTTAATGGATTATTTCAAGAGTCAAAGAGGACTCAATAGCCACTTTCATATGAATTCCTTGGATGATAATTACTTTATGGAATGTTTCAAAAAATGATAACACATTATATTTTTAGTTGGGGTTGACATCTTAGAAAATATTCATTAGAAATTTTTTAAATGGTACATAGAAAAATATGGATATGTATTCTATGAAAATAATTAATCCCATCTTTATAACTCTAATAAAAATATTCATGAGAATTTCATATTTGGGAAATGATTCCCCTAGTTCGGTATCTCTTAGGGATAATTACTCCATCATTATTCACTTGATGATACTTGTGTTTCTCCTGAAAATGATTCTATTAAAATCATCAAAATGATAACTAATAATAATAAATCCATGTTTTTTCATTTCAAAAATTATTATACATTTAGGTTTTAACATTTTTACAATAATTTATGTTTTACCAACTCTTTTCATTTTCAATTTTCTTTTACTATGAATTATAATTGAGCCTTAATCCAAAAATTCATTATTTATTATCTTTTTTCTTATGTAGTATGAGATGAATAGTTAATTTTAAAAATCCATGGAAAGATATTATTGGTTTTTTATGTGTCACCTCAACAACAAGTGATTTATTTGTCTCTTTATTTTGAAATATTTATACTTTGGTGTCTAAATATGATTTTACATGATGTGTTTTCTTGAATATAGAGTTAGATAATATTGAGATGAAAATACATGAGATATTTTTACAAGACTATAAATTTATAATATCAGTAGAACACAGTTTTTTTAGAAATTATCAAAGCGATAATAATAAATGAAAAGAAACAAATCATTATTGGAATCCAAGGGTTACAAAAAATTGATATAGTGGAATTTGAAGATAAATTTATATCTTTTACATGTATTGATTCAATGATAATGTTTCCATATATTAAATCTCATGATAATAACAAGGTTTATCAGACAAGAGAGGTTATACATAGTAAAACAATAAAAATCTACAAGCTATTAGACAATAATGATGATAAGTTCCTAAAATATAATTCTAAATTTAGTGTGGTTCATGTTGATGATTTTACTAGCTGTGATAATGAAAACCTGAATAATTTAAAAAAAATGTGAAAATTTGCAGTTGTAAATTATTATAATAATGATAATATTGATTCAGATCACACAATAAATGATGAAGGTGATTATACTGATGAAAAAAAATATCATGTGATATAATCTCTCTCATATTTGTTTCAATCCAGATATGTGTTTTTATGGGTATCATAAATAACCTGCATTGATCTTAATTGGAGTAGAGAATAAAAATATTTCATTTGAAAATTTTTTACATAAAAAATGTCTACACTAATTCACAACCAGGTTAGTGTGGATACATGACTTCACTAAGACATATAATTTAGTACAATAAATTCTCATAAAACATTTATACATTGAATATGTTGTATTATCCATGAAAAATCATGATGATGATAGATATTGAGAAGGAATAAATAACAAACCACACCATATATTTTTAAATCATTCAATCACTATTTATATCAAGTGGATATATCATTAGTAATTAGTATTTTCAATACAAATTCAAACGTGTTCCAAATATTATCAAAATGGAAAATAAAATATAAAAAAACAATATAGTCATAATCCCATGTGTAAGAAAGAAAATTATTTTAATAAAAATAAAAATTCCTCTGTAATCATCCTAATATTCTATTAGTGATGTATCAAGTTCACAATTTATTTTTTCTCATAACACCCAACCAATTTATCTTAGGAATATTCAATAGCATATATGAGACTTTATTTCAATATTTATTTATCCTTATCCAAGAAAAACATTAAATATTTATATAATTTTAGAAATATTTGTATAACACACTAAATTATTACATAATGTTTAATAACTTTCAAATAAAAATACAATGATAAAATCCATACTAATATTTAATAATATATACAATAGTATTAATAATAAAAACCAATCATTTATTTAGGAATAATTTATTTATTTATGGTATAACAATTTTATCTAGTGAACATACATAAAAAATTGTTTAATTTATTGTATCATTATAGGATAATATCATAACATGAAGAACCAGATACAAATTCCATCAATGGAATTATTATTCCATGGTAAAATAATTTGGGCAAGAAATATAGTTCTATAACATAACAATGAAATTGTGATGTGAATACATCCCAAACTAAATATCCATTCACCCTTCCTATATTACTTTATTTGAACAAACCATATCATTGTATAGATGTGGAAAATCTATATAGGAATGAATCCATAATACCTAAAGAAACAATAATGATGAAACCAATGTGTATTTCTATTTGATTCCCATTTATGTGAAAATGTTTCCTATTGTCAGACCATTGGGGTGTTACAATCATTCTAACATGCAGTAATTTAAAATGTTAAGGAAGTATTTATTCCATTACATTCATTCTAAATCCACTAAAACAACAAATATAACCTAATGATATTTATAGTTAAATCAATATAAATTTTTTTAAATGATTATATGTAATCTAAATCCCTTATTCATATCATACTTATTATAAAATAGTTACTTAAACAGCAACATATTTTAAAGAATAACCTTTTTTTTAGTTTTCAAAACCTTGGTTTAAGTATTAGTAAAATATTAAACATGTCTAAATTAATGTCCTCACATAATACCTATTTTAATATTCACTTCATAATTGGTCCTAAAATTAAAATTTCTCTTTAACATACCCATGTATTTATTAGAAAAGGATATAAAATTATAGAGATCCCCATCAATTTAAAAAACAACTATGGTGTCCCCTTACAATAAAACCCATTTTCTCCCCCTCTGTATACCCCCAATGAATTTATACTCTTCATTTTTAGAAAAAATCCCAATATATTCCACCATTCATAATTAATTTAAAGTAATAAAATATGAAAATATTTATAATGATCATATTTTAATTTTGGGATATAATTTACTCCCATAAATGCTATCTAATATTTTAAGGAATCATAATCTGTATAATCACCGAAAAACAGTCTACTTTATCTTTTTTTAACTATAATTCACATTGATAACACCATATTCTAATTTCTCATTAATATAGTGGTATTTGATAAAAATATTTTTTAACAATAAGTATTTTACTATATTATTTTTATTGAGAATAGAACGATGGTTGTTATATAGAATTATCAATTGATATGTGACTTATGCCTTCATGTTTATAATATATTATGTCATCAACATTATTTGATCTGTTTCTTTGGATTAAAAAGCATACTAAACTTATATTATTATTAATGTGACTAAATTTGACTTCTTTTAGTACCAAGAAACACCTTTTACATTAATAAATAATTATTTTATAAAACTAGCATGTAATCACCAATGTCACTTTCTTATTTACTATTGGAATATCCTTGAGAAATAAATATTATCCTCTGCCATATCTTAATAAAAAACCACATCAACATTTAACGTAGTGACATTATTATTTCACTACTAAATGATGTTACCCTTTTCTAAATTTGGAATCATGTAAAAATTATAAAGTAAAATAAAATATATAGTTTAGAAGTAGAAAAGTAATATTATAATTCTATTATAAGTCTAAACTCATTATAATAAAAACTCAACCCTTGTTCATAAAATGAAAGTTTATTCCCAAACTCAATAGGATATGAGACTTACTTTAACTTTTTAATTTGATTCCTCCTTAACAACTCATGAGAAAATAATGTTTTGGAAGGAAATATTTTTTTTAAATAATATAATCCAAAATAATTCTTATAAATGGGAATTGACCTTCCATAGTGATATTTTATTTTTAATGTTAATTATTAATAAGTCTTCACTTAATACCAATAACAAGTAATTTATTTATTTTAAAAAATTAAATTTAGTGAGTTTGTGATATCATCCTTGAAATAATGACTTTAATTCACGTTTCATTTATATTTTTTGTTCTCTAGTAGTTTATTTAAAATGTTAAATACTGTGATCAAAGGACATATTTAAGAGCCTAAATTATGTTCCTTAATCTGTACATAGTAGAACCATTACTATCAAGGATAAATAAATTATATTATTTAACTAACGTCTTCCCCTTGAGTTTTCAATTTGGAAATTATGACATAATCTTTTGATGATTTTTGGCATAATAGAAGCATCGATCGGGGCATTCCAAACTCATTTGTTTCCATAATAGATGATTAATATTATATTTACATGCTTAAGAACACCATGAAAAAAAGATTTCAATCAATGGTTAATTGGAATTAGAATGATGGAATCAAATTCCAGATGGTAACATAATTATTTATAATTAATTTGATATACTAAATAAATACATTTCGATGAATACATTCATCATTAATGAACTTGAAAATGTATCTATGTTATACTTTCATTTCATCATAAGGCTGAAATACATATTCCAACTCTAATAGATCTATAAATACACTTTGTACCTCCCAGTTATGTCATAATATTGTGAGAGTTATAGTGCATAAGATCTTTGTGTTTTCACTATTCATTAGTGATATCTACTTGAATCGCTTTAAAGAGTAACTCTCCTTGAGATATCTAGAATCCAGAGTGGTGGTGGAGGAGCATCACACTCAATTACTCGGATAATTCTTAGAGAAGATCTCTCTAGGACTTTAGAGGATTCTCTAGAGCTGTTTAGCACAACCAAAGTAAATGGTTATCATTGGGGTCAAAATATTATAATTTTGTTTTAATAGTGCTAGGGTTAAAAATAATAATTGAAAATATATCCTTATTGTTTATTTAATACATGAATAACCCCATTCCAATAATTATAATAATAATATTTCATAACATGTGAGAAACATGATAATTAATTAAATATCATTTCTTTAATAATTTTTTTAAAATTTACTCATATAATATTTTACATATATTATTTATCCCTAACCATTTAGATATGTCCCTTAATTCCAGAAAAATATGAATAAATCCCTGAATAATGACTATTTATTTAAAAAATAAATTTTATTTCAATATTCTATAATAAATAAATTAATAAATATTATACTATGTTAATAATAATGATATGTTTATTAAATATTCTTCCCACAAATATTCTCTCAAATAACTAATAGTTGAATATATGTGATAAAAACAACATGAATGATTATTAAACCATGTGTGATAATATTATTTATTCAGAATGTTATATAATTAATAATATTTTTTATTTAACTGATTTTCAAGATACACTTAGTCTGTGACCCTCTAGGCCTTACATTCAATTGAATTTGTTGGAGATTCTCAAATACCAAATCAAAAATCAATAATAAATTAGGTCACCTATTATGATGAAGTGAATACCATTTATTCTAATACCCATTGGACACTATATATCTACCCATAATAAGTATTATATCGACTCCCATCATTTTACAATGGTGGCTAGCAAAACAATTGAGCTAAAAAAATATTAGGTTATTTTTCAATATGCACCTCTAAAGATTAATCTGAATTCTCAATCTCATTTGGATGGATCTGATGATCTCATTCCAAAGTAGTTTATACTTTTATCTCTAACTCTATTTTCACTTCTAAAACTCTACTCATGCACTCATTACGATCTTTTAAATAATAAGTTTCTCAATAGGATTCTCATGTCTGGTAAACTATACATTCATGTTTCTAATGTACTTCTGAGATCTAACTCTGAAATAACATTCACTCTAATTCTTAAACACTCCCCCAATTCTATTTAAGTTAATGTTATAATTAATGTGTTATCTGAGAAAGTATCTATAGGTGGCTATGAAATGAAATAGAAGAAAAGTTTAAAACATTCCTAGCTTTATCATATTTTAAAAGCCCAAAAAAATCGTGCATTTAATCTTCATCAATGACTTCTCTAATCCATGTCATATTTCTATGAGATTTAAAAAATAGTAAATTTCATGTTTTACTACTGAAAATATTCATTAAACTTCTAGAATATTCTTATGATGTCCCTTTCTTACTAATATTTCATAGACTATCAATACTTTCTTAAAACCTATATAACTTATTCAGCTTTAATATATGGCATCTTCCTTAGATTAAATATGATTTATTGTCCTCAGGTCCTTATAATATTCCTTTATTTCTTATATCATTATGATATTCCTTTGTTTCTCAACTCATTACTATTTGGATTTCTATTTTATCTCATTATATCCTGCCTTTCTTTCTTAACTGATTAGGATCTACATTTTCATATCAGCTCATTGTGATACTCTTTTTATTCAATGCTCATTATGATCTTCCTTTATTTCTGAACTCATTACAATATTCATTTTGATCTCATCTCATTACGATCTGATTTTTGTTCATAGATCATTATTATTTAACTTTATTTCTCAACTCATTGTGATTTTCCTTCCATTATTAGATCATTATGATATGCCTTTATTAGTAATCTCATTACGGTCTACCTTTCTATCTTAGATCACTACAATCTACCTTTATTTGTCAGCTCATTTTGATCTACCTTTCATCTTTAGATTAATACAACCCACCATTTTTCTTTATCTAATTACAATGAAAATACTCTGCTTTAGTTTGATGGAATCCTTATATTGACGAAATTCACATTATGATGAAATTCCAATTCAGATGTATTTTCCCATTTTTTTGTAAATACCATGATGATTATTTTTCTACCGTTATGGAATGTATTCAGTGATGAAATATGTTAGAAATTTTGATCATCTACAAAATTCTTCAGTTTCACCCATTATGACATCTTGATCTCTTCATATCTGTTCAATAATTCTAGATCTCATGAGAAATTTATTATTGTCACTCAATCCATTTCAATCATTATGATTTCTATATTTCATCAAAATCTATTACAATGAGTATGATTTAGTATTTATTAAAACTTCATGATCAATAATGCATCGTATGACATAAATTTTATTATTTTATAACTTTCTAACTCATGAATTAACTTTATTTAAAAAGAAAAAAATTCTACATCATTAAAACTTCTTCACTAAAAAATATCTAACTTTCTAACCAACAATGAATATGTTGAATCTTCATGGCGATGGATTTGAAAATGATAAATCATGTAATCAACACCCTCATAATTTTTTCTACTTATACTTATCATTTTATTCAGTTTGAAAATATGAGTCTGAAAACCTATGTCTAGAAACAAAATTAAAAAAAACACTTTTATCCCCCATTATGATTGGGTTTGAACATTCAACAGCTTTCAACATTCTTATATAACTCATTACAATGGACTGAGTCCAATTCCTGAACAAAAAAATTCATAAATGAAATTATTAGTTGTCAATGAATAAAAATACATCATTAAAACAATTTATCACAACATTATATAATCTCCCCATTTGGTTTTTTGGAAAACCCTTGTTACCAAATTTTTAAACTCTCTTAATTTTTTACTACTCATGTTTTGTAAGAAATCAAGTTTTTTTGACATTTATCAAAAGTGAGTGTCTTAACACCATAATACAACTTAAATAATTGTCTTCATACGTAATTCTATCCCTTGGTGACAAGAAAAGTATGCATCCATGTAAAGGTAAACATTAGTCACTTTTCTCTTCTCCGCTTCACTTAGATTGACTCCTTCCAATTTTATGAGAACCACCACATCAGATTCATAAAATAAATTTTTGTAAAAAAATACATACAATAAAATGTTTTTACTTTATCTCGCCTGTTTTCAATAGAATCCAAACAATAGTGGGGGTACTTGAGTATGAGTTTTACGATGTTATTTGAGGAGTCTAAACATGAAGTTTCAACATAATTTACAAAACTCATTATTTCGTCAAAGATATTGTGAAAATATTAATAATCTAATACTTTTTTGAGATGTATTCTAGCATAACATTTCCATCAACTACTTATTATTATATAAAGGCAAGAATGGTATATTTTTTTGAACATTAACGTTGAACATGATTTTTAGAGTGATCAATAACACCATGAGAATCACAATGTATCTTCGATGGTTTAGAAACATTCACATTCATGTCTTCAAGATGAAATTTAATCAAAAACATTTGAGTACAATCCTGTGTTGCTGAAACATATTACAGTTTTTCTATGGTCAATGTTATTGAACTTTTTTTTATTACTATGAAATCTCTCACAAAATTCACCCAAGAAAAAGTTTCCTCGAATAGTTGGTTTTCTCCCATTACAATCTTTTTCTCAATTAGGATCGGTAAAAACATGACTCTTCATCTTATAATTACCTTTGTATAAAAACCCATGTATAGTCATTACATTGATATTCTTTAAATCCTATTTTATACCAACATATGCGATTCTTTTGAATTACTTTTATACTTGACACAAAATGTAACAATATAAACAATATCAGGCCTCAAGGCTATATGTTAAAGTAGACTTCCTGTCATATTCCAAAAGTATTTTTGATTCCAACATTTTCCATACTTATATTAACCTAAATTTTCGTAAATGGATATAAGAGTATAAAATTATTCAGATTTTTCCATGAAACACTTTTTTAATAATTTAGTATCATATTTTACTTGTGAAAATAAAATGTACCTTCCATTTTTTTGAACTTGTAATCCCAGGAAGAATGTAAATTCTCTATGAATTTATATTTCAAAATTATTTTTCATTTTCTCAGAAATATTTTCTAAAAACATAGTCTTTATCCCCATAAGTTATATATCATCCACAAAAACAATTACAATTAGATTATCATAGTTAATATAATTTAAATATGAGTTTTTTTCAACTTTTCAATTATAAAAATTCAAAATTATCAAATAATTTTCATGTTTTGAATATCAAACATGTGGAGCATGTTTAAAACCATACAAAGATTTATGAAATCTATAATCCTTGTTTACATAATTATGATGTCGAAATCCACAAGGTTGTTCAATGTAGACTTATTCATCTATCTCTCCATTTACGATATCTAACATCACATCAATCTCATAAAATTTATAATTATGATGTTAGGACACTAAATAAAACATTCTAATTGTCTATAATTTTTCATATGATGAAAAAATTTCTTCAAAATCAACACTTTTGACCTGCACATGTCCTTTACAAATAGTCCCGATTTTTTTCTTCATACTTCTCCATGATCATTCATCTTGTTTCTATAAACCCACATTGTTTCAATAAAATTTTTATTTTATGGCCGTGGATCAATTTTCGATGATTAATTTTTCTTAATGTAATCCAAATCATTATTCATAGTATCCACCAATTATTTGTTTTGAATTGGTTCTAAAATAGATTTTTTTTAAAATTCAAGATAAGTGGAGTATGATTTTCTAATACTAAATTTATTCTTTTATGAAAAAAAATCCTTATGATATGTAATAATGTTTTCATATTCAACACGTGCTTCTAAGGTTGGAAATTTCAATGATTTTTTTATTTTCGAAATTTCCTCATCACCTGATTCTCTTGAATCGTGGAAAATATATTTTGAATTATATTCATTATCATTGGAAAAATATAGCTTATCCTCTCCAAAAGTTTCCACATATTTTATTAAGGAATTTTTATTTTTAATTTATTTCACATCATTTGATTTTACAAACAACTATAAAAATTTATTTCAAAATTTGTAACTTCTTTAATTTAGTGAGTAACCCATATAAATTCATTCCTCTTATTTCTAATCAAAATTTATTAGATCTATATTGTGGATTTTTAGTAAACAAGGACGTTCAAAAAAATTTCTATACTTTAATGAAGGTTTTTTTTATACAACATTTCATAAGAAGTCATGTTCGTTTCTGGTCTTAGTAGGCATCTATTTTTTAGATGTACAATAGTACTAATAGATTATTTCAAATAGAACAATGATTTTTTGTATTTTACAAGCATACATATCCCAATTTCCTATAATCCTATATTATTTTTATCTACTACTCCATTTTTTGGTGGAGTATTGGGAGGACAATACTAATGTTTGATAACTTTTTTTCTAAGATAATCTTCCAATGCCATGAAGGTGAATTTGTTACCAGTATATATTCTCAAATTCTTTATTTTAACCCCCATTTTTTAAAGGAATCATTTCTAAAAACATGAACATCTCCACATCATCTCACTTATGTTTCATAAATATGATGTTTTTCATTTGAATAAAATCATCAATAAAGTTGATGAAGCTTAAATTTCATTTTATTTAGTGATGTCTAATCAGTCCACATAAATCGGAATAAATAATCTCAAGAGGTATAATAGATTGAATCTCATTATGGAATTATTTAGTCATATTGCCTTTCAGACAAGGAATACAAACATCCTCTTCTATCCTTTTCAATTATTGAAAGTATCATGAAGCATCACCTCTAGAAAGTTTATTTATTCTTTTCTTCCCCAGGTGCCCACGTCTTCAGTGCCACAATTATTTTTTATCTTCTACACTTAAGTAACATTAGCAATGAAAATATCTAATATGGAAAATATGACCACCCTTTATTTCCCCTTTCATGATAACCTTTCCATATTACACACTTATTATTATATAATCATATTTTCAAAAATTAATTTCTTTTCTATAATCGCAGAACTGACTATGTAAGTTATATTTTATTCCATAAAAAAATAAAACCTCTTAAGATTTAATATTTTATTTTTGAATATCATCTACTCATATTCCTCTGATGTTTAATGAACAATTATTACCATAAGTAACTTCTCATCCATCATGAATTTCAACATGTTTCATGATTTTTTATGCCACATGTCATATGTAAATAAAAAAAACTGTCATAAATCAATTGTTTTTTCATTATACATTCATCCAAATCTATCTCAACAACAAAAGATATTTTTTCCAAATTCATATTTCATAATTCAATTTATATAAAAATAAAAATATTTTGGAAGGTTTGTCATATATCTCTCATCATGATGACTAGCCAAACCATAAATTAAAAAAACATCTTCAAGAAATTACAATTGGTTTTTGTACGAATGTTTCTATCATCGTATGATTTTCCATTTAAACCTTTCAATGGGTTTGGAAGGTTACTCATCCTTCTTCCACAATTTCATTCATTTTATTCAAACCTAGTACCACTTAGAGATATATTGTGAAATTAATTATAAGCTATGTATCCATAGATTCCATAACACCACAAATAGATATCAAATATTGATATTATATTGAATTAATATATTTATCTATAAAAATATTGTTGACGTTGATAACAAGTTCCTATTTAAAAAATATCTAGATGTAAACCACATTTCTTCCTCAGTGGGTTTTAATATTTTTTAGTTGAAATAGGTTTCTAAGTTTATTTTTCTACCCAATATTTCCCAATTCATTTTTCAGAACATGAGATGTTAAAAAATCATATGAACCCTTATTTTTTGTGGGTGATGATTTCACTTGATTATTATTTTGTTCCATAATAGCATCCATAGAAGCTTTAGATTCTACAGATCAGTATTTGTTGTTGTTTTAATTCATCAATATTATGGTATTTTTAGATTCAAGTGGATTTGACTGAGACTCGTAAGATTCTTCTTCCTTATCTGACATCTTCTTAGTTAGATCTTCAATTATATTTCAATATTCAAAAATTATTATTTTTTCACTGATGATATACTGAATTTGTTCATCCTATACCATGATTGAATATTTTCTCCCTTTAATATCTTCTTCACAGTATTTAATTATTTTTTTGATTTCATTCATCAGATTAATTTTTTTTCAAGACATTCAATAATTTATATTATACATTGATAGTCTCTATATGATTATTCACCACTTTCTTCACTATTTAATAAATATTTTGTATTATAAAATTTTGAAAAGAAGGTTCAAAATTTTTCTGAACATTCAACTTAAAATAAATTTTTGTTAATTGAGTGTAATTTTTCTTTGTTACAAAAAATAACTTTCTTGTTCCCAATAAACCTCATTTTCTATTTTTTGGATGTATTTTATTCTTTGGGAATTTTGTTCCACTTTATCCATCGATATTTTTCATTAGAATCATTTTGATTTTATTCAGCAGTATTCAAAGTGAAATTCATAGTATAGTATATGATTCCTCCACACTCCAATAATTTATGAGGATGTTTAATTCTGTAATTTCCCCTTCCTCTTCAATATTTTTTCAATATAATAAATATTATTTTTTCATTCAACTCATCATCCTCTTTGTCTTCCATGTCATTAGGATAAACTTCTTTAATATCTTGTATTTTAATTTTCCTCAGGGATTCAAATTCCATTTCATCTTTCATCTTCTTCTTGAACATTGGAGCTTTTCTCATACCATAAGAAATAAGAACGTTGTGTATTTTGAAAAGAGATGAATCATCCTTATCCTATAAAGAGGCAATTTTGGAATCAAACATGTCCATAAGATTTCTCATAAGATTTGTTACAATTGTAGAATCTTCCAAGACATGTAAAAATCCTATGATGATGCAAATAATTTCATTTATTCTGGTGAACTATTCATTAATTGTGTATTCATCTCTCATTATAATGTCTTCATAATTTCTATGATAATTTTTTTTTCATTTCTTCCATAACATTAGTGTTTCATTTAAAAATACTTTATAGCTTATCCCACATACTCTTTAATGTTTTGAGGCATATCACCTACTAATAAATATTTAATAATAAGTACATTTGGATAGAATACCAATGTTTTACATTAATTTTTTTATTTGTATTATCTTAAATTTCATGGGAGAATATTTTTCAAAAGGAGGAAACCAATTATTGAAACATCAACAACATCCAATATATAAGAAAGGAGATAAGGTATCATCCAATTTTTCTATCCATTATAATTCCTTCCATAAAAAGTAGTAATACATATATTATTGATTTTATTTATGTTATCAATGAAAAGTATTCAATAAGGAAACCCCCTATGATAACAATTGAAGTTCCAAAAGATAAAATAAAAACTGAGTAGGGGGGTTAAAGCAGTTGTCAACTTCTTATGAGTTTCAAAAAAATTTAGAAACATACCCCTATAACATGTATATATTTATTTCCATATCAACACTAAGATAATACTTAGGAATGAAAAAGTAGGAACGAAAGTAAATCACAAAATATTTACATGGTTGGGTCTCGGTGTGAGAACCTACATCGTTTTCATGGACACTCCCATGTGTCTATAGAAATTAAATATTTTGTTTAAGTGAAAAGAAATTATGCAAACTATCGTTAGACACCATCTATCTCCCAATTGGAATGATTATACTAACTCCCATCAGTTTACAAAGCCTGATTATGAAAAAAAAAGATCCAAAATAGAATAATAATACTTTTTTCAATATTATACTCAAAAGATCAATATACATCCATAGTCATATTTGGATGGATTCAGTTTTATCAATTCGACAAGGTCAATAAAATAATCCCTTACTCAATATACAATTCTCAAACTCTACTGAGATATTCAATATGATATTCTCAATATAATTTTTCTCAAAATGATTCTCATGTCTGGTAAAAATATATTTATAGTGTCTGATCATATTCTAAGATATTTGTTTGGAATGAAATTTCCCTTATCTTTTTTATAACTAATCCTTTTCTATTTACATAAAAGTTAAAATGAATGAACTATTTGAGATTTTATTTATATGAAATTCCGGAGTCCAAGCACAAGAAACTGTAAAAATTTATCCGCTTCATCTGATTTAAAAAATCTAAAAATCCCTCATATTTAAAAACTATATTTGACTTCATCAATCCCCATAATATTTAATTGAGATTTATGGAAAATTTAATTTCATTTTTGACTTCTTCAACTCTTCATAAACATCTAGGATATTCATCTTGATCCTTCTCAAAAATCAGTATTCTGAGTCCCAACCCTTTCTTATGATTGATGCAACTTCCTGAGCTTCAATATGATGAATCTTCATCATCTTCCATATGTTGTGTCTCCTACATTACATATAATATTATTTTCTTTACTATCTCATTAATACCTTCCTTTATTTCTCAACACTTAATGATCAACCGTTTCTTTTTAGCTCATTACGATTTATCATTATTTATTAGTTCATTATGATATTCCTTTCTTTATTAGCACATTATGAACTTCCATTCTTTCCCAGATTATTTCAATTTGTCTTAATTTCATATCTCATTACAATCCATCTTTATTTATTAGCTCATTTGGATCAACCGTTCTTTCTCATATCATTATTATCTTCCTTTCTTTCTTTTCTCGTTACGATCTTCCATTATTTCATAGCTCAATAAAATTTTTCTTTCCTTCTTAGACTATTTGATCATCCTTTATTTCTCATCCCATTAAGATCTGTCTTTTTTACTTCAGCTTATTATGACCCACATTTCTTATTCTTCATCACATTACGATGAACGTCCTTAGCTTCATTCTAATGATATCTTTATAATGATGGAATTCTCATTTTAATGTAATTCTCAATATGGTGTATTTTCCCATTATTATGGAAATCCAATTACGATGATTTTTCCATAATGATTTAATGTATTCAATGATGAATCCTCAATGAAACTTTGAACTTCATTAAAATACATTAGCTTCACACATTCAAACTTTTGTATCAGATCATCTATGTTTGGTACTTCTGGATCTGATGAAAAAATGGTTTTTTTCCTAAAAAATTTCTAATCATTTTTATTCCTCCATTTATTCAAAAGATTTTATCATGAGAATGTTTCATTATTTATGAGAACTTAATGATCATCAAAGTATCATCTGAACTCAATAATAATATTGAGAACATTATAACTCATGGCATAAATTTCTTTAACAAACCCCTTAAAAATATTTAGAAATTTTTCACACATTAACTTATATCTTTCTAACCAATGCATGGTCAGACGTATCTTCATGGTGGTGGATCTGAATCCTATAAAACATTTTTTGAACAAATTATTCTTTCTAACTAATTCGGTGGAAAGTTTTATTTGGCTTAAAAATATTAGTAAGGAATCCTATGTATTAAAAATAACTATTATAAAAAAAATTGTTTATCCGCATTTAGGTTTGAGTTTTAACATTTAACAACCGTATAATTTATTATAGAACTAATTATGATGGACTAGGTCATATTCCTGAATAAAAAAACCTTGTTATAAAAATGATTTAGTTTTCAATAAACACAAACAGTTTTTTAAAATAGTTTATCACAATGGTTTTTCAACGTCACAATGACCTATAACCTCACATGGATTATTAGTATTTAATATAATCTATTTATCTTCATATTTATATATTTAGTTATGTTTCTTATCTGTGTCATCAACCAATGTGTTTTTTTCCTCTTTCTATAACTTTTAGAGTCATAACCAAGCAAAAAATACTATATCTCTGTATTTACCCATGATATTTAATTACCATTAAAGGGATGGAGATATCCCCTTCCATTAAAGAAGCTTAGGGTCAAATCCTTTCTTGAATTATTTATTAATGAAATTTTACAAAATACACACCCAACATATCATACATCTAATTGAACATAAGACATAAATTTTTTCATGAATACATAAATATAAAAAATAGAAAGATCCATTGATAATAATATAAAATTCCAAGGATCAATATACATAGAAATATAATTACACATATAAATGTTTATTTCATACAGGTAGGTTGTTTTCTCATAACCTCCTTCGATGGAAATTACTTAAGGTACACACCATGGAAGGGATAAAAAGTACTATGAGTCTCCACCCTTGATATCCTGTATCATTTTTAACTAATAAAATGATATTATCTAGCTACAGAACTTGAATTTTTTATTACCATCATGAAAAGTTTCGGTTCTCATCATAATCATAAAATTATAAGATCTTTTTCTCAAACCATTACTCTTAAAAAATTATCACATAATATTTTAAAAAAAGAATAATCATATTGAGACAATGGGTAAATTACTATTTTAGAAAATGAATACATGTAATCAAAATTTACAAAGAAGTTTGTTATAGGGAAACTACTCCAATAGAATCTCACTTACACTAGACCCCATGATTAACAACCATCTGTCTTCCAACTCTAACTTGATAATATGTTTATTCTATAATGAGGATTTCTTTATTTTACGTTCTATGTCTTATTGTCTTGAATATATACTCACATAAAATCATCCCCTTATAAAAAAATACCTAAAGATGTGATACTACTATTGAATGTGATTTGTATATTGGTGTGAGCTTGTCTCCTTTATGAGAGACAACACTAAAATATTATAAAAATATAATGTGATGGATTATTTACGACTAGGTACTATACCATGATCTTGGAAAAGGTTTAATTTCCAAAAAACATCATTTTTGCATTATAATTCATCATATACATAGACTCAGCTATAGAATAGGCAATAATAGGATGCATGGTACTCTTTAAGCTCATAGATCCTCTGTTGAGACTAAATAGATATTGTGACAGTATAGTATCCTCCATACCCTAGGATTATACCCTTAGTTTTTCTCATATAATTAATGATAGCCTTAAAATTAAAATAATGTTATTCACCTGGATCATATTTATATCTTCTTACCCTGATCAAGGAATGGGAAACATCAAGCATAGTAAAAAACATGTCATACATGATTTATTAAACTCTAGAAGCAAATGGGTTTTTACTCATTTTCTCTTTCTCCTCATGTATATGAGGAAACTTTTACCAAGAAATATGTACACCATGTGACAATGGAACCAATCATCTATTAAACTTCTTAATACTCAATCTATTTATCATATATTCAATTTATATACCTTGACTTAGTCATAACATTCTCTTGGATTTGACATGAATTATCTAGAATGTATGACGCTTCACTAAATTACTTCAGGGATAATCAGTTTTTTAATGAAACCTTACCTGATTGTAAGACTGGTATATCATTTCTAGAAAGTGATATTTTATTAGAATTCACTGTTAGGATAATGAATTCACTCTCATTTTACTACCAATAAACACATAGATCACATTTATTTTTAATGAAAAAAAATTATTTTATAGTTTAATTGAATCAAATGTTTCATAACCTAGACTCTTGATTCATTCCATAAATGGATCAATATAACCAACAATTATTTTTTTAATTACTTATAGTCACCAACCTTTGCCTTTTTGTCATAAAGACATATTTATAAAGGTTCTTATTATTTAAATATTTGTTACATACATATTTCAAATTTCATAGTTATTGTATGTTTATATTGAATAATGAATTTTTATGGATTTAAACATGAAACTTTTGAAATGGTTTCTCCATAGTTATTTCCTTAGAAGTTATGAAACCCTTTAGGAATAATCCTTAATTTATAGGTATTTACTTTACTTCCCATGTTTAGTTTTATCTTGAATAAAAATGTACACCAAACAGGATTCACATGTAATGGTGGATCTTAAAGACCCAACCCCGTAAATGATACATGGAATCCACATATAAATTGACGGCTTCTTTCTATATTACCACTTTTAATCTCTATACTGACTATTTGTAGTAGTGAGTTCATTATTGTCAGTCAATAATGAGTCACCTTCTTTAGTGACTAGAAAATCATGTTTTTCTTATTCTATTACCTCAATGGTACTCATACTATAACACTCTAACCCTAGAAGCCCAGATCCACTCTATTATTTTATTATATTGACATTGATACAAGCTTAAAATCCCAAGGGACTGAATAATTTATCAATTTTGGAAAACCAGATTACATACATGATATTAATAATTGATTGGTAAATATGAAATAAAACATGATACATAATAAAATGAAACAAACTGCACCAAAAAATGCTAATTCATGGTTTTCATATTCATAACATGGGGAAAGGAAAATAATAAGGGTGAGATAAAATTCTAAGTAATGGAATGTAATGAATAAGGAATAATGAAATAGTGAGAATTAGCTATACCATAAGGTAAATAATTGATAACACATGTATTTAAAATAACTAGATATAGAAATATCAATATATAAAGGTAAAAAACTAAAACACTTGCCATTAAATCAATAAACATAGAACAAAATGCATCCATTTATATATCAATAATGGAATATCATCGATAACCAATAACTAAGTCTAAATGTGGGAAATGCATAATTTTTATAGACATCATGACTGAGGCAGATTAAAACCTATTCCTTAAAGACCACTCACATGATATTTTAAAATATTCTAGATTTTCCAACTTATATTTCGCATGAGAACCTATCGATGAATCAAGGGGATATATAAATATCAATCCCCACCCATCATTGCTGATCCAAATAATATTTGTTTTGTTCTCATCCTATCCTTATCAAATTGATTTGATTAATATAAAAAATATTTAATTTAATATATATATATATCATTAACGTCACTCAATAGTAATTAATTTAATTTTTATGATAAATTACCTATTTTAACTAAAAATATTCTTTTATAAAATCATTCCATTTATAATCATTTTGTTTCTTAATTAATTTCTAATTAATAGGAATGCAATGAATTAAAAAATATAATTTCATATGTTATATAATACTTTTAATAAACTTCAACATAACAACTAGGTTATATCGAATTTTAGTAACAAATTACATTTTTAATAATATATGGTTGTTCTGTAATACTCGACATTGCATGTAACACATGCCATTGAAGAAAGTCAATCTTGAGTACAATAGAAGCTAAACTCAGTGTTCTGTATAAAAAATATTATGTTTCATGTAAAATTAGCTAAACATGATGTTTAATATAAATAAATTTTGGAACAAAAATTAAATTTATTCTAAAATGGTAATATTGTAATTTCATTGGGTGTTACATTCTCCACATCATAAATAAATTTCATCCTAATAAATTAAAATCTATATCAATAATCAGTGGGTTCATTTTGGAAAATAAACAATTAATGTAAAAATGGCATTATAAATAAGTTTAATAACACATCTTATTAATAAAATTGAAAATGAAATGCCAAGGTAACCACAATACTAATCTTTCAAATAAGATAAAATTATGGAAGACATAGAAAAGAATGAAATATCTAACTGTAATGTTCTAATAGAGAGTGCTAGAGAACTTGTTCAAATAAATGTTGTGGACCAAAAACAATAAATGAGAGGTCTAAGTAAAGGTCATTCATATCATAAAAAATATGATAATAGGACAATATTTTGGATTCAATACTAATTTTTCCTAGAATTGAGAAATTTTATTATAATATAAGAATATAATAAAATATAAGTTTCTATAAACAGTATATTCCCATTTTATTATTCCTTGAATTGTTTCTACATCTTCTCTTATCACAAGATGCTTCATATATTGACGTAATACATTACTCACTAAAACTGTATTCAAAGATAAACTTAATCCATTTCATAAATGGTAAAATTTTCCAAACGGTTATGATCTAACAAATTTTGTAAAAGGTCACCAAATAAACTTATTACTAATACAAACAACAAGAAGTATCTCTCTAATAACCAGAAACCAATCTTATGAACACCCTAATCATGTATTCTCTTGAATAAAGGTAATAAATTGATTAACATAAAACAATATTCTAAACATGCATTATTCATCATTCCATAAGTAAGAAACATGACATTGGATATATTAATTTAAATTAAAAGTGTTGTAAACTCCATCGATGATGGAATAAACAACTTTTAAACAAATAATTAATCAGGTCAAAGGTATTCGGTACTATCTAATTTACTTTTTCCAAATCAACCATATTTTAATTATAATAAAATTATCTCAGAATTAGGAACGTATTAAGTGTCATGACCTCATCCCTCCAATGAAACCCCTCCTGGGATGGAAATAAAGAAAGGGAGATAATGACCCATGGGTCCCACCTAATGTATGCTTCAGTTTGGTGACTAGAAACATTGGTGTACAGATCTCACAATATTGTACGCATTACCCTTTATAAGAAATATGTTAGGGATTTAGAATGATTCATACAAATCAACTCCAAGACATAATATAAAAGAAAAGTCTAAAAACCATCTAATAAGAATGAAAAAAGTAGAATTGATATATAATAGTAAGGTATCCAAAGTAAATACCCAAAAGTAATGCTATGAATATACACAACAATGATCAAATGATCTGAGCTAGTAACACCTAACACGATCCCCAAAATCATCATTGAAACCTGAAAGTAGTTTTATATAAGTAGGGTGATAATTCAAGTATACTCATAAGGAAAACAAAATTCTCTCATGAAAATGTAGAAGAAGAATACTAATTCCCCAGTGAGAAAATAACATTACCAAATAGAACCTAAATAGGTATATTAGAATAACCAATACTCACTAATCCACTCTGACCTAGTAACTCATGAAAATTAATAGAATATATTAAAATTCTAATCAATTATGGGGTTCCCCACACCACTTTCCCATGGGTATACCTCTCACACCAAACATCATACGTCCTGGTTCTCATATCTCTTACATATACGACATGACTCTCTTCCCCCACACACATGATTATCTTGAAAGATCCCACCTGCACACACCCGGGGATCACATTATCTCTTTCCTAAACACAGCTGAGTCTCACAACACATCACATAAAATCTCACCCAAAGAAGCCTGGGAAAAAAACACATCTCATCCCGAAGACACCTAGGATAACACAAACAATCTCACACGAAAAAAATTAGGGTATCACATCAGGCCTGAAGACACATCAGCCATCACAACCACCATATAAAGAACTAACAGACCTTCGTCCATCAAATCCTATGCCAGATCATTCCCTCCTCGAAGAGAGATTATAATGTTGTGGGTTCCCATCCATCCATACTCCACACCAGATGTTGGGAAAAACATCCCCAACATGATGATGTAGGTGTTCAGAAGACACTTATCAACATGGGATGGGTACCTATAGATATAAAAGGAGTAAAAAATATATAAACAATATAAGAAACTCTAGCCCAACCTATTGGTGCTCAAAAAAAACACCTAACTCAAAACAGTATCACCGATTCATCCACCTAAAAATTCATTTATTAATAACTGAAATTGTCATTTTATAATGTGAAGATCACTGATAAATTTAGGAGTCTTTAAATTTCCTCCAATTTCAACACCCATTAATTTAATCGTTTAGAATGAACTATATTTAATCAAACAACCTTTATTTTCATGTTTCATTAACCACTTCCATTTCTTTAGCCAAACCAAGATAAGTCACTTAAAACAATATTAAACAATTCATTATTTATTCCATCACTACCTAGGATACTATCACGAAGAATAACAAACAACATAGTAACATTCATTCATAGTAATTTAAGGGATGAAAATACAGAGAAATTTATTGCACTTCACATTAATGACACATCATACCACAACCTCTATGTATGGGGTGAAGCTTTATGCATGTCATTAATAAAAAAATCTTGTAGAATTACCAATACCAATCATTATTTTCACTCTTCATACCCATACTCCCAGTTCATCATACTTATCAAACCGACCCCCAAATCCTAACCACATCCAACAACATGTTAATCCACAACCAGTTTCACATCCCTGCTTCATAATTACACTACACCCATAACAACCCCACTACATATCAACATGTCTTTTAATTCCCCCATACACATAAACCACACCAATTACACACATCAAATCACATCACATAAAAATGGAAAACACATTTTCATATTTTATAAGGCATCCCTTATTTTATTCCACTTATAAATCTTTTGAAGTTTTCACTGAAATTATATGATCCTTTGGAACCCATTTATTAGCCTAATGTATGTGGTTAACCAATTTTTTTTGTAGGAATTTAACAAAAAACATGCATCGGGAAGACTATCTCTTATGAAAACAAGACCCCCAATGACTATGATTTTCATTGGGTAGTTAGCCCCATAAAAACAAAAGAATCACAAAATTATCATACAACAAGATCATGAATCACTTTTTCCAATCCCTTATATATTTATTTTGAAAACAATTAAATTATCATTATTAATATGGAAAAAAAAATATTTACCAGGGAAAACAACTATATACCCATACCTCATGGTCTAAAATTTCAAAGGATGCAGGAAAAACCTACTTAGACTAAACTATGATTGGAACTTCCAAGTTTCATCAAAATAGGGGTATGCGTTCATTAGCTGCCTCTCTAGGGAATCACAAACCAACAACTATAGTAGTTTAATAAACTCATATTGGAAAAAGGATTTGGTACATCGCACATAAAGAGGAAGAATTAATGAATGAATCCGGGTATAATTTTATCAACATTTGGATGATCAAAACAAATCAACGGGTTTGGATAGAGGTTTGATTTTACAATAATGACAGATTTGGTTAGGACCATGAATTTTAACAATTTAAATCATCTATAACCTTAGGGAATTGAAAATAAAATTTATAGCTTTTGAATTTGTCCTAAAAAAATTTAATTTTTGGTATTAAACTCATTTTACATAAAATAAAGGCGTTAATAGTGAAAAAATAAAAGAACTAGGAACAGTGTTCTTGTGACACCTTCAGATGAGGAATTGTAAGTGAGGTAATTTCGAATGAGACATCGTTATAAGAGGCACCATTAGGATGAACCATTATCCATTAACATAGAGTCATTTACAGGAGAGACATTTCTAGATAAGGCACCGCTGGATGAGGTACTTCTGGATGAGGCACCACTGGATGAGGCACCACTGGACGAGGCACCATTAAATGAGAGACCTGTAGCGATTCACCACTAGTGAGCCACTACAAGAGATTAACTACCAACGAGTCACCACCAGTGGTCCACAGATAGCGAGTGACTACCCATGAGCTACCTCTAGGGCACGACACCACCAGGGTGACACTCTAGGGGTGACATCGCCAAGGTGAGGCACTGTTGGCATGAGACACTATTGCAAAACATAGAAAACCAATGAATTTTGAAAAGTGATTAGATAATTCACCATGACCTCCCATGACACCATAATCACTAGATTTCCCACAATTTAACAGAACAGAGTGGTCTATGCCATTACATCAAATACTAACCAAACTATTCTCACCCTTAGAACTCAAAACCAACCAAAAATGAATGAGAGGTAGGGTCAAAACAACTATCCCTCAAGATACCTATCAAGCATCTCATCACACTCAAAATTATATTATCAACTAAATGAATTTAAACACATCAATTATAAACTACCTTTTTTGGATGAATGTTTTAGAAATAATCTCTAAACTCAAAAACACCTCCTCAGACATCTATTAACCCAAACTTATCATTATATTTTTTGACACATTATACCAAACGACCACAATTGTTATCACAAAATCAAATCATAATCTATATGTGCAACACCTTCATTCAGCAATCCTGGATATCTACGGGACACTCCACAAATTTTGTGTCATACTAAATTTCAAACTCTCCACAGTCAATGAAACAGGAGTCATTGTGAGGATACTGATGAATCTAATTAAAGTGAAAGACGCCATTGATACCTTCTAAATGTGGTAAAAATTCAAACTGATACTCCACCGTACCAACTCAACCCAACACCTCAAAGTGCCCAACAATCCTTGGATAAAGCTTACTCTCTCTATCAACCCTCCAATACCCTCGTTGAGGGGAATCCTTCAAGAACACAAGGTCTCCAACCTTGAAATTCAAGGGCCTCCTTCTGCAATCAGCATAAGACTACTGCCTATCTTGTGCGACAACCATCCTCTCAAAACAAGTTGAAATTTTTATATTGAGCTCAGATTCACATCAGGACAAAGAATTGATATCTCTCCAACCTTTATCCAGCACAACATAGAGTGAAATGATATCCCATACAAAGCCTAAAATGGGTCAATGCCAATCGAAGAGTAAAACATATTGTTATATGAAGACTCTGCCAAGGGAATTTTTCATAACCAAGACCCACCAAAGTCCAAGATTAACACCAGAAACATACCCCTTAAATCTATATAGTCTGTTTCTTCTACCCATCTGTTTGAGGGTGAAAAGTAGTGATGAGGCATAACTGAGTAGAAAATGAATACTGCAGTCTCCTTGAGACTCGTGAGGTAAATTTTGTGTCATGATCTAAGAAAATGGACCTTGAAACTCCATGAAACGGTATTACTTTATCAACATACTTTGTAGAGAAAGAATCCAATGTTCCTAACTACCTGATCTCTAATAACTGAGCTGATTACATCAGAAAAATCACCCAGATAACATCATAAGCTTCAGAAGATTGTGGTAATCTTTTGATGAAATATAATGATATTTCATCCCATTTCTACTATAGTAACATTTATGGGTTTTGATAAACCACCAAAAACACGATGCTCATCCTTTAATCGCTGGAACACCATAAACATTTCCAAAAAATCTTGCAGTACTCATTTTATACATGGCCACAAAAATTGATCCTAATTTCATTATACATCTTAAAAATTCCTAGGTGTATATCCAAATATGAGTTGTGAAACTCATGAAGGACTCCATTATCCATCTCCACTGAAACAAAAAAATTACACCAAAGAAACATCTTGTTCTAGCCATCTTCTAGCCATCCCATAGAAGAATCACTATGGTCAAGATGACCACAAATCACCTTTACCTTTGAGTCTTCCCACTAAGAGTCCTCATTGTGATGCATTAGAGAAGATTATACCATAATCTAAAAAAATATTCTCTATATCCATCTACCCCTTCATATATGTGCTAGGATTATAATTCCTCCACTACCCTCCAAGCATCTGCAAATTTCCAAACAACCTACTTCTGTGGATTTCAACTCAAAGCATCGGCCACGACATTCCATCTACCTAAGGTGTAGGAAATATCAAAATCATAGTCCCGATGAAACTCCATCCACCACCACTATAATATAATTAGTTCACACTGGGAAAAGATATACCTCAAGCATTTGTGATCCATGAAGTCCAAAATGAAATCCACAATAAGGTAATGCTTCCATAAACTCTTTTAAAAAACCACAACTAGTTCTAGATCATGGGTGTCATAGTTAAGATCATTAGGATGTAACTTCATTGACCCATAAGATATAACTTCTTGTTGCTCCATCAGAACACATCCAAACCCAAATGGAAAACCTCAAACATTACCCCTTCATTAGGAAACCGGGTCATTGGGTCATAGAAAAAATTCATGCCTAGGTAACAGAACTATACCTAACATTGTTCACTCCACACAATGTATTTTTCACTTCTATTTAAAGTCATCAATGAGGTTGTAACTTGAGATAAATCGAGTACAAACCTCAAATAATAGCCTATTAGGCTGAGGAAACTGCGAACATCTGCCACGTTATTTTGTGATAACAAGGAAACAAATGATTTATCCTTTGTCTGGTCTATTAAAACACACTTTTGAGACACCACATGCCTAAAAAAATTCAACTCCCTTATCAAAAACATTCACTTGGACAACTTTTCGTAGCTCTTGTGGAATTAAAGAACCTATAAAAAAATTATATGATGCTCAACATAATCCTCATATGACTTTGAGTAAATTAGGATTTCATCAAATAATATTATGATGAACCAATCTAGGGACCCACAAAACATCGAGTTCAGAAGCACCATGAACATGAATGGGGGATTTGTAACCCCAAACTCTATGACTATAAACATGAAGATCCCATACCTATATTTGAAGGTAGTATTTCAGAAAACGCCCTCCCACACCCTCTAATGGTCATATCATAATCGTTGGTTTATATTAGAAAACCAAATATCCCATCTTAGCTCATTGAAAAGATCTTGCATCCTTGAACGAGGTTAAAAGCTCTTGATCATAAATTGATTCAACCTCTCGTATTCTATGCACAACCTTAGACCATATTCCTCCTTGTTTTTGAACAAAACTATTGAAACCCATGGTGACACACTTTTCTAGATCGAAACCTTCTACATCAGGTAATCTATATGAATCATTGACTCCCACAACTCATAAGGTTCCATCCTATAAGGGTCCATCGAAATTGGAGAAGCACCATGCTATATGTATATCCCGAACTCAACTTCATGTTGTGGGGGTAGTGTCATAGTATTATTAGGGAGAAAATCTGGGAACTCCCCAATGACCCTGGGAACCTCTCCCATCCTATTATCCACCGATTCCATCGACAACTCAGCCAATAAAGAAAGAATGGGCTCAACATGCCAAACCACACGTTGGGCACCCACATATGAAAAAAATCTTTTTTGTGGAATTTGAAAATAATATGTACGGAATAAAACCATTCAATGTTTTGAATGACATCATATGGATGATTATCTAATAATAGGGGATCCCCAAGGGGTATATTTGGTCCCATAATTAGTCTACGCCCCATGAACACATCAAACAAGCTAGTCTTTCCTCGGAATGGTGTACTCAACCCTAGGGGTATTTGAATCCTCTATATTTCTAGTGCCATAAGAAGGGGTTGAGTTGGTGATATAAGGGATTACCAATATACAAAATCAAACAGGGCACAAACAAGGGTAAAATGTAAAATGATCATACCTCTAGTGATCTATATAACCTTTCGATCTACTGCCTCTACTGTGTGAAATTGACCACACCTAGATACTATACCTCTCTATTGATGACCACCTCCAAGGCTATGCTTGGGTATCGGTCCCTAAAATGAGGATCATCCCCTGGTTATCCTCTACCTTCTCCATCATCCATAAGTAGAATGAAAAAATTATTCCTCTATTGCTGAAACGGTCTCACTAAAAACTACTACTGAGGATGGTGCTAATATTGTCCACCTCCACCAAACTATGATTTTGGAACTACAAGGAACAGAGTCTGGCGATGGCCACGAACCCAAAAACTAGAACACACTAACATGAATCTCTTAGGAAATGCATGAAAACCACTGGAATAAGAAGGCCATAATGGAAGTTGTCAATATCGAATCCCTACCAATCGAGACCTCAATCTTCATGGCACCAAGGATCCACCATTAAAAACCTTGCCTCTCAAAGAAGTTTGCAAGCTCCCCTCTCATGGTAGACCTCCATAGGAGTGCATCAAATTGATCACCACTACCTTATTATGAACCATATAATATGTTGGTAATGTAAAATGAGTAATAAAATTATAGATAGAATAATAATATTCCACTTTAATATGTCATGCATGAGACTCCACATCTAGGAAAATACCTGGGGAGAAATGTTGAAGGTCCTTGAACTAGATATCCAGCTCCAGTACTGATATACTCCCCCAATGAAGGCAGAGTACCTTCTGTCTCTTCTCAGCCCTCATGGTCGATGAATGGAACTCGACCCATAAACCATTCTAGAATTCAAACCACAAAATATCTATTTCCTTCCACTACACTAGATACACCATCCACAATTGACATAATGCTCCCCACATCTGAATGACATTTAGAGGGACCGAGAACCCCGTAGGGGACTAGATCAAACTAAAAGTGATCTCGACCTCCTATATCCATCTCTCTGCCTCCAAGTCTTAAACTCTACTCTCATTATTACCCAATGTATGCCAGTTGAAATCAATCAAATTCCTCTATAACTGATCATACTCCTCACCTGGATTAACGTTACGGTGAACAAACAGACCGGCAACCTCAACTTCATGAGACACTTGCAGACAACGCCCATAATTCATAAATGAATGGAAGATAAGGATTTCTTAAGCATGGGTAGCATAATATATTTATTTTGATTTACTTAAATTCATTTTGACCTTCAAAAAAAACTTAATTCAAATTGGGACACAAGTTATTAGGATTCACATGCATCTCATAGTTCTATACCATGAAAGCATGTTAATCTCACAAGACCATTCAATAAGATTAGAGTCTGTTCAGTAGATAAGGGGGTCCCAAAAATCATTTTTCCAAGCCGGTCTCCCTGTCCTATATCAATCACCAAGGTCATCTGTAACTATTTCCATACCACATCATTAAATCCTCACTTTGGGTAACGACAAAATCCATAATATCTATCAACAATAACCAATGATACCACACTATCATGACCCCTCCCTCCAAAGAAACCCATACTAGTCTAACAATGAGGAAAATGATATAATGACCACCAGAGTCCTGCCTCCAGTAGGCCCCAGTTTGGAAACTAGCACCATGGATGCACTAATCTCACTATATGAGATACATTACCCTTTATAAGAAACAATATTAGGAGATTGAATGAATTTTCCACAATAACTCCAAGAAATAATATTAAATAGAAATCCAAAAACCATCCCACATGAATGTAAAAAGTAAAACTGAAACAAAACCTATAAGGTCTTGAAATTAAATACCCAAAATTAAAGATAAGAAGTGAAAAATAAACTCTCCAATGGTCTTAGGTAGTAAAACCTAAAATGGTCCTTGAAATAATCATGGAAAATAGAAGGCATTTTTATATATGTAGGATTAGAATATAGGCATACTTAGTTGGAAATCCAATGCCTCTCACGCACATGTGAATGAATAATATTAATTCCCTACTGAGAAAACATAAGAAAAAAAAATATAAATAGGTATACTAAACAAACATAGCCTCACCAAGGAACACTAACCATGTAATGAAAGTCAATTAATATAATATGTTATAAAGCACATTGATGATAGGTTACACCACACCAGTTTCCCACTAGAGTTCCACTATCTCCCTATATCGCACCTTATGGAACTCACATCCCATATGTAAACCACGTCACACCATACCTATAGACACATGGGCTTCAGAACAACTCTCGTACACATACACTAGATCCTCAAAACCCATCCTTCATTAACACAGATTCCTAAAAAAACATCACATGATATATCAACCCAAAGAGAATTAGGAAATCACATCCAATCTAATCCCGAAAAACCCAAGGACAATACATACCATCTCGTCTGTAAACACCTGGGCCATCAAATTTATCCCGAAGACACCTAATCCATCACAAACCCTATATAAAGCAGAAAAAAATCCAAGTCTTTACAGCATGTACCATACCTATCTCACCTAGAAGAGAGTGTGGAAAATGATCAGTACCTATCTATCTATACTCCTCACATAATGTTGGGAAAACGATTGTGCATGACGTGTACGTGTTTAGAACATAGTGATCAACTTGGGTGGGTGTATATATAAATTACAGGAATATACAAATATTTGTATATTATCCAACACTCTGGCCCAGCCTATAGGTTCCCAAAAACTCAACTGACTCACAAAAAAATAACTATTATATCCACCTCTAAATGAATTTATTAAAAAAACAATAGTCATTTCAAAAGGTGAAGAGACAATATACATTTAGAAATCATCAGACTACAACTATAATCAATACAGATTAATTTCATCATTTAGCATCAACTATTTTTAATCAAACAACCATTATTGTAACATTTCATTAACCACATCCATATCATTAACGAAACTAACCTAGGTCACTCGAAACTTTATTAAACAATTATTTATTTATTCCATAACTACTTGAGAATCCATCACTACACATAAAAAACAAATTAACATTCATTCACAGTCATCTGAGTAATGAAGATCCATAGAAAATTATCGGACTTCACATTAAGGAAACATTATTCCACGACCTCTAGATATGCAGTGAATCTTTTATCATGTTTTAAATATAAAAACTCCTAGAAAATTAACCATAACGATCATTATTTCCCCTCTTTAAACTCATCGGCCTTGTTTATCATACTATCATTACCAAACCCCAAATAACAACCACATCTAAAAACTCATTAAACCACAACCAGTTTAACAACCCTACAACATAATTAGACCATACCCATCAGAAACCCTATACACAACCACATGTCATCCACTTTACCTATACACACAAACCTCAGCAATTCCACATATCATCTAACCTCACATACCAAGGAAAAATATATTTTTATATTTAATAATTCATTCCTTATTTAATTCATCTTCTTAAATTTTTAGCTATCATAGAATCTACATGATTTGGATCACCCATTTATTTGCTAAATTTACATGGTTAACAAAATTTTATATAATGGTGATATAAAAAACCAACAACATGCATTCCACAAACTATCCCATGAGAAAACAAGGACCCTTGATGAAAATGATTTTCAGTGGTTAGTTAGCCCATGAAAAACACAAGAGTTAATGAAAACAACATAAAATAAGATCATGGGACAATTTTCCCCACACCTTGGATATTGATTCATAAAATAATTTAATTATTTTTATTAATATTGAATCACATATATTCACAATGGAAAACATCTATATACCCATCCCATATGATGCACAATTTAGAATGATGATGCAAAAACCTACATAGAATAAAAGATGACATGCACTTCTAGGTCGCACCAAAACAGGGGCACACGTATAGTTGGTGACTTTTCATGGGATCATAAACCAACTAAATTGGTAGTTTACTAAAATCTTATGTTAAGAATTATTAATCAAATCATATAGTTAGAGAAAACAATAAGGAATGAAAAATAGATAATATATCTTGTCTTTAGGAGGATAGAAATAAATCTGTGGGGTTTGATAACATTTTGATTTTACAATAATGGTATATATGATCAAGACCATGCCTCTAACCTAATA
Organism: Viscum album; assembly: GCA_963277665.1. Classification (NCBI taxonomy): domain Eukaryota; kingdom Viridiplantae; phylum Streptophyta; class Magnoliopsida; order Santalales; family Viscaceae; genus Viscum; species Viscum album. The sequence continues at coordinate 1,110,933,720 of OY728140.1, forward strand.
AAAATATTCTGGACCCTTAGGGAACTAAATATACAATTTATGGCCTTTTATTTAGTGTTATACCCTTTTAAATCATGGGTCACTTTTCCCCGTACACAAGAATAGTAAAGTCGTTACACATTATATTGAAGTGTGTGTAAGAGTAGGTCAAACCCTAAACATAAAAACATCTTAGTATATTTAGGATAAGATTTTTTTTATAAAATAAGAGAAAATGGATAATATAAGGAGTTGATAACTAAATAAATCTAAATAGCTTGTGGAAATATGTTACATATTATTAGGGAACTCCTTTTGGTTTTCCCCAAAGGGATTCCTTGGAAGGATTTTTACCCAAAGTAAGGAATATAGGTTTACGGATGGAGTTTTAGGATCTATTTGGGTAGATCATGGACAATTAATTGTGTCTTGATATGTGTAAGGATTTGGGATTTTTGACTTACTTTTAATTTTTAAGGGGGAGTGACACACTTGAATATTTTGGAAAAGGGAATTCCACCCACATTTTTCTCTTTGAATGTGGTTCCAATAATGGTAAAATGTCATGAAAAGGGATTTTAGAGTGTAAAAATGTTTAAAAAAATGGATTTTGGATAATTAAATATGTGATTTTCTATCTTATGATTATGGTTTAGTCCATTTTATCCAAATATTTCTCTTGATCATTGTAATTAATTAAAATCATAGCCCCTGATATTTTTGGTCAAAAAATAGCGTGAACTTATTTGAAATTATATATTATTATGATTCAAAATATAGAATCTATTTTCTATAATTACTATTGTATAATTATAATAAATTAATTTACATTTAATCTCACAGACAGTATGAAAATGAGGGTTTTTTAAGTAAATATATTGAAAAGGTTGTCATATTTTTTTAGTGAATTTCAAAGTAAAATTGATTCCAATTGACTATATTGGAATAATTGAGAAAATAATAGTATAATTAAATATTAAAACAATTTAAAAATATAATTTTTCTTTATAATTAAATTATATGAAAATAACATTTTGAATTAATATTTATTATTTTCACTATTCATTAAAAAATGAATCTTTACTGAAAAATACCTAAAATTCACCCAAGGATAATTTTTATATTCAGAATAAAAATATTTGGGTTATTTTGAAATATGAAATTAATAAATGTTTCAAATTTTAAATTTATAATAGGTTCCCCAATAAAAGGTGGTAATTTTTCTTTTTTTAATGTACACTTTTTTATGTGAAATATATGGTTTGTTCTCATCTTATACCTATAAAAATATTTGATAAATATAGAAAATTATTGTATATATAATTTATATATTTCATTAATATTAGACAATACTAATAATTAATTTAATTTATTATGTAAAATCAAATTTTTCTCTTAAAAATAGTCTTTTATAAAATCATTCCCATAATATTCATTTTGTTTTTATATTTTTTTCTCATTATCCAGTAAACAATTAATTTAACTACGTTTTTTTAAATTTTTCATATAATAAAAATTAAAACCATCAAATTAATATCTGGGTATATATTTTTATATAAAATAGTAATATTTTTAACAATATATTATTGTTCGGTAAAACTCATCCTTTCATGTAACGCAATCCACCGAATAAATTCGACATTGTGTCACCTATGTGTTACATATGGAGAAAGATAAAAATTAGGTTTCATGTAATATATGATTATTTTGGTTTTTCTTATAATGAAATCCAGGAACAAGAATTAAATTAATTCTTAAAAGTAAATATTATAAAGTCATGGGGGGTTACACCATCTGTTTTGAAAATAACTTCTCCCATTGGGACATGTATAATCCATTAATACACAAAATAATGTGTATCATGAGAATAAAATTCATTGAATTATATATTTCTCCCACTATTTTTCTTGAGGATGTGACCCATCTCAACAACAATTTCTTGTATTACAATAATTACTTTCTTATTTGGGGGTTATATAGATAATATCACTTGGGATCCTTGAGATATCCTATAAATATAAAATTACTACTGAAAGGGATTATTTTTCCCTCATTGGTGGAATTAAATTATCCCTCACATCCACATACATATGTTTTTGACAAAACAAGTTTGTTCCCACTCCATAACACCAAAAGAATAATTTTTTCACTTTAGTTATTACTCAGTTTATTATGTATGCCATATTTTGCAATGAATGTCCCTAAAATGGTAATGGAAGATCCATATGACTAATATTATAACATACCATATCTAGAAATATACAATTCTCCCTTTCACTAAAAACATTCCACGGGGGTGTATATATTACTTTGAGTTGAGATAGAATCCCAAACAATTATTGAATGTTGATAAAATCCTGGTTAATATATTCACCACCTCAGTCAAATAAAATATTCTTCTGATTTATTCAATGTTGATTCCATAATTAATTATTTAACACATTGAATTTCTAAATGGTATCTAACTTATTCATTAACAAGTTCAAAAAAACATATCTACTCAAGTCATCCTTAAAAATAATGATGTATGAAAATATTCTTATAACTTATATTAGAAATTTTCCACACCAATATGTGTATACTATTACTAGGGTATTTGTGACCCTTTCACCATATATATGGAATGTTATTTTTCTCATTTTTACTCCAAAATAGAAATAAAACCTCTCAAGTGGTCAAAGATAAAAATAGTCTAAATAACTGTTACAACAGAGCATTGTAAGATGATTCACATTTATATCAAAAAGATGGTGATTGCACATCTAGGTGCAATGTGTTTTGTGAAAATGAATCAATATCAATTTGAAATACTTTGATTTCATTATTATATTCATAAAGACAGTTATACATTTGTTACATACAATAAAAAATGTTTTCATTATAAAAGAGGCAATATTGTTTCAATATTTTTAAATAAATTCATATCGGTTAAGTAAATTAAAATATACTAGTTTTTTGGTACCACTTAACAAAAAATGTAAATTATTTTAAATAAAAATAATTCTATTTTCCAATATAATATAGTAGTCACCTATTTCAAAAGTATTGAGTCATTCCCCATTGGTAGATAAAAGATCCAGAAATCCCCTACAAATCATTCAAATTAAAACATGTTTCTACATTTGAATACATATATGAGAACCACCAAGATATATATAATAAAAAATGTATAGATATAGAAAGATATCAATAATGAATGAAAACACATATAGATTACACTTCTATTTTGGTGCAGTTCTTCTTCCAATGGCCTAGCTTGCGAAACACAACACATTCTAAATATTTTTTCCTTTACCAGTCTGTGGATTTTTTCCTATTTTGAGGATAGTAATAGAAATATTTAGGGTTTTTATGATACTTTTTCTATTTTTTCTTTATTCTTTATAGAATCCCATACCTTAATAACAAATTATTACATCATTTGTTACATAATTTTTCAACAAATACAATCTGAGGTTCGAGAGGTCTTGTGCCTTTGGATGAGTTAAAATATAAATAAATCATCATAAACATTAAAAAAATAATGATTATTTAAAACTTTACATATAACTCTATACTTCGATATATATTCTAAAATTGCATGGGATACCCTAAGGAAAATACACAAGTAAAAGTGTGAGATATAAAGACAAAATATGGAATAAAGAAGGAAATAAAACATAACATGAGAGTCAATGGGAATAACATGACATCATTAAAAGGATGATCGTAAGAATGGAAACATGAAATAAAGAATTAATTTCATTATATGATTGGATTATAAACATGTGAATGTGAAAAAAAAATCATGATATCATAAAAATATGTAATGTGTTAATCACAAAACTATCATCATATTATGGACAAAGTCTCATGGTAGAGTATGTTCACTCATTAACATCTCATGAAATATAGTGATTTACCTAATTTTTTTAGAGGGGTGTAAAATTTCAGCCCCACACAACATAAAATGATAATCATACATATGTGTACCACCTAATGAAAATAAATCAAACAAATAATAATTTGTGAGTATCAAAATACTCATTTAAGGAATAATCGAAGGTTAATGGATAAATATTTCCAAGATACGAATGAATTAATTCATTTTAAAAATTATAAATTTAAAAAGGGAAATAGGTTTTGAACAAAGAGTTCTAGTGTAAAAAATCTAGGCGAAGGATCGTGGATAAGAAAGAATAAAAAAACCACTTTGGTGATGATTTGTGAAATAAGAAAAATATCATTTTTAAAGAAGGAAATAAATTATTATTTTCCATGATATAATAATTGAACACATAGTTTTATATATAATATTATAATGGGTTTTAGAAGCTATTGATATTTTTAAATAATTGTTTTGGTGTGGTTCTTTCCATGAGATAAGAAATAGGAAAGTTCCCTTATTACTAGTTTACTTAAATGTGAATATTTAAAAGGGAACAAAATATATGTGTAAACATAAAAATTAAGAGTATATTTTTATATTTATATATATAAGAGGACATATATATAGAAATAAATTAATTTATTAAGAAGAATATTTATTAAAAAAAGAAGAAATATAAAGAGACCATGTAAATAAAAGGTATGGTCGGTGGTATAAAAGATCAATTTTTATTTTTTAAAACACTTTTATTAGAATAAAACATCATAAAATAAGAAAAAACAAATTATTTTTTAAATTTGAGAACATAAATATAATTTTCACAAGAGGTAACACATAATTAGGTTTCCAATTAAATAGAGAACATTATTAAGAACAGAAATTATCAAAAAAGAGTGAAACCCATTGTTTACATGGATGAGAAATATTCTTAACATTGTTTAAATTTAAAAAATTATTAGAAATAAATTATATATAGTATTTGAATAAAAATTCACCTACCACCTTAGATATTGGGTATACGATAAGAAATTGAAGATGAAACTCAAGTAGAAATATTATAAGTAAAGTCGTCGGACATAGTTATGAAATATCAATATATTTTTGATAAGACAACAATCATAGCCTAAAAAAGGAATATCATGAATGAAAGAGGATTTTATTATGTAAAAAATTATATGATGATATGGGTAATGTGGGAAGTATTTATACTATGAAAATGATGTTTTTCATACTATAAAACTATGTCTCAATGAGGGGTGACTGAGATGAAAAGCCTTATGACTTAAAGAAACATTCAAATAGAAATCCAATGAGAGAGAAATAGAGATATTGAATATGAAGTTATAAAACCATGTATAAATTTAATCCAAGATATCATATTTCCAATTTTTATTACACACAACATTTAAACTAAATTAGGTGCGTAAAATAAAATGTGTCTTAAAGATAGAAATTATGAGATAAAACCCTTATCTCATGTCTGAAATCACTCAACACTAATATTAAAATTCATTAATAATTAAATTATGTGAAATAAATATATACCCCATATGATTATTAATTAATATTTAATTAAATAAGATCTATATATTATAATTGATTATTATTTTTATTATACCTTTCACTTATCTCACTTCCTCAAAGTTTTTAAATAAATTGCTTCATACGGCTTCATGTTGGTTGACTGTGGTAAATTTTTTGTAAAACAGCATCATGATATCTATAAATTTTATTGTTTATATACACAATTATTCTATTATTGTACCATTATGAAAATAATTATACAATTTTAAATTTTATTCCAAAATAGATCCAATTTAACAAAGTTTCAATGCCAATTCCATTTATGGTAGTTAACATTACTAATATTGTTTCTTATTAATAAAAATATAGATATACCAATAGAATTCTTTTATAAATATAAATATGTGGAAAATATCATATTAATTAATAAATAACATTTATTAAACATCAATTTAAGATAGTGATGAAAATATAAACAATTAATTTATGGAGGTTATTGTCTACACACACACATGACAATGTTTTCATATTTCATAATTATTTTAGAGGAAAGAATAAAATAGATATTACATTAGTAATATAAAACTTCAACATAGTTACAATGAAGATGTTATCTTACATTCATTTTCTATTGTCATTTTAGGCATGTAGAATAAGTATGTAGGTAGAGATGTTGGGTTGAGTGTGTTACCACTACCTTGGAATTTACCCCTTGGGTAACATGTTAATGATAAATAGATTAGTATTTTAGTGAGAATAAGGGTTTAAATAAATAAGGATGGATTTTTTGAGATACTTTTGAAATTTTTTTCAGAGTTATTAATTTTGAATCAATGGAGTAATATTAAGGAAGTGGTATTCTTTTGAAAGTGAAGAAAAGAACAATGTTTTGAAAATTCATTATTTCTCAATAATACCATTCCTTTATTGAATAAAGTAGGATACAAAGTGAAAAATAAGGATTTTTATAAATTTATAAGTCATACAATCCATCCAAAATTCAATGGGACACATGTTTTCCATCATTTTCAACCACTTTTACAATGTCTAGCCAATATTATGCTTGTTTACCCTTATTGTGGTGACTCCACTTTCACCCATCGAAATTAATTTTAACATCCAAAATTTAAATTTAAATTTTGTAATAATTTCATCTTATTGTTAAAAAAATGTAAATAATTTAAAAATAAAATTTTCATGTGGTATAGAAATTAATTTTAGTATTAGCGCATATAACGCTCAAAACCCCATTTTAGAAAAAGGCATTTTCTAATCATAGGATTTATGTTTTGGATAAAATTGAATTTTTTTGATTAAGTTGAATATCAATTATTTATAATTATTGAAATTATATTAACCATATTTAAAAGTAATTTGAAAACATAGTTCTTATAATGTGAAAATTTAATTAAAATAAACTTATAAAAAACATTTTTTGTTAAAACATGACCTAAATATTCAATGTGGTTATGAATGGGCTTCATATATCAAAATTTTATTTCGAAATACCTAATTTAAATTTATAAAGTATATTTTATTATAAATAGGGTTTTAAAAAATTTCATGACATTATTAAATAAAAATATCATCAATTTGACCATATTAGTAAAATTGGTATTTTTCACTATTCACATAAAAAATAAATTATTTTTGAAAAATATAATTTTTTATAATAATTTAATATTTTTCTGAAAAATACATTTTTTTAAATAAAATATTCAAATTTGAAAACATTCTTTTAATTATTCCTAGAAAATATAGGAAATAGTGTTTTCTCATGAAAACAACTTTCAATATATTAATTATTCATTTTAATAAAAATTACTAATTAGGTTACTATTTAATAATTAATATTGAAATAAATATATCTTATTATTATTTCATTATAATAAAATAAGTTCTCTGGTAAAAAATAAAAATTATTTTTGTCAAATATATTTTTTAAGCATAAGGTGAATTGGGAAAAAATGTCTTCTGATAAAGTATAAAAATTCATGATATATATATATTACATGTTGATATAATCTTAATTTCTACATAAATAAAACCTTATTATCTCTATGTATGGACTAATATTTATATATGTTCTAATTATATTTTCATGTGGGGGTTCACCTAGCTTGGATCTTGTATAAATCTTCACAATCTTGAACATTTCTTGTATATAATTTCAATCAAACTATAATTTATCAAATTCAACTTGTTATTTCTCTAAGGAAAAACCTCGATATGATTCCTTCCTTATGAGATCAGAAAAATGGTCTTCATGAGAATAAATTACACTTCTGGATTCCATTTCTATCTTCTTTCATAGTTGATTTTGTGATATGGTTATATTAATTTATAAAAGATAATTTTGCTGGTATGTTGTTGTCATTGTTTTTAACACTCAATATGGGACATTTTTTGTGGAATTGATTGCAAAAAATATTTTATTTTTTATACATTTATGGATAAAATATAGTGATATACTGGCCACTGAATTCTCCCCCTTCAATAAATTATGGCCGCAGAATTTATATTATTATATACTAATGAATTTAGAGAAGGGTATTTGTATGGGGACATGATATTAAAATTTTTTAAATAGTTATCAATGAAATATATTAACTTATAACAAAAAAAATATCTATATAATGTTTATTCTTAACCAATTTAGTTGAATACATGTCATTATTAGGTGATATGAACTATTATATTTTCATTATGTTCATAGTCAGAGTTGTAGTTAAAAATTCTCATAAATTGTTCTGAGGAATTAAATGAGATTCCATTTTTTATAATTTTTTATCCGCACTCACATATATCTAATAACCAATGGTTCTTTCACTTGGAAAATCTAGGGAAAAACTAAGGTGGAATGATGAAGCTGATGAAGAATACCCCTCCACCTCATAAACTATGTTGTTATCTATGTTTAAACCCTCCCAACCATTCTAGTATTATCCACCTCCACCACACCAGATTTCATCATCTCCATCTTATTCCTCACCTATTTTTCTAGCTTCACTAGATAACTCCACTTATTTTAAGAAACATATTTCACCATCCCCTATGTTTCTTTCCCCATGAATCCCACCTAGATAAAGGTTGGACGTGGTTGGATTTCATGGAACATATGATTTGGGTGTTTGTACATATTCCCAAACAAGGACTTCTTTTACCCAGACCATTTCACATACATGATTTATGGGATATTGTGCTCTGGGGAGTCATGAATAACTTCTAAACTAATCCCAGCATCATGGAAACATGGAAGCACCACCCCTTTCCGCCTAACCACAATGTCTTCTTTCACAAGTGGAGGTAGCAGTGAGTTGTATCCTACAACAACAATTTTTATGGTTTATTGAAATGATCAATAAATATATGGGAATACACATGATAGCAGTTCATTAATGGAATATGAGGAATAAAAATTGATTATTTGTGTTTCAATTATATTTATGTTATGATATATCAATAGGAACCACTAGTTACTGTCCCCAATGCAATCTATTTCACCAATAAAGAGGATATTCATGGTAATATAACCATTATCAATGAATATGTAATTTATTTTGAAATAGACTTTCTATTAATAGAATCAAATAAATTCTATCTAAAATATCCAAAATCATATTGATATTTTATAAAAATTAATTTTTTAAATGAAATAATAAAACTATATTTTTTATTTTGATAAATCAAAAAATAAGGGTTTTACACTAGGAAAAAAATATTAGAAACATAGAGTGAAATGAATAAATATCTCATATTAATTAATTTAAATTATATGGTTTAACTATCACAATTCACCTCCCCAGTAGTCACTGAACATGCTCAACCTTATTCCCTGGGTTGTGGTGGTTTTTACTACCTATCATTATTATTATCTTTTGATTTATGAATTTGGCTTGGGTAATGTCCATGTTTTCATCACAAAAGAAATTTTCACATTAATAGGTCATTTAGATACATGACGTAAAATCCCATAATTATAGTCCAGATCTTCATATTTCAACGGTAGTTTTATACTTGACAACCCCAACCTTCATAAGTAAATTATTTTATAGTTCCCCGGACATAATTGACTTATTTCTTATTCCCACATTTTTGACATGTAAGTGGTTGAATATAACGTCTTTTATCATCTTCATTTCATGGATTTTAATGAGACTACATCCTTATATTCATTTATGGACACATGACTTCATACATGCTTGCATTGTTCATCATGTTCCAAACTATTGTTTTATCCTAATCATCAAGTTTCCATGTCTAAATCACATTCAAATGGGTTTATCATTGTGGAAATTGTCACATTATTGCTCACTCCCAAGGTTTAATTAGTTCCTTCTTGTTCCAAATATCATTAAAACCAAAAGGGTTAACATGAGTGATTAGAATTTTATATCATATGGGTATTATTGATAATGAACCAAGATTTTCATACATAGATATTACATTATTTTTTGTGAATATTTATTAAAATACATAAAAACATGCTTAATAACCATAATAGTTTAGTGCCTTCAGAAACATTGAAACATAATCACTTGTTCATAAGAGAGGTATATCATCTCCCACTAAATTCTTCATAACATTTAACTCTACTTATAAATATAAAACATAATATATCTGTTCATTAAAATGGATAACGAAACATAATAAATAGTGATATTAGATGATTGATAAGGTTTAAAAGGGAATATAAAAAAGAATAACATGATTGTAAGGGTATGATAACATGACCATAAAATTTTCAAACCATACCTTGCATACCAATGACCAAAGTCATGAGTCATGGAAAAAAGATTGAAATTTCATAAGACAAGAATCCTAAGGGAATCATTGAACATGAGACATGAAAATAAAAAATTGGAATAAGAGATAGAATTTGTGTCATACACATAAGGAGTGAAAATAATTTCCATATTAGTCAATGCTCTATACCAAGGCCATAATAGAAGAAAAATTCCTTCATTTAACTAGGTTCACTCCCCATTTATTCTCGGTATTACTCAATTGAGTTTACTTCCTGTTACAACCCTATCGTACTTAATTGAGTTTACCACTATTATTTTCCTATCTATATCATATGATATAAATATTTACCCAATTGATTGGATGAAGATATTGGTCCCACAACTCACAAAATGAAATCATATGTATGGGTGCTACAAGTTTATAAATATTAATAATCTCATAACCCATGAAATAAATGAGTGTTATAAAACGTCCATCATATGATAACCTATGGAAAAAATAAAGGAATAATAATCCTTTAATCAGAGGATAACCTATGAAAAGAGGAAGGATTTATAATAATTTTTTCATTGTATATCCCATGGAAGAGAAATGGTTTTATATACATCATTTAATAAAAACATATGATATTCAAATAAAAAATATGAATGGTATTCTTGGATCATATCCCCAGTAAGGAGTAGGAAACGCCAATGGATGTCATCATAGAAGAAAAATAATTTTTATATATTATTTAGAACAACTGTTAAATAAAATATGATATTCACTTAATTTTTTTTAAAGATAAAACAGTTTATAAAATAATTCATTGAAAATGAACCAGAAAAATTATAAAATAATCTTAGAGGAAATGATTGATCATGAAGTCAAAAAAATTTATTCATGTTGTTCACATTAAAATGAAAGTTATATTCACATTTATTGTAAAATCAAAAAAGAAATTATTTTTAAAAAACCCCATGAATATTATTTTCAAAAAAATTGAAAAAATTTAATCAGGTTGAAAATTTTCTCTTAAAAATCATCATAGTGTAATAAAAAATTTGAACCCTTTTTCAGAAAACAGTGTTTTGAAATTAATAAATATCTATCTAAATAGAGTAATAAAAAAAATTTATAAAAACATTTTTTTAATTATCTTATGTACCAAAGTGTGGGAAAATAGAACCATGATATTAATATATCTTGAAAAAATAGATTAAATGAAATATCATGAGGATTATTGATTGGGAGAACTATGGATTTTGTCATTAGAGACTTAATCATAAATAATCTCGGTAAATGATAAGATTGTTACATAATGTATTTACCACTTTGGTAACATCGAATCATAATAACCATGAAATAATAAAATAAAAAACATAAAATATCATGAGGATAAAAAAATTCATGATATTACATTTCAAAGGGTCTTTATATACACCTCGTAAATGTATATAGGTTCATAACATAATGTGCCTCTCAAAATAGAAAAATTAAGAGATAAATTCAATAACTTATGTATTAACTTCTGTCATAATATATCAACACTCTTGTATAATAAATATACATTTATTAAAAATATATTGAAGAATAACATTTATATATATCATAACACAAATTAATTTCTTATGACCTTGTATAAAACATTTATTAATGATTCCATGTTGATGTTTTATTTAGGGAAATAAAAACATTGTTTTTCATAATTGTTTTGATTCATTATATGTACAGTAATCATACCATAATAAAAATTTCACCATTCCATGAATGATAAACATATTAAAAATATCATATTTTTTGTCATATATTATTTATAATAATCTATAACAGATAGTAGTAGGAAATGAAATACACCTTTCATGGAGACTGTATGTTGTGCGTATGCATGAATGCTTTTTCCATTTTCATTTTGAATAGAATGAAAGAAAATTATATGATATATTATCATTTTATAAATTTTTTTAATCCATATATATATATAACCTATTATTATTATAAAATTTCTAATACATTACATGTATACCGTTAATGAATCATATAGATTCGCAGGGCCATAGTCCACTTTACACACGAACGACGATATCATATCCCCATAAAATGGAAATAATAAAGGTATACATGATATAATAAATAAATAATCATAATAACATCATGAAAATAATATATATTATATATAATAAATAAAACAATCATTTTTAAAATCATTCATATTTGGTAATGGAAAAACAAATGACATCATCTTGGGAGGTGGTAGTTCACCATACACACAAATGAAGATTTTGTAACCCATTTGATGGAAGTAGATGTTATTATGGTAAATTAAATTATCATAACATAATATAAATATGTGTAATATTATAATATTATTACAAAATAGTGATTTAAAAATAAAAAAAGTAGTTTAAGGGAGAAATAAAATAATAACATTAAATGTTGAACATTACCTATTCTTCAGGTATCCTCATTAGGTATGCAATAAAAGACTACCTATAATAGATTTTTGTAAAAGCAATAAAGATTTTAGTATTAGGTAAGGGAAGTTGAGTTATTATTTTGGTATATATTGGCCGACCCAAAGAGAGGTTACATTTTGAATAAGGGGGGATAGGGGGTGACTTTTTTTATGTGGGGGAGGACACACATGAATTTTTTTTAAAGAGTTGAGTGGTATCAGATTTCTCACATGAAAAAATGGTAAAAATAAATCAAATTATAATATTAGACATGATATGATCTAATTATGGATCATCAATAATTATTTGATAAGTGTATGTTTAAATTCTACCAATATCATTTTAGATTAACCCATGATAAACCAATTATTACCTTAAATGCAGTAAGTAATTTTTCATATTTCACTATTCATATAGATAAAAAATTATGTTTAAATAATTTAATATTGTATCTTATTATGTTTCAAATATTGAATTTATTTTTCCAAATTCCATTCAGATAAGCAGAAAAAATAAATTTATAATTAATCTCACAGATATGTCAAGAAAGTGGGGTTTTAAAGAAAAAATGATCATAAGATTATAAAGTTTATATATCTAATTTCAAAGTGAAATTTATTATAATGACATAAATTAGAATAATAGATGAATAATTGAACAAATTTTATATCATAACAAGTTTAAAATAATATTAATCTTTTTAAATAAATTTAATTAAAATACACATGTTAATTAAATCTCATATTTTTTCACAACTCATAAAAAATAAAACTTTTTAGAAATATCTTGAAAAGTATACCTTTGATAAATTTGAAATTTGGAATTAAAAATTAAAATTAATTTATTAAATTTATTTAATAATGGTTTCAAAATTAAATTTTATTATTGTTCTCAAAAAGTGAAAAAATAATTTTTTTAGAATATTACATTTTGAAAACATACAAAGACTTTACTGATAATATGAATTTTTTCATCAATATGTTTTATTTATATAAAAATCATATACATAATATTTTAAGTGTAGTTATTACTATTCCTATTAGTACGTTCAAATTTTAGGTTATAAAGGATATATTTAAATAACTATATTAACAACATATAATATTTTCGTAAATAATCAGTGTCACACATAACACAACATAAGCCACTGTTTCATGTAGCATAAGAATAAATTGTTTTAGCATAAAAAAAATCAATCAAAAAAATTAATTTATCTATAAAAATGTTCATAAAATTATAGGGTGTTACATTCAACCCCAAAAAATGTTTTTTCATCTAAAATTTTCACTATGATGTAATAAAATGAGGAAACTCCAACCTCATACTATCCTCATGTTCCTATATAGTTTTCTAAAAATGGTGGTTTCAAATCAAAATTCTGACTAGCTGAGTGGTATTATTTGTTATAACTTTCTCTGTATGATCTAGAAGATCCACCAGCTATTCCTCATAAGAATGATCTTGCTTGAGTGGTTTGATCTATGAGTTCTGTACATGTGAAGGGTTATATATGTACTTCCTCAGGAGAGATACATGGAACTCATCATAAACATGAGAGATTTTTGGGTATGTTCCAATATATAGGATACCATCTTGATATGATCTATAATTACAAAGGTACTGATATACCTTGGGAATAATTTCCAGTTCCTACTAATTTTCATAACATTATTCCCCAGAGAAATTATTGAAAACACCTTGTCACCTACTTCAAATTCAAAATCACACCTGTGATTATATGAATAAAATTTATTTTGAATTTGAGCATCTGTGATGTTAATTTAATGTATATAACATTATATACCATCTTTGTAGCTTTCTCAGGTCCCGATTAGTTGCTTTCCCCAACTTTATTCAATCAGACTAGTAATCTACCTTTGTTTCCCTAGAGGTATTCATAAGGAGCAATCTAAATTCTTGTCGGAATGCTAATTTTGTAAGAAAACCTAACTTTAAGAAGGTTTTGATCTCAAACTCCTTTGAATCATGAATAACATGACATAAAAATCCCTTATAGGGATTTAATTTTTCTTTTATACTTGCCATCAATTTTTAGATGACCCACCGTGATGAAAATCATCAACTTTTCAAGGACATACAAAAGGCTTCTACAAAACATTGACGAAAAACTTCGACATCGATCAAATACAATGGAGTATTGTACTAAATTCAACCATAGAAAATACTTGATGTATATCCTGAATTTATTATCTATATAGAAGTATTATCTGGTAGTGATTATGTGCAACAACATAGTAAGGAGATCATCTATAAGCCATCTTGAATTATTCCCTTTTGATATTTAGGGGTGTCCAATGGAAAAATCAATAGGGATCTTATCCCATATCCACTCTATTATGTGTAATGAATGAAACACCACATTAGATCATTTTATTTCATATATAAATTTTTGACATTCCATGCATCATGATACAAAATTTACACTATCTCTTTTCATTTCTTCCCACCAAAATTATTCTTTCAAATCTATATAAATCACCATACATCAAAGATGAATATATAATGAACAACTATGTGCATCCTCTAACATTTTCTAGTTCAATTATAGTGTGGAAGGATATCATACATTGTTCTAGAAATATGTCATTCCTTCATTATTATAGTTAAACATAGGAGAATTTGTGACCTTCTTTTTCTGCTCTACATTATCCTTACACATCAATTTAATATTTACATGGATATATTGATGAATACCCAATTGGGGAAGATAATAATTTTTCACTTCTATCAATAATTATAAATCTATACTTTTAAAATACAAAAATATTGGATCTTTTTTTATCCTCATCATGGATATGTTAGTTTGATCCTTTAACATAAAAGCATCAAACACCTTGTTCCTTTTCCTTGGGTGACAATGTATTGTGAAGTCATAAACATTAATCATCTCTAAAAATCTCCTATGTTGCATTTTAAACTCCTTATGTGTGAATATATACTTAAATTTTTTTATTTGTATATAAATATCACTTTTCTCTATAAAGATAACTCCTAAATATAATTATTAAAAAAATTAGAGCAACAAACGACAAATAATGTGTTGTGTAATTTTTCTCTTGAACATTATTTTATCATGAGTTATATGTTATATTGATATTATTATATGCAAGAAAACCTCCAAATACCATCATGGAGGCATCACTATAGATTAAAAATCTCTCCCCACTGTAGGTTAATATAATAAAAAGTACACCACCTATCCACTTTAGTTCCTTGAAATTTTTTACACATTTATCTATCTAAAGGAAAATAGATTCCTTATGAGTTAAATCGGTTTGAGGATTTGATTATTTTGATAAATATTACATAATACAATAATTATCCTACTAAACTAAGAAAACTATGGATCTCAGTCAATGTGGATGGGTTGGTTCAACATTCAATAGCCTCCATCTCTGATAGATCTACTGATATATACACTTTTAATATTATATTACCAAAAAATGAAACCTTTTTCATCCAAAATTCACACTATGTAAAAATTTTAAATATTTTACCCTTATTCAGGTTCCATAATACAATACTAAAGCTATTTTCATGATCATCCTTTATCATTGAGTAGATAAAATATCATCTATAAAGACTACCGAATATTGATCAGAAAAATCTCAATAGAATCTAATCATTTATTCCATAAAGATAATAGAGAAATTAGTAACGATGAAGGGAATCAGTATATATTAATAGTGTGTATACCATGTAAAGAATTAAAACTTGGGTATATCATCCTTTTTTACCCCCAATTGATGATATATAGAGTGAATTTAACTCAAAGAAAGGTATTGGTCTCTAAGTAGTTTGTCAAACAACTCATCAATACGATGAATATGATACTTGTTATTAATTTTGATTTTTTTTAACACCAAATAATCAATGAAATGATTCATTGATAAATAATTTTTTTAATAAGTACAGGTGCACCCAAATGTGACACACATAGTTAAATAAACCCCTCATCATGGTTTTTTGGGAGTATCTTATTTAATTCTTCAAACTCAATAGGGGATATTCTACATGGAGTCTCTAAAACTCGATTGGAACCTGGTATGAGTTCTATAGAGAACTCAATATCACATTTTGGTGGAAGTGTAGAAAAATTGTTTGGGAGTAGATCCAGAAATTATAAAACAATATAAATATTATCAATGCAAGGTTTCTCCTCAACCATTTGAGACAAACACCACATTTTAATGTGAAATAAAATCCATATAATGGATGTAATCTCCATCTAAATTTCATACTTATCATTACATTGATATACAATCTTAGGTTGGTTTGGAATATAAAACACAAATTCCCATCCTCAAAATTGATGTGGGATTTATGTAGATACATCCAATAAATTTATAGGATGATATGAAATTCAACTTGAGTAATAATAAAAAGATGCATGGAACGAATATTTACACCAACATCAATAGGAGATGAATCATACACCTGGGATGCGATCATCACACCATTTTGGGGGTTTTAATACTAATTCAACATGTAATAATTTTGGTTGTGTATTTATACCCATAGAAATTTCATTAGATATGAAATAATGGGTTGATCTAGAGTAAAATAATACATTAACAATTAAATAGTGGATGATATTTATACCTTTAAAAATATTGTTATCACACCCATCATTAAAAACAATGATCACAGGATATATCCCCATCTCCCTTGGTTTAATAGGATTCTAATGTCCACAATTTTTTATTAACCCTTATGTTTGGAAACTATTCATCATAATCCACATTCATCTAAAACATGAAGCACTCATGTTTGAGAGGTGCATTATATTAAAAATTATCTCTATTAATATAATTATATAACTTCTTACCATCACTTCGATAATCAACTTCATAATAACTATCCCTTAAAAAAATAGTTACTAGTCCCCCTATGGAAATTTTCTCCATGATACATTCCACACATAGAAAATAAAGGAAAGGTCATATTCTTATCTCCATGGTTCATAGATTTTTCTTTTTAACACCATCTTTCTTCCCTTTTCAAAACCATGAGATTGATTTGTTACACTAACCTAAAATTACACTTTTATTTAACATAAAACAATATCATTATAACTATTTAAGTTTATTATGGAAAACAACCTTTACGTAGTTGGTTTTAAGACACTGAATAGTCAATCAGCCTTACATTCAGGGTCAATGATAATACCTGAAGAGTACTTCACAAGTAGTGAAATTTGTCCCCATAGGTACCAAAATATTCATCATAATTTTATCAAATTACAAGGAACTATTTCTCCATCTATGTATGAATAATAAAAGGAAAATAATTATAGAAAAATAATTGTAGGAAATCATCCCAATCCATGGAGTTAATTAATTCATGTTGCTTATATTCTTGATAATATTCTTCCATTGATTTGTCTCACCTTCCAAAAGATATGAATGTAAGATGACTTTTCATGGTCAGAATACTGGAGAATGTAAAATATATTTTCAATGGTATTAATCCATTGTGAAACAAATAGTGGATCAGAAGACCCACTGAAATATGGTAAATGATGCATCATAAAGGATTCAACAAAATGATTATTCCACATTTGTTCCCTTGGATTCCCATCATGATTCAAATCATCAAAAAGTTATGTGAACATAAAAACAACATTTTTCATTATAGCTCCCATAAAATTTTGATTATCAGGAGGAAAACCGTTTTATTTTCAAAAACACACTACATTAACGTGGATATTGTAGGTTTCAACCATTGACTAAAAACAAAACACTTAGAGTAAAAAAGAATAATCATGGTGAAATCATTATATGATCATGAAAAATCACTAATACGATGTCTAAATAATGAAACCTTGTTCTTTAATGTATAAAACCTAATTTTTATCATAGTTTATTCATATTCATCATATATTTATATATAAGAAGAAGGTATATGAAGAGATTGTTAATTTTCAAAGTGTATCCCCTTGGAGTGGCAATCTATGTTTGTAGCAAGGCACGTTATGATCCACTTGTTCCCCATAATACCTTTCTCAATACAGTTATTTGGTGTTGTTACCCCCAGGTACATCAGTTATAAATACACATCCACATTTATTATCTTTACATGTTTATATTTCTAGTAATCTAGTCATTCGATCCTTTACCAAAATTCCAATATATATTCTATACATTGAATCATCCTTAGACTTGTACTTATGAATATAGTTTTAAATATTACAAGAGTTTTGTCATTCTAGTTTCCAAAGGATGACTAATTATTTTATCTTACAAAAACTATAACGATCTAGGGTTTTCATAGTTAAATATTACATCATTTTTAATGAATATTTAGTATTTTACATAAATACATTTATAAGAACCATAATAGTTCAGTACCATTGGACAAATTAAAATATAAATAGTGGTCCATAAGTGGGATTCATAATCTCCCAAAAAATGCTTCATAACATAACAACCTTCATAGACATATATTAAATAATAAAAATATTAATAACATGGGGAAATGAAACATAAAAAAGGGTGAGCTCTGTTACTTAGTAAGGGTAAAAAGGGAGATATGTTAGCATAACATGTTCATATTGGTATGATAACATGTGAATAACATTTGAAAACAATTCCATGAATATCAAATTTTAAAAAATTGAGTCATGGAGTTTAGATTTTTCATTTCTGAAGACATGAATCATAAAAGAATAAAGGAACATGAGTTATGAAATCATAACATTTGTATAAGTCATTGAATTTTCAGAATATATATAATCATATAAAATAAATTCCATATTAGTCAATACTCCCTTAGAAGACCATAATAGTAGATAATATTTTTCACTGATCTGGGTCCACTCCAAATTCCATCCTAGAATTACTAAACCCGGCTAACATCATATTCTATTTCTCTCTTAAGGAATCGATTTCACTCCCCATTCATGTTCTATCAATATCATGAGATATAAATCTTCACACAATGAGTTTATAAGATATATAGGTCCCACCTATCTCAAAATGAAATCATACGTATATGTTACACAAGATCATAAAATTCAATCACATCATATCCTAAAAAATCAAATTGGTATTGAAAACAGTTCATCATATCATATACTTTAGATAAGAGGCTAGTTTTATATTTTTTTTATCATAGTATAACCTATTAAAATAAGCTGGGTTCAAAATCATTTTTTTCATGGTATAACCCATGGAATATAAACGGGTATCTTAAAAATATCTCCCTAAAAATGTATACCATTTGGATAAATAATATTAGTGGGATTGTTAACCATATCCTTGTTAATGAATTTGTAACACCAATAGATGTCATCATTTATGGAAAATAATTTTAGTAGATATTTTAAAATATTTCATTTGAAAAATATATTTTCCATTGAAAACACATTTTTTAATATATAAATATTTTTAAAATACATATTTATTGAATATTACCATGAAATATTATAAACTAAACTTAAAATAAATGATTGATCAGGAAAAATAAAAATTTCATTCATTTCAAACAAAAGAAAATGAAATTTTATTTCACATTTATCATAAAATAAAATTTGGCGTTGTTTTAGAGAAACAACATGAAGATTCCATTCATTTTTTTATAAAATGTAAATAATTTTTTAGACTATATTTTAAAAATAATAATATGGTGAATGAAAATTTTTGACCACATTTTTAGAAAACATGATTTAAAAGGAAAACATATTTTTGATTGATGAGAGAAAAAATAACATTTTCAAAAATGAATTTTCTTAATTATAATAATTACATAAGATTTGAAAAAATTTACCATTAGTTGAAGCTATTATTAATAACCATAGGATAATATAATTTGGGAGAAGTTTTAGTGGCATAACACGATGTTTCATTATTGGAGTCTTAAACATAAACAATCCCAATAAATGATGTGATTGTAACATATCATATTTACCACTTTGGCAACATTTAATCATAATAACTAAGAAGGAATAACATAAAATAGAACTTAAAATATGATGAGGAAAAATAAATTTACAATATTACATTTCAAAGTGTCTGTCTATTCACCTTGTAATGGAATATGGCATCATAACATAATTTGTGTCTTGATGAAGGAAAAATTGGGAAACAATCCCCTACCATATTTCTTGAATTTAGTTGTACTTGTTAAAAACTCATATATAATTAATATATGGTTATTAAAAATGTATTATAGGATCTTTTTAACATATATATTACCATATATTTTTTATTATACTATTTATTACCATTTTATTGATTATTCCATGTCAAAGTTATGTTTTAAGTAATAAAAACATTTTTTTGAAAATGTTTTGATTCATTATATTGTTTATTACCATAGCTTAATAATGATTTAATCATATAAATAATGATTATAAACACATAAATATCATATATATTAAGATATTTTTTTTCTATAATAATCTATAGAAGATAGAAATAATAAATGAAATAAACTGTTCAAGGAGACTGTAAGTCCTTGATACGTTTGAATGTAGTTTATATTTCCATGTCAAATTAAAGGAATGAAAAATATATGATATTTTATAATTAAATAATAGTTTTTTAATTTAAATATATCAATTATTTTTATGAATCCCATTTTCAATACATTCTAGATATAGTGTGAGTGAATCACATCGCTTCTTGAAGTGGTAGTCCACCGTACATAGAAAAGAATTTATCACTATAAGGCCCCGGCCTTAAACATTACTTAAAATTGAATTAAATGTGTAATTCCCATTGAGTATCTTTTCATGTTTAGAGTTTTAGAGAATTAGATCATAACTATTACATCTCAAAATATTACAATGTAGACACTTCTACTAAGTTTCCACAAAAATATAAACTCTTAAAAAGAAACATGTCTAGTTCAACGTTTTATATATAATGACTTTCCATTGATCCAATCCTTGACCCTACTCCACATTAAGTCCAATGAAAACATTTCAGAAAGAATTGGGGTGAGCATAAAAAGCTCAGTAAGGGATACACAAGGAATGAGAACTGTTAGTTTTTCAAAACCACAAGTAAACCATGTATACTTTATCAAAGTAATACTTTTCACCTTTATGATGTAGTAGAAACTCTTCACTAAATAAAAGATCATTACATACCCTTTTGTAACCAAAATATTACCATAACACCCATATAAAGAACACATAACATATAAAGGTAACTTGGGATATAAACATACTTAAATGGAATAACCATACGGTCGACTTCCACACATATCACTTAATGGAATAGCCATACGGCCGACTTACATACCCAATGCATTGGAGGTTATAATGTAACCACCCATACTAGTATTTACGACACCACCCGTGATATGGTTTATCATGTAACCACTCGTCAAATGTCCAAGTACCATTATAAAATCATAAAACATAAAACAAATATAATGGAAAGAAAATATTTCCACACTTTGATCACAATATATAACATAAATATATTGACATAATAAATCCATTATAAAAACCATTTTCAATACCAAAATACATAAAATATTATATGGTATTTATTTCATTTTAAAAACATTACGGCTTGTTGAGGAAGCCAAAGACAAAATAATACTCGTGGCGGTGGAAAAGGTCATTGTCACCGCGTACATTAAAAAAACCATCCTTTTTGTCATTTATTAAAACTATTCATATAAAAAGATTCCTTTTGTATAAAAGTAAAATTCAAAGGTTTTTATACACCGTATAAAAGAAAGTTGCATATAAAATGAATTATGCCTCAATGAAAGGAGATTGAGACGAAGTCCCTTACCACGGGTCCGACTTGACTCGATCGTTCTTTAAAGTCCTGAATAATAAACTTGAGTTAATTTCTACTTGCTTAAGAACCTTTTTAAAGTTCATTATTCCTTTTATATCACTAATTTCCATGTTATAATCATTATGTAATCATTTGAGTTAATAATGTTTGTTTTGTCGATATTTGGTTCTTAATTCCAAAGTGGACTTATTACAATTACATGTTGTTCGTGTGGTCAAAGGTTCATTATATCCAGAATGATATTCATGATTTGGATATCATATATATCATATATATCTAGAATATACATGTAATTATAATATTACATAATCATTTATAGGTAATAAATGAAATGCACCGTTCATGGAGACGGTAAGCCATACATACGCATGAACGCTACTTTCATTTCATTGTCATATTAATGGAATTAAAACCAAATGAGAGGTATGTATATTTTAATTCCAGAATTATATTCATCATTTATATGTAACATAAATCATATATAATAATTGTAAATCCATCCTTTATACGTCCCACATATGGCATTAATGAATCAAATCACTTTGAGGGGGTGGTAGTCCGCACTTCCTAAATTGAAGATATCACGTATACCCATAATGGAAGCCATAAAGTTATAACACAAATGAAAAATACAGAAGAATAAGGAAAACATAGAAACAATATATATCATATATAAATAGAGTGACATCTTAATGTCCACCATTAAAGGTCTTAAAAGAAGATTGAACAATCATCGTTTCATGAGGCGAAAATTCGCCAACCACAGAAACAATATATTCTTTAACCATTAGACAGAGGTGTGTGTATGTGTAGCTCGAATAGTTCTTATAAAAACATCCTAGTATATTTAAGATACTGGTTTTGTTACAAAATAAAGGAAAAAAAGATTTTAGAGGGTTGGAGAAGCAAAATAAAACAAAAGAACACAAGGGAAAACACTACCTTTAAAACGGGTAACTCTTTTTGATTTGTGCTCAAAGGCTTCCCTGGGAAGACTTCTGCACAATGTGAGTCTTCTAGGAGTAAGAGAGGGATGTGGAGAGACAAAATGGGTAGAGATTGGCCGAACCAAAGGCATGAGAGGTGTGGGTAAGGTGGTAGAGGTGAGGGCCTTTTATAAGAGGAGAGGAGGGGCACTCTTGGAATGTTATAGAAGTTTACTTTATTATAAAATGATTTTCGGATTTTAAAGGTCCCACATTGATATAATTCGAGGATAATCTGATAAGGGTTTGAAATATACTCATCCAATAGGTCTTTGACAAGTGTAAGTCTTAGAGTTTACATTATCGTTTCAATTTATTTAAATCGTTCCTTAATGAGGTAATCACTGCATCATCATGATGTCATAAATAATTTAATATATTTAACGTCTAAAAATTATAAAAAGAATATCATGATGTAGGAAAGATTTTTATCTTCCTAATGAATATTTATAGTAAAAAATATGACTTTAATAACCCAATTTAAAAATTGTTTTAGTAAAACAACTCATGTTTGTGACATTTTAATTTTAACCTTAAATAAAAAGTTTTTAATGTCATTTTCCTTCCAAAGTGGCTCCATGGGGACCCCAAGATGACCCATGGATTGTATTAATCGTCCATTACACATCCAAAAAGGGTAGGACATGTGTAAAGTTCATTTCATAATATTAAAACATTATTTTTACCTTAAACTACACTAATTACCTCTAATCGCGATTAATAAACTTAAAAGTTACTATTCACCAAAAAATTATTTTAAGCCCATTGAACCACATTTTACTTCTTAATGTCAACCATATATATCGGATTTTTGAAATTCAAAACGCAATGGTGGTAAAATTTCTTTTAAACAAAAAATCAGTTTTTTTAAGTACCACTTAGTGCTTTCACTATTCATCCAAAATTGAAGTTTTTCAGAAAAATACCAAAACATCACCCTAAGATATATTTGATATTCGGAATTAAAAAATGAATTCTATTTTAGAAAATTCAAAACATATAAGTTTCATTAATCAATTTAATTAATTCTCACTTTCAGAGCAAATAGCGTGTTTTAATGAAACAATAAGTATTAAAAGATTGACACTAGTTTAAGTCTGATTTCAAAGTGAAATTAAATCCAACATCCACTATTAGATTAAATGGTAAAAATATACTCTAATTTCACTTTAAAACCAATTAAAATGATAAGATAATCATATATATATATTAGATTAAAAAGTGGTTTTGAATTAAAATACTACATTTTTCACTATTCATTAAAAAATGAACATTGTCGGAAAAATACCAAAAATCTACACAAAGTAAATTTTGATGTCCCGATTATAAAGAAGAATTTTATTTGGTCCAATAGAATTTATAAGAGTGAACAAAACTATATATAATGAAGGTTCTCCATCAAAAGGAGATAAGTGGACCTTTAGTGAATATTAGAGTATCTGTGCCTAAAATTGATTTATATTCGTATTTTAAGCCTTTATACTTTATTGGATAAATGTAAAAACATTTAACAATCATATATAATCATATTTTAGTTATTTCCATTCATTCCCACCAATACAATGGCTATGTGTTAACTACCATTTAAAATAATATTATTTTATTACTAGTGTGCAACGCAAGATTTCAAAGAAACTCTTTGTTGCGTATCGGGTACGCTATCAAACATAGAAACTCCTTTAAAGTAAAATTAATTTTCAATTTGTAAATGTTAATAAATATGAAAATGTATTATTCCTTATTTATCTGGGATGTTACATCCTTCCCCCCTTTTGGGAATTGCGTCCTTGCAATTTTATTCACTTATCAAAATAAGTGGGGGTATTTATCCCTCATAAAATTTTCAGAATCCCACGTTGCCTCTTCAACCATATGGTTTTTCCACAAAACCTTTACCTGGTGAATTACCTTATTTCGCAACACTTTCTCTCTTCGGTTAATAATCTGGACTGGTTGTTCTTCATAAGAGAGATTCTCTTCTAACTAAACTACCTCTGGGCTCAAAACATGAGATGGATCTGGCATATACATTTTCAACATCAAAACATTAAAAACATTGTGTACATGAGATAAACTCGGAGGTAATGCCACTCTGTATGCAACTGATACAACTCTCTCCAGAATTTCATATTTTCCAATGAACCTTGCACTCAGCTTTCCTTTCTTACCAAATCACATCACACTTTTCCACGGTGAAACATTGAGAAAAACATGATCACCTACCTCGAAAGATAGATCCTTCCTCCAGTTATCCGCATAACTCTTATGCTTTCTCTGAGCTGTTCTCATGTGTTTCTGAATCAACTGAACTTTTTCTCCCATCTCTTCTACCAATTCTGGTCCAATCATCTTCCTTTCACCTACTTCATCCCAAAAAGCTGGAGTTCGACATCGCTTCCCATATAATGCCTCAAATGGTGCAATCTGTATACTCGAATGAAAATGTTATTATATGAAAAGTCAACCAAAGAAATTTTTTGGTCCCAACTTCCCTGATAATCCATAGAGAAAGCTCATAGCATATCCTCCAAGGTCTGA
Organism: Viscum album; assembly: GCA_963277665.1. Lineage (NCBI taxonomy): Eukaryota > Viridiplantae > Streptophyta > Magnoliopsida > Santalales > Viscaceae > Viscum > Viscum album. The sequence goes on from OY728140.1 coordinate 1,110,959,581, forward strand.
ATTGTTCGTTCTGACTGCACATCTGATTGTGGATGAAAAGCTGTACTAAAATTTAATTCAGTACCGAACGACTTCTGAAGGCCTTTCCAAAAGTTAGAAGTAAACCTGGGATCACGATCAGACCCAATGGAGAGGGGAACTCCATGTAACCTGACTATATCATTAATATACAAACGGGAAAGATGATCTAGGGAAAAAGTATCTCGTATAGCAAGGAAATGAGCAGATTTAGTCAATCGATCAACAATTACCCAGATTGCATTATTACCTCGAGGTTTCTTCAGCAATCCCACAATGAAGTCCATGGATATATTCTCCCATTTCCACTCTGGTACTTGTAGAGGCTGAATCATCCCTTTCGGTAACTGCCACTCTTCTTTAACCTACTGACAAGTCCAACACTTCACAGTAAAATCAGCAATATCCCTTTAATTCCATCCCACTAGTAAGACTCTCGCAGATCTCTGTACATCTTAGTACTGCCTGGATGAACTGAAAACTGAGAACTATGAGCTTCACATAACAACTCTCTCTTCAACTGTGAATCACAAGGCACACACAATATCATCCCAAACCTCAAAACACAATCACTATCAATGTTGAATTCAGGAAACTTACCCTTCTGAACCAGCTCTACCTTTTTCTACAACTCACTGTCCTGCTTTTGTGCTTGCTTGATTCTGTCTGATAGAGGAGATTTCACTGATACCTGAAACAAAACAGAAGGACTTCCTGTACAAACAACTTCCATGCCAAAGTTCATAAAATCAAAAACCAAAGGATATCATTCCAAATGTAGCATGGTTAATGAAGCATTACTTTTTCGACTCAAAGCATCAGCCACTTTATTTGATTTCCCTGGATGGTAATGAATTGTACAATCATAGTCCTTGATTAATTCTATCCATCTCCTCTGTCTAATGTTCAATTCAATTTGAGTGAATATATACTTTAAAATTTTGTGATCGGTATATATTTCACACTTTACTCCATACAAATGATGCCTCCAAATTTTTAAGGAAAAAACAACAGCAGCTAATTCCAAGTCATGTGTAGGGTAATTTACCTCATGAGTTTTCAATTGACGTGAAGCATAAGCAATTACCAGATCATTTTGCATAAGGACACAACCAAGTCCATTCAATGAAGCATAACCCTAGATAACAAACTCACCATTCCTGGAAGGAAGTGACAAAACTGATGCATTCACCAATCTTCTTTTCAACTCCTGAAAACAATCATCACATTCTTTTTTCCAAATAAATATAACACCCTTCCGAGTTAGCTTAGTCATTGGACTAGATAAACGTGAAAACAATTCAACAAACATTCAGTAGTAACCTGCCTAACGAAGGAAACTATGGATCTCGGTTAAATTTGTGGGTCTTGGACATTCTTCAACAACTTTTCTTTTAGCAGGATCAACAGTTATGCCATCTATTGAAACAATGTGACCCAGGAAAGAAATTTGTTGTAACCAAAAATCACACTTGCTAAATTTTCCATACAGTTTATTTTCCTTTAAGGTTTGCATGATAACCCTTAAATGACTTTCATGCTCTTTTTTACTTTTTGAAAACACCCAAATATCATCAATGAAAACAACCACAAACTTATCCAAAAACCCATGGAAAATTCTATTCAAAAGGTCCATGAATACAGCAGGTGAATTGGTTAACCCAACAGGCATAACTACAAATTCATAATGGCCATATCTAGTACGGAAGGAAGTCTTCGGAATGTTTGCTTCTTTTACATTCAACTAATGGTACCCCGACCTCAAGTCAATCTTCAAAAAATACGGAGCTCCTTGGAGCTGATCAAACAAATCATCGATATGAGGAAAAGGATACTTGTTCTTAAAATTAATGTTATTTAAGGCTCTATAATCAATGCAAAGTCTCATTGAGCCATCTTTCATTTTAACAAACAAGATAGGAGTACCCCATGGTGATGTGATAGGTCGAATGAAACCTTTATCTAATAACTCCTGCAATTGCTTATTTAACTCTAAAAGTTCAACTTGAGCCATTTGATAAGGGGGTTTTGAAATTGGCATAGAATCAGGAACTAATTCATCGGTAAATTCAACATCCCGAAAATGAATAATACCAGGCAACTCATCAGGACAAACATCAAGATACTCCTTTACCACTGGAACGTCATTAATCTAAACAGATCCTTTATTTTCAACAATATGTGAAAGGTAACATTCATTTCCATCTTTTACTAGTTTCTCAACTTCCTGATATTTTATCAAAATCAAGGGTTCATTCTTGTACACAAACTGTAAATATTTCTGAAGAGAAGCTATTTTAGCTCTGTAGTCAATCTTAGTATGATAAACAGAAAGCCAATCCGTACCCAAAATAACATCAAACTCTAATAGAGGAAAAACAATAAGGTTTGCTGGTAGATTCTTTTTGCACACAAGGATATGAAGGTTCTTATTTTTTTTGTCTCAATGTTTCCTCCAGGTGTTTTTACCATAAGTTCAGGATTTATATATTGAGATGGAATTCACAATTTACTAGTAATATTCTCAGAAATTAAAGAATGTGTAGAACCTGAATCAAACAACACATTGGCATAATCTGAACAAACAAACAGTGTACCTGATACTACTTCATTCGATGGCCCAACATCTGCTGAAGTAGTTTCAAATGATTTCACCACCCCTTTCTGCTTGTAGTCTAGCTGCTTTTCCCAAGTTGAGTTCTTCATTAGACACTCATTTGCATAATGACCCATTTCATTACACGTAAAACATCTTACCGCTGGATTTTCATTGCCTGTTTGATCATCTTCCATACAGCTATGAGAAATATGACAATACTTACCACACCGAAAGCACTTTCCAGACATGTATAAACAATCTCTAGGATGCATTTTACGACACTTCTCATAGGATGGATATTTGGGTTTCTGACCTCCTTGTTTATTTGATGAATTCTTCCCCTTTTCCTCCCAACTGGACCTCTTATTCAGTTGTTTTTCAAAGAACACCTGATCATCGGCAAACTCCATTTCCACATTATCCGCACATCAAACATGTTTTTCATAACTTTTGAACTCACGAGAAGCTAAATCCATTCGATATGTTGGATTTAACCCTGAGTAAAAAATGGTTGATTTTATTATCAAGATCTCGTATGAAGTTTAGAGAATACCTTTCCAGTCGAGTGAAATTTGCTTCATAAGCAGCCACTGAGTCATCCTCCTGCCTCAATTCTAGGAATTGTTTTTCCATCCTAAGACGAACCACCTTAGGAAAATATTTCTCAAGAAACATACCTTTGAATTCATACCAATGGAGATCATCAATCTCATCACTATCCATGATATTTTTCACCATCGACCACCACTGATCAACTTCACCTTCAAAATGGTAAACAGCTAGACTAACCTTTTGATGTTCTGAACACCCCATGGCCTCAAAAATCTTCTCCAGCGCTTTAATCTGCCCATCAGCTAGCACAGGGTCAGATGATCCTCTGAATGATGGGGGATGTTGCCTCATGAAATGTTCCACCACTGAAATTTTCCTCTGCGATTGATCTGGCAGATCTCGTGCATGGATACCACCACCATTTAAAGCCTGAGTCAATTGTGCCATCACTGCAACAAACAGTTCAGTTCCAATTCCGACCATCTCTGGTTGCTGATTTGGAATGTTGTCTTTCTTCAGATGTCATCCCAACATAGCTGCCTTATTTCCTCTGTAGAAAACCATTCTGAACACAGAAATATCTTAGGCGAAGCAACATGGTAATCTTTAAATGCAATATCATTTCAATAATACCATAAATTTACTTATAAATTAATACTTTTCTAACTACTAAAGTTTTCTAAACCGACCTCTGATACCAACTATAAGGCCCCGGCCTTAAACATTACTTAATATTGAATTAAATGAATAATTCAAATTGAGGATTTTTTCTGGTTTAGAGTTTTATAGAATTAGATCATAACTATTACATCTCAAAAGATTACAAAGTAGACACTTCTACTAAGTTTCCATAAAAATAAAAACTCTAAAAAAGAAACATGTCTTGTTCCGCGTTTTATATTGCATGAAATTCCCTTGATCCCATCCTTGACCCTACTCCACATTAAGTCATGTGAAAACATTTCAAAAATACTTGGGGTGAGCATAAAAAGCTCAGTAAGGGATACACAAGGAATGAAAACTGTTAGTTTTTCAAAACCACAAGTAAAACATGTATACTTTATCAATGAAATAATTTTCACCTTTATGAAGTAATAGAAACTCTTCACTGAATAATAGAACATTACTTACCCTTTTGTAACCAAAATAATACCATAAAACCCATATAACGAACACATAACATATAAAGGTATATTGGGACATAAACATACTTAAATGGAATAACCATACAGTCGACATCCACACATATAACCTAATGGAGTAGCCATACAGACGACTTCCATACCAAATGCATTGGAGGTTATAACGTAACCACCCATCCTGGTATTCACGGCTCCACCCGTCATATGGTTTATCATGTAATCACCCGTCAAATGTCCAAGTACCATTATAAAATCATAAAACATAAAAGAAATATAATGGAAAGAAAACATTTCCACACTTTTATCACAATATATAACATAAATATATTGACATAAAAAATCCATTATAAAAACGATTTTCAATACCCAAATACATAAAAGAGTATATTGTATTTATTTCATTTTAAAAACATTACGTATTTTTGAGGAAGCCAACGTCCAAATAATACTCGCGACGGTGGAAAAGGTCATTGTCAACGCGTACGTTAAAAGAAACATTCCTTTTTGTCGTTTAGTAAAACTCTTCGTAGAAAAATATTCCATTTGTATAAAAGTAAAATTCAAAGGGGTTTATACACCTTATAAAATAAAGTTGTGTATAAAATGATATATGCCTCAGTGAAAGGAGATTGAGACGTAGTCCCTTACCTCGGGTCCGACATGACTCGATCATTCTTTAACATCCTGAATAATAAACTTGAGTTAATTTCAACTTTCTTAAGAACCTTTTTCAAGTTCATTATTCATTTTATATCACTTATTTCCATGTTATAAACATTATGTAATCATTTATGTTAATAATGATTGTTTTGTCGATATTTGGTTCTTAAGTTGAAAGTTGACTTCTTACAATTACATGTTGTTCGTGTGGTCAAAGGTTCATTATATCCAGAATGATATTCATGATTTGGATATCATATATATCATATATATCTAGCGTATACATGTAATTATAATATTAAATAATCATTTATATGTAAGAAATGAAATGCACCGTTCATGGAGACGGTAAGCCGTACGTACGCATGAAAGCTACTTTCATTTCTATGTCATATTAGTGGAATTAAAACCAAATGATAGGTATGTATATATTAATTCCATAATTATATTAATAATTTATATATAACATACATCATATATAATAACTTTAAATCCATCCTTTATACATCCCACATATGGCATTAACAAATCAAATAATTTTGAGGGTGCAGTAGTCCGCACTTTCTAAAATGAAGATATCTCGTATACCCATAATGGAAGCCAAAAAGGTATACCACAAATGAAAAATACAGAAGCATAAGGAAAACATAAACATAATATATATAATATATAAATATAGTAATATCTTAATGTCCACCATTAAAGGTGTTAAAATAATATTGAACAATCATCGTTTCGTGAGATAGAAATTCGCCAACCACAGAAACAGTATGTTCTTTAACCATTAGACGGAGGTGTGTGTAGGTGTAGCTCGAATCCTTCTTATAAAAACAGACTAGTATATTTAAGATACTGGTGTTGTTACAAAAAAAAGGAATAAAAAGAGTTTAGAGGGTTGGAGAAGCAAAATAAAACAAAAGAACACAAGAGAAAACACTACCTTTAAAATGGGTAACTCTTTTTGATTTAAACTCAAGGGATTCGTTGGGAAGACTTCTATACAAAGTGAGGATTCTAGGAGTAAGAGAGGGATGTGGAGAGACACAATGGGCAGATCATGGCTGTACAAAAGGCTTGAGAGGTGTGGGTAAGGTGATAGAGGTGGGGGCCTTTTATAAGAGGAGAGGAGGGGCACTCTTGGAAAGTTATAAAAGTTTACTTTATTATAAAATGATATTCGGATTTTAAAGGTACCAAATTTATATAATTTGAGGATAAGGTGATAAGGGTTAGAAATAAACTCATCGAATAGGTCTTTGACATGTTTATTTCTTAGAGTTTACATTATCTTTTCATTTTATTTAAATCGTTCATTAATGAGGTAATCGCCGCATCATCATGATGTCATAAATAATTTAATTTATTTAATGTCTAAAAACTATAAATAAATATCATTATGTATGAAATCATTCTAGCTTCCTAATGAATATTTATAGTAAAAAATATGACTTGTATAACCCCATTTAATAATTGTTTTAGTAAAAGATCTCATGTTTGTGACATTTTAATTTTAACATTAAATAAAAAGTTTTTAATGTCATTTTCCTACCAAAGTGGCTCCATGGGGTCCCCAAGTTGAACCATTTATTGTATTGGTCAGCCATGACACATCCAATAAGAGTGGGACATGTTTGAAGTTCATTTCATATTATTAAAACATTATTTTTACCTTAAACTACACTAATTACCTCTAATCGCGATTAATAAACTTAAAAGTTACTATTCACTAAAAAATTATTTTAATCCCATTGAACCACATTTTTCTTCTTAATGACAACCATGTATGTCAGATTTCTGAAAAAAGGTAGAAAATTTTCATTTAAAAGAGAAATCAGTTCTTTTAAGTACCACTTAGTGGTTTCACTATTCATCCAAAATTGATGTTTTTCAGAAGAATACCAAAACTTCACCCTAAGCTATATTTTATATTCCAAATTAAAAAATGAAGTCTATTTTAAAAAAATTAAAAAATATAAGTTTCATTAATTAATTTAATAATTAATTTCTGCTGTCATAGCAAATAGCTTGTTTTATGAAACAATATGTATCAAAAGATTGACACTAGTTTAAGGCCGATTTCAAAGTGAAATTAATTCCAACGACCACTATTGGATTAAATAGTAAAAATATATTCTAATTTCACCTTAAACCCAATTCAAACAATAATATAATCATATAAATAAGTTATATTAAAAAGTGGTTTTGAATTAAAATACAACATTTTTCAATATTCATTAAAAATGAACTTTATCGGAAAAATACCAAAAATCTTCACAAAGTAAATTTTGATGTCTTGAATCTAAAGAAGAATTTTATTTGGTCCAATGGAATGTATAAGAGTGAACAAAACTATATTTAATGAAGGTTCTCCATCAAAATGTGATAAGTGGACCTTTAGTGAATATTAGAGTATCTATGCCTAAAATTGAATGTTTTTCATATTTTAAGCATTTATCCTTTATTGGATAAATGTAAAAACATTTAACAAACATATATAATCATATTTTAGTTGTTTCCATTCATTCCCACCAAAACAACGGCTACGTGTTAACTATGATTTAAAATAATATTATTTTATTACTAGTGTGCAACGTAATATTTCAAAGAAACACTTTGTTGCGTATCAGGTATGCTATCGAACATAGAAACTCCTTTAAAGTAAAATTAATTTTTAATTCATAAATTTTAATAAATATGAAAATGTATTATTCTTTATTTACCTGGGATGTTACAACAGTATTCCCACAAAATGAAAATTGTTAAGGTATGTGTGATATAACCAATAAAAATCCACAATAAAATTATAAAATCCAAATATATAATATATAAATATTTAAACAATCATTATAACCATACATGTGAGGCAGTAATGAAAAAAAATTACATTAGTTCGTGAGGCTATAGTTCACAAAAGATACGAGTGAGGATTTCATAACCCATATGATGGAAGTGGATATTATTGTAGGTTGTAATCTTTCATAAAAATATCTCAGTATATGGAAGAAACATATTTCATTTTATAATCATGGTATACAAATAATAAATGGGGTTTATGGATGAAGTAAGAAAAAAATGATTATTGATGAACGTTTCCCCTTTTACAGGTATCCTCTGTTGGTTTTCACTAAAAGACATATTAGTATGGATTTATGCCCAAAACTAGACTTATAAGATGAGTAGAGGGAATTTTAGAGGTTAATTGGTTAGTTATAGTCTAATCCATATATGCATGAAGTTTTGAATAAGTGAAGATAGGTGGTGGCTTTTTATAAGTGGGGGAGAGTACACACTTTGATTTTTTTGGAAAAGAGTTGAGTTGTACCATGTTTTTCACATGAAAAAGGGGAAAAATAGATAATATTCAAACATTATATATTATATGGAAAAAATACAGATATAATTATTTTTAAACACATATAAGTAAAATTTAACCTTATATTTTCAGTTTAATGCCCCCATAAACCCATTTTTACCTTAACTGTGATAATTAATTTTTACTGAATTCACTGTTAATTTCTATCTAAAATTATGTTGAACTTATTATTAATTATATTATTTGATGAACCCAAATATGGAATAAAATTTTCCAAATTCTATTCAATGAAGTAGAAAAAATAATTAAAATTAATCTCGTAGATGTGTAAAAAAAGCGAGGCATTAATGAGAAAATGATCACATTTTTAGATTTTTTTTAATATCCAATTTCAATTTTAAATTTATTAGAATTACCAAAATTAGACTAATATATTTATAATATACATAATTTTAATTTATAAAACATTAAAATAAAATTAAATATTATAAATAAATTAAATGCAAATACTATTTCCAATTAAAATTCAGTATTTTTCATTATTCATCTACAAACGAAACTTTTCTGAAAAATCGAGAAAATTATAACTAAACTAATTTACACATTACGAATTTAAAAATAATTTTCATTTTAATAAAATTACTTTATTAAATTTTTGACAATAAATTTTATTATTTTTCACTAAACGACATAAAATGATTTTTTCGAGAAAATAGAATTTTCAAAACATATAGTCCTTTCTGGAATTTATATATTTTATTGTCACAATTTTTTATACAAATAAATTATCAACACTAATTGAAAATTATTTATTAATATTCATATTAATAATTTTAACTTCTAGGTGATAACTAACACATCAAAATTAATATTTTAATTATATATCATTATTTTTTTGAAACTCAGTGTCACATGTAAAGCAAGATAAGCTAGTGTTGTGGGTTCTTCAAGATTAACATGGTGTAGCATGTAACAAAATACATCAATGAAATTTAATTTAATCAAGGAAAATTCCATAACAACTTACGGTGTTACATTAAAATAACCAATAATAAAAAAGGGATTGAACCTTAAAACTCATTACCCATTTACATCATCATGTTAGCCCATAATACATTTACATTAACATATATCAATAATAGTTTATCCAAGGTTAATTTAATCAACATTATATTTTAATTATAAATCCTAGACCTTGATTGTATATATAAAATCCATCGTTTATGGCGCTTCATAAAGAACATATGATTAACCAAAGCATATCCCATAGGAGTTTCCTTCCACGTTTACAGTTTGAAATATTTTCTATTCTTCAAGTCACTTATGAGTCAATACCCAGCATGACCTATTCAATTTTAATACCCTCGGGTATGAATATAATAGAGTCTTCATCCACTTCTAGTAGGCAGAAAATGATGTAATTTTTCGGGAAAACACGATATTTATACATTACTGAAATTTTAGGATATTCTACTATAATTTTCATTATCACTCAGAATTATCCCTAGAGTTACCACTATGGTAATTTCATATTAATATAAAAAATAAATATTATTTCCTATGATTGCAACTATAGTATCCATATTTATAAAAATATATTTCATAATTTTTATTATAATTTTCTGAAAAAAAAATTCCTACGATTAAGAAGTCTAGTGTCATTAGATGACTTTAAACATAAATATATCATCTTAAATTTAAAAACATCATATTTTAAAAAATATATATATCAACCCTAGAAACCATAGATATTCTAAAAATACATGGGGTTACCTAAGGAAAATATATAACGATAATGATAATCTAGAAATTCTTGTATAGAAATAAACATTGAAATAAAGCATAACATTTGAGTTCAGAGTCATAAACTAACTTCATAATGTGGATAATAATATGAATTGAAATATAGAAAAATTAAATGATATCATAGGAACATGTTTTCATAATAACATGGCAATGACATAAAACATGATTTCATTAACGTAAGTCAAAGGAAACTCTTATGAACATCATCAAAATGTTGAAAAATTCCTATAAAGAATTAGGCTCACTACCAAACATCTTATGAGATATAATGATTTTACCAATTTTTTTATGGAAATATAATTAAAATCCCATCCATAACACAATAAAAGTAAAAAATATGTGTTCCAATTAAATAAAAGAAACCATTATTTATCAAAATCAAGATCAAGGTCAAGAGAAGGGTGTGGGTTTCCTAATTTTGATTTAAAACAAAACCAAAGGATAAATAATAATGATTTCCAAGAGAATAAGGAATTAAATCAATTACAATATTAATAATTGATAAAATAACATAATTACTCGATATAAATTTGTAGTTCATAAAATTTATTCAAATGATCTCAGAGAATAACAAATAATAATGAACCATTTGTGCGATGCATTAAGAAATAAGTTAATGATATTTTTTAGGAAGGAAATAGATTTATTATTTCTATAAAATTATAATTGAATGAAGAGGGTTTTTTATAATATAATGGTTATTTTTAAATTCTTTTCATAGTTTCAAAACATTTTATTGGGATGATGTTTGATGCGATTCAAGAAATAAGAAAGGTCCCTTATTTTGGGTCTGTATAAAAATATGAATTTTGAGGGGAAATGAAAACATGTATAAAAGAGAATGAAAATTATATTAAATATGGTATATATTTAAGGGTCATATACAAAAAAAATAAATGAAATTTGTTTGTCTAATATTGCGTAATAATGGATAAAATAAATAAAAAGTTTAACTAAAAAGTAATGAGGGTGGTATAGAAGATCCCCTTTTACATTTTAAAACCCCATGGTCGAAATTAAACATCGTTAAATAAGATAATAAAAACATATCTTTTAAATACGTGAACATATATATATAATGTTTCCAAGATAAAAAACATAAATAGGTTTCTAATTAAAATGGAAAACATTGGAATGAAAGGAAATTATGGAAAAAGAAATAATCCCCTCATTTAGATGGGTGAGAATTATTTGTCTCATGGTTTCATTATTAAAAAGAATTTAGCTGACTAGTATAGGAAATAAGAATCAAAATTTATCTCCCAATATTTAAATAGGGTATACCAGTTTAAATTAAAAATGAAATTCTAGAACAATCATCATCAATCAAGAAATAAGATTCAGTTATGCAAGACCCTTATATTTTATGGAAGACATAAATTATAGACCACAACAAGGAATATCATGAATGTAAGTGCAGTTTATGATGTTAAAAATAATGTTAGGGTATTATAATGATTGGGGGTATTATTTACACAATATAAACATAGTTTGGTGTATATTATCAAATCATGAATCAATGAAAGGTGATTTAGATGAAAAGCCTTATAACATAAGAAATATTATACTTAAAAATTATTGAAAGTGATGTTGAAATAATTTAAAGTATAAACACAATGATTAAATTTAATAAAAGAAATTATATATCATAATGGTATTGTACAGACTATTTAAAATAAATTTGGTGCATAAAATAAAATGTGTCCTAAAGAATTAAATTTTGAGTTGAAACCATAACACCATGTATAAGATATTATACCCAATCAATTAACATCCAAAATAATTAAAATAACTGAATGATATATATAAACAAGAACCTTATTAATCTATATTTAATTTACCGGTGTCTGTTTATAATATTTTATTATATATTTTAAATATTTTATTCATTTTCATTTATTTCTGGAGGTTTTTTTGTTAATTTTTTGGTAATACATTATATTTTTAAACTAGGGTAAAGTGTGTTATAAAATATATTCACAATATCAAAAAATGTGTGGATTATATCCTTTTTTATTCTGTTAGGATAATACTTATGAAATTCCATATGTTATCCCAAAATACATTCAAATTATGAAAGGTATTATCAAAGTTACAATGACCATATCTTGTTAATAACAAATAAACCATAACATATTTTATTCTACTAAATTACTAATATTGTGAAAAATATTGTTTTACTTATTTAAAAAACCTCTACAACTTCCCATTTAAGGTGGTTACGGAAAATTGAAGATATTTTTTTATGAATTCGGTAGTCTATACATGCATATGAAGACGTTTTCCTTTTTTCTCAATTATTTTGGATGAAATTATAAGATAAAAATTACATTATTATAATAAAAATCACTATTAAAAAAATTATACAGTTATATTTTTTTTAATGGGAATTGTGGTGTGTAGTTGATGAAGAGAAATAGAGAAGTGGGTAGAGAGTATTACCTCACCCTTGGATATTCTCCATTGGGAAACCCATTAAGGATCATTGGCATTCTATTTCAGTATAACAAGGATACAAAGGAAAAGAGAGGATTTTGGGGAGAGACTAGGGATTATTTATGGTTGAGAAAATTCTTTTTAATGGGTAGATAAATGGGAAGGAGGAGGTCTCCATTTATAAGTGAAGAAATGGTCACTATTGGATAAACTCATTATATCTCATTAATATCTGTACATGATTTTAGGAAAAGGATAAAATAATGAAAAATAAATATTTTGGATTGTTACAATTATTATACTCACAAAACCACAAAATATCACACATGTTTTTCTCATGTTTTAACCATATTGACCCGGTTAAACAAAATTATACCATAATTTATCCCTACCCTGGTTACTCCACATTCACCCTAGGAAACTAACTTTAATGGGAAAATTAATAATTAAAAATATGTATTAATATGAAAATAGAGTAATAAAATATGCATATAATTTTATAAATTAAAAATTCTATGATATATAGAACTTAATTTTTATATTAATGCACATAATGTGTAAAAACCCATTTTTAGAAAAAGTGTATATTAAGAATAAGATTTTTTTAGAGTAATGTTGTAAATGTTATTGATTCCACTGAAATAAATGTTTTATCATTAATAAAACATTATTTAATTAAAATTAAATTAATTTTAGAACCTAATTCCACAACGTGTAAATTTTATTAAAATAAAAAAATTAAAAAATAATTTTCATTAAAACGTTACATGAATTATTTTAGATTGTATGTATGAAATTTCTATATAAAAAGGTATAATATAATACATAGTAAAACTAAATAAAATATATATTTATTCTATAAATGGATTCAAAAAATTTAATAGAATTCTTGTATATTAAAGTTATAAATGTTACAACATTAGTAAAATCAGTATTTACCTATTAGCCAAAAAATCATTTATTTTAGAAAAAATAAACTTATATAGTCAATATTTCTATTATAAACAAAAAAATGATGATAATTTTTTAAATTAACAACCTAAATTTTTTTAACATTATTTTGAACTAAATATATAAAAAATAGGGAAAATTATTTTTATAGGGAAATTAATTTTGGTCTGTTAGACATTATTTTTTCCATAAATTACTAATTAATATTGTTTTATCTAATTTTTAATTCAATAAATATATTATTATTATTATTTGACCTAAAAAACAAAGTTCCTTAAACTAAAAACTTTATTTTCATGAAATACATTATTTGCATAAGTTGAATTGAACAAAAATAATTTTCATTACGCAAAAAAATTAATGACATGTCAATATATATTAATAATTAATTATATATTGATATAATACAAATTTTATATTCGGTATCCCCTTATTATCTCTTAATAATACCTATGCATCATATAATCTATGATTATAGTTTCTAGTGGTGGTTTACTAATCATGGATCTTTTTGTAATCTACAGAAGATTGAATATCTATCATATACGGTTTCTCCCAAATTAAAATTTCTTCATTAATTCTTGGTCTTGGTCCATGGAAAACCATTGATAAGATAACACCGATATTAGATTATCCAAATGGGATTTATAATAGAGAGTTTTACATCTAGATGGAATTTTATCTTAGTTTATTTATTGATTTTGTGATTTGAATATTTAAATTTATATCGGCTAATTTAGAAACATTGTTTTAATGACCATATTTAATTTCTATAATACTTCATGTTTCATTATCCAATTTAGTTGGGTATTTCATTTTAAGACAAAATTTTATTTCTTATTTATTTACTGTGAAAATAAAAATAATTCTTTGGTCATTACCGTCTTCCTTATATGGTTCACCAGGAGGATTATAGATTTTTTAAGTTGTATTTCCTTACAAACATGTATAAAATGAGTAATAAGTTAATAAATTATCTTATCACTATTGGACATGTTTTAATTTGTAATAAAAATTGAGAGTGATTTAAGTAGCGGGGAAATGATGAGATCTGTACATAGATGGTCAGGTAATTTAATGCTCAAGATTTCTAATCTCTCTATGTATAAAATCATGTTGACTAGATGAGGCACACCAGACACTAAAAATACAATCCACCATGTGAATAATGAATTATAAATCGCATATCTCTTTTTTATATCCTTCTCTTAATAGATATCATTAACGTGAGATATCATTCCATACACAGCCATATCCTTATTCTTATTTGGAATCATACTTAACATGGGTGATGACATAAAATTGTGGACATCTATAGAATCATATAAATATTTTTCATACAATAATTATTCATCCACACTAGTGTATTTTTTAGGTGACTTGGGAATGGGGTTTTCTATAAAAAATGACTCCATTATTGGCTTGGAATAATGAGTAAGATACTTTTTCATTATTGAAAATTAATGATAGTGAGAAGGTTATACTCCTCCTGTATTCATTACAATGATATGGTTGAAGTGATGTTTATTTCCATTTTTATAATTCTAAAGAGCATAATTTTCTTATTCTATCTATTTTATAAAATTAAATAATAATTATTAAATTTATTAATCTCCCCCTATTTTATTGATACCCATGATCACTCAATATTGGTTTCAGAATATCCCATTTAATTTGTATTACAGTAAAAGGGACCAATATTCGACTTCTCATAACCTTGACATTGTCCTAATAAATTAATAAATAGGTTTTAGTAGGTATAAATTTTACAACTATATTAACTCATAGTTATTTGATATATTGAGTGGAATCCTAATCCTAATATTCTAGATTTTTATTTCCTTATCCCTTGCCTCCCGGTTACAAAATTTCTAAGTTTGGCAGTCGATATTTGATGCGATGTATTTTTTGTTAGACTAAAAATCATGTTGAATTTCCCTAATAATTTAAAGTACCCATAAATTGGACAGTAAAGCACATTGAATTATAATTCAATTTTATCGAAGGCAGTGGAAGGCTATACCAACATAATATATAAAAATTAAGGATCTTTATCATTATCGATAAATTTTACATTTTTTATTTATTTAATTATTATTAATATTAAGTAGATTTATGAAATTGATTAACCATCAATCATATAGGTTTTACAGACAATCTTAATTTATTTTAGTTATATCTTAAATCTTGTTAGTTAATTAAATCATTTGGTCATGAAAAAACAACTATAATGAAATTATCCTTGAAACATTCATGAAATAAAATAATAAGAGTTGTACGATTAAGATATTTTCCTAATTATTATTTTGTCAAGTAGATTATAAATTTACTATCATCCTAGGGAAAAAATCTTACACCACGACTTGGTTAGTGTTCTAGTTTTCAATCTACACTCTCATGTTTATCATGGATTAGTTTTTCCTAATCTCAAAACATGAACCACATCAACTCACCTATGAGATATTTGCATTATATATGAATTCAATCCCATGAAAGAGATAGAAACTAAAGGACTCATTTAATGGTTTTACTATAGCTCCCAACCCCCGTAATCTTGAAGTCAGATTCTACAACCATTACATTGGAATTATTACTAAGATTAAAATAAATAAGGACCAAAGAGTTCAATAGTCTTGGTAAACTAGATGAATTCATTATTATTGTAAAAAACTATCTTTTTTATTATTAAAACACATTTGAGGATAAGTGAGAAACTATGATGTCCATTACCACCCATATAACAACCTCAACAGAAAGCTTAGGGCAAATTACAGGCTCAGCTCTTCTCTAGCAAGTACACCATGTCGAGGCCTTTAGAAAACATGACCCTTTAGTAATCAGACCTATGCAGAAGCTCAAGGGAATATAACCGTTTTCAGAAACATAACCTCTCATCATCCATACAGAATTCAAGCTCCAGAGAAGACTTCGTGCTCTGATCCCCATCTTGAGCGGATCCACATAGAGTGATGAGTGCGAAGCCCCTGACTATCATCAAAATGAAAAAAAGATCTGTATCTAACACAGATACAACTTGTACACCATTACACATAAACTAACCAATCCAAACCACCAATTTTAACATAGTAAAAAATAGTAACATTAGATTACCTGCGTCTTCTTCCCTAGACAATTTCCATGATAAAGAAGAAACCGGAGGGTATGATACATCCATCTTCAATTTTTTAAAGTCATATACTAGTTAGTCCATGGACTCTGTGTGATCCTCTATGATGATCTTTCCATTATTAAATCCTCATACCAGAACGGGATCATGTTTTTAAATCTATGAATATTGAACCTCATTAAGATACACTCTTAAGGACCTCCCCTCCATCTTGCCTCCCTCCACTTCAATTGCTTTATCCACCAAGACCATCTCCATCACTTCCTCATCGAAACACAAAATCAAATCCATGGGATGATCACCCTGCACTCTTGGTCTGATATGACTCAAAGTCTTACTAACTAGTGTCTTGTAATTTAAATTTTTTAGAGAGCGATTATCCAAAGGAGGAGGTATAGAGAAGTAATCCTTCCTTCCATTCCTCCTCTTAACACTCTTGTTACTCTTCAGACATGAGGATTCATCTTTTCAGTGGATGGGTTCACTACAATTGGATTCCATTATGAAGACCTCATATCTCTCACCTGGGATAGCTAGATCAGATCTCAAATCATCGTTTATACGGCCTTAAAACATGTTGCACAAGTTAACTAGGGTTTCGGTCAAAAACTCTGAGCCCCCTTCTTTCATTTCTCTATTTGGAATAGTTGTGTCAATAGTGGACCCATTCTTCCCATTACACACAACATTATTGTCCGAATTTAAGTCCACAACATGTGAGGCTATCTACACCACCTTTTTACGACATGTTGTTTGTTACATGATCGAATTACTCCAATTCCTCTAAATTTCCACTTGAACATCCCCATGCTATGAAATTCCCTCATCTATCCACACAATACAGTTGGAAGGACCCACAAGGTCCTACCTTATCCTTCAAAACAACTTATACACCTTCGTGTTAATCTAATAAACCGTGGACTTCTTCCCCTCCTTAGAACTAGTTGTAGCATCAACAGCCGCATTGCAGTCCACTATAGTGCTGATGGGTCATTCCTCCCCCACTTGATGCAACAACTGGAGTTCCCAACCTCTATCATCTCTATCTACTGCTAACTGTTCTGAGACAACCTTTTCACGTACCCCTAAAACCATTCCACTTCAACATTCCACCATCATAGTCACAACATGGTGAGGATCCTCCATCAAATGGTTTCCAAATCCCTTGCTCGCCAGTGTTGCAAACCCCCATCAACAAACATTGGAAGTGTGCCCCGACTGCCTGCATATAGAACAAAAATCTATCCAATTATCATAGGTCACATGTTATTTTCCCATATAATTATCTTATATTGTAATCCATTCATAATAAATGGGAAATATAGATACCCCTAACTCAACACAAACTCGAAGATTAACAGGGTGAAAAACCGACTTAGTGCAGCTAAATAAACATAAACACCAACCAATATGAGTGGAAAGAATTCAGATAACATAAGGGTTTTAGAATGATAGTGGATGGTTAGGGAAACTAACCCAAATTATAGTAGATGGTAAATCAAGATTCATGTGAAACTCAAATGACCATTGGAATAAATAGAATCTGAAACCATTACAGCACCGAGAATCACCTGACCAAACATGAATGATATCCTCCTCCAAGGAAAATAACATAATGAAATGGTGATTATAAAGCATGCCCACTATCACCCATTTCTTTTTTCGTCCCATGAATCGAAGATGAACATATCAAAGGAATCAATGGAAGGCCATTTCTACTTAAATAATGTGACTAAAGAGATCTTCAAAAGCGCATAGGTTTTCGGGAATTCTGATGTCGAAATATGATGATTTGGGAAACCATCAATGATCTTTGGAACATTTTGTCATAACGTATCTTTCAGGAAAGGAGGAAGACGACCGGGGTTTGGGAAAGGGTGAAAATATGTCCCTTCTTTCTTGATGGAATTCAATGATCCCTCCCCCATCGGGGGGTAGGGAGGGACCAACACAGATGCCACCATCGTTACCGAGAGGATAAGCCTCAGGCATGGGTTTCCATGATCCATATAAATATCTCTTCATTATTATTATATCAAATATAAAAACACTAATTATAAAATAATTTTGTTCAAGGATCTTATTATTCTGACTTAGTATATCCCTGAATAAATTTCTTATTACACTTTTTTGATTTTTGTGGAAATGAAACAAAATAAGGGTGTCTAAAATGCTTAGTATGGGTCAAATTCTGTAGAAGAAATAATGAATGTATGAGAATAATCAATATGATGAGGTAAATAACATAAAACACATTCCATGAAATCATTATATTTGGGGATAGTTCTTGAACAATATGGAATTGTAAATAACTAAAATCACACGTAATTAAAATAAATGTATAAGAAATAAGCAATATGATAATTTAAGTTACCCAAAACATATTCCATTTAATATATAAACTAAGCATGAAATTTATCCATAGATAATTTAAAAACCAAAATATCATGGATAAATAGTAACCGAATCTGAATGAAGGCAATGCTTAATTATTAGACACGATGCTTCCTATTTATACTAAACATTTAGTGCCAAAACCTTTTAAAAGATAGTTTAAAACATACTTTTTGAAAATGCCACTTATTCTAGTCCACTTGATCATCCCATGATACTACTGATGCTTCAAGGGGATATCTTTAACCAGGCCACACCCCTATCATACATGTACTAATCATTCCTCATATATTGAATAATTAATTTAATTAATGAAAAAAATCTCTTTATCAAATTTCATTATGGATTAAAACATATAAATTTGTAAATATTTCCCTAGTTAATCAAATAACATTAAATTACACACAAAATTTATAAATGGGAGGAAATTTAGGTATTAATCATATCCATGATAAATGATTTGGATATTTTTTGTAAATATAATGTTCAATTATCCATAGAACGTGAATAATTAAAGGGGAATCTAATGGGGAAAAATTGTTCAAGTAAGTTAATTTTGATACTATTATTGGTTTGTATAATCATAATAAATTTATATGAATAAAATGGATGGTATCAATATGAAATATACCCATTAGGGTATTAATAAGGATTTTATTCATTGATGAAATAAAAATACCATAAAAGATAATTAAAACCATTATTTAGAAAAATATACTATCGTTTTTTGAAAAACATTTTTAAAATACGTTTATTTGAAAATAAATTTTTTTTTTTATTTTATGGTATATTTATAAAATTTCAAGGTATGTATCAATGAAATTAGTGTGATTAATTTTTTCTATGTACAAAAAAACCTTTCATTTTTATGGTAAGAGGTTTGAAAATTCACTTCTTTGGAAAAAGAAAACAAGATTCCATTGAAAAAGACAGTAAAAAATGAAAAATGGGTATTTATGATTTTAATAAGTCATTGTGAATAGGTCAAAATCATTTTTTAAGACATTTTTATAAAACATGTCTCTAATAGAAAATAGATTTCCAACCAAAGAGAGAAATAAAGATGGGTTTGCATAAAAAAATTTATAAATCATTTTGAGTGACAAATAGTTGTAAAATTGTACTATTACTTCGAAAAAGTTCATGAATAAAAAAAGAATAATAAAATTAAATGGATTATTAAAAAAACGATTATATAAATTTCATCACTGTAATTTTAACAAAAAGTAATCTCATTGAGAAAGAGATTGTCAAATAAATTCATAAAATGATTATAATTTTGAAGTGAAAATTAGTTAATGAATTGAGTATGTGTATAAAAAATAAATTAACTCAGTAAAAGTGTATCTATATCATTACATATTAAATTTAATTATATACATAATCATAACATATTAATGATAATATGAATTTAATATAACCAAATGAAAAGGAATTGAGTTATGAAATTTCCTTTCCACATGGAAACATTAATTTCATAAACAATTAGATGAAATAATTAAATTGAAACTCATAATACCGTGAATAATGAATTAATAATTAAATTAAATTCCCGAGGGTCGGTATATAAACTATATAAAACAAACTAGGTTCATTATAATACTATATTACTCAATGAAACGAAATTGAGGCCAAATCCATTACCCTTCATTTTTTTAAATGTCCATTAACCTCAAGTATAATGGTTTTAATAATGTTAATAACTTGATAAATAACCATATAAATATTTATGATATTGTATATGATGTTATTATAAAATATTATTAACCGTTTGTTTGTAATCATTCATTATTATCACTATATTGGATGTTAATTTCGATGATTCTCAAGTATGTTTTGACTTGTTATTTTTTGAAACTATTACATAGATCATGGTTTAATCAAAACCAAAATATAAAACATGATTTAATTAATATATATATATATATATATTAAATATATATATATATATATTTATAATAATTAATAACATTCTTTAATGGGAAATGAAATGCACCGTTCATGGAGATGGCAGGTCGTACTTTCGCATGAACTCTACATCGATTACGTTGTCATATTTAAAAAATGAAAAGTAAATGAAATATTTTTATATTATAATTACAGTATAATATTTATTTCATATATTTCACATATTTTTATTAAAACCATTATTTATAAATTCCATGTATTGTATGATCAAACCACAATGCTTTGAGGTGGTCATACTCCACACGTCCATAAACCATGTTATTGTATTCCAAAAAATTAGAAATAACGAAGTTATGTGTAATATAATAATTACATAAGTATTAATACAACATATATGTAAAAATATATCATATAAAAATAGTGTTTAAAACATAATTCCCAACTATGAGAGGTGGTAATGGAAAAATTAATGACATCATCTCGCGATTTGGTTTCCCACCATACACATGAACTGTAAATTACTTACCCATTTCATAGATGTTTATGTAGCTATAAATATAAATTGTAAAATAAAAAAAACAATTTTTTTAGATACTTATATAACTATAAATTCATCTAATAAGAACAATCTATCAGTTTAGGATGAAATAATACAAAATTGGTTGTTGAAGAATGTTACCTCTTTTTTTTGAGAAACTCCTTTTGGTTTTCACCAAAGGAGTTCATTGGATTGATTTATTCACAAAGTGAGGCATCTAGGTTTTGGGGATTAAATTTTGGTTTTTTTTAGGTAGGTTTTTTATGATCTAAATGGCTTGAGTGGTGTGGATAAATTAGAGGGACGATTAACTTTTTATAGTGGAGGAGGAGTGACAATCTAGTATATATAAAATGTTAAATAATTTTGAGTGGCCTCCATTACATAATGTACCCCAATTAATGATTAAATTTGTATAAAATAGATTATATGGTCACAATATTTACAAAAAATATGTTTTGGACTTTTGTATATGTTATTGTTTCTAATCCTTTGTTATTCTTAATTTTACCTTAATCGCAGTAATTAATTTTAATTGTATTACATAATACTTTTGGTCAAAAACAAACTTGAATAAAAAATAAAAAAATTTATTTATTACAAATATTAATAATTTTTTTAAAATCCAAATAATATATGAGGAATATGTTATTTTAAAATTAATCATGTGGACGGGATTATAAAGCTGGATTAAAAATTAAAAATGTCTAAAATTTTTAAATATTGGTACAATCAATTCCAATGTGAAATTTGTTCCAATGAACTGTATTTTATTCAATGATATAAAATAAATCTAATTATAAATTAAAACCAAATGTAAAAATAATTTATTAATATTCAACAATTAAATGAAAATGTATTTTTTCAATTAATATTTTTTTTCTCAATTAATCAAAAAATTAAACCTCTTTGAAAAATACTAAAAAATCACCCAATGATAATTTTTACATTATGATTTCAATAAATGAAGAAAATTTTAAAAAATAAAATTTATAAAAGTTTCAATTTTTTATTTTAAAACATGCACACCATTAAAGGGTGACAAAATTTCCTTTTAGGAAAATACACTTTTCAAGGGTAAAGTTGGATTTGTTATTATCATATTCTAAAAAAATCATTTGGATGATTATAAAAAAATATTTTATTGAATATATAGTATTTATATTTTATTTATATCATCCACTAAATAATTAATTTAATTTATTATGATAAAGTACCTTTGGAAGCATACTAATATATGATTAGAAAATATTTCATACCTATTCAATTTTTTTAATTCACTTATATTTATTTTTTAACCAAATAATTAAAAAAATATATTAATATATTATTTATTATTATTTTGAACCATAAATATAAATTATAGGTTGTATCTTATTACCTTAAATGTTAATATCTTGATAATATATTTTTGTTCAGTAAAATGCAGTCTTGTGTGTAATCCAAATGATCAATCAAAGTATCTCTTACATAAAATCCTAGATAACTCATTATTGTGTGAATTCCAAGATATATTATTAATTTAAAAAACGTAAAAATAATTTAAATTCTAATGATGTTATATTCTATTCCACAGTTAATTTTTCATTTTATACCAACTATCAGATACAAGGTTTATAGTTTATAATTTTGGTGTGATACATTCTCCCACACCTTAATTAATTTAAATCCTTGCAATTTAATCATCAACAGGGAAATCTATTGATTGATATTTGGAAATAAATTTGTTTATTTACCAAATGTTGAGAACATTTATTAAAATATCCTCTTATAAAGATAAATTTAAAAGTACAAAGGTCACATGGAATAACATATAACTAGGTGTCTCTGTAGGGGAAACTTAGTTGAATGTGGATATATGTACTTGGATGAAAACTGTAAATATTTATTGGGCTAATTGAGTTCATTGATCACAAAAAAGTGAACAATAATTTTAAATTTTAAGGCCTCAAATCCATAAATATATGATTATTTAAAACACCATCAGTTCAATAAAAATTAAGGTATTGTCATAACATTTTTAATTTAAGATTTTTTTCTAAAAAGATTTGGAACTAATTTTTTGACCCAGAATATTAAGAAATATACTAACTTGATATTTTCTATTTATTAATAAAAATAACATATTTTGGTTTGGATTTTATTAAATTATAATTTATCCATTACTCCATCAAATAGATAACATAAAATGATGTTTTTATTACTATAGCTCTAAAATTTACTATTTACGGATCATAGGATCCATAAGACAATTAATTACATTCATCTCTAACTATTTTCCAAAACTAATATGGTTAATATAGTAATCTCTAATACTCAAAAGAGAAACTACTAATTCACAATCAACATTTATTCATCATATTTTCTTTTTAAATTAAATGAGAAATTAAGTAGGACATTATATATGCCAGTGGTAGGTGTGAAACCCTTATCGTCTTGTGGTCATGGGTTCAAGCCCCACCGTTTGTCCATAATTAATGAGTTTTAATGCTATATATCGGTTGTAAATTTTATAAAACCATATTAATATAATTTCTATAACATTTTGAAAATTATGATCAACTTCATTGAACTAAAATTAACACATGAATGAAATTTTTCTAGGAATTTCAATAGAACCACTTTTACAAACTTGAATAATATTTTTTATATATATACTCTACTATTTATAAATAAATTAAAATATATGTCTATATAATTTAAAGGAATTATTCTTTAAGTAATTTTACTAGTAAAAAATTACTAAACTAATTAGTTTTATTTTAATAAATTTCTCACAAAATATCATTAATATTTGTGGAATCTCATCTCAAAAAATTTAATTGAGATTCTTATGACATAGAACATAATATCAACCTTAATATATGAATAAAATGATGGTATCCATAACTATTTAGTTAATGATGAAATTTTTACTTTTATGTTAATTCTAAAAGTATATCTTATGAATATATTATATAATCAAGGTTTTCAAAAATAAAGTTTCCATGGTTTCTACAAAACATTCTTTGATATAAACTATAGCACCCTGACCCAAGTTACCACAAAGTTGGTGTTTACAACCATTATAATGGAAGCATTACAAGGAACCAAATACATATATAATGAAGTGTTTTGTAGTATTTTTAATAATTATATATACATTAGTCTTGTATCTCAAATGAATACACTAATTAAAAAATATTATTTTTTTTGGATAACATTACTCCCATATATAATATCCTCGTATATCCATCTTAGTACACTTATTGTATTTGGGGATGACGAAAAAAATATGGGTGAGCTCAAATTCTTAGTTAGGGTTATATATAGTGAAATAAATAATTATTTAATGAGAATAATAAATATTGAATGGTAAATAACTAAACTCAACTTCCATGGAATCAATATTCTGATAGGGAGTACATAAAAATTAATTCAAAGAAAATAGATGATAACACATTACATTCCAATAACTGTTTAAGATATAATCAATATGAAAAGGTAAATAACTGAAAATTCATTCCATTTAATTCACAATATGAGAATTAAATACATCCATAGATAATGTCAAATGGAAAATCACTTGGATAAAAAATAACTAAATCAAATGGAAGTCAATTATTAATTACGAGACTACATTTTCCTTGGTACATAATACCTTTAATTTAAATACCTTTCTAGTGAATTTTTAAAATATAATGGGTAAAAACCACACTGAGGATAATCAATAGACTCATCCCATGAACCTACAAATGCATCTAAGGGATATCTACAATAGGTCCCCACCCACATCATATAAGTCCCAATCATTCCTCATATATCGAGTAATCGATTTAATTCATAAAACATATTTTGTAACAAATATCCATATTGAATAAAGGATATTGATTTATCTACATTTTCGTAGATAATAAAATAACTATCACGTACATAATGTATGTAAAAATGGTATTCAATTTATGAATAAATCATATCTATGATAATTGACAGGGATATTTAAGAAACATTTAATGTTTAATGATCACAAGATGGTGAATAATTAAAGTGGAAGTTATTGAAGATGAAAATGATTCAAGTAAGTGAATTTTTATACTATCCTTGCTCAAAATAATCACAATCCATTATAATAAGTAATAATTATTTTATCAATACTACATATAACCATTAGAGTAATGATTATGGTTATTATGAGTGATTAAATAGAAATACCATAGGAATATATTTAAAAAAATTATTTAGGAAAATTTTCTTTTCATTTTGAAAACATTTATAAAATAATTTTTCAAAAATAAAATTTAAATATGTTTTATTAAAATATATATTTGTAAAATTCTAATGTAAGCATTAAATAAATGATGGTACTTAATTCTTTGCAAGGTAAAAATATTATTCCTTTTTCACATTGAAATGTTTAGAAAAGTGCCTTGTTCAAAAAGAGACAATTAGATTAAATTGACAAAATTATTAATGAAAAATGTGACAAATATTCATTTAATAAATTATTATAAATATCATAAAAATATTTTTTAAATCATTTTTATAATTCATGGTTTTAATAGAAAATTGGTTTTCGATAGAAAAGAGAAATGAAGTATAGATTTCTAATTTTCATTATAAAACATGTTGAAAACCAAAGAGTAGAAAAAAAAGGTTTTATTAATTTTAATAGTTAATGGATAAATATATGAGAAGAAAAGTATTGGATTTATTGAATAATGATAAAATAAATCCCTTTATCTGACTTTCAAAAAAAATCTTGATTAGAATGAGATTGTGAAAAACCCATTAAAATGATCATAACATTGAAGGGAGAATTAATTAATTAATTAATTATGTGTAAAAAATTAATTATAAATATAAGTATTGGAAATAAGTTAATATATATTAAATGTAATTATACACATAATCATAGAATATTCACGACAAGGAGTTGGTAATATAGCTTAATGAAATGGAATTGAGTTATGATTTTTTTTCACTTGGAAACTTTTAGTAAAAAATACAATTAGATGAAACAATTAAAATTGAAACTAAAAATGACAAGAATGATGAATTATTTACGATATTAATTGTAAAATTTGAAGTATATACAACATATAATGCAAAATAGGTGCATCACATTACAATATTCCTCAATGAAATGGAATTGAGGTGAGACCCCTTACCTTGCATTTCAATTTGTATGAATGTCTTTTAACCTCATGTATAATTGATATATGAATGTTAGTTACTTATTAAAAAAAATTTAAAATTTATGATGTCACATATGATATTATTATAATATATTATTACAAATATATTATAAATATGTCTTTATTTTCACCATTTTAGGTTTTAATTGCCTAGTTTGCCGATCATGTTTTGACTTGTTATTAATTGATACTACAACATAGATCATTATTTAATCATATAAATAACGCATAAAATGTCTTATTTATCATATATATTAATCATATAGATATATAATATAATCCATAATATTTGGATTTAGGAAATCAAATGCACGGTTCATGGAGATGGTAGTTCGTACATATGCAAGAATGATATTTCCATTTTATTTCTATATATAAAGGAATGAAATAAAAATGATGTGAATATATATATATATATTAATTATATTATAATATTTATTTCATATATTTCACATATGTTTATTAAAGAATTATTAATTCATTCTATGTATAATGTGAATGAATCACATCACATTGAGGAGGCGGTAGTCCACACGTCCACAAACCATGCTTTTGTATTCCCCCAAAATGGAAAGCAAGAAGGAATGAGTTATATAAAAACAAAAAATTAATTAATAAAATATAAATATTACAAATATCATATAAAAATAGTGTGTACATCATCATTCCAAATCATGAAATGTGGTAAAGGAAAAATAAAAAACATTGTTTCGCAAGGCGGTAGTCCACTATACACAGGAACGATAAATTTGATACCCATTTGATGGATGTGGGAATAGGTGTAAGGAAAAACATTAAGATAAAAAAATATCATTATATTTACTATATTTATTTTATTATATAATCATCTAATAAGGATAATTTATTTTTAAAAAAATAGAAAGAGAAGTTATCATTGAATAAATTTTCCTCTTTTTCGAGTAACTCCTTTTAATTTTCTCCAAAGGAATTTCTTGGATTTATTTCTCCACAAATTTAGGATTCTTGGATTAGGGTAGGAATTTTGGGGGGTTTTTTATAGTGTTTTTATGATAAAAATGTATTTAGATGTGTGAATAAATGGGATGGGTGTGTTCCATTTTATAGTGGGTGAGGCGTGACAATCTTTTAAATATAAAAATGTAAACACTATTGAGAGGTATCCATTACCTCATGTACCTAAAATAATGTATATAATTATAGAAAAGGGAGAATATGGTCTATATATTTAAATGAAATAGGTTTTATACATCTAATTAGGTCATTTTCCCCTTAAGATTATGGTCTAGTCCCATGTTAAGCTTAATTTACAATAATTGTATTAATAAATTTTATCTCTATTCACTATTAGTATTGTTAATAAACTATGTTGAAATTAATTAACACAATATTTTATGCTAATTAAAATTATGGAATCCAATTTTCTATATTAAAATAAAATATTTTGCATAAATTAAATTATAGATAATACCATAGATGGGATGACAGATAAGGTTTTTAAAGTGAAATGTTCAAATGGTTAAATTTTTTTTATATCCAATTTCAATTTTGAATTGGTTACAGTGAATTTCATTGAATAAAAAAATAAAAACATTATCTAATTATACTGAAAATCCCAAAAACATATATATTTACTATATAAATAAATTTAAAAAATGGATTTATCAATGAAAATTCCTTGTTTTTCATTACTCATCTAGATATGAATCTTCATAGAATGAATTTAGAAGAAAAAATTTTGTTGTAAGAAAACATTTTATTTTTATTCATTTGGTTTTGGTATTCAATTCAATTTAGTAGATAACCGATGAATTAAAAATGTATTTATAAATTATTTTTTCATATTTATAAACATAAATTTTACATTAAGGTTTTTTCTTATTGTATTAAATAATAATATATTTATATTATTTTATTGTTCAGTAAATCTCGGTCTAGCATGTAACAAAAAATACCGAACAATGTCATTCATGAGTGTAAAGTAAGCTGAATTAGTGTTGCGTGAATTAAAAATTATAGAATAGATTAAAAAATTGTAAATATATTTAAAATACTTGGGGTTTTATATTCCCTTCTACGCTTGTTGTTGTGTGTCATACGTGCTATTGGATACAATGTTCTTACTTTATAATTTTGAGGTTTTACATCTACTTGAAAGAAAACTATAGGCACCCTGACACATGCACAGTGAGAGGAGGGATAAAACGTAGGCCATCCATTTAAT
This sequence comes from Viscum album, assembly GCA_963277665.1. Taxonomy (NCBI): domain Eukaryota; kingdom Viridiplantae; phylum Streptophyta; class Magnoliopsida; order Santalales; family Viscaceae; genus Viscum; species Viscum album. The sequence goes on from OY728140.1 coordinate 1,110,988,402, forward strand.
TTAATAATATATTTATGAAAAAACCAATCAAATAGAACGGTCTGGTCCATTCTCACGTTTATCCACATACATACAATTAATTATGAATTTAATAAACTAGAATTCATTCATAATGATTTTTATTTAACACAAATTGGGGTATTGTAAATTAGATATCTTATTTAATTAATCAGATTTTATATCTTAATTATAAATAAATAATTCTTGATATTATCAAACTTCATTATATTTAAAAAATTTAAATAATATATTTAAAATTAAATATGTATAAAAACATGTTCCCTAGTGGAAACACAATGGTTTCTCTACCGAACTACCAAACATATATGAAATTATAATACTATTTACCTATGAAACATATAATATACACATCTTGTCATGTAATTCAATGTCTTTTAATATCTAATAATCAAAAAATGTGAACATGTAATTTATGTATAATATTATGTCTTATTTCACATAGAGTTAATTTTGTATTATAACTTGTACAAATAATATAGTCAAGATTTCTATAATGAAATTAATTAGATAATATATAATTATATAACACAGAACATGGAATGTATGAGTCAAATAAATGACACAACAAACACATGTTGATAAGGATTAATTAGTATATTAAATTTATTATAAATTCCTTTGTAAATAAGTAATATACACAACATGTACAATCCAGCTACACATTGTGTATAATTCACCTCCTTCTATCCATGAAAAATGACTAGGGACTAAGAGTTTTATCCTCCATGTACATTAAAAGAGTAAAAAAATTTACTTTTTATACATGTCATGCAGTATTCTAGTTACACGGTTACTAGTTACACATTCCATGTAAACAACACTTGACTCACCACTGAATAATTAAATTCACATCATATTTTAAAGTTACACATTATGTAGTAAGGATAACCATGCTCCATAATAGACTAAACGACACCTGATGTGTATTAATTACACAAAACATGAAATAATTTCATGGTGAATTTAATTAATTTTTGAGGTGACTTGTTTCAATAAAAAGGGTACATGACATGTACCTTTGGGACATACACAACTAATTCATGTACTACCTGGATAAAATCATTTTCAGCTTTAGATGACTAATTTAAATATTATTTATTCATTATAAATCCATATGTGATTATATTTGTGAGAAATAAGATAAGGAATATGAGATATCATGATTTATATTTATAGAATGATTAAAACATAATTGTAAACTCATGATAAATGCATAAGTCAATCTGTAAATTTTAAATAATTATAAATAAATTTGTGAACTCTCAAAAACAACATGATGTTTCTAAGCATAGGGGAATCTCTGATACAGGCATGAAGAAATTTATTTTTTCCCCATAATAGATGATAAATTTTAGATGTACATTATATATAAAATTTCAACCAAATAAATGAAATCTAATATTAATTTACCTTAGATGACTATTACTAATCATTGGATCATCTCATAATTAATTATAATCAGTTTAAGAAATAAAAGAATTACCTTGTAAAAAAATCATTCTTTCTTGATGAATCTAACAATATATTTACATTGTATAATCACTTCTTCAATGGAATTTAAATTTTTTATTCTCACTAGTAGAGATCCCTAAATTCACCACAAATCTAAATGAGATGTCATAAGAATCAACGAGCTATAGAGGGGAAGATCAAAATGTGTGCATTGTTCATTCAGGATCTTCATGATAATTACTTTATAGGACACTCATTGGCCACCATATAATAAATAGGTGTGGAAAAAGAGATTTTATATCTATTCATGAGAGATTTTATAGAGAGGATATCTTTGTGCCTTGATATGATTCTCTATATTCATTGTGCCTAAAAAAATAAATGGTTCATGGATGTGTTAAAAAATATACAATTGGGTTTAAATAGTTATAGGGTTATAAAATAATAATTTCACATGGAGCCTTATTACTACATTAATACCCATAAAACCCTAATTTCTATAATAATAATAATAATAATAATAATATTTCTTATCATGTGAAAAAATATTAAATTAATTAAATATTATATATTTAATATTTTTTAAAAAAATTATTAAAGTAATCAATAATATATATTATTCCTCACAAACACTTTAAAATATGTAAAAAATTCCTACACAATATTTATTGGTCCTTCAACAATGATTATATATTTAATAAATAAATTTCAATACATTATTCACTGATAAATAACTAAATATTACAATCACTAAATAGCAAATAAATATTTATTTAATATTTTTCTAAAACATATTCTCTCCAATAACTAGTGACTGAATATATTTGATAGAAAAACATAAATAATTATAAATCAATGTAATGAAAAAAAATATTTATTTAACTTTTTAAATAATAAGTATTGTTTTCTATTTTACAACTTTTTTTGATACATTTAACGTGTGATCCTTTTGTCCTCTCACATAGTGGCTTTAGGTGGTGCCACAAAAAGTAAATGGTTAGTTTTAATAAAAAAACTAAAAATTCCATAGTGAAATAAGTTTTTGTCGCTATGAAATAAATCCACACATAGATGCTTACTGGGTAATATAATCAATTTATCTGGATATCAGTAATATATAAGGTTTCTTGCTGGTATCATCAGACTATATGCTTAATGTATCTTTCATTCACATTATAGAAAGAAAAATACCCAAATAACCCTATGTACATTGATTTTTAGACTGTTTATTTCTTGTAAAATTTCTCTATATGTAATCTTAGTTTTCATTAACACATAATATTACAAGATTGATAATTTTGATTAAAAAAATAATAAAGACCCAGGATTAATACCCAAATCCCAAAATAAGAACATAAAAATATACATGTAAATATATAATTTATATTTTCTAGTACTTTAATCATAATCATAGGATTTGGAAATTAATAATGGAATACACCTGAAGAAAGAACCCGAAATTCCATTGATTAGCCACCCTTGATATCCTATATCATTTGTGTCTTGTTAATTAATATAAATTTTATACAGAACATATTTTTAAGAATTATATCTTGGGAATTATAGGTTCTCATCATATTAGGGTATTTTTATTTTCTTTTAATATGATACTTACACTTAGTACATTATTGCATACCATTTCACACAGTAGAATAATCTTGATGCGATAAGAAAATTATTAATATTCAAAATAATGAATACATGTAATCATAAAATCATATAGACGTTGTTTTTAGGGAACCAAATCCAATAACATTTGTTTAAAATGATTTCTAATTTTATTAAGAACACATCAAAAGGAATGTTTAATATCATTTCAATCCTTTTCCAAAAAAAAAGAGTCTCACTAAAGTTAAAATGGTAATTTTAATATTAAATTTCAAAATGAAGATTAGATTTTTTGTACACCACTTCTCCTTTTCTCATTGAGAATATTCAAATAAATAATTTTCTGAAATCACATTATTATATTTTTGATATCAAAATACATCAGATGTTTTATTCTCTTCAATATGATTTTATTCATCATTTATAGTAGTAGTGAAATATTCATTCTATAAGGCATCTTTAATCAGCTTATATTTTGAAGGAAAGATATTTGGAACAATTTTTTTTCAAATTTATTCTTGTTACAACATCCTTGTGTTATCTTCTAGAATTTTATTGTTCTAAATATGTTTCATATTTCCAGAAAACTTATATTTATCATGTTTCACTCCTTCCTCATCAATATAATCCTTTAATAAACATAAATGTTTTGAAAATATATTGTTATAACTAAATTTATACACTATCAATTATCATCCTCCCCAAAAGGTTCTAAAATATTATTAAAAATGGGAAATATTTTTTTGTGGTTAACACATTATGTTTTTACTAGTTTTTATTTCCCACAATTTCATGAATTGTTATTTGGGCATAAAAAAGTAATTATCAGTGTCTCATTTTTGATTTTCAACACCAAAATTAAACAATGGTCATTTTAATTTTCCTATTATATCATTACATACATTGCTTCATTTAAAAATTCTACTATCCATTTATATGGTATTATGATCATTATTATTATTATTATGTTTATTTTTTTTGTTAAAAAACATTTCATAGTTATTTAGTAATTCTATAATCTCATTGAATGAATTTTTAACTAAATATTTTTTTCAACTATTACACATATTATGGAAAATTCATCTCATGTTTTTGAAACCTCTTAATTATGAAAATCATATTTACAATTGTGGGTTCAATAATTATATCTCTTATTGAATTACACCAAGAACAACTATCTTTCATGGGAACTCTGATTCAATAAAAATGTGTTCTAGAAAATTTAATGTATTAAGAGATATTTTAAGGAATATATATCTTCCATAAAATATTATTTTTTAATAATAATTTTCATATATTTTTCAATAAACTCAAAATATACACTTTTAATTGGATCTCATTTTGTGTTTCATATTCATCGTCGTATTTGTTACATTAAAACTCATTACAATTGTGTTAATTGTAATTATTTTATTGTGAAAAAATGAGTACATTCATACTTAATATTATTCTCTTCATTTTAAGAATTATCATTAAAAACTAACTTTTTATGGTTTGTTAAATTTTCTACCATTTTAGGAGTTGAACAGTCTATTTATGTTAGATATTTTTCATTTAGATTGCACAATTGACACATTCATTATTTTATATTGACCACTTTCCTCAACATAATTATTCATTAGTGGTTTAATAGAAAAAATTTCTAATAATTACATAATTAAAAAAATTCCATGTATTATTCAATTTATACATCCCCTTTCACCCTTGAATACCATTTGAGATAAATTATATTAAATAAAATATATTTATTAAAATATATTTCACTTCTCATGCCTCATTATATGTTCTTTTTTAATTCAGAAATATTTTACTTATTTAGAATTTACAAGTCTTCACGAATATCTCTATAAATTTAAATTACGGTGAAATTTTTATTTTCTTGAATAACGAAAAAATAAAAAAATTTATATTCATCCATTTACATATCCTTTAAATTTATATGAAATTTTATGATTCATGACTCATTAAGATAGTTGTAACCTTTAATAATATTTTGAAAATTTCTATGGATGGTATTGAATATTTTGATTACCATTTTTCTAATCAACACCGTATCTAATATGTTTTCTAATAATGTATGCCACACTCTAATTATATGTTTAATTTTCTTCCTAACATATAATGTAATCTCTATAATAGTTTTTGGAATATGAGATATATTATTAGTATTGTCAATAATATCCATGAAAAATGTTATAAAATATCATACTACCCACTCTTTTAATATGGAAAATCATTTTCTATTACATATGAGAACACCCATTTGGAAAAAGGAATATATACTCACTATGAAAATTTAAAATATAAAGATATTGAAAATATGAAATAACTTATATCCTTATGAATACATTGAACGATTTCTTGGGAACTTATATAATGAGTGATAAATTATGGTAATGTCTAATCTAATAAAAATAGAAATGAAGAGGCGGAAGATTCCAAACCATTGAGAGGGGGTTATTATACTAGTTAAAGCATATGATAAAAAAATGATACCAAACAAATTATAAGATGAGATATGGAGAGAGATATAAAAATTGTATAACACAAGAGTTTTTTATAGGGTTCAATCACTCTTTTATAAAGTGAATACATCCTTGATTTAATATATTCAATAAAAATAAATTATATATGTAATAGATATAATCTTAAGAACCAATACCATACATATTAAAAATAGTTACAAAAATGTTGATAAATCTTCTAAAATAACCCTCATGTGACTTTTTTTAGGACCCATCTTCTTTGAAACCCCTCGTGTGTTGAAAATAGATATTATTGTTACCCTCAAATATTTCCATTAATAGTACATGGGTGGGAAAATAATAGAAATCATGTCTATAATAAGAATATAAAGAATTACCCACTTAATTCCAAGTAAAATATAACTATGAGGACCCATGCATCTCATAAATGGATTAAACTTATTTTTTTGTATAATCATTATATTAAAAAGACATTTCTCGGGACCATTATAGTTTTCTTCCATTAGAAACATAGAATATAATATTCTTTTTCCTAAAATATCCTTAATGAATCCCATAAGAATCATCCCCTGAAGTATTTTACGTAGATATAACCTATTTAATACATTTAATTATAACCAAGGTGAAAGGAAACATAATAAGGGTGATCTAAAATGCCCAGTAATGGTAAATAAGGGATACACATAATCATAATACATATATAAGTGTATGACATCAGGATAGTAACATTTGAAAATCATACCATGGAAATAAAAGTTCATAATCTAGATTCATAGAATAAATATTGGAATTTCATAACACATGACTCATAATTGAATAATATTATATGATCCATGAGATCACATTGTTGGAATAAGACATGGATTTGTGGAATACACATCATCTGATATCATTGTGAACATTCATAAATAGATAAAACATTAATCATTAAGTTACGGAAATGAAACAATTCCCTCACTTATACTCATGGTTATGTAACCAGCCCCATGAATACCATTATGAAAATGAAATATTGGTCTTTACATAACATTATGAACATGTAATTTGGTCAGTAAATAATAATATGAACATGTAATCAGGTTTACTCATAACATTATGGATATGAAGGATAGGTCCATGCATATCATTATAGTAGTCACGGTTCACTCCCAAGAACATTATAGTAAAAAAAGTCTCTTACTATACTAGGCTAAATATCATTTAAAATCGTCTATATCTCATGAGATATTATATATTTTCCCAATTCATTAGTGGGAGTTAAATTTCCCACCCGTCTCATAATAAAAACCATATTTCTTCATGCCACCAGATCATAAAAATTCATCATATCATAACCCATGAAAGTAAATGGGTATCATAAACATTTCATCATATCATAATGTATGTAAATGATAAGGGTTTCATAGTCCTCATAGTATAACTAATGAAACAATAAGAGGGTTTTATAAGAATCATATCATGGTATAACTTATATAAGAGAAACATGATTCATAGATATCATGTCATCATAAATATAAACCATTTAGATAAATAATTAGTATAGTATCCTTTGATCACATCGTAGTAATTAATAGGTAACATAAACATATTTAATATTTTATGGAAAATTATTTTGATCAATCATTTAAAATATATTTAACAAAATAATTTTTCATTAAAATAAACTTTTAAATAATAGAAACTTTTGTAAAATCTGTAACGCCCCGACCCCAGTTACCCAGAGTCGGTGCATTATTGTGTAACATTGGCATGATCACAAAAGATCAAGTCTCGAAATACCGATGAGTTTAGTAGCCTTGTAAACACTAGATACATTCATAAGTATTACATTACATCATAAAGAAAAAAAAACTACAACAACATCTTGTCTTCATATACCCTCATATTATCCCTGTAGGTCATTCATAATATACTTCTTCACATCCTAGAAAAATTAAAACATTGGAAGGGGTGAGATCAGATGCTTAGTAAGGATAACAATATAGTGAAAGCTTTCATAATTAAATATTAACATTTAAGGCAATGTATATCTAATAAAATCCTTTTAAACTTGAACTTCCACATAATATGGAAAAAATAAAATGAAATAATTCCATTTACATATTTACATGGAAATTCTACTAGTCCAATAATCACATGCAATATCAATAACCACTTTCATAATGATAGAATGCATAATTCCAGACTATCATAACCACGTAGCCAAGGCCTCGTGCCAGGACTACAAATAAGATTTTTTCATGGCCTCGTACCAAGACACTAGTTTGTCTCATGAGAACAGCCGATGCATCCGAGATCTTTACTGGGCTCCACTCGTCACTTATTAAGTCAAATTCATTCCTCATATGAACAGGTTTATACATAACATAAACCATACATAATCGTATAACATAAAACATTCATAAATGAAACATGAAATTTCCACATTTCAATCACAAGATATCAATACAACACATTGATATAATAAAAATATTATCGAAACCATTTTCAATACCAAAATAAAATAAAACTAAAACTTGGTATTTATTTTTCATTTAAAATAACTTATGGCTTGTAGAGGAAGCCGAAACTCAAATAATGGCCACGGCGGTGGAGAATTCGTTGTCGCCGCATATGTACGACAACAAAAACATTTCATTTTGTCGTTTAGTAAAATGCATCTTATAAAAAGATTCTTTTTGAATAAACGTAAATGTCAAAGGGGTTTATACATTGTATAAAAGAATTTGTGTATAAAACAAAATATGCCTCTATGAATGGAGATTGAGACGAAGTCCCTTAAAAAGATCATTTTTTAAATAAAATAGATCTATTATGTGTATTCCCCTAAAGTAAACATAATGAAAGAACAAATACAAGATAGGACAGAATAATATCATGACATAAATTTAAAGTAGAAGATTAACCCAATGAACGGAAATTGGGTTAAGATGTTGGCTTACCTCGTGTCCAACTTGACTCGATCGTTCTTTAACCACCTGAATAAAAAAATAGAGTTAATTTATAATTTCTTAAGAACATTATTCAAGTTTATTATTTCTTTTATATCACTTATTACCATTTTATGAACATTATGTAATTATTGATGTTAATAGCGGTCGTTTTGTCGATCTTTGGTACTTGAGTCAAAAATAAACTTCTTATAATTACAAGTTGTTCATGTAGTAAAATATCCATTATGTCCAGAATTATATTATTGATGTAGATATCATATATATCATACATATCCAGTATATACATTCATTTATAATATTACATAACATTTAGAGGTAATAAATGAAATGCACCGTTCATGGAGACCATAATCTGTACGTAGCATGAACGCTACTTTCATTTATATTTCATATTTAATGTAATGAAATCATAATGATATAAAGGTGTATTATAATTCCATCATATTATCATATATAATATCATTTAATCCATACTTTATACATCCCACATATGGCATTAACTATTCAAATCACTTTGAGGGGGTGGTAGTCCGCACTTCCTAAAATGAAATTATCGCGTTTACCCATAATGGAAATCGTAAAGGTATGCCATAAATGACAAATACAGAAGCATAAGAAAAAAAATAAACATAATATATATATCATATATGGAAATAGTGTCATAATAATGGCCACCATGATAGGTGTTAAAAGAATATTGGACAATCATCATTTTATGAGGTAGTAATTCACCACCCACAGAAACAGTATGTTCTTTAACCATTAGACGAAGGTATGTGTAAGTGTAAATAAAATACATCTCATGAAAATAGCCTAGTATATTGGAAATACTGGTGTTGTTAGAAAATAAATTAATAAAAAGTGTTTAATGGGTTGGAGACGAAAAATAAAACAAAATAACATAAGAGAAGACATTACCTTAAAATCGGGTAACACTTTTTGATTTGAGCCAAAGGCTTCCTTGGGAAAACATCTGCCAAAAGTGAGGCTTCTAAGAGTAAGAGAGGGAAGTTGAGAGAGTATTTGGGAAGGGGTTGGCCAAACCAAATGTCTTGGAAGGTGTGAATAATGTGGTAGTGGTGGGGGCCTTTTATAAGAGGGTAGGAGGGGCACTTTGGGAAAGTCATGAAATGTTACATTATTATGAAGTGCTTTTAGGATTTCAAAGGTCCCATAATTATATATTTCTAGGATAAGTTGATAAGGGTTCTAAATATACTCATCCAATAGGTTTTTGACAAGTATATGTCTTATATTTTACATTATATTTTCATTTTATTTAAATCGTTAATTAATGATGTAATCGTTGCATCATCATGGTGTTATACGAACTTTAATTTGTTTAATTTCTTAAAATTATAAAGAAAATACCATGATGTAGGAAATATTTTTAGAATTCAAATTAATATTTATAGTTGAATAGGTAACTTATATAACCCCATGTAATAATTTCTATAGTAAAACAACACATGTTTGTGACAATTTTATTTTTACTTTAAATAAAAACTTATTAATGTCATTTCCTTACCCTTGTGGCTCCATGGGGTCCCCATGTTTACCCCCAGATTTTCATGATCGGCCATGACTCATCCAATAAGGGTAGGACAAGTGTAACGCTAATTTCATATTATTATAAAATTATATTTACCATAAATTACACTAATTACCTTTAATCGCGATTACTAAAACTTAAAAGTTACTATTCACCAAAAATGATTTTCATCCCATTGAACCACATTTAACTTCCTAATTACAACCATGTATGTCGGATTTTTTAAATTCAATTCATAGAACCTATAAAGTTTCATTTTAACGAAAATCAGTTTTTTAACTACCACATAGTGATTTCACAATTCATCAAAAATTGAAGTTTTTTAGAAAAATACCAAATTTTCACCCTAAGATATATTTAATATTCCTAATTCAAAAATGATGACTATTTTCTAATATTAAAAACATATAAGATGAATTAATTAATTTAATAATTAATTCCTGCTGTCACAACAAATAGTGCGTTTTTAAGACATAATATATATCAAAAGATTGATAATTGTTTATATCCAATTTCAAAGTGAAATTATTTCTAATGACCACCATTGGAGAAAATGGTAAAAATATATTATAATTATACTTTAAAACCACTCAATAGTATAATATATCACTATAAATTATTTTTATTCAAAATTGTTTTTTAAGTATTTTTTTCTATTCATAGAAAATTAGATGTTCTCAGAAAATTACAAAAAAATCAACTTAGGATAATTTCGATTTTCTGAATCTAAATATGAAGTCCATTTTGAAATATAAAATTTTTATAATTTCAAAAAGTAGATATTACTAATCATAAAGGCTACATTGATTGGTCGTGGTGTGTTAGAATCTCGAACTTGCGTACAATGCAAGCTATTGAATTATTGAAAGAGAAGCGTACCATGGAAGCTTGGGGTGTTACATTCTCCCCTCCTTCAATAAATTACGTCCTCACAATTTGAAATTTTTCTTTGAAAATAAATGGTTGAGAATAGAAAATACCCGTGTGGAAAACCCGCATCAGAAATAGGGTTAATAAAAACATAACCTTAAAAGAAGGATAGAGAAGTACAAAGGTCACTCGAGATAGCCCATATTAGGATTCTATGAAAATATGGATATAGAGGAGAAACAAACCATAAACTTCTGATGGAGAGTTGTAGAAAATAGTATTATGAGAACGTTTAACTACAAGAAAATCACAAACTTGTGATTGGTTAAACGATCATTGATTCCCAAGTAGGAAAAATTAACCGACAACGTTTTCGTTTTAAGTTACCTTTCAAAATGTTGAGGAATTTATTTAGGTGATTTACTAAGAACGTAAGTAAATATACATACTTGTCATGTAGACGTTCATTCATTAATAAATTTTTACCACAAACCCATCTTTCACTCAAAATGATAACAGAACTCAAAAATATTATATTTATCCTAATCATACAAGGTTCCAAATATTATCAAATAACATTTAGATTAGGAAAACTATTTCGTAATACCCAGGGAATTCTTGTAGGCTAGTGGTAGGTAATAAAGGTCTGTCGCACTATGGTTGTGGGTTCGATTTCTGCAGCTTTTTCTAACGCGATGGGTTATCCCCCAACTTGTAGTTTGACCTTTTCCTAAAACTATAGTATTATAATATTCCAAAAATAATCTTTATAAATGATTTAACCTTAAACAATACTATCTGAAGTTCAAATTAATCCATTTCAACCTTTATTATTATCCAAAATACCTATGTCCAGACTTTCTCTAAAAGGTCTCTAAATTCCACAATCAATAGTAACATCAGATTCCCCAAACAAGGTAATGTTTCTCTTATTGTCACATACTAAAAATACTATTACCTTCATCATATGAAAACCTTAATGAAAACAACAAGTATTGTAGTACAATGCTTATATATATCACATTATTTTTATAACCAGAATATAATCCTTGAGTCCAAAAGCACCAATACATTAATTATTCTACTTCAACTGTAGTAAAAACATTAGCTTGGCCTTGATCCCTTGGCCTTTTCTGACGTATCATACCTGATTCTTCGGACATTCATTTGCATAATGCCCTATTTCTCTACAATTGTAGCATTCAAAATTGATATCCTCTTTCGTTATCTTGAAATCACGAGCCTAGAGACCTTTTTCTCCACAATTTTAACATACTCCCAATCCCTTTAGGCAAGTACCGGGGTGATTCTTCCCACAATTATAACATAATGGAAAATAATTCTGTACCTTTTTCCCTTTATCTGTCTCTTGTTCCACCATTCTCTTCTTCTCTTGCTTTACTTAGTTGTCATAAGACTTAGAGAATTCATTTTCTGTCTTGATAGCACACGAGACAATATCTTCGTATGATGAGAAGGATTGTGATACTAAATCTCGACGGAGAAATGGTTTTAACCCATCAAAGAAACAATCAATCTTACTTCTTGGGTTATGTATATAATCTACAGCATGTCTTGCTAACCTTGAAAATTTGGCCTCATACTTTTCGACATTCTCATACTCCTTTTATGTCAGACTCAAAAATTGACTTTCCATATCTGCTCGATGGTCAGGAGGAAAGTATTTTTCTACGAAAAGCTATTTTAAATCCCTCCATTACATATTTGATACTTCATCATCTTCCTTTGTGTTTTGAATTAATGACCACCATTGATCAGCATCTCCAGTGAGGTGGTAAACTTCCATGATAACTATTACCCTTTCACTACTCCCTAAGGCATGGAATATTTTATCTAAGGAATTTATCCATTGCTCAGCTACTATGGGATGTGCACTCCCATTGAATGATGGTGGTTTTTGCCTCATGAAGTGATCTAACATTGATTCTCTATGTTGCGGATCATGGTGCTCCATACGAGAAAGGTTATTATTCATAACCTGAGTGAGTTGCCCCAGTATTGTGATAAGCTGATCAACACCATTTGTATCACCAACTCCCTTATAATTATCTTGAGCAGGAGGGAAATCCCTACATGGAGTGCGTGCATTGATACAGTTAACATTGATTCTACTAGGAACCATTTATAAACAATGTAATCACCTAGATTATTTTATGAATCGAAATACATAATTCCATACATGTAAAACACTTAACATAAATCTAAATATTTATGGATATTATACATAAAAAATGTTTTCATTGTGAAAGTATATACTCATAAACCCTTCATAATGGTTTGTAACGAAAATGGAAATTATCTTAAGTATATCCCCCAGGAGTGTCGTAACCAAGAGTGCAGTAAGGCCCGTTGTCGTGCACTAGTTCCCATTCGAGTCTAGCTCAAAGCGGCTTTTTTGGGTTTTAACCCTAGGAACATTTGTGCTAGAGCCGCCTTTACTTGCTCGTATCCAGACAGGGATGTATTGCTTGGAAAACTCACAAAATATCTATAATACCAAATTCTAGGAAGTTCTTCTATACAAATCCTCAAAGTCTATATTAGGGCTATGTTCTCTAGTCAGATTTTATCTAAATCTGGCTTCCAAGGATAGTACTAAACTGCCTCTAATACCAACTATAACTCCCCGACCCTAGTTACCCAGAGTCAGTGCATTATTTCGTAACATTGGCATGATCACAAAAGATCAAGCCTCGAAAGGTCGATTAGTTTAGTCGCCTTAGAAACACTAGATACATTCATAAGTATTACATTACATCATAATGTAAAACAAAAATACAACAAATTATTGTCTTCATATCCCCTCATACTATCCCTGTAGTTCATTCATAATATACTTCTTCACTTCTTGGAAAAATTAAAACATTGAAGGGGTGAGCTCAGATTCTCTGTAAGGATAACAATATAGGGAAGGCTTTCAAAAATAAATATTAACATTTAAGGCAATGTATAAAAAACAAAAGCCTTTTAGCCTTGAACATCTGTATAATATGGCAAAAAATAAATTTAAATAATGCCATTTACTTATTCACATGGATATTCTACTAGTTGAATAATCACATGCAATATCAATAACCACTTTCATAATTATGGAATGCATAATGCCAGACAATCATAACCACATAGCCAAGGCCTCGGGCCAAGACTACAAATATGATTTTGTTAAGGCATCATGCCAAGACACTAGTTTGTCTCATGAGACTTGCCGATGTATCGAGGTGCTATAGTGGGCTCGACCCGTCACTTATTAAGTCCAATGCATTCCTCATATGAAAAGGTTTAAACATATCATAAACCATACATAATCGTATCACATAAAACATGCATAAAGGAAACATAACATTTCCACATTTCAATAACAAGATATCAATACAACACATTGATATAATAAAAACATTATCAAAACCATTTTCAATACCAAAATAAAAGAAAATTAAAACTTGGTATTTATTTTTCATTTAAAAAAAGTTATGGCTTGTAGAGGAAGCCGAAACTCAAATAATGGTCACGGTGGTGGAGAAGTCATTGTCGCCACATACGTACGAAAAAAAACATTCCTTTTTTCCATTTAGTAAAACTCTTTCTATAAAAAGATACCTTTTGAATAAATGTAAAACTCAAAGGGTTTTATACGCCGTATAAAAGAAATTTGTGTATAAAACAAAATATGCCTCAATGAATGGAGATCGAGACGAAGTCCCTTACAAAGATAATTTTTTAAATAAAATAGATCTATTATGTGTATTCACTATAAGTACACATAAAGAAAGTAAAAATTCATTATAAGACATAATAATATCATGACATAATTTGAATTTAGGAGATTAACCCAAAGAACGGAAATTTGGTTTAGAAGTCCCCTTACCTCGTGTCCCACATGAATCGACCGTTCTTTAACCTCATGAATAATAAACTAGAGTTAATTTATAATTTATTATTAACCACATTCAAGTTTATTATTCCTTTTATATCACTTATTACCATGTTATGAACATTATATAATTATTTATGTTAATAGCGGACGTTTTGTCGATCTTTGGTACTTGAGTCAAAAATAAAATTCTTATAATCAAAAGTTGTTCATGTGGTAAAATATCCATTATATCCACAATTATATTCATGATGTATATATCATATATATCATACATATCCATTGTATACAATCATTTATAATATTACATAACATTTAGATGTAAGAAATGAAATGCACCGTTCATGGAGACGGTAAGCTGTAGGTACGCATGAACGCTGATTTCATTTCTATTTCATATTTAATGGAATGAAATAATAATGATATAAAGGTGTATTATAATTCCCGTATAATATCATATATAATATCATTTACTCCATCCTTTATACATCCCACATATGGCATTAACGATTCAAATCACTTTGAGGGGGCGATAGTCTGCACTTCCTAAAATGAAATTATCGCGTTTACCCATAATAGAAATCACAAAGGTATTCAATAAATGAGAAATACAAAATCATAAGGAAAATAAACACATAATATATATATCATATATGAAAATAGTTTCATCATAATTGCCACCATGAGAGGTGTTAAAAGAATATTGAACAATCATCATTTCGTGAGGCAGTAATTTGCCACCCACAGAAACATTATGTTCTTTAACGATTAGACAAAGGTATGTGTAAGAGTAAATAAAATACTTCTCATGAAAACATCCTAGTATATTTTAGATACTGGTGTTTTTAAAAAATAAATGAATAAAAATAGTTTAAGGGTTTGTAGAAGAAACATAAAACAAAAGAACATAAGAGAAGACATTACCTTAAAACCGGGTAACTCTTTTTGATTTGAGCCAAATGCTTCCATGGGAAGACTTATGTCCAAAGTGAGGCTTATAGGACTAATAGATGGATATTGAGAGAGTATTTTGGTAGAGGTTGGACGAGCCAAATGTCTTGGAAGGTGTGGATAATGTGGTAGTGGTGGGGTCTTTTTATAAGAGGAGAGGAGGTGCACTCTTGGATGTTAATGAAATGTTACATTATTTTGAAGTGATTTTCGGTTTTCAAAGGACCCACAATTATATATTTCGAGGATAAGGTGATAAGGGTTTGAAAAATACTCATCCAATAGGTTTTTTGACAAGTTTAAGTCTTAGAGTTTACATTATATTTTCATTTTATTTAAATCGTTAATTAATGATGTAATCGTTGCATCATCATGGTGTTATAAAAAATTAAATTTATTTAATGTCTAAAAATTATAAAAAAATACCATGATGTAGGAAATATTTTTATCTTTCCAATGAATATTTATAGTCGGAATGATAACTTATATAACCCCATGTAATAATAATTTTAGTAAAACAACACATGTTTGTGACAATTTTATTTTTAATTTAAATAAGAAGTTATTAATGTCATTTCCTTACCCAAGTGGCTCCATGGGGTCCCCAAGTTGACCCATAGATTTTATTGGTCGGCCATGACTCATCTAATAAGGGTATGTCATGTGTAATGGTAATTTCATATTATTATAACATTATATTTATCTTAAATTACACTAATTTCCTTTAATCGTAATTAATAAAACTTAAAAGTTACTATTCACCAAAAATTAATTTCATCACATTGAACCACATATTACTTTATAATTATAACCATGAATGTCGGATTTTTTAAATTCAATTCATATAAGCGGTAATGTTTCATTTAAACAAAAAAGAAGTTTTTCAACTACCACTTAGTGGTTTAACTATTCATCAAAAATTGAAGTTTTTCCGAAAAATCAAATAATTCACCCTAACATATATTTGATATTCCTAATTCAAAAATTATATATACTTTAAAAAATTCAAAACATATAAGTTGAATTAATTTATTTAATAATTATTTCCCGCTGTCACACGAAATATCGTGTTTTTAAGAAACAATATATATCAAAAGATTCACAATAGTTTGTGTCCAATTTCAGAGTGAAATTAATTCTAATGAAAACCATTGGAGAAAATGGTAAAAATCAATTCTAATTATACTTTAAAACCACTCAATAGTATAATTTATCACTATAAATTATTTTCATTAAAAAAATTGTTTTTAAGTATTTTTTCTATTCATTGAAAATAAGAAGTTCTCAGAAAAGTAAAAAAAATCAACTTAGGATAATTTTGATTTTTTGAATCCAAAAATGAAGTCCATTTTGAAATATAAAATTTATAAAATTTCAAAATGTGGATATTAATATTCATAATCACTACTTTGATTGGTCGTGATGTGTTAGAATCTTGAACTTGGGTACAATGTAAGCTATTGCATTATTGAAAGAGAAGTGTACCGTGGAAGCTTGGGGTGTTACAAAATCCATTTATTTTAAAAATCTTTTACAGATTATAAAGGATGATTTCAAAAATATTTTAAATATTTATTGAGGAAAATATAATATTCAATTTTTTTTAACATAATAAATTTCAAAAATCATTTTTTTTGAAAAGTTACTTGAAAATTTAAGAAGGAATATTTAAAAAAAATTTAATAATGATGTCATGATTTATTCTTCCTATATAAGATAAAAAATATATTCCATTCACATTCTACATAAATCCAAAAAATTATTTTATGGAAATCAAAATGAATATTTCATTTAGTTTTCTTTTAAATTCAAAACTATTTAAAAATTTAATTTAATAATTCTAGGAAAATATTTAATTTTCTTATTTTTCTAAGAAAACCTAGTTTTGGAACGAAAAGGGTTTTGGACATAAAATATTTTTTCTTAAAACTGCTCGTTTTGAATTCATAAGTACATAAAGGGAAGAAACTGGAGGATAAATATATATTCCAATTAAATAACCATAGTAGAAGAAAAAATTAGTTTCTTGAGAGATCGAACATAATACTTTAACATTTTAAGCATAATCATAAACAATCATGATAAGCATTTACATTGTAACATAATACCCTTACCATTATAGTAACATTGAATCATAATCCCATGAATGAGTAATATAAAATTTGACATAAAATATCATGAATATAAATATATTCCTTATATTTCATATAAAAGTAGATGCACACACACCACATGAAAGCATATAGGTTTATAACATTATGCCTATCTCAAAGACGAAAAATAGAGATAAGAATCCCTTACTTATTGAGTAAATATTTATTCATAGGCCCAAAAAATTAAAAACATTCACAGAAAAATTAATTATCATGAAATTATTTATAATTATGATATGTCATGTCCTAGGCCAGTACATACATCAGAAAAAATAAAGATGTCGTGAATATAGAATAAGTCTCTTAGAAATAAAAGTGAGACTAGAAATCCACTTACTTCAAATCTCAATATCCTCTGTAATCATTTAAATATATTTTTATTTGTAATTTCTAGTCCACATAAATTTATCAAGGTTAAATCCGTTAATTTGTAATTATAAAAAAAATAATCATTTTTATACAAAAAATATAATTCTAATATCAATCACGTAGTATGGTCTTGAGAAATGAAGTACATTACGATCATAGAGACAGTAGGTCATATGTACGCATGAGTAAAAAATTTCCATTTTTAATTGATCATTATGGAAATGAGTTAGGTAATATATTATCATTAATGAATTATCATTATATCATAATATATATTATCTCATTAAATATATTAATACATATAATATATGTGTTGTGGTGAAGAAATGAGAGTCACCTAACTTATTAAAGTTGGTGCTCCACACAAACAAGATTACTGATATCATATTTCCTTGGGTGAAAAGATAAGAAAAATAATAATATATTTTATCATTTAAGAATGATAGATATTTCATTAATATCCTAAATATGTAATTTTTATCACATATAATCATTATCTTTATCATTATCACCTTCCATGTAAAGCACGAATGAGTCACATCACTTTGTGAGGAAGTAGTATATTGTACACAATAGTGGCGTCATTGTATTCCTATATAATCGAATACCGAAAGGTATTTATGATAGAGTAATTCAATTAAAATAATAATATATAAATTTTCATATATAAATGGTAAATTAATCATTATTTCCAAATGTTATAGAAAGTAATGGAAAAATTAATGACAACGGTTTGCAAGTCGGTGGTCCAGCATACACAAAAATAATGATTTCGTAACCCATTTTATGGAAGTCAAAAAAATCAGTAATTAAATTTTTATAAAAATATAATAGTATATTTAATATACTAAAGATATTAAATTATCATGGTTGAAAAATTATATAATGATTTTGAGAATGAAATAAATTAACTATGGTCATTAATAAACATTATCTCTTCTTTGGGTATCCTCATTAGGTTTTCACTAAATCCATAATGTGATAGATTTATGTTCAAATTAAATATTATTGTGTGTTATGTCTGAATTTGGGAAGTGATTTTTTCTAGAATTGGAAAAAATTAATAGGTTTCTAGGTGTAAAGAAGAGAGGAGAGTAGGTGTCCTTATATTTGTGGGTGAGAGGATACACTTGGTATATTTGAAATGAAATAATTGCTCCCAAAATTTTAATATGTCCCAATTGTCCATGTTAGGAAATTTTAGAAATGTAGATATATAATGGTCAGCATATGGCTAAGAAATATTTTTTAGACAAGGTTCTATGTCTTGTTTACCTTTATCTTTTTAGCTTAACCCAGAATAAATCCACTTTTACCTTAACTGATGTAATTATGTCTTACTGCATTCACTATTCATCATGATAATAAATTATGCTGAAATTTTTAAAAATGATAAATTATTATGAGTTAAAATATTTAATCTATTTTTGAAAATTTAATTCAAATAATTTTAAAATTTAATATAAAATTTATCCTGTATACACGAAGAGAAAATGAGTTTCTGAAGAGATAAATTTCAATCATTATAACTGTTTTTTTCGAAACTTTAAATATAAAATTGACTAGAGTTTCGTAAATTAGATTATTTAATATAAAATTGAACTAATTTTACATTATAACCAATAAAAAATATAATATATTATTTTGAATATCCTAAAGGAAAGACAATTTTAAAATAAAATATCATATATTTCACAATTCATTAAAAAAATGCAACTTCTCAAAAGAAATCCAAAAAATTAAATGTAATATAATATTAAAATTATTATTTCATAAATTAGTTTATTTTACCTAATTAATTCAATAAAGTTTTAATAATTAATTTAATTGTAGGTTTAAAAATGGGGACGAAACTTCGTCTTATAAAAATAAATTTTTTTAGAATAAAATTGTATTTTTTTTATTTCTTATCTAGAAAAAATAAGATGAATGCAAAAATTTTGGATAAATATATAATATTTAAATTTATATAAAAATAGAAAACAGAATTAATTTGATTAATTTATTGATATAAAACACAAATCTGTCCATCATTTGTTTTGTAGAAATATTTCCTTTTATATCAAAAGGGTTCAATTTTCATTTATAATTAATTATTAAGAAGTTATTTAATTTTATATACATGTTTAGACAATATTTTCACCATTTTTTAAATATTATTCTTAACCACTATTCTAGCTCCTTGGTGAAAACTATCATAATAATGATTTAATAATATGTCATGTTTTATTTAATCTGAATGTTTCCTGTTGTGAATGGAAAGATCTGTGTAGTGTATAACTCATGATAAACACGGTATTTTTTGTAATGAAATATATCATAAAGAAAACACTAATTTTTTAAAAAAAATATTGCACAAAATATTGGGATTTTGCATTCTTCCACCCTTAAAAATGAATTTATCCCCCAAAATATTTCTCGATCATCAAATGTTTAACATTTCACAAAATTTTCATATAATCCCACACCATAAATGTTTTTCATAAAGAATAATTTTTTAAAAAATAACGGTATGTGCGTATGTAATGTAGAAAAATACCTACTAGGATTAGAAATGGTTGAACATAGCTGGGAAGATTAAACATAGACATAGAAGGGAATAGTAACACCAAAATACTTATTATGAGTGATAAAAAACATTGATCACAATAAAATTTGTGATCTAGAGAAGTTTAATGACTTTAAAACCAGTAAATCCAATTGTACGAAAAGGTTATTTATATCATCAAAAATAGTTATAACATGTCAACATTTTATAACAATAATTTTTAAGGGATGATGTACTCTCTTGATTTCATAAAATCTCAAAAGACTAATATCATCCTTTGGTTGCGCCTTGATCAATTTTCACTTAATAGATTACTCCAATAATTTAACGGAAACTTTTTATGTCTCAATCATTATTGCATTATAAAATATATAGTAGAATGAATGTCATTCGTTCTATCTATAGTTAAAAAATTTAACACTACTTATCCATCATGGATAAATAATCATATGGTGAGTTAATATGTTAATCATTAAAAACTCATCAAAGAATCAAATTAAACCATTTGATAAATGGGAAACCTTATCTTAATTTTAAAATATTTAAATCCAAAACATTATAAGTAATTTATTTAAATTTTTAAACTCAAATTATCATTAACCCCCCCCCCCCAAACACCATAAATGTGATCTTGATTGTAACATACCAAACACATTAATATCTTCATCATATATTCTCTTCAAAAATGTTAATATCCTGAATTACTATAAAACATCAATTAAAACAATAATTATTCCTCATTCCATGATTAAAACTAGATCTTATTGAATATATTCTAGAGATTTAATAATGTTGTATAATCCCTCAATGAAATCATAAAACACTTTTTTTTAAAAAAAACTATAGGAGTTTTGAGGTCATGAATACTATTGAATATAGTTTATTCATATCAATATTCTCATTATTAAAACTATACACCATTTTTTCAAGATCTATAAAATATTAATTGGTACCTTACCATAATAAAAATATAACCTTTCCCTAAAACCTATTTTCTAGTCCTTCAACAGCACTCAACTTACTATTTGAAATCCTTAATAGAAAGCATATATAAAACATAACTTATATATTTCACGATTCATATAACATAATATTTTAATTCCTATCCACAAAAATTTAAACAATTCCACCTAATTTTAAATTCATTAAGTAGGTTTCTTCATATTATTCTCTAATACATATTTCCATTCAAATTTCATTTGTAGTCTTTTTATCATCATTAAGTCAATAATTAGTCACACCACCTTGTTGATTATCTTCATGATTCATAACAACTGGACATCAATTATTTATTAT
This sequence comes from Viscum album, assembly GCA_963277665.1. Lineage (NCBI taxonomy): Eukaryota > Viridiplantae > Streptophyta > Magnoliopsida > Santalales > Viscaceae > Viscum > Viscum album. The sequence goes on from OY728140.1 coordinate 1,111,010,554, forward strand.
TCCCATACATTCTACATTTAAATCATTCACCCGTAAATTATATCTATGGGAGAACTATCTTCATATCCGTTACATTGATGAAACTTGTTATTTTCCCTCTGAATTTACATTATTTTTGTCCTCCCTTTGAATAATCAAAACATATTACCGTTCCAATGTGACATTCACATGGATTTATCTGTACACATTATTGATATATAGGAAACTAAATCTTCATTCCTCCATGGGTACCATCTTCTAAACTCCTAGAAAACTCTTTCATTTTATTTGGTGAGTCTAAGAGTTGGTTATGGTAAATTTTGTTAATCATGTTCTCTAAAAACTGATTAGGCATAACCCCGACGTCCTTTACCCCAATAATCATCCCATATGGATTCTCATTAGAATATCATCCATCACATTCAATGTTAATCGTGTTCTTTCTAGTTCCCATCGATGAATAAGTCTATAACGTATAATATGAAAAACAATATTCATAATATAAAATCATATATTTAGAAAAATAATTTAGGAAGTCTAAATCAAGAAACTTTCTATTTAATATAGAACACTTTTGTTTTATCCTAGATAATTCATTTCCACCATCTATTTAAATCCTTCATGATGGTTTATAATGATTTTTTGAATTTCCATACATATCCCCCATGAGTTTCAATCCAGGGATGCAACAAGTTTTGTTTTTAGGACCCAATTCCCGCTAAAGTTTTACTCAATAAGGTGTTTTTCAAAAAGTTACCCATGGGTGTATATCTTCTAGAGCCACATCACATTTTAGAATCCATAAAGGGATGTAATTTCTTAGAACCCACTCACTATATCCTTTACTAAAATTCTAGGCCATTTTCTTATACATTAATTCATCCTTAATCTTATCCATAAAGACATCGCTAGACATATCATTTGAAATATCCCAAGTGATTTGATAGCGTTTTCCCCACTTAGTTCACAAATATTAACAAAACCATTCTTATGATACCATCTATAACAACCAAGCCTTCGTATATATGGATATTAAATATTTTAGATGGATATTCATTAAATTACACAAACACACACTTGATGACCATAATAATTTAATGCCTTTGTAAACATGGGAAATAATCTTCTTAATTCATAAATTATCTTCAATGGATCTCATAAATAACTCCCTATTAAGATATTTTTATAGCTATACCCTACTTAAAACATTTCATTATAACCTTGCGAAATGAAATAGAAGAAAGGGTGACATTATATGCTCAGTAAGGGTAAATATGGGAGATATTTATGTATAACCTGAACATAAGTATCTCAGAATATTATCACATCATTTCAAAACCATACCCTACAAATCAAAGATAATAATCTTGAGTTATGTGATAATGGTAGTTAGTTGAAAACATGAGAATCATATATAATTTAAATAACAAGATTCCTTATATCATAACATTGGAATTTGACATACATTTGTGGAATACACATAATACTATAACATTGTGAACATATATAAATATAAATATGTTTACTAAACAAGTTAAGGACATGAAATCGTGCCCTCACATAAACTTATTAACATGAAACAATGTCCACGCCCAAAATTAGAGACACAGAAGATAGGTCCATGAATTATAATGTGAAAATGTAATAAGGATGACACATTACATTATAAACATTCAATTTGGTTCATGTATAACATTATGGGCATTAAAAATGTCCAAACATAACATCATATTAGTAATGGTTCACTCCCAAGAACATCATTGCTGGAAAATCCCATTACTAAAATAATACCTCTCTCTGTTCCAGTCATATATTAATCATGAAAAATAAATCTTTACCCAATACATTTGAGGGAGATATCTACACTTCCTATATCATAATTAAAACCATATTTATGTGTTCTAAAATATCACAACCATTTAGTATATCATAACTCATTAAATTAAATCGGTGGCATAAACATTACATCATATCATAACATATTGAAAAAAATTATTTTTAATAATCATTATCGAATAATCCATTGAAAATGAAGTAGGTTTCATAAATATATTATCATTTTCTAACCCTTGGAAGAGAAATATTTTTCATAAATTGTATTCCATTATAAATATAAACCATTATGAGAATGAATAATAATGCTCTTTGTTGACCATATCCAAATAAGGTGTAGGTAACCCGAAAAAATGTAATATTATATGGAAAGTTTTTGTTGATAAACCATTTAAAATATTTTTATAGGAAAATAACTCTCTTTTTATCTTCAATTTTATAAAATATAACTCACTTGAAAATCCATTTCTTTGAAAATATCATTGAATGTTACAAAAGATTTTTTTAAAAATCATTGAAAACGTTTTTTAAGGAAAATATTCTTTTCAATAGATTTTTTTAAAGAAAGATGATTTTTTTACGATATTTTTATTTAAAAACAATATAGGTAAATTTTCACAAAATATTTGAATGAAATAAAGATCATTATTTGGTAATGTTGGTTCATGCCATAGATGTTAAAATAATGATTCCTTTCACATTTTCATTAAAAGGAAAATGATAATTTTTTTTAGAAAATGACATGATTATTCCATAATTTTTTTAATTAATTTGAACATAACTACAAAATAATATTATAATTATTTGGATAAAAATAATACCTTCTTTTAGAAAACATGGTTTTAGATGAATAATTATTTTCGATGGAAAATTTGGTTTTTTTTTGAATTTTTTTTTAATTCATGAATAAATAAAATGAAAAAGGCGCCACAGAAATATGTATTCACATGGAATAAAAAATGGATAATAATATACATCAAATTATTTAGAGATTGATCATAATATTTCATCATTTTATGAATAATAATAAAAATTCCCAATAAGTTATGGGATTGTAACATAAAACTCTTACAACATTGTGAGCATTTAATCGTAGGCCCCATAAAGGAGAAACATAAAATAAAACTAAAAATATTATGTGGATAAATAAATTTTAGATATTACATGTCAAAAGGGATTTATATACACCTTGGGAGTTCAAGACATAACATGTGTCTCAATGAAGGTAAATTGAGACAAAAAGCCTTTAATCCTTATATAACATCTGAATCGTTATCCTTTTAATATAATAACTTAATTAAGAACATTAATTATCATGAAATGAGGTAGATTCAAGATATCACATTTCATACTGTTGTATACATAGCACAAAAAATAAATAAGTGGTGAATATAGCGTATGTCTCTTTGAAATAAATGTTTTACTAAAAATTCGAATACATTAAGTTTGGACATTCACTTTACTCATTAAAATCTATAATATAATAAATATATGTTTATTATATATCAATTACAGATCCCAAATCATACATATCATACTATATATGATTTACTTATGTCTATTTTTCCCATTTATTAGAAATTATATATTAAACTCTTGTTTCGGGTAATAACAGAATTGTTTTTCATATATATTTATACTTTTTTATTTATTCACTTATTTCTCCGATCATGGTTCCATAAATAATAAAATAATAACCATGAAATAATTTTCATATATGTACATAAAATAGTCTTTTAATACCAATATATAATTATGGTTTTGAGAAATGATGTACATTACGATGATATAGACGGTATACCATATGTATACAAAAACAATGTTTCCATTATTTAAATAATCATTATAGATAGGAGGTATGTAATATCACATTTTTCTTAAATGATCATATCATTAGAATAACATGTTATTTATTTTAATATAGTTATACATATCATAAATGTGTTGTGGTGAGGACTACTGTAACATCCCAGGTAAATAAAGAATAATAAATTCTCATATTTATTAATATTTGCGAATTAAATATTATTTTTACTTTAAAGGGGTTTCTATGTTCGATATCATAACTTATACGCAACAAAGAGTTTCTTTGAAATCTTACGTTGCACACTAGTAATAAAATAATATTATTTTAAATGGTAGTTAACACGTAGCTGTTGTATTGGATGGAATGAATAGAAATAAATAAAATATGATTATATATGTTTTTTAAATGTTTTTACATTTATCCAATATTGGATAAAGTCTTAAAATATGAAATGAATTCAATTTTAGGCATATATACTCTAATTTTCCCTAAAGGTCGACTTATCGCCTTTTCATGGCGAACCTTATTTAAATATAGTTTTGGTCACTCATATATATTCTATTGGACCAAATAAAACTCTTATTTAGAATTGGGACATCAAAATTTACTTTGTGTAGTTTTTTGGTATTTTTCTGATAAAGTTCATTTTATTTAATGAATAGTGAAAAATGTTGTATTTTAATTCAGAACCTATTTTTAATCTAATTTATTAATATGATTAGATCATATTGTTAATTGGTTCTAAAGTTAAATTAGAATATATTTTCACTATTTAATCCAATAGTGGTCATTGGAGTTAATTTCACTTTGAAATTGGACTTAAACTAGTGTCAATCTTTTGATACTTATTGTTTCATAAAAACACACTATTTGTTTTGACAGCGGGAATTAATTATTAAATTAATTAATGCAACTTATATGTTTTGGATTTTGTAAAATAGACATCATTTTTGAATTCGGAATATCAAATATAGCTTAGTGTGAGTTTTTGGTATTTTTCTAAAAAACATTAATTTTTGATGAATAGTGGAACCACTAAGTGGTACTTATAAAAAATGATTTTTCGTTTAAATGAAATTTTGCCACCTATGTGTTTTGAATTTCAAAAATCCGACATACATGGTTGTTATTAGGATGTAAAATGTGGTTCAATGGGATTAAAATAATTTTTTGGTGAATAGTATCTTTTATGTTTATTAATCGCGATTAGAGGTAATTAGTGTAGTTTAAGGTAAAAATAATGTTTTAATAATATGAAATGACCTAGACACATGTCCTATCCTTATTGTATGTGTCATGGACGACCAAGAAAATCCTTGGGTTAACATGGGGTCCCCATGGAGCCACTTTGGTAGGAAAATGGCATTAATAACTTTCTATTTAAAGTTAAAATAAAAATGTCACAAACATGATTTGTTTTAAAAAAACAATTCTTAAATGGGGTTATACAGGTCAGATGTTTAACTATAAACATTCATTAGAAATCTAAAACGATTTTCTACATCATGATATTTTTTTATAATTTTTAGACATTGAATAAATTAAATTATTTATGAAACCATGATGATGCAGCGATTACCTCATAATTTAACGATTTAAATAAAATGAAAAGAGAATGTAAAATCTATGACCTAATCATGTCAAAAACCTATTTCATGGGTGGATTTATAACTCTTATCACCTTATCCTATAAATATATAATTGTGGGACCCTTTTTATCCGAAAATCATTTTATAATAAAGTATCTTTTCTTAACATTCCAAAAGTGCCCCTCCTCTCCTCTTATAAAAGGCCCCCACCTCTACCTCCTTTCCCACACCTCTAAAGCCTTTGATTCGGCCAAGCTCTACATTTTTGGTCTCTCCACATCCCTCTATTACTCCTAGAAGGCTCACTTTGGGATGAAGTCTTCCCAAGGAAGCCTTTGAGCTCAAATCTAAGAGAGTTACCCAATTTTAAGGTAATGTCTTCACTTGTGTTCTTTTGTTTTATTTTTCCTCTCCAACCACATAAAATCTTTTTATTCATTAATTTTCTAAAAAATCCAGTATCTTAAAAATACTAGGATGTTGTTATAATTTTCATTCGAGCTACAATTACACACACCTACATCTAATGGTTAAAGAACATACTGTTTCTGTGGGTGGGGAATTTCTGCCTCACAAAACGATGATTGTTCAATATTCTTGTAACACCTTCAAAGGTGGCCATTAAGATGTAACTATATTTATATATGATATATAATATGTTTATTTTTTCCTTAAGATTCTGTATTTTTCATTTATGGAAAACCATTATGGCTTCCATTATGGGTATACGCGATATCTTCATTTTAGGAAGTGTGGACTACCGCCCCCTCAAAGTGATTTGATTCGTTAATGCCATATCTGGGACGTATAAAGGATGGATTTAAATTTATTATATATTATTTTATACTGTAATTATAATATACCTATTATATCATTATTATTTCATCCATTAAATTATGAGATAGAAATGAAAGTAGCGTTCATGCGTACGTACGGCTTACCGTCTCCATGAACGGGGCATTTCATTTCTTATCCCCAAATGTAATGTACTATTATAAGTACATAAATATAATGGATATATATGATGTATGGTACATCTAAATTATTAATATAATTCTAGAATTAAAATATACATATCTATCATTTAGTTTTAATTCCATTAATATGACATAGAAATGAATGTAGCGTTCATGCGTATGTACAGCTTACCGTCTCCATGAACGGTGCATTTCATTTCTTACCTCTAAATGATTATGTAATATTATAAATACATGTATGTTCTGGATATATATGATATATATTATATCCAAATCATGAATATCATTCTGGATATAATGAACCTTTGACCACACGAACTACATGTAATTGTAAGAAGTCCACTTTCGACTTAAGAACAAAATATCGACAAAACAAACATTATTAACTTAAATGATTACATAATGTTTATAACATGTAAATAAGTGATATAAAAACAATAATGAACTTGAAAAAGGTTCTTAATAAAGTATAAATTAACTCAAGTTTATTATGCAGGATGTTAATGAATAATCGAGTCAAGTCGGACCCGAGGTAAGGGACTTCGTCTCAATCTCCTTTCATCGAGGCATATTTCATTTTATACACAACTATATTTTATAAAGTGTATCAAACCCTTCTACTTTTACTTTTATACAAAAGGAATCTTTTCCAATAAATCATTTTACTAAACGACAAAAAGGAATGTTTCTTTTAACGTACGCGGTGACAACGACCTTTTCCGCCGGCGCGAGTATTAATTGGTCTTTGGCATCCTCAACAAGTCGTGTTGTTTTTTAAAATGAAATAAATACCATATACACTTTAATGTATTTTGGTATTGAAAATGGTTTTTATAATGGTTTTTTTATGTCAATATATTTAAGTGATATATTGTGATCAAATTGTGGAAATGTTTTCTTTCCATTATATTTGTTTTATGTCTTATGATTTTATAATGGTACTTGGAAATTTGATGGGTGGTTATGTGATAAACCATATGATGGGTGGTGCCATGAATAGCAGTACGGGTGGTTATGTTTTAACCTCCAATGTATTGGGTATGGAAGTCGCCTGTATGGCTATTCCAATAAGTGATATGTGTAGAAGTCGATCGTATGGTTATTTCATTTAAGTATGTTTATGTCCCAAGTTACCTTTATATGTTATGTGTTATTTATATGGGATTTATAGTAATCTTCTGGTTACAAAAAGGGTAATTAATGATCTTTTATTCAGTGACTAGTTTTTTTGTACTTCATAAAGGTGAAAAGTATTACATTGATAAAGTATACATGGTTTACTTATTGTTTTGAAAACCAAAACGAGTTTCCCAAAGAAGAGGTAATATACTTCAATGGTCACTTTTGGTTTATTTATCTCTCCACCCATTAAATTAAAAATATATCATGATTATATAATAAAATAAGTATATTTAATATAATAAGATAGTTTCATATTTTCATACCTTCAATTTCTCAAACATCCGTCAAATGAGATATATAATCGTTGCTCATGTGTACGACGAACTACCACCTAGCAAATCAATGTCATTTGTTATTCCATTACCACTTCTCAAGGTTGGGAATAATGATTTAAATACAATTTTTAAATGATATATATGATATTAAATATGTATTTATTATTATTTAACTATTTTATTACACATAGCTTTATGATTTCTATTTTTTTGTATATTATATCATCATTTGTGGATGTGTGGACTATCACATCCTTAAAGCGATGTGATTCATTCAAGATTTACATGGAATGTATTAAGGATTGGTTAATCAAAATATGTAATATAAAATAATTCTCTATTATATTAATGACATAATTATCTTTCTTAAAATATAAAATATATTTTTCATCTTTCTAGTTCACACACGAAAACAGAGATAACGTCGTTCATGGACGTGGGGACTACAGTCACCTCAAAGCGATGTGATTTTTATTTTTCCACCCCGCCATTAAAGGAATTATATAAATAAGTATATATAATTATGTATTGTTTTTTAGATAATTATATTTTTTAAAAACAAAATTTAGTATACCTTTTTCCCATAATGGTCATTGAAAAATGGAATGGTGACTCATGTATATGTCTTGCCTACCATTTCCATTATCGCAACGTTGGTTCATTTTTCATAAATATATTCCACAATTAGTTTTAAACGAATGATTTATGTGTAAAAATTATTATTATTTCCTGATAATTGTTCTATATATGTTTAAATAATGTCTTTAGTTTACTAACCAAAGTTCGTTTTGACACATAAGTTGAATATGGCCAAAACAACCAACTTAATCCTAATTGATTAATTTATTACATATAATTTTTTTATATTTGAAATAAATTTAATAAATATCAAGGAAAATTTTATTAATCAAGTAAATAATTAACATAATTTTAGTATTCTTGAGTAAAAGGAATTGGCGTGATGAATCAGATTCATGTTAAGTGGATTTTTAGTCTCACTCCTATTTTTACAATACATATTCCATATTCAGAATTTATTTCTATTATGTGGTAAATATATCTACCGATGAATTTAATTTATGATTTTAGTACATAATGTTATGGGGATTTATATATCCAATCTATTACCTCTCTTTTATGTGGATTATAGTTTCAAAGTCACAAAACTGGTAATGTATTTTTGTCAAAAAAAATTATTCGTGACATTTCTTATGTTATACACATATATTATTTTATTAATTTAATATAATTAAGAATTTAAATGTTATAACAAGAATATAATTAATTTAATTATATGATAAGATTGATTTAATTTAATACATTCATGGGTCTTTTGATTCATTATTACCAAAGTGGTAGGAGTAATTTGTTACTATTTCAACATTTAGTAGGATCGTGAATGATTATGTATCCAATGTTAAAATATCATAATTATCATGAAATATCGTAACGTATTTATATTATTTATATTTTAATGTAAATGCACAAATTTTTCAATCCGTGGTACTTTAAATGTTTCAAAATTTATTTTTGAGAAAATCCATCATCATTTCACTCTTCGGTTAGAAATTCGTATTCTTTAAAAATGATGTTTTATAAAAATGATTTAAAATGATATTTCAAGATTGTTTTAAAGAGAATGGATTTTAAAAATGTTTTATTATTAAAATATAGTTTTAAAAAATTTTCAAATATTCCTTTACACATTTATAGGGTTATTTTCAAATAAAAATCCTTTTGAAGGTTTTACATTTTAAACAGATATTATAAAAATGAAAAAGGGATTTTCCTCAAAAGTTTCGTGATGATATTTTAATAGTAATTCCATTAAAAAATTTCCAAAACCTACATTGTTACTTTTTCTCCAAGGAGGTATTTTTTTAATGAAACCATCTTCATTTTTTCTCTTAATGGATTAATTTTATTTCAATGTGATTGTTATGGGACTTGTTTCTTCTCAACGATATATCCTTGTTTCGAATAAAATGTTTGGGAAAACATTTCTTCTCTATGGGATAAATAAATTTTTATATAACATGTTTCTTTTCCATGGGATAATTGTATTTAAAATATATTGACATGAAACCCACTTCATTTATATGGTTTTATCATGTTTTTATGGTTTTTATTGTACATGTGTTTATTAATGGTACATAATCATTATACTAAACAATTGAGCAATATATAAATTATATGTTGGATTGATCACCATTATAGCTAATAGTTGAGACCAATATAGCTTATATGAAGGGTTGAGCACCATTATATATCAGGAAAATAGGGGATCCCGATATAGATAACAAAAAATGTTATCCCGATTATGAATTCCCAATTAATTATGTAATGATAATGTTAGAAGTCAGTGCTTTGGTTATTCTAATTAAAAAGGTTTTGAAAGGTGTTTATGAATGTGATAATCCAAGTTACCAAAAAAGGTTTTAATTTCTATTTATGGGTTTAAAATGTTTCTAATGATTGAGATTGATATCACATATCTCATTACTATTGATTCCAATAAATCATTTATTTACAATGTTTTCATATTAGATGAACCAGGTATTTATGGGTATGGGTTATTTTATGATTCTCACATGAACTATGATTTTTTCATCATTCTCTTATTCACTATTACGATCATTGATGATATTAAATTGAAAATGATTATGTTTATCCTTATTGAGCATCTGATCTCACACATATTATGTTTCATTTGACCTAGGTTATAAATAATGAGGATACATTATTTACATCTTTTAATGTGTTCACATGGAAGATTTTGATTCCCTAATGTGAAATAATAATACCTAAGTTAAGTGGTTGAAATTCTCATTTAATGTCATGATAGTGGGTTATGTGGGAGTTTTTATTATTTTTATAAAACTATAAAACAAAAAATTCCATGATAATTTATGTGATCCTTGTTTTAATTTTTATTTACATGTTCGGATGGAAAAATTTAGGTCAAAAATATCAGCATCATAGGTGGAAAATTAATGTTCATGATTTTAGCATAGGATCTGGGAGTGCAGATTATGGGTTTCTATAGTTGGTATCAATGGTCATTCAAGATAAATTGGGAGATTTAGAATATTTTATGAAAGGCTATCAATATATATATATGTATATAATCATAGGCCTATAAAACATTGGATGATCATTAGTTGAAATCCCTATACAACCCTTTGAGGTTCCAAGGGATGGGATATTAAAGTAAATAATGGAAATTCTGGAGATTTTATTAGTGATGAGGTTTTAATTACACCAATGATCAAAAATAAATGTTATTTAGGAAGGGATTTTTTATATTTTTCATTGAGAAAGAAAAGTAAGGACAAAACAATGGTCATGTGACAACCCATCTCATTCGATATGTTCATTTAGCTTGAACCCACAATAAATGTTAACTGGGGTGTAAAACCTACCATTATCCTACATGATATCCTAGTTAGTACAATTTTTTTACATATTAAGAATATTTTATTTTGTAATCATATGGGATTTTATTTAAAGAATAATGATTATTTAAAATATAAGAATATTTGATCATATCCTTCTAATTATTATTTATTTTAACTTGGTTAGAAAATATTTGATGAATAGTTATTTATGGAAAGTGTTTTTTTTAAATTTGGTTATCCCTTTTTAATATTATTGTATCATATAATTGTTTATTCATTTTTGTGAAGTACCATACCATTTTCTATTCATATCGGTTTTGTAAATGTCTAAATATAGATTGAATCGCTTGACTAACACTTTTAGGGTTATCTGGTCTTTAAATTATTATTTTATTGTTTAAATCATGAAAATGTCATATTGAATAATCATAATTTAGAGTTAAAAGAGGATATTTTTATGGAAATTTATTAAAGGATGAAATTATAATAGTCATTTATGTATATTTATATTTTATCTCTTGGTCTTAAAGGTAAGAGAGTTATTTATCTCTTGGAAAAGGATCATGAAAAAAATTATTTTCCTATTACCTTTAATTATAATTGACTAATGGTTCTTTAAATAGTTAATAATTTTTTAGGACCTTAAATTTCCATTTATTATTAACTTTTTTGTGATCAATGACCCCAATCAATCTATATAATTATTTACACTTTCCCTTCATTCCCACCTAAATTCTCTCTCTGTAGAATCATAGTTATGTATATCTTAATGTGACATTTATTTTTCCCACTTTCATTTAATAAGATGGTTTTTTATTAACTATGAGTATTAAGTGGTTTTCAATGATGAAATTTTATAATTTGTAATAATTTTATAACAAAGATATATTTCCTGGGAAAAATTAAATTTTAGGGGAGTTAGGGGCAACATGGAAATATTTTATGAAATATATTATTTCAAATTAATTGAAACTTTCTAATATATTTTGATACATGAAATGAAAATTTTATCTTTCATTATATTACAAACAATGTTTTACTAGATCTATAGGTAACATTGTGTTTTTTTGATAACTTGTGTTTCACGAAAGGTCGTGTCTTAGTAGAAAATAATATACAATTATTATTTAGCATGATAGGTATCTCCTAAAAGTTTGAATGGAGGAATGAATATTATTAAATAAATTAGAAAAATATGGTTTACAAATGTTTATATAAATAATTCCTTATTGAAAAATAAATTATAAAATTTAATAAAAATATTGAATATAATGGACGTGTTATCTAAAAAAGCTATTTTTGTGCCCATAAAGGCGTTTTATTATAATAAAATTATAATAATCACTATTATTGAATGAGTATAAGGAATATTATATGATATATATTAAATAAAATTATTTTAAATTCATAGATTATAATTTATAATAATAAAATAAGAACAAATCCAATTTTGATAATAAAAGGTTATTATTTGCTAAAAGAAACACTATTTAATAGAGATATGTTCTAAAACAAAAAATTCATAATATTATTAATTTTTTGAATTAAATAAACTCATTATTTTATATAGGAATTTCAAAATTATAATAGGGTGAATTTTTTTTCTTTGAGGTTTCATTTTTGATGAATAGTGAAAAATACAAAATTTCAATTCAAAACTGAAATTCCATTTAAATATTTATAATGTTTAATATTGTTATAAATTTGAATTTTAGTCATATTAGATAAATTTTATATCTTTAATAATATTTATTTCATTGTAATAAATTATAATTTATCTTTTGATGAATAATATTTGTGAATGAAAATAAAATTAATTATAGTGATTAACGTAAAACCAAGTTAACTTACTAAACTTTTATATTAATGATACAAATGACCTAAAAACATATCCAAAACCCATTTGATGGAAATATGTGAAACATATACCCAATTTTATATGATTATGTTCATTATTTGAGGCACATTATCTAAGGTGAACCTCCCTATGATGTTTACTGTTTTGTATTTATAAGAATTCCACTACTCCTCCACTATTTAATAGAACTCACTCTCCCATCTTGTTCACCCCTATGAAGGATTTTGGATATAAAACCTTAAAAAAATAAACATCCAATATTTCTAATATAATCCTAGAATCCTCATTTATTTATTAAATAAAACCATTTATGTCTATTGGTGAAAAAAATAGAGTTACCTGAAGAAGTGGTAACATTATTCAATGTCTTATTGGGTTTTATTTTATTTTTACACCCCTTAAATTGTTTATACCTTATGGAAATATAATAAAATATATTTATGAAATATATTTATATGTTTTTTCTTATATGTATGACCAAAAGCTTCACAAACATTAATTAGATGGGATATATAATCATTGTTTGTGTGTACGGTGGACTACCGCCTCACAAACCAATGAGGCATTTTCTTCCATTACTGCCTCTCATGGTTGGAAATAATGGTGGTTATACAATTATTATATAATTTATATGATATTTATGATATATTAAGTATTATTTAATTAATATATAACCCATTCCTTCATTCTTTACATTTTTTTGGAATATAATAACATCGTTTGTGGACATGTGGATAACCGTAATCTCAATGCGATATGATTCATTCACTTTTTACATGAAATATATTAGTGATGGGTTTAATAAAAACATCTTACATACATGAAATATATATGATATTAATTAAATAATTATATTTCTAAAAATATAATATATCATCATTTTCTCTCCATTTGACTAACTAAACAATTGAATATATCATTCTTGGTTGTGTGGACTATCGGATCCTCGAAGTGATGTGATACATATTTTTTCATCACCACAACACATACATGATGTATATAATTTTATAATTAATTATTATGGTATTTATTATATTATTATGATTCTACAAAAATAAAATATTACTTAACTTATTTTCATTATGATCATAGAAAAAATGGAAATGTTACTCATGCGTATGTATGACCATCCACCTCCATGAACATACTTTAGTTCATTTTTCTTAACCATCATCCATGAATGATTTTAAAAAAATATTTATGTATAAATATGATTATTATTTCATGATTATTTTTCACTTTTTGTTTAAATAATGACCTCATTGAATTTATTCGACCTACAAATGTTCGTTTTGACACATAAGTTAAATATGGTAAAAACATTCAACTTTAGCCTAATTGATTTAGTAATTATATATAAAAAGTCTATAAGTAATATAAAAGTAAATACAAAATTTTAAATTGTTATCAATAATGTAAATAAATAAGATATGTTTTTTAATTCAAGAATATTATGCACAGAGCACGACGAATCATACTCATGGTAATGGAATTTCAATTATAGCTTCAATTTTTGCGATACATGTGTTGTATTTACCGATTATTTTTATTTTGTGGTGTATATACTACACATTAATGAATTTTTTTATTATTATAAATGAATTTATGGGGATTTAAATATCAATTATCTTATATCTCATTAATGGGTTTTACAGTTTCAGAGTTACCAATGTAGTAATTGATTTTGACACGAATTTTATTATTTATGAATTTTGTTATGTTATTCACCAATGTTGTTTTATAAGGTGTATAAAATAAAATTTTGAAATTTTACATCATGAGTCATTTTATTTTCATGATATTCTATGTATTATTTAATGTAATTCTTTCTTGGGGATTATGATTCAATGTTACCAATGTGGTGAGAATATTTTGTTACAATCTCATAATATATAGAGATTGTGCATGACTACATATCTAATGTTTAAATCCAATAATTCTCATTAATTATATTCTCATATTTTTATTCATGATATTTTAATTAAAATTTAAGATTTTAATAATCCTTAGAAGATAAATTTTTTGAGAATGTGTCTTTGAAAAAATATGACATCATTTCACTTTTCGGTCGAATATTTGTGTTTATTTTAATTTTTTTATAAAAATGTTTTCATATTGTTTTTAAATAATATTTTAAGCTCATTTTAAGAAGGTATGAATTCGAAAAATGTTATATGTTTTTAAAAAATACGATCTTCTAATTTTCTGTTGCCTATTTTCATGTTTATTTTCAAATAAAACTATTTTTAAAAGGGTTAATGTTTTAAAATATAAATTCATAAATGAAAAAGGATTTGAAAAAAATTATTTAAATTAAGTTTTATTTTTATTTCCTTTCATCAACATAAAAACCTATTTTTATTACTTATGCTCAAATGGGGATATTTTGTAATGATACCATCCAGATTATTTATCTGTAAGGATAGATATTATTTAAATAATATGGTTATGGGACTCATTTATTCTCCAATGGATAACTATGCCTCAATGAGATTATTATGGAACCAATTTATTCTCTATGGGATAACTATGTTTCAAAGATATGTTTATAGAGCCCATTTGTTTTTCAGTGTTATTATGTTTAATATAGATTGATTTGAAATCCATTTCACTTCTTTTTATGATTTCTATGATGAATGTTTTTTATTCCGATTAAATGATCATAAAATAAAATAGGTGATCTCATTACAACTTATAGAATGGGTTGAACCCCATTGTGGATTATAGGTGATCCAGATATAACTTATGGAAATTGTTTCCCCTATTATATTTCATTAAAAATAGTTTGACCTGATATATGTTAGACAAAGGGTGATCCCCATTACATGTATCTAAATCATTGGCTAAAGAGAATGTAGGATGTGAGAAATATGTTTATTCCAATTAAAATGGGATTTAAATGGTTTAATGATTGTTATTCCCCAATTCACCATAAACGGTTTTAATTTCTTGTTATGAGATAACAATATTTATCATAATTGAGATTAATATCACACGACTCATTATTATTGATTCTATTGACGCTTTCCATTTCTATTTTTTCACATTTGAAGATATAGCTATTAATGGGTATGAGTTCTTTTTTGATTAACTCATGAACTATGATTTTTTATTCATACCCATATGAATTGTTATTATCATTGATGACAATCAATTACTAGAATCATATGTTTTCCCTTACCGAGAATCTAATCTCATCATTCTTATGTTTATTTATCCCCTGGTTATAAAGAAAGAGGTTAAATGACTTATGTCTATAATTTATTTCACATGTATGATGATTATGACCTAATTTGAAATACAGAAAGCTAGGTTTAGTTGGACAAATTTCCTTTTAAAGTCATGTGATGTTTTTTATGTTTTAGTTATTCCAAATTATCTAAAACTCAAATGCTAAATGTTCGTCGACAATTTAAGTGATCCATGTTTTAATTTTTATGTTGTATGTTTTGGACATATCAAATTTGGGTTACAAATATAGTAATCAGAGCAAAAAATTTATGGTTCATTATTTCAGCATAGAATCTGAGAGTGTAGATTCTTATTAGTTATAGTTCTAAAGGGATTTTATAAACCAAAGAGTTGTTAAGGTGTTTTGAAGGCAAGATAGGGGTGTGAATTTATAAATGGTATATATAAACCACTTAATATTTTTTATATGAAATATGAGTTATCTAAAATCCCACATGTTTTAAAAGGAAACACTAAGTTCAATAGCCTACGTGATACACCAACTCGAGCTAAAACAATCAAATAAATATTATTATTAAATTTGGTAGTTATCACATAGCCATTATAAAGGTAGGAATGAACAAAATTAATTTAATAATGAAAATGTACATTAATTTTACCAATTAATAATTAATGAATGTGTTTTTCTAAATAAAGTGTATTGTATTTCTAGAGAACTATTCAAATGTGCAAAACTGTGTTTTCTACGAATAAATAATAAATAACTAGTGTTGTTTTATTTGGATGATATATATAATATAATATAATATAATATAATATAATATATTATAATATATTATATTATAATATAATATTTAAAAGTAATATTATTTTTTTCCAATACAATATATTGGAAAAAATCCAATTATGAATCCAAAGTAAGTATTATTTGAAAATGATAGTTTTTCCGCCTTTTGATGGTGCACTTGTTTTAAATCTAAATTTTAAATTTTTTTAAATTATCAATGAAAAAATATGGTTTTTTTAAATGTGAGTATAAACATTTTATTAGGATTAATTTCTGGTATTTTTGTGATAAGATTCATTTTTATATAAATAGTGAAAATGTATTGTACGTTTATTGATTTTTTTCATCCAACAAATTTATATTGATATATTATATTTTTTAATCATTTTATAGTAAATTTAGTTTGTTATTTTATACTTTATTCAAATTAATATAATTTTATTCTATTTTACATTGAATTTGGGAAGAAAAATATTTCAATATTTTTGATGGTCTTACTTTAAAAAGTTGATTTCTTGATCCATGAACATGATTTATTTTTAATTAATTTCTAGAAACACTATTAATTGAATTTGGAAAAAAAATCCATAATTTGAATTAAAATGTTCAAATTTATTAAATATATTCCTTATATTTTTGGACATTATCAATATTAACTTTAAAAATATTTTTTATTACCATGTTTAAGGGTAAATTGTGCAATTAAAGGTAAAATAAATAATATAACTAATTTAAAATTGTCCTAAAACTTGTAATAATCTCATTGGATAAGAATATATTGAAAAAAATAATCTTATTTTTTGAAATAATATCTTTTTTTTTTAAATTTATTTTTATTTTTAAATTTATAACATTTTATTCAATAAAAGTTAATTTTGTCGCACTTTTGTTTTAAAAAAATATAATTTTTTTAAATTTTGTCAATATAAATAATATGTTCCACTATTAATTGTTTTTTAAGGATAAAATTAATATATATTTATAATTAAAATTAAAAGTAAATTTTTTTGAAATAAATAATTACCTTAGAGTCCTACACAATGATGATGCAATGATTATTTAATTAAATCAAATATCAAATAAATGATATTAAAAATAGTAAAATAAATATAATTTTATGTAATTAATTCTATAAATGTTATTTTTAGATTCATTTTACATGGAAGTGATTATTTTAATAAAAAATTATAGGATATAATGTTGTAATGTTATTTTAAAAAAGAGAAGTAATGAACTGTTTCCAAAATCAGATAAATGTTATCATAAAAAAATTAAATTTTACTAAATGATATAAAATTTATTTAAAAACTCAAATTTAGAAACAAATATTGGGATTATTCTTAAAATCTTCTAGATGTGTCATATATTAGATTTTTTTAATTCCATTGTAATCATATTAATCATCAATGTGTAATTAAGATGATATTAGAGTATGGATTAAAAATTTTAAAAATTGTTAAAACAAATTGATAAGAATTTAGAAATAGTAAAAAAATTACACAATTTTCATTGTATAATTAAATTTATACACATAAAAATAATATATTCTAAATTAATATGTATAGATCCATTTGGATTGTAAAAGTAATTTATATTAATTTAATATTTTTAAACATTCTAAGAGTGACCCTCCCCTCACCTATTTAAGGGAACCTATTATAATATTTTTGTCACACCTAAAAAAATTGGCTTCTACTATATCTACCAAAATACCTTCAAATAATATTGAAATAAATTCTAGATGACATAGATTTTGTAGAACTCTTTCCTTGGAGGTTTTAAGGTATTGATAAAAAGATATTATTCAAGGAAGATGCTTAATTTTAATTAAGTATTTATCTTTTATTTCTTCTTCCAATTCCATAAAACCAAATTCCAACTTGTTGAAATAATAAATACAGTTTTATAAATATAAGGAATTGATATTAAATTAATTTAATCAACTAAATCCTTCTCAATTTTTGTCAAATTTGAAAATAATTAATCATTTATGAGTATGCTAGACTACCACCTCACAAACCGATGTAATATTTTTCCATCACTATCCATCAAAACATGTTATACTAAAAAAATTAATTTTTATATATGATATTCTATTCTTATATATCATTATTTAAAAACAATATATCATTTATAATCTTACATTTTATTTCACATTTAAATGGTAACATCGTTGGTGGTTATGTGTTAACTATCATATCCACAAAGCGATGTGATTTATTTTCTTATGACCCAATAAAAAAGAGGATATATATAAGTATATTTAAGTGATTAATATTATATTAAATATATAGTTATAATTCTATAATAATAAAATAATATATACCTTCTTTCCATAAGGATCATCAAAAATTGAATCGTTACTCATGTGTATATATGACTTACCATCTCTATGATTGTGACATCATTCATTTTTCATAACCACAATTAATGGTTTGATTTAAATGTATAAATTGTCTATAAATGTGATTATTATTTCATGACCATTATTTACGAGTTGATAGATTAATGACTACTTTTACTGTTGACACCATACCTAATTCAGTTTTGACTCAAGTACCAAATGTCATAAAAATGTTTGACATGAACTTAAGTAATTAATTAATTGTTATAACCTATTAATAAGTGATATAAAATGAATAATAAGCTTTGGAAAGCATCTAAATAAAGTCAACAATTAAAATAGATTTATTATTTGGGAATTTAAATCATATACATGATGAATCAGTCTCACGATATGAGACATTTTTACTAAATAAATATATTCAATTGGTTTAAAAGATTATTTTCTAAATATTTATCTTTCATGTAAATTTTTTAAAATTATTTTTATGAAATAATTAATAGGGTAATTAATGAATTAAAATGATATATTTAAAATATCTATAATGTCGCGACCCCAGTTACCTAGAGTCGGTGCATTATTACATAACATTGGCAGGATCACAAGAAAGATCACATCTCGAAAGACCGATTAGTTTAGTAGCCTTGGAAACACTTTATACAATCATAAAGTTTTACATTACACCATAAAAAAACTTCTTGTCTTCATATCCCCTCATACTATCCCTGCAGATCATTCATAAATTATTTCATCATAATCCTGGGAAACAAATAAAACATTGAAAGGGGTGAGCTCAGATGCTCAGTAAGGATAACATTATAGCAGAAGATTTCATAGATAAGCATAAACACTTAAGGTAGTTTATAAATAAAACTAGAGCCTTTTTAAACTTGAACTTCAGCATAAAATGGAAAAGATAAAATAAAATAATACCATTTACTTAATCAGATGGATATTCTACTAGTTGAATGATCACATGCATTATCAATAACCACTTTCATAATGATGGAATTCATAATGCCAGACTATCATAACCATATAGTCAAGGACTCGTGCCAAGACTACAAATAAGATTTTGCCAAGGCCTTGTTCCAAGACACTAGTTTGTCTCATGAGACCTAACGATGCATCGAGGAGCTATAACGGGCTCCACCCGTCACTTATTAAGTCCAATGCATTCCTCAAATGAACAGGTTTAAACATAACATAAATATTCATTTTAAAACTAGCATATGAAATGTCAATACATTAATTACAAACCATGAATGGTATAAAAATAGCACACCCATAGTCAAAAATAACTCATTTGATACAATATGTAAGATTTTATTGTATCACATTAACCTCAATCAAGAATAACGAAGGATGTTGACATAGATGAAAATAAGCATCAAACTATTTGAGAGAAATATCCCCCTTTTTCATGAAATCATTTTAAAAGTCACACTATTTGTCAAGAAGGCATTTAAAATAGATTTTTGAATCAAAGTGTCCCATACCACTTTGATACTTTTTAAAAGGAGTTTTAATTTTAAAACTTTAATGTCCATATAAATAAATCCTTAAAACCATTTTTAAAACATGGACATTAATGAGAAATATTTAGATGAATAAGTCTTTAAAACATTTAAAAATGGTATTTTAGTTAGAGATTCTAACCAAAAGATAGAAACTTGAATAAAATTAATTGAGGTAATCAAAATATTTTAATATCATGAGAATAAAGGGATTCATGATATACTATGTGAAAGTACATTATATACACCACATAATAGTGATTTGGTGTATATCAACAAAGAAGTCTCAATGGAATGTAAATTGAGATGAAATCTCTCATAAAGGTCATACCCTTAAGTTAAGGATAAATCAACGACATAGTTATGTGTGATAAATATAAATACACTTAATACGATTGGATATTAAGTGTAAAACAATCAATGAACATTCACACATAATCTTGTAAAAACAACACCAATGTATTGGATGTTTAACTCAACAAATGGAGAATGAGTTAAAATTACTCTTATCAAATACATATTAATGACTTGAGAAATTATCAATGGAGTGATTATGTGTATCACAATTGTATCCACAGAAAAGGGGAGTGGAAATTATGACATAAGAAATGAATAGTGATTCCACACATAATCTTGGAGTAAAATAATCAATGGAGTTTGCGTAAAGCCGAATAAATGGGAATTGAAATTTCAAATTCCCTTATCAATTTGATAACTTATGAAACATACACCCATGAAAGAAGGATCATACAATGATGATGTAAATACCCATAAATTTAAGTATATTACACAATGAATACAATCATGGGCAGTAAACATACACCACATGTAATAAATAAGGGTTGAACAATGGAATTCTCACGAAATTAAAAGTGAGATAAGAAACCCCTTACTACGTTGTAATAAACTGAGTCATATGGCCAAAAGTTAATAACCACCAAATGATTTACAGAATAACATTAATATAAAGAGAATAATGATAATATATATCAAATTTAAGTACACAATACACCACTTTCAATAATTTAGTGGCGAACAATGGAAATCTCACGGAATTGAAAGTGAGATAAGAAAATCCCTTACCTCGTACATTTCCTTGGTTGGGGGTAGGTTAACCTCCAGTATAATGTTGAAATAATTTTTATTAAATTATTCATGAATCATATACATTAATATGATATCATATATGATCTTTTAGCATTGCATTGTTAATAATATCTTAGAATTATCGTCGTTTCGGGTGTTAACTTACTCGTTTTCCTTTATATGATTTGTTACATAAGCCATGTTAGTCATGGATAGGTTGTATATTATTCATATCCAAAATGATATAATGTTCTTAAACATTATTTTTAAATCATAAAATGATAATTATACTTGAATGGATATGATAGGGAATGAATCTCATCGCGTTCGTGGAGACGGTAGTCCGTACGTACGCACGAGCGACAATATCATTCTTTTGATATTAAAATAATATATAATTGGATGGTATATCATATATAAAAAATCATTATCATGATATATTTATTATTTAAATGAGTTACACATCATTATTATACCCACCCAAATAATAATATATTGAATAACAATTACACCACGACTTGGAGACGGTAAGTCGTACGTACGCACGTATGGTGACATGTTATTCAAAGGGTGGATAGATTACTGAATATGGTTGTACCATAATTATAATAACATCAAAGTATATATAAGATACTGGAGTTATTATTTTATAATGGTAATAACAGATAAAGAAGAATTGGAAGAATAAAGGAACTTGAAAAGGGGTGGTGAAAACAGTATCTCTTCTTCAGGTTCTTCCTTTTGATTTGATCAAAAGGGCTCCTTAGGTTGGATTTCTGATCAAACTAAGGCCTTTATGTTGTAATGAGGTAAGTTGAGAGAGTATTTGGTCTGGGATTGGCCGAACCAAAAGGCTTTGAATGTGTGATGAAATGAGAAGGTAGAGTTCCCTTTTATAAGAGGGGTGAGGGGCACCTTTGGAAAAGCTAGAAATATTAATTTATAATAAATTCATATTCGGTTTCTCATGACTCAAAAGTTGATTATTAAAATTTTAAGGTGGGGAGAAGTCGAAAACCATTCAACCAATAGAATTTAGACAGGTTTGGGTTACTATATTAACCTTAACTTTTAGTTTTAACTCTTAGTTAATTAGTTTGACATTTACCATGTCACTTTGTATTTTTATATTATATAGTTAATAAACATACTATATACATCCAAGTGACCCCCAAGTGGTCAATTAATGATAAAAATATCATGATATAAGTATCTCGGCCGAACCTTAGATTTTTAGGAATTTAATATCAATTAATAATATAATATTTGTTTTAAAAATCTTTTATATCAATTTTGACACTATTCAATAATTGATTTTTTTGAAACTCATAACAGAATGATTACTTCGAATAAAGTTAATTAAATCAATCCTAATATGTCATATTATACTAGAAAAGTATTTTAATTCATTAAAAGTCTTAAATTATATTTATTTGGATATTTATAATATCATTTATTTTAATTTTTCACTATTATTGTAATTACTGCATCATCATTGTGTCATAAATAGATTAAATTATTTAATGTTTAAAAATTATAAATAAAATATAATTATTTAGTAAATCTTATTATCTTTCTAATTAATATTTACAATCGAGTTTATCTTATGTATAACCCTATATTAAAAATGTTTTAGTAAATAAACATTGATTTTAACTCTTTTAACTCTTCTTTGAATTAAATAATAATAAATGTCCTAATCTAATCCAAGTGGACCTAAATGATAAAATTTTATTTCTAAGGTTGTTTTTGGTCGTGATACACTTGTCCAATAGAATTAGGACATGTGTTAGGGTAAAATTAATATCATTTTTACCCTTAATTACCCTATTTACTTTTAACCATGGTAAATAAAAGTAAAAAGTTACTATTCACCAAAAATTACTTTCATCTCATTCAACCACATTTTACTTCTTGATATTAACCGTGTCTCTAGGATTTTCTAAATTACATTCACAGAAGTGGTAAAATTATGTTTTATGAAAAATTCAGTTTTTTTAACTACCACTTAGTAGTTTCACTATTCATCAAACATTGAAGTTTTTCAGAACAATGCCAACATTTCACCCTAATCTATAATTGATATTCCAAATTCAAAAATGATTTCTATTTTAAAAAATTATAATCATATAAGTTTCATTAATTAATTTTATAATTAATTCCAACTTTCACAACAAATAGCGTGTTTTTAAGAAACAATATATATCAAAAGATTGACAATTGTTTAGGTCCAATTTCAAAGTGAAATTAATTATAATGAACACCATTGGATAAAATGGTAAAAATATATTCTAATTATAATTTAAAAACACTCAATAATATACTTTATCACTATATGTTATTTTGATTTTAAAAGTTATTTTTTATTAAAATTTAGTAATTTTCACTATTCATCAAAATATAAGTTCTATCCAAAAAGTTCCAAAATATCACCCTAGGATAAATTCGATATTCCGAATCCAAAAATTATGTCCATTTTGAGAGATAGTATTTATAAAATTTAAAAAATTAGGTATTACTATTCATAACGGCTAGTTTGATTGGTTGTGGTGTGTTAGAATCTCGAAGTTGCGTTCAATGCAAGCCATTGCATTATTCGAAGGGAAACGTACTGTGGAAGCTTGGGGTGTTACATTCTCCCCTCCTTCAACAAATTGCGTCCTCACAATTTTTAAAATTATGCTTGGGAATATAATGGAAAGTCCCACATCAGAAAAAGAGTCAATAAAACTATCACTTTAAAATAAAGAAAGAGAGGTATAAAGGTCAACCATGATAACCCATACTCGGATTCCATGTAGGAAAACATGGATATGGATGATAAACTAAGTGTAAAGTTCTGATGGAGAGGTATAGAAATCATGATCATGAGAAAGTTAACAATAAGAAAACCACAAACTTCTGTTGGGACAAACAGCCATAAGTCTCCTAGTAGGAAAGTGAATGGACAACATTTTTTCTATTTTAAGTTACATTACATATGGATGAGGAATTTATTTATGATATTGACTAAGAATATAAATATATATACTTACATTTTATGTAGAGTTTCATTCTTTAATAAATTTCAACCACTAAGTCATTTTTTTTAAATGATGAGTATTCAAGAAGACTTGGTCACACTGGAAGAGCTAGAATAAACTTCTATAGAATCACATGATCAATGAAGGATGAACTATATATTTACATTTTCTTTAGAGATTAATCAAAATAAAAATGGTTAGTACAAGATCTAATTATCCCCCAAAAGGATATTCCATGAGATAAATAAACACTAATCTTAATTTCCAAAATTAATCAAACAATACCCCAAAGTTAAATAAATACCATTCAATAATCAATTGTCCTTAGAATCCTTTAATAAAATCAAAACTAATATTGAAAACTAAAACTTATTAAGAATGTAGTCTTCCACATTAAATTGTATCTCCAAATGACATTAATTACTCTTAAAGTCACATACTTAAAAGTAATTAACCTAATCATTTCCATAAATAACCCAAATCATTATAAATCCACAATAAAAACATAGATAAAAATCCACCATTACTCCTCAAATGAAATCCCATAATACTCTATTTTCCTTTGGAATATAGTGTTCTCAACAAAGAGAACAACTTCCAAAATAACATTTATCACTTAATCACCAAATCATTTTCCTATACTAAGGGTATTCATTTGATAAGACATAAGATCCCAAATCAACTTATTATTGATCAATAAAATAATTTAACTAAAATAATTTGTCACACTATCCAATGACTTCACGTAGTCCAGTGGTAGGCGATAAATCCCAATCGCACTTTGGTTGTGGGTTCGATTCCCACAGCTTTGTCTGACGCGACGGGTTGTCACACGGTCTGCGTGTTGTCCTTTTTCAAAAACTATATTTTATAATATTACCAAAATGAAATAAATTCCTCAAAATAACCATAACATAATTTAACCACAAATCTTATCTCATACCTTGAATTTTCATCCCAAATTATGATAA
Organism: Viscum album; assembly: GCA_963277665.1. Taxonomy (NCBI): domain Eukaryota; kingdom Viridiplantae; phylum Streptophyta; class Magnoliopsida; order Santalales; family Viscaceae; genus Viscum; species Viscum album. The sequence continues at coordinate 1,111,036,372 of OY728140.1, forward strand.
CTTATAATTTCCTCAAACCCAACGATGATATAAAACCAAATGATTATTTATAACTATATCCACAAGAGAAGAGATAATTCTTCCTCAAATATCATTCTCACATCGGAAAATGAAGGGTTACAAATACAAGAGAAAATTATTCAAAGTAAACCCATCAACAAGGAGAACTAATACTTTTTAAAAATTTATCTAACCATTTATTTCCACATATCTTCTTCATTGACCATGAAAATATCCTATAGAATAGGGCATTCACTCGGGTAAGGGCCAGGTCCCCTATATTTACGGAAAATGACTGTAAATGGACTATTGGGAAAAAAATTTCTTCTTCTATAGTACTCTTCATTTTTCTTCAGCAATTCTTCACTTTATGTCCTTCCTTCCCTCATGTAAATCATTTCTTTGTCCCATTGAGACACTTTCCGGGGTGTCTCCTTCCACATTTCCTGCATGATGGAAATAGAGGATTCCTTTCTCCATGGTCTCAAATAATGGAGTTCCTATCATTCATCACCTTTCTCTTCTTTTTTTGAGTTTGGGAATTGGTTAATATATATATTATTGATCATATTTTTGGAAAATTGATTTGGCATAAAGACGGTATCTTTTACGCCTATCAAAATTCCATTTTGTTGCGCAGTGCCACCATCGTTTCCACCTTGTACATCATTCTCAAAGTCACTATGACTTCCTTGGAATCCAGCCATTGACTAAAACCAGAAATCATTGTGTGAGTAACAGTATTCATAATATCATTTAGAGATTAACATGTCACCATATTCTCAATTTGAAACACATTAGTATTAACCAAGTTCATTTACTCTGATCTTATATATATAATACTTTAAATCGATTTTTAAATAAAATGTAACATATCCTAAACATATCCCTCGGGAGTGTTGTAACCAAGAGTGCAGCAAGGCCCATTGTCAGGCACCTGTTCCCGTTCGAGTCTTGCTCAAAGCGGTGTTTTTGGGTTTTACCCCTAGGTACATTTGTGCCAGAGCCGCCTCTACCTGCTCGTATCCAGACAGGGATGTATTGCTCGGAAAACTCACAAAATCTCTACAATACCAAAATTCTAGAAAGTTATTCTATACTAATCCCCAAAGTTCATCTTATGTCTACGTGCTCTAATCAGAGTTTATCTAAATCTAGCTTCCAAGGTTTGTACTAAACTTCCTCTGATACCAACTGTAATGCCCCAACCCCAGTTACCTAGAGTCGGTGCATTATTACATAACATTGGCATGATCACAAGAAAGATCAAATCTCGAAAGACCGATTAGTTTAGTATCCTTGGAAACACTTGATACAATCATAAAGTTTTACATTACATCATAAAAAAACATCTGGTCTTCATATCCCCTCATACTATCCATGCAGGTCATTCATAAATTATTTCTTCATAATCCTGGGAAAAAAATAAAACATTGAAAGGGGTGAGCTCAGATGCTCAGTAAGTATAACATTATAGCAGATGCTTTCATAGATAAGCATAAACACTTAAGGTAGTTTATAACTAAAACAAAAGCATTTTTAAACTTGAAAATTAGCATAAAATGGAAAAGATATAATAAAATAATTCCATTTACTTACTCACATGGATATTATACTAGTCGAATGATCACATGCATTATCAATAACCACATTCATAATGATGGAATGCATAATGCCAAACTATCATAACCACATAGCCAAGGCCTCGTGCCAGGACTACAAATAAGATTTTCCCAAGGCCTTGTGCCAAGACACTAGTTTGTCTCATGAGACCTACCAATGCATCGAGGAGATATAACGGGCTCCACCCGTCACTTATTAAGTCCAATGCATTCCTCATATGAATAGGTTTAAACATAACATAAACATTCGTTTTAAAACTATCATACGAAATGTCAATACTTTAAATACAAACCATGAATGGTATAAAAATAGCACATCCACAGTAAAACATAACTCATTTGATACAATATGGAAGATTGTATTGTATCACATTAACCTCAATCAAAAATAATGAAGTATGTTGACATAGATGAAAATAATCATCAAACTATTTGAGAAAAATATCCCCCTTTTTCTTTAAATCATTTTAAAAGTCACACTATTTGTCAAGAAGCCATTTAAAATAGATTTTTGAATCAAAGTGTCCCATACCACTTTGAAATTTTAAAAGGAGTTTTAATTTTAAATCTCTAATGTCCATATAGATAAATCATTAAAACCATTTTTAAAACATGGACATTAATGAGCAATATTTAGATGAATAAGTCTTTAAAACATTTAAAAATGGTATTTTAGTTAGAGATTATAACAAAAAGAGAGACACTTGAATACAAATAATTGAGGTAATCAAAATATTTTAATATCATGAGAATAAAGGGATTAATGATATACTATGTCAAAGTACATTATATACATGTCACGACCCCCTCCCACCAAAGATGCCCCTCCTGATCTGGCAATGGTGAAAGGAAGATAATGACCCCCGAGTCCCGCCTCCAGTAGGCCCCGGGTTGGCGACTAGCACCAAGGGTATGAGTTTTCATAAATATGGGAGGCATTACCCTTTTTATTATTTTGGATCGGGAAATAGGACAAGTCAACCACCAAAAAGGGAAAAGAACAAGTGTATATAAATAAACCCAAACCAAGCCCACATGCATGTTTAAACAATTTTTTATAACAAGGTACAAGTACAAGGAAGCTCAAAAGTACAATTCCAAAGAAAACAAGAGAACAACAACTGCAACAACTCCAACTGCCCGACTAGTGGGGTCCCGCACGACCCTGGTAGTCCTCCTGGAAACCTAAAAGTAAACGTAGGGTGAGCATACAAGTATACTCAGTAGGGAAACCTAAAGCTCTCGTACACAAGTGGGGAGACACCCTAAGGTCTCGTGAGAAAACAGAAGAACCAGAAACTAACAAGGAAAAATTATCCACCTAGCCTCACTGGTCACACTCACCAAGTAACACAAACAAGTTTAGTATATATATAGAACAAAAGTATTAGGTACCCCGCACCATTTCCCACTTAATTAGATGCTGCTCTTCCTAACGGCAAACGTCCTGACGCTACCACACTCTTCCCGCCCGCACACACCTGGGCCAAACCACGCATCCCGTCCGCACACACCTGGGCCTCACAACCACGCATCTCACCCGCACACACCTGGGCCACAACCACTAACCCGCCCGCAGACACCTGGGCCTCATCCCGAAGGTTCTTGGGAATGGTATGCATGCCCGAAGAGTCTTGGGTGTAAGGTCACCTCAAGCCATCACAGCCTCCGAGACCTACCCGAAGAGTCTTGGGTGTATGGTCACCTCAATCCATCATAGCCTATGGAAGAAGGAGCAGGAAGGAGCTAGTAACTAAGGGGGAACTCCCTATCCCATAAAATGGGATTGTTCGGAACTAGGTGATTGACATGGGTGTGGTGCGACAAAACACAAAGATACAATTATATATATATACATATACCAAACACACAGCCCAACCTATGGCTTTTTAAAAAGAGAAACTGAGCATGTGCCTCGACACTGCTACCACGAAGCATGCATCAACATCCAAACAATCATCCCCCAACCCCATTTAGGCTTTCATGTTTCATGCAATGGTTTAACAAATTATTACTACTGGGCAACTATCATCCAGACAAAACCTTTCACAAACATATCCCTGCCATCCACAACCAAGGTTAGGTAAAACACAAGCAACCACATGCCATTTCATTTACAAAAGATTATCACAACCATACGACATTACATCATTCATTTATTTCAATATTCCACACATAAAACCCTTTCCACACACAAAACATTTCCGCATTTGAAAACACCTTTTACTACAAAACACTTTTCATAATCAAAACACTTTTCATAAATAAAGGCATTTTCCACAAAAAAAACAAACCACCAACATGTTCATTATTCCAACTTTGTTCAATCGGGGTGATCACACAAGGTTTTCATTCTCATTTAATCAGCCAGTCTTTACGTGCTTATCCATTTTCCATGTTTTAACAAAACCAACCACAAACAATTCAGATATCAATTGCACACGCAAAGGCCACCAACGGCCTTGATTTTCAGTAGGCAAAGGCCTTTTAATCCAAAATCACAATCAGAAGATAAAGAAACTGGAATGCAATAGAAACAGCACAAAACCCCAAACCCTTCTTTATCTGGTTATTATATTTATTTAAAGTTCAAATGCATCCCATGGAACAAAAGAAAAATATCTCACCTCGCATGTTGCACCAAAAAGAGAGACAAAGGTAAACCCCTAACCCTTCTTTATCCTGTTATTATCTTTATTTAAAGTTCAACTGCATCCCATGGAACAAAAGAAAAATATCCCACCCCGCATGTTGCACCAAAAAGAGAGACGAAGGTAAACCCCTGCCTTAAAAGGTCCCGATCACGTCGCATCTGACGACGTCCTTCGGTGTCCTCCGCCTTCGCCAAACCCGACAAACGCCTCCTAGGACGGAAGTTGGAGAAGGAAGGTCGGAAGGAAAGGTGAAAATTCCAGGCTAAGAAGCTTTGTCTCGTCGCTACGATCATGTGGCCACTGACGGATCGTAATTCGGAGCTCGGACAAAGAAGTTAGAGGAGGAATACTTCTCGATCGTCCATGAGCGTCGTCGTGCGACAAAGAAGCGATCGATATGGAAGATAAAACATAAACTCGTTCTTATATAGGCAACGAATAGGTAAATCCGTATTCAGCGTGCATTAATGAATACATAATGTGACCGTACATACGTTACATGTTTTGATTGGTTAACACACAAGACGTCACGCGGCTTCCACGCGTTTTAATAAAAAACGTTAATTTTATTAATATGTGTGTTTCGTTGACCCGGAAGGAAAGGTGAAAAGTCCAGGCTTAGAAGCTTCTTCTCGTCGCTACGATCCTGTGGCCGCTGACGGTTCGTCATTCTGACACCATATGAAGAAGTTACGGTCGAATTAAGATTATAAAACCCAAAAAATAATAAAAAAATTTTATAATATTATTATTTATTTATTTTCCTTGAATTTTATATGCTCAAAAAATTGGGTCCCCTTTTTCTTTCACGCCCAAATATCTCCACCACCAATCAATCACCTTTATTTTTATTCTATTATGATAATAATATTATTATGAATATTATTCATTTAAGGGGAAGAAAAAAACCCCCCTTTACGCCTCCTTTAACCTCATCATACACCCCCTTTATTCTCCCCATTTATTTACTTTAATTTATTATCTCATTTAATTCATATGATTTATTATTATAATATACATGGGGAGGTCCATGTATAGCGCCTCACCCACATGATCCTCATTAACATAATAAATATATAATACAAATATTTTTATTATTATAATAAAGGAAAACCTCATGTTCAGTTAATTCATGAGCGTTTCGGGTACCCAATCTGAAAACCCGAAAAAGACATCCAATATTGGACTCATAATTTCAGTCTCGTAGTCAGGGTCACACTGCCGCTGACGATTCGTGAAACCGAGGTCGCATGAGGAAGATACTGTCAAAATTCAGTTTTCCCATCCAAAATTAATAATTACATTATTATATTATATTATTTAATTTAATTCTTAAATTCTCACATTCTCTCTCCAATCTCCTTGAGATTCACGCACAAATTCATTTGTTTAGGTGGATTACACTTGGCGCCTCTCTCCTATATTTATTTTTCAATAAATTTTATTTCCTTTAATCATGTTTCTCTCTCCAATATTCTTACCTTCTTCCTCAAAAAGTGGCACCTCTCTCTTCCTCATTCCATGCCCAAAACGCCCCACCTTGTATTACTTCTCTCTCTTTTTTTTCATTTAATCTTATCTTTTATTTTCTATCATTATTAATATATTTTTCATCTTCTCTCTTCAATCTCATTCCTCCCCAACAAAGTGGCGCCTCCCTTGATTTTACACCATTAGTTCCATTCTTTTTATCATAATTATTTTCAATAATAATGATTGAATCTCCCTAAAAAACATGCAAGATCACCTCCCATCAAAACCCACATGACACACACCTATTTTAAATATTTATCATTATTATTATTATTATTTTTTAAACACAATTATCATAAATAATAACATCTCTTATTTATCCTTATATCTCAAATCTCATTGCAATTAATTCAAAACATAATTCTCATTAAATCATTATTACCAGATCTATCAAAAAAAACCAACATTATTATTATTATTATTTAGTATAACACTTATAACAAAACCCCAAATAAAATTTATTAACACGTCGCCATTTATTATTAATAATTATTATTATTTTTGATGTTCGCCGCATTGACCACTTCAAAAAAAAACGTTTTTACAAAGTAATCGACCGGAAAGGTCCGGGCCATTACATTAGATACCTCTCAAAACATTCTCGTCCTCGAGAATTAAAAACTGACCCAGAAGAAGGAAAGGATCTGAAGAACCACTCCACAAGATACCTCTCAGGGCTCTCGTCATGATAAGGAACCAACCAACAACTCTATGAGTTAGGAATTCCCTCTCCTATGTCAAGATACTATCCGCTTTAGGCGGCACTGACTCGCCTGCATGGGTTTAATCGCATCCTCATTAATGCGTCTTGATTAAGGATCAGGTTTTTCCTTTCCCATATATTAGGTTTTTTTTCAACTTACACTGCAGCCAACAACGTACAACCCACACACTGCCCGGACACATGGCTTGAGGAATTCCTTCTCCCATGTTGAGATATTATCCGCTTTAGGCGGCACTGACACTCCTGCACGGGTTAAATCGCATCCACATTAATGTGTCTCGATTAGGGATTAGGTCTTCCCCTCCCCACATGATAGGGTTCTTCACGTACATTTAAAGAAAAGCGGGAAACAACATAGTATTATAGACTCATGAAAAACAAGTTCCAGGCCCAAAGCATGGGCGAGAATGAGTTTCAACAATTGAGTGTGATGCTCCTGGATTTAAACAAAACATAAACGAGAGCATTTAAGTAAAACAGGAAACATCTCTCTCGATCTTTCTCCTTGCTGGGGTTGCCACTTCTGTTGCGTGAAATTGTCCACGTCCCACTCCTCTGCATTTCTGTTAACGTCCAAGTTCCATAGATGTACAGTAAACAAGGATCGCCTAAGCCCAAGTAGTAAAGAAAAACTCAAAGTTTTAATTATCAATTTATTTCAATTTATTTCCTAGAACACCCAAATCAAGTAAAACACAAACATGATGATGCATGTACCTTCCCTAGGGTCTCTACCCTGCAATCAATATAGTCTCACTTGGTCGTTCGGTAGGCTCAGAGTCCTTGCATCGGATCACGGGGGGCCCTAAAATCCCGTGTCCTAGCCGGTCTTCCCTGGCCTATGTCACGCACCAAGATTAACAAACACTGTTGCCCTACCATCCCATGCAATCCTCACTGTGCCTAACTCCAGACTCCATCCTATCTCTCAACCATCAGCTCTGATACCATTCTGTCACGACCCCCTCCCACCAAAGATGCCCCTCCTGATCTGGCAATGGTGAAAGGAAGATAATGACCCCCGAGTCCCGCCTCTAGTAGGCCACGGGTTGGCGACTAGCACCAAGGGTATGAGTTTTCATAAATATGGGAGGCATTACCCTTTTTATTATTTTGGATCGGGAAATAGGACAAGTCAACCACCAAAAAGGGAAAAGAACAAGTGTATATAAATAAACCCAAACCAAGCCCACATGCATTTTTAAACAATTTTTTATAACCAGGTACAAGTACAAGGAAGCTCAAAAGTACAATGCCAAAGAAAACAAGAGAACAACAACTGCAACAACTCCAACTGCCCGACTAGTAGGGTCCCGCACGGCCCTGGTAGTCCTCCTAGAAACCTGAAAGTAAACGTAGGGTGAGCATACTAGTATAATCAGTAGGGAAACCTAAAGCTCTCATGCACAAGTGGGGAGACACCCTAAAGTCCCGTGAGAAAACAGAAGAACCAGAAACTAACAAGGAAAAACTATCCACCCAGCCTCACTGGTCACACTCACCAAGTAACACAAACAAGTTTAGTATATATATAGAACACAATTATTGGGTACCCCGCACCATTTCCCACTTAATTAGATGTTTCTCTTCCTAACGGAAAATGTCCTGACGCTACCACACTCTTCCCACCCGCACACACCTGGGCCAAACCACGCATCCCGCCCGCACACACCTGGGCCTCACAACCACGCATCTCACCCGCACACACCTGGGCCACAACCACTAACCTGCCCGCAGACACCTGGGCCTCATCCCGAAGGTTCTTAGGAACGGTAAGCCTGCCCGAAGAGTCTTGGGTGTAAGGTCACCTCAAGCCATCACAGCCTCCGAGACCTACCTGAAGAGTCTTGGGTGTAAGGTCACCTCAAGCCATCATAGCCTATGGAAGAAGGAGCAGGAAGGAGCTAGTAACTAAGGGGGGAACACCCTCTCCCATAAAATGGGAGTTTTCGGCACTAGGTGCTTGACATGGGTGTGGTGCGACAAAACACAAAGATACAATTATATATATATACATATACCAAACACACAGCCCAACCTATGGCTTCTTAAAAAGAGAAACTGAGCATGTGCCTCGGCACTGCTACCACGAAGCATGCATCAACAACCAAACAATCATCCCCCAACCCCATTTAGGTTTTCATGTTTCATGCAATGGTTTAACAAATTATTACTACTGGGAAACTATCATTCAGACAAAACCTTTCACAAACATATCCCTGCCATCCACAACCAAGGTTAGGTAAAACGCAAGCAACCACATGCCATTTCATTTACAAAATATTATCACAACCATAAAACATTCCATCATTCATTTATTTCAATGTTCCACACAGAAAACCCTTTCCACACACAAAACATTTCCGCATTTGAAAACACCTTTTACTTCAAAACACTTTTCATAATCAAAACACTTTTCATAAATAAAGGCATTTTCCACAAAACAACCAAACCACCAACATGTTCATTATTCCAACTTTGTTCAATCGGGGTGATCACACAAGGTTTTCATTTTCATTTAATCATCCAGTATTTACGTGCTTATCCATTTTCCATGTTTTAACAAAACCAACCACAAACAATTCAGATATCAATTGTGCATGCAAAGGCCACCAACGGCCTTGATTTTCAGTAGGCAAAGGCCTTTTAATCCAAAATCACAATCAGAAGATAAAGAAACTGGAATGCAATAGAAATAGCACAAAACCCCAAACCCTTCTTTATCCGGTTATTATCTTTATTTAATGTTCAACTGCATCCCATGGAACAAAAGAAAAATATCCCACCCCGCATGTTGCACTAAAAAGAGAGACAAAGGTAAACCCCTAACCCTTATTTATCCAGTTATTATCTTTATTTAAAGTTCAACTGCATCCCATGGAACAAAAGAAAAATATCCCACCCCGCATGTTGCACCAAAAAGAGAGACGAAGGTAAACCCCTACCTCAAAAGGTCCCGATCACGTCGCATCCGATGACGCCCTTCGGTGTCCTCCGCCTTCGCCAAACCGGACAAACGCCTCCTAGGATGGAAGATGGAGAAGGAAGGCCGGAAGGAAAGGTGACAAGTTCAGGCTTAGAAGCTTCATTTCGTCGCTATGATCCTGTGGCCACTTATGGATCGTAATTCGGAGCTCGGACAAAGAAGTTAGAGGAGGAATACTTCTCGATCTTCCAAGAGCGTCGTCGTGTGACAAAGAAGCGATCGATATGGAAGATAAAACATGACCTCGTTCATATATAGGCAACGAATAGGTAAATTCGTATTCAGCGTGCATTAATGAATACACGATGTGACCGTACATACATTACATGTTTTGATTGGTTAACACACAACACGTCACGGGGTTTCCACGCGTTTTAATAAAAAATGTTAATTTTATTAATATGTGTGTTTCGTTGAACCGAGACATGACTCATAAAAAGGTATCCATCACTGGTCTTAAAATGACCGTCTTAGCTACAGGATTACACTACCGCTGACGGTTCGTCATTCCGACACCATATGAAGAAGTTACGGTCGAATTAAGATTATAAAACCCAAAAAATAATAATAAAATTTTATAATATTATTATTTATTTATTTTCCTTGAATTTTATACGCTCAAAAAATTGGGTCCCCTTTTGCTTTCACGCCCAAATATCTCCACCACCAATCAATCACCTTTATTTTTATTCTATTATGATAATAATATTATTATGAATATTATTCATTTAAGGGGAAGAAAAAAAAACCCCTTTACGCCTCCTTTAACCTCATCATACACCCCCTTTATTCTCCCCATTTATTTACTTTAATTTATTATCTCATTTAATCCATATGATTTATTATTATAATATACATGGGGAGGTCCATGTATAGCGCCTCACCCACATGCTCCTCATTAACATAATAAATATATAATACAAATATTTTTATTATTATAATAAAGGAAAACCTCATGTTCAATTAATTCATGAGCGTTTCGGGTACCCAATCTGAAAACCTGAAAAAGACATACAACATTGGACTCACAATTTCTGTCTCGTAGTCAGGGTCACACTGCCACTAACAGTTCGTGAAACCGAGGTCGCATGAGGAAGATACCGTCAAAATTCAGTTTTCCCATCCAAAATTAATAATTACATTATTATATTATATTATTTAATTTAATTCTTAAATTCTCACATTCTCTCTCCAATCTCCTTGAGATTCACGCACAAAGTCATTTGTTTAGGTGGATTAGACTTGGCGCCTCTCTCCTATATTTATTTTTCAATAAATTTTATTTCCTTTAATCATGTTTCTCTCTCCAATCTTCTTACCTTCTTCCACAAAAAGTGGCGCCTCTCTCTTCCTCATTCCATGCCCAAAATGCCCCACCTTGTATTCGTTCTCTCTCTTTTTTTTCATTTAATCTTATCTTTTATTTTGTATCATTATTAATATATTTTTCATCTTCTCTCTTCAATCTCATTCCTCCCCAACAAAGTGGCGCCTCCCTTGATTTTACACCATTAGTTCCATTCTTTTTATCATAATTATTTTCAATAATAATGATTGAATCTCCCTAAAAAACATGCAAGATCACCTCCCATCAAAACCCACATGACACACACCTATTTTAAATCTTTATCATTATTATTATTATTTTATTTTTTTTTAAACACAATTATCATAAATAATAACATCTCTTATTTATCCTTATATCTCAAATCTCATTTCAATTAATTCAAAACATAATTATCGTTAAATCATTATTACCAGATCTATCAAAAAAAAACCAACATTATTATTATAATTATTTAGTATAACACTTATAACAAAACCCCAAATAAAATTTATTAACACGTCACCATTTATTATTAATAATAATTATTATTTTTGATGATCGCCGCATTGACCACATCAAAAAAAACGTTTTTACAAAGTAATCGACCGGAGAGGTCCGGGCCATTACAATACACCACATAAAAGTGATTTGGTGTATATCAACAAAGAAGTCTCAATTGAATGAAAATTGAGATGAAATCTCTCATAAAGGTCGTACCCTTAGGTTAAGGATAAATCAATGACATAGTTATGTGTGATAAATATAAATACACTAAATATGATTGTATATTTAGTGTAAAACAATCAAAGAACATTCACACATAATCTTGTAAAAACAACACCAATGAATTGGATGTTTAACTCAACAAATTGGGAATGAGTTAAAATTACTCTTATGAAATACATATAGATGACTTGAGAAATTATCAATGGAGTGATTATGTGTATCAAAAGTATATCCACAGAAAAGGGGAGTGGAAATTATGAAATAAGCAATGAATAGTGATTCCACACATAATCTCGGAGTAAAATAATCAATGGAGTTTGCGTAAAGCTGAATAAATGGGAATTGGAATTTCAAATTCCCTTATCGATTTTATAACTTATGGAACATAGACCCATGAAAGAAGGATCATACAATGATGATGTAAATACCCATAAATTAAGTATATTACACAATGAATACAATCATGGGCAGTAAACATACACCACATGTAATAAATAAGTGGTGAACAATGGAATTCTCACGGAATTAAAAGTGAGATAAGAAACCCCTTACTACGTTGTAATCAACTGAGTCATATGGACAAAATTTAATAACCACAAAATTATTTACAGAATAACATGAATATAAAGAGAATCATGATAATATATATCAAATGGCAGTACACAATACACCACTTTCAATAATTTAGTGGCGAACAATGGAAATCTCACGGAATTGAAAATGAGATAAGAAAATCCCTTACCTTGTACATTTCCTTGGTTGGGGGTAGGTTTACCTCCTGTATAATGTTGAAATAATTGTTATTAAATTATTCATGAATCATATACATTAATATTATATCATATATTATCTTTTAGCATTGCTTTGTTAATAATATCTTAGAATTATCATCATTTCGGGTGTTAACTTACTCGTTTTCTTTTATATTTTTTGATACATAATCCATGTTTTTCATGGATAGGTTGTATCTTATTCATATACAGAATGATATAAAGTTATTAAAAAGTATTTTTAAATCATCAAATGATAATTATACTTGAATGGATATGATGGAGAATGAATCTCATCGCGTTCATGGAGATGGTAGTCCGTACGTATGCACGAGCGACAATATCATTCTTTTGATATTAAAAAATTATATAATTGGATGGTATATCATATATACAGAATCGTTATCATGTTATATTTATTATTTAAATTAGTTACACATCATTATTATACCCACCCAAATAATAATATATTGAATAACAATTACACCACGACGTGGAGACGGTAAGTCGTACGTACGCACGTATAGTGACATATTATTCAAAGGGTGGATAGAATATTGAATATGGTTGTACCATAATTATAATAACATCACAGTATATATAAGATACTGGATTTATTATTTTATAATGGTAATAACAATGAAAGAAGAAGTGGATGAAGAAAGGAACTTGAAAAGGGATGGTGAAAACATTACCTCTTCTTCGGGTTCTTCCTTTTGATTTGATCAAAAGGGATCCTTAGGTTGGATTTCTGATCAAACAAAGGACTCTAGGTTGTAGTGAAGGAATTTGAGAGAGTATTTGGGCCGGGTATGGCTGAACCAAAATGCTCTGAAGGTGTGAAGAAATGAGAAGGAAGAGTTCCCTTTTATAAGAGGGGTGAGGGGCACCGTTGGAAAAGCTAGAAATATTAATTTATAATAAATTCATATTCGGTTTCTCATGGCTCAAAAGTTTATTATTCAAAGGTTACGCTGGGGATAGGTCGAAAACCATTCAACATATATAATTTAGACAGGTTTGGGTTACTATATTAACCTTATCTTTTAGTTTTAACTCTTAGTTATTTAGTTTGACATTTACCATGTCACTTTGTATTTTTATATTATATAGTTGATACACTTACTATATATATCCAAGAGACCCCCAAGTGGTCCATTAATGATAAAAATATCATGATATAAGTATCTTGGCCGATCCTTAGATTTTTAGGAATTTAATATCAATTAATAATATAATATTTGTTTTAAAAACTCTTTTATGTCAATTTTGACACTATTCAAATGTTGATTTTTTTGAAACTCATAACAGAATGATTACTTAAAAAAAGGTTAATTAAATCAATCTTAATATGTAATATTATCCTAGAAAAGTATTTTAATTCATTAAAAGTCTTACAATATATTTATTTGGGTATTTATAATATCAATTAGTTTAATTTTTCACTATTATGGTAATTACTGCATCATCATTGTGTCATAAATATATTAACTTATTTAATGTTTAAAAATAATAAATAAAATATAATTATGTATTAAATCTTATTATCTTTCTAATGAATATTTACAATCGAATTTATCTTATGTATAACCCTATATTAAAAATGTTTTAGTAAATAAACTTTGATTTTAACTCTTTTAACTCTTTTTTGAATTAAATAATAATAAATGTCCTAATCTAATACAAGTGGACCTAAATGATAATATTTTATTCCTAATGTTGTTTTTGGTTGAGATACACTTGTCCAATAGAATTAGGACATGTGTTAGGGTAAAATTAATATCATTTTTACCCATAATTACCCTATTTACTTTTAAACGTGGTAAATAAAAGTAAAAAGTTACTATTCACCATAAATTATTTTCATCTCATTGAACCACATTTTACTTCTTGATATTAACCGTGTCTCTTGGATTTTCGAAATTCCATTCACAGAAGCGGTAAAATTATGTTTAATGAAAAATTCAGTTTTTTTAACTACCACTTAGTAGTTTCACTATTCATCAAAAATTGAAGTTTTTCAGAATAATGCCAAAATTTCATCCTAAGATATAATTGATATTAAAAATTCAATAATGATGTCTATTTTACAAAATTATAAATATATAAGTTTCATTAATTAATTTTATAATTAATTTCCACTGTCCCAACAAATAGCGTGTTTTTAAGAAACAACATATATCAAAAGATTGACAATTGTTTAGGTCCAATTTCAAAGTGAAATTAATTCTAATGAACACCATTGGATAAAATGGTAAAAATATGTTCTAATTATACTTTAAAACCACTCAATAATATAAATTATCATTATAAATTATTTTTATTTTAAAAGTTGTTTTTATTTAAAATTTAGTAATTTTCACTATTCATCAAAATATAAGTTTTATCCGAAAAGTTCCAAAATTTCACCCTAGGATAAATTCGATATTCCAAATCCAAAAATGAAGTCCATTTAGAGAGATAGAATTTATAATATTTCAAAAAGTAGGTATTACTATTCATAACGGCTATTTTGATTGGTTGTGGTGTGTTAGAATCTCGAAGTTGCGTACAATGCACACCATTGCATTATTCAAAGGGAAACGTACCGTGGAAGCTTGGGGTGTTAGAATATCTCTCAAATGTATCAAATTATTATGGGAAACTGTTAATTAAAAAATCATTTTAAATGTTTTAAAGGGGTTTTGAAAATAAATTGATTATTTCTTTAACATGAAATGATTTCATACGAGTTCAAAAGAAATTTTAAGAGTGAAATTTTAATAATTTAATTTCATTATTTGATATGATTATGTAATGATACTTGGAAATTTTATGGGAAGTTCCATGATAAACCATGGATGAGTAGTTCTGTGGTAAACCAAGTATAGGTGGTAACGTTATGACCATAAATACATTGGGTATAAAAGTCAGTCGAATGGTTATTCCATTTATAAGAGTGAAAAATATGGAATTCAAACTCATAGTTATTCTATTTTAGTATAATAATTTCACATGATACCCACATATATTTTATATTATTTATTATGAGTTTTCTTGAAAATAATTTGATTTTCAAAATGTATAAGAATGATATATTTGAAATAAATATTTCTTTATAAGTTAAAAAAGTATGTTTTATGGGGTTTAATTTTAATAATCAGTTATTTTATTATAAGTTCCTTTGTAATATTTAGTTCACATTTCGTGTTTTTAAAGGTTTTTCATAGGGTTTAAGGAAGTGTTTGGAAAAGGATGATATCAAGGGAAAATTTTAAAGATATATCAGCAAATGAAATCATGTTTTGTTTGAAAGGTTTTTATTTTTTTGGGGAAAATGGATACTGAGTATAAGTTTCCACTTATAATGTATGGGTTTACTATACAAGAGTTTTCCATAACTCCCTAGGACATTAAAACTAATATATATTTTTGAAAACTAAAGTGATTTACAGTTTTAAAAAAACTTGATTAAGATATGTTTAAGGTGGATTCCTTACTATTGGTATCAGAGAAAAGTTTATATAACTCTTGTGGTTTTCATAATTTCAATATCATTACATTTTAATATTTTACATTAGGTTTAAGTTGAAAAGATATTGAATTTTAAAATTACCTTATTTATTATTCCAAGATAGGTGTATTTATAATGGTTTTCTAAAGAAGAAATTGGGTGACTATTTTGGGAATGAATCGAGAGGAAAATAACCTTCCAAATCTGCATCTTGGGATGGTTGGAATTGGGATATAATATTTTGTTATAGTGGTGGATTAGTTTTAAATAGATATAAATGGTGGTTATATCTATGCTAAAGAGGAACATTATTTTCTATGACGGAACATGTCTACATAGAAACTATTCATGATGGAATATCCCCCATAATTCAGATGATCATTTCGCCCCATTCTAGATATAGAATAGATTAAATCCCTAGAAAAAATTTATGATTTCATGGGGTTTATAGATCACCAATAGGAAACTCTTTCAATTTATAGTGTTGATAGTGGAGTCGAGCAGTGGTGGTAAATGATTCAAAATACCAAAGAAAGTAGAGTGTTTTAATCCTTTATATGGGACGAATTTCAGAAAATACTTCTTAAGAAATATTTTCATATGGTTTCTTGACATAGGATGGAAAACTTATTCATTATATTGAGACAAAAATAGAAATATTTAGGGGTCGTATATGATGAAAATATCACTTGTTTGGAATGGTACGTCCCAAATTTTATTTGGGATCTTCATAATAAGATAATTTTTTTTACTCCGGATTGAATCCAAGATATTGAAGGGAATTAGCTCGTCATGAGATCAAAAGATATTAGAAACATGATTAATTAGATGTGATTGTATAAATTAAGTTTTTTAATGATCATATGTCTCATGAAAACACAAAAAATAATAGGTACAGTTTGAAGGAAATGTAATGCATTCATCAAAGAAGATTTAAAGTTAGAAAGTAATATTCTAATCTTCTGAGAAGTGTGGTAAATATAATCTTGATAAATTTAGTTGAATGTTGAAAAAATTATTCCAATGTTGTTTGTTTGGTCAAATGGATCCTGACTAGAAGGGAGATGATTAAAAATCAAAAAGAAGAAAATGATAATATGTTTTAGTTTCAATGAGTTAGGACATTAAGGTAACTTGAATTCGAAGTTACTTACTCATTGTGGGAATCATCATGATTAAAAAAATGGTATGGGAATATATTTTTCTACTATAAGAGTTAATGTTGAGGCATCCGGTGAAGTGATAGAAGCTCCAGAGATCTTGGTATTTTATATGTTTAGCCTAATGTTTTGGTTTTGAGACACTTCTTCTTATGATTTAAGTGATGCGATCATAATGTGGCTAATGAAATTTTGGATATGTTTATTTGGGATTATGTTTATTTAAGTATTTAGTTTAATGATAAGTACACCTTTAGTTTTTACATGATTTTTAATGTGTTAATAAGAATTAGGGTTTATATAATCTTGGATGATTAATGTTATTTTTATGGGTGTTCATCATACAAAGATGAAATGGTGCTTATGTAATGGAAATATACAAATTTGGGATATTTCCTTAAATTCATAGATATTAAAATAATTCCTCAACTCAATTAAAGAGATCTTAAAAAAAAATTATCCATTTTTTTCTATTTAAGAAGTCAATTGTGATTTTATCCAACTCATATTTATATTTTTGATTGTTGAATTTATCATCACAATGTTCACTATCACTCTCCATAAAAACTTAATAGTTAAATTTTTTTTCTATGTCCATGTTTTCTTTCATGGAACCCTATTAAGTGTTATCTCATATGACATTATTATGTTATTTTATCTCTAATTGAGTTTATGTTTTATTGAAAAATTTTAAGATGAGGGTTTTGAATAAAATAAGTATTTATATAAGAAGACAGTTTTTTCATCCTTTGATGGTGCAGTTGTTTTAAATCAAATTTCTGAAATATTTTAAAGTATATATGAAAAAATAAAAATCTTATATTAAATAATAATATAAAAATTTACTTCGGATGAATTTTTTGTATTTTTCTGATAAGATTCATTTTTTAAGAATTGTTAAAAAATAATGTATCTTAATTGAATACTATTTTTATGACTTATTTATATCGATAGATTATATTTTAGACTAATTTAAATGTATTTTTAGATAAATATTTTATCATTTAATCAAATTAAGGTCATTGTAATAAATATCACATAAAATTTTGATGTAAAATCATTTCAATTTTTTGGATGTTTTATGTTAAAAACTCATTTTCTTAATCTGTCAATGAGATTATATTTTAATTAATGTTTGAAAATTATGTGAATTGAATTTTAAAAAAAATTATTCAATATTTTGAATAATAAGGTTACGTTTTAGTAAATATTTCCTTTTAATTTTTTACCTTAATAATATTTATATTAGTGATATTTTTTAATACCATGGATAAAGGGTAAATTGAGTAGTTAATGGTGAAAAATATTATTATAGCTAATATAAAAAAACCCAAAAACTTTTCTTAAATTTAATTGTATACGTTTTGTGGACTGAAAATATCATTGGGATGAAATTTTATCCTTTTTATGCCACATATATGATAATTCGACATTTATAATATTATATTCAAACAAAAGTCAGTTTTGTCAAAGTATTATTTTTAAAAGTAAAATATTTTTAGTATGGGTTTATATAATAGATATGCTCATTTATAAAAATTATTTTTAATTGTAATTTTTTTCATAATAATTCTAATTTAATTTAAATGTTTTGGAAATAAATAATTTCCTTAATGGCATACACAATTATGATACAATGATTGTTTACTTTACGAAAATATTAAATAATTGATTTTAAAAATATTAAAATAAATATAATTTGAGATAATTAATTAGATACACTAATTTTATAGGTGTCTTTGACACATTAGTGATGATTTAAGATAGTTTTGTCTAAGATATCTGGAAGTTATGATATCTTGAAAAAGCAATGTAATGAATAGTGTCAAAATTGATTGAAATGATATTTTAAAATAAAAAACATTTTATTAAGTGATATAAAATTAATAAAAATAAATAAATTTTCTCCAAATTTTTGGAATAAATCATAAAATTATATAATTTACTCATTTAATGGAATTTATTCAATTTTAAGTAATTATATTAACCCCCAAATTATAAATTAAATGATATCATGGTAAGAATTAAAATGGTTACATAAAGGTCAAAATAAATATATAAGGATCAAAAAAAAATTAAAATTATATATTTTTATTGGATGAATTTATTATAACTATTAATAATCCTATATATTAAATTATTATGTTTTGGTTCCATTTTTATTATAAAAATAATTTAAATTTATTTAATATTTTGATACATTCCAAGAGTACCCCTCCCCTGTCCTATAAAAGTGGCCCCATTTTTCACTTATATTCACACCTAAAAAAATTTGATTCTGCCATGATCTACCCAAATAAATTCATGGAATACCCTAGTAAATTATAAAGGCTATCATTTATGAATATCTATCACTATAGAGGAGTTATGGTGTTAAAAAATGATATTTTTCAAGGAAGATGAGTCATTTTAGTTTTGTATTTATGTTTTATTACTTTTTTGAATTACTCAAAAACATCCTACATAATTATTAAATAAAAATAAATTATATTAAGTATAAATAAATGTTATTGCTTTAATTCCATCACTTAAATCCAACTACATTTCCATCAAATGGGATAATAATTAATCCTTCGTGTGTACGACTGACTACCACTTGACAAACCTATGTAATTCGTTTTACATGACCACATCTAAATATTGGTTATAATTATAAAATTAATTTTTATATATGAAATTAACTTTATATTTATCATTATGTAAGAATAATATATCATTTATTTTTTCACCTTTCCTTGAAGATGAAAATGATAATGTCATCCATGTGAAAGTGAGAATTACCACCTCCACGAAACAATGTGATTCATTTTTCATGGCCACATCAAATGGATAATATATATAAGTATATCTAAATTAATAATATGATATTAATGATATTATCAAAATTCTATAAATATAAAATTATTTTTACCTTCTTTACATAGTGATCTTTGAAAAATTGAAAAATTACTCATTAATATATAAGACTTACCATCAGCAGGATTGTAACAGAGTTGATTATTCCTAACCATAATTAATGGTTTGATTCAAAAGAATAATTTATGTATAAATGTTATTATTGTTTCATTAATATTATTCTTAATAATATGGAATAATTAAAACATTGATTGTTGACATCATACCAAATTACTTTTGTATTCATATACGAAATATTATCAAAACATCCAACATGAACATAAAGAGTTAATTAATTTTCATAACATTGTAATGAGTTATAAAAAATGAATAATAAGCTCTAAAAATGATCTAAATCATTTAAATAATTAAAATTATTTTATTATTAATGAAATTAAAGGGCATACATGATGAACTATTCTTGAGGTAAAAGACCTTTTAATAAAACAATCCCTATTTTAAATGTTTTAGAGAATTATTTTCTAAATATTTATATTTCATTTACATGTTTTTAAAATGAATTTTATGAATGTATTTATGTAGATATTAATTTTTAAAAATTTTTGTTATCGAATTTGAATCAAATATCTCAATGTGGTATGGGATATTTGGATTCAAAAATATCTTATTTAACGTATTAAATGTAGTTTTAAAATGAATGGATTTTTTTCTATATTATTAATCTTTTTCTTATGACAAAAAAATGAAATTTTATTAGTGAAATATAGAAAATTTCAATCATTTATACTTTAACATTATTTAATCGTACATGGACATTGGACATGTGGTTCCATGATAAACGAAGGATGGGTAGTTATGTGATAAACCAAGGACAGGTGGTCACATTATAACCTCAAATTCTTTTCATATGGAAGTCGATCGTATGAATTTTCAATTTATAATAGTGATATGTATAGAAGTTAGCCACATTTTTATTAAATTTGAGAATAATAATTTCCCAAGTAGCATAATTATCTTTTATATGATTACTTATTAGTTTTCATGAAAATTATTTTATTTTCAAAAAGTTATATAACAATATTTTTGAAATAATGATTTCTTTTTCGTGGTAAAAATATATGTTTCGGACGATATTTTCTCTGGGGGTTCACTAGACTAATGTTGGTATTTATTTTATTTTCAATAATGGCTTTTTATTTTAATCCAAATTTCTAAAATTAATTTCACAGTGTTTAAGATTGAGATGGGACAAATATGAGATCATGGGAAAATTGTAAAGATATATCAGCATAAGAAATCATGTTTTATTTTAATGATTTTTGTTTTTTTTTGGAAAAAATGGAAACTGATTATATGTGTCAACTTATAATGTATGAATTTACTATATAATATTTTATTATAATTCACTAAAACTATATAACTAAATTATATTTGGGAAAAGAAAGTGATTACCAGTTTTAAAATTACTAGTATAAGATATACGTAAGGCTGGATACTTACATGCTCCCATGTTTTTCATAGGTAATTAGGGTCCAAATTAAGAAATTATAGAAGCATATATGTGTAATTTTATAAATATGGGCAAAAAATGGTTTTTATAAAAATATATTGGTTTTGTTTACAATTATGTTTTTATTTTAATTTCTAGAAATCATTATTTACGTTAAACAAATAAATTTATTTTTAATTTGTTGACAATTCTGTTGGGAAATAAATTTAGTTGCCCTTATAATAAATTATAATTTTTTTATTTCCATAATGGAATCAATTTCACATACCCCCTTAATATAAGGGGACAATTTTAGTTTAAAATTAATACAATAGATGTGACCTGAAAGTTGGTGTTCGATGAGAAACTATTCACAATTTTGAATAGTTTATATATCAAAATTCTATTTGAAATTATTTCAATGAAGTAAATTGGGTTAATTAGTATAAATTGAAATTATATTTCTTTCAAATATTTAAAATATAATTTAACAATATAATTATTTTAAAAGAAAATGTATTTTCAATTAAAATTCATTATTTTTCAATATTCATCTAAAAAGGAATTTTTTTATAAAAACAAAAAAAGTCATTATAAGATAGATTTCAAATTAATATTTCAAAAATGATTTTCATTTTATCAAATTAATTCCCTAACATTTTAAGTAGTTGATTTTATTATAAGTGCACAAAAAGGTTAGAAAACTCTATTTTTCAAAAATAAAATATTTTAGCATTAAAATGGATTTACTATTTTTTTTCTAGAAAAACATTATATGATTGTTAAAAATTGAGTTGAATATATAATATATAAATTTCATCATAAAAAATATCCAAAATTGTTTTGTTTAATTTAATGATATCAAATACACTTGGTCACATAAGAATAGTTATTCATAGAATAATTTTCTTTTATTTTTAAAAGGGTTTCATTTTAATTTAAAATTTATTTCTATCCAAAGAATTAATTTTATACAAATTTATAAACCCTATTTCCATAATTTATTTACTATTATTTATAATCACCATATCAATGGCTAGGTGAAAACTATCATAATAATATTATAATAATATGTCACGTTTCCTTCAAACATAGTTCTTCCTATAAGGAATAAAAAACTTATTGTTTATTATAACTAATGATAAGAATGGGGTTACATGTAATGAAATATATTGAAATTATTAAATAAATTGTAAAAAAATATTTTAAAAAATATTGTGATGTTACAGTCCCCAATCTACCAACCATTAATATATATATATATATACTAAAAAATGATAACATTTTCCAATCTCAACTCCAAATATATAAAACAAACATAATACAACAAGAGATAACACAAGGATAAGATTCTAAATCACTACAGCAGAATCCTAAACAATGACATCACCAATCTCTATTGAGTCATCCTATAGAGAAACTCAAAAAATGTTGACTGGTGGGTATATATAATTATAATGTACGATCATATTTCAATGGAAATAAATATGAATTTGAATTAAATGTGTATTAAAAATACATATAGGTAAAAAAATGAAGGTAAATTTTTTGGGCTAAAATCCATCAAGGCATCATTGAAGCATTTTTGAGGTGATTGTGTTTGTTGACAAAGTGGACATCAGTGTTGTGATTATTGACAAAGCAAACCATGACATACAAATTTGTTGAAAATGTAGATTTCATGGTGGAATGTCGAGTTCAAGAGCTGTGGGTAATGATCCATGTTTGATTCAAGAACGTCGAAAAAGAGATACATTATCTGGAGGCGGTAAAAAAACAGATACAAGATGGTGTCGTTTTCCAGTGTTTTCCACATTTTTTGACCTGAAAATTGACAAATAAAGAAAAGTGTTTTTTTTTTCAAAGGGACCTGCGTGCCGTGTACATGTTGGCTTGGAAACATGCACGCCATATGTTTTTCAAGATCAGATCATCAGAATATGGCAAAGGAATAATGTTCGCGCAAGTTTTGGTGAGTTCGCGCAGGTGACTTGCACGCCGAGAAAGATACATGCGCGTCGATTCCTTGGATGTTTGAGAAATTGCGCGCCTATGGTTTTCCAAGATCTGAAATTCAATATATGGAAAAGGAAAGAGGTTCGCGCAATTTTGGAAGTGGGTCGCGCAAGTGACTTGTAGGGGAAGAGAGTTGCGCGCCGATACTTGCACGCCGAAGGGAGATTTGCCCACCGTCGCGCAGGGGCGACCAAATTCCGATAAATACTGGACCACCCCTCTTCATTCTTCACTAGAGTTCAAAACTTTGAGAAATCAGAGCTCTCGTCACGCAGATGTGGTGGTCACACAAGTGGTGTGTGTGACGCGCAAGTGAAGTTGCGTGCCAGTTTTAGAAGTTGCGCGCCTGTTGGCAGTTGCGCGCCAATATTATATTGGGCGTAAAAGGAAGAGAGTCGCACAAGTGTGGAGTTGGGGAAGATTGTGTCGCACAAGTGTCTGAGGTGGACTTGCGCGCCCATTGTGACTTGTGCGCCGATACCTGTGCGCTGAGATTGAATTGTGCACCATGTATGGTTTATTTCCAACAGTGATTTTCGGGCTGCGTGGAAGCTGGATGTTTGCCCGATACCTTCGGTGTAAAGATAGATTCATCTACGAGTGAAAATTGGGCTTCAACAGAGAATCTACTTATAGATGAAGATGCATTCCTTCATTAAAATGAAGAGACCTACAGGTCTATAAACTCTGATTTGATCCTTTCTGGAGCAGTGAGGAAAGGATGAGGAAGAAGGTGATCCTCTCCACCGGAAGTGAGCCAGAGAGAGAGAAACAGGGAGTTATCCTTGGGAAAGCAGTGAGCTAGCCCTAATCTTTGTAAAGGCAGTGATCCTAGACATAGAAGTGATCTAGAAAAAATCTTGTAATCCATAGCTAGTGAAGTTTAGTGGAATTTGGTACGACCAACAACATGTCGGCGTATGCTCGTTTGACGTAGCCCTTTGCAGTTAACCAAGTAAAATTGATGTGTCATGTGCATGATTTACTTTCTATTTACTTTGTGAAATAGAAAAGAGAAAGAAGAGTTGTTTGCTTAACAGAAAAACAATTTCAGAACGGGCATTAATTTTAAATTTTTCATAACCTGATTCACCCCCCCTCTCAGGGTATTCAGCCTTGTGGACCTAACAAAATTTGTAATCAACAACTAGTTCATAACAATAAAAATAATCAATAAAGAAACATTTCATTCCCATAATATCATAATTGTTGGAAAATAAAACCATTGCTCTATTTTTTTCTTATTTCAATAAATTACACCCATAAATCATAATGAGAAAAATATTATTAATAACATAATATAGAAAAAGGGATTTATAATCACCATCACTCTTATTGTGAATTCATTAATTGACCACATGCAAAGATTATGATTATTTTCTATTAATTCGTCACATTTAAATTCATTCATAACCTCAATGAAATACATATAGTATAGGGCCAAATTACTTCTTCCTCAATTAATTTACAAAAGAAAAAAATAAGTAGTTTAATTATGAAATAATTTCATTTCCACATTAATTTAGTTAATTTGAACCTGGAAACGAGCCTTCAAATGGCTAGGACATACACACTAACTAAATTATATACTCACCAGAAAATTAATTCTAGACTATTAGATAGATGTGTCTCTAATTCTACCTAACCTATATAAATCTTTAAAGCATGCCAACAAAAAATATATAGAAAATCCCAAAAAAAATGCCCAACCCACCAAACATTACACCAAAACCTCTTAATTCAATTATAGCTTCTCAGAGATCAATCTCCCAACTATAGCAAATAGAAATTATATAGGTATAACCACTAGGCCACATCGTCTACAGTACCCCTATATTCTCACTAGATTACACAAGGTTCCAGGTATCATTGCATGAAATGTAATGGAATAAAAATAAGAAAAATACCCCCAAGAGATTATTAAATGTAATCACATATATCAATTATAGGATATAACCAATAAAATATGTAATAAATCATGTATATAAATGTGGGAAAACACCATATACAAACCATTGAATGTGTGAATTTTTCATCCACTAAATGAATGACATTCATAGTGTGTTACGGGCTGTAACACCCCGAGATTTTATGAAAAATATTATTTTAATTTTATTGATATCTTATGTTGTACGTTACACCAAAATTAGATTTTACTATACACAACACCGTATTATCTTATATTATATGCATACACTATTCTTGGCTTGCATTACACGCAATCACAACCTTCCTCAATAGCATGTGTAGTACGCAATGCTGGGTTTCACTAAAAACGATATATTGTCATAATATTATTATAGAATAGCTTTTATGAATAATATTAACTACATTTTGAATTTTATAACATTATTATTAATCTTACACATTTTATAATACATGGTATGTGAACAAAATAAAATTTTTGGGTAAAATAAGTATTTTTAAAAAATGTAGTTTTGCCGCCTTTTAATGGAGTACCCACATTAAATCTAGTTTTTATAGGTTTATAAGTTCAATTTGACAAAATAAAATTCTTCTTTAGAATAATTATATAAAAATTTACATTGGATAAATTTTTCATATTATTCTGATAACTTTCATATTTTAATGAATAGTTAAAACATGCTATATTTTAATTAAAAACAACTTTTTTCATCACCATAATATATATGGTTAAATTATAATATTGAGTGGTTTTAAAGTATAAATAGATTATATTTTTAGAATTTAATATAATTTATGTCATTACAATTAATTTTACATTGAATTCATAGGTAAAAACATTTGAACCTTTGGCAATGTTTTAACTTTTAAAACCCATTTTCTTAACAATGGGATTAATGTTAAATTAATTAATGAAACTTCTATGTTTTGAATTTTGAAAAATGGATTCCATATTGGAATTCAGTGGGTACAAATTATGTTAATAGGTTAATTTTATTTTTTTATATTATGAATAGTAACTACGGTAATGTTTATTTACTACAATTAAAGGTAAATTAGGTAATTAAGGGTAAATATAAGATTATACAATTAACGTTACACCTGCCAAAATTTTATTGGATGACTAAAAGTCGACCCATATCACCTAAGGTTCTGAATAGATTAATTTTATGGACTTTTGACCATGAACATAATTTAATTATTTTTAAAACCAAAGAAATTGACAACATATCACTATCATAAATCTTATAAGTATAATAATTTTCATTTAGTGATAATCTTCATGATACTTCGATAATGAATAGTCTACAGAAATATAATAAAATTATCTACATCATCTGAATTTATTTTGAATTTTTAGTGATCAAATAGTTATCATTAATGGTGAGACAATATTTATGTTGAAATTATTTTATTGACTGAAATATCTAATAAATGGTTTAAAGAATATTAAAATAAATATTATATAAACTATTTAATGTGATCCGCTAATTTTATAGATATATATGACATGTTATGAATCTATTTAAGCTTTTATTTCGAATATCTCTTCTATTTGGATTTTATTTAAATTCAAATAAATGAATTCTGTCAAAATTGACACTATTGTTATTTTATAAAAATAAAATAATAAAAAATTGTTTAAAAAAATTAAAAATTAAAAATTAAAATTTATATGGTCTAAAATTCCATACATTATCCAATTATGGACAATTCACAAGACATAAATAATTATTTATAACAATTTAAAATTTAGAATCTTATTACCACATATAAAATTAAACAGATTAAATAAGAATAAATCAAGTTGATAATATTTAAAATAAATTCCAAATATGTCTAAATTTTATTGGTTTATGAGATTACTACCCCATATCATCTTATATTTATATTTGAGTCATTTTGGATGATTTTATGTAGGGATTTAATTTATTATAAATTAATATTTTTGAGGTTTCCAAAGGTGACCCTCGCCTCCCTTATAAAAGGGCACCTCCTCACTCTCAACTTCACAACACTTTGATCCTTCATTTTTGGCCAACCTCGGACCACTTATCTTCTCCACTTCCCTAGAAACATTCTTGAGGTTTTGGTATTCTTAAAAGACCAACTCTATTTCCTTAAGTGGAAGCTTAAAGGATGTGCATTGAAGAAGAGGTAATCTCTTCTACAAATTATTTCATGTTTCTTTCTTATTCAACTTCATCTTATTTCGTTGTTTAATTATAAAGTAATAACATCAGTATCACTAATATACTTATATGTTATCGTAAATATGAAACAACCCCATTTCAACTTCTATCAATCCTATGGGAAACGAGATCTTCGCGCGTGTGTACGTACAGAATACTATCTCCACGCCGTGGTGTAATCAATTTTCCAACCTCCACCTTACATTGATGGGTATAATGGTGTAAATAATAACTATATATGGTTATGATAACATCATAATTATTCTTAGATATTATATCATCCACTCCAATTCTATTATATAATTATGGGAACGATATCATCGCTCGTGCGTACGTACGGACTACCGTCTCCACGAACACGATGTGATTCATTTTCAATGATTAACCATTCAAGTATGATTATAAAGAATATATAATAAATAATCATAAAATAAATTAAATAATAATGATACTGGATTTATGTACATATATGTTTCATTTACTTAATTCCATTTAATTCAGTAAAGAAACGAAAACATCGTTCATGCGTACGTACGGCCTACCTTCTCCATGAACGGTGTATTTCATTACATTTATCAATCCTTCATTTATATTTATATTCTAAATATATATTATATATAAATCGTATTTTACATTCTAGAATTACATTAATCAGGATATAATTATCAATATCAAAAACAACAAGTCGAAACACGTATGATAAATGAAACGATTCTACCCAAAATGCTGGTTTAACATGGAATTCACAAAAGAACGGGTAATATAATGTCCTAAGTGAACCATATTTGATATCATGACATTTAATATGATTCTATAATAAGTAAATGACATTATTTAAATCATTTTACAGGAGGTCCGGATACATACGAAGTATATCGGACATAAGGTATAAGATAAATCTTCCAATCTCGTTTTTTTTCGAGATTGTTTATTCGTAAGTATTTACTGATGTTATATATATCATCCATGTCCCTATTTTCTAAAAATGGTTTCATGTATTTTAAAGCACATTTTACCCAATTTTTGGACTTTTACTACATGGTATGTATGGAATCTTTATTTTTATTACCATATAAGGTACATTTTGGCTTTTCCAGAAAATGTACGAGAAGAATGTTTTTTTAAATTATATGGCTTGAACAGATTTTTACTGTTTCATATTGCCTTATTTTCAGGAATATTACATTACAATATTTCATGACTATTTTCAAAAAAATCCCTTTCTTATAAAATTTCATGGAATTTTGTGAAAAGAAAATGATTTTGATGAAGAAAGAATATTTTCCCCAAGAATTCATTTAAATTATTTTATCAAAACTATTTTCATCTAAAATGCCAATATTTAATATGTTTATGTTTCTAGTATAATACCTCTTTTATTTATATGGTGTTATTATTCTTATTATTAAATGATATCCATTTGTTTTATATAGATTATGTTATGATGGGATGATGTTTATGAAACCCATTTTATACTTTTAGTTGTGATTAATGATTTATGTTTATTTTGTGGCGCAAGTGAGGATGATTTCATTATGATATGGGTAGGACCTATATATCCCTCCAATTCATTGGGTAAAGATTTATATCTCATGAGATAGACATGGATGGAATGACATGTTAATCTGGTTCCGTGATACAGGACTGGAACGAGGAGTGAACTCGATTTAGTATGGGACTTTGTCCACTAATATGGTCTTGGAATCAATGCCTTAGCTAATATGGAAAGCATATCACGTGCTTAATGGTTTTCCATAATTACATGTTTCCTTGATATTTTATCACAATTGATGTTTCATTATGACCTATGCCTTATGTACTTCCATGTTTTGTGTCATTGCTCATGATTTTGAGGTTTAAACATTATGTTCATGTTTTTAAGTTCAAATGTATATGGTTTGTTTTATTTTTTCCATGCTTACCCTTACTGAGAATTTGAGTTCACCCTTTATATGTTATCTTTTCCCTAGGATATAATGAATGGTTTTAGGTAAGAAAACAAAAAGGGGAAGATCTTTGTGGGAGATGTTGAAGATCTTTCACAATGATTAGATGATTACATTTCGAGTTTCCTAAGACACTAAACTATTACAGTTCTTGAGTGTCAGTTTTTGTTATGTATTTAGAATTCCAAAAAAGTAATTTAATTTCCATGTACAACAAGTTTGGGCACTCTGCAGTTGGTATCAGAGGAAAGGTTTATTTATCCTTTGGATACTAGGATTCGAAAACTTTAGTGATATCTCTAGAGATATTTCTAAGGTATGTCTAGGGATGTCCCAAAGGTTAAGTATAAGTATAAGTTATAGTCCTAGAATTATGGTAAAAATAATATAATTAACCCTAATATGTTATATATTGAATGTACTCCCCCTTTATTATGTTGTTTTCCCTAGCATGATTTTTGCCTCTCACACTATTCTTTTTGGGTTTTAGATGGTGGCTGGAACCCAAAGGAACTATGTTGATAAATGTAATTGATAGTGCCATGATTTTCCTCCTGAACAAACCAATGTTATGAGAGATAGAGTGCAAAATCTTGTTGCTATACTTACACAATCTATGAATCATTCTGGACTTACAAATGAGCAGAGTAAGGAACAATGTTCTATTGAGTCCTTCATGTGGAAAAGTCCACCTTCATTCAGTGGGTCTTCTGATCCACTTGATGCTGAACAATGGATCAGTAATATTGAAAAGATATTTTCTAAACTTCTCTGTTCGGGACATGAAAAAGTAATTATGTCTATTTACTGTTTAGATGGTGATGCAGATCATTAGTGGACTCTAATTAAAAATACAAGGCACCAAGATGAAATTGAATCCACAGAATGGGATGAGTTCAAGAACATATTTTTCAATAAGTACTTCCCTCGTATTCTTCAAAAAAATACAGAAAAGGATTGCCTTCAGCTTAAGAAAAAGTATGATTAATCTGTTGGTATATACAAAGCGAATTTTACAATGGTTGCAAGGTATGCATCTGGCTTTCTCAACCAACCTCAAAAGAAAGTTGATCGATTCTTCAATGGCATAAAACCAAGTCTTTGAAGGGAATTAGCTATAAAGGACTTCAGTAGCTATAAAGAAATTGTGTGTAGTGCTATCAAGGTATAAATGGAATTTGGTGTTACATATCCATATCATGGTTTTGACAAGAAAAAAATGATGGAGTTCAAGGAGAAATCAAAGAATAATGGTGAAAAGAAGATGATTGTTTCTTTATGCTCAAAGTGTGGAATGAATCTTGGTGGAGATTTTCTTAAAGGTACTAGAAAATGTTTTAAGTGTGAAAAAGAAGGTAATCGTGTAGATGAGCGTAGAAGTAATTGAAAAAATGTTTCTAATGATGTGAATAAAGAAAAGACTGCAGAGAACGCACCGCCAACACTTCAATGCTTCAATTTCATGGAAATGGGGCATTATGTTAATCAATGCCCTAATCCATGTGTTAATGATGATCAATTTGAGCAACCTCTTATGGAAAAGGATAAAGGGAAGCCACATGAGATCACTATTTGTGATGTTGAGTATGATAATGATGTTTTGTAATGATTCAGTGTTTATGTAATGGGATTTAAAAATAGTATCATGGCAAGTCATTTATGATATCGTGGAATTTTGGAATATCTATGTAGTAGTTTCCAATAATTATATGGTAGCAGTAACCATGAAAGGTGATTGATATATTTTAGGAAAGAAGATTATATGTGCATAATGAATGGATAAAGAAAAATGTAATAATCTCTTGACTGATATAAGGACAACGTTATATCATGGTTTGAGTATATAGAAATTTTGGGATTTTGGTATGTGGAAAGTGTTAAATTTTGACAGTATTCATGTTTTCACTACGGTTCAATGGGTATTTCAAGAGAATACATGATTAAGGTATTCACATATTTTTAATGTGACCAACAAGATATATCATATGATATATGGGGGATAAATGATGGTATTCACATGCTCGGTAGATGACATTTCTAGTAATTGTTTTCATTATACTATGAGCATGGACAGAAGTATTTTGGATAAGCCTAAAGATTGGAAAGGATTATATTGGACATAAGTTAGTATTGTTTAAGGATAGAACTTTTTTCGATATTATCCACGGAATTTTATAAAAATGTAGATTTAGAAAAAGGACAACTTTTAGGACGGGCGACAACTCATCGTGTCAGACAAGGCTCTGGGAATTGAAACCACATCCAAAGTGTGACAGGACTTTATCACCTACCACTGGCCTATAGGAAGTCCGTAGTTAGTAGAAACACATTTTATAATATTATTTGTTATGATAGATGATGTATAAGTCCATTTTTAGAATCATATACGATTAACCTCAGCATATATAGACTTACGTATATGTGATAACTTTTGCTAACCTTTTGTTTAAGATTGATGGAATGAGCCATCATTCTATCACATGATCTTCTAACAATTCGTGGAAGACAAATTCAACTTCATTTCTTTAAGAGATGATGTGAAAATTAGTCAAGGAACAAATAATAGTGATACTGTACCAAAATCAAGTAAGTATTTCTTTTAGTTATTCTTCAACTTTAGGGAAATGATCTTTAAAACCAAAAATATTGTCCTAATGTCCTCATATCTGATGAATCAGATGGTACCTTAGATCATAAAAAATTTATGGCTTTGTGATTGTTGGATTTTTCATAGCCGTGTTCTCTACCACTCTTCATCAAAACATGATGGTTAGATTTCTCTTCCATATCCATATTTTCACCTGTGTTCTCCGATGTGGAAACCCAGTGATTAGTTAATTTGGGTAACCGTTACATTTCATAATTTAGTTTTTAAAGGTCAGTTTTGGTATTCCTTTTCCGATGTGGGTTTCTACTAAATAAAATTTCAAGTAGTAAACCATTTATAACCCTGACAAATTTCGAGGGAGAAATTCTTTTTTAGGGGGGTAGAATGTAACACCCCAAGATTTTATGAAAAATATTCTTTTAATTTCATTGATTTCTTGTGTTGTAAGTTCCACCAAAATTATCTTATGATATAAGAAACACTGTATTAGCTTATATTATACAGAAACACTATTCTTGGCTTGTGTTACACGCAATCACAACCTTCCTCGATAGCATGTGTAGTACGCAATACTGGGTTTCACTAAAAAACGAAATATTATTATAATATTATTATGGACTAGCCGTTATGAATAGTATTCACTAAATTTTGGATTTTATAACATTATTATTCATCTTACAGATTTTGTAAAACATCGTATGTTAACAAAATAAAATTTTCGGGTAAAATAGGTATTTTTAAAAAAAATACAGTTTTTTCGCCTTTTGATGGCGCACCCACATTAAATCTAGTTTTTTACAGGTTTATAAGTTCAATTTGAAATAATAAAATTCTTATTTGGAATCATTATATAAAAATTTAATTTGGATAAATTTTTCATATTATTCTGATAGCTTTCATATATTAATGAATAGTAAAAACATGATATATTTTAATTAAAAACATCTTTTTTCATCGCAATACTTTATATGGTTGAATTATAATATTTAATGGTTTTAAAGTATAAATATAATATTTTTTTACTATTTAATATAATTTATTTCATTTTTAATAATTTTACATAGAATTTATAGGTAAAAAAATTTCAATATTTGGAAATGTTTTAACTTTTAAAACCCATTTTCTTAACAATGGGATTAATTTTAAATTAATTACTGCAACTTCTTGGTTTTGAATTTAGAAAAAATTTATTCCATATTTGAATTCAGTGGGTCCAAATTATGTTAATAGGATACTTTTATTTTTTTTATTATGAATAGTAACTATGGTAATTTTTATTTACTATAGTTAAAGGTAAATCGGGTAATTAAGGGTAAAAATAAGATTATAAAGTTACCATAAAACCTTCCAAAATTCTATTGGATGACTCAAAGTCTACCCATATCACCTAAGGGGCAGAAGAGATTAATTTTATGGACTTTTGACCATGAAAATAATTTAATTATTATTAAAACCAAAGAAAGTGACAGCATGCCACTCTCTTAAATCTTATAAGTATAATAATTTTAATTTAGTGATTTAATTATTGAAACATAGAACATGAATAGTATAAATAAATCTAATAAAAATATCCACATCATGTGAATTTATTTAGAATTTTTAGGGATTAAATAATCATCATTAAAGGTGACACAATAGTGATGTTGAAATTATTGTATTGATTGAAATATCAAATAAATAGTTTTAAAAATATTAAAATAAATAATATATACACTATTTAATTTTATCCAATAATTTTATAGATAAATATGACATGTTATTAATTTATTAATTCTTTTATTTCGAACATATCTTTTGTGTGGAATTTATTAAAATTCAAATAAATGAATAGTGTCAAAATTGACACTATTGTTATTTTATAAAAATAAAATAATATAAAAATTTTTAAAAATCAAAAAATATTTAAAAATTATAAAATAAAATTTATATGGTCTACAATTTCATAAATTATCCAATTATAGACAAGTCAAAACACATAAGTAATTATTTATAACAATAGAAAATTTAGAATCTTATTACAAAAAATAAAATTAAATAGGTTAAATAAGGACAAATCAAGTTGATCATGTTTAAAATAAATTTCAAACATGTCTAAATTTTATTGGTTTATGAGATTATAACCCTATATCATCTAATAATAGGATTTGAGTTATTTGTTATGTTTTTATGTGGGGTTTGACTTTATTATAAATTAATATTTTTGATGTTTCCAAAGGTGCCCTCTCCTCCTTTATAAAAGGGAACCTCCTATCTCTCCTCTTCACAACACTTTGAGCCTTCAAGGTCATGCAACCACTTCCCATTTATCTTCTCCACTTCCATAGCAACATTATTGAGGTTATGGTCCTCTCAGAAGACCAACTATAGTTCATTTGGAGGAAGCATAAAGGAGGTGTGTCGAAGAAAAGGTAATCTCTTCTACCGATTATTTCAATTTTCTTTCTTCTTCAACTTCTTCTTAATCAATTGTTTCATTATAAAGTAATAACATAAGTGTCACTTATATACTGATATGTTATTATAAATATGAAATTACACCATTTCACCTTCTATCCATCCTATGGAAAACAAAATCATCACGCGTGCGTACGTACGGAATACCGTCTCTACGCTGTGGTGTAATCAGTTTTCCAACCACCACCTTACTTGTATGGGTAAAATGGTGTGAATAATTACAATATATGGTTATTATAACATCATAATGATTCTGAGATATTATATCATCCACTCCAATTCTATTAAAAAATTATGGGAACGATATCATCGCTCGTGCGTACGTATGGACAACCATCTCCACGAACGCGATGAGATTCACTTTCCATGATTAACCATTCAAGTATGATTATAAAGTATATATAATAAATATTAATGAAAGATATTACATAACAATGATACTGGAATTATGTAAATATATCTTTCATTTACTTAATTCCATTTAATTCATTAAGGAAACTAAAACATCATTCATGTGTACGTATGGCCTGCCGTCTCCATGGACGGTGTATTTCATTCCATTTATCGATCTATCATATATATTTATATGCTGAATATATATTATATATAAATAATTTATAACTTTTTGGAATTAATTAAATCAGGATATAAGTAATAATATCAAAAATAACAAGTCAAAACACGTACGATAAATGAAATGATTTTACCCAAAACACTACTTTAACAAGGAATTTACAAATGAATGGGTAATATAAAGTCAAAATTAAACCGTATATGATATCATAACAATGAATATGATTCTATAGTAAGTCAGTGACATTATTTAAATCATTATACAGGAAGTTTGGATACATACAAATCAAATCAAACATAAAGTAAGGGATAACTTTTCCAATCTCATTTTTATCCGAGATTGATTATTCGTAAGTATTTACTAGGGTTATATTTATCATCAATGTCCTTGTTTTCTTAAAATGGTTTCATGTATTTTTAATTCCCTTTTTACCAATTTTTTAATTTTACTACATGGTATGTAAGGAATCTTTCTTTTGTTCACCATACGAGGTACTTTTTGACTTTTTCGGAAAAAGTACGAGATAAATGTTTTTTTAACTTATATGGACTAAAGAGATTTTTAAGGTTTCATAACCCCTTATTTCATGAAGATTACTCTACAATATTTCATGAATATTTTCAAAAAAATCCTTTTCTTTTAAGATTTCATGGCATTTTTTGAAAAGAAAATGATTTCGAAGAAGAAAGGATATTTTCACCAAGAATTCATTTCAATTGTTTTATCAAAACTATTTTCCATCTAAAATGATAGTTTTTAATATGTTTATGATTCAACTATAATGTATCTATTATATACATGGTTTAATTTTTCTTATGATGAAATTATATCCATTTTTTTATATGGATTATGTTATGATGGGATGATGTTTATGAAACCCATTTTATTCATTGGGTTGTGATGAATGATTTATGTTTATTTTCTGGCACAAGTTTGAATGATTTCATTATGAGATGGGTGTGACCTATATATCCCTCCAATGAATTGGGTAAATATTTATATGTCATGAGATAGACATGGCTAGAACAACAAGTTAATCTAGTTCAGTGATACAAGACTGGAACGAGGAGTGAACTCGATTCAGAAAGGTACTTTGTCCACTAAGATGGTCTTGGAAGCAATGCCTTGGATACTATGAAAATCATATCAAGTGCTTACTGGTTTTCCACAATTTCATGTTTCCATGATATTTTTCATGATGGATGTTCCATTGTGATTATGCCTTATGTACTTCTATGTTTTCTGTCATTGCTAAATATTTGTATTTTTAATCATTTTGATTATGTTTTTAAGTTCAAATGTATATGGTTTGTTTTATTTTCTCCATGCTTACCCTTACTGAACATTTGAGCTCACCCTTTATAAGTTATCCTTTCCACAAGATATAAATAAAGGTTTTAGGTAAGAAAACAAAATAGGGAAGATCATTATGGGAGATGTTGATGATCTTTCACAATGATAAAATATTATGTTCCGAGTTTCCAAAGACACTAAACTATTACTGTCCTTGAGTGTCGGTTTTTGTTTTATATTAATTATTCCCCAAAAGTAATGTAATTTCCATTTACATCAAGTTTGGGGTCTCTATATAGGCTATGAATGGGAGAAATTGGAGAAAAAGATACATAACCTAAAAAATTCACAATGTGGCCACATAGATTGCCCTAGAACACATGTCAGGTGATTTTTTTAATGAGTGGACTCACCACCTTTCTCATTGGTAAAGGTACATTCATATAAGAGCCCAATATCTAGAACCCTTCATTCATCTCCTCTCTATTTTAGGTGTTTCAGGGTGTGATCTGAGGTCATTTCTAGAAAATATACCCCATCTCCATCTTATTTTCATGTTATCCCCTTATATCTATTTAGATTTTTTTGGTTGAAGTTTTTATGGATATTTTATTAGGTAATGGTGAAATCACCATTTTTTAAGGGTAATTCAAGTGGCCTATCAAGAGGACATCCCAATTGTAATGACATAGAGTTCATTAGAAATATTTATTTCTTGAATAAATGTTAGTTGTATTATATTATAAAATATTATACACATAAAAAATATAGACAAAACACCACATATCTATCATATAAATAAGAGTCATTACACTAGTCATCTAGAGTAAAATGAAAAAGACTAAAATTATAATTGAGAAAAAAATAGAAAATAGAAAATCTAGAATTGTAAAATCTTGATAGTCCCAATATGATAAAATCACTACCAACATGGCCAACTGTATATATAAGGCCATGGCCTTAAACCTTACTTAATATTGAATTAAATGAATAATTCACATTTAGGATCTTTTCAGGGTTTAGAGTTTTAGAGAATTAGGACATAACTATTACATCTCAAACAATTACAAAGTATAAACTTCTACTAAGTTTCCATAAAATAAAAACTCTTAAAAAGAAACATGTTTAGTTCCATGTTTTATATTGCAGGACTTTCCCTTGATCCCATCCTTGACCATATTCCACATTAATTCCTGTGAAAAACATTTCAAAAAAACATTGGGTGAGCATAAAAATCTCAGTAAGGGATACAAAATGAATGAAAACTATTTGTTTTTCAAAACAACAAGTAAACCATGTATGCTTTACCAAAGTAATAATTTTCACCTTTATGAAGTTGTAAAAACATTTCACTGAATAAAAGATCATTACTTACCCTTTTGTAACCAAAATATTACCATAAAACCCATATAAATATCACTTAACATATAAAGGTAACTTGGGACATAAACATACTTAAATGGAATAACCATACGGTCGACTTCCACAAATATCACTTAATGGAATAGCCATACGGCCGACTTCCATACCCAATTCCTTGGAGGTTATAACGTAACCACCCATCCTGGTATTCACGGCACCACCCGTCATATGGATTATCACGTAACCAGCCGTCAAATGTCCAAGTACCATTATTAAATCATAAGACATAAAACAAATATAATGGAAAGAAAACATTTCCATAATTTGATCACAATATGTAACTTAAATATATTGACATAAAAAATCCATTATAATAAACCATTTTAAATACTAAAATACATAAAACAGTATACGGTATTTATTTCATTTCAAAAAAAACATTACGGCTTGTTGGGGAAGCCAGAGAACAAATAATACTTGCGGCGGTGAAAAAGGTCATTGTCACCGCGCACGTTAAAAGAAAAATTCCTTTTTGTCGTTTAGTAAAACACTTTGTAGAAAAATATTCCTTTTGTATACAAGTAAAAGTAAAAGGGTTTTATACACCGTATAAAATAAAGTTGTGTATAAAACTAAATATGCCTCAATGAAAGGAGATTGAGACGAAGTCCCTTACCTTGGGTTCGACTTGACTCGATCATTCTTTAACGTCCTGAATAATAAACGTGAGTTAATTTCTACTTGCTTAAGAACCTTTTTTAAGTTCATTATTCCTTTTATATCACTTATTGCCATGTTATAAACATTATGTAATCATTTATGTTAATAATGTCTGTTTTGTCGATGTTTGGTTCTTAAGTCGAAAGTGGACTTCTTACAATTACATGTTGTTCGTGTGGTCAAAGGTTCATTATATCTAGAATGATATTCATGATTTGGATATCATATATATCATACATATCCAGAATATAGATTTATTTATAATATTACATAATCATTTAGAGGTAACAAATGAAATGCACAATTCATGGAGACGGTAAGCCGTACATACGCATGAACGCTACTTTCATTTCTATGTCATATTAATAAAATTAAAACTAAATAATAGATATGTAAATTTTAATTCCATAATTATTTTAATAATTTAGATGTAACATACATCATATATATACAATATATATATGTACTAATAATAGTACATTACATTTGGGGATAAGAAATGAAATTCACCGTTCATGGAGACGGTAAGCCGTACGTACGCATGAATGCTACTTTCAATTATATCTCATACTTTAATGGAAAGAAATAATAATGATATAAAGGTATATTATAATTCCAGTATAACATCATATATAATTACTTTAAATCCATCCTTTATATGTCCCACATATGGCATTAACGAATCAAATCAGTTTGAGAGGGCTGTAGTCCACACTTCCTAAAATGAAGATATAGCGTATACCCATAATGGAAGCCATAAAGGTATGCCATAAATGAGAAATAAAGAAGATTAAAGAAAAAATAAACATATCATATATCATATATAAATATAGTGACATCTTAATGGACACCTTTGAAGGTGTTAGAAGAATATTGAACAATCATCGTTTTGTGAGGCAGAAATTCGCCATCCACAGAAACAGTATGTTCTTTAACCATTATATGTAGGTGTGTGTAAGTGTACCTCGAATTATTATTATAAAAACAACCTATTATATTTAAGATACTGTATTTGTTACAAAATAAATGAATAAAAAGAGTTTATGGGGTTGGAGAAGAAAAATAAAACAAAAGAACACAAGTGAAGACACTACCTTAAAATCGGGTAACTCTCTTAGATTTGACCTCAAATACTTCCTTGGGAAGACTTGTCCCAAAAGTGAGGCTTCTAGGAGTAATATAGGGATGCGTAGAGACAAAAATAGCAGATCATGGCCGAACCAAAGGCTTGAGAGGTGTGGGTAAGGTGGTAGAGGTGGGGGCTTTTATAAGAGGAGAGGAGGGGAACTCTTGGAAAGTTAAGAAAAGATACTTTATTATAAAATTATTTTCGGATAAAAAGGGTACCAAAATTATATATTTAGAGGATAAGGTGATAAGAGTTCGAAATCCACCCATTAAATAGTTTTTTGACATGTTTTGGTCTTAGATTTTACATTATCTTTTCATTTTATTTAAATCGTTAAATAATGAGGTAATCGCTGCATCATCATGGTGTCACAACTAATTTAATTTATTTAATGTCTAAAAATTATAGAAAAAATATCATGATGTAGGAAATATGTTTATATTTCTAATGAATATTTATAGTCAAAGATATAAATTGTATAACCACATTTAAGAATTGTTTTAGTAAAACAACTCATGTTTGTGACATTTTTATTTTTACTTTAAATAAAAGGCATTAATGTCATTATCTTACCCAAGTGGCTCCATGGGGTCCCACAAATCGACCCATGGGTTGTCTTGGTCGTCCATGACACATACAATAAGGGTAGAACATTTGTAAAGGTCATTTTATATTATTAAAACATTATTTTTACCTTAAATTGCACTAATTACCTCTAATCGCGATTAAAACTTAAAAGCTACTATTCATAAAAAATTATTTTAATCCCATTGAACCACATTTTACTTCATAATGACAAGCACATATGTCGGATTTTTGAAATTCAAAACACAGAGGTGGTAAAATGTCATTTAAACGAAAAATCATTTTTTTATGTACCACTTAGTGGTTTCACTATTCATCAAAAATTGAATTTCTTCAGAAAAATACCAAAAATTCATCCTAAGATATATTTGATATTCCGAATTCAAAAATGATGTCTATTTTACAAAATTCAAAACATATAAGTTGCATTAATTAATTTAATAATTAATTCCCGCATTCAAAAAAAATAGTGTGTTTTTATGAAACAAAAAGTATCAAAAGATTGACACAAGTTTAAGTCCGATTTCAAAGTGAAATTAATTCCAACGACCACTATTGGATTAAATGGTAAAAATATATTCTAATTTATCTTTAAAACAAATTCAAAATATAATCTATTCATATAAAAAAATTAGATTAAAAAGAGGTTTTGAATTAAAATACAACATTTTTCACTATTCATTAAAAAAATGAACTTTATCAGAAATATACCAAAAATCTACACAAAGTAAATTTTG
Organism: Viscum album; assembly: GCA_963277665.1. NCBI lineage: Eukaryota > Viridiplantae > Streptophyta > Magnoliopsida > Santalales > Viscaceae > Viscum > Viscum album. The sequence continues at coordinate 1,111,077,254 of OY728140.1, forward strand.
ATATCCCGATTCTAAAGAAGAATTTTATTTGGTCCAATAAAAATTATAAGAGTGGCCAAAACTATATTTAATGAAGGATCGCCATGAAAAGGCGATAAGTCGACCTTTTGTGAAAATTAGTATATATATGCCTAAAATTGAATTATTTTCTTATTTTAAGTGTTTATCCTTTATTGGAAAATGTAAAAACATTTAACAAACATATATAATCATATTATTTTTATTTCTATTCATTCATGGCAATACAACAGCTACGTGTTAACTACCATTTAAAATAATATTATTTTATTACTAGTGTGCAACGATAGATTTCAAAGAAACTATTTGTTGCGTATTGGGTACGCTATCGAACATAGAAACCCCTTTAAACTAAAATTAATTTTTAATTCGAAAATATTAATAAATATGAAAATGTTTTATTCTTTATTTACCTGGGATGTTACATCCTTCCCCCTTTTGGGAATTGCGTCCTTGCAATTTTATTCACTTATCAAAATTAGTGGGGGTATTTATCCCTCATAGCATTTTCAGATTCCCATGTTGCCTCTTCAACCATATGGATTTTCCAAAAAAAACCATCACATGGTGAATTACCTTATTTCGCAACACTTTCTCTCTTCGGTCAAGAATCTGGACAGGTTGTTCTTCATAAGAGAGATTCTCTTCCAACTGAACTACCTCTGGGCTCAAAACATGAGATGGATCTGGCATATACATTCTCAACATCGAAACATGAAATTCATTGTGTAACTGAGATAAAATCGGAGGTAAAGCCACTTGGTAAGAAACTGATCCAACTTTCTCCATAATTTCATATGGTCCAATGAACCTTGGACTCATCTTTCCTTTCATACCAAATCACATCACACTTTTCCATGGTGAAACGTTGAGAAAAAACATGATCACCTACCTCGAAAGATAGATCCTTCCTCCGGTTATCCGCATAACTCTTCTGCCTGCTTTGAGCTGTTCTCATGTGTTTCTGAATCAACTGAATGTTTTCTGCCATCTCTTCTACCAATTCTGGTCCCATCAGCTTCCTTTCACCCACTTCATCCCAAAAATCTGGAGTTCGATACCGCTTCCCATATAATGACTCAAATGGTGCCATCTGTATACTGGAATGAAAACTGTTATTATAAGAAAACTCAACCAAAGAAATATGTTGGTCCCAACATCCCTGATAATCCATCGATCAAGCATGTAGCATATCCTCCAAAGTCTAAATTGTTCGTTCTGACTGCCCATCTGATTGCGGATGAAATGTTATACTAAAATTTAATTCAGTACCTAACGACTTTGGAAGGCCCTTCCAAAAGTTAGAAGTAAACCTGGGATCACGATCAGACACAATGGAGAGGGGAACTCCATGTAACCTGACTATCTCATTATGATACAAACGGGAATGTTGATCTAGGGAAAAATTATCTCGTATAACAAGGAAATGAGCAGATTTAGTCAAGCGATCAACAATAACCCAGATTGCATTATTACCTTGAGGTGTCTTCGACAATCCCACAATGAAGTCCATGGATATATTATCTCATTTACACTCTGGTAAATGTAAAGGCTCCAGCATCCCTTTAGGTAACTGCCGCTATTCTTTAACTAACTGACAAGTCAAACACATCACAGTAAAATGAGCAATATCTCTTTTCATTCCATCCCACCAGTAATACTCCCATAGATATCTGTACATCTTAATACTGCCCGGATTAACTGAAAACGGAGAACTATGAGTTTCACATAATAAATCTCTCTTCAACTTTGAATCACAAGTCACACACAATCTCTTCCCAAATCTCAAAACACAATCATTATCAATGTTGAATTCAGGAAACTTACCCTTCTGAACCAGCTCTACCTTTTTCTGCAAACTCACTGTCTTGCTTCTGTGCTTGCTTGATTCTGTCTGATAGAGAAGATATCACTGATACCTGAAACAAAAAAGAATGACTTCCCGCACAAACAACTTCCATGCCAAAGTTCATCAAATAAAAAACCAAAGGATCTCGTTCCAAATGTAGCATGGATAATGAATCATTACTTTTTCAACTCAAAGAATCAGCCACTTTATTTTTTTTCCTGGATGGTAATGAATTGTACAATCATAATCTTTGATTAATTCCAGCCATCTATTATTTCTCATGTTCAATTATTTCTGAATGAATATATACTTTAAACTTTTGTGATCAGTATATATTTCAAACATTACTCCATACAAATGATGCCTCCAATTTTTTTGAGCAAAAACAACAGCAGCTATTTCCAAGTCATGTGTAGGGTAATTTATCTCATTAGTTTTCAACTGATGTGAAGCATAAGCAATTACCTGATCATTTTCCACAAGTACACTACCATGTCATTTCAATGAAGTATCACTGTAGATAACAAACTCACCATTCCTGGAAGGAAGTGCCAAAACTGGAGCATTCACCAATCTCCTTTTCAACTCCTGAAAACAATCATCACATTATTTTGTCCAGATAAACTTAACACCCTTCCGAGTTAGCTTAGTCATTGGACTAGATAACCGTGGAAATTTTTCAACAAACCTTCTGTAGTAACCTGCCAAACCAAGAAAACTACGGATCTTGGTTACATTTGTGGGTCTTGGCCATTCTTCAACAACTATTGTTTTAGCAGGATCAACAGTTATGCCATCTTTTGAAACAATGTGACCCAGGAATGAAATTTGTTGTAACCAAAACTCACACTTGCTAAATTTTCCATACAGTTTCTTTTCTTTTAAGGTTAGCATGATAACCCTTAAATGACTTTCATGCTCCTCTTTACTTTTATAAAACACCAGAATATCATCAATGAAAAGAACCACAAACTTATCCAAGAACTCATGGAAAATTCTATTCATAATGTCCATGACTACAGCAGGTGCATTGGTTAAACCAAAAGGCATAACTATAAATTCATAATGGCCATATCTAGTAGGGAACGCAGTCTTCGGAATGTCTAATTCTTTTACTTTCAACTGATGGTACCCCAACCTCAAGTCAATCTTCGAAAAATACTAAGCTCCCTGGAGTTGATCAAACAAATCATCAATATGAGGCAAATGATACCTATTCATAATAGTAATGTTATTCAAGGCTCTATAATCACTGCAAGGTCTCATTTAACCATCTTTCTTTTTAACAAACAAGATAGGATCACCCCATGGTGATGTTCTAGGATAAATGAAACCTTTATCTAATAACTCCTGCAATTGTTTCTTTATCTCTAAAAGTTCAACTTGATCCATTCGATAAGGGGGTTTTGAAATTGGATTAGAATCAGGAACTAAGTCAATAGTAAATTCAACTTCCCGGTCATGAATAATACCAAAACACTCATCAGGAGAAACATCAAGATACTCATTTACCACTGGCACATTATTAATCTATACAGTTCCATTATTTTCAACAACATGTGCAAGGTAACATTAATTTCCATCTTTTACTAGTTTCTCAACTTCCTGATATGTTATCAAAATCAGGGGTCATTCTTGTACACAAACTGAAAATATTTCTGAAAAGAAACCATTTTAGCTCTATAGTAAATCTTAGCATGATAAACCGGAAACCAAACCATTCCCAAAATAACATCAAACTCTACTAGAGTTAAAACAATAAGGTTTGCAGGTAGATTCTTTATTCACACAAGGATATGAAGGTTCTTATAATTTCTTTTTGTCTCAACGTTTTCTCCAGGTGTTTTTTCCATAAGTTCAAGATTCATATCTTGAGATGGAATTTCCAATTTACTAGAAAACTTCTCAGAAATGAAAGAATGTGTAGATCCTGAATCAAACAACACATTGGAATAATCTGAACAAACAAATAGTGTACCTGATACTACTTCATTCGATGGCCTAACATCTGCTGAAGTAGTTGCAAAGAATTTCTGCACCCCTTTCTACTTGTAGTCTGGCAGCAACCCCCCATTTGAGTTCTTCGTTAGACACTCATTTTCATAATGACCCATTTCATTACACTTAAAACATCTTACCGCTGACTTCTCACTGCCTGCTTGATCATATTCTTTACAGTTATTAGAAATATGACCAGACTTACCACACCGAAAGCACTTTCCAGACATGGACAAACATTATACAAGATGCATTTTACCACACTTCTCACAGGATGGATATTTGGTTTTCTTACCTCCTTGCTTCTTTGATGAATTATTCCCCTTTGCCTGCCAACTGGACCTCTTATTCTGTTGTTTGTCAAAGAACACCTGATCATCGGAAAACTCCATTTCCACCTTCTCCGCACACCGAACAAGTTTTCATAACATTTGAACTCACGAGAATCTAAAGCCCTTCGATACTTTGGCTTTAACCCAGAGTAAAAATGGTTGATTTTACTATCAATATCTCATATGAAGTTAGGAGCATACCTTGATAGTCGAGTGAACTTTTCTTCACATGCAGCCATTATGTCATCCTATTGCCTCAATTCTAGAAATTGTTTTTCCATTCTAAGATGAACCACCTTAGGAATATAGTTCTCAAGAAACATACCTTTGAATTCGTCCCAGAGAAGATCATTAATCTTATCACTATCCCTTATATTTTACATCATTGACCCCCACTGATCTGCTTCACCTTCAAAACGGTAAAAAGTAAGACTAACCTTTTGATGTTCTGAACACCCCATGACATCAAAAATCTTCTCCTGTGCTTTAATCCACCATTTAGCTAGCACATGGTCAGATGATCCTCTGAATGATGGGGGATGTTGCCTCATGAAATGTTCCACCACTGACATGTTCCTCTGTGGTTGATCTGGTTGACCTCGTGCATTGATACCACCACCATTTATAGCCTGATTCAATTGTCCCATCACTGAAACAAACTGTTCAGTTCCAATTCCGACCATCTTGAGTTGCTGATTTGGAAGGTTGTCTTCCTCCGGATGTCGTCCCAACATAGCTTCTTTGTTTCCTCTGTGGAAAACCATTCTGAACACAGAAATATATTAGGCTAAGCAACATGGTAATCTTTAAATGCTATATCATTTTAATCATACCATATATTAATTCATAATTTAACAATTTTCTAACTCCTAAAGTTGTCTAAACTGACATTTGATACAAACTATAAGGCCCCGACCTTAAACCATAGTTAATATTAAATTAAATTAATAATTCACATTGAGGATCTTTTCATGGTTTAGAGTTTCAGAGAATTAGGAAATAACTATTACATCTCAAAAGATTATAAAGTAGACACTTCTACTAAGTTTCCATAAAATAAAAACTCATAAAAAGAAACATGTCTAGTTCCATGTTTTAGATAGCATGACCTTCCCTTGATCCCATCCATGACCCTATTTCACATTAAGTCCTGTGAAAAACATTTCAAAAAAACATGGGGTGAGCATAAAAATCTCAGTAAGGGATACACAATGAATGAAAACTATTATTTTTTTAAAACAACAAGTAAACCATGTATAATATATCAAAGTAATACTTTTCACCTTTATGAAGTAGTAAAAACTATTCACTGAATAAAAGATCATTACTTACCCTTTTGTAACCAAACAATTACCATAAAACCCATATAATGATCACATAACATATAAAGGTAACTTGGGACATAAACATAAGTAAATGGAATAACTATACGGTCTACTTCCAAACATATCACTTAATGGAATAGCCATACGGCCAACTTCCATACCCAATGCATTGCAGGTTATAACGTAAACACCCGTCCTGCTATTCACGGCACCACCCGTCATATGTTTTATCACGTAACCACCCGTCAAATGTCCAAGTACCATTATAAAATCATAAGACATAAAACAAATATAATGGAAAGAAAACATTTCCACACTTTGATCACAATATATCACTTAAATATATTGACAAAACGAATCCATTATAAAAAACCCTTTTCAATACCAAAATACATAAAACAGTATATGGTATTTATTTCATTTCAAAAAAAACATTACGGCTTGTTCAGGAAGCCAAAGACCAAATAATACTCGCGGCGACAGAAAAGGTCGTTGTCACCGCGTACGTTAAAAAAAATTCCTTTTTGTCGTTTAGTAAAAAGCTTCGTAGAAAAAGATTCATTTTATATAAAATAAATGTCAAAGGGTTTTATACACTATATAAATTAAAGTTGTTTATAAAATGAAATATGCCTCAATGAAAGGAGATTGAGACGAAGTCCCTTACCTCGGGTCCGACTTGACTCGATCGTTCTTTAACATCCTGAATAATAAACTTGAGTTAATTTCTACTTTCTTAAGAAGGTTTTTCAAGTTCATTATTCCTTTTATATCACTTATTTCCATGTTATAAAGATTATTTAATCATTTAAGTTAATACTGTTTGTTTTGTCGATATTTGGTTCTTAAGTCGAAAGTGGACTTCGTACAATTACATGTTGTTCGTGTGGTCAAAGGTTCATTATATCCAGAATGATATTAATGATTTGGATATCATATATATCATATATATCTATCATATACATGTATTTATAATATTACATAATCATTTAGAGGTATGAAATGAAATTCACCATTCATGGAGACGGTAAGTCGTACGTACACATGAACGCTACTTTCATTTCTAGGTCATATTAATGGAATTAAAACTAAATGATAGATATGTATATTTTAATTCCAGAATTATATTAATCATTTAGATGTACCATACATCATATATATCAATAATATATATGTACATATAATAGTACATTACATATTGGGATAAGAAATGAAATGCACTGTTCATGGAGACGTTAAGCCGTACGTACGCATGAAGGCTACTTTCATTTCTATCTCATACTTTAATGGAAAGAAATAATAATGATATAAAGGTATATTATAATTCCAGTATAACATCATATATAATAACTTTAAATCCATCCTTTATACATCCCACATATGGCATTAACGAATCAAATCACTTTGAGGGGGCGGTAGTCCGCACTTCCTAAAATGAAGATATCACGTATACCCATAATGGAATCCATAATGGTATGCCATAAATGAAAAATACAGAATCATAAGGAAATCATAAACATATTATATATCATATATAAATATATTTACATCTTAATTGCCACCTTTGAAGGTGTTAGAAGAATATTGAACAATTATTGTTTCGTGAGGCAGAAATTCGCCATCCACAGAAACAGTATGTTCTTTTACCATTATATGTAGGTGTGTGTAAGTGATTCTAGAATTATTCTTATAAAAACATCCTAGTATATTGAAGATACTAGATTTGTTACAAAATAAATTAATAAAAAGAGTTTAGGGGGTTGGAGATGAAAAATAAAACAAAAGAACACAAGTGAAGACATTACCTTAAAATCGGGTAACTCTCTTAGATTTGAGCTCAAAGGATTCCTTGGGAAGTCTTCTGCCAAAAGTGAGGCTTCTAGGAGTAATAGAGGGATGTGGAGAGACAAAAAGAGAATATCATGGCCGAAAAAAAGGCTTGAGTGGTGTGGGTAAGGTGGTAGAGGTGGGGGCCTTTGATAAGAGGAGAGGAGGGGCACTCTTGGAAAGTTAAGAAAAGATACTTTATTATAAAAACATTTTCTACTAAAAAGGGTCCCACAATGATATATTTAAAGGATAAGGTGATAAGAGTTCGAAATACACCCATCCAATAGGTTTTTGACATGTGTAGGGCTTATATTTTACATTATCTTTTCATTTTATTTAAATCGATAAAAAATGAGGTAATCGCTGAATCATCGCGGTGTCATAAATAATTTTTTTTATTTAATGTATAAAATTTATAAAGAAATTTAATGATGTAGGAAATATGTTTAGCTTTCTAATTAATATTTATAGTCAAAATTATGACTTGTATAACCCCATTTAAGAATTGTTTTAGTAAAACAACTCATGTTTGTGACATTTTTATTTTTACTTTAAATAAAAGGCATTAATGTCATTATCTTACCCATGTGGCTCCATGGGGTCCCCAAAATCGACGCATGGGTTGTCTTGGTCGGCCATGACACATATAATTAGGGTAGGACATGTTTCATGGTCATTTTATATTATTATAACATTATTTTTACCTTAAATTACAGTAATTACCTCTAATCGCGATTAAAACTTAAAAGTTACTATTCACCAAAAATATTATTTTAATCCCATTGAACCACATTTTACTTCTTAATGAAAACCATGTATGTCATATTTTTGAAATTCAAAACACAGTGGTGGTAAAATTTAATTTAATCGAAAAATCAGTTTTTTTAAGTACCACTTAGTGGTTTCACTATTCATCCAAAATTGATGTTTTTCAGAAAAATAACAAAAAATCACCCTAAGATATATTTGATATTCCGAATTCAAAAATCATGTATATTTTAAAAAATTCAAAACATATAAGTTGCATTAATTAATTTAATAATTAATTCCCACTGTCAAAACCAATAGCGTGTTTTTATGAAACAAAAAGTATCAAAAGATTGACACTAGTTTAAGTTCGATTTCAAAGTGAAATTAATTCCAACGACAACTATTGGATTAAATGGTAAAAATATATTCTAATTTAACTTTAAAACCAATTAAAAAGATAATATAATCATATAAATAAATTAGATTAAAAAGAGGTTTTGAATTAAAATACAACTTTTTCACTATTCATTAAAAAATGAACTTTATCAGAAAAATACCAAAAGTCTACACAAAGTAAATTTTGATGTCCTGATTCTAAAGAAGTGTTTTATTTGGTCCAATAGAAAGTATAAAAGTGACCAAAACTATATTTAAAGAAGGTTTTCCGTGAAAAGGTGATATGTCGACCTTTAGTGAAAATTAGAGTATATATGCCTAAAATTGAATTCTTTTCATATTTTAAGCCTTTATCCTTTATTGGATAAATGTAAAAACATTTAACAGACATATATAATAATATTTTAGTTATTTCTATTCATTCCTGTCAATAAAACAACTATGTGTTAACTACCATTTAAAATAATAGTATTTTATTACTAGTGTGCAACGTAAGATTTCAAAGAAACTCTTTGTTGCGTATCGGGTATGCTATCAAACATAGCAACCCCTTTAAAGTAAAATTAATATTTAATTAGAAAATATTAATAAATATGAAAATGTTTTATTCTTTATTTACCTGGGATGTTACAGTATATAAATGAAAACACATATTAATATGACAATGAAAATCTTAAGAATGAAAATTTATAACATTGGGATGAGTTATAGTGAATACAGAGTGAAATAATGATGTGAATTTATAGGAGGTAATGTGACCACTATAATGGTTATGTGCCCATTGTTTTAGTAACTTGACCGTAGAGAAATTAAGCAGACCGTTGGGAATATTAACATTTCTATTGGAAAAGCAATTTAACCTCAAAATGATAAATTTTGGTATAAATAATATTTATCATGTGTAATATAATTATCAATAAATATTATAATGTCAAAAAATATGAATATTTAAAAACACACTGAAAATATATAAAATATTTTAATAAACAATATATTGAAAATATTCATAAATTTCATTTTTTAAAATAAAAAATAAAATTTAATTTGATAAATTTAATTTAGAAAAGTTTATATAAATTTTCAAATCATCATGTCAATATTCTACAAGAGTTATTTTTTATAATTTTCTGAAATACTTCAAATTTCAGAAGAATATTAGAAATATAGTTTTTCCAATAATAAATTTTTTAAAATACATATTTCATGATAAAAAATATTTTAATATTTTATATAACATTTGCTTTAGCCAAAAAGATAAATAATTTTATAAATGAATCAATAAAATATAATAAACTCAATTTGAAAACCTTCAAATAAATTTCCAAAACATAAATTCAAAACTTGTTCCCTTTAAATAACTATTATTCTTTTTTTAACTACCCTTTTTTATAAACATTGTGAAATTTATTAGTAAAGGGTTTTAAAGCTCTAAAAATATTATATTAGATATGATATCTGGTATATATTTCAGAAAATTCAATATTATATGGTTTAAGAAAGATATAATTTTTAATCTAAAAATACCCCTCTCCTCAAGAATAAATAAGCATTCTCCCCCCTCTTGAAAAAATAATCCTATCACAATTTCCAAATCCATTGTTCAACCCAAATAATCTATAATAATACATTAAAAACCTTATATATGCTAAGGGTTAAACCATGTTTATTCATAAATTAAATATATTGTCATATAAGAGAATCCACCCAAGAGAATGTGTATGTTTATTTTGTAAAACTCTTCTCTCATTTTATTGTTATACTCTATCTTCTCCCAATTTCATTAATAGTCAAATATTATAAGATTTAATTTAAAGGAAATTTAACATTGTATTATTTATGTTATCCTATTGTAAAGATTTTATTTTTGATATATTTAAATATTATACCTACTTTTCATCATATTTAGACAATAATCACATTAATAGTTAGTTAACCGCAAATGAGGGAGTTTCCAACTTAGTTCCTTGCCATAAACCCTATGTATGGTTGTTATATATTTTTCATGATATATAAATTTAATTTTCCTCTATTTTGTGATTATTCAATGAACTCTACAAATGTATAAATTACATTGAATAGAATTGTGAAATCAAAAAAAAGGTGAATTTTTTTTGAAAACAAGATAAATATATGACATTCCTTTAACCTAGGATATTAAAAAATATAATAAAATGAATATATTTTAAAAGTAGTGTTATATTTTAAAATAATTTAATTATGAATCAATGTTTTAGTTAATCAATGTTAATTATTTAAGAGGAGTAAATTTGAAAAAATAATGATCGATAGTAAGGGGAATTCTAGATCCCAACACCCGTTCATTAGGTTATCCCTCTTTCACATCATTTTTATTATGGATATTACTCTATTGTTCCATAAATATCCATTCACTATTATTACCTTCTATTTTTTGGGATATACATGTTTCCACCTTTATTTTTTATCCAAATAAAATGAACTTCCCAAATGAATTTTCTTTCCAAAACAAATCTTATTCTCTTCATGTGTTATTTCATATCCAAATAAAAATCATCATTTACTCTAAATTATGATATTATTTTTTAAATTTTAAACCCAGAAATTTATTCATGAAGGTATGATTTATGAAACCCTTATAAAACCCATTTCATTCCATGTATTATTTTGTTACTATGTTTGTAACACATTCTATGGGGGTTTTATGATTATGTGAATATTATTATGGGATGGGTAAGATCAGAATTATATAACCCTACAATTAATTTGAAAAGTGATTTATATTATTGCTGAAAATGATGCTATTTTTTCACTTGGTTATGTTATAATTATACACATATTCCATGGGTGAACAATATGATATTTTGTTAAAACCTATGTGTGGTATTTTCCATTATGACAAGATGTTTCATATTTATTCATATTCTCAACGCCACACTGATATGAAATTTTACATCATTGTTATTATGATAATAATTTTTTAATTATGTAATTATTATTATTATCATAATCAAGGTTGTATTGATTCATCTACCTTATTTTCCCCCTTGTTGGGTTATCATGTCACCTCTATCATTGATTTATATCCTCTAATGGCTACATTAACTAATGAGAATGTGAGATATTTTAAGTGGATAAAGAATGATTTAAATATTTTTTATTTTTTATCATATATATGTGATGTATAATACTAATTTTCCTAATAAAATAAATCTTTGGAACCTTGAATGTATAAATATTACATTATTTATCATTAAAATTATTTAACAACCATTTAAGAAAAAATAGTGTCACTATTTTTAGTATTAGAGGAATGGTTCAGTTAATTTTCAAATATCGATTAGAATAAATAAGTAAAAACTCTTATTATATGTCTATGACTTGGTAAACATATATGAGGATTTGTTTTAGATAATAGTTTAACAAAGGGGTGAAAATTAATATTATATTTGACTTGATTTTCACTTATAAAAAATTATTTAATTATGTTTTCTTGACTTATGTTTTGTTCAAACATTATATATTTTTGAAAATGGTGTGAAATTCTAGAAACCATGCCAACAAACCTTGTGTGTGATAAATCAATGATTATGTAGATGAAATCCCAAATTCTGAGGGTGGAGAAGTTCATAACTCTATGGATATGCTTACTTTACTATCTCTAGATATGAAAAAACCCAGAACCATGTGGAACATCCACCTTCAACGAAGAAGGAATAATGGGTTATTAAGTTCTTTATGTGGAAAAAACCACCAACATTTTGTGTAACTTTTGATCCACTTATCACAGAACTGTTGGTTAACTCATAAGGGATGGTATTTTTTGTACACTACTATTCGGAGATGGAGAAGGTGTCTTTAGACATGTATCATTTTGATGTTGATTCTAATAAATGGTGGGAATTTATTAATAACATGAAGGAAAATTATTAAATGGATGATATGTTGTGTGATGAATTTATGAAATTATTTCTCAACAATTATTTCACTAAAATCCCTCAAAAAAATATGGGAAAAAATTCATTGCACTAAGGAATATGGAAGGTGAATCTATCGTGACTTATTGGGAAAAAATCATATGGATTTCATGATATGCCTTAGGTTTTTTTATAAATGTCCATTGAAAAATACATAGATTCTTTGGTTGCTTTAAACCACACGTTTTAAATTTCCTAGATATCCATGAAATCTAGAGTTATGAATAATTGGTTAGATGTCCTCTCAAAGTAGAGATGGAGTTTGTAATGTGGTCCCATGTTTATGTAGTTACAAAGAAAACAATGGAGTTTCAAGATGGTGGGTCAAATGAAAAAATTTATAAGGGTATCTTACCACCAACATGTTAATTTTTATGAATGAAACTTCCTAGGAAATTCCTATTATGAATAGAGAAAATCATTATGTTTTAGAGAGAAGGCCACTAAGCTTATAAATATCAAATAGACATGAACAATACCACCAAAATTATAGAGGAAAGGAAGGAACCTCCTTTTTTACAGACTGTGATCCAATGTTTCAACTACAGGGAACAAGGGAACAACAGAATCTAGATCACTAAACCATGGTTCCTTAAGGGAAATCATCTTTAGCAACTATAAAATATAAAGGATCAAGGGAACGATAATTACATCACTACTAATAAAGTGAATTTCTAAATTAAATTCATATATGGTACACTTCAAATTCACTCAATAATGGAGTATGTTTTACTAGATTATAGTTCCCAACCTACAATTAGTTAATAAAAGTGTACTAGAATTGTAGAAACGAATTTCTGATAACTTGAATTAAATAAAAATTTAATAAAACCTAGTTGTGTGACCATTGAAACCCAATTATTGGACTCTTATTGTATTAGAGTATGTGTTAAAATTCTTTAAACAAATCTCATAATCCTCACTTTATTTCAATCTTCTACATTACATGGCATGGACAAGATCTTATTATAGACACAAGACATAATATATTGGAAAAAATAAATATATTTTATTATTCTGAACCTTCCCATTCTCATATATAAATAAAATTAATATCAAGAATATCCTTTAGAAAATTATAAAATGGTGTCTTTGATAATACCATGTGGGGAAGCATACCTTTCCAAATGGTTGAGTTAAAGGATGGTATTAACATAGATGAAGTTTCCATTGTGAGGTAATACACTGATGTGTTTCTAAAAGAGTTACCTTAAATTCCCCCATAGCATGAGGTATAGTTCTCAATAGAACTCATACACAGACCCACTCATATCTCTAAATTCCCCAACAAGATGGACCCGATTTAATTGTAGGAGTTAAAAATGTTCCTGCAAGAGAATTTGAGAAAATGGTTCATATTTCAATGTGTATTTCCTTGGGGTGAAGTAGTGATGTTTTTTAAGAATATGGATGGATCAATGTGGATATTTAATGATTATATGGGGGTAAACAAGATCACTATAAGGAATAAGTATCCTCCATAAAGTAATGATGAATTTTTCATTCAACGTGAAGGAGCTCAGTACCTATCAAAGGTAGATATTCATTTACAATGTTGTTTGCTAAAGTTGAAGAAGGAAGATATTCATAATACATAAGTCCATACATGGTATTGGCATTATAAGTTCATTATGATTCCATTTTGACATACTAATTACCCTATAATATTCATGGATTCAATTAATAGTGTATTTATAGATTACCTCAAAAAAATATAGGGTAGTATTTATTGAAAAAATTCACATTTACCTAATGACTAAGGAGTAACATGAAGAATATCTGAGGATTTTTCTGGTCAGATTATGGAAGGAAAACATTTACTCCATGTTCACAATATGTTAATTTGGGATGTATCATATCAAGTTATTTGGTAATGTGGTCAAAAGTGATGAAATTTATATGGACCCTTCAATGGATAAGGAAATTGAGGAATAGTCCAGAACTACTAGTGTGGCCGAATTTTTTTTATTGAATAATAGGGTACAATAGACACTTTGTGAGAAATCCTCATGATGGATTGGTCCTTTAAATAAGATAACATAGAAAGGGGTGAATTATTTATAGATTAAAGAATGCGACGAAATATTTAAGGATCTCAAGAAGAGACAAATAACTTCTCTTGTACTAACCCTACCAACAAGGGAAAAATTATATATGATATAAAACGTTGAATAGATGAAAGTATTCGGTTTTTTACACATGATAAACTATAAAGTGATATCCAATGCCTCTTGGTAAATGAAGAAACAACAAAAGAACAACTTGATTCATGAAAAAGAGATAAAAACTATTATCTTCACCTTGAGGATTTGGTGTCACTACCACTATGGTGAGAAGGGTTACTTACATATTGATTATAAGAGTCTAAATTGTATATTCAAACATAAAGTGGTAAATATACATCAATGGATGTGGTTAGAGATACTCTAGGACTACTATTTCTATATTAACTACCATATTTTAATGGTGAACAATGTAGCTAATGTTCATAGAAAAAAATAACCTGATACTTTATCCATGATTAATAATGAAAATTGACATTTTTTATGGATATATAAAGGATGGATATTGAAATCATAATTACAAGAAATATATCAAAACATTCCCAAATGAATACCCAACCACTTATCCAATAGAATTTCAAGGAGGCATAAAGGGGTGATCTGGAGATTCAAAAGAATGAAAAAGTAGTAAATAAAGATAAAAACATGAGTTCCACATTGATGATGATTGTGTGATTTGGTATAGAACTAGATTTTTTCATCACCCTAGATAAAAATGGGGATACTAGATAATAACCATATATTTCCATTCTCTATCCATCATGAAACTACATATATGTAAATTTATCATATATATCACTTTTGGTGGGACAACATGAAGAAAGATATCTTGGTGCATATATCAAGGTGTTTGCTATGTCACTAAGTTAAATCTATGTGATAGAAGTCCAAGAGGATGAAGAAACCATTTCATATTACAACATGAAAAGGGTAGAACATCACTATTGAATTTTTCAATATTCCCCTTATGACATATAAAGGAACAGATACTACATGATTAGTGGTGGATAAACTCACCAAGGCTTCCCACCTCATCCCTATTTGAAATATTTGTAAAGATATATATGAAATAAGTGGTGAGGATTCTGGGGGTTTCACTTATTCATCTATAATTTTGATCCAAAGATTCCATATAAAGTTTTGAGAAGTATTCAATATTCTTGGGGTATTTAATTGTATTTTATTATAGTATATCACCCTCAAACTGATGAAAATTATAAAAGGAAATTTTTGACTCTCGAGGATATGTTGAGTGATTTATCAATGTAATTAAATGGTGGATGAGATCAACATCAAGAATTGGTTGATTTCTTATACAAAATAATATTCCACTCATGTATTAAATGGGTACCATTTTGGGCTCTTGATGTAGACAAATGAAAAAAATTATATTTTTTGGATGAAGCCTACATGGACCTGATCGTGTTTAGGAGATGACATGGATGGTTCAAGACATCCAATATCATATAAATGCAGGTTATAGTAGGAAAATAAGCTATGATGAGAACCGTGAAAGATACATGGAGTTTGGTTTTAGATGAAAAGTTATCATTTTAATATCTCTATGTGGAGAGTCAAGTGGTTTGAAAATTAATGGAAGGTTAACATATAAGGACCCGGCCTTAAACATTACATAATATTGAATTAAATGAATAATTCGCATTGAGGATCTTTTCAGGTTTGGATTTTTAGATAATTTGTCCATAACTATTACATTACAACTTGAATATTAAAAGTATACACTACTACTCTATATCGATTTTTTCATAAAATAAAAACTCTTAAAAAGAAATATGTCGAGTTCTGTGTTTTAGATTGCATGACTTTTCCTTGATCCCATCCTTGACCCTATTCATCTTTAAGTCCTGTGGAAAACATTTCAACAACTTGGGATGAGTATAAAAAGCTCAGTAATGGTTATAATATAGGGATGGAAAACATTAGCCCGTCAATAAATACAAATCAATGAAACCATACTTTTCAATCATAACATACCATATGAAATCATGAGATTTATGAATAACACACACAAATCATAAATCATAAAGGTTACTTATGGAATCCATATCAAACATACATTTTAGCTATCAAAGCCACATAGGGAGTTACACTTGGAATACCCATCATGTTATATTCCCTAAATCTCTTAGGAGAAACATCATGTTTACATCTTCCACGTTACCCAATGCATTGGAGATCTATCTAGGGCTCACCCGCCCTAGGTTTATCATAGAACCACCCATATACGTAAACAATTACCAATAAACATAACATAATCATAAATTATAACACATTTATATAGGAAATATAACATTTACACATTCCAATATATCAAATCACGATATTGAAATAAACAATGTTTTATCAAATAATTTTCAAAACCATTTAAAAAGATATTTTTGAATCAAAGTGTCCCATACCACTTTAATGATTTTAAATGATTTATAATTTGAAAACATTTATGTCCATATAAATAAATTCTAAAACCCATATTGGAAACATGGACATTAAAAAGAAATATTTAGAAGAATGAACCTTTAAAACATTTAAAATGATATTTTCGTTAAAGAGTTTTTTAACAAAAAGAGAGACGCTTGAATACAAATAATTGAGGAATAAAATTTAATCTAAACATTATAATATGAAGAGAATAAAGGGATTCATGATATAATATTACAAAGTATAGTATATAAACCATATATGTGTGAAATGGTGCACAACAACAATGAGGACTCAAGGGAACATAAATTGAGACGAAATACCTTATAAAAACTGTATCCTTAGATTAAAGATAAATCAATTACATAATAATGTGTTAAATATAATAATACACCCAATATAAGTGGATATAAAGTGTAAAACAATCATAGGTAATTCACACATAATAATAGGATAACATATTCAAGAAGTACAAGTTGAACCCAAAGAATTGAAATTGGGTTAAAAAGTTCCCTTGTAAAATTTCGACAGCCTAACGGCGTCACATTAAAATTCAGAAAATGAGTTGATTAGAAAAAAAAGGGTATATCATCAATTGGACATAAATTTTACATAAATAAGGATATATAATAACATATCACAAAAAATAATAAGTAAATTAAAAGACATAACAAAAAGAAGTCTTTTAAAAAGAGGGGGTGAAATATTCCCTTACCAATTTGGTAACTTACAAAACATACATCACATGAAAGAAGTATCATAAGATAAAGATGTAAATACTCATAAATAAAAGTATATTATACAAATAATACAATAATGGGCAGTATATACACCACACAAAAGGAAATAGTGGAAAGTATTGCATGAATCTCATGGGAATAAAAAGTGATATGAAACCCTTTATTTTGTTGTTATCAACTGAGTCACTTGATAAAAAGTTAATAACCATAAAAATAATCACAGAATACCATGAATATAAATATATTCATGCTAATATATATCAAATGGGAGTAAACATTACACCACATGAAATGAATACGTGGCGAACAATGGAAATCTCATGGAATTAAAAGTGAGATAAGAAAATCCATTACAAAAATTTGGCGGCCTAACGACGCCACTTAAAAATTATTAAAATGAGTTGATGTGAGTAAGAAGGGGTCTCTCATCATATTAAAATAAATATTATAGTATGGTGAATATAAAATAACATCCTCTAACATAAGAACATGGATCATAAAATAAATTACATAATAAAGAGTACTTGAAAAGAAAAGGAGAGGTCGGATCCCTAACCTCGTGTCCGACATGACTCGATCGTTCTTTAACCTCCTGAATAATAAACTAACCCTAATTTATACTTTCTTAATAACCTTTTTCAACTTTATTATTCATTTTATATCACTTATTACCATGTTACAAACATTGTGTAATCATTTAGGTTAATAATGTTTGTTTTGTCAATATTTGGTACTTGAGTCAAAAATGAACTTCTTATAATCACATGTTGTTCATGTGGTCAAAGGTTTAATATATCCAGAATGATATTAATGATTTATATATCATATATATCATATATATCCAGTATATGCATGTATTTCTAATAGTACATAAAATTTAGAGGTATGAAATGAAATGCATCGTTCATGGAGACGGTAAGTTGTACGTATGCATGAATGCTACTTTCATTTCTATTTTGTTATTTTAAAGGAATTAAAACATAATTATACATAGGTATATTACAATTCCAGTATAATACCACATATAATATCATTCACTCTATCCTTTCTACATACCACATAAGGCATTAACGAGTCACATCACTTTGATGGGCCGATAGTCCGCGCTTCCTCAAATGAGATTATCGTATTTACCCATGATAGAAACCATAAAAGCATGCTATAAATGGAAAATAAAGAAGAATAAATAAAACATAAACATAATATATATCATATTTAAATACATTTCCCTCATAATGGCCCCCATGAGAGGTGGTTGGAGATATTTGAACAATCATCGTTTCGTGAGGCGTTAGCTTGCCATCCACAGAAAAATTATGTTCTTCATCCATTAGATGGAGGTTTGTGTTAGTGTAGTTCGAATAAATCTCATAAAAACATCCTAGTATATTGAGTATACTGGTGTAGTTACAAAAGAAAGGAATAAAAAGTTTTTAGGGGTTGGAGAAGTAAAATAAAAAAAACATTTTAAGAGAAACTTTTACCTTTAATTTGGGTAACTCCCATTGGTTTGAACCAAAGGACTTCTTGAAGTGTCTTATGCCTACGGTAAGGCTTATAATGGGAGGAGAGAGATGTAGGGAGACTAATTGGGCATAGTGTGGATGAGACAAATGGCTTGAGAGGTGTGAGGAATTGGATATAAATGGTCTCCTTTTATAAGGGATAGGAGGGGTTCTTTAGGAAAGTGTGAAAATATTATGTTATAATATAATTATATTTGGTTTCAAAAGGTCCGAAAATCATTAATAATGAAGATAGGATGAATAATGGTCGAAATAAAATCATCCAATCATAATTTGAAATGTTTTGGAAAATATTTTAATCATTATAATCTAATTTATTTAAATCATTTATTAATGAGGTAAATACTGCATCATTATTGTGTCATAAATAATTTAGTTTATTTGATTTCTAAAAATTATAAAAAATTCCATGATGTAGGAAATATTTTTATATTTACAATGAATTTTTATAGTCTCAACTATGACTTATATTACACCATATAAAAATTAATTACTACAAGATTTTTGTTAATGTCAATTTTGTCATTACATTATATTAATTAATGTAAACTGTCATTATCACACCCAAGTTACTCAATGGGGTCCCAAAATCGACCCAATGATGCCCATGGTCGTTAATGACTCAACCAACAATGTTTGGACAAGTGTTAAGCTAATTTTGAAATATTATAATATTTTTTTAACCTTGAATTACACTATTTACCTTTAACAGTGGTAAATAAAAGTAAAATGTTATTATTCACCAAAATAAATATTTTCATCTGAATAAACCAAATTTTACTTCATGATGAAAACCATGTTTGTTGGATTTTTTAAATTCAATTTACATAAGTGGTAAAATTTAATTTAAATGAAAAATTCAGTTTTTTAAGTACCACTAAGTGGTTTCACTATTCATAAAAAATTGATTTTTTTTAGAAAAATACCAAAAAATTCAGCCAAAGATATATTTGACATTACGAATTCAAAAATGTTTTCTATTATGAAAAATCCAAAACATAGAAGTGGTATTAATCAACTTTAAATTTAATTTCTGTTATCAAAATAAATAGCATGTTTTTAAGAAACAATAACTATCAAAAGGTTGATACTTCTTTATGTTCAATTTCAAACTAAAATTAATTTCAATGACCCACATTGGATTAAATGGTAAAAATATATTTTAATTTAATTTTTAAAAAAAATTAAAAACATAATCTAACCATATAAATAAATTTGATTAAAATGCACTTTTGAATTTAAATACAATATTTTCACTATTCATTAAAAATGATCTTTGTCGGAAAAATTCCAAAAATTTACACAAAGTAAATTTTGATGTCCCCGTTTTAAATAAGGATTTTATTTGGTCATATAGAATGTATTAAAGTGACCGAAACTATATTTAAAAAGGGTTCACCATTAAAAGGTGATAAATCATCCTTTTAATGTAAAATATGCTTAAAATTAGATTCATTCACATTTTAAGCCTAAAACTTTTATTGGATAAATGTAAATACATTTAACAAACATGTATAATAATATTGAATTTAGTTTTGTTCATTCCTTCCTATACAACATCTTGGAGTTAACTACCATTTAAATTAATAATATTATATTATTAGTGTGCAATGTAGGATTGCAAAGAAACCCGTTGTTGCGTATCGGGTACGCTATCGAACATAGAACCCCTTTTAACGTAAAATTAATATTTAATTCAAAAATATTAATAAATATGAAATATTGATTATTCTTTATTTACTTGGGATGATACACCCTTCCCCCCTTTTGGGAACTGCATCCTCACAATTTAAAAAAAATGGCTCGGGAACATCATTGAAAGTCCTACATCAAAAAAACTGTCAGTAAAACTATCACTTTAAATGAAACAAATAGAAGCACAAAGGTCACCCGAGTTAACCCATACTAAGATTCCATGAAAACATGGATATGGAGGAGAAAAAAGGGTCATGTTCTGATGGATAGTGTTAGGAATCTTGTTTAGGAGAAAGTTAACCACCAGAAAATCACAAACTTGTGATGGTTCAAACAGTCTTTGATTCCCCAGTAGGAAAAGTTAATGGACAATTTTTTTGTTTAAAGTTAGTTTTCGTTGAGGAATATATTTATGAGCTTAACCAAAAACATAAATAAATATACTTAATTTTCTTGTAGACATTCATCTTTTACTATATTTCTAACACAAACTCATATTTTCTCTAATTGATGAATATTTAGAATGACTTTTTTTCACATTAAGAGTGTTATAATCATCTTCGAGAGAATCACATAATCCAAAAAAGATGAACTATATATTTCCCATGTCATTAGATATTAAATAAAACCAAAACGTTTAGTATAAGATCAGATAATCACCAAAAGGATAATCCTTTATAAAAAGAAATACTACTCTTAATCTCCAAAATTCTGCAAAAAAAACCCAAGGTTCTAGAAAGACCATTAAATAAACAGTTTTCCTTAAAATTCATTAATGTAATCCAAACTAAGATTGAAACCCAAATCTCCATAGGATTTAATCACATAGTCTTCCAAGGTAAATCTTAACATTTATATCCAAATAAAATCAGTTACTCTAAAAGTCTCATACTGGAAAGTAATTAACCTAATCACATATCCTCCATTATAGGTTAATCATTTCCATAGATAACCCAAAATCAACTTATTCATGATTCATAAGATCATCTATCTAAAAAGAATTAGTCATACTAACCAGGGACTTCACTTAGTCTATTGGTAGGTGATAAATACCAGTCACACTTTGGTTGTGGGTTCGATTCCCATAGCATCATCCGACGCGACGGGTTGTCACACAGATTGTGTGTTGTCCCTTTTAAAAATCAATATAATTTTATAACATTTCCCAAAAGAGATATATTCATAAAAAATAACCATAAAATATTTTAACCACAAAGGTTGTCTAATAACTTTCATTTTTCATCCCAAAATGTATTAACCAGTAATTGCCTCAAATTCAAGGATCATATAAACCCAAATGGTTCATTGTAACTATAAAAAAAATTATTCCTTGAATAAAATTTTCATATATCAAATATTTGGGTTACACATACTATAATAAGTTTTCTAATGTAATACCATCTTCAAAAGAGCCTTAATACTTTTAATCATTTCACTATCCTAAATTATACCATAACTCTTGAATCCTTTATATGTTGACTTCTTACTAATTCAACATTCTTCATGATCCATTAACCATTCCTTTACTACTTATTCTGAAATACTTCTTTCCTACAAAAAAATCATAAATCATATCCTATGATTTCAATAATAGAAAAAAATATTTTAGGAAATAATACATACCATTCATAGGTCATTTTCAGTTTCTTCATCCTCAATCAGAATTGAATTAGGTATTGGTAAACGAATATTTGTATTATCCTGGTGATCCCATTCCCAAAACTTCTTCGTAGGACATGTGTTTGCATAATGACCATGTACACCATATTTAAAACATTAAATTGATCCATTGGAAAGGACTTATTTTCCTTTCCTAGAGTCAACTAGATGCTTCCTTTTTTCATGGAAGGTTCTTGCTTTATGACCTTCATTTCCACATCTATAGCATCTTTTTGTCCCTTTGAAACATTTTCCTACTTGTTTCTTTCCACATCTTTGAAACATAGGTTTTTGAACACACTTACCATTATAATTATTACCTGAACTTCTGTAGGGATTTGTTTCTCGTATATATGATTCCATATAAAGATCAGTAAAGTTCAGGTGGTCAATCATGACTCCAGATAGTTTTTTGAGAATAACCAAAATTGTTCTAATTGCATATCTCATATGATTCAGTTGCTCGTTGAGAAAATCATCAAAATTTTCTTCACATCCACTGTTACTTTGCTGCCTTCTAGATCGAGACATTTATGACAACCAAAAAGGTCAGTGTGAGTATATTAGTAAAATCATCATAAAATATTTTATGAGCAGGGTAAACTCCAAGATATACTTATTCATGTTATATTAAACTCATTCAATTTATCTAAAAAGAACTATGAATATTTCTGAATTCCTAACCATTATGGTAATGCCACTTATGCTTAAATAATTCCCTAACCTCTAAAGTTATCTAAACCGACCTCTAATACCAACTATAAAGAAAGAGCCTTAAACATTACATAATATTGAATTAAATGAATAATTTACAGTGAGCATCTTTTAAGGTTTAGATTTTTAGAGATATAGGCCATAACTATTACATTAAAACTTTAATACTACAAGTAGACACTTCTACTCAGAATCCATTTTTTCATAAAATAAAACCTCTTAAAAAGAAACATGTCTCATTCCATTTTTTAGATAGCATGAATTTTCATTGATCCCATCCTTGACCCTATTAATCTTTAACTCCTATTGAAAAAATTTAAAAAACATGGGATGAGCATAATGAGATCATTAAGGGTTATAAAATAATGAATGAAAACATTAACCCATCAATAAATACAAATCAATGGAACCATACTTTTCAATCATAACATACCTTATGAAATCATGAGATTTAAGAATAACACATAAAAATCATAAATCATAATGGTTACTGTGGAATCAATATCAAACATACATTGTAGCTATCATAGCTACATAGGGAGTTACACTTGGAATACCCATTACTATATATTCCCTAATCCTCTTATGAGAAACATCACGTTTACCTCCGTCACGTCACCCAATGCATTGGAGAGCTATCTCGGGCTCACCTACCCTAGGTTTATCACGGAACCACCCATATACTTATACAATTCCCAATAATAATAACATAATCATATCATATAACAAATGTATAAAGAAATTATGAAATCTCCACATTCCAATATATCGAATGAAGTTATTTAAATAAACAATGTTTTATCAAATAATTTTCAAAACCATTAAAAAGGATATTTTTGAATCAAAGTGTCCCATACCACTTTGAAGATTTTAAATGAATTATCATTTAAAAAAATTAATGTCCATATAAATAAATTCTAAACCCCATTTTTAAAACATGGACATTAATGAGAAATTTTTAGAATAATAAACCTTTAAAACATTTAAAATGATATTTTAGTTAAAGAGTTTTTTAACAAAAAGAGAGACTCTTGAATACAAATAATTAAGGAGTAAAATTTAATCAGAACATTATAATATCATGAGAATAAAGGTATTCATGATATAATATTTCAAAGTACTGTATATACACCATATAGGAGTGAATTGGTGGACAACAACAATGAAGATTCAATGGAATGTAAATTGAGATGAAATCCCTTATAAAAACTATATCCTTAGATTAAGTATAAATCAATTACATAATAATGTGTGACAAATAATAATACACACAATATAGGTGGATATTAAGAGTAAAACAATCAGAGGTCATTCACACCTATTCATAGGATAACATATTCAAGAAGTACAAGTTGAACCCAATGAATTGAAATTTTGTTAAGAAGTTCCATTACAAAAATTCGACAGCCTAACATCATCACTTTAAAATTCAGAAAATGATTTGATGAGATTAAAAGGGTATATAATCACATGGAAATTAATTTTAAATAAATAAGGATATATAATAACATATCCCAACAAAATAATTTGTAAATTAAAAGACATAACAAAAAGAAGTCTTTTAAAAGAGAAGGGTGAAAGATTCCCTTACCGATTTGGTAACTTACAAAACATACACCACATGAAAGAATGATCATATAATAAAGATGTAAATACTCATAAATGAAATTATATTACAAAAAGAGTACAATAATTGTCAGTACATACACCACACAAAAGGAAATAGTGGCATGTATCACATGAATCTCACGGGAATAAAAGGTGAGATGAAACCCTTTACTTCATTGTTATCAACTGAGTCGCTTGATAAAAAGTTAATAACCATCAAATTAATCACAGAATACCATGAATATAAATATATTCCTGATAATATATATCACATGGCAGTACAAATTACACCACATGCAATGAATAAGTGGCGAACAATGGAAATCTCACGGAATTAAAAGTGAGATAAGAAAATCCCTTACAAAAATTCGGCAGCCTAACGACGCCACATTAAAATTCATAAAATGAATTGATGAGAGTAATAGGGGGTATATCATCATATTAAAATAAAAATTACAGTATGGTGAATATAAAATAACATCCTCGAACATAATAACATGGAGTATAAAATAAATGGCACAAAAGAGATTACTTGAAAATAAAGAGAGAGGTCAGATCCCTTACCTCGTGTCTGACATGACTCGATCATTCTTTAATCTCCTGAATAATAAACTAAAGTTAATTTATACTTTCTTAAGAACCTTTTTCAAATTTATTATTACTTTTATATCACTTATTACCATGTTATAAACATTATTCAATCATTTAAGTTAATAATGTTCGTTTTGTCGATATTTGGTACATGAGTCAAAAATGGACTACTTATAATTACATGTTGTTCATGTGGTAAAAGTATCATTATATATAGAATTATATTCATGATTTAGATATAATATATATCATATATATCCATTATATACATGTATTTATAATAGTACATAACATTTAGAGGTAAGAAATGAAATGCACCGTTCATGGAGACGGTAAGCCGTATGTACGGATGAACGCTCCTTTCATTTCTATTTTATTATTTTAATGTAATTAAAACATAATGATAAATAGGTATATTATTATTACAGTATAATATCATATATAATATTATTAACTCTATCCTTTATATATCCCACGTAAGGCATTAACGAGTCACATCACTTTGAGGGGGTGGTAGTCTGTGCTTCCTCAAATGAGATTATCGTATTTACCCACCATGGAAACCATAAAGGCATGCTATAAATAGAAAATGCAGAAGCATAAAAAATATTAAAATAATATATATCATATATAAATATATTGCCACCGTAATGGCCACTGTGAGAGGCGGTTGGAGATATTTGAACAATCATCGTTTCGTGAGGCGTTAGTTTTCCATCCACAGAAACATTATGTTCTTCATCCATTAGATGGAGGTGTGTGTAAGTGTAGTTAGAATACATCTCATAACAACATACTAGTATATTGAGTAAACTGTTTTTGTTACAAAAGAAAGGAATAAATTTTTTTAGTGGTTGGAGAAGTAAAATAAAAGAAAAAAATTTAAGAGAAACGATTACCTTTAATATGGGTAAATCCCTTTGGTTTGAACCAAAGGACTTCATGAAGTGCCTTCTACCTAAGGTATTTCTTATAAAAGGAGGAAAGAGATTTATGAAGATTAATTGGGAAGATTTTGGACAAGAAAAATGGCTTGATAGGTGTGGGGAATTGGATAGAAATGGTCTCCTTTTATAAGGGAGAGGAGGCGCACTTTAAGAAAATTGTGAAAATATTATTTTATTATATAATGATATTCGGTTTCCAAAGGTTAAAAAATCATTTAATATAAAGATAATATGACTCATGGTCGAAATAAAATCATCCAATCAAAATTGGACATGTTTTGGATAATATTTTAATCATTATAATCTTATTTTTTTAAATCATTTATTAATGAGGTAAATACTGGATCATTATTGTGTCATAAATAATTTAATTTATTTGATGTCTAAAAATTATACAGAAATACAATGATGTATGTTATATTTTAATATTTCTAATTAATATTTATAGTCTAAAATATGACTTATATAAAACCATATAAAAATTAATTACTAAAAGATTTTTGTTAATGTCAATTTTGTCTTTACATTATATTAATTAATCTAAATTGTCATTACCACTCCTAAGTGGCTCAATGGGGTCCCAAAATAGACCCCAAGATTCCCATGGTCTTTAATGACTCAACCAATATGGTTTGTACAAGTTTTAAGGTAATTTTGAATTATTATAATATTCATTTATCCTTGAATTACCCTATTTACCTTCAACCGCTGAAAATAAAAGTCAAAAGTTACTATTCACCAAAAATTATTTTCATTTTAATGTACCACATTTTACTTCATGATGAAAAACATGTATGTCAGATTTTTGAAATTCAATTCATAGAGGTGGTAAAATTTCATTTAAATGAAAAAGTCAGTTTTTTAACTACCGCTAAGAGGTTTCACTATTCATTAAAAATTGAAGTTTTTCAGAAAAATACCAAAAATTCAGCCTAAGTTATATTTGATAGATTGAATTCAAAAATGATCTCCATTATGCCAAATTAAAAACATATAAGTTTCATTAATTTACTTTAAAATTATTTTCCGTTATCAAAACAAATAGCGTGTTTTTAAGAAACAGTAACTATCGAAAGATTGATACTTATTTTTGTCTAATTTTAAAGTGAAATTAATTCCAATGACCCAGATTGGATTAAATGGTAAAAATTTATTTTAATTTAACTTTAAAAACAATTTAAAAGATAATCTAACCATATAAATAAATTATATTAAAAGGCACATTTGAATTAAAATACAATATTTTTCACTATTTATTAAAAAATAAACTTTGTCGTAAAAATTCCAAAAATTTGCAAAAAGTAAATTTTGATGAACCCATTATAAAGAATGATTTTATTTAGTCATAAAAAATTTATTAATGTGACCAAAACTATATTTAAAAATTGTTCTCCATTAAAAGGCGATAAATCGACCTTTTAATGTAAATTATGCATAAAATTAGATTCATTCACATTTTAAGCCTATAACTTTTATTGGATTTATGTAAATACATTTAACAAACAAGTATAATAATATGATATATTGTTTTTCTCATTACATTCAATACAAAGGCTAATAGTTTACTATCATTTAAAATAATATTATTATATTATTAGTGTGCAACGTAAGATTTCAACGAAACCCGTTGTTGCGTATCGGGTACGCAATCGAACATGTTAACCATTTTAAAGTGAAATTAATATTTAATTCAAAAATATTAATAAATATTAAATATGTCTTATTATTTCTTTACCTCGGATGTTACAACATTCCCCCCTTTTTGGAATTGTGTCCTCGCAATTTAAAAAAAAGGGCTCGGAAACTTTATTGAAAGTCCCACATCGGAAAAAGAGTCAGTATAACTATCACTTAAAAAAAATAAAGTGAACCTAAAAAGTCACCCAAGTTAACCCATACTAATATTTCATGAAAACATGGATCTTGAGGGGAAAACAAAGGGTCAATTTCTGATGGAGAGTGTTAGGAAACATGTTTAGGAGAAAGTTAACCACCAGAAAATCACAAACTTGTGATTGGTCAAACAATCTTTGATTCCTCAATAGGAAAAGTTAATGGACAAGGTTTTTGATTAAAGTTTGTTTTATTTGAGGAATTTATTTATGAGCTAAACGAAAAACATAATGAAATATACTTACATGCCATATAGACATTCATATTTTACTAGATTTCTATCTCAGACTCATATTTTCTCCAAACAATGAATATTCAGAATGATTTTTTTTCACATTAAGATTGCTATAATTATCTTAGAGAGAATAAAATAATCCAAAAAAGATGAAATATATATTTCCCATGACTTTAGATATTAAATAAAACCAAAACGTTTAGTATAATATCATATAATCACCAAAAGGATAATCCTGTATAAAAAGAAATACTACTCTTAATCTCCAAAATTCAACAAAGAGAACCCAAGGTTATAGAAATACTATTAAATAAACATTTATCCTTTAAATTAATCAATGTAATCCAAACTAAGATTGAAACCCAAATCTCTAAAGGATTTAATCACATAGTATTCCAAGTTAAATGTTACCATTTATCTTCAAATAAAATAGATTACTCTTAAAGTCTCATACTGAAAAGTAATTAACCTAATCACATATCCTCCATGATAGGTTAATAATTTCCATAGATAACCCAAAATCAAATTATTCCTGATTCAAAAGATCGTCTAACTAAAAAGAAATATTCAAACTAACCAGGTACTTCACGTAGTCCAGCGGTAGGTGATAAATACCAGTCGCACTTTGGTTGTGGGTTTGATTCCAATGGCTTTATCCGACGCGACAGGTTGTCACACGGTTTGCATGTTGTCTCTTTTCAAAAACTATAAAATTTTATAATATTCAAAAAAAGAGAAATATTCATCAAAAACAACCATAACATATTTTAACCACAAAGGTTATCTAATAACTTTCGTTTTGCATCCAAAAATTTATTAAGTGGTAATTGCCTCAAATTCAAGGATCATATAAACCCAAATGGTTCTTTATAACTATAAACACAAAAGAAAATTATTCCTCGAATAAATTTTTCAGATATTAACCATCAGGGTTACACATACTATAAAAAATATTCTAATGTAATCCCATATTCAAAAGAGCCTTAATACTTTTAAGCATTTCACCATCCTAAATTCTACCATAACTCTTGAATCCTTTATATGTTGACTTCTTACTCATTCAAGATTCTTCATGATCCATTATCCATTACTATATAACTTATTTTGAAATACTTATTTCATAGAAACAAAATCATGAATCATATCCTCAGATTTCAGTAATAGAAAAACATATGTCATGAAATAATCCATACCTTTCATTTGTCATTATCAGTTTCTTCATCCTCAATCAGAATGGCATTAGTTATTGGTAAACGAATATTTGTATGATCCTGGTGATCTCATTCCCAAAACATCTTTGTAGGACATGTGTTTGCATAATTACTATGTACACCACATTTAAAACATTCAATTGATACCTTAGAAAGGACTTTGTTCCCTTTCCTAGAGACAACCAGATGCTTCCTTTTTCCATGGAAGGTTCTGGCTTTATGACCTTCATTTCCACTTCTATAGCATCTTTCTGTCCCTTTGAAACATTTTCCTAGGTGTTTCTTTCCACATCATTGACACGTATGTTTTTCAACACACTTACCTTTATTATTATTACATGAAATTTTGTAGGCATTTTTTTCTTGCATATTTTATTCATTATAAAGACCACTAAGGTTCAGGTGGTCAATCATGACCCCAGATAGTATGTTGAGAATAAACATAAGTGTTCTCATTGCTGCTCCCATATTATTCAGTTGCTCGTTTATAAAACCATCACAGTTTTCATCACATCCATTGTTACTTTTGTGCCTGCTAGATCCAACCATTTACTAAAACCAAAAAGGTCAGTGTGAGTATATCAATAAGATCATAATATATTTTCTTATGAGCAAGGTAAACACTAAGATATACTTATTCATGTTATCTTAAACTCATTCACTTTATCTAAAAAAACTATGACTCTTTCTGAAATCCTAACCATTATGGTAATGTCACTTATGCTTAAAGAATTCCCTAACCTCTAAAGTTATCTAAGCCGACCTATGATACCAACTATAAAGACCCAGCATTAAACATTACATATTATTGAATTAAATGAATAATTCACAATTAGGATCTTTTCAGGTTTAGAGTTTTAGAGAGGTAGGCCATAACTATTTCATGAAAACATGAATATTACAAGTAGACAATACTACTCAGTATCCATTTTATTCCTAAAATAAAAACTCTTAAAAAGAAACATGTCCAGTTCCATGTTTTAGATAGCATGAATTTTCCTTAATCCCATCCTTGACCCTATTAATCATTATGTCCTATGTAAAACTTTTCAAAAATGTGGGATGAGCATAAAAATCTCAGTAAGGGTTATAAAATAAGGAAGGAAAACATTAGCCCATCAATAAATACAAATCAATGAAACCATACTTTTCAATCATAACATACCTTATGAAATCATGAGATTTATGAATTACACACACAAATCATAAATCATAAAGGTTACTTATGGAATCCATATAAAACTTACATTGTATCTATCACAGCTACAAAGGGAGTTACACTTGGAATACCCATCACAGTATATTCCCTAAATCTCTTAGGAGAAACATCATGTTTACATTCGTCACATTACCCAATGCATTAGAGAGAAATCTCGGGCTCACCCGCCCTACGTTTACAAGGAACCACCCATATACCTAAACAATGCCCAATAACCATAACATATGCATTACTTATAACACATGTATAAAGGAAAGATAACATTTCTACATTCCAATATATCAAATCAATATATTGAAATAAACAATGTATTGTCAAATAATTCACAAAACATTTAAAATGATATTTTAGTTAAAGAGTTTTTTTAACGTATATATAAATAAATTCTAAAACCTATTTCTAAAACATGGACATTAATGAGAAATATTTATATTAATAAACCTTTAAAACATTTAAAATGATATTTTAGTTGAAGAGTTTTTTAACAAAAAGAGAGACGCTTGAATACAAATAATTGAGGGATAAAATATAATCAGAACATTATAAAATCATGAGAATATAGGGATTCATGATATAATATTACAAAGGATAGTATATACACCATATAATAGTTAAATGGTGCACAACAACAATGAAGACTCAATGGAACGTAAATTGAGACGAATCCCTTATAAAAACTGTATCCTTTGATTATGAATAAATCAATTACATAATAATGTGTGAAAAATAATAATACACCCAATATAAGTGGATATTATGTTTAAAACAATCATATGTCATTCACACATATTCATATGATAACATATTCAAGAATTACAAGTTGAACACAATGAATTGAAATTGGGTTAAGAAGTTCCCTTGCAAAAATTCGATAGCCTAATGACGTCAGTTTAAAATTCAGAAAAAGAGTTGATGACATAAAAAGGGTATATAATCACTTGTACATAAATTTGACACCAATAAGGATATATAATAACATATCCCAACATAATAAGTGGTAAATTTAAATACATAACAGAAAAAAGTCTTTTAAAAAGAGGAAGGTGAAAGAATCCCTTACCGATTTGGTAACATACAAAACATATGCCACATGAAAGAAGGATCATACAAAAAAGATGTAAATACTCATAAATGAAATTATATTACAAAAATAGTACAATAATTGGCACTAAATAAAACACACAAAAGGAAATGGTGGCAATTATTGCATGAATATCACGGGAATAAAAAGTGAGATGAAACCCTTTACATTGTTGTTATCAACTGTGTCACTTGATCAAAAGTTAATAAACATAAAATGAATCACATAATACCATGAATATATATATATATATTCATGAAAATATATATCAAATGTCAGTACACATTACACCACAGGAAATGAATAATTGGAAAATAATGGAAATCTCACATAATTAAAAGTGAGATAAGAAAATCCCTTATAAAAATTCGGCAGCCTAACGGCGCCACTTAAAAATTCATAAAATGAATTTATGAGAGTAATAGGGGGTCTCTAATCATATGAAAATACAAATTATAGTATGGTGAATATAAAATAACATCCTCTAACATAAGAACATGGAGCATTAAAGAAATTTCATAAAAGAGAGTACTTGAAAAAAAAGAGGTCAGATCCCTAACCTCGTGTCCGACTTGAATCGATTGTTCTTTAAGCTCATTAATAATACATTAAAGTTCATTTATAATTTCTTAAGAACCTTTTTCAAGTTTATTATTCCTTTTATATCACTTATTACCATGTTATAAACATTTTGTAATCATTTAAGTTAACAATGTTCGTTTTGTCGATATTTGGTACTTGAGTCAAAAATGGACTTTTATAATTACATGTTGTTCATGTGGTAAAAGGATCATTATATACAAAATTATATTCATGAATTATATATCATATATATCATATATATCCAGTATATACATGTATTTATAATAGTACATAACATTTAGAGGTAAGAAATTAAATGCACCGTTTATGGAGATGGTAAGCCGTACGTACGCATGAACGCTACTTTCATTTATATTTTCTTATTTTAATGGAATTAAAACATAATGATATATAGGTATATTATAATTACAGTATAATATCATATCTAATATCATTAAATCTATCTTTTATACATCCAACATAAGAAATTAATGAGTCACATCACTTTGAGGGGGCGGTAGTCCGCGCATCCTCAAATTGGATTATCGAATTTACCCACAATGGAAACCATAAAGGCCTGCTATAAATAGAAAATACAGAAGCATAAAGAAAACATAAACATAATATATATCATATATAAATACATTTACATCATAATGGCCACCATGAGGGCAGTTGGAGTTATTTGAACAATCATTGTTTCGTGAGGCGTTAGTTTTCCATCCACAAAAACATTATGCTCTTCATCCATTAGATTGAGGTGTGTTTAAGTGTAGTTATAATAAATCTCATAACAACATTATAGTATATTGAGTATACTTGTTTTCTTACAAAATAATGGAATAAAAATTGTTTAGGGGTTAGTGATTTGAAATAAAAGAAAACAATTTAAGTGAAACTGTTACCTTTAATTTGGATAACTCCCTTTGGTTTGAACCAAAGGACTTCTTGAAGTGCCTTCTGCCTAAGGTAAGGCTTATAAGGGGAGGAGAGGGATATAGGGAGTTAAAATTTATAGGTTTTGGACCTACCAAATGGATTGAGAGGTGTGAGGAATTGGAGAGAAATTGTCTCCTTTTATGAGGGAGAGGACGGGCTCTTTAGGAAAGTGTGAAAATATTATTTCATTATATAATGATATTCGGTTTCGAAAGGTCCAAAAATCATTAAAGATAAAGATAATAAGACTCATAGTCGAAATAAAATCATCCAATCATAACTGGACATGTTTTGGATAATAGTTTAATCATTATAATCTTATTTATTTAAATCATTTGTTAATCAGGAAAATATCTCATCATTATTGTGTCATAAATAATTTAATTTATTTGATGTCTAAAAATTTTAAAAATATAAAATTAAATAGGAAATATATTTATATTTAAAATTAATATTTATTTTAGAAAATATGACTTATATTAAACCATATAAAATTTAATTACTAAAAGATTTTTGTTAATGTCAATTTTGCCTTTACATTATATTAATTAATCTAAATTGTCATTATCACTCCCAAGTGGCTCAATGGGGTTCCAAAATCGACCCAAATATGCTAATGGTATTTAAAGACTCATCCAATAATGATTTGACATGTGTTAGGATAATTTTGAATTATTATAATATTCTTTTAACCTTGAATTACCATATTTACCTTTAATCGCGGTAAATAACAGTCAAAAGTTACTATTCCCCAAAAAATTATTTTCTTCTTAATGAACCACATTTTACTTCTTGATGACAACCATTTATTTCAAATTTTTTAAATTCAATTCACAGAAGTTGTAAAATTTGATTTAAATGAAAAAGTCAGTTTTTTAACTACCACTAAGTGGTTTCACTATTCATCCAAATTTGAAGTTTTTCAGAAAAATACCAAAAATTTAGCCTAAGCTATATTTGATATTCCGAATTCAAAATTGATCTATATTATGAAAAATTCAAAACATATAAGTGGAATTAATTAAATTTAAAATTAATTCCCGTTATCAAAACAAATAGCGTGTTTTTATGAAACAATAACTATCAAATGATTGATACTTGTTTATGTCCAATTTCAATGTGAAATTATTTCCAATGACCCACATTGGATTAAATGGTAAAAATATATTTTAATTTAACTTTAAAATCAATTAGAAATATTATATATCCATATAAATAAATTATATTGAAAGGAACTTTTGAATTAAAATGCAATATTTTTCACGATTCATTAAAAAATGAAATTTGTCAGAAAAATTACAAAAATTTAAAAAAAAAGTAAATTTTGATGTCCCCATTCTAAATAAGGATTTTATTTGGTCATATATAATGTATTAATGTGACCAAAACTAGATTTAAAAAGTGTTCACCTTTAAAAGGCGATAAATAGGCCTTTGAATGTAAATTATGCTTAAAATTAGATTCATTCACATTTTAAGCCTAAAACTTCTATTGGATAAATGTAAATACATTTAACAAACATGTATAATCATATTGTATTTATCTTTTTTCATTCCTTCCAATACAACATCTAAGAGTTGACTACCATTTAAAATTATAATATTATCTTATTACTGTGCAACACATGATTTCAAAGAAACCCATTATTGTGTATCGGGTACTATCGAACATAGAAACCCTTTTAAAGTAAAATAATTATTTAATTCAAAAATATTAATAAATATGAAATATGTCTTATTCATTATTTACCTGGGATGTTTCATAAACTTAGGTACACTGGACCCTTTGAGATAATTGATCTTGTTGGAGGAGCGGCCTATCAACTTGCACTTCCAAAAATATGACTCATGTTCAAGATGTGTTCAAATATCTCTCATGTGGAAGTTCTATCCTGATCCACAGATGTAATGAATCTTAAGGTTATAAAATAAGATAATTACCTATCTTTCAAGGGGAATTTGGTAATGATCTTGAATATTAGAGACATAGTTCTATTAAATAAGACATATCACATTGTCAACATGTTGTTGTGGAAGTAAATGTATAATTAAGTGATGTGATAATTGGAGGAAAAATTAAATTTAAGTACAATAATATATTCCCAACCAATTATACGAGTAGAAATTTTTTGGAATGACTTTCTAAAGAAGAGAAAAATGTAACGACCCATTGTTTATTAGTAATATTGTTTTTAAATATACATGTTTCATATTGTTTAATATAATATAATACACATAAAAAATATGGTAAAACAAAAAAAAATATCTCATTAATAAATATCAACATATTTGTTATTTTGAAAATAAATTAAAATGATAAATATTATAACTTTAAAAAAATAAAAAAAATAAAAAAATTGATCACCTAAATATGCTATATTCATCTCCCCCATGAAAAGTGTTATGAAAATGAAATAAAATATTAGTAGAGCAGTCAAATTAATAGAAAACAAAAACATATATCGTTGGGAGAAATTTTATGGAATATTGATTGATTGGATGAGGTGGAATTTATAGGAGGTAATGTGAGCATTGGAATAAAAATGGGACCCTTGGAAAAGTAACATGATCGTTCAGAATAGTAACTTGACTATTTATTATTGTAACCAAACCATTATAATATTAATGTTTCCAAAAAATCATATATATTGATATATGTAATATTTATCGTGATTAATATAAATTCATTTAAATTTTATAATGTAAAAAACATAATATCATAACTAAAAAAGTAAAAATAAAATTTAGGCATGTTTATTTATAAACTGTATTATAAAGTATTTTATAAGAATCTTAATTTTTATATTAAAAATTAATATTTATTATGTTATAAATATATTCTTATTAAAATAATACCATTTTTGATATCATACCCTCAAAATATTCTAACTTATATTTTTTGTTAATTTTCTAAAATACATCAATTTTCAGGTGAATCGTAAGCATACATTTTTATCGAAATAATTGTATCTTAAATTACATCAATCATGATGTAATATTGAAAAAACCATAAATATAGATTGAGGTAATAAAAAATTATTTTCTAAAATTATTCATTAAAATAAAATAAAATCAATTATCAAGCTTAAAAATAATTATCCACAACCTAATGTAAAGAAGTTATCGCATAAAAAATAAATTAATATTTTTCAAAAAGAATTTTTTGTAAACTAAGTTAATTAGAATTTTAAAAGGGTTTAATGTCCTAAAAAAGTTATACTATATTGATATATGGATTATATATTAAAATATTTACTATTACATTGTTCATAAGGGATATAGTATTTTGTTAAATATTTCATTCTAAAAAACTACTCTCTCCTATAGTTTAATGACCCCTATCTCACCACCTAAAAACCAATCCTATAATATTTTAAAAACAAAATGTTCTTCCCAAATACTTTCTCTTAATCCCTTATAAACCATAGAGACATAGCAATGAAAACCAACACCACTCATCAAGTAAGTCTAGGTTCGTACAAGAGATTCCAAACTACGGAATGATTTTTTTTTCAAAATCTTCAATCATTTTATTATTCTTTTATCTATTTTCATAGTTTATTTAAAAAAAAGATGTTGTTATTTAATTATGTATAAATTTAAAATTATATTAATGTTTTTATCCTACTCTGAATATTATTTTATTTTATGTATTTATATTTCATACCTCATTTTCATCATATTTAGACAATGTACCTATTAACATTAGGTTGACTACTAATGAAGGAATTTATAAATTTATTAATTGATAAAACCACTATGTATGGTTCATATAAATTTTAATGAAAAATAAATTTAATGATAAATTAATTTTATGAATCTATAATTAACTATACTAATATATAAATTACTTTTTTCCAAATAGAAAAATTAAATAAATATAGGAAATGTTTTAGGAAAATAAGATTTGAAAATGTCTTCCCTTTAACCAAAAAAATTATGAAATATAATGAAATTGATATATTTTATAATTTTTTATATGATTTTAATTATTTATTAATAGATCAGTGACTAAATAACTACATGCTTATTTTTCAAGAGGTGTAAAAGCGATGAAATAATACATGATTTAAGGTATGGGGATTCTGGAATTCATCTCCCATTCGTTGAGTCATCCATCATTCACTTTATTTCATTATGGATATTCCTTGAATGTTATTTAAATATCCATTCACGGTTTTTATCTTTATTTTTTGGTATATACTTGTTTCTAATTATTTTCAATCAATGTACAATGATTTTCTAAAAATAAATTTCTTTCCAAAACAAATCTTCGACTCCTTAAGTGTTTCTTCTTATCCAACGAAAAAAATAATTTATATAGATGTATAGTCTCCATTTTTCATTTTAGTTTCCAAAAATTCTTTCTTTAATGTATAATATATGAAACCCTTAGGTAACCCATTCCTTCCCATGTGTTATTTTATTCGTATATTTTTTATAAATTCTATATAGAATGCATGACTATGTGAATATTATGATGTGATAGGTGTCCCCAGAATTATGCATCCCTTTAATGCATTCGTAAATGTAATGTATCTCATGATATGAAGTGTATTATAAGTGAATATGAAGATTAATTTGTTCACAATGATAATTTTATGATTATTCATACATGTTATGAGTAAACATGATTCTATCATTATTCACAACTATGTGTGATATTTGACCACTAAGA
This sequence comes from Viscum album, assembly GCA_963277665.1. NCBI lineage: Eukaryota > Viridiplantae > Streptophyta > Magnoliopsida > Santalales > Viscaceae > Viscum > Viscum album. The sequence goes on from OY728140.1 coordinate 1,111,115,524, forward strand.
CATGATATTTAATATTTATGTATAATCCACATTACATGCCTATATAGATTTTTCCCTAATGATTATTTTGATTATCATATTCTTATTTTGTGATGACGATGGTTATTATCACCCATGCTATAGTGATTCAAGTCACTTATTATTCATCTTTCTGGATTTTAGCTCAATCTTTTCTTTTTTTATATCATCATGTGACAACATGTAATAACGATAATGTGGAAGTATTAAAATGGATAAATAAGAATTAATTTAATTAATTTTTATATTATATTATATATATGTCATATATGATGTAAATTTTCCAAAGATACTAAACCTTTTGATCCATGAATGTAGATATATTACACTTTTTATCTTTAAAGTGATGTAATAGTAATATAAGAAAACGTAGGGTTTCTATACCAAGATGACGTCCACATACCACCATTATTTATTTTAGTGAAGGTACATTTTTCATCCAATTTATACATATTTTTTATTAAATAAAATTAATCACTAAATCAGCACTGTTGCTTAGGGATTATTCCCAATATTATTTTAGGGGACTCTCACAAACCTTTTTTAAGTTGATGGTTGTTGTTCCTACATAGAGAAGATGCTTGTTTATCAACCATTATAACCCATTATAATTTAATTGTAATTATAATGTTATATGTAATAGATAATTATTATTTATTTTTTTCATGATTTTGGGCCTCATATGGTTTGGTGATGTCTAGATTCATGGAGAGGAGACTTATATGGGCTTACTTTTCATGGGGGAGTTTCCAGGCTTATTTTAATAGGGAAAAGATTCTTGTTTTGTGGAGTGGTTCTAATACTTGCTTCATGTCCTTTATCTTTTTTTATATACATGTGGTATGCGGTCTCATTGACTTAGGTGGTTGAAAGTAAAGTTAAATTAATTACTAAATGGATTAATAGAGTGTTATAATTATTTTAATATTTAAACTATATGTGTAATTAAAAATACGATGCCCATATGTAAGATAAAAAATGTTTTTTATGGCAATTGTGAAACCCTTCATGCAGACTAGTCACCCCAGCCATATATGGATTGGGGTATGAATTATTTAATGATGTATTTGAACCTTTAGATACATTGGGAGTAGTGACTAGAATCTATATAAGTAAGTGGACTATATATAGGATCCTTTGGTTCTCTCTTTATATAGGTATGACATGGATCATGTAGAACCATCTGTGTATTCCATGTGTGGACCCTTTGAGAAACCATATATTCATTTGCATTTATGATAATGAGTTGCCTTATATGGTACCCATGAGTTATGTGTTTCGACCATAAAGTTAGTTGTACTAAAGAGGACCCTGAGGGGAGTGACCGTTTCATGTAGTGACCTAAAGGACCCTAGGTAGGATGACTTTTTAATGTGTTCACCCAAAGGACCCCAAGTAGGTTATCATTATTATGTCCTTAACCATGGTGCTGGAGTAGGTTACCCCACTATTATTTGGCCTTGGGTGAGTGTGAAATATTTTCAGGGAACGTGACTCCACATGGGAAAATAATTTTCATGGGTTTTATGAGTTGATACAAGGATCCCATGTTGGATTCCATGTTATATAGTTATTTAAGAGACCCCATGCTGGATTCCCTTTTAATATCATCAGTTAGGGTATGCTTTAAAGTGCAACATGGTGGATTGATCCATGAAGGATCATGTTGTGACTCATAGTGATAGTCCTGAGTGTTATTGTAGAACTCATATCGATGATGTAAAACTATCTAAGAAACATACTATTAATTTACAAGGGTCATCCACCTAGAAATCATATTATATCAAGTCACTATTAGAATTACAAGGGTTATACCACTTGGGTTCAATGATATTTGGTGATATTTCATAATTCTAAGGGAGTCACTTCATGGGTTTGGTGATGTAATCTAATGAATATTGGTTTACTAGGATTACAATTTAGGGATATTATTGGACCTTTATGACTTTTAATGCAAAGGGTGTTACCCTTTGGGTTTGATGGTGGTTCCATATTACTCTGAACTCCAAGGAAGACACCCCTTAGAGTTGGAAATATTTTTCGGATCACATGGATCACTTAGATTCACCCCCAAGAGTTCAACATTATTCTTGAACTAGGATGATATTTTTTGATTAGAGTATTCCCCATAATTGTTTGGTGTGGTCATATTATGTGCTCAGAGGAACTTCTTCACTAGTCATGTAGGTATTGTCGCTTTGGTTTTTGAACTGGAGGTTCAATGGTGGTGTATTTTTTGAATTTTTTAATTTCAAAATTTAATTTACTATTTAGAGAATGGAACATGAACATAAAACATCATTTCATATATATATATGAAGGCCTATTATTGGTGACCTACAATGTGTTTTACTGGCAACCCAATCAAGCTTCCATTACACTGGGGAACTAGAGCAGAGCTTCATGTAGTTTTAGACATTATTGGGATAAGTGAAAATGTTTTTCATGATTACGTTGGAGATGGTCGAGTGAGAGATGTGATGGGGATGAGGTTAGGCACGATAATGCACTAGGGCCTTATTGTATTTTTTACCATTTATATTTTTTATATGGGATCTACCCTGATGAGTTAAAAATATTTTATTCTTGTATTCCAATTTTTCATTTTGAGAGAGAAAGTTTAGTTTATTTCATGAATGTGTACTCTAATATATATGATTATTGGATATTTATTTATTATTTCATGCTTTTATATGGGTGTATAGTCAAACTATGGTACCATCATAGACCCATTCTAGTTGGAAAACATTGGAATATTGGGAGGCTCGCCTGAGGTGACATGAAGAACCAGGTTGGAGAAAAATTCATGTGACCTATGGACCATGGATTTGAACAAATGTATCATAGTCACTTTTATATTCCATACTATTTGGGACAAGATAGAATCACGATGTTGGGATGTGTTGAGGGATGTGATGTTCCTGAGACTAGTGCATCATGAAAAACTTTTCTTATGGGAAATCAATGTTACTAGGGATGAGATTTCTCACAAACTATTCTAGATGAACAACTATATGGTAACCAAATTTGTTTTATCATGACCCAAAGGAAATTCCCAATCCCCATGAGCTGAATACTAGTTCCTGGGTATCTGAACAAGAATGGGGGAATTATTTTCAACAATATAAATTCATAGAGATAATTTTTTATATATAAAATGAGAAATAGTCATTATAATAACACTCTACAAGAGAGAAAATACCACATGTATATAAATTAAAGTCTCAAAATATTACATCAACTAAATTCATCATTTTAAACAAAAAACGTGAATTTCAAAGAAATATATGGGCATCTTGTAGAGCACAATATCCCCTACTCAGTGCCAATACCCATGTACTGCTAAGAATAACACCAACCACCCCCATGTGATGGTTACCTTCTTGATTATTTGGTATAATAAATTGTACAAATGACCAAAGGAAAATGAATTGTGTGAGACAAAAATTGGACTGGGATCTCACAATGTATTACATAAAAAATCACTAACAAATAATAAATTTTTTCAAAGTTTCAAATAAAACATATCATGGAAATATTGTCACATTTATTATCAAAAGATAATTTAAAAACATTTTATTTTCTCGTATAAAACAAGAAGAAAATTTCAATTCCATCGGATCAAGCCGATATAGTCATCCTCATCAAAATTGGAATGAAAAGTATTTTATTTTAAAATAGGATTAAATATGAATTTAACTGAAACATTTACATTTATAATATATTAAAATCATAGAAACATGGTTAAGAGACCTAGAGTAAGATAGGTACATGGATTCTCACATGTCATATTGAAATATGGTTCTAGGTTTTTTTAAGTACCAATATCTCAAGCCTATGATGAAATAGGAGACTCCCCGAAGAATGAACAACCATCTATCACCAATATTTAGTTTGAAATAACCTTATCAATTTATTTCTAGTTTTATCTAGTAAATTAATTCCATGTGTTATTCAGACCTAACATCCTATGATCCAATTTTATTCTTCAAAAACAAATGTAAAATGCGGTATTATAAATTCTAATTAATCATTTTCAATTTTTATCTCAATCATCCCCAAGTTCATGTTTCCAAAATATTACATTAATTTTGAAAAAACATACATTGGGTATTCATTAAAAATATATTCATTAAACTTCTAATAAAATCAATAAAAATCATTAAAAAATCATTCCTTTTTATCTGATAAAAATCATGATTCATATAGTTAATTTCAAATAAACATCATATTTAGAAATCAATAGATAATTTTCAAAATCCATTGTCAAGGGATATAAATACACACACCATGAAAAACAAATAATTTTTTAAGATACCTAACAAAGGATTTTTAAAAATAAAATAAATGAATTTTTAATTAAATATGAATCAATGATTTTAATTGATAGAGATTTATTAAGGAAACCACTAAACACAAACAAGATAAAAAATACCTACAAAAGATCCTAAAATAGAGAACTGATGGAAAAAAATGATACATTAAGATTCATAGAATGAAAATTAATTATATAATTTTCTAGATATACCAATGAAATTAGGAGATAAAAAAATTGAATGAAGGTAGATAGAGGAGGAATAGAGTAATCGTGATCAAAAAGTGTTTACCCTTTTCGAGAGATAACAAATGCATATATCATATCATAAATTAAAGATGAACCAATGGTGGAAGAGACAAAATTACCTCTAGAGAGCCTCCAAGGATGATGTATCAAATTAGATTCAATTGTGAGGAGTTTAAAATTTAAAATGAGGGTTATGGGATTTTAATTATGAATATAAAATAAATAAATTATGATCACATGGTCTGAAAAACAATACATCAACCTAACACCTCTTATTGGGATACTAGAGGGAGTTTTATTGTTTGGCCAAATAGTTTGATAAACTATGCAATATCCATGAATTACCCTAATGTCCCATGGTACATGGTTTTTGGTGTAGCATGAATGGTTTTAATAATACATGAACGAAACTATGAAATATTATTGGGAACACTAAGATAATTCACATTGTTTCCTGGGATAACATGCATTGTATTCTCTAATCATGTGGAAACTGTGAATATTCCCAAAAACTTATTAAAAAATTAAATCAACTCAACAAAATTAAAAACCCAAAAAATATTATAAAGAGGGATAAAAGTACATAAAATAGGGCATCAAGATGTTATAAAACTCCCCAATAAAAATTATTTCTACCCCTAGAAATCTTGTTAAGAATAATCCAAAATTAAAAGGCGAGGCAATTTAATTATCATAAAATCATCATACTCCCATGTCTCCGGAGATCTAGTTCCATATATCCAAAGTATTAGAATCTATGTAACATATTTTTGCAAGAATACCTTCATCTATAAACAAAAAAACCCACTACCTATTAAGTCAGAGATAAATCAACTTCCACACGAAACTCCTCCTAGATAATACATGAGGTGTGCCAAAGAGATACATTGAAAGCAATAACAAAATGAAATATTTTATGGATCTAGGCCATATATGTTGGAAAATATAATCCAAAATACACCTTATAATTATACTAAACAACCAAAAATGGTCTCACAGACCCCTGAAATAATATTCTCTATTTTTCAAGCCATCCCTGAACTAACTGAGGTGAAAAACCCAAAAACAATAGGTCATAGAATAAATATCACCAAATGATTATAATGATGATTAACATGGGATTTATGATGATTTTCCTTTCCGTTACCATTAATAAAAATCAAATTCATCATCTCCATTATCTCGTAGACCAAACTCTGCCCAACTGGGGAATTTCATCCAATCTCTAACCAACATAATGGAAATCTGCAAGGCTAACCATAAATGGAATCAAAGGGATACACATTTCTGTATGGATTATAGCTCTTGTTATAAAAAAACATGTCATGTAGAATGTCATAATTACATGATCCTCTAATGATAAGATTATATGTATGGGGAATGACCTTAAGAATTTGTATAACCCATTCTATCTAAAGTTATAATTGTTGAAGGTACACCATGATCACCATTACTTAGGATCTTATCACCTCTTAATGGCCTCTCAAAATTCAATAAATTAACTAGAGATCCCTATCAGAAACTATGGAAGAAAAAACTAATTAAAATATTATGATCTTTTGTATATACAGTGTTTCCCTATCCCTAACATTAGTCATATCATGAATGGTAATAAATTGAGATGATTTTATCAATTGGTCAATCACTAAATGATATTTTTCTTTCCATATGGTCTATATAGAAACCTGAAAATTAAATCCATCGATATCTCATCATAGTTCAAATCCAATATATGAAGTGGATGAAGTAGTTTTAAAAGATTCAGATTCATAGTCTTAATCTACAGACAAGTATAACAATGAGAAAACATACACAATGTCTCATTTTATTGAACAATGTTAAATAATCTAAGTGGAGGTGGTGGGTGAATTATTGTATAAAAAATTTAAACAAAATCTGTTTTGGATCATGTTTTTTCACCATGAGAAATAATATTCTCTCCCTATCCAATGGAAATGTATATGATGAAATGAAAACAGGCACGAGAAATAGTAATTTCACGTGGTTTACCCATTGTTGGATACTTATAAGGTGTAAACAAAGAGAAAGAGACTATTAATAAAATATAATAAATCACACGACTATTATAATGATCAAAGTTGACTCACCATCTCACATTATTTATAATCTCTCACAATTTGATAGCTCACTGCCTCTCAACTGAAGTGTATGCACTGCTCCATCAAAAGATTCCTCAATTGAACCTAAACATATTACAATAGTTTCACACATGAGTGTTCCTTAATGATCTATTTTAATGAAATTGATGAAACAAAATTCACTACATGTACATTGGATTGTGGATATTCCATTTATAAACTATTTTTGTTCCTCTTATAACTACTTTGAAATATTTTCGAAAGCTATTGAACTGCATAGAGAACGTTATTAAAGAGCTACCTTCACCTCATGTAAAATTTATTTATTATAAAAAATTCCCCTTTTCAAACAATATTACACCATAATCTTATCTTCCAATAAACAAAACTTCCATTGCAGATTGAACTCATTCGCAAACTGCCTCTTTCACGATCCACATTTAGACTTTGATGAATTCATCCATTGATTATTCTATACAATGTGTTTCTCTATATCTATTCATGTGATTATGATTCATTTATTTAGATAACAAATCATTTATAAATTATAATTAAAATTACAATTAAATATTTTCCAGATTGGACTTCACCATGAACTATACTCATTATGAAATTCAAAAGAACATAATTCCCCATGTGGTTGTCAATGAAACAATTCATTCAATTAAAATTGATGAAATGCCTTTATGGATTAAATTATATGGCCATATTTTAAAAAATATGAACCAGTCCATTTTTGGTTTTCTAAGTATTTTTTCTATGCTTCAAATTCACTTTGCTGATTTTTATTTGTGGTTTTGAATATGTGATATATGGTTCACATAGTCAATGATTCTTTGAGGTATATGTAACATTCCTAGAAAACATTCATGAAATACTTTTGGTTCTTTAATTTCCACCTATTTTTCAACGTGGTAATAATTTACTTCCAAAAAAACTTCTAATTTTGAGGCCCAAATATATAGAAATACATGAAAACTGCACCACTTTAGGAAACACAAGGTATGATGACAACCATGTTGTAATTTTTTCAACCCTATCAAAAAAAAAACCAACCAACCCAAAAATATAATAGACACACCTGAGGTATTTATTACCAAAAATATTTTCCTTTGGATTTGTTTACAACACTTCAAAAATAGAAATTCCACTTCTAAAAAATAATATGCACATACTGCTCCATCACTCTGAATTTTTCACATAAGAAAGTGAAAAAATATTTATTCAACACAAACTATAAGCCCACAGGATACCATCATATCATGAGAAATAAAATTAGCCAGAAAAATTCTTAAATAAACCATGTTAACCTTGATACTAACCACTTCTTCAAACTACTTACATCATGAACTCATTTAAGGATTTATCATCATTAAATGACCATCTTCAACCGCATTATTTATTGAACTCACCATATTTCTGAAATCCAATATTAATAAATTCATTTTCTCCCCATTTTTCAAAGAACCCAAAAGATAAATTTTTTTGTAAAAACAATCTAATTTTTTTTTGTGTAGACGAAAAATAAATGATACTTTGGGAGATGGGTTCTCACTTCCACACATGTTAAAGTGTGGGATATTTACTGAACTCCAAGAACCATTTGACACCACTAAAAAATCTATTCATGGTAATTCCTTCATTATAATGACTATAAGCTATAGTTATGTAGGCACATTCTCCAACATCAAAATCTAATCCCCCCATACCCTTGATAAAATGAAATTTTATAGTGATGTCGTACCTCTGTCAGTAAGGGGATTGATCTTTTCTATAGATTATAGAACATGAATTTAAAAATCGATAAATTTCAAGGAAATGTTTTTTCATAAATCCTTTGGTATTTTACGAGTACATAGTTTTTGACAGCACTTGATTCCGAGGCCCAGTGTGCCCGGAATCAATTTCCAAAGTTTAGCTCGGGTAAGCTCAGTGAACGAACGAGTGGGTTTTTCTATCTCTTGAACCAGTGCATGGAATTGAAATCTGAGGGCACCGATGAAACTGTAGCACCGGTAATTTCTTAAGGGGACCTTTACCGAAGATCCATTTGCTCGGAAGGAGATGTTAAAAAATGTGGATTAAATGAAATGTGCATAAATTTTTGGTACAAATTTTATTTCTTTTTCTAAGGTGGTTTTATCCTACATGGGGGAGTTAAGGTGGGACCCACTAGCAACCTAACTACCCATGTGAGGATAAATGTAAGGTTGGGCCCACACAATCCCCAACCTTTTCACTTTGCAAAACCCCTTAACCCACATGGAATTAAATCAATATCCCTTCCACCCTCTCTCTCTGCCTCTTAACTCTTTCCAACACACAATAAACAATTAATTAAACCACTTTAATTAGTTAATTAGTGTTTTGAATTCTTAAATTTTCCAATTCATGGCATAAACAATTAAAATATGGATTGACCTTGTTTTAATTTTTTTAGGCTTGTTGTGTGGGAATTTGGGAAGAGAGCCTTGTGTGAAGGAAGGAGGAAGCTCCTCCATCATTGACGAACATCATCCTCTCCACGAAGAACGACACATATTTGACATAGAGCACCAAATCAACGAAGATCAACGATGCGCAATCCTCTTCTCCCCTACGTGAAAAAAAAGAGGAGACACTGCTTCCTCCTTGGGTGCACTTCGACGTCACATTCCGACGACAAAGCATGACGCCACCTCTCCACAGATCACGTCATGAGGTAGGGTCATTATTGATCATGTTTTAATCATCGTTCTTCATTTCTTAAGTATTGGACACATGATATCATCATACTGGGGGGAGATCGGACCACACAAACATGGCAGATTCTCCTCCCCTTTTCCATGTTCATCATCGTTGATGTTTGAGGCGAAGTCGGCGCGATGCCATTGCACAGTGTGTGGATGATGAGGACCGCGGCCGGAGCACTCCGCGGCGGAGGTGGGTGGCACCGTCGCGCCGCACCCGTGAGGCTGAAGAAGGCCGCGGCCAGGTGTGGGTCGCGGAGGAGGGGAGAAGTGCTATCGCACCACGCTGGTGTGATGACCCGCGGCGGACCAGCAGGGGCGGCCGGCTGAGCTGGCAGCCAACATCTCCAGGAGGCCGGACCCCATCTAGGTCCCACAGTACCTCACAACCATCCATCCATAAAGTCCGGAAATTAATAATATATTCATTAGGGGGGTGGGGTGTAACCCCCCCCCCCCACCCCCCGACCAGTTGCTAGGGAGGACCCCACCGGGTCTTATGTTTCCGGTCACAAGGGGTCGCGCCCCCTTGGCATCCCGCTCGGCCAGCGGCCGAGCAGCGGGCCGCTTCCGAGCCGAGCCACAGGCCACGTGGGCTGGGCCAGTCGCAGGCTACACGGGTTGGGCTGCACCTAACCGAGCCAGGTCCGGTCGCCCGGTTCGGGCTGACCCAGGGGGGTTGGGCCGGGCACATACCCCCCACCTCGGACCGTTTTTAGTATTTTTTTCATAAAATTCGAGAAGGAACTACGATAGATGCACAGTCTATTTCATAGGTATCCTTGGAATGAGACGTTCATTTTTGTATATTACACTCGAGGTTTCGAAAAAGTTTGTGTATGGCCGGGTTGGTTCGAACCCAAAACCAACTCGGCCCTTGGAGCGGAAACGCTTATAACATAAGGACCGGATGTCCGAATGACGTGCCATCAATTATGATGAATTCAACTTAGTGAGAAGGTTCTTTTTCATTACTCTAATTGAGGTTTGGACGCAAATAGAGTACAGTCGGGTTGGTTTTTTCTTAAAAACCAACCGGGACTCTGGGATGAAAAAGAAAATATCTCTCCGACCAGGCGTCCGATTGACGCGCCAGCTGTACTGTTGAGTTCCTATTGACTAGATGGAACTTTGTGATAAATAAAATCTAGACTTTGTGAAAGTTGATGTATCGAACCCCTTGTCTTGTGGAGTGGACCCTCCCTGGATCGAGCATACTATGTACGGGAACCCTAGAGCTGGCTGGGACTGCGACACCAATGATGACTGTACTTGGATCCTACGTGGGTTCGGCAGCGAGGAAGACTGTAATTGGATCCTCAGTGGGTTTGGTAGTGATGATGGATGTACCTGGATCCTACATGGGTTCGGCAACATTGGTTATTGTACTTGGATCCTATGTGGGCTCGACAGCGACAACTTCTGTACTTGGATCCTATGTGGGTTCACTAGGGGAGATGATTTAGAGGCTACATCTATCATCTCCACCCCTCTTCGTGAGTAGTATACCTGTGTGAATTGAGTCTTGACTTTCAATCATTATCATCATTATGATTGACTTGCTTTCCTGTGTGGACCGGGTTGTGCATTCCTGTGTGGACTGGGTTGTACATGGGCTCGTGAGTTAGAGTCGAACTGGAATTGATGACGTAGGTATATGTATGGGCATATACCTAAGTAGAGTTGGTTGATACATTGTGTTTTTATCTTTCTTTTGTGGTTTATCCATTGTGGATTCTGGGATACCTTCATGGGTCTCGGGGTCCCTACAGAGTATTGTATACTCACCACTAAATGGGCTATGCCGGCACTACATTGTGTTGGATGCAGACGACGGACAACACTGATTGAGGTGGATACATGTGGAGCGGGAGGATGCCTGGATGTGAACCACTTGGCGGGACGTACTCAGAGCAGACGACCGAACCCAAGGAGCTGAGGAGACCATCTATACCCACCCTTCAGGTGGGATATCAGGAGGACGACTCAGTGGTTGCTGGTTTTACTAGAGCTGTTTTTTCTTTACTGTTGTACTGTACATTCAGTTGGGTTTGTATTCTGGCCCATTTACTTTCCAACACATACTTTTGTACTCAGTTTACATAGTGTTTGCATCATCTTGCATACTCTATTTTGTTTGATTACTTATATAAAGGCAAGGCCTTCCCTTTTATCAGGATTTATGCCTTTGGTGCTAGTCGCCAGCCCCTGGCCTATGGAAGGTGGGCTTGCGGTAGTCAAGGCACGGGCCCCGAGGATGGGTCGTGACAAATTGGTATCAGAGGAGTCGGTTATACCACCGAACTCAGGACTCTGATATTTTCTTCCTATGAAGAAATATTGTTAAGGGTATTGAGTGTGGTCATCAGTCCATGGAGTCCAGTGTTGGTGCGGCGGCCGACGTATCCATACACCAGGACCCTGACATCAAATTTCTGACTTAGTGCTCAAAAAAACTGATTGCATGCATGTTTCAAAAGTTTTATTTGTGATTAATTTATGTCAGATCTCCAGGTATACTGTTTAAACCGTGGCATACATTTTTCTTTTCAGGATATCCCCACGACGACAGCTAGCTTGGGTTTCCAGTTACGTGCGAGATGGCAGCCCACAGAGCGATGAGGCCTCGGTGAAGGGCTCGATTACAGCGGAGGCACCAGCGATACCTCTACTCGTTGGTCCACCAATACCACCAGCCCCAGCAGCGGAGAGTGCATGTCGCCTGAGTAAACTACACAAGTTTCACTGTCAAAGGCCACCTAGGATCTGTGGAGACATGGACCCTCAGGCGGCCGAGAATTGGCTGGAGGCTATCGTCCAAGTCTTCAGATTGGTAGGGACACCAGCTGAACATATGGTGATCCTTGCGGCGAGTCTCGTGTACATAGAATCTGGTAGATGGTGGATCCTGATGCTCCAGGTGCACGATGAGGCATCACTACATTGGACGGACTTTGAGTGCCTCTTATTCTATGAGATTGTTCCGACCACCCTCAGTATGGTGCGCATCCAGGATTTACTATAGTTCCGGTAGGGCAGCATGACAGTATCCCAGTACTCAGCGAGGTTTACCAACCTCACGCGCTACTCCACGAACATGGTACGAGACTCATTCTTCCTGACATGGACCATCGATCAAGGACTGAGGCATGAGATCATGGATTCTATGATCTCCCTCAGCATTCCGACATAGGCAGGAGTACTGGATAGAGCCCTACTTGTGGAGAGCTTCCTTAGTGAGCCTACTCCAACAACGAGGCATACCACAGGGCAACACGTAGCAGAGTCTTATGCAACCGGCAGTAGAAAGATGTCAAAGAGGTCCAAGAGGACGAGGACACCAGGTGAGCAACCTCAGGATACTGGTTCGGAGGTGTAGGGCACACGCATCAGAGGCAATCATATGAGAGGTAGGCAGTTCTAGGAATGTGGAGTGCATGGACACATGGCTCCTGACTGCCCGACTCGCCATGCGGAGGATCAGCATTCAGTTAGGGACCACCCAGGAAGAGGTAGAGGATTAACCGTGGTGGTCCACAGGGAGCAGGCGGACAAGGTAGAGGATCTGGCCAAGCAGCGGGTGGTGGGTGGCACTTTGAGTCTCTACCACCACCACCAATAGGAGGTCAATCTCGACCACAGGAAGCTGGCGGACAGAGGCAGGCTTAGCTTCATGCAGTGGAGGCTTACGACCACAACACACCTGAGATGATTCAAGGTACTATCTGTGTCTACTCCACCCTTGCTACAGTTCTTATAAACACAGGATCGATTCAATCTTTTATTTCTAATGCCCTTGTTCGGAGCTCAGAGATTCTGACAGAGCCGTTGGATCGATCCTTATGGTTAGATACTCCCACGAGAGCATAATCGATGATTACACACTAGTTCCGGTAGTGTGAGCTTACTCTAGGAGGCGAGAGCTTTGGCTGGGATCTTCTTGTAGGGGCTTCGAGGCCTTACTACATCATCATGGGCATGGATTGGTTATCTAAAATCCATGCTCAGATCGATTATATTAGGCGCAAAGTGCGGTGTCTCCGAACAGATGGGAGTAGGTTCACCTTCACCAGCGACAAAAGAAGCCTTGGTAGCGCAGGATGGACTCACGCAGAGGAGAGGACATCCGATGACCCATCAGTTAGATATTCTCATCCTAGAAGTAGTTGATGTGCGGAGTCCGAGTTTTCCTATTGTGGTGGATCAGTATGCAGATTTTTTTCCTGACGACGTTCCAGGACTACCTCCTCCCAGAAAGGTAGACTTATATATTGACCTGTACCCCAGGACAACATCGATATCTACTCCAGCATATCGGATGGCTCCCACTGAGCTTCGTGGGCTACGGGTGTAGTTGGAGGACATGTAGGGCAAGGGATTCATTCGCCCTAGTGTTTCACCCTGGGCATCCCCGATTTTGTTCCCCAAAAAGGAGGACATGAGCTTGTGAATATGTGTCGGCTACTGTCGCCTAAACCAGGTGACCATGAAGAACAAGTATCCACTTACGAGGATTGATGACCTCTTTGTTTAGCTCAAGGGAGCACGATGGTTCTCGAAGATAGGCCTCAGGTCAGGTGATCATCAGCTCAGAGTTCGAGACGAGGATGTGCTGAAGACGTCCTTCAGGTGTCGGTATGGGCACTACGAGTTCTTTATTATGCCTTTCGGTGTAACCAATTCTCTAGCAGTTTTCATGAGTCTCATGAACAGGATCTTCCAGCCTTACCTCAATCGATTTGTCATAGTCTTCATTGATGAAATACTGATTTACTTGACTACTAAGGAGGAGCACGCCTACCACTTGCGGGTTTCATTGGACAAACTCCGAGAGCAACAGCTTTATGGTAAGCTCTCAAAGTTTCTGTTCTAGATTCGAGAGGTCCATATATTGGGGCACGTCATCTCTGAGGCGGGAGTTGTTGTGGATCATGAAATGATCTAGGAAGTACTTTCTTGGGATCCACCCAGGAGATTGACATAGGTGTGGAGTTTCCTAGGTCTGGCTGGGTACTATCAGAGATTTGTGCCAGACTTCTCCAGAGTTGGAGCACCTCTTTTAGCTTTGACAAAGAATGGGAGACCCTTCGTATAGTCAGATAGATGTCCGCAGAGTTTCCAGTAGCTGAGGCAGAGATTGACCAGTGCACCCATCTTGAGGCTACCGGAGGAGGGCGTAGGGTACGTTGTTTACTGCAATGCATCAAGGACCGGACTCGGGTGTGTCCTGATGCAGGAGCAGGCAGTGATCACCTATGTTTCACGACAGTTGAGGCATCACGAGTAGAACTACGCTACCCAGGACCTGGAGTTAGCCGCAGTGGTCTTCGCCTTGAAGATGTGGCGACACTATCTGATGGGCGAGCGCTTTACAATTTACTCTGACCACCAGAGTCTTAGGCACATCTTCTCGCAGAAGGACCTGAACCTGAGACAACGGAGATGGATCAAGTTCTTCGAGGAATATGACTTTGAGATAGTCTATACTTCATGGAAATGGAACATAGTAGCTAATGCTCTCAGCAGGATGTCAGGCATTCAGCTACATGGAGAGGCGACAGAGCAGTTAGCCGCATTGCAGATATCCTTCCTGTATAGAGATGGGGAAGCCTTCCTATAGACCCTCACAGTCAGTCCTCCACTTATTCAGTGGGTCAAAGAGGCACAACGAGGGGACTTTGACTGTGAGATGCGACGTACTCAAATTTCCACAGGGCATGCGCTTGATGGATTTTCTGAAGGAGTTGATCATGTCATCCTCTTCAGGAGACGTACCATGGTACCAATTTCATTAAAGGAGGAGGTTTTGAGGGAGTTTCACACTTCCCCTTTGGCGTTATATCCAGGAGTAGCGAAGATGTACCGAGATCTCGGACGACAGCACTGGTGGACAAGTATGAAGAAGGTTGTGGTAGAGTTCAGTTCACGATGCCTCACCTGCCTACAGGTGAAGGCGGAGCAGCAGGTACCGGCAGGCTTGGTGCAACCCTTAGAGGTTCCGGAGTGGAAATGGGATTGGATATCCCTGGATTTCATGATGGGACTTCCACATACTTTTATAGGACACGACTCCATTTGGGTGATTTTTGACTGACTCACCATGACGGCCCACTTCTTACCTATTAGATAGAAGGGCTCAGTTGGAAGCTTGGGATGCCTCTACGTTCATGAGATCATACGTCTTGATGGTGTACCATCGTCTATCGTCTCTGATCAAGATGCTCGCTTTACATCCCAGATTTGGAAGAGGTTGTAGGAGGAATTTGGGACGCAGCTACGCCTGAGCACCACCTTTCATCCTCAGACGGATGGCTTGAAGGAGAGAACCATTAAGACACTCAAGGACATGCTCCGTGCATGTGTCCTTGACTTTGGTAATAGTTGGTAGGATCACCTACCCTTAGTGGAGTTTGCGTACAACAACAACTACCACTCAACCATCAGGATGGCACCATAAGAGGCACTTTATGGCTGACCTTGAAGATCACCTATGTTCTTGACAGAACCTGGGGAGTCAGCACTTGTAGGACCAGAGATGGTCCAGGCCATGAAAGAGAAGGTGAAAATCATCCAGGAGCAGATGAGGACTGTATATAGTAGACAAAAGTCCTATGATGATAGGAGGCGGATACCATAGGAGTTCGAGGATTGCGACCACATTTTCTTACAGGTCTCACCTCGACGTGGATTACGGAGATTTGGCCGGGGCAGCAAGTTATCTCCGTTCTTAATCAGACCATTCTATGTTCTCAGTAGTGTAGGTGAGGTGGCTTATCGCATGGATCTTCCACCTCAGCTGCACTGGGTGCACGACGTCTTCCACATATATCATCTGCGGAGATACGTCCACGACCTGATGCATATCAATGATCACGGGTAGCTAGACATCATTGACCGGGAGAATTTTGCGGACGTCCCAGCGGAGATTGAGGATTGACAAGAGCGGGTTCAATGTGGATGGTTGATTCCTCTGGTGCGCATTCATTGGAAGCACAGGAACCTCAAGGAGAGAACATGCGAGCAGGAGGCTCAGATGCATGCACAGTACCCTCATTTGTTTCCCTAGTTTATAATGTAGCTTTACGAGGACGTAAATCCCTGAGGTGGGATTAATTTAAAAACTCATAAATTTCAAGGAAAATTTTTTTCTTAAACTATTTGGGATTTTAGGAGTACGCAGTTTCTGACATCACTTGATTCTGAGGCCCAGTGTGCCCGTAATCGATTTCCAAAGTTTAGCTCGGGCATGTTCATTGATGGAACGAGTGGGTTTTTCTATCTTTTGAACCGGTACTCGGAATTGAAATCCAAGGGCATCGAAGAATCTGTAGTTTTGGTAATTCCTTAAGTGGACCATTACTGAAGATGTGTTTTCTCAGGAGGAGATGTTAATAAATGTGGATTAAATGAAAAGTGAATAAATTTGTGGTACAAATTTTATTTCTTTTTCAAAAGTGGTTTTATCCTACATGGGGGAGTTAGGTTGGGACCCACTAGCATCCTTGCTACGCATGTGAGGATAAATGTAAGGTGGGGCCCACACGAGCCCCAACCTTTTCACATTCCATAACCCATTAACCCCCTTGGAATTAAATGTGTACCCCTTCCACCCCCCCCCCTCTCCTTCTTAACTCTTGACAATAGATATTAAACAATTAATTGAACCCCTTCAATTAGTTAATTAGTGTTTTTAATTCTTAAATTTTGAAATTCATGGCATAAAAAATTAAAATAAAGGCTGACCTTACTTTAATTTTGTTGGGATGTTGTGTGGCAATTTGGGAAGAGAGCCTTTTGTGAAGGAAGGAGGAGGCTCCTTCATCATTGAAGAACGTCATCCTCTCCGTGAAGAACAATACCTCTTCGATGTAGAGCACCAAATCCACGAATATCAACGACACACAATCATATTCTTCTCTCTGTGAAAAAATGAGGAACACCGCTTCCTCCTCGGGCGCACTTCAACATCACCTTCCGACGACAACAAACTACGCCACCTCTCAGCAGATCACGTCACGTGATAGGGGTTATTATTGATCATGTTTTAATCATCGTTCTTCATTGCATAAGTGTTGGCTACTTGATATCATCATAACGGGGGGAGATTAGACCGCACAAAAAAGGTTGATTCTCTTCCCCTTTTCCTTATTGATCATCATTGATGTTTGAAGAGAAGGAGGCGCGGTGCTGTTGCACCACGCGGGGATGAAGAGGACAGCGACCAGAGCAGGCCGCAGCGGTGGTGTGTGGCATCGTGCTTCCATGCTGGTGAGACCAGAGAAGGCTGCGGCCAGGAGTTGGCCGCGGTGGAGGGGCGTGGCGCCGTCGTGCCATGCCGGTGGGATGAGCCGCCACCTTAGGCCACGGCGGACCAGCAGGGGCTGCCGGCTGAGCTGGTCACCAGTGTCTCCAGAAGGCAGAACCCCATCTGGGCCTGCGGCAGCTCACAACCGGCCGGCCATACCGTCCGGCCGTTACCCGGAAACTGGGGGGTGTAACCCCCCCCCCCCCCCCCCGAACTTTTTCTAGGGAAATCCTCACCAGGTCTGTCATTTCTGGAAACTGGGGGTCGTTCCCCCTTGGTATCCCACTCGGCCAGCGGCCCAGCCGCGGCCGGCATCCGATCTGAGCTATAGGCCATGTAGGCTGGGCTGGTCGCGCCCTTCCGGGTCGGACCGGGACCCGGGTCGGGTCGACCCGGTTCGGGCCGACCCAGGGGGGTTGGGCTAGGCAGGCCGGGCCCAGACCCCCCACTTCGGACCGTTTTCAGTCTTCTTCTCATAACATGAGCTAAAGACCTCTGATCGATGCACCATCAGTTGAGTAGGAATCCTTGGAAGAGTACGGTGATTCTGGTTTACTACACTCGAGGTTTGGCGATGTTTGGATACAGACGGGTTGGTTCGAACCCGAAACCAACTGGGCCCTTAGAGCAGAAACGCTTATAACATAAGGACCAGATGTTCAAATGAAGTGTTGTCAATTACACTGAATTCCTCTTAGTGAGAGGGTTCTTTTGGATTACTCTACTTGAGGATTGGACGTAGCTGGAGTACGGTCAGGTTGGTTTTATCTTAAAAACCAACCGGGCCCCTGGGACGGAAAAGCCAATATCCCTCAGATCGGGCGTCCGATTGAGGCGTCGTCTGTCGTATTGAGTTCCTATTGATGAGACGGAACTTTGTGATACATAAATTCTGGACTTCATGACAGTTAATGTATCGACCCCCTTGTCTCTTGGAGAGGACCCTCCCAGAATTGAGCGTACTGTGTGCGGGAAACATAGAGCAGGTTACGACTGCGATGACGATGATGACTGTACTTGGATCCTACGTGGGTTCGGTCGTGAGGATGATTGTACTTGGATCCTTCATGGGTTCGGCAGCGATGAAGACTGTACATGGATCCTACGTGGGTTCGACATTGATGATTACTGTAATTGGATCCTACGTGGGTTCGGCAGTGACGACTTCTGTACTTGGATCCTAAGTGGGTTCGGCAGGGGAGATGATTCAGAGGCTAAATCTATCATCTCCATACCTCTTCGTGAGTAGTATACCTGTGTGAGATGAGTCTTCTCTTTCAGTCATTATCATTAGTGTGATTGACTTGATTTCCTGTGTGTACTGGGTTGTCCTTTCCTGTGTGGACTGGGTTGTACATGGGCTCGTGAGTTGGAGCTGAACTGGAATTGATGACTTAGGTATATGTATGGTCATATAGATAAGAAGAGTTGGTTGATACTTTTTGTTTGTATCTTTCCTTTGTGGTTTATCCTTTGTAGATTCTGGGAGACCTTAGGGGGTCTCGGGGTCCCTAATGAGTATCGTATACTCACCCCTGCATGGGTTATGCCTGCACTACATTGTGTTGCAGGCAGATGACAGACAACACTGATCGAGGTGGAGACTTGTGGAGCGGGACGGTACCTGGAGGAGGACCACTTGGCGGGACGTTCTCTGAGTGGATGACTGAACCTGAAGATTTGAGGAGACCATCTGTACCCACCCATCAGGTGGGATATCCGGAGGAAGAATTAGTGGTTGTTGTTTTACTTTATTGCAGATATTCTTTATTGACTTTTGTACTGTACTTTCAGTTGGGTTTGTATTCTGGACCATTTACTTTCCAGCACTTACCTTTGTACACAGTTTACATAGTTTTTACTTCATCTTGCGTACTCTATTGTGTTTGATTACTTATATAAAGGAAATTACTTCCCTTTTATTAGGATTTATGCCTTTGGTGCTAGTCGCCAGCCCCTAGCCTATTGAAGGCGGGCTTGGGGCAGTCAGAACACAGGCCCCGAGGACGGGTCGTGACATTGAATTATTGTAATAGATTCTGATCTAAGAGATAACTAAAACTTCAATATATTTATGATTTTGATTCATCCATAATAACTATATGCAAGATTGATTTTATATAATATAATATTATTCTATTGTGATAAATGAAATACAATCTCATTTTTTTCATATCCATGAAATAAAAAATACTCCATGATAGATTGCTTGATAAGAAATTGATTTTATATCATCTATAAAAATAGATAAATCTATATATCTATAACCCAATAACTCTTGCTAATATTTTTCATTATACAAAAAAATAAAATCCAACATTCCCATTAAATGATGTATATTATTTTAATTAGTGTATGTTTCATTCCATGTAATTAATTTTAAACTGTGCTACTTGGCATGTGGAAATAATAATATTTGTTTTTCACTCAAATATAAAATAGAATGAAAATTATCTGTCAGTATTTTGTGATGTTAACCACCTTTTCTTCATCATACCAATATGGATTTATCCAGGTATCCATCAGAGTCATCATCACCTTAGAATTATTAATTCAAAATAATCTTTGAAACACCTTGGATTATTTTAATTGAGGGAATAATGTTCTAATGATTCCATGTATTACCTGTAAAACAAATAAATATTTTATTACACCAATCATTGAAATTTTAAACTCACTTTTCATATATTTTGTGAATTATTTTCATTGTACTTAATTTGAACCACTGATGATTGTGTCCTTAATATACAACAAAACCATTTTCCTTTGTGCAAAATCCTATTAAAATAACAATTATATTAAGCACTACCATGATAAAAACCAAGATTCGTAAAAAATATTCTAGTATTTAATACAATGCCTTGAGTTCTTACTTTAACCCATGTAATTTTCTCCTCAACCAACAAACTTTCTTCTTATCTTCATGGATTGGAACACAGATAGCTATTTTATATACACTTCTTCTTATAGAACCCCATTCAAGAATTTACAAATTTCCATAAATGTGGAAATCATTGAAATTATGTTGTACTGTAATGGATAACAATATGTGAATAGTTTTTATCCTTGAAATAGGTGAAAGTGCTAATCAACATTGATTCTTTCATTCTCAGTGTATATATTTCACATAGTCAGGATTTTTTTGAATTACCTTGTTATCTTCATTTAGTTTTTCTAGAAATAACCATTTTATCCAATTTAATTCCAAATTACTATACTAGAAATAGTCACCCATGTATCATTATTCTCAATTTTTCCAAGACCATTAATCATATCAAAAATCTAGTTCTGGTCTTCATTTTTATCTTCAAATCATTTTCGGTCTACCTGATATAGGATAAATGATTTCTTTACAGACTTCATAATTTGAGTTTGAAATGGTGATACCCAAATGAAATGATTTTTTTCTTATAAATATTATTTTGAATCATTAGTTTCAGTTTAGATAATAATTTCTCTTTATCCTTCTCCCCATTAGTAGCTTCGTCTGAATCAACATTTTCCAATTCTATTCCCCGAACATTATTTCCGCCACATCACTATTATTAAGAATCTTTTAATAGTTTTGTTGATGATTCTGTAAATTTTATACATTAGTTACATAATTTATTTCATATACCTTCTCATTCCCCTTATAGATCCATTTATACACTTTTATTTTCCATGATTAACCAAGGAATATCCTTTCATCACCATGAGATTCAAAATTCAGGTGATTCCCTTTATTGAGGATAAAACAATGAATTCATAATATTTGAATGTATTAAAATATTTTCTTACATCTATATCGTAGCTATTATAGAGTCATTTATTCTTTTAGAGACAAAAAAGATCTATTTAATATGTAGACTGGTGATAAGAGTGCTTCCTTCCGTTATTTATTGGTTGGTCATTTTCAAAAAGCATTCTTTTTCTATATTGTTAATGATCATATTTCTCTTCTCAACCACACCATATTTATAATGATTTCTCATCAAGTAAAAGTGGTGCCTTATACTATTTTCTCCTTAGATAACCCTTATTGTGGATGTTTTTTAATTTTTTTCCATTATGAGTTTGAAACTTTATATTCTATTGTGAAAAGCATCCATTCATCATCCCAATGATATTGAGTTAGGAAACAGAACAACTTGGATTTGCGGTTAATAAAAAATATTAATGAAATCTTGCAGAAATCATCACTGAAAATAACATAATACCACATCCTGTCAAATAATATAGTTAAGATAGTTTCACACAAATTTTAATGCTCCAGTTCAATCACTCTTGTTGACTTTTAGTCTTTTTCTTTGTATTCCATTATGACATTATTTAACTATTGGAAAGAATCACACATGTGAGTATGATGAAATGTTAGATTATAGAGATCTTGAGTAACATCACATTTGGCCAGATATTCTAGGGATGGTTGTGATATATGTCTATTATTTTTATCATACAACAAGTTTCATTCCTGTTTTGATAGAAATCACATATCTTCTTCTCCACTCATAAGGTTGAGATTCCAATTTGTTCTCTTTACCTGTAAAACAATCCTACCACCATTTACCTTTATGATACACAATATATTGGTAAAGATTATATAGTTACCTTAGTAACTCAATTTACTATATAATATCATCTATTTACAATGATGTTCGACAAAAAATGAATCTTCACATCTCATATATTCCCCCCAAACATGAATTTCCCTAAGCCAATAATCTTTAGGAGTTCATAATTTTTAAATTTGACAACACATTTTTAATATTATTTTATTTCATTAATAATATCCTTATTTCGAATCATTAGATATGTGCATCCACTATTAAGGATCCATACAAGAACACAATATGATTCTTTAGAGTAAATATTTTCAATCATTTGTTTCTCAAAAATTTTATTTGATCAATGTCTTTGAAATTTTGGTTGGAGTTGGATGGTATTTTTTATCTTTCTTAGAGTATGATCGACCATATTCATCTTCCAGAGCTATATTGTTTTGATTTCAACTCATTGGATGATAATTTAAGATGCATCTTAAAAACTCATTGGGTTTATTTTGGCACATTCATCTACATTGTTTATGATCAATATCAGACAAAGTGTCCAAATCCTTTAGGCCTAATATAGTGATCATCATTGGAATTCCTAGAATAGTGAAATTTTATTGGATGGATTTATTTATCTTACCCTCATTAATAATTTCTTTGATACGGAACATAAATTTTAGTATTGTACCATATTTCAACAATAGTGAAACTTAATTTGAGGCGTATTCATGTACATTATTGGTGCACCACTGGTCATCCCTTGGGATATCTGAATCATGTAATTTTAATCCATACCCAAATCGATCTTTAAAATAATATTGGGTGATTTTTTAATCACATAAACCATTACTTATTTTGTGTTTGGATCTATCTTGTCACAAGTTATGTCATTCTAATTATTTTACTCACTTAAAATTACATTCATTGTTCTATTAGAAATATGAACTTCAATTACCCTTCTTTTATCACTGATTCCACCATTTTCCCAATATCATACCAGGTGTCAATAGTTCCTCATGATATTGTACCTTTATTCATAGGATAATATCTTCCACTATAAGTTCTTTGTTACATTTGATATGATCATAAACTTTGATCTTGAACTCATTGAATTGCACTAAGATCGCTGACTTTTGGGATATGAGAACATTAATTTTAGCCATTACCTAAAAATTATACTATTCCTTCATATGCATATAGAATTTGGTATCATGAAAAACTATATTGGATTTTTTTGTTTTTGATATCCAAATATAAATCACGTCAACATCAGTTTTTAGTTTAACATATAGGTTAACTCTTCCTTCCACTTATCTTTCATCATTTTGAATTTATTCTCTTGTTTGGGAGTTACCTACGACAACCACCATTTCATTTTCAACTTGATATTTTCAGATATCTATATATTTATCCTTAGATTCTTCTAAATTTTAATTTTCATATGAAATAAGATTCTTATTATTGATGAAATGTATCTTAAAATTTATCATAATTTTCCATTAGGCCAATGAATTCTTCTTTGGAGTAATGACATCATCCTCATCATCTTCTTGAAACATGTTTGGGGATCTTCTGATAATATGTAAAACATTTCGCAATCAAAATATTGTTAGTTTAATTTTCCCATTAAACATTCCATTTTCCCTTTATTTATTTGGAGAAAGAAAAACATTACATCATCCACCTCTTCTTTATCCAGTCTATCATCTATATTGAGAGTCTTCATGGTCTTAAGTTCCATATATTTAGATTTTCCTCTTCCTATAGACACATTTTCATCATTTATTATATTATATGTGGGTATATTGTTCGGTAATATATACAAATTTACACTTTCTAGATATTTGTCTTCTACTAAAAAGATTTTCTGATTGACATGAGGGAGAATTCTTGACATAATTCACTTAAAAATATTTATGTCTTACAATATTTCTAATATAACTTGCATGTACTATATGAAACAATTCACCTGGTCAAAAAATAGTTTTTATAGACTCATTTGGGTGATTTATCTCATTATCATACTTTCCCTATATAAATTTACTTCTATGACTTATGAGTAGAATTCATTGATACTTAGTTGCTTTTCCCATACGACATGCAATGAATTACATGACATAAAACTCATATACATTATGTTATAGAAAGATACTCTTAAAAAATTTATACCTATTTTATAAACATTGAATTCTCTAATGTATTTTCATGATAAAATTACACTATCAAGATAAATATAAATACATCAATACCTAATGATTGGAGGTGGTACTAAATCATATTCTCCAACAAGCAATATTTTTCTCTCAATGATTGAAATCCATTTATCATTAAAAACATCAATTGAAACCACTAAGAGAGAAATAATGGATGTTTACTTTTACCTTTAATACCAATAGTTATCCCAACTAGATAAAATACCCTAAGGGGGTGTATTGGATTTTGACAGATTAAAACAACCTCCCCTTTTTATCTTATTTCATCATTAAGTTATTCACTAATATCTCTATTTCCAATAAGAATGTTTGAGAAGAATTTAAATTGTACACAATATAACAAAATTTTACTAGCTTCACTTATAGTAGGATATACCTGAGTAGAATAACACGGAAATGATACTATATAAAAAAAGACACTAAAGTGAACTACTATTAGAAGGTTTAGAATAGACTAACTGGGAATCTTTGTATACAACCACTTATATTTTAAAATATCACTACTACATAAACTAAAATTTTCACACTCATCCTTTATAAGATTCATCTATTGATCTAAAAATACTAATAATAGTTTCACACATGAGTGTGAAATTGATTTTTTATTCACCAAATACATGAAATACACTTCACAGCATGGTGATTTACTTGTGGAGATATATTTGAGAAAATATTTTTATTTATATAAAAACAGATTTAAAAACATTATAGAAATCCGTACACCATATATCATGAGTGCTTTGAGCGTTTCATTTACTTCATAGAAAAAATAAGCCTCACAGAAAGAAAATCGTTTTTGAGTTATAGCATACTGAAAACGGATATCCACCAGAAGAACTACACTCACTATGCGGTTCACATAGAATATAATTTCCCTTATAGTGGTCTATGAAACACTACATTTAACCAAATATTATGAAATCCATTTATGGTTTCCATTAACTCACCACCTTTGACTAAAAATGATCAACACACTTTTTAATGCAAATATATGTTTTTCTATGAGTTGAATTTTCTTTTTTTGACTTTTCATTGTTGGTTTGCATACTATGCTATTCATTTGGCATAGTAAAAATATATTTATAGTCTAGATGAATTTGATTAAAACCCAAAATAAGTCATTTTAGACTCTTTGTGGTCTACCAATTTGTCTGTGGAGGGATCATTTTCCAAAAAAAATTTGATTTTATAATCTAAAAATATTGAAATATTTTGAAGCTACACCACATTAAAAAAAACATTAATGGTGAATAGCATGTTATAATTTTTTCAATTTATTTTGTTAACAAACACAACCAGGAAAAAAACAACAAAAAGAAACCTTTAAGGATTTTTTACCAACATGTTTTATACATGTCCAATAAAATGATGTCACAAACCAAAAATTTTATACACAAATATCACATCTTATTGGAGGAATATTCATTACATACTATAAAACTCAACACCAAAACCATTGAGGTCTAGTACCTTGCTAATCATGTATAGATAAAAAACTTGTTCATAAGAAAAATGTATTGTCTTCCACTATGTTCTTCACAACTAGAATAATTCTTAGATATATCATTCATGAAACTCTTCTTCACAACACGGGGAATAAAAATATAAGAAAGAGTGAGATCATATGATAATTATGGGAAATTAATTGAGATATCAACATAATGTGACCGTAAGGGTAAAAAAATGTGATATAAAAAATTGAAAGACACACCATGTATATCACATATCTTAAACAAGAGTCATCATTGAAATAATGGTAGTTGAAAATACCTTATTCAAAAATGAATCAAAGAACATGAGTCAAAATAACATAGCATTTTTTTAATAAATAGATCTTTGGCATACACATAAGAGTAAAATATAATTTCCTTAGTAGTCAAGGATTACTACCACGGTTATCATAATTTAATGGGTACACTCCCTAAAACGTCATAATATTGAATTTTTACCCACAATACTATCATAGTGGATAGATTACATTAATAAACTGAGATCACTACCTATACTAGTCAAATATGTCTCATGAGTTTTCAATATTTACCAATTGAATTAGAGCGAGATATTGGATCCACCAATAAAATTATAAAAATTAAATATATGTGTGCCAGAGGATAATAAAACATTAATCATATTTAAACCTATAAAAATAAATGGGCTTCATTAACATTTTTTAATATCATAACCCACAGAAATGAAAATGGTTTTA
The DNA here is from genome assembly GCA_963277665.1 of Viscum album. Taxonomy (NCBI): domain Eukaryota; kingdom Viridiplantae; phylum Streptophyta; class Magnoliopsida; order Santalales; family Viscaceae; genus Viscum; species Viscum album. The sequence goes on from OY728140.1 coordinate 1,111,142,190, forward strand.
TAAAAATTTCATCATTTCATCATAGAATAACCCATGGAAGGGGAAAAATTTTCATAAATATATTCTTATAATAAATATAAACCATATATTGAAAAAATAATGATGATATCATTGGATCATATACCTAGTAAATATTAATTTATATTAAGTGATGTCATCCTAAATGGAAAATGATTTTTAAAGATCGGTTTGAATTTTTCTAGAGAAAAATAAATGTTCCACTTTGAAAAAAATTGTTAAAATATAAAAATTTATCCAATACTAATGAAAATATTTTATCATAAAATAAAAATTGAAATATATGAAGTTATATTTAAATAATGGATTTTTTATGATAGAAGAAAATACCATTCATGTTTTAAAATTACAAAAATATTAATTTCATATTTTTGATAAAAATTCAAATAAACCTTATTTCAAAAATTAGAAGAATATTTATTTTAAAAAGCTATGAAAAATATAAAACAAGATTAAAATTGAATTCAATAAGTGATATTATTGTAATGCACTTACCCTAGTTACCCAGAGTCGGCGCATTACTTTGTAACATTGGAATGATCACAAAAAAGATCAAATAACGAAAGACCGATTGGTTTAGTAGCCTTGGAAACACTAGATATATTCATAAGTATTACATTACAACATAAAAATGAAAACTACAATAAAATATTTTCTTTGTAGACCACACTCTTATCCCCACATATTATCCCTACAGGTCATTCATAATTTACATCTTCATACCCTAGGGAAAATAAAACATAGAAAAGAGGTGAGCTCAAATTCCAAGTAAGGATAACAATAAAGCAGAAACTTTCATAAATAAAAATAAAAATTTAAGGCAATGTATAACTAAACCAAAAGCCTTTTAAACTTGAACTTCAACATAGTATGGAAAAAGTAAAATGAAATAATGCCATTTACTTATTCATATGGATATTCTACTAATCGAATAATCACATGCAATAACAATAACCACTTTCATAATGATGGAATGCATAATGCCAGATTATCATGACCACATAGCCAATGCCTCGTGCCAAGAATACAAATAAGATGTTGCCAAGGCCTTGTTCCAAGACACTAGTTTGTCTCATGAGACCTACTGATTCATCGAGGAGCTATAGCGGGCTCCACCCGTCACATATTAAGTCCAATGCATTCACATATGAAAAGGTTTAAACATAACATAAACATTCGTATTAAATCTAGCATACGAAATGTAAATACTTTCACCATAAACCATGAATGGTATAGAAATATCACATCCACAGTCAAACATATCACAAAACCTTCAATACAATATAGAAGTTTTGTATCATAATAAATCAACTTCAAATTAGCGTAAAATCTATCAAAGGTTGTTGACATAGATGAAATCAAAACTAGTTGAGAGAAATATATCTTTTTTTTAAATCATTTAAAAGTCACACATTTATTAAGGAAGTAATTTAAAAGATATTTTTGAATCAAAGTGTCCCATACCACTTCAAAACTTTTGAAAAGAAATATCATTTCAAAACATTCATGTCCACATAAATAAATCCTTAAAATCATTTTGAAAACATGGACATTAATTAAAAATATTTAGAAATATAAATCTTTAAAACATTTAAAATTATGATCTGGATAAAGAGTACCTTTCAAAAATTCTTAAAATATTCATTTTGAAATCATTTAAAAGCCACATAATTATAAAATAAAACATTTACTTTGAAAATATTCTAATAAGCGTGTAAGGGAAGCTTTGACAATTTTATAACGGCGGTAAATAGCTGCACCCGCCGTATAAGTTAAAAAAACATTCTTACCTTAAATTTGTCGAAAGGTAAAAAGTGCCTTGTTTGGAAAATGACGGAAAGATTCCTTTAAAAAACATAAGGGTATAAATGACATTAACCCATATTATTTATAAATAGTAAAAATGTTTTGAAATATATTTCTAAGAAACATGGATGTGGATGATAAAGAGACCCCAGTAGATAATTGTGTATAAACAACCTCGGATAAAGAAGATATTTTGAAATAAACCCTTGCCTTGAACTTTTCCATGGTTGGGGTAGGTTAACCTACTATATAATGGTGAAATAATTGTTATTAAATTATACAAGAAGCATATACATTAATATGATATCATATATGATCTTTTAACATTGATTTGTTAATAATATCTTAGTATTATCGTTGTTTCGGGTGTTAACTTACTCGTTTCCTTTTATATGTTTTGTTACGTAAGCCATGTTTGTATTGGATAGGTTTTATCGTTATCATATCCAGAATGATATGAAGTCCTTAGATACTATTATTAATCATCAAATGAGAATTATACTTGAATGGATATGATGGAGAATGAATCTCTTCGCGTTCGTGGAGACGGTAGTCCGTACGTACGCACGAGCGACAATATCATTATTTTGATATTAAAATAACATATAAATGGATGGTATATCATATATACAGAATAATTAACATGTTATATTTATTATTTACATGTGTTACAAATCATTATTATACCCATCCAAACAATAATATATTGAATAACAATTACACCACGACGTGGAGATGGTAAGCCGTACGTACGCACGTATGGTGACATGTTATTCAAAGGGTGGATAGAATATTAAAATGGTTGTACCTTATTTATAATAATATCACAGTATATATATATGATACTGGAGTTATTATTTTATAATGGTAATAACAAAGAAAGAAGAAGTGGAAGAAGAAATGAACTTGGAAAAGGGTGGTAAAATCATTACCTCTTCTTTGGGTTCTTCCTTTTGATTTGATCAAAAGGGCTCCTTAGGTTCGCTTTCTGATCAAACTAAGGCCTCCTGGTTGTAGTGAGGGAAATTGGGAGAGTATTTGGGCAGAGTTTGGCCGAACCAAATGTCTTTGACGGTCTGAAGAAATGAGAAGGAGGAGTTCCCTTTTATAAGAGTGGTGAGGGGCACCTTTGGAAAATCTAGAAATATTAATTTATAATAAATTAATATTCGGTTTACAATGGCTCCAAAGTTTATTATTCAACGTTTAAGGTGGGGATAGGTCGAAAATCATTCACCCAATAGAATTTAGACAGGTTTGGGTTACTATATTAACCTTATCATTAAGTATTAACTCTAAGTTAATTAGTTTCAATTTTACAATGTATCTTTATATTTTTATATTATATGGGTAATAAACATACCATATACATCCAAGCGACCCCCAAGTGGTCCATTAATGATACAAATATCATGATATAAGTCTCTTGTTTGAACTTTAGATTTTTATGAATTTAATATCAATTAATAATATAATATTTGTTCTAAAAACTCTTTTATGTCAATTTTGACACTATTCAATAGTTGATTTTTTTTAAACTCATAACAGAATGATTACTTCGAAAAAAGTCAATTAAATCAATCCTAATATGTCATATTATCAAAGAAAATTATTTTAATTCATTAAAAGTATCAAATTATATTTATTTGGGTATTTATAATATCATTTATTTTAATTTTTCACTATTATGGTAATTAATGCATCATCATTGTGTCATAAATAAATTGGATTATTTAATGTCTAAAAATTATAAATAAAATATCATTATGTATTAAATCTTATTAGCTTTCTAATGAATAATTAAAATCGAATTTATCTTATGTATAACCCTATATTAAAAATAAACTTTGATTTTAACTTTTTTAACCTTTCTTTTAATTAAATAATAATAAATGTCCTAATCTAATCCAAGTGAACCTAAATGATAATATTTTCTTCCTAAGGTTGTTTTTGGTCGAGATACACTTGTCTAATAGAATTAGTACATGTGTTAGGGTAATATTAATATCATTTTTACCCATAATTACCATATTTACTTTTAACTGTGGTAAATAAAAGTAAAAAGATACTATTCACCAAAAATTATTTTCATCTCATTGAACCACATTTTACTTCTTGATATTAACCGTGTCTCTCAGATTTTTCAAATTCCATTCACAGAAATGGTAAAATTATGTTTTATGAAAATTTTTGTTTTTTTAACTACCACTTAGTAGTTTCACTATTCATCAAAAATTGAAGTTTTTCAGAACAATGCCAAAATTTCACCCTAAGCTATAATTGATATTCCGAATTCAAATATGATATCTATTTTACAAAATTCCAAACATATAAGTTGCATTAATTAATTTTATAATTAATTCCCGCTATCACAACAAATAGCGTGTTTTTAAGAAACAATCTATATCAAAAGATTGACAATTGTTTAGGTCCAATTTCAAAGTGAAATTATTTCTAATGAACACCATTTGATAGAATGGTAAAAATATATTCTAATTATACTTTAAAAACACTCAAATTCATTATTTATCACTATTAATTATTTTGATTAAAAAAGTTGTTTTTAATTACAATTTAGTAATTTTCACTATTCATCAAAATATTAAAGTTATCCAAAAAGTACCAAAATTTTACCCTAGGATAATTTTAATATTACGAATCCAAAAATGAAGTCCATTTTGAGAGATAGAATTTATAAAATTTCAAAAAGTAGGTATTACTATTCATAACGGCTAGTTTGGTAAGTCATGGTGCGCTTTAACTTAGTGTTGCGTGTAGTGCAAGTTATTGAATTATTTTGAAGAAATAACACACTATGAAATTTCAGGGTGTTAAAATTATAATATTAATCACATTAATTAAATATTCTTTTTGAAAACATTTTTATGAAATAAAAAAAAAATCGACCGAAGAGGGAAATTAAATTGGTTTTCCTTAAAATAATATTACTGCAAAATTGACTACATGAAGTGTTTAAAATGAAATTTAAACATGTATTTCCATGAGTGAACTAGAATATATTAAAATTCCTTAGTTGTATGAGAGTTATATCTTAATATTTTATTATCATAAGGAAAATAATAAATAATCCCACAAAATAACCATATTGTAATAAAAAATCATTACCACCATGATATCTTATGAATCATAAGAATAATGAATGAATAAATTTTATTGGATTTTTAAATATAATCATTAAAAAACATATTAATTATATAGCATGTTTAGGGATATTTATTCACACCTCATTAAAGAATAGAGGTGCATCATATAACTTAATTCCCAAAGAATGCAATTTGAGATCAATTTCGCTTATCACATTGATAACATTATAATCATAATATCAAAAAAGAGAATCGAAATTAAGATTAAAATTATTAAATGGAAATATATTCATTATATAACTTGACTATAGGGTAGTATATACACCACAAAAAATAAATAAAATGTTAATATGAAATATTTCTTTGATAATTAAAAGAGAGACCACAAATCCCTTACGTTAGTTCTCCAATTCCTTCATACTGGTTACAGAATAATATATAATAAATACATGTTTATATTATATATATTTTAGAACTATATATATATATATATCATAAGATATATTATTTACTAATTAATTATTTTATTATAATTTTTAACAATTAATTATAAAAATAACATTTTGGGTAATAACTGCTAAATTTTTCCACATATGTTTTGGTTTGGTATTTCTAGTTGTTTTAGTATGATCATGGATCTATAATATATATATTTCTAAAAAATTTATGATATAATATATAATTATCATATATTTATTTAGATTACTCCATAAATTTCATAGATGAAAAATGAAATACACCATTCATGGAGATGATTTGTCGTGCGTATTAATGGAGGCTATCCCCATTTTCTTGACGAATGATACAATAAATGATAAAAAATATATTAAATTCATAGGATCATTTTTTTGTCCTATATAAATAAAATATTTAAATTATTCTTATCTTTATTAGATTATTTTTGAATAAAAAAGTGAAGACTGAATCACATCGATATGAAAGGTGGTAGTCCTTTGTACTCATAATCTACATTATCATATTTCCTTGGAAATGAAATTTAGAATTTATATGTTATATTATAAATTAAGATGTATAATAATGACCTATATATCATATAAATATATTAAATCCATCATTATATCCAATTGTGATAGGTGGAAATAGAAAATTAATTATATCGGTTCGTGAGGTGGTAGTCTGCGGTCCACACAATTGATAATTTCAGTTCCCACTAGAGGAATGTTAAGATAGATATAGGTAATTATATTAAATTAATAAATAATATTTATATTTTAGATAATTATTTTATTATATTGTCATGATAAAAGAGTATTGTAAATATTTTGAATAATAAATAAAACAAAAACAGATGTTTAATAATTCGGCATCTTCTTTGGAGAACCTATTTAGGTTTATACAATAAAGCCTTCTTATGGGGGTAAAAAAATGAAAATAATGAATATATGATTTGTTATATAGGAAAGGAATATAATATTTCTGGTATTGGTTGAACCAAATGGTTTTGGAAGTGTGGAGAGGTGAGGAGAGGGGGTTCACTTTTATAACTAGGGGAGTGGACACACTTAGAATTCATATAAATAAAATGATGTACACACATTTTATACATTACAAAGGGTTATTAAATGGAAAATTATTGAATTTTAGATGTTATAAGATATAAATATTTACAGAAAATATGAATTAATTTTTTTGGTTATTTAAACCCTTATATTATTAGTTTATCTTCTTGTAAACTCGTTTTACCCTTATCCGTGAAAGTTACATTTGACTATTTACACTATTCATTATGAAAAAATTTGTTTGAAAAGACTAAAAAATAAAAATTATGATGATTCAAAAACAATGAATCCATTTTTAATAATTCAATTCATATAAGTTGTATAATTTAATTTTAAACTAACCCTACATATTTGATGAAAAAATGGTTTTCTAAAGAGAAAATGTTTATATTTTTATAATGTTTTCAAATCAAAAGTCCTTATGAATTTAATTAAAATGCCCTAAATTGAATTAATAATCAAATGGTTTTACTAATTTTACTTTTAAAATATATTAAAACAAGATTTACCTCTATAAATTATTTAAATAAAATGACAGTTTTTAACAAAATTATGTAGTTTTTCCTATTTACAGAGAAATTCATGATTTATGAAAATGATTAAAAATTCACCTTCAAGTAATTTTGACATGTTGGTTCCCAAAATAATTTTTTTTTTTAGAAATAAATTTTCTATGTGACAAAAAGGAAATATATTATATGTTCACAATAATTAATATAAATCATTTTTTTAAAAAACAAATTTTTGATGACTATAAATGATTTACTAAAAATTAACTACATAATTATAAATATATTTTATGAATATAAATCATTTATACACAATTTTAAAACTATTATTATTCCAAATTAAAACCACAATTTTTAATTTCTATGTTATAATGACCATGTTTAAATTATAACATTAATTGTATATCGATGTTCGTTAAAACTATGTGTTATAGGGAACATAAACTATAATTGTAAATTATTTGAAAAAAAAAATAGTTCATAAAATCTAAGGGTGTTACATTATACACTTCTTAATATTTCCATTAAAATTCCTTCACGTTTTTACAAAAAAAACTGATAAATCTTCTGCCACATAAAATCCTCAAATTACCACAAATCATTTTTATGCTTATTATTTCCCAACAAAACATTTACCAAGTGAGTGGTCCTGTTTTATAAAACATTCACAATATATTCAAGAAGTCCTACTAGTTTCTCTTTATAGGAAATAAAATTCTACCATGTTATAACCTCTATGTTTAACACATGTGAATGTTCGGGTATGTACATCCCCTTTAGAGGTATTTTGAACTCGTTATGGAATTAAGCGTGGTTTCGTAGAATCACCAATAAATAATATATAGTCTTGATAGGACCTTGAATTTCAAAAGGAATGATATAAATAAGGAATAATTTTACCTTATTTCCAATTATAATAATATTATTTCATATATAAATTCAAAGAAACACCTACTCCGCAACATCAAATTCTAGATCATGTTATTAATTATAATCATAACTTTTCTACCAATATTGAGCCTCCCTTATGTACGGGGGAATGTATCTAAACTTATATTACATTTCATATAATTAAAATAGCCCCAATATTTTTTTTTCTATATTATTCCCAACATGTTGGAGTTCTATACTTCTTTCCATAGAGGGATTCAGAAGGATCCACCTCAATTCATGGGGAAATCGTTTTTTGTTAAAAAAAATATACTGAAGGAATGTATTAATCCCTATTTCAATTTAAATCCATTGAAAAAGATCAAAGAATAACCCCAAGATTTTCAATGTTCCCTAAGACTGACTATCTATCTCAGGACGATAGGCAGAGATGGAGCTCAACATTATATCTACATCTTGATAAATACTTTTCCAGAACATTGATGTAACCGTAGAATCATGATCAGATAGAATGAAATGTGTTACTCTATGAAACATTAAAACTACATAAATGTGTTTCCTTGAATGATGATATGTTTATAAATCTTATCTACCATCCATTTTTTTTATTTTATGAGTAACCAATTTTGAAGGGTTATGGGGGACCCATAAAATAGATTAAGAAGATATAAAATAAATGAATAAAAATGAACAAAACATAAAATTCAAAATGGAGAAATAATAATTACCTTTTAAAATTTCAATATTCATCCCCAATATGAACTATCAGGAATGTAATGTGACTCCTCAGTCCCAACACCACCTATATTCACAATGATCCCATCACCTTATATCTATTATACTTGTGTTGACTACAACACATATAAAATCATTCACTTTAGACGTTTTGGGGAGTCAATGGAAAAATAAATGGTTTTCATATCCCATTTCCACTATAGTATGGGTACTGGTTGTTCCACCCCCTTATACACTGGTCTCATACCTTTAACATTTTTACATAACAAGTACCGTGATATAAACTATAATGAATAAATCATTTATAAATGAAATCCACTTTTTCAATGAGTTAATACCTTCTCAAGTAATGAATTTATAGAAAATACTTGCACTAAATTGTTTTTTAGACCATTATAAGGTCTTTAAAATTTTACATACCATTAAAATAATAATAATAGATAATATAGAAATTTTTCAATGATCATATGTTTATTTTTAAATTAGTTGTTTTAATAAAGTGAAATTAATAAAGGCAATAGAAGTAATGGACTCAACTAGTAGATCGTACCCTATGAATCAAATTTATCGTAGTTTCCAAGGGAGATTACTTACCTAGGATTTACCTTGATAAATCGCAAGAATATATTCATCAACTAAATAAGGAATAAAACTAGAAGTGGGAGAAGTTAAAGCTCATATAGATCATTTATCATACCATGTTTTTCTAACCACCCCAGGAAAATCTCACCATCGTCCACCTAAACCTTATTTCATTCCTTGGTGTAATAAAAGGATATGTGTCTATACCCTTATAGTATATTTTTTTATTTTCTTAATAAAATAATGAATATATTTATCTTTATTGTTATTATTATCACTTTTTAATTTTTTAAATTATGTGTTTCGCAAAAATTTGATTATGATATAATGAAACACAAATTGAATTTTTTTGGGAATATATAGATTCAATCAAGAAACGTTTTTACTGAATTCAATAATTTCTCCAATAAATGATATTTTAATAGATTTTTATTGTTAAATAATGTTTATTATATATATATTATAATATAATTTTATGATTTGAAAAATATTTTTAAAAATGTTAGAAAATTGATATTGTTAAAAAGTAGTATTTTTTCAACAAATGATGATTTTAGATTTAAAATTGTAAAATACATTATTTTTTTGGTGCCAGAATTTTTTTTATCAGAATGTCAAAATATATATGACTAAATAATAATGTTCTATAAGTGTAGTAATATATTAAAAATATAATAATCCAATACCAAATAAATATTTCCCCTCTAATTGAATTTGTTTTTGATATTAATTTATTAATTTTATAAGCCATTAATGAATCATTGAAAAAAATATTATATTTTTTTGTTTTAAAATTAATTCTTTATAAAAATAAATAACTTAATAGAAGGTTATTATTTTTATGATACAAGTCCATAATCAAGTGATAAAATGAAAAGCCCTGCTACTTGGTATAGCCCATGAGAACAACCCATGGGGAGGCTTCTATTTTTTATTACATTATCATATAGAATCTGAAACATAAACTTGGAAATTAATAAATATTTTTTCTCACTTTTTTTCTATAAATCCACCCAAACATCCATTCATATTCCCTAAAAACCCTTATATCATGACATTACCTTTATATTTTCTCCCTAAAGCCCTAAAAAGGTTTCCTAGATCTCTCAAAAATATAATTCCATGCTTTTAGAAGCACCATCTCAAGGTAAGGGATCTTCTCCTTCTCCTCTATATTCAAGCACCTCATCCAAGTTATAGATTTTTTTCCATTTTTCCTATCTGGGCATGTCATGAACATCCCACAAAGCATACCTTGTGATTTAGTATTTATGGGAGTTCCATTTAAATCATACCAACCCCTACAATTAATCTTTACATACCCCTAATATACAACTATAATTATCGTACGATTTTTCCAGGACAATCATTTTTAGTGTGAATACCCATCATTATTTCAAATCAAAAGTATTATCCTCGATGTACCAATTTTTGGACAATTCTATGTACATAACATAAACTACATTAATATGGGATTAAAATTGATGAATGTCATATTTTCGTTGTATGATTTATTTTTGCACACTTATGTATGTACATTATATAAAAATGATGGGTCCACCTAAATAGAATTCTAAAGAATTGTGAAATGTTTAATTCTAATGAGATATAATGTATGGGATAATGGAGTAAACATAGCCTATTATGGGACCTTTTCCACCATTTTATGTGGTCTTGGTGTTTATCCTTAACATATGATTATGATGTCATGTTTAATTTTGTTTCCATATTCTGATGCTTACTTTATGTTGTCACGATTATACCATGAATCGTTTGTAATGATTATGATTATAACCCATATAATGTCACATTTATATGCATCTTGAATCATATATACTACTTTAACTAATTATATATATTTTCATTCTCTTACTATAATTTATAGCTCACCCCTTTCTTATATACACCCCATGTTATCCCATACTATTCTAATAGAATGATTAAAATATATTAGCATATTAGGAAATGTTTCAATAATGTTATCATATTAATTTACCAAGTTGATATTTTATGTACATAATTTCCCAAATACACTATCCATCAAGTTATTTTGGGATTTTATTATGCAAACCATTATGTAATAAATCAATAATTAGAGTGTGTTAAATATATGGATTACCAAATTTGGTTTCAATGATAAGTATTTATATTTTTTGGAGTATGAGTTGAAATTTATAGTAAATGAATTTGGAATTATACTAACAATGTGAGTAAATAAATAAATTTTGTTAAAATATATAGCAATTGGTTTTCATGAAAATTTATTCCTATAAGGATTCTACAAGTGGATGTCACTATGGAATAAATATAAATATGGGTAATAATCATGAAAAGTGCATATTGAGCTCGAATCTATCATTACCTAGTGAAAGTTAAATATCATTTCAACACACCTAGTTTAAAACTCATGGGAAATATTATTTTTTTAAATAAAAAATATCCTTAAAACCCATTTTTAAGGGAAGAAAAAATTTCCACAGGATATTATACTCTGAACTATATTATGGAAAACATATATTGAAACCTAAAAACATATAGTTAAAAGAATATATCTCAAACATGAGTTATCCCTTTAAAGTTCATAGTTTCCCATTCACGTGTCTAATAGTTTAAAAATGTTAATATCATATCTTTCCTTTTTTCTTGTCAAATAGTTTGAAATATGAGAAATTGAGTTAATAACCGATGTTATGGGAAATATAATGGCCACCCAAGTTAGAAACACAATTTAATGGGACAAGGAGTAATGAATTTTATGAAAATATTTTATCAATTGACTCACATTTCGAATTGACACAAAATTAAATAGGAACATGAAAATCCCACTAAGAAAGGGAATGTTTCAATGGATACCATTATATAATAAAGGCCTCTCACACTGAGTAGATCATCTGATCCCTTAATAGCTGAAAAATAGATCAAATCTCTTGAGAGCAACATATCTATCATTTAATACTTTAATAATGAAAAATTCATGATGAAATTTTATGATAGGGAATTAGAATCTAATCAATGTTGTATTTTGGGAAAAAATATGAATCCCAAGGAGGATATTGAATAGATTTTGTGAATGGAATTCATGAAAATAATTTTCATCAAATAATTTTCTTACAATCTTTGACTGAAAATGTAGATGGATTTCTCTATAATTCAGGAAAGGATGATGAATCGATTGAGGATTATGAGGAAATACTCAAAATAATTTCATCAAAAAAATATAACATTATAATTTCCACCAATTAAAAATTTGACAACTTCTTTTTTGGGATGATGTTGAATCTATAAAAAACCTTTCCCATTAGTGAATATGATTGCTATAAGGAATTTTTTTATGTAAAATCTAAGTTCAAATGGAAATCAGATAATATCATGGTTTTAAAAGAGATAAGAAGAGTAAAATAGAGTTTTATAATTGATATATTGAAGGTCACATAGCTGGTGATGGTTGGTGGGAGAAAAACACCTATGTCACGTAAGAAAGGAATTCTTCAGTCAACACTCTTACTATAGTACAAAGGTACAAATGATATCACCATGGTCATTATTGAATCTATTTCCATAATCCATGGTACTTAATGATAATTAATTCTATTAAACACCATAGAATAAAGGGAGTTCTTATTCCATCAATACTACAAAAGTGTATCCCAAAAATGAAATGGTGATAGGTACACATTTTTTCACTTACATATATTGAATATAATTTTTGATGATTGTTCTATGAATTCATTTCTATGAGAAAGTTTTTTATAACTATCCAAAAAACATTAATAATAATGGAAGTAAACCAATCATTGAAAATATAATATGGGGAAATTATATAATCAAATGTATTTAACACCTGAAATGTAAAAATATGTTTTTGAAATTCCAGGAGAACACTATAATACATTAACGAGTTTTATTGGATGCTATTCTGATCATGGATTTGATTTCCTAATATAGATTCAAATTAAATTTCTGAGAGAAGTAAATCACCATCCCTATCATAAATTTGTCTCTGAATCTATACAAGTGAATGGAAGAGGAAGAATATTTATCAGTACCATCATCAAAATCATGGATATAATTTCTTTGAGAGTAAGTGTATCTACCAGAAATTATTGCTACTAAAGAACATATCATCCTTGAAGAAATGAATATTTTGAGGGAATGTATTGATGTGTTTCCTGAATAACATTCTGTTATTTCTCATAGAAGAGAGGTTGAATCTTCAATCGAACTTTTACATGATGATTTAGAAATATCTAATAAGTAATATAGAGTGGATTTTATTGAACTTGATTATCCCTGGAAGAAAATATAGAATAATATGAAAAAGGGTTTATATGATAATGTGCATCACTGTGTGGTGCATAAGTCCTCTCCATGAAGAAGAATGGTGTGTAACCTTTCGTCTTCATTGATTAATGTGAGATCAATAACATCATGATAATGAAGAAGTATCATCTTCCATAAAATGATGAATTACTTGGTCAACAAGGTGGATCCTAAAATTTGCTAAGGTGGATATTTGATCGAGTTAATATCATGTTATGGGGAAGAAGGAGGATATCCCCACACTAATTTTTGTACACGATCCATGCATTATTTGTTTAGAGCGACCTAATATAAAATCACTAATGACCAAATTATCATCATTGACTCAATTAATCTATTCTTTAAAGATTATCCCAAAAAACATTGGAAGTATTTAAACTATATATCCTCATAAAATCTAAAATAAATAAATAATATTATGAGGTTTTGAATAATTCACTGATGACCATGGAGAAAGAAAAATTCTTTAATGTATAGTAAAATTAAATTCATGTCAGATAATGTAATTTTTCTGGGTATTATTATCACCAACAATGTCAAATCTATGGACCCTTAAAAAATATATAAAACTAAGGGTTTACCAATACTAACCAATGTGACTAATATTCATAGTTTTCTTGTAAAATAATTGTACTATCATCAATTTGTGAGAAAATTATCACGATATTCAATCCCACTAACCCAGATAACTCAAATGAGTTTATTGTTTTTATGGAACGATGAATGTTGATTTTGTTAAGAGCTAATGAAGACGTTAATCACAACACCTATTATCATATTAATCACCATTGGGGAAGGATTTGTGATCTATAGCAATGCATCCAGAATTGTATTATGTATTATGCTGATGTTATATGAAAAATTGATATCATATTCCTCCAAGCAATTAAATATCCCAGAGAAGTAGTACGCAATGGATGAAATTTTTTTGGTTGTAGTGATATTCATATTGATGATTTGGTGAAAATAACTTTGTGTAGAAAAGTGTGACATATAACAAATCATAAAATCCTATTTTATGTATTCACACAAAAAGTGATTAATATGAACTAATAAAGGTGGTCAGAGCTGATCAAGTATTATTATTTTTCAACACATTACCATCCTTAGATGAAATAATGGTTTAGATTATATATGTATAATGTATCCCATGAATATATACTTGATGATTATTTCAAGGGATCAAACATTCATGGAAGGGAAAAAATAGATATAAGAATGATTAAAGGATATTTATCATATCTTTCTCACCTAAATTCAAAAAAATATATTATTGAGAGGGTCAAGGTGACTTAGAATGGTAATGAGGTGTAATAGTTTATGGTAGAGAATATTCGGGAGTTCTACGTTGTTGAAGATGAAGTTATAAGGTTTCAAACCTAGATTTATGTACTATAAAAAATAAGGAATCAACATGGAAATTCTAGATATTGAACAAAGTTTATCCTAATCTATCCCCTAGAAGAACTAAAAATAATAAAGATATAAAACAAAATCTAAAGTGTGATATCATGAAGGTGTAGAATTGGGAGTTTATATCTCAATTTTTGGTAAGAAAGAAGTCAAGGAATAATGAAAACATTATAATGGTATGATGCATCCATTTATAATATTACTATAGAAATAGGAAGACAGTACCATGTATTTCATCGTAGGACTTCCCAAGACATCTAAATGTCCTAATTCCATTTTCGTGGGATTTAATCACCTTAAAAAGTGATTTTTTTCATATCCAACTGGGAAGATTTCACTTTTTACAAACTCATAATGATATACAAATTTTATTTGGTAAATATACATGGATATACACTAATTATTATTTCTTATTGATAACCAAGGTATACTACAAGGTTTTGGAGAGGGCTGTTTTAAATGTTGAATACAAGAATGATCTGTAGAACTACTTATCACCCTTATACGAATGGTCAGTCTGAATTAACCAGGAAAATTATATAGTATATTCTATGATCATGTTCAATAGATTTACACGGATTTTTGATATATCACCTCTCCAGAGTAGAGTTATCATATGAAAATAAATCCATTATAGCATTTAAATGACACCTTGTGAGGATTTGAATTGGATGAATTGTCAGAATCATATGATATTCGCACATAGTCAACCTAAAATATGTGAATAAAATCATTAAAGGGGTTTAGAGTTTGTGGTCAGAGAAAAATTGTTCCTTCATATACTATCATGGATGAAAGTCATGAGGTTTTGGAAAAGGGAAAATATTATACCAAGATACATAAACCCCCTTGAGTTCCTTGATCAGATTTGTGTGGCGGCCTATCGAATGTAACTCCCACCGAACCTATCCCAATTACATTATGTGTTCCATATAACCATCTTGAGGAATCACATACAAGACCTCACATATGTTCTGAATCCATAGGTGATACCATTATAGAATTACCAATCAAATTAAGTTAAGGTGGTGAAGAACATTGATCATTGATACAATATTCTCCAAAATTGGAAAAATCACCTAGTCAAAGTGTTGTGGTGGAATAATATGTTTGAGTAAGAAACTTGTGAACTTGAAGAGGTATTGAAAAAAGTACACTCATCTATTGTAGTGCATGAATAGAAAATTAAAAGGTGGGAAATTTTGAAGTGGGGAATATTGTAATCACAAAAACATTGGAAAAATAATTCCCCTTTGTAAATGATTAAATACCTCATTAAGTAGTAGAGTTATAAAAAAACACATGTACAATATTAGTTATTTTGGACTGTTAGATGGCCTGGAAACAATAAAAGTTCATTAATCACCATAAAAAATGATAATATAGACATTTATAATCATAATTAAATTATTATATATTTATGAGTTATTATAAATTCAAATTGATGCATACAAAAGAATCCACATCATCGACTAGTAGGATTATTCCTTATAAAACCTATTTTGGAGCTTCTGGGGGAGGTAAAATGATTAGTATTTGACATTTATCAATTCCAATTTAAACTTCAATAACCAAAGAGTCAATAAAACAATTTATGACTGATTTTCAAGCTCATTGTGGTCATTTCCCAAACCATGTTCATGGAACCACCCCATGAAAGTCTCACAATCATACACCTTACCCATAAGAATATTTGATGGTGAAATAAATGGATATGTGTCTAGAATGTAAAATTATGAATTTTAATACTTTAATTTTTATTAATAAAATAAATATATTAACCAAATATAATTATTACTATTTCTTTTTAAATTATTACATATTGAGTTCAATAAAAACCAAATTCAAATAGGATGATGAAATTTTATTTTTTTTGAGAAATATTTTATTTTAATCAGGAAATTATTTATATTGAATTCAATGTTTTTTTAATAAATTTTATTTTAATAAAAATTATTAATAAATTTTTTAATGACAAATTATTATATAATTTTATGACGTCAAATGTAATTTGTATGTAGGTCAGAAAAGATTTATTATAAAAAAACAGTGACTTTCAATAGATGTGGATTTTTAATTTAAAATTTATATTTATAATTTTTAGGGAATTAATTATATAAAATACATATTCTTTTTTGGAATAAAAATATTTAATTTATATAATGGTTAATTGTTTAGAAATTAATGAGGAAATAATATTTTTGAGTAAAAATTTAATACATTATAAATATACTCTGTATATTATGAAATCATAATGACACAGAATTTATGTAATATATTTAATTAAAGGATTCCATGAAGAAATAAATATTTTTCATTTTCAATAATGTTCTTTAGAGGTTATTATATTAATTTTATAAATTGTTAATGAATCCTCTAAAACACATATTTTATATTCAATGGTTTTAAAATCAATTCATTATAAAATATAAATCACTTCCACATCACCAAGTGTATTATCATAATGATCTAGTTTCCAAAACATGTATACTAATTAAAATAATCCACTTTTTGAAATTATGGAAAAATAATGGTATGGATTATGTGGTTAAATACTTTATCATAAAGAGTCCAAATACTATGTTTGGAATTAATATAAAATTCTATCTTCTTTAGGTATATAAACCCACACAAACACCCTTTTCAATTCACTCAAAATCATTGGAACCTATAATTAATCTTCTTTTAATTCTCTATATACCTCCTATGTTTCCCCAAGCAATCAAGTACTCCACTTAATCGTTTTGAATAACTATCTCAAGGTAAGGGATCCTCTCCCTGTTATCTTTATTCTTGTACCTACTTTATGTTATGCATTTCGTTCTCTATTTATTCATGTTTGGAAACATTATCACACATCCCTATTATGTACTTTTTGATATCCACGTTATTAGATATTACTCACTCCCATAACCACTCCCATTAGCCTTTTCATACCCATATTATTCTTACATAATTATGCGGTGTTTTTTACATGCCAAATATTTTTTTTGAACACCCATCCATATTTCCACTATGAATTATTATCTATGATGTAACAATAATTAATTTAATAGAGGAATCAATTTATATAATGAAAACTTAATTATAATGGGATTAAAATATTTTCATGAAATCTTTATGTTTTGTTATTCATGTGGAATTCTTATCCATGTACATGATATGAATAAGAATGGTACACTCAGATTTCACTCTAATGCATTGGGTAATGATTTGTCTTATGATACCTCATTTATTGGATTAGGGAGTGAATAAAATCCATTATATATCATTTTCCACCATTTTATTTTGTCTTTGGGGTTATCCTTGACCTATGTTTATGATATCATGTATAATTTTGTCTCCAAATTCTCAAGTTTCCTTTAAGATATCATGATTATATCATGAATAATTATTCATATTCATAGTTATCACACATATTATGTTACCTTTATATGATTCTTTGATCAGAAATACTTATTTGAAATATTCAATTCTTTTTTATTCTCTTACAAGGATTTATAGATCACCCATTTCTTATGTATACCCCCATGTTATCCCGTTGAGTTTTAGATGAACGATGAAATTACAGAAGCATGTTATGAAAGTTTTAAATAGTTTTTTTGTATTCATTTATCAGGTTTATTTGATATTTACCTTATTTAAAATATATAACAGGCTTTACAATCAGTTGGGGTATTATTATTTCAACACGTATATACAAAATAATGACTTAATTTTTCCTACTAATATGGGGTTTCAAACATACTCTACGATATCTCTATTCATTATGTCTCACATGAAATAATATATATATACATATACATATTAATTATTCTAGGATGAATATATAATATATAACTACAGTACTCCACTAATATATTAGCCTTCAAAACTGGTATTGATGGGACAGAAAAAAAGTTACGGAAACATATCATTCTATCATGATCAAGGTTAACCTGAGGAGCATTTCTAAAATTCTTCCACATCTCCATAGTGTAATTTTTCACCACTTTTTCATCGCATGTATAGATGCTTCAAAAAATATTTGGGAAATATTATATTTATCCCCTTACATCAATATTTTTTTATATTTTTTGAAAATCCATAAATATTAGATATTTTTTGAAAATCATGATATATAATTTTGAATGATTCTTTTGACCAAATCATATACCACCTTGTTCTCTTTCCCGAGTTGGTAATGTATTGACAATTCATAATATTTAATCATATCTATCCATATTCTATTGTTCATATTCAACTCCTTCTATGTGAATATAAACTATAAACATTTCTGATCAATATATATATTTATATATATATCACTATTTTTATTATAAATATAATGCCACCATATATTTAATGTAAAATTTACAACAACTAACAGAAAATCATGATTTAAAAAATTTTCTCATCGACCTTCCATTGTTGTGAGTTATAAGTAATAGAAGATTTCATTCTTCATGTTAATTCATCATACACTCTTCTTGGATGCATCACTAAATATTATTAACCCTTTATTACTATTGGGTTACATTGGAATAGATGTGATGAATAATCTTATCTTCAATTCCTTGACATATTCCTCACATAAATCCATATAGAAGAACTTGGATCGCTTCTAGGTTAACTTGGTGATTGGAATATATAATCATGATAAATTCTCTACAAACCATTTATAATATACATCAAAACCAATAAAACATAAAATCTCAGTTACAATGGTTTGACTATTACAACGTTCAATAACTATAGTCTTTGTTGTATATACTAATATAATATATATGGAAATTATATAACCAAAAATGAACCATTTTATATCCAAAATTCACACTTTGTTAATTTTTATATATTCTCATCTTCCTCAGAGAAGTTAGTATAAGTATCCAGTGTAAATTATTATCTTCCTCAATCATTGAATAAATTATAATATTTATATAAATACTTCCAAAATATAATCAACATAATATTTAAATAATATATTAATTAAATCAATTAATATTTTTAAAGAATTAGTAAGACATAATGGAATCATTATATAGTCACAGTTTCTAAACCTTCTATTGATTGTTTTCATGTTTATATCATCCATTATGACACTGGATTAATGATATCTGGAATCATGGTTAATCTTGGAAAAGTATTGATCTGCTTATAGTTGATCACACAAAATATAAAAATAATACAAATTGTACTTATTCTAGATTTAAATATTTTTTATCTCCCAATAATCAATATAGAGACACATTGATCCATATTCATTTTTAATTAAAATAATAGGTGAACCCCAAGGTGAAAAACATGGTAGAATGAATCCCTTGGCAGTATTCTCATGGAATCCGTTATTCAATTACTACCACTCAATAGGGATCTTTCTAGAGGGATAGTTTGAAATAGGTGTGTCACCAGGTATAACTTCTATTGTGAGATAGACATCATGTTTCGATAAATTTATAAGAAAATATTTCAGAATGACAGAAAAAAATCACACAAAATAGGAACATATTTGAGGTTGCGTTTTCCCCAACAATATTAGACATTCACTATTTTTAAATGGGATTCAAGACCCATTAAAAATATGTGGTTTTCATCATAAGTTCATATTTATCATCTCAATAATATATGATCATAGGATAGTTTGTAATATCAAATGTTACATTACTTAATTAGAAATTGATATGGGATTTATGTATAGAAAGGAAATCCATACATAATATGAAATCAAATTTAACTATAGGGATAATAATAAGATATTTTGGAATCAAATTATGACAAAAATTATATAGTGTTGAATTAAATACATGATATGTGATCATCGTTCCATTAAGGGTTTCACTGATTACTCAACATCTAATAATAGTGAATTAGAATTAACATTCAAAGAGACTTATCTTAATATTAGGGAGTTCATATAAATAATCTAAAATATGATTATATAACATTTGAGAATACATATCACCACCCCGCCAAAATAATTCAATCCTTATTCCATTATAAAAAATTAATTACGATTATAATCTTTTTATAGAGTGATCAATCATGAAAAATATTGGATAGGATTTCAAAACATTAACACCTTCTTTTAAATCTATGAAACCATAGGATTATCTTAGGTAATTCATTGTCATCAATAAAATCAGTCATGATGGTTTGTAAAATGATTTTGAATTTACAAAACATATCACTTTGATGTGTCAAACTCGTTGTACAACAATTCCCATTATTTTGAACCTGGTGTTGATCGAGTCCATCTCAATGTGTCCATTTTAGAATTTTTCCCATAGTTAAAATGGTTATATACTAAAACCCCCTTATTAATTCCATACGTGGATTTAATTTTCTATAAACCACACACTCTATCATTTAATAAAAGTTTATGTAATTTTCTTATACATAGAATTATCTTTAGGAATATCAATAGGGTTCTAAAAAATGTTTTCTTATCAATATTTACGTAGGATTAACTAATCCTTTCTCTTATATGAATTGTAATGACCCACACTCTTCATACCTATATATCACATATTATTAGATGAATATTCATTAAATGAAATAATGATCCATCCTAGAATAATTTATTTCCAATTCCATTCAAAACATGGATACAAATACAAATGAATCATAAGTTAAATATATCATGTTCCACAATGTTATTTATAACTACCATCCTTCTTAGTCAATTTATACAAAACGAACTTCTTAATAAAATGGGGAATGAAAAAACATGAAAGGGTGATCTGATATGCTCAGTAAGGGTAAACTAGGGATATATCAATGTAACATTATCATAAGGGTATGAAATCCGGATGGAAAATTGGAAAACCATGAAATGTATATCATTGGTCATAAACAGAAGTCATGGAATAAATCTAGAATGTTAATTATAAATGATTGATAATTTAATCAAAGAATATTATCCATGATATCAAAAAATTGGCATAAAAAATATATTTTTGGAATACACACAACAAAACAATATAATTTTCATAATATTAAGGATTTAATGTCAAGGATATCACAGTTTAATGGGTTAACACCTCAAAACATCACATCAAGCAAGGTTTACTCACAAGGCTATAATAGTACATAAATTCCTATACAATAACTAGGTTTACTCTCCATTGGAATAATTTTCATCTCATGAGATATCACTATTTACCTAATACATTGGATGGAGATACATGTCTGACTCATTGTAGAATGAAAATCATACATACACGTACCATAATATCATTAATCATTCATTATATCAAAACCCATTTAAACAAATGAGTTTCATAAACATCTAATAATAGCAAAATCTATGTAAAAGAAATAGGTTTCATAAACATTTAATCATTTTATTATAGTACAACCCATGGAAAGGGATTGAGTTTCAAAAATATATTATCATTATAAACATGACCATATAGGGAAATAAGAATGACACTATCAGTGGATCATATTCCAAATTAGTCTAAAATAACATCAAATTATGTCATTTTTATTGATAATGATTTTAAATGATCACTTATAACATTTCTAGACAAAAAACATTTCAAATTCAAAAAATTATAATTAAAATAAAAAATTTTGTTTTTTTATTAAAACATTCTTTTAAAACAAACTTTGAAACATAGAAATTAATATTTAGATCATTTATTGTTCATGATGGTGGAAATTACCATTCATTCCATATACATTAATGCAATACATCTATTCAAATTTTCATTACAAATTCAAAAGTATGTTATTCAGAAAAGGATGAGAATATTACATTTAAACCATTTTTGTAAAAAAATGTTTTTATTAATTTTTACAATCATATTATAATATTAAAAAATTATACAATTATTTTTAGCAAGAATTTTTATGATAGAAAAAGGGGTTTTAAACGAAGAGAGTAAAAAAAAAATTGCTTAAAACATTATTCTAGCCTCTTAATTACATATACCGAGGGAAGTGAAATACCAAAATTTATTTTAATGAATTCAACATAGTATATGAATATTCCTGAGATTCTTATCATATATATATTATTATTTCATTATTAAAATAATATTAATAAATAATCTGGATATACAATGAGAATGTAATATAAAACCTGTACCACATTGTTATCTTTTGAATCACAAGCCCCATGAAAATTTAAAATTATTTTAAACTCCAAATGTAATGAAAATAAACAAATTCATGTTATAAAATATCTAATGTTATGTATGTACATCTAAAAAAACATAGGTTTATACTATAAGATATTCCCTAAATAAGACTATTTGAGAAAGATATCCCTTACCACATTGATAACATTTTAATCATAAGAATCATGAAATAATATCATCAAATTAAATTTAAAATAGCTTTAAAATTATTATATTTATTAGGTAACATGTCCACAAGGATGTATATTCATCAAAAAAATAAACAACTTGTGGATATGACATATGTCTCCCAAAAACAACTATAACTAGAAATATGTTTCAAATTACTTCGTACATGTGTGAAAATCCATTATAACAAATATAGAATTGTTATAAATTTTTTTTAAACCATATATATATATAATAACATACATTATTTACTTATTGCCTCTTTATTACTCGTTAATTAACAATTCCTTGTTTAAATCACATTTTAGATAATAACTTCTTCCATTTTAGGTATGTTTTGGTCCAATATTTTTAGTACTTTTAAATTGATCATGGTTCAATAATATATAGAAATTTAAACATGATATGAATATCATATATATTTATTATATATGTATTTATATTAATCCAATGATGATAAATCTAAAAAATAAAGTACACTATTCAGGAAGATATTGGGTCGTACGTATGGATGAACATTGTTTCCATTTTCTTGACAAATGTCATGAAATAATGGTAAATAGTATATTAAATTTATATAATAATTTTTATGTCATATATATTTATATATATTACATATTTTCATTAAAATATCCTAATTACCTTATATGTAAATAATAATTTCAAACAAATCAAATTGATTCATGAAGTTGTAGTATGTCATAAACATCAATGACATTATCATATCCCATAGAATGGAAAGTAAGATGTTATAAGTGATATTTTATTACATAATTATAATTATGTTTTAAATATTATATAAATATGTTAAATCCACCATTATATCCATTCATGAGAAGTGTTAATGGACAATTAATTTCATATGTTCGTGAGGTGGTACTCTTCCATATAAATTATTGATAGTTTTATTTCCTCCATGATAGAATACGAGAAAAATTTAGGGCATGAAATTAACATAATAAAATCCCAGTATATGTTAGATAATTATGTTAATATATAATAATTTTTTAATAACACAAAAAATATATTGAATAAAAAATAAACCAAAAAAACAAGTTCAAAATTTTTAGCACTTCTTTAGAGAACATCTTTTTGTTTATACCTAAACCCTTTATAAGAGAGATTATTAATAAATATAAGGAATCTAAAATGTGGGGAGGTAAGTGAGGAAGATATTTGGGTAGGTATTGGTAGAACTAATGGATTTTGGATGTTGGAATATGAGAGGAGAGTGTGTACCCTTTTATAAGTAGGGGAAGACAAAATGCTTGGTATTTTTGATAAGAAAAAGGTGTACCTACTTTTTAAACATGGAAAAATGATATAAAATGGGTCATTATAAAATCGTACAAGTGATAAGGTCGAAATAAGGATATAATATAGGAATGTTTTTATATTTTACATTATTTTAAGCCTTATCATTTTAGATTAACCACTAGTAAACATGTTCTACCCATAACCTTGGTAAATATTATTTATTTTTTCCCTATTCATTATTACCACGATTATGTTGAAATTAATATATAATATGAATTATGATGATTTTAAATCTATAATATGATTTTCATAGTTATTTGTAAAATTAGAATGATTTAATATAAAATTAATCCAGTATACACGTTGATGAAATGATTTTACAGATAGAAAATTTCATAAATTTATAATTTTTTAATACAAAAGGTCTTTATTAATTGAATTACATTGATATATATTGGTTTAATAAAAATATAATTACACTAATTTTACTTTTAAAACATTTTTATAAATGATCTGTTTCATAAACTGACCCACCAGAGTCTTCCTAGACAACAAAGAGTCGAGCCTCAAAAACCCCAAGCCCACCTCCATAGTCCATGGGATTAGGACAAGGGCCGAAAAGAATAACTAATATTGGAGAAAATTTCTTAATATAGTTATATAGATGAAACTAAATGTCTCCATGAAGAAATACAACAGAATGATGACAAAATAAAATAACATTTAGATTAACGACCATGTATTTAACAACCTCTATGAAATACAAGATTATGATAATGTAATCTGATAAGTAAAGTGGAAAAAAACATGCCAAACTAGAGAGATGTGTAAATATGTACATAACTATAAATGTAAATGATAAGTGATCCCAACTCCAATTATGTAAGATCATACCACCACCCATAGTCAAATGCACCAGGGTATCACTATGCCCCACTAAAATCACGACCGACGTGTCCGTCATCTGAATAAGAAATGAATCATGTGGGAAACGTTCATGTAGTGGTGAGTATATTCATACCCATCAGGGAACCCTGGAGCTAAAGGGGGAGAAATAAGAGTCATGATATAAGTAAAAAAATCCACCCATAACAATAGGGAATCAAAATCCAATGAACTAGGATATATGCTCCAAAAATAAACCTATAATAGTATGAAATGGGAAACATATCTTCTAGTCCAACCGAGTAAAATAATATTCCATTAGTTCCCAAGGGTTCCATAATAAATTCTATTCATCTTGTGTGTCCTTAAAAAAAGTAATCATGTGGATCTATAACTCGTCACACTTCTACATAGTTTGGGTGACAAAATCTAAAGACTGATGACCCATACCCAGTACAATAGGAGGGTCCCACATAGTAGATTACTAGAGGACCCATACACTATTCTTTATTGGGTGTTCCATTCATACATAATGGACACATTCTTTAATATAACTGGAGGGTTTCACTATATGGATAGGGGACCCACTCCCTATGCCAACATGTTGGATATCCTATATGGAATGATTGAGGACCCATTCCCTAGTCATTAATGGGGGGTCCACTCTATGGATAAAGGACCCATATGATGTCCCAAGAGGAGGGTTCTTCATTATTGATAGAAAGAGAACCCACACCATATTCATTCATGGGGGTTATAATATGTGGATAGAAAGAGGACCAATGTCTTTTCCCAGATACAGGGTTATAGTCTGTATTTAGATAGAGGACAGATTCCTATGTATTCTTGTGGTTTCCAATCTAATGATCTTGTCGGGTCACTTACATCATCAAGAACCACCTAAAAAAGATTCACACTGGGAAAATCTGACATCATATCTTATAATCCACTGTGATGTACACCATCACATTCCACAGAGAGAAAAAACACTTGATATTCTACATATAATCCATATTATGAGTCCAAACGAAAGAGATACAAGAGGTAGAAGCTTCTTATAAATGAGTTACTAAGCAAGTAAACAATTCACATGGAATTTGGTAGTGCTCCTTTTCCTATTTTATCCTATCCAGCACACAACCCACTACCCATGTAGTAATCCACTACGTGTAAGGGTAATACACGGTGTTTCTAGTACAACTATGGTTGACCCATGTTCACTTGGACATTCCCATTAACTTCAGTCCATGTCCTTGTACACTGAACATGTCTCATCACAAAAAATGTGTCTCATAATTCATGACTTTTTAGGGGTAGGATAACACTCTATCTGTGGCTCTTTCCCAAGCTAATTTACTCACTATATTATCTGTTATGTGTCCCTATATACATGTTTTGTAGAAAAAATGGACTTATGGGCATGTTACCAATATACACACCCATAAGGATAGCTATGGGTTACATGGAACATGGTCCCTTCATGGAACACGTCATATTTATCACCAATATGAAACCTTGTATACTGGAGAAACCAGAATACAAAGAATGTGTTCATGATAGTATATACTTTATAGTAGAGATTTTATAGAATGTTATATACATCATATAGATCTATGATATAATTCCTCTAACTCTAATTAGACCTATTTCTCTTCTTTAACCAATGGTAGTCACGTTCAACTACTAATTCTGGCCTAACAGTTTCCAATAATAATTTTTTTAATGATTTTCTTTGTGCCTACACACATCTCGTGAAACTCCAATGGAACTTCCATATCCACATCAGATCATAGAACTATGAATCCATCAAAACTACCTACTATACATAATTATTAATCCTCAAAGCTCCTACACAATCATTTTATTTTTGATAAACCTTGAATTTAGAGACCTTCTCATGCATGGAATCACTGATAAATAGCCATACCTTGAATCTATGGAAAACTGATGAAGAATGAGAAGAATAGATGGGGGAAAGGAAAAAGAAAAATGGTGATACAACTATTGGGAAATAGTTCTTGTTCAATTATTAGTGAACCAGTGATTGGAAGGTGTTATTTCATTATGTAAACAAGAAATAAATTTATGGAATAATAAATAGAATACATGTTCCATTGAAAAGGATGAAATTGAAGGCAGATCAATGAATAAAATAATATATCATGAATAATAATTTAATAATAATGAATGAAACCCAAAATAATGGGTCCTAACTAGATTCAGATCACACATTAGTGAAAAACAATTTTTCCTACGTTAAGGGTGATCCAACGCTTTCATTACCATCTATTCCACATCGATCGTTAGGAATTTCCATTAACCCCTAAAACGATTACTATTGGTCCCATATAAAATTGGGTATTTATACATTTATATTTTTCACTCTGAGTATTGACATAAGATTCAGTCAAATATCCCCAATAGATGATTTTAGGAAACATTAATTTTCAAAGGAAATAATGATTTAATTTTTTTTATAGAATGTATGATGTTTTTGTAGAAAAAGTGTTATTTTGTTTTATGTTTAGGAAAATATTTTTTTTGGAAAAAGGAAACTTTTATTAACACTATATTTAATTTTTAGATAATTATATTCATCATTAGAATTAATTTTGGAATATGATAAGTAAATGACTATTTTCACTTTGGATGCTTGGGTAGTAACCTTGTGGATTTAGGTTACATGATAACAAAAAATGGAGATAGGGATACTTTGCACGCCTTTGATATCTTTGTATAGGATTTTACTGTCAATATGATTTTAATAAACTTGATTAAGTTTTTTTTCAGTTCAATAAATCAATAAACCGTCTATGAACTCAGGGATTCTCATAATTCCTTATTTTATAGACATGACGTCGGTAAAATTTATGGTATTATTTAAAATTAATAATTATTTATACTACCTTATAGAAAAGGTTTCCATCCTTGGTGAGGAAAAAATGTTTAGGATGAAATTAGTTTTCAATCCCAAGATATTTTTTTTGAAAAATCTGAAAAAATGACATCTGATAATTAATTAGTAGAATAGAAATGATTCGTACAAGAAAAGAGAAAGGTAGAATCAACTCCTCCAAAAATATAGATGAAAATAAAATAAATATATAATGAGGAATTTTAGATGATTATGGCTCATAATGGCTAGAAGAAGAAAGGGGACCATAGATTCAAACTTGTTAATGAAGATGCATTATCATTAAAGATCAGAAAAGCTAAAAAATCATTGAGAAAATAATAAGAAAAAGTAATGTCTTGGTGAGGAAATGATGATGGAAAATTTACATAAATGACTCGAATGTGAATAAAATACCAATCATTATCAATATCTCCTTTATCTAAGGCTTAACCACTTCCTGGAATGATAATAATTTCTTTTACTGATTAGACACTTCATTTTTTATCAACACCATATGTTTTATAATTTATTGAAACTTCTATAGTTATTGGAACTTTTAACATGGAAAGGGAAAAGAAATATTGGTTGAATCCCCCAGAGAAAATTCTATTTAGGAATTAGTTCCAATAAAAATTATAAAGTATGTGGAGAAGAATTTGAAAAATCTAGTTTAGCATATTGGAAAGGAGTCTTAGGAATTTGGAGTTATTTTTAGAAATAACTTCAAGAAGAAAAAGAATAAGAAGAAATTTCCAAGGAATCATCATCATATTTTACTTCTATATATTCTTAGTATGATAATAACCTAGTAATTTATGTTTCTATGGATGATCAAAACACATCAAAAGAATAAGAATAATCCCAAAATTCTCCTACTAATGTATAAGAAAAATTAGAAAAATATAGAGTGTTTGATGTAGAAAAAAAATTTGGAGGAAGAAAATTACGAAGGAAAATAGAAAAAAAATATTGGATATTCTCGTCCACATGTTCTGGAATCATAATCAGACTGTTCAGATTCAAGGACTATAGATTATTATAAAATTAAAGATTATATATTTTAGTCATTTAAACAAATTATATATACAGTTACATACATATCAAAGATCAATTCTTGGTGTAATGAATTCAAAATAGTTTGAATAAGAAGTCATAATTGTTGAAATTGTTCACAGATTCGACGATTAAAATGAATATAATATCAAATGTTTCAATGATATGTTAATGTCACAATTATTTTTTAATATATTAAGGTGGGAAAGGCTTTTCAATTGTGAATTGATGGACCATTATGATCAAAATATTGAGCTGAAGAAAGTATCATTTGAAATTTCTCTTTTATTTGAGAAGTTATCTTTGGATGTTTCTGATAGGATAATACCTGTGGAGCTATTCAAAGATATTTTGAACACTCATAATCTAGATATTTCATAATTTTATAAAGAAACTCATAGACTAAATGATGAAAATAACAGGTTTTGATCTTTTAAAGATGAATTTATAAATCTGAAGGATGAAAATAATAAGATTTGTCTTCTTGAAAAAGAGATTATATGTTTAAAGATAGATAATCAGGGTATATTAGTTATGGAAGAATGAATAAAAATTATTTATTCTTAAGAAACTGAATCTGAGAAGGAAATATTTTATGTCAATAAGTAAAATAAATTATCAAAAACATTAATAAGAAATAATGTACATCTTTTGTTTGAACTCTTAATTTATTTTCAAATATTTTGAACTAAATTTAGTTCAAATTAATTATTCTCCAAAGTGGTTTTCTAAATGTTTCCCAATTTTATTTTGTTAAATTATCTTTATTTTATAACTTTTATTATTTTTTATTATATAAATATAGTTTCAGACTATATCTTTCTAACATTTTAGTACAATGTTTCATATTTTGTAGTCCTTTGTGAATATCACAAAGGGGGATAATTTTTCTAAATCATATAATTTATACAAACAGGGATAAATATATCCAGGGTGAGGAATAATATAAATGGGGGGAAAATATCTATGGAATGAATTGTATTACTGGGGATAATGTGAAACAACAATAATCTTTTTTCTATTAGATCAAGAATGATGAAAAAATGATGTTATAAACTCCGGGGGAGTTAAGATACTACAAGGTGAGATATTTCATATGAATAATATATTTATTGATATTAAAAGAAAAAAGTTGCATGTTTTTCAATTTTAATATTTTTATTTTTAAGTGCTATATTTTTTGATCTCAGAAAAAGGGGGATATTTTTGAGTCAATTGTATACATTATAGTTTCCTTTCCTTTGTTTTAAAAATCAGAAAGACTTTCTTAAAATATTATTTTAATAATATTATACATCCCAAGTGTTTTAGAATTTTTTTTAGAAAATATATTTTTCTACAAAATGATGAAATGGTTCTAATATAAATGAAAATGAAATTTATTATTTAATATGATACATTATAACGAATTAGAATATGGTTCATCAGACCATATTATGATTTGGTCATTGGAATGACTAATGTACTATCCATCAAAGAAACAAAAGTCATACCCATCAGGAGGAGATTGGATCAAATATGTAAAAATTATCTTAGATCAGTTCATCAAAATGAAAAACATAAGTATAGTCCATCAAACTGTCCAATGATTATAATAGAGGTAATTCGAATTATTTATATCTGATATAATTCTTCACATTATTATAAGGATTCTATATAGAAGACATCAAATGGTGAATTTTTATAATGTTTCCAGTGAATAACATCGAAGGTCATTGAATCTAACATCTAGATTCATGGAAATATATCCATTTCATTTAATCATACAAATTTGAGTGCATTCAGGGAGCTGAGAAATGTTTTATTTGAAACTCAACATGTTTGAGAATTTTCTATACATATATATCTTATTATTATTATTTGTAATTTTTTGGAGAGTTTCATTTCTAAGTATTCTGAGTGAGGAATTATAAAATCATTTAATATTTTTTTTGTATTCAAATATACTATCTTGGATAGATCACGAGATTCTGAGGATAAAATGATAGGTTATTCTAATCCATCAAATCGAAGGGTAATGAGGATAGGAAGTCAAAGCTATACTGATCTATTAGATAGAGGGGTTC
Source organism: Viscum album (assembly GCA_963277665.1). NCBI lineage: Eukaryota > Viridiplantae > Streptophyta > Magnoliopsida > Santalales > Viscaceae > Viscum > Viscum album. The sequence goes on from OY728140.1 coordinate 1,111,173,536, forward strand.
CAGGGTTTTTCAAGATAGAGCTATTCCTATATTCTTATCAAGATCATTCCAGGAATAGAAATATATACATTTGTAGTTAGGATTTAAATATATGATGTCAATGTTTGGTATTTTTTCCTTCCATGACTCTTAATTTTAATGAATATAATTACTCTTATAAATCTTGAAATTATATATTACTTGTGTATATGATTTTTTTACTTTTTTCTAAAAATTTTATATTCCTCCATGAATAATAGATTAAAATGTTTATTTTTACTAATCTTTATAATAAATATTTTATTAGACTATCTTTGAGCTCAATTAAAAAAATTTATATATCATAAAATATTTTAATATGATATATTTACTCAAGTATATTAGACAATTAGTTGTGACGATATGTGAAATCAATTCATCATATCACTGATGAGTATGATATATTGAAGAAAAGTGGTTTTTTATGTCATTTTAATTATTTAAACTACAATTCAATCCCAAATTATAGTCATCATATACTATTACAATCAAACAACACTGGGATAGTGGTCTTGGCTTACCCAACTTTCCAGTGGTAAAAATATGTACTCATCCACAAATGGTTCATGAATTCCTCCTTCCAGTCTCTCCATAAACATGAAGTAAACTATACATCATGGTCCAAAAAAATAATCAAGGAAACAAAATCATGGTATATGATCCCCCATATTTTCAACTTCCCCAAACTCTCCAAAAAAAATTTCTATTTGATACCAAATAAGTTTTCCAAATTTGTAACTCATAAAACTATCACTCAGATGGAATTGTGCCCAATATCCATCAGGAGAATCCCTATCACAAAGTCAATGGATATGACATACCATTTTCTATCAATGATATCAAGAGGCTGCAGGAAGTTGGTTAGATCCTTAGCTTATCCTTCACCTGCTAACATGTGAGGTACTGAGAGAAAAACTCAACCATGATATGGATCATTCAAGCCCTCCAAAACTTTTATTGAAGGTATCTATACAATTCTCTCACACCAAAATGTACAACTATATGAGATTTATGATACTACCTGATCACATCCTCTAACATCAAGAAAAATCCACTGTACATCCATGGAAAAGGATGAATTCATTATATCCCTTATAAAATCCATATGGTGAATCTTACAAAGATATAGGGTAATTTAGGACCTCAAATATGATTTATCCTAACAGATCCTCCCTCACACACTGACGAAGTGGATGAGTCAATTACATTAACTAATGCGAAATGAACCTACATCCTCTACCATGGTCAGCTACAATAGAGGAAACTTCTCAGACATGTCCTCCACTAAGAGAGACTTGAACATACTAATAATTGAATATGCCACCACTTTCATCTTCTCATGAGTATAGATTTCCTAAAAGTCATTTTATTATAGGAATTACATTTAGAAATTCTTTCTCAGGTTCAAGCCTCTCTTGTTGAAAACATACCTAAGACTTTGATGGTATGACATATCAAAAATGTGCACTCTCAAATGACAGTGTGTCCAAATACTCAAGGTTAATACTACCACTATGAACACTAGGTCATGAGTTGTGTGTTTATACTCATATTATCTCAACTAAATCGACACATATGTGATAATTTCTTACCTCTACATCAATAAATAGGAGATCCCATCTTTAGAAGAATCACAATACACAATATACTCCACAAACTTCTCCAGTATTATCAAAATAAGATAGCATTCTAGCCTTTCCCTCAACTCCTCAAAGGGTCTCAAGTACATATTATCCCAACAAACATCTTCCCTTTCAATTTCATGGTGGTCCACATGTCTTCGATTTTGGAGAAGTCCTCCATGAACTTCTTGAATCCAAAACTAACTCTATTTGAGTTCTCCATGATACGGGTACTCTCAAAGCATGCCTATAATATATTCCTTAGTGTCTCTTTTACTCCCACATAGGGACTAAAGAAATGAGGGTTTTGACAAATAATAATATTAAAAACTAATCTATGAATCATTTAATTTATTTTTTCGAATTCTATGAACACTACTGGGGAATACAATGTGCTAAATTGTATCACCATCAACAAAAAGTGACCACAATGACTTTAGAAATACACTTTTGGTATATTCTTTTATATAACATGGAGATGGTGATAACCCATAATGAGAACAACTCTGAGATATACATGACCCAAACCCATTGGTTGATGAAGTCATCTATCTTAATGGAAGGGTACTCATGCCTAACAATCACTTAGTTGAGGAGATATAAATCCACCATTCACCGTGATCTCTCATATGCATCCCTAGAGAACAACACTGAGCTTTCCATGAGAATGAACTGGGTCATACGAACCCCTACCTATGTATACCCTCCAACGAAATAACCATATCTCACATCTTCATGGAGTCATTCGATGTGCTAGCTCGATTATTAGGCTATCCCATGCACAAGTCTATGCAGAGGTACATCACATGGTGGGAGGTAATCCATGAATGCATGAAATAAAGACATCATCATGCCAAACCATGTATTCAAGAACATGATACCTACTAACATCCAATACTCCAATGGTAATATAATCCAAATGATAAATCAAGTATAACCTCCTATAAATGAACTCATCCTGCTATGCCTCGAGATCACTCTTTATCACAGATTAAAAATAATACGCAAAAATTTAAAGCAATACCATAATCACTAGTATAAATCATATAACCATGGATGGTCAAAAATTAGTATATATATAAGAAAAACATCACAGGGTATCACTACTCCTATATAAATAATTAGTGTGAGTCTCTCCATTTCATTGATTAATGTCAAACCATTAGAAAAAAATATGATCCTCGATTGTCTTTGTAGGAGACTCCAACACAAGTTTTAATGAGAGATGGTTATCATTGAAATAATTAGTTCAAAAAAATGGAATATTATTAGGGAAATGAGTGTGTTGAACCTATCCTAAAAATGGCAGATGAAGTAGTGGAGACAAAGGTTTTACCTTGAACCACACTCAAGTCTCCTTGTATGAATCCCCTTTTAAATGATTCTCATCATTTCCCTTTCCAACCTTATCTCCCCATCTAGGTCCTAGTCCAACACCTGATCACACCATCCTATCCTAAACACACATGTAAAAGTTACTTTTCTACCACACCTAGATCCTCTCCTATTTGGGTGGCAATAACTAGTAATCATGACATTAAATCACATCCCATGAATGGTTCTCAGTGGAGAAAGTGTCCAACTAACATTCTTTCCTATAGACACTCCAAATATCTCCATTAGAGAGCTATACTGATGCCCAGTGTCATCCCAAAATGGTCTCATTGTGAGGACCACCATTTAAAGAGGTTATATCCAATCAGGATATCCAAACCACATGATCTATCATACCATAAACCACCTAATAAGGGATTCATTCCCATTATAAAACATGAGAGATAATTGTATATAGTACTCATAAAACACACTTATTAGAGTTGAATCATCATTTGGTACCACTGAAATGAATAAATTCTCTATGAAGATCACTAGTTGTGAGTGAAACAATCTAGTTGGTCAGGATCCCCACAAGTTTGAAAACTCATATCACCAATTCAATCCAGTTCTGCATTAAGTGGGGATCTATATCTCCATGGAACATCAATGGACTATAGTGTTGGATCTCATGAATTATGGTAAACATGTGCACATCTTTATCCATTTATAGAGTTATAAAATACTACTTAATGGGTGGATGTGCTTATACCTTCCCACATAGAAGAATGATCTCACCTAGTGGCCCATGAACTGATGCCTCTTCACTAATTAGATATTCATATAAATCAAAAACCAATAACCTAGATTGGTGTATTTGTTGAGGCATCTATAATGTGATCAAGATGTACCATGACTGGATTACAAAATATTTGGTGAGATGAATTATGAAGGATATAAAAAGGACTCAATATATTATGATGCATGTTCCGAAGTCCACTACACCTAATTTCTCAGTATACTTAGTGAAAAATATGGTAGTCAGTGTATTGGAAATCAATTACGTTAGTTTCCACACCAATATTGGATTCCATATTTTAAATTCTGGAATTTAGATACTTTTACACAATTTTCCTGTGTTCCCAACAAATCCATACAAAGGTATATAACTCTAAAAATAGTACTAAGGTAGAACAACATCTAATACCAATTTTTTATGATCCAAACCACAAAAACATTCCTAGATAGTGAGGAGACAAGTTTAAACTACAAAAAACCTATATATATAGGTCGGAGGCTAGTGACAAGAAGATAAATTTATAACTATTATGGGAGATCATTTCCAAATGTTCATGTGTGTGTACTCCGAACTCTCTTCATGAATAAATATAGAGAAATAAGTATAAAGTAAAGTTACATCTTGAGTAAATGCTATGTATGTGAAAACATCTAGGGAATACAAGAGTTAGAAAGCATAATATGCTAGTTATAGAAGAAAAATGCACACCCAATAAGAAATATGACTAAACCTTATAATAACTGTAAAAGTAAATGATGAGTGAGTGAAACTCCATATATCTATTCAAATACCTCCAAAATCTATAAAATGAACAAAGGACTTTGTATGCTTATTTGAAATCACCACTAACATATCCATCGTTTTCACAAGACAGAACATGTGCATGAAAATCCCATGATGGGGTGAGAATATACGTACATATTAGGATTCCTCAAAGCTAAAGGGGGAGAAATAGAAGACAAAATCTTAGAAAACTACTCGATTCATTGAAATATTGAAACTAAATCCAATTAATATGATATATGCTCATAAAGAAACCCATATGAGAAAGAAAGGGGATCTCTATCTCACATTAAAACCGAAGAAAAAATATTTTCATCAGTTCCAATGGGGTCCAACATCGAATGAAGAAATATTGCATATCCATCTGAAATGTAACCATGTGAAGCCATACCTCATAACCATGAATCACAGTAGAGGTGGAACAAACACTAGATAGAGGACCCATGCATCAGTTTGATAGGATGATTCCACTAAGTATATAGATAGAGGATTGACGCCCTAATTCATTATGGTGATCCACTCTATGGGTAGTGGGACATTTCCCTAAAAAAATAGAGGTGTTCCAATATGTAGCAATAAGACCCATACCTTGTCCCACTAGGGGGGGGTTCCACTCTGTGGATAGATATAGGATCCATTCTCTAGTCCATCATGGGTGTTATGCTGTGTGGATAATAGAAATATACCATGTCCCAATTAGAGGGTTCCACTATGTGGATAAATAGAGGGTCGTTCCCCAGTTTGTCAATGCGGTTCCAATATATGGATAGATAATGGACCCATGATCATGTATATTATGTGGTTTAAATATGTTGACAGATGACCCATTCTCTATCCCAGCATGAGTGTTCTACTATGTAGATAGATAGCGGACATATTCCATATTCTGTTTGGGGGTTCCACTCTATTTAGGTTATTTGATCACTACCATTTTTGATTTCCACATAAAAATATATCAAACTCGATACAACTCATATTGTATCTCAAAAGCCACTATAATTTCATACATCCCATTCTATATAGAAAAACCATACAGGATAGGCTACTCATCAGTAATAATATGAATCCAAATGATGGAGGTATGAGATATAGAAGTTTCTTCAAAATGAGGTGCAAGTTATGTTTAGTGTATGCATGGTGAGTGGAACAACTCCTCTTCCAAATATTCTTCTCTCATGTACACGAATAAGTAGCCATATAGTACTACATGGCCTAACTCGACCCCTGGGGTCTGTAATACATTATCCTAGCCATGCATGTGTCCTTTGATCTGTTTATCTGTACACTAGCTATATGTCAATACATGGAGTGTATCGTAATGAATGATTCTTAGAGTTTAGGTCAGAAAATGACATATTCCCCCTAATAAAGCGTATATACTGTCTGAATTACATGACATGTCTCCTGCCATACGTGTCATGTTGGGACACATGGGCTCATGGGTGTGTACCCTTTGTACATGTTGTGCCAATTATCTAGGGGGGCACATGGAATGTTATCACTTCACAGAGTGTTTCATATTTATCTCTAATGTGTAACCATATCCACCGTAAAAACAACACTATATATAATATGTTCATTCTAGTACATGCTGTGTTATTATGATTTTCTTGGAATGATATATCTTTGACATATATCCAATATGTGATTCATCTAACTCAAATTACACATTTTAACTACATATGATTGATGTTAGTTGCTTTGAACTAGTGATTACAGGCCTCTGAGGGCCCAAAATTGGGTTTTTTATCTTTTCACATAACCCACACACATCACGTACACCTCCCGTACATATGTGTTCTCCACTTATAATCCTAGACATATGAATCCATCAAAGAAACCTGAAATCCCAATAGATTCATCCTTGAAATTTGAATCTAATAATTTCACACACATCCACAATAAATCTTATTGTTTAATCATTATCAAACCAACATGAAAATAATAAAATCAGGATCCATGGTCCACCATGGAAGAATATGAAGAATGTGTGGGGAAAGGCATAAAAAAGATAATATTTCCCTTATCCAAGAATTCGTGGTCAATGGCCATAGAACCAAGGATTTGAATAATTGAATTCATGGTGTATACAAGAAATAAAATTGATGGAATTATTTATTTTAGTACATAGGCCCTTGAAAAGGACGAAATTGAAAAAAGATCAAAGAATAAAAAATTAGATCATGCTTACTAGTTTAATAATTAGGTTAGAAAAAAAAATGAATAGTAATAAAAAACATTATATCAATACTTGGTGAAAAATATGTTCTCCAGTGATGAGTATGATCTTCTAAATTCACTAACTTCTATTCTACCTTGATTCATTCTTTTATCATAGTTCAATCTTGATCCTCAAAAATATAATGTTAGAGATATTTTATATTCCACCATGATATATGATATTATTTATAGATAATATTTATACTAAGGTATAAATATAGTATTTTAGGTCGTGGTTATTTAAATAAAAATAAATTATTTTAATGATTTATTTAAATTAAATGCACCTACTGTGACTGCATCAATCGGATGTCAGGTACTGACAAACTATTCATCGCACCTTTGGTGGACCCTACTCTCTGGATTCATCCTTGGCTAATATTTCTAATTTGAGAATTTATTTATGATATATCCCAATATTTCTTAAAAACTACACTTGTGTTATAAAGTACATTTAATATTTTTATAAAAAAAATTCTCAGCTCATTGAGCCTTAGAATTTGGCACTATGTCATCGCATGGCTCAAAAAAATATATGTGATATATTTCAATGTCATTCAAGTAAAAAACAAAGTCTTTATAATTTAACAGTATAAATTATATAAATAATAATTTTGTTTTAAATAAAAATTAGTTTTATTCACTATTCAATGAAAAATTAATTTTTTAAGAAATTCACTAATATTTAATGCAAGCTAATTTTGAAATGATGATTAATAAATTGATTTCATTTTGTCGAAATGATTTATAAAATTTTCCAAAATTAATTTTATTATTTGTTCACAAATAAAATAAAACACATTTTCTGATCAAAAAATATTTTCATAGCATATAAATAAATTACAAAAAATCAATTACATATCCATACATATATTTTTATTTGATAAATCGTTTATTTTTAATTTTAAAAATATCATTGTTCCAATTCATAAAATTATTTTTAATATATTATTTATAATGGTAATTTTTATATAATAATATTAATAGTATATCACAGGTCATTAACAGTTGGTGTTGTGTGTAACAAAATCTATACAGAATTTTTTTTAAAAAAAATATTTTTGTAAAATCTGGGTGTTTAACAATCAACAACTAATAACATAAATCATTTTTTCTAAGGTTAACCACCCTTTCGGAATAGTAATAGTCCCCCATAATGAGATTCCTAATTTGAAAGTAATAATTATCATGTTCCTGAAGCAAAGGATACCCTCATAATATATAAATCAATAGCTGATAGTGTCTCCACCATGTAAATATTCATGAATTCCTTAAAAATCATCATCAATATTTTGTTCCTAGATAATCAAATTAATATGGGAATATATCAATTTAACACTCATAAAAAAATCTCAATCTCATCCTCATGGGCTACGAAATGTATTTTTTCAATGAGATCCATCATATTAAATTCCTCAGAAGATTATTTCATTGACTGAGAATTATTCTATTTAAATCATTAGTAATGACATTATACATTTTAGGGGAGTAGGAAATGACAACGTCAAATTACTATAAGTACTCCACCCATCACCTCTATCAAATTTCTAATTTTATTTTTTTAATCAATTACTGTAGATTTTATGATAAGATTAGAAGGTAAACCATCCATTGAAAAGGTCATGCCACTGAATCTTAAGAGTGTGTATCCAAATTTTTATTTCAATAACTTATGTGAGATAGTTCATATCAGTAGTTTGAAGCTAATAATAATTGTTTTCCACGTTGTGATCACCCTACATAAGAACTCAACCAGAACCCAAACCTGATGCATCGTAGAATACCTGAAACCCCTAAATAGATTAATTAAGAGTAATAAAATGGAGATAATTTCAAATGAACCTTCAAATAATCAGGTGAATCATAAAATTTTTAATCTCATAAAAAATTTACTCATTTTTATGTAAGGTAAGTCAAAAAAGTATCTAAATAATAGAAATCCTTCACAAACCAGTGGTAACACCATAATAAGCCCAAAATTCTCTGAATCACAAAACAATTATGTGGTTCCCCCAAGTTATACCATCTGTAATCTTCATAGATTCAATGTAAATACCATGTTTAGAAACCAATAATCTAATAAATCTACCTTAGGATTTCAAAATATTCATTTATAAAGAATGTCCTAAGGTATATTTTCTCTCAAGATATCTAGAACTACTCTCAATTAACACACATGACTATCAATATTTTAATGAAAAATAAGTTGTCATCCAAAGGTTCTAAAATTAAATAATCAATGTACGGATGGAAAATAAAATTCATAAAATTTATAATCCTAGATGGATCATTAGCCAAACCAAATGAAAAAACATGGTACTCATAGTGGACATAACATCTCTTAATGTGGGTCATAGGGATACTATGCTCTTGGATATTAAGCATGTGCAACTAAGAAAATGATAAATATTTTAGAACCAACTTTCCCCTTTAATCTAGTGAAACTACTATATGTGGGAAAAAATACCTCAAGTAATAATTGAATTATTTTTTGGGTTGGTTGTGTTTGTTGACAAAGAAGGCCTTGATGTTTTTTTCTCGACAAGTACGGTTTCTATGTTTAGTTGTTGACATAGGGTGTATACGTGTTGATTTTTCTGGTTTAAGAGATGTTGTAGACAATCCATGATTGATTGAAGATCCTCAAAAAAGTAATTGATGATCTGGAGGCAGTACAAAAATAGCAGATAGAGGGTGGCACAGTTTTCCAGTGTTTTCCAAAATTTTGGGATTGAAAATTGGAAAATGGAGAGATGTGTTTTTGGAAAAGGAAGGTGTGAATGCAATTAGGGTGTTTTGTGAAATAGATTATTTGTGTTTATTTTATCACAAGAGGTGTTTAGAGATTAGAATCTCAAAAATTGGAAAAGGCATTAGGTGTGTGAAAAATTGGACCACTATGCGAAATACAGTATTGTGTGGAAGATATGTTTTCCTCGCTCAAAAAGGATTTGATGCTCAATGAGGGTTTTTCATATAGGGGTCTTGTTTTCCTATAAATATGAGGTGACCCCCCTAATTCGATTTTTCATAGGAATTATAGAAGATCCGAGCATTGGTGCGTATAAAAAATACACAATGGGAGTTGCACATAAAATTTGGTATTGCACGTAAAAATTGATGATGTATCTAAAAGTTTACATTGCGCATAAAATGATGGTTTCAAAGAAATATGAAGGTTTCACAAATAGTGGTGTTGGGATTGCCTACAAAAATGATATTTTGCGTGCAAGAAAAGGGAATTGCACGCCGGGCGCAGTAAGGGTTGCGCGTAATATTTGAGGTTCCTAGTTCAGTTCTGTGGTAAAGAGGTATTGATTTGCGGATGAAAGTATAACTTCAATATATCATCTAAATATAGTTTAGGATGCATCTATTCATTTAATTGAAAAGACCTATATGTTTATACTCTGTGATTTGATCTTCTAAAAAATTTGTGAGCACACTTTTGTTGAGAGAGAAGTGAGTTTTTATATCATGATTTGTTATAATCTAGAAGGGACAGTGAGTCTGCATCAAACATTTTAAACAATCATGTGCTTATATTGGATTTGGTACATTGGCACATCACCTGTTTATGCTCTTTTCATGTAGCCCAATCAGGGTTAACCTAGTAAAAATTATTATGTCATGTGCGTGATTTAATTTCTATTTATATTTTCTTATGGGAAAAAGAGAGAAGAGAGTTTTTCTTAAAAAATAACATGATCCAAAGGTGCATACATTAAAATGTATCATAACCAGATTTACACCAACATTCAGGGTATTTAGTCTTGTGGGACTAACAATTGGTATCAGAGGGAAAGGTTAATATAATTGTAGTTCTGTCAAATGGAGGTCACCAATCAAAAAGGTATTCAAATATTTGACGTGAAAAACATTTAGTAATGTAAGAATCAGATGAAACACCACATATTATATATGGGAATGGATGTGTTTACATTATTGATGCATGGTATCTTAGTCGAGATCAATAGTGGTGCATTATCAGAGGCTGAAATAAGGGAACTAGATGCTGACACTAAGAGAATAAATGCCTTAGGGAGATCCATATCCAATGCTATCAATACAAATGTGATGTCATGAAAAACATCACATGATATCTAGGAAAATCTATTGAATTTATATGAAGGATATAAAAAGTTCAGAGAGGCAATGTTGCATGTTCTGTGAAACAAGTATAAAGATCATAGAATGAACCTGAATGAGTTTGCTGATGCATTATTTGATATGTTAAATGTTGTATTGGAAGATATGAAAGGTCTCGGTGAATTAATTTAATACATGAAGATTTTGATGTCAATCTTGAGGAAACATCCACCTCACTTCAATCCAAATGTTTTAGTATTAGAAGACAAGGATCAAAAAGAGCTCAGACTGGATAACTAGCACATTACCCTTCTAGAATATGAAATAAAAAATGATGATAATTATGTTGTAGAAAAGGGGAAATTAAATGAGGTGGAATTCAAATCCCTGAAGAAGCACACTATTGAAGACTCTCAAAAATAAGAATAGATAGATTAGGTGTTTTCATTATATTCATCAAACTGTCAAAGAGGAAAAGGAATGTTTAAAGGGAAATTTCCACTTGCCTATTTTCAATGTTAAAAAATTGGAAATATTGCATCAAGGATCTCTAAAATGTTCCAAGAAGATGATGATGTTGATGAAGTCCAAATTCCCATGAAAAAGTATTCAGCCTATGTGAAAGGAATGAAAAAGGTCAAGAGAATTTTCATTAAGAAAAAGAATCTTATTCCACAAGAATGTGACAGTTCAGATGAGTTTGAGGTTGATGAGATTGAAGAGACAGAGAACTGCAAATATCATAGAAGGAATGCTATAATGGAGGTTATCGATACTTCATAGAAACACAATAAAACTGAATATTATAAATAATAAGATGAACTTGAAGAAAGAGTCAACATGGAAGATGATTTAAAATAAGTTCTTGAAGATTTAGATGTTTGGGGAGGTAAAACAAAGAAATCCAACAAGTTGGTACATGATGCCAAACTCTACATGCAATAGCTAGAAGAAGAGAAGATTGAGCTGGAAAAAAAATTGAATACCTTAAGTCTTCTTGACCAGAGAACTCAAAAAATGTTTATAAAAATATGCTCTACATTGAATAATAGTAAAGGGAGATCGATGGCTTGAATATAAATGTGAAAGATCTTGTATATTGTATTTAAGGACTTGACAAAAATGTTAGAATTATGCGACGAAAATAGAAGGGTCCAGAAGAGCTCTTGACCCCCAATGTGAAATTGGTAATGAAGATCATTCAAAAGATTTAAAAGATGAAATAGGAGCCCAGTAGTGCAACAGAAAAGAAGCAGCAATCGATCTCAGATGTTATGGCTGATTTAGGGCTCGAATAAAAATAGATAGAATTCAGGGTTGATGATTGACCACAAGCGCCCATTTTGAGAATGAATATTGATATGGGTACAAATCATAATATGAAACATCAAGGAACCCAAGGAAAAACTGGGTGTACAGAAGTAACACATAGGAATGAACCTTTTATCATGTGTCATTGGTTTGGGAAGATGTGATACTCAGAAAAATGTGTGTATGATAGCCAGAAGTTAGTGAAGGTCACAAGAAGCAAGTTTGAAGGCAAACAAAAAATGGTTCTATAGACACAATTTTTGATGGAAAATTCTATTGGTGTTGATGATTTGGGAACATGGCTTGATACTATACATCGAACATACAGAGGAATGTGCCAAAGAAGAATAAAAAATTTTACAAGCTATAGATCAGTGTACCAACAGGTGAGTTGATAATGAAAAATAGATTTCAAACTGTATAAGATGAATTCAGTTCATTATATTATGAGAAAGATCATGAGTATAAATTTATTCCGAGTGTGAAGCAAAAAACATGAACCAAGAAGAAGAGAGCAGAGAAGGTAGTGGTTCCTAAAATTACCCTTAAAGCATCATATTGTTCTGCTGTATAGATCCATGTTTGTGGTTGCACGTATCACATTACTGGCAACTAGGATCTGGGTACATGCATAAAATATGATATATAAAAAGTCCTCAAGTTTGGAAATGATGAAGGCCTAAAGATAATTGGATTGGGAAAGGCCAGTTTTGGGGGAAAAGAAATAAGTCGTGCTTGGGTCTTGGTTGTAGATGGTTTTAATCACTATTTTCTCAATGTTAGCGAATTGTGTGACTCGGGGAATTCAATATGGTTTACCAAGAATATATGTTTCATGAAGGGAAGAGTTGGTATAATTATCATACAGGGAAAAAAGGGGGAATATCTACCTAGTGAGCGGAGAAGAAGATATGTGTTTTTGGTCCAGATAGGAAGAAAACATGTTATAGAATAAATGAAATGGTCATCTACACCAGCCAACCCTAGATGATTTGGTAAAGTGTGATGAAAATAGAGACCTCCACAAGCTATCACCTGACCGTACAAATACATGTGATGCTTTTAAATAAGGTAATATTATTAGAAATATGCACAAGACAAAAGAAACAAAGTCCACAAGAGTGATGTAATTGGTGAATGCTGATGTTTGTGGGCATATCAAACCAAGAGAAATTGATAGAAATAGGTATTAAGTTATTCTAATTTATGAATACATCGTAATTACATGGGTATTTGTCATTTCATATATGTATGTTGTGTTCAAATGCCTAAAATAGTATCAGAGGGAATCTGAAAGGATGCTAGGGTTGGAAATTCCAATTTTTCGTACTGACAATGGCACTGAATTCAAAGACATTTAGGTAGAAGACTATCTCGAGTAACACGGGATAAGGTATCAAGTTTCATCAGTATAATCTCTCCAATAGAATGGAGTGGTTGAATAGATTTATCAGATCATCAATAATATGGCTAGAACAATACTTATTGAAAAGGACCTACCAGGGAAATTTTGTAAGGAAGCAGTATTGGTGTCGGTCTACATTTCTATCTGATTTCTGTTGTGTTCGATAGAAGGAAAGACTCCGTATGAGATGTGGTATGGAAAGAATACAACAGTTAAATATTGTAGAATATTTAGAAGTATGTTCTTCATTATCAACAAATAAAATCATAGATAACATGAGTCACCTAGAGATGAGGGAATATTCCTTGGCTACCTAGGGAAAAGCAAAGAGTACAAATGCTTTAATAAGATGATGGTAATGTATTTGTGAACAATAATGTCACCTTTGTGGAAAATGAACAGAATAATCAACAACTTAGAGTATAATTTCTTGATGAAAGTGATGAATGGGAATGTAACACAGGAGGAGAATAAGTGGCTGATACTGATTTAGTAGAATATACAGATGATGATAATGAGAAAGAAAAATCTGTATCTGAACAGAAGCCAAGGAGGTGAGCTGAAAATGAGAGGTAGAGTATCATTGAAGATCATTCAGCTCCAGTTCTAATGAGAAGAATAAAATCAAAACATCATACATATCTCCTATCATAGGTAGAGCCTTAATTCTTTGCTAATGGAGCTGACGATTAAAACTCAGTTCAAAATGTGAATGAAGAGCAAGATCAGATTGAAAAAAATTGAACATGGGAGATTGTTTCGAGAATAGAAAATAAGAATTTCATCAAAACGAATTGTTTATATTGAAAGAATATGAATGATAATTGCATAGTGATTCGAAACAAAGAACGAATAGTGTGGAAAGGATACTCCCAGATAGAGGGAATAGATGTTCATGATTCATTTTTGCTGGTTGAAAGTGTTGGTGAAATCATATTATTCCAAGGTATTGCAGTGCAAAGAAATCTCTAAGGGATCAAGATGGAGGTCAAATCTACATTCTTAAATGGGGTTCTAGAGGAAGAAGTGTATATAGATCATCTATATTGTTTTCTCATTCATGAGAATGAAAATAAGGGTTTTCGGATAAATAAAGCGTTATATGTGATAAAAAATGGACCAAGAGTGTGGTACTCATGGAATGATCAATATTTGGAGAAGATCAGTTTCTAACATAGTGGAGTTGATTAAAATCTATATTTTAACAATTACAATAATTAATGGATGACAGTGCTCATTTTTGTCGATAAAATAATATTTGGTGGACTAGATGAAGCATAGTGAATATAGTTTTCCATATTCATCAAAACGTTAGTTTGAAATGTAAATGATTTGAGAGCTAACAATTTTCCTTCATTTATAGGTATCATAAAAAATGAATGAAACATTTATCTCCAAATCCAAATATTTCCAGATGGTTGTGGTGATATTTGGAATGGAAAACTCCATGTAAATGAAGACTTCAGTTGTTACCTGGATGAAACTATCAAAAGATGATGACGTCAAGGTGGTTAATATCATACAATATAGAAATATTATTGAAATTTTACTTTACTTGACCGTGAAAATTACTAACAATGTATTCTCCACATGAAAAGTAGCAAGATATCAACATAATTCCAGGGAAAGCCACATTACTGTAGTGAAAATAATACATCGTTATATCAAGGGCACGATGGATTTCTGCTAGATATATAATAACAAGACTCAGTTAGAGTTATTGGGATATATAGATGTTGATTGGGCCATTTTACTGGATGATATGAAATCAATGTGAGGAGGTGCTTTATGTCTTGGTGGATAATGTATTTTTGGGATAAGAAAGAAGAACAATTTCATTTCATTAAGCACTACGGAATCTGAGTACATTGTGGCCACTAATGAATGCACACAGTTATTGAGGATGAAGCATCAGCTTGATGATACATGATTTTAAGTGAAGTCATTGATCATAATACAGTGCGATAACTCAAGTTATATAAATCTATGAAAAAGTAATGTTTATCACTCATGGTAAAATCCATTGAGATAAAGTAACACTTTTTCATGGAGAAGGCTATGTAGAGAATTGTGAATTGGGAGTATATGCCTTCATAGCTATAGATTGTAGAAATTCTGACTAAGACCTTACCCAATGATTTTCTTTTGAAAGGAATCGACTAGATTTGGGAGTCTTGTTGATTGCTGTCATTTGAAAAAGTGTGGATGTGGGACCCCCCCCCCCCCACTCACTAACGTCTGCTGTGTTTTTCTTACTATACTATTCTATTTTATCTACTCTGTTTCGGACTACAAAGAAGTGAACATTAGGTACATTGATAAAGGGGGAGAAAGAGTGATCCTGGAGGGGAGAAATTGTAGCTAAAGAAGGGACATACTGTCTTTTTTCAAAATAACAAGAAGAATCAGACATTTGGTTCAACGAGATAAGGGGATTTTATCAAGGAAGATGATGAAGAATATTGGGGGAGCACCTTGATGTGAGTTTATGGAGTTTTAAGTGATCAGCCAGAGCTTAGGAAGGACAACACAAGAACCCAAGAAGTGAAGAAGGATAGTTTATAAATCTAATGATGCAATAAGTTATCGATCAAATAATAGATATCAAAAAAACCGATTATCATGAAAAAATCATACTAGCTATTTTGTAATGGTTTCAGAAGGTTTCCATTTATCAAAAATTGGTATGCGTTTTATAACAACCTTACTTTTATTAGAAACGTGATCATGATTTATTACATAAACTATTCACTTGATACAACAAGGAATATCGAGAGGTCTACTGTCTTTGGGGCTTAGGATCATTACATAACAAATTAAAATATGAAATACATCATCTTTATTGAAAACACCCTTTACATGACCACTATATTCCTTCATACATAGCATTGCATGGGATAACCTAAGCACATGCATAAGAAAAAGGTGATCTATAAAGCCATTTAAGGGAATAAACATGGAATAACATGTTGAATACAATACATGTTAGAAAATAGGAATATTAATGGAGAACAAGAGAATCATGAACATAAAGGCATGGAAAATCATGATAATCATAACATGAAAATGGTGAAATAACACATAACATGGAATTTAACATGAGCCACGGCTCAATGCACATGGGAATGAGTAAATCTTTATAGCACACGAAGAAAGAGTACACCCTCATTGCACATTAATTATCATGAGTCAACACTCGTTGCACATGACATATTAAGATACTAGACTTTACCAAATACATTGGAGTGTTATCAGGGACACCCTTCTTTAACATTTCATTTCATGCAGAAGTGTGCCACATGGATCATATAACATGGAGTAAATCAACATCATAAATTATTCCATGATAATGTAATGTAAAATACATACATAAAAATATATAATCAATAAGTATACGTGTGTAAAGGTGAGTACCCTTGATAGAGAAGTGGGAACGGTATTCACTACACAATAACTTTATATTGGAAAATCGTGGGGCAATTTCGGCACCATAACGGCGTGAAATAAGGATTCATGAAAATGCTTGGAGAGAGAAATAGATGTCTTATCATATGTACATGAAATGGATAGTATGGGGTCATATAGATACAAGTCCCAATAAACGTAATGTAATTTAGATGCATAATACAGATGGATTACTTCGAAGTAAAAGAAGAGAGAGAATGCTCTCATGGAATTTTAGCATGGAAACAGGTGTACATGGGAGGAATTAATTAGAGAGAAAGGGGTATCCCATTATCCAAACATAAAGAGGTCAGTATGGGGAAGGTTTTAAATCATAACATGACATTTGTAGTTGAATCTAAAGGGGTAAAACAATATTATGAAATGTGGATAAAAAGAGAAAGGTAGGAATCCCTTACCTGGAAGTGTGATCCCAAAGGATTGGGAGAGGATTGAGAGAGGATACTTGGGATCTTGGGTCACCTTGGGGAACCTTGGGAGGATTCTAGGGAGAGGAGGTTAGGGGTTGGTCAAACTAAAAATGCCTTGAGTGAAGATGAAGTGGTAGATTGGGTGGGTTTATAATGGAAAAGAGATGGAATTCTTTATTATTTTGGTTTGGGACACCTCACATTCGACTAATCAAAACAACAAACTTGCCCATGGTTTTTGTGCTTAGTTTTCGAAAAATGGGAGTGGGAAACAATATTCTATAAGTTAAATTTCCTACAATTGTAATATAATATGGTTTATTTGGTGGAGGTAAGTCACCCTCTCAAGGAAAACAATTTAAAAAGACAAAATGTTTTATAAGCCATAGAGGGTCCACCAAAGCTCAGTTAAACAAATAAAACAAACCCAAAATAACATTATTTTAATGGTAAAACATATATTGGACTCAAAAATAATTTATAGTATTTTATTACATCACTATTGGGTCATTATGATGTCATAAAACACATTATATATTTAAATGGTATTTAATTTTTACCCAAAAATTCGACTGTCTCAGAAAAATATGAAAAATTCACCATTGGATCATTTTGACATCCTGATTCCAAAAATAATATTCATTTGACCTAAATAATTTTCAAAATATTTTAATTTTTACTTTTAAAATCAAAACCTCCATTTATTGATAATTCATGGGTTTTGAAAAAAACATCATTCAAACCTTAATAAAAATTACAATTGCATTCATAAAATTATAAGAAATTTATATATATAAAAAAGTAATTTTATAATAAAAATATCATTTTATTAAAATCTTATTTAATTCAAAAATCTATTAATTCGTCAAAATAGATTTTTTTGTTGAATATTAACTAAAAATACAATATTCACATTAAAAACTATTTACAAAAAAACAATAAAAAATGAATGCACATTCTTCCTAAAATAATAATGTACATATTCATAGTTCTAGGGTCTCATAACATAACCCCTTATAATACCAATATAATACTGAAGGGTATTGTGTACGATGGTGACCGACTTTTGGGGTGGCTCGAATAACATCGCTCAGGTGGTAATCTCAATTAACTTCCACTTCTCCCATAGTCGGTTACGCCCAAGCTTAATGTGTTAAAGATCAGCTTTAGATTGGTCAAGAGAAATTCCCAATGATTCCACATCCTTTCTGAGCTCTATTAAATGGGCTTCTTGTGGGGAAATTCTACTAGTTGAGGCCATCACTTCCTTTGTCTGAGTAATTTGGATTTATTAAATCCCTATATTTATGCTAATAATTGTATCAATATTCAATGGATATATTAGTAATGGTCATAAATCATAATGGTAATTTAAAGTCCAGAAACATAAAACCAAATGATGCTCACAGTTTATATAACCATAATAATAAATTTAATTTGATTAAGAGAAATTACCATTAATGAATGTTTGGGTCGTTACAATCTTCCCCCCTTAAGAAATTTCTCCCTAGAAATTTCCATTTTTCCACTCTAAAATAAATTTGGGTAACATTGCTTCATCACTTCCTTAGATTCCCACATCACTTCTTCTAACATGTGGGTTTTCCATAACACCATGATGAAGGGAATTGACTTATTTCATATAACTTTTTCTCTACGATCTATGATCTTCACTGGTTGATCCTCATATGAAAGATCATCCTCTAGCTGTACAAACTCTAAAGAGAGTACATATGACGGGTCTGGTATGTACTTCCTTAAGAGGGATACATGAAATACATCATGTACATTGTCCATGGTAGTTGGAAGTACTAGTCGATAGGCCACAGCCCAAACATGATCAAGAATCTCGAAAAGGTTGATCTACCTAAGACATAACGTTCCATAATTTCCAAACCTCGTGACCTTCTTCTATAGATACATGAGTAGAAATACCATGTCTCCAAATTTAAACTCAAGGTCTCATTGACTGTTATTTTAATAACTATTCTGTTGACTCTAGGCTACAATGATATGTTGCTGAATGGATTTCACGTTCTCTGTCGTTTCTTCGACAATTTCTGGTCCCATCAGCTTACACTCACCAAATTCATCCCAACATGTCGGTGTTCTTCAACTCCACCCAAGCATAGCTTCATAAGGTTCCATTTGGATGCTTGAGTGGAAACTGTTATTATCTGAGAATTAAACCATATGAAGATGTTGATCCCATCATCCTTTAATGTCTATTGAGAATTCTCTCAACATGTCCTCAAGTATTTGGATAGTCTTCTCAAATTGGCCATCATTTTGAGGATAATAAGATGTTCTAATGTTCAGCTCAGTATCCAGAGCATGTTGAAGACTCTTCTTAAACATAGAGGTGAATCTTGGATCTCGATCGGATACAATATATAGTTGTTCTCTATGAAACCTTACCACTTCCCTGATATATATCTATTCCAGTTTATCCAATGAGAAATCCTCTTTAATTTCAATAAAGTGTGTAGACTTTGTAAGATGATCCATAACAACCCAAATTTCATTTTTTCCTTTGGATGTCTTCGGATGTCCGGTGACAAATTACTGGGTGATGTTCTCCCATTTCCATACTGGTATGGGAAATGGTTGCATCACCCCCTTAGAATTATACCTCTCTACATTCACATGCTATCACACTAGACAGTTTCATGTATAATCAACAATCTCCTGCTTCAAATTATCCCACAAATAATGCTCTTGGAGATCTCAATACATCATTGGGTGTCCTAAGTTAGTAGAGAAATTTGAGCTATGTTTGTTATCCAAAAGTTCCTTCTTCAGCTATAGACTTTATGGAACACAACGTCTTTTACGAAATCTCACAATTCATTATTCATTAACATTGAACTCTATGGATTTCCCTTTTATGATAGCTTCCACTTTCTTTGGAATTCCCACATCATTCTTTTGAGCATCCATTAACCTTTCCAAAAGATATGGTTGAGCAATAATTTGTGAATGGATTGATGATTTTCCATTCTTTATGATTCCCATGTTCATATTCATCAAATCTAATAATATTGGATCCTTTTAAATTATCATTATTTATAGAATCGATGGGTCCTATCAACTTAGAGCATCCATCACCTTGTTCGCTTTCCCATGGTGGTAATGGATTGATCAGTCATAGTCTTTAACCACCTCAAACCATTTTCCTTGGAGCATGTTCAACTCTATCTGTGTGAATATATACTTGAGGGTTTTGTGGTCCATATATATTTCAAACTTCTCCCCAAATAGATAATTCTACCACATTTTAAAAGTGATGATCACCAAAAGAAATTCAAAATCATGTATTGGATAATTATTCTCTTGAAATTTCAATTGCCTTGAAGCATAGTCAATGACTCTGTCATTTGGCATCCACACACATCCCAGGCTATTCTTAGAAGCATCACTGAATACCACAAAACGTTCTCCACTTGGGAGTAAACTGAGCATGAGCCCAGTGATAACCCTCTATTTTTACTCCATGAATCATTCTATGCATTTATCACTCTAAGCAACATTTACTCCCTTGTGAGTTATCTTGGTAAGAGGGTTGGAAAATCGTGAGAAATTTGTCACAAATCATATAAAGTACCCACCTTTCCACAAGAATATTCAAATATCTGTTACTGATGTTGGCTTCAACCATCCCTCAATTGCATCTGTTTTAGAGAGATCTAGAGATATCCCAAATCTTGTGATTATATGGCCCAAGAATGAGACCTCTTTCAACCAGAACACACAATTGATATACTTTCCATAGAGCTTCTCCACTCGTAATGTCTCTAGTATAGTTCTTAGATGCTCTTCTTGATCCTCCTTGGCTGTTTAGTATATTAGAATATCATCTATAAAGACTTCCAAAAATTGTTCGAGGTAATATTTGAAAACTATATTCATCATGTCCATGATGTTTTTTGCAGAATTACTATGTCTGAAATCCATTACTATGAATTCATAGTGCCCATATCTTATATGAAAAGTAGTCTTGGGGATATCTTCCTTCTTCTCCCTTACATGATAATATCCCGACCACAAATCAACCTTGGAGAAGTATTGTGCTCCATGAAACTGATCGACCAAGTCAACATTTCATGGAATATGATACTTCTTCGTTATGGTGCATTTGTTAAGCTCATGATCATCGATGCAAAGGTGCATTGACCCATCTTTCTTCTTGATGAAAAGGACTGGTGAACCACATGGTGAAGCACTTGGGCATATAAACCCATTTTCCAGATTCTCCTATAGTTGTTTCTTCAGCTCCTCAAGCTCCAAAATAGCCATTCTATATGGATTCTTTGATATTGGAAACACCCATGTTATAAGATCAATTGATTAATAAAAATATGTTTTAGGAGGAAGACTAGACAATTACTCACGAAATGCTTCAATGAATTCCCTCACAATAGGCATGTTTTCAAGTATTTTTGCCTCATGAGTCTCAATCATATGAGTCGGATATGCATGCTCATCGGGCAGAAATATCAATGCTTGAGATGATGGAGCTAAAAAAGATTCAAATTTCTCCCTGAACTTTTATAGAATCGGGGGTCGATTCTCCACATGGATAGTGATTTCTATCTCATGACAATTATATGATATCCCTATATAAGAAAACCTAATCCATGACATGAATTGAATCATATTACACCTAAGGGAGTATGAAAAGGTTCACTGAGAATTTGGATCCATAGATTAACACATGGGAGGAGTTATATTCATGGGATGCAATGATTTCCCCATTTGTCATACTCACTGACATCTTTACTTATATGATTTATGGTGGTGCTGGGATTGTTCTACTAATCATTTAGGATATAAAAGAATGTGTAGAACCTGAATAAAAAAATGTGTTCACTCTTCTTGAATGAATAACTATCGTACCTATCACAACATCATTGTCGGGTTCACTTATGTATTAGTGATGTAAAAATCTCTCCCATGATGCCTTGGAGGTTCTTAGTTCCCTCCAATAACCATGGCAGAGTGCACAGATTTTCAATAAGCCTTGGTTATTTGGTACTGTAGAAATTAACAACACGTTGAGGTTAGAACAGATTATTCCTCTCCTCCGTTGCAGCCACAGATTTTTCTTGTTGGCGGTTAATAGCTAGGTGCCCTTCTCTTCCACACCTAAATAACTTCCTTGTCCCATTCAGGAAATTTCTGTGGTGATTCTTTCCGCACCTTTGGCGAGTGGGGTGTGGAATCTTCTTATCACCATTGGATTTATCCATCGAACCACCATCATTGAAGTCCACCTAACGCTTCTTATCCTTAGGATACCCTTGAGATTCTCTGATATTCATTTCATCCTTGAAAGAAGATCAGAAAATTTCCTCATAGTTGTCGAAGTCACGGATCGCCTGCACTTTCCGAGGGCTAGGTTTCTGCCCACCAAAGAAGCGGTCAACCTTGCATTCAGGGGTAACGACAAAGCCGGAGGCATATTGTGCAAGCCTTGTGAATTTTTCCTTGTTCTCTCTTATATATTCATCGTCTTTTCTCTTGAGGTCAGGGAAGTCCCTTTCAATCTTATGTCAGAGGGTGTGCGAAAAATATTTATTGAAAAATATCTTCTTGAAATACTTTCATTCCAACACCTATATCTCCTCCTCAAGATGCACATTTTTGTCATTGTCCACCATTGATCATCTTGACACTCCTTACGAAAATCAGCTAGGAGAACCTTCCCTTGTTAATAACATTAAAGGATGGAGAAGATCTTTTATGTAGAGTGTATCCATTGTTAGACGATTGAGGGATCAGATGATCTATTTAATGTAGGAGGCCTTTGTCTCATGAATCCCTAGATAGAGACTTGTTCTTTCTTAGGGGAGGTTGAATGTTCCTATTGACCAATGTTTATATTCAATGCTTGAGTTAACTGAGAGTGAAGCATGACAAAGATCATAATTCCCACTCCCATCAGATTGGGAATCTCATTAGCACAGTCATCACATCGATCTTCGCATTGATTGTTAGAAAAATTCATCATATTATGAGCAATTTCCTAGAATAAAAGAAATGTTAGGGGTAACCCATAAATGGAAATCAAATGAAAACACTGATTACATATAAATAACATTTATTTCCTTAAATTATAAATCTATAGGCTTCAATATATGCTATGCATGATCAACTTTATAACATATATTCTTATGGGGGATTTTTTAAGTCAATTAATAATTTTTTATACTATGCTTGTGAATTTACCAAAGCATTTCCCCTGTGATTTTCATAACGAAGAGTGTTGTAAGGCCCGTTGTCATGTACCAGGATACCCCGAGTCAAGCCTGAAACTTTTTGTTGGGGTTTTCACCCCTAGGTACATATGTCCCAGATCCACCTCTACCTTCTCGTATCCAGACAAGGATGTATTTTCCCGATAAACCACATACTCAATACTCACAAATACTTAATGATGTTCTTATTATACTTATTCTTGTCTATAATGCTTCACTTGGGTTTTCTAATCCTAATCCCCAAAATAACTAAACTTATCATCTGATACCAACTATAACAACCCTTCTTTTATTAAAAATTTATACATGATTTATTACATAAACTCTTCACCTGACACAATAAGGATGATTGAATGGTCTTGTGTCTTTCGGTATTAGGATCATTAAATAACAACTTAAAACATGAAAAATAACATTTTTATTGAAAGATTCATTTACATAACCCCTATATTCCCTCATACATAGCATTGCATGGGATAACCTGAGGACATGCATAAGAAAAGGGTGAGCTATAAAGCCTAGTAAAGGAATAAACATGGAATAAAATGAGGAATTCAATACACATTAGAATATAGTCATATCATTGGATCACAAGAGAAACATGAACATAAAGGCATGATAAAGCATGATAATCATAACATGGAAATATGGAAAACACACATATCATGCAATTTAGCATGAGCCAAGGCTCATAGAACATGCAGCATGAGTAAATCCTCATTGCATATAAATCACGAGTAAACCTTCATTTAACATGAATTAGAATTCATCAACACCTATTTCACATGACATATCAGGTTACTATACTTTACCCAATGCATTGGAGTGCTATCAGGGTGCACCCTTCTTAAACATTTTATTTCATACATAAGCATGCCACCTGGATCATATAACATGGAATCAAGAAACATCATAATTTATACTACGATAAAGGAATGTGGAATAAATACATGAAACTATATAATAAATAAGTATATAGGTGTAAAGGTGAATTCAATTGATAGAGAAGTGGGCATGGTATTCACTACACAATAACTTTTGATTGGAAAATCATGGTGCAATTTCCGCAATATAACGGTGTGACATAAGGATTCATGAAACTGGTTAATGATAGAGAAATGGGTGTATCATAATATGTACATGTAATGGAATGTAATGGGGTCATATATATTCATGTCCCAACAAACGTAATGGAATTTGGATGAATAATACGAAAAGATTACTTGGATGTAAAAGAGGAGAGTGAAATCCCTTAAGGAATTTCGGTATGGTAAAGGGTTTACATGGGAGGCATTAATGAGAGATAAAGTGGTATCCCATTATCCAAACCTAAAGAGGGAAGTATGGGGTAGGTATTAATTCATACCCCAACATATGTAATTGAAAATAAAATGGAATAACCATATTATGAAATATGGATAAAAAGAGAAAGGTAAGAATCCATTACATGGAAGTGTGATCCCATTGTCTTGGGAGAGGCTTGAGGGAGGCTTCTTGGGAGCATGGGAACCTTGGGAGTATTCTAGAGAGAGGAGGGTAGGTTTTGGTCTAACTCCAAAGGATTTTTGTGAATAAAAAGTGGGAGCATTGGGTGGATTTATATAGGAAAGTAGAGGGAATTATTTATTATTTTGATTTGGGACAACTAACATTAAACTAATCAAAACCAAAAACCAGCCCATGATTTTTTCCCATGGATTTGGAAAAAGGGGAGTGGAAAATATATTTTATAAATAAAATGTCCAAACTTTTTAAAATAATATGGTTTCTTATTTGGAGGTGAGTCACACTCTCAAGGAAAACAATTTAAAAAGAAAAAATGTTTTATAAGACTTGAAGGGTACACTAATGCTTTGTAAAATAAATAAAACAAAACCAAAATCACATTATTTTAATGGTAAATCATATATTTTCAGAAAATATCATTTATATTTTTTTATTACATCACTATAGTCTCATTATGATTTCATAAAACACATTATATATTTAAACGATATTTAATTTTTACCCAAAAATTCGATTGTCTCGGAAAATTATGAAAAATTCACTGTTGGATAATTTTGACATCCTGATTCCAAAAATAATGTTCATTTTATCTAAATTATTTTCGTAACATGTGAATTTTTACTTTTAAAATAAAAACCATCATTTATAAAAAAACATTTGTTTTGACCAAAACATATTTCAAACCTTAATAAATATTATAATTTCATTCATTAAATTATAAAATAATTTATATATAATAAAAATTAGTTTAGTCATTATAATAATATTTTATTAAAAAATTATTTAGTTCAAAAATCTATTAATTCATCAAAATTGGCTTCTTAGTGGAATATTAACTAAAAACACAATTTGGACTTTAAAAACTATTTACAAAGTAACAGTAATAAAATGAATGCACATTTTTTATGAAAAAAATATGAACATACCCATAGTTCATGGTTACAATTACATAAATTCTTATAACACTAACATAAGACCGAAGGGTAAGGTGTGCGATGGTGGTAAACACTTGGGGTGGATCAGATAACATCGCTTGGGTGGTAATATATATTAACTTCCACTTCTCCCATAGTCGGTTCCGCTCAATATTAATGTGTTAAATCTTTGCATGGGCATTGTCAAGATAGAATCCCATATATTCCACCTCGTTTCTAAAATCCGAAAAATGGGATCTGTATGAGGAAAGTATACTGGATGAGGCTATCACTCTCTATTCCTAAGTAAATTGGATTTTTAATGCCTTATATTTATACTATTCATGTTGTCATTGTTCAGTGGCTATATTAGCAACGGTAACAATTCATAACTATATTTAAAAATTTATAAACTAAAAACCAATGATGTTCACATTTTATATAACTATAACAAGATATTTAATTTGATCAAGTTGAATTTAAATTAATGAATGTTTAGGTCATTACATGTTTGGAATCAACTATTGGTTTTAGAAATTAAGTGATTCATTGATGAACATTTCATTTACTCTTGTTTCTCACACTAAGAATTTCTCATGTGGGCATAGAGTATGAAATGAGTGAATCCTTGATCACTATCAGGATAATAGGAGGTGAATGGTTGTTGAAGCATTAATGAGGTACCATTTTATGAAATAGTTTTCATCAAACCCAATGGGGGAGATTTTTGGAGAAAAATCTCTCAAGTAATCATTGAATAATTTTTTGGGTTGGTTGTGTTTGTTGACAAAGAGGTCCTTGATGTTTTTTTTGATGACATGTTGGGCTTATATGTATAGTTTGTTGATAAAGGTGGCATCCATTATGATTTTTCAGGTTCAAGAGATGTTGTTGAATATTATTGAATGATAGAAGAACCATGTAAAGACTCGTGAATTTCAAGCAAATTTTTTTCTTAATTTTCTTTGTAATTTTACAAGAACGCAGTTTTTGATGGCACGTGATTCTGAGGCCTGGTGTGCCCGGAATCATTTTCTGAAGTTTTGGCTGGGGTACGTTCAGTGAACGAACGAGCGGGTTTTTATAACTTTTGAACTGGTGCTCAGAATCGAATTCTGAGGGCACCGATGGAATCGCAGCGTCGGTACTTGCTTAGAAACGCATCTTCCGGAGTTTCATTTCCTTAGGTGTGGTTTTTAATTTTTGGTGTTAAGTGAAGAAAATAAAATAAAGTGGTGCGAAAACTTTATTTTATTTCACTTAAAGCCACTTAAATCCACTTAAAGCTACATAATCTAAGTTGAAGCGGATAGGGTGGAACACAAAATATCCTACCCTCTAGGTAGGATATTTGTGAGGTGGGGCCCGCATGAGCCCCACCGTTTCTTTTCCCCTAAGTAACGCATCCGCGAAAACTGCTCTTTAATGAAAGTCAACTGGTGCGTTTTCTAAAACTCTTAAACACTCCTATTAGATGGACAGTTAAGTCATTACCATTAATTCACGGAATTAATTGTTTGTTTCTTAACATGTTTTCAAACTGTTGGCATAATAATAAAATAATACCAACACACTTTCTTCTTGGGTGCGGTTTGTTGAGAGGATTTGGAGAACTGTATCTTCATCCTCCTTCGTGAAGAACGCGAAGAATGCAAAAGGTGAAGAAGAACGCCGAACCCTCGGAGATCGACAACGCGACGCTGTGTACCGCGACGCCAACGATTTACCTCCTCCGACATTCTTCTACGGCGATCCTTCCCCATGAAAATCTTCGATCAACACTGATTGAGGTAGGGGAATATAGATCTTTTTAATTTCCTTTGTGGATTTTATCTTTAACATGGATTTAATTCTTGAAATTAAATCTCTGTGTTTTCTTTAACCCTCGAAGATTGTCAACGCGATGACGTATACCGCGACGACGTGACACCCTTCCGCGACGCAACAATCCTCTTCTTCCGCGACGGTCAATTCCGCGAAGAACACTCGTTCGACGACTACTACGAGGTAGGGGTTTTATTTGAGGATAATATTATTTATTCCCCATGGTTGTTTCCGTCTAAAACAAAGAACCCGGATCAAAGTTCAATTTTAATTTATTAAAATTGTGCTTTGTTATGTTTTCATGTGTTGATTATTATTCCCAATTGTTATCACCTAACGCGGAGGGTGCGGGCCAAACAAACACGGCCCGACAACCCTCTGTAGTTTTTCGTTGATGCGTGGATTAACATCATATACGAAATGGGATCGGAATAGAGATTGGAGGCCTTCGCAGCAATTTTTGGATCCTGGGAGAGCTTTAGGTGCAAACCGCAGGCAAAACGGACCACCGGATTGTGTTCGGTGGTCCGCGGATGTTCCTGCCGGCGCGCCACGCCGTCATCGGCGGCCGGAGGCGGCGACCACTAGGATGCGGCGGCGCCCGGCGCGCCGTTGGGAAGACCCGCTACGGCTGAATCCGAGGTGGCGAGGGCTGGTCCCACGGCCGCGTGGGACCGCGGGGAAGGGACGCGGCCTTGTGCTGCATTCGGTGACACGGAGCGGCCCCCACGCGGGGGCCGCGACTCCTATGGTGCGGCCGCTCGGCCAGTGCCGAGCCACCCAGACCGGCCAGCCGGGTCGCGCTGGCTGGAACGGGTCGTGCCCAGCTGGGTCAGACCCAGACCCGGGTCGGGTCGAACCGGTTCGGGCCGACCCAGGGGGGTTGGGTCGGGTCGGTCCGGGCCCAGACCCCCCATTTTCGGACCTTTTCGGTCTATTTCTTGTATCATGAGCTACGGGCCTCCGATCGACTTTTCGTCAGCGGCGATGCGATCCTTGGATCGAGACGGTCGTTTCGGTATATCGCACTCAAGGTTTTGGAGTACTTTGGGTTTGGCTAGGTTGGTTCGTACATGAGACCAACCGGGCCCTCGGAGAGGAAACACTTATATCTTGATCTCCGGACGTCCGATAGACGTGACGTCGAGTTTTTTGAATTACTCTAAGTGAGACGAATCTTTTGGCTTACTCCGCCCGAGGTTTGGACGCAGGTGTAGTACTGTCGGGTTGGTTTTGCCTTAAAATCCAACCGGGCCCCTGGGAAAAAAAGCCAATAACTCTCAGACCGAGCGTCCGATTGATGCGTCTTCTGCGACGTTGAGTTCCTGTTGACGATACGGAACTTTTGGATACATCAACTCTGGACTATGTGTCAGTTGATGTATCAGCCTCTCAGCTCGTGGAGCAGACCCTCCTGAACGAGCTTGCTGTATGCGAGAACCCTAGTGCTGGCTGCGACTGCGACTGTGACGACGACGACGACTGTGCAGAGATCCTCAGTGGATTGGACGACGACTGTGCACAGATCCTCAGTGGATTCGACGATGACTACAGCACTCAGCGATCCTTTGTGGGTCAGTGCTACCGATCCTGTGTGGGTCCGATCCTACGTGGGTCAGCGCTCAGCGGTCCATTGTGGGCCAGCACCTACAGATCCTGTGTGGGTCTGATCCTGTGTGGGTCTTTGCGGGGGTTAGTTACCTATCGATCCTTTGTGGGTCAGATCCTTTGTGGGTCATTGCGGGGGTCAGTACCTATCGATCATTTGTGGGTCAGATGGCTTAGATGAATCAGTGGCAATATCTGGTCATCTTTATCGTCATATGAAGAAGTATTTCTGTGTGAGCTGAATGCTATTTTTCTTTCCTTTATGGATTGTGTTGTGCTATCCTGTGTGGATTTACGTTTTACATTCCTCTATGGGCTGGGTTATACTTGGGTTCGGATTTTGGAGCCGAATGAGAATTGATGACTAAGGTATATGTATGGGCATATACCTAAGCAGTGTCAGATGTTACTTTTTGATTGTATCTTTCCTTTTTGGTTATCCTTTGTGGATTCTGGGAGACTTTCGGGGGTCTCGGGGTCCCTACTGAGTAGATTATACTCACCCCTGCATGGGCTATGCCTGCACGACGTTGTGTTGGTTGCAGACGACAGACATCGCTGATCGTGGTTGAGGCATGTGGAGCAAGACGGTACCTGGAGGTGGACCACTGGGCGTGACGTACTCGAAGCGGTCGGCTGGACCCGAGGAGCTATGGAGGATATCTATACCCACCCTTCAGGTGGGATTTCCAGTGGATAGCTCGACAACGTGGCTTTAATTTTCAGTCGTTGTTTTCCCTTTCCAAGTTGTACTTTACTTTCAGTTTGGGCTTGTCTACTGGCTCACTTACTTTTCTGCATTTACTGTTGTACCAGTTTTTACTTAGTGTTTACTTCTTCCTACTTGCTCTGTGGTGTTTGTGGTTTACATTACAAAGGCAATGCCTTCCCTTTTACCGGGATTTACGCCTTGGTGCTAGTCACCAGCCCCTGGCCTATGGAAGGAGGGCTTGGGGTAGTCACGGCACGGGCCCTGAGGACGGGTCGTGAGAAATTGGTATAAGAGGATTTCGGTTCTACCGCAGAACTTGTGACTCTGATCTTTTTCTATGTAAAGAAATAGTGTTTAGCGTATTGGGTGTGGTTATCAGTCCAGGGAGTCCAGTGTTGGTGTGGCGGCCGACGTATCCATACACCAGGACCCTGACTTCTGATTTCCGACTTAGTGCATGAAAACATTGATTGCGTGTGTGTTTCAAGTTTTCTTTGTGATTACTTTGTGTCACCTCACCAGGTATACTGTTCTGACCGTGGCACATCTGTTTCCTTTTTCAGGATAACCACACGATGGCAGCCAGCTAGGGTTCCAAGAGTTGAGCGTGACGACAGCCCACCGAGCGACGAGGCCTCGGTACATGGCCCTTTGACAGCTAAGGCACCGGCGGTACCTCTACCCGCCGAGCCACCGATGCTTCCAGCCCCAGCCGCTGACGATGCACGTCGCCTTAGTGCACTGTATGAGTTCCAGCGCCAGCGACCGCCCAGGTTCCGTGGGGAGACGGACCCTCAGGCAGCCGAGGACTAGCTGGAGGCAGTGGTGCGAGTTTTCCAGTTAGTGAGGACACCAGCAGACCTCATGGTGATCCTCGCAGCGAGCCTACTACACGCGGCAGCGGGCCGATGGTGGAGCTTGATTCTCCAGGTGCACGATGAGGCATCTCTTCTCTGGATGGACTTTGAGAGCCTCTTCCGCTCGGAGTTCAACCCAGCCACCCTCCATGCGGTGCGCATCCAGGAGCTTCTTCAGCTTCGGCAGGGCAGCTTGACGGTCGCCCAGTACTCGGCGAGATTTACCGACCTCTCGCGCTACTAGATAGACATGGTACGAGACCCATTCATCCAGGCCTGGACCTTTGAGCAGGGATTGATACATGAGATCAGGGCATCACTGATCTCCCTCAGCATTCCGATCCAGGCAGGAGTACTGGAGCGAGCCCTTTTGATCAAGAGCATTCTTGATGAGTCTACACCAGCGGCGAGACCTACCGCGAGGCGGCATGTAGCAGAGCCTTCTGCGTCAGGAAGTCGACGGATGACTCATGGGTCCAGGCAGACCAGACCCTCATGCAGGCGACCTCAGTACAGTGGCTCAGCAGTGCGGGGTACAAAGCGCAGAGCCAGTCTTTCAAGAGGCAGGCAGTGCTACACATGCGGCGGACAGGGTCACATGGCTCGTGACTGCTCGACCCACCGTGTCGAGGAGTAGCAGACTGTTGAGGGGCCACCAAGGCAGAGTTAGAGGGTCGACTGTGGTATTCCGCAGGGAGAAGTTAGACGAGGCAGAGGAGCTGGCCGAGCAGCAGGTGGTGGGAACGCTTTGAGGCTCTACCACCACCACCACCAGGAGGTCCACCCCGGCCACATGGAGATGGTGGGCAGAGATAGGCACAGCTCCAGGCAGTGGAGGACTATGACCACAGCACGCCTGAGATGATTCGAGGTACTATATGGGTCCATTCCACCCTTTCTGCATTTCTTATAGTCACAGAAGCGAGTCACTCTTTCATAGTCGCTGCCCTTGTTCGGAGCGTGGAGATTCCGACAGAGCCGTTGGCTCTATCCTTACGGCTAGAGACTCCTACGGGAGCAGTCTCGACGATTACGCACTGGTTCCGGCAGTGTGGGATTACTCTAGGAGGCGAGATCTTCAGCTGGTATCTTCTTGTAGTGGCGTCGAGGCCTTACGACATCATCTTGGACATGGATTGGTTATCTATAGTCCATGCTCAGATCGACTGTTTTAGGCACAAGGTGCGATGTGTACGCACCGACGGGAGCAGGTTCACCTTCACCGGTGAGAAGGGAGCCTCTACAGCAAAGGATGGACTCTCAAAGAGGAGAGGATAGCCCATCACTCATCAGTTGGCTAGCCTCATCCTAGGAGCAGTTGACGTGCAGAGTCCTAGTTTTCCTGCAATGTTGCATCAGTATGCGGACATCTTTCCCGACGACATTCCAGGACTACCTCCTCATAGATAGGTAGACTTTTATATTGATCTGTACCCCGGGATAGCCCCGATATCTACTCCAGCATATCGGATGGCCGCCGCTGAGCTTCGAGATCTACGGGTACAGTTGGAGGACTTGCAGGGCAAGAGTTTCATCCGACCCAGTGTTTCACCCTGGGCTTCCCCGATATTGTTCGCCAAGAAGGCGGATGAGAGCTTGCGACTTTGTGTCGACTATCGTCACCTGAACCAGGTGACAATGAGGAACAAGTATCCGCTACCGAGGATTGATGACCTCTTCGATCAGCTCAAGGGAGAACGGTGGTTCTCGAAGATAGACCTCAGGTCAGGCTATCATCAGCTCAGAGTTCGGGATGAGGATGTGCCAAAGACGGCCTTCAGATGTCGGTATGGCCAATATGAGTTCCTGGTTATGCCATTCAACGTAACCAATGCTCCAGCGGTGTTCATGGGCCTCATGAACAGGATCTTTCTGTCGTACCTTGATCGATTTGTCGTGGTTTTCATCGAAGACAATTTGATTTACTCGACGACTGAGGAGGAGCACGCCTACCACTTGCGAGTTGTACTGGACACACTCCGAGAGCACCAGCTTTATGGAATGCTCTCAATGTGTCAGTTCTGGATACGTGAGGTCCACTTCTTGGGACACGTCATTTCTGAGGCGGGAGTTGCGGTGGATCCTACGATGATCGAGGCAATGCTAGCTTGGGAGCCACCCAAGAGCGTGACAGAGGTGCGGAGTTTCATGGGACTAGCTGGATACTATCGGTGATTTTTTCCAAACATCTCCAGAGTTGCAGCACCACTCTCATCTCTTACGAAGAAGGGGAAACCCATTGTGTGGTCATACAGATGTCTGTAGAGCTTCCAGGAGCTGAGATAGAGATTGACCAGCGCCCCTATCTTGAGGTTGCCTGAGGAGGGAGTAGGGTACATAGTCTACTGAGATGCATCAGGGACCGGACTCTGATGTGTCCTGATGTAGGAGCCGGTAGTGATCACCTATAGTTCACGTCAGTTGAGGCCGCATGATCAGAACTACGCTACCAATGACCTGGAATTAGAAGCAGTGGTCTTCGCTCTGAAGACATGGCGACACTATCTGATGGGTTAGCGCTTTACAGTCTTTTCTGACCATCACACTCTCAGGTACATATTTTCTCAGAAAGACCTGAACCTGGGACTGCGAAGATGGCTCGAGTTCCTCCAGGAAAATGACTATGAGATAGTCTATACTCCTAGGAAGGGGAACCTGGTAGTCGATTCTCTCAGCAGGAGGACGGGCATTTAGCTACTCGAGGAGGCGATAGATAAGCTAGCCGCTTTGCGGATATCCTTTGTGGATAGAGATGGACCAACTTTCCTTTAGTCACTCACAGTCTCTCCTCCACTACTACAGTGGGTCAGAGAGGCATAGTTTAGGGACACTGACTGTGAGACGCGGCGTGCACAGATATCCTCAGGACAGGCACTTGATGGTTTCTCCTTTGGAGCAGAGCATGACTTCATTTTCAGAGGACGTACCTTGGGACCAATTGCTTTACGGGAGGAGGTGCTAAGGGAGTTTCACACTTCTCCTTTGGCAGTACATCCTAGAGTGGCGATGATGTACCAGGATCCCAGACGACATCACTGGTGGCTGGGCATGAAGAAGGCTGTGTTGGACTTCGTTTCTCGATGCCTCACCTGCCAGCAGTTGAAGGCAGAGCATCACGTACCAGCAGGCTTGGTACATCCCATGGAGGTCCCGGAGTGGAAGTGGGGCGGGATATATATGGACTTCGTGACTGGACATCCACGCAATTCCAGAGGTCACGACTCCATTTGGGTGATTGTCGACCGACTCACCAAGTCGACTCACATCTTACCCATCAGAGAGCAGGGCTCAGTGGAGAGGTGGGACATCTCTACATTCAGGAGATGGTACGGCTTCATGGTGTGCCATTGTCTATCGTCTCTGATCGAGATGCTCGCTTTACTTCCCGGATTTGGAAGGGGTTTCAGGAGGCGTTTGGGACGCAACTACGTCTGAGCACCGCCTTTCACCCTCAGACGGATGGTCAGACGGAGAGGACCATTCAGACTCTCGAGGACAAGCTATGCACATGTGTCCTCAACTTTGGTCACAGCTGGGAGGACCGAATACCCTTGGTGGAGTTTTCATACAACAACAGCTACCACTCCACCACCGGGATGGCACCGTAAGAGGCATTGTACGACCAACCTTGCAGATCACCCTTGTGCTGGACAGACCCTGGGAAGTCAGCACTCGTGGGACCAAAAATGGTCCGAGACACGACAGAGAAGGTCCAGGTCATCCAGGAGCAGATGAGGATAGCTCTGATCCGACATAAGTCTTATGCTGATAGGAGGCGGAGGCCACTAGTGTTCGATGATGGCGACCACGTCTTCTTGTGTGGGTCACCTCGACGTGGTTTACAGAGATTTGGCCGAGACGGAAAGTTGTCTCCACTCTTCATCAGACTATTTCAGGTCCTCAGTAGGATTGGCGAGGTG
The DNA here is from genome assembly GCA_963277665.1 of Viscum album. Classification (NCBI taxonomy): domain Eukaryota; kingdom Viridiplantae; phylum Streptophyta; class Magnoliopsida; order Santalales; family Viscaceae; genus Viscum; species Viscum album. The sequence goes on from OY728140.1 coordinate 1,111,208,570, forward strand.
GCTTATCGCCTGGCTCTACCACATCAGTTGCACCGGGTGTACGACGTCTTCTACGTATCTCATTTAAGGAGATACATTCACGACCCGACACATATCATTGACCATGGGGAGCTGGATGTTGATGATGGGGCGACTTTTGTGGAGGACCCGGTGGAGATCGAGGATCGACAGGAGCAGGTCCTATGTAGATGATCAATTCTTCTTGTGCGCATCAGATGGAATCACGGGAACCTCCAGGAGATCACTTGGGAGCGGGAGGCTCAGAAGCGTGCTCAGTACCCACATTTGTTTCCCTAGTTTATGATGTATCTTTACGGGGACGTAAATCCCTGAGGTGGGAGTGATGTAAAGACTCGTAAATTTCAAGGTAATTTATTTCTTAATTATCTTTGGAATTTTACAAGAACGCAGTTTCTGACGGCACTTGATTCCGAGGCCCGGTGTTCTTGGAATCATTTTCCGAAGTTTTGGCTCGGGTACGTTCAGTGAACGAACGAGCGGGTTTTTCTATCTTTTGAACCGGAGCTCGGAATTGAATTCCGAGGGCACCGATGGAATCACAGCGCCGGTACTTTCTTATAAACGCCTCTTCTGGAGTTGCGTTTTCTCGAGTGTGGTTTTTAATTTTTGTCGTTAAGTGAATAAAATAAAATAAAGTGGAGTGACAACTTTATTTTATTTCACTTAAATCCACAAAAAGCCACTTAATGCTAATTAATCTAAGTTGAAGCAGATAGGGTGGATCCCAAAATATCATACCCTCTGGGTAGGATATTTTTGTGGTAGGGCCCGCATGAGCCCCACCATTTTTTTCCCCTAAGTAATGCACCCACGAAAACTCCTCTTTAATGAAAGTCAACTGGTGCGTTTTCTAAAACTCATAAATGCTCCTATTAAATGGACAGTTAAGTCCTTACAATTAATTTACCGAATTAATGGTTCGTTTCTTAACATGTTTTCAAACTGTTGGCATAATAATAAAATAAGACCAACACACTTTCTTCTTGGGTGAGGTTTGTTGAGAGGATTTGGAGAACTGTATCTTCATCCTCCTTCGCGAAGAATGCGAAAGGCGACGAAGAACGCCGAACCCTCAGAGATTGACAACGCGAAACCGTGTACCACAACACCGACGATTCTCCTCCCCCTACGTTCTTCTACGGCGATCCTTCCCCACGACAATCATCGATCAACACCGATTGAGGTAGGGGAATACAGATCTTTTTAATTTCCTTTGTGGATTTTATCCTTAACATGGATTTAATTCGTGAAATTAAATTTGTATGTTTTCTTTAACCCTCAGAGATCGTCGACATGACACCGTATACCACGACGACGTGACGCACTTCCGCGACGCGACGATCCTCTTCTTCCACGACGGTCAATTCCGCGAAGAACTCTCGTTCGACGACTACTACGAGGTAGGGGTTTTATTTGAGGATAATATTATTTTTTCCCATGGTTGATTCCTTCTAAAACAAAGAACCCGGATCAAAGTTCAATTTTATTTATTAAAATTGTGCCTTATTATGTTTTCATGTTTTGATTATTATTCCCAATTGTTATCACCTAACGCTGTGGGTGCGGGCCAAACAAACACGGCCCGACAACCCTCCACAGTTTTTCGTTGATGCGTGGATTAACGACGTATATGAAATGGGATCGAAATGGCGATTGGAGGCCTTCACAGCAAGGTTAGGATCTAGGTAGAGCCGTAGGCGCAAACCGCAGGCAAAACGGACCACCGGAGCGCGTCTGGTGGTCTGCAGAAGTTCCCGTCGGCGCGGCACGCCGGTGTCGGCGGCCGGAGGCGGCAGCCGGCAGTGGTCAGCCGCCCGGAAGTGGCAGCGCCCGGCGCGCCGCCAGGAAGACCCGCTACGGCTGAAGCCAAGGCGAAGAGCGCCTGTCTTGTGGCTGCCCGGGACCGCGGGGAATGGACGCGGCCTTGTGCCTCAGCAGGTGACACGGAGCGGCCCCCAAGTGGGGGCCGCGACTCCTTTGGTGCGGCCGCTCGGCCAGGGCCGAGCCGCCCAGACTGGCCAGCCGGGTCGCGCCTAGGCCGGGCCGGGCCAGGTTGCACCCGGCCGGGTCAGACCTGAACCCGGGTTAGGTCGACCCAGTTCGGGCTGACCCAGGGGGGGTTGGGCCGGGTCGGTCCGGGCCCAGAACCCCCGTTCTCGGAACTTTTCGGTCTTGTGCCTGTATCTTGAGCTATGGGCCTCTGATCGATGTGCCGTCAGCGGCGATGTGATCCTTGGATCGAGACGGTCTTTTCGGTATACCACGCTCAAGGTTTCGGAGTACTTTGGGTTTGGCCGGGTCGGTTCGTACACGAGACCAATCGGGTCCTCAAAGAAGAAATGATTATATCTTGAGCTCCGGACGTCCGATTGACGTACCGTCGACTTTGTTGAATTCCTCTAAGTGAGAAGAATCTTTTGGATTACTCTGCCTGAGGTTTGGATGCAGGTGGAGTACGTTCGGGTTGGTTTTTCCTTAAAAACCAACTGGGCCCCTAGGACGAAAAAGCCAATAACTCTCAGACTGGGCGTCCAATTGACGCGGTGTCTGCAATTGTTGAGTTCCTGTTGATGATACGGAACTTTTGGATACATCAACTCTGGACTATGTGTCAGTTGATGTATCAGCCTCTCGGCTCATGGAGCGGACCCTCCCGAACGAGCTTGCTGTGTGCGGGAACCCTAGTGCGGGTTGCGACTGCGACTGTGACGACGACGACGACGACTGTGCAGAGATCCTCAGTGGATTGGACGACGACTGTGCAGAGATCCTCATTGGATTCAATGACGACTACAGCACTCAGTGATCCTTTTTGGGTCAGTGCTACCGATCCTATGTGGGTCCGATCCTGTGTGGGTCAGCGCTCAGCGGTCCTGTGTGGGCCAACGCCTACAGATCCAGTGCGGGTCCGATCCGGTGTGGGTCTTTGCGGGGGTTAGTTACCTATCGATCCTTTGTGGGTCAGATACTTTGTGGGTCATTGCAGGGGTTAGTATCTATCGATCTTTTGTGGGTCCGACGACTTAGATGAATCATTGGAAATATCTGGTCATCTTTATCGTCATATGAAGAAGTATTCATGTTTGAGCTGAATCCTGTTTTTCTTTCCTTTGTGGATTGTGTTGTGTTATCCTGTGTTGATTTACGTTTTGCTTTCCTGTGTGGGCTGGGTTGTACTTGGGTTCCGATGTTGGAGCCGAATGAGAATTGATGACATAGGTATATGTATGGGCATATACCTAAGCAGTGTCGGATGTTACTTTGTGATTTAATCTTTCCTTTGTGGTTATCCTTTGTGGATTCTGGGAGACCTTCGGGGGTCTTGGGGTCCCTACTGAGTATCTTATACTCACCCCTTCACGGGCTATGCCCGCACTACGTTGTGTTGGTTGCAGGTGACGGACATCGCTGATTGTGGTTGAGGCTAGTGGAGCAGGACGGTACCTAGAGGTGGACCACTTGGCGGGACGTACTCGGAGCGGTCGGTTGTACCCGAAGAGCTGTGGAGGCTATCTGTACCCACCCTTCAGGTGGGATTTCCAGTGGATAGGTCGACGTTGCAGCTTTACATTTCAGTTTCTATTTTCCCTTTCCAGTTGTACTTTACAATCAGTTTGGGCTTGTATACTGGCCCACTTACTTTTCTACATTTACTACTGTACCAGTTTTTACTTAGTGTTTACTTCTGCCTGCATGCTCTGTGGTGTTTTTGGTTTACTTTACAAAGGAAATGTCTTCCCTTTTACCGGGATTTATGCCTTCGTGCTAGTCGCCAGCCCCTGGCCTATGGAATGTGGGCATGGGGTAGTCACGGCACGGGCCCCGAGGACGTGTCGTGACAAACCTTGATAATGGAATAGATGATCTGGAGGAAGTACAAAAAGAGAAGATTCAAGGTGGCACTGTATTCCACTATTTGCCCAATTTTTTGGCCTAAAAATCAGAAAATGGAGGTATGTGTATTTTTAAAAGGAAGGTGCCCGAAATTTTAGGGTGGTGCATGAAATAGAGGAATTGAGTTTTTCGAACAAGAGGTGTTTTGAGATCAGAAGATGGAAAATTGGCAAAGGCATGAGGTGCGAGAAAAATTGGAGCAATTCACTAAATATGGTGTTGCATGGAAGATGTGATTTCTTCACTCGAAGGGTATTACATGCCCAAGGAGTGTTTTGTGCGTATGGATCTGGTTTGAATATAAATATGAGGTGACCCCCACATTTAGTTTACCTCATGACTTTGAGAAGACCCGAGCTTTGGTGCGCGTAAAAAATACACAAAGGGAGTTGCGCGTAAAATATGGTGTTGTGCATATAAATTGTAGACACACGTAAATTTTTACATTGTGCGTGAAGTGAATGTTGTGCAGAATTATTGAGGAAGCATGAAAAGTGGAGTTGGGATTGCATGCAAAGAGGATATTTTGCGCGCAAGACAAGGGAATTACGTGCAAGGTGCAGTACGGGCTGTGCGTAAAATTTGAGGATGCCCAATTCAATTTTGTGGTAAAGCGGTATTCAACTATGTATGAAAGTATAACATCAATAGATCACCTACAAATAGTTGAGAATGTAGGTATTTATTCAATTGAAGAGACCTACAGGTCTATAAACAGTGAGTGGATCTATTGAAGAAACAAAGAGAACACTTCAGTTGAGAGAGTATCAAGCTTTCATATTTTGATTGGATGTAAACCAGAAGGGACAATGAGTCCTATTCAAACATTGTAAACATAAGTGCGCTTATAGTGGATTTGGTACATTAGCACATCGCTGGTTTATGCTCCTTGGACGTAGCTCAATGAGGGTGATCCAAGTAAAAAATGTTTGTGTCATGTGCATGATTTAATTTCTGTTTATATTTTTCAATGGGAAAGGGAGAGAAGAGTGTTTTTCATATCAGTGAATCAAGATCCCAAGGTGCAAATGATTAAAAATGGAATACGTAGATTCACCCCCCTCTCGTGGTATTTGGCCTTATTGGACTAACAATAAAAAAATTTAAGTTAATAGGTAATTGTTTTTTATAGTTTCCTAATTGGTCTTTCTATAGTCAATACAAAGATGTAGGTATCCATCGACCTTTTTAGAAGAAATCAATAACAATTCCCTAGGTGAAACCCTTGGACAAATGAATCCCTGAATAATAATCATCCAAATCAGTTATTAACTAAATTAGTTTAGCTGGTTCCATTCAATAAGTGGGTATATAAACAGGTTAGGTACCTAATACCAAGTAGATAGTAAACACTACCTCCCTCACTTTTAAATAAATTGAAAAGTAAAATGGAAACACATCATAGAACTAAACATATACCTATGTAAGATTACCACATAAACAATATTTCTCATATTTATTGGAATAAATGGAAATTATCCTACCCAACTTCAAAAGAGGTGGTCCAACTCGACACAACCTTTTGTCCAATTGTCTCTGAAGGACATGACACAACCCATTAGGGATAGTAAAACCATCCCAGAAAAGAAAGTATTTGAGATTATATTTTTGAGAAAAAATTCATTTCATCTCTAGAATGAAATCCATATGTTTCATATCCATAACTAAAAAGTCCCAAATAATATAGGTTTATAAAAATGAAAAATCACAAGAGGTTGGTCAAAAACCTTACTCTCTCTTTATTTTGAGAGATATTATAATCTCTTTTAAATAATAGATGATCTCTAAAGGGATTATTAATAGATTAAAAAATTAGTAAGATAAAAAATATTGGGAGGCTCCAGTGTAAAATAAATTAGTCACCAAATATGAAGCAATTGTAATGGTATATCCCAATATTCTACGACCTATATCGGCTTCTTCTAGAGACTCATCCACTATATGAGGATGCATAATTTCTGATTCCTATCAATAGAAACCCTTTGTTCTAAAATAATATGAGTGTGATGAAAATACTCCATGAATTTCAAATGCCACACCACTATGTATAGTGTTAAGGACATCGTAAAATATATGAATGTAAGTTGAAAATCCACAAGAGATATAGATCTTTGGTGGATCCATTCAAGAAGGCATTGAGTTCCCATCATGGACACATTATAAATAATATACTGTCAATTTACCCAATACTATATTAGATTTTGAATAAGTCTTATATCGAGATCCATCCCCATAGTTTACACCAAGAGTCTCATCCCGTTTCATCTTCCCATAAAAGGGACCAAAAAAGCCACCACTAGGGGTAGGAGGAACTCCCATCAAAAAAGAATTACCATTCAAGTCATGTTCCACCATCATGGACCTATCCAAAACATCAGGAAACATATAATTAATAATCAGGAAAACAAGATATTGTCTATATTTATGAAGTCCCTTATCAGAACATTGATCATTTAATGTCTAATTCAATACAACATTAGGTAAGAAATGAACCATCTTCATTAATTTTTTAGAATAATAGTTTGTTATTTTATAACCTTTCTAAAGGTTAAGAAACTCTATTGACATATCCATCACCATTTATTTTAGATATAATTGCACCATAAAATGATACTTAAAGTCTTTCCATTTAAAACCAATATTCATTCCAACTTGAATTATCAAATCCCAACACCTTATTCAAGACCCATCAAATTTGACGATGAGACATTTCACTATAAAAAGATCTGATGTCTCTAAAAACACAAATAGTTTCTCAACCACTTAAAAAAATACTTCCAACTATAGAAAATTCGTACCTGAAAAGAGATAGTGGTATGAGGTGAAGAAACTCTATATCACAATCTCTATTATCATACTTTCGAGGTATAGCGTCTGCATCTTGAATTATAACATGCACATACACCTAGACCAGAGCTTGGACTATATACACAATTACCTTTAAAAGGTTATGAACTAATGGGGTGTTCAATAGTCATGGTTAATACGAATTACTCTCTTTAGGTATACTGAAACATCTTTTTGGGGATTGGTACTACAGAAAATCAATAGTTAACAAGGGAAATTATAGAAAAGATACATGAGACCACCAACTCCTTAAATTATAATTCAATTGGAATACATGAATATTAGATAAACTATTTTGAAAAAACTTCTATAATTAAATCTATCAACTCCTCAAATTATTATTTTTTCAAAAACTCATGGTAAATTAAGGATTGTTAGGATGAGGGATGGAAAGGAACACACTTATAACCAGTCCCTTAATTCCAAAAAATCATATCATTGACCTATAATAGAAACAAAAAAATGTATACTGACATGTAATAAAGGACAAAACATACAATTGAGTTAAATATTTCATGAAACAACCTAGATAACATACCTAAATGGTACCTAAATCTATTCTAACACATCCCAAAGGCAATTCTTGATGCCCATGGGCTTGGGACTAGTGCATGTGCAACAAAAATGAAAGTGGGAATGTTTTGTTCAAAAAAAATTACAAATATAATGAAAATAATATTAAATGGAAAATAGTTTGTATTATAAAACTCATCAAGAGAGAAAATACTACAATAATATATATGAAAGTCTCAAAATGGATTGAAAAACAAATTCATCAATCACAAAAATCATGGAAAACATACCAAAAATCAACATGGAACAAGTGGATCTCACATTCCACTAGTCACTAACAACACCCAATTCCCACTAATAAAAAATCCCACCAACCCAGATAGTTATTTCTTTTTTTACTAAACATGGAATGATAAAATCTTCAAATTCTAGAAGGATAAGGTTGGGTGTGAGAAACAAAGCCAAGGAGGATCTCATGAAGGGTATTATAAGAAATATATACTATTTAAACAACCCTTGATCAATTTTAAATAAATAAGCATGAAAACATTTTCATAGTTCATATCAAAACATGATTTATAAAACATTTCAATGGATTGTACCAAAATATTATAAAACTGAATTTTTATCTAATCAATTAAATATTTGAATATTAAGAAAAATAGGGATGGATAATCATTTTTTATAATAAGAATAAAAAATAATATAAATGAAGAATTTATATATATAATCAATCATAATAATAACTCCATAGTTATGATAAATCAGTTTATATTGGTTTAGTTATTATCAAAAAACTCAGAAACATATGGATCGATATGTCTAAACATCCCCATATCTCAATCCTTGGGGGAAATAAAATAACCCCCCTAGAAATTAACATTATACCATAATAAATGTTTATTTATAATTTTAAACATAAATCCATTTATTAGTAGAGTTAATACTTTGATATCATGTGTTCATCCCACATAACTGCTTAGTCTCCCATGTGATTCCATAAAAATAGACATATAATGGGATATCTTCCATTTCAATCAATCACATTGAATAATTATTTCAATCACCCCCATGTTAATGTTTCGAAGACATGAATTTCATTTAAAAAATTAATCTCAAATGGTTGTCACTAAAAATTCATGCCTTTTGTCTGAAACCACTTTATTTCAAATCATAAAAACCATCATGACTATTGATATTATTAAAATCCAGATTAAAATAATTCATTTAAAATCAATATCATTTTATAGAGATAAATTCTTAATGTTCAAATTCCATTGTTAAGTGATTTAATCACACATATCATCCTACTTTAAATTATATATCAATAGACACAATTAAATCTTCATTAGTAAATTTGAATACCAATTAAAATTAAAAAATATAAAAAGGTTTCAATTGATTGAGATTTCCATATAAAACTACCAATCTAAAACATGATAAATAAAAACAGCATGGGATTCAAAAACAAAAAAAACTGATTTAAATAATGATCAAGGACTATTCCTAGAATATTAATTCATCAATTAATTATTTGGATCTATAAATTATATGAGGATCCTTCAATATTTAAGTACAATGGAGAGAGGAGGAATTGAGAAATCACTATCAAAATGAGATTATACTAACTGAAATAGATCCAATTCATTGACCAACACATTGATCAGTGAAGAACCATTGATGCGAGAGCCAAATTACATATAGAGATCCTAGTAGGTGTTTAGAATTTAAAATACGGGTATGGGGAATTAAATTAAAAAACCTATAAAACTAAATTACTATCACTATTATTTCCAAACCAAATGAAAAACATATACCTCTCACAACATTTCTGGAGAGAGTTTCATAGTTTTTCCACATTTTTTGGAAACCTATGAATAGTCCAAGAACCCCCCATTATCCTCTTTTATATTTTTGAGGGGTAGGCGTCATGGTTTTCACTAACCATGCTCTAAACTATGAATCCTCCTCTAGAATTCTATTAAAAAGTACATTGTTTCCTATACTTACTCACATGATTTTCCCTAATTCTATTCCAACAATGAATATTCCCATAATATTCAATAATATTCGAAAAGAAAACCAAATCATCAAATGGAAATATCTCCCCAAAATAATAAAAATTTATATAATGCCATGAAAGATAACATCGGGATGTTACAAATCTCCCAACCATGAAAACTATTTCCTCCCATAAGACCTATCATGAAGCTTTTTATAAAAGAGGTTATTAAGTTGTTCTCTCATGAAATAATCATGCTCTCATGTATAATGAAAATAAAAACCATATTTCTAAATAATCCAAACCAATGGATAATATTTTCCCTATATGACCATTATTTGTGATTCAATAATTAAAATATATGTCTTAGTCCTAGATTAATTAGCTTCCAGATCAAGGTTCACAATTCTCAAGACATTGAATGGGTCCAATAGATACGTACAATGATGTGACACCTGAAATAAATTCTGAATTTATTTCATCATGTTTGGAAAATACGAAAAAGCAATATATCTTCCCAATATGTTAAAAATTCACCAAAAGTACCCTATATCACAGTGAAATGTTTCTTTATTTTACAATCCACTTATGAGAAATCCATGGTGAGATTATAAAAATAACAAGTAACTAACCAAAATTATAATGGGAATTAAAAATAATAATAAGATTAATTACAATGGATTTTTTCCATTACTATTATCTATCGAATCAATAAAATATTCACTATTGTCTCCTAGAACTAACAGGTCCAACCAGAGAATGTTCACAAATACATGACCAATAGTGTGTAGATCTACAAGGATAAATAAAACATACCTCAAAGGGTGTTGTCTTCATATAATGTTGAAAAATATTTTTTTAGGAATGCTCAACAAAGCCCAATTGGAAATCCCAATAATCTATATAGTCGGGAACTCAACCGCATTTCATGTTCTCAAGAAACTATTTTTCATTTTTACATCCAGTCATCTTTATATGGATATTACACCATTCACAATATATCATGGGATCTCATTACCTCATATACTCTACTTCAAAAAACTATAAGTTCTGTGAATATGAAGATCTCATGTATATGCAAATTTCTTAAGTCAACATTATTTGTATCCTGAATGAAAATAAACTGATCCTATTTGGTGAATCACTCGGTATGAACTAAATTTTCATTCTAACCTCGAGGTGTATGTGGAATCCCAAAAACAATATCTATCTAAATAATATCTTACATAAAAGTGGAAACATGATGTGGGTGAAGTAAATTTGAATTATTCCGATGCTCAAGTTAAATCTATATAGAAATATGATAGTGAGAAACAAAATAACTAATGTATCATTTCATATATTGTGACCAGTTATGATGTATAATATCAAAAAAAAAATTTGGGTGTACATAACACTAGGAATGGTGAAGATCCTCCATCAATCCATCACTATGTGTAATAGAAAAACAAACTGGTTCATGATGAAAAGAGTATCCTCAAAAGATAGATAATATTAAATAAGGGTTTCCCTATCATATAATGATTTTCAAATGCCAATGAAATCATCATCGAGCAACTGTTCTTATAGACTCACCTCAAGGATATAATATTTTAAGTAAAAACTCTTCAAAAAAATCTATCTCATCCTCCCAAACATCCAAATTCAAATGGGAAAAGACTTTCAATATATTAAATTCCATAAAATTATATTTCATGGACTGGGATGAATGTTTCCTACTCAATGAATCAGAAATGACATTAACCTTAATAGGTGTGTTTTTAATTACAAACCTAGCGAATATAGGTAATGAACCAATCAAAACTACCAATGGTTTAGATAATTTTGTGAAATGATATATCTAAATTTTTTCTGATCAGAGTTGTGGGTAAACATTTCTATGAAAGGGTAACACAAAAAACTCATAAGATAATTCATCACAAATGAGAGTTTATGATCATGTGAGATATAGTTCTTCTCAGGATAGTGAATATTTGAGAACATTATGACACCTCCTAACTACCCTGTATAAGAACACAACAAAAATATAATCCCAATACATCATAGAATATTACATATATCTAGTCATCCTCTAGAATAGTCAATAATGTTGATGAAGCCAAATGATTATTCAACTCATAAATGGTATAATAATTTTTTGAATCCAATATAAAATTTTATCCCTTTTGTGTTAGATCATTCAAAGATAATAAAAAGTATATAAATACCTCAAGAATTACTTGTAATACACTACCATTCTTTAAAAAGCATGAAACAGAAAGACATTACATGATTCCACCTTGGTAATAATTAATTTCACTATATAAGTATCAACTAAAATAAATTTTTGGAAACCAAATTTAACATTATCGTTACATCCCAAATCGAAAAGTTTCATTTAGAATGCTTTTATTAATATTTTCTATTTTTAAAGATGTCTAGGACTATTCTCAAATAATTCTCATGATCCCCATTGGTTCTAGAGTAAAAAAGAGATGTCATCTAAAAACCAACATCAATAAGAGTGATTTAATTATATAAAATACTATTTATCAACCATATAAACACAACAAGAGCATTGTCCAGACCAAAAGGAATAGAATTTCAAACATTTTGGACACACATGCTCTTAAAAGTGGTTATAGGGATGTTAGATTCTTTGATCATAGGATAGTAATAACTCAACCAATGATCAATATTGGAGAACAAATTATCCACTTTAATTAGTAAAATAATTCATCTATTCAATTTATTAGATACTTATTCATGATTATGCTATGATTAAATTTTCAAATTCAACACAAAAACAATTTTCCATCATACATCATGGGAAAATGGGCGGGTGTTTTCCAATTTGATTTTCTAGTATGAATCAATATGTTGGACAAAAAATTATCCAACTATGTATTGAACTCCACCAATTAACCTGGATCCATTCGATATGTGGGAATATAAATAGTTAATGACCTTATTACCAAGTCATTAGTAAACCCCACCTCCATACCACTGGGAAACCATAAAATTCAGATAGAAATATGTCAGTAAACTCAAAAACTACTGGAGGAATATAACTTCTTGATGAATCCCAATATATTTTAAACACAACCATTATTGTCATCCTACCAAACACTGGAATAGTAGGTCTAGCTCGACTAGACCTTGGATCCCACTCTCTCAGAATGATACAACACGCCCCATTAGGGACAAAAAGGAGGATCCATTGAAGATAAAAATAAATATGTTATTTACCAGAAACCAGTTGATCCATCCTAATAATGAAGTATATAGGTTTCATAACAAGATATAAAAGGTCCCAAACAAGATCAACTTATGATAAAGAAAAATAACAACATGAGAAATGGAGACTCTTCTATCTCTTCATCCTGAGTAGCATTACAATATCCATTACAAATGGAATGATCCTTATAGGTAGGTTTAATTAATTAACAATATGGGTAGATATTATGGAATATGGGGAAAATATATCAATTAATTTTTTCACTAAGGATGAAGCATTGGTAATGGTACATCTCTCAATCATAGGACCAACAATGACTTCCACTGGAGACTCATCCACTATATGAAGAAACTTCATCCATGATGCATGTGGTTGTATCCTCTTTATTATAGATGCTGAAGGGGCTGGAGGTCGTCACGGCCCTCAAAATAATATTTATTATCCTACAATAGCAAAGTGGTGTAGGGTCGACCCACAGAGAAGGAAGATGAGAATTCTAGGTTTTATTCAAAGATGATCTTCACTGTTGTCAGTAGTGAAGTGAGTGTGCATTTTTTAATTTTTTTTTTAATGAAATTGAGACAGGATGAGGAAAAAAAATTTCTACAAAGGAGGTAAAATTATATTAAGTACTGTTAAACTATGAATTATATCAAACTTACATTAAGCAGCAAAGACAAGGAGCTATGAATAGATATTTTCTCGGGAATTCCAAACTTGATGATTAAAAGGAAAAACTCTCCACTAAATTTAATTGAATCACACCTTAGAAATTGGTTGATATTTCTTCCTTGCCAGAAGACACATCAAACAGAGGTATGACTTTTAGAGTTCGCCACTCTAAATATCATCGACTATTAAAATTTTGAAAAAGAATATAGTTGAAATTAAACTCACCGTGAAACTCCAACTATCATGACATTAATGCATCAACATAAAAAAGATCAACTTCAATCTTGCCAATTGAACTTGAAACTATGAAATTTTTTCTTTAAGGAGTGAACAATTTGACTTAACATCAGTGTTGACCTCACTGATTAACTCTGATGTCGATCAAAGAGTATGTTAAAAATTAAACAGATAAACCCACAAAGCATAAAGATCCCGAGAAGGAAAATAAACTCATTTTCATAATGAAATATCTCATTGAAAAAATCCAATAATACAGTACAAGACTTTTATAAAAGAGGAAGAAAGACTCCTTAAATATCGATCTGCCTTCGGGCTCTTTAGTCTCCAGTTCGACTATATCATCTCCCGTGAGTTCTGCTCTCGTATTGTCTGGCGTGGAATGTCGGATGAGAGTTCCCCCAGAGTTCCTCTAAAGAATGCTGCTTTCTCTGCTTAAGTAACTTCTGTCATCCATTGCAGGTCACTGCCACATCTTCCACCGACTTCAAGTTTTTCTCTCAAGCGCACCGCACACGTGCATTTAACCCGCGACAGACACGTCACGCGAGTTTCTCCCTCGTAACTAACTCCGGATGAGTTATTTGCAAGCACCTGGACGTAAACATGACTCTTAAATGAACCTGCAAAGTTAAAATTTGAATAACTAAATAAATAAATGAATCAACGTTTAAATGTTAACTATTAAAAACGAATAAAAGTTTCAATGGAGAAATCTTAGATGCTATTAAATTTGAATTAAAATCTATTAGTTTATATTGTATTCATTAATTAACTTAATTAAATTAATGTTGTTACATGTTATTATTCTTATAAATAATTAAAGAGAGTGATTAATTATTAAATTAAAAGTTTAGTAATTACTAAACTATGTCTTTAGTTTGATTTGGTAATTAATTATTACGATTTACCAAAAAAATTAATAAAAAGTTATTATTTTATTTATAAAGAAGAGAATTTATAATTTACAATATTCATTAAAGCAACTAATTTATTTATATTAAATTTTTTTAATACTTTTATCATTAATATTTTAATTTTCATAAATTTTATATGAATAATTGTAATCTTTTTATTATTTATCTATTAGTTATCTTTAATTATTTATTTATAAAGTTTTAATTTTTTATTATTAATATTTTAATTATTTATTTTATGTTATTCATTTTTTATTAGTTTATTTTTATTAAGTTATTTATTATTATTTTTTCTTTTCACCGGGTTTCTTCTCCAAACCCCGCAGCGCACAGAAAAAGGGGGGTGGGGTTCTGCTGGCATCCAGAGGAAGCCTCCTCGCACTGCGCCGGCGGCCTCCAGCTCAAGCACCAGCGGCATGAATCTTCATTCTGGTGGACGTCCTCTCCAACGCGACGTTAGACTCGGCTCCAGGAGGTGGTGAGACATCATCTTCTTCAAACACCGGATCCCTCCTTTCTAGCGCAACTCCTCCCAACGATGTAACTCCGACCTCCTCCAAACAACAGCGCAGCTCAGCTTCGACCTCCTCAAAGAAACAATTATCAGTGGTGACATGGTCCTCTTCACACAGCAGTGGTGCGGTCTTCATCAGGTGGCGCGACACACCTGACTCTCCAGATCCAGTACAAGGGCACATCCAAAAGGTGAGGCGACTCAGGTTTGTGGTTTTACCGAATCCCGTAGCAGTAATAGATTCGACAGGATTGGCTCCTCCACAGCGTGGAAGAATTGGATTAACCTGCAGCGGCGTGGCAGGACATACCGACAGCTTCGAGTTCATCTTATTTCAGATCTGGAGGAAAAAAGTTTTTAGGGAACTTAATTTGTTTTGTGGTTTGATTTGCTGTACATTTTGAACTGTTTGGGTGTACGGTGAATTGGTTTGTGGTGAAGGGATGTAGATTACACTACAATGGTTGAAGAGGGACACCGCATTTGTGTGATGAAGATAGTGATCGGAAGCATGAGATTGAGGAAGTGATGGGGGGATGAAAACGGTGTCGGCATGATGTGCGAGAGCTTGAAAAGGAAACACTAACGGTGAGGTAGGGAAATAAGTGCAATAACGGTGAGGGAAATATATCGGTGAGGTTGGAAGACAAGTGGGTATTGGTGAGCATATGAAAAGGGAAGTAACGGTGAGGAGGGGAAACCACACGGAGGTCACTGTTAAAGGAAAGGCTACCGATATCATAAAATAAAAAGGATACCGATAGAATTAAATGGAAGTCACCGCTGGCTTCAAATAAGAGGTTATCGGTACCAAAATGGTCACTGGTATACAACGATGTGGGTTCACATTTAATTGGGTGTAAACATTTAAACAGATTGAGTTCAATAATATGTTCAATACAGTAGAAAAAGTTCATGCTAAACACCTCAATGATACAATCAGATTGAAAACAAGATTTTTCAGACTGCATGAACCCCCCACCCACTTAAATTCAAGCATTGAGAGTTTTTAAAATCAATGAAATTCAATTTACATCAACAGGGACATGGATATTTTTTTTATAGAATAGTAATATATAGCAGAATTTTTAAAACTGAACATATTGCAGATTCTATCCTTAAAGTCAACAGGAGCAGAATAATAAATGCAAAAAATTAAGAGTTGAGTACTCCCCTGAATATATGATGCCTTTACACCTCCAGCATGGGAATTCCACTCATTTATTGACACAAGCAGCAGCATCCTGAAAAAAAGAGAATGTAAGCCATTAACAAACATCCAGCAGATATAGAGAATAAGGAAGACAATCAAACCAGCAATTTATTCAACACTAATGAGTATAAAAATGAAAACAAGAAGAATCATGGGATGACTCCCATGAAGCACTGATTTTTAAGACTTCAGTTAGACTTTATTTAATCACAATTTTTTTATTTATTAACAAGAAAAATCATGGGTTGCCGCCCAAGCAGTGCAAGGTTTTTAGTCCCCAACCAGACTCACCAAGAAACTAACTGTAGTCACTGGGTGGATGTGGTTTCCTTAATAGGAACCACCACATGCGTTTTGCCCATTTATTTTTAACAGAACAATGAATATTGTGGGCACCAAAACATAAGTAGATAAAAATGGAATTCTCGTAGCCTGAATTTACCACTAAGTAGAACCCTTTAGCAGTAATGGATATAGTGTTGTCCACTTTCAGTTTTGTTTCAGATTTATCAAAAGTTGAGTTCACATGAATGGAAAATATAGTACTAGGTGCTTCAAAAAGTGTGGCATTATTTTCATGGATTTCTCTCTAAACTTCAACACTCGCAGGTTCAAATTCCAGGGTGCTTGTGGGTGAATACTGAATAGTGGGTTCAAGAGGAGATTCAATTAAGTGCTGAATAGAATTATGAACAATGGTACTCAAGAGTAATTCCCCCACTGGACTACTAACAGTATCATGATGACCCTTTTCACCCTTCACAGTTGAGGAGGGAAGTGACAGATAGGGAAGAGAATTTATTTTATCATTAACAGGTTCAGCTCTAACTATGTTATAAATCTCTTCCAAATGATCCTCATATGTTAACTCACACTGAACATCTACTACATCTATCAAATCCGTTATGCCTAGATCAAGTGTGTGTTCAACCTCTCTTTCATGTTCAAGTTCAAAAGAATCACTTTCTTAAACCATGTCTGTAGTGTGTTTAAAGAAGTTCAAATTTGGGGAAGTAGTGTTCAGTTCAGCTTCAATAAAGTCATGTTCATGATTGATCAAATTCAAATAGTTTTCCCTAGGAATGAAAACACTACTTTCCATTTCGGTAAACAAAGTCTCAGAAAAATGATCAGTATGAGAATAGGGAAATTCAAACTCATCAGTAAGTTTTTCTTCAAATATCATTCCTGCTTCCACATCATCCAACAATATTTCAGAGATTTTTGGGTTTGGAGTTTCAAAACATGGAAGAGTGTTTATTAGCTTAGGTTCAATGATTTGAGTTTTAGTGATTTCCAGCTTAAGGTTCTCTTCCAAAGTGTACCCAATATCTTCTTCAGGCTCACTATTTAGAATTGCAGAAATTTTGGGTGATGAATTATTAACAATCCAATTTTCAGTTTCAAGTATATCTTCAACCCGAGTGACTTTATTCTCAAAACATCTAAAACAGTGATTTTTCTCTAATGTAGGAATTATGAAAAGAACTGGGTTGTCTTTTTCAATCTGTTTTAATTCAGTTTCAAAATCATCCAACTCAACACCATTAAAGCTCTTTTTGTGGTTTTCAATATTATTCTCTTGATTCAGTGAGCTGGTTATTTCCAGATTAGGTTCAACAGTGTCAGATTTTTTAAAATGGAAGTTTTGTTGCCCAATTTCACAGTCAGACTCCTCTTCAACATGGTTTTCAAATCTGTTATACACATTTTTGTTTTCTTTTTCTTCAAATTCTTCTTGTTCTTTTACCCTTTCTTTTAATTCTAAGAGCATATTTTCCAATCTTTTTAGTCTTTGATCTCGCTCTTGAGAATCTATAATTTGAATTTCATGGGTTTTAGTTAACCAATTGTTTATTAGTTCCACCCTAGAATCTAATTTAGAATCAATTAGGTCATTATTAGATAGGTTGTCAGGAATGGGCTCAATGTTCTCATCTTCTTCAATGTAAAAATCTTGTTGTGGCTGGTTATAGATACACTGCCAGGCAGTGTGCCCATAATCACCACAACAAACACAGTAAAGTCCAGTGCAGTGGTTTGAACCTTCAAAACATTCCATTTTTTTGAATTTCCAGATTAAACACACAGAGTTTCACAGTAGATGCAGATTATTTTCAAAACAACAAAAGTAGCAGAAAACAGTTCAATGTAGTTTTGTTTACAACAGTTTTTTAAATGATTTTTTTATGTTTTTTTATTTTAAATTTGTTAAATTTTTTTTTGAAACCCTAGACACTCAGTGCGTGCCTTCCCCAGCAACGACGCCAAATTTTGAAGGGGCCGGAGGTCGTCTCGACCCTAAAAATAATATTTATTAAACTACACTAGCATAGTGGTGCAGGGTCGATCCACAGAGAAGACAGACGAGAATTATAGGTTTTATTCAAAAATTAACTTCACTGTTGTCAGCGGTGAAGCGAGTCTGCATTTTTTAAATTTTTTTAAAATGAAATTGAGACAGGATGAGGAAATAGGATTTTCTACAAAGGAGCTAAAATTACACTAAGTACTGTTAAACTAAGAATTATATCAAACTAACATTCAACAACAAAGACAAGGAGCTACGAACAACTATTTTCTCGGGAATTCCAAACTTGATGATTAAAAGGAAAAACTCTCCACTAAATTTAATTTAATCACACCTTAGAAATTGGTTGATATATCTTCCTCGCCAGAAGACACATCAAACAGAGGTATGACTTTTAGAGTTCGCCACTCTAAAGATCATTGTCTATTAAAAGCTTAAAAAATTATATAGTTGAAATTAAACTCACTGTGAAACACCAACTATCATGACATTAATGCATCAACATAAAAAAGATCAAGCTCAATATCACAAATTGAACTTGAAACTCTGAAATTTTTGCATTAAGGTGTGAACAATTTGACTTAACATCAGAGTTGACCTTGCTGATTAACTCTGATGTCAATCGAAGTGTAAGTGAAAAATTAAACAGATAAACCAACAAAGCTTAAGGATCCCGAGATGGAAAATCAAATCATGTTCATGATGAAATATCTCATTTAAAACAATCCGAAAACAGAGTACAAGACTTTAAGAAAAGAATAAGAAATACTCCCTAAATATCGCTCTGCCTTCGGGCTCCTTAGTCTCCAGTTTGACTCTATCATCTCCCGGGAGTTCTGCTCTCGTATTGTCTGGCATGTAATTTCGAATGATAGTTCCCCCAGAGTTCCTTTAAAGAATGCTACTTGCTCTACTTAAGTAACATCTGTCATCAATTGCATGCCACCGCCGCATCTTCCACCGACTTCAAGTTTTTCTCACAAGCGCACCGCACACGTGCGTTTAACCCGCGACCGATACGCCGCACGAGTTTTTCCCTCATAACTAACTCCGAATGAGTTAGTTGCAAGCACCTGGACGTAAACATGAATCTTAAATGAACCTGCAAAGTTAAAATTTTAAAATAAATAAATAAATAAATCAACGTTTAAATGTTAACTATTAAAAACAAAAACATGTTTCAATGGAGAAAGCTTAGATGCTGTTAAATTTGAATTAAAATCTATTAGATTATATTTTATTCATTAATTAACTTAATTAAATTAATGTTGTTACATGTTATTATTCTTATAAATAATTAAATATAGTCATTAATTATTAAATTAAATGTTTAGTAATTATTAAACTATAAGTTTTTAATTTCATTTGGTAATTAATTATTACGATTTAACAAAAAAATTAATAAAAAGTTATTATTTTATTTATAAAGAAGTAAATTTATAATTTACTATATTCATTAAAGGAACTAATTTGTTTATATTAATTTTTTTTATTAATTTTAGCATTAATATTTTAGTTTCCATAAATTTTATTTGACTAAATTTAATCTTGTTAATATTTATCTATTAGTTATATTTAATTATTTATTTACAAAGTTCTAAGTTTTTATTATTAATATTTTAATTATATATTTTATGTTATTATTTTTTTATTAGTTTATTTTTATTAAGTAATTTATTATTATTTTTTTTATTTTCACCGGTTTTCTTCCCCAAACCCTGCAGCGCACAGAAAAAGGGGGGTGGGGTTCTACTAGCTTCTAGAGGAAGCCTTCTCGCAATGCGCCGGCAGCCTCCAGCTCAAGCACCAGCGGCATGAATCTTCATTACGGTGCACATCCTCTCCAACGCGACGATAGACTCGGCTCCAGGAGGTGGTGAGACATCTTCTTCTTCAAACAGCGGATCCATCCTTTCCAGCGCAACTCCTCCCAGCGATGTAACTCCGACCACCTCCAAACAACAGTGTAGCTCGGCTTCGGCCTCCTCAAATAAACAATCATCAATGGTGACATGGTCCTCTTCACACAGTAGCGGTGCGGTCTTCATCAGGTGGCACGACACACCTGACTCTCCAGATCCAGTAGTAGGGCACATCCAAAAGGTGAGGCGGCTCAGGTTTGCGGTTTTACCGAATCCAGTAGCAGTAGTAGATTCGACTGGCTTGGATCCTCCACAGCGTGGCCACATTGTATTAACCTGCAGCGGCACGACAGAACTTAGCGACAGCTTCGAGTTCTTCTTATTTGAGATTTGGATGAAAAATGTTTTTAGGGATCTTAATTTGTTTTGTGGTTTGATTTGCTGTGAATTTTGGACTATTTGGGTGTATGGTGAATTGGTTTGTGGTGAAGGGTTGTAGACTCCACTACAATGGTGGAAGAGGGACACCACGTCAATGTGATGAAGATAGTGACTGGTAGTATGAGATTGAGGAAGTGATGTAGGGGTGAAAACGGTGTCGGCATGTTATGCGAGAGCTTTCAGTAGTAGAAAAGGAAACTCTAACGGTGAGGTAGGGAAATAAGTTAAATAACGTTGAGGGAAATATATCAGTTAGGTTGGATGATAAGTGGTTAACGGTGAGCAAAGGAAAAGGGAAGTAATGGTGAGGAGGAAAAAACCACACGAAGGTCACCGTTAAAGGAAAGGATACCGATATCTTAAAATCAAAAGGTCATCGATAGAATTAAATGGAAGTCACCATTAGATTAAAAGAAGAGGTTACCGGTACCAAAATTTTCACCGGTATACAGAGATGTGACAGTGAGGTGCGGACCGGTAACAAGGATACCGATAGAAAGGGCGTTAAAACAAGAAGTCACCGGTAGGCTCATATACCTCACCGGTAGGCTTAAAATGAAATTTTAATGACTTATAAATAATCTGCATATATAAAATAATAAAGCTAATGTTTAAAAACTAATAATTAATTAATTAATTAATTTAACCAATAGATCTAATAAAATTAAAGTCAAACTATTTAAATTAACTTAAAACCTAAAAAATTTACTTAATTGATGAGCAGGAAAACTAAACACATAAAATAATAAAATTAACCTATTCTAATGTAAATTAATTAAAAGAATTTTTAATAATGTAAAGTCTAAGATACTTAATTAGAATTATGTTGATTAAATAATTGTTTAAAATAAAATTTAAACGCAATGGCGACAATGGTCACCGATACATGCAAGGTCACCGATAGACAGCAAAAATGTATGCAACAGTGACAAAGGTCACTATTAGCGAAAAATGGATAACAGTGACAAAGGTCACTGTTACATTATAGAGGTAACCTGACTAACAACAACCTAGTTAACGTTAGCGAAAAAAATTAAAATTAAGAATTAAACTATTTAACAAATAAATAAATTAATAATAATAACAAATTAATATTAAATGAACAGATTATAAGTAATTAATATAAATTAAAATTAGTTAAATAAAATTGAGAAAGAAACAAAATATAATTTTAAAGACTAAAATTACACAATTAATTATAAAAAATGTATAATTAACTAATTAAATTATAAAAATACAAAAGTACAATTATTTATTAAAAATTGTTAAATTAAATAAATAAATTGTATAAAAATTAATAAAAAGATGTGGAAAACTGAGTAAAAATAAGGCCACATTAGAACCATTTTTTGTTTCCCTTGCTCCTCCCACCACTATTGATAATAAACCACTATAAGTGTAAGGACTCAGCCTTAAACATTACGTAATCTTGTGTTAAATCAAGAATTAACATTGAGGATTTTTTCAGGTTTAGTGTTTTCGAGAATTGGGCCATGACTATTACATATAAACATGAATATTACAATGTAGGCACTTCTAATATATCCTATTTTCACAATAATTAAACTATTTAAATAAAACCAGAGTTCTTTTCTTGGTGTAAATCGTCATTAATACTTCCTTTCTCTTACCCTTCCTTATAACCTGCAAAAAACATTTCAAAACCCTGGGATGAACATAAAAATCTCCATAAGGTTTATAAAATAAGGAAAGGAAAGATTAACCCATCAATAAATAAAAATCAATGAAACCATAATTTTCAATCATAACATACCTTCTGAAATCCTAATATTTATAAATAACACATAGTAATCTTAAATCATAAAGGTAAATTGAGTCATCCATTTAATACTTACATTGTAGCTATCACAGTTATAGAGGGGGTCAAATTTGGAATAACCATCATAGTATATTCCCTAAATCTATGAGGAGAAACATTCACGTTTACCTCCATCATGTTACCCAATGCATTGGACATCTATCTAGTGCTCACCCGTCCTAGGTTTATCACAAAACCACCCGTATACGTAAAAATTTCCCAATAATCATAACATATTCATTAAACATAACACAATCATAAAGTGAAGATAAAATTTCCACATTCGAACCACAATATATCATATCAAGATATTGAAATAAACAATTTTTTATCAAATCATTTTCAAAACCATTCAAAACATTTTATAAGTAGATTTTTTAGTCAAAGTTTCCCAAACCAATTTCATGCTTTTAAATGAATTATCATTTGAAAACATTAATTTCCATATAAGTAAATCCTAAAAAACATTTTGAAAACATGGACATTAATAAAAAATATTTAGAAGAATCAATCTTTAAAAAATTTAAAATGATATTTTAGTTAAAGTGTTTTTAACAAAAAGAGAGACACTTGAATACAAATAATTGGGGAATAACATTTAATCAGAACATTATAATATCATGAGAATAAAGGGACTCATGAAAAAATATTCCAATGGAAGATATATACATCACATAAGAGTGAATTGGTGCATAATAAAAATGAAGTCTCAATGGAATGTAAATTAAGACGAAATTCCTTATAAAAACTATTTCGTTAGATTAAGAAAAAATGAATTACATAATAATGTGTCAAAAATAACAATACAATCAATATAAGTAACTATTAAGTGTGAAATAATCTTAGTTTATTTACACATATTCGTAGCACGACATAATCAAGAAGTAGAAGTTTAACCCAATGAATTGAAATTGGGTGAAGAAGTTCCCTTACTGAAATTTGGCAGCCTAACAACGTCACTTTAAAATTCATAAAACGATTTGATGAGAGATAAAAGTTAATATCATCACTTTAACGAAATATTTAAAGCAATAATGATATAGAAGAACATATTCCAACATTATAATATGTAAATTTAAATGAAATAACAAAAATAAGTCTTTTAAAAAGAGCATGGGGAAAGGTTCCCTAATCGATTTGTTTACTTATGAAACATACATCCCATGAAAGAAGGATCATTAAATTAATATGTAAATACTCATAAATGAAATTATATTACACAATGATTACAAATCATGGTATGTAAGTACACAATACAATGGAAATAGTGACAAATAAAGCATGAATCTCACGAGAATAAAAAGTGGGATGAAAATCACTTACCACATTGTAATCGATCGAGTCGTATGACCAAAAGTTAATAACCATAAAATTAATCACAAAATAAAATGAATATAAATAGAAACATGATAATATATACTAGATGTTAGAAAACAATGCACCACATTCAATAAATAATTGGTGAACAATTGAAATCACACGGAATTGAAAGTGAGATAAGAAATCCCTTACCTCATGTATGACTTGGCTTGTTTGTTCCTTGTTCTTCCTGAATAATAAACATAAGTTAGTTTATACTTAATAAATAACCCCTTTTAATTTTTATTATTCCTTTTATATCACTTATAACCATGTTATCAACATCATGTAATCATTTAAGTTAATAATGATCGTTTTGTCGATATTTGGTACTTGAGTTAAGAATGAACATCGTATAATTACAAGTTGTCCATGTGGTCCAGAGTCAATTATTGATAGAATAATATTCATGATTTAGATATCATATATATCATATATATCTAGAATATATATTTATTTATAACAGTACATAACATTTGGAGATAAGAAATGAAATGCACCGTTCATGGATATGGTAAGCCGTACGTACGCATTAATGCTACATTCATTTATATTTTGTATTTTAATTGAATGAAATATTAATGATACATATTTATATTTTAATTCCAGTATAATATCATACATAATTTCAATAACCACATCCTTTATATGTCCCATGTATGGTATGAACGATTCATATAACTTTGAGGGGGAGGTAGTCTACACTTTCTCAAATGATATTATCGCATTTACCCATATTAGAAACCACAAAGGTATTATATAAAAAAATAAGAAGAATAAAGGAAATAAAAATAATATATACATATATATATCATATATAAATAGATTTCCATCATAATGGACACCATTAGAGGTGGTAGGAGATATTTGAACAATCATCGTTCCGTGAGGTAGTAGTTCGCCTTCCATAGAAACAGTGTGTTCTTTACCCATTAGATGGAGGTGTGTGTAAGTGTAGTTCGAATACCTCTCATAAAAAAATCCTTGTATATTGAGGATACTGGTGTTGTCATAAATGAAAGGAACAATGAAATTAGGGGTTTTAGAAGTAAAAATAATGAAATGAATTTGAGTGAACCCATTACCTTTAATTCGGGTAACTCCCTTTGGTTTGACCAAAAGGAATTCATGAAGTTCCATCTACCTAAAGTGAGGATTCTAATAGGAATAGAAAAATCATGAAAGCTTATTTGGTCAGAGGTTGGGTGAGTCATGGGGCTTGAGATGTGTGAGGAATGGGGTAGAAGTGAGGGCTTTTTATAAGAGGGAGGAGGGGTTCTTTAGGAATGTATGAAAATATTTTTTTTATTATACAATGATTTTAGGGTTATAAAGGTTCAAAACTCATTACGCTCGAAGATAAGATGTATCATGGTCGAAATAAATTCATCTAATAATAATTGGACATTTTTTGATGTTATTATAAAATTTATAATCTTATTCAATTACATCATATATTAATGAGGTAAATATTGCATCATTTTTGTGTCATAAATAATTTTATTTATTTTATGATGAAATATTATAAAAAAATACGATGATGTAGGAAATCCTTTTATCATTCGAATAATTATTTACAATCAAAACATTAACTTATATAGCCCCATGTAAAAATTAATTTACTAAAAGATATTTGTTTGTGCCATTTTTGTCTTTTACTTTAAATTAATTAATCTAAAGTGTCATTATCGCTCCCAAGTGGCTCCATGGGGTCCCAAAAATGTCCCAAGGATGCTCATGGTAGGACATGACTCATCCAATAAGGTTAGAAAAATTGTTAACATAATTTTTTATTATTATAATATACATTTTACCCTATATTTCCTTATTTACCTGTAACCTCAGTGAATAAAAGTCAAAAGTTACTATTCACAAAATATTTATTTTGTTCTTATTGAACCACATTTTTCTTAATAATAACAACCATGTATGTTGTATTTTCAAAATTCAATTCACATTAGTTGTAAAATTTCATTTAAATGAAAATTTCAGTTGTTTAACTACTACTTAGTGGTTTCACTATTAATCAAAAATTGAAGTTTATCAGAAAAATACCATACTTTCTACCTATGATATATTTGATATTATGAATTAAAAAATGATGTCTAGTTTAAAAAATTAAAAAAAATAGAAGTTTCATTAATTAATTTAAATTTAATTCTAATTGTCAAAACAAATAGCCTGTTTTTAAGAAACAATATCTGTCAAAAGATTGACACTTGTTTATGTCCAATTTCCACGTGAAATTAATTCCAATGACACCCATTTGATTAAATGGTGAAAATATAATCTAATTACACATTAAAATAAATTATAAAGATAATATAACAATATAAATAAATTTTATTAAAAGTTAATTTTTAATTACAATACATGATATTTCACTATTCATCAAAAAATGAATTTTATCCGAAAAATACCAAAATTTTAGCCAAAGTAAATTTTGATGTCCCGATTCTAAAGAATAATTTTATTTTGTGAAATATAACATATAAAAGTGACAAAAACTATATTTAAAAAGGGTTCACCATCAAAATGCAGTAAATCGACATTTAAGTGAATATTAGAGTATTCATGCTTAAAATCGAATTCTTTTCTTATTTTAAGCCTCTAAATTTTACTGGATAAATGTAAAAAAATTAAAAAAACATGTAAACCATATTTTTATTAGTTATGTTCATTCCCCCTAATACAAGGTCTAGGCATTAACTACCATTTAAAATAATAAAATTATATTAATAGTGTGTAACGTAAGATTTCAATCAAACCCATTATTGCGTATCAGGTACGCCATTGAACATACGGTCCCCTTTATTGTAGAGTTAATATTTAATTCCCAATATTAATAAATTAGAAAAATTTCATTTTCATTGTTTACCTGGGATGTTACACAATTCCCCCCTTTTGGGAATTGCATCGTCGGAATTTTAAAACTGGGCTTGGAAACATCATTAAAAGTCCCACATCGGAAAAGAGTCAGTAAAACTATCACTTTAAAATAATGAAATATAAGTACAAAGGTCACCCGAGATAAACCATACTAGGATTCCATGTAGGAAAACATGGATATGAAAAAAATAATAAACGGTCAAGTTCTAATGGAGAGTGATAGAAAATATGATTAGAAGAAAGTTAACCACCAGAAAATCACTAACATGTGATGGGTAAATGTTCTTTGATTCCCCAGTAGGAAAAGTTAACACAAAATGTGTTTTTTTTAAATTATATTTCATAAATTTGAGGAATTTATTTACGAGCTTAACTAAAAATATAAGGAAACATACTTACTTTTCATGTAAACTTTCATCATTTACTAGATTTCTACCACAAACACATCTTTTCTTCAAACGATGTGTATTCAAACTGACTTGGTCACATTAAATGAAAAAGAATCATCTTCTACAGAATCACATAATCCACAAAATAAGAAGTATATATTTCACTTGTATGTAGACATAAACTAAAACCAAAATGGTTAGTATGAGATCATATAATCCCCAAAAGGATAAACTTTTACAAAAAGAATAAGTACTATTAATCTCCAAATTTTTTCTAAAAACACTTGAAGTTAAACAATGACCATTCAATAAAAATTGCCCCAAAATTCTTCAATGTATCCCAAACTATGATTGAAACCCAAAATTTAAAAAGGATTTGTTCAAATAGTCTTCCATAGTAAATCATAACATTTAACTCCAAAAACATAGACTACTCTTAAAGTCTCTTACTGAAGCCCAATTAACCAAATCACATATTCCCTATGATAGATTAATTATTTTTGTAAATAACCCAAACCTCTATATTTCCACAATAAAAAATGATATTCTTCCAAAATGAAATTTCAACCATCCTAAAATCTACCATAACACATGAATACCTTATATGTTGAATTCTTACTCATTTAAAATTCTTCATGATCCATCAACCATTACTTCACAAATTATTTTGAAATACTTATTTCCTATAAACAAAATCATGAATTATATCCTAAGATTCAATAATATCAAAACATATGTTATGAAATAATCCATTCCATTCATTTTCTATTGTCAGTTTCTCCATCCTCAATCAGAATGGAATTAGGTATTGGTAATCATATATTTGTACGATCCTGGTGATCCCATTACCGAAACTTCTTCATTGGACATCTATTTGTATAGTAACCATGCACACCACATTTAAAACATTCAATTGATCCCTCAAACAGAAATTCTTTCCCTTTCCTAGAGTCAACTAGATGCTTCCTTTTTTCACTGTTTGTTCTTACTTTATGAACTTAATTTCCACATCTATAGCATCTTCCCATCCCACTAAATCATTTCCCTAAGTGTTCCTTTACATATCCTTGACACATAGTTTTTTGAACATACATACCTTTATGATTATTACATGAACTTATTTAGGGATTTGTTACTCTTATATATGATTCCATATAAAAATCACTATGGTTCAGGTGGTCAATCATTACTCCAAATAGTCGGTTGAGAGTAACCAAAAGAGTATTCATTGCAGCTCCCATTTCATTCAAATTCTCATTCAGAAAACCATCACAGTTTTCTTCACATACACTGTTACTTCAGTGCCTACTAGATCTAACCATTTACTAAAACCAAATATGTCAGAGCGAGTATATCAATAAAATAATCATATAATATTTTATGAGGAGGGTAAATACTAAGATATATTTATTCACATATTCCTAAACACATTCACTTTATCTAAAACAATTATGACTCTTTCTAAAATCCTAACCCTTATGGTAATGCCACTTATACTTAATGAACACCCCAACCTCTAAAGTTATCTAAACTGACCTCTAATAACAACTGTAAGGACACGACCTTAAACATTACATAATCATGAGTTAAATCCTGAATTTACATTGAGGATCTTTTCAGGTGTATAGTTTTATAGAATTAGGCCACAACTATTACATATGAACTTGAATATTACAATGTAGAAAATTCTACTATAATAGATTTTCACACCAATAAAACTCCTTAAATAAAACAAGAGTTATTTTCTTGAAATAAATATTCTTGAATATTTACTTTCTCTTACCCTTCCTTATAACATGTGAAAAACAATTAAAAAACCTAGGATGAGCATAAAAAGCTCCATAAGGGATATAAAATAAGGAAAGAAAACAATAACCCATAAATAATTACTAATCAAGGAAACCATAACATTCTATCATAATATACCTTCTGAAATCCTAAAATTTATGAATAACACATAGTAATCAGAAATCATAAAGGTAACTTGAGGAATCTATATCATACTTACATTGTAGCTATCACAACTATAGAGGGAGTCACATTTTTAATACCCATCATAGTATATTCCCTAAATCTCTCAGGAGATACATTCATGTTTACCTATATCACGTTACCCAATTCATTGGAGAGCTATCTTGGGATCACCCACCCAAGGTTTATCACGGAACCTCCCGTAAACAGAAAAAATTCCCAATAACCATAACATATTCATAACACATCACACAAGAATAATGTAAATATTAATTTTCCACATCCCAATCACAATATATCAATTCAAGATATTGAAATTAACAATCCTTTATCAAATCATTTTCAAAACCATTTAAAACATTTAATAAAGATATTTTTGAATCGAAGTGTCCTGTAACACTTTGAAGCTTTTAAATGAATTATCATTTTAAAAAAGTAATGTATATATAAATAAATCCTAAAATTTTTTTTGAAAACATTGACATTTATGAAAACTATTTAGACAAATAATCTTTTACAACATTTAAAATGATATTTTAGTTAGTGTTTTTTTACAAAAAGAGCGACACTTGAATACAAATAAATGAGGAATAACATTTTATCATAACTTTATAAAATAATGAGAATAACGGGATTCATGATATAATATGTCAAAAGACATTATATACACCACATAAGAGTGAATTGGTGCATAAAAACAATGAAGTGTCAATGGAATGTAAATTGAGACGAAATCCCTTATAAAAACTGTATCCCTAGATTAAGGATAATTAAACTACATAATAATTTGTGAAAAATAAAAATACACTATATATATGTGTTTATTATGTGTGAAACAATCAGATTTTATTCACACATATTCATAGAAATACATAATCAAGTATTATAAGTTTAACCCAAAGAATTGAAATTGGGTGAAAATGTTCCCTTACTGAAATTTGATAGCCTAACAGCATCACATTAAAATTATGAAAACGAGTTGATGTGAGATAAAAGGTTATATCATAACTTGGACATAATATTTACAAATATATGTATATATAAGAACATATCCCAAAATAAAAAGATGTATATTTAAAATACATAACAAAAATACATCTTTTAAAAAGTGGAGGGTGAAAGGTTCCCTTACCAATTGGTTAACTTATGAAACATAAAACCCATGAAATAAAGATCATTCAATGAAGATGTAAATAACCATAAATGAAATTATATTACATAATGATTACAAATCATGGGCATAATGTACACCACACAATTGAAATAGTGACAAATATATCATGAATCTCACGGGAATAAAAAGTGAGATGAAAATCTCTCACCATGTTGTAATCAATCGAGTCGTATGACCAAAATTTAATAACAACCAAATGAATCACAGAATAACATAAATATAAAGTCAATAATAATAATATTTATCAAATTTATGTACAAAATACACCACATTCAATAAATAAGTGGTTAACAATGGAAATCTCTCGGAATAAAAAGTGAGATTGGAAATCCCTTACCTCATGTCTGACTTGACTTGTTTTCTCCTTGTTCTTCTTGAATAATAAACATAAGTTAATTTATACCTGATTGAGAACCATTTATAATTTTTATTATTCTTTTTATATCATTTATTACAATGTTATAAACATTATGTAATCATTTATGTTAATAATGATCATTTTGTCGATATTTGGTAATTGAGTAAAAAATGAACACCTTATAATTACAAGTTGTACATGTGGTAAATAGTATATTATATCTAGAATGATATTAATGATTTAGATATCATATATATCATATATATCCAGTATATATATGTATTCATAATAGTACATAACATTTGGAGGTATGAAATGAAATGCACCATTCCTGGAGACAGTAAGCCGTATGTATACATGATTACTACTTTCATTTCTATTTCATATTTTAATTGAATGAAAATTTAACTACACATAGATATATTATAATTCAAGTATAATATAATATATAATTTCAATAAATTTATCCTTTATATGTCCCACATATGTTATGAACAATTCATATCACTTTCAGGGGGTGGTAGTCTGCACTTCCTCAAATGAAATTATCACATTTACCCATAATGAAAACCATAATGGTATGCTATAAATGAAAAAAATACCAAATAGTAAAGAAAAAATAAACATAATATATATATATATATCATGTATAAATATAATTCATATATAATGGACACCATGAGAGGTGATAAGATATATTCAAACAATCATCGTTTTGTGAGGTAGTAGTTCGTCGTCCACAGAAACAGAATGTTCTTTATTCATTTGATGGAGGTGTGTGTAAGTGTAGTTCTAATACTGCACATAACAATATCCTAATATATTTAGTATACTGGTTTTTTATAAAATAAATGAATAAAATGAGTTTAGGGGATAAATAATTAAAATAAAAGAAAAGAATTTAAGAAAAACTGTTACCTTTAATTAGGGTAACTCCTTTTGGTTCGAACCAAAATGACTTCTTGAAGTGCCTTCTGTCTAAGGGAATGCTTCTAGGAGAAATAGAGGTATCATTAGATATTATTTGGGTAGGTTTTGGATGATCCAATGGGCTTGAAAGGTTTGAGGAATGGGTTAGAAGTGAGATCTTTTATAAGGGGGGGAGGGTTCCTTTAGGAAAGTGTGAAAATGTTATTTTATTATATAATGATTTTCAGTTTCAAAAAGTCCCAAACTCATTAAGGTCAGAGATAAGATGACTAATGGTCGAAATAAATTCATACAATAAAAATTGGACAGGTTTTAGATGTTATTTTAATATTCATTATCTAATTTATTTAAATCATATATTAATGTGGTAAATACCGCATCATTTTTGTGTAATAAATAATTTTATTTATTTGATGTATAAAAATTAAAATAAATTCCATGATGTGGGAAATTTATTATCTTTTCAATAAATATTTATATTTTAAACGATATCTTATATAACCCCATGTAAAAATTATGTTGCTAAAAGTTATTTGTTTTTCTCATTTTTGGCTTTAATTTAAATTAATTAATCAGTGTCATTATCACTCCCAAGTGGCCCTATGGGATCCCAAAATCGACCCAAGGATTCCCATGGTCGGACATTACTCATCCAATAATATTAGGACAAGTGTTAAAGTAAGTTTGTTATTATTATAATATACATTTTACCTTGTATTACCCTATTTACCTTTAACCACGGTGAATAAATGTCAAAACTTAATATTTAGCAAAAAATTGTTTTCATCTTATTGAAAAACATTTTACATAATAATAAAAACCATGTATGTTGGGTTTTCAAAATTCAATTCACAGAAAAGGTAAAATTTCATTTAAATGAAAAATTCATTTTTTTAACTACTACTTAGTGGCATTACTATTCTTCAAAAATAGATGTTTTTCAGAAAAATCCCAAAAATTAATCCTTTGATATATTTGATATTCAGAATTATAAAATGATTTCTATTGTAAAAAAATTCAAAACATAGAAGTGGCATTAATTAATTTATAACTAATTCCCATTGTTAAAACAAATAGCATGTTTTTAAGAAACAATATCTCTGAAAATATTAACACTTGTTTATTTCCAATTTAAAAGTGAAATTAATTCCAATGGCCACCATCAGATGAAATAATAAAAATATAATCTGATTAAACATTAAAACTAAATAAAAATATAATATAACCTTATAAATAAATTAGATTTAATGGAATATTTGAATTAAAATATAGTATTTTTCACTATTCATCAAAAAATGAATTTTGTCATAAAAATGCCAAAATTTTACCCAATGTAAATTTTGATGTCCAAATTATAAAGAAGAATTTTATTTTGTCCAATGGAACATATACAAGGGACCAAAACTATATTTAATTAGGGTTCGCCATCAAAAAGGAGTAAATTGACCTTTTAGTGAATATTAGAGTATTCATGTTTAAAATCGAATTCTTTTCTTATTTTAAGCCTCTAAATTTTATTGGATAAATATAAAAAAATTTAATAAACATGTATAATCATATTTTAGTTATTTATGTTCATTCCCTCCAATACAGGGTCTATGAAATAACTACCATTTAAAATAATAATATTATATTATTAGTGTACAATTTATGATATCATGGAAACCCATTTTTGCGTATCAGGTACGCCATTGAACATAGTATCTCCTTTAATGTAAAATTAATATTTAATTGAAAATATTAATAAATATAAACAAATTACATTTTCTTTATTTACCTGGGATGTTAGAATAAGATGCAATAAATATGGGTAAAAATATTTTATGTTGACAAGAACATCTAAAAGAGATGTAGATCCTCAGTGCAGACGTGGAGGCATGATTTGAGCACCCCACTTTTCCACACAAAAAACTAGTTAATGACCCTTTACCTGATAATATTGAATATTTAGTATGAAAAAATAATGTTAGATATATTC
This sequence comes from Viscum album, assembly GCA_963277665.1. Taxonomy (NCBI): domain Eukaryota; kingdom Viridiplantae; phylum Streptophyta; class Magnoliopsida; order Santalales; family Viscaceae; genus Viscum; species Viscum album. The sequence goes on from OY728140.1 coordinate 1,111,242,098, forward strand.
ACAAATACCCATATAGAAACTCTTAGATTTTAATATTTTTTTAATAGATCATGAGGTGATAAACGAGCAAGATAATCAAAATTTTTAGTGTAACATGTCACTTTATAATCACTTTACTCAAGGTTAATAATCTTTATTGAATTATCCAACACCATCGATTATAAAAAGAATTAGTCTGTAAATATATACTGGTTTTCATTATAATCAAAGTCTATATTCATTACATCCTGAATAATCCAATCTCACAAACTTCTGCTAGGCCCTTCATGTCTGAAGAAGACACATTTCACCTTAACAAGAATTGATCTCTAAAAAAACTCAACGTGATGCTAAAAAATATAATACAATCTTAAACCTCATATAATTAATTAGCAACCAAGAATGGTGGTGGTTTCAACTGAAAAACTATTGGTTCCTATCTCTTTTATCTCCCTTTCAAGGTATAACCCCTTAATCCTAAATAATAATTGGTGAAACTATATATCCCAGAGCATGGACTATATACACATAAACCTCTATATGTTGTTGATCAACTGGAGGGTTTATTATATTTGGTTTATCATCATCTCTCTCTTGAGGTGTGTTCAAATATATTCTAGAGGGAATTGTACTACACAATACCAATAAATGAGAAGGGAAACATCAGCCATGATAAATGAGTTTACAAACATGGTTAATTAAAATTCATCTAGAAAACATGATCATTTGATGAAAAATCTTTAAATTATTATAAAATATAATTTAAAAATAGTATAAAAAAATATTTTCCCAATATCTCATGGTAACTGAAGGCTTTTTATGATTAGGTATGTTCTAGAACTCACTCATAAAATACCAATTATGTTGCAAAAATATTGTATCCTATCTAACAAGGCATCCCAAACAGCATACCAATATCCATAGAAGGACAAAACATGGGTTTGATACCAAATTTTCATGAACCAATATGTCTACTGCTCCTAAGGGGTTCTTCATTCGGTTATAACATGTATTTAATGGGTGTTTTCTATCCAAAAAAGTTTTAATATAGTGCTCAAACATATAATGAAGTAATAGGGACCAGTTTTCCCAAAATAACAAACCATAATGAAATATTAGTGGATATAAAATAGTAAATAGTCAATATTTTGACACTCCTATGTGTAGAAAATATCACATGTAGATAGATGCATGAAACAAAATAGTATTCCAAATTAATAATTATATAAAACCATAAATTAAAATATCCATGAAATAACTATATAACAAGTGGATAATATATTCTACCAGTCACCAAAAATACCAAAGTCTCACTTACTAGAACTCCCACCTCACCCATGTGGTTCATTCCATCTTCTTGTAGGTGGTGTACTAAAATCTATTTATTCAATGTGAAAATGGTAGGTCACATTCAACATATCCAACTATGATATCACCATTCATTTGAAAAGAAATATGTAGAAAATAAACCAAAAATAATCAATTATTAATAAAACATGACATGTAAATTTATTTATAGTTCTTATCAAAACATGATTTACAAAATAAAATCAATGGATAGTTTATGAGAAAAAAAAATTACATTTTCTTAAAATACAAAAAATATAAGAATCATTATGAAAACGTCCATGAATAACTATTTATCCAAAAATAGGAATGAATAATAATTTAAATGAAACATTAGACTATATAATAAATTAGTATACTAACACCATTGTTATGAGACCTAGGGTAGGATTAGTATATGGATTCTCAAACATCATACTGAAATATGGTTCTAGGTGTGCGCATGTCTCTATATATCATTAGTTTTGGAAAAAATAAGTGAACTCCCCAAATAATTAACTCTTTATACTCATCACTGTTTAGCCGGAATTGTCAACATCAATCCTTTTTTATATAGAGATAATACAATCCACGAGTTTATACTAGCCATGTAATTACTTGGGATCCTTTGTTCTACATAAAAAAATATACAAGGTTATATATTCAATTTAAATCAATCATATCAAATAATAATTTCAATTAACTCCAATCTCATGTTTGAAAAACATTCCTTTCATTCCAAAAACCAAATTCAATTGGATTTTCATCAAAAAAACACATGCCTTATATTTCATATCATCTCATCTGATATCATAAAACACATTAGAATATTTCATGTAATCCAAATCTTGACATAAATCATTTATTTAAAATAATTATCATTTTCTAGAAATTAGAACATAATTTTCCTAAGATATTGTCATTTTATTTCATCATATAACCCATCCCATATTAAATAATTTTTCTACAGACTCAATTATAGACAGTAAAATATATTACAAATCCTATTTAAGTAAAAAAGGAATCCAAGGTTTCAAAAGAAATATATTTTTTTACAAAAACATGAACCTCAAACAAGATAAAAAAAATCCATATGGGATCCACCAATGGATAATAGATAAAAAAAATTCAATAAGAGTTATATACTCACAATTCATCATTTAAATTTCTTTATCTATCAATTACATAATGATCCACCACTCTAAAAGAAGTTGATATAGGATGAAAGTGGTAATCCTGATCAAATAGTGATTACTCTTACCATAAGAGATCCAATCCATCATCTGAAACATCGAACCATGATAAACTAGTGTAAGAATAGATGAAATTTCCACTTTAGAGCCTCAAATTACCAAAAGATTAAATTATGTTTGACTAGGAGAAGATTAGAATTTACAATAGAGGTATTGAGAAATAAATTCTGAAAATTAGAAAATTATATTCCCATCACACGATTTGATAAACTATACACCAATCGGGATCCCCTATTATTCCACGACACATGGTTTAAGGGGTATTCAACCCAATTTTAAATAACTATGTACCTTACCTAGTGCCCTCCTTTGGAACTCAGTGACAACCAACACTATTTCATGGCCTGACCAAAATGGTTTTCCCTCACCATGTAGAAAACGTCCGCAAGACCAAAAACATCTAATAAACTCTAATATATTCCAAATTAACCCATGTAATGATAAAAATTATCCAAAAAAATGGTTATATATAATTAAATGTTGGTTTTAGGATGATAAATTATATATATTCATGGTATGTGATGTTATTATTGTATGATCTCACCATGTGTGATGGATGTAATGTTTGGACATTAAATTTGACATAGATTTTTATCTCTTTTCTTATTAGTCATATATTAGTTATGGATTTAACTCTTGGGTAATAGTGGAAAGAGAAATATATTTCATTATTCATGGAAATTACAAACTCAAATGACTTATAATTATTCTCTTTTTTGATCTATCTCACTAATTATGAGGCATAACTATTTACACTGTCAATAACGGGATATGTGGTGATTCCTCAAATAATCTCTTTATTTCATTATAATTGGATGGGATGATATATATATATACACACATATTCCTTATGGAAGGTCATGTGGATCTATGATGATATGCATGGTGACGATGATAATAATTCATTCCATTGTGCATTAGAGGTGAATTTGCCTTAATCGGTCAATGAAGGCATTAGACTCCTTCATGAAAAACCCATTGTGGGACACTATTATTCATGACTGATTATTAAAAGTATCTATAACTCAACATACAACATTTTATCAACAAACTAGGACTAAAAATCTAATTCATAATATAATTTTATTGTGGATCATGGTATTTGGTTAATATTAGGGTCATTCCAATTGTAGGAGAATTCATGTGTGATGTGACCAGATCTTCCAGGGAGCTGTTTGATGTTTAGTTTCATCGAGAGGGTGGGTTACCAAGGAGTGGGTTATTGAAATAACATGATTTCTTGGAATTAGACCCCATGTGGGTTTCAATCATATCAATTTTTTAAAATTTTTTTATACCAAACCCTATGGTTTCAACCCATATAAATTGGAATGTGATTCAGTCTAACCAAAATTCATGTTTATAGTTCCTTAAAACATATCATTTCAAGTGATATCATTTTTATTCCAATGATAGATCATGATTTTGTGATCCTATAACGGAAATTTATATAGTTATATTATTTATGATATTTTTTACCCTACTATGTTGATGAATTATCATGAAGTTCTTGATCAATGAGTAAATGGGACCCTATAATGGGAATTGGAACATATGGTTTCTAGGGCACCATGACGTGGAATAGTTTTTTCATGTGAAAAATGACCTTGTGTGAGAAATGGACTATGGAATGGGTGGAATGACCAAGTTTCCCCTCATCAATAAATTAGTGTTTATTATATTTGGGACAATATTTTTTATGAAGGAATGTCAAGTAAGGGGTTATCCAAGGATTTTTAGTCCATTAGTGGAAGGAATAATCAGTGGGTTCTTCTGGTAGTGTGAATTGGTATAGTTAAAATGATAAAATATAATTATTTGTGTCGAAAACACATGAGTGATGGTACTTTTGGAATGAAAAAATTACTATCAATGGTGGGACCATTCAGGTTCCAAATCTTATTGTTATGGACGTACTTTAATAGCATGGTGAGAGCAGGGGTGGATGATTCTGGTTTTAGTATCGTGTTAGATGCAAGATAAGCATATTCTTAATCATCTTATAGGAGAGGCAGTTGATTTTTGGATAGGATCACTATGGTGTCTTTTAGCTTGATGAGGCAACCATGTATATTATCATGGTATGTGTTTTAGGTGAATGGACTCAATTTTGAGGTGATGATACTTGTTGAGTATATGTCCAGTTTTATGATGTACTGTTATGGAAGTGTATTCCCATTATCTTTGTATGAAATCATGGATGAATGAATTATTTAAATTTGGTTCATAGATATAAATTGATGAGTAACCATGTATGTGATGAGTACTATTAGAAGTTGATGTGAAACTTGTGAATGGGAAAACATGATGCTCTTGATGATGAATTAATCTTATAATGGTATTTAAAAGATGATGATTATGTCTCAAGAGGGGATATATTAATTTTTTATGATAAAAACTGATATGGTTGAGCCAAAAAGTTAGTTCATGGTGTGACCCTAATTATTATTTTTAGACAACTTTAAAAGTAGATCATTTTTCTTATTTATATATGGGGTGTGGGATTTGGGTGAATATAAATTTATTATTCAGGCATTGATAATGATACTCCTGTGATGAAGAGAATTGTACTAGTTGTGGGTAAAATACAATCATCTCGTAAGGGTTTGGATTCCCTTATTTCAGATGCTAGATGGCCAATGTGATAACAGAGTACCATTGTGTGATAATATCTAATGAGATTGCTTTCTCTGATAAATACCAGATTTAGTATTCCAATATGGTATTGGATGAGTCAATGCATTAGCATTAGGCTCGGGACAATTTCAATATAATTTTATAGAGGTTTGTGAGGTGAACTAGGGGTTGTGAGCTAGTTTAGAGGGTGAAAATATATTTTTTGTCATTATCCAAGGGTTACACCTATTTAATCACATTATTCTAAGGGTTGGGTCCAATTTTATCAAATTTTTTAAGGGGTGAATCTCGTTATGAAATGTAATGAAGTTTTATTGGGTGAAATTATATTGTAATCATGTGGGATAATACTATAGATTTTGGTGTTATTTTAGATATCATGATGGTGGAAACTATATCTTTTGATGATGTGTTGGTGGGATAGATTGTGTGTTTTGAGTATAAAAAGATTGAATATGTATGATTATCATTATACATGAGGTTTGAAATATTGAGAAGGAAATCACATTGGATGTGTCATGTGGGATGTGGTCGATCGGATGTTGGACCACTAATTGACTCATTTCATTAAGAGGTTCTGATAGTTGGGAGTAGAAAGGATTAGAATAATCCATTTTGATATACAATATATAGTGGGGAGAACAGTAATATGAATGATGTGGCTGTTGATGATGCCAGATTGTCAATGGATATAAGGGTGTAAAAAATGCCATATATAGGATTAAATTATACTTACTGTAACACCCCAGGTAAATAAATAATATGAAATTTTTATATTTATCTATATTTTTGAATAAAATTTTAATATTAATTTAAAGGGAACGCTATGCTCGATGGCGTACCCAATACGCAACAACGAGTTTCTTGGAAATCTTACGTTGCAATCTAATAATAAATTAATATTATTTTAAATGGTAGTTAACACATAGCCATTGTAATGGTGGGAATGAACAGAACTAACTACAAAATGATTATATATGTTTGTCAAATATTTTTACTTTTATCCAATAAATGTTAGAGGCTTAAAATGCTAATGAATCCAATTTTAAGCGTAAATATTCTAATATTCTTTAAAAGGTCGATTAACCACCTTTTGATGGAGAATCATTTTTAAATAAACTTTTTGAAAATTTTATATGTTATATTGGACCAAATAAAATCCTTGTTTAGAATCGGGATATCAAAATTTACTTTTTGTATGTTTTTGTTAATTGTTTTTGATAAAGTTCATTTTTAATGAATAAGTGAAAAATGTTGTTTTTTAATTCAAAACCTCTTTTTAATCTAATTTATTTATATGATTATATCATAATTAGAATTGGTTTTAGAGTTCAATTAGAAGATATTTTTTCCATTTAATCCAATGGTAGTCATTGGAATTAATTTCACTTTAAAATGGACTTAAACTAGTGTCAATCTTTTAATAGATATTGTTTCTTAAAAACACGCTATTTGTTTTGACAACAAGAAGTAATTATTAAATTAATTAATGCAACTTATATGTTTTTAATTTTTTAAAATAGAAATCATTTTTTAATTTGGGATATCAAATATTACTTAGGGTGAATTTTTTTATGTTTTTCTGAAAAACATCAATTTTTGATAAATAGTGAAACCACTAAGTGGACGTTGAAAAACGTAATTTTCTTTTAAATGAAACTTTACAACTTCTATGATTTGAATTTCAAAAATCCGACATACATGGTTGTCATTAAAATGTAAAATGTGGTTCAATGGGAATAAAATATTTTTTTTGTGAATAGTACCTTTTATGTTTGATTAATCGCGATTAAAGGTAATTAGTGTAATTTAAGGTAAAGATAATGTTATAATAATATGAAATGACCTTGAAACATGTCCTAAACTTATTGTATAAGTCATTTCCGACCAAGAAAATCCATGGTTCAACTTGGGGACCCCATGGTGCCACATTTGTAGGAAAATGACATTAATAACTTTTTATTTAAAGTTAAAATAAAAATGTCACAAACATGTATTGTTTTACTAAAACAATTTTTACATGGGGTTATACAAGTCATATGTTTGAATATAAATATTCATTAGAATGCTAATAATATTTCCTAAATCATGAATTTTTTTTAATAATTTTTAGACATTAAATAAATAATTTTCTTTATGACACCATGATGATGCAGTGATTACCTTATTAATGAATGATTTAAATAAAATGAAAAGATAAAGTAATATATAAGACTTAAACTTTTCAAAGAACCATTGGATGGGTGGATTGAGAACCCATATCACCATAACCTCTAAATATATAATTGTGGGACCTTTAATATCCAAAAATCATTTTTTAATAAAGTAACTTTTCAAGAAATTCCAAGAGTGCCCCTCCACCCTCTTATAAAAGGCCCCCACCTCTACCTCCTAACCCACACCTTTCAAGCCTTTGGCTCGGCCAAACTCTGCCCATTTTATCTCTCCACATACCTCTCTTCATCCTATAAGCCTTACCTTAGGCAGAAAGCACTTCAAGAAACCCTTTTGGTTCAAACCAAATGGAGTTACCCGATTTAAATGTAATGTCATCTCTTATGTTCTTTTGGTTTATTTTGCTTCTCCAACCCCCTAAACTCTTTTTATTACTTTCTTTTGTAAAAAAAACAGTATATTCAATATACTAGGATGTTTTTATGAGAATTATTAGTCCTAAAATTACAGACACCTCCGTATAATGGTTAAAGAACATACTGTTTCCGTGGATGGCGAATGAATACCTCACGAAATGATGATTGTTCTATCTTCTCCTACCACCTCTCATGGTGGCCATTGTGATGGAAATATATTTATTTATGATATATATTATATTTATTTCTTCTATATTCTTCTGTATTATACATTTAAAACATACCTTTAGGCTTTTCATGTTGTGCAAATGCGATAATTTCATTTCAGGAAGTGTGGACTACCGCCCCCTCAAGTGATGTGAATCGTTCATACAATAAATGGAATGTATAAATAATGAAATTAATGAACATATTTGAACTATATAACATATATATTATACTATAATTATAATATAAATATATCTCATTTAGTTTTAATTCCATTAAATACGAAATTGAAATGAAAGTAGCGTTTATGCGTACGTTCGGCTTACCGTCTCCATGAACGTTGCACTTCATTTCTTACATTTAAATGTTATGTAATATTATAAATTCAAGTATATACTGGATATATATGATATATATGATATCTAAATCATGAATATTATTCTGGATAAAATGGATATTTTTCCACATGAACAACTTGTAATTATAACAAGTTTATTTTTGAATCAATACCAATGATCGAAAAAACGACCGTTATTAAATTAAATAATTATATAATGTTCATAAAATGTAAATAAGTTATATAAAAGGAATAATGAAGTTGATAAATTTTCTTAAGAAACTATAAATTAACTCTAGTTTTTATTCAGGAATATAAAGAAACGAACAGGACAAGTCGGACTTGAGGTAAGGGATCCTACCTCTCTCTTTCTTTTTATGTACTTTCTTTTATGTCATTTCTTTTAAGATCATATTTATTATGTTTGGGGATGTTATTTTATATTCCACATTCTGTAGATTTAATTTTCATATTATGAGAGACCCTATTTGATCTCAAATATCCATTTTTTGATTTTTTATGTGGTGTCGTTAGGCTGTCAGGTTTCCGTAAGGGGTTTTTCATCTCACCTTTATTCCTGTGAGATTTATGCTACATTTTCCACCATTTCCTTTGAGTGGTATATGTAATTACCATTATTCAACTCTTTGTGTAATATAATTTCATTTAGGAGTATTTACATCAATGTTGTATAGTCCTTCTTTCATGGGGTGTACGTTTCGAAAGTTACCAAAGTCGGTAAGGGAACCTTCCACCCTCTTATTTTTTTAAAAGACTTATTTTTGTTTTGTCTTTTAAATTACATATTATTATATTTGATATGTTCTTATATATCCTTATTGCTATAAATTTTATTTCCAAGTGATGATATACCTTTTATCTCTCCGTCAACTCTATTTCTAAAATTTGATGTGACGCCGTTAGGCTATCAAATTTTTGCAAGGGAACTTCTTAACGCAATTCCAATTCATTGGGTTAAACCTATAATTATTGATTTTTGCGTTCTATGAATATGTGTGTATGAAATGTGATTGTTTTACACTGAGTATCCAATTATATTTGGTGTATTTATATTTTTCACACATAATTATGTCATTTCTTTATCCTTTCACTAATTGCATGATCCTTGATTCAGATTACATCTCAATTTCTTCTAATTGAGACATTTCTTAATGATATGCACTTTTATTCTTTTATAAAGTGTATATACAGCCCATTTTACATTCCATATCCATATTATGTCTATACTAAAGTCGTTTAAATGGTTTGAATGGTCTACTTTCATGTGGATTATAATTTAAATGTTCAAAATGGAAAAGGACTCTTTTATTAAAACATTATTTTAAATGGTTTTAAAGATTTATTCTTTTAAACATTTATCATCTATTTCCATGTTTTAAAAATGGTTTTATGAATTTATTTATATTTTCATGAATGTTTTAAAACCCTTTCAAAAGTTTTGAAGTGGTATGGGACACTATCATTCTAAAAAAAATATATTCTTTTAATATTTTCAAAGTGTAAAGGGATATTTATCTCATAGAGTTTTAGTGATTTTAATAGAAGTTTTTATTTATGATAATATCATGATGTGATATCTTTTGATTGAAATGTGGAAATTTTATGTTTCATTATGAATGTTTTAAGTGTTATGATTATGTTATGGTTCTTGGGAAATGTTTATGAAATCGGGTGGTTCTGTGATAAACTAAGGGCGGGTGAGCCTGTGATAGCTCTCCAATGCATTGGTTAACGGGAATGAGTTAAACGCTAAGGTTTCTTTGAAGAGATTTAGGGAATATACTGTGATGGGTATTCCAAATGTAACCATGAGGGTTACTCCCTACGTAAGAATGTTATGAATGCCTCAAGTTAACTTTTTTGTCTTATGATTTCTATGAGTTATTCCTAAATCATATGATTTATTGAGGTATGTTAAAGTGCTTATGTTTTATGAGTAAAGTATGATTTCATTGATTCATATGTATACATGGACTAATGTTTTCTTTCCATATTGTTATAACCCTTACTGAGCTTTTTATGCTCATCTCATGTTTTTGAAATTTTTTCCACCGGACTTAAAGTGGAATAATGTCAAGGATGGGATCAAGGAAATGTCATGATGTCTAAAACATGGAACTAGACATGACTCTTTTGTTCAAGGGTTTACTTTTTTTGTGTGAAAAAAATGGAAACCGAGTAGATGTGTCTACATTGTAATCTTTGATAAGTAATAGTTATGTCCTCAATCTCTAAAACTCTAAACCTGAAATGATCGTCAATGTGAATTATTCATTTAATTCAGGAATATGTAATGTACTAAGGTCGGGTCCTTATAGTTGGTATCAAAGGTCGGTTTAGATAACTTTAGAGGTTAGAGTGTTGTTTATGCATAAGTGACAGGTTGTGTATAACCACAATGGTTATTATATTAGATAGAGTCATTGTAATTTATGAATGTTGGAATGAGATTGAGATAACATGGATAATTATATCTTAGTGTTTATCTTCCTCTTTAGTACATGATGATATTATTGATATAGTGACACTGAACTTTTTGGTTTTAGTAAATGGATGGATCTAGCAGGCACCAAAGTGACAATGGGTTTGAAGGAAACTGTGGTGGTTCTCTGATTAAGAGACTTGATGAAATGGGGGATTCAATGAGAAATCTCATGGTTATTCTAAACCAACTATCAGGAGTCATGATCAACCACTTGAACCTTGGTGTGTTCTCTAATGCATCATGTACGAGAGAACCAACTCGATGTGGATGTTCAGGTAATAATTATAAATGTAACCATTAGAGTTTATATGATCCTTAGTTTGAAGGTAATTATGTGTTACTATATGTTATGATGAAATATGAATGACATGAGATAAAATTGTGGTTAAATTATGTTATGGTTATTTTTAAAGATTTTATCACTTTTTGGGGAATGTTATAAGAATTATGTAGTTTTTGAAAAAGGAAAACACATAGACCGTGTGACAACCTGTCGTGTCGGACGAAGCTGTGGGAATCGAACCCACAACCAAAGTGCGACTGGTATTTATTGCCTACCACTAGACTATCTGATGTCCCTGGTTAGTTTGACTAATTATTTTTAGTTAGATGATCTTATGAATATATAATACGTTGATTTTTGGTTATCTATGGAAATTATTAAACTATCATGGAGGATATGTGATTAGGTTAATTACTTTTTAGTATGAGACTGTAAGAGTAACTGATGTTATTTGGAGATAAATGTTAAGGTTTATCTTGGAAGACGATGTGATTAAATCCTTCAGAGATTTGGGTTTCAATCTTATTTTTTATTAATTTGATGAATTTTATGGATATATATTTATTGAATTGTCTTTTTCGATCTTTGGGTATTGTTTGACAAATTTTGGAGATTAAGAATACATTTTCTTAAAGGATTATCCTTTTTGGGTATTATCTGATCTTATAATAACCTTTTTGGTTTTGGTTTTGGTTAATGTCTAATGACATGGGAAGTATATAGTTCTCTTTTGTGGTTTAGGTGATTCTATAGAAGTTGATTATAATACTCTTAATGAGAACAAGTTTTCATAAATACTCGTCTTTTGGAGAAAATATGAGTTTTTATAAGAAATCTAGTAAAAGTTGAAAGTCAACATGACAAGTAAGTATTCTTAGTTATGATTTATTTAAGCTCATAAATAAATTCCTCAATTAAAATTGACATTAAACTAAAATGTTGTCTGTTAACGTTTCCTACTGGGGAATCAAATACCATTTAACCCATCACAAGTTTGTGATATTCTGGTGGTTAAATTTCTCCTAAACATGTTTTCTAACACTCTCCCTCAGAACATGAACCATTGTTTTGTTCTTCCATATCCATGTTTTCCTACATGGAATCCTAGTATGTGTTAACTCGGGTGACCTTTGTACTTCTCTTTCATTCTTTTAAAGTGATAGTAGTACTGACTCTTGTTCCGATGTGGGACTTTCAATTTTTTTTTTTAAAGGTTTGGGCCGAAGCCTCATTTTTATTAATAAAGCAAAGCAAAGACCTCTTTTAACTGGGTAGAGGGAGACCCATTACATAGCCCGAAGTCCCAGTGGGCTAGTATCCCATTACATAGCCCGTAGGCCCAAATGTTTGCCCAAATTCCTATTCTGTGAATAGTAACCCGGTTGCTACAGTACCGCCGCCGCTACAGTGCCCTGCCGCCGCTACAGTACCCGCCGATCAACAGTACCACCGCTGCTACAGTACCCGCTGTAGTACTGCTATAGTAACCTGTGCCCAATGGGTTTTGAACCCCCATTTTTCATGTAGTATTACGGGGTGCTTACCACTAAGCCAAACCCCAACTACAGTGTGGGACTTTCAATGATGTTTCTGAGCCCAATTTTAAAATTGCGAGGACACAATTCCCAAAAGGGTGGAAGGATATAACACCCCAGGTAAATAAAGAATCCGACATTTTCATATTTATACATATTTTTGAAGAAAAATGTTAATATTAATTTTAAGGGAACACTATGCTCGATGGCGTACCCAATATGCAACAATTAGTTTCTTGGAAATATTATGTTTCACTCTAATAATAAATTAATATTATTTTAAATGGTAGTTAACGCCTAGCCGTTGTAATGGTGGGAATGAATAGAACTAACTACAAAATTATTATATATGTTTGATAAATATTTTTACTTTTATCCAATAAATGTTAGAGGCTTAAAATGCGAATGAATCCAATTTTAAGCGTAAATATTCTAATATTCTTTAAAAGGTCGATTAACCACATTTTGATGGGGAACCCTTTTTAAATCCACTTGTTGAAAATTTTATATGTTATATTGGACCAAATAAAATCCTTCTTTAGAATCAGGATATCAAAATTTACTTCATGTATGTTTTTGTTATTTTTTTTGATAAAGTTCATTTTTAATCAATTAGTGAAAAATGTTGTTTTTTAATTGAAATCCTATTTTTAATTTAATTTATTTATATGATTAGATCATATTTTAAATTGGGTTTAAAGTGAAATTAGAATATATTTTATCCATTTAATCCAATTGTGGTCATTGGAATTAATTTCACTTTGAAATTGGGCTTAAACTAGTGTTAATCTTTTAATAGATATTGTTTCTTAAAAACACTCTATTTGTTTTGACAGCGGGAATTAATTATTAAATTAATTAATGCAACTTATATGTTTTGAATTTTGTAAAATAGACATCATTTTCGAATTTGGAATATCAAATATATCTTAGGGTTAATTTCTTCTATTTTTCTGAAAAACATCAATTTTTGATGAATAGTGAAACCACTAATTGGAAGTTAAAAACTGATTTTTCGTTTAAATGAAACTTTACCAATTATGTGATTTGAATTTCAAAAATCTGACATACATGGTTGCCATTAGGATGTAAAACTTGGTTCAATGGGATTAAAATATTTTTGGTAAATAGTACCTTTTATGTTTTATTAATCGCGATTAATGGTAATTAGTGTAATTTATGGTAATGATAATGTTATAATAATATGAAATGTACGTGACACATGTCCTGCCATTATTGGATAAGTCATGTCCGACCAAGACAATACATGGCTCAACTTGGGGACCCAATTGAGCCAATTTGGTAGGAAAATGATATTAATAACTTTTTATTTAAAGTTAAAATAAAAATGACACAAACATGTATTGTTTTACTAAAACAATTTTTATATGAGGTTATACAAGTCATATGTTTGACTATAAATATTAATTAGAAAACTAAAAGGATTTCCTAAATCATGATATTTTTATTCTTATTTTTAGACATTATATATAAAAATTTATTTATTACACCATGATGATGTAGTGATTATCTCATTAATGAACGATTTAAATAAAATGCGAAGATAAGGTAAAATCTAAGACTAAAAATTGTAAAAAACCCATTGTATGGGTGGATTTATATCCCTTGTCACCTTACCCTCGAAATATATAATTTTGGGACCTTTAATATCCGAAAATAATTTTATAATAAAGTAAATTTTCAAGACATTTCAAGAGTTCCCCTCCTCCATCATATAAAAGGCCCCCACCTCTACCTCATCACCCACACCTATCAAGCCTTTGGATCAGCCAAACTCTGCTCATTTTATCTATCCACATCCCACTATTCATCCTAGAAGCCTTACCTTAGGCAAAAAGTTCTTCTAGAAACCCTTTTGGTTCAAACCAAAGGGAGTCACCCGATTTAAAGGTAATGTCCTCTCTTATGTTATTTTCTTTTATTTTGCTTCTCCAACCCCCTAAAATCTTTTTATTACTTTATTTTGTAAAAGAACTAGTATCTTAAATATACTAGGATGTTTTTATTAGAACTATTTGAGCTAAACATACACACACCTCCGTCTAATGGTAAAAGAATATACTCTTTCCGTGTATAGCGAATTATGACCACACGAAACGATGATTATTCTATCTTCTCCTACCACCTCTCATGGTGGCCATTATTATGGCACTATATTTATTAATGATATATATTATATGTATTTCCTCTCTATTATTCTGTATTTTACTTTTAAAAAATACCATTATGCTTTGTATGTTGTGAAAATGCGATAATTTAATTTGAGGAAGTGTGGACTACCGCCCCCTCAAGTGACGTGACTCGTTCATGCAATACATGAAATCTATAAAGAATTAAATTAATGAACATGTGTGACCTATATAACATATATATTATACTGGAAATATAATATATATATCTTTCTCTCATTTAGTTTTAATTCCATTAAATACGAAATAAAATGAAAGAAGTGTTCCTGTGTACGTACTGCTTATCGTCTCCATGAACGGTGCATTTCATTTCTTACATTTAAATGTTATGTAATATTATAAATTCAAGTTTATAATGGATATATATAATATATATGATATCTAAACCATGAATATAATTTTGTATGTAATGGATATTTTACCAAATGAACAACTTGTAATTATAACAAGTTTATTTTTGACTCAAGTACCAATAATCGAAAAAACGACTGTTACTAACTTAAATAAATATATAATGTTCATAAAATGGTAATAAGTGATATAAAAGGAATAATGAACTTGAAAAGTATTCTTATGCAAGTAGAAATTAACTCTAGTTTATTATTCAAGAATATAATGAAACGAACAAGACAAGTCGGACTTGAGGTAAGGGATCCTACCTCTCTCTTTCTTTTTAAGTACTATCTTTTATGTCATTTCTTTTAAGGTCATATTTCTTTTGTTTTGATATGTTATTATATATTCCTCATTATGTAAATTTTATTTTCATATTATGAGAGACTCTATTTGATATCATCAATCCATTTTGGATGTTTTAAGTGGCGTCGTTAGGCTACTGAGTTTTGGTAAGGGATTTTTCATCTCACATTTATTCCCGTGAGATTTATGCTACATTTTCCACCATTGTTTTGAGTGGTATATGTACTGCCCATTATTCTAATCTTTTAGTAATATAATTTCTTTTATGATTATTTACATCAATGTTGTATAGTCCTTCTTTCATGCGGTGTACATTTCGAATGATACCCAAGTCGATAAGGGAACATGTCACCCTCCTATTTTTTTTAAAAGACTTCTTTTTGTTTTGTCTTTTAAATTACATATTCTTGTGTTGGGATATGTTCTTATATATCATTATTGCTATAAATATTTTTTACATGTGATGAGATAACCTTTATCTCTCTCATCAAATCTTTTTCTAAAATTTTATGTGACGCCGTTAGGCCATCAAATTTTTGCAAGGGAACTTCTTAACCCAATTCCAGTTATTTGGGTTAAACCTCTCATTCGTGATTTTGGTGTGCTATAAATATGTGTAGATGACATCTGATTTTTTTTCTCACTAAGTATCCAATTATATTTATAGTATTTATATTTTTCACACATAATTATGTCATTTATTTATCCTTTCTCTAATGGCATGATCCTTGATTGGGATTACATCTCAATTTCTTCTCATTGAGTCATTTCTTAATGATATGCACTATTATTATTTTATAAATTGTATATACATCCCATTTGACATTACATATCCATATTATGTATATAATAATTTCATTTAAATGGTATGAAAATGGTCTACATTCATGTGGCTTATAATTTAAATGTTCAAAATCGAAAAGGACTCTTTTATTAAAACATTGTTTTAAATGATTTTAAAAATTTATTTTTATAATCATTTATAATCCATGTCCATGTTTTAAAAATGGTTTTAAGAATTTATTTATATGGATATTAATGTTTTAAAACCCTTTCAAATTTTTCGATGTGGTATGGGACACTTTGATTCCAAAAAAATGTCTTCTTTTAATTTTTTCAAAGTGTAATGGGATATTTATCTCATAGAGTTTTAATGAATTTATTAGATGTTTTTATTTATGATAATATCATGATTTGATATCTTGTGATTAAAATGTGGAAATTTTATGTTTCTTTATTCATGTTTTATGTGTTATGATTATGTTATGGTTACTGGGCAATGTTTATGAAATCGGGTGGTTCCATGATAATCTAAGGGCAGGTGAGCCCATGATAGCTCTCCAATGAGTTGGGTAACGCGAAGGAGTTAAACACTAAGGTTTTTCTGAAGAGGTTTAGGGAATATACTGTGATGGGTATTCCAAATGTAACCATAAGGGTTACTCCCTACATAAGAATGTTATGAATGCCTCAAGTTACCTTTATGTCTTATGATTTTTATGAGTTATTCCTAAATCATATGATTTAATGAGTTATGTTAAAGTTATTACATTTTATGAGTAAAGTATGATTTCATTGATTCATATGTATACATGGACTAATTTTTTCATTCCGAATTGTTATAACCCTTACTGAGCATTTTATGCTCATCCCACGTTTTTGAGATGTTTTCCACAGGACATAAAGTGGAATATGGTCAAGGATGGGATCAAGGAAATGTCATGATGTCTCTAACATGTAACAAGACATGACTCTTTTGCCCAAGAGTTTATTTTTTTTTGTGAAAAAATGGAAACTGAGTAGATGTGTATACCTTATAATCTTTGAGATGTATTAGTTATGAAATAATTCTCTAAAACTCTAAACCTGAAAAGATCCTCAATGTGAATTATTCATTTAATTCAAGAATATGTAATCTAAAAAGTCCGGGTACTTATACTTATTAATAGAGATTCAATTTTTTTATTAATTATCAACCTTGTGTTTAAGTTTGTTTATAGGAATATTGTTAACTGTTATATTGTAGAAAAAATTAATTGATCATGTTTTAGTGACAGGATTATATCGAGCTCTCTAACGAAATCATTAAAAAAATTATTTAATATTATAATTTTTGAGGTGTGGAGATTTTAATACCTATTTTCTATTGGCGTGATAATATTTTGTGGAAATTTGAGTTTTCCATTTTGTGGAAAGTTCATTTTGAGAATCAGTAATCATAATGAGTTATAGAGTTTTTGAATTTATTTAATCTGTGTTTTAGAAATTTCATGAGGTTATTGTATATTTATAAGTATTTTTAGTGATTCCTTTATGAGTTTGGGAATTATGGTGTGATGAAAATAGTCGTACTAGAACATTTAGTGTATAAATGGGCCATTCATACCATTAATGAAACTCACAGTGTGTCTATATCCATGAATGGGAAAATGGTCTAAAATGGTACCTAACATGAAAAGTCATAGTGTGACCACTTGGGTTACACAATGATTCTTATTAGGATGTTTTTTTTAAAATTTTAATAGGTGATTTTCCCCTTTATATTTGAGATTATGATCACGGATTCACGAAATATTAAATCTTAATTCGACATGGGTGGATCATATTAAAAATTTATGTTTAAGACCAACTAATACTATTATGACTGTTTGAAGACCAGTTAAAGTACAAGGTACATCCCATGGAGATAAGATGATAACCGACATGGCCTAGATATCTGATCATATAGGACACTCCTCACGTGGATTTGTTGATTTTTGGTTTTAATTAAAAAATTCATTAACATGAAGTTTATTTAGTAAAGGTTTATGATCAATTTCAGGGAACCTATTTAGAGGATATATGTAAATTTTTCATGTGCATGTCTTATTGGTTATTCTATGAAAGTATTCTAGAATTACCATATTTATTTGGTCAATAAAATTGGATTTACCTTGATTTGAAACAACATTATTAGTCTAGAATTGGTTTTCAACATTGGTATATTATGTATAAAATCAAGGGGGGAAAATGAATAAAATATGTTGGTCCTAACTTGATTTATTACAAAAAGGATAGGGTCCTAATTTTTCAATACCACAAATTTGTATCATGAAAATGTATTGATTAATATTGAAATATATAATTTAATTCCTAAACAACATATGACCCAAGTTGATTTATGGATTCATTGATGACACCATTACCCTTTCACTCAACCAATCACCCTATCCAGATTAGCCATTCATTTTAATTATAGGATTAAATATGTGAAGAAGGAATGATATTGAAGGAGTGATCATAAGATATAAATATTTAAATAGAGATAGTTAAAACTTATATGGTTACTAGAAATATGAAAAATGTTCACATCACCAATTTTAATATAATGAAAATGCTTGTTTGAAATAATGAATAATTAATGAAAAAATATATATTTGAGTGCAATATAATAAAATGAAGGAATATTGAGTGGTTGAGAAATTAAATAAAAGTAAAACGCAGTTTCATCCAAAAGTAATAGGATTCCAAAATTTAAAAAAATAATGTTTCAACTTATAACATCAATGTATATTACATTATGAGAATATAAAGAATTATTTTTGTGTGGGAAATTCCTGATGTGAATATAGATTTTACATTTTTAATGAGGCTTTCAAAGTCATTAGTATTTTTTATCTCCAATTATTCATAACTTGAATTCTTGTTATGGAATCATTGGGGCCTTCATGGAGTTTGATTAGAGGCAGAGGATGATATATTCTCAAGATGAATATATTTCATGTCTTTAGTTTTCATCATCCTAATAATTTATGACTTGTAACATTTTCTTGGGTTATCTTTTCAAATCATCATACAATTTTCATTTTTCATTGTAAATAAACACCATGAATTAGTATTCAAGATGTGAACGAGCTTCATTTTCTATAATTTTTCAAGAGCATGACCCTCACAATATGGGATCATATTTCCTATAAAAATTAACTTTATATCACTACATCATAGTATAGAACATTTATAAAGAGAAGTGATTTAAATGAAAATATTTATATATGAATTAATCATATAAAATTCCACCACACATGAACAATTTATTAACACAAGAAAAAACCACTCAAATAGAATACAAAAGGAAATAGTTTTTTCTGAGAAACAGGAATTTTAAAAAGGAAAATGAAACCAAGTGTTAGGAAAATGGAGCTAGTCCTAAAAAATTCCATACAATTATGACTATCCATGACTCATTGCCATGTTTTTTTATTTGAATTCACCATTCATTTAATTAAAAATTAAAAATTGTTCATTATATGTTCATTCTTGTGTCTTGATTTACCTCACTATGAATAATCCAACATAACTCAATGTTAAATAAAATTAGAGTAATTCTCATTTATAGAGTAATTATTTTTATTCCTATTTGATTATACAAATAATTATTGAATATTTGATTATTCTTTCAATTATTTAATTTATTTTGATTTATGGAATCATGCATAAATTTGTGGAAAATATAAAATAATGAAATATCAATGTCTTCATGACCCCATAATACTGAAGATTGAAGTCAAAATAGATAAAGTCAACATGAAGATAATGTCCCATGACATAGAGTAGGCCAATGTCTATGTTCAAATCTTCAAAATGAATAGCCATGATGAATCAGTTCAAAACCACATATAAAACACCATTACACATCATGAAGTTCTTTCACAGTGTTAAAATGAAATAAATAAAATACATAAAGAAATTCTATGAGAATTTACACCCGCACATTAATATTTGGGAATCAATTATAGTAAAATGGACTCTTAAGAAGAAAAAAAACTGATTTAGGATGAAAATATATTGGGGAAATAGCTTGGAATGAGGTGAAAAGAATTATTATAAAACAAAACCTATTAATAGGCCATTTATGATGCCCTTAGAGAGTATTGAAATCTATAAATACCCTCCCTAGGGGGATTGGTAGATGATGAAATCTCGAGGATCTTCAATTTCACTTCACAATATGTATACTACTAGTTAGGTTTTCTTTCATATTTTCCTTTTTTTCTTCTTTTTTAAATGTTATGTATTTCATATTTTTTTATCGTGTTATTTCATATCCATCATTATCTCTCTCCATCTCTGTATTCCTCAATATTTCTCTTTCTCTCTTCCACACTCTAATGCGATATCTTTTCACTTCATAATGGAATGTGTTTAACTTGAGACTTGTACCTGGGGTGGTTTTGTAACATTATTTATTATCAAACCATAAATTCATAATGTTTTAATACTATTTTTTGGGGACATGAGATAAATTAATGAGTGTAGTGGTCTTCTATAACAGTGAGGATCTCAAGACTATGAATATTCATTAATTTATTCATTTACTTATATTATCTTTGGTAAAATATTAATACAGTAGAGATATAGATACCCTAGAAGTTGAAATTATATATAGTGGAGTGATATATTTATTGAATTTCAGTCATTGTTAGGGTGGTGTCCAATTTAGCTAATAGAGGAGGTGAGATTTGGTTTTCCATAAAGGTTTCATAGGTAATATAAAAATACCAAACTCCAGAAATAAATGGACAGTAATTCATTTATAAGTTTTTATAAATTGAGTTATGAAATTAAATTTAAACAGAAAAAAATAATGAAGGAACCCCGTTACCAAACCTTAGTTCCAAACCTTTTATCTTGACATTATTATGTTCCATCTTCATGTCAGTTGTGTTTTTTAATTTAAATTTTAAAAATCTAAAAAAATATTTAATGTGTAGTCATATATAAAATAAAAACATGAAATAAAATTATATTTGGAAAATTATGAATATGGGATTGATTTAAGAGAACACTCCGTAGATGAGTTTCCCCTGGTCATCCTTAATACTGCATTTGGAAAAATAAAATTTTAGTTTTCTAGGACCCATGATAGGATTCCATCAGTAATACCCTAAATACTTGTTCCTAACCACATGCTTGCATTGAAAAGTAAATCTCCACTCCATAAAGAAAAATATTACAATTCATCATCAAGTATTACCATAATTGTGTGAATGACTTTGAGGATAAGGGTATGTGAATAAATGAGAAAAAACGTTCTAAAAAGTAGGGTAAACTCTAAATCATAATTTAAAATAGTCATTAAAGGTTTAATGAATAAACCCCTCAATAATGTAATATAACGTCCCAGTTCAAGAAGTCGCCCTGAGGTGCCTCGTGCCCGGTTTGTCACATGGCCTCATGCGCATTTCCCCGAATACCAGAGGCTGATGACTAGCAGTGAGGTCCTTAGGTGTGATAGTGGAGAAACTATGACATCTTTTTCAGATTAACACAGTGGAAATAAAAAGATAACAATAGCAAAAGGCGTAATAATACCATGCAATAGTAAATAGAGGAAGACTAGAATTATAAAAACTAAGAACATATATATATGATGCATGATACATATGTTTAGGAATGAATCCAAAAAATTCATAATGTTGAAATACAATACTAAAACTAAGTAAAAGGAAATGAAATAAAACAGCTCCACAGAATTGTAGGCCTCAGCTTAGTCCCATGCTTCCCAGCTCCAATGCATTTATGCACCTGAAGTAGAAGGGCGCTTTCCTTTATCTAAACCTGAAACAATTTAATCTGTTTGGGGCCAAAAGCATGATCCAAACATGGCATGAGACTAATCCTAGTAGGAAATCACCCAATTATCTATGCCTAATAGTTAGTGAATATATATGGCAGAAAATAAGCAAAATAATCCATAAACAAAGAAGTACACAAAAGTAAACAATCCTATAGTTCAATTGCATTCAACTTTCTTTTATCAAGTATGTATAAAATCACAAATAGGAAACCCTCTAGGATTTACTCACAACCTAACAGATCTGGTTCAAACAAATAAAATACAAGAAAAGTACTCACAATCTAACCCCTCCGGTACAGCTTTAGATAAGACTCTCTAAGGAAGAACTCACTATAAATTCCCCTTATGGTCTCGTATCAGTGACTAATAGACACTCTAAGGAAGCACTCAACATCCAACTACCCTTGTGGACCATATCAAGGAACCTATATACACTCTTAGGAAGCACAAATTCTACCCCCCTAAGGTCTTGCAACGTATCAGTAAAACAGACACTCTAGAGAATCCCTCAACGTCCATTTTCTATATAGTCTACTACACCAGGTTCCCACAGCCCTATGTAAGTCAATAATGCACAAAGGATGAATGGAAGACAATGTAAAACTCAATAACTACTTGGATTAATAGTCTATAGCATCTCAGATAAAATCACTCCATCTTAAAATACTATGCATAGAATACAATGCAGCGACCTAACTGGCGAAGCTAGACCAACCGGTAAAAATAAGAAAACATGGGAAAAACATCCATAACATGTCAATGATAACACTATTCATAGAAAATTAACCTCTATCCATTAAAAAAAGGAATATTAGGAAATAAAAGGGATAAAAACCATAAACATGCAATACCCCATTCTTGGGTATTGGGTAATTTTGAACCTAAAATTCAAAGACTATCTATAGAATGGAACATACCACCTACCTCGGTGTGGTAGAAATGATATACATGAACCTCAGGTCTTGAATTTCACTTAAATTACATAGATCTACAAAAACTTTAAAAATATTCAATTAAGGAAATCTCACGAAAGAGGAGAAATCAAGAGATAATGTTCTAGAAGAAGGATGAACTCACTGATGCGATTCTAACACTACCGAAAGAGTTTGAATTGGAGAAAGGATGGAATTTCCGGGTCTCAGAGAATATTCAAATCTATACGAAAGATCCTGGATGAGATAGGTCGAGAATAAGATGGTTCTATCCATTATACGCGACCCCGGTCCATTTAATGAAATAAAAAAAGTACACTGTATGTCTTTTAAAAGTACATGACATATACTTGCCTTTAATGAGCACTTATTGGGGCAGTCTCTAGGTCACCCACATGGCCAAGTGTTTTTATGTTACATGGATAAATCATGGCTACCCGATATAACTAAGTACACAACGTGTACTAATATGTACATGGTGTGTACCCCTGATATTTCCAAAACTCCTCTTTTTTCTCAAAAACACAAGAAAAGAAAAACAACCCGGGAAAGAATATTTGGGTTCTTACAATCATTCCCCTTAAAGAAATTTGTCCACAAATTTCGTTATCAAGGTGGCATATAAGAAGAATCATTGAAAAGCTCTGGCCACTGTGATCGTACATCATCCTCCCTCTCTCGGGTCTCATCTTGTACTCGCTCGTGTTGCTACATCCCTCGTACAAGAAGAATAGACTGGAAACATATAACATTCATACATGAATCAAAAATCCAAATAAGATGATACTCTAATGAGGTGTCCACCTCTAACTCATCCTCCTTAGGTAGGAAAACATTAGATGTGTCAGAGAAGTAACGTCGTAGCCCAGAAACGTGGAATACATCTTGTATAGCCCGATCCCTCTCTGGTAACTGCAACCAATAGGCAACTGTCCCAACTCTCCCCAACACCTCAAATGGCTATATGTATCTCAGTGAATGATTTCCCTGTCTCATAATCCTCTTGTGTCCGAACTATCGAGACTCATATACAATAATTACTTCTCCCTATATAAGAACAACCCCAACCCTGAAACCTAATGCCTTAATGTAAAGAGTATAACACTTGACCAGCTCTGGGAAAACTATTATCAGTGCTGAAGTCAACCTCCATTTCATCTTCTGAATGACTGAATCACAAGAATTTTACCACAAGTACTTCTCTCCCTTCTTAGTCAGGCCCATCAGTGGCACTACTAAGTGTGAGAAGTCTTTTATGAATCCACTATAGTTACTAGACATCCCTAGAAAACTATGCACCTAAAAGTCATTCATCGACTTGTCCTAGGAAACTACAGCTCTCATTTTCATTGGGTATACTTATACTCTTATCTCTAAGATAACATGACCCATGAAGTGAATTTTGACCATGCAAAAGTGTCATTGTGAGAGCTTAGCATATAACTGATGCTCTCTTAGTTTACTCAAAAATTTTCTCAAGATGGGTATCATGGTTCTGTCGAGTGTGAGAGTACACCAAGATATCATCCATGAAGAACACCATGAACTAATCCAAGTGTGGATGGAACGCTCTGTTCATCAGTACCATGAGAACAACAGGTGAATTCGTGATACTGATCGACATAACCACATACCCGTAAAGACCATACCAGCTCTGAAAGGCTATAGGAGGTATATTTGATGGTCTAACATGAAACTTGTGATAATAGGATCTCATGAAAATATTTGAGAACACCCGATCTTCTGGAAGATGATCAAATAGATCATCAATCCTCGGCAAGGGATATAGGTTCTTGACCACCAACTAGTTAAGCTTCCGACCATCGACAAAAAGTTTGATGGTATCATCCACCTTCTTCGCAAATAGGACATGCTAACCCCTAGGATAATTAATCGGTCAGATTAATCAATTTTACCACATATCCTACAAATACTACTTGAGCTTCTGTATCTCAGGTGTAGCCACCTTATCAGGAAGAAATGAAACCATTGTCACTCCTGGCACAAGATCAAAAGAAAGTTCCACCTCTCACTCTGGAGGAGAACCTAAAAATTCATCTAGAAATACACCACTCAAACAATAATCCACAAGAGGAAAGTCCAACTGTGAAGTCCCCTAGTCATCCAGATAAAGATTCACAAACTTGGCTGGGATTCCACCCAATCCATGATGCTCAGGCCCTTCTCTACTCACCTAGATATACCATTCACCCAAATGAAGAAACTATATGCCCCTAGTGATGTAAAACTCACCCTACGATGACATCAATCGACAAAAACCTAGAAAAGAACTAACTAGTACATTCCTAGGATGACACCATATCCTGTCATCTCTAAGAGATAGAGGTCCCAAAAGAAGTGACACCCACCAACCACAAGAAGGAACTCCTTGAGCTAACATACACTAACCATTCTTCTCCCCAACAAAGTGTCCAGCATAATGATGTCAGAAGAAGTAATGATAAAGAGCCCAAGGTACTCCAAAACATCCACATATATGAAACTACAAAAATCCCCTATATAGAAAATTGCATAAGATAAAACTGAGTCAATTCAGATCGTTCCTCGAACTGTAGAAGGTTCAGGATCCTGCTTCTGCTAGGTCTGCTAGACTATAAAAGTCGGGACTGTACCAATGCCCTGTGACCCTGTCTGACCACCATGTGATGAACCACCCTATTTTCATAGAATTCTGGTTGACTGGCTACCATGGGTGAGACCTCTATCTTGGCCTTAATGGCTGGAAGAACTCTAGTTCCCATACTGAAAAGAAACTGGTGGTCTTGCTCATGAATGTGGATTCATTGAGGAACTGTTGTCACCTGCTTCTGGTGAGAAGAACTGAAAAAAGAGCTAATGATGAACCATCTTTCTACAAGATCGGCAGTCTAATGGGTCTCCAACGTAATGTGGCCTCATATGGTCGCTCTTCCAGCTCTGGTATCACAACACTTGGCCACCAGAAGTAGTATCTCCCTTCCTTGGTTCCCTGCACGTAGACTCCCAATGCACCTTACTGATTTCAGTAATAGGGGTAACAACACCATATTTCAAGCTGCCTAGGATCAAAACACTAGAACCCCTCAGATTGCATTCCAGGATTAGTAGTCGTTTGACTATAGAAGTGATGGAGGTCATCCTGATGATATTCACCTGAGATCAAATGTCGTTCCTAAGACCATCCTCAAACATCCTTTCCATGAATAACTCATACCATCCTTAGATGGGTGTGAAGAAATGTAGCACTATCAAATGAGAAGAGTACTCCATAACTAAGACCGTACCCTAATCCAGACTGATAAACACTCCAGCTTGATTAGCCCTCAAGGAATCTGGGTAGATGTAATCGTAGAAGGCACACTGGAACTCATCCCAAGACACGAATCA
This sequence comes from Viscum album, assembly GCA_963277665.1. Lineage (NCBI taxonomy): Eukaryota > Viridiplantae > Streptophyta > Magnoliopsida > Santalales > Viscaceae > Viscum > Viscum album. The sequence goes on from OY728140.1 coordinate 1,111,268,596, forward strand.
CTGGCATCCCGCCTGTGAGATCACATCCCACTATCTCTTAGAAGAGTCCTGAAGAATATAGGTAGTGAGATTGAACCTCCTCTATGGAGGTGTATCTAGATGCTTGAAGATTGAAATCATGTCTTCTAGACATGACTCTGCCACCTGAGGTCCTCCTTCCTCTGTGAATTTAGGAGGATGCTGTTGCAGAAAGACCTGAGTCAATTCTACCATCGATGGGGTAGGAGCTAATACTCCTCTAAAGGTATGCATGAACCTCATAAATCCTTATCAGAACTGTTCTTCACCACCCGTGTCTGGAATAATGGCTAGTGCCAAGACTGGCACAACTGGAGGATATGCTGGTAGTCCATGATTAACCATACCCAGAGTTTGATTGTAGACATGAATATGGTGTAAAATCAGAGGATGTCTCAGTGGCATGACTCAGCAAGGTCAATCTCACACCTTAGGTCAATATTATCTAGGACAGAAAACTAGAAGTGTATGTAGGTAACAAGGGAAAGAAAGTATTCATGTTTTCCAAAACTTGGATACATGATGTGTATAATGCCTACAAGACATGTTCCCATAAGCCTTCACAAGGGTGTTTACTTCTGCCAAAACTTTTAATGTAACACCCTATACACACTGCATGTTCTCCTAAGACAAGACATGTACTTGATTCCTTTCCCTAGCCCGAGTTATTATACATGACTATCCCACATGGTTCTCATAGGATAAGACTACATGACATGTTTGTTCCAGACACTACATTTACCGCTTAGGTTTCAATTACCCGTGTTGTTAGTCATACGGTTGGACACATGGATGACTCTACACAGCGTGATATTTTTCCAGACACTGCGTGTAATAGAAGGATTTAACTGACCCATGTTGTAGTTCACACAGCTGGAGACATGGGTTACACTACACGACATTTATAACTTATGTTTCATCCATCTATGTCGTTAGTCACACGGGTGGACACTTGGTATAGATAACATGAAGTTTACGTCCGGTACATGACGTGTGATGAAAAATATTTCCCAAACCTCATGTTTCTACCCACACAGCCAGTGAACTAGTTAGACACTAGATGGTGTGTACATATAGTACATGATATGTACTTAGGAAAAACATTTCTTTCCTGAACATAAGGATAGAGGGTGTGTATTCAGGAATACACACCGTGTATTCTGGGTTTTTCCTAACAGTAAGCCTGAGAAACTACTATGAAACCCAATGAACTCTAAAACGAACATTAATGTTCAAACTTCTGATCTATGAGGGCCCATACTCCCCGGGAATCAGAATTTGGCATCTTATACATGTCATATACATGCATAACAGTGCAATGATCCACCAAATTCTGGTCCATGGGGGCCCATAACACATCAAGAACCAAAGTTTGGTGTTCAGTCAAATAAAAACATACACAATTAAATACCCTATCACAAGAAGGTATTCTAAAAAGGCATATATCACAACAACATACATATCTAGCACAACATCTATCACAACAACATGAAATCACAAATGCACCCTAAATGGAATTGCATGAATGCATGACCGGTGATTTTTAACAAGTATCTATATGATGCATGAGATGTCATGACCTCATATCATCAGGTTTCAATGGAAATAGAACCTCTATATTATCAATGATTACAAAACAAAGCATCTGAATCAAAAAACGGTGAAATCAAATCAACTGTAAAATTGAAAAAATAGAAAAACTACATTAACCAAGGTAAATTAGCTTTTCCCTATACAAGGGTTAGATACTACCGATCACATCTTATTAACAATTACCAATTATATCCTATCCCTAGTTATAGTATCCAACAAATAAGTCAAGACCAAAGGAATACCTCTGATACCACTTTGTAATGTCCCAGTTCCGGAAGCTGTCCAGAGGTGCCCCATACTCGGTTAGTCACATGGCCTCAGGCACATTTCTCAAAACACCAGAGGCTTCCAACTACTAGCGAGGGCCTTGGGTGTGATAGTGGGAAAACTATTCCCTCATTGGTAGAGTAATACAGTTTAAATAAATAGATAACAATAGCGAAAGATGTAATAATACCATACAATTTTAAGCAACAGAAGACTGGAAGTAGTAACAACTTATAAAATATATATATGATGCATGATTCATATGTATAGGAAATCTACCAAACAAGATAAAATGCTGGGATACAATACTAAACCAACATACCAGGAAAAGCAAGAAAACTGCTGCACAACAACGCAAGCATCAGCTTGGTCGCATGCTCCCCAGCACCAAAACTGTCAAGTACCTAATGTAGAAGGACATGTTCCCGTATCTAGAACTACAATAATATAATTTTTTTGGTCCCGAAATCATGACCCAAACAATTTTTGATACTAAACCCATTAGGAAACCACCCAATGATATGTGCCTTACAGTCAGCAAATATATATGGAATGTAATAAGAAAAAGAAGCAGTAAACTAGTAAGTACTCAAACGCAAACAATCATATCGTTCAATTTCATTCAAAATTAATGTATTAAGTAAGAAAATAATAAAAAATATGCAACCCTCTGGAGAGTACTCATATCCTAACCCCTCTAGTTAAAACAATTCAAACACAAGCAACCATCTGGGAACTTCTCACAGTCTAACCCCTATGTATCTGGTTTAGCAAAGACTCTTGGAGGAAGCACTCACCATCAATTACCACTTTGGTCTTATATTGGAAACTAATGGGAACTATGGGGAAGCACTCAACATACAATTACAACTATGTCCAAAATCAAGGAAATGACTAATACTCGGAGGGAGCACAAAGTCTATCCCCCAATGGTATCGCAACGTAACAGTAAAACAGACACTGTAGAATTTCTCAATGTCCATTCTCTTTATTGTCTACTACACTAGGTTATAATAGCCTTGTGTAATTCAATCATGCACACATCATACTTGTAATCCAAAGTAAACCACATGAACTACTTGGATAAATAGTTTACATCATGTCAGAAAAAATCACACCACCCTACAATACTAGGCATGGAAAACATAGCAGCAACCTAACATGCGAAGCTAGACCATCCGGTTAAAACCATAAAACAAGGGAAAAACATCCATGTCATAGAAATGATAACCCTATTCACAAATAGTTATCCTCTATCCAAACAAACAAGGATTATTAAGAAATAAAATGGCTAAAAACATGAACACTCAATACCCCGTTCTTGGGTATTGGGTAGTTTTGCACATAAAATTCAAAGACTATCTACGGAATGGACCAAACCACCTACCATGGTATTGTAATAATGATATAAATGAACCTCATGACTTGAATTTCCATATAATTTGAAATATTTATAAAAAAGATAAAAAATTTCACCATGGATATCTCACGAAAGACGATAAATCAAGAGATAATGTTCTCTAAGAAGGATGAAATCACTTATGCGATTCCAACGCAACTGATGGAGTTCGAATATCAGAAGAGATGAAGATTCAGGATCTCAGAAAAGGTTCATCGCTGTTAGAATACTCTTGAATGAGATAAGTCGATAAGGAGATGGTTCTATCCCTTAGACGTGACCTCGGTCCATTTAATGAAATAAAACGAAATTACACATCGTGTCTTTTAAAAGTACACGATGTGTACTTTTCTTTACCGAGCTCTAGTTTAGGCGGTCTCCATGTAACCCCACACGACCATGTGTTCGGCCATTACATGACTAGCACACAACTACCCGTAGTAACCGTGTACATAGCGTGTACTCCTGAAATATCTAGAAACTCTTCTTTTCATCAAAAACACCAGAAAAGAAAAACACACTGCAAACGAATATCTTGGTTCTTTTATGTAATGTCTCCAAACTCCCATAATCTGAAATTTGGTCTATAAATATTAAACAGAATCATAATTAAGGTAGCATATATATTTTTTTCTCTCTTTCTTGGAATTCATGCTCAGGATTGATCTCACATCCCCCACCTTACCACATATGATCTTTCAGGTGAATCATTAGTCCATAATGGGGATTTTAACCCTATTAATCATAACTATTTTTTTCTCATTTTTCTTTATATTTATTTATATGATGAAATAACATAATTAATAGATTACATAAGAAGTAATCATGATACATGTCCCATAAATTTAGTGAAAATTCCATTTTGTATCTTCTATGTAGTAGGAATCTTATTTCATGTTGATATGGCCATTCCCATCAATTATTCAAGTGAAAATCATGAAATAAGAAAAATATTTGGGTAGTAAGTTAAAAAATTGATTGAGACGCCACTGAATCCTTACAATATTATCCATGGAAACTATTGGCATAGTAGGGATAATGTACATGTGGGTCTCATGTAAAATGGATCAATAGTCTAAATACCTCAAAAAAATTTATAATTATTTTGTTCAATCATATCAACGATAAGATACTATTGAAATTTTTCATAGGTTTAAACGTCCCGAGTGACTCTCAAGAAATATACTCATAAAAAAATTTAAAAAATTGATTTAGAACCCTCTCAGTAATGAGACAAAAAATAAAAATGGAAATCACTTTGGGTATAGTTACCAAACATAAGATAATCAATATATTATTTTAGGAACTAAAAATAAAAAAAATTATTAACTAAACAATAATGAAAAATTGAAAAAAATATTAAATAATATATTTTAAAAATTTCCATATAAAATTTAACTTTTCTTTATAAGTGAACAATTATATTTCATGATAATAAATGTGTCCAAATAAAAATACTTCTTAGACTAATGAGAATAGAAAAAATTACAAGTGTAAATGAAAAAAAGACGATGAATATTCACCAATACGTAAAATTAAATAGTTTCCACATGTTTTTTTAAAAAGTGGAGTGAGAGGGGGGAATCAAATTTTAAAAAATATATTATGGTAAAGATGAGAAAGGTAAATGGAGTCAATATATTTCAACAAAGAATGAAAATCCATGGAGGGAAATTTCAGTAGAAGATGTAAATTCATTCCACAAGAAAAATATATTAGATGAAAATGACACCTTTACTAGGAAACTGATGATTTCTCGATATATGTTTATATAACCTGAAAATAGTAAATTAGGTAGGAGAACACATGAATCACAACACATCATCTCATAAATATAAGATTCAGTGGGAGTTAAATTTTATATCCTAATGAACTACCTAGCCAAAAACACCTAGTGGAAAAATCTTAAATATACACAAATAAGACATAAAAGACTAGACTAGGGATTTCCTGTAACAAAGAACTAATGTTGAAATCATTATCTAGACATATGGAAAATTATTAGTCATAAAATTCAATGAGATAAGTAGTCCTGAACCTCTTAATGGTACTAGTGGAAGTTATTTCTAGATATCACGGTCAAAATAGAGGATTCACCACCTCATAAATCGCTTGACCAAAAAGATCATTTATCAATTATAACATTCAGGTAGTTATCATATTGAAATCATGGGGGTCATTCATAGCCTCATGAGAAAAGATAACATGAGTAATTCCAAACAACCTCCTAGAAGGTGACTCAATCAAGATAATGGAAGCATTAGAATGTGACACAACATATTTGTATGCATGAGGAATGGGTCGGACATAATATAGTAATAAAAATGAACCTTTTGTTGTATTTTCATTATGTAAGGTACACAATTTTTGTGAAAAATAATTCAATAAATAATAGTATATCCAAAAGGAATCTATAGTGTGGGGTACAATGGGGTATAAACTAGTATTAGCATGCCTCATATCCACGAGTAGTGGTTGTGGTACCCGCCCCAATTACAAGTGTCTTTATATACCCCTACTTTTTTTATTATAAATAGTGGCATCAAAAGATATATTGGCCTAAAGGGTAGGTGAATCAACCACTAAAATAGGGATGGAGTCACCGAATAGTAGAGGTGAGGTGTGTATTCATAAAGTGGCTATGTTTCTAGTAGCTGAATCAATAAAATGAACCACCAAAGGGGTCCCAATAGTAGGTTTATTTTCTCATTGAGTGGATTCTATTAAAAAAGTACCTATGAGTATATGGGTTATTCATATCTAGTAATGTTTTTATATCGACTGCTACATGTTCTTGGGTGTTTTTTATAGAAATGAAGCTGGATGATGGACTAATGGAATAAAGATTAGGGTTGGTGGTAGGGGTGGGAACTTCTATGGATAGAGAATGGGATGCGAAAACTTAAGGAAACAATACATGATATATAACGAGGATAAATATAAGTTGAAATAAGACCCACTTGTTCATCAAAATACAGTGGAGTGTTCTCCCATAATACCATAACAATACCCCTGAGGGTGTGGCGAAGTGGGACTGAATGGGGGGTGGGGAACCAATGTCGTAGTACCAGGATGAGTCATAGAAATAGGAAATATGGTGGATCTCAAAATTTCAAGAACCGGATCCCCATCATTCGACTCAGCATAACTGAGTTCCCATTTGTAATGGTACCCACCCACCGAAGCATCCCCACCTATGGAGCATAACTAGATCATTGGACTGCATCATGACGAAGGAAGAAAAATGTTTTGATGAATCAAAGATGATGGTATGCATGGACAAGTATATAATGAAGTTTCCATACACATGTGTACAGATGGTCCTCCTAACATGGCCCTCAGAGTACAATGTTATCTGGATGGCCGTGTTCATGGTGGTGGATCCCATAGTAGTAGTAAAGAGGAGTAACTCTCTTTGAAAGACCTTCCCCTGAGTATCACCCAATTCCACTCGTGCATGTTCCAAGGAACAATGAATGATCCAAACAGTGGCAACCCAAAACTAGGTTATCTTCACAATTTATGGATCATGGATGCTTTTGGTCTGAGGAGTTATCAATGTCATGTTCCTTAGGGTAGTTAGTCATGTTCATCTCCAAATGTTCTATGGTGTAATATGGAGAGGTAGAATGTTTTGATGAGTATATAACCAGTCTAACTCCAATATCACCAAGGGTGATATCCCGCCGATTGCCTCCTAATTTTAAAGAGATATGAGCAATATCCTGTTTTATGGTTATCAGGAAGGACTGTAAGATCTCTTTGTACAACCCCTCTTGAACCTCTATGATGTGAGGCTAGTATATTAGGCCATATTCCTCAATAAAATCATTAAGAACCAAGATATTCTGGTGAACATACATATATATAGTAATATTTATACCCTTGGACTTGGCCTTCAAATGTAAGACGAAGAGCTGACTTTAGTTGTTTGGGAACTGCATGTGGGGATAAACCTGAAACTATTGGGTATCATCCTAAGAGGGGTGTGAAGACTACAAAGTAGAAGGAAATGATGAACATGATAGAGAAGAATATAATGAGTGATTCACAGGTTGTAATAAAGAATCATGGACTAGGTATATGGCCATAGGATTCTCCATACACTATCCTGTACACTTTTTTAAAATTTTATCTATCCCATGGGTTGAGACATCGATATAGGTATGAAGGGGAGGGTTTAAATCGAATTAGTATAGTGAATATCGATAAAGGAGATGCATAAGAAGAGGATCCATTGAGTGGAAGAGGAACATATATGAGGGAAAAAATGGGGGTGTGGCAAAGAAGGAGTATAGTGCAGGGAATGAGAAATACTCACTGAGAACCTATAGTTCATTAGTTTAAAAGGAAAGATAAAAACAGAACGTGAAAGAATATTATTTAACATATAACATTACGTTTATCATAAATCTTTCATCCATAATTCAAAAAACAGAGTACTAACATAGATAAAACCATTATCACAGAAGGAATAAGAATAATGAAGGAATGATGTTGGGGATTTCCACCCATATTAAAAAAGGATAAACAAAAAATAGAGAATTATAGAATCTATAAAGGATGAATAGAACTCTATAAAGAGGCATTGGAACTAACTGGGGTCCAATAATTAGAATGAAGTTCAAACTAAGAAGAAATATTAAACAATTTTTAGAGAGAAACATGTTCAAAATTTACCTTGACATGGTGGGTTATTAGATGGTTTAAATGGCCAATGTCCAAGATAGATATTTAGTCAGATATAATTGAATCAATTATAACCATTACTTTTACAATGTCCATTTGACCCCATGAATATAGGCACAAACACCTCCATGGTATATTTGTACTCAGTACATTCAGGGTGTCTACCGACCACAAATCTCATTGAACATCCAATATGACATAGAGGATTTACCCTTTATATTTTCAACATACCATGACACATACCATATCATAGGGAAACCATCCTTACCGTATTCAAAATATAAACACAACCCAATCAATCCTTAACACAATAACGCTAATACTTATAAAAAGTTTATTTCAGTCTTTACTATTTCCCAGAGTTAAATTATCTAGGCACCAAACCCATTAAATTTGTACCCCCAATACAAGGTAACCTTTACACAACTCAACTAAATAAAAGTAAAATGCTAAAAAACCATGATAGTGTCACTCATAAAGGTAAAGATATATAATATTATTTAAATCCACACAACGGAATAAATTTTAAACTCTTTATAACTCCACACCCTTCACCATGAGCATTATAAATATGCATATGATACAAATGGAAATGGTAAACACCCCATACCCCACAAAATGGATGTTTCACTCTCTAGTTTCCCCAAGAACCATATCATCTTTATCTCTTAGTTCTAACTCTGAAATAGATAAGACTATGAAATACATCACATGATACAACACAATTATTTGAGACCATAGATAGATAGAAAATAACCATTCGAATTCCAAGAAACCTTAAAATCCCCATAAATACCTATAATTCCAAGAAAATAGCAACCATTAAATGAAATAAAAACACAATCATTACACCAAATACTTATATTTTTTTTAATATTTAGAATGAAGATAAGACATATATAGTGAAAATGAATCCCCAATGAAAGAATACAAGATCCCATGAATTTGTATTAATTTCAGCTGGAATGATTCACACCATGAATATCCAGACATAACCTAAAATATAAATATCAAAAGAATAAAAAACATCAAGAGATACTTCTTAAAAATAGTGGAAACATTATGAAAACAATCCCAGATCATGATCTATATTTCAAGAAATAAGTAAAAACCAAAAAAATTAAAATCACGATGAACCTCTTGGAAATCATACTAATAATGCCCCACAACATTACAAAAGAAATAGAGAAACTCACTAGACCTAGGGAACCATGATATAATCATCCCTAGGGTGAAGTCCCACATTATAACTCATGAAAAATACTTAACTATGCTCTTTCATAGATATCCATACTCATATGTTAGTAAATCATTCGAAGCCTCTCTAGAAACATGAGAAGGATAATTTCAAAAGAATTCTCTAATAGAAAGGTCTCTATCAATTATTATTTCATGATCTGTCACACGAAATGATATAATGGATCATTGATTCCCTAAATTCAATTTAGACTATAAATTTTTTTATTGATATGATTTACTATAATGGAAATAAAAAAAAGATAATCCATGTCAACAATATTAATCCCAAAACTTCACATACAACCTTCCCCTAATAGATCTCCTTATGATTTTTCATGCGAATATCTATCAATTTATGGTAAAACATAGTTCTTGAATATTTCAAGATACACAATATATGATATCAAATTTGTGTCTCCTTGTTTATTATTCTACAATCCATGATACAAATTTTAAAATGGATAACTACTAGAGTGACTCAAAATCATTTTAAAGTACTAACTAACATGAAAGAAATATTATTATATTCTAACCATTCATCAAACATCAATGTACATATGATAGTATGGAATTTATGTACTTCCAACCACATAATCTTCAACAATGCTTCATTACATTTTTCAGGTTTCTATTTACCTTTTTAATAACATCAATTATGTTTCAATGTAATATATTGGTTCAATTTAAAACAACTAGGTTAGAAAAAAATATATGGATCACAACATAACCATGGATAATATCATATCATATAGGTAAACACATCCATGGGACATTAATATCTATTATTATAATTATTCCTTTCAACACCGTAACTATATCATCATTCCCATGTCAGAAATCCACACATCTTTTACAACATTATCTTTCATTATAATATCGATTTCTACCCATCATTGTCATTAACTAGATATAGAAATAAACAAATCATATTGGGGATATTAAAAAATATCCAAAAAATTCATTCTTTGATTTTTTAAAGAATATCAATTAATTTATATATTACAAAAACATTAATCTTTAAAAAAAATATTTATTAAATACATAAAAAATAAAAGAAATAACTACCTATCCAATTTATAATCTTCAATAAACTATACTAACAATATTAAATGGAATAAACAATTATATCAATTTCCTGTTACAGTGAATGAATTGTAATATGTTCTTTTTATTTATTTTCTAATTACATCGTAATATTCTTACTTTTAATACCAAAAGATAAATACATGCATCGCTTCTATTCATTATAAAAAAAATGAAATATCACATAATTATTAGATTTCATAATCAAATATAAATAATTACTGGAGGAGAATATTAATTGCATGGTATAATTAATAAAAACACATAATATATATTATTCTATGTGTATATATTCCTATAAATTGATTCAAGAACCATATCATCTTATATAATTCACTAGATTAACTTCAAAATTCTAAACACGTTTTCCAATATACTTGTTTCAAAAACAATTTGACTTATTAAATAATAAATAATCCATGTAATGAATAATATATGGCTTCTTGAAAATTCATATATTCAAATAATTATATATTATCCATCCATTATAATGAATGTGAATATATTATCACTCTTCTCATATAATTTTCATTTAGAAATTTTAATTTTCAAACGTGCTCTCATACGTTTTCAAATTAATATGAATTATATAATAAAATAAAAATTAACACATGGAAATGATTTTTAAGGAAATTCAAGAACCATATCATCTTATATATTTTGAGGAAATTGAATTTAAAAAATAATGAATAAATTAGTCCAAAGTAATGTAACATGTTTATAAATTCCAAAATAATACACATTTAGATTAATTACCAAATTTTCCATGATATGACATTGAATCAACTCAAAAATACTCTATAATGATGTTATATTCCCCATTAAAAAATTTCCAACCCTATAATCAATTAATTATGAAATAAATTTGATTATTAGGCCAACACGGTCCTAGATGGAGGCCTTTTAGGATGGTGCTCTCGCATTCAACCTCTAGGGTTTCCTCCCTATCAATGCATTATTCTCCACCTGATTTGACGCCTTTTACTATATCTGATGCAATTTATCAGGATTATTTTTCCTCCATTCTCTTAGTTCCCTTTTCCTCTTCTAGAGGCACAACATCTTTTCCACTTTGTGTGTCAGTTCTGGAAGAAGTTTTCTTTTCCTGGTTCTATGTCGGTTGGACACTCTGTACTGCTTCGTGGCCCCTGACCAATACTACCACCTATCTTATCGCAATATTAATTGTGATAAAACTCCATACTGGTTTGTCACAAAGATAGTTTGGTGGTTTTGATTTTTGGTGGTAGTAATGTCCGACGACTTCTCCTCATGGGATCAATCAACCTCATATTCTCTTTCAACCTACACCATTGTCCAGGAACACTTCTAAGGTCAATAAAATAGTGTTTGTGGTGGCTTGGGATGGTACTGGGGGTTTTATTCAGTGTTGAGGATTCATGGTGGATGGTTTTGTTAGTCATTATGGTTGCTGGTAGAATCGAACGTTCTGGTGGAAGTTTGGATTTCCATCCTCATCAGTGCCTTTTTATAATGTTTTGTGGTCCTTTTTAGTGGTCCTTTAATTATTCAATCATATTTATTCATTTTTTTCATGTTGGTCCCTATATTTATTTTGGTGGCACTAATGAAATTGGTTCATGATCTAGCCAAAAGTCACCTTTCCCGGATTTGGATTCCCCTCATTGAACTATTCTATGTCCTCTGGTTTCTTCTCACCAAGCCAAGTCGACATGGTGTGATGGATCTTGGTGATGTTTTGGGATGGTGCTATTTAAGCAGTGGTTGTCGATTCCTAAGGTGAAATCTGAAATTCGGAGTTCGAGTTGATACTGGTTTGGTGTATCTACACGTTGTTGATGATTCTTGATGGATGAGTTATGTCATTGATATTTTTAACGGTCCTTGCCGGCATTGAAGTAGGGATGATTATGAATGGTTTTTAGGGTACTTAGATCGATATGGTTCAACTTCCATAATGTTTTTTGATGATTTTTTTTTGTTTTTGAATTTGAATTGGTTGGTTGGGTACTATTTTTTTGGGCGCTCATTTTGATTTTGGTATGATGTGTGAACTGTGGTCGATGAAAGGTTCCCACTTAGTTGTAAAACTGTATTTTATTGAAAATGAAAAAAATAGATTGGCTATATAGTTGATGAAAAGACCACCATGGTCCTTTTATCAGATCAAAGGGGTCCTAAAATACAAGCATCTCAGCTTGTTTCCTCCATCTAATTCAATTTTTATGTTTAGATGTCCCTGATTCCCTACCAAAGACATATAATCCTAACTTGCCTATAACATGAAAATTTACCCTATATCTTAACAAAGATCTTTAATATCACTTTTTTAGGACGTTCCCCAGTAAAACGTATCCCGATTCCACAATTGACACATGAGTGGTCCCTGATGCTCAGGAAAAACATGTTAAGATATGGTGACTGGTATAGAGTGTACCTTTCACATGTGTAAGAGGATTTAAAAACATAATTCCTTGGAAAATATAACCAACAAACTAATTAACTCCATATATACAAAAAATTGTAAAAATTATCTAGTCACAATTGTAACTATAAGAAAAACTCACAACACCACTATAGACAATGCATGAAAAATCTCCTATAACACCACTCTAGAGACCCAAATTAATATATCACCGGTCTCCCATGAGATACACTATAATATAAATGAAGAAATATATAAAGGGATGAATATATATGAGTACTCATCTGGATTTTATTTTAATGAAAATTAATATACACGTGAAATTAATTTTATGGTACATGCATTCCTTGAAACAACTAAGGAAAAGAATGAATTTAGAATTTGTTCCATAAAACTAGTAATAATATCATTGAAAACTCAATATTCATAGTATATCACTATACTTGGTAAATAAAAACATTGTTTCTACCATATTATTATACCAAACAAATAATTACCATCAATCATCATTAGAAAAATATCATCAATAATATAATAATGGGAGAACAACTATTGAAATCATCATTTCGGTTAACTCCTAATTCATAAATCCACCCTAGTACAAGATTACCATTCTGTTTAATTAATTTCACACATATATTCTTTTAATATGTAACCTAATTAAAACATCTCCATTCCATGATTTATTTACCTCTATATTAATTTATTTACATAATAAAAATTATAAGGAGATAAACCAAGAATATATTTTATCTACACATTAATTTAGTTATTTTTAAAACTAACACACAACATTAGACGACAATGAAGTACACCCCACCTAAATATTATATTCCCCAAACACCCAAATTTAAACATGCATCTATGTTACAGTTCAATCCCTATAACGAAACATAATTTACAGATATATATATATCACTTCAAAATTGAACAATATTCATTAAAAAATATAACAAAACAAAGAAAATACTGTATTGGTTTAGTGTATTTAGAAACTATAAAACAAAAACAAATGGTTCCTAATAAATCTATAGTGTCTCCCGATTATTCATTTATAATTAAACCAAATTGATTATATATTAACTAAAACCCTTCTTCAAGATTTGAAGAAAAGAAACATAAAAAAGGTTGATATGATATTCTTTGCAATGGTAAAAATGTAGATATAAATCATATCATTATCATAATACATAAAAAAATAAAATTTGAAAATATTATCCAATATTTGAAAGGTCTTGATATATTTTCATGGGATAAATCATAAAATTTCATGAGAATCAATGAAAATAATCCCAAATGTCATAACATAAGTCATGATTTTTTTTGGAATACACATAAGAATATAAAATCTTTTTATATTAGTCAAGAATCATTTCCAAAACCATTATAGCGAACGATGTCCATTTATGAACATAGCTCACTCATAATTACATCCATGTATTAGTATACTGAGATCATTTTTCATTCCAAACATATCTATATCATGTGATATACATCATTACTTATTGCATCAGAGGGTGATATAGGTCCCACCAATCCTATAACGAAATCATTCTTACGTGTGCCACAAAATTATAAATCATTCATCGTAGCACAACCCAGGGAATAAAATGGGTTTCCAAAACATCAATTAGTCATTAGATAATTCATGTTAAACAAATGGATTTCATAAAAATCATAACATTAATAAATTAAATAAAAACAAAATAATAATTTTGGTATTATACATGAAACATAATCCAATTTATGATATCTATCTTAGATGGATAATCATTTTAATTGAACAGATGAAATTTATTCTTGATGGAAATATCTGTTATTCTTTAAAACCATCTTATATATCACTGTTCCACTCAATTATAAATGAAAATAATATATTTTAAAATATCCTTATAAATTGTTAACGTATGTTTCATTAATATATTTTATACCTTTAAACAAATCATTCTTCTCATACTTTCGTTGAATTAGTAAAAAAGTTACTCAAATCAAAAAATTTGAAATGATTCATTGAATAAAATTTAATAAAAATTCACCAATTGGGTAACATTGAAATTAAAATTTTTTAGAATGATTGGAAGAATATTTTGGAATACATATTTCAGAAACATGGACTTGGATGAAAAATATACCAATATATATACTTATATATGAAAAATCTTAGATAATAATGGGATTGCAAAATTATACCTTACGTTCGGTACGATATTATTTGTATGTATATAAACCTCATGTATAATGATTAAAATAACGACATTTACTTATTTGAGAATCATGGTCATTTTTATGATATTATATATGATCATATTATCATCTATTTGTTAATAACATTTCATTATTACTCGTTATTCATCTATAAACGACTTCATTTTCTTATGTATATTTTATCGAATAAGTAATGATTATTCTTTCTATATTATAGTTAAATCATATATAGAATTATATTAATAAAATATATATGATATTTAGTCATTCTATACATTTATTCTTTAAGGGATGTCCTATATAATGAATCACATCGCATCATAGAGAAGGTAGGCCGTTCATACACATGAGCGATGATATCATTCATTTAATTATGAAATAGTATGGATGTAGATGGTATATATATTGTACTAGAATAAATATTTTCTTATAATAATCATATATAGTTATTATTTTCATCATTATACACATCCATGTAATGTGGTTGTGAAAATGAATTACACGGTAGCATGGGGAAAGTAAGATGTACGTACGCATGCATTGTGATTTCATTTTTCTTAGGATGGATATAATGTGGAATAAGGTTGTTCCAGAACGATAATACAATTTTAGTGTATAGGGGATACTGTAGTTATTATTTAATATTATAAAAAACTATGGACTAGTGTGTAGAATAAGAAATTATCTTGAGAGAGTCAGTAAAGTAGATAAATTTTTCTTCAGTGAAGTCCCTTTATATCTTCTCTTAAATAAACTAATGTTTTCCTTTTAAAAAGACAATTACCTCTAGAATGTGACTAGGGTAGTTGATAAGGGATGTAGATAGGGGTGGAAAAACTTGAAGGCTTAATGTCTAATGATGAAATGAGGGAGGAAGTTCTCTTTTATAGTTGAGGTTGGGGGAACCATTAGAATTTCCAAAAATATTAATTTATAATAAATTCAAACCATATCGAAAAACCTCCAAAATGTCTTAGTTTCTACGATTACATGATATAAGGTCTTAGTCCCATCAGCCCATAATTTTTATATATGTTTTTATGTCTATTTATTTTATATATATGATCACAATGTGTCTTAAGATAGATAAAAAGGAGTTACAACTGTCTAAAGTAATGAATTTTAAATTTATCCCATGAAGAAAAGGTAAAAGACCATTAGAGAGATTATTAAAAATAATAGAGACTTCCTCATTCACTCTATTATTTTAAATAGAATTGGCAAGGGAGTTGGCCTCATGAAAAACATGTGTGATGATGTAAATCATTGATGAATGGATGTTAAGGCATTTAATCCATTTTATTTTCAGATTCCAAGAAAGATGAATCTGTCAATTTGTTACAGATTTCACTATATTGGTGGAGTCACATTTTAACCATACATTATTCCAGTTTATTTGCTTCTCCATGGATACAATATATATGAACCCAGTCATCATTGATTCCAATGTAGATGCATGGCCACAAGACCAAGTTGGTATTAAATAACATCACATATATGTTCCCTAAAGATCACAGCAAAACTAGCTTATCTAGAATTCCACCTTGAGGCCTAGTCATTGTTACATTTTAGCCACCTAAAAATGGAGGAATCTATAAAACATCAATAGTTCCAGGTATATGAGAATAGTTACTAGAAATCTTGATGAGGAACGGGACTGAAAGGTCCTACTTAGAACTGCAACAACGATCCATGTGTAGGATATTTATGATATCAGCCAGGGCATACTAGATAATGAATGGAAGTTTTTGTAAAAGGCCCAATTTATTCCTCTCCATATGATGTAAAATTTCTCCACTCATGTTGCAATGATGAGATTATTGATTTTTTTGGACATGAAAATATTACATATAGTAGGTACAAGATCAATGACTGAGTCCGCATGTGGTGGATGAGCCTCAAATATGTCAAAACTATCCTTCCATAAAGAGTAAGCATATTGATATCACATTTAATGATGATCAATATCCTCACATTGTTGATGAAAAATAACACATCGTTAGTAAAGATAGATACTAAAAAGTTGGAGGTGGACATCCATAGGTATTTTATTGAAGGAGATACTCTAAATCAATGAAAACTGGGATGGGGGTATCCACTTTTTGGTGAAAGTAGCAGTCCAGTTGAAAACCCCTAGAAACATGTTCTTGTAGAATGTTTTGGAGTCATGAAGTCAGTTTGAAGTCAGTTCACATCTCATCATTTCCTCATAATTTAAAAAATTATAATTTGAAATGAACTACTTGATGTCACCTTGTAAGGCATCAATGTTTTCAATTTCATATTTAATTGAATTATCAAATATGACATCCATATCCAAGAAAGTCCATGATTGGAGCTCCAGTCGTATTGTCTCTCTAGAATTTAAGTGAGGAGTTATCACCGACTAGCCGATGTGAGTGCATGTGGATTTAATGAATGGGTATTTTTAGTCCATGATAAATAGATGACTCCATATAGTTGTTGTTTCCTGCTTTCAATTTGGCCAGGAAAAATTCTCTCAGGAAACCCAAGGAATTTGATTTACTATTGAGCATCCTTTAGATGAAATGAGCATGGAGAGACTGATTGAATATGGATAGATTCATGATACAAAATCCCCTGATAGAATATGGAATACAATATTAATTTCTATAGACCTTGACAATTTTATTTTCGAGGAGGATTCCACTCCAAATAAAAGTACTCATCAATGTGTCTATGGATTTGATAACAGAGGAACACTAGGAGTCACCATAAATGAGAATACAACTTTGGAGGAAATCAAATGCCTAAATAGAAAATCTCTTTATAATATTGAGAGGGATTTACTTATCCAGGATGCAAGAGTTCTTCTGATCCGACTCAAGGAATTAATAAAGTGAAGATAACTAGGTATACTAGAAAACATTGGAACACAGAGATAAATAAATGGAAATTATCTTTCCCATATTCCCAAATCTTCCATGATATATAATTTTCCTAGAGGTTGTGAAATTATTTCCAATGTAAATGAATGGATTGCTCTAACTAATTTCATGGCCTGAGACCCTCTCATAGTGAATAATGTATTTTGATGTTTTTAATATTATTCATATAACCATGAGTAAGGACAATCAAAGTCACCAGAAAAAATTTTGTGAGAAGGAGCATATGTACTTTTATCCATGCTGATGGTTTTTATTTCACCATTATTCACCATATAATGGAAAATACTGCTGAGTCTATAATCCATTATAATATAAATGATGGTAGTGAGGTGGTATCCTTATCTAACACCACTTGGGAATTTGAATAAGCCTTTCAGGGAGGCATTGATTAATATAGATATGCAGGCAGAGCCAAGAAAATATGTGACCTATAAAATGAGTTTAAATTTAAAGCCAATTACATTATAGAACGTTTCTAATAAAACCATAGTCCATTGTATCAAAGGAGTTTTCATGTAATGTTTGATTAAAATGATTCACTTGGTGGGATTTTAGAGAATATTCACACATTATGAGGCAGTTAACAAGAAATCTTTGATGTTTCTCCCTTTTATAAATCTAATTTAGTTATATAAAGTTTTTTTGAGATATGAGATAGGTTACTGGTAAAAATCATGGTGATGACCTTATGAATTGTATTGATGAAGGATAAAATTCGAAATTGTCTAATGTCACATCCATTTTCACTATTAGAATGAGGGAAATGAATTTGGAATTAAAACCTTGAGTAAATTATTTGTGTTTCAAAAATTACCTTAATAGTTTTCACAAATCCACATCTATAATCTTCCAAAATTGTTTAAATATGTAGTTAGTGGAACCATCTAGACCAAGTGCAATGAATTTTTTGAGACAAATGAAACATTTTATGATTTCAAATTAAAGAGAAGTATAGGTGATAAGCATGTTATCATCCTCTGTCACTACCTTGGAATGATGCATTCCTTTATTTCCTTATTCCTCAGTGGGACAAGTTAATGTTTCACATTAAAAAAGTCAACATGTGAGGTTACAGTCTCCTTCATTCAAATTTTGGTACTATCTTTAAGGAGAGATGGTGGTTTATTGGAATTTATTATCCTTTTATTATCATTGACAAATTGATGTTTCTATCTCTGTCCTTTAGCCACTTGGAATTGAAGATATTATTTTGAATATTATCCTTCAGTTTGATGTGATTTTGGAGTTTGGATGACATCTATGATTTTTGGATAATACCTCCAAGAAGGTTATTATTGGAGATATCCTCTTAGGGAGAGTGAAGGGAGAACCTGGGGGCATTGATTCCTTCATCATGTTGTCTGAGTATTTTTCTTTTGTATTCCTCTATTTTAGATTTTAGATTATTCAACATGGATATATAATAAATAGGATTGTCAATGTGCTTAGTTTTGAACCGATCATCATGAACAATTTAGTTGAATTATTGTATTTAAAGCATGTATTATTGAACTTAAAATTTGGGGGATGGATATTTTCATTATAACAAAAAATCATGAAAATGTGATGATGATCCATGTTGTGTTTTTTCAGTGTAATACAAGAAATAAAAATATAAAAAACAAAGTGAGATATCATTAACAAATACCCTATCAATTATGCTTGATCTTATATCATGAAGATTCCTTCTATACCATGTAAACCTAGAACCAGGAATTGCATATTCTATTTAATTAGCCTCCTCAGCATAGAAACCAAACTCTAAGATGGGGGATTAACATGAAAACAAGATTAATTTTATCATTTTCATGAAGAATAGAGTTACAATCAGCAATAATTATCCTCGATTCATTAATGAGTTTGGATAGAACAATAATTTTCATCCATAGAGGTCTCCTACTAATATAATAATTATGGGAATAGATATATGTACAAAAAACATATTTCTAGAGATGTAGAGATAGAATGTAATGAGTGGGTCCCCTTATTTAAGTATTGATGGATTATAAAATTTGTTGTGGACTAGTAAAAGGATCCTTTCATGGATAGAATGTTCTTAATGTTTACCTATAAGGTGGAAACCACTGTTGACAATATAGGCATAATCATTAAAGAGTATTTTAATTAGATCAAGAACATACATTAGTTCGAGATTATAATTTATTGAAATAATCTATGAGGAACATATAGTGCTATGGTTGACAATACCTATAAATTTGTATTAAGGGGTCCTCACTTTGATCATGTTTTTTGGATGAAATCCGCCATTTTCTTTTGTCTCCCCCTTTTTTTGATTTTGAATTTTTTTTGACCATGATTTATTAACATATGGTGTAGATAGGGTCCTTTTACATATAGAATAAGTGCTCAAATGTATTGACTTTTTTTCATTATCATTTAATATTTTTGGGGAAGCATGGTCACCCACTGAGGCGTTAAGTATCTGGTTAGTGTGCAATGATTCAGGTCCCTGTTCAGTGACTAGTTAGTATTGTATATCAACTATAGAAGGAAAATCAAATTGAACCAATGTAACAAGGTTTGAGGAGATGAGATCAATCATAATGTCCTTAGTTTACATAAAACATACCAAGGAAAAACATATGCTAATAGATATAGTAGTTTAACATTAGAGATCTCCATGTTAGTTCATTTTTGTTCATTTTTTATGAGATTCATGGTGTCTAGTTTTTCACCTAGTTGAAGAGGGTAATGATTGTAATCCTCTTCAACCAAGACATCCCATGAGGGGATTACACTAGCTGACTAATACCATTTTACACCTTTTAATTTCTTAAGTAAATGAGTTGTAGGAATATCTACTATATTTCTCCTTTACAATTTTTCACTTCATTCTATATAGTGGTGCTAGAAACTGGTTTTATGAGCTTCTATACCACTCTGATTTTTTTTTTGAAATCATGTCCTACCATTTTAAAATGATCATAACACCGTGGAAAATCCTCAAATTCTAGCATGACAACATTTTTCTAATCATTTTCAATTATAGATAGTTGATCTGGTGGAAGTGATTGCATGTTGATTTGAACAAGGACCCTCGCAAATAGACCAAGATATCCATTGAGGGTGTGGTATTGTATCATAACACGGGTTCCACATCAATAGGTAAGATCATTGAATTTTTTTTGGTTCTATTTGACCCAAGGAATCCCATGAATTATTACCCATACCAGATCATTATAGAATATTTGATTGTAGTGGTTAAAGTAAGCATCCCAGTCGGACAATCAATAAATAACATGTTTGAGATTGAGATTAGGAATTCTCTAGGCCACATTGATAGAATTATACCTCTCTATAATTATATAGATTTAACTATTCCCAATCAGTATCAATATCAATTATTTAATAGTATTGAAATGTTCAATTCTATAATTGAGATCTCAATTAGACCAAGGCTTCGTCGGTTTCTCATAAGGAATGCATCCAAACAACAAGAACATAGAATGTTCCATCCATTTATTAATCTAATCCATATTAGAAACCACAAATTTTTTTCCATTTTACGAACAAATAATGATGGGAGATTTTGGAATCAACTAAATAACAAATATATCTCAGAAGGGATTTTGAGAATGACATACCCTGGAATAGCACAACCAATAATGTGTTTCCACTGTTAGACACAATCATAGGTGCCTTGAAATCTCATTATCAATATGTTTTAAATGAATCTATTTATTAGTAAATCTTATAGAAAGGTGTTTGTCCATTATCAATTCAAATAAAAAACTCTAACACACATTCCATCTTTTTCTAATTTCCATTTAAACATTATAATTTTCAATTAACACTTAGTTATTCTATTTAATTTTAACTAAGGTAACAAACATTTATATATTAAAATGATGCAATATTTTCTAAGATGATGTCAATTAGACCAAAAATGAATAATATAGAAATTTTATACCATTTAATATATATTCTTTATTTTAATAAATGTATTATGATTTTTAAATAATTTAATAATACATTATTTCGATAAATATTTAATAGTGTCAATTTTGATAATATAAAATTAATTGATTGTTATGAATGTATAGATAAAAATTGAACACCATATCTATATTATATTCAAAAGAGGTAGAGGTCATCTAGAAAATTTGTTGGACATGTTAATTATCCAAAATTATATTTCTTTTAATATTATTAATAACACCTCTTTATTATCTCCATTCATAAAATATTTACAACTTCAACTTTTTGTAAATATTTAAGAGAATGATTTTTGAATAAAAAAAAATACTATGATGAAGATAAATCCTCTACATTTAATAATAATTCTTGTAGTTTAATATATCATCTAAAAAAACTGACATTAAAATTGGTATATTTCTTAAAAAAATGGATATATCCACTTTATCATTACTTTAAATAAAATTTTGTAAGTGTCATAATATTTTTTAAATGTCTCCAAATGGTCAATAACTAAACCCTTTGATGAATATGGTCAAGATATACTTGAAATTATATGATTTTGTCAACTCTTATTGTATTTTAATGGTTATTAAAAACTATTTTATTTATTTCTCATTAATAAAATATTTTTTGGACCATTAATATATAATAAATTAAAGAAATTATTTATTTCCAAAAATTTATAAATAAATATACATGATAAAGAAAAGCAAATTATCTTTAAAGTAATTTTTTAAGAGGAATTTATCTTCTAAGAAACCTTATATTAAAAATGATACAATTATTAACATTTCAGTAATAAATATTTATCTTTTCTTTAAATAAAAAAAATTAATTGTCATAATCTCATCCATGTGGACTACAAAGGGTACCATTTTGATCCAAAGATTATTTATGTCGAAAAAAACTCTTACGATTACATTAGTAATTGTGACAGTGTAATTTGAGGACATTAGTTTTACACTTAATTACATGATTTACCCTTTTACTGTATTAAAAATATATCAAAGTTAAAATTCATAATGCCAAAAAATAAGAGAATCTTTTTATCTAATTTGGAAATAAGGATTTTAAATATAGATTCCATTTTTCAATATTCAAATAACATTATTCTCAATATTTAAATTAAAAATAATCTCACAGTTGGAAATAGAAAACAAGTTAAAAAAGCTAAATTTTTTCCAAAGATTGAAATTCTTTTATATCTAAATTCAATGAAAATTTTATTCCAATGAACTACGTAATATTAATTGATAAAAATATTATATATTTATAATTTAAAAACATTAAATAGTATAATTTATGAATAATGATTATTTTTATGATAAAAAGTGTTTTAAATTAAAATTTAATATATTTTTATTATTCACCAAAACGTGAAATTTATCCTCAAAATATAAAATATTCATCCAAACTAAAAATTTTATATCTCACTTCAAAGGAAGAATTTTATTTTCTCATCAAAAAATTATTAATGTGTTAAAATTTTAAATTAAAAAGAATTTTCCATAAAATGGTGGTAAAATTACCTTATTAAAAAATAAAGGTTTGTATACATAAAATAAGGTTTATTCATACCATATAACAAAAATATATACTGTATGATTATCAAGAATAATTAATGAAATATATAACATATATATTTCAGTAATTTAATTTACTAATTATAATTCTCTTAATTTATTAATACAAAATTACAAATATTTATTTTAAATTTAAATAGTTTATATTTTTCCTAATTAATTAGTAGAAAATGATTCACCCTACATTTTAATAATTTATTTATTTATTCCTTCTAACGTAATAAATAGGTTATAATGATCATTTTTTTACCAATGGTGTCTCACATATCATTTATACTCACGATTGTGTGTAATAAAAGCTGTTAAATATTTATAATTATTTTAAAAAATATTTTTTAAAATATATGGGAGTTATATTCTCCCCCCCCCTTAAACTGAATTTTTCTTTTGAATTTTTTCACATGGACAAACAAATGTGGATTCCAATATCACATCCTCATTTTCTCATGAAACATTCTCCAATTGGTTGTTCCACCATAAAACTTTAAATAAGTGATTCGTCTTGTTTCGTTGAACATCTTCACTATGATATTGAATATCTATCAATTGTTATTTATAAAAATGTTCTTACTCCAATGGTATGACCTCTCATTTTAGTACCAGTTAAGGATCTGGTACATACATTCATAGGAGAGATACAGGGAAACATCATGAACTTGAGATTGATTTGGTGGAAGTTCTATTTTGTAAGCAACCTTCTGAACATGTTCTAGAATTTCAAAATGAATGATATACCTTGGTCTCAATTTGCACATATTTCTAAATCACGTTACTCTATTATAGGGATATATTCATAGAAACCCCTTGTCCCCCTCTTCAGACTCTATGTATTTTCATTGATTTTTAGCATAACTATTTTTCTTACTTTTATATTCTCTTATGTTTTGTTGAATACATCTAACCTTGTCTACCATTTAAACAACATGATGTAGTCCTAATAAATTTCTTTACCCCTCTTCACCCCAGCATGTTGGTGTTCTCCTCTTCCTTCCATAGTGGTATTCATAAAAGGCTATCAGAATACTAGAGTGAAGGTTATCAGTGTATGAAAATTATCCCAAAGGTAGGTGTTTATTATAAACACCATTTAAATCCATAGAGAAAGATATAAAGATCTCTTTAAGAGTTTCAATTGTCTTCTTAGATTGTCTACTTGTTTGAGGATGATAAGCAATGCTGAAACATAACATTGTATGTATATCATATGGAAGTCTTAGCCAGAACATTTAGGTAAGCATCATATCCCGATCCAATATAATGTATTATGGTACTCCATGGAATCTTACCACTTCATTTATATATGTCATAGTATGTTAATCAAGTGAGAAATCCTCCCTAAAAGAAATTAAGTGTGCCAACATTGTAAGGTGATAAACTATAAATAATATAGAATTATGGCCTTAAGATGGTTTGGGATGTCTGATGACAAATTCCTTAGTGATGTTTTTCCATTCCCATTCTCGTATGGGTAATGGTTGTAACAACCATTCATACTTCTGTATCTCACCGTTTATATACTAACGAACCATGTATTGAGATACATATTTAGCAACATCTCCTTTAATTCCATCCCACCGAAAATACTCTTTCACGTCCCTTTACATCATTTTTAGTATATGATAAATAGAGAATGAAGAACTATGAGCCTCATCTAACATCTCCTTCATTAATTCTGGTATGAGAGGAATACAAATATGATTCAGTAACTATATTATTCAATCAAAATCAAGGTAGAATTTAGGAACATTTCTCACCTTATTTTGTAGCTCCGTTTCATTTTTCTAAGCCTCCTTATTCTCCACATGTAAATATGGTTGAACATTTATCTGAGAAAGATAATATTTCTCTACGTCCACCAGAATTTAATGATATATCTATCTTAAATCCATAAACATTGAATCATTCTTGATCCTCATCATGGATAGGTTAGCATGGTCCTTTAAACTCAAAGCATCTACTACCTTGTTCATTTTCACAAGGTGTTAGTGTATTGAGCAGTCATAATCATTAATAAACTACTACATTATTCTTACACATATTTGACACATTTTGGGTGAAAATATAATTTGAAATTTTATGATCAGTATAAATATCACACATTTCACCATAAAGATAATTTCTTCATGTATTAAATGAAAATATTAGCATAGCTAACTCCAAATAAATGGTTGGTTGATTTTTCTTATAGATTTTCAGTTGCCATGAGGCATAAGCTATGACAATACCATTTTTCATGAGAACACATCCCAACCCATTCATGGATGTATCAATGTAGATCACAAGCCATTTTCAACTACAAGGCTGTGTGAGAAGAAGTTCATTATCTATCATATATTTAGATCATTGAAATTAGCTTCACATTCCTACATCCACATGAACGCATCTTTTTTCAAAGAATACTTGTTGATTGGATTAGATTGTCATTAAAAATCATTCCGAAAACATCGATAATATCCATAAAATCCAAGAAAACATTAGATCTCAATTACTATTGTCAGTCCAGCACAACATTCAATAACATTTATTTTTTATGGATCCATAGCTATCCCCTCTTGAGATTATGTGTCCAAAAAAATGAAACATTATGGATCCAAAATTCACACATGGTAATTTTTTCATAAGGTTTCTCCGTTCTAAGGGTCTTTAGAACAATTATCATATAATTATCATGTTCTTACTTACTATTAGAGAATAAAGAAATATTTTCTATAAAGACTACTAAAAATTGAACATGATGGTCTATAAATACTATTTTCAGCATAATCATGAAGATATTGGGTGAATTAGTAAAGCCAAAGGCATCAATATAAATTCATAGCATCCATACCTTGTATGGAATGTTGTTATAGGCATATCCTCTTTATTTACCCTTAATTGATGATATCCCAAATGAAGATAAATCAATGAAATGTATTTATATTTTCATAGTTGGTTAAAGAATACATCAATGTAGGGAAGATGATATTCTATCTTGATAGTGATTTGTAGGTTCCCTATAATCAATGCAGGGTGTCATTGATCCATCTTTTTTAATGGAAAACTAAATAGGTTCCCCACAAGGTGTAAAACTAGGGAATATGAATCTCTAGTCAAGATTATATTTCCTTTTATTCTTTAATTCTTGTAACTCAATTGGGGCTATTCTATAAGGTGTCTTTTAAATAGGAATAGAATACGGTTTGAGTTCTATTGAAAACTCAAAATCATTATTTGGTGGAAGACCTGGATATTCTTCATGAAATATATCATTAGACTCTCATACAATAGGTTTATTCATAATAGTCTATTTATACCCAAACATTTGTTATAGAGAAACTTCATTTGTAGGAATCAATACCGATAATATGGATGAAATTTTCACTGGACGGTCATACCCATTTTTGCATCAATAGATGATCATATATTGATCTGGAATATGAAATGTGACTTCCCTACATTGATCATTGATATAATCTATATATATATAAATCCAATCCATTCAAAAAATCAAATCAAATTACTCTAAAGTAAGGATCACAATATTTTTAGAAATCACTTTCTCACAAACATCACCTATATAAGAATTATAAAATTTTTATGCGACCATTGTGTCGTTATGATTATTCGCAGCTATATCAATATCTAATTTTTGTGGTAATACGATGATACCCTTAGAAAAGTAAAAATGAATAAAAGATTTTGTGGATGAAGAAACAAATAGATCATTTTCTACAATATAGTGGATGGTAAGTATACCCTTAGCCACTTCCTTGTCATATTCCACATCACCAATAATGTTTTCATGTGACTTTACTTTTCCTTGGGCATTAAGAGTTTTTTGACAATCATCATCAATAACTATTGGATTAGGTAATTGGTCATCATTATTCCTAATTTTCTTGGACTTTTAAAATCGAAGTGTAGGTGGTGAATTCTATGTAGACCTTTCTATATTTATGTCATTATACATATTTTTTCCATCACATAAACATTGAAATTCCAAATGAACTTCTCTCCCACATAGAAAACATTTTATGGACCCTTTAAGAAAATTTCCTCCATGTTACTTTCGAAAGATTGTTCATGTGGGAAAAATGTCTTCGTTTCTATGTGGTCTTTAGATTTTCCCTTTAATTCCATTTTTCTATTCTTATAAATCCCATGGGACAGATAACTTACTCCAATATCTATATCATCAATTAGAGAATATAAAATGATTTCTTCATAGCTTTTGAAGTCCCTTATGGCTAATTCTTATCGGAGATATGTTTTTAAATAACTAAAGAATCAATGAAATTTATTATTAATTTAGATAATAATTCCAGAATCATACCATGAAAGTCTTGTATAATTTTATTCATTTGTACCAATGGATTCATCGTCCCTTTTCTTATGTTAAAAAAATTCATTATCTATATTTGGTAGAAGAATATCAGGAAATTATTATTTAAAAATATGATCTTGAACTCGTCCCATTACATGGATTAAATTTGAAATATTTTCCTAATATTCTTGATAAGATTCCACCATTTTTCATCTTCAAATTTAAAATGATAGGAAACTGGGATGTATTTATCATATTAGGAGCATCAGTGGACTGAAATTATCTTTTTTGTGGTACTAGTCCCTTGTTCCACAATAAGTGGATCAGAAGACCCACTGAATGAAGATGGGTGTTTCCTCATAATGGAATCAAATAGAATTTTGTAACCTCATTTTTTCATTTGGATGTCTTGCAAGATTCATATATTTAAAAAGATGTACATGCATAACAATAAGGTATTTCATTATAGATCCCACAATATTCAGTGACTCAGCACGACAATAATTGCATTACTAATCATATTCATCAATAATGAGGTTACCCTAGGTTACAAATACTATCTAAAACATAGAATAATAGTTTTAGAAACATTAATAATAATGTGTAAACCACATTATAAATAAATAAATTTCAATAGAGTAAATTTTAGGTTTTATCCTTGGTTATTCATTATCATTTTTGAAGTACTATGATTATAGCCTATACTTTAGAATATCCTTGGGTTTCTTCATATGAATTTCTCATCATAGTTTCCCATGGTTAATTATACTGTTTATATGATACCAACAATTACAACAAAACATTACATACATATGTATTAATTCAAAATTAAATAATATTCATTATAAAAAATATAATACAAACATGAAAGGGTTTTATTGGTTTAGTGTCTTTAGAAATAGTGAATCATAAATAACTTGTTCATAAGACAATTATGTTGTCTGCTACTTATTCCATCATAAATAGACCCCGTTTTTGAATATATTACTCCACACACATTTTCATGACCTGGGGAAAATAAACATAAGAATGGGAGAGATCAGATTCTTAGTAAGGGTAAGAATGAAGATATCAATCATATCATAATCATAATAGATAAGTACATAACATTAGAAAATCATATCATGCATATGAATGATCATTGAATCATTCCATGGGATAAATCATAAAATTTCATAATAACCAATAAAATTAATCTCAATAGTCATAATATAGAACATGAAATTTTGCGGCATACACATCAGTATATAAAGTAATTTCATTTTATTCAAGTCTCATTTCCTAGACCATAATGTTGGACAACGTACATTACTAAACCGAGCTCACTCCTCGTTCTAGCCGTGTATTACTGTGTTGAGATCATTTCTCGTTCTAGCCCTATCTATCAGAGGAGATATACATATTTACCAAATTAATTGGAGGGAGATATAGGTCCCACCCATCTCATACCGAAATCATTCTTATTCATTTCAGAAAAAACATAAATCATTCATCATAACATAACCTAAAGAATAAAATCGGTTTCTTAAACGTTATTCCATCATAAGATAATCGATATAAAAAAATAGATTTGATAAATATAATTCCATCAATAAAAATGATAGAACCATAAAAATAATAGGGATAATATACTAGAAACATAATCCTATTATACAATTCCATATTATATGGAATATAATTTTGATTATACCCATGAAATTAACTCATGATGAAAATATCCCTTCTTCATAATTTTTTTTCTCAATGTTCCAAAAAATAATAAATGAAAAAAATTTATTTGAATATAACCTTATAGTATTTTAAAGGAACATTCATTGAAATATAGTGGTTCAAAAATTCAAAAACCTAGTATGTTTTATATGTTCAAAGATGATATTATTCTTATAATTTTGATGGATATGTCAAAAATTACCTCGTATTAAAAAATGAAAATGATTCCTTTTGTAACATCTAATAAAAATTCAAAAATTGGTAAAAACTGACATTAAATAATTGTATAAGGATAGAAATAATATTTTGAATTACAGATTTATAAAACATGGACATGGATGATACATATATCTTAGAATATACTTACGTATAAAAAATCTCATATAATTATGAGATTGAGAAATTCTCCCTTGCCTTAGGTCTGATATCATTTGTATACATCTGAACCTCCTATAAAACATTTTAATTAATTTCATTAACTTATTCAAGAATCATATTTCTTTTTATGATATCCTATATGATTATATTATCATCCTTTTGTTAATAACATTTCATTATTACTTGTTATTCAGGTACAAACAACTTCATTTTCTTATGCATGTTTTTTAAAATAAGTTATTATTATTATTTATAGGTTACTGTTATATAATTTATTAAAATATATTAATATAATATATATAATATTTATTAATTATATACATTTATTCTATAAGGGATGTCTTGTAGAATAAAACACATCACATCATTGGTACGATAGACCGTTCTTATGAACGAGTGATTATATCATTAATTTACTTATGAAATGCAATGAATGTGGATGGTATATATATTGTTGAAGAATACATATATAATTAAAATAATTATATATAGTTATTACTTCCATCGTTATACGCATCCTTGTAAACTAGTGATGAAAAACATATGACACCACGATATACGGACGATAAGTTGTACGCACGCACTGGTGCTGATTTCATTTTTCATTGGATGAAGAGAAGGTGGAATAAGATTTTTATACAAACATAATAGAATATTAGTATATAGTTGATACTGTAGTTATTAATTAATATTGTAAAGACCAGAATAAGAGGATGTATAAGAATAAATGATCTTGAGATAGTTGGTAATAGAGATTACCTCTTCTACGGTGAGCTCCCTCTAGATCCCCTCTTCAGGGCAGTAAAGCTGGTATTTTGAGAAGAAAAATACCTCTATAATGTGACTAAGAAATTTGAAAAAGGAAATAGTCAGGTTATGTAAAATCATTAATGCTCAACAACTTATTAATAAATTCGGGAGGAGGTACCCTTTTATAGTAGAGGTTGGAGACACCTTTGAAATTTCAAAAAAAATAATTTATAATAAATTCAAACCACATCAAAAAACATAAAAAATGATATACATTAGATTTTATAAGACATTAGTTTGTAATATAATCATCCAAAAAAATTAGACATTTTTTATTTCCATTTATACCTTATCACATCTATTTACAACTTAGTAATTTTGTTTAATTTTAACTAAGGTAACAAATATTTCAATATTAAAATGGTGAAATATTTAATTATTTGATTTCAATTAAATCATAAATGAATAATTAATAAAATTTTAAAAAATTACATAATAATTATATATATATTTTTAAAATGTTTTATTTTTCTTAAATAATTTAATAATAAATTATTTTGATAATCAATTAATTGTGTTAATTTCGATACTATATAATAAATTAATTATTAAGAATATAATGATATCAAATTAACATAGATTTTTTTATATTTATTAGAGTTCATAATCATGTGTAAAATTAGTTGGATATATTAATTATCCCAAGTTATATTTATTTTAAAATTTTTAAGAACATTTATTTATGATTTCCATATATAAAGTAATTACAACATTAGTTCTATTTTATTATTTAACGTACATATTTATTTAGTATAAACTAAAAATAATATTCTATGATGAATATAAATCCACTATATCTCACACGAATACTTATAGTATTATATATCCTCAAAAAAATACTACAAAAAAATGTTATATGTATTCAAGCCTGGATGTGACAACTTTAACATCACTTTAAATTAAATATTATAAGTTTCTTATTCTTTTCCATATGTCTCTAAATGGTTAATAACTCGACCCTTGGAAAAATATGGTTGATATATACTCAGAAAATATGATATGTTCAAGTGTTATTGTCTTTTAATGTGAATTAAAATTTATTTTATTGATTTCTCATCAATTAAATAATTCCTAAATCATTAATGTATATGCTATTAAGGAACTTATTTAATTCATAATAAAATTACATGATAAATGAAAACATATTATCATTAAAAATAGTATTTATAGTCTAATTTACTTTTTTATAACCTTATATTAAATATTATATTGTTATTAAAATTTGAGTTAGATATATTTAACATTTTAATAAATAAAATAAATTAAATGTCCTAATCTTATTCAAGTGGCTTCTAAAAGATACTATTTTAATGCAACGATCATTTAGGGAACAAAATCATCCAATTATATTATGAAATATGTTAGGGTGATTTTATTACATTATTTTCTCCTTTAACTACTTGATTACCCATTCATTGTATTAATAAAAATTAGAAAAGTTACTATTCATAATCTCCAAAAATAATGAAAACTTATTTACCTAATTTAGACCTACTGATTCCAAATATGGAATCTATTATTAAAAATTAAAAACATAGATGTTTATTTAATTAATTTATATTTCATCTCATTTCCATATTGAGAAAACATGTTTTAATATTTAAAACATGACAAATTATTTGAATGTTTTTACATCTGAATATAGTGTAAGATTAATTACAATGACCTAAATTATTTAAATTGATAAAAATATATTCTATTTATAGATTAAAACCACTAAATAATATAATATAACTATAAATATTTTTTCATTGGGAATAGTTTTTTTAATTAATGGTTAGTATATTTTTTCTATTCATCAAAAAAATTAATATTACAAGAAAAATATCAAAAAAAATCATCTAAAGAAAGTTTTTATATCCTGCTTCTAAAGAATAATTTTATATTGTCATATTGAAATTGTTAATGTGTCTAAATGAAAAATGAAATTTTTTTTCCATTAAATGGTGTTAAAATATCCTTGTTATCAAATATCTATTTATATATATAAATTACTGTTCATCCATACCCTAGGAGTAATATATCTATTGGGTGAAAGACAAAAATATTTTACAAAATATATAACAAATATATTTCATTAATTTCATTTACTAATTGTAATTCACTTAATTTATTACCTCGAAAATTAAAATATATCCTTCGCATTAAATTGGTTTATATTTTTCCAAAAATAATTGGTAGCTAATGAATTCACCATATATTTTCATATGATAGTTAATTATTCCAGTTAACCTATTGGCTAGGTTATAATGTTAATTTTATAGCAAGTACATCTTGTGGTTTTTTTGAACTCATGATTTCCTGAAATTCAAGCTATTAATAAATTAAAATTATGTAAAGAATATATTTTCTAAGAAGAAAACCCACTCAAGAATTTCTATTTAAACACCCACAAACCTATTTCCAACTCCCCCAATGATGCTCCAAAGCAATTTTATATAATGTTATCCTATCAACGACTGATCTTCCAAATGTAAATAATATAACCTCTCAAGAGAGAGTCACTAGACTATATCTTATAAAGGACATCTTGATTATCACTAAAGTACCCAAAGTTCAAGGAATCGTCATAATTAAATGAAATATGTAAAACCGACATGTATTTAATAAATATAAATAATACCGCAACACTATAAGCACCCAAATGACATACCTTTGTCATTAAACAATATCAGTCAATGTAAATTATAGATTACCTCACATTCATGTTCCCACAATCAAGATACAAACATCATCATTTTTTCATCTTTAGATTCACATACTCACCATTCTTCCCATCTCCTATGTAACAACCCAAGATTAGACATTATATATTTTATTTCTTTTAGAATAAAATATGTTCGATACATTATGATGTATGAAACAATGAACCAAATTGAATCACATGATAATATATAACCCTCAAAATGTACATGTAATATTGGAGGGTGAAAATAGAATTTAAAATATTATGAAATATATTTACAAATAAAAGTCAATATAATTATTAATATTATATCATTGAAAAAAATCTATTTACAATATCTAAATAATTAATTTGACTCGTTGATGATTGAAAATGAAACATTTGAAAAAAATTGGATTTTAGGTATCTAAATACATTAATGATGAAATATATTGTTGAGATGAATAATATATTAATAGTAATTGGATTTGTAACGGATAGTAAATTATAATAAAAATACATAATGTATCCATTATATTTTTATTTTTTATTTAAAAATATATAGAATCATATATAATAAAGACAATTTGGGGAAAAAAGTTTGTTATTTAGAATGTAAATTTTAATTTAAGATCAATTTTTGATATGTTTTTTTAATAATATTTTTTTTAGTTGAATAGTGAACAAATATAAATTATTCTAATAAATTCAATTTTATAACATTAACATAATACAAGAATGAATAATTTTTTTGAAACCATATCTATAAAAAATGTAATTATATGTAAAATAAATTAATTAAAATTACTATGTGTTATTTTTAAAACAAATGATTATTATTTATGAAATATATGTATTATTTTACACTAAATAATTATATACTGTCATACATTATATATTTATTTTTCATCACATTTTGAAACAAAATATAACAAAATAGAATCCATATCTTAGACCAACATGATCATATTATTTAATTTGGTCAATTTAATTGTCATTTATAATTTTATGATTATGATGATAAATTTATTGACCATGATAACGAAAAAACTATTTTTAGAGATTATTTTTAAAATTTATTAATTTTTATTAAATTAAATGAATTATTGCCTTATAAAGTATGAATTTTATATAATTTTCAACCAATATTTAAAAAATTATCTCTCATTAAATTGATAATTAATAAACAAATATTTTAAAAAACACTTAGTGGCAAAATTTATTTTCTTCTAAAAATATTTTTTTACATATAAAATAATATAACATAAAAGTTAGTTTATAATTAATTATAAATTGATTTTGATTAAATGTATAAAATATTTAAATTTAAAAAACCAGATATTGGAATGAGGGTTTATTTTATATGTCTACTAAAACACAAATTACATGGGGAAATTTAGTTACTCGATTAAAAAAAATTAATGTTAAAATTTAAAACTGGATGAATTGAAACTCATTAAAAGCATTTAAGATAATTTTTGGTGGATTATTTATAGACCCATTATAACCCCACACTCAGAGTTTTTTAATTATTTGTTAAACATTTAGGGTAAAATTATCATGGAAAATTAATGGGTATTCTAAAAAGTACACTTTTCCCCCTTATATATATGACACACATCCAAAAATTAACACACAAATCCTTATTAATTTAGTCACTAATGAATGAAAATTTATCCTCTAATAAAAAACCCAAATTTTCATAAACCCTTGGTCTCAATTAGGTTTCTTAATACCTTCATTTCATTGGTTAATTTCAATGGAATTCTAAAGATCTCATCGTTAGTATTACTTACACCATAATGATTTATTCTTAATCTTTATCATCCAATGAATCCATAAAAATAGTAATAAAATGAACTCTCTCTAATAAATATACTAATATGTAATTATATTTTTTGAACAACCATTATATATTCCTTCTCAACAACTTATAAAATATAAAAACGTCAACATTGTGGTGTGCGTAATACTGCCTCTAGGATATACATTTTTTATTTTACATATTTATTTTAATTACTTTTAAAGAAACATTCAAAATATTTGTGACAAACTAATTTATTTTTAAATAATATAATTTTTATATGATATTATACACTTCCTAAAACAAACATACCCATCGAGTTATGAAATGTTCTAGATTGTGTTGGTTTAACAGACTACATTATGTATGATATAAATATCTATTATGGATTCTTATGTGAACTTATATAATAATATATTAAACTTTATATATTTATAAAACTGTTATATTACTTATTTAACTTAATATTAAAATGGCTACCTCAATTACTAAAATTATCAAAATAAATAGACACTAATTTAATTATCACACAAAAAACATGAGAAAAATGTATATAATATGTATATATAATATGAAAGTAAAATGTTCATAATAGATCAAATATTTAAGAATAAGATTTATAATAAGGTATCTATTAAAAATAATTCGATTTTTCAATCAGTTAGGCCAATGTACAGAATCAATCAAGGGCACGGTAAGAGTCTATGCATATATGATTTTCTTCTATTGGGTTGTATTGTTTCGTATTGAATATATATGGTTCCAATAATTATTTATTTCCAATAATGAATAATTTGAATTATATTTCCTACTTAATTTTTGGATTCTAAAAACGATCTTTATAACCTCAGTATCTAATTATTCAAATATTCATGATAATTTTAATAGTAAGAGTCTTTGTTTCAAATTTCAATCCATTGAGAGAGGATTATTCTATACCCCTAGTTTTCATTTTTATTTTTTATATAAAACACCTTCTTTATTTTTTTCATGACCATTTCATTAATTATATTAGTTAATTTATCGGTTGAAATTTTATATTTAATGTGTTTTTTATTCAAAATTTTCAAAAGGTATATGTGTTATTTACTTATATATTCAATTCCATGTGGCTTGTTTGATATTATGAAAAATTATTTATTGTTTATGTGGTATTCATTACCATATTTACATAAATAATATTTAATATATATCATTTCATTATAATTGGTTATAATTTTATCACTCTCATGTTCTATGGATTCTTACATTACCATTAACATATGTGTGTGTACATATAAATATTTTATTAATGATATGTGATTTGTATTCAGTAATTAATTCTTTTTTATAGTGTACACACTGGCTATTAGTTACATTCCAAATTCGATCATACTATTTTTTCTTAGGTTATTAAACATGAAAATTTCCATCACTGTATTTCGTAGGAAAATAAACGACTTCTATATGCATGATTTTTCATTTAATTACGTTTCATTGTGAATAAATTATTTTCAATTATATTGTTAAAGGGAATTCATCAAAATAGAATATATCAATTTATTTGGGTAGTTATTAACTTAAAATAACACATATTTCTTTATAGAATAATAGTTTGATGGATTCCTACATATAAATCTATTACATTTATTATTTTTTGAAATATTAACAATACCTATACATATTATTTCAATTTAAATGTTTAATGAATATTAACATATATATTTTACGATTTTTTAACATATTTATTACTTTATATGATCAATGAAATGGACTTAATTAGTGGTATATGAGGCCATATATAGCATTAAAACCCCCATATCACGTGAATTGTGAAAAAAAACATAATTTATTTGATATTTTACCGTACACACATGATGTTTATATTTTCATCAAAAAAACACCGAATTTATCTTATGTTACTTAAAACACCGAGATTAAATGAAACATAAAATACTATTAATATATCATTATTCATTATGATAGTTATCACCTAGTTATTTAAATAGTGGGTATGAAAAGGATAAATTAACTTTTAAAAATATATGGTCTACACACACACATATAAATGTATATATATACGATGTAACACCCCATTTCATTAAAAAATAAATTTAAATTAATTAAATATTGTTTTAATTAGATAGTTATAACTATCCTTTTAACATAAATTTTCCACTTATATGGTTTGAATTTCAAAAATGGTCATCTACGGTTGTGATCAATATGTTATATTGAGTCTCATAGAACAAATTTGTTTTCTAATGAATAGTAACATACCCTTATGAATATGAATATGAACCTTATGAATAGTAAATAATATAAATATTTTTTCTTCATGTTATATGATAATGAGACGTTGATTAATTTTCGAAGGTGTTAAAACGTGCGTTATTTCTTTAAACTTGCAATTTTTGAATAAACTGTGATTTTAATTAAACATTTAATTCATAATATATAGAAAATTATTTTGAAGAAATAGAGTTCATTTTTAAATTATAAAAATTGAAAAAATGGTTAGGGTGATTTTTTTTGTTTTTTCTGAAATTCATGAATTTTTGACAAATAGTAAAATACAATAAATGAAAAATACTTTTTTTACTGCATCATATGTGATAAAAGGATGATGTAAGCCATCTTGGTTCGAAATTAAATTAAATTATTACTATATGGGGTCAGATGAATCAAGAATATTCAACTTATTGATCAAAAATATTATAATAATGATTAAAATAATTTTAAATCCCTCAACTCATCCACTATAAATACACCCCTCATTCCCCTCTTCCTCACACACCTCTCAATCCTTGATAATCATCAATGTAATATAAAATCCCCTCCTCAAGGCTCTCACCAACTTCCATGAACTTATTTTTTCACCAATGGGAAAAACAAAAGGCCTTAAAGAGGATCTCTAGGAGAAGATTTGAAGAGGTAAGAATCCCCTTCCTTTTTCATGTGTTTATTTTCCATATCCTTTTTTTCTTATATTCTATTTTCCTATACCTATCTAGAAGGTATTAAATATAAAAAATCATAAATATTATATATTTTATCATGTTTATGTAAATTATTCATCATATTTCTCCCTCTCCTCTCCCACTTATTCTAAAAATAACACCGCTCGTGATGTGTCAATTTACCAAAATCATTGATGATGTGTTTCCAATTTCCATTACTTCCATTAAATATGATAATAATACCCTTTTAATGTTTGAATCATAATATAAAGGGTATGTTTTAACATATTTTATGTATTGTATTGAACTTATATGTGTGAAATTAAAATATATAGTGAAAGAAGTTCATGACTATTGAGGAACCGCCAAAAATGATCTAAACATAAATCATTAATGCTTTATCTAATGATCAATCTCCATATACAATAAAAATTATTTATGGTATAATTACATATTCTTTAAACATATGGAGTCCATTTCATTCCACATATATAGTTTCATTTTAATAAAACAATAAAATTCAATACAAACTGGACATGGAAAACATGTAAAGAACACACCCAAAAAAATGGAAGGAAAAATAATAATAATTATAGGGTAAAATGATTGTATGAAATGATCATATAAGGTGTCATAAAAATAAATATGTTTTTATAAGATATTAATAAGTGTCTTTTTACCAATATAACAGAGTTTTAAATGTGTAATAAGTAAGAAAAATACAAGGAAAGAGAATTCTTAACCTGATTTCCAATCTTTTGGTTAACATTCTATAACATTATATATGTGGTATTAAAATTGGTTGTGTGATGAATTTTGTTTATATTATTCCTAATAATGTGTATTTATAGTGTATATACATCTTAAATCTACTCTGTTAAGTCTCATTTCAATTATATTATATTTGTAAGGTATTGTTATTTTAAAAACCTATTTTAAACATTCTATTTTATGAAATTCAAAAGCAATGATTCTATGAAATTAATCTTGTTGTATTATTGTGCTTTGGTTCATGGAAATTATTTATGATTAAGGGTGGGACCTATATCTCTCCATAATACATTGGGTATGTGTTGGTTGTATGTCAGCCATATGGATACTCCGAGTGTTACTATGATTATTACACAATAAGGTAGCAGCGAGGGGTACATTGTATGGTAGACGTGAGGGTTAAAAATTATAAGGTGGCCAAGATGGTTATAAGATTATGTAAGTAATTTGAAAAAATAAATTTATGGTTCTATTTATGATTTATATGTTTTTTGGAAATGTTATAGATATTTCATGTTTCAAAAAGTATGTTTATATGGGTAAAAAGTATGCCTTTTTTGAAAATGATTTCATACGTTACAATTATTTATGGGATAATTTTTTCATTCTTTATTTTTATATAACATATTGAGCTTTTTTTTCTCATCTCATGTTTTAAAATGACATTCACAGGTTATAGGGATGTGTAAAACAAATAAGGAATCAAAGTTAAATGTTATGAAGATTTGTCAAATAATAAATGTCTCATTTAAAATGTTTTGTATTTTAGAAGAGATGAATACTATTTTTTGGAATCTTCTCTATATTAATGTGGAATATTATGTATGTATTATATCCTAATTCTATAAAACTTAAAAATTTAAATGATCTTCAATATTAAAATAATTGGGTTATTGGCAAAATTTTAAGAATATGTAATGTAATAAGGTTGGGTCCTTATTGTTGGCATCAAAAGATCATTTATATAACCTTAGTGGTTTGGATGATTTTAATAGAATACCATAAATGATATTAAATCCATGTTTAATTTAAAATGATTTATCATTTAAATATTAACATTTTTTTCAACTATGATATGTTTGTTTAGAGTGGTTTTCCACAGAAGAAATAGTGAAGCTGAAGAGGATAGGCACCGATAGAATGATATCCTTCCGAATCTGCATTCATAAATGGATGGGATTGGAAGCAGTTAGTTTGTGGTTGTAATGGATCGGCTAAAAAAACTAATAAATGGGGTTTCCATCCTTTCAAAAGAACAACAAAGGGTACCACAACAAAACATGATGATAGTGGAACATTTAATGAGACAACACCCTCTAACATTTAAGGGATTTTCAGCTCTCGTAACGGCTAAAGGATCAATTAAATCCCTTTAAAAGACATTTGATATTATAGGATGTTCAGATAATCAAATGGTATTTGTTGAAATTTATTGTTTTGAAGACGAAGCTAATCAATGGTGATCAATGGTCAAAAATATTATTGATAGAGAGGATATTGATGCCTTAGAGTGGTAGTAATTTAAAAGTCTTTTCATTGGAAATTTTTTTCATAAGGTGGATAGACATAGGATTGATAATAAATTTGATGAATTGAAGGAAAAGGTGGAAGATTCAAGGGATATATATGATGATAACTTCACCCAATTGGGGAGGTATTCTCTAAATATTATTTTGGATCTTGACAGAAAAATAAAAAACTTTTAAACAAGATTAAAGCCATGGTATCGAAGGGAATAAGCCTCCCATGAATTCAAAAGTTATGAGATACTTGTTAGATATGCAAAAAAGATAGAGATGGTGTTTTTTGATGATCACTTGAACTTATAAAATAAGGATATTAAGAGGTAATCATGGAATGTGATGGGCATGAAATAAAAAATGAAATATGATGGTTTGAAATTCATGTTTCCAGTTTTTGAAAAGTGTGGATAAAATCACCCTAGATAATGACTTACCAAAACTGTGAAGTGTTTTTTCTATGGTATGTTTGGACATATGGACCAAGATTGTAATGAAGATAATCCTTGGACTAATCCTTATAAGAAAACTCTTAAGTGTTTTAAATGGGGACAGATGGGTCATTATGCAAATTCCTACACAATTAGTGATTCGAATGATGTAGAGAAGCCAGACTATAAGTAGAAAGGTGTAGTGAGATTCTTTGCGACTACCTAAATAGACATCAAGACAGCCAGTGAAACTATATCTGGTACATAGTTTCTTTTATCATATTTCTCTAAGGTTTTGTTCGATACAGGGTCTACACATTTCTTTAATTCCAAGGAATGTTCTGGTAAATTAGAAATACCACCTTAACAAATGTGGTTGGATCATATTGTTAAAAAACTAGGAGGAAATATTATACCAATAATTAATTAGAATAATGTTTTTATTGTGTTATGTGGAAATAAATTACATTAAAACCTTGTTTTATCCCTCAATAGAGTATGATGTCATTCTGAGAATGGATTGGATTTCAGTTTATCATGCTATGATTGGCTATAGACCGAATGATGTTTCTTATCAGAAAGAGTTTTAGTTTGTATGAAAGAATGAAACCATAAAATTGATAACATATTAAGAAGCTAAGAATCTATTGAAAGATGGAAATGAATCTTATCTTGCTCATATTTTTGAAAACAATGGAACTATTCCGATTAATGATGTGCAAGTGGTAAATGAACACCATGATGTTTTCTCAGAGGAGTTATCCTGTGTCATAGATGATGAGAAAGTAAAATTCATAATTGAGATAGTTCATGATGTTAAGAGAATATCAAAACCCCCATTTCTAATTTCTCAAATAGATCTTATTGAACTGAAAAATTATTTGTAGGTATTTCTTGATAAAGACTTGATTCGTCCAATCACTTCGCCATTGGTTTATCCGGTTTTATTGGTTAAAAATAAATGTGGTTCCATGAGACTTTACTTTGATTATTGATCATTGAATAACATAACTATTAAAAAAAAGTATCATTTACCTCATATTGAATAATTTCTTGATCAGATCTTGGGAGATAAATACTTTTCCAAGATAGAATTCAGATCGGGAAACCATCAGCTGAACGTGAAGGGGATGGAATTTTGGAAGAAAATTCATACTAGATGTGGACATTATTAATTTTTTGTCGTGAAATTTGGGTTAACTGATGTTTCTTTTATAAACATTGATATTATGAATAGAATATTTCATGTGTTCTTGGATACGATTGTGGTTGGGTTTATTAAATATATTCATGTATTTTATATGAGTGCACATGTGAATTAAAAATAAATAAGAGTTGATTTGAAAACATTAATGTAAGAGAAAGTGTATGCAAAATTCAGAATTTTTTATGTTTGGTTGAAACAAATTTCTTTTCTTGGGAACATTGTAAATAAGGATGGAATAACAGTATATTCTATCAAAAAAGTGGTAGATTAATGGAAAAGACCTACAAATGTTATAGAGATTCATGGTATTATTAGATTTGCAGATTATTACTAACGGTTTTTCAAAAACATTTCAAAATTATATATCCCACTAACTAAGATAACACAAAATTTGTTTACATTTATTTGGACAGATGAATGTAATGTTGGTTTACAGGAACTGAAGATGTGATAAGTGAATTTTCCAGTTTTGGACTTGCCTTTCAAAAATGGTGAGTTTGTAATCTAAAGTGATGCTTCCTTGAAGAGACTTTGTTGTGTTCTGATACATAATGATCCGGTAATTTCTAATGCTTAAAAAAAAATAAAAAAATCATGATTTTAATTCTCCTACACATGTTTTGGAATTATATGCTATGGTTTTTGCTTCATAAATTTGGAGGCATCGTTTACACGGAGCCAAATTTCAAATATACACTTACCATAAAAGTCAAAATTATATATTCACTCAGAATGAATTAAACAAGTGGTAGAAAATATGGATTGAGATGATAAAAGATTATGATTTCACGATCAATTTCCATATGGGAAAATCAAACATAGTG
The DNA here is from genome assembly GCA_963277665.1 of Viscum album. Classification (NCBI taxonomy): domain Eukaryota; kingdom Viridiplantae; phylum Streptophyta; class Magnoliopsida; order Santalales; family Viscaceae; genus Viscum; species Viscum album. The sequence continues at coordinate 1,111,311,289 of OY728140.1, forward strand.
GTGTTTTCCTTAAGTTGAAAACATCTTTCCTCAATAACCATGTTACATTTGGAACATGATCACTTGATTAATGATTTGATAAATTTTTTATTAGAAGTTATTGGTGAATAAAATTCCTCTGTTTTTTAGGTTTTGGCACAATCATCGTTATATGAAAGAATTAATCAAAAGTAGAAGGAAGACTGTGAGCTACAAAAAAAGGTAAAATTAGTCAAAATGGGTTAGTTGAGAGTATATAACATTAATAAATATTGTGTTTAATGATTACATAAAAGGTTTGGTGTCCCATGTGATTCCAATTTGAAGAAATAATTAATTTTTAAAGCTCATAGTTCTCCATTTTCTGTATATCCTAGTTGTACTATGACGTACAGAGACCTTTCAGGGTATTACTAGTTTTTATGAACTAAAAAACGGTACTAAAAAATTAACTATGAAATGTTTGAGTTGTCAATAGGTTAATGTAGAGAGGCAGTTAAAGAAGCAAATTCTTCATCCTATTCAATTTACATAGTGGAAATAAGAGAATATATACATGGAATTCATTGCGGGACTACCAAATATTTCTTGAGGTAGAAATGAAATATGGATTATTATTGACCGGCTGGCTAAATTTTCCAATTTTCTTCAAATTCAAGATACAATATCTTGGATCAACTTTCTCAATTGTTCCTACAACATATGGTCAGGTTACATAGATTTTATCCTTCAATTTTATATGACTGGGATCCCACATTCACTTATAATTTTTAGAAGGGCCTTCAGAAGTAGTTAGGGATATAATTAAATTTTAGCACATATTTTCATCCTCAATTAGATGGGCAGTCAGAACGAATGATTCATACATTAAAGGATATGCTTTGATCTAGTTTAATGGAATAATATTTATTATGGGATCAACATCTTTATTTAGTTGAGGTTTCATATAATAATATATTTCATTCCAGCATACAGATGGAATCTTTCAAGGCATTATATGGAAAGTGGTGTAGAACTCCAAATTTTTGGGATGAAGTCTGGGAAAGAAGTCGATGGGACTAGAATTAGTAAAGGAATTGGATGAGAATGTGAATATGATCCTGCAATACATGAGGATAAATCCGAGCTTGTAGAAAAGTTATGTAGACATCAAGAGGAAAGAATTTTCTTTTGAGGTAGGCGATCATGTTTTTCCTATAATATCACTATGGAAAAGTGTTATTCAATTTCTTCAGAAAGGAAATCTATGTCCATGATTAACTTGAACTTATGAAATAATAGATAACGTTATTCTATTCACCCACTTAGTATCCATTCTTGCAAGTTTATCTTAGGTATATAATTTTTTTTTATTTCTTGATGTTGAGAAAGAATATTCCATATTCATCTCATTCTTTGAGTCCAGAAGTAGTTTAGTTGGAGGAGAAAATTTATTATTAATAGAAAATAGTTTATATTATTGATCTAAGGGAAACATTATTGTAAAATAAGGCAATCCACTAGATAAAGGGTTTTTGGGTAAACCACATCATTGAAGAAGCAACATGGGAATCTACAAATGATATGATGGAAATGTACCTTCACTTGTTTAATATGAAAATAAATTGTAAGGTAAGAATTTGAAGAGGTGGGGATAATGTAAAACCCCATGGTTTTTAAAAAACAAATTGAAATTCATGAAACTTTTTTTATATTTGATAGTTACAATTATCCTTTAAACATAATTTTTCTGCTTATATGATATGAATTTCAAAAAACAGTCATCTGCGATTGTGATATGTAACTTATTTGGAGGCTCATAGAACAAACCTATTTTTTGGTAAATAGTAACATAAGAATTTAGATAGTAACATTAATGGAAATATAACCCTTATGGATATTAAATTATAATATTATTTTAGTTTCTTAAATTTATATGATAATGAGATGTTGATTAATTTTTCACGATGTTAAAAACTAGTTATGGATTTAAAATTGTTATTTTTTAATAAATTATGATTTTATATAAAAATTTAATTAATAATATTTATATAATTATTTTCAAAAAATGGAGATCAATTTTTTAATTCTACACATCGATAAATGTTAAGGGTTAATTTTTTGGATTTTTTTTAAATTCATGAATTTTTTCGGAATAGTAAAATATGATAAATTATGATTGATCATAGGTGATAAAAAGCTGATGTAAGCCAATTTTTTTCAAACTCAGATGAAAATATTACTATTTTGGGTCACATTAATGAATAAAATTCATTTTCTTAAGCCAAAATAATATTAAAATGTTTAATATAACGTAAAATCCCACCTCTCTTCCACTATAAATACCACCCTAATTCCACTCTTCCTCACACACCTCTAAAGAAAAGAGAATGGTCTAAATTCTACCAAATCCCTTCTTTAACTACCTTAACCACGTCTAGGAACTAATGGTCACACCATAAGGTCAATACCAAAGGCTTTAAAGAGGATATATATGAGAGGAGATCCATAGGTAAGATTCCTATTTGTTTTTCCTGTGTTTTCTTTCCAATTCCATTATTTTCATATACTATATTTCCCTCCACCTATTGAGGTGTTATTAAATAACCAAAATCATATATAATTTATGTTATCATGTTAAAGTAAATGATTAATCATCTTTCTTCCTCTCCTTATCCTCTTATTCAATAAATTAAAACCCCGCCCATGAGCTGCCATTTTACCAAAATTAGGGACGATGTGTTTACAATTTCCATTACATCCTTCCAAGATGATCATAAAACAATTTTAATGGTTGAATCATAAGTTTTATATTTATATTTTAACCTATTTAATTTTATGTAATGAACTTATATTATTGACATTAAATAATATAATAAAACAATTCAGGATTATCGAGGAACCACAAAAAATTATCTAAACAAACATCATTAATGTTTTATCTAAGGATCCATACTCATATATGACAAACAAATTATTTATTGTATAATTATATATTATGGAAAAATATTAATACCATTTCATTCAACTTATTTAATTTAATTTCCATACAACATGATAATCAAATACACACTGACCACTGAAATCATTTAATGAACGCACCCAAAACAATGGAAGGAACAAAATACTAATAATTTAAGGGATAAATGTTGTTATGAAATGAAAATATAAGGTGTTATAAACCCAAATATGTTTTACCAAGATATTAATAACACTAATTTAACTATTATACATGAGTTTTTATTGGGTTTTAATAAAGAAAACATGGAGCTAAGGGAATTCATAACCCGATTTTCATTCTTTGGGTCAGCATTCAACTTAATTATTAAAGTGGTGATTAAATTATTTATGTATTGAATCCTGTTTATATAATGCAGAATTATATTTATTTATAGTGTTTTTAATTATTCCATCCACTCTATTTTTTCTCACATAAATTATAACACATTTTTAAGGTACTTTTCCTTTAAAAATCTCTTTTAAAAATTCTATTTTAGGAAATTCAAAAGAAATTTTTATGCAATTATTAATGTTGTATTGTGGTGTTATGGTACATGGTAATTGTTTAGAATAATGGGTGGGACATATATCTCTAAAAAATTCATTGGGTATGTGTATGTTAGTGTCCAACCATATGGTTACTCCAAGTGTAACTGCGATGGTTACACAATATAGTAGCTGTGGGGGTTACATTGTAAGGTAGACGCAAGGTTTACAAAATATAAGGTAACTGAGATGGTTATAAGAATTTTTAAGTAATTATACAGGATAACTTAAAGGTTATATTTATGTTATATATGATTTGTGTAAATATCATCAAAATATCTGGTTTCACAACATATGTTTATATTGATTAAAAATATATATTTTTTGAAAATGATTTCATATGTAACAAGTATTACATGACTATTGTTTTCTTTCCTTCTATTTATATACCATATTGATAATTTTCTTCTCATCCCAATCATTTAAATGTTTTTCATAGTATATAAGGATGTGTCAGACAATGAAGGAAGCCATGCTATAAGTTATTAAATTTTTTCAAGGAAATCATGTTTTATTTAGAATGTATTTTATTTGGAAAGAGATGGATACTATTTTTGTGTTATATTCTATACATGAGTGTGAAATGTTATATATGTATTATATCCCAATTCTCTAAAACAATAAAATTTTAAATTAACTCAATAAGAATGTAGTTTTGTTCATGACAATAATTTGATATCAGTTAATGTAATTATGTTAGGTCCAAATAAAAGCAATTATTTGGTTACAAATTAATAAGGAATACAAAATTTTTACCATTTTAATATAATGGAAAACATATTCTAAAAAGAATTGCTATTAAAAAAAAACACATTTTACCTAAATAAAAAAATCAAATTTCTTTTTTTTTGAATTATTGTAATGAAATATATATATATTATATATTTAATCAAATTTGAAACCTTTATTTACCTATTTTCTATAAAAAATATATGTATTAATCTATTTTTCTTCTAAAATTATATTTTTCTAAAGAAGTGTTTTGTCACCATTTTAAAACATATATTAAGATTACTTTTTAAAAATATTATAACAATTTATAAATAAAATAATTTTTATTTTTGAAATAATAATGTTATAATTATATGTGGAAGAAATTTTGACAATTATTATAGAAATTATTTTAACTGAATAGTTATATATATCTAGTTTTTATTAAAAATTTTCATTTCATTTAAAGAACATAAAAACCTAAAAAAATGTAAGGATCATATTAAAGATAAAAACAGTTAATTTTTAAATATATTAATATAATTTAGTTCATTCTAATCAATTTTAGATTGAATATTATTTTAAATATAATTTAAACATTTGAATATTTTCTCTTTGGGAAATGGATTTCTCGTCACGTATATGAGATTAATTATTAAATAAATTTTAACACTTATATAAATGGAATTTAGAAAAACTTATTCCGGATTATGAATAATAATAATTTAAATTATATAATAAGATAGAATAAATTTTTTTACCATAATTAATAGTAAAAATAGTAAAAATTAATTACTATGGTTATGGAAAAAATGGATTTACTGGATTTAAACTAAACACATATGATTAAAAAATGACACAAAACTATCCAAAAACCCATTTTATGTCCTTATATCAACCTAATAACTTCTAGGATCTATGATAGTCTATTTTGGATATTTTTTCAATGTTAAAAATGGGGATACCCCGTTTTCTTTCAAAATATTACAAGTGTCTCACTCAACTCACATATAAAAGGACACCTCCTCTACTTTCATATTTATCATTTAAAAACATTTTTTTACATGACCTTCCAAAATAATTTAATTAATCCCATATTATAATAATATAATCCTTTTTTGAGTGATAAATCCAACATATGAATTATTTTGGTGCAAATAAAAAGAAGTTGTCTGAAGAAGAGGTAATATCCCTAATTGAGCATTTTAATTTTTCATTCGTCAAAATGATACAATTATTAATAAACCATTTTGATATGATATCCTTTGTATCATCCATATATCTATATTTTACAATGTTAATGGTATAACCAAAATCTGTCTCCTCTTACATCAAGTAGGCAACACGTTTACCATTCATTTGTACAGTGGACGGCTCGCCCACAAGCCAATGTTATTACTATTACATCACTCCCACAATGGAAGGATATAATGAGGTATATAATGTTTATATATGACATGTTTTATATTATTTTTCATTTTCAATCATGATAAACATATTTCTACTTAATTTGCATTCAGTGGGAATAGAATATCGTTGTTTGTGTGTATGGAAGACTACCTCCTTCGAATGTGATGTGATTCATTCATGATTTACATGGAGGATTATAATGATGGTTTTTAATAAATTATGTTATATATATGAAATAAAAATTATTTTATAATTGTAGTATATTATTTAATATTCATTCTTTGAACACATCGATAAAATGGAAACTACATTAATGTGTATGTAGGACCTACTGTCCCTATAAAGGGTCTATCTAATTTTGTTCCTATTAGTTATATATATATATATAATATGATATTTAAATCATGGATAATATTCTGTATATGTTTGTAAATGTGATAAAAAATTTAACCAAAAATAACAAATCTAATTGTACTAGAAAAGCAGTTATTACCTCAAAGATGACATTAAAATGGAAATGTTAATAATGGATAATAAAATCTCATATATAAATAATATATGGTATTATATAAATATCATTATTTTTACATAATACATGTATAATAATTTTATATTCATTATACATGTGTTTTTACCATGTCTGATGTATTTCAATGCTTAAGGTAATGGATTTATATCTCACTTTTATTTTAAATGATATAGAAGCCATATTCACCAGTTGGTTAGTTTATATAGTGTACATAATTCCCAAGAATGTATTTTTTGATTTTTATCTTTAAAATTATAGGGATTCACATATCCATTTTAGTATATATCTTTTAAGGGATTTACAATCTAAATGTGGGCAAAGAATTAATGTATTTTTGTCCCTAATTTCATTCTTGGAGAACAATGGTTTGGTATGAACCAATCTTTTTGTATTTGGTGTTTATATTTCCCCCAATGAAATATTTTTTTATGATCCAAAACAGGGGTCCATATAACCTAACACCCGACCCACACCTTAGTATGTCCTAGAGGGATTTCCTTTTCCATAAGGGAAGGAAACTAGTTCCTAAGCACCATCTATACACATTTTGGAATGATTTCAACCAAGATAAATAACCATGACTATTAATAAAAAATAAAACATCTCTCCAATATCAATATCCATAACAAAAATATGTACAAGAATTTAATGTTTAAAATTTAATGACATTAATAAAATACAAAAATAATTAAACAAGAGGCACAATAACTAGAAGAAAACCAAAAAGTATCCATGAAACAAGAGGGTCATCACCCTTGGGCCACCTCCACTGACACCTCTAAGAGAGAAACAATAGAAAGAAAATCAACATTTACCCCCTCAAAAAAACATTCATTTAACTGGTAAAAAAATAACATAATATAAATATACCCAAGGGAGTATATATGTTTAACTTAATTCCCAATAGGATTCCACCCAAAATATATTCCATGCCACAACATTATAATAAAAATCAACACATGAGTTTTAATATATAAATTAGAAACATTTCTAGAAAATCACTTTAAAGAAAACAACTTTATGAGAAGTATGGTTTTAAATAAAAATGTAAGTGACATCAACCCTATGTCGATGGTAAGCATCACATCACAAGAGCATCACATGTAATTCCTCAAGGTACTAGGACTAGCAGAAAAATATGAACCTTGTATCTTAGTTTCACACCCTGAGCATCCCCGATACACTTTTTTAGATAATTCAATGGCATGCGTAGTATGCAACCCCAAGTTCAAGAACACCATGACCTATCAAAGTATCTATTTAAAAAGTAATTATGAATAGTAATAATGAAATTTTTAAAATTTACGAACTTCATTTTTAAAACTATACTCCAATTTTTAATTTAGTATTTCAAAAATAGATTAAGGTGAAATGTTGGTAATTTTTTTTGAAAAGTTTCAATTTTTTATGAATATTCGATAATGCTGCATTTGAATGTAAAACTTCTTTTAAATATAATTTATTTATATAGTAATAATATATTTTAAATAGGCTTTCAAGTGTAATTATCTTAATATTTTATCATTTTATCCATTTATGGTCATTATATGTACTTTCATATTTAAATGGTACAAAAACAAATTTCATTATTTTGATTGTTTTTTTTCTTAAAAACTCGCTTTCTGGTTTTGAAAATAGAAATTAATTTTAAATTAATATCTGAAACTATTCTGTCTTGAGTTTTAAAAATGGATTAATTATTTGGAATTATAGGTTCAAATTTTTTCAATTTTTACCTTTTATTTTTGGATATTACTAATAGTAACTTCAGTAATTATTATTATTTACTTTGGTTAAATGTTAAATTTTGTAAATAAGGGTAAAAAATAATAATATAATAATATTACACTAGCCTAAGACATTTTCTAATGCTATTGGGTGATATGTTTCTGACCATTGGAATACAAAGTTCGATTTTGAGACCCCATGGTGCCACATGGGTTTGATAATGACATGGTATAAGAATTAATATAATGAAAAGAGAAATATAACATAAAGATATATCTTTTACAAAAACAAATTTTATAAGAGGTTATATAACTCATCTATTAGAATATAAATAGTAAATAGATATATAAAAAATATCTTACATCATGATATATTATTTTTAATTTTTATATATTAAATAAATAAATTTAATTATGAAACAATGATGATGCAGTGATTGATTCATTAATAACATATTCAAATAAATGATATTATAAATATTAAAATAAATTTAAAATGATTATTTTAAAGTCATCCATTAATATTATATATTATATTGATAAATTATATTTTTTATAATTCCTTTTTTCTACGTGATAATGTCTTTATGAATTTAACATAAATCAATTACTTTATAGTGACAAAATTGATATAGATGTGTTCTTAAAACAAATACTATTTAATTAAACGATATAATATTCCTATAAATTTTGTAATTTTAGAACCGACTTATATAATGTTACTAATTCCATTAAGGGTCCACTTATGGTTCTCTTGGAATTTTATAGTAAATATAATTAGGATATATTACTAAAATTCCAGAAGACTTGGTAAGAGTTAATGTTTATTACTAAGTGTTAAATCTAAAAGATAAGGTTAATTTTGTGACCTATACTTTTCTAAAACCTATTAGTTGAGATTTTTCAAAACAAAAAATCATAATTTCTTTAAAATATATTTGTTTTTTACAATTTTAAAACTAAAAAAAACTTATAATAAAATAATATTTTCAACACCTTTCTCATGTTCCCCTTCTCCCTCTTAGAAAAGACCACCACCACTACCCACTCAATGGCCCATATCAAGCCCCTTATATCATTCTAATTATGCTAATATAGGATCCCAAATTTCCTATTTTCCTCTCGAATCCTTACCATGGGCATAAGGAAATTCAATAAAGCCTATTGTCTCAAATCTAAAAAATTACTCGATTTTTAGGTAACGTCTTCTCAAAAGTTCATTTCATTTATATTCCTTGTTCACTCCCTATGCTCTTATTATTATTTTATTACATAAAAAATAGTATCATAAATATAATAGGATGTTTTTATGATATGTACTTGAACTACAGATGCACACACCTCTATCTAATAAATATGAACATTCTATTTCTATTAACGGTGAACTATTACCTCACAAAATAATGATTGTTTCATTTTCTCCCTCCACCTATCATGGTGGACATTAAGAAGGAACTGAATTTATATATAATATATATTATATTTATATTTTCACTCTGTTTCTTTAATGTTTATTTAAAACATACCCTTATAATTTCCATTTTATGTAAATACGATAATTTCATTTGAGGAATTGGTGACTACCTCCCCTAAAAAGTGATATTACTCTTTCATTCCAAACATGGAATACATAAAGGATAGTGTTAATTAAATATTGAAATGAATATAATATATTATATTATACGTTAATTATAATATAAATATGTATCATTTTGTTTCCATACATTAAATATGAAAAATATATAAAATTAGCATGCATTCGTACGTAAGGCTTACCATCTCCATGAACGGTGCATTTCATTTATTATATAAAAATCTTATCGATTATAATAAATAAATATAAAATGGATCAAAATACATATATAATGGATATATATGATATATAAATAATGAATAATATTATGGTGAAGAAGGACTTTTACTACATGAACAATTTATATCAAAACACATTTATTTTCGACTCAAGTACCAAACATTGACAAAATGTCCAATATGAACATAAATAATTAACTAATTTTTATAACCTGTTGATGAGTAAAATAAAATGAATAATTTTTTTTGTTATATTCTGAATCAATTAGAAGTAAACTTCTATTTATTATTCTGGAATATAAAGAATCAATTATAGAAGTCGAACTCAAGTCAAGATATTTCGTATCAATTTCATTTCATTGAGGCATATTGATATGTTATGCACATATTTACATTTATATGGTGTATATTATAAACATTTATTTTATATCATGAATCTAATTATATTCATGACATTATATTATTTCCTTCATTGGAATTAATGATATTTCCATTTTACTCATTCAATATGGTTATTTGATAAGGCATATTATTTATTTTTGTTATTAAATATGAAAAATTATTTGGAATAGAAATAATGGGTGGAGCACGGACATTATATAGCTACTTCATGCATTGACTGGTTCTCATGAGATGAATAAGTTAGCCAAATGGATTTCCACAATTAATTTGAAACCATCTTGGGAAAGGTATTGATGATAATAGGATTTCATGTTCCTGAGAGATGACTTCCTTAAATAAAATTTTTCCCTCATTTAATTTCCGTTATTATTTATCCATGATATTTTTTGTCAGAATATCCATAGAAGTATTTCATTCTCATTTTATTGATTTATTTCGTATCATTCAGTTTCTTATATGCCACATTATTTTTTCATTATCTAGATTTTTTAAATGGAATGTTTTCTAAGATATTTATCTTTCTATAGAGATTGATTATATCTTCCATTGTACATACCCATACTGAGCATTTGAAATCACCCTTTTTATGTTTCTCTCCATAGGTTATGAATAATATAACATTGATTAAGATTTCAATTATGTAATATATTTCTATTATTGTGTATCATGTTTTATTTTGTTTTACCAATGTATTATGGGTAACATGTATATAATCCAGATTTTCAGGACTACTAAACTATATGCTCATTTGGGATTTTCAACCTTGAAATAATGTCAATAAAATGTAATAATGCAAAATATTTTAGGTGGTTTGTGGTTGGGGCATTACATTTGGTATCATAGGATTTTTAGCAACAACCATGGAAAATATATTTAGAGAACATATATTAGGGAACATACCGTATATTAGACTTTGTGGAAACACATATGATAATTCATGCAAAATAAAAAAATATTATGATTTATGATGCATAAAGTTTTAATTTATGTTGTGTGTTTTACCATTTTTGAAATTCATAATATTATGAGCTAATCCAAAATGTGTCATTATATAGAAATTTAACATTGATGGAATAATGGTTTCAATACTCAATGAAATTGTATGTTTTTCCCTATAGAGGAAAACTAAATAGCTAGTATTTGAAAGAGAAAAATATGATGATACTAGGGAAACATAATCAGGTTATGAAAAATAACCTTTCCCAAATAGAACAACTCATTCCACATAGGGAATATCCTAGGATTGATTTCTTTATGTGACGAAATCCCCCATCATTTAGTGGGAATACTAATACAATTGTAGTTATGTAGTGGATTAAGTCTTAGGAAAAGATATTTATGGCCTTGGCATGAAATGAAATATAAATGGTTACTTTTTTGTTCTATTGTCTCAAAGGTGATTCTGATCAATGGTGGACATTGATCCAAATACTAGGGATGAAGATGAAATAGAAATTATTGAACATAGATCTTCCTAGGAGACACTCTTCAATAATTACTTTCCTCGTGCTCCGAAAAATGAGATGAATATTTAGTTCCTTACCTTATTTAGAAACAAAGAAGTGAGTGTTTTTGATTATGAAGCTACCTTTACACAGTTAACCAGGTTTTCTACGAGTTATATACGTATCACAGAGTGTATGATTGGTCATTTATATGACAGTCTTAAGTCATATCTCTGAAGTGAATTGGTTTCGCAGAATTTTTCACCATATGATGAAATAGTTTAATGTTCAATTAAAAAAAATAAAGATTTTTGTACGTTCAATATATTCAAAGGAAAAAAAGACAAGAATAGGACATTTGAGAACCATGGAAATGGAAATGAAACAAAGAATAAGACTTTGTTTATAGAATATTTATCATGTGAAAACTGTGGAAACAGTCGCCCTAGAAAATGATTGAAGGGATTGAGAGTTTGTTATAGATGTCGAGATACGGGACACTAGACTAATGAATGAAAATGGAAGAAACTAATCAATGATGTCTCGTTCTAAAATTATAATAAGTTGGGAAACTATTCAAATAAATTCTAGAAATGTCAAGGGAATCTACAACAGAAGAGGCCGAAGGGGGATGGCTAAGATTTTGTGATCACAACTGTAGAAGATGATTTTATAGATGATGTGGTGGTAGGAACATTTACTATTTCCTCATATTTATCTATGGATTTATTTCAATTTGGGATCATCACATTCTTTTATACCTTACATATTTGTTTTAAATATTAGACATTTTTAATTCACAATGAAAATGGAATTTTAAGTTAGATCTCTTTGTGAGAACCTCATCACATCAGAGATTTGTCAATTAGTTCATATTTTGACATATAAAAGTGCTCTAATTTCTATTGTTGTTGACATACATATGGTTGATTTTGATATAATATTTAGTGTGTATTTTCTTTCAAAAAATTATGAGAGTTTATATTGCTTTATGAAGGATGTATTGATCTGTGAAGAAGATGTAGAATTTTCTATCTCTAGAGCAGAAAATCCATTACATGATTCTTTACAAAATCCACAACCTTTAGTTTTACGAAATGAGATTATTTAGGAGGAAGTGAAAAAAAATCATGGAATGAAGGAGGTAATATTTAAATTGAGAAATTACTTATTGTAAAAGAATAAATTGAATTTTTTCTATAATATATACCTAGGCTATACACAAATCCTTAAGTTGAGTTTTTTTGATTTAATCCCTCATGAACGGACAATATCAAAAAATCTCTATAGAATGAAAATCACCAAAACGTTTAACCGAAGTATATAATTTTATCCGTATAACATGTTACTCTACGCTTTTCATCCAAAATTTCTCCTGGTTGGCTAACCCATTAACCAAGTTCACATGTAAAGTGGTTGAATTCATTTGGAAAAAAGAGTGTGATGAATGTTTTGAATAATTTTAAGAGATTATTAGTAAATTATCCTATCTTGACTTTATAATTTTGGAATTATGGGATTTTTATGTTCGTTGATGCATCATGTAAAGGATTGGGTTGTGTCGTTATAATGAATGATATGGTTATTGCACATGCATCAGGTATATTAAATATTCATGAAAAAAACTATCAAACTAATGATCTTGAGTTAGCTACAATAATATTTTCTATAAATATATGGAGACACTATCTCTACAGTGACAAATTTTAGATATATACTGATAAAAATAGTATGAAGTATATTTTCACAAAGAAAAAACTCAACACTAGACAAAGTAAATGGTGTGCACTACTCATGAATTAAGATTTCTCAATACAATCCCATCCGGGGATGGTAAATAATGTGGTGGATGGCTTGAGAAGAATGGAACATGGAGTTCTGAACTAGATGTGATTTGGAATGGATCCTATTTTCATGGATCAAGTAAAAATGGATATGTGAATTTTCATTGAGGGGGAATCAACACTACCTTTTCAAATGGTTTATAACCAATGTTTACTAGAAATGATAAATTGTTTTGAGGATGATGATGAGGAGTAAAAAAAATAAAGCTGCGAATGATGAGATATTGATTGATTTATTTCTTGAAGATGTAATATTGAAATTTTGGAAGAGGATTTACGTTCTCACTTTACCAGAGCTAAAAACGGAATTATTGGATGATTCATATCACTTCAATTTCTCTATACACCCTGATGTAACTATGATTTATAGAGATTTGAAAGAACATTTTTGGTGGGACAACATAAAGATGGAGATTTCTTATTATGTGTGGAAATGTTTGGTTTTTCAATAGGTGAATGCAGGATGAAAACATACTGGAGGAATCACGCAACCTCTTCTAATAATTTTATAGAAATTGGATGATATTACGATGGAATTTGCCCTGGGGCTACCAAAGACCCCATGAATGAATGATGTGATATGGGTTATTATTTATTGTCATACCAAGTCAGCACATTTCTTGTTATAAGAGACAATTTACCACATGAACATTAAATAAGGTTATATATTGATGAATTTTTAAGCCTTCATTGTTTACCCCTTTTTATTTTTCTTTTGATCATGGTCCCCATTTTATATAAAGATTCTTGAAAAGTCTTTATAAGCCCCTAGATGTTGAACTTCATTTGTGCACAGCATACCACCATGAAATTGAAGGAAAATCAGAAAGAACTAGTCAAACATTATAAGATATATTGAGATCCTACTCACTTTACTTCTAATGTATGTGGGATCAATATTTACCTATAGTAGACTTTTCCTATAACAAAAGCTTCCATTATTGTTTTTATATGGTACCATATGAACCATTATATGGAATGTGATTTTGTACACCAACTTTTAGGGATGCTGTTGGTTAAGGGAAACATATAGGTCCAGAACTTGTTGAAGAAGCAATGGATAAGGCGAAATTTATCTAAACCAATATCAATATAGATAAATGTAAGAAAAATATATATGATGATAACTGAAGGAAGGATTTCAAATTTCAAGTGGGAGATCATGTTTTCTTGAAGGTATATTAATGGAAGGGTGCTATACGATTTTCTAATAATGGTAAATTAACTCCCATTTACATTATAACTTTTGAAATTATAGAACTAATAGGAGTTGTATCCAACCATTTAGAAATTCCTCAATGTCTCTCGAAAGATCATGATATGATCCACATATCACTCTTAGGGAATTACATGCCAAAACCAACCCATGTAATCACCAATGAACAAATCGAACTGGGACCCGATCTATCTTATTGTGAAGATCCTATCATGATTCATGTTACTAGTGAACAAGTGTTGAGAAACCAAACAACCTTTTTGGTAAATGTTTTTTTGGAGAAACCATAAAATGGAAGAGGTGATTTAGGATCCAAAATAACATATGATGAAGAAAAACAAAAATCAGTTTTGTATTGATATTCTATAAATTTTAAGGATGAAGTTATTTTAAGGGGGAATAATGTAACAAACCATGCTTCCAAGGTATTATTATTTTTAAATAATTCAATGGATTGCATTGTACGCAACCCCGAGTTCAAGCACATCTCGACATTTGATGGTTACAATTTAAAAAGAATTTAGTAATAGTATAATTTTTTTTAAATATTATAAACATTATTTGTCAAAATATATTTCATTTTTGAATATGAATATCAAAATTAGGTTAGGTTTAAATTTTGGTAATTATCTATAATGTTTCAGTTTATGATGAATAGTGAAAAATATTGAATTTTTAATTCAAAACTACCTTTTCATATAATTTCATTATTTAGTTATATTTTCTTTTCAATTAGTTTTAAAAAATTAATATATAAATATTTTATTATTTAATTCAATTATGGTAATTGTATATAGTTTCACATTTAAATTGTATAAAAAAATGTCAATCTTATGATTAATTTACTTCATAATAACCCCACATTCTAATTTTGACAGCTAAAAATCAGCTTAATTTAATTAATTCAAATTTTATGATATGAATTTAAAAAAATGGATTTCATATTTGGAATCATAATATCTAAATTTGTTAAATAAGTACCTTTTATTTTGGGTCATTATGAATTGAAACTTCAGTAATTATTTTTATCTAATATTGTTAAATAGAAAATCTGGTAAATAAGGGTAAAGAATAATATTCTATTATTTTTAAACTACCCAGAAACATGTCTTAATTATACTGTATGAGATATGTCCGAAATTTTGAATCATTGGGTGTATTTTAGGACCCTATAGAGCCACTTGGCTGTGATAATGACATGTTATAATAATGAATTTAAAGTCAAGAGAAATATCAAATAAAGATGTATCTTTTAATAAAACAATTTTTATATGGGGTTATAAAATTGATTTATTAAAATATAAATATGCATTATAAAGATAAACAAATTTCAAAAATCATGATATTTTATTTTTAATTCTTTTACATTAAATAAATAAATTTAATTATGACCCAATGATGATGCAGTGATGGTTTCTTTAAGAAAAGATTCAAATAAATGATATTATAAATATAAAATTAATTTAATTTGATTATTTGGATTCTATCAAAAAAAATTTAGATGATATTGAAATATTATATTTGATTTAATTCCTTAGGATCGATGTAATCAATCCCTTATGTCTATAAAAAAATCAATTACTTTACAGTTTCAAAATTGGAATAAATGATTTTTTAAAACAAATACTATTTTATTAAATGATATAATAGTCCAAGAAACCTATGATTCTGCCAACTAACAAATATAATATTAAAAATGTCTTTAATGATCTGATTATAGTTATATTATCATTTTATAGTAAATATAGTTACAAAAAATTATGAAAATTCAAGAAGACATGGTAAAAGGAAATGTTTTTAACAAAGGGTTAATGCTAAAAGATAAGGTTAATTTTATGACCTAAACTTGTCTATGACCTATTTGTTGAGTGGTTTTCAACCCCAAATCATCTTATCATTGAAATAAATTATTTTGGCTCCATTTTAAACTGAATATGAATTTATAATAAAATAAATTTTGATACCTTCCTAAAGTGCCCCTCCCCACTCTAATAAAAGTCCACTACCACTGCCCTATAAATCACACCTCTCAAGCCCCATGTCTTAAAATTATGCAAAAATAATCTCCAAACACCCCTAATTTTCTCCTAGAAGATTTAACATGTTCATGAGGAAATCCAATATAGTCTATTTGCTAAAATCAAAAGTAGTTACATGATTTTGAGGCAATGTCTACTCATAAGTTCCGTTATTTTATTTTACTTATCCAATCCGAATAACATTACTATTATTTCATTACATATAAACACTAGTATCCTCAATATACTAGTTTTTTTATGATAATGACATTAACTACACTTACAAACACCTCCATCTAATCGATATGAATATACTATTTCTATGGACGACAAACTACAACCTCACAAAATGATGATTGTTCAATTTTCTTCAACCACCTCTCATAATGATAATTAGGATTGATCTATATTTATATACGATATATATTACATTTATATTGTCTGTATGACTCTTTATGTTGTATCTATATCATACCTTCATGCTTTTAAAAATGTGTAAATATGATAATTTCATTTGAGGAAGTGTGGACTACCTCCACCGCAAAGTGTTATGACTCTTTCATGCCATACATAAAATGTATAAAAGATGGTGTTAATGAATTTATATATGGTATTTAAAATATTATATTTTACTATAATTATAATATACATATATATCATTTAGTTTTCCTACCATTAAATATGAAAAATAAATAAAAGATGCGTTCATGCGTACGTACAAATTACCGTCTCTATGAATAGTGAATTTCCTTTTTTATATCCAAATGTTTTGGACTATTCTAAATACATATATGTTAGATATAAATAAATTTATATGTCAAATATATGATACTTAAATTTTAAATAATATTGGGGTGATGCTGGACATTTGAACACATGGAAAATTTACATCAAGTCAAGTTCATTTTTGACTCAAGTACAGAACATCAACAAAACCACTGATATGAACATATTTAACTAAATAATTTTTATAACATGATGATAAGTAATATAAAATTATTTATAAACTTGAAAATGGTTCTGATGAAAGTATAAAGTTTCCTATGTTTTTTATTCATGAGTATAACGAATGAATGAGGAAGGTCTAACTCAATGAAAGTGACTTCGTCTCAATTTCATTTCATTGAGGCATATGGAAATGTTATTCGCCTAGATCCATTTATACTATGCATATTCTACCCTTTGATTTTTTATCATGATTCTCATTATTTTCATGATAATTCATTATTTCCTCCAGTAGAATTATTAATATATCCATATAACTCTTTCAATATAGTTATTTGATAAGGTATATTATTTATTTTGGTCATTAAATATGTGAAATACTTAGGAATGATAATGATATTTGGAGCCTCGAATTTATATAGATCCTCGATGCATCGACAGGTTCTCATGAGATGGAAAAGTTGGCCAAATTGGTTTTGACCCTTAATTTTAAACTGTCTTCTGAAATTTCATGATGGTAATAGGTTTTCAAGTTCATGAGACGTGGCATCATAAAATAATGAATTTTACTAATTTATTTTTAGTTATTATTTATCCATTAGATTTTGTGTTGTAATATCTATGGAAGTAGTTCATTCTCAATTTTTTCATTTATTGGCATATATTTCAGTTTCTTACTTGGCATATTATTTTTTCCTTATCTAGTTTTGATAATGGAATGTTTTATCAGATATTTAACATTCTATATAGAATGATTATTGATTCAACTATACATACCCTTACTATTAATATGAGCTCAGCCTTATTATGTTTCTCTAAACATGTTATGAATAATAGTACTTTTATTAATCTTTCAAGGATGCAGTATATTTTTGTTATTCTGTAGAATGTTTTATTTTGTTTTCCCAATGTAATATGGGTATCATTTATGTAATTTGGATTTCCATGACCACCAAAATGTACAATCCCTCAAGATTTTTCCTTGTAATAATTCCTACAAAATGTAATAATGCACCGACATTTGGTTATATAGTGTCGAGGCATTAAAGTTAGTGAAACATGGAATAAAAATTAAAGCCCATTAAATACGAATGAACAATACACAATAGAGGATTCCATTCAATGTTTTAGTGGTTTCCGATCATTATCATAGTTAATTTTTATTTTTTGAATCAATCTTGGCTGAAGAAATTGGGCCTCGACTCTACCAGTCCAACTAGCATTATTGGCACAGTTTTAACACAAAGATACCTAGGATTTCTTTTGTTGTAAATTTTAGTTTGAAAATCACATAGATTTCCAATTATACATAAAAACATCAGGAAAAATGAATACAGTAGGTAACCCAATTTTTCTCATGAAAACCCCCTATAAAATCCTCATTCTCACCAAAACCTTTTAGAAACACACTTACATCCACATTCAAAATTTAAAGAATAGATTCAATAAACACTATAAAGTAACCACACTTATATCACAACCATTTTCTGTTATAAAACCTTCTTCCAACACATAAAAACATCAATTACTTTGAAAACACACATTTCCCACCTTTCAGAGAATCCATCAATCCCATTCAAGTAAAATGAAAGCATACCAAAAATATGTAATAATGATATAGCATGGAACTATCTACCTCATGCTTTGAAACTTTCGGAATCTGGTGGAAAAACACAACTGAACCACATTAAAGTACCCTATAAAGGAAAAGTTAAACTATAAACACTCCTATTAAACCAAAATAAAAATTATTAAACTCATTTTATGGAAGTAAACTAGATGGAAACTAGAAAATCCATGAAAGAGGAATGAAGAATCCCAGAATAATGAAGAATTCTAGAAAATAAAGGCTTACTTGATGATTATTGAATATACCTCACCAAATCCCCCAAAAATATTAAGGTATAAGGGAGAAAGTCAGATAATGATAGGATTATATTTTAGAGAATATCCAATCAGGATGGTTAAAATTGGGTTTAAATCAACTGATTTTTGAAATGTAATTATCACATTTTTAGTGCCCTCGATAGGCCACAATATTAGACCACAAGGTTTTCCACATTGCCTGGAAACATTGCAGTGTCCTCTATCTAAGTGGAAATTGGATGCATGGTTTTTTTACAGGGGTAACATGCCCATGTGGTTGTCTATGTGGCCCTCACAGTGCTACAATCTAGGGTGAATGATTTCTCTTGGCCTTGTATACTTTTTCCCCAAACCGTGCACCAACCATTAGCTTCCTATTTTCAAGTGAAAAAAAACAAATTTTTCTATAAAAACTCACAGGAAATCAATGGGACAAATATCATAAAAAACTAAAACATAAATTACCACAAAATAATATCGTTAATGTGAATGTTCTCCCCACTATAGAAACATTCCATCCTTGATAATTCGACTCAATGTGTGATCTGATAATGAAAAAGAATAATCCTACTTTACCCAATACTTCATCTCCCATGTATCATTCTCTTAGTTTTCATCATTCCAATGAAATTTAACCAATATAATGAAATTACCATGATGAAATTTCTCTTGGGAATGCACAATGTTCACTAAAAAACATATAAATCAGATTCCATGTCCAATTACTCCCAATTCAATACATGAGACGTGTCTAGATTTT
This sequence comes from Viscum album, assembly GCA_963277665.1. Lineage (NCBI taxonomy): Eukaryota > Viridiplantae > Streptophyta > Magnoliopsida > Santalales > Viscaceae > Viscum > Viscum album. The sequence goes on from OY728140.1 coordinate 1,111,331,478, forward strand.
AATTCTTTAACTGAGCGATATAGAACACATCATGAAATGAAGTCAACTGAGAAAAAAAATCAATTAGATATTCAACCTAACTAACTCTCTTGGAAATCAACAATGTTCTGACATACATCAGTGTTTTCTTCCCCTTCTTTCTGAGACTATGGTGACCCAAGTGTGGTGCCATATTCTAAACACACATTTATCCATGAAAAATTCTAAAGCTCTATGCCTCATGTCATAATAAGACCTATAGAAGCACATTTTTCATAAAAAAAAGTTTCTTGATCAAAATTTCTTTATTAGACATCCCCAACACAAGTATGTGTCTTAATAAGGATGTCTCACACAACTCTACCTAGCATAATGGAGACCAACATGTTTGACTATAGAGTACCTCATAACATTCCATTCTAATAACTAATTGGTAACTATTGTAATATGTATACTAAAAAAACCGAAAATGGATATACCATGTACCTCCTAGATCCAACACACATTCTCAAAGTTGTATTCTGAGATCTAGTCTTCCTGCCCATTCTAACAATCTATTTTAAGATGGTATGTCATAAAAATATTGACCTGAAACCCCATTACTTTCAAAAGTCCTACAAAAAACCAAGAGTGTAAATTTTATTCTCTATCTGAAAAGATAGGAAACAACACACCATGAAGCCCCAATATATCATATTCATACAACCATCCCAATTCATCAACTTTTGGTGAATATTTGATTGGAATGAAATGGGATGATTTGGTCATATGATATATAAATAAACAAATAGAATTCCATCCCTGGGGTGTATGAGGTAATACAATAATAAAATACATATCATAATCTTCCCACTTTCATGTTTTAATAGGTAATGGATGAAACAATCTAGAGGGCCTATGGTTCTCTTATTTATCCTGAAAACACGTATGACATCGAGATACATAGTCAAAAATATCCCCCCATCATACCTGGCCACTAGAAAAGATTAAACACATCCTATAACTATTTGGTGGTACTAAGATGAATGATCCACTAAGATAGGTGGAATCTAGCATCACCACCATTAACAATGACAACAGAACCCCCAATAGGACTTTGTCAAAGTTAACTCCCTCATGTGACAATGAACATTCACATTGCAACTCCAAAATATTTTATAACTATGTAGAATGTTGACATAACTCATCACTCATATGATTTTTCCAAATAAACTATAGAATGGAAGGTTTTAGAAGAACACTAGCCAAGAATTCACCTCTACTATGCTATTCTTTTTTAACTAGAATTCAAGAAAAATCCCAATTTGGATCCACTCATAATTTGACTCTTTCAACTCTTACACAAGAAATTATCTTCTCCTTGAATCTACTTCCACATTACCTTTTATTGAAGTATAGATGATATTAAATTATTTCCCTTGAAGGTACTCAACCCAATGATTCTGCCACAAATTAATATCCATTAGAGAGAAAAATTTATGTCAATCTCTTATGATCAGAATAGACCACAAAATTCTCCCTAAAAATATAATGATACCACCTATATAAAGAATGAGTCATTAATTCTAATTCTAGGTAATGGTTTGGATAATTATTTTCATGTGGTCGAAGTTGTAGAGATCTATAAGTCACCACAAAGACATCTAATATAATCACAACCCAAAGACCCAATCCCAAAGCATAAAATTTTCACAGATATAATTTTTCAAATTTTGTTTAGAGGAAAAAAATGTTTGTGGTGAACTGATACTTAAACACCTCAAAATATGCTAGAATATCTGGATTCCATTCAAATATTACCATTTTAAGGTAATCATTATCACATGCAATGTTATATGAGATAAATAAAAAACTACCAGTAGTACCCTTCCAAGCATAAAAATATCCTAATATAAAAAAAATTCATTAACTATTTCCATGAAATCACTACACTGACCTTCTTATGGTCCACCGAAGCCCCTCATTTTGTGAACACAGAACCAATAAACATAACCTCCTTGATCGAGAAGGTAGACATTCAAAACATTTCACAGAGATTCTGATATCGAATAGTTCCCTGCACAATCCTAAATTTCCACTCATGCTCCTCTTAATTTTCATAGTAAACTAGTATGTCATCCACAGAAACCATGATAATGGATTTGAGATACTAGTGGTACACCTAGTTCAAAATCTCCTTAAAACCCACATGTTTATTTTTTCCTCTGGAAGGGAAAGAACAAATAATAAATTTTGATGTACCTACTTTAGAAATAAATTTTTAGAAGATCCATCACTCATAATATGACATGGTGATATGTGGAATGATAATATATCTTGCAGAAAAACCATTTCAGATTATTCTAATGGGAATGGTCATCAATATAGGGTAAATGATATTTATACTTAATCATTACATAATTCATATTCTGGTAGACAATTCATAACTAGAGAGATTAATCATCATTGTTTGAAAATGGAATTTGAGAGGCCCTTGGTGATATTGTTAGGAAAACGAATCCTTTGGATACTAAATCAACCAATTGTACATTTAATTCCCTCAACATAGTGGGGGATATAAATTTTGAGGGATGATATATCAGTTGTATTACTGGTGTCAAATCGTTAGTGAAATGAACATATTGTTATGGAGAAAAGATAAAAATAATATAGAAGTACCTCAGAGAACTCATCTCCCACAGTATGTATACTACCCTTGGTAAGAATACTATCTCCCTCCAACCTGAGTGATGAGATCTAAAAATATGAAAACCCAACAACAGAAGTGGAGGTCCAGCATATCTCTAATGAAGACTCTATTCTCCTTAAAAAACATAGTTACTTCCATTAGAATTGATGAAGCTCACACGCTACTGATAAAAATTGATGTGTGCCAAAACTTTCACCATCCAATCCATTCTAAGAATCATCTAAAATAGGTTTGTTTCCAAAACTAGTAAATACCATTGTAACTTGGCCCATGACATGGTGAGTGCACATGATGGACACCGGAAACCATAATCCCACCTATTACTGAGTGACATCAAAAAATCCAACACATATGGTATAATCTCGGTTGAAAATTTCAAAAAATTGGTGGGATGGTAGATATAAAATAAATAGAGGAAGTAGTTTCAAAAAGAAAAACACTTATAAAATATGCAATGGGAATAATACCTCAAACTATTGTGGGCCCTACATTTGAGGTCATTAGAACATGTTCCAAAGTATAAAGATGCCTTGTATATTCCAGTTTCAAATAATGACCACTAACATGTGGATCTTCCTTGAGGAGACCTTGAATCGAAAAAGATACATCTATGCCACCAAAACTGCCAATTCAGGAAATAATTTTCACAGAGAGTTCTGAAAGGGCTGACATTCCACTAAAAGCTGATAATGCTTCACCACTATGAAATGGATATGTAGATTTGAATAACCAATACCAGTTCCCCATATATATATATATCTATATATATTAGTGGAATGGTCTAGATGGGGCGTAACACATAGACAATATAGACACCACCTTCCCACACAGGTAGAATCAAACGAATATAGTTTCTAATGAAATGGGTGAAGTCAATCAAGGAGGATGGCCTAAACTACCACACCCCTTCCTCTCCAGCTCATCCTGCATCCCCATCTTGTCATAAAAATATTCCATAACCATGGATCCCTATTGGAACTGATCTAGAGAAACCATAATTTTCACTATGATCGATCTATACTGTTAAATCATGATTACAATCTCACATAATTATTTAACTTTAATAAAAAGTCTTCAGATCAAATATATAACCACAAACCATCTCAAAATTTGAGCCTTTAGATTCTCATTTGATACCACCTCAGCTGTGGACCATAACAATTCTGTAAAGTGTTTAGTTTTCTTCAACATGGTCTGATCCACCAGGTTCGGATCCAAAACCACATGGGTAATGGTAATGTAAATGTTCAAAACGAAATATTTCACATTGAAGGGGTCCTTTAAATCCTTCCAATGAATAATTTCATGATTTCCCACTTGAAAAAATGAGTCCCACCACCTGTGAATATGACCCTACATCCAAAATGATGCACACTTCCCCTCACTACCTCAAGTGTACCAAGAAACTCAAACATCCTCTATATTTTCACAGGACACTCCTCTACTTCATGGGGGTTCGTGCAACCCCATAAGGTACGAGAATTTTTTTATAGATAATACTTCTCTCCATAAATTTTCATATATGCTTCATTTTCCCCAACATGTAAAGGGCTAGATACTTCTCCCTAACCAAATGCATGGACAACCTGAACGACGCCTTCCACCAGTATCTAATTAAATGGAGATGAAGAACATTATCCGACCCATTCCTATTGTTGTACCAGATGTATCTGGGGAGGAGTCCTTCTACATCAAGAAATATCCACATAGAATAATTTTCATTACCAAATTATAAATATTTTGATAAAAAAAATTTGCATACAGTTAAAAAATCAATACTAAACCACATCCATCACAATAAAAACCTAAACAACTTCACCCTACACCAGCTATCCATAAAAATTCTCCAACATGTATGTCTCACATGTAAGAGAAGTTAATCCAAATACCAATATTCTATGGTGACATAAGGCCTCTTACGAGGTTTGTTGGCCAGAAACCCCACTTGCAAGAAAGCCTGAATCCCCCATCAGTCCTAGCTTCGGTCTATCTAGACTCTCCCAAACATTATGACACAATGAATTGAAGAATACATCATCTGATTCAAATTTTCATGAATCACTCTGAAATTCCATCGAACCGAACTCCCAACCCAGCAGATGACATGGAAAAAGGACATTATCGATCCCCATAGGATGAAAACTACTGCCTATGTATCAAAAATTAACTTTTGGGAATGATTTCACCCATGATAAATAACCATGAACAATCATCAAAAATAAAAAATCACACCTAAATCCATTTCTATAGGCAAAATAGACAAAAAAAATTCAAGTTAAAAATTATAAAACATTATGAAAAAAATGATAAAAGGAGAGGGGAAAAAACTAGACCAGAACCCCAAAATCACTATGCAACAAGATGGTAATCACCCTCGATCCACCGCCACCATCACCTCCAAGATAGGAACACTATCAGACTGATCCTCCACCAACACCTTGTAAAATCATTCCTTTACCAAGGTCAAACATAACATAATATACATACAACCAAGGGTGTACATAGGTTCTGATATATTTCCTAGTATGATTCCACCCATAAAAGATTCCATGCAACAAGAATATAAGATAAATCAATAAGGGATTATTAAGAACGAAGTTAAAAACATTTACAGTACACCATTTTGAGGAAATTATTTTTAACAAGAAGCATGATTTGAAAAAAAAATATGAAATCGAGGTCCATAGTATGTTGATGGTAAGAATCACAACATAAGAAAATCATTGGAAATCCATCACGGTGCTAGCACTAGTTGTACCCTAAGAGACTCATATTTCAATGAAACATGGTATAAACAAAATAAACCACAATGTTCTATTACACACAAAACAATAGTGTAATAAATCCAAAGTAAGAGTGGTTTCCAATCATTATCATAGTTTATTTTGTGTTATAACATCAATATTTTTACCAAAAACATAACCTCACCTCGATAATCAAACTAGTGTACTAGTCCTAGTCTTCCCACCAAGATACCTAGGATTCCATTAGTTTAAATTCAGATTTTCACATCACATATATCACCACTTTAACTAAGACACATCAAGATATATGAATACACAAGGAAGAAGCCATTTGTATAGGGAAAAACTATTTCCAATCCCTATAGGAAACAAAACCATTTGTAAACACACTTCACCGCGTATTCACAAATTATAGAACACATTCATGATACACGGAAAGGAAGACCACATAAAGCACAACCAATTTCTATTTGAGACCCATATTTAAAAACAAACACACCTCAAATTCTTTTAAAAAAATATTTGGATCCTTTGACACAATATATAGAACCCATTAATGATAAAATAATACATTGAAACATAATATAATGATTATAAAGAATGTAACCACTTAACTGAAACATGGAAACTTCCAGAATCTAGTGGAAATCCAAAACCACAACATAAGGGAACCCTATAAAGTAAATATAAAATTATAAAAACTCAGATTAAACTCATAGAAACGTGACTAAACTTATTTTAGTGCATTAAACTCGATGGAGATAAGGGATCCTATAAATGGGGACTGAATAACCTTAGAATAAATAATATGTTAAGAAAAGTGATGATTTGCGGATTATTATTGATTATCTCACACAAAATCCACCCAAAAATTGAAGGCCCAAGAGTTAATAGAAGTGATGGATAGGCTAATAGGGAAGAAAATCCACATTGGGAGAAGAAATAGATTGAATTGTCATCAAATTAGGGGAGGGGAGGAATGTATTTATTGATTTTTAATGACATGGATGCGCCACATGGTTACCCTGCACACTTTTCCAAACCATGTGGAAATCGTGCCATCTCCTCTGCCCATGTGGAAACCAACAACACAGTTTACTTGGGAGGGTACACGCTCATGTGCTAGGTCTATTGACCTAGGTATTTCCACATTCTAGGGCACAAGTTTTCTTCTAAGATGGGGCATGGATTCCTAAAGCTGTTCACTAGCTATGAACCACCTACTGTGGGGTACTGAATGTCCATTTTCGTCATAAAGCTCATATGAATTATATGGAATCAAGATAATAACAAAATAAACTACAAAATACCTCAAAATAAAATCATTTATTTGACATGTTATATCTAGAATCTCCTCTATTGCAGTATATTTTATATTTTATATAATTTTATTCTTTAATTTGGATTTGAGTACAATTTAACAATGAGGTAAGAGTTTTAGGTTACAAGCACATTATTTAATGATATTGTTTAGGATTATTCTTATAATGATGATATTTATGGTCATTCTCTCAAAAAAATCATCAATTTATTTCTAATATATATATTTCATGTGGTGTACATGTCTTCTTTTCATTTTTCTCTATTTATGTAATCCTGATTTGAAAATAAGGTTTTTATGAAAAACCATCTTTATTTCTCTCTTTCGTCGAAAACCATTTTTTTCCAAATCCATGTTTTCTAAAAATGTTCACAATTTTTTAAAATTAATGAAATGATTTATGAAGTAATTATTTTACTCATGTTTTACTTTTTAAAAAATATTTTTATGTAATATTCATGTAATTTTCCATACAATTCCCATTTATTTTTTAACCAAAAATATCAACGTAATAATTGTTTTAATGTGTATGAAATGAAAAAAAATTCCTTCCATCAAGAGTATTATTTTATTGTAAAGATAAATTATAATATTTCAAGGATATTATCAAATAAAATTATTTTCAAAATCTATTAATTTTTAGAACATGAATTTCAAAATGAGAAGGTTGTTTTCCTTTGAAAATTTTTAAATTATTTTTAAAAATTCCTTTATATGTTGACAGGGTTATTTCTGAATAAAAGGACTTTGATAATGCTTTACGCTTTAAAAATTGTATTCAAAAAATGGAAAGGATTTATTTCTTCAAAAAATTTACATGTTCTCTTTCACAATAATTTCTCGTATAAGATGTCTTTATTTTATTCTAAATATGATTTAATTGGGATATTATTAAATGGTACCATCCTTATTCATTCTCTAGATATTAATGGTTACATTGATGAATTTTTTGTAAAAAAACATTGGTTTTAAGTGGGTTATTATATATTTAGTTGATGCAATGTTTATGAAACCGTTTTCCTTACATGGGTAATGATGTGATGATATAATAATTTTTATGATTTTCTAGCACACACAAGTATGGTGTTCATTATGATATGTTTGGGACATATATCTACCAAAAATTAATTGGGTATATATTTATATCTCATGAGATAAAAATTGGAAAAATAAAATCGGATTGATTTACTATGGTAAATGTACGAGTCTTAATATACTATGGAAAACATGTGATTCATGACCCTCTATAGGGAACTAGTGTGTCTTAATCCTCTATGGGAGTTAGGTCTATCCTAATTCAAAATGGGAAATAAGTGATGGGTCATATTTAACGATGTTCATCGTCTTGGTATTTGATATTGAAATATAAAATAGAGTTAAATATTTATGATGGTTACATACATTTTAGAAATGTGTTTGTGATTAATGATTCATTTATAACGATTTCACACATTTAGGGGCCATGATTTTGGGAATGATAAAATTTTATACCATGATTCATGTTTATGATCTATGAATGCTTGGATATGAACTTTTTTAAGTTACATTCAGGATATTATACCCTTATTTTTATCTTGTGATGTCATATGATTGTAGATTTTAAACCATTTTGTTTATCCTTTTGAGCATCTAAGCCCAATCTCCCCTACGTTTTCTTCCACAGGTTAAATGGAATAATTTATGTATGGTATACCTCAGATGAGTACTATATGATATGATAACTATGGGATATGACAAAAATATCTCATAATATAATAGTATTATGTTTCTTGTCTCTAAAAACATGAGTATATTCTGAGTTTTAAAAGTTTTTTTGTATAATGTAATGAATACTCATCTAAAAATATTGGCTTTTTAAGTATAAAAAACATGTATTATTATAATTTTTATAGTATTATTAGTTTAGTTAAACAATAGAAACTAGGATGAGAAAATATTAGTGAGGTCGCTAAGACTATTTATAATGGCATTCCAAGGGATATGTTTAAATATAATTGTAATGACAAGTAAAAGTATAATAAAATGTTATCAGATTTTAGTAAATATTTGAGAAAGTGGTTTCCATGAAAATAAATTTTTATATAGATACTAAAAGTGGATGTGGCTCTAGAATAGAGGTGTGTAAGAGAAATAACATCGAAAAATTCCCATTGATCTCAACTCAATCATCACATGGTTCCTAAAAATAAGGATTGTTGTTCACTTTATTTGACAATTTGGGGGGTATAATTTGGAAATTCACATACTCTTTATAAACCATAATGAAGGATTTAAATGGGAAATGAAAATGTATAACCTATGCTAAATATATGGTGCCATATATTGAAAATTATCTGTCTTGATTTAGACATACTATAATTAGTTTTTCAAGATTATTTGATTTCACATTAAGATTATTGTTAATACCATTATTCCTTTTGTTTTTATTGATGGTGGGAGATAGATAAAATGAGATTATTATTGATTGTGATGGATAATATGTTGATAAGAAAAAATGGGGCGGTGACTCGAGTGAAGAATACTGTGATTATCCGTAATCAGTTATCTTGATATATGATTACCAGATTTCATCTCAACCAACTCTCAGACTCACCAAATAAGGGAAGGAGAGAGTTCACAAAAAGGTAGGAAGGAATATTAGGTTTCATATACGTTGAGAATGTGGGAAGAATCACATAATTGAATGTATTATAATGGGAAGTTTTTTTAATATGAAAAATGGATAGAAAGAATGTAATTGTTTTGGAAAAATTTCATTTTGTAGATAATGTATGGGATGAGAATATTTTTTTCCCAAAGGCTTCATATATGGTTTAAATTTAATAATGTGTAAAGTTTTCACTTTATTCAAATCAATTCCATATTATAAAATCTCAATAAGAAGGTCAATAAGTTGGTTGAAGTAAATGTTTTTTCCTTTTGATGAAGAAACTATAAATGATATAAGAATGGAAAATGGTATTAAGGAATGAGATGTTGAATCATAGTTAATTGTTTAAGAATTAAGATCATTGATTCAGTTATTAATGTATAAGAGTTAAATAATTATTAAATATATTTGGATTTTTTAGTATAAATTTCTCATTAAGGATTTAAAATTATATATTTAATGGTGTTTATGACCTATAAAAGTGATTTAATAGAAATATCATATTTCATTAAAAACACATTATTAAATAAAATATAACCCCAATTTCTTTCTTAATGATGATATAATGATATTGGGATAATTTGATAATTGATATGGTAAATGTAAATTTTATAACACTGATTACCTTGAACTAATTAGAGATTTGTTGAAAAAGTTTCATATTCTATTATTGATGTAGTTTAAAACATTTTTTGATATAAGGAATATATCCAATAATCTATGATTTATTTGAAGAATAAAAAGTCTTCTGTGTTCTTAGTAAGGTTTTATGGTAGTTAAATTATTACTATGTTTCAAGATAATTGATGATGAAGGTATTAAAATGGTTGGTGTTTGTCAATTAAGAGATATTTCATATTATTTATCGGATTAATGATAAGATCATTTTTGTAAATTTTGTGAATTTCATTCAAATGTTTTGGGTTTTAATATTTTTGAATGTAAAAATGTTTAACCCTTTATGGAATCGCATCAGTTTTACATTGGATGAGGCTTTAGAGATTAATGTATTACATCACAATTTAAATATTTATCCATATTGGATAACTGATTATGAAAATTTTTTTATGACATTGTATTGAAGGTATTAATTATTATTCTATTATGGTTATTGTGATATTTTATTGATTTTGGCATACAAATAATTTGTTTCATTATATATGAGAAAATTATGAAGTGGAAATTTATTAAAGAACAACCAAAGGATGTAATTGTGTTAATGATACAATGGAATTTTAATCCCTATTTATAATTTTCCATTGGAAGTTAGTATTATTATAGGGAATGCATGATATTTATTGGAACTTCACCAAACCTATCTCGGGTTTTCAATGTGTTCTATGAATATCTTCGGAGGAAGTACATACTTGATCCTTGACATGTACTAAACTAAATGTTTGTATCTTTGAAGCATGATATTTCTTATAAGTAATAATCATTTGATATTTTCAATTACACAAATATTATTCTCAAAAATAATTAAAATCACCTAGGAAATGTATTTTGGTGAAAAAACAGTCTAGAATAACCTATATAAGAACTGAATATGGAATGAGGTAGTAGTATCCTTAGTTGTAGCTACAAACATGATGAAATTTGAGGGAGAAATTCATTATAATTGGGGTATAATGTAACACATTGAAATTTTTTGAAATATTTTTTCCCAAATAAATTTAACATTTTCCAAATATTTTTTTACACATAACACTGAGTGTAAGCTTCATTACCCACAACACTTGGTTTATCTTTACTTACATGCACCACTAAGTTTATATAAAACATGACAAAATATTAAAAGATTATTATTTAATATCATAGTTATCACTATTATGTTAGAAAATGTATTATCAATTATATTAACAATATTATGAAAATATATTCTCTACAAATGTATATAAAATGAATCCTTTTGTGATCAATTAATCAAGACTGAAAATTTAAACTATTATAAAATAATGAAAATCATATTTTGAAAATCTATTTTAATTCACACAAACGTGTTTTACCCTAATAAATTAAAAAAGTGTTTTTGAATTATTTTATTGAAATTTATATATTATATATTAAATTAAATTTTTAACAATCATTTACATGTTTTTCTAAACATGAGATAATAAATAATACATTATTTTCAATTAAAAACAATATTTTTCTCAAATATAGTTTCTTCTCCTTTTGAAAATCTGTTTTAAAAATAAATTTACCACTTTTAAAAAATTTATTTGAAAACAATAAATTTATTTTAAATAATAATTTAAAAATTACATTTGTATTAAATTTTGATATTTTTTTTGAGAAATTTTTTCCACACAAAATAAAGAATAAAAATATTTATTATGATTTTCATTTAATTTACATCATTTAAAAAATATTAATTTAATATAGTTTTAATGGAAAAATTATATCTATTATATATCTATTAATCAAAATTAGTTCATTGTAATCAATTGTATATCTTATTTTTATTTAAGAATATTTTAATCATTGTAAAAATTTTATTTGGAAAATTTATTTTCGTCGCGTCTAAGAGATTAATTTGAAATTAAAAATTTCTTCTAATGTAAATATAATTTCAAAAAAATTATTGAATATTTTGATTCAACATAATTTATATTATCTAATGGGTTAATCTTATATTTTTTATTATAATGTATAGAAAAAATAGTAAAAATTATTTATTGTAGTTAGGGTAAATATGACTATAATTAGGGTAAAAATAAATCCATAAGTGTTATAAATTCCCAAAACATATAAAACTACAATTTCAGGGCCATAATTTGACATTATATCTTATATGAACAATGATGGATGATTTTGTGTCCTTTTGGTATGTTAAAAACATGGTACACTTTTTTCTTTTCAAATATTTCATCTGTGCCTCTCACATCGCTTATAAAAGGACACCCCTACTCTCATATTTGAAATTTTAAAAAACAATTTTCTTGAATAATACCTACAAAAATCAATTCATTACTTACCTAAAATAATCTTATAAGGCTTATTTTTTTGTCAATAATCCTACCTAATAAACAATTTTGTCAAGCGAAAAGAAGTTTTCTGTAGAAGAGGTAACATCCCTAATCAAGAATTTTATTTAATTTTATCATCCATACACTACAATTATTATTAAAGATTTATTATATTATTACCTAGTAATTTTCCACATAAAGATATGTTTGTATGTTAATGTCACAACCTAAATCCATGTCATTTTCCATCAAATGGTTAACCAGTCATTGTTCAAGTGTACAGAGGACAACTGCCTCAAAAATCGATGTTGCTTATTTTCCATCATCACCAATAATGGATAGATAAAATGATGTATATTTTAGTTATATATTATAATTTTGATATTACTATATTTATTTATTAATTATATTATATATTCATTATTATATTAAATTCTAGGGGAATATGATAACGTCTTTCATATATATGGTGGACTACCACCGCATGAAGTGATGTGATTCGTTCACTCATTACATGGTAGGTAATAAAGATTGATTAAATTAAAAAATGTAATATATAATAATCAAAATTTATTTCATAATGTTAATATATTAGTTACCATTCTTTATTTCAACCTGTTGTGAAAATGGAAACAATATTCATGTGTACGTATGAACTACGTCCTTGATGAACAATATATTTCATTTTCTATCTCTAATTTTTATATATTTATCTAAATTTATATAAACTGAACTTATATGATATTTTTTTCTTGATTAATATTCTAGATATAATGTATCCTTGATAAAATTAATAGTATAGAAAATAATAAATCAAAACATACTTGAAAAACTATGATGTTAATTTCCAAAATGAGTCATTAACATGGAATTTTTAATATATGGACAATAAAATCTAATAACATAATCATATATGTTTTCATATATAAATATGGATCTATAATAGATGTATAATAAAATAATATTTAGTATATAGGAGTTTTGAATGTGTATTATTGAATTTGAGACTTAAGGTATGGGATTTCTATGTGACTATTATTTTTCTTGTGAGAGAAGCTAATTTTACCAAGTGTTTCCTTTATGTGTTGTATATACTACCCATGAATTTATTTTATTACAAATTTCCACCAAATTATCGGTATTAAAATACAAATATTAAAATACATATATTTTGAGGTTTGGTTTCAAATATTGATAATGTGGTATGGTATTTTCTTCTCAAATTGGCTTCTTAAGGAAATAAATTATGTTATGATCAAATCTTCTTCGATGGTATATATATAATTCCACCTTTTTCATGTTATACCATGAATATATTATTTTTCGTGATTTTTGTAACACCCGAGACTTTTATGAGAAATATTTTGTTTTTATGTTATATAAATCATCAAAGGAATCTTTCACTACACACAACACTATCTTGGCTTGCTTTACACGCAACCACGACCTTTCACGATAGCGTGTGTTGTACGCAATACCGAGTTTCAATAAATAGCGATATGCTACTAAAATATTATTAAAACTAGCCGTTATGAATAATAATACCCACTTTTTGAAATTTTGTAAATTTTATTTTTCTAAATGGACTTCATTTTCGGATTCTGATTATCGAAATTAGCTTAGGGTGAAATTTTGGTACTTTTCGGATAACTATCATATTCTGATGAATAGTGAAAATTATTAAATATTAATTAAAAACAACTTTTTTAATCGAAATAATTAATAGTGATAAATTATTAAGTTGAGTGGTTTTAAAGTATATTTAGAATATATTTTTACAATTTAATACAATGTTGTTCATTGGTTGTAATTTCACATTTAAACCAGACATAAACAAGTGTCAATCTTTTGATAGTTACTATCTCTTAAAAACACGCTATTTGTTTTGACGAAGGAAATTAAATTTTTAAGTATTTAATGTAACTGATATGTTTTGAATTTGGTAAAATAAACATCATTTTTTAATTCATAATATCAAATATAGCTTAGGCCTAATTATTGGTATTTTTCTGGAAACTTTCATTTTTTGATGAATAGTAAAACCACTAAGTCGTAGCTAAAAACTGAATTTTTTCATAAATCATAATTTTACCACTTCTATGAGTGTAATTTCAAAAATAAGAGAGACAAGGTTGATGTAATTAAGTAAAATGTTGTTCAATGAGATGAAAATAATTTATGGTGAATAGTAACTTTTTACTTTTATTTACCACGGTTAAAAGTAAATAGGGTAGTTAAGGGTAAAAATGATATTATTATTACCCTAACACATGTTATAATTCTATTGGATAAGTGTAATTCGACCAAAAACAACCTTAGGAATAAAATATTAACATTTAGGCCCACTTGTATTAGATTAGGACACTTATTATCAATTTATTTAAAGAAGGGTTAAAATAGTTAAAATCAAAGTTAAATAACGAATGAATTTTTAATATAGGGGTATACATAAGATAAATTCGACTATAAATATTAATTATAAAGATATAATTATTTCCTACATAATGATATTTAATTTTTAATTTTTAGACATTAAATAAGTTAATTTATTTATGACACAATGATGATGCAGTAATTATTTTATTAATGAAATATTGACATAATTGATGTTATAAATACCCAAATAAATGTAATTTGAGACTTTTTATGAATTATAATAATTTTCTATGTTAATATGACTTGTTAGTATTTATTTAATTTAATTTTTTAGAACTAAACATTCTTTTATGATTTTCACAAAAATCAATTACCAAATCGTATCAAAATTAACATAAAATAGTTTTTAAAATAAATATTATATTATTAATTGTTATTTTATTCCTAAAAATCTACGGTTCAGTCAAATGACTTACATAAGGTTATATATATTAATAATAAACAACTTGGTGTTCGTTTGGCTTGTTATAGTAAGTTTATTAACCTTATAGTGTAAGAAAACATGAAGACACGACAAAAGTAAAATTATTTAACTTAAAGTTAAATCTAAATGATAAGGTTAAAATAGGAACCTAAACTTGTCTAAATTATATTTGATGAGAGGATTTCGACCCATCCGCACCATAGATTTGAAATAAATCAATTTGGAGCTATTTAAAACCGAATACGACTTTATTATAAAATAATATATTTAGTTTTCCAAAGGTGCCCCTCTCCTCCCTTATAAAAGGGAACCTCCTCCATCTCTTCCTCACACCATTTTGAGCCTTAAAACTCATCCAACCCCTGCCAAATTATCTTCTCCACTTCCCTAGAAACATCCTAGAGGTCCTGGTCTTCTTCAAAGACCAATTTTACTTCCCTAAGAGGAGGTCTCAAAGAGGCGCTTCAAAGAAGAGGTAATGTCCGTTACTGATTCTTTCACCTTTATTTCTTCTTCCAATTAATCTTCTTAGGTTGATTCATTATGAAGTAATAACATCAGTATCAATAATATACTGATATGTTATTATAAGTATTAAACAACCCTATTTCACCATCTATCCATCCTACGGAAAACGAAATCACCGCGCGTGCATACGTACGGAATACCGTCTCCACGCCGTGGTGTAATCTAGTTTCCTCCACCACTATACATGGATGGGTATAATGGTGTAAATAAATAACTATATATGGTTATTATAAAGTGATATTGATTATGTAACATTATACATACACTTAAATACAATTCCACGATCATGGGAATGATATCATCTCTCGTGCGTACGTACGGACTACCGTCTCCACGACGTGATGAGATTCACTCTCCATGTTATCCATTCAAGAATGATTATAAAATATATATATAATGAATAATAATGAAATATATGACATAATGAAGCTACTGGATTTATATATACATATATATATATAAATATATATATATTTCATCTACATAATTCCATTCAATTCAATAAGGAAACGAAAACAGCGTTCATGCGTACGTACGGACTACCGTATCCATGAATGGTGTATTTCATTCATTTTATCGATCTATAATATATATGTATATAATGAATATATATTATATATATATATATTGTTTTACATTATGTAATTATTTAAATCAGGATATAAGTAATAATATCAAGAACGACGAGTCGAAACACATACGATAAGTGAAACGATTTTACCCAAAATGCTCTTTAACATGGAATTTACAAAAGAACGGATAATATAAATTCATAAGTGAACCATATATGATATCATAACAATGAATATGATTCTGTAATAAGTCAATGACATTATTAAATCATTATATAGGAGGTTCAGATACATACGAAGCATATCAGACATAAGTTAAGGGATAATTTTTCAATTCTCATTTTTCTCCGAGATTGCTTATTCATAAGTAATTACTGGGGTTATTTATATCATCCATGTCCATGTTTTATAAAAGTGTTGTCATGTATGTTAAAACCCTTTTTAACCATTTTTTACTTTTACTACATGGTATGTAAGGAATCTTTCTTTTGTTTATGTTACGAGGTACTTTTTTACTTTTCTGACAAAAGTACGAGAAGAATGTTTTTTTAATGTATACGACATGAAAGAATTTTTACGGTTTTATAAAGCCTTATTTTCAGGAAGCTTCCTCCAAAATATTTCATGACTATTTAAAAACAAATCTTTTTCTTTTAAAATATCATGACGTTTTGTGAAAATAAATTGATTTTGAAGAAGAAGGGATATTTTTCTCAAGATTTCATTTCAGGTGTTTTATCAAAAACGTTTTCCATCTAAGATGACATTATTTCATATGTGTATGTTTCAAGTATAATGTCTCTATGATTTACATGGTTTCAATTTTCTTATTATGAAATGATATCCATTTCTTTTATATGGATTATGTGATGATGGGATGATTTTTATGAAACCCATTTTATTTATTGGGTTTTTATGAATGATGTTTGTTTATTTTGTGGCACAAGTGACAATTATTTCATTATGAGATGGGTGGGACATATATCTCCCTCCAATGCATTGGATAAATATTTATCTCTCATGATATAGACATGGGTAGAAGGGTATGTTAATCTGGTTCAGTGTTATAGGACTTAAACGAGGAGTGAACTCGATTCAAAAAGGGACTTTGTCCACTAAGATGGTCTTGGCAGCAATGCCTTGGATACTATCGAAATCATGACATGTGATGAATGGTTGCCACAATAACATGTTTATTCCCCATTTTATCATGGTTGATGTTCTATTATGATATATTCCTTACGTACTTCCATGATTTATGTCTTTGCTCAAGATTTTGATGTTTAAATTTCATGTTCAAGTTTTTGCTTCCAAATGTTTATGGATTGTTTTATGTTATCTATGTTTGCCCTTACTGAGAATTTGAGCTCACCCTTTTTTATGTTTTATTTTCCCCAGGAAGTAAAGAAAGGTTTTACGTAAGGAAACAAAAAGGGTAAGATTGTTATGGGAGTTTTTGAAGATCTTTCACCATGATTAGAAGATTTTATTCCTAGTTTCCAAAGACACTAAACTATTACGGTTCTTGTGTGTCTGTTTTTGTTATGTATTAAGTATTTCGCAAAAGTAATGTATTGTCTATGTACGTCAAGATTCAGGTCTCTACATTTGGTATCAGAGGAAAGGTTTAGTCATCCTTGGGAAACTAGGATGCGAAAATGTTAGTGAGATCCCTAGAGATATCTCTAAGGTATGTCTAGGGATGTCCCTAAAGATAAGTATACGTATAGGATATAGTCCTAGAACTAAGATAAAGATCTTAGATTTTAACCTAAGATGTTAGATATTGATGGTAATCCCCCATTATTATGTTGTTTTCCCTAGCATGATTTTTGCCTCGCACACTATTCTTTTTGGGTTTTATAAAATGACTGGAAACAAGAAGATTCATGATAATGGAGGATATAACGGACAATGGAATGATATTCTTCATGAGAAACCAAATGAAACGGGTTTTGGAAGTCCAAACATCGTTATTATTCCTAATCAGCAATCTCATAATATGATCAATAATCTCAACTTTGGTATGTTTCCCGAATCAGATAATAAGAGAAAGATAGAGTCTCATGATGTTCATAGAGGAGAGAAAGTTCAATTTCCCTCATGTAAATCATATGGGAAGAGGCATCGGGGAGATTGTTTCAAAGGAACTGGAAGATGCTTTGGTTGTGGAAAAGAAGGACACAAATCTAGTAAGTGGAAAGGAAAAGGTTCAGTTAACACCATGGATGAGTATAATGGTATTGCTACGACATCAACAATGGTTAAATGTTTTAAATGTGGAATGTACAGGCATTATGAAAACCAATGCCCTAAGGGAAGGTCTCATGAAGAGAATCAGTATGGTCGTATGGGTAGTATTTATATTGTTGATGATGAAGAAACTACAAATGATATGTGATATGAATGAATTGTTGAAGCTCGGTCAATGGTTTAAGAAGTTAGTGGAATGATTACATGTTTATCAAGTGTAATTTCGTATAAGTAATCTCATTGTACTATGGAATAAAGAGACATCTAAGGATTGTTACACTGCTGTCTTTCCTTATGTTTTGAAAGTGTGTGATTAATTGTACCAGTAACCATGAAAGGTTATTCAGATATTTTTGTAAAGAGAATGATATGCGCATAATGAAGGGATAAGAAGATAATGAGATGTTTGATTGTATTCATGAGCTCATGACTGATATAAGGACTATGTGATATTATGGTTTGTGTATATAAAATTTTTGGGATTTTGGTATATGGAATGTGCTAAAATTTTACAACATTCATGTTTTCACTATGGTTTAATGGGTAATAATTTTTCAAGAGAATAAATGATTGAAATGTGACCAAAAAGATATATGGGGGATAAATGATGGTATTCACATTCTTGGTTGATGGCAATTTAAGTAATCGTTTTCTTTATACTATGAGCTTGGACCGAAGTATTTTAGATAAGCCTAAAGATTGGAATGGATTATGTTGGACATAAGTTAGTATTGTTTAAGGATATAACTTTTTTAGATATTATTGATGGGATGTTATAGTAATGTAATTTTAGAAAAAGAACAACCTGCAGGATGGGCGACATCCCATCGCGTCGGACAAGGATGTGGGAATCAAACCCCCAACTGAAGTGCGACTGACCTTTATCGCCTACCAATGGCCTACAGAAAGTCCCTAGTTAGTAGAAACTAGTTTTATTTTATTACGCGGTATGATATATGAAGTATAGGTTCGTTATTGGAATCGTATATGATTAACCTCACTATAGATGGACTTATGTATATTTGATAACTTTTGATAACCTTTTTTTAAAACAGATGGAATAACCCATCATTCTTTCACATGATCTATTAACACTTCATGAATAACAAATTCAACTTCATTTCTTTATGATTTGAAGTGGAAATTGTTCAAAGCACGAACAACAGTGATATTGTACCAAAATAAAGTATGTATTTATTCTAATTCAAATTCTTCAACTTTAGGGAAATGATCTTGAAAACCAAAAATGTTGTCCTAGTGCCCTTATATCCGATGAATCAGATAGTACCCTATATCATCACAAATTTATGGCTTTTTGATTGTTGGAATTTTCAAAGCCATGTTCTCTAACACTCTCCATCAGAACATGACAGTTAGATTTCTTTTCCATATCCATATTTTCACCTATGTGGAAGCCCAGTGGTTAGTTAATTTGGGTAACTGTTACATTTCATACTTTAGTTTTTAAAGCCAAGTTCTGGTATTCCTTTTTACAATGTGGGTTTCTATTATATAAACTTTCGTGTAGTAACCCATTTATAACCCCGACGAATTTCGAGGGCGAAATTCATTTTAAGGGGGGTAGAATGTAACACCCGAGACTTTTATGAGAAATATTTTGTTTTTATGTTATATAAATCATCAAAGGAATCATTCACTACACACAACACAAGTTTGGCTAGCTTTACACGCAACCGCAACTATCCATGATAGTGTGTGTTGTACGCAATACTGAGTTTCGCTAAACAACGATATGCTATTAAAATATTATTAAAACTCGCTGTTATGAATAGTAATACACACTTTTTGAAATTTTGTAAATTTTATTTTTCAAATTAGAGATCATTTTTGGATTCTGAATATCGAAATTAGCTTAGGGTGAAATTTTGGTACTTTTCAGATAACATTCATATTTTGATGAATAGTAAAATTATTAAATATTAATTAAAAACAACTTTTTTAATCGAAATAATTAATAGTGATAAATTATTAATTTGAGTGGTTTTAATGTATATTTAGAATATATTTTTACAATTTAATACAACGTTGTTCATTGGATGTAATTTCACATTTAAACCAGACATAAATAAGTGTCAATCTTTTGATAATTATTATCTCTTGAAAACACGCTATTTGTTTTGACGACGAGAATTAATTTTTAAATTAGTAAATGTAATAGATATGTTTTGAATTTGGTTAAATAAACATCATTTTTGAATTCATAATATCAAATATAGATTAGGCCTAATTTTTGGTATTTTTCTGGAAACTTTCATTTTTTGATGAATAGTGAAACCACTAAGTGGTAGCTAAAAACTGAATTTTTTCATAAAAAATAATTTTACTGATTCTGTGAGTGGTATATCAAAAATCAGAGAAACACGGTTTATTTCAGTAAGTAAAATGTGGTTCAATGAGATGAAAATAATTTTTGGTGAATATTAACTTTTTTCTTTTATTTACGACAGTTAAAAGTAAATAGGGTAGTTCAGGGTAAAAATGATATTATTATTACCCTAAAACATGTACTCATTCTATTGGATAAGTGTAATTCGACCAAAAAAAACCTTAGGAATAAAATATGACCATTTAGGCCCACTTGGATTAGATTAGGACATTTCTTATAAATTTATTTAAAGAAGGGTTAAAATAGTTAAAATCAAAGTTTAATAACTAATGCATTTTTAATATAGGGTTATATAGAAGATAAATTCGACTTTAAATATTCATTAGACAGATAAAATAATTTACTACATAATGAAATTTAATTTGTAATTTTTATACATTATATAATGTAATTTTTTTATGACACAATGATGATATAGTAATTATTTTACTAATAAAATATTGACATAATTGATGTTATAAATACCCAAATTAATGTAATTTGAGACTTTTTATGAATTAAAATAATTTTATATGTTAATAGGACATGTTAGTATTGATTTAATTCAATTTTTTCTAACTAATATTTCTGTTATGAGTTTCACAAAAATCAATTACCAAATTGTATCAAAATTGACATAAAATAGTTCTTAAAACAAATATTATATTATTAATTGTACTTTTATTCCTAAAAATCTAAGGTTCGTCCAAATGACTTAGATAAAGTTATCTATATTAATAATAAACAACTTGGGGTTCGTTTGGCTTGTTATAGTAAGTTTATTAACCTTATAGTGTAAAAAAACAAGAAGACACGGTAAAAGAAAAATTATTTAACTTAATGTTAAATCTAAATGATAAAGTTAAAATAGGAACCTAAACTTGTCTAAATTATATTAGATGAGAGTATTTAGACCCATCCCCACCTTAGTTTCGAAATAAATCTTTTTGGAGCTATTTAAAACCGAATATGACTTTATAATAAAATAATATATTTAGTTTTCCAAAGGTGACCCTCTCCTCCCTTATAAAAGGGCACCTCCTCCCTCTCTTCCTCACACCAATTTGAGCCTTCAAGATCGGCCAAACCCTGCCAAATTCACTTCTACACTTCCATAGAAACATGCTAGTGGTCCCGGTCTTCTTCAAAGACTAATTTTAGTGCCCTAAGAGGAGGTCTCAAAAAGGCGCGTCAAAGAGGAGGTAATGTCCGTTACCGATTCTTTCACCTTTATTTATTTTTCCACTTCTTCTTCTTAGGTGTTTCATTATGAAGTAATAACATCAGTATCAATAATATACTGATATTTTATTATAATTATGAAACAACCTTATTTCACCATCTATCTATCCTACAGAAAATTAAATCACCGCGCGTGCGTACGTACGGAATACCGTCTCCACACCGTGGTGTAATCTATTTTCCGGCACCACTATACATGGATGGGTATAATGGTGTAAATAAATAACTATATATGGTTATTGTAAATTGAGATTTATTCTGTAACATTATACATACACTTCAATACAATTCCAAGATCATGAGAATGATATCATCGCTCGTGCGTATGTACGGACTACCGTCTCCACGACACGATGTGATTCACTCTCCATGTTAACCATTCAAGAATGATTATAAAATATATATAATGAATAATAATGAAATATATGACATAATGAATCTACTGTATTTATATATACATATATATATATATATATAAATAAATAAATATATATTTCATCTAATTAATTCCATTCAATTAAATAAGGAAATGAAAACAGCGTTCATGCGTAGGAACAGACTACCGTCTCCATGAACGGTGTATTTAATTCCTTTTATCGATCTGTAATATATATGTATATAATGAATATATATTATATATAAATCATGTTTTTAAATTCTGGAATTATTTAAATCAGGATATAAGTAATAATATCAAGAACGACGAGTCGAAACACATACGATAAATGAAACGATTTTACCCAAAACGCTCTTTAACATGGAATTTACAAAAGAACGGGTAATATAAAGTCATAAGTGAAACATATATGATATCATAACAATGAATATGATTCTGTAATAATTCAATGGAATTATTTAAATCATTATACATGAGGTTCGGATACATACGAAGCATATCAGACATAAGGTAAGGGATAATTTTGCAAATCTCATTTTTATCTGAGATTGCTTATTCGAAAGTAATTACTGGGGTTATTTCTATCATCAATGTCCATGTTTTATAAAATTGTTGTCATGTATGTTAAAAGTCATTTTTACCCATTTTTCACTTGTACTACATGGTATGTAAGGAATAATTCTTTTGTTTACGTTACAAGGTACTTTTTGACTTTTCCGACAAAAGTACGAGAAGAATATTTTTTTAACATATACGACATGAAAAGATTTTTATGGTTTTATAAAGCCTTATTTTCATGAAGCTTAATCCAAAATATTTCATGACTATTTTTAACAAAATATATTTATTTTAAAATTTCATGACGTTTTGTGAAAAGAAATTGATTTTGAAGAAGAAAGGATGTTTTCCTCAAGAATTCATTTCAAGTGTTTTATCAAAACCGTTTTCCATATAAGATGACATTATTTCATATGTATATGTTTCAAGTATAATGTCTCTATGATTTACATGGTTTCACTTTTCTTATTATGAAATGATATCCATTTCTTTTATATGGATTATGTGATGATGGGATGATGTTTATGAAACCCATTTTATTTATTGGGTTTTTATGAATGATGTATGTTTATTTTGTGGCACAAGTAGGAATGATTTCATTATAAGATGGGTAGGACCTATATCTCCCTCCAATGCATTGGGTAAAGATTTATATCTCATAAGATAGACATGGTTGGAACGGTAAGTTAATTCGGTTCAGTATTACAGGACTGAAACGAGGAGTGAACTCGATTCAGAAAGGGACTTTGTCCACTACGATGGTCTTGGCAGCAATGCCTTGGCTACTATGGAAATCATGACATGTGCTGAATGGTTTCCACAATTACATTTTTATTCCCCATTTTATCATGGTTGATGTTCTATTATGATATATGCCTTACGTACTTCAACGATTTATGTCTTTTCTCAAGATTTTGATATTTAAATTTCATGTTCAAGTTTTTGCTTCCAAATGTTTATAGATTGTTTTATATTATCTATTTTTTCCCTTACTGAGCATTTGAGATCACCATTTTTTATGTTTTATTTACCCTAGGAAGTAAAGAAATGTTTTAGGAAACAAAAAGGGGAAGATGGTTATGGTAGTTGTTGAATATCTTTCACCACGATTAGAATATTTTATTCCGAGTTTCCAAAGACACTAAACTATTACGGTCCATGTGTGTCAGTTTTCGTTATGTATTAAGTATTCCGAAAAAGTAATCTATTTTCCATGTACATCAAGCTTTGAGTATCTATAGTTGGTATCAGAGGAAAGGTTTAGTCAACCTTTGGAATCTAGGATGCGAAAACGTTAGTGAGATCCCTAGAGATATTTCTACAGTATGTCTAGGGATGTCCCTAAGGATAAGTATAAGTATAGGATATAGTCCTAGAACTATGATAAATATCTTTCATTTTAACCTAAGATGTTAGATATTGAGGGTACTCCCCCATTACTATGTTGTTTTCCCTAGCATGATTTTTTCCTCTCACACTATTCTTTCTGGGTTTTAGAAAATGGCTGGAAACATGAAGATTCATGATAATGGAGGATATGACGGACAATGGAATGATATTCTTCATGAGAAACCAAATGAAACGGGATTTGGAAGTCCAAACATCGTTATTATTCCTAATCAGAAATCTCATAATATGATGAATAATCTCAAATTTGGTATGTTTCCCGATTCAGATAATAAGAGAATGATGGAGTTTCATGATGATCATAGAGGAAAGAAAGTTCAATTTCCCTCATGTAAATCATGTGGGAAGAGGCATCAGGGAGATTATTTCAAAGGAACTAGAAGATGCTTTGGTTGTGGAAAAGAAGGACACAAAGCCAATAAGTGCAAAGGAAAAGGTTCAGTTAACAACATGGATGAGGATAATAGTATTGCAACGACATCAACAATGGTTAAATGTTTTAAATGTGGAATGTACAGGCATTATGCAAACTAATGCCCAAAGGGAAGGTCTCATGAAGAGAATCAGTATGGTCGTATGGGTAGTATTTATGTTGATGATGATGAAGAAACTACAAATGATATGTGAGATGAAAGAATTGTTGAAGCTCAGTCAATGGTTTAAGAAGGTAGTGGAATGATTACATGTTTATCAAGTGTAATGTTGTATAAGCAATCTCATGGTATTATGGAATAAAGAGACATCTAAGGATTGTTACACTGTTGTCTTTCCTTAATTTTTGAAAGTGTATGATTAATGGTACCAGTAACCATGAAAGGTTATTCAAATATTTTTGGAAGGCAAATGATATGCACATAATGAAGGGATAAGAAGATAATGATATGTTTGATTGTATTCATGAGCTCATGACTAATATAAGGACTAAGTGATATTATGGTTTGAGTATATATAATTTTTGGGATTTTGGTATATGGAATGTGTTAAAATTTAACGACATTCATGTTTTCTCTAAGGTTTAATGGGTATTAATTTTTCAGGAGAATACATGATTGGAATGTGACCAACAAGATATATGTGGGATAAATGATGGTATTTACATGCTTGGTTGATGACAATTCAAGTAATCGTTTTCTTTATAATATGAGTTTGGACCGAAGTATTTTAGATAAGCCTAAAGATTGGAATGGATTATGTTGGACATAAGTTAGTATTGTTTAAGGATAGAACTTTTTTAGATATTATTGATGGGATGTTATAGTAATGTAATTTTAGAAAAAGGACAACATACAGGACGGTCAACAACCCATCGCGTCGGACAACGCTGTGGGAATCGAACCCACAACCAAAGTGCGACTGGCCTTTATCACCTACCACTGGCCTACAGGAAGTCCCTAGTTAGTAGAAACTAGTTTTATTTTATTACACAGTATGATATATGAAGTATAGGTTCATTCTTGGAATTGTATACGATTAACCTCACCATAAATGGACTTATGTATATTTGATAACTTTTTCTAACCTTTTGTTTAAAACAGATGGAATAACCCATCATTCTATCACATGATCTATTAACACTTCATGAATAAAAAATTCAACTTCATTTCTTTAAGAGATGAAGTGGAAATTGTTCAATGCACGAACAACAGTGAGATTTTACCAAATAAAGTAAGTATGTATTCTAATTCAAATTCTTCAACATTAGGGAAATGATCTTGAAAACCAAAAATGTCGTCCTAGTGCCCTTATATCCGATGAATAAGATGGTAACCTAGATCATCACAAATTTTTTGCTTTGTGATTTTTGGAATTTTCATAGCCATGTTCTCTACCACTCTCCATCAGAACATGGCAGTTAGATTTCTCTTCCATATCCATATTTTCAACTATGTTCCCCTATGTGGAAACCCAGTGATTAGATAATTTGGGTAACTGTTACGTTTCATACTTTAGTTTTTAAAGCCAAGTTTTGGTATTCCTTTTTACGATGTGGATTTCTATTAAAGAAACTTTCGAGTAGTAACCCATTTATAACCGCGATGAATTTCGAGGGTGAAATTTATTTTAAGGGGGGTAAAATGTAACACCCGAGACTTTTATGAGAAATATTTTGTTTTTATGTAATATAAATCATCAAAAGAATCTTTAACTACACACAACACTAGCTTGGATTTCTTTACACGCAACCGCGACCTTGCACGATAGCGTGTGTTGTACGCAATACCGAGTTTCGCTAAACAATGACATGCTATTAAAATATTATTAAAACTATCGGTTATGAATAGTAATACCCACTTTTTGAAATTTTTGTAAATTTTATTTTTCAAAATGGACTTCATTTTTTGATTCTGAATATCGAAATTAGCTTAGGGTGAAATATTGGTACTTTTCAGATAACTTTCATATTCTGATGAATAGTGAACATTATTAAATTTTAATTAAAAGCATCTTTGATAATCATTATCTCTTAAAAACACGCTATTTGTTTTGACGACGAAAATTAATTTTTAATTTCGTTAATGTAACTTATATGTTTTAAATTTGGTAAAATAAACATAATTTTTTAATTCATAATATCAAATATATCTTACGCCTAATTTTTGGTATTTTTATGGAAATTTTCATTTTTTGACGAATAGTGAAACCACTAAGTGGTAGCTAAAAACTGAATTTTTTCATAAAACTTAATTTTACCACTTCTGTGAGTGGAATTTCAAAAAACTGAGAGACATGTTTGATGTCAGTAAGTAAAATGTGGTTTAATGAGATGAAAATAATTTTTGGTGAATAGTAACTTTTTTACTTTTATTTACCACAGTTAAAAGTAAATAGGGTTGTTAAGGGTAAAAATGATATTATTATTATCCTAACACATGTCTTAGTTCTATTGGATAAGTTTAATTCGACCAAAAACAACCTTAGGAATAAAATATGACCATTTTGGCCCACTTGGATTTGATTAGGACATTTATTATCAATTTATTTAAAGAAGGGTTAAAATAGTTAAAATCAATGTTTAATAACTAATGAATTTTTAATATAGGGTTATACATAAGATAAATTAGACTATTAATATTCATTAGAAAGATAAAAATATTTCTAAATAATGATATTTAATTTGTAATTTTTAGACATTATATAATTAAATTTATTTATGACACAATGAAGATGCAGTCATTATTTTATTAATGAAATATTGACATAGTTGATATTATAAATACCCAAATAAATGTAATTTGAGACTTTTTATTAATTCCAACAATTTGCTATGTTACTATGACATGTTAGTATTGATTTAATTCACTTTTTTCGAGCTAATCTGTCTGTTATGATTTTCACAAAAATTAATTACCAAATAGTATCAAAATTGACATAAAATAGTTTTTAAAACAAATATTATATTATTTATTGTTATTTTATTCCTAAAAATCTAAGGATAGGCCAAATGACTTAGATAAGGTTATATATATTAATAATATACAATTTGGGGTTCGTTTGTCTTGTTATAGTATGTCTATTAACCTTATAGTGTAAGAAAAAAAGAAGAACCAGTAAACGGAAAATTATTTAACTTAAAGTTAAATCTAAATGATAAGGTTAAAATAGGAACCTAAACTTGTTTAAATTCTATTGGATGAGATAATTTCGACTCATCCACACCTTAGATTCGAAATAAATCAATTTGGAGCTATGAAAAACCTAATATGACTTTATAATAAAATAATATATTTAGTTTTCCAAAGGTGCCCCTCTCCTCCCTTATAAAAGGGCACCTCCTACCTCTCTTCCTCACACCACATTAAGCCTTCCATCTCGTCCAAACCCTGAATAATTATCTTCTCGACTTCTATAGAAACATCCTAGATGTCTTGGTCTTCTTAAAAGACCAATTTTAGTGCCCTAAGAGGAGGTCTCAAAGAGGCGCTTCAAAGAAGAGATAATGTCTCTTACCGATTCGTTCACCTTTATTTCTTCTTACACTTCTTCTTCTTAGGTTGTTTCATTATGAAGTAATAACATCAGTATCAATCATATAATTATATGTTATTATATGTATGAAACAACCCTTTTTCACCATCTATCCATCCCAGGGAAAACGAAATCACCGCGCGTGCGTACGTATGGAATACCGTCTCCACGTCGTGGTGTAATCTATTTTCCGCCACCACTATACATGGATGGGTATAATGGTTTAAATAAATAACCATATATGGTTATTGTAAAGTGATATTGATTCTTCAACATTATACATACACTTCAATACAATTCCACGATCATGGGAATGATACCATCGCTCGTGCGTACGTACATACTACCGTCTCCATGACGCGATGAGATTCACTCTCCATGTTAACCATTAAAGAATGATTATAAAATATATATAATGAATAATAATGAAATATATGACATAATTAAGCTACTGGATTTATATATACATATATATATATATATATAAATATATATATATATATATTTCATCTACTTAATTCCATTCAATTCAATAAGGAAACGAAAACAGCCTTCATGCGTACGTAGAGACTACCATCTCCATGAATGGTGTATTTCATTCCTTTAATTGATATATAATATATATGTATATAATGAATATATATTATATATAAATCCTGTTTTACATTCTGGAATTATTTAAATCAGGATATAGGTAATAATATCAAGAACGACGAGTCGAAACACATAGGATAAATGAAACGATTTTACCCAAAACGCTCTTTAACATGGAATTTACAAAAGAATGGGTTATATAAAGTCATAAGTGAACCATATATTATATCATAACAATGAATATGATTCTGTAATAATTCAATGACATTATCTAAATCATTATACAGGAGGTTCGGATACATACGAAGCATATCAGACATAAGTTAAGGGATAATTTTGCAAATCTCTTTTTTATCCAAGATTGCTTATTCGTATGTAATTACTGGGGTTATTTCTATTATCCATTTCCATGTTTTCTAAAAGTGTTGTCATGTATGTTAAATTTCCTTTTTACCCATTTTTGAATTTTACTAAATGGTATGTAAGGAATCTTTATTTTGTTTACGTTACAAGGTACTTTTTGACTTTTCCGACAAAAGTACGAGAAGAATGTTTTTTAATGTATACGACATGAAAGGATTTTTACGGTTTTATAAAGCCTTATTTTCATGAAGCTTCATCCAAAATATTTCATGGATATTTTAAACAAAATATTTTTCTTTTAAAATTTCATGACATTTTGTGAAAAGAAATTGATTTTGAAGAAGAAATGATATTTTCCTCAAGAATTCATTTCAAGTGTTTTATCAAAACCGTTTTCCATATAAGATGACATTATTTCATATGTGTATGTTTCATGTATAATGTCTCTATGATTTACATGGTTTCACTTTTCTTATTATAAAATGATATCCATTTCTTTTATATGGATTATGTGATGATGGGATGATGTTTCTGAAACCCATTTTATTTATTAGGTTTTTGTGAATGATGTATGTTTATTTTGTGTCACAAGTAAGAATGATTTCATTATGAGATTGGTGGGACCTATATCTACCTCCAATTAATTGGGTAAAGATTTATATCTCATGAGATTGACATGGCTAGAATGGAAAGTTAATTTGGTTCAGTGTTACAGGACTGAAATGAGGAGTGAACTCGATCAGAAAGGGACTTTTTCCACTAAGATGGTCTTGGCAGCAATGCCTTGGCTACTATGGTAATCATGACATGTGCTGAATGGTTGCCACAATTACATGTTTATTTCCCATATTATCATGGTTGATGTTCTATTATTATATATGCCTTACGTACTTCCACGATTTATGTCATTGCTCAATATTTTGATGTTTAAATTTCATGTTCAGTTTTTTGCTTCCAAATGTGTATGGATTGTTTTATGTTTTCTATGTTTGCCCTTACTGAGCATTTGAGCTAACCGTTTTTTATGTTTTATTTTTCCCAGGAAGTAAAGAAAGGTTTTAGGTAAGGAAACAAAAAGGGGAAGATCATTATGGGAGTTGTTGAAGATCTTTCACCATGATTATAATATTTTATTCAGAGTTTCTAAAGACACTAAACTATTACAGTCCTTGTGTGTCTGTTTTTGTTATGTAATAAGTATTCCGCAAAAGTAATGTATTATCCATGTACGTCATGATTCGGGTCTCTAGAATTTTTTTCATATAATTTTAATATTTCATGGGCATTGGGATTCAATGTTAACAAAGTTGTACTAATTTTAAGAAACAATATAATCATTTACCGAGATTATTTATGATTATGCTTCCAATGATGAAATATTATAACTGATCTATAAATAAAATCCTGACTTTTAATATATTTGGGTTATTTCATGAGAATAAATGTTTTTCATTCATCTTCCTTTCTTTTTATACACAATAGATCAAATGAAAATTTTTAAGGAAAATCACCTTTAATACTCACTTCGATCGAATACACATTTTTCTTGAAAACCATATTTTTTAAAAACAATTTCAAATATATTTTTAATATTTCTCAAATTTTTTATTAAATACAATTTGAAATATGTTTTAAATTTTAAAAAATATTTTAAAAAGAATCTTTATGTCACATTCCAAAAAATGCTGATTTGGATTTTACTAAAAAAGTGAAAGAATTATTTATTTTAACATGTATGAAATGAAGTGTATTTACCAATATCATAAACATTATATTCATTGATTATATAATTTTCTATTTTCTATTTTATTTTCAACAATATGTATTTTGAAAATATTTTAGGATTTTTAATGTTTTTTTTCAAAATGGAACGGGTATTTTCATCAAAAAACTATTTAAATGGTTTAAAAGAATCCATAATATTTTACCAATTATATTTTTAAAGACAATAATTAATAAATTTTTTTATATTTTTAAATATTTATTTATAATTAGAGAGTCTATATTCAAAAATAAATATTCTACATGATCTTCTAAAATAATTTTTCATCAAATATTACATTATTTTTTGTTACATATTATTTAATGTGCATAATAGTGAATTATTTTGAACGTAAAAATTAAATGGAAGGATAATTATTATATTGATGAAATTTTTATGAAACTCATTTTTCATTCATGGGTTATAGTATGGTGAATTTTTGAAATACTTCGGAGAAGCATTTTCTTACCATGAGCTACGATGTGATGATATGATATTGGTTATATGATGATGTGGAATGCATAATAATGGTTTCCCTTGTGACATGGGTGATAACTATGTTTATCTCTTATGAATTGGTTAACTCATTATATCACATGTTATAATAATGGAGAAACGGATTGTGTACTTGATCAACTATGGGAAACAGGTGAATCCTGATCCACTATAAGGAATAGATGAGTTCTAATCCACTGTTGGAAATAGGTGCATCCTAATAAACTATATAAAATAAGTTATTTATAATCCAAAATGGGAAAAATAGATGAGACTTTATCCATAATATTGATGGATTTGGTAGATTACCATGAAATTTTATTTTTATTAAATATATATGATTTTCCCACTATTTTATGACATGATATAATGGTTAGTGATTTATTTAAGATTATATCTCTATCTTATGGTTTATAATTGATATACTTAATATTTACTATTACTGAGAGTCATGGATCACCATTTCTTATGTTCCATTTCAAAGTTTATGATGAATGGTTTAGTTATAGTATGGCTAAGAGGGGTAATATTTGTGAAGATCATTGTGGGAGATGTTGAATATATTTTATGATATAAGATGAGTATGTTTCACGTCTCCAAAGAAAATAAAATATTACGTTCCTCAGGTATTTGTTTTTGTAATATACAGAAGAATCATCTAAAATGATTGAATATTTATGAATGAAAATCTTGAGTAACTTCAATAACTATTGATTCATCAATAGGTTTCATGACAAACATAATACTTGTAATTTTTTGTATTCCATCATAGAAAGAATATTATCCAGACATCGGTCTATGATCATAATATCATGATGACTAAGATCATGATGGCTTGGACAAGGTCATAAAACTAGAAATACAAATTTATGTATTTCATAAATAAGTAACTGGTTATTATTATCCATGAAATTCTTTATTGAATTTAAAACAATTGATTTGTTATACACATTTTTATATTCACTATATCACTATTTGATTCTCTATTCATGTTATATTATTCATTCACATCTTATGACCACTTATTATATTTGATTTTTATCATTTATGTTCACAATTACTATGATTTTTAACTCACTACTTCTCATGCTTATGTTTATCTAGGTAATGAGGAAAATTATTACTCATGATATTTATAAAATAATATATTGTGTGGAAAATTTTGCGGGATATATTAAAGGCTTAATAAATAATAATTAGTTTATTTCATAATGAAGAAAAGACCATTTGATAAGATATTCATGAAATTTTTTATCAATTTTTATTCATCCAATTTAGAAATATAAACCTATCATGTCCTTAAAATATATGTTTCCAAATATTTTGTATTGATGATGTAATAATTTATTTTTAAAATTAGGTCACTCCAACTTATTTAAATTATGATATGTAATGAAATTATTTATATTCAATAGATTCAAGGAGTGTGAGTTTGGGGAATGATTGTTTTTATTAATGGAGGAAATAGATAAAATTAGAGGATATGATTATGTTTCGAATAATTTATTGTTTTATATGTTATGGTTTATCATAATTTCATAGATATTGATAAGAATTTTGGTTATTTCAAGTAACATTCAATATTTGAAGGATTGAGATAAGATATATTTTGTGAATTAATTGGGATATGACTAAGGGATGAATCTACATATATGATTACATCGTAAAATTTAAGCAGATATTTTTTAGTTAGGATAATAATTAAACCCATGTATATAAAATACAAGAGGATGTAGGCTCTTTGAAATATGTACCTAGGGCTAATCATTATGTATTAACTAGATTATAAACAGGTGCATAGAAAAGAGTCCTTACTGCACCACTTTTCTTATAATCTTTACTGATATTCCATCGATAATAATATTCTATTTTCAAGTCATTATAACGGATGTATAATGTTATGTAATATTAGAGAACATAACATAATGATATAACTATTTAACCAAGATTTATTTATATCTTACTAAAATAAAATATAATAATTTCAATGATTAATCCATTTTAAGGTTTAATTTTATTATCATATAATAATTCTATTATGGTCTTCATCACTCACCTTTTCTCCTTTGGGTTTTATGTATGGATAATCTTGAATAAACATGTTAACAATAGATTCTATGGAGAGTACAAATACTATCAAAAAGTGTAGACTAATATAATTATAACTATAGCGAGAAACCATATGAATTTTACAATATAACTATCATGAAACAAGATTAACCATAAGAACATAGTAAAATCACTAAATGATATAAATAAGTAAAATAAGTAGTCTAATTGATGTTTGAGTGGTAGTTATGATGTAGGTAAAAAAGAATCGTTATCTTATATATCAAGAATGTGGGAAGAAACACACCATAAATATGTTGAATAGAAATAACATTTTATATATGTATGAAAATTAAGGGAATAAATTGAAAGAGAATGGGAGATGATTTAAAAAAAATTATTTAATTGAATGGTAATTTGGAAATAAAAAAATAAATGCTCTAATCCAGTGGAAAATAGGGAAAATTGTCACAAAGAACCAGCTAGATTATGGGAATAAATAAAAGACTATGAAAAAACTACAATTAAAGAAAATAGTGATTATTCACTTTAAATTTACTAATGTATTATACTATTATATTATTGAAAAAATATTATATATTTATTTATAAATAAAAATAGTCAATGTTAGGATTATTATTAAATATTATTCATGGTTTGTGGAAAGTATCTTTTTACTAAACTAGTTTTACACTATACCTTTATTTGGTATGTGGATTGGACACTCCCTCTTTGAAAATGACTGATTTTAATATTTGTACTAGGAAATACAAATACATGCACTAAATCATCAATTTTTCATATATCATCATTGACTATGAACGTATGATGGGAATTATTTTTGACATATATAACTTGATACCAAATCATGGGTATCTAAATATCTAAAATAGTAACCATGATATGTCATTATAAATTAGTCTATTGATCTTGTCAATCTTGTGTATACTGTCAAATATTTTTCTAATATACAATGAGATAAACATTTTGAGGATGTTATTTATTTAGGGGGTGGGAGTGAGAGAACATAACACCCAATGATTAAAGGTAATATACTTTATTTCCTAAAAAATCTAATAAGTTTCATAGTTTGTGACACAAACAACATAGAACCAAAATTAACCATAGATTAATATATAATAGAAAAAATATTAGTTTATAATTGGAGGGTAAAAATAGAAATATCCAATTTATGACTTATATGTATAAATTTAAAAAATGGTGAATATTATTACTATATAAATGATGAAAAATAAATTAGTGTATCTCAATAATTAATAACTATGACTCATTATTTAAAATATAACAAATCTAAAAATTTGGTTTTATGTATTTTTTTAAGAATATAATTATATTATGGCTAAAATATTTTTTCTTTTTTAATAATTTATTAGTAAAATTTTTAGTAATAATTGAAATAAAAAGATAATCAAAATAGATAGTATTTTTTGTAAGTTATTTTTCTACAAAATCATTCACATTAAATTATAATTCATATATTTAAAAGTTAAATTCTATAAGTTAATAATTTAAATTTGTAAAAATAAACATCATTTTTCAA
Organism: Viscum album; assembly: GCA_963277665.1. Lineage (NCBI taxonomy): Eukaryota > Viridiplantae > Streptophyta > Magnoliopsida > Santalales > Viscaceae > Viscum > Viscum album. The sequence continues at coordinate 1,111,366,823 of OY728140.1, forward strand.
TTCATAGTGAAAATATTCTCATAAGATTATTTGTTTGGAGGTAATGGAAAATAATTTATTTTAGGTAGGTTATAAAAAATATGCAATTAGATAAAACCACCACTTTTATAATAATATCATAAAATCAGAGTGAATTAGATATATTTCAAACAATTTTAGATATTATATATATATTTTTAGTAAAATAAATCATTTAATATCTATATGTGTAATTTTTAAAACCATTGTTTATCATTTCATACTCATAGGTTATATTCTACTCTAAAAACTAATTTAATTTATTATTTAAAAAATAATAATTTTTCATCACCAGTTGAAATTGAAAAAAAAATTTATATTTCAAATAAAAATTATACATTTATTTAATAATATTAGTTTTATTTAATTTTGCTTCATAATTTCCAATTTTTTAAATAGTTATTTCTCATATGTTAAGTAATATATAGGCTACTTGAGTAAAATATAGTTACCTCAAACGATATTTAATGGGTAAAGTATAATTGTAAAAGTAAATAACATTAAACATGTTTGAAAAATGTGTGAGAATTAATCGTGGATTATTTCTACCCCTAAGATCACCCAAAACTAGATTATTATTCAATTATTAAGTTATTTGACATTGAATTGGGTAATTATAATATTTAAAATTAATTGGTATTCTTAAAAGATCCATTGTTCACATATAAAAGGAAGAAACATCCACCACTTCACAAACACCTATACTTGATAATTTATCATCAACCATATTCATTTTAACCTCCCATAGGCCACTATTATCCTCATAAGACTATGTTTTTAATTTTCTATCCTAAAACCTTCATTTACAAGGATACTTTTAAGATAAATACCAAGGTCTTGATGTAAGCATTAAATAATCCTTAACTATTTCTTCTTAATATTTCTCCTACAACACATCCAAAAACCTATTAATACATTGAATCAGTATAATTATACACTAAAGTTTAATTTTATGAATGAAATAATAATTATTTATTCATTCCCAACCACTTATATTATTAAAATAACTTCGACCTTGTGCAGTATAACGTACAAAAACCATTTAATAACATTTTTTTAATAAAAATTATCATGATTTTTATTCATTATAAAATTCAATTTAAATATGATTCAAAAACATAAATTAAATAAATAATAATATTATTGTTATTTTATAATAATATTATACACAGAGTTAACCATACCTACCCATGAAGTTGAAAAATGTTCTTGTTTGGAACAGTTTAACCACTTATATGAACTATGCTATAAAACTCTATCATGGATGAATACAAAAATTAAATAATAACATTATTATATATTAGAAATAAATGATTATAATTTGCTTGATCGGGTAATTATACATTCATTATTCATCATACTAACAAAATATCATCTATGTTTTCTGAAATTAAAATAATAAGTGGAAATCGATTCAATTTTATTACAAATAAAGTAGAATTAATATATATATATATATAATAAGTTAATGTTAAAATAACATAAAATGGGCTCATATTAAATGAAATATATAAGAATAAGGTTCATGAGAAAAAATATTATGCATGTCACGTTATTTTTCAAGAAGCCATGTGCGTTCACAAAATGAATATAAAAATTGTATGAGATTTAGTTATTTAAATTTTCTTCAATTGAGTTAAAAATATTCTTATTGAAACTTTATTTGATAATGATTAATTTATTCTACCTAATTAATAAATGTGATTTATTTTCCTTCATCTATAATATTTTTCTACAATTCTTCCCAATAAACTCAATATCAAATGATTCTTAACATAATAATTATGTTACTTGTAGGGGTTATTGGTCTCAAATTTGAATTTATTGAGATAATATTATTGTTGGTCGGAGTGGATACACAAGAGGGGGGTGAATTGAGTTCCAACTAAAAATTTATGTTTAAAAGGTTCTTATTAAAATCCCGAAAATTAAATAACAAGCTAAACAATAGTGAATTTGTAATTCAGTAAGGGGACAGTTATGTTCTCAAGAGATTGATTAGTCCTCAGTTAATCTAGTCTGAAGATTAATTAACTTTCGAAGCTAACCTAATAGTTTACAATAAATTCAAACACTTGTTATTTTAACTATCTTAGTTACATTAAAATGGATTTATATTTAAATGTACTTAGTAGAGGAATAATCAATATAGTTTAAAACAAAATAAAGTAAACACATTAGATTAAAACAAGAGGTTTAGTCTCAAGTCCAGACTATGTCCTCACAAATAATTTATATAAATTCTGATCCACACCTTGGATCGGGGTAAACAACAGTACAATGTCTATTTAGGTACTAAGACATCTACCACAGTTCTTTGTGGAAAAAATATATAAATAGTAGTACACATGCTATCCAGGTCACACTTGACCTATAACACTATCCGTAGTCGGATAGAAGAGAGTTATAGAAGATTTGTGTGAGGATTTAAAAACTCTCCACTTTGGCACTATAGAAAGTATGTGTCTAAAAAATACTGATTACACACACTGATCCAAATATAAATAAAAGAATCATTTAGATAGATTAGATATGAGTTTATAATGATATAGTGATTTGAAATGGAGCTCTGGACTCCTTTTGATTAAACAGAAGTGCTTCTCAGTCCTTCTCTATTTTTTGTCTTGAAAATAGAGTGTTGTTTGCTTACTTTATTTTCAGGTTCAGTTTGATCAGCTTGATTGTATGAAGAGATCGTTGTAGTTCTTCACTCCTTGACTAAGATTCTGCTTGTAAACAATTCTTTTTGAATGGTATCGGGTATGTCTAGTGTTCATCAAGTACACATGTGTATGGATGACACCTTTAATTATTGTATATATTCACCTCTATCCTTTCTGTAGCTCAATATTCCTTTTACACCTTATGATCCGGCAATGGGAATGATTACCTTTTCATAGGTACAAGTTATGGTTCCCGGACATTCCAACAACCCACATTAATTAATATCAGTTTCATTAAATCAAACAAAAATGGATCTTAGCATTATATTAACAATATTTTCAATGTATGGAGTTTGAGTATCAGTGACTGGTTAACAGTCATCTTCTATCAGCACCTCTCCTTCAGTAGACTTTTAACAGTGGAATATGAATCAGTGGATGCCTTATATCGGTAGCTGTTACTCTGTGTAACAGTAGCTCTATGTACTGGTGACTCCTTCTATTGGTATCTTTGGTCTATCTTTAACATTCTTGTATCATTAGCTTTGTATCGGTGGATTTTCCCATATTGGTAGGTATGCTTATCTGTAGACTTGATCTATCAGGGAAATTTTCTAACCAATGACCTTTGTTTATTGGTAGACTAAGTACCAGTAGGTCTTTTGCATATTGGAGAACTTGTTCTATCAGTAGCTGTTATGCATATCAGTGACCTTAACCATATTAGTAGAATTTTGTACCGGTGTACTTAGTTTTATCAGTAGCTGTGTAGCTGTTTGTATCAGTAGACTCATCTTGTATGTCTGTATCAGTAGATATATGCGTACTAGTGAACTTATGCATATCATTGGACTTAGCACATATCTTTTTTAGGAAAAATTTCCTCAGATTGAGTTAGAACTATTTCGACGTATGTATAAACATAGATAAATATTTATTAACATATTCCAATGATTATTTTGATATTTTTATCAACTTAATAATAGAATATCATATTTTGAAAGAATTAATATATATATAAACATTATTTGGGATTTTTAACACATATTAAAGCATGATTGGGATTATCAAAATAGGTGAGGTAAAAAATCTCCCCTTTTTTGATAATCAAAACTTACAGTATAGTAATCCAAAATACTCATTAATGTATTAGTATGAAATACAATGGTTCTTATTTCTATGTGTGAGTAATTAAATTTTCAAATGTGATATTTTAAAAGAATATCAGAGGATATAGTATTAAAAGAAATTGTATCAGAGGTACTGATAAAAACAATATTCTATAGTTGCAAAACAAATATATTAGAGAATAAATTATTAGATGAAAATTTATTAGAGGTATTAAACAACAATATAAGAGATGTAAAACATATGTATCATAGATAAAAATATAAAACAAATTCACCAGAGGGAAATTAATTATGTATCACTTATTTCTCCCCCTTATATATTAGTTATATCTAATTGTGATTAGATAAAATTGGGACAAAAGGGAAATATAGGAAAATATAAGTAACAGATGGTAAAATATAAAAAATCATTGATATATTCCTTGATGAAAAAATACATAGAAATACAGAATTGAATCGAAAATAATATAAGTGATTATTATCAAGGATCCTAGCCACGGATCAATCCACCTCCTCAGCATGAGATTTTCCCTTAGGATCGGAAGAGAATTCATGTGTGGTGGATGAAGGTGGAGGCTTAGGAATATCATATAAAATCAGAGGAGGTTGAGTTACTGAGACAGTGCGTGTCCTATATTGTGTAGCTCTCTGGGTGATCATAGGAGTGAGGCTCCGAATGGCTTCAGTTGGATTCATCTGAGGAAATGAGGTAGACTGAGTAGAGTCAGTAAGGGATAGAGGTACAATGATAGGGGTACTATCTATATACAATAATGGTAGCAACAGATTCCCATAGTCCATAATTATCCCTCCGCCTCTCTCCATAGAAGAAATGAAATCATCATTGTTGTCCAAAATTTTTTCCAAAGCTGGAGTCAGTTCCCTAAGCTGGATTACTTGTTCTATGAAGGCTTGATTGACAGGAGGTAATTCCATATTTTCAAATATAATTTTGAAGTGGATGGTCAACTAATTCTTGGTATACATTATCTAAAAATAAGAGTCAACATTATCCTTTACTTCTTTCAGAGAGGCAGAATCTTCTCTCATATAATACTGAACATTTTTCTTGATATATCTAGTGGTAGTTACCACCTGTGTTAGGGAAGATGAGTCCACAGAACCACTGGTTGATGCTGAACCAAGCTCCTCTTTCATCAAAGCTCGAATTTTATCCAACTATACTTAAGGGCTGGAATCAAGAGAAATAATAGAAAAAGACACCTTTTCCTTGATCCATTTAGTTATCCCATTAATAATATTTTTCACTTCCAAATCCTGGGAGATAACCTGCTTCTATATGGAATGCTTAAATTTCTCAAAAAATGATACCATTTGGCTAACTACACTCTTCACAAAAGTCAAATCCTTGTCTTCTTGAGATTTGGAACTCAAATAGGATTCCAGAGGGACAACTGATTTATTTATAAATTCAACATCATCTACTAAGCTCAAAACGTGATTATGGAAAACCGTGACTTCATCCACCATCTCTACCATAAAGGTTGACACACTACAACCAAGAGAGTTCAAAAAAAATTTCCAAGTTGCTCAGCTCTTCAACAAAACAATTCATTAAATTGGAAATAGTTGTACTCAAAGACTCTTTTATATCATCCTTTAAAAATTCAATGTCAGCCCGGGTTAGCATACTAGCAGGTACAACAACATGTGCTCTTTCTGACACAATACTAGCCTTAGAGGCATTCATACCAGATTGGATGGATGAAACCAGTGAAGATTCCATTATACTTAATTCTTAAACAAATCTGGCCTTTAGTTTAGACTTTAACTAATCCATATCAGTTTTATGACTACATCCTTAGGTAATAAATTAGAGAGAATTTTATAATTGACTTTAGGTCTACATAGGGATGCATCATTATCAGAATCCAGATAATCCAATCCATATACCTCAAAACCTAGGTCTGCTGCCCAGTCTTCAATTCCATCATATACTAAAATATTTCCAAGTCTAGTTGGAATATCCCCCCTCAACTGGTGCATTTTATTATATAGAAATAGCACCCTCATTATCTTGGTCTTCCTCAGATGAATCTTCCACAACAATCTCCATTTCTCCAATAGCAGGAGGTTCTTCAGGAATAGGTGGAGGTCTATCTACTTCAACAATAAGAGCCTCTAAAGGCACAATAGAACTTCCAATCAAAGGACTCATACATATGGTGGTAGAAGTAGATGATTCAGTTTTAAATTATATTTCTTCTTCCTCATTATCTGGGGAAGCCCCTTCTTGATCTGATTTGTGATGGTCTTCCTCATCCACAGGTGCTTCTCCACTAGATACTCCCAAAACAGTTTCTGTACTAGGTAGGATCAAAGAATCATTTTCCTTTTATTGTGATACAATTTTAGGAGTTGGGAGGGATCTCCTTTATCTACATCAGAGGAATAATCCTCATCGGAATTATCACAATACTATCGCTCCTCCTCTTTAAGTCCTAGACCTGGATCTCTTTTATCTTTTGGTCTATTTGGATGGTCAACTGGATTGAACTTGTCATATATCTTCTCATCATCAGTAACCCATTGCCTTCTCCATGGGTTCTAGCTAATCTTCCTATACTTACATACTGTTCTTGTGATACAAAAACTATTCCTTACCACCACTATCTCATCTGGAGACTCACCAACCCCATTTAATTTAATCATAATCGAAATCAACTTGGCAATGAATAATGAATTGTTTTTTTATTTGAGTCTGGTCATATCCTCTATTTGAATTCTTAACAGCCTGCACAGATTCACCTACACACCATGCCTTAAGATATGTAATACATAAATATCTTGATAATTCAGATTTTCAATGTACCCTCTTCTAGGACATAGCACATGTTGAATGATCTTGAACAACAATCTATTTTCCCCATCCATCTCAGCAGCCACCACCTTTCTCTTCTTTCCACTACCAGTGAGCTCCTCTAAGGCAGTCTCATAGTAATATATGTTACTGCTAGGAGGCATTGTCTTCAATGAATACCCAAATACTCTTTCATGTGGTACCATCATGCATTCATCCCATTCAACAGATGAAAATGGCATTTCCTTTCAATTTACCAATCAAACCATTCTATTCTCTTTATCAAATTTCTCAAAGCGCACAAAAGCATAAAATTATTTTATCATCTTTGGATAATAAGGATGATTGTTGTTTGTGAATCATTCTAGCCATCATTTCTCCTCAAAAAATATTAGGGTAAATGTTTTTCTTGGAAATATCGATTCTGCACATAGCTCCTTCTCGATTACATTTTCTCTATTTTTCAAATGCGGGGTCACCAGACGCCTCCCTGATCTTGTTCGATTGACACTGCTGCTTGCTTCAGGTCCTGTATTCTGCCTCTTTGTATTTGTCTCATCAAAGTCATCTCTGACAGTCATAAGTTCAGTATTTTCCATCTCTGCATCAAAGAACATAGCGTTTTCGAGAGATTCAGGGATTCAAAGAGTTGGGTCTGAGAGAAGAGTGTTAGTTGGATTGAGAAGTAACTAAGACATAGTTTTTATCATTTTGGAATCATAAAATAAATAGATAAAACATAATAATTAAATTATAAATGATACATATTCCGGCAGCTAATGATACAGAAGTTTAAAAACTGCTAAAACATAACAGTAGGGTATACCGGTGATAATACATAACAGTGAGGTGTTCTTATCGGTGAGGTCCACTAACAGTGAGGTATAACAGTGAGGTTCATACCGGTGAGGTTTCTAACAGTGAGGTTTCTAACGGAGAGGTTCATATCGGTGAGGTTTCTAACGGTGAGGTTTCTAACGGTGAGTTTCATATCAGTGAGGTTTCTAATGGTGAGGTTTCTAATGGTGAGGTTCATACAGGTGATGTTTCTAACGCACATATTATACCATTCCGAATTCATTTATAATGTAACATAAAATATTCGAACATAAAGGATTGGTGATAATGTCAGCTAATTCGGGTTCAGTACCTATAAATTCAAGAGTAATATAACTTTTTGTTAATGATCTCTAAAAAATGGCGCCTTACATCAATGTGTTTGGTCCTAGAGTATGAAACATGGTTCTTAGAGATTTTAATTGTTCTAGTGTTATCAAAATTTATTGATACATGTCTAAAATCATATCAATAGTCCAAAAAAGAATGTTTCATCTGCAAAATTTGTGCACAACAACTACCAGCAGCAATATACTCTACTTCAGCAGTAGAAAATGCAACAGAAATTATGATTTTTACTACAACATGATACTAGGGACTTACCTTGAATATGAAATGTTCAGAAGTTCTCATTCTATCTAACTTCCAACCAGAAAAGTAAGCATTTGAAAAACTTATTAAATCAAAATATTGTCCTTTTGGATAAAACAAACCTAAAATTTTAGTAAGTTTATTATAATTAAAAATTCATATAACAACAAGAAAGTATGACTCCTTGGGATTATCTTAAAATCTAGCACACATACACACACTATACATAATATCTAGTCGACTAGCAATACGGTAGATTAGGATCCCAAACGTACCTCTGTAGTTGGTTTGATCCATTGGTTTTCCAGTTTCATCAGCAACCAACTTATAGGTGGTACTCATAGGTCTGTCTCTTTCCTTAATACTATCTATACCAAAACGTTTTAAAAGATATTTTTTATATTTACATTGATTTAAAATAATACCATTTTCATTTGGAAAAACATGAAATCCAAGAAAATATTTGAGTTCTCCCGTTAAACTCATCTCAAATTCATTTTGCATACACTTTGAAAAATAAATACACAAAGCATTTTAAGAAGATCCAAAAATAATATCATAACCATAGACTTGTACTATCAAAACATCTTTATAAATTGTTTTGATAAAGAGATTTGGATCATCTACCCCTTTAGAAAAACCTTTTGAAATAAGAAAATTACTAAGTCTACAATACCAAGCTCGTGGTGCTTGTTTCAAATCATATAATGTTTTAGAGAGTTTAAAAACTCGATTTTAAAAATAACGATTAGTAAATCCAGGTGGTTGTTCAACAAAAACATCTTCAATTATAAATCCATTTTGAAAATCACTTTTAAAATCCATCTGATATAACTTGAAATTAAAATGAGCAGCATAGTCAAGTATAATTATAATAGCTTATAATCTAGCTATAGGAGCAAAGGTTTCCTCATAGTATGTTCCTTCCTCTTGACTATACCCTTGTGCAACTATCCTTGCTTTGTTCCTAATTATATTTCTAGATTCATCAACTTTATTTCTAAAAATCCATGTAGTGCATATGTTCAATGTGTCCTTAGGTCTATCAACTAATTCCCAGACATTGTTTCTTTCAAATTGATTAAAATATTCTTACATAGCCATTACCCAAAATTAATCATTGATTGCATCATTGATAGTTTTAGGTTCAAATTGTGAAAGAAAATATTGATTTTCATCATGGTTTCTTAGAGATGATCTAGTCTGTGTCCCTCTATCATGATTTCCAACAACGATATCTAAAGAAAGATTCTTTAGAATCCTAGTTGATCTAGTAATGGTGAGACTAGAAATTTCATGTTTTTCAATAGGTTCTGATTCAACAGAATTGGATTCTTGAAAATTTCCATAATTACATGATTTTATAGCAGGTTTACTGCTTTTATCATTAAGGTCCATAATAGACATATCTTCTTCATGATTTTTAAGAGAATACTTAGGTTCTTGTGGATCAGTTTCATCAAATTTGATGTGAACAGATTCTTCTACACATTTGGTTCTTTTATTAAAGACACTATAGGATTTTCTAGTTATAGAATATCCTAGAAATATTCCCTCATCACTTTGAGAAGAAAACATGTCTAGATTATCCTTATTATTATTAATATAGACTTTTCAACCAAAAACTATGAATTAACTATCTTTAGGCTTCTTATTATTCCATAGTTCATAAGGGGTATTTTTGAGAACATGTCCAATCAACACTCTAGTTATAATATAACAAGCTGTATTCACACCATCAGCCCAGAAATAAATAGGTAGGTCATATTCATTAAGCATAGTTCTTGCGATTTCTTGAAGGGTTCTATTCCTTCTTTCTACTACACAATTTTGTTGAGGTTTCCTCGGGGTAGAAAAGTTTTGACTATAGCCATTGTGTGAGAAATAAGATTCAAATTCATGATTTCCAAACTCATGACCATGATCACATCTCAAGGTCTTAATCTCATGTCCACTATAGTTTTCTACAGACATGGAGTATTTAATAATGTAAGAGCAAGCTTCACTTTTGTGAGCTAAGAAGTATACCAAAGTGTACCTAGAATAGTCATATTCTAATTCAAAGAGATAGTGCTTCCCATTTAAACTATATAATCTAGAAGGTCCAAACAATTCCATGTGAACCAACTCAAAAGGTTGAGAAGTTGAAACTTCTTTCTTTTATTTGAAATAAACATTATGTTGCTTTCCCTTTTGATAGAGATTACAAACTTTATTAGCTGGGAATTTAAGTTTAGTTAGGTCACTAACTATGTTTTCCTAGATAGGTTTCTAAGTGAATGAATGTGGCAATGTTCTAATTTTTTGTGCCATATCCAAGAAACTTTATGAGAAGCATTCAAGCATGTAATATTTTGATTAGCTAAATAATTCAAATCAACTACATTAACATTTTCATTTCTCAAAGAAGAACATAATAAAATATTTTTTGAATTAAAAACATTACAAGAATAATTTTCAAATTTAACATTGAACCAATCATCACAAAACTGAGAAATACTGAAAAGGTTATATTATGTCCATCAATAAATAAAACTTTGGATATTAAAACTGAATCAGTGTTACCAATATGGCCTAAGACGATGATTTTTCCTTTTGAATTATCACCATAGGTGACATAGAATCCATAAAATTTGATTAAATTGTTGAAGAATGAATAATCTCCAATAATATTCCTTGAACATCTACTGTCCAATTACCATACCATCTTATGGGAACTTTTCAAGTATGTTTCCTACAAAACATGTTTAAACAGAAAATGATTTTGGTACCCAGATTTTCTTGGATCCAGACAGGTTAGAAAGAAAATCTTTTGGAACCCAAAATTGTCTAATGGGTATGATTAAATCAATAGATTAAAAATACTTTGAAGGATAATATTTATTTTATCTATAACCATGTGGATAACTAGTTGAAGCATAAGATTTTATAGGAATAGAACTAGCAGAATTACACCCAAATTTTGGAATAAATCTATTCTTAGTAATCTGTCTCTGTCCAGGCTGATAGCCTATTCCAGTGGTATATTTTTGTGCAAACTATTTTACAATAATTTGAGTGAGAGTATTCTTTCCATTCATGAACTTTTATAAGTCTTTCCTTAATTTCTCTTTGGACAATTTCAGTTCAGTATTTTCCTTGTGTACTTGAGCATTCTTTTCCTTTTCTATATCATGTGCAGATTTAAAAGAGTTGGTCAAAGAATTCTGTTTCATCGAGGTTTATACTTGTCCTTCAATTCATTACATGTTTCTTCTTGCAAATTACATTATTCAAATAACTCTTCACTAGTCATGTTTTCATATTCAGAATCAGGATCAACTCCAAATTAATATGAATTTAAAGCAAGAGTATTCAATGTTACCTCAGATGTGTTTTTCATGAAACACATTTTAGACTTTGGAGATTTTTCATCATGAGAATAATCAGTTTCACTTAAACTATCTTCTGAAGCACTCCATGTTTCTTTCATAGATTTCTTATATTTATTGTCCTTATAATCATATTTCTTCTTGAGCATTAACTTCAGAAACTCTGATTTCACAAGTCCTTTCCTCTGGCATTCATAATAGACAATCTAATCACCCTTATCAGAATTTTTCTAATTCTTCTTCCAGTGACCATTGTAGTGATATTTTTCTTTATAATTTGGTTTTCTGAAGAATTTCTTCTTCCTATAGAATTTCTTGAACCTTCTTTATATCTAAGCCATCTCTTCATCACAATCAAAATTTGAACCATCAATTTTTGTGCTTTCAGTAGGTATGTGAACTTTATCCATGTCCTTGCTCTTTGAGGAATATGATTTAAATGTTACTTAATTCCTATTTGGTTTTTCATCTTCTTCCTTGTTTAATTTCTGTTCTTATTCATATATCATAAACATACCAATTAATTCATTAACAAGAAATGAACATATGTCACACAATTATTTTTTTGAGACCAACTTGCCTCTCCTTCTTTTTGTACAACATCTCTGTATTCTCATAATCTACTCCTTTGTAGGATTTCATTTTCCAAGTGTGCTTATAGTGTTGAAAATATCATTGAACATCAGATACATATCAGAAATGGGTTCATTAGACACCATTTTAAAATTTTCATACTTAATAGTGTAGTTATTCAATCTCATTTCATTAACATTGGTTGTTCCCTCATTGGAAATAACCAATGTCTCCCAGATTTTATAAGCAGTTTTACAAGTAGATATTTGATTAAATTCTTCATCTCCTAAAGCACAATACATGGAATTCATTGCTTTAATATTATTATTTTAAGCTATTTTAGTAGGTTCATTCCACGTAGTTATTTCAGTTTCTTGAATCTTATATTGAGGCTCTATAGCAGTCCAGATATCAAATCCCATACTTTCTAAAAGAGGATTCATTTTAAGTATCCATTGGGCATAATTATTACCATTAATGAAAGGTGGCCTATTGGTAGTAGCACCTTCTAGTCTATTATACATAACTAGATTTTATAAAATATATTTCAAGGGAAAAAATTTAGAACTAACAAATTTTTTTGATCTTTATGATACAAATAAAATCACATTTGAAAAACACAGTATTTTGAAATCCTTTATAAATAAATAAAAACCCTATGATAAAAAATGTTGTCCAGATGGGATACTCATGAGGGGGGGGGGTGAATTGAGTTCCAACTAATTTTTTTTAAAAATAATCTTATTAAAATCCCCCAAATTAAATAACAATCTAAACTATAGTGAATTTTTAATACATTAAAGGATCAGTTATGTTCTCAAGATATTGATTAGTTCTTAGTTAATCTAATTTGAAGATTAATTAAGTTCTGAACCTAGCCTAATTATTTAAATAAATACAAAAAATTTCTAGTTTAACTATAAGAGTTTCTATAAAATGGATTTATATTTCAATGTAATTAGTAGCAGAATAATCAATATAGTTTAGAACAAAATAATGTAAACACAACGGTTTAAAACAAGAGGTTTAGTCTCAACCCAAGACTTAGTCTTCTCAAACAATTTATATAAATTATGATCCACACCCTGGATTGGGGTAAACAATAGTACAACGACTGTCCAAGTACTAAGACCTCTATCACAGTTCTTTGTGGGATAAATATATAAACAATAGCACACATGCTATCCAGGTAACACCTGACCTCTAATACTATCTATAGTGGGATAAACGTACTATAGAAGTTTTGTGTGAGGATTTAAAAATACTTCAATTTGGCATAAGAGACGCTGTGTGTCTAAAATATATATATTATAAACACTGATCAAAATATAAATAAATGAATCACTGAGATATATTAGATATGAGTTTAGAATGATCTAGTGATTTGAAATGCATCTATGGACTCCATTTGATTAAACAGATGTGAATCTGAGTCCTTCTCTGGTTTTTGTCTTGAAAATAGAGTGTCGTTTGCTTCCATGATTTTCAGGTTCAGTTTGATCAGCTTGAGTGTATGAAGAAATTGCTTTAGTTCATCACTCCTTGAATAATATTTAGCTTGTGTTCTCTTCTTGTTGAATGTCCTCGTGTAGGACAAGTGTTCACCAAGTATACAAGTGTATGGATGTCACCTTTCTTTATTGTGTCTATGCACCTCTATCCTTTCTGTAGCTCGATATTCCTTTTATACCTTAAGCTTCGACAATAGAAATTATTACCTTTTCATAGGTATGAGGAACGGTTCCCTGACATGCCAACAACCCACATTAATTAATAGCAGTTCCATTAAATCAACCAAAAATAATCATTATCATTTTATTAATAATATTTTCAAATTATAGAGTTTGAGTATCTGTGACTGGTTAACAATCATCTTCCATCAGTAGATCTCTGTCGGTAGACTTGTAATGGTGGACTTTGTAATCAGTGGATGCCTTGTATCGGTAGCTGTTACTCTGTGTAATATTAGCTCTATGTATTGGTGAATCCTTCTATCGGTAGCTTTGGTCTATCAGTAACATGCTTGTATCAGTAGATTTGTATCGGCGGATCTGCCTATATCAGTAGCTATGCCTATCGGTAGACTTTATCTATCAGAGACATTTTCTAACTGGTGACCTTTTTTTATTGGTAGACTAAGTACCAATAGGTCTTGTGCATACCAATGAACTTGTTCTATCGGTAGATGTTATGCATATCAGTGACCTTGACCGTATCAGTAGACTTATGTACTGGTGTACTTAGTTTTATCAGTAGTTGTGTAGTTGTTTGTATTGGTAGAATCATTATGCATGTCTGTATCAGTAGCTATGTGAGTAACAGTGAACTTATGCATATAAGTGGACTTAACAATTATCTGTTTTATGAAAAATATGTCCAGATTGAGTTAGAACTATTTCAATGTATATATAAATATAGATAAACATTTATTAACATATTCCAATGATTATTTTGATATTTTTACCAACTTAATAATAAAATATCATAGATTGAAAGAATTAATATATAGATAAAAATTATTTGGGATTATCAACACATATTAAAGCATAATTGGGATTATCAAAACAGGTGAGGTCTATAATTATATTATAAAACACATTATAATTTAGAACATGTATATAATATTGTATTCATATAATGTATCATGATAATATCATTTTCAAGGTATTTAATGATTTATTTAAAATTCTATCCTTTAATGGATTTTAATTTTGATGTTTCTAAAGCCCCAATTGTATTTTTTCAATATATTCAGTTACATAATACACATGTGATATTATGAACCATCTTTTCATTTATACATGCTATTTAATAACCTATTACCTTAAATTATAAATAATATATTTCATTTCATTATATTTTAATTTATTGTTATACCTCTCATGTTCATTTAATTCATACATTACCATTACTTCAAATTTGTGTCATATCAATTTTTTAATGGGATATCATTCATATTCATAGGTTGATTAATGTTTTGGGTGAATATATTGGTCATTAATTATATTCTAAACCCTATGTTACAATGCTACCTTGAGGGATTATATTTTTTGAAATCCATCAATGTCTTTGTATTTTCAAATCACTATTTGTTATATTAATGATTTTTCATCTAGAGCCTTTTGATCATGAATACCATCTTTTTCATTACATTGTTTTGATAGATTTCACCTTTATTCCATATATAAATTTATTGGGGAAATAATTAACTTATCTATACAACTTTTTCTCTATGTAGTGTGTGTTTTTGGGATTCTTACATACAAAAATCATCAATTTGTTGTACGAAAAAATATATAAGATCCATAAATATCATATTCCAATAAAAATATTTTTGATTATTTAATAATATTGGTTATGTATTTTATATCTAATTAATTCTTATATTTGTTGAATTAATTGGTTTTAATTAGTGGTAGGTGGGGTATAAAATATATCTTTGATGAATCAATGTGTCTCACGAGAAAAATACCATGTGTATTTTGCTGTATGATTTCCCAGAAAGAAAAATTACTTAGACCTAAGTCCTCGATGTTAAGATCATGATGTCTATAATTATGATGTATCAGCTTAGGGGATGAACTAATATTTCTAGAATTACGAATTTTATCACATTTTATCTAGATATTATTATCAATTAGATTATATAAATATTTTTTTCAAATAAAAGTATTGATCATGATATGTGGGATCTTTGAGAGGGTGATGGGTGAATTAGTGATTCACAATTTTTATATAATCTTACTTATAGAACAATATTCATCTCTAATTAGAGAGAAATAATTTTTCTAAAAAAAAAGAAACCAAGAAAAAAAAGAAAATAGGTATTTAAAGGGTTCTATACTAAGTTAGAGTACATATTCATTGGCATCGATAGAAAATATTCTAAGACCCTAGAAACCACTAGAACACAATCCATTGAATGTGGTTACAACAAAAGGAAGTACGCTTTCCATTTCTATTCACTGTATTCAATCAAGTGTGCAAGTTCTCCTCAAATAGATAAATTACATGATAATGTTTTTTGTATAAACTATAAGAACCTTCCCTAATAGGCATTAATATATTGTAAATGTGAAACTAGAATTTTATTCAAACATGATTTTAAAAAAATTACTTATTGTATTTCACTTTCATATAGAAAATAGGGATGAACATTATTTACTATGATTAGAGTTTTTCTTCTTACTTTTTCTGATATACCATAACTAATGTAAGTATAGTATACTCTGTTTTTTTCATTCCTATAGACTTATAACACTTCTAATTCAATGTTTATATGATGAACTTCGTATATTTTTTGTTCGATACTCTTAATAAGAAACTGCATCTCGTACCTTTCGGACTATTTCCTCATCATATTTTTTAGTTGATCTATTTTGGAAAACTTCTATCCAATTCCAATAAATGGGATGAATTTATTCAGTATTTGTTAGAATAATTTCCCTTTCTAATTTTTTTTCTGATTGAATATCGAAAAATGCAGTGCTTCATATCACATTCAAAAATGCTCTTATTCACCGTAGTTCATGGACCCCAATTATATTGGAAGGGATCCATTGAAATTTTAGGGAAATGTGTGAACATAATTTGAATCATCCCACTAATTTTGTTTGAGCAACCTAATTAAAATCATCCAACCAATGACCACATTCAATTCTCGAATAATGAAACATATCACCTTAATTCTCGACATCAATGAGGTTCTTCAAAATCCTTAAAACTCGGTGAGCATCATAGATATTTCCACTATAATATTTAGAAATTGGAATGATTTGTATAGAATCATTACATTTGATACATTTAAAAAAGCTTCCTTAGGTCATTTGGACCAATATAACATTATACAATCCATTTTTTGTGTAAATATTCATAGAAACACTTCTATTGGATGAAAATATGTCTGATATTTATACATGACATTATAGGAAGGTCTATGAAATATTTCAGAAAAATAATTCTCTATATTATTAAATTCATTAAATCTTTTAACTATTTCTTTTAGTTAGATACCCTGGATCAGGATGTTTATACAGAAAAATATGTCCAATGAATTCAATCAAAATAATTTTTCTTGACAAATCATATACATTATGTTAACTTCCTGTATCAAATACACTATAAAACATCATATATTTACGATTGATAGACATTATTCATAAGTAATAATCCATTAAAAATTCAAATGGTTCTTTCGTTGGACTCAAACCGATGATATGGTGAGAGATCGTTAGATAGTGTTTTTTACAACATTCCCTAGTGACTTCCCATTGTACTTTGACAAGTATCTTTTAATTATAAAAACTAAAAAACAAAAAAAAATGAATAAATAATAAATATTAATACTACCATAAATCTAAATATTTATATCCATCAAACATTGAATCACAAAAAATTATTTAATTAATAATTTTAACCCGCACTGTCGCATATTTTACTTATTATATTAGTCTGATAAACTTTATACAACATCATAGCCCAGTAAACTCCACAGTATTTTTCATATGGAATTTGTACACAAGAACAGTATTCTACCCCTTCTGACATAATTAAGACTAATCATATGTTTTCGTATTTATGAATTTTAAGAAATTTTAAAAGTAAAAAATCTATATTCTTTCAATGGAACATTCTATCTAATGAACCATGCATGCAAGATGAGATAAACATTCGGAAAAATTATTTGACCAATTACATTAGATTTTAGAAATTCATTGGATGGAATCGACATGGGATACCAAGCTGAAACATCTCTATATGATAATTTTTTTTATAAATCCTAATAATTTAATGTAATATATGTAAGACAACCAAACACAACTCTATTTGAGGAATCATTATTCAATGATAATGGAAATAAACAATATCTTCTTATTAAAACATCACCAAAACACATAACTAATTTTTTTGTCTGAATAATATCCTCCTTTGGATATGTGGGGAATCATGTAACCCGAGTAAATAAATCTTAAAAACATAATCAATTAATTACTTTATCCATCAATTTTATGTGAATTTTCCCAAACTCAGTGCATGAAATAAGAATGATTGATAAACACTACCATGACCTTAGTAAATAGTTTATTAAGAATTTTTTTACACCTCAAGTGAAATTATTCTTATAAATATTTCAAAATATTACATTCTCAAAGATCTTTCATAAAACAAACATCATTAGTAAGAATAACAATTCATAAAACCACTTCAAAAAAATTTTAAAATTCATTACACATGTTAAATTAACGAATTAACTCTTTCAAAAACATCCCCAAAATTTATTATCTTCTTTTAAAAATGTTAATATCATAATAATGGATAGATTTATATTGAAACATTACACCATATTTGAAAAAAAAATCTAAATAAAATATGAGAGAGTGGAAAATAATCACATACCTTATCCTTGTAGTGAACATGGTTGTATATCCATGATCAACCTCCCCATATGAAATGTCCCCTTGAAAAATTATTTTCGTGAAAATTTCAGTAGCTTACTCTATTATAGGAGTAAAATCATTTATTTTATTCATTTTGAGATGCACTTTGATGAAGCAGTATTTGATATCAATGCGCATGGAATGTTAATTTTTCACTAGATTATTATTAATATTTATAAAACTTTTATTATCAAAATACCAAAGAATGGGTAAAACCATTTGATCAAAAACATCTTCCAACTATGTCCTCATCCATATATGTTCTCATGTTGTTTGAGTAGAAACTATATAATAAAATCTATAGTGATTAGGGCTATAGGATTTTTTGTCTATTTATTCCAACACACAAATCCTTTTATTAAAAATAAAAATCCAATATATCAGAAAATTATATCATTAGAAAAACCCACCATATCTATATCTATTTGATGAAATAGAAAAATTATTCCTCATTTTTAATATTTTATTTCTAAGTCAATTAATCCTTTGAGATATCTGTGATTATTTATATTAGCTGAAGATGAGGTTCATTGGGAGAACTTTGATACCTATTATACAAATTATCAACATACACTATATGTACCCATGATGTAGTTATATATAATAAACTTCATAATAAATTTATAGGATCATTAGAATCAAACTTTTTTATTATAACTTTTTTAGGGCCAATCCACCTTTATTAAATATAAATGAAAGGGAAACTCTTTTGAAAATTTGGATAATACGATGCCAGTTACAATTATAGGGGAAAAAATTATTTAAAGAATTTTTAATAAAAGGTTTGAAAGTAGTCATTAATGTCTAAATGGATGAAAATGTCCAAATACAAAATAAGAAAAAGTTCAATTGACCACTCATAAATAATGAAACATTGAAATGTTCCAACTATGATTCCTCAATCCTTTTACCATGAATTTTCACCTTGCTGGTCCAACACAATGTGGTAGAGAAACTCTTATACACACATTGTCAAGATGAGGGAGGACAAAATGATAGGTTCTAGAACACATATCCCTCTTATGATCGATCCACCTGAAGAATCATGTGACAGACTCACTGTAAAGTAAACATGGTGCAATGAAAATCAAGAACTAAATTATTATGATAGATAAATATAGGGAGCCCATCAATACATTGAGAATGATGAATTTTGGGTAAATTATGGGTGTCATCTCACCTAGTACTCCTTCTTTTCCACCAACCTCACAGTACTTAAAGAATATACACCACATCCAAATGTAATGAATCAAAATCCAATGCCCAATGTGGCCCCTTTGACCAAATAAAACATAAGTTTCCCTAAATCAGAACAATATCCTACTAAATCACACCTATAATCATAAATCATATGTTTTTCAAACCAGATACTGACCAAGAATCATAGATGACACAGTCCCACACTACGGAGTACATGTGGACCCCCTTCTATCTCTATCGATCTCATTGCGACACTCATTAAACGACCTCAATTGAAGTATGATACATGAATTCTTCCACCATAACACCACACACCACCCCCATGGGGAAACCAGGTCATCACCTAATGCTTAGAAGAGATGTCTTACATGTACTTCTTTTCAAACAACTACCACCCAAACAATGAAACAACACCTCTTGAGAGATCCATGTATCAACTCATGAGTGTCGATTTATGACGGGGGAGCTCATTTATGAAACCAAATATAGGGATTAGGTTGGATGACAAAGTGATACAACAAAGGGGGGATTCACCTCTACTAATGATGAGAGAATCTAGAATAAAATAGAGTATACAATTTATTCAATGAATATTATGAATTAATAATATTTTTTCAATATTGAAACCTCTAATATCAGTGAGGAAATAATTTTTTTTCTTAAATTCCGAATATATTATGGCGTTCCTTAGAAATCCTCTCATGGGTTAAGAAAATGAACTTTTTTTGAAAACATTAAATTGATGAATAATTTGATTTCATTGAGTATGAAAATTTCAAATAACATATTCATATCCAATGAAAACATTTCCTTTCTTATTCCATCATTACCTGAACAAATATTATCATTGACGAAAACAATTACAATGGGGGAAATATCCTGATTTTTGTTTATATAAATATTTTTATATACTCTTCCATTCATGAAGATCAACTTCTGTTAGAAAGTATCCAATTTAGAAGACCATGATCATGGACCTTTCATCAACGCATACATTTCATTCATTAATATGAACACATTTATTTTATATTTTCCATTTACAAAGGCACATAATTTTTCAATGTAAAATTATTCATTGAGCAGTCTATTAAAAATAAAAATTTCAATTCCATCATTAAAATAATAAATATTTCTTGTGATGTGGCAGTAATATTGATTCAAAATGTTAATAATCATTCCACTAGAAAAAAGTCCTCATCAAATTTAATTCCTTTAATTTATGAGTAATCTTTATAACCAAATCATGTTATTGTTGTTATTATTTCATGTTTTTTATTCGGGTTTATTTGAACAGCCAAATTGTACCAATCAAATTTTTATTGTTTTGTTTGGGTATAATTTCAAAAGTATCAATTTTAAATTTGATCTATGTTTTCATCCATAGCACTTTACTACTCATGATTCTCTATTTATTATTCAACATTTTTTTTCTGAACCTATGATTGTAAGGATGTATGTGATACCAGCCATGATGTTTATATAATTTGTACCTATTTTCCTTGATCTCAAATGATGTTTTTGACTTCCATTTTCTTTTTCAATGTATAATTATATGAATATTGTTTTCCCATTAATTAAAGATTGACAATTCAGTATATTTATCTCAAAAAGCATTAATATTTTTACTATATTAATTCCACAATAACACTATTCAGCTATATCCACATTATCTTTACATCCACTCATATCCAAAAATGATTGTGAAACTCCTTAACTTAATATAAAATAATTTTCACATCTTTAGTGTCAAATATATTTCATGTTTCATTATTATAGAATATATATCATCTATAATAAAGAGGGTATCCAATAATTATTCCACCCACACCTCTCAAATCAAACATTCCATGATAATCACCTATAGTTTTTATAATGATAGTACATTAAAACTCCCATAGATTTTTTATGTATTTTGAATATTTTTAAAACATATTACAAGGAGTGATATCATAGTTTTTAATGGGGAATCATAAATTTTTTATATAATCAACTACTTTGATATCGTATCTAAAAAATTATTAATGATAATCATGTCAGATAAAAATTATTCATTCCATATCAACAAAACATAAATTCTTTCTTTAAACTACATTTTTATACTATTGTGTGTAAGGTGTAATAAATTCATGATGGATTACTTACTTTTCAAGAAAATCTCTAAACATCCCATTTTTATATTCAACACCAGGATAAGTTTGAATCATCCTCAAAAAAATAACTATATTATTTTTATACACTTCTTCTAAAACTCTTAAATATTTTTATATCCTTTGACTAATTTTTCAAAAACATAATATATGTAATACAGGTGAATTCATAAATAAATGACATTAATTACTTGTCTTCGTTTTTTGATTTCCATCTCATGCACTTGTAATTTTCAAAATGTATTAGATCTAATGAATGTTTGTAATGTAAGTCAACATTATTATGTTACATGTTTGAAATATTTCCCGAATGGAAATGGAACAACAACAACATGTTCTTCCCATCATTTAAAGAATATGAGGAATAATTTGTCTCTCTTATAGTTTCCTCATATTCCATTAATTCATATGTCCTATACCCTAATTTTATACCTAATTTTCTTTAATATGGATTATAAATCATGGAATTTGTGATTCTTTAATTACCAAAAAGATTCCCTCAGATTTTTGGAATCTCATTACAACTTTTCCATATTCAATCAACTCCATAAACAAATTCTTTTAAAAACTACTTCATTACCATTATTATAATGTATTGAAACAATTAATAATTATTTTGATCCTAACAACAATTAATGTTGTTCTAGAATTTGAGTATTTTCATTCTAATGAGTTTAGATCCAACACATCTGATTTTGAGTGACTCATCATTGAAGAAAATCATTCTTATAACATTATAATTTATTAAATTTTCGAAAAAAATAAAATATCACATAATATGGGAATAAAACATAATCTCGAATATCCATGATTATTCTAATTTTTTGTCTATGATATCAGTTTCAATATAAAAGGATTTTTCTTTCCCTTTTTCTTCCTTCCCATACTGGTATAGATATTTTTTTACAGTATTTGTTGTTAGAGTAACATTACAGAAAAATAAATTTCATGATGTGAAGGTTGATCACATATTTTTCAAATAGTTAATATGGGTTGGAAAAAATTATTAATCTTTATAATATAATTCTTAATGTGAAATAATCGAGTGGGTGGAATCCCCCTCAAACTTTGCCTCCAATTTCTCTAGGAATGTTTTACCATTTTTTTCAATATAAATTCCGTTATTTACTTTCCTTTTAATCTCAACAAATTCATCCTTATTATTAATCATTGGGGCTATTTTTTTAATTTCACAATAGTTTACATGTCATTGAACTGGCATCAAATTTTAAAATTTATTTTTCATATGCTTATTGTTCCTTCATAATCATCAAAAATATTTTGTTGAAAAATATATAGTTCATTATCCTTATCTTTAATTATTTCATTAATATTTATTTTGAGGTTCTTATCTTCATCATCTATGGTCTTCATAAAATCAATCTATTTTAGAGAAATTAATTTTTATTCCTAACAACAGTCATGTTTTTTATGATAGAATTTATATCAGCAACTAACCATTTTAATTTTATGGTCTAAGAATATTTTTAATACATTATATGAAATATTTCTTAAAAATTTATTCATATTGATTATGTTCTCATTCCTCTTTGAAAATCCAACATCCATCACTAAATAAATTTTCATAATTAAATTTAACAATAAAAAGATTATTAGTAGCACTATTACTGGAGTTTTCAGAATCTTCTTCAATGTTATCATCTTCCTCATACATAGTTATACAGTTCTTATTTTGGAAATTATAGATGTTATAATCATTTCCCTTTGAATAGTAATTGGATTTTCCTACCATATTCATGAGGAATTATTTTAAAATTATATCATTTTCATCCCATTCATTGTCGTCTTATTATTGGTAAAAATTTATCGAGAAATGTCCAATAGAACCATTATCAATAAAATTTAGTGGTAATATTTCATAAAACATTTTTTAGATATTTTAATTTTCTAGAATTTTTTTTATAAATTCATCACATTTTTTAATAAACACATATTCATTGTAATTTACATAGACATATCCCTTGAGAACATTATTATATATTTCCTTCCTAATAGACATCAAATAAATTTCTTGATCATCCAATTTTTCATTCGTTATAAAAATTTCTCTTTTTATTTTATATGTCATGAGAGTAAAGACCTGGTCATCCAAATATTTTTTTTTGATATTTATCTCACAATGATGATACCTTAATATAAAATTTATCTAGAATAAGTTATTACATAGTTTTAAAAATGTTATAATCATCCATTTTATCACTAAGATATTTTCTGGGGCGTAAAATCTCATTAATCCTTGTAAATAATTTATCAGTAGATTTATCATCACACGTCAAAATATTTTCAGAATGAAATGTCTATATTTTTTTAAAATTTATTCCTTTAAAATTTTACCTTGTTAATATATGTAATTCAACCTACCTAGATGTCTTTAGCTATTACAATTCTTTTGATTCTAATGAAATTGCTTTTAGAGGGTGAGGAAAGTATATCATTTATGGTTTTCTCATCATTCCACAAAATTTTTTATTCCTAAACTATCAATTAAATACCTTTAGCACGATGAGGGATACCATATATAGAAAACTCACAAAATTCATAACCAATTTAAATAATTAAGGAAATATTATATATTTCAATATATGGTAGTTCTTTCCATCGAATATAGGAAACACAATACTATTCATATAGTTTTGCACATCCATGGATGTTTCTATTTATATCAACCTTCATAAAAGAGTCAATGATGAAAACATTTCCTGTAGTACCACTTGAAAGGACCAATAAGGATTTGTGTCATTAGTGAGATGGGGTGGTGTTGAATCAGTGATATGAAATCATTATGTCTTATTTATTAATAAATAGAGTTCCCATCTTATTTAGTTGATAAAACTATGCTAAGAATTTAGTAAAAAAGCATAACCATAGGAAGATAAGTATTTATAAGGATTACTAATTTATAAAAGTTGTTTAAACTTAACATGGTGTGAAATAATCTATGACAAGACAAACCACTAGATAATAATTATTTGAATATAGATATATTAATAATAGAGTATCCTTTTACTTTTAAATAACTATAGTCAATTGTGAGTTTATATGGCGATCTATTTTATAAATAATATAATTTTTTTTAATAATTGCAAGAGCCTTCCAAAACATACTTATGTATATTGTAACTATATATCTTTATGATTATTCCCAAATGCTTTTTATCCTATTACACATTTATATTCACTTTATTTCACAACAACAACAAATAATATTCTTTTGTATGACAGTTTTTATAGGTTCATCAGGAATAATCTATCTCGTGATAGTTCAATATACTCCATCTAGTGAAATCATGTAGATTGATATAACATACGATGCCCTATTTCAATGAAAAACATGTAAAGATATTTATTTGATGATACATAATAGGAAACACCATAAGATATTGTTATAAAAAATTACTCTTCAACCTATTCATATGATCTCTTGTGAAAATCATCATTCTAATTGAAACTAATGATAATAATTCATTCAATATTCATATGAATGATTACAATTTTTATGATTTTACTTATCAACTTACAATTTATATACTTCTTTCCCCCACATTAAAAAATTCACTTTTTATCCTTGGTTTACATATTCCCTTTATGTAGGAATAACAACTCTTACTATTCTTATAAATAAAGAAAAGTCAATTTAAAATTTTATACTCATAAATTTTTTGAGTTTACTTGTCATAAAAATCCTTAAATTGACTACATTCATTTCTCATATAATGTTGGAGCTCCCCTTTAGAAACATTGTTAATAAGATTTATAAAACATCCTTACAACTTAGTGAGAATCAATAATCATTAAATTATGATATTTTTAATTTTAATGAATATCTTTTTCACTTTAGATACTTTATTATAGTAATTTAAATTCCTCCAAACCGATATAACTTTATATCCCTCATATATTTGAGGAATCTTCATAAAAAATTTGATACATATGTTACTATATCAGATGATATTTTATAACAACATCAGAATTTCATAGAATATTTCTTCCAACTCTACCACTTTCAGGTCTCATATATCAAAATCGATCAATTGATTCCTTCACATAGAAAACTCTTACTACTATACTTCATTAAAAAACATCTATCAGATGAATTCAACCAATGAAAAAAAATTATGACATAGGGACATCCATCTGGTCAACCCCGTATTAAATAATGTTGAAAACCCAATACATTCGGATCTGATAGTAATTGTATATAATTAAAAATAATTCAATAATTCAAATGATACAATTAATGGATTCATAATAATGATATTTATAAATTATTTCTATTGAAATTATCCCTAAAATTCCCTTTGTAATTTTATATGTTTCATCCAATTATAAATATTCAAAAATTATTTTACAATAAATATTTGAACAAAAAAAATATCAAAATATTCATAGCCTTCAAACATAAAGTCTAGCAACACTATTACATAGAAATTATAAACTTTCAAAACTATACTATTGATCAGTAAATTCAGTGAAGTAATCTTTATATAGATTTATTTTTTGGTGAACTCCATAGTTCCTTGTAACTTGAACATTATATATATGAACACTTTTCCCCCCCTTGAGACATAAGAATGAATCATGATACCTTTCAACACTCATGATGTTCAGAATTAAAGAAGGGAAAATAATCACTTGATTATTTTCATCAAACAACCTATCCGTTGATCCTTTTAAGTATGATGAAAAAAATTCATCATAATGATTTATAAAATTAGATTCTACAACTAGTGATCAACTAATAGACTCAGTACGGTAACTTTAAGACCTTTCTATCTATCTAATAAACATTATTGGAAACCTTAACAGAGTAAGGGGATTTATATTAAATGATAAAACAAAATTGATTTGCAAAAAATAATTTTTATTTTTAACTGGATTAACTAGCTTCTTCTAATAAAAAAATCACCTTAAAATATTTCCAAACATCTTTGTCCCAAAAACTAGGGAAATGTTATGCTCAGAGTTTCATTCGATTACAGATTTACTTTTATAATATATTCCTTCTAAATTATTTATGGTTATGTTGTGAACATTTATGAAATAATTGTATTATCACTTATATTTACCCTTACTAATATATTGAGATGACCATTTATTATTTTTCCATTTTAAAATGTTTGAAGAAATATATAAAACATGCTATATTTAAAAAAATTACCTCTGTGGTAAATTTTTTGGGAGATCCTTAGTATATATTATGAATTAAATTGTTTCTCAAATAGTATAAAATCTTTAAATATTATGTGATATAAATGAGCTCTAAAACTATAAACATAAAAGTACCTTTGAATGTAAGTGACACTATAACTCTTAGAAATATTGTAATTATTGATGTTTAAAATGGAATTTCTTTGATTCATTTCATTATCGGTTTTAATGGACCATTGAATATAAGTGAATCAATAACATAATGAAATATTGTAATTATTAGTGGTTAAAATTATATTTTTTCAGTTAATTTCAATGTTATTTTTTAAATATGGTGTTTATTTATAGTAGATTAGGTGAGCACAGGTTCAAAAATGTAAAATTGGTATGAATGTATGGTTTTTTTAAATTTATAAATTTAAATGTTATTTTAGGGTCTTTAGTGGTTGGTAAGATATGGGATATCATCATTATTGTTGTACAGATTACCCTTTAAGATATTTGATGTAATATTTAATATTATCAGGATTGGAAGAATAATTATAATTCCCTGACCCCAGAAGCCCGAAGCTAGTGAATTATTTTAAAACATTGGAATGATTAAAATAATCATGTCCCGAAAGACCGATCAGTTTAGTAGTCTAGGAAAATAGATTACATACATGAACGATACATTACACATTGAAACATAAAACAATAAATAAATAATCTATTGAGAATTACATTATTCCCCTAGCTTAACCCAGCATAATAAACAAAATACCCTACTTGAAATCCTGTGAACACAAAACATATGAAAGGGGTGAGCTTAGATGCTCAGAATGTGTAAATAATGTAGCAGAACCTATATATATATATATAAGGCATGATGTGTAATAAAAACAAAAACCATTTAAACATAAATATAATCATAATAAGGATAAAAAAATCAAACATTACCATATAAACATGCACAACGATATTCTACTAGTCGAATAATCACATGTAATAATTAATTTCACAATGAGGGAATAACTAAGGCCAGACATCAGTACCACATAGTCAAGGCCACATACCAAGACTACAAATGAATTTTTTTTCAAGCACTTGTTCCAAGACTGAAGGTTGTCTCATGTGACCAACTGATGCATCGAGGGACTATAGAGGGCCCCACCCGTCACATATTCAGTTCATTTCATTCCATATATGAAAATGCTGAAACATAACATAAAAATTTGTATTTGAACTAGCCTACGAAATGTCAATACGTTAGTCATAAACCATGAATGTTAAAAAAATATCACATACATAGTAGAACATATCATAACCCATTCAATACAATATTGAATATTGTATTATAATAAATCAAACTCAATCAAGAATAATAAACAGGTAAGGATGTTGATATAGTTGAAAATGATCAGTAAAACACTTTGAGTAAAATTCCCCTTTCCCATGAAATAATTTAAAAGACCCAAAATTTATAAATGAATACATTTAAAAGATGTTTATTAATCAAAGTGTCCCATACCACTTTGAATTTTTTTAATTTAATTAAAATTTTAAAACATTCATTCGATATAAATAAATCATTAATACCATTTTGAAGACATGGACATTAATGATAATTATTTTGAAGAATAAATATTTCAAACATTTAAAATTATATATGAGTTAAAGAGTAACATAAAAATAATCCTTCTGAAAACTATTTTATGAAACATGGGCATGGATAATAAATATGTCCCAATAAAAACATACACATATATAATCTCAGATAATAATGAGATTGAAGAATTAATCCATACCTTGAACATTCCATTGGTCGAGGGTACGTTTAACCTCATGTATAATGACCATAGTATGTTATTAAATAATACCAGAACCATATTCATATTTATAATATCATTCATGATTAATTTATGACTTTATAATACACCTTTAATAATGATTTCGTTGATAAATTAAGATTTCAGGTAATATTTTCATTCTTTAGCGTACGTGTTTTAACTTGTTATTGTTGATCATATCACTTAGATCAAGAATTAAATAATTCCAGATTATAAAACATTATTTATACATTATAAATACTTAGAATATAAATATTTATAATAGATTAATATATGAAATGGAAAACACCATTTCTGGAGATCATAAGCCGTACATAGACATACGTGATGTTTCCATTTTCATGTTGTACTGAACAGAAGTAAGTAAATTAGATATTTTTAAATACACACACACATAAACATAAATATATATCTATATATATCTACAGTAGCCTTATTATTTCATATATTACAAACTTATTTATAAAATATATTTTTATAATCATCATTGAATGGTGAACCAAGAAATGATTCACATCCTATCATGGAGGCAATAAGTTGTACGTACACATGAGAACCAATATCATTTACGTAATTATTAAAATATTTGGAAATGGATGGTATATTAATTTTACAGAGAAATTAGAATCTTATTTTTATTATTTATATACATATTACTCATCATAATGTCCTTCCAAATAATATAGTATTGAATAACAAATTACACCACGGTGTGGAGACGCTAAGCTGTACGTACGAACACATGGTGACATTAACATTCATAGGATAGATAGAATAATGAGTATGGTTGAAATATATTTATAAAAACATCACAATATGTATAAGTTTATGTATTTATTATTTTGGTATGGATATAACAAATAATGATAAAGTGGAAGAAGAAATGAACTTTGAAAGAGGTGATAAAATAATTACCTCTTCTTTGGGTGTTTTCTTTTGATTCGAACAAAAGGTATCCTTACAATGGATTTCTACTCAAGATAAGGCCTCTAAATTAAATTTAGGGATGTTGGGAGATGACTTGGGTAGGGGATGACAGAGCCAAATAGCTTTGGATGTGTTTTTTATAGAAGGGAAAGTACCCCGTTATAAGACAGGTGAGGGTCACTTTAGGAAAAAGGTTAAATTATTAATTTATTATAAAATCATATACAGTTTCTAATGGCTCTAAAATTATTAAATTCTAGGATAAGGTGGGAAAAGGTCGAAAAACTCACAACAAATAGGTTATAGATATGTTTAGGTCACCATATTAACCTTATCATTACATTTAACTCTAGGTCTAATAGTTTATCTTTTACCATATATTCTTGTATTATTATAATAAATGGTTAATAAATGTGCAATAAAAATCCAAGAGAACCCCAAGTGGTATATTATTTATATATATATATATACACTTATCTTTTCCCTTTTTCTGAATATTATATTTTTTGGAATATTATATCATTTAATAGTATAGTATTTGTTTTGAAAACTCATTTACGTCAATTTTAACAATATTTAGTATTTTTTTGTGAAAGTCATAGAAATATGATTTCTTAAAAAAAACTAATTTAATAAACCCTAAAATGTAATATTAATCTAGAATATTAGTGGAATTAACCATAAGTCTCAATTTACATTTATTTGAATATTTATAATATCAATTGTTTTAATATTTCATTAATATGGTAATTATCGTATCATCATTGTGTCATAAATAAATTTCATTATTTAATGTCTAAAAAATAAAAATAAAATACCATGATAGAGGAAATATTTGTATCTTTATAATATATATTTTTAGTCGAAATTATCTTATGTATAACCCTATATTAAAAATTGAATCGTTATTAAACATTGAATTTAACACTTTTAACTCATCATTAAGTAAAATAATAATAAATTTCCTAATCTAGTCGATGTGGATCTAAAGTAAAAATTTTTCTACTAAGGTTGGTTTTGGTCGAAACACACTTATAAAATAGAATTAGGACATGTGATACGGTAATTATAATATCTTTATTACCTATAATTACCCTATTTACAATTAATCGTGGTAAATAAAAGCCAAAAGTCTCTATTTGAAAAAAATTATTTTTGAACTTATTAAACCACATTTAACATATTTATTTCAACAGTGTCTCTCAGATTTTTGAAATTTAATTCATAGAAAAGGTGAAATTACATTTTATGCACATTTGAAAATGTGCCTAGAAGGCGGGTAAAAGAGGTTAAAAAGTTCAAAAAATATTTATACATCTAATTTTATTATAAAATGACTCCAATGATTTACAATGAACATATATAAGTAATATATATATATATATATTGACTTAATATAAATTTATAATAAAAAATTATTATTTAATTAAAATGTAGGTTGTAAAAAAATAATGTAGTGTTTTTCACAATTAATAAAAGATTGAATGTTTTCAGAAAAATACCAAAACCTCACCCTAAGATAATTGTGATATTAATTATTCAAAAATGAATTCTATTTTATCAAATTAAAAAAATAGAAGTTGAATTAATTAATTTAAAATTAATTTCTAATGTCAAAACTAAAAATCAGGGTTTTAAAAAGTAAAAACTGTCAAATGATTAACATGTATTTATGTCAAATTTAAATGAAAAATTATTTATAATGACATAAATTGTATTAAATGATAAAATAATAATCTAATTATACTTCCAAACCATTAAAATTCATAATATATCACTATATATTATTTCGATTAAAAAAGAACTTTTAAATTTAAATTTAGTATTTTTCACTATTCATCAAAATATGAAAGTTACACGAAAAGTAAAAAAAAACTGTCCAAACTAACATTTTAGGTTATCATTCTGAAGAATAATTTAATGTTATTAAATTGAATATATAAATGGGTCAAATATTTATTTTAATAATGGTTCTCCATTAAAAGGCGGTAAAATTGCCTTTTTTAATAAATACTTCTTCATTCTGAAAGAAAGGAATTTGTTCTTATATTATGTCAAAGAAACACTTAATATGGGTTCTATAATTATATGGATTATATAAAATTCAAAATTTAGATAATACTATTCATAAATTCTTTTCGAACGGCTAGTTTGGTATGCCGTGGTGCGCTCGAACTCGGTGTCGCATGAAGCACATGGTGTTGAAATACTTTGAAAAGATTACGTACTATGAAATCATGGGGTGTTACAAGTCTTATTTCGGAAAAAATGTTTGATATGACAAAGGGGTAAGTAATAGTATAGGATATAATTATGAAATTCTTCTTGAGTATAAATTTTTTGTTTCCCCAAGAATGTACATCCATATATGGACAATAATTTTATTACTGGATTTGGGATAGATATACCTTGGGGTAATAACAATTGAAATAAAATATTGCATATTAAATAGATCAAAAATTGGTTTTAAAAAAATATGCCTAACTGCACACCATGTTGGAGTCTCTTAGGGTATATACTTTGTTTTTCCAAATTAACTCCTTAAGCCACTATGAATGATTTATTATTTTATGAAATTAGTATAATGCATATGATAGAACCTAACTGAAAAAACATATATTAAATCGAGATTGATTTAGTTTTTATTGATTTTTAATGTAATAATACAATAGGGAAATACATTTTTATGTTATATTTAGTTATTATAAAATAATTCTCTTATTGTGTTCATTGCTAATGTTAACTCATTTTTGTTTCATTAATTGACGATACCCGAAGAAATAAAGTAAGTGGTGGGTTACATTGAAATGCCTATATTCGCCAAATGAGAAAACTAATAGGATAATAACTAACGTGATATAAATAGTGATTATAAAGAACTAGAAATGAAGAAGCATGAAAAAAATATGAACACAGTTCAACACCCAAATACCTAAAATATGTGAATGATGGATTGTCATGGATGTTCTGGTGAAAATGATTATAAAAGAAAGAACATTCAATTTCATACATGTTAAGAATCTGTGATGAGACACATCAGGGTGTTCTTGAATTATAATATAAATCAAAATAAGTACAAAAATGAATGCCATAATTCTCAAAGTGTAAGGGAAATTGAAAAACTATAACAAAGCTCTTTAATTCCATGAAAATTATAAACTATGAAAATCAATTCCATAAGCCAATATCAAATGAGGAAAATTCTTACAATGTACTGCCTAAACCTTTTGAACATAGAAAAATAAAAAATAACACAACTATTGAAAATGATTATGATTCCCCAATTGTGATTTTA
The DNA here is from genome assembly GCA_963277665.1 of Viscum album. NCBI lineage: Eukaryota > Viridiplantae > Streptophyta > Magnoliopsida > Santalales > Viscaceae > Viscum > Viscum album. The sequence goes on from OY728140.1 coordinate 1,111,399,830, forward strand.
TAATGTGTTATGACATGTTTGTTTTCACAAACTTTTTTTATCAACTTAAAAATAAAAAAACAAGTGGTATGATTATTATTATGTCTTCTACTAGGTTTTTGGTAAAATACATCCTATATATCTATTTTTTTAAATTAATTGTTTGTGGTATTAGGAATTGATTACCTCCCTTTTCAAATATCCCATATCATTTTATGTATTTGAAAATCTCACTACATGTCTTAAGTCACGCCATGATCATCTATTGATGCTGACAGGAAATTTATAATGAAAAATTATTTTATTAGATAGGTATTGTTTCCCAATTACGAATTTCATAGTATGTAAAATATTAAATTTGGAATACCATTTGATTTTAAACCATTGATACCAACTATATAATCAATATGATGAAATATTTTCTACAGATAAAAACAAATTTTAATTATGAGGATTAAATTTATTTAATGGGATAGAATATATCAACTAATGTTTAAATATTATATAATATTTTTTTATCCTAATATGTCCTATATCCTGTGACACCTTCAACATCAAACAAAAAATAATTGCTTAATAATAAGTGACAATTAATAAATATATGTATAATGGGTGTGTAAAAATATATGTAACCAAATTATAGAATATATGTAGAAATAAAAATAATAGTCATTGTGATTTCAATGTAATTATTGAATAATCATTTAGCATAGCTAAATAATTAATAATATTGATTAATGCATTAAAATACACTATTTCTAAAAATGAACTTTTTATGTGTTTTTTAAAAAACTAAATATATTATGGATAAATGAAATTTTTTCTTTGAATAATATATTAAAAAAATTGATTATTAATTGGTTGGAAGTATGAATAATAATAAACATTTTTTCATTTTTATTTTTTTATTAACGTTTTTTAATTATATCATAATTTATTTAATTTAAAATTTAAAATTGAAAATTTTATATTTTTGATTTCGAAAAATAAATACATTTTTATATTCATCATCTCAGGAGTGGAATAACATAAATTTTTTTGATACCTTCTGGAATAATTTATATTTCAGTTAATTATGAAAAAATTATCGATTTTGCTAATATCATCACTTTTATAACATTATAATAATATAATAACGACTTCAATGGTTTTGAAACCTTCTTTTATAAATGATATATTTTTATATGTAAAATAAATCATTCTAAATTATTACGTTGTTTTTATAAAACCCATGATAAATGATTTTTAAACATATGTAAAATTTTAAATTATAAAATGATTTATTATCTTTTAATAAAGAATTATTTTCCATAAATTAATGAAACTAAATAGATATAATTTATTCCATATTATAAATAATTATTCTTTAATTATTAAATAATATCTATTTATTTTTTGGGAAAAAATAAATATTATTATGAATAACGTTAATGACCATGTTAATGTTCAAACATTTATTTTCATTGAATTATTTTATTAATATTGTATAATTTTTATACAATTAAATAAAATTAATATTTTATGGAAAGTAACATTAATATAATTTTTAAAATTTAATATAAATAAATAACCAGTCCTTGAATTGGTAATCAACATTATATAATATTAATGACACATAATGGTGAGAAAATATTTTTCTACAAAAAAATGTCTATATATAAAAAGTTCTAATTTCAATGTTATTTTTTTTATAATTAGATATTAATTTAGAATAATGAGATATTTAAATGATTTTAATTTTAAAAAATTTAATTGGTGTTATTTATACACATAGAAAAAGATATATTACTTGAGAAAGAACTCATTACCCAAGTTAAGGAAAAAATGGTAATATAAAAAATTAGAAAGTAAATAACATCAAACATGATTAAAACAGGTGCATAAATTATTGTTGGTGATTTTTTAACCTAATATTACCTTAATCTCGCTCAGTTTTCATCTGTTGATCCATGTATCGTTGAATAGTTTAATCAAATGATCGAAACTTAAAGGGTATTATGAAAAGTTTTATTTTATTCACTTATAAAAGGGATATACTTCAACCACTTATTACACATATATCCTTTATAATTTAATCTAGAAACTATTAATTTTTTTCTACCAATAGAATACCATGTCATGATCATACTTCGGTGGTCTCAATTAGGTACCATGGGACCTTCATTTTTAAGGAGTCATTCAAGAGAGTATTCAGGGTGTCAATATAAGTATTACCTAATCCATACCTATTACATCTTAATATTCCTATAAGACCTACCCTAACGTTAGTAATACAATAAATTCAGTATCATTATTCTAATAATGTTAAATCATCATAATGTAAGAACTATTATTTATTCCCTACAAACCACCTATAAAATGAATTATGGCCATGTTTTGTGTGGACTTCCACCTCTACAGAATAACTACCTTTTCATTGTATTTTTTTTCATTATTTATATAAATTACATAAAATATTATTTTAAAACTTAAACATATATAAATAATAACATTATTATTCTATAATAATTATATTATACACTTTCTTAACCATACTCACCCATCGAGTTATAAAGTGATAATGTTTGTGTTAGTCTGTCAACCTAAACAATCTATGCTATTAAAAAATATCATGGATGAATGTGGATATAATAATTATAATATAATTTAAATTAATTAATAAAAATTATTTGATTATAATTATTAAAAGGTTATATTATGGATTTAACATACTATTAAAATATTATCCTCGGTAACTAACATAAAAAATATAAGGCATCATTGATTCAATTTTCAATCAAAATAACAAATATATGCACAAAATATAAGATATGAAAATATATTATGATAAAAAATTGTGTATATTAAATGAAATATATAAGAATTATTTTACAAGGAAGGTATCATATAATCAAAATTTGGTTATTCATGAATTTGGGAACACGCACATATCCGAAACAAGGTATGGGTTTTTTGAAACTTATTTTTCTTCCATTGAGTCAAAATAATTCCTATTGAAATAATATTTTTAGAATAATGATTTATTCTACCAAATAAATAATTTTTATTGTAATTCCGTGATTTTTTTACGATAATTCTATTTTTATATATTTCTTATCAAGAAACATTGATTCTTAAGTGATATATGATATAATATAAGAATATTATTCTTTTAATGTGACCATTAAAACCTAGCCATTGAATTATTTTTATAGAGAAGAATAATAATTTTATGAAAACTATATATTAACTATTCATATACTAACAATTTATTTATTATTTTATAATAAATAAGTAATCCATTTTCATTTATTTGTTTTCTTTTCACAAATTTTTTTTCAAGAAATTTAATTAATATTATATTTTACGCACATAAATTATAAATAATTTATCCTAATTTTAGAAATTTAGTTATATTTAATAGGATAAAATAGATAGATAATTTTTAAAATATTATATTATAAGGACTTTTTTTATATTTTAAATTTTTTTTTCAGTTATTGGTGAAAATAATGATTTTTATTAAAAAAATCACTACATTTTGTTAAATAATTTATTTTAATGTTAAAATATATTTTTAATTTTTTTCAAAGTAATATAAGATCGCTATTATATAACCTATTAAAAATAATTCCATAATATTTAACATTACATTTGATTTGGGTACATGTTGATTTTTATGCTTGAAAAATAACTTGATGAAAAACTTTATTTCATTGTGTTTTATGCATATGTATTAACAATTATTTATAAATATTTTAGATTTTTAATCCTAAAAAAATTTTCAAAATTTTTTATTAGAAGTTTAAAAATCTGTAAAGTGGTCCCCATAAATTTTATTCACTCTTACTAGTAAATGTTGTAAAAATTATCATCTCTATAATTGAAAAAATGGGTTAGAAACGTTTTGAATTGTAGGGTGAGAATCAAAATATTCCATATACATGTCTATTTTTTATTGGATTTCATTTCTTTTAAATAACACGTTATATATTCAAGAATATTTCAGCTTAGTGAACTTTTTATTTGAAAAATACCATTATAATATTTTTAGTAATGTATAATTCCAAAATATCATTCTATTGCGTTTCATTTATCATATATGTTCACAAAGAGATATGATGAAATTTTGAATAAATATAAAAGTTAAATTTTAACATATATATTTTTTTTATTAGGTTATCATAATATTATTTTTTTGTGATGGTATAATTAGCTTAAATGATTACACAACCTCAACTTTTTGTATTTTTAAGAAGTAGAAATGTCAAAGTAAGTAATTTTAAAACATAAAATGTTATATATATTTTTGTAAAACTGTCATATCAAATGAATTTATTTTTAATAATATTTTTTACTTTTGGTGAATGATTTTAAACTAAAATTTTATTTTTGTCTTGATGAATTTAATGTCAAAATATTTGAGTTGTTTTTAAAATGATTCTAATGCTATGTTATATTATTTAATATTTTTTAAATGATTTGAAAATCTGAAAATTGTTGAAATAAGTCAATAAGGATTAGATATGAGCTACAATTTCATCATTGGAGAATTTTTTAGTTAATTATTATATTTTATGTAAATATATAAACCTATAGAAATAAAAAAGTTTTTACAATGGTTACGGTCAAAATAGGTTAATGAAGGGGTTAAACAAAAATATATGGTTTAAAATTCCACATAAATCTATTTAAAATTTAAAATTTTAAGTTATATATATCTTATAATATCTTATATTATATCTTTTTCTCCCCTTTCTTAATTTTAGAATAAACCAAATTAATTATTTTTATGATTTTTATGTAAGTTGATGTGTTTCATTTTCTTCAACATAAAACGAAACTACCTATCCATTAGACATCACACCACCTTAACCCACACAGATCAAAATAACCATAAAATATTATGAAAATACGTATCCAGGTTCTATATATTATATTATCCTCAAAATACCTTTCCTAGGGTATTTAAGATGATATCCAAACCGGTTTTCTCAAAGAGATGGTAAATGCTGTAATCGATATATTTCAAGTTACTTATCCATTAATATAAATCAATTATATCCTAAAAATTATAATATAATTTCATTAGCATAAAAAATCTTGGATATAGTTTTGTTGATTTCATATACATTATCAGTCTCATTTCCATCAAGTGGGAAATGAATGTATCGCTCATACATACATGCGCACGAAATCTTACATGTACTGATATCTTTCATTTTTCATCACTCTATTTCATGGTTAGTTATGATGACCGATTTTATTTATATATATTATTTTAATTAAATAATTATTCTTATATAATTATAATATCTAATATACCTTCTAATTATCCCATTTGTTAGAAAATGATAGCGTTGCCTAGGAGTATGTGTGGACAAAAACCTATATCAAGAAATTTAAATCATTTTATAGTTCATATTTACAATAAGGGTAACAAGGATATATTTAATATATATATATTTGAATTTTAGGGTATAATAATGATTCTGGAATAGTAAATTATATTTAACCATTATTTCCTTACATAAATCAAACGGTGAAGACTTCACTTATGAATAGGTATAGACCACCATCACTATGATGTGATTTAAATAATTTTGATCAAAAAATTATATAATTGGTTATAATCTGGTATATATTGAATTTATATGATAATTATTTCATGATTATGATTCAAGAGATGATGAAACCGTTATCATGGTGTATGTTCCTGAACCATTGAATGTAAACATATATGAGAAATGGACTTATTTTCAATTGTGAGTCCATTTTAAAGAAGAGTTTCAAGTAAATGGATAATTTTATATTAAATAAGAATGATACATGTTTTGTATGTATTAATATTTCTGAATAATATAATTGTAATATATTAATATTTATTATAAATATGTTTTGAACTTGTATGAATCAAGACGAGACTTGATGTAAGTGTTTCTCCTCTCACATTTGATTCAATGAGCTATATTCGATATTTACTTCATTTTTCATTTATGTGGTGTATATATTTCCCCTTTGATATGATATATAATCAATATATTATATTAATTTTATTTAAAATTACATTTTGATAATTTTTTTCCGTGTGGGTTATGATTCCAAATTTCCCAAAGTAGTAAGGGTTATATGACAATATCACTTGTTTTTTAGGACGTGATATGATAAATTTTTATTTAGGGAAATTATACGATTCTTATACATTAAATCAGGTATTTTTTACTATCCTATTGTTATTCATGTGATTTTTGATTGATATATCATTTTTTCATAGTTCGGTATTAAAAATGATTAAGGAAGGGTTACTAAGAAGAACATACATGATTTTGGATTAAAAAAGAAACATTTTTCATCCATGATAATATTTTATTTAATAAAACTTCAAGAATATTTTTTAATATTCTGTAACATATGATTAAATTAATTTGTACCCACAGTTTACTATCAACAAAATGGTTTAAAGTAATATTCATTCATTTTCCGAATGATTTAGTTTTTACCAAAGGTGTCAAGATAATATTTATTTTTATGTATAGAATAAAAATATATTTTACCATCATCATTACAATTATTTGATTTAATGATTATCTTAATTGATTCTAGGTTTTTTCAGTGAAAATTGTCCTTAATTTTTTGGAACTTTTTTAATTCCAAATACGCGATTGAAATATTTATAGGGAATTTTCATCAATAAATTTTTATGTGATATTTTTATAGTTTTTCTATGTATGATAACATTAATTTATGTTAAATAGGATTCACTAGGAATATAAATCAATAATACCATACTTATTCATTGATTTCATGGTCAATTATGATGATGAATAGATATTGATGAAACCCTATTTTAATTCAATTGGTTAATCTATGAAAATATATATAAATGTTCTCCTCATCATTTTGAATACATATTAATATATTATATGATGTGTGGGTCTGTTATATATCTCCAATAAATTGGGAAATGATGGATAACTCATTAAAAACTACATTATGCATAAAAATGATTTCATGTTCATAAAAAATTAATCATGGTCATATATTCATTTCTATAACATTTTCATGGACCTTATTTCTTATCTATAATTTTATTCAAGTACCATATTTCATGTTCATAAGTTAATGAGTGAAATTTTTACTATTGAAACATGATCCCAATGTTATAATGGTTTTATTGTTACATATTCATATGATTATTATATGTTCACATGGATAAAGACTTGTTATTGATGATTCCATACCCTTATGACCATATCGTTTTATTATAAGAATTTATTATGATATAACTCATGATTAATGACATTTAATTTATTGAGCATAACATTACTATGTTATGAAAAAGTTATCATAACCTAATTATTACTTATTATCTATTATTAATTTCTCCTATTTTCAAACACAATGATCATATGATCTCACCCATTTTTATGTTTCCATTTTCCCCGGGTGATGACTAAATGCTATATATAGAGTATGTATATGAATATTTCTATGATATAAGAAATTTTTAGGATATATTGAAGATGCTTTATCTACAAACAATTTATGTATCAAATTTCCTAAAGACTGTAAACATTTATGGTTCTAGTGTGGATAAAAATAATATATAATTAATATTAACATAATAAGTTGAAATATTTATATATGAGAAGATTGGGTATCCTTTGTTATTGTATGTACTCATTTTTATGTGTCCTATAATAATCCCCTTTAACCACATGAAAAAATATTCTAAACTTAAGGATTATATTACTTAAAAGGATTATTTAAATCAAATTTCAATTCCTAGAGTTAAGATTATGTAATATAACAAATTTTAATATTTATGGAGTGTCTTTTACACCATTAAAAATATATATCTAGATCCTAAAATTATTAATGGAATTAAATGTCTCATTTTATATTCTATATTTTAATGGGTTTTCATTCGAATGTTTGTAAATATGTAACTGTTATTTGTCTCCATATTCAATTGTTTGAGACATGTCTGATACTATTACTGATTTTCTATTTTAGATATTGTATTTAAAAACCCATTCACATAAATTATAATGAATATATTTCATTTAATTATATTTATACTTCATGGTATCCCTCTCATGGTCTTTTATTTATTACATTACCATTACAGTAAATGTGTTTTCATCTCAATTTGGTTTCATTGAGATATGATTTTTGTTGACCACATGTTTCCTTTTTGGGTGTACTTACTTTCCATTGATTACATTCAATATCCTTTGATACTATTTTCTTTTAGGGGAGTTTTCATTGAAAAATTGATCACTTCCTTTGTTATGTTAAATCATCCTCTATTATATGCATGATATTTCTACAAAATCATTTCCTCTTTGAAAACCCAATTTTTTCTTATATTTTTTGAAGGGAAATATCCTAGATTTCACTTGTCTATTGAGTAGAGAAATTACTAAAACAATGGTATACCCCTATCTCTATATAGTGTTATATGGAGAGATGCTTAAATTGAAATATATGCTATTTATTGATAGGTAGAGTGATAAAAATTGGTATTCTTGTAATTATTATTAGAAAGTTAATATATTTTTATGTGATATTGAATATATATTGTATTGGACACCTAATAATTTATATGATGAATTCATTGGACTAATTAGTGAAGGGTTTGACCTATAATATCCTGTCAATGTATCGATATGTCTTCTAACAAAACTATGTTGTTTATTTGGTATAAGACTTCATAGAACAATCTTTTCCCTAAACACCGGGGATAAAAGGACATATCATGATGTTTGGGCATATGGAGGGAAATTTATATAAATAATTATGAATTTCATCACTAAGGAACAAGTTATTTTTATTTTTTCATTTCATTCTTGATATAAAAACAACAGATATGTTATGCTCACATTTTCAGTTGATTGTGTAGTAATGTTTATTATATATTCCTTCTATATTGATTATTTTCTTAACATCCAAACTTATGACCCTTTATTTTTATAAATTATGTTTATCAATACTGGGTTTTTGAGCTCACCCCTTCTTATATATCCTTTTTCCCATGTTATAAATAAATGTATTACACATTATTTGACATATAGAATAGCCATTGCAAATAGTTTTTTGGGAGATATTGAAGACATATTATAGAATATATAGTTTCTCATATAGTAAAAAAACCCATTTATGAGATATACATGGTATTTTTTTGTTAAATTATTTTCTTAACACTATATAACTATAAATCTAAAATTCCCTTTCAATATAAGTGAATCAATATTTTTTAGTGATACTATGATTATTTATGGTAAAAATTCTACCCCTGTGATTCATTTCTATTAAATTATATAATGAAAATGTTTATTTTCAATAGATTATGGGAGTATAGGTCTAGGGCATTATAGTAGTTATCAAATGATAATTTAAATAACTTTACAAGATAATATGTCTATTGAAAATAATTTAACATTTAAAAATCATTGATTTAACATAGTTTAAGAGGTATAGAGAAACATTATGTTTTTTACAGTAATATTGAATATTTTTCGAATTGGTTAAACAAATATTTAGTTAAAAACTATAATAAGGGTAAAGAAAATATCTAATAATAGGATAACATTATTATGTTTTGTAAATGAAAATATTGTGTGGTTCTTCTATATATTACATCACTGTAATGATATTACTAGTGTATTCGGGTTATGTCATTGATGTACATAGGGGTAATATTCTAAAAAATGTTTTATTGGGTATTAAATCACTCAAAAACCTTTTGGAGTTGGTTCCCTAGAACCAATATCTATATACATTATGATTAATATGTGTTCATTGTTTTGAACAATAATAAACTACTTACCCCATCATCATTTTTCTTTTTCATGACATAGTATGTGATAATTTAATACGATTAGCTATCATACTAAATGGTCAGAGCATTTACTTGCTATCATGAGAACCCAAAAGTGATACGACACTATTCTTGAATATATGTTCTATAGCAGGAGATATCCTTTTAGGCACACAATTGATATAGGCTATCTGGGGTGGAGACTCATAGGACATTTGGGCACCTTTTCATGTTGTATTCCCTTGGTAATATTTAGTATAATATTATGATAATAAGGCACTCCAGTAGGAAATCCCCATTTATATGTGTCATTGGATGTTTCTATCTACATACATGTGTATTGGTTCTTAGAATATAATATTATTATTAAGGGGGATTATGAGTTTCATACTTATATATATTGATGAAAACCATAATGACATTTGTTCCTGGTAAAGTAGGATATGTTGGGTTCTTCATGAGTAATATTTCATTAATGAATAATGCGAGAAAGAATTTTTCCCTTATATTTATTAATGAAAGTTGATATGTCGGACACTTGGATGTAATTTATATAACCTAAATGAACCCCTAGCCATGATTTTCTAAAAAAAATTCATTTTAAAAAAATTAAAAGAATTATACATCATGAAAATAAGTTTATGGAACCATCATGAAACCATGTTGACTAGATATATTGATATAAATGGACTATATTACACTCCAAGTTTCTATATGAGGTGACATTTCATTGAGGAATGAACTTCTTTATTTATGGGTTCCATGGATTCTTTCTAGATTATAACCTTGGTAATTTTTATACTTTAGATAATTTCAATGAGAAAGAGGCAATGAGGGTCACACATTAAGTGTATGAAGAATTTTAGTTAAGAAATAAATATTATTATTTATTATTTAAAAGGTTGAATAAATATTTTTCTAGTACGTGGTTTAATAATTATTCATGTATGCTTGGTCACATATAATTATTTATTCTGATATTTTAGAAAATATATAATTTATTTATTTATTGGAGAATAATGATGTGATATTTATTTAATGATGAAAATGTTTTATTTTAGGTCTAATTATTATTAAGGATGAATGGCGGACCAAGATTTCAGGTACAATGAGAAATAATTAATATTTTTTTTATTTACTAATATTTAATTATATGGTACAATTTATGTGTATGTCGAGAGGGAATCCAGATCCCTTGGGTTTTGGGGTCATTTTTTAGAATAAAAACGTTGGCGTCATTGAATGGTTATATGGACATTAGGGAAATTCCACTACACTTGAGTCATAGATGATGGGGCTTATAATGGCGGTTGAAACAGTTCTCCAATGAAATGGGAATAATGTTTGGTTCAAATGTGATTCCACCACCAAAGAACAAGTTGTTACAATGGAGCAGAAGCACCAGACATGGATGTTGGCTAAAAAATGGGTGAAATGCCTTTACAAGCTCTCCTCCTTGAACTACTTCATCACCCTTGTTTTATAATAGGCCAACTATGTTTTTGATGGGTAAGAAAATAAAGAAGTAAATGTAGAATGATGCCATCTTTTGATTATTTTTTCCGATGATATGGTGCCTAATCTACTTCGGGATAAATGTATAATTCCACCATTTCTCCTTTTGTATCTATTCTTCTGTTAATTCATGGGCCTCAGCGCTCACTTTTCTCAAAATAATGACCCTCGTGAAATTATTTTATTTGAGCACCAGGAATATATTGACCCAGTTATGTTATTTTCCCATGTGCCAAACCATTTTTTCTAGGTTGTGCAAAATGGGTTTGGAGAATTCCTCAAGTAAATAGATCTCCCCTCTCTAATAACGATCCAAATAACAAAGAGAAATACCCCTCCACTGGATCATGGATTGTGCTTTGGAAGCAGTTCTAAAAGAAATAAAAGGTGGACGATGCAATGAAAAGGATATTTCATGTTAGAACTCAACAATCCCTTCAGAGATGTCGGTAGATGTAATGAACACATGTGGATCACCTTTAGAGGAAATATACACTTGTTTTCTATAATTTAATGATGGTAGAACACAGATCATCCATCGTATTCATAAATAAATAAATAATTCAAAAAAGGTAATTCTTTATTTAATTTAATTAATTACAAATAATATTTTATGACCCCCTTTATCTATTTTGATGAAATTATTCATTTCACTTTCTTTGACTAAGTTGTATGGATCACAACATTAATCATCATATAAATCTTAAATTTATCATTTATTATGGAAAAAATTAATGTTCCCCCACATGTCCTATGAATCTTCTACAAATAAAACCTACAAGTGTTATCCTAGCAGTCACATAATTATTTATTATTATTTATAATCGTTTGTGATTTAATCATTTTTATTTTCAATTTTTATTTCAAGTTTAACCATTATTTTAATCCGTATTATGAGATATATTTCTCACTCTTTCATTTCTCATAAATCAAATCAAATAATTTAATATTATGATTAAAATAAAATAGAGTAACTCATCCAGATGTTCCATGGTTTTTGTACAAACAAAAACATACTACATAATGAGTAAAATGAGTTATAAGACGTGTATTCATGTTTAATGCATCATAATTGATTCAAAAATAAATTCATAATTATGAATTTATTATTGAATTAATTAAAAACATAATGATCCGCGCATTCAGTAGAATGTAATGGTACATGGTTATTCAGGCTACACACATTGTATACCATATACACAATGTGTAGTCCCTTTTAATCATTGATAGGCTGTGAATTCCATGCAAAACCTATTTAATTGGAGACCAAGTAACTTGGATTTCAAACTGAATGTGGCATATTGGACAAGCCATGTACTCCAATGTTATTTGAGGCACATACTACATGTCGAGTCCCTCAGTGTGCGTCTTTGATGGGCGAAGAGAGATGTACAAGCCTTTTAAATCATATGTACACACAATGTATTTTTACCATTTACACATATTTAAAATTTATTTACTATACAGTGTAAACGTTTATACATATACTTGCATGTGGTCGTAAGGATAGAATATTCCATGGGATTGGTTTTAATATATATCTATTTCTGTATCTGTGTGTTTCAAAATAACCATATCATTTTCAGTGTCCCAATGTTGTAGAAGAATCATAAAATGGATTCATTATTTGATATATATAACTGTTTGAATTTTGTGAATTCGGAAGGCCCCTGATCATGTGGAAAAACTGTGTCTGTTGACCTCCATGATTCACCACCCAAATCAGACACCCCCACAGTTTTACGCACAACAAAATTCCAATCTACCATAGTAGTTGAACGTCTTCGTGCTGTCGCGACTACGTGGTAGCTTGGTTGAATGTTCCTGGTCCGACTACCCCAGGTCTAACAGAACCCGGTCCATCTCTGTAAGGCCCAATCCCACTATACTAGTCCCAACCCATATATCTTGGTCCCAAAATGATCCTCCTGGGCCAGCCCACCTCCTCTAAACCACCATGATCACGTGTGGGCCATCTGGTCTGGTCATCACAATCATTGGAAATGTCACTCGTTATCACTGGATACTTTCCATGCGGTCACCGGCCATGTCCTACACTGTCACCAAGCACTTCCTAGGTGGTCTCCACTACTGGCCTCTAGAGGCACTCCGTCGGGACATTATGCCTCCATCTACATCCAACATGTCACATTTTTTCCTTAAATGACCACAACCATGACTACCTCGCACCACCTCATTGGATCGCCTCATCACAGCCACGCTGGTGGTATCTTCTACGGACCACTATGCCACCTTAGATGATCAAATTAATTAACCAATGGAATATCTATGATTCTCGGGTCCTAATCTACATAGATATGCCCTATAATTCAGTTTTTCCCATTATAGGGGTCTGATTACATCCAAAGACTCCTCTAATGTTGAGACGTGGCTACAAGTGTCCAAATGAGTAGAATTCAAGGAATGAAGAATTGAAAATAACAAATAAAATCATGATAAATGAGCCCTAACCTTTATTCATATTGGCCTCAATCCATTCTCGTTAGAACAAAGAAAATGAAGAATTTAATTTAATATCCCTATAATAATCCCCTCAATTATTAACCCTCATGCAAAAATCAATTCATGTATCAATTTTTTCATTGATTGACCATGTTTCATCGTGAAAATCATGAATTGAGAAATCACAATGAAACAAAAACACTACTTATAATGTGGATCGATAATTTTTGAATAATGGTTGAGTTCTTGTTATTTAAGATGTCATCTAACTCTGTCGGCACAACGATCCACAATCCAAACATTGATCATTCATCATTCGTTGAAAAATCTCTCCAACAGTTTTCTGAATCTCAAGGGATTGAGCGGCCAAGCCTGATGAAATTCAATGACAATAAATTTTTATGAAACATAGTCTATGTGACAATAATTTAATTTTTTTTATAATTTATTTATCTAAAATTACTTTTTTTTGAGTTTTTTCATAGAAGACCAGCACCGACCAATGTTAGGTCGTACCCCGGGTAAAGACACCAATTAATGCGCAACAACACCATCAGATTTATGATGCAAGAACCCAATTAAAATATACTATACATTTTTATAAAATCCATGAACACATGCTATTAAAAACATAACATTTTAACTAAATTATTCGAGGTACAATGGACCTTAGAATTGCACGTCGTCTCAACGCATGGTATTATAATATTCCTGAATAATTTCTAAAAATAAAATCTAGAAGATAGTAGTCATTACAGTGTCATCCATCACCATTAAATGAAATTTTATGTGCAAGAAGAACCATTAAAAATTTATCATGGGAATGTGGAAAGTGATAAGGAACTATCTCTCTATTAGAAACATATGAATGATGCAACAGATAATAAGTGCTGAATGCTATCATATGTGTTCAATGTTATTTGGATGCAATAGGAGGATATCGATTCCTATAACATGATGTTTCACGTTTGGGATCTCTATGAAGAGAAGGAGAAGAAAGATAGCTATGATACATCTAATACATTCTGATCAATTATGCTTGGGGATTCTATGCCAGTTGGGCCTCATGTAATCAATCTTATTAGCTACATTGAAAACCTTGACATCTTATGGAATAAATTACCTGGTGAGTATTAGATATATCTCAGACATTCATAACTTCTAAAGACATCCTCCATATTTATTATTAATTATAATAGGAGTAATAATGGGAATAGCCTTTCAGAACATCTATCCTTCATTCACCAAGTGGATAAGGAACTAGGGCGTGATAAACCCAAATTCCTTATGGTGAACAAGAAAAGGAAGAACAAGGAAGAGCTGCCTACGACGTATAAATAGTCTAAAACTCTTAAGAAACATTATTCAATAAAGGGGAATATCCAAGTACATGGAAAGGGAAAGGAGGAAATATGTTTTTATGCGCCAATCTAGGGCACTAGTTGATTAACTACACCCAAAAGAAAGGGGAATCTAAAGATTCATTTGATATCGAGTGAAATATGTCGAATTCTATACATTGGTTTTTAGATACTGATTTTCGTACTAATATATGTATCCATAAGAAGGTAATTTGTAGATTCTAAATGATTTCAAGAATATAGGTTGATCTACAAGCCACTAATGGTGCGAGGAAGGATGGTTTGACCATTGGTGACTACAAAATTTAATTTCCAACAAGAATAATTTTGGGTATAATTGATTTTTGTTATGATCCTATAGTTACCAAGAATGTAATTATTGTTTCATTTTTAAATATATATTGGTTTTTTTTTCATATATTGAAATAATGTTATTTATTTTATAAGGACAACATATGTTATGGTATCTCATATTTAAATAATGATCGTTATGTATTAATTTATGAAAACCAAGTGTTGTTAGTCGAAAATGTAAAATTTTCATATAACTCATATAATACCGAGCTGTGGAATAAATATATTGGTCATGTAAATGGTTATCACTTGATTAAGATATGTAAATATAGTTATTTACACTCATCTAATCTAAAACCACCATATATATTTCATGTTTGTTTACAAGGAAAAATTACCTAGCCAATATTCGGTCGATAGTGTGAAAGGGATATAGAGCATATATGAGTGGTACAAACTAATGTGTGTGGACCATTTCGAATAGAATCTAGTGGTGGATATTCTTACTTCATAAATTTTACTGATGATTTCAGTAGATATGGATATATCAACTTTATGTGGTATAACTCTTAGCCATTGTATAAATTCACCGAATTCAATAATGAAGTATATAATCACCTTGGTATGAACATAAAGTAACATCAATTAGATTGATGTGGTGAATATCTTTACCAACATTTCATAGACGTTATATGGTAGTTTGGGATTATATCTTAAGTCACTCAACCTTATTCACCACAGTGGAATGATGTTAATTAAAGAAGTAACCATACCTTATTAGACATGGTATGTTTGATGATGATTCATATCGTTCTTCAATTATTTTTTTGGGGATATTAATTACAAACTACAGCATACACATTAAAATGAGTACCAAATAAAGCAGAAACAAGAATTATATTCTAGTTTTGGAGTTGAAATAAAACCATTCTGTTGAATACACAAGCATGGGGATATGATGATATTTTTAATTCGTTCTCAAGAAAATATATAGAACAATGGGGTATGAATTGTATCTTTATAGGGTAACCCAAAGAAAAAAAGGTATAATACCTATAAAACCCCTCAAACATGAACGTTACTATCGCTAAACTAGATGTCTTTTGTGAGAGTAAAAATATCCTAAAAAAGTATAGTGGTAGAAGGATTGACATTGATGATGTTGATGTTCAATATACACAAGAGTTGGTAAAAAAACTGATTCCATACACCCCCATGGACGAATTATTTCTTAAAAAACAAGTATTAATTAGGGATGTACATGAGGTAAGAGATCTAGAGAGATTTGTTTTTTAGACACAGGTTATGATGATTAATTGTTTGTTGAAAATGATAAACCCTTATACTAAAATGAGGTAGTATAAATATAAGAAGATCCAATATGGTATGAATAAACTAATTCTAAAATGGATTCTATGTATCTGATCCTATTTTGGGTTCCAGTTGATGCACCAGTTGATGTAAAGCCTATTGAATGCAAATGGGTACTCAAGAAGAAACATGACATGAAAGTAAGGTAAATATCTATAAATCATGAATACTAGAAAAATGGATCCAATGGAATCAAGGAATAGACTATGATGAATCATTGATGCTAGTATCCATGTTTAATATCATAAGAATTCTACTTGTTATAAGATCTTATAATGTCTATGAGACTTGGTTGATGGATGTCAAAACTATATTCCTTAATAGGAACCTTTAGGAAGATTTCTATATAACATATCCAAAAGGGTTTGTGACTCCTGATAAAGCGAAAAGGATTTTCCAATTTTAGAGATCCATTTATGTATTGATGCAAGAATCTATTTCATGGAACATTTGATTCAATGAATCCATAAAATAATTTGGTTTCATTAAGAAGGAATTTGATCCATGTGTTTAAAAGTGTTTTAGAAGTAATGAAGTCATTATCATAGTAGTATATGTCGATGGAATATTTTTCATTAGGAATGAAATAGAAGTAGTACCATATGTTAAGGGAAGGTTAAACAAGTGTTTATCTATGATGGATTTTGGTGAAGCAACCTACATTATAGGGATAAAGATCATTTGTGACAAATCTATGAGGGTGGTTGTACTAAGTCAATGTATACATATTGAGAAGAAACTAAAGAGATTTATTTTAGGGAAATTTAAGTGGGGATAGGTTCTAGTGTCACTTGGTCAACATAATTCTAGGAAAATATATCCTCAGCCACAAAATAATAAATAGAAAATGAGTAAGATCACATTTTCTTTGATGATAGGATCAATGATGTTTTCCATGGTATGTACTAGACTTGATGTTGACAATGCACTGAGCATAGTATGTAGATATCATGATGATCCAATAAAACATCATCTGACTATTGTTAAGGTTTTCTTTATCTAACTGAGAAGAACTAAGGACATGCTCCTGGTGTATGGTGGAGATGAGGAGTGGGTCATTATAGGTTATATTGATGCTTGATTTTAGATATATCAGAATGATATGTACTCACAATCATGATATTTTTTATGTCTAAATGGATGATATGATTGTTGGAAGAGTTCATAGAAGCCATTTTATGTGGATTCTATAGTGGATTCCAAGTATATAGCGGCATATGATGCATCAGAATAGGATGTTTGGATTCAGAACATTTTCATAGAGATTTATGTGGTACATAGTTTTAAAAATCATATCACATTGTTTTGTTATAATATTGTAATAGTGGATCCTACAAAAGATCCACGATTTTACAAAAAGATAATTTATATAATTCAGAAGTATCAACTCTAGAGGGATTTATATCAGAGGGGTATACTTGTAGTGACAAGTGTACCCATATAAGAGGACGTGGTGGACCCCCTAACTAAGGCCGATCTCAATAGAATCAATAGTATCATCTGAGAGCTAGCGGGATAATGTTTATGGGAACTTGGATCTAGTGAATGTGGGTGTTTGTTGGAGTTGGTTCCATAGAACCAAATTCCTTTTACATTATGATAAACATGTACTAATTTTTATTAATATTAGTAATCTAAGTATCACATCATTAAATTTCTTCTGCGTGACATAACCTATCATAGTACCATAGGAGTTTATGTCACAATAATAGGTAATAGTAGATCCTCGCTATAATGGGATCATAAATTTCATATGAAAATATTCATGATTATAAGTTCTATAGCTGGATGGTATCATTTGAAGGATAGAAATGATACCGGTTATTAGGGTTGCAGGCTCATAGGACTTTGAGACACCTTCTCTTAGTGTATGGCCTTTGTAATATCTGGTATGATATTATGTGAATGAGACCTAGAAATAGGAAATCAAAATTTATATTTTTCACTGAATATTTCTATACGTGGAAATGTGTATTAGTTCATAGAATATAATAATATTATTAATGATTATTATAAGCTGTGCACTTAGATTTATTGAGGAAAGCAGTTATGACAAATGTTTACGGTGAAGTATGATATGTTGAGTGCAACATGAGTAATATATCATTAATTAATAATTAAATAAAGTATTTTTCCTCTCTATTTACTCATTGAAGTTGATATATCAGGCCCCTTAATGGAAATGATATAGCCTAGATAAATCCATGGCCATGGTGTTCATAAAGGTAAGTTTATTTTGTAGGATTTCATTAAAAGATTCCTCAAGAACATAAGTTCATGGAATCAACATGAAACCTGCTTGATTAGTGATATCAAGTTAAATAGATTATATTACACAGTAAGCATTTGTATTATGTGACATGTCATTGAGGCATTAACTACTTTCTATATGGGAGACATGGTGTGTTTCTGGATGTTAACCTTAGACATTTGGATACTTTACCTAATGCCACTAAGAAAGATACCCAGAGGGAAGCACAATATGTTTATCTAGAATATTAGTTATATAATATATAATATTTTTTATTTTTTGACATATTGAAAAAATTTTATTCCCTTATGTGGTTCAATAATTATTCATGTATGCTTGATTTCATATAAATATTTATTTTCTATTTTATGAAATGTAATATTTATATATTTACTGGAGAATAATGCAGTGAAACTTATTTAATAAAAAATATAAAGTATTAAAGGTCTGATAAATATTATGGTGGAATGGAAGACCGAGATTTAATGTTGGGTATGAAATAATAAATATTTAATATTATTGGATTAAATAATATTTCGATAAAATTCTCATGTTAAGTACATTTCTTTAAATAATGATATTTTTATTGTTATTCGACATGGGGTTTCTCTAGGATTTAATATATAAATAACGTCAGTTGTGTAATTATTGTTTTTGTCCCTAGTGATATAAAGACCCATTTATGTTATTTTCTCCAAAGAGAATTCATTTGGTCATTGTTTTCTACAATATATTTTGAGAATCCACTCAATCCTTGACTGCTCCCTTCTCCACGAATGAACCAAATAACAGAGTGTAATCCCCCTCCACTGGATCAAGGAAAATTCTTTATAAGAGTTTCTCGAAATGATCAATGGAAGACAACACAAGTGTAAGGATCACTCCTGCTAGAACCCAGAGATTCCATAGGCAAAATCTAGAGATTCGAGGAATATGAGTTGATCACTACTTGAAGAAATCAAAACTTTCTCCCTAAAACAGAATGGTGGACGGATGGATGGCCAATCACCGGATTCATCAACGAATAAAGAATTCCAAAAAATGTAACTATTTATATAATTATATTTATTATAAATAATATTTGAGGATCTTATTTCTATATTTCATCATAATACTTCATTCTCTATTTCTAGGACTCAATTTTGTTGACCAAAATGATATCATTGTATAGATCTTGGATTGGTCATTTATTATGGATAAAATTACAGTTGTGACATTCCCATCGCATGCTTCCACTTTTCTAGTAATATAAACAACTGATGTGTGAAAAGAAGCCTAAAAACACACCTAATTTGAAACTATTTAGTGATATTATTTTTTAATAATATTAAATTGTAAAACCATTATGAATGATTTATTATGTTAATTAACTATGTTAAGGAATATAATAATACCAAACATAGAGAAACCTAGATTTGACCGTGAGTGTTTTGGGTTGAACTAAAAGATAATATATTAATTTTAAAGTGTAATAAATTTTTAGGCGAAATTTAATTATCATGAAACTTTACCTTATGTTCTTAATCACTAAAATCCACAACATTTAGTTTTAGTAATGGTTAATGACTCGAGATATCAATTTTCTAATGAATACCATGGAAAATGTATATATTTTCTCAACAATGATCCCAAAAGATAAGAACTGAATTGAGAAATTTTTTTATTATATAGGACAAAATATCAAGAATAATTTTTAAAAACATGAACATTGTTTGAAAATATAGTACCCAATATGTGGAAGGGGAAGTATAATGTCATTTTAGGTGAAAAATATGACGATGGAATGCAGATTCAAATTTTCACGTGTTATGAATGTGGGAAGAAACACCCTTGAGAATTATTAAGTGAATGTGAATTCTCAATAAGTCTAAAAATAAATGAAATAAATATCAATTGTGAAATGGAAATAGAAAAGCATAAAAAATTAAATTCAATAATTTTAAGTAAATTGGGAACTATTTAAATTAATGCCTTAATCCAATGTACAATGGGGACAATAGTCATTAAGAATTTCATAGACCATGGGAATAATGAAAATCCTTTTCAATGATTACTATAAAAAATTATAGTGAATATTCACTTAATATTTTACTATTTATGAAATATATGTTTTCACCAACTATTGTATATTTAGTTATAAATAAAAAATCAATGGATATGATTGTTTAACTCTTCTTTTTATTTCAAATGAAGTTAGTTTCTATGGATCTTGGATTTTCCCTTACTTTGATGAGGTATTAATAGTGGATTAATTGTTTTTTAAAGGACACATATTAATTTTTATATTTTAAATCACAATATAAGTCTTAAATCAACCCATGATCATCTATCAATATTTTTATGAGTATCATGTGGAATTTACTTTTATCCTATATGTCTTATTCCCAAGAATGAGTTTCCTAGTATCTAAAATATTATGTTTAATGTCACATTTGAAATAAAAACCTGTATCATTTATATATTATTGATACAGTTAAGTATTTTCAATGAATACAATGAATTGAAAATTGTGAGTATTAAATATATTTATAGTGTAATGGTATACCCCAATATTAATTATTTCAAATTTTATATCATTCGGAATTTAATGTGTTCTATAGCTTTGGATTCATAAAACACCGAATCCAAATGACCCTTAGTAGAATATATAAAAATTAAAAGTCAGTCCTAGAATTTGTGGGTAAATATATGTGTGACCTAATTATGAAATATATGTAGAATAAATATAAGTCATTATTAACAATAATGAATTTATGAAAACTCAATTAGTGTAGCTAATAAATTAATAAAATCATTCTATGCATTGAAATATAACATTTATAAAAATTTAATATTTATGAGTATTTTTTAGGAATATAAATATATTATGTATAAAATTTATTGTTTATTTGAATAATATTTTAAGTTAAATTTGTTTAATAATTTATCAAAGTATGAAAAATAATTGTTAATATTTTTGAAAGGTTATTTTCCCATGACAATAATTTTCACTATATAATATTTTATTCTAAATGTTAATTTTCTACATATATAATTATAATGTTAATATAAAATAAATTTTTATATTTATCATGTCTTTTGTGATAAATATTTCATATTTTCCCAAAATAATGTATTTTTAGTTGAATAATGTTATAATAATAGCTTTTCTAATACCAATGATTTTATAACTTTATCAAAATACAAAAATTATTAAAATGTTTTTTAAAAAATTATATAAAATATATATTCAAATTTAAAATAATAAATTTAAAATTCTTATTTGTTTATGATACACATGTTTTTTGTTTTGAAAACATAATTAAACATTGACACTAAAAATAATTTATTCTCTTATATTTAAAAATAACATTGATCACCTATAAAAATAAAATCAAAAATGGATTTTATATTTTAGATCAACATGATAATGTTATGTAATAATTTTAATTTAATTTTTTGAAATAAAATAATGATTAATAAGATTAAAGTTAAATGTCGTGATAGTGGTAGAACATTTATATTCATATTTTTATTTAAATTATATTGTGTAATTTTTATGTAATCCAATAAAATAAACTCTTCTCAAAAGTGTATTTAATTATGTTTAATAATATAATTAAATAAATTATCTTTAATTAATTTTTTTTTCAGTAATAAAAAATAGTAAGAGTACTTAATAGTGAAGATTTGTTTTCAAAAAATACTATATATATATTAATTTTTTAATGGTTATTTTAAAATAAATAAAAAATTATTTTGGATAAATGAAGCTTAAATTTATATTCAAAATACCATATTTTTCAATCATATTTATTTTATATGTGTATTAAAAAAAATGTTTCATGGGAAAAACTAGTTACAATGATAAAGAAAAAATATTTAAAAAGTAAACATATAAAAATAATAACTTCTAATATGTATAACAATTGTGGGGTATTGTTGGTGAATGATTTATTGAACCATGATCACCCAAAAAACCATTATTTTTTTAGTTTAAGATCCATTTATCCATGAATATTGTAATTATATCTGTGAAAATTTAAGGGAATTCTCAAAAGATATATTTTCTTAAATTATTAAAGGGAAACACTTACACAACATAATAAACACTAATATTTTAATCTTTATTCCTATTATATATCATTTTTATCCAATAAAAATAATCTATAATCTCCATATTATTATTATGTCAATTGGTTATCATAATATCTTAATTTCAAAGGATTATTTTAAGAGAAATTTCAATGTCTTGATAACACTATTACTTATTCCCTAAAAAATTATTCTTAATAAATGTTATTTAAACATAAAATATTAATAATAATATTGAGAAATTATTATCATTAGTAAAATTATGTTTAATTATATTAATGTAAAAAATATTATTTAATCCTTCCAACCCACATATAAAATCAATAAAATGTTGCTCGTGTGTTGTGCGGACAGTGAGATCCCCATATTAACATTTTTTCATATTTCATATAGGTTTTCAATATTTATAAAATCATGTTAATATATGATTCTTAAAATTAAAAACATATAAATATATAATTATTATTTTCTTATAATTATGTTATACACTTCCTTAAACATACTGAAACATCGAGTCATAATGTGTTCCCTTTTTAAGTCAGTTTAACAACCTAAAAAAACAATACTTTGAAATTTTATCATGGATGACTGTGAGAATAAAAAAATAATATTATTAGGATTTAATAAAAAAAATAATGATTCGTACATTTTTTTCATGTAATTTTTTTTAATTTTTATTAAAAAAATATTCCTCCATCAATAATACTACCAAAATAAGCCATCATAATTGCATTATCATGAAAAATAAAAAACATGAGAGAAAACTATATAATGAGAAAATTAAATATGTTAAAAATTATGTCAAACTAAATGAAATAAAATAGGATATTTTTCATAATTATGTATCTAATGAACTTAATTTGATTATTCAGGAGGTTTGAAGCATACATAAAAAATGAAAATATCGTAAGGGATTGTGGTGACTCAATTTTCTTCAATTATGTTACAAAATTTATCATGTGAATTCTATTATTCCATAATTGGATTATTCTTCCAACTAAATAGTTGTTATTTTAGTTCCTCTACCTTTTTTGGGGTTAACAAACTCTTCCTTATAACCTCAATATCAAATTATTATTACTTAAACTATTATGTAACATTTTGTTATTGTTTTTATCAAATTTCAATTCCTTGATAAATGATTATGTTATAATTTTGTATTATATTTATGGTGAATTTACTTATCATTTAATAATTTTTCTTTGAGATCATATCATTATTCATATTTTTTATGGTTCACTTGAAATTATTTCCTTACTGGGGTTTTGATTCTTATATTTCTAAAGTTGTAAGTGTTATTTTTCTCTATATAAAATTCTATAAGACATGTTTCATTTTATGAACCATATAATCTTTTATATGGGTTAAAAATTACACAATTTGTTATAGTATAATGAATTTATATTATTTCATTATATTTAAATTTTATTATATCCATCTAATTCTATTTTTATTCTTACATTTACATGACTATAATGGTGTTTTCATCTTGATTTTATTTCATGGAGATATGATTTGTATTCACCACTTGTTTCCTTTTTGGTGGTGTATGTACTATCCATGTTTTAATTTCTAAATCTTCTAATATTAATTTACTCTAGGTTATTAAAATATCAATTACACAACACCACCTTTTTTATGCCAACCCATCATCTATTATATGAATGATTTTTCATTAATTTCATTTCCTTTATGAATAACAAAATTTTTATGGTACTTTTTTGTGGGAATTAACCTAGATTGCATATGTTAATTGATTAAAAAATATTATAAATTAAAAATATACCCATTTCTCTATACGGCAAGGGATTTTTATGTAGACATCAATTCAATTTATTGATTGTGAAAATATAAGAAATCTTTATACCTTTTATTTCGATGGAGATGTCTATAGACTATTATGAAATATTTGATAAGTATTGTATAATATATTCATTACTTTATATAATGAAAGAATATGAAATAAATATCGAATAGTAAATATTATAATAAAACCATGATACATATATAGGTCTCATGAAAGAAATAGTTAGGCTATTATATCGATACGTACCATAAGTAAAACATCCAGAAAATATTACCATGAAGACAATATCAGTACTTCAAGGCTTTTCATAGATAATTGATTGTCTTATGTTTTGTATTTCTTCAATAAAGAACATGTTATTGTTATAAATTTTTTTTATTGATTTTTAAACCGTAGATATTTTATACTTATAGTCTCTTTTGACTATGGAATTATTTTTATTTTCTATATCTACCATATTATTTATTTTACTATTATACAAACTTATGATATTTAATTGTTATAGATGATTGTTACCCATATAGAGAATTTGATATCACACCTTCTTTTGTTTCTATTTCTCGAGGTTTTGAAGAAATATATTGAACATGATATGTCTAATAGAATATCTGGAGTGAAAAATGTACTGTGAGATGTTTAAATATTACTTCATATAAATTAGTTTCCTATATAGTGGAAAAAGGTCCATTTGATGAGATATAAACATGATTTTTTAGTGAAAATATTTTTTGATATCTATAAAATTCTAAACCAATATGTTCATTAAAGAGTATGTTACAAAATTTATCTTATTGATACTTTTATGGTTGACGGTTAAAATTTTTGTCCCTCTGGTTCATTTCAATGATAGCCTGAAAGGAAGGTGTTTAATTCTCCCTAGATTCCACGAGTGTGTTTATAAGTTTACACATCCTTTATTTTTTATAGAAAAATATTATCCATATCTATAGTGTTTCATATATATATATATATATATATATGATATACGAAATCATCAATTCAATTAATATTAAATAGGAATTTAACCAACATGGTCTCTATACCACGCCTAGTTTATAATCCAGTTTAGGTATCCTATATTATATATTTCATTGAAGATGTATATATAAATCATAAAAATGTAATTTTTTTTAAAATTTTGATCCAGAAGAGACGTGAATAATTAAATGGAAGACCTAGTTGACAATAAATAATAAAAAATAAAATCATAAAATACTCCTCCCTCGGACTATATCACACAACACTAAGTCTGAGAGAAATGAGTGGTGAGGTAGTATATTTATTGGCAGAAAAAATGTGTGGTACTAGGCTTTAGGGAAATGGTATATAATAATCTAAATAAAATAAATAATGAATCCTTCCTTAGGACCAAACCATATTCCTCACACCCTTGGGAATAGGATGAGTTATAAATTTAGAAGGGATTTATGGAGTTGGAAATGAAGGTATATTATTGGATATTAGAGAGGTATCTAAATTCCTGACTTATAAGGTACAATAATCATATTTTAATCAATGTAATATTGGTAAAAACAATTATTCATTATGAATAGATTAAAATCCATGATATTTTATACAAATTTATTTTAATGGATAACAAATAATTTGTTCTGGGTTGTACTAGGTAAATTATTCGTTTAAATAAAAAAATAGAAGAATGATATTTTAGAACATAGAAAGAAGTAATAAATATAAAACCCTGATGAAGTTGAGAAATACACCATTTAGAATAAACAAAATTGAGTTCCAATGATTCAGAAGTAACATTCTATATCTTGTAATACCACATTCCCCATTATCCCATCAACGATAATCCACTAAATATAGGAAAAAATACTAAAAAAACTATCCTTGAATAAGGAATATAAAGAATGCATAAAATTAAATTTAAATACAAATCAAAATTATAGCATCGATGAATAAAAAAATGTGGGATCCATAATGGAGGAAAAAATTGCTACAAACAGAAGCCCTAGAGCAACCTAGTGTTTGAGAGGGAGGAAAAGGGTCAAACAAAAAATGATGATAAAACCCTATTTATAGATATCCTCAACTATCCACCACCATGACATGGTGGATTCTATAACTATGGATAAATAGAAATGGTGGTGTAAATTTCCATTAATAATATTTATAAATGTTACTACAAAACATAAGAAATTATCTGGAAGGAAATTAATTTATATTCAATGTAATAAACGTAAAGAGTACATAGAAGAAATTTAATTATTAATTTAATCAATGAAAATTTTTATTACTGGAATATGGTGATAAATATGAATTATAAAGTATGTGAGATTATGAGTTTCAAAATTAAAAAAATTAATTACAGGAAACAAAAATTAAATAATCAAATTAATATATAACCTCAAATAAGTTGGTTAAGTGTTTAACAAAAGAAGTATTGATATAATTTGATTGAAGAATAATGGATAAAACGTAAAATTGACGTTATAAATAAGAAAGAGAGATGATTTTTAGAGATTAATTCCGCAATAGATCAATGTGAACCTCTACACATCGTTCCATAATTGCTTATGGATTTATGTATTAGTACCTGCATTATTTTAATAGTTATCAACAAACCAATTATACCATTATTTTTAGTTTTTGGGACAAGATTCCCATTGAATTAAATTAATCAAAGTTACATTTATAAGAACCCATACCATACTTTATTGTTGGTAATAAACCATCCCTCAGTCTATGGTTTTAAGCATCTTTTATATAACAATTTTGTGAAAAAAGGTATTTTATTAGAGAAAATACGTTACAAATATGCTCCATTATCTATCAAGTTGTATTATAAACGTCGAGAGGCTAAGTATAGAGGTAAGGTAGAAGGTATACAATGGATTGATAATTGAAGTTAACTTTGAATAAAGTATTTTCATTTAATTGATATGATCCTCTATTTCATTATTGACAACATATAATTGCTTATTCGTTCCACATCATAGTAATATTTTTATTCTAATGGCTCTAAGGACTCATATTTATAGCCTGCAAGGGTCCTGGAACATTTTATACAATTCAAGTGATTCATTAAGGGTCAATAAAATCTAATTAATGCCATTTTTAGTATAAAAAATTCTCTCATGATCATCCTTTCATGATTGCACTGAGTAGCGAGTAATAACCTCTAGGTAGCATACGATACACTTGGATATGATCCTTGACATTATGTACCCCACCAGTGAGCTATTACTAGATAATGAATGGAATGTGAACTATATATAGAAAAAATGGGATTATGAAATGTTCCACCGGCCTGCCAGTGTCTATACAAGAAGTATCTAGTTGATACCCTAAAGGCCACTCCTATTATCCACTTCAAACTGATGGGTTGGTGCCCTGAACTGATAAATTTGTGTCGGTTTTTTTCTTTATAACACCACATTTAACCTTAAATAATCTTTATAAACCACTATTTTTCATGAGAACTTCACTACATTACATCCACACATCATTTAAAACTACAACAGAGAACCTTAATGACCATTCAATTTACATCAACACTTAAATATAATACAGCATGTTCATGATGAATAATTATTTTGTTTCCCTAAATTATACAAAACATATCTCATAATATGAATTTAAACCAACTCATATCAAATGGTTCGATACAAAATTGAGCATTTGGCATCATGAAAATACTATGAAAGAGATTGGGGTACAATAATATCCTGATTACTGATGATAAAAAACACTTAATATAAATATATATATCGAGAGTAAATCGAGTGTAAATAATCATGACAATCAAGTACTTATAATTCTGAATATATTATTAATATTATATTAAAAATTAAAAAGAATACATGGAATCTAAATGTCATGAAATAATTTTCTACCACTTTATTGAATAAAAAAAGAAAATTTTCTCCACCTGACACAATATCCAGCTTCCCCCGTTTTAATGCTATTTAAAAAAACCCTCATATGTAATTATCAAAAAGAAACTGGGAGGGGGAGATGATTATATTAAGAGGATAAACGCATAATAAGTAAAATAATTAAGACATACAATACTATTAACACTCAATGATCATCCAAATCATAAAAACCATTTTTTAGGAATATGTCAAGTAAAAGAATGACATTTTGTAAAGTAGAATGAATTTGAGAATAGGTCCAAGATTAATGATATAAAAAATAATTTCATATAATCATAATTTCATAAAATGATTAATATGAAAATATAATTTTTAATAAATATAGTTTAAGTGTTTATCTAAAATTAAATGTAAATGAAAATTCTTAATATCATGAATTCAAAAATATAAAATATTATATTTTAAAAAATTAAATGGAGGATTATAAATTCAAATTAGGTTTTATAAATAAATAAAAAAGGTAAAGTCATATTTATTTTAAATAAAATTCTTGTGAATAAAAAAAATAACAAGACATTATAATAAATTAACTAATATCATTTAATAAAAATAATATCTTAAGAAAATACACACATTTTAAATTAATTATTTTCCTCAAAAAGAGAATGGAAAAACAAGGAGAAATATTTAAGAGATAGAGAGAAATAATATTAAATTCAAGAAGGTATTAGAATATAGAAGTATTAATTGGAATCTAAAAATAAATTTCCCCTCAATACAAATAGAGATTCATCCAAATGTCACTTGAAAAGGATCCCCATAAATTTGATGAATTAATGGAAAAAAGAATAAAACACTCCAAGAGAGAGTGTGAGAAACAATATATAATTGATTTCAAGGGAAACCACATCCTTATTTATCAATAATATTAGGATTTAAAATATTTTCAGTGCGATTAAAATTTTTTCTAAAAAACTATTATCCAATTTAAAACTCTGATGATTAAAATTTGAAAGTATGAACTCCCTATAATATAAAATATTTATGTTGAATGTCAAGAAGAGGATTTAGAATGAGAAAATAATTTTTTAAATTATAAATAAATATGTGTGTGTGTGTGTGACCGCGTGTTTTTACATTATTTCTAGATACAGATAGTAAATATATATATGATATACAAGCATTATAAGACCACCCAGGGAAAAAATCAATTAGATTATATAAATATTAAAAATCAATCAAACTCAACTGAAATATATTATGCTTGGTTGATCATCTTAATCATATAATAATTTTATTTTGATATGGATAAACCACTTTCACTAAGAATAAACCTTATCATATGTCAATAATGTAGGTTTTTATATTTATGAAAAACTGAAAATGTGAGTTTCTTTTCAAAACCATGAGAATTTAGATCTAGTACTGTGAAATAATAAAGATCATAATACATAAAATTTTTTAAATGATTTTTTAGAAAAATATGGTGAGTGGTGAATAATTTAGAGTATAACGTATATTTCATTCATGTAATAACATTAAGAAATGAGATAATAGTATTTTTATAATAACTAAAATAAATATTTGGAGAGAATCACATTCCAAATGAGTAAATGTTTGTATTTTTTTAAAAAAAAATTCATTCAAACCAAAAATTTTGGAATTTCTTTTGGTAGGATGTTGAGAACCCAAAATAATATTATGAAATTCATCACTATGATTAAATTGAGGAATATTATTTTTGAGAATATTAATTTTGGATTCTAAATTATAAAAAATGGATTGATCATTACATTTCAAAACCATATATTCCTTTTATATTGTGATTATTTCTATTTCATTAAAAAATTGATCATTTGAATAACAAACATATTTTATTTTTATGTTGATATATTTTCATTCATAAAAGAGTTCATCACAATAAAATTATGCAGATTTATATTATAATATTAAACAAAATTATTGAGATGGATAGATAAGATATATAAAGTTGGAGATTTATAATAAGAACTTGATATAAGGGTACTATCTTCATCAACAATCTCTTCTAGAGTAATGATCTATTTAAGACTTTATTCACATGAGGATGTGGAAGGGAAGGAGTTGATGGGGGAGCCTTCACTATCACTCTGGGTTTTCTTAATTTTTTTTGAATTTTATACAAAATTAACCTAATTATAATTTTTTTTAGATACAATATAATTAAATTAGAATGAATCATCATTACACGTGATTTTGGTATATGTTCATTTTTATGTTCTAACACATATTTTTCTATGAAATGTTTTCCTTGTGTTATGTGTTATTTTCTTAAATTAATTTAAAAGTCCTATTGGGATTGAATTTTGAAAATTTAGTTTTATATTTTTAACTATGAGGTTAATATTTGGTAAATAATATTCTTTTTATTTTAATTCAATTTTAATAGTAACTATTGTAAATTATTGTCACCATGATATAAGTAAATTAATAAATAAAGGATAAAATAAAAATGATAAGGTCTCAAAACCATCCCAAAACATGCTGAAATTTCATTGAATGATAATGTATACTATAAGTACACAAGAATCACACAATTATAATTTTCTTTCTAAATTACTTTAATTATGATGTGTATAATATTTTATATAAAATTAATGTCAAAAATTCCAGTCTTCTATTTTGAATATCTATAATTTTTTTGCAATAGGGGAAAATAATTTGTTGAGTTTTATATAGTTACTCAAAATATATATTTTATTATCATTGTAATTTTTCATAGTTTATTTGTGATCAACTAGTTACCTTAAATGATTGCAAAATTTTGACATAGTGCTGGTGAATGTAGTTGATAAATCAATCAAATGATTTTAAAAACTCGAAATGTATTAATTTTTCTGATAGTTTTAATGTACTGAGAAATTTTATAGGTAAATAAAAAATATTATGTATTTATTAAATGATTATTTGTTATTTAAAATACTATATTATTATCAATATTCTCTAACGCAATGAATATTTTCAAAAATTACATTAATGGAATTTTATGTTAATTTTTTTATTAAATTATTAAAAAATATTAAAAACATAGTCATATTTTATGTGAATAAGATATGATTTGAAATATCCAACATGTTTAATTTATGGAAAAATTTACACTTTATAGTGACATTCATGACCCATAAATTGTATAAAATTTGATATCACAATAATTATGAAAGGGTTAATAAGGGGTTTAAACAAACGAATAAGTGTGAATAAATAAAGTGAACTTGCAGTAATTTTTTTGTACAAATGATTAAGGATAATACTAATGTTATCTTAGAATTATGTCATTGTGAATACATGTTTCCTTAAATAATAATTAATAACAATGTAATACATTATGGTATCCCAAGAATGACCCTCCCATCACATATAAAAGAGAAACCATTCTACTCACCTATTCAAACAAAAAGTGACATTTAATGTTTCCAAAATCTATCCAATTGACTTAATAAAATTTTTTATCTCATTTTGAACTTATTACTTTATGAATAATACCAATAAAATATGGATAAATGTGTAATGAAAAAGATGATGTCCCAAGATGAGGGGTACCTTTTAAAGAAATTTTTTTTTATTTCTTCTTCTATATCCTTAAAATATTCTTCTATTATTCATAAATAATATCAAAATATTTTAAATAAAATATGAATTTTTTATGTAAATTAAAAAATATATATCCATCTTATTCTTCCATAAAAAGAGAACATAATCCATTTTTACTATGTATGATGGACTACCACCTCATGAACAAATATAATTCATTTTTTATCATGACCCCTTATGGTTGTTTATAATGACTACATTAATTTGTGAAAAGAAATATATGATCTTAATGACATAGGTATCATTATATAAAGATAAAATAATAATTACCTTCCTTATCTCATGTTATTTAAGATATGAATATGTTAATCAAGTGTACATACAGCCTGCCATCTTGATGATTTTAACATGATATTTTTTTCATTACCATCCTTCATAGTAGGTTTGAATACTATTATTAATTTAGAAAATTATAATTATGTATTTATTTTTTTCTTGATATAATTGAACTTATACCACTTTGACCACCGTTAACACACTAAAGTTATTTTGAATTTATCAACCAGACCTCCCCAAAACAAATTAAGTGGAATTAACTAGTTATGAAATTAAATATGTATTTAACATAAATGAAACTAATGTATTAATGATAAGTTATTAATCCTATAAATGATTATCGTGAAAGTAAATAATTTATTTATGTTTATTATACTAGAGGTAAAGGATATCCACTGAATTTATGGACAAGTGGTAAGGGAGTTCGTCGCAGTTTCACTTCATTAAGGCATGATTTAATTTTATTCACCAAATTTCACATATATATGGAAAATAATACACATTTTAAATTTTATTTCATGATTTATTCATACTTTATGGAATATTAGGTTTCAATTCAAAATATTTTATCCTATGTGATTTTATATGAATGTCACCATGTAATGAGGGGTTTCTTAACTCAATTTACATTCGTTGAGGTATACCTATACTTCATTTACTGATAATTTACAATATTATACGGGAAATTATGTGGATTTTTTATATCCACTTTTTTTGTGTTACAATATTTAAACATAATGTATAAATTTATTATTTATATCATCAATGACATGAAATTTGTATGGATTTTTATTTCAAAAACATTTTTACGATACACGTCTTATGATATGCACATACTTACTTTTACAAGGTTAATATTCTTCCTATTCTGTTGTTATATCAAAAATAAATTTGTTATCCTTATATTTGATGTTCATATTATCTTCCCCCTTTCATGAGATATGGATTCAAATGTTATAAAATATAGAGGGGTTTTCACAGTCTTAAATTTAATTATTTTAGACATAATTCATGTCATGAACCTTGATTTCACTATATGGTGTACTAACTACCTCATGAATGAGTTTTGAAATATTACTTCATTAAATTTATGAGATTCATTGACTTGTATCATTCTCTTTATTTCAATGTAATATGATTTTTAATGTTTCTAATGTATTAAATACATTAATTTTCAATCTCCATTATTTTGATATTGTTTATGTTCAAGGTTCTATTTTGGAAATCATATAATACTTTTTTATTTAACCGTATATATTTTCTTCTTCAATGGTTATGAATGCATTTTATATGTTTAATTTTTATTTCCCCCTTTATTTATTAGATGAACAATATGAAAGTTTCATGTATGTGATACTGATCATTTATCTTCTTTTATGTCAGAAGATCTCTTCAATATACGTTTTTTCTACAATGTTTTCAAAAATGTTTCTTCTTAATGAAAATTTATTCCTGATGTTTTTTTCCATGATCATTAAAATTATTTTAAAATGTTTTACCATTAAAATTATTAACATTTTATACATTTTTCACTTTTTAATATCCTCAAAAATGGTTTAAAAGAGTTTATAAATTTAATTTTTACGAAATGGAAATATTTTCTTCCAATCATGATCATTGTTTTATTTAAAGATTATTTTATATGTATACATGTTTATTTTCAAATAAATTATTGTTAATTTTTTTTATTGATAGTTTAAAAAAACTACATTGGTATCTTATAAAAGAATGTTCTAATTGAACTTTTAATCATATTATTATTCATCAATTAAAACAACTATTAATTCTAATTAATATTATATAGGGATATAGTTTGATGAATGTAAAAATATCATTTCTATTGATAAATTATTATTAGGAATCATTTATTTTTATGAAACCTAGTTTTTTATATGGTTAAATCTAGATATGAATGAACAATGAGTAATATTATATTTAAAATAAAAATACATTAAATGTTTTATTCGTCGATGTTAATTGGAAATTATTAATGATGATTGGTGAGCCGAATACAACTTATACCAATAGTTGATATTGACATACTTCATAAGAATGGGTGAAACAATACATATTATATGAATATGTTAGCCTGATACTGCTTATATGAATGGGTGGGCCCAATATAGCTCTCTAATGCAATAGTTACTGTTATATTTCATTAATAGAAGGGAGGGTGTTAACCATGAAATATTATCCTATTTATTTAACTGAGATCTAGTAAATTATTCCCTAATTTATGAATATAACGTACCCAGATAAAAACACACTATCCTTATGTTTTTTTGTGTGTTTAACATTTACATTGATATAGATTGTTACATAATAAACCATCATTATTAATTCTCACGACTCTTTTTTGGATGATCTTTAAACCATGTAACATGTTTTTTGAACCACGTTATGATGTGTACAGATTCTACTATTTATGCTCATTTACAGTGATGGTGTCATCATACACTTATTCTTATATTGTTTTTGAATATGAAATTCATTTGTTAATGATTATTTTTTTCCTTGATTTGGAATTTCAGATCACCCTTATAATGTTTTACTTCCCCGATTTTTGAGGAATGGTTTTATGAATGGTATTTCTTATAAGGATAATAGATGTGAATAACATATTGTGTGATGATGTAGATTTTAAGAACCATTTGTTTATATATCCATGTTATTATGCAAGATTTTGTGCAAGTTTTCTAAAAATATTAAATGTAAAAGGGCATTGAATATGTATATGATTGAACAATTTCTTATTTATGTTGTATATTTTGTATGGATTAAACTAGGTCACATGTATTGGTATCTAGTCCATATAATTAAATATTTGGTTTTAACCAGTAGATATAGAACTGTGGGATCTATTTTGCTATATATTTGGTCATAAAAATCCCATGTACATAGGTAGAAACCTAGAAAAAATAAATGCTAACTATTTATTCCTCCCAGTGTCGACTACTGTGAATTATATATTATGTAATTTTTTCAGTAAGCATTTTTTTATCATGAATTAACATCTAGTTGTTAATGAGATTATTCCTAGTATATTTAGATATATCATCTAATTTCTAATTACACTTATATGAGCCTGTACTCGATTATAATTCAAGTTTGGATGCCAGTATGGATAGTAAATCTACCCAAAAGTTTATGATTCCACTTTTTATAGACTCATATTTCTAGATTGGTATTATTTCAATTTAGAAATAATATTGAACAAGGATCGTAATGTTTTTTGAATTTAGGTCATTAGGGATTTGAACACATTAATGGATCATTGTTTCAAAACATTAGTGGTTGTTATTGTTGTTTACAAGTGTTATCATATATTACTTCATACATGTAGTGACTTTTTATTTTTCTTTTGTCTAGTGTTATATAATTGTGTAAATTTATTGTTTTTATAGATTATTTCTTTATAATATTTTTTTCTTTATTTTTATAGTGGTTTGAAGTATGAATTGTTTAATAATGGATTTAAAATCAATTATTAATCCCTTATTGTTAAATGGATTATTCTTCTCTCTTTTAAAATAGATTTTAATAAATTTAAATGTAACTCATAAACTATCATATAAAAATGTTGTTATATTGTAAAAATAAAACATGGGATTTAGGTATATGGTTTAGATTCCTTAAATTGCAATAACGTATCAGTTTTATAAACAATATTTGAAACTTCCATTAAATTTTTGTACTCTTGAGGTTATCACATAGAATATTTCTATGGTGGAAACCATCTTAAAATATTTTCTCAACCCAATATATTCTAATTGGTGTTTTCAAACATGATGAAATTTATAGGTTTATGATCATTTTATAGATGCTCTTGGTTTAAGATTCGTTATCCATACTGATCTGGTATTAGGATTTGGTGATGATTTACAGGGTGGCCTTAGGTTACAAGGAAATTTTCTTCTTGGTATTTTGGGATCCTTTTGGTTAACATGGATTTCATATTTACTTAACTATTCATCTATTATTCTATATTTTGGAGAATTGTATTATAATTTTGTTTCACCTATTTTGTGACATGTTAAATGTTAATTAGATATATTTTCGGGTTGTTTATTATTTTGTTACCTTATTCTTTAAAACTGATTATTAAACATTTTTTGAAATTAATCTCATGGGTGGATAGTGAAATATTCTTGATAATACACCAATTATTTGTTTTGGCATTTTGGGTGTTTTATTCCCAATGATCTTTTCTTGATACCTAGGAACTAGTTTCTGCTACTGGTTATATAGAATGTTCATTGGGCTATGTCCTAGGTTGACATGGGTACAAGGATCCAGGGAGTTCCATAAAGGATAATCACAACCATGATAATTATCATTGATATCCAATAGTTATTTTAGATAGAGGTTTTATATAAAAGTAAAGATAATTAAAACTGATTCCTGGTGGGAACTAAATCAGATATTAATTTATATGATTCCATGTATAAGTATAATCATAATGGGAAGTGAATAATTAGTTTAGGAAGTCTATTCATAATGATCATAAAAACTTTTATTTAGAAAAATTAATTAAAAATGATGTGTAATGATTACTCATGGGTTTCTTAACAAATTTGAATGTCTATATGTGATGGAACATAGAGCTACATGTGATGGTGGACACCTATAATGTGTTTTTATTGAAAATAAATTGATTTTATGGAGGAAAATGTAGTGTATTTTTAAATGTCTAAATAAATAAATTTGAAAAATTCATTTAAAATAACCAATAAGAAGTATTAAATTATCTATATAATGTTTATGATGATTCATAATAGACTAGTAATAATGATTTTATTATTGGGAATGACAGTGTATATATTAGAGGGTGAAATATATCATTTTATCATTCATAGAACCCGAATATCTGTCCCATCTGAGGTAAACATATGAGGTTAAGAACACCTCCTCATATACTTGAGGCAGTAGACAGGTAGCGAGCATCTATGGTGTTATAGTGGGGAGACTATACCCTCATATCATAGTAAAAAATATCCAAACAATAATTTCATATCTATTTCAAATTAATATATCACATGGAAAAAATAAAACATATCATTCTATTGCAAATATTTAAAAAACCATACGGTCATATAGACACATGGTCATTCCAGTATATACAAGCTGACCACCCCTATGGATGATCCAAGAATAAATATAATTGATGCATAATTTTTTAAGCTCTTGAATAATCTCCATTACTGATTATATCCATTTATCCAATCCCATCTAAGGTAATGAATAACATGGCCTATTTTCCACATAGACCTATAATTACTAAAGTCTTCTTGAGTTTCCGAGTTTCATGGGTTCCCATGAAAGTTGTGAGCACAAGTCCTTAGGGAACCAAAAATGGGGTTATGAACATAACCAATAAATAGAGAATATGCACAAGTTACATGATTATAATATAAATAAATAATAAAATAAATTTTAAAATAAATATTTTTGATCTTGGGGTTTTTACGTGACACAAGATATTGACTATACCTAATTTATCTAATATCGAAGTGTGTCATAGAACATGATAAAATAAATCCATGAAATATTTGGTATCCACTCAGTTTTTCGATATACATAATCACTGAATATCGGGTACCAAGGCATGGGTATTCTTTTTGGGAATTAAGGTTAAATCCTAGGTAATCACTTAGGAATTCATCATGAAATCAAAGAATCAATACCCTGTATTTAGACCAATAAATTATATATATATATACAAAGGACTAATATATGAAAACTACATTGGAATTCCACATTAACCTAAAGGATCAAACACAAGTATTCAGATATATGAAATTTCTATAGCCCCAAATTCTTAATATTAGATAACCATGTAAGCATTACTCATAGTATCAAACATTTCAATTGATTTCTACGAGGTAATCTTACGAAATCATGTAGCATCATACTCATCCCAATTCAATAGAGATGATTCTATTAAATCCTATGTAATATTTTACATGGATGATTCCTAAATGGTGGTCCAAGGAAAACATGTAGCATCAGGCCAAGGATGATTCCTATAAGGTAATGATTTGAAATTTAAATGGAATTAAAAGATGATTCCCATATGATATATTGGGAAATAATTCATAAATACTCTAGGGTTGTGAGTCCCTCTTAGGATATATCACTTAGTCATTTTTATTGCCACATTGAGATATCACCATTGATCTTCTGGTTGAAATAATTATCAAAAAGTTTAAAACATACCCCTCCCCACAGAATAAATCACTTGGGTAATTAGGTCACCCAGTCACCAACCAGATCACCTAAATAATTTCATGGAATAGACACACATACTGTTTTTCATTATCTATTTACCAACTCCTAGTTTATACCCCATCACTCATAGGGAATATATTTCTTATCATCATCATCATAATAATATCGTGACCTAATCTTCCTTATATTCTATATCATATAGGGGATATGGAATAATTTCCATCTATGGTCATGAGGTTATCCACATATTATCTACTATATAACCCCATTATAAATCAAACAAGGGTCTTCAGACCCTGACTTTTATAATGTACCTTCTCTTTATAAAAATAATTCATGACACATTACATAAGATTAAATATATTTTAACCCAAAAGATAAAGAATTATAGTGTCTTTTGGAATTAGTTAAATTACACAAAAACTTAAAACATGGTATTGAAAAATTAATGAAAACAACCCTGACATAATAAAAATATTCCATTGTAATTAAAACTTAATGGAATAACACAGGGAAATACAAAAGAAAAAGGATAGATATAAATCTGAGTAATGGAATAAAAAAACGAAGAAAGTAAAACATGATTGGAAATAGGTATATAAATGGGGCATGAAAGGATCCAAAATCATAAACTAGAACAATGAGTCATTATATACTATGATAATCCTAATGTAAACGTGGAAAATTTTGAATAAAGTTAAAACATGGAAGCATTAACACAGGTTATGGCTATCTTCCAACACATCATGATTGAAAAAGTATTGTAATTTATTATATTCATTCCCTATTCCATTTAATGATGTTTAATAAGACTAAAACATTACCCATTAATTATATCTCTATAAAATTATGTGTGAATCCATCACTTACATATCATTTATATGCATAACAATGTAATAAAGATAATAAAAAATGGAATAATTTTTCATAACATATAATTAGATAGTCATAAATAGTGGAATAAATACATGAAAGTCCCAAATAAAATATTTATAGACGAATAAGGTTACAAACCCTTGATATGAAATGAGTATGGGTTTTTAGTACACATTTGTTTGGAATAGAAAATCACAGTGAAATTTCAGCAGCATAATGGGTGTTATAAATATTCATTGAAAGGATTAATGAGAGTTAAAGGGTTCTATTAAAAAAATATAGTATAATTTTTTATCTAAAACAAAAAGTAAAATAAAATCATTAATATAATGAATTCAAAAAGATAAAAGATGATATTTTAAAAAATAAATTAGAGGAATAAAAATAAAAATTAGATTTTGGAAATAAATAAAAATGAAAAAGTGATATTTATTTTAAATAAAATACATGTGAATTATAAAAATAATAACATGACATTAAAAAAATTAACTAGTATACTTTAATAAAAATAAACCATTATAAAACAATACACATATTTTTCTGTAATTATTTTCCCCAAAAAGAGAATGAAAAATCAAGGAAATTGTTTTACGAGATAGAGCGAAAAGAAAGTTAAATTCAAGAAGGAATTAGAATAGATAAGGGTTAATTGGAATCAAAAAATAAATTTCCCCTCAATACGGATGAAGATTCATCCAAAATTTACTTGAGAAGGATCTGCCTCAAATTGGATGAATTAATGGAGAAAAGAATAAAACATTACAAGAGAGAGTGCGAGAAACAATATATCAATGATTTAAATGGAGACCGCATCCTTATTTGTCGATAACATTATTATTTAAAATATTTTCAAATAGATTAATAAATTTTCTGAAAAAATATTATCCAATTTAAATCTATGATGATTAAAATTTTAAAACATGAACTTTCTATAATATAAATTAATTATGTTGAATGTCAAGAAAATGATTTCGAATGAGAAAATGATTTTTTTGAATATATATATATTTATGTGTGAGAGTGTGTGTACATTACTTCTAGATATAGATAATAAATATATATATGAAATACTAGGATTATAAGACCACCCATAGAAAAATCAATTAGATCATATAAATATTAAAAATCAATCAAACTCAATTGAAATATATTATGCTTGGTTGATCATCTTATTCATATAATAAATTTATTTTGATATGGATAAACCAATTTCACTAAGAATCAACCTTATAATATGTCAATAATGTATGTTTTTATATTTATGATAAACTGAAAATGTGAGTTTCTTTTCGAACCCATGAGAATTTAGATCAAGTAAAGTTAAATAACAAAAATCGTAATATATAAAAAAAATTAATTTCTTTTTTGAGAAATATGTGGTGAATGGTAAATAATTTAGAGTGTACCATATATTTCATTCATTTAATAACATTAAATAATGAGGTTTAAATATTTTAATAATAATTAAAATAATTATTTTGAGAGAATACCTTTCTAAATGATAAAATTTTGGAATTTTTTAAAGAATTTTATTCATTGAAACAAAAAAATTTGGATTTTCTTTTGTTATGATGTTCAGAGCCCTAAATAATATTAAGAAATTCATCACTATAATGAAATTAAGGAAGATTATTTTTGAGCACATTAATTTTGGATTCTAAATTATAAAAAATGGATTGATCATTACATTTAAAAATCTTATATTCTATTTCTATAGTGATTAATTATCTTTCATTAAACAATTGATCATTTTAATAAAGAAATTATTTTATTTTTTTGTTGATATATTTTCATTCATAAAAGAGTTCATCACAATAAAATTATTCTGATTTACATTATAATATTAAACATCATTATTGACATGGATAGATTAGAAATATATAGTGGGATATTTAGAATAAGAACATGATATAAGAGTATTATCTTCATCAAAAATATATGCTAGAGTAATAATCTATTTAGGACATTATTCACATTAGGAAGTAAAAGAGGAGTAGTGGAAGGGGGTACTTTTAATAGTACTCTGGGTTTTCTTAATTTTTTTTTCAAATGTATAATAAATTAAGTTAAATATAATCTTTTTGATATAATATAATTAACTTATAATGAATCATTATTACACGTGATTTTGATATACGCTCATTTTTATATTCAAAAACACATTTCTCTATGAAATATTTTCATTGTGTTTTGTGTTATAATCTTAAATTAATTTAAATTTCATATTGGAATTGAATTTTGAAAAATGAGTTTCATATTTTTAAATATAAGGTTAATATTTGTTAAATTATATCATTTTATTTTATTTCACTTTTAATAGTAACTATTTTAAATTATTATCACCATGATATATGTAAATTAAGAAATAAAGGATAAAATTTTAATGATAAGGTCTCAAAACCATCCCAAAACCTTCCTATATTTCATTGAATGATAATATATACCATTAGTACACAAGAATCTAAAAATTATCATTTTATTTATAAATTTCTTTTATTATGTGTGTATAATATTTTATTTAAATATAATATCAAAAATTCTACTCTCTCCTATTTTGAATATCTATAATTTTTTGTGACATGGGAAAACAATTTGTTGAGTTTTATATAGTTACTCAAAATATAGATTTCTTTATCTTTTTAATCTTTCATTGTTTTTTTGTGATCAACTAGTTACCTTAAATGATTAAATAATGTTGACATAGTTCTTGTGAATGTAGTTGAAAAATCAATCAAATGATTTTAAAAACATGAAAAGTATTAATTTTTTTGATATTTTTAATGTACAAATAATTTTATTGATAAATAAAACATATTATGAATTTTTTTAAATGTTTATATTATATTTAAAATACTATATTCTTATCTATATAGTCAAACCCAATGAATATTGTAAAAAATTACATTAATGAAATTTAATATTAATTTTTTTTTATTAAATTATTAAAAAATTATAAAAACACAGTCATGTTTTATGTGAATAAGATATTATTTAAAATATCCACCCGGTTTAATTTATGGGAAAATTTCCACATTATAGTGACATTCGGGACCCAGAAATAGTATAAAATTTGATATTACAAAAAATTTAAAAGGGTTATTAAGGGGATTAAACAAATTAAAAAGTGTGAAGAAATAAAATAATATTGCACTAATTTTTTGTAGAGATTAATAAAGATAACACTATTGTTATCTTAGAATTTTTTCATTTTGCATACACGTTTCCTTAAATAATAATTAATAACAACGTAATACAAAATGGTATCCCAAGAATGACCCTCCCATAACATATAAAAGGGAAACCATTCTACTCACCAATTCAAACAAAAATTTTCATTTAATGTTTCCAAAATCTATCCAATTGACTTAATAAAATCCGTACCCACATTTTCAAGGTATTAGTTTATGAATAATACCAATAAAATATGGATCAAGGTGTAATGAAAAAGACGATTTCCAAAGAAGTGGGGTAACTTTTCGCAAAATATTTTTTAGTTTATTTATTCTTCTATATTGTTAATATATTATTCCATTATTCATAAATAATATCAAAATATTTTAAATAAAATAATAATTTTTTGTGTAAGTTAAGAAACCATTATCCATCTTATTCTTCCATAAAAAGGGAACTTAAACCATTGTTAGTGTGTACGATGGACTACCACCTCATGAACGAATATAATTCATTTTTTATCATAACCCCTTATGGTTGTTTATAATGAATACATTTTTTTGTGTAAAAAATATATATGATCTTCATTACATTGGTATCATTATATAAAGATAAAATAATACTTACGTTCTTTATCTCTTATTATTTAAGAGATGAATATGTTACTCAAGTTTACATACAGCCTACCATGTTCATGATTTTAAGTTGATATTTTGTTCGTTATAATACTTCATAGTAGGTTTGAATAGTATTATTAATTTAGAAAATTATAATTATGTACTCAATTTTTTTCTTCATATAATGGAAATTATAC
The DNA here is from genome assembly GCA_963277665.1 of Viscum album. NCBI lineage: Eukaryota > Viridiplantae > Streptophyta > Magnoliopsida > Santalales > Viscaceae > Viscum > Viscum album. The sequence continues at coordinate 1,111,443,581 of OY728140.1, forward strand.
CACGTTGACCGCTGTTAACACACATAAGTTATTATGAATTTATCAACCAGACCTCCTCAAAACAAATGAAGTGGAATTAACTATTTATGAAATTAAATATGTATTTAATATCAATGAAACAAATGTATTAATGATAAATTAGTAAACCTATAAATGATTATCATGAAAGTAAATAATTTATTTTTGTTTATTATACTAGAGGTAAAGGATATCCATAGAACTTCTAGACTTGTGGGAAGGGATTTCATCCGAATTTCACTTCATTGAGATGTGATTTAATGTTATTCACCAAATTTCACATATATGTGGGACATAATACCCATTTAAAATTTTATTTCATGATTGCTTCGTACTTCATGGAATATTAGGTTTCAATTCAAATTATTTTCCCCTTGATGATTTTATATGAAAGTTACCATGTAGTGAGGGGTTCTTTAACTCAATTTACATTCATTTAGGTATAACTATACCTCATTTACTGATAATTTAAAATATTATATGGGAAATTATTTGAATTTTATTTATATCTACTTATTTTTTGTTTTTAAAATATTTAAACATAATTTCTAAAATTATTATTTATATCTTCAATGATATGAACTTTGTAAGGATTTTTTTTCAATAACATTTTATTATACATGTCTTATAAAATGCACATAGTTGCTTTTACAAGGTTTATATGCTTCCTATTGTGATGTTATATAATGAATAAATTTTTTATCATTATATTTGATGTTCCTATTATCTTCCCCCTTTTATGAGATATTGATTCAAATGTTATAAAATATAAAAGGGTTTTCATAGTCTTAAATTCAATTATATGAGACATAATTCTTGTCATGAACCATGATTTCACTATATGTTGTACTAACTACTTCTGGAATGAATTTTGAAATATTACTTCATGAAATTAATGAGATTTATAGACTCATATCATTCTTTTTATTTCAATGTCATTTGATTTTGAATGTTTCCAATATATTAAAGACATTAATTTTCAATATATATTATTTTGATATTTTTTATTTTCAAGGTTCCATTATGGAAATCATATAATACTATTTTTATTAAACATATATATTTTCTTTTATAATGGTTATGAATGCGTTTAAGATGATTAATTTCTATTTCCACAATTATTTTTTAGATAAAAAATACGAATGTTTCATGTAAGTGATACTGATCATTTAGCGTCTTCTAAGTTAGAAGTTCTCTTCAATATACAAGTTTTCTAAATTGTTTTCGAAAATGTTTCTTCTTAACGAAAATTTATTTCTGACCTTATATTACATGATCATTAAACTTCTTTTAAAATGTTTTAACATTAAAATCATCAACATTTTATAAATTTTTCACATTTTACTCTCCTCAAAAATGGTTTAAATGAGTTTATATAATTAAATATTATGATATGGAAATATTTTCCCACCATCACGATCATTATTTTCTTTAAATATTATTTTATAAGTAGCCATGTTTATTTTCAAATAAATTATTAATAATTTTTTTTTTGTATTGATTGTTTTTATAAAAAAATTACAATTAAATGGGTTTTTTAAAATAATTTTTTAAATGATCTTTATTGTTATTATTATTCATCAATGAAAACTACTATAAATTTTAAATATTATTTTCTAGGGATATATTTTGATAAATGTATGAATATAATTTCTCTTGATGGATTATTATTGTGTTTAATTTATTTTGATGAAACTTATTTTTTCTATGGTTAAATAATGATATGAATGAACAATGATTAATTTTATATTTAAATTATAATATATTAAATGTTTTATTCATTGATGATAATTAAAAATTATTAATGATGATTGGTGAGACCAATAAAACTTATACCAATAGTTGATATTGATATACTTCATAAGAATGGGTGAAACAATACATATTATATGAATAGGTGATCTCGAAACTGGTTATATAAATGGGTGGGCCCAATATAGCTATCTAATGCATTGGTTACTATTACATTTCATAAATGGAAGAGAGGGAGTTAACCATGATGGATGTTCCTATGTATTTAACTGAGATCTAGTAATTTCTTCCCAAATTTATAATGATAACTTACCTGGATAAAAACACACTATCCTTATGTTTTTTTTGTGTGTTTAATATTTTCATTGATATAGATTGTTACCTAAAGGATCATAATTATTAATTCTCATGACTCTTTCTTTGGGATCATCTTTAAACCATGTAACATGTTTTTTGAACCATGTTATGATGTTTACAGATTATACTATTTATGCTCATTTACATTGATTATGTCATCATACACTTATTCATATATTGTTTTTTAAGATGAAATTTATTTGTTAATGATTATTTTTTCCATTATTGGGAATTTTAGATCACCCTTCTTATGTTTTACTTCCCCGATTTTTGACGAATGGTTTTATGAATGGTATTCCTAATAAGGTTACTTGACGTGAATAACATAGTGTGTGATGATGTATATTTTATAAACCAGTTGTTCAGTTATCCAAGTTCTTTTGTAAGAGTTTGTGCATGTTTTATAAAAATATTAAATGGAAAAGTTTATTAAATATATATGTGATAGAACAATTTATTTTCATGTTGTGTATGTTTTACAGATTAAATTGGGTCACATGTATTGGTATCTAGTTCATATAATTAAATATTAGGTTTTAACGAATAGATATAAAATTTTGGGTTCAGTTTTGTTATATAGTTGGTCATAAAAATCCAATGTACTTTGGTAGAAACCCAGAAAAAATACATGCTAGCTATTTATTCCCCCCAGTGTAGTATACTGTGAATTATCTGTTATGTGTTTATGTCACTCGACATTTTTTTATCATGAATTAATGTATAGATGCTAATGAAATTAGCCCTATTATATTTCGAAATATCATCTAATTATTAATGACACTTATATGAGCCTGTACATGATTATAATTCAAGTTAGGATGCCAGTATGGATAGTAATTATACCCACTAGTTTATGATTCCACTTTTTCTAGACTCATATTTCTAGATTTATATTATTTCAATTTTGAAATAATCTTGAACAAGGATCTTAATGTTTTTTGAATTTAGGTCACTAGGGATTCGAACAAGTTTTTGGATAATTGTTTCAATACATAAGTGGTTGTAATTTTTGTTTACAAGTGTTATTATAGAGTATTTCATACATGTAGTGATTCTGTATTTTTCTTTTATCTAGTATTCTATAATTGTGTAAATTTATTGTTTTTAGACATTATTTCCATATAATATTTTTTCATTATTTTCATAGTGGTTTGGAGTATGAATATGTTAATAATGGATTTTAACTAACTTATTAATCCCATATAGTTAAATGAATTTTTCTTCTCTATTTGCAAATATATTCTAATAAATTTAAAATGAACTCATCAACTATCATATTAAAATGTTGTTATATTTTAAAAATAAAACATGGGATTTAGGTATGTGGTTTAGATTCCTTAAATTGCAATAATGGATCAGTTTTATAAACAATATTTTAAACTCCCATAATTTTTTTCCACCCTTGAAGTTATCACATAGAATATTTCAATGGTGGAAACCAACTAAAAATATTTTCTCAGACCTATATATTGTAATTGGTGTTTTAAAACTTGATGAAATTTAATGGTTTATGTTCATTTTATGGAATCTCTTTGTTTAGGATTCTTTATACTTTTCTAATCATATAGTAGTATATGGTGATGATTTGGAGGGTGACCTTAGGTTACAAGGAATTTGTCTACTTGATATTTTGGGATCCTTTTGGTTAACATGGGTTTCATATTTACATAACAGTTCATCAATTCTTCAATATTTTGGATAATTGTATTATAATATTATTTCACCTTTTTTGTGACTTGCTAAATGTGAATTAGATATCTTTTTGGATTATTGCTTATTTGGTTACCTTATTCTTTAAAACTGATTATGTAAAGACCCGTAAAATTGAAGGAAATTTTTTTTCTTAATTTTCATTGGAATTTTACAAGAGTGCATTTTCTGACGGCACCTAATTCCATGGCCCAGTGTGCCTGAAATCATTTTCCGAAGTTTGGCTCGGGTACGTTCAGTGAACGGACGAGCAGGTTTTTCTAATTTTTGAACTGTTGCTCGGAATCGAATCCCGAGGGCACCGATGGAATCACAATGCCAGTAATTGCTTAGAAAACCTTTTCTGGAGTTGCGTTTTCTCGGGTGTGGTTTTTTTGGGGTTAAGTTAAAGAATAAAATAAAAGTGGTGCGACATTTTTTTTTACTTAAAGCAGTCTTAACCTAAGTTAAGCAGATAAGATGGGACCCACAATATCCTACCCACTTGGTAGGATATTTGTGAGGTGGGGCCCGTACGAACTCCACTGTTTCTTTCCCTCTAAGTAACGCACACGCACCCCCTTTTAATGAAGTCAATAGTTCGTTTATTTTTGTTTAATAATGCCTCATTAATTTGGGATGTTAAATTGTTAAAATTAATTCATAGAATTAATTGTTCGTTTCGTTTCCTTTTTGAATTTTAAAGGGTTGGATTGTGCGTCAATAAAATAAGACTACTCTTATTTTATTATCTGTTGGAACTTGTTGCGTGGAGAGAATTTGGAGGAAAGCGTTCTTCTTCGATGAAGAACGCGAAGAACGCACCGATCTCCGACGAAGAACGTGAAATCTTCGGAGGTTGACTATGTAACTCCATGTCCCGCGAAGACAACGACTCTTTTTCTGCGACGGTTATTTCCACAGCGAACTCACTTTTTATGACAACGTTGAGGTAGGGGTTTATTTCTTCTTGTTCGTGAAGCATCCTTTTTCGTTCCTCATCTTATTTTTAGGCTGCTTGTTATCATATTAACGGGAGCAGGTCGTACCAAACGAAACGGACGGCCCTCCTCCCCCTATGTTGTTGTGTTGTTGCGGTTCGGAAGATGGAGTCATGGTCCGACGACACCGTGCGGGAACCTGGAGAGATTCGGAAAGGAAGTGCGGCACCCTCGAGGCCGAACGGAAGTGTGGTCGTAGTTGGGACCGCGAAGGTGAACGAAAGACTCCGCAGTTTGTTCTTTTGATGTGTGGATCGACAAGCATTGACAGAACGGGCCACAGAGACGATATGATGATCCCTCAGAGAAGTACGGGACCCGGGATGAGCATCGGCGCAAGAAGAATTGAAAACGGACCACCGGAGCAACTCCGGTGGCCTGCAGACACCACCGACGGCCGACACCGACCGGCCGCTCGGTGGCGGCGGCACCGTAGCACGCCGCCTGGAGAAACCGCCGCAGCTGAATCCGCGGCGGCATTCGGCTGGATCCCGCGACTGCGCAGGATCCAGGGGTACGAAACGCGGCACGTGCCACGTCCGCAGAGTACAAGGCTCGCTAGCCGAGCCAGCGAGCGCCCAGGACGAGCCGGGCCAGCTTGGGCGGACTGGGCCGGGCCGCGCCACGCCGGGACGGGTCGCTCCTAGCCGGGCCGAGCCGCGCCACACCGGGCCGGGTCGCGCCCAGCCGGGCCGGGCCACGCCCTGCCGGGTGGGACCCTGACCCGGGTCGGGTCGACCCAGTTCGGGCCGACCCAGGGGGGTTGGGCCGGGTCAGACCGGGCCCAGACCCCCCATTTTCAGATCACTTTCGGTCTCTTTCCCATATCTGGGGAAACAACCCTCCAATAGAAGCACCGTCAGTTGCGTATCGATCCATGGATGAGACAGTCATTTCGGTGTATTGCACTCAAGGTTTCGGAGAACATTGGGTTCGGACGGGTTGGTTCGGATACAAAACCAACCGGGACCTCGGAGCGGAAACACCTATATCTTGAGCTCCAGACGTCCAATTGACGTGCCGTCAACTTTGTTGAATTCCTATTGATGAGACAGAACTTTTGGCTTACTCCGCTCGACGTTTGGACGACATTGGAGTGCGGTCGGGTTGGTTCGCTACCCAAATCCAACTGGGCCCCAAGAACGGAAAGGCTGATAACTTTCAGAACAAACGTCTGTTTAATGAACCGTCAGCGGCATTGGTAATCACATTGAGAAACAGTTCCTATGAGAATACCCTATGAGAGTTCGGGGTATGGTATAAATACGGTCGGGTTGGTTCGCACACGAAACCAACTGGGCCCCTGGGACGAAAAGGCTAATAACACACAGACCGGGCGTCCGATTGACGCGTCGTCTGTTGTGATGAGACTCCTATGACGAGGTGGAACTTTTAGATACTTCTTTGAGGAAACTTATGATACATGGGGTATTGACCTGTAGCTCGTGGAGGAGACCCTCCCGTTGACGAGCTAGCAGAGTGTATAGACCTAGTAGCTGGCTGAGACCTGTCGACTATTGATCTATCAACTCGGTGTGTTTCAGATAGCCCAGAGGGGAGCGCTTGGTTGTAGCAGCAGACCCATGGCAGAGGAGCGCTTGGTTTTTGTGGAAGACCCACGGTACTCAACATAAAGAGTTCCTTTGGAGGCTATGAGGGGGAGCGCTTGGTTGTAGCGGCAGACCCATGAACGATGAGCGTTTGATTATAGCGGCAGACCCGCGGTACACAATAGATAGAGTACCTCTTGAGGCTATGAGGGGGAGCGCTTGGTTGTAGCGGTAGACCCATGGAGGAGGAGCGCTTGGATGTAGCGGCAGACCCGCGGTACTCAACAGAAGGAGTACCTTTAGAACCTATGAATGGGAGCACTTGGTTGTAGTAGCAGACCCATGGTGGGAAGTGCTTGGTTGTAGCAGCAGGCCCACAGTACTCAACATGTGGAGTACTACAACATTCCAAGGAGTTCTGCGTGCTTGGTTGTGGCAGCAGGCCCTCTGTACTCGATGGATGAGGAGTTCTACAGTAGCCGTGGTTTTGACATCATGAATAAAATACTGGTTGAGCTGAGTCTATAATATTTGTGATTACTCATGTTTGAGATGGGTTACATGATAACTTGGGTATAAGTATGAGCTTATACCAATGTAGAGGTTATCTGTTGGGATCTTCTTGTGGTTATATTTGTTGGATTTAGTGAGACCTTGAGGGTCTCAGGGTCCCTTCTGAGTATCGTTATACTCACCCCTGCACGGGCTATGCCCGCACCTCGTTGTGTTTTTTGCAGATGACAGACAGCGCAGACAGAGGCCGAGTGTTCGAGGAATGGACGGTACTCGGAGTTGGACCTTATGACGAGACAGTACCCGGTGGTGGACATCGCGACAAGGCGACGCTCGGAGGAGGTTGATGGGCGATGGCGTTGTAGAGGCTATCTGTACCTACCCTTCAGGTAGGATCCATGGTGGAAGATCCAGGAGATGCGCTATCGGTACCTACCCTTCAGGTAGGATCCGAGGAGGACGACCCAGGAGATGGTTCTTTTCTTCCAGTTGTTGTCTTTGTTGTACTTTCTTTCAGTTGTAGCTGTTCTTTTGTTTGGGTTTGTATTCTGGCCCATTTACTTTTCATCACTTCCTTTTTGTACTTGGTGTTTTACTTCCACTTGTACTCTGTGGTGTTTTGTTAATTTTATAACATCAATTCCTTCCCAGTTATCGGTATTTATGCCTTTGGTGCTAGTCGCCAGCCCCTGGCCTATGGAAGGTAGGCTTGGGGTAGTCACGGCACGGGCCCCGAGGACGGGTCATGATGGATTATTAAACATTTTTTTAAATTAATCTCATGTTTGCATAGTGAAATATTCATGATAAGATCCTAGGATGACATGTTTACAATGATCGAGGGAATCTTATAAAGGATCATCACAACCATGATAATTATCATTGATATCCAACAATTATTTTAGATAGAGGTTGTATATAAAATTAAAGCTAACTAAAATGGATTCTTTGTGGGAACTAAATCAGATATTACTTTATATGAAACGTTTTAAAAGTATAATCCTATTGTGAAGTGCATAATTAGTTTAGGAAGTCTATTGATGATGAAGTTAAAAAATTTTTATTTAGAAAAATTAATTAAAAATAATGTGGAATTATTACTCATGGGTTTTTAACAAATTTTAATGGAAATATGTGATGAAATGTAGAGCTACATGTGATGGTGGACGCTAATAATGTGTTTTTTATTGAAAATAAATAGAATTTTATGGAGGAAAATGTATTATATTTTTAAATTTATAACGAAATAAATATGAAAAATTACTTAAAAATACTCAATAAGAAGTATTAAATGAACTATATAATGTTTATTTTGATTCATATAGGAATTTTTATAATGATTGTATTATTGGGAATGCGAGTGTATATTATAGGAGGGTGAAATATAACATTTTACCATTAATAGAACCCTAATATCTGTACCATCTGAGAAAAATATGTGAGGATAAGCACACCTCCCCATATACTTGAGGCTGTAGAAAAGCAGCGGGTGTCTATAGTGTTATAGTGTAGAGACTAGACCATTATATCCTAGTAAAAAATATCGAAACAATAATTTCATATCTATTACAAATTAATAGGTCACATGGAAAAAATAAAACAAATCATTCTATTACAAATACTAAAAAAACCATACGGTTATATAGACACATGGTCTTACGAGTATATACTTGCTGACCGCCCACATGGATGATCCAAAAGTAAATATAATTGAAGAATAATTTTTTTGAGGCTCTAAAATAATCTCCAATTATCATTATAACAATTTCTCCAATCCCATCTAAGGTAATGAAAAACATGGCCTCTGGTCCACATAATCCTATAATTTCTAAAGCCTTCATCAGTTCTCGAGTTTCATGGACTCCCATGAAAGATGTGAGAACAAGTCCTTTGGGAACCACAAATTGGGTTATGAACATATCCAATAAATATAGTATATTCACATGTGACATGATTACAATATAAATAAAAAATATAAGAAATTTTAAAATAAATATTTTCGATCTTAGGGTTCTTACGTGAGACTTGATATTGAATATACCTAATTTATCTAGTGTCGAAGTGTGTCAGAGAACATGATATAATAGATCCATGGAATATTAGGTGAAAATTCATAATAATTGGTATCCACTAAGATTTTCTATATAGGTAATCAATGAATAACAGGTATCATGGAATGAGTATTCCTTTAGGGTATTAATTTTAAATCCTAGGTAATAACATGGGAATTCATCATGAAATCAATGAATTAATACCTTGTATTTAGAACAATTAATTCTATATATATCCAAAGGATTAATCTATGAAAACTACATTGGAATTACACATTAACCAGAAGGATCAAACAAAAGAATTCAGATATATGAAATCTCTATAGCCCCAAATTCTTAATACTATATAACCATGTAGGCATTCTTCATAGTATCAAACATTTAAATTTATTTCTACGAGGAAATCATGTATCATCAGGCTCAAGGATGATTCCTATGAGGTAATCTTATGCATTTTAAATGGACTCAAAAGATGAATCCCAGATTATATATTGGGAAATAATTCATAAATAATCTAGGGTTTTGAGTCCCTCCTAGGATATATAACTTATTCATTTTTTTTCAATAATGAGATATCACCGTCGATCTTCTGGTTGAAATAAATATCAAAATGTTTAAAACATACCCCATCCCCCACAACAAAACACTTGGGTAATTAGGTCACTCGGTCACCCAGCAGGCCACCTAAATCATTTCATGTAATAAACACCCATCATGGTTTTCTTTATCTATTTCCATACCCTAGGTTATACCCCATCACTCATAGGGAATATGTTTCTCAACATCATCATAATAATACAGTGACCTAATCTTCCTTATATTCTATATCATATAGGGTATATGGTATAATTTCCATCTATGTCCATGAGGTTATCCCCATATTATGTACTCTACAACCCCATTTTAAATCATCCAAGGGTCTTCAGACCATGATTTTTACGATGTCCCTTATCTTTATAAAAAATTAATTCATGACACATTAAATAACATTAAATATAGTTTATCTCAAAAGATCAAGAATTATAGTGTCTTTGGGAATTAGTTAAATTACAAAACAACTTAAAACAGTAAATAAATAACATTATTGAAAACTTCCTTGATATACTAATAATATTCCATTATATTTAAACCTTTATGGGATAACATGTGGAAATACACAAGAAACGGTATAGATATAATTCTGAGTAAGGGAATAAACAAAAAATAACACAAAGAAAGTATAACATGAGTGAAAATAGGTATATAAATGAGGCATAAAAGGATCCAAAATCATAAACTAGAACAACGAGTCATGATATACTGTAATAATCGTAAAAGAAACATGGGAAATGATGAATCAACTTAAAATGTGGAAGCATTAACATAGGTTAAGGCTAACATCCAAGACATCATGATGGAAAAAGTATTGAAATTTATTATATTCACTCCCTAATCCATTTAATGATGTTTAATGATACTAAAACATTACCCATACATTGTATCTCTATATAATTATGTGTGCATCCATCACTTATATATAATTTATATGCATAACTATGATACAAAGATCATAAGAAATCAAATAATTTTTCATAACATATAATTCTATAGTCATAAATTGGGGAATAAATGCATGAATGTCCCAAATAAAATAATTATAGATGAATAAGGGTAGACACCCTTTCTATGAAATTTGTATGTGTTTTTAGTACAAATTTGTTCGGAATGGAAAATCATAGTGAAATTTTAGTAGCATAGTGGGAGCATATAAATATTCATGGAAAGGATTAATGAGATTTAAAGGGTTATATTATAATTTATACATAATGTATGCTATTAGTGGGATATGGGAGAATATATCCTGATGTTATTAAATTGTGATAAAAGTCATAATATAAGAAAGATACTTGAATAAACAGATCCCTTGCTAAATTTTGGGATTATAATGGCTGTATACAATGGTTTATGAGATGATTTAATGAGAGTGAAAAGGATATCATATAATTTAGAAATAAAATAGATAATAATTTGGAAATGAAATAATATAACCCAAATAAAATAAACAATAATTAATATTCATAACATTAAATAGGTTCTTGAATAATAGAGTGTGTGAGATCCCTTACAAAATTTCAGCATTGTAACATGAATATAAAAATGGCCATTGGAGCGATTAATTAGAGTGAATGGGGTCTATTATTATTTAAAAATAAATTGGATAGTATTGGGTATACTCATGAACATATCCCATCATTTATAAATGGATTCTAAGAGGCATATCATAAAAGAGGTGTTTAAAAAAAAGAAGAGTGGGAGATCCCTTACTAAATTCGGACATGGTAACTGGTAAACAAAAAGGTCCATGGGAATGATTAATTAGATTTAAAGGGGAATGTATTCATTTATATTTAAGATTTACATTAAGGGATATATTTAGTTACATATCCCAACATGAAGAAATTTAAATTAATAAGCATAACATAAAAAAGGTATTTGAATAAAAAAGAGAGTGAAACACCCCTTATGAAATTTTCACATGGTAATGTATTAGGTAAATAATATATTGATAGAGGATAAATGGTATATCAATATTAGTGAATAATTTATAAAATATGGGTATAATAATAAATACATGACAACATAACCAATTCATAGTCAAAATAAAAATTACAATGAATGTACTTGAATGGAAATGAGAATAGAGAAATACCTTACATTGAGATGGAGATTCAAAAATCATGATAGATTCTTCTTAAGTGATTGGGAAACAATAGGAGTAGTCAATATATTTCATGGAAGAGTAATAACATGATCCATGGATTTTGAGTGGGTTTATATAGGAAATAATAGGGATTTTTTTTTCAAATGAATGTTTTGGATGATATATAATACAATAACCAAACCAACAAAGAGTACCTTTTTTTTACCAAGGTTTATAAAATATACAGATTGGTTTAATTATTTTATAAGTCCAAGGGTCAAAATTATAAAAATATTACCCTTTTTGATGTGGAAATGAGTCTGGTTTTTAATGAAATCATTTTTAAACCCTAAAATATATTATTGGTTGTGGATAATTTATAAAGTGTTTATAAAATCAATCAAATAAATGTAAAATCGATCTTTTTTAAAAAGTAAACATATAATTTGTATTGGATATAATTTTTTGTAATTTATTCATAATTTTTATATCATTACAATGTCATAATACACATTTTATATCTCCAGACCCCCTCCCTCCAAAGATACTGCTACAAGGGGATAGAGGTAATGACCACTAAGTCCCTCCTCTAGTAGGACTTGGGTTGGAGACAAGCACCAAGATTGTAAAAATATCACAATATGACAGACATTACCCTTTATAATGTAAAATAGATCACAAGAATAAATGAATCATCCCCAGGAACTCCAATACATTGTATAAAGAGAATTTGAAAAACCACCAACAAGTATTAAAATGTAGAATAAATACAAAGTCATTAATGTCTATATGTAAATATGCAAAACAAAATTTAAGGCAATGTAATAACAAATGTCCAAAGGTCCAAGATAGTAATGCCCATCATGGTCCATGAAATTCTCCTAGAAAATGTTAAGCATTTTTACATACGCAGGATGAGAATTCAAGTATACTTAGTAGGAAAACCAATATCCCTCATGCACATGTGAATGAAGAATACTAATACTCTGGATAGAAATATAGAAGAACCAAATAAAACATAAAAAGATATAATTACCATCCAAACCTCACCAAATCATTCTCCCAAAGTAACACAAGACAAGTAATATAATATAAATAAATGCACATCGATTTTAGGTTACCCCACACAACTTTTTCATTGGTATGTTTCTCTCTCCCAACATATTATGTCTTAGTGCTCCCATCCCTTCGGTATATGAAATCACATCTGGCCCCCACCATCCTGGACCTCAAAACACATCAATATTACACATAGTTGTACCTCAAAACACATAATACTCATACACACATGGGCCTCACAACACATTACATCACATCTCACCTCAAAAACACCAGGTAAAGCACATCACATCAAACCGCGAAGATACCTGGGACATCACAAACCACCTCACATGCAAAAACCTGTGTTACCACACCTCTCTAAAAGACAGCTAGTCTATTAATACAACTATCTAAATTAACATCATAACACCCATTAAACATGTCTACGCTCCCACACCACCATTTCACAAATATCAACTCATGCTCTAATGATTGACAAAACAACTTCCTAGGCTCAAAACACAATATCCTTGAATTATTTCACAAAAAAATAACTTATGATATAATTCATGATCACCTTATGACACCACATGAGTCAAACAATAGAGCAATTCTCAATATTTTCATTTTCTAAATAAGGCATACCAAAGAAGGCACACATTAGAACTATGCTTATATGTCATTAGATTATAGGATTGTGTGATTAAATCATTGACCATGATCATTGGATGTGAACCTAATCTCTCCATAGAAATATATGGTTCTATCATCCAATTTTCCACATATCATGCTCTCTTAGGCATATCACATGATCACCCACCAACTTATGCATCATCAATAACCATTATGGTATATTTATTTTATATCCATCCTGGATCTCATCGTTGAAGATCATAATGCGCTATCTGATTGAGAACCATACCCAAAATGAATTGGTAAAGGACTCCAACTAATACTCCCCATCGAATCAAAATCATGATACCCAAGTGCTTCATATTCTACCTCATAAAATTATATGGAATTATCAGTCCTATACAAAATACCATATAGAACCTCTTATGAATCAATATAATAACCCAAAGCATATTCTCATGCATACATCCTTTTTGGAACATAAAATCCTATTCTAATCCCTATATCATGTTACCCTCACATATATTATATCTCAATAGACATAATAAAATACCATTCACTCATTCATACGACCAAGATCATTAATATAATTTATTACATCTCAAAATCACTAGGATATCTCAACTAGCCCATAAATCATTCCACACATAGGTTACAAAGAATGGAAAATCTCTTTTTTAATTTTCCAATAACTATAAAGAAAATTGATATTACAAAAAACCAACACTAGTTTCCTTATATAAATATACATATCAAGAATCACATTCAAATTCAGCAGTCCACTTCATGGAATTGATCTTCACCAAACATATTCATAACCGATTACCCCTTCTAGCACCATAATCACATCCATATATACATAAAACAACCCTATACCATAAAAATATGTATCCAGAAAGATATTGTCATATGGTTAGGTTATTTAGAATTCCCCCATGAAACTACATGGGAAAAAAATATATCAGTTAATATTGACATTTTATATAACAAATCAGTTATTTATTAAAAAACCATTATCAAGAAATTCTGTGTTATATATATACCCACAATGTGTAACTATATATCCATTACATGGAGGGACTATGTAGTCATCCGTGATGGAAAATTTCATTATAATATGCACATTACCTATCATAAAAATAATGTATATTGGGGCTCACCAAAGTATAATTTGACAAAAATGTTATATAGGAAAACACAAAATATGTTATTTTTGACATTTTAATCATTTTATCCCCATCGTCTGTGAAATCACTCACATGTAAGGACAAAAATTTCATGTTACTTATACATTTAATGAACAATTCATTTACACATGTCACATTCCAATTGCGTGTGAACCCAAACAATAAATAAAATCTCAAATACCCATGTGATTTTTAATGAATATCTCAATTATAACCTCAAAAAACATGAAAAATTATTCTAGTTTCTTGGTTCATAGGACATCCCATTGAAAATTTGTTAATAATGAACCATTATAAGGTCTATCAAAAGCTCTTCAAAATTTCAATATCAATTGTTTACCATATTCCCTTGTAGTGATATAAAACAAAATTCATTGATAAATCTCTGTGATGTTTCCCCTATCAATGGCCATTGTTCAGTGCCCCAAATGGAGTCACCATATATGCTAAATCCTGACTCCCAATTTTCTATAGGATTCTTATTTGTAGATAGGGTTTGTAGTCTTACCAGTGGGATACTATACCCATATATCAGATTAAAACACAATATATAATACAATAAAACATTCAGAATAAATAAAAATATAACATAGAATAAATAAAAACGAACATGTTTGTTAATACCTATGATGTAGTAAATATATAAATTTTTTGGAAGGAATATAATAATTATAAAATGAAATCCCACCAAAATGTGTAGTGATGAAAATGAATGGGATTACCCCAAATGGTTTCTTAGGTGTTGGAATCTCCTATGCTACTAGATCCCCTTTCTGAGCTCCCAAACCACCTGATCCATTAGATCAAGTGATAGAGAATTATTCCCCAATATATAAGGACAAACATCCCATCCCTTTTATTCATCATTCATTTTATGGGGTCACTCATGAGGTTGTATGTCAATAAGGTTTACGATCTTTTAATGAAGTTCTCACTAAACACTCCAATCAGGTGTTAAAGAATCTCTCACATTCTATAATAAGTATCTTTATTTTCCCTTCATGTGTAGACAATGTGCATGTATTTCCAATGGTGGAATTTTTATTTAAAAGAAATCTATGGTGCTTTGTTCTTTCACTGACTATCCTGGGTTGTGTTGTTCGGTCATGAGAAACCTTATCTCTTATTTATTGGTGTTTTGTTGATTCTTAGGGCCAGGATCATCCATTGGTGATGTCACTTCATTCCCACTCATCTTTTTTGTATTCAAATGTTTTATGAATAATATTTCATCCAGTCATTTTCATTATATGCTCATTGGTGCTCCAAATGACATTTTTTCAAAGGTGATGGCTTTGGGAATCCCATACTACTACAACCATGGCCTTTAAAAGTGCTAGAAAAGTGAATTTTCAGTACTAGAAGGAACCATTAATCTCTACGAAGATAAGAGATGTTCAATTTTACCAGTGCTCAAATAAGTGATGATAAGGTCACCTTTTATAAGTTCTAAAAAAGTGCTAATCAAAAGGACATTTATCAGAATTTTTTTAGAGCTGGTAAAAGTAAAAAAAATTAAAAAACATTAAATCATAGCCATATATTAACCATGCTTGACCCCCCCTTTAAATGTGATATCCCCCACTTGCACCCACCCACACCGCCTTTAATAGACCTAGACCCCCCTACAACACTTTCCCCACACTATGTACCCACCCGCATGCCTCTACCTCCCCCATGATTCGAACTCTAGACCACTCCTCAGTGCGCCTGGACCCTATGCCACTCCCCTGTGTTTCATTGTTCTCTATTTAATGATATATCAATATAAATATATATATATATATATATGAATTCGTATATTAATATACCTTTATATTAATATATATATGTATATGTATATTTATTTATATTAATATTTATTTATTTATTCCTAAATTAATATATATTTCTATTTATTAATTAATATATAGATTTATTTATTTTTTATTTTTGGTATATTTATTCAAATAATAATATATATTTATAATAATATTTTTAAATAAATTTATAAAAAATATACTTTTTGTGTGTTTATAAATAAATATATACATATATATACAACATATATAAAATATACATACACTTGTATATATTTTATATAAATTTGTGTATCTGTAAGTATAATTATATATAATTATATATATTTACATACTTTCTATATTCATATGAATTTTTATATATATATTAATATCTTATAATATATAGGAAATATATATATGTTAATTAATACAAACACACACTAATATATATAGAGTCACACACTCAAACTACATAGGTGTATAAATATAAATATATTTTTTTTTAAATTAAAAGGATATTATAAGGCTTTTATATTGAAAAATATACTTTATATGTATATATATTTAATTATTTACTTATAAAATTAAATGTTCATATCTGAATATTTAAAAAATTTGTATAGATTGTTATATATTTGATTATAAATAATATGAAATTGTGAAAAAAAATAAAATTTCAATTACATAATATCAATTTAAATGTAATCCTTTGTAATAAATTTACCCTCTACTAAAAAGGGAAAAAATACCCCCTTTAAATGGGGTAGAAATACAATGAAATGTTAAAACATTTTTGTATCTGGACAAAACAAATTAGTTTTAGAGGTCTTCTGGGCATTTTTTACCTCAAAAAAATATAAAAATTGTTATCTTCGTTTCTTATCACATATTTCTTGTCCCAATATTCAATTTGATATGTTCTAGAGCTGAAAAAGACACACATATCGAATGTTATGGTCATTTGTAGTTTGAGTTATATTTTAAAATTATATAAATATTTTATGGTTTTTTAGATTTTTTGTGTTTTGAAATGGTTGTTAAATTATTATTAATCGATGGTAATCATAAAATTATTAATTAAAAATAGGTTTTAATATATTTTAATTACATTGTCCCTAAATTTCTTATAAATTAAATGTAAATTTCTATTTATACTTATCTGTAAAATATTTTAAATATATATATTATATTTATAACAATATAAATATATTTCTAAATTAACATATTATTTTGAATGATTTTTTTGAATTATAACCCATAATAGAACTAGTTAAAAAATTACTGATGAATAACACCGTTCATTAGCACTAAAATAATCACTTTTAATGGTTCGCCCTTTATCACCACTTTATTTTTGCACTGTTAAAGGGTGGTGTTGTGGTATCCTAGTTTTGTGGTAGTGGCACTTCAGGATAAATGTTGGACCATCAGCTTTACATATCTGAATTCCAGGGTTTCCACTTCCCTTCCAAAATCTTAATATTATTTAGTCCATGGGAATGATCTTTGTTTCATTTCATTGATTCGATGAAGATACCTTGGTTCTTCAAACAACAACATGCCCCCGTCTCTGTATTGAAATAGAACTGGAAAATATGTTCACATCATGTGTTCTTATTAGGTTGAGGATGCATTAGTTTTGTTGAAACATATATTTTGTCAATAATTTCTAGGGCTATGATATTATTTTCATGTCCATGTTCATTCCATAAAATTTTGATGACAATGGAATTCAGATATATCAGTATTCAAGGAACCAAGTCTCCCTTATTTGGCTGAGAGAGGCACTTCTGTTCTATAGATGACATCTCAAAATATGTGGTTAGCGATGTTCATCCCATATGTTTTTCTAGAAATGTTTTCAAATTTAATTATTCAATAGACACGAAGGTTGGATTTTCAAATGAGGGGTGTGTTCCTCACACAATATTTCTTTCTATTTTTTCTATGATCGATTTTCATACTATATGATATGACACCATCCCTATCCCTTGATTTTTTTAGATTAGTGCCCCTCAAAAAGCCCTGCCTATGAAGATATCTCTTTTGATGTAATTTTCCACTTTGATTCTACCCTTATCTTTATTGGGTGTTGGTGCACAACCTTCTCCATCAGGGACTTATGAATCGTACAATTACCAAAATGTTAGTAAGCAACCTTCTACCTTTTCTTAGGCCTTCAAACTCTCTTTACCTAAAAAACAAAAGGTACTGAGGTGAAAATTTGAGGGTTTTGTATAAAAACATTATTCTCTACTGTATATGAAATGATTTCCTCAATTTTTAGATAATGAGATATTAGGGAAACAGTCTTCCTTGATTTGTAGGAACATGATTTTATTCTAGTACTTAAACAATTGATATAGATTCATCTCAAGGCGCAAGGCTTATATTTATGTTATTTAATGGATTCGGATTTCACTTATTATTTTCAGGGGTCTAGGTGGTCAAGATAAGGATGACTTCATTTGTAGTGAATAAATTTAGTCATTGGAATCCATTTTTATGGCTTTGTATAATAAAAACAATATGGACTATTTTTGTTATTTGATCAATGAAATGGGATTCTCTGAATTCATGCATGCAAGCCCGTGAATTGTCCATATCGGTATAATTTTGAAAAAATAATTCTAGTGTTTTTTATTGAAGCTTATCATCAACACATAACTATTAATGTGATCTCAGGTGGATCCATGTTCTTATGTTAGTTGAACTATGATAATTTTGGTATGGTAGAGATATTGGAGTTATTGAATCATGTTATTATATTTAAAAATGGAAGTCTCCCATGATTTTTATGGGTGGGGGGTAAAACTATCATATAGGTGTCAAAAAAGATAGGAGGTGAAAGGTTCTCTAATGATTTAAGTCCAAAAATTAGGTAATTATTTTTTAATAAGGGCCTCATGGACCTAGGATAATTGGGGAGTTGGTACGCATAGATAAATAATAGGAAAGGGATTAGTAGAATATGGTGAAAATTGGATTACTCTATTTTCAAACTTCAAGGAATATAAAATTTTTCAAAGGTCATCGTGGTACATTATGTTATTTCTCCCGAAACCATTTACATATAGTTTTTAATTTAGTAAATAGATAATTATAGGTAAATATTTTTGTTATTCATGGAACATGATGATATTTGTGTAATTTTCTGTAATGGTTAAAGAATCCTGGGATAATGACAAGATGGTTGTTTATTGGGTAAGGATAACACATCATATGTAGTATATTTAGGACATTCATGGGAGGATGGTGGGAAGAACATTCATAAAAAAAATTTGGAGAGGATTATAGGAAATATTTTTAGACATGAGAAGAATCACTAAATAAATATAGATGATGAGTTTTCAATGTCTTTGTTAGGGGAAATTGTTTTTCAATATGAAAATATTCTAGAAACTGGATGTCCATGGAGAGAAAAATACCATAACCATTATCTAAAGGAGGGGGATATAAACATAACATTATTTTAGGCATGGGTGAAAGAGGGGAGGATTTCCAAGAAACTAAACCATAAATTTGATGATGGGTACTATCTGGTAGAGATATAGGTGGCAGAAATGGTGGTTCTTGATAAAATAATGCATCTTCTAGAAGGTGATAATAGCGGTAATGGTGGATGTTATTCCCTGGAAAGAAATGAGGAACCCTTCATGAATTTCGTCCAAATTATAGTTGAAGCCTCAGGAAATGACTTGATATAGGCATTACCATATTGAGGGGAGATTAAATAGGATATTTATAGTATGAACATAGGGTGTGCGCCTGAGTGGGATGGATTTGATGTATCATTTTTAGTTTTTTCTTGGGTATATTATTAAAATTCATGTGGGGGATATGGTGCAGGACTACTTTATAGTTGGTAGTCTTAATAGGTAATTTTCTGAATATAATGTGGTTATCATTAAAAAAGTCAAGGAACCCAATTCTATTAATAAGTACGATCATAATTGCCTATGTACCTTCACGTATGAAATCCTTTCATTTCATATAAAAATTTTAGACAATCATGTTATTCTAATGCAAGTATCGTGGGAGAAGTAAGGCTTTATTAAACGGTGGAAAATATATGGAGTGATTTCTTTCTCCATGTAGTTGGTTTATTAAATCAATAGAAAATATCTTATACCAAACAACACTTTTAGAGTGGATTTGTATAAATCATATGATTAGTTGGAATGGAGGCTTATTTTTCATGGTAAGAGAGTGTTCAGATTTAGGGAATAGGTTTTTGATGTGTGATTCAGATTCCTTGAATTCTCAAGGATTTCTATTTTAATGATGTAGAGGGATATAATCTTCTAAAATAGTGTTAAACGATCTAATCGGGTGATCCTATGTATCCCAACCTTTTTTTCCATACACGGGATTTTCTCCTGATGAACATCAAGCATGTCTTGGATGAGGGAAGGGTAATGTATTTTAAAAATTGGTCTAGGAATGGTAACATTACTCATCATATGTTTTTGATGATATGATTTTTTTATCAATAGTAAGATAAAATATATACATGTATTCAGTATGTTTATGGAATCCTACTTTAAAAAGAGTAGTCAAAGTGTCAATAAATACAAAATTAATTCCATTATCTTTAATAGGAGCTGAAACATGAACAATAGAATCATTTAAGTTAAATTTTTTATGAAGAGGAGATACCTTATTGTGGTGTATCTAAGACCACCCATCCCAGATTCCAGCATTAAATATAATTTTTTAAAGGGAATTATATATCATATTTCTTAAAGATTATTCAAATTGAATTTTTTATATCTAGTAGTTGTAGAATTATATTGGTTAATAGGATCATATTATCCATATCAATTCACATCATGTTGATGATCAAGGACCCAATGGTAAATATTGTTAGGTTTTAAAAATTCATAACAACTTTTATATAGGATGCAAATAATAATGGGAAGTGAAATTGGGAATCTTGGATGAGAATTTTCATGAAATTAAGATAGTGGATCTAATCTATATATCATTTCAAACATAATTAATGACGTACTATCGAGGATTTAATGAGAAATTATTGACAGAAATAAATTATTGGTCATGTTTTTGATGAATAGGTATAGATAAAAATGGATTCCCTAGGGAAAATGTAATGTAGGAATCGAATGCCTGAAATGGTTCATTAAAACTCAATTAATGGTTCTAAATGTTTAGGTATGATGATTATTGGGTTGTAGATATTTCATCTACTAGGAGTATTATGATGTTGTAAAAGATATCTATTTTCCAAGATTCGTAGTTCCATGTATATGGATTAGGGAATCCATCTACTTCCCAAAATTCATTAGTACCACTATTAACCAACAAAAAGTATTCAATATAATATTAGTATGAATGGAGGTTCTAATATGTGTGTTCTTTATCAAAACCGGCAGATGAACAATTTAATATATGTAATTTTTAAGTGGTGATACCCAAAAACCATGATATGGGGGAATGGTCTTCAAAAAAATGGGGTAATGTGATCCCGATGAAGATGAAATTTTCAATGTGGTTGATGAATAATTAGGTGATTCCCATAGATAATATGGTAAAATGTAAATGTGTTTTGACAACCCATCTATGTGGGTTTTATTCAACTATGAGTCTAGAAACTATTTGGAACATTCTCTTACAAATGTAATAATAAATTATGATATGTACTTCCTTACGATAATATCTGGGTTTAATTAGAAATGGGGATTCGATAACTCAATTAATGGAAAATTGGTTTCAAGGGGTGGATAACTAGTGGTGGAAAACATGGTTTGCGGGATGTGTTTTGTTGTGGTGTGCTAGTTTCTATGGGAAGTGAAAAACAAGTCTATAAAAGGTAAAAAAGAGCTTGTATATTTTTTTCAAGGTAACCATGATGTTCTATATTGAGGATCTACGTCCTCTCATCAATGGTGTAGGATCATCAGTTCTTCACAAAAAATTAATTCCATGGACATTATCAACTATTGGGAGAAGATCATAAATAACCTAGGGAAGTGGGAAAAAATGGATTCCACCTTACATGGGGTTAATGTTCAATGTGTATGGTTCAATTATATCTAGGTAAGTAATGTCGAGAGGGGTGGTTCTAGATAAAAAAGGTCCATTGATCATGGGTCATAGTGCATTCTACTATCCTAGAAAGTACATGGGAGTAGTGGTTTGAGCCATGCAATTGTGTATATCAATTTGTAGGATTTATAAAATCAATATTCCAAAGGTCTAATAATATTAAATTATGTTTCGTGGGATCCTCTAGGGAAATGTTAATTATAAACTATATGTGACATATTTCAGTTAGATGGTGCGTAAAGCTCGTCATTATAGGTGCCAACACTAATCATGCATGGAGACAAGGTAATTATATTATGGTTTACTAATCCATGAAAAGGAGTCCAGGTGAATGTATAATTGTTTATCATTGTAATTTATCATTACTAACTATATTATACCATTATATTATGGTACATTCACTTGGACTTCAACATTTATATCCCCCATAAATCATGGATTCTATGTATCTACTTTTGATAATAATAAATATATAATTTCGAGCGAGGAGTCAGTAAAGATAAAAGACACATAAATTGAACACATTCACATATTAAATACCCATGGAAATCAAAAAACACTTCATGGTGTTAATCACACCTAATATGTGTATGTCTATGGAGTAATCATGATAATTATATTTTTTAGTTCATTGATGGAACCCATTAAATTCCCCAAAATTATGGGTTTTAATATATTATTTTTATTGAATAGATGAAAACCTTCACGAATATAGACTCTATAAGGAACGTGTCGACATAAGACATCATAGCCTCTAACTCCCAAATTATGTAGGATGAAATTATTCATGGACCATAAACTCCTCCATAACAAACATCATCACTAATAAATATTAGATGGGTTTTAAAATATTTTTTAATCACTTCTTCTCAATCCACTATCCTTGGTAGTTCACTTTTATTTGGAGACATCAAGAAAATTTTAATAGGTTATTCATAGAAATCAATGTGTTTTTATTAGAGGATGGGTAGTGAAGACTGATTTGTGTCATTATTTAGGATCATTGGAGAAATAAAAAATCAAATTGTTTGAGAAAAAAGGAAGTAATGAAATCCACCTCTTCAATGGGATACATGATAAACTTGTGTATTACACATTCAATAGAAACCCATGTGCTTATGGTACACAAGAAAAAAGATGGCTATGAGGTACATTGGAATGAGATACTTACATGGAGTTGTTAAATTAGATCACACCACAATTTCATGATGTTATTTTACTCCACAAAAAACCTAGGAAGGCCACATTTATAAGGAATCACCTTCCCTGAAAATTTTCAACATATAATGAAATTATAATTCAGATGGTATAACATAGTACACAAAATATTCATTTCCTCAGTATTAATATCCCCCTTATTATTCAACCATACCCATGCACTATTTGGTATTATCATAAAAACTTTCAAAACATTGAAAATGATGTATAAATTGACCCATTACATTTCATATTCGTTTTCTATTACACATACATGTGTCATATTGACCAAAAATACCTTTATGAATTCCTTTAACAAAAAAATCCAAATAATTCCAATCCCGAAAAAGGAAAAAGTAAAACCTTCCTCTAAACTACCAAACACCCATGATCTAAATTCTAGTAATTCCAAGTTTCTCCCCTAAAATTTTGTATTCTCTTGGTATATGGGGGTTCATGAATTGAATTCTCATATGGGAATGATCCTCTAGGGGAGAACTAATGTGTATCACCATGATAATGAGGGTCTAAATCATGAGGACAATTGAGAGGTCTATCTTAGATGAACATGATCATTCTAGATCCTGATTCAAATAAATTAATCATATGTTAATGGGATTCATTGTTAGGTGTAAGATTCTTCAATGTTCTCATTAATTATTTCACCAATTTTAATTATTAACAATACTTGGATACCCATTAAATATCTTACCATGTACTCTGTAATAATTCACACTCATTATCTCTCAACTCAAGACCCGTGTGCCTCCAATCAGGTGTATTTCCCAATAATGGACTCATCAAGGGAAACCAATAGGGCTCACTCAATGCCCCAGGCCCCTAAAAGGAATACTTATGAATAAAGATCACACATATACCTTGTAACACCCCGATATTTTATGAAAAATATTCTTTTGAATTTTGTTGATGTCTTGTGTTTTATGTTTCAACAAAGGAGTCTTGCATAACACACAACCCTAACATGGATGCATTACACGCAATCATGACCTTCCTCGATAGCGTGTGTAGTACGCAATACCGAGTTTCACTAAACGAGATATTATTATAATATTATTATGAACTAACCGTTATGAATAGTAATACCCACTTTTTGAAATTTTATAAATTTTATCTTTCAAAATGGACTTCATTTTTGGATTCGGAATATCGAAATTACCTTAGGGTGAAATTTTGGTACTTTTCAGATAACTTTCATATTCTGATGAATAGTGGAAATTACTAAATTTTAATTTAAAACAAATTTTTTAATCGAAATAATTAATAGTGATAATTTATTAATTTTAGTGGTTTGAAATTATATTTAGAATATATTTTTTACAATTTAATAAAATTTTGGTCATTGGATGTAATTTCAAATTTAAACCAGACATAAACAAGTGTCAATCTTTTGATAGTTATTTTCTCTTATAAACACACTATTTGTTTTGATGACAGGAACTAATTTTTAAATTAATTAATGAAACTGATATGTTTTGAATTTGGTAAAATATACATCATTATTTAATTCATAATATGAAATATAGCTTAGGCATAATTTTTGATATTTTTCTGGAAACTTTCATTTTTTGATGAATAGTTAAACCACTAAGTGGTAGTTAAAAAAAATTAATTTTTCATAAAACTTAATTTTACCGATTCTGTGAGTGGAATTTCCAAAATCCGATTGACAAAGTTAATATCAAGGACTACAATGTGGTTCAATGATAAGAAAATAATTTTTGGTGAATAGTAACTTTTTACTTTTTTTTACCACGGTTAAAAGTAAATACGGTTATTAAGGGTAAAAATGATATTATTTTTACCCTAAAACATGTTCTAATTCTATTGGATAAGTTTTATTCGGCCAAAAAAAACCTTAGCAATAAAATATGACCATTTAGGCCCACATGGATTAGATTAGGACATTTATTATTAATTTATTGAAAGAAGAGTTAAAATAGTTAAAATCAAAGTTTAATAATTAAATAATTTTTAATATAGAGTTATACCTGAGATAAATTCGACTGTAAATATTAATTAGAAATATAAAGAGATTTCCTACATAATTGTATTTTATTTATAAATTTTAGACTTAAAATAATTTAATTTATTTATGAAACAATGATGATGCAATAATTATCTTATTAATGAAATATTGACATAATTGATGTTATAAATACCCAAATAAATGTAGTTTGAGACTTTTTATGAATTCCAATAATTTTATATGTTAATATGACATGTTATTATTGATTTAAGTCACTGTTTTCGAAGTAATCATTCTGTTATGATTTTCCCAAAAATCAATTACCAAATAGTATCAAAATTGACATAAAATAGTTTTTTAAAAAAATATTATATTATTAATTGTTATTTTATTCATAAAAATCTAAGGATCGGCCAAATGACTTAGATAAGGTTATAGATATTAATAATAAACAACTTGTGGTTCTTTTGGCTTGTTATTGTATGCTTATTAACCATATAGTGTAAGAAAACAAGAAGACATGGTAAAAGTAAAATTATTTAACTTAAAGTTAAATCTAAATGATAAGGATAAAATAGGAACATAAACTTGTCTAAATTATATTGGATGAGAGGATGTCGACCCATACAAACCTTAGCTTAGAAATAAATCAATTTTGAGCTATTTAAAACCGAATATAACTTTATAATAAAATAATATTTTTAGTTTTCCAAAGGCGCCCCTCTCCTCCCTTATAAAAGGGCACCTCCTCCCTCTCTTCCTCACACCACATTGAGCCTTCAATCTCGGCCAACCCCTGCCAATTTCTCCTCTCAACTTCCCAAGAAATATCCTAGAGGTCCGGGTCTTCTTCAAAGACCAATTTTAGTGCCCTAAAAGGAGGTCTCAAAGAGGCCCTTCAAAGAAGAGGTAATGTCCATTACCGATTCTTTCAACATTATTTCTTCTTGGACTTCTTCTTCTTTAGTTGTTTCATTATGAAGTAATAAAATCTACATCACTCATATACTGATATGTTATTATAAGTATGAAACAAACCTATTTCACTATCTATCCATCCTACGGAAAACGAAATCACCGCGTGTGCGTACATACAAAATACCGTCTCCAAGCCGTGGTGTAATCTATTTTCCACCACCACCTTACTTGGATGGGTATAATGGTGTATATAATGACTATATATGATTATTTTAATGTGATATTGATTCTTAAATAGTATACATACACTCCAATACAATTACATGATCATGGGAATGATATCATCGCTCGTGTGTACGTACAGAATACCGTCTCCACGATGTGATGAGACTCGTTCTACATGATGTTCATTTTCATAATGATTATATAAGTGAATTTAATGTATAAATATGATATATATTACACTAATATCATTCTGTAAATGAGGTATCTATAACCTAAAAGAAGAATAATAATTTATTCGACAAAACACGCATAAGAACAAAAAGCAATAAACACCCGAATAACAAGTAACAATGAAATATTACTAATAAGAAGCTAAGAATATGACCATATATGATATCAAAACAATGAGTATGATTCTAGAATAAGTCAATGACATTATTTAAATCATTATACAGGAGGTCCGGACACTTATGAAGCAAATAAGACCTAAGGTAAGGGACAATCTCGTAATCTCAATTTTTATCCGATATTGTTTATAATTCAGAATTTACTGAGGAATATTTATCATCCAAATACATGTTTCCTAAATATGTAATATTATTTATATCCTCCTACAGTTTTTTAAATCCAATTTTACCCTTCTGTGAGTTTTTAGTAAAAGATATGAAAGGAATCTTTTGTCGTTTTTTCGTATGAGGTACTTTTTGACTTTTCCGACAAAAGTATGAGAAGAATGTTTTTTATCTTTTACGACATGAATGGATTTTTAAAACATTATTTCCAAGAATCTTCCCTTACAAGTTTTCATGTTTATTTTTAATCAAATTATTTTATTTTATAATTGTATGACATGTTAAAAAAGGAAAAGTGTTTTTGAATTAGAAATGATATTTTCCTCAAGAATGGAGTACAACTGTTTTATCAAAATTATTTTCCATATAAGATAATAAAGGGTTCTGTTTATATCCCTATTATTACATTGATTTGATTATGTTGTGATGGAATTATTTTTATGAATTCCTTTATCTTATATAAATTGTTTTATGATGTCACGATGTTTAAGATTCCCATTTTTATTACATGGGTTATGCTATGATGTATCGTTTATGATTTTGTGGCACACATAATGATGGTATCATTATGAGATGGGTGGGACCTATATCTCCCTACAATGCATTGGGTAAAGATTTTATATCTCATGAGATAGATATGGCTGGAACGGCCGGTTAAACCGGTTCAGTGAAACAGGACTGAAACGAGGAATGAACTCGGTTCAGAAATGGATTTTTTCCACTAAGATAGTCTTGGCAATGAGTTTTGACTAATAAGAAATGATTCTCTATGATTATGTGTGTATGCCACAAAGTTTCATGTTTTATGTTATGATTATTGGGATTACATGTCACTGCTATGATTTATCCCATGTTATGAAATTATGATGTCTTTTGCAGGTTAAGATTTCCAAAATGTTATGTTCTTATGAATATGATGTGATTGATATTTCTTTTGTTTACCCTTACTGAGCATTTGAGCTCACCCTTTTTATGTTTTATTTTCCCCCAGGATTAAAATAAAGGTTTTAGGTAAGTAAACAAAAAGTGGAAGATCTTAATGGGATATGATGAAGATCTTTCACTATGATTAGAAGATTATGTTCCATGTTTTCAAAGACATTAAACTATTACGGTCCTTGTGTGTCTGTTTTTGTTTTGTATTATGTATTCCGAAAAAGTAATGTAATATCTATGTACGTCAATATTCGGGTCTCTACAGTTGGTATCAGAGGAAAGGATTAGTCAACCTTTGGAAACTAGGATGTGAAAACGTTAGTGAGATCCCTAGAGATATTACTATGGTATGTCTAGGGATGTCCCTAAGGATAAGTATACATATATGATATAGTCCTAGAACTATGGTAACGATCTTAGAATTTAACCTAAGATGTTAGATATTGAGGGAACTCCCCCTTTACTATATTTTTTTCCCTGGCATGATTTTTTCCTCTCACACTATTCTTTTTGGGTTTTAGAAAATGGCTGGAAACAGGAAGATTCACGATATTAAAGGATATGATAGAAAATGGAATGATATTCTTCATGAGAAACCAAATGAAGCGGTATTTGGAAGTCCAAACATCGTTATTATTCCTAATCAGAAATTTCATAATATGATCAATAATCTCAACTTTGGTAAGATTCCCGAATCAGATAATAAGAGAAAGATGGAGTTTCATGATGATCATGGAGGAAAGAAAGTTCAATTTCCCTCATGTAAATCATGTGGGAAGAGGCATCAGGGAGATTGTTTCAAAGGAACTGGAAGATGATTTGGGTGTGGAAAATAAGGACACAAAGATGGTAATTGCAAAGGAAAAGGTTCAGTTAACACCATTTACAAGGATAATGGTATTGTTACGACATCAACAATGATTAGATGTTTTAAATGTGGAATGAATGGGAATTATGCAAACCAATACCCTAATGGAAAATCTCATGAAGAGAATCATCATGGTCATATGGGTAGTATTTATGTGGATGATGACGAGGAGACTACAAATGATATATGAGATGAAAGTAGTGTTGAAGCTCAGTCAGTTCTTTTAGAAGGTAGTGGAATGATTGTATGTTTATCGAGAGTTATGTTGTATAGTTAATGGTACTATGGAATAAAGAATCATCTAAGGATTGTTACAATATTTTTTTCCCTAAAAGTATTTGAATGTATATGTTGAATGGTACCAGTAACCATGGAAGGTTATTCAGATATTTTTGGAAAGTAGATGATATGTGCATAATGAAGGAATATGAAGATAATGAGATGTTTGATTGTATTCATGAGCTCATGATTGATATAATGACTAAGTGATATCATGGTTTGAGTATATAGAATTTCGAACATTTTGGTATGTGGAAAGTGTTAACTTTTAAGTGCATTCATGTTTTCACTAAGGTTCAATGGGTATTCATTATTCAAGTGAATACATGATTAAGGCATTCGAATGTTTGGAATGTGACCAACAAGAAATATCTTATATGGGGATCAACGATGGTATTTACATACTTGTTATATGAAATCTCTGGTAATCATTTTCACTATATTATGAGAGTGGACTGCAGTATTATGGATAAGCCTAAAGATTGGAATGGATTATGTTAGACATAAGTTAGTATTGTTTAAAGATAGAAGTTTTTTCGATATTATTGATGGGATGTTATAGTAATATAGTTTTAGAAAAAGGACAACATGCAGGATGGGCGACAACCCATCGCGTCGGACAAGGCTGTGGGAATCGAACCCACAACCGAAGTGCGACTGGCCTTTATCGCCTACCACTGGCCTACAGGAAGTCCCTGTTTAATAGAAACTAGTTTTATTTTATTAAGCAATATGATATATGAAGTATAAGTTCATTTTTGGAACCATATACGATTAATCTAACCATAAGATGGACTTATAACTTTTGCTAACCTTTTGTTTGAAATAGATGAAATGACCCATCATTCTATCACATGATCTGCTAAAACATCACGAATAAAAAATTCAACTTCATTTATTTAATGGATGAAGTGGAAATTGTTCAATTCATGAACAAAAGTGAGATTGTACCAAAATCATGTAAGTATTTCTTTTAATTCATCAACCTTAGGGAAATGATCTTGAAAACCAAAAATGTTGTCCTAGTTCCCTTATATCCGATGAATCAGATGGTACCTTAGATCATCACAAATCTATAACTTTGTGATTATTGGCTTTTTCATATCCATGTTCTCTACCACTCTCCATTAGAACATGATGGTTAGGTTTCTCTTCCATATCCATATTTTCACCTATGTTCTCCTATGTGGAAACCCAGTGATTAGTAAATTTGGGTAACCGTTATGTTTCATACTTTATTTTTTAAAGATTGGTTTTGGTATTCCCTATTACGATGAGGGTTTCTATTAAAGAAACTTTCTAGTAGTAAACCATTTATAATCCCGAAGAATTTTGAGGGTGTAATTCAATTTAAGGGGGGTAGAATGTAACCCCCTCAGATTTTATGAAAAATATTCTTTTTAATTTTGTTGATGTCTTGTGTTGTATATTACAACAAAGGATTCTTGCACAACACACAGCCCTAACTTATATGCATTACATGCAATCGCGACCTTCCTCGATAGTGTGTGTAGTACGCAATACCGAGTTTCACTAAACGGGATATTATTATAATATTATTATGAACTAGTCATTATAAATAGTAATACCCACTTTTTGAAAAATTATAAATTTTTTCTTTCAAAATGGACTTCATTTTCGGATTCAGAATATTGAAATTAGCTTAGGGTGAAATTTTTGTACTTTTCGGATAACTTTTATATTCTGATGAATAGTGGAAATTACTAAATTTTAATTAAAAACAAATTTTTTATTCGAAATAATTAATAGTGATAAATTATTAATTTTAATGGTTTTAAAGTATATTTAGAATATATTTTTTGCAATTTAATACAATGTTGGTCATTGGATGTAATTTCAAATTTAAACCAGACATAAACAAGTGTCAATCTTTTGATAGTTATTATCCCTTAAGAACACACTATATTTTTGATGACGGGAACTAATTTTTAAATTAATTAATGCAACTGATATGTTTT
Organism: Viscum album; assembly: GCA_963277665.1. Lineage (NCBI taxonomy): Eukaryota > Viridiplantae > Streptophyta > Magnoliopsida > Santalales > Viscaceae > Viscum > Viscum album. The sequence continues at coordinate 1,111,474,861 of OY728140.1, forward strand.
GAATTTGGTAAAAAAGACATCATTTTTGAATTCATAAAATCAAATATAACTTATGCCTAATTTTTGGTATTTTTCTGGAAACATTCATTTTTTGATAAATAGTGAAACCACTAAGTGGTAGTTAAAAACTATTTTTTTCATAAAACATAATTTTACCGCTTCTGTGTGTGGAATTTCAAAAATACATGAGACACTGTTAATATCAAGGATTACAATGTGGTTTAATGAGATTAAAATAACATTTGGTGAATAGTAACCTTTTACTTTTTTTACGACGGTTAAAAGTAAATAGGGTAATTAAGGGTAAAAATGATATTATTATTACCCTAACACATGTCTTAATTCTATTGGATAAGTGTTATTCGGCCAAAAACAATCTTAGGAATAAAATATTACCATTTAGTCCCACTTGGATTAGATTAGGACATTTATTATTAATTTATTTAAAGAAGGGTTAAAATAGTTAAAATCAAAGTTTAATAACTAAATCATTTTTAATATATGGTTATAAATAAGATAAATTCGACTATAAATATTAATTAGAAAGATAACAATATTTCCTACATAATGGTATTTTATTTAAAAAATTTAGACTTAAAATAATTTAATTTATTTATGAAACAATAATGATGCAGTAATTATCTTATTAATGAAATATTGACATAATTGATGTTATAAATACCCAAATAAATGTAGTTTGAGACTTTTTATGAATTAAAATAATTTTATATGTTAATATGACTTGTTTGTATTGATTTAATTAACTTTTTGCAAACTAATCATTCTGTTATAATTTTCACAAAAATCAATTACCAAATAGTATCAAAATTTACAAAAAATAGTTTTTAAAACAAATATTATATTATTAATCGTTATTTTATTAATAAAAATCTAAGGTTCAGCCAAATGACTTAGATAATGTTATATATATTAATAATAACAACTTCTGGTTCGTTTGGGTTGTTGTAGTAAGTTTATTAACCTTATAGTGTAAGAAAACAAGATGACACGATAAAAGTAAAATTATTTAACTTAATGTTAAATCTAAATGATAAGGTTAAAATAGGAAATTAAAATTGTCTAAATTCTATTGGATGAGAGGATTTCGTCCCATACCAACCTTAGCTTAGAAATAAATCAATTTTGAGCTATTTAAAACTGAATATGACTTTATAATAAAATAATATTTTTAGTTTTCCAAAGTCACCCCTCTCCTCCCTTATAAAAGGGCACCTCCTCCCTCTCTTCCTCACACCACTTTGAGCCTTAAAGCTCAGCCAAAACCTAAAAATTTCTCCTTTCCACTTCCCTAGAAACATCTTAGAGGTCCTGGTCTTCTTCAAAGACAAATTTTAGTGCCCTAAAAGGAGGTCTCAACGTGGCGCTTCAAAGAAGAGGTAATGTCCGTTACCGATTCTTACAACTTTATTTATTCTTCCATTTATTCTTCTTTAGTTGTTTCATTATGAAGTAATAAAATCAGTATCACTCATATACTGATATGTTATTATAAGTATAAAACAACCCTATTTCGCTATCTATCCATTCTACGGAAAACGAAATCACCGCGCATGCGTACGTACAAAATACCATCTTCACGCCGTGGTGTAATCTATTTTCCACCACCACCATACTTAGATGGGTATAATGGTGTAAATAATGACTATATATGATTATTTTAAAGTGATATTGATTCTGAAATAGTATACAGACACTCTAATACAATTACACGATCATGGGAATGATATCATCGCTCATGCGTACGTACGGAATACCGTCTCCACAATGTGATGTGACTCGTTCTACATGATCTTCATTTTCATAATGATTATATAAATTAATTGAATGAATAAATATGATATATATTACACTAATACCATTATGTAAATGTGGTATCTATAAACTAAAAGAAGAATAAGAATTTATTTGACAAAACACGCATAAGAACAAAAAGTAATAAACACCCGAATAACAAGTAACAATGAAATATTTTTAATAAGAATCTAAGAATATGACCATATATGATATCATAACAATGATTATGATTCTTTAATAAGGCAATGAAATTATTTAAATCATTATACAAGAGTTCCGGACACTTACGAAGAAAATCGGACCTAAGGTAAGGGACAATCTCGCAATCTCAATTTTTATCCGAGATTGTTTATACTTCAGAATTTACTGGGGAATATTTATCATCCAGATCCATGTTTCCTCAATATGTAATATTATTTATATCCTCCTACAAATTTTAAATCCAATTTTACCCTTCATTGAGTTTTTAGTAAAAGATATTAAAGGAATCTTTTGTCGTTTTTTCGTACGAGGTAATTTTTGACTTTTCCGACAAAAGTATGAGAAGAATGTTTTTTTAACTTATACAACATGAATGGATTTTTAAAACATTATTTCAAAGAATCTTACCTTACAAGTTTTCAGGTTTATTTTTATTCAACTAATTTTAGTTTATAATTTAATGACGTGTTAAAAAAGGAGAAGTGTTTTTGAATTAGAAAGGTTATTTTCCTCAAGAATGGAGTTCAAGTGTTTTATCAATTTTTTTCCATCTAAGATAATAAAGGGTTCTGTTTATATCCCTATTATTACATTGATTTGATTATGTTGTGATGGAATTATTTTTATGAATTCCATTATCTTATATGAATTGTTTTATGATGTCACAATGTTTAAGATTCCCAGTTTTATTACATGGGTTATGCTATGATGTATGGTTTATGATTTTGTGGCACACATAAGAATGGTATAATTATGAGATGGGTGGGACCTATATCTCCCTCCAATGCATTGGGTAAAGATTTTATATCTCATTAGATAGATATGGCTGGAACGTCCGGTTAAACCTGTTTAGTGAAACAGGACTGAAACGAGGAATGAACTCGGTTCAGAAAATGGACTTTGTCCACTAAGATAGTCTGGGAAATGTGACTTGACTAATAAGAAATGATTCTCTATGATTATGTGTGTGTGCCACAAAGTTTCATGTTTTAAGTTATGATTTTTGGGATTACATTTCACTACTATGATTTATCCCATGTTATGAAATTATGATTTCTTTTGCAGGTTAAGATTTCCAAAATGTTATGTTCTTATGAATATGATGTGATTGATATTTCTTTTGTTTACCCTTAATGAGCATTTGAGCTCACCCTTTTCATGTTTTATTTTCCCCCAGGATTAAAAGAAAGGTTTCAGGTAAGGAAACAAAAAGTGGAAGATCTTTATGGGAGATGTTGAAGAACTTTCACCACGGTTAGAAGATTACGTTCCATGTTTCCAAAGACACTAAACTATTACAGTCCTTGTGTGTCTGTTTTTGTTAAGTATTATGTATTCTGCAAAAGAAATGTAATATATATATACGTCAAGCTTCGGGTATCTACATACCTTCTTCTCATATTAAAGAGATGAGATTCATTTCATGGTGTATTCCAAGATAATTTATTTGGTAATTAATGATCTCATGTCGATGAGTCATTAGTGAATAGTTTGAAGAAAACCTCTAGTATATAACACTTGCAAAATCATTTATTATCACTCCATGAATGAAATAGAAATCATTTTACAAGAAATAATATCACATGAAAATATGTTTTCCACATTACTTTGAACTATAAGGTATTATACTATCACATGTCATCAAAATGTGTTCATTAAACTACATGTGATTGGATTCTTTTTTACTATGGTACAAAGGATCGTTGTAAAAGGTTCAAACTAAACAATTTTTTTATAAAAAACCAGGAAACTAATCTAATAAAACAATAAACCAATTTTTGTTCCATATTCCTTCTGAGTACAAAAATTATATCTTCCTCCCCGGGAAATATTACCCTTAGAAGTAAAACTCAAACATTAATTGGGCCATACAATATATGAAAACAAACATCCAAACACATCCTTTTATTTCAAAATATTTTAAATAATATAATATCCTCACCATGGTGGCCCACAATCCATCCATGTATTATCACCTAAATGGCCCAAAGACCGTGTTTATTTATTTATTTTTGATAACCCCCCATTCAAGGGATGAGGGGAAACCCTTACGAGGCCCGTAGGCATAGAGGTTACATGACTTGTTGAACATAGGAAAAATACATAAAATACACGGAACTCCTCCTCCCAGCTTATTCGACATGATATAAGCTCTCCACCTACTCATGGGTGTTCGGATAGGCTTCCCGTACAAGCACAGGTTGGTCTCGATGGGATTTCCAAACACTATCTTTCTGAAAAATCTTTTTCGATTCTGCTCTGGCGAATGTTCCTACTCTAAATCCACATCTCAACTATGTTCCTTATAGAGTTTGTCTGATCATTTAAGCATAATTTTAGATGGCTCAAAGGCCTTGAGGTGGCCCAAAGGCCATGAGGTGGCTTTGAGGCCTTGAGGTGGCCCGAAAGCCTTACTGGCCCAAAGTCCATGGGTGGACCAAAGGCCTTAAAGGACCCAAGGCAGAAAACCGGTGGCCCGAATGCCCAAATGGATGAATAGTTTCAGCTACTATAGTACTAAACATTGTCTGCTATAGTACATGCTATAATACTTAATTAAGTATTTCATATATTAATTATCTTAAAATTCTATCATTTCATATATTAAACTATTTAGAAGGGGGCCTTTTCAAAAGAACAATAATTCTATAATGTGCCACATTAATTGGAATTGTTCTAAAGGGGTTCAAATTTTGTGGATTTGGGTTCAAAAGAAGCCATTCTCTTTGGACCAATCCCAACAGTATAATATATGTCAACTACCATGAAGGATATAACTTCTACTGAGCCTAATTATTGGGTATTAAACCATTATTCATGTAAATAATAAAAAAAAGGATACAGAATATTATATATACATTGTTGTTGACCTAAGAAAAGTTATTTAAATCTTGTTAATATCATGGGGGTAACAAATTCCACAATTATACATTATAAGGATTGATGATCATATCATAATGTCATAAAAGAGTCTCCAGGTAATAAATGTTTAACCCCAAATTGGTTACATGAAACTAAACTCCAATCATATTAACCAATAAATTTTCTAATGTGTCATCGGAAAGAAACCAATCACCCACCAACCTTTGGAATGTTAGTCTACCCCAACCCAACAATGATTATAACCACTTTAAGTTAAAATGAATATGATGTTTAGAATTATATTTCTAGACACCTAATTGAAATTACATATTATAAATAGAAGTGTTGAATGTTGTATAAAATCCATTGATCCCACTATTAAATATTTTGATAGTATTCATGGATCTAAAACCATAGTTAGGACTAACTATGGAAATAGGTGGCCTATAACCATATGTAAAAAATTACCTTTGATCATAGAGAGGCTATAGTGATGGTGGGGCCTAGAAAGGATTATTTATTTTCCCGTTACATTGTAGGAAACAAATTTCCAATGAGAAATGTGTAGGAAAAAACCTATAACCAATAGTGGGGGTCATCATGTGGCCATTGATGAACTATATCCAAGGGTAGAGACATCATGTGGATATTGACCCTATTGTCATGGACCCTATATCTATAGGCATAACCCACCCATGGATATAGGGTTCCTACAACCATGGGAATGATGACTCTTGATTAAATACCATTCATTAGAAAATTGATATAAATAATTAAATAGTAATAATAATATTATATTAATAATTTTAAATATATATAATATATATATACATAGTGAATTAGTTAGTATAGTGATAAAATCAATTATTCCAGTAGCATGAGATCTGGGTTTGAAACCTTATAGTGTATAATATTTTGTACCCTAAAACCATCGTCGGTTTTCCATTGATATTGGTTAGTGTTATACCCAAGAGACTCTACACATGGATATGGTATAACGACATAGAACTAGTCCCATGTTAGATACTATATCTATTGTTAATGAACATGTCTATTTTTCTAAGGGATTTTGAGAGGCCACTAGACTCCGTGGGATGACAATATATGGATATAACGTATTTCTATAGTAAATAAGGCTATAATAATAATCATGGCCTATGGATATATCCAAATTATCCACCAGTTCCGACTTCAAAATTTATTCTTTTAAACACCAAGAATATTTTAGGTAATAAAATTGTGAGTTCAATGAAAAATACTTTAACCTGCCTCATAATTTATTGAGTCAAATTCATTGATGATTTATTGTCAAAAAATGATCATGAACATGAAATGAATCATTTAAACAGGGAATTGATTTATGAAACATGATTCGAAATTTTAATCAACATTTATGGGTTTTATTTTTTTATATTTCTTATATCAATGGATCCCTCTTTAGAAACCCCTTCGATCGAAGTTGATGTCCTCTCAACCATGAAATAAATACCACACATCAACCACCATAAATTTTATGCCCTCATAGAATGCACATGAATTTCGAAAGATAGTGTAAATTCCACAATAATTAAGAAATGTTTTGGGGAGGTATTACTATTCCTATAACACCATCACAAATAGAGACATAGCACCAAGTAACCCATAGTAACCGAATCCCCATAGTTAACCACACATGTAGATGTACATAGAGAATTTGGTGTCACCCACTACCATATTAAATATTTTCATGAGCTTATCCCAATAATTTGATCAAAATATACCCCTTAACATAACAAGGTGGATGAGGTCATCAAAATTTCCACCATTATCTAGGATCATCCAAAGAGGGATCCCCTTGACAATCAACATTAAAAATATGAGGCACTTATGACTCCACAAGATGTCACTAAGTGGAAAAAACAAGATGTTTTTATCCCATACATTCATGTTAAGACTTATAAGATATCCCACTATTAGAGAATGGACCACTAAAATATAGAATGATCCCATAATTTGGTCTCTAAAGAATGATCATTCCCACATATTCTAACAATAATAAGTTTCTGGATATTATGAAATTCTTAAATCATTATTAGATGTATCAATATTCTCCATGGAGGAAAATATATTGTACAATCTAAATAATATCTTGGAGAGACATAATTATTACAAGGAGTACACTAACAATGTTGAAGTAAAAAAGTAGAAATTGAGGCAATATTGAATTATAATCATTCACGATTACCAAAATCCTTTTGGTGAAAATGCAAAAAAATTATCCACAATGGGTTTTCCTAGGATGTATTAAAAGATGAAACCATAAAATAATAAAAACCATTACATAATGTACAGAACAAGGGTTAGGGTGAGTATTGGTTACTATATTTCACACTTCTCAATGAAAAACCTAATGAATTCAATGATTCTCCATGAAACATTATCACATGGGGATATGTTATAGGAAAGAAGTCTCTATACACATGGTTGTATCTCACATTAAGGTCCACTATTTGAAATTAATATAGTTGATGAATTCCACGGTTACATGCCATTTATAGGATCATACGACACATTTCAGTGGATGTAGAATGTGATTCATGTCTCACCAAAACATTGGGAGAAGATCATAATTAACCTAGGAAAATGGAAAAAATAGATTCCACCATGCATGGGGTTAATGTTGAATGTGGATGGTTCCATCATATCTAGGGATATGATGTCGGGAGGGGTGCTTCTAGATAAAAGAGGTCCATTAATCATGGGTCATAGTGCATTCTACTGTCTTAGAAATTACTTGTGAGTAGTGGTTAGAGCTGTGAAATTATGTCAATGAATTTGTAGGAGTTATAAAATCAATCTTCAAGAGGTCTAATAATATTCAATTATGTTAATTGGGATCCTCTAAGGAAAATTTATGTATAAACTATATATGACATATTTCAGTTAGAAGGCGTGTAAAGCTCATCATTATAGGTGCCAAAGCTAATCAAGCATGAAGACAAGGTAATTATATTATGGATTCCATGACCATCAAAAGGAGTCCAAGTGAATTTATCATTGTTTATCATTGTATTGTGATGTTACTAACTAATGTCTACCATTATATTATGGTACATTCACGTGGAATTCAGCATTCCTATCAACCATAAATCTAGGATTTTATGTGTCTGCTTATGATAATAAAAAATATATAATTAGGAGTGAGGAGTCATTGAAGCTCAAAGACACATAAATTGAAGACATTCACATATTAAATACCTAAGGAAATCAAAAAACACTTCTTGGTGTAAATCCTACCTCGTATGTGTATGTCTATGGAGTAATCATGAAAATTTTATTTTGTAGTTCATTGATGGAACCTTACAAATTTCCCCAAATTATTGGTTCTAATATATAATTTTTAGTGAATGGATGATAACCTCTATGACTATAGACACTATAAGGAATGTGTCTACATAAGCCTTCATAGCCTCTATCTCCCAAATTATGTTGGATTCTATTATTCATGGGCAATAAATTCCTCCTTAACAAACATCATCACTAATAATGATTAGATGGTTTTCAGGAGATTTATTAATAACTTCTTCATATCCATTGTTCATGGTAGTTCACTTTTATTTGGAGACATCAAGAATATTTTAAGAGGATATTCATATAAAGCAATGTGTTTTTATTGGAGGATGGGTAGTGAAGACTGATTAGTGTCATAATTTATGATCAATGGAGAAATAATAAATCAAATAGTTTGAGAAAAAAGGAAGTAATGAAATCCAACTCTTAAATGAGATAGAGGATAAACTTGTGTATTACACATTCAAGAAAAAACCATGTGCTTATGGTATATAAGAAAAAAGATGACCATGAGGTACATTGAAATGAGATACATCCATGGATTTATTTCATGATTTCACAACACAATTTCATGATATTATTTTACTCCACAAAAAACCTAGGAAGGCCACATTTATAGGTAATCACCTTCCCCTAAAATGTTCAACATATAATGGAATTATAATTCAGATGGTATAACATAGTTCAAAAAAAATTCATTTTCTGGGTATTCATATCCACCTTATTATTCAAGCTTACCCATGCACTATTTGGTATTATCATAAACACTTTAAAAACATTGAAAATGACATATAAAATGACCCATTACATTTCATATTCGTTTTTTATTACACTTACATGGGTCATATTAACCCAAAATACCATTATGAATTCAATTTACAAAAAAAATCCAAAATATTCTAAACCCCAAAAAGGAAAAAATGTAACATTCCTCTAAACTACCAAACACCCATGATCTGAATTCCAGGCATGCCAAGGTTCCCCACTACAATTCTGAATTCCCTTAGTATATGGTGTTTCATTAATTGAATTCTCATATGTGCATAATCCTCCATGAGAGAACTAATGAGTATCACCATGATAATAAGGGTCCTTATATTGAGGAAAATTGAATTTTCTCTCCTAGATGAACATGATCATTATATATCCTGATCCCAATAAATTAACCATATGTTAACGAGATTCAATGTTAGGTGCAAGCTTCTTCAATGTTCCCATTAATTATTTCAACACTTTTAATTATTAACAATACTGGGATACCCATTAAATATCATACCATATACTCAAGAATAAATCACAATGATTCTCTCTCAACTCAAGCCCCATGTGCCTCCAATCAGGTGTATTTCCCAATAATAGACTTATCACGGGAAACCAACCGTCTTCAATCAATGCCCCAGGCCCTTTGAAAGGAATCCTTATGAATAAAGATCACACATATACATTATTCTCATATTAAATAGATGAGATTCATTTCATGGTGTATTCCCCAAGAATTTATTAGGTAATTAATGATGTCATGTCGATGAGTCATTAGTGAGTAGTTTGAAGAAATACTCTAGTATATAACACCTCTAAAATCATTTATTATCGCTCAATGAATGAAATAGAAATCCTTTTTACAAGACATAATATAAAATGAAAATATTATTTCCAAATTACTTTGAACTATAAGGTATAATACTGTCACATGACTTCAAAATGTGTGCATTAAACTACATGTTATTGGATTCCTTTTTACTACGGTATGAGGTTTCCCTATACAACGTATAAACTAATTTTTTTAATAAAAAACAAGGAAAATAATCTAATTAAACCATAACCGAATTTGTGGTCCATATTCCTTTTGAGTACAAAAATCTTATCAACCTCCCTGGGAAATATTACCCTTAAAAGTAAATCTCGAACATTATTTTTTTCCATAAACCATATGAAAAATAACATCCAATAACATCCATTTATTCCCAAATAATTTAAATTAAATAATATCCTCCCCTTGGTGGCCCACAATCCCTCCATATATTGTCACCTAAATGGCCCGAAGGCCTTGTTTTTGTATTGATTTTTTATAACCCCCCTTTCATGGAATGAGGTGAAACCCTTTTGAGGCCCGTAGTCTTAGATATTACATATCTTGTAGATCATAGTAAATTTATAGACCATACTTGAACTCCTCCTCCCAACTTCTTCAACATGATATAAGCTCTCCACCTACTTATGTGTGTTCATCTAGGCTTCTCATGATAGCAGAGGCTTGTCTCAATGGCAATGACATACACTCTCTTTCTGAAAAATATTCTCTGATTCTGCTCTGGAGAATCTTCCTACTCGGAATCCCCATATCGACTATGTTCCTTGTAGAGTCCATCTGATCATTAAAGCAAAATTTTAGGTGGCTCTAAGTCCTTGAGGTGGAACGACGGCCTTGAGGTGGCTTGGAGGCCTTGAGGTGTCCCGAAAGCCGTACTGGCCCAAAGTCATTGGGTGGCCCAAAGGCCTTAAAAGACCCAAGGCCCGAAACTGGTGGCTCTAATACCCAAATAGATGAATAGTTTCAGCTACTATAGTACTAAAAAGTGTCTCCTATAGAACATGCTACAATACTTAATTAAATATTTTATATAGTAATTAACTTAAATTTATTACATTTTTTGTATTAAACTAGTTAGAGGGGGTCCTTTTAAAAAGAACAAGAATTATATAATGTGCCATATTAAGTGGAATTCTACTAAAGTGGTTCTTATTCCATTGATTGAGGTTCAAAAGTTTCCATTCTCTTAAGACCAATCCCAAAACCATAATACATGTCATGTACCATGAAGGATATAACTTCTAGTGAGCCCAATTATTGGGCATGAAACCATTATTCTTGTAAATAATAAAAAAAGGAAAATTAATATTAGATATATATTTATATTGACCTAAGGCATGTTATTTAAATCTTGTAAATATCATGGGTGTAAAAATTCTACAATTAGACTTTATAAGGAATCATTATCATATCCCAATGTCATAAAAGAGGCACTAGGTAATAAATGATTAACCCCAAATGGGTTAAATTAAACTAAACTCCAATCATCTTAACCAATATTTTTTTTATGTATCACTAGAAAGAAACCAATCACCTACCAACCTCTGGAATTTTAGTCTACTCCGACCCAAACATGATGTTAACAACTTTTATTTAAACAAAATTTGTTGTTGGGAATTATATTTCTAGACACCTAATGGAAATTACCCATTAGAAATAGAAGTGTTGAACCTTGTATGAAATCCATTGATCCTAATATTGGATATTTCGATAGTATTCATGGAGCTATAACCAATGTTGGGACTAACTATAGAAATAGGTGTCCTATTACCATAGGTGAAAATTATCTTCGATCATAGTGAGGATATAGCGATGGTTGGGCCTAACGGGGATTACTTATTTTCCCGTTACATTATAGGAAACAAATTTCCTATGAGAAATATGTAGGAACAAACCTATATCCAATTATGCGGTCATCATGTGGCCATTGGCGAATTATATCTGTGGGTAGACACATCATGTGGCTATAGATCTTATGGTCATGGACCCTATATCTATAGGCATAGCCCACCCATGGATATAGGGTTCCTACATCCTTGGGAATGATGACTCGTGATTATAGACCATTCAATAGAAAATTAATATTAATAATAAAATAGTAAAAATAATAATATATTGATAATTTTTGATATATATAAATATAAATATATATATACATAATAAATTAGTTATTATTGTGATAACATCAATTATTCCAGTAGTCTGAGATCTGTTATTGAATCCTTATAGTGTATAATATTGTGTACCCAAAAATCATCATCAGTTTCTTATAGATATTGGTTTGTGTTATACCCAAGAGACTCTACACATGGATATGGTATGAATTCATAGACCTAATCCCATCATAGGGACGATATCTATGTGTCATGAACACGTATATTTCCCTAAGGGATTTTGAGAGGCTACTAGACTCTATGGGATGATAGAATATGGCTATAACATATTTCTATAGTAAATAACTCTATAAACACAATCATGGCCTAGGGATATAACCAAATTATCCACTAGTTCCCACTTCAATATTTATTCTTTTTATCACCAAGTTTATTTCATGTAATAAAATTGTGAAATTAATGAGAAATACATTAGCCTACCTCATAATTTATTGAGGTGAATTTGTTGATGATTTATTGTCAAAAAATATCATGAACATGAAATAAATCATTTAAACGTGGAATTGATTTATGAAACTTGATTCTAAATTATAATCAACATTAATGGGTTTTTTTTTCAATTTCTTATATCAATGGAGCCATCTTGAGAATCCCTTTCGATCGAAGTTGATGTCCTCTCAACCATGAAATAAATAGCACACATCAACCACCATAAGTTTTATGCCCTCAAATAATGTACTTGAATTTTGAATGATAGTGTAAATTCAACAATAATTAACAAATGTTTTGGGGAGGTATTAATTTCCAATAATACCATCCTAACTCTAGACATATCCCCAAAGAGCATATATGAACTGAATACCCATACATAACCACACAAGTAGATGGACGTAGAGAAGTTGGTGTCACCCACTACCACATTAAAATTTTTCAAGAGCTTATCCCGAGAATTTGATCATAATATACCCCTTACCATAAGGATGTGGATGAGGTCATCAAAATTTACACCATTATCTAGGACCCTCCAAAGAAGGATCCCCTCGACAATCAACTCTATAATCATGAGGCACATATCTATCCAAAATATGTCCCTAAGTTGGGAAAACGAGATGTTTTTATCCCATCCATTCATGTTAATACTTTTAGGATATCCCCTTATTAGTGAATGAACCCCTAAAATATGTAATGATCCCATAATTTGGTCTCTATGTAATGATCATTCCCATATATTCAAATAATAATAAGCTTCTGGCTATTATGATATTCTGAAATCATTATTAGATATATCAATACCCTCTATGGTGGAAAATATATAGTTCAATCTCAATAATATCTTGTAGAGACATCATTCTTATTGAGAGTACACTCACTTTGTTGAAGTAAAAAAGTATAAATTGAGACAATATAGAGTTCAAATCATTCTCAATTACCCAAATCTTTGAGGTGACAATGAAATTTTTTTATCTCTAATGGGGTTTCCTTGGTAGTATTAAAACATTAAACCATAAAATAATAAAACTTTCACCTTATGTACACAAAAAGGGTTGGGGTGAGTATTGATCACTATATCTCACAATTCTCAATGAAAAACCTAATGAATTCAAAAATTATCCATGAAAAATTATCACTTGGGGATATGTCATAGGCATGATGTATGAATACTCTCTGTTGTATCTCAAATTGAGGGCCACTACATGAAATTAATATTTTTTGATGTATTCCATAGTTACATTCCATTGATAGGATCATACCACACATTTCAATGAAAGTAGAATGTGATTCATGTCTCGCCTCTATATTGGGAGAAGATCATAAATTACCAAGGGAAATGGGAAAAATGGATTCCACCTTGCATGGGGATAATGTTCAATGTGGATGGTTCCATAATATTTAGGGACATGAGGTAGAGAGGGTGGTTCTATATAAAATAGGTCCATTGATCATGGGTCATAGTGCATTCCACTATCCTAGAAATTAATTGGGAGTAGTATTTATAGCCATGAAATTACGTCTATCAATTTGTCAGATTTATAAAATCAATATTCGAGAGGTCTAATAATATTCAATGTTGTTGATTGGAATCCTCTTGGTAATAGTTAACTATACACTATATATGACATATTTCAGTTAGAAGGTGCATAAAGCTCATCATTATAGGTTCCAACTCTAATCATGAATGGAGACAATGTTATTATATTATGGATTCCATGGAAATAAAAAGGTGTCCAAGTGAATGTATCATTTTTTTATCATTGTGCTCTATCATTACTAACTAACTTCTACCATTATATTATGGTACATTCACTTCGACTTCAGAATTTCTATCCCCCATAAATCTAGGATTCTATGTGTCATATTTTGATAATAATAAATATATAATTTTGAGTTAGGAGTCAAGGAAGCTCAAAGACACATAAATTGAACACATTCACATATTAAATACCTAAGGAAATCAAAAAACACTTCATGGTGTTAATCCCACCTCGTATGTGTATGTTTATGGAGTAATCATGAAAATTATATTTTGTAGTTAATTGATGGAACACTACAAATTCTCCAAAATTATGGGTTTTAAATTATAATTTTTAGTGAGTATATGAAAACCGTAATGACTATAGACTCCATAAGGAACGTGTCGACATAAGCCTTCATAGCCTCTAAATCCCAAAATATGTAGGATTCTATTATTCATGGACCATAAAATCCTCCTTAAAAAACATCATCACTAATTGAGATTAGATTCTTTTCAAGAGATTTATTAATCACTTCTTATAAATCCATTGTTCATTGTAGTTCACTTTTCATTGGAGACATCAAGAAAATTTTAAGTGTTTATTCATAGAAATCAATGATTTTTTATTGGAGGATGGGTAGTGAAGACTGATTAGTGTCATTATTTAGGATCATTAGAAAAATAAAAAATCAAATAGTTTGAGAAAAAAGGAAGTAAGGAAATCCCCCTCATCAATGAGATAGAGGATAAAATTGTGTATTACACATTCAAGAGAAACCCATGTTCTTATGGTACATAAAAAAATATGACCCTGAGGTACATTGGAATGAGATACCTACATGGAGTTGTTACAAGAGATCACACCACAATTTCATGATGTTATTTCACTCCACAAAATAAATAGGAAGGCCCCATTTATAGGGAACACCTTCCCCTAAAATGTTCAACATATAGTGGAATTATAATTCAGATGTTATAACATAGTACACAAAATATTTATTTCAAGGGTATTCATATCCCCCTTATTATTCAACCATACCCACTCACTATTTGGTATTATCATAAAAACTGTAAAAACATTGAAAGTCACATATAAATTGACCCATTACATTTCATATTCGTTTTCTATTAAACTTACATGGGTCATATTAACCCAAAATACCTTTACGAATTCATTTAACCAAAAAAAAATCCTAAAAATTCCAATCCACAAAAAGGAAGAAAAACCTTCTTATACAGTACCAAACACCACTGATCTGAATTCCAGGCATGCCAAGGGCCCCCCCTACAATTCAATATTCCCTTGGTATATGGTGGTTCAAGAATTCAATTATCATATGTGTATAATCCTCTAGGTGAGAACAAATGTTTATCACCATGATAATGATGGTCATTATCATGAAGACAAATGAGAGGTCTCTCCTAGATGAACATGATAATTATAAACCCTGATTCTAATAAATTAACCACATGTTAATGGGATTCATTGTTAGGTGTAAGCATCTTCAATTTTCGGATTAATGATTTCACTTTTAATTATTAACAATAATTGGATTCCCATTAAAAATCTTACCATATACTATAAAATAATTCACACTCAATCTCTCTCAACTCAAGCCCCATGTTCCTCTAATTAAGTGTATTTCCCTATAATGGACTCTTCATTGGAAACCAACTGGGATCACCCAATGCCCCATGCTCTTATAGGGAATACTTAGGAATAAAGATCACGCATATACCTTATTCTCATATTAAATAGATGAGATTCCTTTCATGGAGTATTCCCTAATAATATATTTGGTAATTAATTATCTCATGTAGATGTGTCATTAGTGAGTAGTTTGAAGAAAACTTCTAGTATATAAAACCTTAAAAACCTTTTATTATCGCTCCATGAATGAAATATAAATTCTTCTTACAAGACATAATATCAAATGAATATATCCATTCTACATTACTTTGAACTATAAGGTATGATCCTATCACATGAATTCAAAATGGTTTCATTAAACTACATGTGATTGGATTTCATTTTACTATGGTATATAAGATCCTTGTACACGGTTGAAACTAACAAATTTTTTTTATGAAAAATAGAGAATATAATATAACAAAACCATAACCCAATTTGTGGTCCATATTCCTTCTGAGTAAAAAAATCATATCAACCTCCCTAGACAATATTACCCTTAAAAGTAAAACTCAACCATTAATTGGTCCATACACCATATGAAAACAGACAACCAAACACATCCTTCTATTGTGAAATACATTAACTGAAATAATATCCCCAATTTGTGGCCCACAATCCATCCATATAATATCACCTAAATGGCCCAAAGGCCTTTTTTTTATTGATTTTTGATAACCCCCATTTATTGGAATGATGGGAACCCCTTATGAGACCTGTAGACTTAGAGATTACATGACATGTAGATCATAGAAAATATACAGACAATACTTGGAACTCCTCCTCTTAGGTTCTTCAACATGATATATGATCTCCACCTACTTATGGGTGTTCGTCTAGGATTCCCATGTTAGCATAGGTTGGTCTCGATGGCAATGTCATACACTCTATTTCTGAAAAAATTTCATTGATTCTTCTCTAGCAAATGTTCCTACTCTGAATCCCCATCTCGACTATGTTACTTGTAGAGTTCCTCTGATCATTTAATCACAATTTCAGATGTCTCGACGGCCATGAGGATTCCTGAAATCCTTAAGGTGGCTTGGAGGCCTTGAGGTGGCCCAAAATGCTTACAGGCCCAAAGTCCTTGGGTGGAGAAAATGCCTTAAAATAACCCAAGGCCCAAAACCGGTGGCCCAAATGCCAAAACAGATGAATAGTTTCAACTGTTATAGTACCAAACAGTGACAGCTATAGTACATGATACAATACTTAATTAAATATTTATATATTAATTAAACTAAAATTATATTGTTTCGTATATTAAACTATTTAGAAGGGGTCCTTTTCAAAAGAACAATAATTCAATAATGTGCCACATTAAGTGGATTTGTACTAAAGGGGTTCTGATTCCCTTTATTGGGGTTCAAAAGAAGCCATTCTCTTAGGACCAATCCCAAAACCATATTACATGTCAAATACCATGATGGATATAACTTCCAGTGAGACGAATTATTGGGCATTAAACCATTATTCTTGTAAATTATAAAAAAAGGATATATAATATTAGATATATAGTGATGTTGACCTAAGACATTTTATTTAAATCTTGTTAATATCATTGGGGTATACAATCCCAAAATTAGACTTTATAAGGATTCATGATCATATCATAATCTCCAAAAAGATTATCCATGTAATAAATGATTAACCCAAAATGGTTTACATAAAACTAAACTCCAATCATCTTAACCAATAAATTTTCAAATGTGTCACTCGAAAGAAACCAATCACCCACCAACCTCTATAATGGTAGTCTACCCTGACCCAACCATGATGATATCCACTTTTAGTTAACCAAAATTTGAGGATGGGAATTATATTTCTAGACACCTAATGGAAATTACCTTTTAGAAACAAAAGTGTTGAACCTTGTATGAAATCCATTGATCCCATTATTGGATATTTTGATGATCATTCATGAAGCTATAACCATGGTGGGGACTAACTATGGAAATAGGTGGCCTATAAACATAGGAAACAAATTACCATGTATCATAGTGAGGCTATAGTGATGGTTGGGACTAACAAGGATTATTTATTATCCTGTTACATTGTAGGAAAAACCTTTCTTATGAGAAATGTGTAGGAACAAACCTATAACCAAGAGTGGGGTCATCATGTGTCCATTAGTGAACTATATATGTGGGTAGAGACATCATGTGGATATAGACCTTATGGTCATAGACCCTATATATATAGGCATATCCCACCAATGGATATAGGGTTCCAACAACAATGGGAATGATGACCCGTGATTATAGACAATTCATTAGAAAATTAATATAAATAATTAGATAATAATAATAATATATTTATAATTATATATATATATATAAATATAAATATAATATATAAATATATATATACATAATGTTACACCCCAGCTTCCATGGTACGCTTTCCTTTGAATAATATAGTATGGTGTTTTGTACGCAACTTCGAATTCTAACACACACACCTCAACCAATCAAACTAGCCATTTTGAATAGTAATACCCACTTTTTGAAATTTTATAAAATTTATCTTTCAAAATAGACTTTTTTTGGATTTGGAATATCGAAATTATCCCAAGGAAAAATTTCGGTATTTTTATGAAAAATTTCAATTTTTGATGAATAGTGAAAAAACACTGAGTTATAGTTTAAAACGAAATTTTTATTTTAATAATTATTTATTTTATTTAAATTTAATTAAGGTAAAAATAGATACATGATACCTATATAAGTTCAATGTAATTCGTTGGAGTTAGTTTAGAAAAATTTTAGATATATAAAATTTTTATTGAACATTTCACTGTCTTTTACCCACCCCCTAAGAGAATTTAGAAATTCACATAAAACTTAATTTTACCGCTTCTGTGAGTGGAATTTTGAAAATCCGAGAGACACCGTGAATATCAAGGAGTAAAATGTGGTTCATTGAGATGAAAATAATTTTTGATGAATAGTAACTTTTTACCTTTAATAACCATGGTTAAAATAAATAGGGTAATTAAGGGTAAAAATGATATTAAAAAGAGTTTTTTGAAGTAATAATGCTGTTATGAATTTATCAAAATCAAAATACCCAATATTTCCAAAAATGACATAAAAGAATTTTTAAAGGAAATATTATATTATTAATTTATATTCAATTCCTAAAAATCTAAGATTCGGCCAAGAGACTTATATCATGATAGGTGTATCATTAATGGACCACTTGGGGTCTCTTGTAGGTATATAGTAAGTTTATTAACTATATAGTATAAAAATACAAAGTGACATGGTATGTGTCAAACTAATTAACTAAGTGTTAAAACTAAAAGATAAGGTTAATATAATGACCCAAACCTATCTAAATTCTATTGGTTGAGTGGTTTTCGACCCATCCACACCTTAACCTTTAAAAAATCCACTTTGGAGCCATTAGAAACCGAATATGAATTTATTATTAAATAATATTTCTAGCTTTTCCAAAGGTGCCCCTCACCCCTCTTAAAAAGGGCACTCCCACTTCTCACAAATTAACACATTCAAAGCCTTTTGGCTCGGCCAAAACCTACCCAAATACACACTAAACATCCCTCACTTCTACCTAGAGGCCTTAGTTTGTTCAAAAATCCAACCTAAGGAGCCCTTTTGATCAAATCAAATGGATGAACCCGAAGAAGAGGTAATGTTTTCACCACCCTCTTTCAAGCTCCATTCTTCTTCAACTTCTTATTTCTTTGTTATTACCATTCTAAAATAATAAATCCAGTAAATTATATATACTTTTATGTTATTATAAATATGGTACAACAATATTCATTATTCTATCTATCCTTTGAATGACATGTCACCATACGTGTGTACGTACGGCTTACCGTCTCCACGTCGTGGTGTAATTTTTATTCAATAAATTATTATTTGGATGGGTATAATAATGATGTGTAATTCATGTAAATAATAAATATAACATGATACTTATTCTTTATATATGATATACCATCCAATTATATATTATTTTAATATCAAAAGAATGATATTGTCGCTCGTGCGTACGTACGGACTACCATTTCCACGAACGCGATGAGGTTCATTACCCATCGTATCCATTAAAGACTAATTCTCATTTTATAATTAAAAATAATTTTTAAGGTCTTGATATCATTCTGGATATGAATAAGATAAAACCTATACATGAAAAACACGGCTTATATAACAAAACATATAAAAGAAAATGAGTAAGTTAACACCCGAAACAACGATAATACTAAGATATTATTAACAAATCAATGTTAAAAGATCATATATGATATCATATTAATGTATATGATTCTTCTATAATTTAATTACAATTATTTCAACATTATACATGAGGTTAACCGACCCTCAACCAAGGAAAAGTAAAAGGTAAGGGTTTATTTTACAATCTCTTCATTATCCGAGGTTGTTTATACGTAATTACCTACTGGGACCTCTTTATCATCCACATCAATGATTCTTAAAAATGTATATCAAATCACTCTTAATATTTTAAAGACTATGGTATAAAGTCATTTATTCCCTTGTTGACTTTTTTTAAGAAGTTTATAATGTAATCTTTCTATCGTTTTCCAAACAAGGTCCTTTTTAACCTTTTCGACAGAATTAAGGTAAGAATGTTTTTAGCTTATATGGTGGGTGCGACTATTTTCCGCTGTTATAAAATCATAAGAGCTTACCTTACAAGATTATAAGGATATTTTCAATGTAAATGTTTTATTTTATAATTATGTGACTTTTAAATGAATTCAAAAAAGAGATATTTCTCTCAAATAGTTTTGATTTCACCTATGTCAACATCTTTTGATGGATTTTAAGCTTATTTGAAATTTATTTATTATGATACAAATATTCCATATTGTATTGAAGGTTTTGTGATATGTTTGACTGTGTATGTGTTATTTTTATACAATTCATGGTTTATGGAGAAATTATTTACATTTCGTATGTTAGTTTTAATACGAATGTTTATGTTATGTTTAAATATGTGCATAAGAAGAATGCATTGGACTTAATATGTGATGGGTGGAGCCTAATATAGCTCCTCGATGCATTGATAGGTCTCATGAGACAAACTAGTGTCTTGGAACAAGGCCTTGACAAAATCTTATTTGTAGTCTTGGCAATAGGCCTTGGCTATGTGGTTATGATAGTATGGAATTATGCATTCCATCATTATGAATGTGGTTTTTGATATTGAATGTGATTATTTAACTATTATAATATCCATGTGAATAATTAAATGGTATTATTTCATTTTATATTTTCCATTTTATTCTTAAGTTCAAGTTTAAGACGCTTTTTTTAGTTATACATTGCCTTAAATGTTTATGCTTATTTATGAATGTTTCCACTATATTGTTATACTTACTAAGCATCCGAGCTCACCCGTTTCAATGTTTTATTTTTCCAAAGATATGAGGAAGTAATATATGAATGACCTGCAAGGACAGTTTGATGTGATATGAAGAAAATATGTTGCTGTTGTTTTTTTGAGTTTATGATGTAATGTAAGACTTATGAATATATCTAGTGTTTCCAAGTCTAATAAACTAATTGGTATTTTGAGACATGATATTTCTTGTGTTCATTCCAATATTAGGTAATAATGCACCGACTCTGGGTAACTGGGGTTGGGGCATAATAGTTAGTATAAGAGAAAGTTTAGTACAAACCTTGGAAGCTAAATTTAAAAAAATTCTGATTAGAGCACATAGTTTTAATATGGACATTGAAGATTAGTATAGAATAAATTCCTAGAATTTTGGTATTGTAGATATTTTTTTGAGTTTTCCGAGCAATTCATCTATGTCCTGATACAAGCATGTAGAGGCAGCTCTGGCATAGATGTACCTAGGGGTAAAACCCGAAAACACCGCTTTGAGCTAGACTCGAATGGGAACTGGTGCACGACAACGAGCCTTGCTGCACTCTTGGTTACGAAACTCTCAGGGGAAATGCTTAGGATAACTCTCATTCTCCTTAAAAATCATTATGAAGGGGTTATGAGTATATACATCCTCAAAGAAAACATTATTAGGATTATGGATTATATCCATAAATAGTTCAATTTATGTAAATGTTTTATAAGTATGGGATTATGTATTTTGATTCATAAACTGATCAAGGTTATTCCATTGTTTAGAAATGGTGCCTAGTAGAAGAAATGGAAACTGTATCAATGCATGCACTCCAAGTAGGGATTTCCCTCCTTCTCAAGATAATTATAGTGGAGCTGGTGATGCAACTGGTGCTGATCAACTAATCACCATACTGGGACAACTCACTCAGGTTGTGAATTATAACCTTACCCGTATGGAGCACCCTGATCCATAGCGTGGAGGATCAATGTTAGATCGCTTCCTGAGGCAGAAACCACCAAAATTCAATGGGAGTACAAATCCATTAGTATCTGAGAAATGGATAAGTTCCCTACAGAAAATATTTCAGGGTTTGGGGGGTAGTGAAAGGGAAAAAGCTGCCATGGTAGTTTATCGCCTCACTAGAGATGCCGATCAATGGTGGTCATTAATTCAAAACACGACGGAAGATGATGAAGTATCAAATATGGAATGGAGGGAGTTCAAAGATCTATTTTTAGAAAAATACTTTCCTCTTGACCATCGAGCAGATATGGAAAGTCAATTTTTGAGTCTGAGAAAAAAGGAGGCTGAGAATGTCACAAAGTATGAGGCTAATTTTACGAGGATAGCAAGGTGTGCTGGAAATTATATACGCAACCCAAAAAAGTATGATTGATCATTTTTTTTATAGGTTAAAAACATTTCTCTGTCGAGCATTAGTCTCAAAATCCTTCTCGTCGTACGAAGACATTGTCACATGTGCTATCATGATAGAAAAGGAATTCTCTAAGTCTTATGACTTTAAAGCAAAGAAAGAGAAGAAGAGATCTTCTGATCATTCTGGGAATAGAAATAAGTGGAAGAAGGGAATAGTTGAATATCCATCCTGTAGTAAATGTGGGAAGAAGCAACCTGGTACTTTCTTAAAAGGAATGGGAGTCTGTTACAAGTGTGGTGAAAAAGGCCACCAAGCTCGTGATTGCAAGGGGAATAAGGAAGCTATCGATGTCCAAGGCTACAATTTCAAGGAGATGGGACATTATGAAAATGAATTTTCTATGCATCATGGGAAATTACCTCAGAAAAGGCCCAGGGATCAATGACAAGCTTATGCTATCACTACTACTGAGGTAGAAGCTCCGAAAGACATGGTGGCAGGTAATTTAATGGCTTCCTGAAGTTTAGAAAATGCATTATTTGATTCTGGATCAACGCATTGATTCATATCATACCAGTTTTCTAAGAAAATTAGATATTTACAATTTTATTTAACAAGGTAGAATTCAATTTAAACTCTTACGGGAAGTATCATTGCTACAAAGTTTTGTGAATCAGTCCCCATTAGAGCACATAAATGTTCTTTATCCGCTCATCTCATCGTCATACCTATGATTGAGTTTTATATAATCCTCGTTATGGATTGGATTTCAGACCATGATGTGAATATTTATTGTATGAAGTAGGAGGTTATGATTTTTGATGATGAAGATAAGGAACACCTTATCTTTATAGCAGAATCGTCACCACCTAATTCTTATCTAGATCCACCCCCAGTAGCTCAACTAAATTCAATTATTGGGGAGGAAGAGAATGAAATAACTATGGGTGAGGAAAGGAATGTTCAAATAGAGGATTTACTTATCATGAAAGAACATGTAGATGTGGTTCCATATGATTTACCTGGACATCCTCCAGAACGAGAAGTTGAGTTTTCCATTGATTTAATTCCTGGATCAAGGCCTATATCGAAGACACCTTATAGAATTGCAACTGTGGAATTAGTTGAACTAAAGAAATAACATGAGGAATTGAGTAATAAGGGATTTATTATCCCTAGTGTTTCTCTATGGGGAGCCCATGTTCTTTTTGTTAAAAAGAAAGATGGATCTATGAGGTTATGTATCGACTACAGGGAGTTCAATGCTATAACAATAAAGAAAAGGTATCCCATACCTCACATTGATGATTTATTTTACCAACTGCATAGAGATCAATAATTTCCAAACATTGACCTTCGATCTGGATACCATCAGTTGTGTGTAAATAAGGAAGAAATTCCCAAGACAACATTTCAAATAGGGTATGGGCATTACGATTTTACGGTAATGCCTTTTGGTCTGACTAATTCACCCTCTGTATTCATGGATCTAATGAATATTGGTTTCAAGTAATATCTCGATGATTTTGTGGTGGTATTTATTGATGATATCTTGGCATACTCCAAAATCTATGAAGATCATGAAAATCACTTGCGCATCATCGTGAAGACTTTGAGAACACATGAATTATATGGGAATTTTAGCAAGTGTGAATTCTGGCTTCAGGATATTTCTTTTCTGGGCCATATTGTCTCTAAAGATGGAATCTCTTTTGATCCTTCTAAGTCTAAGGAAATCCATGAATTGAAAGATCCTATGAGTATAGCTGAGGTATGCAGTTTTATTTGTTTAGCAGGTTATTATCGACGTTTCGTCCAGAATTTTTCCCGATTGGCTAACCCATTAACAAAGCTCACACGTAAGGGGGTTAAATTTGTTTGGACAAAAGAGTGTGAAGAATGTTTTGAAGAATTGAAGAGAAGATTAGTCAATGCTATTATATTGACTCTACCATCAGAGAATTATGGGTTCGTTATTTATAGTGATGCATCGAACAAAGGACTTGGTTGTGTCCTAATGTAGAATGATAGGGTTATTGCCTATGCATCACAACAGTTGAAAATTCATGAGAAAAACTATCCTAATCATGATCTCGAGTTAGCAGTTGGGATCTTTGCTTTAATGATATGGAGTCACTACCTCTATGGAGAAAAATTTGAGATTTATACATATCACAAGGGTTTGAAGTATATTTTCTCACAAAAATAACTCAACATGAGGAAAAGGAGATGGCTTTAATTACTCAAGGATTATAATTGTACGATACACTACCACCCAGGGAAGGAAAATAAGGTGGAAGATGCTTTGAGCAGAAAAGATCATGGAGTTTTGAACAATATGAGAATTTAAAGGGATCCAATTTTCATGGATCTAGTGAATATGGACATGGGAATTATCATGGAAGGTGAAACATCAGTGCTTTTTCAAATCGTTGCCAAAAAATATTTACTAGAAAGGATTAAGAGTTCTCAGACTGATGATGAAGAATTTCAAAAGAAGACTAAAGATGCGAATGATGGGAGATTGTATGACTTTGGGTATGAAGATGGAATTTGGAAATATGGGAAGAGAATTTGTGTTCCCAATTCACCTGATCTAAAAACGGAATTGTTGGACGATGCTCATTGTTACAATTTCTCTATACACCATGGGAGCACCAAAATGTATAGAGACTTGAAGGAACATTTTTGGTGGGACAACATGAAGAAGGAGATTGCTGATTTTGTATCAAGATGTATGGTTTGTCAATAAGTGGTAGCTGGAAGACAACAACCTAGAAGAGTCATGCAACCTCTTCCCATACTAGAGTGGAAATGGGATAATATTATAATGGACTTTGTTATGGGGCTACCAAAGACTCCTAGATGGAACGATGAAATATCGGTTATTTTTTATCGTCTTATCAATTAAACACATTTTCTTTCTATATGAGAAGATCTATCATTGGAATGTCTCGAAAGAATATATATTAACGCAGTGGTGAGACTTCATGGAGTACCCCTATCGATTGTTTCTGATTGTGATCCCCTTTTTACATCAAGATTCTGGAAGAGTCTTTAGAAAGCCCTGGATACTGAACTTCAATTGAGCACTGCCTACCACCCTCAAACAAATGGACAATCAGAACAGACTATTCAATCCTTATATGATATGCTGACATCCTGCTCACATGACTTTCAGGGTATGCGGGATCAATATTTACCTATGGTAGAATTTTTCTATAACAATATCTTCCATTCTAGTATTCAGATGTTACCATATGAAGCGTTATAAAGAAATAAATGTCACATACCAACCTGTTGGGATGACTTTGGTGAACGAAAACTTGTAGGCCTAGAAGTGGTGGAGGAAACAATGGAAAAGGTAAACGTAATCCAAAACAACATCAATGTAGCTCAAAGTAGGCAGAATAGCTATGCTGATAACCAAAAGAAGGATTTGGAATTTCAGGCAGGAGATCATGTTTTCTTGAAGGTATCTCTATAGAAGGGAGTTATACGTTTCGGTAAGAAGGGTAAATTGAGTCCTAGGTACATCGGACCTTTCGAAATTCTAGAACAAATTGGGGCTGTAGCTTACCATTTGGAAATGCCGCCAAGTCTCTTAAAAGATCACGATGTGTTCCATGTATCACTGTTGAGTAAATACATGCCTGACCCAATGCATGTACTCACCTATGAGGAATTAGAACTGGAACCTGATCTATCTTATTACGATGAGCCCGTCAGGATTCTTGATATGAGAGAACAAGTGCTGAGAAACCGGATGACTCACCTGGTAAAAGTTTTGAGGAGAAACCATAAGATGGAAGACACAACGTGGGAACCCGAGGAACATATGATGAAGAACCACCTGAGTCTTTTTATGCGGTAGTATTCTAGAAATTTTTTGGAAGAAATTATTTTAAGTAGGGGAGAATGTAACACCCCAAGTTTCTACGACACGATTTCCTTTGAATAATACAGTAGCGTGTTTTGTACGCAACTTCGAGTTCTAACACACACCACAACCAATCAAACTAGCCGTTCTGAATAGTAATACCCACTTTTTGAAGTTTTATAAATTTTAACATTCAAAATGGACTTTATTTTTGGATTCAGAATATCGAAATTAGCCTAGGGTGAAATTTTGGTATTATTCTTAAAACTTTCATCTTTTGATGAATAGTGAAAAAACACTGAGTTATATTTTAAAACCAATTTTTTTTAAATAATTATCTATTTTATTTAAATTTAATTAAGGTAAAAATAGATACATAATACCTATATAAGATCAATTTAATTCATTAGATTTAGTTTAGAATAATTTTAGATGTATAAAAATTTTATTGAACTTTTCACCGTCTTTTACCCACCTCATAAGAGAATTTGGAAATTCATATAAAACATAATTTTAACGCTTCTATGAGTGAAATTTAAAAAATCCGAGAGATAAAGTTAATATCAAGGAGTAAAATGTGGTTCATTGAGATGAATATAATTTTTGGTGAATAGTAACCTTTTTACCTTTATTTACCACGGTTAAAAGTAAATAGGGTAATTAAGGTTTAAAATGATATTAATATTACCCTAACACATGTACTAATTCTATTGGACAAGTTTATCTCAACCCAAAAAAATATTAGGAATAAAATTTTATCATTTATGTCCACTTGAATTAGATTAGGACATTTATTATTATTTGATTCAAAGAAGAGTTAAAAGAGTTAAAATCAATGATTATTTCGTAAAACATTTTTAATATAGGGTTATACATAAGATAAATTCCATTGTAAATACTCATTAGAAATCTAAAAATATTTCCTACATAATGGTATTTTATTTATAATTTTTAGACATTAAAAAATTTAATTTATTTATGACACAATGGTGATGCAGTAATTACCTAATTAGTGAAATATTAAAATAATTGATATTATAAATGTCAAAATAAATGTAATTTTAGACTCTTTATGAATTCCAATAATTTACTAGGTTACTATGACATATAAGGATTGATTATATAAATTTTTATCGAAGTAATAATGGTGTTATGAATTTATTGAAAACAAAATACCCAATAGAGTCAAAATTGACATAAAAGGGTTTTTAAAACAAATATTATATTATTAATTTATATTAAATTCTTAAAAATCTAAGGTTCATCCAAGAGACTTATACCATGATAGGTGTATCATTAATGGACCACTTGGGGGTCTCTTGGAGGTATATTGTATGGTTATTACCTATATAATATAAAAATACAAAGTGACATGGTAAGTGTCAATATAATTTACAAAGAGTTAAAACTAAAAGATAAGGTTAATATAATGACCCAAACCTGTCTAAATTCTATTGGTTGAGTGGTTTTCGACCCATCACCACCTGAAACTTTAAATAATCGACTTTGGAGCCATTATAAACCGAATATTAATTTATTATAAAATAATATTTCTAGTTTTTCCAAAGGTGCCCCTCACCCCTCTTATAAAAGGGCACTCCACCTTCTCACTAATTCACACATTCAAAGCCGTTTGGCTTGGACAAACAAGGCCCTAATACTCTCTCAACTTCCCTCAATTCAACCTAGGGGCTTTGGTTTAATCAGAAATCCATCATATGAAGCCCTTTTGATCAAATAAAAAGGATGAACGCGTGGAAGAGGCAATGTTTTCACCACCCTCTTTAATGTTCCTTTCTTCTTCAACTTCTTCATTCATTGTTATTACCATTATAAAATAACAACTCTAGTATATTATATATATTTTGATGTTATTAAAAATATGGTACAACTATATTCAGTATTCTATCCATCCTTTGAATGACATGTCACCATACGTGCGTACGTACGACTTTCCATCTCCACGTCGTGGTGTAATTGTTAATCAATAAATTATTATATGTATGGGTATAATAATGATGTGTAATTAAATTAAATAATAAATATAACATGATAATTATTCATTATATATGTTATAACATCCAATTATATATTATTTTAATATCAAAAAAATGATATTATCGCTTGTGCGTACGTACGTACTACTATCTCTACCAAGGCGAGGAGATTAATTCCCCATCGTATCCACTCAAGAATAATTATCATTTAATGATTAAAAATAATGTTTAAAGACTTGATATCATTCTGGATATGAATAGGATACAACCTATCCATGAAAAAAATGGCTTACGTAACAAAACATATAAAAGAAAACAAGTAAGTTAACACCCGAAACAATGATAATACTAAGATATTATTAACAAATCAATGTTAATAGATCATATATGATACCATATTAATTTATATGATTCTTTTATAATTTAATAACATTTATTTCACCATTATGTAATAGGTTAACCTACCCTCAAACAAGGAAAAGTAAAAGGGAATAGTTTATTTAACAATCTCTTCATTATCCGAGGCTATTTATACATAATTACCTACTAGAACCTCTTTATCATCCACATCCGTGATTCTTAAGAATGTTTTTCAAATCAATCATACTGTTTCAAAGACAATGGGATAAAGTCAATTATACCTGTGTTAACTTCTTATAAGATGTTTATAAAGGAATCATTCTTTCATTTTCCAAACAAGTTCCTTTTGAACCTTTTCAACAGAATTAAGGTAAGAATGTTTTTTTAACTTATACGGTAGGTGCAAATATTTTTTGCCTTTATAAAATATTAAAAGATTAACTTACATTATTATAAGGATATTTTTCAAAATAAACGTTTTAATTTATAATTATGTAACTTTTAAATGATTTCAAGAAAGAGATATTTCTCTCAAATAGTTTTGATTTCATCTATGTCAACATCCTTTGATAGATTTTATGTTTATTTGAATTTTATTTATTATGATACAAATATTCCATATTGTATTGAAGGTTTTGTGATATGTTTGACTGTGGATGTGTTATTTTTATACCATTCATGGTTTATGGAGATAGTATTGACATTTTGTATGCTAGTTTTAATACGAATGTTTATGTTATGTTTAAAACTGTTCAGATGAGGAATGAATTGAACTTAATATGTGAAGGGTGGAGCCTGCTATAGCTCCTCGATACATCTGTAGGTCTCATGAGACAAACTAGTGTCTTGGCACATGACCTTGAAAAAATCTTATTTGTAGTCTTTGCACGAGGCCTTGGCTATGTGGTTATGATAGTCTGGCATTATGCATTCCATCATTATGAATGTGGTTATTGATATTGCATGTGGTTATTCGACTAGTAGAATATCCATGTGAATAAGTAAATGGTATTATTTAATTTTATATTTTCCATATTATTATTATGTTCATGTTTAAAAGGATTTTTTATTTATACATTGCCTTAAATGTTTATTCTTATTTATGAAAATTTCGGTTATATTGTTATCCTTACTGAGCATCTGAGATCACCCCTTTCAATGTTTTATTTTTCCCAGGATGTGAAGATGTAATTTATGAATGACCTGCAGGGCCAGTATTATGGGATATGAATAAAAGATATTGTTGTAGTTTTTTTAGTTTATGATGTAATGTAAGACTTATGAATATATCTACTATTTCCAAGACTACTAAAATAATAGGAATTTTGAGGATTGATCTTTCATTGATCATGACAATGATATGTAATAATGCACTGACTCTGGAAAACTAGGGTTGGGGATTTACACATAATTAATTAGTTAGAACAGTGATAACATCAATTATTCCAGTAGCATGTGATCTAGGTTTGAATCTTTATAGTGTATACTATTTTTTACCCTAAAACCATTGTCTATTTCCCAGACATATTGGTTAGAGTTATAACCAAGAGACAATACACATGGATATGGTATGAAGAAATAGACCTCATCCCATGTTAGAGAATATATCTATGGGTTATGAACATGTATATTTCCCTGAGGGATTTGTAGAGGCCACTAGACTCCATGGGATGATAGAATATAGAAATAACACATTTTTATAGTAAATAAGGCTATAAACACAATCATGTCATAGGGATATAACAAAATTATACACCATTTCCCACTTAAAATTTATTTTTCTAACAGAAAGATGATTTCATGTAATAAAATTGTTAAATCAATTAGAAAGACTTTAACATGCCTCATAATTTATTTTACCAAATTCGTTAACGATTTATTGTAAAAAAATCATAAACATGAAATGAATCCTTAAAACATGGAATTAATTTTTGAAACATGATAAGACATTTTAATCAACATTTATGGGTTTTCTTTTTTTCAATTTCTTATATCAATGGAACCCTCTTGAGAAACCCCTTCGATCGAAGTTGGTGTCCTCTCAACCATGAAATAAAAATTACACATCAACCACTATAAATTTTATTCCCTAAAAGAATGTACATGAATTTTTAATGATAGTGTAAATTCCACAATAATTAACAAATGATTTGGGGAGGTATTACTAATCCCATAATACCATCCTAACACCAGATGTAGCCCCAAGGAGCCTACATGAACCAAATCCCCAAATTTAACCACACAAATAGATGGACATAGAGAAGTTGGTGTCACCCACTAAAACATTAAATATTTTCAAGATCTTATCCAATGAATTTGATTTTAATATACCCCATTAACATATGGATGTGTATGGGGTCATCAAAATTTCCACCTATATCTAGGACCTTCTAAATAGGGATCCTCTCGCCAATTAAATTTCTAAACATGCGACACTTATGTATCCAAAAGATATCACTATGTGGGGAAACAAGATTTTTTATACTATCCATTCATGTCAGGACTTCTACGATATCCCACTATTAGTAAGTAATCCCCTAAACCATGGAATGATCCAATAATTTGGTCTTTATATAATGATAATTCCCACATATTCTAACAATAATAAGCTTATAGCTATTATACATTCTGAAATCATTATTAGATGTATCAATACCCTACATGGAGGAAAATATACAGTACAATCTTAATAATATCATGGAGATACATCATTCTTATAGAGAGTACACTAACCATGTTGAAGTAAAAAGTATAAATTGAGACAAGATTGAATTCAAATGATTCTCAATTACCCAAATCCTTGAGGTGAAAATGCAAAACATTTATCTCCAATGGGTTTTCCTTGGTTGTATTAAAAAATTTAAGCAGAAATTAATAAAACCTTCAAATTATGTACACAACAAGGTTTGGGGTGAGTATTGATCACTATATTTCACACTTCTCAAAGAGAAACCTAATGAATTCAATGGTGCTCCATGAAACATTATGACATGGGGATATGTCATAGGCATGAGGTATCTATACTCTAGGTTGCCTCTCACATTGAGGGCCACTACTTGAAATTAATATAGTTGATGTATTCTATGGGAACATGCCATTGATAGGATCATACCACACGTTTCAATGAATGTAGAATGTGATTCATGTCTCACCCCGATAAAGCCTAAGTGTAATAACCACCAAGAAACTATAAATAGAAATCAAATCGTTCTTGGGATGTAAAAAACTTCTAACAAATACTTGAACTAAATATTAGAAGATATGAAAGTCTGTACTATTGGTTGTTACCTCAGTAATAGAAGATAAATCTTACTCCCTTATGCTATGTAAATTTTTTACATTATCAATATCCTTGATGTAATCAATTACTTTGAAATAGTAAATGGTGATAGTGTAAAAACCAAGAATAAAAAATCCCAAATGGATGATGACATTATTACTCTTTATCCCCCTCAAATAATGTAGGTTTTCCCTTTATTTAGATAATATTAACTAAAATAAAAAGTTATTCAATTCCATAATAAGAATTACCCACCCTAATCCATAGAATAAATATTAATTATAATGGATAGAGACTCTCTCTATAACACATTATACAATTTATATCTAGGACAAAACATAGAAAAGTTGATGAGGAATTATAGGGGGAATATTCTGAAATGGTTAATAACGTTTCCTCATATTAAAAAAACACAATAATTTTCCAATTGTAAGTACCATAATTTTAAATACCTACACATTTATAATTGAAATTTGATATTTATTGAATAAATTCATTATTAATTAATGAATTAAAGAGTAAAAAAAATTTGGTTATTTTTGTCAATTATAACCAGTCATCTTTATAATATCATTAATCATCATAAACATTGATAATATATCCATTGTACATAGCCTATTAAAAATAGTATATATTAAGGGTTATGTTAATGTTCCCTATTCATATATAGAAGTATTGATGGAAAAAAATAGTATATTTTACCATATAAATCACATTTATTCGATTTCTTTGTGTGTTTAAATCATTGACCTTTTTCCTTCTCCAAAAAAATATAACATTTAATAATTAAATCACGAGTGAAGCCATATATGGTAGAAGTTCAAGACTATCGATATACTGTCCCAAACCATGTTCACCGAACCACCCCATGAAAGTGTCACCACAACACACATTACCATTAAGTATTGAACTATTATGATAAGGGGTTATATATCTTGACACTAATAGTATGAAATTATATATTATGAATTTTTAATAGAATAATGATTACATTTTCATGTTTTATTAATTTAAAAGTAAATTAATAATGAGTTTGATAGAAATTATATTATTATTTTTTGAAAAAAAAATTATTTTGTTAGTAATATACAGTTATAATAAATCCACATTTTTTTATGAAATCGATAATTTTTGAAATAATAATTAATTTAGTAAAATAATCTTATTATATAATATTTGTTTTAAAAATGATAAAATAATTTAAGGACTTAAATTTTAATTTTGTAAGGCTTAGAAACATTAATCATCGTAAAAACATTAGTTTTAAATAAATAGGAGTTTTTTAATTAAATGAGTAAATTTATATATTTAGTGAATAATTTTAGTAAAATAAATAAAAATATTGAAATTGTAACATTGAAATTATCCGATAGTGAATTTTTCATATTTTTTTGAGTAGCATAATTTTTGGGTTAAAAATAAATTTTATATAAAAATAAGATATTTATTATGAAATCATAAATGCTTAAAAATGGTATAATAAATTATTTAAATATTATCCCACACCAAATTTTGTATCCACATTAAAATTACCCAAATTTTATGTTAATTTTAAAATTTTAGAAACCCTTAATGAATAAAAAAAAAACAAATATTATATTTTATGGGTTAACAATCAATCATATTTGAATAATAATAAATTACACATGATGAACAGTATAAATTAAAATATATATGAAAATAGACTTATAAAATATTTATAACCACTATTTTTTATGGAAATAATAGGAATATTTGTTGTTGTGATTATTTTATTATATAAAGTCCCAAAATATTGTTCCTAAATTAATACATATTTCCTTTAACTATTATTGTAAATTACTACAAATATCTTATTAATCCTCATTGAAATACCTTGGATCATGAATTTCCACATGATATCCCTCTCTAAATCCCTTCGAAGATTTTCGCATGCACTTTGGAAGCATCTAACCATATTTTAGGGGCACCATCTCAAGGTAATTGATGTTATTCTTCTCTTCTTTATTCAAGAACCATCCTTATATCATGTCTTTTGATTTACAATTATTTATATTTGGAAACGTTTTTACACATACCACTTTCCATCCTTATGATATAAAAGTTGTGAAAACCCAATTTGATTCTCATTAAACCATAGTATGAATCTTTATGTACCCAATTTGTGCTGCTAAAGTTATCCTATGTTTTTAATGAAAAACATTTAGTTAGTCACTAATAATATCCATTTTCCACTCAAGGGTAATAATATAGATTTAAATCTCCTTTATTGATATGTTAGTTCCATTTATATAACCCACACTCTATAATCATGGGATTTGAAAATAGTGAAAGACATACTAATTTTGTCTAATATACATCACATGTTTATGCATACATACGATATAAATATGATAGGTGGGTGAGGAATTATACAAGTATACAATGTAGTGGGTAATGTTTTTGTCTCATGAGTTACCATGTACGTTCCAAAATAGAGTATTCTAATCACGTTATGTTATATTGTCTTGATGATTACCCTTTTCTTATGCTTATGATGTAATGGTTTATGTTGTTTTAAATTTCAAAAGTTTCCTGAATGTTTTCATATTATATAATACTTTGAGGACCTTATTTATGATTATCACACATTTTCAATAACATTGATATTCTACCTCACTAAAATGTCATTATTTCATCATGTTATTATTTGAGTATTCCCTTACTAATAATTATAGATCACCTCCCTCTTGTGTACATCCACAAGTTATCATGTGGAGTTTTAAATTATCAAAGGAATTTTATAGGAATGTCATGAAATTTCAAATAATGTCATTATAACCCTATTTATTTAATTATTACATTTAAATAATTTTTAAATGTCACTAGGCCTCATGATTTTATAGGATTTTATTAAAGTTTTTTTATTTATTAAAGCATGGATTAAGGTGTGTTAAAGATATGGGATTTCATATAAGGTACCATAGGAAAGTCTTATTATTTTTTGGGATATGCATTATGATTCATTAGAGAAATCAATTAGAATACTACTAAACATAAGAATAAATCCATAAATATTGTTACAAAATATATAAGGTGTTTTAAAAGAAACTAAATCCTTATCTTGATACCACAAGAAAATTTGGATCTAGCGTAGTTTTACTTTGGAGTAATAAATATGAAAATAGTTAATTGTGATTGACATGGTCATTAACCAACACATGGAAAAGTGTCATTGATACACACATAGTTTGAGACTTCTAGGTGATATTCTTGGGAATATATAAATACTCTATATAATCCATTATGAGTGGAATAAAAAATCACATAAAATTTTATGTTATGAAATATTTCATGGATAATGTTTATTGAAACCTAGAAATTAATAGTATAAGAAACATATATAATTTATTATTTATCTATTAAAATTTAAAGTATTTCCAAATAAATTTTTAATAGATTAAAAATTATGATTCCTAATTTTCCATTTATTTTTGTTAATGGATAAGAATAAGAAAAACAAATTCAACAACCAATGTGAAGGACAATGTGATGAATATCCAAATTACATTACCAACAGTATGGGAGATGGAATTGGGAACATCATGAGGATTACTTCTCAGTTAACACACATTTTTAATATAACCTAGAGTTAGTTGGAACACTCACAAACATCTTTTGAAGGGAATGATAAAATTGATAACAATATGAGAGAATGTCCTCTCACATTCAATAGAAAAACTAATCTCTTTATCAAGGTACAAAAGATCAAAAAAATTGTAATTCCCTAATTTTTCTATTAATTATATAATAATGAAACTACCATATTGGGTGTTTATAATATAGATAATGAATTCTATCAATGGAAGATATTGATAAAAAATGTGAATCCTAATTAGAAAATAAATGCGGTATTGTGGAATGAATTCCATAAAAATGATTTCTTAATAAAAATTTTCCTTACACCAGAAAATAAAAAATGGAGAGCAATTTTTGTAGACTCATTAAAAATGATGAAAAATCCATCAGTGCATACGAGGAAAAATATAGAAGACATTCAAGATAAACCAATGGCTTTTTCATCTCCCGAAAATGTATAGTTGACCAGTTCAATGGTGTTATAATGCTGATTCTACTAAACACATTGGAGATTCAAGGCATTGAAAACTATGAGAAACGTATATGATGTACCCTAAAAGTTGAAATGGATATTTGAGAATCTCAAGGTTATTATTGTCCTTGAGATATAAATTAGATGATTCATTTTTATGGTGCTGTGATGTAGAAATCTCAGGGGGTGAGAAAGTTCAACCTCCAACTTTTACAACTTATGGGAAGAATAATATCATGAACTACTCAAATGGGACAAAAATGTTGTTGGTTTGGAAATAAATAAAATGTAATTGGAAATTTTCTTGTGGTGGAAACCCACTAGTGTGATAGATTAATGGAATAGTCAGGACAAACCTCAACAAATTGACCACGGTTTCATCCTCAAGGTCCAAGAAAACTATGAACAATAATGAAAATGGCCATATAATAATGATGTTAACTGAAAAAAATATCCTTTAATCCAAAGACAGCAAGGGTGAGATTATTATTTCACACATTCTAAGATGGATCCTAAAAAGGATGTGGTGACATGTGAAAAATCTATTCATTCATGGGTAGTAAACATGCTATTTTATAATAGTTATATTCATTCATTCATATAATGCTTTTTTAGAGTAATAAATAAAACACAATTTCAAAAAAATAAAGTGGATCTATCTATGTAAAAAGGGGTAAATTATTTCATCCCATGTATCTAACTTCACATATCTATATTTTTGAGATGAATATCAAATATGAACCTTGCGATAATCCCTTTAAAAGAATACAATGAAATTTTCAGTATGTATTTTATTTTTTTCTACATAGAAAAGATAAATTTCTAATAGATGTGACTAATTCTTAATATCAATAATCTCCTATAAATTCCATAAATTTTCAAGGAGGTGGATGAATCTACATTGGTATCTTTATCTCATTCATGGTTATTATTACATTATAAGCATGCATATCTAGTACAATTTAGTGTGACTATGGATAAAATCATTGTCGATTAATTTATAATTGTAATGAAATTTATGTATGTGTTTCCAGATGAATCATATAGTCTTCCTCTTAACAATAAGGTTGTGTTCTTAATCTAAAAAATACTCATATATTTTCCAATATGCTAGACACTATGTATAATTACCACCATTTAACATGAATAGATGATGAAGAACCTATAAGAGAATCCATATAAGGGGTTTATATACCCAATTTCATCACCATACAGTCCATGAAACATTTGTTATATAAGAAGGATTTTCAAATGAGCATATGTAATAATTATCACGAGCACAATAAGACCATGATAACAACTACCTGTTACTATAGATTTATGACTTCTTTGATTATTTATGTGAAGCATAGTCCTTATCTAATTTGGATATTTTTTTGGATATTGTTAAGAAATAGTGAAGGATGATATACCAAAAAAAATAGTTTAGTTAATGTTATGGGAAAAATATGACCCTATATATTCTCTTTGTAGTCATTAATTCGATTTTAATATTTTCAAACATAATGAATAGAATCTTTAGGGACTGCCTCAATGAATTTGGGTAGTATTTATTGGTGATATTCTTATATAACATAATAGAGAGGTGGAACATGAGGTTTATTTGAATTTTTGTAGGAATATCATTTAGAAAGAAAAATTTGTTTAGAATAATATAAAATGTGATTTTTTATACAATAAAATTTCCTTGTAATTTTGTCACTAGTAAATAGACATATGTGGATCCTTGAAAACCACTAGAAAATAGATGATATCCCAAACTTATATCTATGATAAAAATCCATAGTATCTATGGAATATCAAAAAACTATAGTAAATTTGTGAGGAACTTTTCTTGATTTCCATTCCTGTTAACCAAGATAACTAATAATGGATTCATGCTTTTCTAGACCGATTAATACGATGAGAGATTTTATGAATTAAAGAAGTGGTTGATCACTCAACCTTTTCCGACATTACATATTTGTATCTAAGGATTTGACAATAATTGATTCATAAAAAACTGATTTGGGTGATAACTCATGTATGGCGATAATGTGATACCCCATGCCTCATTCTAATTAAATATCCATGGCCAGAACTATCTAAAAAATGATCTCGAATTGGATGCAACGATTTTAACATTGAAGATTTGATGACAATATCTCTATGGGGAGAAATTTTACATATATAGGGATCATAAAAGCCAAGTGTATGCATTCACATAAATAGAGATAAATATATAACAATGAAGTTAATTATAGATAATCAAGTATTATTATATTCAATCCATTAATATCATTATAAGGAGAACAAATGGGATAACTATCCATGTAAAAAATATCCTCTAAAACTATATGTGATTTGAAATTTAAGAGATTCAATCTTCCTAGATAAAAAATGGATAAAAATGGGAATAATAAAAGGAAATTCATTTTACTATTATAAAATAACTACTAAACCATACAATATTGTGAGGATCAAGGAGGCCAAAAAGATGATTTTTTATATAAAAAACACTGTTAATCATTCGAAGTAAAACTTTGCTAAATATGAAGTTATGTGTTTTGGAAACTAGATATATGTCACATTAATTATTTAATTGATTTGGTAACATCTTTATGATGTTAATATCTCACCCTTATCTATTCAACAAAAAAGAAAATATATTTGAATTAAATATTCTTATGTGATACCATCAAGGGTGAGATTGTATAATTTTTATCTCGATATTCGGTATGCCAAAAATTCAATGCTAAAGGATATAAGACTAATTATATGATAAAATGATTTAAAATATTAGTATGTATATGGGAATTCCTAACCATGGATTTTGAATTGGGACTCCCCAAGAAATATAAAATAAATAAAGCTATCTTTATAGTCGACCGCAATTAAAATTCAACACATTTCATTTCCATTAGGGAGGAATCTATCTCAACAAAATAATTAAGATATAAATAATTTATGTTATAAGAATTCATGGAGTGAAACACTCTACCGTCTTTGGTGAGGACCCATGTTTAGCTTAGGGATCTGGAGAATCGTTATGTTTAGCATTGGATACAATGATGAGTTTCATTACTTCTTACCACCCTCATATGGATGGTTAAAATATTTGTAACATTATAACACTGAAGGAAATATTGAGATCATGATCAATGGATTGACATTGATATTGGGATAAACACCTTCCAATAGTTGAGTTATCATTAAACAATAGAATCAACTATAGAATTTTTTTTTACTTTATTAAGATACATATGGTAAGAGGTTTCAAACTTATACGTACTTGGATAAAGATGGAGAGTGGAAGATGACGAGAGCATCTCTTTTCAATGAGATGGAGGAGAAATTTCTAATCATTACATAAAATATAAAATTTGTACAGAGTCCACAAAAATGATATGGTTAATATAATTTTCATAACCTAGAGTTTAAGGTTTGTAATAAAGAAATCCTTCATATATCCTTATGGAAGTAATTCATGTGGTTTGGTAACAGGGTAAATATCATTCCTAGATCCATCAACCCCTTTAAGACCCATGATTGCATCATATTCATGTCTTACTGACTACAACTCCAACCCAACCTGTCCTGAGTTCATGATGGGTTCAATGTATCCTTCTTGAGGAAGTACAAAGTACAACCCTCAGATTTATAGAATCAGTATATTGTAGCCTCAGATAATGGTAATTAATATGAGTAGAAAGTGGTGAAGAACGTAGGCCATGTAGATGATTTTTTATGAAAATAGATAATCCTCCTATTAAAATATCTATGGTTAAAACACATGTCTATGGAAATTTTTTTTAAAATAGAATAAGTTATTAAATTGAAGTACCCTTATCTATTTTATTGTAAAAAAATGAAATTCCTTGGGAAAAATTTCTTAGGGTCAGCAGAATATAATGACTTTAACATTTATAAATTAAATTCCATATATAAATGAATAAATTCAATATTATGTAATGTAGTCATATAAAAGACATTCAATACAATGGTATTTTTATATTATTATAGTTATTAATATCTAATTTTTTTTTGAAACAAAACCATTGATAATATAGCTATTTTATTCTGACCGTTAAAACTAGTATATGTTTATGTCTATAATAATTTAAAATAGATTTAGATTATAGATGATATGTTCTCAGCTAGTAGATTAATTTCATATTAATCATATTTATTAGTGATTCTAAGGGATATGACCTCCCCATGAATTTCCATTGACCAATAACATATTTTCTAGAACATTACTACAACTTTTTATATGAGAGGTTGAAGATTATGGAGAACATTACATAACCTTTGTTTTCTGAGCCCCGCCAAGAATGTTCCACCATTTCACACCATAAACTTCTGAACAACATTGGTGTAATAAGGGATGTATTATCTAGTTCATTATAATATGACTTTTTAGATGTATATTAATTAATAAAACAATGATTCATATTATCCTATTTTATTATTAATTTTTAAATAATGAAATAATATTTTTGAAATTGATTATAATTTTATTCAATGAAAAAATTGTATATTTTGGAAATATATATTTTATATCAAGAAAATATTTTTGATGAATATATGAATTAATTA
The DNA here is from genome assembly GCA_963277665.1 of Viscum album. Classification (NCBI taxonomy): domain Eukaryota; kingdom Viridiplantae; phylum Streptophyta; class Magnoliopsida; order Santalales; family Viscaceae; genus Viscum; species Viscum album. Next base: position 1,111,515,610 of record OY728140.1, read on the forward strand.
AATAAATGATATTTTAATAAAATATTATTATTAAATAATTTTTTTGAATATAAATTATGACATAATTTATACCAAAAAATATTATTTTTTAAGGGTCAGAAACTCTTATCATTGGAAAAAATTGTATTTTTCAATAGAAGAGGATTTTTTTTGAAACTATAAATTCTCATATTTATATGTATATTTTGATAGTTTTTCTAAATAATAACTTTAAAAATTTTCAGTGTAATTTTTTTGATAATATTCCCACATAGTTGAATTTTGCGTAAAAGGTAAATATGATATAAAAATATGGTACGTATTATGGAATCATAAATTAAAAATGTGATGAAAAAATACTATAATGTTTGTCCAAGGACATACTTATTTTTCAACTTTAATATAATTAATTTTTTCTATTATTTGATTATTTTATTAAACACTTAATGAATCCTCCAAAACCTGTATTTTATTTTCTGTTTTTAAAATCAATATTTAGTGAAAGTAAATCAAATCCACATAAACAATGATTTTGTTCGGAGTAGAAACTCATGATGGGGTGAATTGAGTTCTAAATAAAACTTTCTGTAAAAAACATTATGATAAATATTCCCCAATTTGGAAAGAACCTAGTTAATTAAGGCAGTAGAGATATGAATGTTTAGTTGGTAAAAATGTTTCTAAATGGGTGATTAATCCTTAGTTGAATCAGTGTAAAATACTTATTCAACTTTGTAAATAGGTTTACTGAATTAAACACATACACACACGAGCCATAATTAAATATCATAGATAATGTATAACTATTTCTATTTTTTTGAAATTATGAGCTACATAAAATAAGAAAACATAGTCTTACACAATATAGTACCCAAAATATTTAATCAAGAGGTTCAGTCTCAAGCCGAGACTGAATCATCTCTACTTGGTGATCACCTACAACAAAATAGTTTATTTTAACAATAAACATGATACATAGCATGTATCTTTCTTTACTACAGATTTCACAAACTGTCCAGTGCTCACACACTCTACGATAGTTATTCATGGAAAAAACAAACAATCCAAGCCACACACAACCTCTTCCATAAGTACATGTGGGAAATAATGTGTATGTAATGATTTATGTGATTATTTTCTGTATCCTCCAGTTCAAGCCCAAGAGATTATGTGTATTATAGTCAAACACACACTTCTCAAAAACGTAATATAATAAAAACAATAGATCCATTGTTATAAATATTGAGATAATAAAGATATATGTGTTTAAAGTTCACCTCTTGACTCCTTGGCATGATTTTTTTTAATTTTAGTCTTTCTCTATAAGATGTCTTCAAAACAAAGTGTCGCAACTCTAGGTTCTATCATTCGGATACTGAGTGTTCTGCTTCTTGTTTTAAGAGATATTCAATGATGCACCAAAAGATTTTTTGAATTTTTTTCTCCCAAAATTATCATCTTGTGGATCTTGGATTCACAGTGTAAAATGTATTGCCTTCCCTTTCTTCTTCAGATCTGTCATATAATGACTCTCTCTAGCCATATTTTTCTTCTCTTACATGGTGTTCAATTTCATATTTTTGGTCTGACAATAGGAATATGAAAACAACATGTGGTCTTCCTCGTACCTCGTACTCTCTCCAGACAAGGTTTCTTGATATGTCTATAATCATCATTAAACAATTTCATAAGCATTAATATAACAAAATATGATTTTTAGAATAATCATTAGAAATTGAGAATTTATGGAGTATTGGAGTGGGTATCAATTGGGTTGTAATGGTATCCTTCTCAATGGTAGCCTCCATTGGTATCCTTCAGCGGTATCTTTTAGTAGTATCCTTTAGTGGTAGCCTTCAGAGGTAGCTTTAATCAGTATCATTCTAGAAGTAACCTTTAGTGGTGACTTTAAATGAATATCCTTTGAGAGGTAGACTAGTAATTATAACCTTGAATTGATAACTCATCAGTTAGATTCCTTAGTGGTAACCCATATTGGTAACACTCTATCAGCAACCTCTATCGGCGACCTCTATCGGTGACCCTATATCGGTGACCTTTATTGGTGTCCTTTTACGTAGAGAAATTTTGCACTATAAGCTCAAACGAGAGAGCACTAAGATTAAATGAAATACATAGTTATACCTTGATAGAAACTATGCAAATTAATGAAACATTATTATCATATATAAAAGAAACATGATTTGGGATTATCGAAATAGGCGAGTCCAAAAATCCCTCCCTTTTTGATAATCACAATTTATGATAATGAAATTTTAGATTTATGTATTTTTGAATCATGGTTAATCAAATTTCTTATGTTTTTCAGAGGTGTGAGTATACATATATTATGTATCATGACATGAATAACATAAAATTTAACCATGTTTATTGATGAAAATATATATCAGATCTCATAGGATTAAGATTCCCCCCCTTTGTTATTAAAAAAAGAATGAAAGAAAAGAATCAGACAAATAGAGATTTCAATATTAATGAAGCAAGAGTACAATATAAACAAATATTACCAATATCCCTATCAACTAATACCTCCCACATTCAATCCAAATTAGAAATATCGAATGAAGATTTGTCTTTGGAAGCTGAAGAGGCATGTTCAGAATATGGAGGTACATCCCTTGGTATGGTAGTGAGCAAGGTAAGAGGAGGTTATACCTAGGCATCAATAGACTGATAATGAGTAGATATTTATGGAATCTTTGGATTCATGCTTCAGATGGAATATGCATGAGTTAGTAAAGGAGAAGCACTAGGAGAGCCTGAGGATGTTGAGGAAGAAGATAATGTTGGAGGAAAAATAATGGGAGTGATGTCTACATAGAGGAAGGGTAAATGGAGATTCCTGAAATTCTTAATGATTCTTCCTCCTCATTCTATAGCCGATATAAAATCATCATTATTCTCCAAGAATTTCTCAAAGGAAAGAGTAAATTTTTTATTCCTTCTAACATGATCCTTATAACCCTGAGTGACAGGTGGGATCCTTAAGTATTCCAACAGCAGCTTGAAGTGACCATACATATGATTCTTAGTGTAAACCCTTTTATAATTGAAATAAACTATCTCTTTGATGGACTTATGATCTTGAGAATCCTTTGTTAAGAAATCTCCCACAAGCTTATGAATGTATCTGGAAGTGGAAATGACATGAGTCCTAGTATAAGGTTATGAGGTACTTGCAACAGAGAACTTATACGCTTCTTCTATAACAACTTTCTCGAAAGCTTCTAGATCCACAACAGGAGAGGTTGGAGATGAAGTTGATGCACACAGAGGTTCCATTGTAAAAGATGACGTCTCCTTAAAAGACTTGGTCAGACCACTGATCAATCATTTCCCATCATCATCTTGACCACTCACATGTGCCTCCATGCACTTATTAATGCCCTAAAATATAGTGACCATCATATGAACTACAAAAGTAACATATTTATTGTTTTTGTACACTTGAACCCCTGATACCATATATGAGTCTAAACTCACAATTAATTGTTTCACAGATTCTAATAATTCCTCCATGGTTCTGACTAGATTCTTCATTCCTTCACTTTATGTAGAAAATCTGAGTGAGAGGGAGAAATTAGCCTTTCCAATGTAGATGTCCTAAGTTCTTGATTATGAGCCAGTAATCTATCTATCCCAACTGATCTCTCATAAAACCGTCTCTTGAAATCTATTTTAATGATTCTAAAGAATCCTTCTTCACATAATGTCGTCATAGAAGAACTACTAGCTGTAAATTATTGGTCACTAAATCCGAAGGAATTAGAGGGATTCTGTTAGGCTTGTCATCTTTAGAGTATCCATAGTCTAAGCCTAAGAGGACTAATCTTGGATCTTCTATCCCATCCTCAATTCCATGATAATAAAAAATTGAACCTGTGGAAATAGGTTCCTACCCCTCACTATGATCATTCTCCTGGTCAATTATATTTAACTATTCCATTCCTCCTTGGTCAACTGTAGAAATATGATATCTGACATATTCTTCTTCTATATAATCTTTAACCAAAACTATAGTAATTTAAGCTCCAGTATATTAAACATTATCTTCCTCTTCACCCTCTACCACTTCTGTATATCCTATAAAGGGACCGAGACTGAATAATTCCTCTTCACTTTCATCAACAGCGGTCTCAATTTCTTCAAGATCAATGTGTGTTTTATCCTCCCCCTTTGTGGTATCCCCAAAAATAATGTCTTTTAAGGAATTATCATTTTCTTCACTGGTTTCTTCATCATCAAATTCTCTTAGGAATTCTTCTCTTTTGGGAAATGTCTTTGGTGGGATATGCTCACCAAAGGATACAATATTTTCAAGATGAATTGAGGGAAGGACAAGATCACTCCTATCATATATAGTAGAAGCATTTCTTACTCGCATAACATCTGCGTCCTCTTCTTCATACGAGTATAATATCTCCACTTCATCAGGATTTAATCCTAGATCTCTCTTATTAGGAAGCCTAGTTGGATTTGTAATGGGATTGACTTCCTGATACAGAATAGCTTCATGATTCACCAATGTTCTTTTCCATGGGTTCTAGCTTATCTTTATAAACATTAATATCATTCTGTTATTGCATAATATTTCCCATAAAACTATATTTTCCTCCTTATTTCCAGCAACACTTTTCAATCTCAAAATCGTGTATATCATCTTGGAATGAAACAAAGAATTTGATTTTAAACTAGGACTAGTCATATCTTCCAACTGAATCATTCGAAAACAACAACGATTTATCCTCTGTCCATGTATCAAAAAATATTATAGAAATATTTCTTGATACCTCAAGGTGGAAAGTCCCCTCTCTTAGGACTTAAAACACGTCGAAGAAATTTAAAAAGTAACCTATTTTCTCCTTCTATTTCAGTAGCAATCACCTTTCTAGGGATTCTTTTCCCTGTTAGCTCAGCCAAAGCCTCTTTATCGTAAAAACACTCACTGGTGGGAGGCACCACTCTAGATTAGTAATAAAATGTGCCATCATGTTGGACTATGAATAATTCAACCCATTCAGCATAGGATAATCTCACACTTACATCATTTAACTTTGATGACATTTGATTATCATCCTTATACTACATGAACATTAGATACTCGTAAAATATCCTCACTATCTTCAAGTAGTATGGTCCATATTTATTGGTAAAACATTATTCCCAACACAGAGCTTCGAGTGCCTTCAGCACTAGAGACCTGCTTGACAGCAGCCATTCTGAACATAATTAATTTTCTACCATGATTTTCATCTTCAACATATGAGGATAGATCAGCTTCACCACATATTTTATTCCTCTAATAGACCCAGCTCAAGGTCTATTAGGGTTTGGTGCATCTCCTTCATCACCAACCATCGGTCTCTTCAGTAATGCCATTGCAATCTGGAGTGGTTCTAGGGGTTTTGCAGAAGGTTAGGTTCTAGGAATAGGGAATAAGTGGTTTAAGAGAGGATTGATGTGGTTCAAAACGTGGTTTGTACAATTTTTTATCAATTTTGGAATTAAAAATTAAATCAAGTAAAAATGAAGAATTTTTTTTCTTCAGATTCTCGAAAAAAAGAAAAAGTCCGAGACCTAAGTAAGTTCGTATATCGGTAAGGTGCCAATGGTGACTTCCAATGGAAAGGTCCAACGATGAGGTCCTAATGGTGAGGTCCAATGGTGAGGTCCAAGTGTTGAGGTCTTATTAGTGAGGTCTTATTGTGAGGTCTTATCAGTGAGGATTAATAGTGAGGTCTAATGGTGAGGTGTTATCGATGAGGTATAATAGTGAGGTCTTATTGGTGAAGTATAATAGTGAGTTCTAACAGCGTTGTCTGATCTTACCAATTTATCATACCTAACTCACATTTGATGTAATTTATCCTCTCATAATTCAATGACTTTGTGAATATATCATCCAATTGATGTCCAATTTCAATGAATACTAAAGTGACATAATCTATTTGATAATGATTTCTCAAGAAGTGTTGTCTCACATCAATATGATTTGTCATTTCATGAGATACATGATTTTTAGAGATGATAAAAGAACTTGTATTGTCACGGCTTATAGAGACAAAATTGAATTGATATCCCTAGTCTTGGAATGCAGGTTTAATCTACAGAATTTGGGCCCATAAACTACTATCATCTATATATTCAGCTTCGGTAGTGGATAATGGAACATAATTCTGTTTCATACTACATAATGATACTAGTGACTTGCCCAAAATTTTTCATGTTCTTGATGTTATTTTATATCTATCATAGCAGAACTAAAGTCAGCATCCGAATAACTTATTAAATTAAATTATTGTCCTCTTCGATAAAATAGTCCTAAGTTTTTAGTATACTTGAGATGTTTAAAAATCCATTTAACATTTTTAAAATGAGATTATTTGTAATTGGCTTGATAATTAGCACACATTCATACACTGAACATAATATCAGGTCAGCTTGTAGTAAGGTAGAGCAGACTCTCGATCATCCCTATGTAATTGGTTTGATCCATTGGTTTACCAGTTTCATCAGCATCCAACATACAAGTGGTATGAATAGGTCTATCATTACATTTATTACCATCCAAACAAAAATGATTCAAAATACATTTAGTAAATTTAAATTTATTAAAAAAACCATTTTTTTGGAAAAATTTGAAATCCAAGGAAAAATTTATGTTCCCCCATTAAAATCAATTCAAATTCATCATGCATAATTTTTATAAAGTTAGTACATAAATAATTTTTATAGGACCCAAAAATAATGTCATCTACATAAATTTCTATTATTAAAACATCTTTGGAAAATATTTTAATAAAAAGAATTGGATCATTTATTCCATTAGTAAAACCTTTTCAAATAAGAAAAGAAATAGGTCTATCATACCAATGTATAGGAGCTTGTTTTTGACCATATAAATATTTATAATGTTTACAGACATGATTTGGAAAATTTTGAATTTTAAAAATCTGGGGTTGCTCAATAGATACATCATCAAATATGTACCCATTTAGAAATGCACTGTTGACATCCATTTGATAATTTTTAAAATTAAGATGAGCTGTATTAGCAAGTTGTATCATAATGACCTCTAGTATAACTATAGGTGATATGGTTTCCTCATAGTCAATTCCTTATTCTTGACTCTATCCTTGTGAAAATAGTCTATCATTTTTTCTATCTATGTTTCCATATTCAACAACATTATTTCAAAACGCCCATTTAGTGCCTATGGTCAACGTGTATTTAGGAATTTATTCTTATTACAAAACATTGTTTCTTTCAAACTAATTTATTTTTTCTTGCATATCTATCACACAAAATTAATCATTGAATGAATCATTAATATTTCTGCGTTTTATCTATGAATGAAAATTTTGATTATCAACCTAGTTTCTTAGCAAAGATCAAGTTTGTGTCCCTCTATTTAGATCACCTTCTACAACATCTAACAGATGATTCTTGTGAGTCCCAATTCCTCTATAAATGTTGAACTAGAATCATAATGGTTGTGTATAGTTTTAGATTCAACATGCTCAGATACTAGAAAATTTCCATAACTATTTGTTTTCAATGAGGGTTAAATATATTTATCATTAAGGTTCTAAATTGACAGATCATCTTCTAGATGTTCAAGGTAGGTTTTAGGTTCATGTGGATCAGTCTCATCAAATTTAACATGAACTGATTATTCCACACATTTTGTTATTGTATTGAATACTTTCTATGCTTTACTAGAGAATAAGTAACCTAGGAAAATTCCTTCATCGCATGTGGAAGAAAATTTATCAACATTATCCCCAATGTTAGGGATAATGACATTGAAACCAAATAATCTAAATTAATTAAACTTAGGTATCCTATTATCCACTATCTCACAAAAATTATTTTTAAGAATATGTCTAATTGTGACTCTATTGATGATTTTACAAGATTTATTAGAAACATAAACCCCAAAATAGATATGTAGGTTATACTCATTTACAAAAGTCTGAGAAATATCTTAAAGTGCCCTATTTCTTCTTTCTAAAACTCCATTTTAGTGAGGTGTTCTACTAGCAGAGAAATTGTGATTATAGAAATTATGTGAGAAAAAATATGCAGACTCTTTATTTTTAAACTCATGGACATGGTCACTTCTCAAGTTCATAATTCAATGTCCACTAAGATTTTCTACAGACATGGAATATTTAATGAAGTATGAACATTTTTCACTTTTTTGAGAAAGAATGTATAACCAAGTTTATCTAGATAAATCATCAACAAGAACATATACATAGTGCTTCTCATTAAAACTTGAAACCCTAGATGGTCCAAACAAATCCATGTGAACATACTCAGGTTGTTGAGAAGTGGAAACTTATTTCATTGGATTGATAGAAACATTGTATAGTCTTCCTTTTTGATAAGGATTAAAAACAATGTTAAGTGGGAATTACAATTTAGGTATGTCTCTATCCAAATTATTCCTAGTTAGTTTCCTAAGAGAGTGCAAATTGTAGTGTCCTAATATTCTATTCCATAACAAAGATTTCATTATGAAACAAATATAATCAAGAAACATTTTGCATAGATAAGGATTTCAAATCATCAATATATACATCTTCATTTCTAAGAGGTATTAATATAAAATCATTTCTAGAGTTAAAAATATTACATGTATCATTTAAAAAAATAACATTGAAAACATCATCACACAACTGAGTGATACTCAATATATTGTATCTTAAAAAATCAACCAAAAGTACTTTTGAAATTTATATAATATTAGGTTTACCAATTTGGCCTATGATGACGTTCTTCCCATTAGCATTATCACTAAATATAACATGTCCACCTTCAGCTTTAATTAGGCTCTTGAAGAATTAATAGTCTCCTTTCATTTTCCTTGAACATACATTATACTTCTACCATAGGTTCTTATTGGAGATCATTAAACAATTTCCCTACAAAATAGATTTATGTACAGGGTAACTTCGGTTCCTAGATTTTCTTTGGTCCAGATATGTTAGCAAGTAAAACATTGGGAACCCATATTTGTCTCACATATTTCCTATAATCAACAGATATGTTTCGAGACATGAACATTTTGTTAGGTCCCAATGAAATGTGTTTTTTTAAATATGGTCCACAACTAAAAATAGTAGTGAACTATCCTGAATTTGGAACCAATTTGTTCCTAATAATTCTGCTCTATCTTGGTTTATATCCTAGACCGAATGTGTGTTTTGGACAATTTGTTACCCTAGAAACAGAGTCAAGGAATCTCTAATTGTAGTATACTTCTCTAGATCTTTTTCTATTTTCTCATTTTCTCATTTATGTTTATTGTTTTCTTTTAACAATTGAGAATATTTTTCATTCCCAATATCTAAATCAGACTTATAATTTGCAATTAATGCATGTTGTCTTCTCAATACATTATATTTATAATTTAGTTCAATAAAGGTACCCTCAAGCAATCCACATTATTCAAATAATTAATCCATATTTGTATTTTACTCATAATTTGATTCACATTCATTCTTAGAATAGTAATCATGATGTATAAGAGAATTAGGTAATACTTTATATGTTCCTATCATGAAACACATGTTTTCATGTTTATTATTTTCAGTATCATAAGTGTCTGATCCACTGAGGCCATCTTCTGAATTACTCCATTTAGCATTCATAGCCTTTTTTATATCCATTTCCATTTCCTTCATATTTATTCTAAAATTTTATCATGGGGAAATCAGTCTTCACTTGGCTTTTTGTTTACACAAATAGAAGACTGTCTCATTTTTATTATCATTCCCTTTTATGTCATTTTTACACTATCCTTTACTATCATACCTTTCTTTATAGTTTGAATTTCAAAATAACTTCTCCTTTTGGTAAACTTTTCTAATATCCTGGAAATATGAGCCATATCATTATCATTGACAGAATCTAAATCCTCACTGGTGGAACTATCTATTGGAAGTTTAAATTTTTACATATCATTTCGTTTTAAGGTAGCAGTTTTGAATGAAATAGATTTATTTCTATGTTCATTATCTTCTTCTTGATATACCTTAAGATCTTCATCATAAATCAATATTTTTTCAAATAGTTCATTCATTATTAGCTTTCTTATGTCATATAATTCTCAGATAGAAAAAAAATTCTCCTCTATAATTCACATAGGTATCAATGCAACCCCATAATATAATCCTTGGTGTCTTCTTTTTTCCCAAACAGACTAATAGTTTTTAATATTTCGTTGAACATATATATCAGTTCATCAGGATTCATTTTAAAATTTTCATTTTTAATAGTATAAGTAGTTTATCTCATTTCATAAAAATTGGTTGTTCTCTCATGTGATACAACCAATGTATCCCAAATTTCATTTGCAGTTTTATAGGAATTTACTCTTTTGAATTATTCATCACCTAGAGAATAGTACAATTCATTCATTTCTTTTTAGTTATTATTATAGGTTTCTTTAGTCAACTCGGACCATATGTCCCTTGAAGAACCAAACAATGCATGTCATTCTACAATTGTGTCCCAGATTTTAGTACCCATGCTATCTAGATACATTTTCATTTTAAATATAAATTGAGTATAGTAATTACCATTAATGAAAGGTGTAATGTTGGTATCTACATCCCAAACTTTGTTATCCATAGTTAATTTGAATTTAATGAACTGAAAATTTTAGTTTTGATAGAAATATTAGGATCCTTAATATACAACTAAAATCACAGTTGAAAAGAATTTGAAAACATGCACAATAGTTCAGATGGTAGCAACAAAAATCCCTCTGATAACAAATTCTGGTCGGAGTGAAAACACAATAGGGGTGAATTGTGTTCTACCTTAAATATTATATTAAATCCTTTACAATAAATATCCCACAAATTGGAAACATCCCAGTTAATTAAGGTTGTAGAGATATAAATGATTAGTTGGTCAATAAGTTTTTAAAGGGTGATTATTCTTTATTTGAATCAATGTAAAACACTTATTCATCTGTTGAAATAGATTTACTGAGTTAAACACATTAACACACTAACCAGAACTAAATATCAGTGTTAATGTAAAATTGTTTTCTAATTTTAAAATTTTGAGTAGTAGAAAATAAGAAAATTGAGTATTAAAAAATATAGTACATAGAAGAATTAGTCAAGAGGTTTAGTCTCAAGCCAAGACTTAATCCTCTCCACAACATGATCACCTGCCACCAAGCATTTTATATTAACATTAAACATGATACACAACCTGTATAGGGATTTACAACTTTCTTCGCAAACTATCTAGGGTTGAAACCCTCTACCATAGTTCTATGTAGGAAAAAAAACAATCCAGACCACACACAGCCTCTTCCACAGTTACAAATGGGAAAGAAAGTGTATGTTATTATGTGAGGATTTTATGTATCCTCTAGTTCAAGCACTGGAGACAGTGTGTGTAATAGTGAAACACACACTTCTTAAGGATGTAATATAATGAACACAATAGTTCTGATGTTATAAAGATTGAGTATAGAAGGCCCTATATGTTTTAATTTCAGCTCTTAACTCTTTATATTGAAAAAATTACAAGTTTATTCTTTCTATGGAAGTTCTCTCTAAAACAGAGTTGCAAAAATCCTTGTTCCAGCTTCTAGGTACAGAGTGTTCGGCTTATTAGTTTGAGAGATATTTGATGATACACATGAATTAGTGTTGAATTTATTTACCCAAAATTAGTTTTTTGAGGCTCAGGGATTCATAGTGTTAAAGATGGTGTGTTCCCATTGTTCTTCAAAACTGTCATGTAATGACTCTCTCTCTAGTGTTCATTTTGTTCACATTCTTGGTCTTCTATTTTATATTTGTGGTTGGAAAATGGGAATTATAAAACAATGTGAGGTCTTCCTCATACCTATTATTGTCTCAAAATACAGTCTCTTGATATGTATACAATCAGCATTAATTATTGTAATAAGCTTTGAAGTTACCAAATTGGAACGTTTTGAAAATATGATGAAATTGACCAAGTATGGAATAGAAGAGTGGGTATCAGTAGGCAGGTAATAGTAGCATTCCCAATGGTGGCCTCCATTGGTAGCCTTCAGTGGTATCCATTAGTGGTATCCTTCAATGGTAACCTTCAGTGGTAGATTTCATCAGTTGCCTTATAGCAGTAACCTTTAGCGGTACCATTACAACAAATGCCTTTGAGCAGTAGACTCTTAGCAATGACCTTGCATTGATTACTAAGTAGTAAGGTTCTGCAATGGTAACCTCTACTGATAACCTTCAATTGGTATCCTATATCATTGACGTCTATCTGTAACATTCTATCGGTAACCTCTATCGGTGACCTTTTTCTTAGAGAAAATTTTCACTATAAGCTTAAATGAGAGAGCAGTGAGATTAAAAAATACTAGTTATTACATGATGGAAACAAACAATATTAATGAATATTATTATCATATATAAAAGAAATATTATTTGGGATTATCAAAACAGGTGAGTCTAACAGAATAAATTAACTTCGGTATTTTGTTTCTTTTGATTGAAAAATATTTAAATCCACACAAATTTGGGCAATTTAATGGGAAAAAACCATGTGATGGTTTGTGGTTTTTATTATTTTAATATATATTGGCCAAAACCTATGTTTAAAAATTAGTAAATATATCCCAAATTGTTTATTTAAAAACCCATCAAACTAAAAATTATACTTCAGTAAAAACAATTAGAGAATAAATTAACTCGACATATCAATCTTTAAATCCCTGTAAATGTGTTCCCATGAACGCATTGAGACGTTACAGATATTTTAAAAGCTACCTATCAAGGTATGGAATCCTCTCCTTCTCCTCAATATTCAAGGAGCATCCAAATATCAATCCGTTTTACTTCTAATTGTTTATAGTGGTATATGTTATTAAATATCAATATTAATTTACTTATTATTAAAAAATAATAATATACCTCTTCCACTCACATTAAACCCATCAATTAGTCTTTATATACACCCAACATACTGTAAAAGTTATCTTATGATTTTCTATTCGAAATAGGTGTGTAGGAAATAGCCATCCCAATTTTCTATCAATGGTAGTCATCATGATGTAAAAATAATTAATTTATATGGAAATTCCAAATATATAATCCACATTCTAAAATAATGGGATTATAAATGATGAAATATGCCCATATTTTTTTGGTCTATTTATCACTCATGTGTATGTAGATGATATGAATATGACGGATGGGCTCAAAATTATATAGTCCTAAAATTTATTGGTTAATGTTTTTACATCATGAGATATCATTTATGGTTCACATAAGGTTATCCTAAAAAAATTATGTTATTATATCTTAGCAGGCTTGCTTGACTTGTAATTAGGATGTCATGCTTTATGTTGTTATCACATTCATATACTGTGCATATGTCTTCATACTTTATAATTATTCTATGATAATTTTTATGATTATCATCCCATTAATTTCACCTTTATTTTCCTTTTGACTAATATTTCTTTCTTTCACCTTGTTATTATTTTATTATTCCCTTATAGGGTGTTATACAACACCCAGTTTTAGGTAAATTCTTAGGTTATCCCATGATGTTTTAGAAGAGATATGGAACTTTATGAGCTTGGTAATAAGTGTTAAATAATTTAATTATAAACATGTTCATGTTAATGGTCAATTTACCTAGTTTTTCAATGACACTAGTCCTCGTGAACTTATAAGCTATTATTATATTTGTTTTAGGTAATAATTTATGAATATTGGTTTGTTAAGGACATCAGTTTTAAAACTAATTATAGTAACTCATGTATTAAACATATCATATATTGATTTGTACAAAACAAATTCTCAAAATAAAAGGTATGTATATAGAGATATGTTGTCACTAAACATTATAAAAACAACCACATGATCATAAAAACTACACATTTAAGTAAAATTCATCATTGTGTTCCTAACTCCCATAGATTTCCAAAATTTTAATTGGAGACCCTAAGGAAGATACACAACTTATTATGAGTTATAAAAATACCATTTTTATAATAAAAATGGAAAAACTCATATCATGATAATTAAAGTCATATAATGGTTTCATAAAGGAAATGAATAAAATAATGAAAACATGAACAATGAAAAAGATATCATGTGATATTGAAATCATTTTATATGTGTAAAAAATATAAAAATTTTCATCATAACATTATTCAATGGCCTAGTAAGAATAGTTTCATAATGTATAAGGTCAATTGGATGATTAGGCTCCCTACAGGTTCTCGAAACAAATGTGGGAAAAGTTCCATAGTGGATTGCGATTAATCCCAAATCATACACCTAACATCTCATGAGATACATAGATTTCACAATGAATTTTAGGGATATATAATTTTGATCCCATCTATATGATAATGAAAATATTATATATTTTTTACCATATGAATAAAATGAAACCATTCATAAATCAAAAGAAAAATACAATTCATGAGAATGTATAGGATTTAAAAATTATTATTTAAGTCATAATCGAGGTATGAATATAATACATAGTAATATTAGTTCATTACAATCACAACATAAATAAATTACATCATAAAAATTTGAATTAATACATACTAATAAATACAATAAATGTTATCTATATGGTTCTCATGATTTAACATTCTAATGTGGTATCAATCACATATATTCATATTTAATAACAATAATCCATATATTGAAATTATTCTTATCCATTTGAGTTATATACCTAATAATTATTCGTGTTAAGGACTATTTAATTTTATACTTAAGTTTTTAGTCATAATTTCATTGATAAATTATCTAAAATTTGATTATTTTATCAAACATGATCCCTAATTTTATTAATATAGAAACTATATAGACGTATCTCTTATTCGTTGTTTTTATTCTTCTTTACGTTGTAGGTAGAATGTTGAGGTTAAATAGAGACGATGAAAAAGAATAATCAACCTTTTAAGGATCATGGATATCCACTATGTCACTACCCAACCAACCTTAGGTCGTAAACTTGGTTAGTTTACCCCATGAGTCTCCTTTAATACATTGGTTACCTTCACATCACACTATAGGGTATTACCCAGTAGGATCACTTATTAGAATAGTGATTATCCACATAGTCCAACATATACTATTTCTGTGAATTTTTTCTTACTCCCACACACCCTAGGATATTTTCCAAGAGGTCACCCATATTGATCACTACTCTAGGGATACCATGATTTACTCAATAGTTCAAATCCAATAGGCTCCTAAAATGACTGGTTCACCAAGATAAGATGGGCAGTAAAATTTATTATTTTTTATGTCTCACATTAACATGGTAGTAACACTCTGCACCCACATATAAAATAACACTCTCATTATGGAACCCAAACCACAAACCTTGGTGGTGACATTTCACTTCCGATATGGTATTGTCTTGGAAATCATTTTCACTACATGACCTACCATGATAAATTAACCTACTCAACAAAACATATGGCTATCCAATAATACCTTGGGGGCCTTCCCAGTGTACCTCATTTTTTACTCACCAATGTAACATATTGCACTATTGATCATCCATAGAAGCTAATTTTTTTTAGTAAGTTATTTCTTCACTCAAACACACCTAGTAAACATAAAAGGAGATCACACATCTTGATATCTATCTTCGGCCCAACATACTCAACTGTAGAGATCTTATCAAGTAACATCTTGAAATGAAAGGATCACCTTTTATAAGCTTGTAGTAACATTTGGTATTTTATGTCTAACTTATCTACTGATGATATACACCTTCATACCCCTAACACCCATTTCCAAAATATCCTCCTCCACTATCCCTACCTATGCCATCCATATATTATCCATCTCCTTTATCTCCATCCTCAAAATATAACAACCAATTTCCTCACCAAATTTTAGACTGATCTATACAATACCCACATTATGAATCCCTCTTAGATAAATGTTGATAGGGGATGGATTTTGTAGAATTTCTGTTATGGGTTTCTTTACATGTTCCTAAAAATTTTATTCAAATAACCAACATGTTTTCCACACACAAAACATGGGATCACATGCTCTAGGGAATTGAACCTATTTCCCAAAAACCTCCAAAAAGTTTTTCACTAGGAATCCTCCCCCATTTTCACCAATCGATAATGTATAATTTCACTAGATGTGGTGGGTGGTGGTTGTATTATACAATGCACCATCGGTATGATTAGTTTTACCTCTCTAGATTCATTTTCGGCTATATGTAAGTGGGTCATTTATAAATTATAACAGTGATGATCCACTAATTTCACCAGTAGCTTCTATGAAATTAAAATCTCTTTGTGATGGATACTAGTTATTTTCTCCAACATACCAATTTTTTTTCCAAAAAATGAGGTTGTTCTTGATACTTTTACCACGATCGGTTAATAGGGTGTATATATTGAAAGAGTTAATCCCTTATTGTAATTATTTAAAATCCATCTAAAAAATTATACTAGGATTTATATTACAATAAATGTATATGTTGAATTTAATTCATTTTATATCTATATGTTTTATTTGATAAAATACCTTAGGGTGGTAAACATAGAAAATAATTTGGTAAACTTAGATTTTATGGAATAATGATCCTAAATCAACAATTCTAATAAGGGGATTTAGTTTTCATAATTACCATCATAATGATTAATTAATGGGACTCCACTTTATTCCATTAATTGTAGAGGTTGATTATTCTTATATTTTTTATCTTCCTTTGAATCATAACCCTAAACTGGGTAATGTCTAAGTGTCTCACACTTAATCCATCATACCATATGTTTTTATTTTAGGTACATACTTTCCACTTCCATATTGCTTGCTATCCTATTCATATTCCATTAGAAGTATGATTCTTCATTGAATCCTCTTCAATAAGTAATGAAACTTCTTATCCCCTGGATGAAATTTAATTGTGGATTTTTCCCTATTTTTGATAATATGTTGTTGAATATTCATTCTATAATCATAATCATCACCTTAATTTTCATGAGCCTCTATCATTCCCTTCATTTAGGCACTTATGATTTCAACTATGGTTATATTTTTAACAATGGTTCATGATATGTGGTCTTTCATAATAACCATATTTATCAATTCATCTCCCATTATAATGGGTTTTTCTATTAGGTAATCATCACATAATCTGTCACAACTAGGGTTAACTAAGTCTATAAATTTTAATTAATCTGTAAAACCAAAATTGAAACATGATTGATGAAAATATTACATCATTGGTGAATTATTATAATGAATAAATTTAAATGAATTATATAATTAAAAAAATTTCCGCCTTACATCATCATGTAAGCATATTATTTTTATACATTTACCGATATACGTTTTGTTATTAACTACGTTCCTTAAATTTGGTTGTCTAAAAATTGTCATCCTATTTTATATATTTTTATAAAAAATCAATACTTAAAAACATGGGATAAATAGAATGTGATTAAAAAACAATATACTATACAGTGTCAAAATAAGTAATTAGTAAGGCATTTATTTCACGCCCTTTGTGAGATTATATTTTATAGTTTATGAAACAAATTACCAATAAAAAATTACATGGTCTAATTCAATTAGATGATTAAATACATTAACAAATCTTCATTATCTAAATAAAATATTTATTTAAAACTCCACCTAGTGAAACAACTCCCTTAAATCATCTAAAACTACATAGAATACCCTTTGTAAAATTTATAAATAAAATGGTGCACATGGAATATCAATAATTGAATTATCATGGAAATAAATCATTACATGAGAGTCAATGTTCATGTCATGATATCCTAAATAGAATTTTAAAAACCCTAGAAACATTACATAAGTGAATTGTATAATAGGACCACAGAATCATGGAATATCTTTTAAAGAAATATAAAACATTACATTATAATAATTTCTTCTTGGAAAATACCATTAAAATAATAGTGGGAAAAATTCCATTGTTGATGGGGTTTACATTCCATTCCCATAAACCTATCTGACAAAATACCATATGGTTTTAGTTTGAATATCTCATCACATACAGAACATATTATGTCATATAAGTCATTTATAAT
Organism: Viscum album; assembly: GCA_963277665.1. Taxonomy (NCBI): domain Eukaryota; kingdom Viridiplantae; phylum Streptophyta; class Magnoliopsida; order Santalales; family Viscaceae; genus Viscum; species Viscum album. The sequence continues at coordinate 1,111,533,701 of OY728140.1, forward strand.
ACATTGAGTTCTATATAATTATATCCCTACCCATCTCATAATTATAATCATACACATGTATGCCACATGAATCTAATAAACTATAAGGAATTGGAAATCAATATCAAACCCATGGGAAATAATTGGGTACCATAATTATGATTTATGAAAAAACCTACTAATAGATCATAAGGATTCCTAATAGAAGAATGAATTAAGTAAAATTAAAGTTAATTTTATCAAAAGAAATAATTTAAATTAACATTTGGTTCCAATATAGAAAATCAATTAGGATGTTCTAGTATAGGAATGAATAAAAATGATCCACCAGGGTAATGCATTTTGAAATAAGTAAATTATTTTTTATGGAAGGATGGAATTTTTAGTTTTCCATATAACTGAAATTTATCCAAGAGTTTTCTCTATAAAATAATTATATTTTTTTTATTATATTCCTCATTTTAAAACATTTGTGGGGGTGATTCTTTGAATCATGCACTACAGAGGGAACTTCACTTAAATAGGGTTTTCATATAAGTGATATTTTTTAATAGAACTAAAAAATTTACAATCCAAGAAATGAATTTTAATCATGCTATATATTTAAGAAACATATATAAAAACATAATAGTATCATGAGAATAATATTTCATAAACATGGTGAAAAAAGTGAATGCATAACCAATATGTAATAATGGTGGAATAGATGATCCCCTATTATGGTTTGAAACTAATTTTTTCCAATATGAAATCATAAAAATGTAGAAAAAATTATTATTAAAGTAGAAGATGTTAAATAATATTTAAAAGTGGGATAAAAATATTTCGGTGTTCCAGTTAAAAATGGAAATATTGGTAAGAAGGAGAATTATGGATAAGGAGGATGAAACCCATGTTTAAATGGATGGGAATTGATTTTTACATATTTTCATTTTCAATAACTTATATAGTCACAATTAAAGAAGATTTCACTTAATTGGTTAACTCATATGATATATATAGGGTATGATATTTGAAATAAATGATTAAACTCAAGGTGAAACATGGAATCTCAAGATATTAAAATGAGTTATGAAAGAATAATATAATTTATGGAAAAAATAAATCATAGCTCATAATAAGTATGATCATGAATAAATTTTAAGATTCCATGTTATACAATAATTTATGATATAATTATTGATTTGGGAAGTAGTTACATTACTTACATAAAGATAGGTGTGTAATATCATGGCTAGCCTCAATGAAGCGTGATTGAGATAGAAACCCTAACATTGTGATCACTATGTAATATAACATAACATATCGAATAATTAAATCAAGTTCATTAAATAAATATCCACGTAACGTGTTAATATATATTTAATTTTATAATATCCAAATATAATATTATATTATTTAATTTTAATATAGTTTTCATTTACATCATTTATCCAGTGTTGTTAGGTTAATTTTTTAATAATAATTTTAGATTTCTGATTGATGTTAAAGGTAATATAAAACTACATACTAAAATAAAAAATTGAGGCATTTTATCCAATTTAATTTTCTATTAGTAAAATAATTATACAATTTCATAAATTATCATGAAATATATTGAAATTTCTAAAGTCACCATTATAAGTCCCTTTAGGGCTGTTAAACTTACAAAAATCATTTTTCATTAATAAAAAATATATAGAACACTATATTATTATTAAATAATTATATTTTATTGAAAAATATATTATTTGTAAAATAAATACCATTTTAACCTACCATTTATGATGGTTATAAAAAATTGATCACATAATTCATGAAAGCGGTAGTCTACACATGCACAAGAAGAAGTGTTCAGTTTTCATAATGATTTTGGAGTAATTAATAAAATTGTTATTTAATTATTATAATAACACTTAAGCATATTAAATATTAAGGGGTTATCATAAAATAAAATCTAAACGGGATTTTATGGGCGTAGAAGAAGTAATGATACTGAGATATCTGGTCAAGAGTATTACCTCTCACTTAAAAGTTATCACTTGGATAATAGATTAAAGATCCTTGTAATATTCATTAATTGAGACCACTGATAAATATGATCAATGAGGGTGTTTTAAAAATTATCATTTTATATTTTTAGTTGAAAAAATGCACTTTATTTTGTAGATAAATTGGTAGCTGGTCGCCTCCATTTATAACTTAATAGAAGGGGAAATTTATAAAAAAACAATTATTTTAAAATAATATAAATCCATTAGTTAAAGAAAAATAATAAAAAATGGCACATATTAATTGAGGATGTAAATTAAGTCATTCCTAAATCTACCATAAGATATCAAACATTTTTAACACATGATGTAACATTTTTAACTATGTTAAATAATTTTTATTCAATTTTCACCTTACCATTTAAACCCCATTTTGACACAAGGAATGTAATTTTAATGGAAAAAATTAAATTGAAATTATTTAAACATCTAAAAATTATTATTTCTAATATTGAAATAATTAATAAGTTAATATTTATTTTAGTTATGGGAATTATTTTTGGTATCTACCCATATATTGCTTAAAAATCCATTTGTAAATAATATTTATTTGTAGTATAAGTTTTATGTTTAAGATAATATTATGAATTTTATATATTATAATGAAATAAAAATCATTATTATTATTAGAATAATATTTAATTTATATTAAAATATGTCAACAAAATTCCACCATGTGATAATTTTATTAAATGAAATAGAAGTAAATTTGTTTTCGTTACAACATTACCTATATTTCCAAAAATCATAATATTGAGTTTCATATAGAAATATAGTAATTTAAAATATATAATTTATTATTTATAAAATATATTTCTTCAAATTAATACGTTTTTTAAATAAAACACAGAACATATATAATAATCTAACAAAAGTTATAGTATTAGAAAAATTGGAAATTTTAAACTATTCACCCAAAAATCAATTATTTTAGAGAAATAAAAAAAAAGTTAATATTAAGAATATAAATATAAGAAATTGGGTTTTCTAATTCAAATCCCATTATTTATACTTTTTAGTAATTAAATATATAAAATATTGAAAAAATATATTTTTATTGCAAAACACTTCTTGGTATATCAACTTTTATTTTTAATCCAAAAAATAGTCCGATGTAGAGTAATAATTAATTGAATATATATATATACATTCAATTATATTAATCTCTGTTTGTTGAAATAAAACCCTAATTTCCAGAAAATATATTCATTATGAATCAGATGAATTGAGAAAAAATAAATTTTCCTGATGTATAAATATTCATTATCCACACACACACGCACACACATATTTATTTATATATATATTCTCATTTTGTTTATTTTCATAATTTATAATTACAAAACCCATTATAATATCAATTTTATACCTTTGAATTAAATGAGATCTAATTATAATTTTTTGATGCAGTTCAAATGTCATGGATATTTTGGTATTTTATAGGAAATGGAACATATCCTATATAAATTTTCACACAAATGATAATAGCTCGAGTTCAGCCTTTATGTATTCTTGGGAAGGTCATATAGAATATATGCTTCATCAAGGTCAGGATAAATTTGATTTATAAGGATGAATTGCACTTCTGTATTTCATTTCTTCTTAAAATTTTAATTTATTTTATGGATCCTTTAAATTTTACCAGGAAAATTTTACTATTTATTATAATATTTATATTTATTATTATATATATATATATATTTTTGGTATATCATTCCATGAACAATGAAAAAATTTATTTATTTAATATGAAAATAATGTTAAGTGTTAGGTCATTACAATACATAAAAATATTCTAGAATAAAAAAATTCAAAGTCAACCATGAAGATATTCTATGACCAGATATGAATGAGGTAGATAATAATGAGTAGATGTATGAAACAAATATGGTCTACATAGAGGCATAAAATGAATCCGTGAACAATAGACATGAAAGGAATAACCAGAACATAACATCTCAAAATGCTCAAATATCCCCATCCCATTGAACTTTAGCAAAAGTAAAAGAGAAATTGGTGGATATATACCACTCACCAGAAATGTTGGTTGGTAATCTATTTGAAAAAGATAGTATGTATCAATATGAATCATAAATAGATAAAATTAAATAGATCAATATAGATTTACTTAAATGATGTATTCCACTTTAGTATATCTCATGGACATTGTATAATACATCACCTTCAATATAACCCTTACAACTAGAGAAGAATAATCAATTAGAAATCCATTGGATCAAACATATGACAAAATTAATGACTATAGAAATAGAATATAAGACAATAATGCTAATTTAATATCATAATTCTACTCCCTGGGGATAACATCTACCACCATTTTTGAGAGAAACCCCATGATGACTCCAAAAAAATTTCATCAACCATTAAATGGAAGCCAAACATGTAATTTTCTACCAATTACCAGTTTTATGTTTCGATTTTATATCTCAATAAATAGTTCCATCAACATTTTTAAACTATTTTGGTTACTTTAATAGTCAAATTGACTTTATGTAAGGACGGTGTCCACCGGTGCAACTAGAAAGAAATATGCACGATGAATGGGTTAATTCTACTACAACTATAATTAAACATTAAAACCCAATATTATTATAATTCAATGTAATGTTTCGTATCCATGGTATTTACCATAGTCAATTCCATATGAATTATGATTTTCATTGACTATATATATTCAAATGGGAAAATCCAAAATTTTACCCCAACAAGAGATCATTAAAACAATTTATAGGGGCCCTATATATTCTAGAATATTTTATTTTTCTTAGTATTGCTGGAATGAATGATCAAATATAGTCTGGATTTAAAAATAATATAATAAACAAAATTAATTTCAAGGTGCACATGTTTTTTAATTAAATGAATATCACTCTCTAATTGGTACTTAGAAGGGAAAACAAACACTATTATTGATTATAGAACATGGTGTCTACCCTATGAAATATGTTTTTTTGGTTTCCATATTAATTCAAAGGAGTTTTCTATAGTTACTGTATTAATTACATTATTTAATAAATTTTCTTATTTTTATTGTTGTGAAAAAACCCTATGAATCCTCTACAAATCCCCTATATTAGTTTTTCTATTAGGTTATGCATTTATAATGACATGAGCCCAGAGAGGATGCGTAATAGACAGTCCATGGTTTAGAAAATGTGATGATGATGAATTGAAGACTGATATCTGATCTGTGATGATGAAGGTATGTGAATTTTGATGTCAACGATCAACGGACCTATGATACTGACACTGTATCAATCATTGTAAATTTGATATTGTGGTGTAGTTCTTTCCATGATTTATTATAATTTTTATATTAATGTGATTTCTATTTTATTATCCTATAAAAAAGTTTCAGAATGATTATTTTAAAGATTTTTAGATTTATTTCAAATTTTTTAGGTCTGGGAATTGACAAATCCAGAAAAAATACATTTATATGATTATTTTAAAACATTATCATTCAAGGATTTCATGTCATGTACAGTCATTACTGATAATCACCATTTTTGTTTGTTTATTTCACACTATATTATTCAAATGATCATAATCAGTATTTTATTTTTCTAATGATTAAAAAATAATTGTTTCCACATCTATTTTTTAGATCGAATAATAAATTTTTGATCATTGATGTGATTTCAATCTAGAATATTTTTGAAGTATGGGGGTTTATGATATTGATGGTAATTCATGGAATAATAAAAGAGTAAATGTTTTCAATTCATGTCATGTATAAATGTTATGATACAACGAAAATCCAAATATCTATCAAAGGATGGATAAAATTATGTTTTTGCAGGTAAAATACTCATGATAAACATGTTTTATTACATTAAATTCATGATTTATAGTGATATCAATAGAAGAAATTATATAATCACATTTCTTTTTATGGATATATATTCTCTATAAATTTCATGACTTCATGATGTTTTTTTCTTAAGAAAACATGATATAAAATATTGAATTCTATGATGTTATGGTTTTTAGTAGAGAAAAATTTCACACATTAATGTGGTGTAAGAATACACTATTTTACTCTAGATAGGATGTATCGGTGTGTTTATATTATACACCCCTAGGGAATCATGGGAGTCTGACACACTATATATATAAAGTACACAACCAATGTTCCACTCACATGAACTTGACTCACCCATAAACACATGGTGAGTATTAAACCTTGACCCCAGACATAATATGACATGACACATATATTGGGTTCTGTAATTTAACATGGAATGATTATATTAAGTGAAAATATGTGAATTTATATAGAAGAAATACCTTTTACTATTTGGAAACACAATGTAATTAACTTTTCCTATACTATTTCCATTGAGTGATTTCTACTGATTGTAATTTTCATTGAACATTATTATAGTGTCTTTAATGAACACCATATAATGTCATGTATCAAAAATGATATTAATTATGTTTTATTACTTCTCTGTAGACCAATCTACAATGGGGCCATGTATTCACCTATAGATAATATGTCATGAACAAACAAGATCCATTATTATGTTAGATATCAGAGCTAATATGTCACACACCTGAAGGTAATTATCAATCCCCACATGTTGATAGATGTTCCTTTTTATTTAGGAAACACAACATGGCAATTATTTCCAACATATAATATATTAAACATTTAGAAAAAGTTAAATATTATTTAATGATCACAAATCCATATGCAATGAATCTATAATAAATCTCATAGGTTCGAAAAAATATAAAAATCAACTAAATAAATTAAATAATGAAAACAATGAAAATTTTATAAATCCCTCTGTTCAACCCCATGATCCCCTAAATGATAAGTAAAATCTCCACTGTTACCTCTATAGATAGAAATTTCCATTTCTAAATGTTAATGGATTTCCAAAAATGATTGTGTGTCCAATACGGTAAATAAAGATAAAATATAATAAAACCACCAACTATCCTCCATGTGATCCCATGAGTCAATATCCAACATAATATGGAAAACACTCCAGGAGGGAAGAAAAATAGTGGAACTTAATACGAAAATATAAATATATGCATGAACGTAAAAATGCAAAATATTCCACCAACATTTATAGCATAGGATTACCCTTTAATTAATGATCGAATTTATTTAATTTTTTAAAAATAGAATAGAAAATGTGTTTTTTAGTTTAAATAAAGAATGTGTCACATCATAAAAATTCAAAACAAAAAAAAATCGATGTCATTAAAATGAATGTTACCAAATAGAAACGAATTTATTTATCCTTTTTCATTATTCCAGAAAAAATCAATTTAAAATTAATATCATATGATATTTTAGACACATATTTCTTTTTATTTTCATAATCATTTAAAGACATAAAGAATAATGGTACAAAATAGAAAAAATATTAAACATTATAAAAAGAATAATGAAATAATCATTAATAGTTTATAAAATAATGTTTATTATATAAAAAAAATTTATTTAAAGGGATGTCGTAGATTTAAAATAACCATTCCATAAATATTTATTATGGGAAATGTACCCAAGTACTCGAAACATAGTGGGAAGTCTGGGTCTTCATATCAAAATTGTTATCTAATCTTGAAAAAAATCCAATATATTCTCTAACCACTATGGAGAACATGGAATTAACTGAGATGTTTAGTTATTTTTATCCATGGAACCACATCCAAAAATATAATACGGAGTAAATTACATGGAATTGTGGCATTAGTTCACTATTATAAAACATCATGAAAATTGTCTCTATTTTATTTGATTATAAAGTGGCGTTATCCAAATGGGTAATAATACTAGCCTTCCCCATAAAGATACCTAGATGTCTATTCTCTTTCCTATTTCCAAATGTTTTAAATTTCATTCAAAAATTGTTATATCCATTTATTCAAAACATAACATTCCATTTCATTAAATAAGTCACAAAAACCTATTTAAACCCTTTTTATTCTAAAATCAAGTGGAAACATTAATATTAACCATGTGGGATTACAGAACTATATTTTTCCTCATAACATTTATTTAATCAATAGAACAAATTTTTTTTATAAAAAATAGTGAGAACGTAAAAGATGCGAATTAGGATGTTATAATTTACTTTATAAAACATATTAGATATTTATTTAAAAAAATTGTAGAATAAACATTAATTTCATAATATTTTCCTTCTATTATTCCAATATACACATCTATATATACACACCCAAAAATCTAAATGAAAAAATTCGTATATTATCCTGTTAATTTGGGAATATATATCTGTGTATGATTTCCCTTGTATAGGTTCTTGGCTATTTGAAACATAATAATGTTTTTTCAAAGCCCTACACTTTTATTCAAAACCATTATTGAAATATTTAATTGGCACTTGTAATTTCATGTATTACTTAAAATTACAATAAATATTTTAAGTGAGTGTTGATAATTAATTTTAATGCCTAGACCCCATTGTTGGAAATTGATTAAAAAACAATAATTCAATTCAAAATTTTCATATATTTCTGAAAATCCATCCAGGCCATTTCATAAACATTTATTTTTAGTGATCAAAGAAAACTGATATTGAATTGCATCCCTAAATGTATTAATTCTTCCATTTATCACTTATAGAAAAAATAAATAAAAAATATTCATTGGAAATCCCATATATATTCAAAATACTATCATTAGGTATCAAATACATGAATTTAGAATCCATTAAATAAAGGGATAATAAAGTAAATATTTGAGAATATGGTAAACCAATCTCAGGTTATTGGTATGTCATCACCTTGGATGTATTATTAAAGAACATGCCTCATGAATATAAATAGAAAACAATTGAAATAAAGATAAATGAGATTAAAGAAACCCTTAAAACTCAATATTTATCTATGGTGAAATAGAACTATATTAGAGATGAAAAATCAAGAAGAGAAGGAATAATAAGGAGGAGGAAAAGATAGGAACTTATCCTAATATAAATTCACTATAAATCACAAAGATGTGTGGATAAAAATAATGAGTGGTTGATGTGAGGTTTCTTGAGGTGGAAGGTTGATGGGCCTCCTAGCCCATCAAAATCAAGGGAGAAGTGGATATGGTCTACACATTAGGGTGGGAGTTGAAATTATTGAGGGATCAATTATATTTGTGGGGATGAGTAGGAAAAATAAAAAATTAAATGTCTTGGTAAATACAGACAGTTTTGGAGAATAGATTACCAAATTATTCACCATCCATGTTCCCAACACTATACATAGAGGGATCACATAGAAGTTGGACACATGGTTTGTAAAACCAAGAAATATGGCTCTCTCATTTAACAAATAATTTATCACATGACTTCTATGTGGTTAAAAATAGACAAAAGTTAATTATTTTACCAGAATATTTCTCATAAATATTTAAAAAAATCTTATAATAGAAGACTAGAAACACAATTATGAATAATTTAATATAAATAAATAAATAAATAAATCATTTATTTATAGGATGGGTGAAACAAATATCTCCTTCATGATTCATTATTCCACTAGAATGTCATAAATAATAGTAAAAAACTCATGATTGAAATAAATATAATGGTAAAGATGGACCACAACACTATCTCCAAGATATCCCAAAACCAAACTCTACCATCATACTAAAAGATTATCCAAATTGTCAAACTTACTTACATTATCTATGAAATACTCAAACTAGACAAATTAAAAAAGGATAATAGAATGTGGTCCCATTTTAAGTATACCGGTTATTTAAAAAGTTATATAGTTTGGTGGTTTAAAAAAACATTAAGGGGAATCTCTTAGATAAGACAAGAGCTTTCTACAATGAGAACACAAACATACCACCCCAAACTATCCAAAATTTTAATTCTATACAACACATGCCTCTCAAACCAGGGACAAGTTAGGAACTCATCCAAACTAGAAACAAAGGGTAAAAAATAAAAAATATAACCCTCAACTAGAGACACTCAATCTAAATATTTTACTCAACATTTTAATACATATTTTTTAGTTATAGTCTGTGAGATATTTTTTAATTAGAAATGTGTATTAACATATAATTATTAATAAATGGGAATAAAAAATAAATTAATTTTTTTATAAATGTTACCTAGAAAGTCAGTCATAGGCTAACCTCCGACCATTTATTAAAAGAAAAGAAATATTCAATACACAAGAACACAAGCCCAAAAACAACAACTAGAAACCATCAGAACTGTACCCGTCGCCACACCCATGATAGAAAGCATCCTCCACAAAGGCTGATTCCCATTCCGATTTCTCATAATGCTTCTGAATTTTGGAATACTTTATCCTCAAATTAAACCTATCCAAAGAAATAAATTTATTAAGAGATTTTATACCTTTATTTAGTCATTCCCTAACTCCCTTTGCTATAGATGGCGTAGTGTGCATCAGCTTTGGAAAAAATGGAGTAATCTTTCCATGGCCGCCTTCATGGTGATGCAATATTCACCTCCTAGTTCTCAAATAAGTTCACCTTCATCCCTATACAATGTGGTTATACGATGTCCTTTTGAATCCACCATTATTTTATTTATCACTATCAGAAATCTCACCCAATTTACCAGGGAAAACCACATTTTGATAAGGTGCTGACTGCTTCTCCTGAAACTAAGAATTAACATCAATTAATGCTAAGTACTGTGGTTGTTCAACCATTTCATGAGCTTCATACAACACCATCCTCCTTTATACATTTTTAGTAGTAGCCTCCTGAGATCTAGTCTCTGCATTGGCACCCGTATTTACTAGGGTAGTCCCCTCCGCATCCTCTTGTTCCAAACCCTAAAAAATGTTTTTTTGTAGGAACTATAATGAGGACCCAACCATTATCCTTATTCTAGACAATTTTATAAGTACATCCTTATGAAGCCCCCACATTAAGACCATCATGCACTACAGGGCCTATTTTCTCCACTTCCACAGGTTGCACCCCCTCAACCCTGCTACTAATGGACAACCCGCCTCTAACACTAGAGCCACACTTATCATCATTTTGCATCCCACCATCCCAAACCTACAGATCAATCTTCAACTAATTAAAAACGGTAGCAACCATCGGATTTACAGAGAGTTCTTCAACATTTCCCACTGCCAATGCACCCATATTATGCAGGCCAGAGCCCTTCCCATGATCATTATTATAAACTCTCTTCTGTCCTTCACCCGACCTCATTCTTAGAACATAATTCCTCTTCCTGAAACATTCAGCATGACACTCAGACGTTAAATTCCCCAATCGACAGTATTGTGAACACTAGTTGACCCATGACTCAAACACAACATCTTGTTTCCATCTAAAATTTGAACCAACTATAATACAAAACCACTCCACTGGAGGCTTTCACACAATTACGTCAACACGGATGTGAGGATTGATTGGGTGGCTTATAGAGGACATGTGAATGTCAGAACAAAGAAAACGACCAACCATATTCCCAATCATGTGATGAATTGATGGATTCTAAAAGGGCAGAGGAAGTGGAGGGAGTCTTACCCATATAGCGCTAGAGCTTGGATCATGGTTCATACAAAGATCAAACGACCATCTCAAAGGGGAGAATTTGAAACCATTTAATTGCTGAGGGGCACTAGACCATGCCCAAATCAGATCAACTTCCGAAGAAAAACAAATCATGAAGTGTCATCATTCCATAAGACCAAAAATCACACGGTCTTGCAAATCACATTTACTGAAGGAGAATCGATCAAAATAATCAACTGAGGGCCTTCTATGATTGAAACATGCGACCAGAGTTAGATCCAGATGACTTGAAGCATCCAAGAATTCTGAAATCATAATCTGAAAATACATACCACCAAGATGAAATTCAGGAACCTTCAGGATCAATGTGATCATCGGGAAATCCAGGAGAAACTTAGGATTAGAAAAAGGGGTAAATGGTTTCAGTGAACACGGAGGCAGCCAAGCCAATTCTTCATCCCCCTCCTGCCTCTAGGAATGGGGGGAGGGAATTCATCATCAATCATCCTAGTGTTCCATCTTCGCAGGGAGCTCTCCCGGTGTCATCCCTCCAAAATGATACTTTCTGAAATAAATTATATTTATTCAATAAGTGTTTCGAAATTATCATGTAGTTAATTTTTGACATTATTTGGAAATAGTTGATTTTTTGTGAAAATTGTAAAATTATTATTTTAAAATTATCACATTTATGATATTATAATGATATTATAATGACATATATTTTTTTGAATCACTATTTCTACAAATAATATTTTTATAATTTGTATTACAACTTATATAAAAATATACTTTTGAACTTATAAGTATTTACTTTACAATTAATAAATCTATGTAATATTTTTTTTCAATTATTTTAGTTATCATATTTTAATAATGTATTTAGAAGGATAATTTATATTTTGGTTTCATTTTATATAAAATTAAGACACTATTTAGTTAAAATAATTTATTTAATTTCATAAGAATATACATTATACATGATTTTTCTTTAAAATAATTTTTATGATTAAATATTTTTTCCGTAAAAATGGGATCCATTACATTTTATAAACATATCCTAGAATTAGTTTTTAGCCCCAAATTAAATTTAATCATTTAAAATGGATTTCATATTTGGAATTAGTAAAATTAATATTAGGTGATATGTTCAATGTAATATTTTGGCTTAAAAAATAATAAAAAAATATAAATTTATTGCAATGGTTAAGGTAAAACACGATTAATATAGGGGTGTTATACTTAGTTATAGGTTTATAAATTCCAATAAAAATTTTCTCAGTTTTAATTAATGAAATTATATTGACCTATATTATCTAACTATTGCTGTTTTAGCGTCTTGGTGCAACATTCAAAATAAAATAACTTTATATTATTTAAACAGTTAAAGTAATTCCATTTCTGTCACCTATATCACTTATTAAGGGGAATATGATTGAAACCATTATTAAAATAAAATAATCCTTATATCTTAAAAACTACCATCTAAAAATATTCATAGCTTTGTTACATTGATTTGTGGTAATTTTTCAGACACTAATATCATTTGTTGAACAATTAATGTGTAAGACAAATGAGGTATATTAAAGAAGAAGTTATCATATAACATGAGATTTTAATGGTTTTTTATTCCTATGATTTGAAAACTTATATTGTTTTTATCATCAAAAAATTACTATACTATCATAAATATATTAATATGTTATTTTTATTATTATGGTAATAGGATTCACACCACTTTTGCATCATATAGGAAATTAAAGTATCACTTGTGCGTAGATGTATACTACCACATCCGCGTAAAGATATCATTAAGTTTTCATAAACAATTAACATTTATGGGTATAATTATTTATTTAAAAATGTAAATGATATTCATTACATAATTATTATTTTCTAATTTAGAATATTATTTATCTTTTTTCATTGTTTTTGTTATAAAATGAAAGCAAATATCACACATATGTACAATATACCATCTCAATGAGAAATGAAATAAATTTATATACCATATAAAATTAATTGATTCTTCAAAATAGGTATTAAATGAATTTATGTAATATTATTATCATGATTAACATTTTGGTGATAATGGAAAAACGACCAATATGCAAGGACCATAACTTCTGAATCGAAACATACATGATAAAAAAAGAAGTTAACAATCAAATAAAGATAATAATGAATGAATATCTATATAGGGATGATGATATTTTATAAGTAAACCATTTATACTGTAATAGGTATAAATATATTAATGCAATATAACATAAAAATATAATTTTTGTAAACAGGGGGTTAAATGTACTCGTGATGAAAACCAAACATGAGGTAAGGGTGTAATTCAAAATTTCATCCTTATTAAGGACTCATTATATTGATGTTTATATTAGGGGAATTATATCATATTTATATCTTAAACCCCATTTATTTTCTTAACCATTGGTATTTTCATGAAATTACATGATTCCCAATCATTTTTCTCTCTATTAGTACTCATAAGGATGAAATATTAATTTAGATACACTAAAAGTATTTTATTATTTGGTATAGAATATTATTATTATTTGAATATATTTTCTATAAATATACTATAAGAATACTTTTAATTATATAAAATTATAAGTTAAAATCATATTTTATCAAGAATGATTATCAATACAATGTTTTGAATTAGATAATATTCTCATTTTCAGAATACGGTAATTTTTACCAAAGTTGTGAATGAAATATTTTTTAATTTTTAGCAAAGAAATAATTTATCATATCACTGTGAATATTATTTTTCATTAAAAATTCCATTAAAATTTTTCACGGTTCTATTCAATTTAATTTCCCCCCAAATATGGATTTTCTTATATTTTTTATATTTTTTTATAATTGAAATTGGTATTTTACTAAATAATGGTTCTATTGATATTTTAAAATTATTTTAACATATTTAAACGTCATTCGAAAAATATTATGATTTTATAGGGATATAATCAACGGATATCTTCCAACATTTTACTCTAGATGTCTAATTTACAAATTTTTTTACTGATGGAATTTGGAAAACATTATCATTTTCAATAATTGTTTTTCTATATGAATGTTTTTGTTGATCACGTATAGTATTTTTATTCATTTCATTCATATAATATATTAATTAATCATATGGAGTGTTGGGAGGGGTCTATTATAGACCCTTAATGCATCCATAGGAATCATGAGACAAACATGTTTGTGCATTTGGTGAACACGTTATGTAACCCCCATAGTTTTTGTAAATTATTTTTTAAAAATAAATTAAATTTATTTAATGGAAGTCATTATATGAAACCACAAGTTAATCCATCACTATACATAGCATTTCCGTATCATTCATTACAAGTAACCCTATTTGTTTATCAAAACCATAATATATTTTTAAAAGAGTTTTTTAAATGTGAATGTACTATCTCATATCCATTAAGAATATTTATATGTATAGTAAAAAGATATTTATAAATATTTTATAATATTATTTTATATTATTAAATCTTATTTATAATAAAATACATAATTTGCGATATATTCATTATAAGTAAAAGAGAAAATATAAATTTTTTATGTCTTTTGTGAACATTAATAAAATTAATTATTTGATACTTATAGAAAATTAATTGAAAAAAATAAAATACAATTTTTAAATCATCATGTAAAAATATGTTTATAGTGAATTATTTGGATTTTAATAAAATGTTTAGTTTTTTGATGAATAGTGAATCTGAAGAATTTAAATTGATAACAACCCCTTTGTTTAATTTATGTTTAAAATTAAATTATATTTTTAATTAGTTTCAATGTATAATTAGTTGTTTTTTATATCCTTTAATATAATTTATATCATTTCAATCAACTTCATCATGAAATTGTGTATAAAAACATTTTTATCTTATTATCATTTTGGATTTTAAAACCATGTTTTCTCTTCATGTCAATGAGATTAATTTTGATTTAATTTATCCCACCTAAGTTAATGGAATTTATAATAGTTAATTTAATTTTTGGAATTATCATAATTTATATTTTATGATAATGTCAAATTAATTTTTTACAAAAAGGAATAGTGAATGAAGTAAAAATTAATTACCGTGGTTATGGTAAAAATTATGTTATCGGGGGATAATCTAAAATTATAAGTGTCATATTTCCCTATAAAATTTTAAAAAACATTACGGTCATATTTCTACATTATCGTGTCTAAGAATCAAATTTGGCCCATTTTGGACCCTTTTTTCAATTAAAAATTTTTGAGAGCACTAATCTCTTTACAAAATTAACAATTTTGTCCTCTCCCATAAAATATGTAGTCACCAAATATCCTCTCGTATTAAAAAATTAATAAAAACTCATTTCCAAGACAAACCTAAATAAAATTTGAAATCCCCACTACTCTTCCTTGAAACCATATTAAAAATGGATTATGTTTTCAAAACTGTTTTAAATTCTTTTAAAATATTACATTATTAGATTCATAGGTTATTTTAAATGAAAATTACTTCAAAAATATATCTTGTTCAAAAAATATTTTAAATTATTTTCAAATACTATATAATTGGATTTTTTGGTTATTTTGAAATAATGTTTTTAATATATAATAATTTTTAAAAAATATATTTATAAAGTGGATAAGATATTTTCCTATAGTTATGTTTTATATGATATTTTATAATTATTTTCCATATATTATGATATCGATGGGTGTAACAACTTCCTTAAAAAGGATATGATCCATGGAATCTTCTATTACAATTTCATTGAATGGTTTATATTTATGACGATTTCTTTTAACCCCATTCCTATTCTATGAGTCATACCATGATAAAACGATTATGAACCCCTCTTCATTTAATATGATATTTTATAATAAAATATTAACGAAACATGTCTCTTTAAAATAGGATATGATATGATGAAATATCAATAAAAACCATTTCATTTTTGGGTTATTATATTCTGAATGTTTCAGATCATATTGGACACATAAACATGGTTTTCATTTTGTAGTGGGTTGGACTTATATCTCTATCTGACGAATTTGGGAATGATTAGTATTTTATGATATAGACACGATTGTAATGGAGAATAAACCCAATTTAATAAGGGTCATTGTCTATTTTGATGGTTTTGGGAGTTATCCTCGACCACTATGATTCCATGTGTTGACATGCCTTTCATGTCAATTATGGTATGTGTCAATATTATAACATGTTTACAATGATATGTATTAATGTGATTACATGTTCATAATGTTATGTGTGAACTTGATTTCATATTCAGAATTTTACTTGTGGACTTATATATCTGGTCCATAATGTTATGTTTGTACCTAGTTTCGGGTACATAAGTTTAGTCGAGGTACTAAATAATTAATCATTAATTAATTAGTGACCTTGTTTATATTTATAAAATTTCACAATGTTATATGTTGGTATGTATGCTACGGATTTATGACTTATAACAATGTTACACTCTCATGGATCAAGTTCTTTGTTTCTATTATGAATAAGGTATTATGGATAAAAAATATTTATTCCATGAATCTTCTTTATGGTCATTGACATTTATGGTATAGTTTTCTAATGTTATCATCATGTTATCATACCCGTATTATCATGTTATTCCTAGATATGTCCCATTTTCACAAAAAAATAGAATCTTATCTCACCCATTATTATGATTCATTTCACTATGTTTTGAAGAAATGTACTAGTTCTAATATGTATAATAAGGGTGGTAGTTATGCAGTAATAGTGGGATATGACGCAGTTCACTTATGGAATATTGTTTAATATTTAATATTCCAAAATAAACAGAACTATTATGGTCCTCGATCATATACTTTGTTAATGTATTTAATATTTAATAAAATACAATTACCATGTAAGAGAATCCCTATGTTTTTATAGTTGTTATTATATAACCATTTTGTTTATCCTTTTTAAAATATTATGACAAAACATTGGTGGGGTCCATTATCATATTTATATGGATTTATCCTCGGTTGTTACTAAGGATAAGTAAAAATAATATTTAAATTATATGAAAATTTTCTAGAGTTCTCGTAAAGAATGTAGTGAGAGGTTTCTAAAAAATTACACCCCTTCATGGATATTACAAGTGGATGAGGCTCAAGGAAATATGTACATAGGGGTAAATATACCAAAAACATCATATTAATAAATAATTGATCATGAACTACTGTATAATAAAAAACCTTACTAGACCTTGGATTTGAAATTGATGAGGGATATGCATTAGAAATTCAAAAACCCTTTATAGACCATCATGAAGGATATAAATATATTAATATTTTTAAAAACCTATGATAAACCTAATATATAATAGATTAAAAATAAAATACTTTTATTTAAACATCCTAATTTTTTTTTCATACTATATGATTATACATTATGATTAACATTTCTCAATATCTAGTATTAAGATTATGAAAAATTCACTTGAGTAGTCTATTTAATAGAATGTGAGGTGGTTCAATGGTGTAATCTTATAATGAATACAAGTTAATGTGAATGAATTTACTCCATGTAGTGGAAATATGTTAAAAAATTATTTTTCAAAATGTACCATCAACATATTATCCATACATAAATGGATATGGTATTCTTAGAGCTTAATAAGAAGGATAATGAATCCATTGGTTCTAATGAAGGGTCATTTTCATGACATTGAAGGAAATATTTAGGTGTTAAAAATTATCCTTAATTAATGTTTATAGATTATTTAGAGTCTTAATACCAAATCATTAAATATAATTATACATAAATGAATTCTACATCTGTGATTGAATCATATGATGTGCACTTAAAGTGGAAATAATTGTTGTAAATGCACTTGTTTATATGGATAATAAGAGAAAAAAGGTGTTCCATAGAAATTCCAATGATATGTCACATATATGGGAGAAAAATAATCAAAATCCAACTTGTAAAAACTATGTGGAGGGGAAAATGGTTGTTTTCCTAGGATGAACAATAAGGTTTTACGTGTTTGGTATTATTTGAAATGAAGAAAAAAAATTTTATGTTATGTGAAGTGGAAAGTTAATGAAGTTAATAGAGAGAGATCCCAATGGAATACAACGTCCAAAACTTAATTTTTCATGTGTTTGGATATTGGGGATTTTTTAATATATCCACTAACACATGAGATAATATGGATTATAATCTACAACAACGTTTAGGTAAAATGAAAAAGGTAGGGCTTATAGATCATATTGGGTGATGTGAATCATTATTATTAGGGCACAATTATCCTACCATCCTCAGTTAGAAATTTACTATTTTATTTTTAATGAATAAGACCTATGATTATCATATTATTAATTATTTAGTAAAATTTTATTAGATTACCTCCCTGTACATGGATTTCAGAATACAAAATCACATTTATAAATTTTATTGGTACAAGGATAAAGCCAGAATTCAAATGATTTTTTATAATATGTGTGATTTTTTATGGAATATGTGATGAATTACATTTTGGAATCATATATGTCTTTGGTTTTGATTAAACTAAAAATTATAGGTAATTTCATGGGTTTAGTATTTTAAATTTGGTCATTTGTTTAGGGTGTTTGGCACTAATTTTTGTTGATTTATGTTATTGGAGTTTATGAAGATTAGTGATATTTTAAGAAACTTTTATGTAAATGAAACCCTTTGGAATCATGTGTTTTTACAATGTAGCATTATGTCAAATTCTATAAACTATTGAACATTTGATTAATGGATAATCTAAGATATTTTTATGTACACATCATAGATTGTTTGGTATAAGACATTCATAGGGAATATATTTCATTCAAAATAGTTTTCACTCGAGCATTCAAATGGATCCTTAGAAATACATTTTATGGAATGTACTGTAGAAATAAAATGAATTAGAAATAAGTTATACATATAAATATAATGTTTCTTAAGGAATATGATGATACAGAATGAAAGGTTAGATCTATTCAAAAACATGTGACGACATTAAAAATTTGACCAAAATGTTGTGCTAATAATTTTCATCACAATGTAAAATTTGATGTTATAAAAAGTGGATACCTATATAAAATATCATGTAATAAATAATGGAATTTTTTTTCAATGTTATATTGGTTCCATTAAAATATATGATCATATAGGGATAGTAGACGATTAATCAGATGTTCAACCAAACCCCTCTCTGGTTTACAATGTGTTCCCCATATCACTCCTCTGGAAGTGTTTATATGATCCACCACTTGTATTGAAATCATAGGACGTACTGCGTGAGAATTATATTTATTAAGAGGAATTACAAGGTGATATATTGGTCCACACAAGGAAATATCTCTGTGAAATGAGCACTCACCTGGGTAATGATTTTTTTGAAAGTACTTGTTTGAAGATGCGACGCTGGAACATGAGGATATGATGAGGTTATATTGTCCTAATTGTTTTGTATCAGAGTGACTAATTTTGAAGAAAAACTCATTTTATGGGGTATAATGTGACACCATAGGTATTAATAAGGTATTATTATTTTTTGAAAAAATAAATTTATTTTTTGTCTTACGTAACATGAAACATGAATTTAATGTTGTACTACCTGAAACATAGTGTTAGCATGTGTTACATGAAACCGAGTGTGTTTACAAACCATGATATATCATTAATTTAGTTATATGGACACTAACCTTATAACCAAACAAGTAAATTAGTCATATCAATAGTAAGAAATAATTTGTAAATAATATATAAATTTTATATATAAGGACATAATATTGATAATAAAATATATAATTTTTGGTATATTCATTCTATGTTACAAAAAATTAATTTTCTAAATATACTGATTTTTATCTATTTATTTTTTGAACAATAATAAAATTAATTTTTTTAATAATAATTTAAATTTATTTTGTAAACATCACCATTTTTGAAATCATGATATCAAAAATATATTTATGTTAATTTTCTAATTTTTTTTTGCAAAGTTCCATTTTTTTGATTAATAGTAAAAAACATTAAATATTAGTTTAAGACTTCCGTTTAATTTCTTTTATTTACACATAAAAAATATAACTACTTTTTTTATTTTTAATTTGTTATATAATAAATTCATTAGTACAATTTAGATAATTATAATCTATATCATATTGAAATTTAATATGAAAACATTGTATGTTATTGATCATTTTCTCTACAACAGTCAGTTTTCTCGTCAAATGCACTGGATTAAATGTAAATTAAAATTTTCAATTTATATGAATTAAAATTGGAAAAATATATTACATTATCTTAATCTTAATAATTTATAATTTATATCAATTATGACTTAACTTTGGCCCAAAATGAAATGTTATTGTTGAAAAATTAATTACCGTGGTTAAGGTAAAAGTGGTTCTACCATGGGTCAAACTGAAAATATATGTTTCAAATTAACAAAGAAAAATTAAAAAAAAACATCATGTCACTATTTAGACTTTATAATTCCTATTATTTAAATTGGATCCATGTTGGACTCATGTTCCTTGTGAAAAAATGTGGTACCACTTATTTCTTTTCAAAAATAACATGTGTGACCTCTCCTCCACTAATAAAAGAAAACCCCATCTCCTCTCTTCTTCAGACCTTAGAAAATCATTTTTCACCCATTATATGCCGAAATAATAGATACAATCTAATTAATTCATCCTATATGACTTATTTTGGTCATAAATATATCCTAGGAACTCATGTAGTGAATTGATATGGAGAATACTTGAAGAAGTGCTAACATTAATAAATAAGCACTTTCATGTTATTTCATGCTACATAACTTCACCTATGTCAATATTATGACTATATAATAATATAATTATATTAAATATAATTATATTAAATATAATTATATTTTGTTATTTTATTTTATTTAACTAAAACTACATTTTAATCAAATGTGTTATGAAATCATCGTGCGTGTGACTGGGGTACTACCGCCTCACCAATCAATGCCATTCGGTTTTCAAATACCATCTATCATGGTTAGACATGAATATGAATTTATTATTTATGTATGATATTTATTATGTTACAATTATTCATTAATTTTATATGTCACATGAACATTGATGCTATCAGTTATATGGGAATGTGATAACGTCGTTTGTGTGTGTGGAAGAATTCCACCTCATGAGGAGATGTGATTCGTTCATGGTTTATGTGAAATGTATTAAAGATGATTTTTATTATAATAATTTGTAATTGTGACATAAAAATATTTTTTATTTATATTATACATATAAATTAATTTTCATTAACTCATCCCATAAGAAAATGAAAAATAATGTTCATGTGCTGGTACGACCTACCATCTCTATGTACCTTGTAATTAATTTCCTTCATCTATATTTTATGGATTGATATAAAAACATATATAATTAATATATATGATATTTTTATCATGAATATAATTTTGTTGGATATGTAACTATGATCAATTTAATTGGATAATAAATATTATAAATCAAAATATATATGAAAAACAAAGCGGTTATAACCGAAAACATAACTTTAACATTGAATTATTAATATAAATATTTTTGAAAGGTCAGAAGAAAATAATAATTGGTATCACATATATTAATACGGTTCAATAATAAATTTATTATAAAAATATATTTATTATATAGGAGGTTTGAGTGAGAACGACAAAAAGTAATGACTATAGGTATGTGAATTTCTATGTCACCTTTATTTTCTTTGAGACAGAAGTCGTGTTCACCCCCAGTTTATATTTTTAGGACTCTATAATCACCCTAAACTTATTTTATTATTCATATAATAATAATTACTTGTAAATACTCAGCCATTTTTGATATCTGTTTCTTGGTGTTTATTATGAAAGAGTTTCCAAATCAGTAAGGGATATTTTTCTAAATATTTCTTCTCTGAGACATACATTATATTATACACCAATATTCAACCATGTAGTGAAAATAGATCCCATTTGGAATATCGTATCATGAATTGATTCATATTATTTATATTTTATGTTCCATTTTATGTTATTATATCTTTGGTATTTTGATGAAATGTTACGAAATTAGAAAACGCTTAATGTTACAATATATTCATTTATCATGAATGTTGATGATTACATATGAAATGTTAAAAAATTATGATCTAACTCTACATTTCATCATTAATATTAGTATCTCATGTTTCTTCATGATATATTAATGTAAAGGTTTTGATTTTACACTATTTAGTCATTAAAAAATTATGAAAATATTGGTAGGAAAATCATATTTTTTACTTCTCCCTTCAGTCAAAAATCTGTTTCATCTCACAACCAAAATTAATAAAAAAATTTAATTTGTATAAATGATATTTTATAGTCATTTTTAGGTAAATTTATTTTTATTTTATTTCTTTTGAATCATTTCCAAAACATCCATTCTAATATTAAAAGGTTATTTTAGAATAAAATGATTCTAAAAAATTTTCAATTTTGAAAAGTAATTTATATTATTTTCTATGATTCAATTATATGTTTTAAATGTAATTGTGAAATAAAAATGATCTCAAAATGCTTTTTAAATTAAAATTTATTTCTTAAAGCGTAACTGATATTTTCCTCAATAATTTTTTAAATGATCTTTCAAATTTATTTTCCAATTAAAATGACATCTGTTGGCTTTACCTAGTCCTAAATAGGGATATGATATTAGGATGACATTATTATTTTTTCTATGAATGGTTTATATTTATGATTAAAAGTTGTTTGTGAAACTAGTTTTTATTCCATAGATTATACAATGAAATATTTATTATGTGACCAACTCATTTTCACAGTTTATTCTATGATGAATTGATTATAAAACCTTCTTATTTTACACAGGATATGATTTGATGAAATGTTTATGAAACCCATTTCATTTCATTGGTTCTGATATGATGAATGTTTAAGAAATTTTGGAATAAATAAATATTGGTTTCATTATGTGAAGGGAGGTACCTATATCTTCCACAAATGCATTTTGTAAATATTTATATATTATGAGATAGACATGATTGTAAAAAAAAAATTAACCCAGTTCAGTAGGGGATTTTTCTGCTATGACAGTGTTGGGTGTTAACCTTGACTACTTTGATGTTACCCATGGACAAATATGTCATATCCATAATACTATGTCTTAACCTAGTTACATGTTTACACTGTTGTATTTAAACATCATTACATATTCACAATTTTATGTTTGTAAATATATATCATGTCCATAATGTTATGCATGGACCTAGTTGCAAGTCAATATATTTATGTGAGGGTATGATTTCTTGTTTTTAACTTAATAAGTGAAGTGGTTTCTATTTATGCATGTTCATAATGATTTCAGAAAATGTGTCTAGGAAACTGTTACTTCATATTCCAATGTTCTTCTCTCATGGATCAGGTTCTTTGACACCCTTATAATTTATGTATTTTGAACTGAGAATATTTAATATGTGAATCATGTTTACGATCTAATATATATATATATATATATATATATATATATATATATTATTGTTTTCCAAATTTATGACCATGTTCATATACTATTATACTCGATTGATTCTTATGTATATCCCATTTTTATCCATACAGTTCATCTGAGTTAAACCTTAATTATAATTCAATTTCCTTGGTTATGAATAAATGTACTTTGTATGGTACATCTAAGAAGGGTTTTAGATATGGAGAATCTAGTGGGAAAAAATGTATATCACATTTAAACTAGTGTATATGATTCTATATTTCAAAAGAAAATGAATTATTATATTCCTAGAGAGTGAAAATTTGTAATATATCGAATATTATTCTAAAAGGATAAAATAACCATGTATGAGAATCCATGGGATTCAATACCTTACATATTTCTACATGATTTCATAGTATGAGGAAGAGATGGTATGATTAATATTACCTAAATTATACATTTTTTAATTATGAAACTAGATATTTTATTCAATGTCATTATTTATAGGGTTTTTTATATATGGATATATTACCCTTATACAATATTAATATTTTTATATTTAATTATAGTTCATTTCTTCAATATTATTCTAGCATTATTTTTTCAATGATTGTTTATTTTTTACATTTTCACTTACTTGGAATCTGAGCTAAACCTATATTACTTTTCCATTCCCCTAGATACCAAGAGGGGATTTACTATTGATTATTGATATATAATTAACAATTAGTAATGTTATCACCAAAATTTTATACAGTTGTTCTTGTTTTAAAATTCAAAATCAATATCATGTATATATATAGTCATAAAATATTTATAAACTACTTGACCATTTTAAACATGATCTATCATATCTTATTACATAATAGTAAGATTACCACCCAATCTAGATTTCTAGAGTTATGGTGTTATATTTTGTATCAAAAAATATTTTAAATAAATATTTGTTGAATTTTTTTAGGAAATATAGATTATAAAAATTAACACTTCGAAATACTATTTTGATAAGGTTATATATAGTATAAATTCATAATTTTTGTCAATGTTAAATAATTTCTAGATTTTTAGAAATTAAATCCCTCTCTAAATACTATAAATTTGATTCCTTCGTGGAAAATATGTACCTATTGGTAAAGTACCTAAATTTCTATACTGAGTTCTGACTCAATACTCAATTTGTCTGTAATTATTAGGAATAGGTCTTCAATCCAAGATAGATCATCACGAGGTATATATATTAGTAGACTACATGATCTTTATTAGCTATTGTGAAATATTTTAATATATTTTCTTGATTTTAAGATATTCTCAATGGTAATATGTTCATGAATATGAGATTAAAAATATATAAACTTTCAATTTGTGTTATGTATTAAATAGGATTTAAAAATAAAAACTCTAACATAAAATTAAAAATTTTATTATCAAAATTATTATATTAAATTATATATAAATTAATCCCAGGGGAAGGAAAAAAACCATATAAATTAATATAATTGATTAGGGGTATTACACCTCGACATGATAATGAATATGATGTAGTTAAAATTATAATGATATTGGGGTATATATGTTATGTTATAAATAGTAACCTATAGATTAGGCTTCTAATCCCCAATATTTCATAACAATATTGAACCACCTAATGTTATGGAAAAATCCAGCATTCAATGGGTCCACTAATCAATTTAGATCATAGAAAATTATAATGTCTCTAGAAGAAATATATCTCACATAGTGAATTATTGAATGAGGTAATGTTGTCATGAATACTTATAATATTAATAGAGATGTTCATTAATGTTTATAATTAATAAATAACACTTGGTAGTGAGATGAAATAAATAATATATATTGGAATATTTTAAATTAGTTATTATTTTAAAAATACATTCCAAATGAGATATTAGGGGATATGATGTGGAAATTACAAAATCATAGATAAAATAAAGGAGAAGAATTTTTTAAATATGAATATAATTATACTAGTTTAGTGTATCATACTATATGTTTTGTGTATAACATAAGAAGTATGGATGATCACTTGTTTAGTAGCATAAAATTTATCCTTCCAAGGGAATTATTAGATAACATTGTTTTAGTTTATGTGGATATAATATTATGTTACAAAATGATATATAAATAATTATCCTTGTATTATTATCTCTATTAGAAACATGAAAATAATAGGAAAACTAAGAACTCTAAAAAATGAAATATTCCAAAAAGGAATAAGGGATGGATGAAATTTCTTAGTTTTATTAAATTGGGAATGAAACCCCATAGAATATTCGTTATTGGATTGATAGTTTTTGCAACATGTGGAGTAAAATACAATCAGGCCCATGATTTAAATGTAAAGAAACAAACAAAAATGTCAAATTCATTTATTTTAAGGTGATTGGATAATATACAAAACATCTCCCAACCAATAATTATTTTTCATCAAAATGGGCTAATGGTGCAAGGAAAATATTATGTGATCTCTAAAACTGATGTTGAAGGACACAATGTTTCACTTCAAGGTACCATTTTAATATACACAAATATAGCTATTTCATTATTTCATTTCGTTTATACAATCACTTTTATATATTCCATGTTTACTAAGAAAATTAGATATTTTTTGGGCACCTTATGATGGGATATTAAAATAAATATTCATAGTAGGAATCTTATTGAAATGATGACATGTCGATTAGTTCCCATTCAAAAAAATATATATAATCTATATAAAAAGTGGATTATCATATGTATGGTTGACATAGATATAATCTTTTGTATGTATTAACATTGAAATTAAAATGAAAAAATTAATTTCCAATACTAGGTGGTTATAATTTTTAATGGATATTTATAATAAATTATATTTAGTGGTGAGAATACATCATATAAATAATGCGGGTATTCTCATCAAATAGATCCTCTATTTGAAAATCATATAGAAATCGGGAAAAAACACTCTATGAATGGGAAATATAACCTTATAATAGACGATACAGAAATTATGAAGGAAAACATATGTTTGTTTTCATGAGAGACTACATGGGAATCAACCAAATCATGAAGTTGAACTATCCAATGAAATTTTAATGATAAATAAACTAATTTTGAGTCACTCTATACAATGGATAGAATTTAATTTGAGGAAATGAAATGAAATAATTGAATTATTTCTATAATAAGAGATCTATATTCCAAAGGGTTTACCATGGGGATCCTTGATTAATTTTATTAATAAGAAATATTTGTATAAGAGGTTATTTCTTGTTTATATGTAAATAAATGTCATTAATTTAATTTATAAAATATCATCTTACCTAAATATTTCAATTATTTGGTCAAAAGAGATTAAATAAATATTTTTTAATTATTGATCTTCATTCTAGGTAACATGCACAGTAATTATAGAAGGAAGATATTCTAATGATTACATTCAATATGAGGTATAGAAATTATTATTTAATAGTTATTCCTGATAAATTCGGTAATTCACCTTTTATTTTCATGAACATTACTAATATATTATTGAAGTATTAAATTGATAATTTTTTTATTATGTTTATTGAAGTTATATTTGTATACTCATAAAACATTAATGAAAATAATAGAGATTTGAGATCATTCAACGAACTCTTAGTGAAAATGAGTTAAATGGAATGTTTGGAAAATGTGAATATAATATTCATTAAAATTATTTTCACAGAATTTGGTTATTTGGATGGATTTTCATTTAAACCATCAAATATATTGGCATTGGTGAAATGAAAAACACCAAGTAATATAAATAGGTTATACTGATTCCTTAGAGTAATATTTTACTATTTATGGGGTGTTTATAAAATTTCTCTATTAAAAATAATTAATAATTTTGGATTATAACATGGTTGTGATTCGAAGTATGTAAATAATGTTCTTAATAATTAACAATTAGATTATTAAAAACCCCAATATTGAATTTAACATCAATAATGCATGTATTTGTGGTATATAGTGTTTCATTAAAGAAGGGACGCTGATTTTTCCTTATACAAAATTATAGATTTGTTTCTTGTTGATCAAGGTACTTAAATAGTCATGAATAGAATTATATAACCCATGATATTGAGGTGGAAATACTAAACATTAAATTGAATATATCAAAGCATTAATATTTATTGTAAAATATGTGAAATATACATGGATCAAAATATTTTTAAATACATATTATCATACAGAGAGATCAGTATGATGCAAGTGAGATGATATAACCAGACATGGGTTATTATTTGTCAGCACACTACAACCTTGAGATGTATATTAAGTTAGATAATTCATTGATTGGGAGATATACTAAGGTTTAAATTAGTATGAAAATTGAAAAAGTTCCTATATACAATTAATAATTATAGTTTTATATGAGAATGATTAAGGGAGGGAGAACATCACCCATATTATAAATGATTTATTAACCATCCTTGTAATGACCTGGAAATTTCAAGGAATTTTTTTTTCTTAAATACATTGGAATTTTACGAGTGTGTGGGTTCATGACGGCACTTGATTTTGAGGCCTGGTGTGCCCGGAATCAATCTCTTAAGTTTAGCTGGGTACGTTCAGTGAACGAAAGAGCGGGTTTTTCTATCTTTTGAACTGGTGCTCGGAATTGAAATATTAGGGCACCGATGAACTCGCAGTGCCAATAATTGCCTATAGGGACCTTTACCGCAGTAGCATTTTATTGAGGTAGTAAGTTATAATTTTGGGTTTAGTTAAGAAGTTAATAAAATTGTTAGAACAATTTTATATCTGAGGAAGTTAATTCCTCCAATGGGAAGTTGATGGTGGGGCCCACACCCACCCAACTTCCCATGTGTGGATATTTGAAAGGTGAGGCCCACAGGAGCCCCAACCTTTCACCCCCCATAACTCTTTTCAAACCCCTTTAAACTCCCATGTTTAATTCATGACAACTCCCTTTATTTATAAGGACCCCTTCCTCTTCCTCTCTCCCTCTTAATTGTTTGCGAACACACCCTAAATAATAAATTCAACATCTTCACTTAATTAATTAAGTGATTTGAAGTTTGATATTTAAAATTGCAAGTTTCAATAACATAAAATCTTAGAATTATTATTTTATTTTTGGGGCATTCATTGTGTTAAGTAGAGTGGGGGATAGAGCTTTTGAGAAGGGTGAAAGGTATTCCACTCCTCAATGAAGAACGGTGCTCTTCTCCGACAAATAACACTCACCTTCAATGGAGAATGACTCGACGAAGAACTCTCCATGTTTATTCAATACTTTTCTTCCTCCACATCAAGGGAGGATACATCAATGCAGAGAACACACCAACAACGATGGTTCTTTCCCCAATGTTGATGAAGCAAAATCTCTTTCCGTGTCTATGACGACCAAACCATATTCGAGGTAGAGGGATTATATACAATTTATAGTTGACTAAAATTGTACTTGTTACTCGTTGATTTTTCTAAAACGAATTTGGCCATGTGATACCGCCTAACACAGAGGGTGGGGGCCGAATGAACCCGTCCCGACGACCTTTTGCTGGAACTTGATCTTTTTGGAATCGGCGATAGGAGGCGGAACACAGATGAGGCTGGCGGCGCAAGGGCCGTCGTCGTAGATGCAAAGAAAATCCATAGCCAAGTGAGTCGTGGCGGAAGAGGTAGGGCATCGTCACGGCATGCCGGGAACGCGGAGCCACAAACAGGGTAGGCCGCAGTGGAGGAAGGTGGCACCGTCGCACTGGCTGTGTCGAACGAACCACAACCCACTTTTCGGGCCCCTTTGTCAGGATAACTGAAAGACTCGTCAGGTGGAGAAGAGTCGGGGCCCTATGAGGGCACCGCGCTGGACGAACCGCTTCCCGCCCATGTGGGACGCTTGCGCCAAGAAGGTCGTCCTTAATCGGCAGGCCGGTTAGGGGGCGCGGAACTGCTCGGCGATGCTGGTTCGGGAAGCCGAGGGGCCGCCCCCACCCACCCCCACCCTCGGACCGCTCGACCTTCGGGCTAAGCCAGCCAAGTCTCACCCCAGCCGGGCCACGCCCTGTCGTGCCGGGCCAGGCCGGGGCGCGTCGGGCCGGGCCGGGCCCCGCAGGGCTGGGCCGGCATGCACCCACCAGGCCGGCACGCGCCCCTCGGGCTGAGCCGTGCATTTCTTCGGGCTGGTCAAACACCCCTGCTGGGTCTGACCCCTCAAAACAGGTGTGACCCGACCTGGCAGCTAACCGGG
Source organism: Viscum album (assembly GCA_963277665.1). Classification (NCBI taxonomy): domain Eukaryota; kingdom Viridiplantae; phylum Streptophyta; class Magnoliopsida; order Santalales; family Viscaceae; genus Viscum; species Viscum album. Next base: position 1,111,563,985 of record OY728140.1, read on the forward strand.
CTTTACGGGACGGGTCTGTTTCCACTTAAAGGTGAATAACATAAAGACCACGCGTTCGATCGACGCGCTGTCTACGGAACTAGGACCCTTGTGATGAGGTGATCCTTTTGAGATAATCTAAGTGAGTTTTGGATGACATCAATAATTTAAGGGTTAGAAACAATCATATTTCTAACCGGGATCCTGGAACGAAAAAGCCAATATCTCTCAGACTGGGCGTCCGATTGACGCGCCGTCTGTCGCGTTGAGTTCCTATTGACGAGACAGAACTTCGAGATACATCAAATCTGGACTTCATGATAGTTTATGTATAGACCCCCCTTTACTCAAGGAGTGGACCCTCCTAGAATCGACTATGCTGTGTGAGGAAACCTAGAGCTGGCTGCGAATATGACGACAACTGTGGTGGGATCCTCTGTGGGCTCGACAACGGTGATGAATGTACATGGATCCACCGTGGGTTCGACAATGAGGATGACTGTACTTGGATCATCCATGGGTTTGGTAGTGATGACGACTATACTTGGATCCTACGTTTTTTTGGAAGCGATGGTTACTATACTTGGATCCTACGTGGGTTCGGCAGCAACGACTTCTGTACTAGGATCCTACGTGGGTTCGGTAGAGGAGATGATTCAGAATCTACATCTAATCATCTCCACCCTTCTTCGTGAGTAGTATACCTATGGGATCTGATTCCTGTCATGAAATCATTACCAATGGTGTGATTGACTCCTTTCCTATGTGGACTGGAGAGCGTGGGCTCGAGATTTGGAGCCGAACTGGAATTGATGACTTAGGAATATGTATGGGTATATAACTATTTAAATTCGGTTGATATTTGATGTTTGTATATTTCTATTTTGGTTTATCCTTTGTCGATTCTGGGAGACCATCAGGGGTCTCTAGGTCCCTACTGAGTATCGTATACTCACCCCTGCACGGGATATGCCTGCACTGCGTTGTGTTGGATGCAGACGAAGGACATCACTGATCGTGGTTGATGCTTGTGGAGCTGGACTGTATCTAGTGATGGACCACCTGGCGGGACGTACATGGAGCGGACGAATGGACCCAAGGTAATGATGAGACTGTCTTTACCCACCCTTCAGGTGGGATTTCTGGAGGGTGAATCAGTGGTTGCTACTTTACATTACAGATGTTGTACTTTCTTTCTCAGTTGTATTGTACTTTTAGTTGGGTTTGTATACTGGCCCATTTACATTCCATCACTTACTTTTGTACTCAGTTTTACATAGTGCTTACTTCACTTGCATACCCTATTGTGTTTGTTTACTATTATAAAGGCAATGACATCCCTATTACCGGGAATTATGCGTTTGGTTCTAGTCGTCATCCCCTAGCCTATGGAAGGCAGGCTTGGGGTAGTCACGACATGGGCCCCGAGGACGGGTCGTGACAAATTGGTTTCAAATGAGTATGTTCTACCACAAAACTCAAGACTCTAATAATTTCTTTCTGTGAAGAAATAGTGTTTAGAGTATTGAGTGTGATTAACTGTCCAGAGAGTCTAGTGTTGGTGCGGCAGCCGACACATCTATAAACCAGGACCCTGACTTCTGATTTCTGACTCAGTGCATGAAAACATTGATTGCATGTATGTTTCAAAAGATTTCTTTGTGATTACTTTTTGTCAGCTCACCAGGTATAATATATTAACCATGGCACACCTTTTTCTTTTCAGGATGGCCCCACGAAGGCAACCTTCTAGGGTTCTGAGCTATGTGCAAGATGGCAGCCCACCGAGCGACGAGGCCTCAGTGCAGGGCCCCATTACCGTAGAGGCCCCGACGGTACCACTACCCACTGGGCCACCGATTCCACCAGCCCCAGCAGCATAGAGTGCACTCCACCTGAGTACTCTGCATGAGTTTCAGTGATAGAGGCTGCCCAGGTTCCATGGACAGACGGACCCTCAGGCAGTTGGGGATTGGATAGAGTTTATCATCTGTGTTTTCAGATTTTTAGGGACACCTTCTGACCTTATGGTGATTATTTCTGCGAGTCTACTACACGCAGTAGTAGGTAAATGGTGGATCCTAATGCTTTAGGTTCACGACGAGGCATCACTTCTTTAGACAGACTTTGAGAGTCTCTTCCTCTCTGAGTTTGTTCCTGCCACCCTCTGTGCGGTGCGCATCTAGGAGTTACATCATCTGCGGCAGGGAAGTATGACAGTAGCTCAGTACTCGGTGAGATTTACCGACCTATCACGCTACTCCACGGACATGGCACGAGACCCATTATTTCAGGCCCGAACCATTGACCTGGGACTGAGGCATGAGATCAGGGCTTTGATGGTCTCCCTCAGCATTTCGACGCAAGTAGGAGTGCTATAAAGAGACAATCTTGTAGAGATATTTCTTACGGAGCCGACACCAGCAGCAGGACCCGTTACAGGGTGACACGTAGAGGAGTCTTCTGCAGCCAGCAGTAGATAGATGTTGCAGTGGTCCATGCGGACTATGCCATTAGGTGGGCTACCCCTGGATTCTGGTATAGATGTGTGGGGCACACAAAGCAGATCCATCTATACATGGGGCAGGCAGTGCTATGCATGCAGCGGGTAGGGACACATGGCTCGGGACTCCCCGACCCGCCATGGGGATGTGCAGCATATAGTAAAGGTACCTCCCAGTCAAAGGAACATGTTCAACTGTGGATGTCCGTAGGGAGTAGGCGGACGAGGCATAGGAGCTATCCGAGTAGAGGGTGGTGGACGACACTTTGGGGCTTTACCACCACCACAACCAGGAGGACTACCCTGATCAGAGGGAGCTGAATGACAGGGGTAGGCTCAGCTCCAGGTAGTCGAGGCCTACGACCATGGTGCACTTGAGATTATTCGAGGTACTATCTGTGTCTACTCCACCCTTTTGTCAATTATTATAGACACATGAGCGATCTATTATTTTATTTCCACTCCCCTTGTTCAGTGCTCCGATATTCTGAAAGAGCCTTTGGCTCGATCCTTACGGCTAGATACTCTTACGGGAGTAGACTCGACAATTACACACTAGTTACAACAATGTGAGCTTACTTTAGGAGGCGAGAGCTTCTGCTAGGATCTTCTTGTAGCAACATCGAGGCCTTACAACATCATCTTGGGTATGGACTTGTTGTCTTTAGTCCATGCTCAGATTGACTGCATTTGGTGAAAAATGTGGTGAGTCCGTACAAATGGGAGAAGGTTCACCTTCACCGGCGAGAAGGGAGCCTTTGCATCACAGGATGGACTTACGCAGAGGAGAGTGCAGTTGATCACACATCAGTTGGCTAGTCGCATCCTAGGATCTGTTGATGTGTGGAGTCCAAGTTTTCCTATTGTGGTGGATTAGTATGTGGATGTTTTTTCTGACGATGTTCCAGGACTACCTCCTTGCAGAGAGGTAGACTTCTACATTGACATGTACCCAGAGATATCACCGATATCTACTCCATCATATCAGATGGATCCCTTTGAGCTTCATGAGCTGTATGTACAGCTTGATGAATTACAAGGAAAAGGATTCATCCGACCCCGTGTTTCACCCTAGTATTCTCCGATATTATTCGCCATGAAGGTGGATGAGAGCATACGACTATGTGTTGACTACCGTCACCTAAATCAGGTGATTATAAAGAATAATTATCTACTCCTGAGGATTGATGACCTATTTGATCAGCTCAAGGGAGCACGATGGTTCTCAAAGATAGACCTCAGGTCAGTCTATCACCACCTCAGAGTTCGAGAAAAGGATGTGCAGAAGATGGCCTTCAGGTGTCAGTATGGCCATTATGAGTTCTTAGTTATGCCCTTCCGCGTGACCAATGCCCCAAAAGTGTTCCTGAGTTCATGAACATGATCTGTCAGCCTTACCTCGATCGTTTTGTCATAGTCTTCATCGACGACATACTGATTTACTCGACTACTGAGGAGGATCACTCCTACCACTTGCGGGTTGTACTGGATACACTTCAAGATCACCATCATAATTGTAAGCTCTCGAAGTGCTAGTTCTGGATTTGAGAGGATCATTTTCTGGGACACGTCATCTCAGAGGATGGGGTTGCAGTGGAACCATCGGGGATCGAGGTTGTACTTTCTTGGGAGCCACACAGGTGTGTGACGAACATGCATAGATTCCTAGGTTTGGCTGGGTACTATCGGAGATTTGTGCCAGACTTCTCCAGAGTAGGATCACCACTTTCAGCATGACGAAGAAGCGAAAACCCTTCGCGTGGCCAAATAGATGTTAGCAAAGCTTTCAAGAGCTGAGAAATAGATTTTCCAGTGCGCCCATCTTGAGGATACCATAGGAGGGATTAGGGTACGTAGTTTACATGATGCATCAGGGACCAGACTCGGGTGAGTCCTGATGCAGGAGCGAGCACTGATCGCTTATGGTTAATTTTAGTTGAGGAAGCACGAGCAGAACTACGCTACCCATGACCTAGAGTTAGAAATAGTGGTCTTCTCCCTAAATATGCGGTAGCACTATCATATGGGTGAGTGCATTATAGTCTACTCTGATCACCAGAGGCCCAGGTACATTTTCTTGCAGAAGGACTTGAACCAGAGTCATGGGCGATGGCTCGAGTTCCTCCAGGACTATTACCTTAAGATAGTCTATACCCCTAAGAAGGGGAACGTAGAAGCTGATGCTCTCAGCAAGAGATCACGCGTACAGCTGTTAGGGGAGGTGACTGAGCAGTTAGTCACATTGTATATATCCTTCGTGGATTGAGATGTGGCAGCATTTCTACAATCTCTCACAGACACTCCACCACTACTTCAGTGGGTCAGAGAGAAAAAATGTGGGGACATTGACTGTGAGATGCGACATGCTCAGATTTTTATAGGGCAGGTGCCTGATGGATTTTCTAAAGGAAGAGATCACGTCATACTCTTCATGGGACGTACCATGGTACAAGTTGCACTGCAGGAGGAAGTGCTGAGTAAGTTTCACACTTCCCTTCTAGCGGTACATCTTGGAGTGGCGAAGATGTACCAAGAATTCAGATGATGGAACTTGTGGCTGGGTATGAAGAAGGTTGTAGAAAAGTTCATTTTATGATGCCTCACTTTCCAGCAAGTGAAGGCGGAGCACCAGGTACCCGCAGGCATGGTACAACCCTTAGAGGTTCCAGAGTGGAAGTGGGACATGATATCCATGGATTTAGTGATGGGGCTTCCACGTACCTCTAGAGGACACGACTCCATCTGGGTGATCATAGACCGACTCACTAATTCGGCCCACTACCTACCGATGAAGGAGTACGGCTTAGTAGAGAGGTTGGGATGCCTCTACATTCAAGAGATCGTACAACTTCTTGTTGTACCATCGTCTGTCATCTCCGATCAAGACACTCGCTTAACTTCCTGGCTTTGGAAGGGGTTGCAGGAGGCATTTGGGACGCAGCTACGCCTAAGCCCCACCTTTCATCCTCAGACGGATGGCCAGACATAGAGGACCATTCAGACTCTCAAGGACATGCACTGTGCATATTCCATGACTTTGGTCGCAGCTGGGAAGATAACCTACCATTGGAGGAGTTTGTATACAACAAAAGATTCCACTTCACCGTTGGGATGGAACCATATGAGGCACTGTACGACCGACCTTGCAGATCACCTATGTGCTAGACTGACCCATGGGATTTAACAGTTGTAGGACTAGAGATAGTTCAGGCTATAACAGAGATGGTGTAGATCATCCAGGATCGGATGAGGACTGCACAGAGTAGACAGAAGTCATATGCTGATAGGAGACAGAGACCACATGATTTCGAGGATGGTGACCACATTTTCTTATGAGTCTCACCTTGACGAGGATTTCGGAGATTTGGGTGGGGCAGCAAGTTATCTCCACACTTCATCGAGCCTTTCCAGGTCCTCGGTAGAGTAGGCAAGGTGGATTACCGCCTGGACCTTCCACCTCTGTTGGACCAGGTGCACAGAGTCTTCCACGTATCTCAGTTGAGGAGATACATGAATTACCCATCCCAAATTACTGATCACGGGGAGCTGGACATCGATGATGGGGCGACATTCACGGAGGTTGCAGTGGATATCGAGGATCGACAGGAGTGGCTCCTATGTGGATGGTCAATACCTCTAGTGTGCATTCATTGGCAGCACGAGAACCTCTTGGAGATCACATGGGAGTGGGAGGCTCAGATTCATGCTTAGTACCCTCATTTGTTTTACTAGTTTATGTTGTAGCTTTACTAGGACACAAATCACTAAGGTGGTAGTAATGTAAAGACCCAGAAATGTTGAGGAATTTTTTTTTCATAAATAATTTTCAATTTTACGAGTCTGTGGCTTCTGACGGCACTTGATTTCGAGGCCCGATGTGCCTAGAATCAATTTCCATAGTTTAGCTCGGGTTTGTTAAGTGAACGAACGAGCAGGTTTTTTTATCTTTTGAACCGGTGCACAGAATTGAAATCCAAGGCACTGATTAACTCGTAGTGCCGGTAATTTCTTAGGGGTACCTTTACCATAGTTGTGTTTTATTTGGGTTGTATGATAAGATTTGGGGTTTAGCTAAGAATTAAATTAAAATTTTTAGAACAATTTAATATCTAAGGAAGTTAATTCCTCCCGTGGGAAGCTGTTGGTGGGGCCCACACCCACCCAACTTCCCATGTGTGGATATTTGAGAGGTGGAGCCCACATGATCCCCAATAGTTCACCTCCCAAAACTCTTTTAAACCCATTTAAACTCCCATGTTTAATTCATGACAACCCCCTTTATTTATGAGGATCCCTTCCTCTTCCTCTCTTCTTCTTAATTGTTTGCCAACACACCCTAATTAATAAATTATACCTCTTCACTATATTAATTATGTGATTTGAATTTTGAATTTTAAAATTGCAAGTGTTAATAGAATAATAGCTTAGGATTATTATTTTATTTTTGGGGAAATAGTTGTGTTAAGGAGAGTGGGGGAGAGAGATTTTGGGAATGGAGGAAGGTATTCCTCTCCTCAATGAAGAACGGTGAACCTATCCAATGAAAAACACTCACCTTTAATTGAGAACGACTCGGTGAGGAAGGCTCCACGATTCTTTAATCCTTTTCTTACTACGCATCAAGGGGGAGAAATAGAAGTGGAGAACTCGCCAACAAAGACGGTTCTTTCTCCATCATTGATGAAGAATCATCACTTTCCGTGTCTACGATAAACGAAGCATATTCGAGGTAGGTGGATTTTATACAATTTTTAGTTGATTAAAATAGTACTTGTTCCTCATTGATTTTTTAGAAATGAATTTGGCAATGTGTTACCGCCTGACGCGGTGGGAGTGGGATGAATGAACACAGCCCGATGACCCTCCATTGGAACTTGATTTTTTGGAATTGGCGACTGGAGGTGGAACAGATATGAGGGTGGCGGCGCAAGGGCCATCGTCACACACACAAAGAAAAGCCGCGGCCAAGCGAGCCGCGGAGAAGGAAGCATGGTGTCTTCGTGACGTGCCAGGAATTCGGAGCTGCATACAAGGCAGGCCGCGGTGGAGGAAGCCGGTTCCGTCACACCAGATGTGCGGAAGTAACTGCGACCCGCTTTTTGGGTCCCTTCGGTAGTAGAACCGGCCGTCCCGTCGGCCGACAGGGTAGTGGAGAGCCATGACGCCAGGAGGGTGTCGTGCCGGACAAACCGCAGGCCACCCATGCGGGCCTCTTGCACCAAGAAGGCCTTCCAGCATTGGTCGACTAGTTAGAGAGGGAGGTGCCGCTTGGCACCCCCTCTCGGACCACTCAGCCTTCGGACTGAGCCACTCGACCTTGGGGCCGAGCCGCGTGGCCCATTGGCCGAGCCTGCCGTGTTGCGCCCTAGTGGGCCGCACCACCTCGGGCCGGACCGCGCCCAATCAGGCCAGGCTGCACCCCTCAGGTCGAGCCATGCATTTCATTGGGATGGTCTGACACCCCTGCCAGGTCAGACTCATCAAAACAGGTTTGACCCGACCTACCATCCCACCGGACATAACGGGCCGGGCCCATTTCTACGTAAATGTGTATAACATAAAGGCTACGAGTGTGTTCGACACGCCATCAGCATCACTAGGACCCTCGTGTCGAGATAGTCCTTTTTAGATAATCTAAGTGAGTTTTGGATGAATTGGATAACGGCCAGGTTAGAAACAAGAATATTTCTAAACAGGCCCCTAGAACAAAAAAGCCAATATCTCTCAGACTGGGCGTCTGATTGACGCGTTGTCTGTTGCGTTGAGTTACTTTTGATGATAAAGAACTTCGGGTTACATGAACTCTAGACTTTGTGACATTTGATGTATCGATCCCCCTTTACTCGAGTAGCAGACCCTCTCCGAATTGAGTAGGCTGTGTGCGAGAACCCTAGATCTAGATGCGACTACGAAGAATACCATGTTGGGATCCTCCGTGGGTTCGACGATGATGACGACTGTACTTGGATACTCTGTGGGATCGACAGCAGGGACGACTGTACTTGGATCCTCCATGGGATGGGCAATGATTACGACTGTACTTAGATCCTAAGTGGGTTTGGCAGAGATGGTTAATGTACTTGGATTCTACGTGGGTTCACCAGCGACGACTTCTATACTAGGATCCTATGTTGGTTCGGCATAGGAGATGATTTAGAATCTATATTTAATCATATATGCACTTCTTCATAAATAATATACCTATGTGAGCTGAGTCATGTCTTGAAATCATTACCAACGGTGTGATTGAATCCTTTCTTATGTGAACTAGGTTGTTCTTGGGCCTGAGAGTTGGAGCCGGACTGGAATTGATGACTTTGGTATATGTATGGTCATATACCTAAGTAAAGTTTGTTGATATTTCATGTTTGCATCTTTATTTTTTAGATTATCCTTTGTGGATTCTGGGAGACCTCCGGGGGTCTCAGGGTCCCTACTGAGTATCGTATTCTCACCCTTGCACGGGTTATACCCACAATATATTGTGTTGGATGCAAATGATGGAGAAAACTGGTCATGGTTAAGGCATGTAAAGCTGGATGGTATCTGAAGGTAGAACACCTGGAGGGACGTACACTGAGCAGACGGAAGGACCTGAGGTACTGATGAGACTATCTGTACCCACCCATCAGGTGGGATTCTGGGAGGATGTCTTGGTGGTTGCTGGTTTACTTTACAGCTGCTGTAATTTCTTTCTCAGTTGTACTGTACTTTTAGTTGGGTTTTTATACTAGCACTTATACATTCTGTCACTTACTTTTTTACTCAGTTTTACATAGTTCTTACTTCACTTGCGTACTCTGGTCTGTTTTTTTACTATTATAATGTCAATGCCTTCCCTATTATCGGGATTTACTCCTTTGGTGCTAGTCGCCAGCCCCTGGGCAATGGAAGGCGGGCTTGGGGTAGTAATGACACGGGCCCCGAGGACTGGTCATGACAATCCTTTATAGAGAATATGAAATATTCCAATATTTATGATTATAATTCATAAAATTAATCCAGTTTCTTTAATAATGGGATGTTGTAGGAAAAAATATTTGAAGCTGGATTGTTAAATTTTTTAAAGGTTATATATGTTCCATCCATTCCAAGGATGAAAAAAATATTATATGAAACATATAGATCAAATTTATCTATACACTCTAATACAAGAAAAAGTTTTTAGGAGTAGTAGAAAAAATTATAATAGAAAAATATAGAACAAAAAATTCTTAAACTATGTATTAGGATTATTGTTTTTTAGATAAACAATAAAGTAAAACATCCTAAAGTAATCAAGAAAAATATAAAAAATAGTATTTGTAAATGGGATGATATTAAAATGGGAATTCTCACTATATGGCATAAAAATACTATAATTAATGATTCCATGTTGTTTATTGTTGATCTATTTACAATGTTCAAAAATTTACTTACTATAATAGAAGAAATACATTGAGGTTGTTATTACTTGAATTTATAGGTATGCTGGAAAATTATTTAACTATGTTGATTTTTTATATAATAATCCCTTCATTTTCACGAATTAAAATGGAACTATAGGAACCATTATATGGTTTGAGGTATCACTCTTATTCTTGGTTGGATGTAGCTAGTGAAATGATGCATATAGGGCTAAATCTCCTATAAGATACAATAGTGAACATGATGATTATTCAAAATCATGTCTGTCCAACTCATAGTAGAAAAGAATAGATTTGAAAAAATAAATCAACTATTTTTGTATTAAAAGTTGGAGATACTGTTTTCATTAAAATATAACCATCAATTTGTGATGTATAATTATTGTGGGGTGTTGAAAAAGAAATTTTATCGCCAAGCGGTGTATTTTTGGTAGTATCCAAAAGTCTTCACTAGGGGGGAGTGTTTTAATATATTTTTCATAAATTATAAATAAATAAATGAAGAAGATTACAATTACTAGTAAAAAAAATTACATGAATTTTTTGAAATTGAACAGAGAGAAACAATTATTGGATTTAGTTTAGGTTTACCCCTTTTTCCATCATATCATAGTTTTTAATAGAAAGGAATATTTTGTTCTTATCAAAATGATTTACTAAATCGAGTTTACATTTTTTATCTTTTATTCACCTTTGATTAAAAAATTTCAATGTGTTCATGACAAAATGTGAGGTCATTAAATTATTATAGCAATACGATACCTGGTATTGAAATTCCCTAAATATTCAAATTATCCCATCATTTCTTCCTCATGGGATTAGAAATCACTAAAAAACTTTTGAACTATATCTTCAATCATCCAATTTGACAGATCCAATACCAATATGATGGAGAATAAAAATTTTAATGATGAAAATTCAAATTTTTTTAAAAAATACAAATAGAATCATATTTAATTTAAATTCAATAATTATATATTCAAAAAACATTAATTAAATAAGAAATGAATTTTGATTTTTATTAAAATTAGAACCCAAGAATCATAAGTGGTTCACATTCCCTTCACCCCACTTTAAAAAATATAACCCTCCATTAATGGTTGCTCATTTAAATAATATGGAAAATCATAAAATATATACAATAAAATAAAATAAAATTCTTATGTATATACTGTACAAATATTCCCAATCATTAGTGGGTGTTCTAATTCAATAATTGGACCCCCACCTATCAGGATGTTATATCTGGTCACACCTTCCTCACTTATATAAGAATTTTGGGAAGTACATTTCACAACCTCCTACAATTGTTCTCCTCCTCATGTATCAGGAAATTGAGATCATAAAAACAAAATATCTCTCTCACCCAAGACATGAGTTGGTTTTCTTTTAAAATTATACACCTTAATAAATTAGGTGTAATATTTATAAATAATCCAAGGATGGGGGATTCCATGTGGAAATTATGGAGAGTCTAAGTGGGTGAATGGAATGGAATGGTGGAATGCCTGAGTGTTTGGTAAAGAAGAAACAATTATTGTGACCATCCATGGGTATCTTGGGAAGTGAATAATGTAGTGGAAGAGGTCAAATCTTCCTCAACCCCACCTTCCTTTAAATTGGTCGAAACAAGCTCACAAAATTCTTTATTGGAGTAATCTGATGTTCCATGAATAATTCATTATGGTTTGGTTATTTGGTGATTGTATTTTAGCTCATGTAGTTCTTTCAATTTTGTAGCAATGGATGTCTCCAACGATATCATCATGTAGATGGCGAGGGTGACAGTGGCTAAAGTGGTGTAGAACATTGACAAGTATATCAGTGGAGCAGACCAACACATGTGAATGATTTTTTTAACAATAAAAGTATCCATAAAAAATTGTGATCTAAATAAAATATATTAAGAGAAATCATTATTGTATAACATGTAAGATTCAAGAGCCACTCTCAAAACTAACAGCTACATGGATTGGCTCTTGCAAGACCCATGCACACACCTGGTCCGTGTGCACCACATGCCCTATGTGGGTTTTTGTCCCAACCATACTCCACTTTGGGATTGACTATTTATGGTACATTAATGCTTGGTATTCTATCAATCATTCTCTAATCTTAAACTTTATTTGGCTCTCTCATGGACATACTTAGCCAGCTGACCCCTAGTGGGAAATTTAGCTGGCTGCAGTGGTTGTGGTTGACGAATAGCTTTGATAGCCCCTTAATTTTTGGAAAAAATTAATAAAAAATATAAACTTTATAATATAATAAGAATGATTCAAACATAAACAACATCATATATTTTTATAAAATAAATTTCAATATAAAAAATCAATGATAACTATTATTGTTGTTTGACTCCATTATTCATTACCAAAATCCAAATTTTGAAAAAAAAATTATTTACATGGGTGTTTATATTAAAAATACTTTTAAGACTAGAATTGTTTTCATAAATTATGCATAAAATTTAATATTTTCAGATACCCACACAAATTAAAAATGATTTTCCTTAAACATAAAATCTCAACATGGAATTCAAAAGGCTCTTATTCTTACAATATTCAAATATTAATATAATGAAAATTTTAAAGTTATCAATATTAAATTAAAATTTCAAATTCTTCATAGAATATCAATTCAATTTGTCATTTAAAATAAACAATTAACTCATGTATTTTACCTTTTCCCATTTGAATATTATATTAATTATATTCTCATCAATTAATGGTACTTAATATATTTTTATTAGATATGCTAAATAATGATCTACCTTTCTTTTGAGTCTTTTCTCACATCACACATGATTCAATTCAACTAGAGTTATACTCATATAATCAGATAGTTTTTCTAATCTATAAGATTTTAAATTAAATTTATTATCAACTTTTTAAACACAAAATAACATAAAACATAATTAATTTAAAAATATGTTCATATGAATTTCTAGATAAAGGATTATCATTTTTTACTTTTAAAAATTAAGTTTCAAAAGGATGTTTTCATTTTAAAGTATATTGATTGGTTTCAAAAAGCGATATTAAAAAAATTATCCCCTTAAATTATCAACAACTACAACATTACACAAACTCATATTAATGGTAATGATCAAAATAAATCACAATGAATGATTTTCCAACCTCTCGAATATCTTTAGACATTTATAATTTTTTATTCAAATAAAATTTACATTTTTTTATTTTTGTTAATGTTATCTTTAGAATAAACCTTACATCAATACGTAACCACATCATACAATAATCATGGGCCTAGTAATGTTGATTTTTTGTTTCCTGAATTCATAAACATTTTTTTATTCATTTTTTGTTGTTTTTTTTTCATTTTATCAGCTTCTATCAAGATAAGAAAACAATAGAGAATAATGAATATTAAAAAACCTTTCTCAACTCACAAAAAAAATAAAGACAACATATATTTCTTTCAATTTAATTTTTTTTAATTTCACCATGGATCCCTTCAACCTATACTTGAATATTAAAATATCATTCAAAATACAAATAACAATGTATAAATTTATAAAAATTGACGGAAACATGGATTATTCATAACAAGGAATTCGTTGATTCTATGGGATAAAAAAGGATTGATCTAATGGAATTATTCTAAGGATAATGTCTTTTCAAAATCTTCCTTAATTATTTTAATTTTTTATACTATCATAGCTTTGAAATATTCATTTTTCAGTTTTTCTAGGGACATGCCTCAGGATCAGTAATGAAATATGATAAACATTTTAAAAGAATTACATTTTTTAGAAATACAATTGGGAATAAAAATATGATATTTGAAAGTGACTCAATGCATTATTAATAATAATATATCAATTAAAAAGAAATTTTAAAATTCAATGATTGAAAAATGGTAGAGAAAATTTATTTACACGAATCAAACAATCCCCTCAAATCACAAGTCCCCATTTTATTATCAATGATTTACATTAATCATCCATTTATAAATTTTTCCCATTAAAAATAATTAAAATTAAAATATAAAACAAGGAATCACAGTATACCTTGGAATCTCCTATATCTGAGATATGTCATGTAAATCATATTTCAAGAATTGGCATGGAATTTCAGTTTAAATATAAAAACAGGTTTTTGGTAAAAAATGTATAGATTTTAAAATATAAATATTAAAATTAAACTCCATTTTGATATAAATTTTTGGTTATCCTCCAACGCCAATTGGGGTCAAATTATAGATTCCATCAATGACAGTCCTAGTATATAAAAAATCCATAATAGTGTAAGAACCGTTCTATTAAAGATAAAAGGGGAGAAGTAATGTGTAACTAAATCCTGTATCTTAATAAAAAATAATTCATGTTTCCATCACAAAATCCCCTTTTTTTAATTTCGTCTTCCCAAGATAAACTCGTGAGAAGAAACTAGTAGATGAGTTTGAGAATTTTGAGATCCTCCACTATTTCTTGAGGTAAACTTGCGTGGAAATTTTTATTCTTCTCTCATTTATAGTGAATGGGTTTCCTACCTCATATTTATCTATCTAAATGGAATCAAATTGATAGATATTGGAAATAATAAAAGTTACTTCCTACCAAGATATAATCATAAAATGTATTAACATAAATCTATAATTGTATTGAATATAATGGTCTCAAGGTTGAATGATATGTGGTTGAATCATTTTTTCATGTGACACACTAGTTATTTAATTGTAAATTATTTCATTTTCAAAATATTATCATCTAATTTATTCCATATCCACTAACTAATGATTTATATATTTTCTATCACTTTGTTAATCCAAGAATTCCTTTTTTATTACCTGATATGCTTCAAACTTGAATTCAACCAAAATAATAATTTTTTTCACAGATCAACTGGTATGGTATCATACATATAAGTCTATTTTATTCTGTATAATTTGACCAAATAGTGACTTCATGAAATTATTTTATTGTCCTTTTGGTTTTTTTTAACGATTTTCCCTAAAATATCTTTAATCTATATATTGGAATAATTAGTTCTGATTTTTTTGGGGATGTTATGTTGTATAATTATTGTGGTTTACCTCATAACATTGCTTCTTACCATCCATTTTTCAATTGAGAAAATATGTACCTTGGTTTTTGATGTTATATTTTGGATTAAGAACCTAAAAATGATGTTATCTATTAAAAAATATCACACAAAACATTGGAATTATCAGTTTGGAGGACCATAAATTTTACCCATTTGGAGACGTAACTAACCAAAAGTAAAATATATAATTTCAGAAATTACATGGTAAAGGGTCCTATAAAATCAATTCCCCCTTATTAAAAGATTTCAATAAACTTGTATAATTTTTGGGAATCTCGTGTCTCTTTAAAATATTTATAATAAATGAAACTTTTCACATTTTTTAAAATAATCATAATAATATTTAGACATAGCCCACCAATAGATTCAAGATTACAATACTTTTCAAGTTGTTCATTGAGGTTGAAAGTCGATAGAAAAAAATAGTATGAAAAAATTTAAAAATATATTCTCTTAAACATTAGTGTAAGAATATTCTTATGAATTTGTCTTTATAATTTTTCTGATGAAATGGATCTTCCTAGATATATAATATAGATTTATCTTTGAGTTAATTCTTGTGGTTGGAGTTAGGGGAAAAGGTACCAATGGTGTGGTCAAATTATTTAATGCATCGACATACCATGGTACGTAACCTTCTATGATTTTAATATTCTATCTATGTATGTTATCATTGAGTTGTTTTCTTAATGTTGTAGTAATAAACATCCATTTTAGTTTCACAAATTCTACCTTGAAATTTTAATTAAAAACACAGTAATCTTATGTTAAATGTAATCAATAAACTTGATTATATTTCTTAAAAAAATACTTTCTTTATTCTTATATAAAATCCCATATTCCCAAAAATGATCTATTTTTCCTCACATAGCTGGAATTTTCAATATATTTATCAATTAAGAATTATAAATATCCCCCAAAATTGAAGTTTTTTAATAATACGGCCTATCTCTATTCATTTTTTAACCATAAAGTTCTACTTTTTAATGATCAAATCTATATTTTTCTCAATAAATGATTTCAACACATTCTATAGATTCCCTAATGGATTATTAATTTAGTTGCTAGAAAAGTAAATTAATAAAGAAATACCTCAAGTATTCCTCATTGTCCTCCAAGAAATTTTCAATAAACATATATTAAATGCTCTTAATTCATTTCATAATACAAAATGGATCCTTTTGTAAGAAAATTTTCAGAATGGATAGGTAAATTTTGACTTCTTTGACGTCTTAAGAAATTGGAACCTAAAAATATCCAGAAAAGCATCCAAAAAATAGCAATTTTTGAAAACTAATATCTTTTATATTTTTTTAACTATGATTTTTATAGGGAAGTTATCTTTTGGGGTGACTTGGTTTAGATATAAATAATTAATGCATACCCTCCAACTGTTCTGGTATCAATTTGGAATTAACAGAATGATCTCATTCTCCAGAACGGTCTTCCATATTTTATTTAGAACCACATGGGTGATTTGAACCCATTGGGAGTTAGAAATTTGGTAAACTATGTTTGTCTCGAATAAATATTCAATTTAATTTTTTACAAACTCTTTAGAGAGGGGGTTAAGTCTTATCAATTCTTGGCTATCAGGTTTGGATACATCCTCTAATAATATGCTATCAGAGTAAAATTATAGTTTTATTTTAGGTAAATATATTAGAATCCATCATATATATCATGAATTTCGTTTTATAAGTTTAGTCATTGTTTTTTCTTGGGTCTCAGATATATTATTCATAATGATCTGTGAAATTGATTCCCCATCTATAAGATACACATACATTAAGTCACATGGGAGAGGTTCTAGTAAATGATTTGTTCATTTCTATATGTATGATAGTGAATTAAAATTTCCCACTTCAATATATTTATATTCATTATTATAGGGTATCATAACTATCGCTTCTATAAAATTTTGAATGAATTGATAGGTTATTTATTCTAGAGTTTTAATTGAATAATTTTCAGATATTTTATGTACTCTTTTATTTCATGGTGTTTGAAATAGAAAGGTGGTATAATAAGGATAAAAATTCTCAAAGTATACATGAATCAACGATGGGATCAATAACCATTTATGGAAATTTGTGATGAGTTATTGATTGTTTGAAAAATTACGTTTGGATTCAAGAACACTGACTATCACCTTGCTATCTCCCAAAACTATGGTAAGGGTTCATTCATGAAAATTGATAATCATTTTTTATATCGGTAGGTATGATATTCCCAAAATAATTATTGAATTACATGGTACACTATCTTCCTCCATGGTGATTTCATAAGGGTCAGCTAGAAAAACTAGTCCATCAACTACTACAAGAACATCTTCCAATAGTCTAGTTGTGAAAATTATGGATTGGTTTTCTTATTGTAAAATCACACTCATGGGTTTGAGTTCACCTCTATATAATGATATATAGAAATAGAATGTAATAAAATAAAAAGAATCAAAAAGTTCACTCAAAGAATTATAAAAGTTCAAATAACCAATACAATAGGTTATAGAAAATGTCCATAGATCATGGGATTTTTGGGGAAAGGGTGGTGTGATAATGGATGAGACACACCTTCCAATGTTGATTCATTCAGCCCCATTAAGGGTATTTAAATTTATTAAAATTTCTTTGAGAAAAAGAATATATTTTGGTATTTTTAAAATATATTATAGTCATGGGATATAAATTACAACTTCCTAGAAGGTTTCCATGACCTCACATTGAATTTTCTCATCTTAAACAATTCTTGTTTGAGATAATGTAGAATAGAATAGTGTATTGTAGCCTTTTTTTTCTCTATTTTAAATTTTTTATTTTAATTCTATCCTCACTTTTGGATGATGTGGTTGAGATTAAGGATATTGCATCAAATCACAGAACATACTTGGTTTCTGTGGTAGATGTTGTTTCCCACTTCATATCATTAATACACTGACCTTCTATTTGGGATTATGAACTATATGGTATGGACGATTTCTAGGGTTCTTATATAGAATAACCAAAAGTGTCTTTAACTAGATTGATAAACCCTCGGAATTTTCTTTTAAACACTCAACATTAGACTCTAGTTTTTGTTTCCTAGTTTATAAAGTACAAGTTGATCATTTCTCAAATTTCTTTATTTGAAAAAACGGTTCTGAAATGGTTTTTGTTAATTGATGGGATTTTTGTAATATTGTTTTGAATAGTGATGGGTTTTGATATTTCTATAAGAGATGTGGAAGATTGGATATTGGGGGAATATCTTAGTTCTGATGGCATCCAAAATGCCATTTGGGCTTGTCCTAATAAAAATTATTGATTGTTTTGAAAATTTCCCTAACTGAAATGAAACTGCATAACAATCGGTCCAATTTATCTTATGAAACATGTCATTATAATGCGTAGATGAATTACATAAACAAAAAATCTAATATGAATCTTTTTATAAACATGCTTTGGTAGAAACTATTTATAATTTTAATATTGCATGTTCACTCATTTCGATTGTAATTAAATATATTGAATCAGATATGATCTCCTCATTAATTCCCCTAGTGAACATAACTCAGTATGAATTTTGGGGAGTTTTGAGCAATATTTTCAATCCTTACTCTAGCATCTGATGGTTATTTTAAAATTTGGTTTTCTCCATATGGGTTTTCTAGATGATTTCAATCATTATCTAGTAGTATTTAGTGGAAACATAAAAGGAATTGATGCCCCTCTATTTCCTGATTTGGGAAGTTGGACAAGAGTTTTTTAAACGATTCCTAGTAATTGTATCGGTTGACTCTTGTTCATTATCATAAAATTTAAATATATTTTATCATTTCTATTTTACAGGATGTTGGAAAGAATCACTATTTGAAGAATATTTTGTGACCCTCTCAATCATTGATCACCATTAGATAAAGATTATATAAGAATTTATTAGCTTCTAATTCAAGAGATAATGAGAATTCATTGGCCAATTTTTTTTGGATCTACTATTGTATTTATGATTCTGTAGACATGGTTGAATTCATCAATGTTTTAGATGGGGTTTTCACTAGATTGGTCTTATAATTAGGTTGGAAAAGAATCATATTTACACATAATTAAAATTAATTTTTTGTAAAATCTTGTTTTACCAGTTTTATTTGTTTGAAAACTTTTAAAGCATCTACTTTAATGGTTTATGTGGGTTAATATACATGTTTCATGGTTCAATGTGACCACTTGAGGCTTTAGACGAGTCTTCTAAATTGATAAAAAAAATTAAAAAATATGATTCCTTGTCCTAGTAGGAAAAGATTATTCTATATATGGGTGAAAAAATAGTTCCCCATTAGAGGTTTAAGTCATGCAATTTTATATTTTCAAATTAACACATACTCCCTGGTAATAGTGCTCATTTTGATTCATGGATATCCTGGGGTGTGAAAAAAGGAATTCATTTTCTCATATAGGTGTTGTATTAGTAGTAACTGAATTTATTCATTAGAGAGAAGTGTTTTAAACGTATTTTAATGAATTTGAAAGTAAATAAACATGATATATAAATATAGATTGATGAAGAACATAGATTTTTTTTAATTTAGGAGAGGGAAAAAATGATTTTATTTTTGTTCTTTTTTACGCATTAGTAAAGATATAATGGTATTTAATTAAAATGAGTAATTTTTTTTTATCAAAATGAATATATGAATAGAAAAATAATTATTTCCCATTCAATAACCATTTAGCAATATTTATCAATTTCTGAAAGTCACAATGTTCCTATGATAAATTATTCCTACCAAACAAAATTATTTATTGAAATTCCCCGAATATTCAAATCAGTCTGCCATTACATCCTCATGTATTCATAAATCACTATAAAATCAATGATTTTTTAATTCAATCATTAGGTATGATTCCTTACTACGAAAAGGGGGAATATAAATTTAAATTAAATAAAAAAAATTTCAAAAGTATATATAATCCAAATTGTATAAAATTTAAATTTTTAATTTTAAAATTCAAAACAGTTAAATATTTAAGTATGAATTTTTATTTTAATTACAAGTGGAACTCAAGAATAAAAAAGGGGCCCATTTCCTTCACCCAACCACATGTCTTATACACCTCAATTAAACTGGGATTATTGAAACAAGATGGTAAAAAAAAATTGTAGAGATAAAATAATATAAAATTAAATAACAAATCATGACGTGAAAGAATATCTCCCTTTGGTAGTTAGTTTGTTTCACCATATTTTCTATTTTCTTCCAAATAGTGGTCTACGATTTTACCAAAATCACCTCCCTAATATAAGTAGTAATGGAACTACATTCCTTGGCCTCCCAATTTAGTTCTCAATATCAGATCGCAAGGATTTTTTAATAAAAAATAAATGTATATCTCTCTCCCACAAGACCCTTGAATGTCATTTTTCAAAAGGAAACACCCAAATAAAGCAGGGGTTCAAAATATAAACTATTGGGTAATGGTGAATTCCTCATGGTTATCATGGAATGTGGAAATTGTTTGTATATTTATATATAGTAATGCATGGGGAAATAGAAAGTAATCAACTTGATGAAAAGGAGAATATTTCAGGGGAAGAAACGACATTGACAATGGAGGTATCCACTTCGTCAAACACTTCATCCTACAACATTTCCGGAGGTAGAACAAAACATTATTATTGGGAGTCATCTGTGGGTCCAAGGATTATCCATGGTGGTTTAGAGCTTCAGTGGTGGAAGTGGATCTCAGGATGTGCTCTCCATAGTGTAGTAATGGTAGTCTCTAGTGATAATGGCAGGTGACTAGTGGGGAAGAAGGAGGTAGACAGAGCAGAGCATGACATAATGGTTATCTATAGAACATGTTAGCATGAGAGATAGTTTTTTTTCATACATAAACTATATCAAAAAAATAGAGTCCCATATCAAAACTAGGAAGTGGGAGAGTGTTAGTATATCAACCAAGGTGAAGGGGATACACCCAAAACTGCCTGTTATGGGGATGACCTTTCACATGACACATGCACACACTTGGCATCATGCACCACATATACCATAGTGGCCTTTGTCCCAACCATAATCTTATGTGGCATTGACTCTCCACAGACCACACATGCATGTGATTTTATCACCTGTTCCATTCCGACCATCTTGAGTTGTATCTCTCACATCATTTCATGGTTGGTCGGCCCCTAGGGGGCTGGCTATATGACTATATTGGTTGTGGTGGAAGGATGGTTTGGATATCCGCCTTAATTTTAGGTAAATACATAAAATCAAAAGATAACTAAAAATATGATATTCATGATTCAAACATAAATAGCCTCTGATAATTTCACTAAATAATTTTTAATAAGATGAATCATTGAAAATATTTTTTTTATTTTACCTTTATTATTTATTACCATATTTCCAATTTTTAATAGAGGAATTAAAAAAATGGGTTTTTATAATAAAATCCATTTTAAAAAATTAAATATTTTTTAAAAAATATTATTAAAATTTATGTGTGTCAATTTGTGTTATAGATTTCGACATGAAATAGAATCTTTGTCCCGTGCACATAAATACTTTTAAACATTTGTAATGAATTAAAGCTATAGAATCTTGTTTGGAAATTTCATGTAGACTCTAAATTTCATTGTATGGACAATATCTCATTAATGAATAAGTAATTTATAGACAAAATGAATATGATCAATACAAATTACTTTGAATAAAAACTTGATTTTTTATACTGTGAAGGGACTATCAATATTCATTAGAGTAGATAATAAGTGATAAAGAATAAAAAAAATCAATTAATGAAGTTACATTGAAGAAATCATAAAATTGAAGAGGAAACATGGGAACCAGTAGAAATTATATTAATGAACTACCAAATATTTGTAATGAAATTGTATTATTGTAATTTTGAGATTGAAATTTTTGGTGTGGAAGAATCGAACACTGAAGATTAAATTTTCTATGTAATATATTATTTCTAAAAAAAACAGAATAATGTGGATAGATTTATTGAAGAATGTGATCAAAAGATAATTTCTAAAATTTTATAAATTTCTTTCTCGGAAATAAATTTCAATTCTTATTCATCATTCCAAATATATTATAGTGTTTATTGTTTATATTTATAAGAAATAATTTCTCTTTTACTGAAGAATGAAAAATAAATAATTTAAAAACCTCATACATTAATGAAATTATAATTAAATAAATAATAGTTTAACTTTTATTATAAAATTATTCTATAAAAAATTTGTATTTTAAAAGAAATATAAATTATATATAAGTATAATTTTCAACTATAAAAACATTTTTTATATTTTTAAAATCAATTTATTGTTTTTCTCTAAATAATAACTAGTTTTAGTTCTTGTCATTTAATTATGTACATACACGATTCATTTAAATTTTAGTTTAGTTTGAAAGGAAAATATGTATCCCATTATATAAAACAATCCAATTAATTTCATTAGAGTTTAAATTATTAATTAATTATTTTGGAAAAATTATTTTTATTCGTAAAACAAATGTTTATCTAAAAGGGTTTACTATGTGCCATTAAACTAAGAGGTAAGGGTAAGAATTCCACATAAACTCATATAAAAGTTTTTAGTTGAATATATTACAACATTTTATAATCATATATTTAATTAAATATCCATTTTTTAATATTTAATTTATAATGAAATTATATTATTTGTATCATGTAATTAATTCTATGTGGGTCACACCCTCACTAATAAGAGGTCATGTCTTCTCCACTATTATTCACAAACATTGAGCCTCCTAGATTACTTAGGCAGTACCTATAAACTATTGTATCTTACATTAATTCACCCTTTATCTTATTTCCTCACCCATAGACCATCCTAAAAATGAATAAGGTTAAAGATAATGGGGTTCTCTTAAAATAGTGGTCTCTCATAGAAGAGGTAATCGTCTTACCCTGCATATTCAATGTTTATTTCATTTTATAATCTATGTAAATAAATTATATAATTGTTATTGGAAAACCATTTTACACCATCGTACCATCAAATATGAAATAAAAGTATCACTTATGCGTACTTGTGGACAACTGGCTCCATATAGCGGCATTATTGACTTTCCAAAAACAACCTCAAATTGAAGTAAATTTTATTGTATATTATAAATATATATGATTTTTCTGATATAATTATGATTTATTATTGGTAAAATATGATTTATCATTCTATCTCTTTTTGGCCAGAAATGAAAATAATGTACATGCATATGCACAAACTACCATTTACATTAATGGTGGAATACAATTTTCTATATATTTATTTAAAAGATAATTATTTTATTGTATAAAATAAATATATATGATATTTCAATCATTATTATAATATTTCAGATGATTTCAACATTTTGAATATGCAAGGACTATAATTTCTGAATAAAAACAAATTAAAATTGGTGAAGTTATCACCTAAAATGATGATAATAATGAAATATTTTTAACAATAAAGTTAAAAGGTTCATAAGTATACCATGTGTGGTTTTAAAAGTATGAATAAAATTCGTTAATATAAATATTACACCGTTAAATTTATTATATTGTAGATTTAAATCAATAACGAAGCATGTGGATATGAGTTAGGGGTATTTTTCACAGTCTCATCCTTATTCAGGATTATTTATATTTTAGTTTACATTGGTGGATTTATATTATTAATTAATATTAAAAACTAAATATATTATTATCCTCGAGTTATTTTTATAAATTATATTTTTTCCCTTCATTAATCTCTCTTTAAATAGTCCATATTTAAAATGAGTGTTTTTAAGAGCGAACATTATTTTTGTTCAATCCAGTCTCTAAAACATCTCTTCATAGTCAAATATTTATATTATAATATTTTGATATTATACAATAGTTGAATAATATTATGTTTTCATAGTTTTAATTTCTAAAAAATGGTTTAAAATGAATCTTCTTATCAATTTATGAAGGTGTTACTTTTTTCCAATTTTTTGAATAGAATCATTATTATAATGTCTAACAAGAGAAAAACATTTCTCGCTATCATAATTGTTATTTTTAGGATTCTATTAAACCTTTTAATGGAAACATCCAAATAATTTTTTCCCTAATAATACGAAAACTTTTAGATTTTAAATCATCGAAATGATAAGGTTATTTTCCAGATGGAATGTTACAATTCCTTTTTATGTGTATATTCATATATTTTAACATCATCTATTAAGTCCAAACCATAAATAGGGATATAATATGATTATATCATACATGATATTACTCTTTATGTATTAAAATAATGTTTATGTAGTGATTGACTATGTAAAATACTAACATATTCTACAATAGTTTTTTAATAAGATTGATAGATTAATTATATTTTGAAATATTATTTATTTTATTCATTAGATTAATGCATTCAACTTAATAAGTGATGATAATAACCCTTTACTTGCCCTTGATTCATCAGTTAGTCTCGTGATAAGAACTATATTGTGAATTTTTTGTATTCTATACTTATTTACGTATGATTCGTTTAAATGAGGCCTTGATGATATTATTATAGTGTCAAACATTATATATTAAATCATTGTGGGACTAGTTATTATAACACTCTAATAATAAAAAATAATAAAATTATATTTTATAGTATAAAGTACACGAAACACTTATTTATATTACATTACATTCTATAATGAGTTTCTTTGAAACTTAGGTTACACACAAGGACGAGTTTTACCAAACTTAAATGACCCATTTTAATTTTAACAATATAACTTTTCCAATTAATTCAAATGTGTAAATTGAATGAAATACATAATGATATATATATATATATATATTTTTCGTGTTTCACTCAATATAAATTTATGTAAAATTATTACTAAATAACAAATCAATTTTTTGTAGAGATTTTATTCCCCAAAAATATGTTTTCTTCAAATATGTTTTTAATTTATTTTAATGAAAATGTATTATATTATTTAATTAGTTATACATATAAAATTTATTTATTCAGGGATCTATATATTATTTATTTATTTAGATTCATTTTAAATTATGAATCAGAATATAAAAACATTCAAATGTGTATTTTGGGATTTTTGAGAAAATATTGATTTTTGAGTGAATAGTGAAATATACTGACTTTGGTAAAAAGTATTTTCTTCTAAATAAAATAAGCAATTTAAAAGTTATAATATGTTTTTACAATGTTTTAAAGTAATGTAAATATTTTTTATCTATATTTAATCAACTTAATTACTTTTAATCATATTTATTTAGGTGTTTTTCAATTTTTTTTAAAATATGGTTTTCTGAAAAGTATTTTAAAATTCATAGTTTTTTCCTTCATCAGTAAATAAAATAATATATAATTTGTAATATATTAAATAAGTTTTATATATTATTTATTATTAATTATTTATTGAGTATCATAAAATTATTATTATTCATTCAGTTAATATGGGTTCATCCATATCAAAAAAATACCATATTTAAAAACCTGCTATCATTCCATGTCTGTGAGATTAATGTCAAATTAAAATTTTCCGTATATTAAAATTGAATTTGAAAAAAATTATTTAATATTTATAATAATAATAATTTATACTGTATAATATGGTCAACATTAATTTTTACCAAAATGAATAGTTTGTGCATTAAAATATTAATTGTTGTATTTTTGGTTAAAAAATGATTTACCTTGCTAGGGTGGTGGTAAATTTATAATGATAAGTGAGAAAATGTACAATAATATTGTCTAAATATTATTTAATGTGTCTATATATAAATTTTACATAAAAATCTCTAATGTATGGAAATTACATTCCTATTTCCTTTGAATATGACCCATATTATCAGTTAAGTAAAGAAAAAGGATGAAAATATAGACTTACAATTTTACTATCTATAAAGAATTAGGATAGGGTAAAATATAACATTTTCTATTATAATTATTTTTTTAACAATAAATTATTTATTTTTTTCAAGATGGATTATTTTAAATTTCTTGAGATGGAATAATTACTTTTACTTATAATTAAACACAAACACAGTTATTATTTAATTATTATTTAACTAAAATAAATGGTTCCAAAGATATTAAAATTAAATTAAATTGATTGAATTATTGTGATATATTAATTTATAAATGAGTGTAACATGTTAAAATTGTGTATACATTATAGATTAACATTACATATTTTCCATTATATTTTTAAATTCATATTAAATAAATAACACCATAATAGACAATTAAATTATTTTATAATAAATGATATTTTACTATATAATTATGAATTTATAAAAATACAATCAACATAAAAAGTAATTTTTAAATGTCATTGAATATCATATATTTGTCATTCATGGGAAAATTATTATTTTTTATCAATACAGAGACCGCTAAATAGTAAAAAAATTGTTATCGTGGTTATGGTGAAAACATTGTTTTTACACATTACATACGCTTCTATCAAAAATAAATTTCAACAAACATTGTATATTTATATGATTAGTTGAATTTAATATATAGTATTATTGGGTAGAATTTACATATTAAGGGTCATTTTATGTTTTTCTAAATGGAATAATATCTTTGGTTTTAAAACTAGTTACAATAATGAAAAACCAAAATGAAAAAAATATGGTAACATAAAAGTTATGGAATAAAATATTTAAACATGTGTTTTATTTAGTGGTGTAGATTTCAATCCACTATATTATCTCTAAAACCCATTAATAACCAATCTTGGAACTTCTTAAGGTAATATTTCCCTCCCAAAACTAAATACTGTTGTTTATTTACAAGGATATCACTCCACCTCAACTATAAAGGGAATAGAATCCTTTAATTTTTTCAAACATATGAAAAAATTTGAATCCAAGAACCAAAAAAAATCACTTACCAAATCCCCCCTAATCCTTGAATTCTTAGTTTTTAATTAAATCTCACATTTCATGGCTTTAGTTCGAGCATAATGAGTATACTCGATGAAAATGTAATGTTCTTCAGTGATCATCTTTTTGTTACATATTTCTCCACCTCCTTTAATTATTATTGTATCATAATGATATAATTACATTAATATATTCCATTAAGAACTGTGTTTTTATAATATGTTTAAAAACCAAAACCACATACTCATCCATTAAATAGGTTGATAAATCATCATAAATTTTTATGGAAGACAACCTCCAGACAAAACGATGTATTACATTGTTTTCATTAGGACAACTCACGTTTGGGTATGATGATTGATAAAAAATTTATATATGATAGATATAATAAAATTATACCCCTAGATTAATTATACAATATATAATCTTTTTTTATTCCATCTCGTAAGGGATACAATAACGTTGTTCATTTTTACGTAAGACTACTACCTTGCGAACAGATGTGATTTATTCTTCCCTAATGCGTTATAAGATATGTAACTAGGTCACGGATTTTAAATATATTTAATTTAAGTGATATATTTATTATATTCATGATATATTTTTAATTCTATAAATATAATATATAATTTTATTTTATCCCCTTCACTGACTAAAAATAATGACAACGTCGTTTGTCGACGTGTGGACTACCTCCTCTTCAATGAAATGTGATTTTTTATTAATCACCACATCAAAATAATAATATATATAAAAGTATGTAGAATTAAAAAATATTGTATTTATGATATTTTGATCATTATGTGGAGATAAATTTTAGTTTCGTTTTTTCTATAATTATCACTAAAACATGGAAATATTAATCATTCATACATACGACCTATCATCTCCATAATTGTAATGTTAATTCAATATTCATAACCATGATTCCTGATTGGTTTTAAATGTATAGTTATTGTATAAATATTATAATTATTTCATGATTATTATTTTTGAGTTGTTTAATTGTTGACATTTTTTACCACAGTCAACCAACCAATGTCAATTTTGACATATATTCCGAATATTTACGAAACAAAATACTTAAATTTAAATGTCTAATTTATATTATATAACATAATTATAAGTGAAATTAATGTAATAATAAACTTGATTTTTTTTCATTGATTTAAATAATTTTCTTTTGTTTATAATTCAAGAATATATATACAAACATGATAAATTAGACTCAATGAAAGTGTTTTATTATCTCACTTTTATTTCATTTAGAGATATTCAATATATAAAAATTATTTTTGTAATGTGTTGTGTATAAAGTCCATTAATATTATTTTCATATTTATCATTAATAATATTGGGATGTATATATACATTTCATTAACTATCATTCATGGGACTTACGGATTCAAAGTTACCAATGTAGTAAAAGAGTATTATCACAATTTTTCTTCTTTGATACCTTTTGTGTGTTATGAAACTGTCATATTATATATGGTGTATATGCATACCCTATTAAATAAAATATAATGAGTTTATTTATTTTCAGTGTATTTAAATTTTCGTTTACTATAATCCTTTAATGGTTCATATGATTCAACGATACCAAAGTGGTAAAATGTTTATATTAAAATATCATCCTATATGTTGATTGTTCATGATAATGCTTCCAATGATAAGGTATTTTGATCAATATCTCAATAAAATAACTAATGTTATTATACAATAATTATTCATGATATTTTAAATTAAAATGATCATTTTCCATTTCCTTGGTACATAAATTTTTTTATAAAATGTTTTTGAGAAAATATAACTTTATTTTTATCTTTATTCCAAATTTATTTTATACCTATTAAATAGTTCTAAAAAGGATATCAATTTTATTATAATTTTAAAATTGATATACTAAATAAATTTTCACCCATTTTTTAGTTTAATTATTTTTTCAAAGGAAACATCTTATCTCTTTAAAAAAACATTTTTCTAACCATCTTACCGTGAAAAAGGATTTTTCATGACTATATATACAAAATTTAACACCAACTCAAAGATAATTTATTTAAAAATTTCATTTATGGTTTATATGGTTATTATTATTAAACACGTTTCTTAATTATCTATATATTAATGTTTTTTAAAAAATTATTTATGAAAAAATCATTTTCAAATCCCTTCATTTTCTAAAATGTGATTTTGAAAATGAAAAAAACATTTTCATCATGAATATTTTTAATTATATTATAATAGTATTTAAATTAATAATCATGAAAAAAAAATTATTTATCGTCCACTAGGGATATTTGTTACTGATATCATCTTCAATATTTCTCTAGATTGAATAATATCGTTTCAATGAGATTATTATGAAACTTATTCATCTTCTACATGTTAGTCATGTTTCAATGAGATTGATGTGAAATGACTTTCTCTTCCATGGGTTGATAATTTTTCAAAGAGATTGTTATGAAATTTTTTTATCTTCTATTGTTTAGTCATGTTTGGAAGATTTTTTTTCGGAACACATTCCATTTAAATTTTTTTAATAATGTTTCGAAAAAATTGATATAAAAACATTTTATTTTATATGGGATTATCAGTTAATAAAAGTATAATAATTTTTTCTCTGAGTTTTATGATGAAATAACTATGAATATTAATCATGTTATGGTTCTTGGAAATTATATTTAATGGAATCACCATATAGTGTCTCTTGATCCTGTTATATATTATATAATTGGTGTGCCTCGATAATTATCAAATGTATTCTCTAAGGATTATGTTGTCTAGAATATTAAGTTAGAATTAAACCATATATTTATTCCAATTGTAATGTTTATGTAATGATTATATAAGTGTTTTATGTATATGATATCCTTAGATACAAACTCTTTTTGTCTATACTTGTTATGGGTTTATGATGATTCAAATTATCCCGATTTCCATCACACAGAACATGGCCTTTGATTCTTATGAATTTTTCTATTTTAGTGAATAATTGATTATTTTCATATTTTATTATAATGGAATTGATGTGTAATAATATTTATATGTTTTAATCATGATCTTTGATTATGTTATCATACTGAGGTGCTCTTCTTAAGCTCATTGATGACAGTCCTTTGTTAATTCTTACATATTCCACTATTGAGAATTTTTGGTCAACCTTATTTTGTATCATTTTCTATAGGTTATAAAAGAAAATGTTGAATTACATATATCTATAATAAATTTCATATGGATGATGATAATGATAACTTAATGTGAAATAAAACATTTTAGGTTAAATTGAAGAAGTTATCATTTAAATTCATTGAAATTTTTTATGTATGAGTTTTTCCTAATTATCTAAAACTATAAACTAAGAATATCCTCATGAATTTATGTGATCATTGTTTTCTTAATGAAATTAATATGTTTTAAAATAAAAAAATTGGGCCATATTTATCGATATCAATGATGGAAATGTATTGATAATGAATTTATCACTAGATCCCGAAGTGCAGGTTTGGGGTTGTTCTTGTTGGTTTTAATGGAATGGTGTAGATGACTTTACAGATTAGTATGTTATCAAGTGAGTGTTTTATAAGAGACATGGATACCATCTAGATATATTATATTAACGATGGTAATAATTTTAAATTATTAGACACTTCATTATAGGGTTGTAATTAGAAAATAGTATTAGGTCACTAAATATATTTTTGGAGATGTTTTATTCGATATGTATATTTGATACCTATATGAAAAATATGATGGTTTATTTAGGGAGGTAATATTTACAATGATTAAGGAAAAGAAGTCATCATGTATTTTAGGTGACAACCCATATCATTTAAAAATGTAGTGGGGATTAAACCAATGATCAAAAGATGGTAATGGTTTTACAGCTACAATTGGTTTACATATTGTCTTTGATATTTTGAAAATTTTACTAGTAAATACTATGGTTATTTTGAAAACATATGGAATTTTTTAAGAGTAATGGTTGAGTAGATATGGAATTATATATGAACAAATCCAAATAATTCATGGGTTTTCAACATAGTGAGGCATGTTTTGAGTAGTGTTGTAGATATGTATTTAGGTAATTATTTGGGTTAAAAATTATGTATTTCTATTTTATTTTTAATAATAATATAAAATATGATTATTTATTCATTCTGGGAATTATATTACCCTTTACATGATTTTTTTGATAATGTATAATAATAGTACGAATAGATTGTTATAACTTTGATGGTTATTAATCCTATTAATGTTTAATATTAGTGATCTAGTAATAAATAAATTCATATTTAGTAATCATTATATGAGGAAAAGTTCATAATCTATTTATAATTTTTTATACAATATTTTTTTTAATGTATGCTTGTATATTTCTATATTCCTATTGTATATATGGTATGATAATTACTGAACTCTAAGAGAATTATGTTAAAAAAATCATTCATATTACTTTCAATTATATTAAACTGATAGAATTTTTGATCATGATAG
The DNA here is from genome assembly GCA_963277665.1 of Viscum album. NCBI lineage: Eukaryota > Viridiplantae > Streptophyta > Magnoliopsida > Santalales > Viscaceae > Viscum > Viscum album. Next base: position 1,111,595,318 of record OY728140.1, read on the forward strand.
ATTTGTGGTTTTTATGCCCTTAATTTTCTATTGATCATTTACATGATTGAAATTATTAACCACAATTACTCCCACTAATTATTAATGATTTTCCTCAATTCCCATAAATTTTATATTTTTTAGAAACATAGTTATGAGTTATTACATATGACCATTTTACTTTCCATTCTCTATTATTAAGATGATATTTTATTATCATTTTTTAATGTGGTCTTCCAAAAAAATGTTTTTCAAATTTCCACCCTTTGATCATTATGGTAAAATTCAAATATTGTGGATATAATTTATTTGGGGGGGGGATATAACTCTTTAATAATTTAAATTGAGAAAATTATATTTTATAATTTAAATTACATGAAACACTGGAATAACTTGTGTGATACATGACAATCAGTAGCTTTGATAGCTTGTATTATGTAGAAGGATGAGTTTTAACGAACTTTAATGACCGATGAAATATTTTAATATTATAACATAACTGTTAAATTGGTGGTTATGAAAAATATTATTTACATTATAAAATATTTTAATATATATATAAATGACTAAATGAGTATAAATTACTGATGAATGTTCTGTAAATAATAAAAATATTTTTAGTAATGTGAATTTAATCAATAAAAAATAATTATTAATGGTTTTCATGAAATAAATATTATGTACATTTTTATAACTTTTTGAAAATGTGACTGATTAAATTTAATTAATTTTTTGAATAACAATACCCACATTTATATTGGGAGAATTGATTTTTATTTTTCCTAAAATATTGATTTCTTTGTGAATTGTAAAATATATCAATTTCTAAGAAGTCATTTATTTTCGATAAATTATGTTATATAAAATTAATAATATGTCTTGATTATTTTATTCATGTAACAAATGAATTATTTAGTTATATTTAACCCACTTAATTACTTAGAATCAAATTTTTATTGGTTTTTAGTATATTATTTTTGTGTGATTAAAACTGGGATTTTTGTAAAAAAAAATTAAAATGTATAATGCATAATATTTTTATTAATTAATATACTCCCTTGTGGGGAATGTTTTTAAAGAAATAAATGGATTATATATTTTTAAATATTTTTTTTATAATGATTATTATTAGTAATGGAATTAATAGAGTGTTATATTTAAAAAAATACTCATCCTATTAACCCGTTGTCTCCCTATATCTATAGGATTAATGTTCAATTATGTTTTCTCCATTATTTGAACTGAATTTGGAAAAATCATTTCATGTTTTGAATAAGAATAATTGATAGAGCTAATATTTTCAATATTATTAATGTATATTTAAATGATTTAAGCCTCAAAAATTTAACAATTATATCTTATTTGTAACAATATTGGATTTAGAGTGTGTTTTGGGATAAAAAGATTAAATTGCATAATTTTGTATTTTTAACAGATTTTTATCACAGGGGTATTTTGGTCATTTATCATAAAATAAATTTCCAAATTTTGTGATTCTTATTTTGTTATAATCCTTATTTTATTTCCATAATCTTTGTCTTCAGGACCTGGAAAAGATTCATGCATCTTGATGCCCAAAAAAAATCAATGAATTTGACAATTTTTTTCGGCCGGACTGCATTGACACTACATTGGTAATGGAAACAAATTTTCGCCTACACTACTCCAAATGAAGCGATTCCACCTGGATATGACAGAGGACTCCCAGAAGCGTCTCTACAGTAAATTTAAATCCGTTTGGAATCCTTTATGATGGCTGTTTAGTGATAGAGTTTTGAAGTAAACTTCATCCAGAGAAATCTATTTTCAATAGAAAAACCATAAATCCTTCTATAGGCGTCCAATTAATCTGAAATTTTGAGGTTGGACGTCCAAGACATTTATGAACAATAGTGATGAAGATGTCCACACGTGAATTGGCCAATTAATGGGACTAAAACGCGCCATCTTGTTGATGAGGAAATCTGCCTATAAAAAGAGAGGAGCTCCTACCTCTACATCATATTCTATTTTTCACCACACCATCCGTCACAAAATGGAGTTGGAATGAAAGAGAGAAGGGTAAGGTGGATGTTTTGAACCTTAATAAGATGAACTCCTTTGAATATTCAATAGATAAGATGAAGTCTTCTCAAGTGATGGAAGGCTAAGCAGTAAGTGGTTGCGGACGGTGACACCTAACAGACACTCTCATCCGAGTTTGGATTTTAATGGGTAATATCTTTTTTTTAATTTCTCTTTAACCAATATTTTTGAATGAATGTGGTTCATTCCTTTCTTAAATATATTTTCAACACATTTGTTTTTATGGTTGTTCCATCTATAATGTAGAACAATTGACTTCACTATTTAAAATTTTTTGGTGAGGTTTTTTTCCATTGAGCATAGAGAATTCGATTAGGTTCAACTAGTTGGAGGTATTTAAGTAATTGAATCACTTCTATAGGCAGGAAAACAACCATATTGAAGTCTTAAATATGATGTCTTTTCAAATTTGAGTTTAAACCTGGGGGTCATTGGAGGTACATTTAGTAATTTAAATTAAGAGATATTTTTTTATATACAAGGAAGAGGGGAGTGTCCGAGAGGGTGAAGCTTGTCTATGACTACTATTTTTATTCTTGATTTCAAACCCACTTTATCTTTCCTTCAAAATTATTTTAGTTTAGTATTTATTTAAAATTTAATTTTCAAATTTTTAATCAAATCCCCATTTTCATTTCTTTAAAAACAAATAAAATAACAAATGTGACAGTTTTACAACTCGAACTGCAACCTCCTCGAGAGACAACCATGTGGTCACCACTGTGCTACATTAAAAGGGAAAATATTTATTGAGGGTTTTACGATAAAAACACTAACATCAACTGGCGTTGTTGTCAGGGAGGTTGCTAGAGTTGATTTTATTTGAGTTATTTTTTTTTCTTGCATGACCCGAACTTTTGACCGAACATGTTACCTTTAGATTCATAAATTGATAGAATTTTTCACACTAGTGTTAGAGGTAATAATCCACAAGTTTCAAGGTGTAAATCTTCCACCAATACACCTAGGAGGGACTAAGTTGAAACTGAAATCCAAATGGATGAAAATAGAACTTTGAAAGAACTGGCTTCGTCCTATGACAAAAATCACAAGAATCATGTAGAGTACCCTAATGCCCCTGCTGGATTTGAAATCAAGTCCGGTTACATCCACTTGCTTCCCAAATTCAATGGGTTGCCTAGTAAGGACCCACACAAACACCTTCAAGAATTCAGCAACTTATGTGTCAACATGAAACCTCATGGATTCGATGCAGATCAAATGAAGTTGAGGTCATTTAATTTTTCACTAGATGGAGTTTCTATAGAATGGTTTTTCTATTCTCACTGAACCTTGATTAGAAATTTGAATGAATAAAAAAATATTTTCCTTGAAATTTTTTTCCCTGTGTCTAGAACTACCTCCATTCGAAATGAGATTTGTGGAATTAGGTAGACACAAGGAGAAACACTTCACAAATATTGGGAAAGGTTCAAACATATTTGTTTTAGTTTCCCCCATCATCAAATCAGTGACCAGCTTTTCATTCAATATTTTTATGAAGGATAGTGTCTCACTAATAGAAGTATGATTGATGATGCTGCAGGAGGAGCTTTAGTTGATAAGACACCAGCTGCTGCTAGGATTTTAATTGCAAACATGGCCCAAAATTCCCAACAATTTGGAACCAGATGCCTTCTTCATGTAAAAGATGCAAAAGAATTCCCTACTACTAGTCCCGAAAACAACACAATTGCATGTCAACTGTCTGATCTTACCACCATGGTAGGTCAATAATGTTGTCTAAAACCCCACCAACCCAACCCAAACCTGAAGCGACTTTCCAAATACATTTCCACTATGGGATTTTTTCTTCGAATTAACATTTTAGTGACCAATGCCCGGAAATGCAAGAGCCTCCTGAGAACTGCAATACAGATTTTCCTAGAGGACCATTTCAACCAAACCAGCAAAGGCCATTTCAAAACAACCAAAATTTCAATCATTGATGGAACAATAACTCAAATGAAATATTTCTTCAACCTGAACAACTGAGAGGTTTCTTCCAAGGAAAATCATGTAATTCTCAACCAGGATATTTAAATGAGCAAGCCAATGCTCATTCTGTAAGCAATTTTTACCCTACCCCTCCCACTCAAAAATCTGATAGGAACCTTGAAGAAGCAATGATGAAAGAACAAGAAGAAATGAGGGAACTAAAATAATACAAAAAAACAACAAGATAACAAAATGAATACCTTGATAACTCAAATGGGTCAACTTGCCTCTGGTATTAATTGCATAACAAATCAAATGAGTGGTGGTTTACCCTCACAGCCACAAGTAAAGCCAAGGAATAATGGGAAGGAAAATGTGAGTGCAATTGAACTTAGGAGTGGAACAAAATTGGACAACCCTCAGATTGAAAACATCAAGCCTTCTGTTGATACTGTTGTTGAAAATCCTACCCTTGATAAAAATGATGAAAAATATGAAGTTGATAGAAACTCATAGTCAAGAGGGGAAATCTTGTTTGAAAGAACAATGAATCATTGGAAGAGGATGTCTGGTCCTTATTTTCCTCCAATACATAATCAGAATACCCCAAAACATTCAAACCTCCCCTGCCTTATCCAAGGTGTGAACCACCACCAAAGTCAAGTGCTGAAAAAGAATTGGATAAGGAGGTTTTGGAAACATTCATGAAAGTCCAAGTAAATATTCCATTTCTCAATGTTGTGAAACAAATTCTGGGTTATGATAAGTTTCTGAAAGACATGTGTACCAACAAGAGAAAGTTTAAAGGAGGTGAAAATTGAACTTAGGAAGGAATGTTTCATCGATGATTCAACATGCACTTCCTGTCATTTGTAAAGACCCTTGGACATTTACCATTCCCTGTACCATTGGGAAATTTGAATTCAAAGATGTGATGCTTGATCTAGGGGCCTCCATCAATGTCATGCCACATTCTGTCTACTCATCTCTTCCGGATGGAGACTTAAAACCCTCTTGAATTATCAGTCAACTCGCAAACCGAAGTACCACCAAACCTGCTAGATATATAGAGGATGTTCTCATTCAAGTGAGAGACATGATTTTTCCTGTTGACCTATATGTTTTGGATATGGAAGATGATCGGTTTAGCACACATGCTCCCCTAAACCTAGGGAGGCCATTTCTAAAAACGACAAAAGAAATCATCAATGTTCACAAGGGAACACTTTCACTAGAATTTGGAGGAGATGTTGTTCATTTCAACATTTTTCAATCTATGAGACACCCAGTTAAGGATCATTCAACTCCCCATGTAAACATGATTGATTGGTTTTCATCTGGCATGTTACCTGATTTTTTCTGCGATGAAATACCAACTGATGTGGAAAAAGATGGAAATTTGTTTGATACTAAATCAGATCAAAATGAGGATGAAATTGGAGAATTTGAAGAGTCTTGGGATGTTGAGACTGAATATCTGAGCAATAATGAAGATGAATTTCTAGAAACCACTGAATTTGTTAGTGGTATTCCAGGAGAGGTTTCCAATTTTTCACATGAAACATGTCTTGATATCATAGAAAGAGATAACCATAATGAACATGGAGCTTCACCAAATAGTAAAACTTCTGAAGAGTTCCCAGTTATCAATGAATCCAACCCACCTGTGGTAGAATTGAAACCCCTTCCGGATAACCTCAAGTATGCCTTCTTAGGTCATAATGAACAATTCCCTATAATCATCTCAAAAGATTTGTCAGAAGTCCAGGAAAACCAATTGTTGGAAGTTCTCAAGTCCCACAAGGAAGCTATAGGATGGACTCTCTCTAATATGACAGGAATCAGCCCCTCGGTTTTCATGAACAGAATTTTACTAGAGGATAGCACTAGACCGGTAAGACAATTTCAAAGAAGACTGAACCCAACACATTTGGAGGTTATAAAGAAAGAAGTCACCACCTTATTGGCTGCTTGAATTATTTTTCCCATATCTTATATTCAATGGGTAGGTCCAGTCCATGTTATTCCTAAAAAAATTGGATTTATAATCACAAGGAATGAATTTGGTGATCTTGTCCCCATAAGGCTTCCAAATAAATGGAGAATGTGCATTGATTATAAGAAAATCAATTTGGTTACAAGGAAAGAACACTTCCCATTACCATTCCTTGATCAAGTCCTTGAAAGACTAGCTGGAAAAACCCACTACTGTTTTCTGGATCGATTATTTGGATATTTTCATATTCACATTTTACCTGAGGATCAAGAGAAAACCACCTTCAAATGCACATTTGGAACTTTTGCATACAGAAGGATGCCCTTCGGTTTAGGTAATGCCCCATGAACTTTTCAAAGGTGTATGATTAGCATCTTCTCTGAATTTTTGGAAACTTTCATGGAAGTTTTTATGGATGAATTCAATGTGTATTGATCATCTTTTGAAATATGTTTGAAAATCTTGGAATGTGTCCTGAAAACATTCTTTGAAAAGAACCTTGTTCTAAATTATTAAAAATGTCATTTTATGGTTGCTAAAGGGTTCGTTCTTGGACATGTTGTGTACCATGATGGAATTCAAGTTGATAAATCCAAAGTTGAGGTCATTTCATCATTACCATACCCAAAACCTATGATAGATGTTAGATCCTTCCTTGGGCATGCTAGATTTTATAAGAGATTCATTAAATATTTCAGCACGATTGCTCTTCCATTATCCAGATTGCTCCAAAAATATGTTCCATTTTCCTTTGATGAGAATTTCAAAAATTCATTTCATGAGATGAAAAAAAGATTGATAACCCCTCCCATTGTTCAACCTCTTAAATGGGACATTCCCTTTGAAATAATGACAGATGCATCTGATTTTTCTCTTAGTGCATTATTGAGTCAAAGGACAGAAAATAAATCTAATGTGATTGCATATGCCCCCCATACTCTTGATCAAGCCCAATCAAACTATACAACAACTGAGAAAGAACTGCTGGCTGTTGTCTATGCTCTAGACAAATTTAGAAGTTATCAGCTGGGCTCTAAGGTGATTGTTTTTACTGATCATTCTGCAATCAGAATCTTGATGATGAAACATGATGCAAAACCAAGACTTATGAGATGGATTCTGCTTTTACAGGAGTTTGATGTTGGAATAAAAGATACAAAAGGATGTGAGAACCTTTTTGCTGATCATTTGTGTAGGATACCATCTATTAGGAATAAAAAATTTCAGTTGTGTTCCCCAATTAAGGAAACCCTTCCAGATGAGGATTTATTTGCTGCTCAAAGTGAAATACCATGGTTTTCTAATCTTGTAAAATATTTGGATTTTGATGAACACCCCTATTGGTTTTCCAAAAATCAAACTGATAAACTTCGGAGCGATTCGAAGAAATACATTTGGGATGATCCTTATTTATGGCACATTAGTAGTGATCAAATGATACGAAGATGCATTCCGAACTCTGAATTTCAATCCATACTACATTTCTGCCACACATTAAACTATGGATGACACTTTGGACCACAGAGAATAGCAAGAAATGTTCTTGATTATGGATTGTATTGGCCCACCATTTTTAGAGATGCTTTTGAATTCTGCAAAACCTGTAAACATTTTCAATTCCAAGGAAACATTTCCAAGCGGAATGAGAAGCCACAAAACCCAGTTTTGTTTTGTGATGTTTTTGATGTATGGGGAATGGATTTCATGGGGACTTTTCGTAATTCATTTTGATATCTCTACATCTTTTTGGAAGTTGATTATGTGTCCAAGTGGGTAGAGGGTATCCCCACCCGAACTGATGATGCAAGGATTGTGTCTAAATTTTTGAAAGGAAATTTGTTTTCAAGGTTTGGATTTCCAAAGTTTCTAATTACAGATCAAGGTACCCATTTTGGTAATAGGTCTTTGGAATCTATTTTGAAGAAATACGGTGTTAATCATAGGGTCTCTATGCCCTATCATCCTCAAACAAACGGAATGGATGAGTTTTCTAATATGGAGATCAAACAAATCCTAGAAAAAACAGTGAACCCAAATATAAAGGATTGGAGTTTGAGACTTGATGATGCTCTTTGGGCCCATAGAACTACTTTCAAATCACCCACTGGAATGTCACCATTTAGATTGGTCTATGGAAAGGCTTGTCATCTACCAGTTGAGTTAGAACACAAATCCTTTTGGGCTGTAAAAACATGTAACATGAACTTATATTCTGCTAGGAAAGAAATAAAATATTGTTTGTAGGAGTTGGAGGAGATCAGAAATAATGCATACGAATGCTCCAGGTTATACAAAGAGAGAAGCAAAGCCTTTCATGATGGGAGGATTCTCAACAAAAACTTCAAGGAGGGAGACAATGTTCTGCTGTTTCATGCCAGATTGAAACTCTTCCCAGGTAAATTTCGTTCCAAATGGTCTCACCCATTAATTGTTACTCATGTTTTTCCTTTTGGTGTAATACAGATTAAAGATACAGACAAAGAGACATCATTCACTGTCAATGGGCATTGGTTGAATCTATTTTGAGAAATTTTTCAAGATCCTACAGGGGAGGAGATTCAACTTCATGACGCAGAATATAATTGATGCTAGGTTGTGTCTTTCCTTATCATTTATTTTTTCTATGTCTTTAATTTCTGGAAATTCATGCTAAAAAAACTACACAATGAGGACATTGCATAGAATAAGTGTGGGGAGGGGGGGACACAATTCTGGGTAGATTAGGTTTTTACAAACTTTTGTTTGAAATTTTTTGTTTTCAAAATTTATTTCCATTTTTTTCGTGTTTCATTATCAAAAAAAAATATTTCGGAATTTCTTGTATTTCATTTGAAACTCATGCCATGCGGTGAACCAACTGATCCATTGAAACTGAACATAAATGAATGCTGAAAATGACATTATTTCAAGTTCAAAAATTTGGAAAATTCTTGAAATGACCACTGATTTTTAAATTTCATGGAACATATCACTGGAATTGTGATTGAAATTCTCATTCCTGTGAGGCCTCTGGACCCATTTTTAAATCTTCTTCACATTTACCTCTTTCTTGAGAGAACCAATTCGTGTTTTTTAAACCCGAACTTGATTTATTTCTCTCAAAACATGAGGGTTGAGATACTTGTGATTAAAATGATTGAGGCATTTCTTTGAATATTGGAGCCTCCTTTTCATGATTATCTTATTTATTTCGGCCTTCCTTGAACATTTTATCCTTCTTGAACCCTTAGTATCCTTGTATATCCTGTTAGGTTAGCCACATTACAAGCCAAATTTCCATTTCCAACCTGTTCTGGAAGTATAAATGCATGATATAGTTGAACTTAAGTGTGGGGGGGAAGATGACTCATGATGTGCTACCTCATTTGGGGTTTCTTTGGGAGGACATTCAAAAATTGAAGACATATTTGTGATGCTGCAATATATTTTCCCGGGTGCTGTGCCTATCTGGAGCTCTCAAATGAAATGGAGATGTGCCTATCTGGAGCTCTCAAATGAAATGGAGATGTGCCTATCTGGAGCTCACAATGGGAATAAGTTGTGCCCAATCTGGAGCTTTCAAAAAAAGTCATATATTCTACTGAAATATTGATGGAATGGGGTGGAAAATAGTATATCAGAGCTGATTATTTTAGGAGAATATGGAGGAGACCATATTTGAGTAAAAATTAGAATCATGCATTTTTTGCTTCAAAAAGAGCCAAACCTTATTTATTCAGCCACAAAAGTTTTCACATTTGAAACCTACCAACCCCAATCTACAGAAATACCCTGTAATGTCCTCATGGTAATCACATGTTCATGGTACACATTGGGTGGAGATGTAGAAATTTATCAAGCCTATGGTAATTCTTGCATGAGTTGGATGAGAAAAGCCTTATTGCAAATCTATATTTTGTGCTTAGAGAAAATGAATGCCAGGTAAGTGTGTTGTGTCCATAAGAAGGAAAAATAAGTGGAAATGGATTGAATTATTTTAATTTTGATTTTTAAATATTTGTCTATAATGAGGCATTATATCTTTTTAATTCATTATGGTAAATTGGTAAACTCCATTGGTATGTGTTTTATTTTTTTTGATACTGTGCTCATTTATCATAAAATACATTTCCAAATTTTGTGATTCGAATTTTTAGAGTCCTTATTTTATTTCCATCATCTTTGTATTCAGGACCAGGAAAATATCCATGCATCTTGATGCCCAAAAAAATCAATGAATTTGACAATTTTTTCCGGGCAGACTGTGTTGACACTACATTGGTAATAGAAACAAATTTCGGCCTACACTACTCCGAATGATGCGATTCCACCTGGATATGACATAGGACTCCCATATTCATCTCCAAAAAAACATTCAAGCCGTTTCGAATCCGTTATGATGGCCGTTTAGTGATAGAGTTGTGAAGGAAGCTTACATGAAGCTTCATCCGGAGAAATAGATTTTCAATATAAAAACCATAACTCCTTCAATACGCGTCCAATTAATTTGAAATATTGAGAGTGGACGTAAAAGACATTTATGAACAATATTGATAAAGAGTTACACATGTGAATCGGACAATTAATGGGTCGAAAACGCGACAACTTGTTGATGATGAAATCTGCCTATAAAAGGAGAGGAGCTCCTACCTCTAAATCATATTCTATTTTTCACCACACAATCCGTCACAAAAGGGAGTTGGCTTGAGAGAGAGAAGGGGAAAGTGGAGATTTTGATCCTTAAGAAGATGAAATCCTTTGAATATTCAATAGAGAAGATGAAGGCTTCTCAAGTGATGGAAGGCTAAGCGACAAGTTGTTGTGGACGACAACACCTGATGGACACTCTCTTCCGAGTTTTGATTTTAATGTGTAATCTCTTTTTTTGAATTTCTCTTGAACCTATATTTTGGAATGAATCTGGTTGTTTTATTTCTTAAATATATTTTCAACAAATTTTTTTTGATGGTTTTTCCATCTATAAAGTAGAACAATTGACTTCGCTATTTAAAATTCTTTGGTGAGGTTTTTTTCCATTGAGCATAGCGAATTCAATTAGGTTCAATTACTTGGAGGTATTTAAGTAATTGAATCACTTCTATAGGTGGGGAAACAATCATATTGAAGTCGTAAATTTGATGTCTTTTCAAATTTGAGTGTAATCCTTGGGGTCCTTGGGGGTACATTTAGGAATTTAAATTAAGAGATATTTTTTTATATACAAGGAAGAGGGGAGTGTCCGAGAGGGTGAAGCTTGTCTGCGACTGTTGTTTTTATTCTCGATTTCAAACCCACATTATATTTCCTTAAAAATTATTTTTTTTAGTATTTAATTAAAATTTTATTTTCAAATTGTTAATCAAACCCCCATTTTCATTTCTTTAAAAACAAATAAAATAACAAAAGTGATAGTTTTACAACTCGAACTACAACCTCCTCGAGAGACAACCCTTTGGACCCTACTGTGCTACATTAAAAGAGAAAATATTGATTGAGGGTTTTACGAAAAAAAAACGCTCACATCAATAATTTATAATTTTTATTTCTCAATCAATTTTTTTATCCAATTTAATAGAAAATATAGTGGAAAATTAATTGTCATGATTAAGGTAAAGATTGATTTACCATGGCAGAGGGTTATAATGGAATGATAAGAGTAAATATTCCATAAAATATTATCTTAATTTATTAAATGAGATTATTTATACCATTGAAATAAAATTATATACAATATAGAAAATCATTAACAATTGACATTGAATATTAAAAATATAAAAAAAATATTTTGTATGATGAATGAGTAAATTTTTTCATGAAAATTTATTTTATTTTTTTGGAAGTGATATATTTTTATTAAATGCTCAGGAAACAAAATAAAATTTATTATTTAGTTAATAATTATTTAATGTAAATGGTACTAAAAATATTAATTTTATAGTAAATTTGTCGACATATTATGTTAAATTAGAATTTTATTTTAATATATCATGTTAAAAATTTGTGAAAATAATAAATTAATATTCTATAATTGCATTTTTATTTTTAAATTCCTATTAGACGAATAATGTCATTTTTTTAATATTTTTGTTTTATAATATATGATATTTTTCTTAAAAAAATTAAAATTACTACAAAAAACATCATCTACCGAGTGATTGGAAAATGATAATTAATATCAACAATGATTCATTAATTGACTATTTATTATGTATTAATTAATATAATGACCATAACTAGTAAAAAACATTGTTAGTGGGGTTATGGATAAAAGTGTTTTTTTCAATATGGATGCCCTTTTGTTAAAATTAATTTTCATCAAACATAAGATTTTTTTTTAAAAAATTACATATATTTTATAGAAATAGTGGGTATAAATTATCTACTAATAATCTATTTAATATATAATTAATGGATAAATTAAATATTTTAGATAACTAGTGAACAAAATAAAAAACCAATAATAAACAAAATATGGAATGTTAAGAGTTGGTAGAATAAATATATAAAACATGTGTTTTATGATGGGAAATAGGTGTGAGTCAACCATATGATACCCAAAAGACAGTAAATATCAATATTAAATCAAAATTGGGATAGGTTTACAACTTAATAGTGATATATTTTGATTATTTTACATGAATGAAAATACACCTCAACTATTAAGGGGATCTCACTCCCCTCACTTATTCACACCTCTATACCCGTTTTGACCAAAAAATACCTACCCAAATAGCATCCTAGATTCTAGAACATCATTCAAGAGTCCTAATTTTGGGAGGAAACACATATTTTCATCGATTTAGTGAAAACCTATGGTGGATACCTGAAGATGATGTAATCTTCTTCATCATGTATCTTTATTTTACTTATTTCTTTACCTTATTCTATTATTCTTATTCCATAGTGATATGAAAACCTATTTTTATTATATATAATGAGATTATATTATATTACGAATACTACCTACAACCGCACACACTTCTATTTAATGGTTAATGAAATTGTCATTCTTCTGGATGATGGAGTACTACCTCACAAATCAATGTCATTCCATTTTCCACTACCAACTGTCATTGTTGGGTATGATGACGTAATCAAATTTGACAAATTATATTTATAACATATTTATACCTCTAAAGTAATTATATTAATTAAATCAGTTTTTCATTAAATTCTATAAGGGTTACGATATCATAGCCCGTGTTTTTGGTGTACTACCTCCTCGCATGGTGATGTTAAACGTTTTTCACTAAATAATTACACAGAAGGTAATGGTAATGAACCAAATTTTAAATGAAGGTATGAATCATATGATTCCAATTTTATCCTTTTTAATAATGTTAAAGGTGTAATATTTCCAATGAAAGTTATGATGAGAATTTGGAGGCATGTATTTTAGAGCTGGTGAATTCACCAACGTTAATTAAGGGGGTTTTCCATTTATAAAATATTTTTTCCATTTAATAAAGTTTAAACTATTCCCTATCCATGTATTTGATGCATTTCTTATGACTGGTATTATATTTATTTATGGGATGGTGTACAACATTAGATCACAATTTAATGTGACCAAATTGATAACAATTTCTGAGATAGTCAAATAAGCCCTAATTATAGAGAGAAGCCTATGGGGAGATGGATGTAAAATATAAGGAAGTTTGAATCCTAAGGCTTCTAGTGGTTCTTCTTCTAGTAAAATTATTTGTTTTGAGACTAATCTTGGAGGTAGTAGTGGGCCGGATTCTCGTACATATTGTTTTTTTATCATTCACTAATGTGGGAAGCCAAGACACATCATGTCTCAATGTCCATGGGATCCATTAAAGTGAAAAATTCATAGAAGGATGGTCTATATCTAGTGTTTTTGTAGAAAATTCTCACAAAAATTCAAAGAGGTGGGGATATACATCTACTCTACATTCTTGAGAGGGTTTAGTAGGATCACATATGGTAGGTAAATATAATACCACTAGTTGATTAGGATAAGGTGGCAGTCGATGCAGAGGCTGTCAAACTTATGAGTCTCAATTCCAGCATAAATGGATTTCTCAGTTCATTTTGGATGTGACTCATGGCCATGGTAAATAATTGTTACATGCAGTACAACCTATGTTTCATGAGAAGTGTTCTAGACCATCTTTTGAATGAGGTTCTATTTTAATAACCTCTAAATTAGTGTATAATTTTTATATATTCACGTCTTACTCAATTATATCTAATTATAGTATGGGATATATAGGCAAAGAGATTAAGAACATTTATCGAATGGTGATGTTAGATACCTTATTAGTTATCTGATGATAGTGAGTTCTCTATTTTAAGTATTTTCCCTTTGATATAGGTTATTTCCATTTCATATGGAATCTATACATCCTTAAAATTAAGGTCATTGACATAGTCATCAAAATGTAATGATTAGTTCCCTATAGAGCCCACATTTTCTAATTTATATGGAGTGTTTTGTTTACCTCTCCCGTGGTTAGTAAGAATGTGAATAAAATAGAATGGGATATAAGAGCAACCAGAGCTCGACCCAAGTAACAGAGGATGGGTAATTAGAGAGTTCATATCACTAGTAATTTACTTGATGAAAATGTCTTACAACCCACTATCTTTCATCATTTATAAGATAATTTTAGAGAAATATTTCATATCCATTATTCTATACTACCTTTAGACTGAGAGGGAGTGTAAATTGTTGATATTGTTTCGAGAGAAACAATATTGGCCATTACTTTACATTGGAAGGAACCTACAGAGCATCTGGATTTCAAGAAATAGAAATAGGATCTAGAGGATAATGGTTTCAAATACACCAATACATCCCATAAGGGTTCAACAATATTTTTCACCATGATGTCATATTGTACTCTCAGGCTCTATGTAGAATATCGTATATTGAGTCAGATCATTGTAAAAAAGATATATCCAATTCCTAGAATAGATGTCATATTTGATCATATAATAGTAGAAAAATAGTTTTCAATGGTATATCAGAGGTCAAACTATCATCAAGTGCATTCTCGGACTTTGGATATATTCGACACAACATTCACGAGTGGGTATACTCTACAAGAGTACCTATTTTTGAAATTCAGACTCATGAACGCACCTAGTATCTTCACAGATCTTATGAATTGTGATTTCTAATAGTGTATAGATTATTTTTTTAGTGTTTTTTAGGATATCTTGGTGTATTCAAACTCTATAAGTGACCACGAAACACATCTTGAGATGATTATCTATAACCTGATAGAGAAGTAACATGTAAAGACCCAAAAATTTCAAGGAAATTTTTTTCTTAAATTCATTGAAATTTTACGAGTCTGTGGCTTTTGACGACACTTGATTCCGAGGCCCAGTGTGCCCGAAATCAATTTTCGAAGTTTAGCTCGGGTACATTCAGTAAACGAGTGAGTGGGTTTTTATATATATTGAACCGGTGCTAGGAATTGAAATCTGAAGACACCGATGAATTTGCAGTGCTGATGTTCGCTTAAGGGGACCTTCACCGCAGTTGCGTTTTATGCGGGTCAAATGTTTTTTTGGGAATGTAGAATTAAATAAATAAGATTGGTGTGTACAATTTCGTTTTTTTCCGAGGTAGTAATACCTTACGAATGAGAGTTAACAGTGGGACCCACATCCACTTAACTACCCAAGTGTGGATGTTTGAGAGGTGGGGCCCACATGAGCCCCAACCATTCATTTCCCCATAAATTCCTTAAACCCCCTTCATTAATTTCGAAACCCCCCATATTTATGAGGACCCTTCCTCTCCCTCTCCCCCTCTTTAAATCATTCCAACATACCTTAATTAATGAATGTAACCTATTCATTTAATTAATTATGTGTTTTAATGATTGATTTTTAAATGAATCTTGTTAATAAAATAATAGGAGTAGCATATTATTTTATTTTGGGGGAAGCTTTCATTGTGTAAAGGGAGAGATCTATTAAGAGAATAGTTTCCTTCTCCAATAATGAATGGTGTTTTCTTCAATGAAGAACGCCGTTTCCATGAAGAATGATGATGCAACATCCTTCATCTTCTCTGTGACAATTGAGGAGACGTCGCTTCCTCCTCGAGCACACTCTGACGTCGTCTAATAATCCACACCCCATGACATCATCTTCTGTGATGCCTGACATATGACATCAATTGTCGAGGTAGGGGATTTCTATTTTTTATACCCATCATTCGTCATTGAATTTATGGTTTGAGCCTCTAACGCAGAGGGAATGGGTTAATGAACAAGCCCGGACCCTCCGTTGGTTGTTCATTTGTGCGCAAGATGATGGGAAACAACGAAACGGGGCCGCAACAGCAATATGGAGCCTTCAAATATTATTCGTGGCCCAGGAGAGCCGTAGGAACTAACGGAAGCTAAAACAGACCACCAGAATGACTCTTGTGGCCCACCAAAAAATTCCAGCGACACGGTGGATCTCGTAGCCGTGCGGGATCCGGGACGAGCCCCCCCCCCCGCTCTGCATAACTGCTTGGCCAGGTAGGTCGAGCTGCGGCTAGTAGCAGGTTGGACCGCACCAGCCATGTTGGGCCATGCCCAACCATGCCAAACCCGAACCTGG
The DNA here is from genome assembly GCA_963277665.1 of Viscum album. Lineage (NCBI taxonomy): Eukaryota > Viridiplantae > Streptophyta > Magnoliopsida > Santalales > Viscaceae > Viscum > Viscum album. The sequence continues at coordinate 1,111,611,888 of OY728140.1, forward strand.
TCAGGTCGACCCGGTTCGGGCCGATCCAGGGTTGGGTGGGTTGGGTCGGACTGGGCCCAAACCCCCCATTTTCGGACTATTTTCGGTTAAATGGACATATCCTGTGCTACATACCTCTGATAGATGCACCGTTAGTTGTGAAGGATTCCTTGGATTGAGACGGGCGTTTCAGTATATTATACATATGTTTTCGGTGATGTTTAGGTATGGCCGGGTTGGTTCGAACCCGAAACCAACCGGTCCCTTGGAGCAGAAACACTTATAACAGGAGGACGAGATGTCTAATTGATATTCCATCAGCTAAGATGGATTCCTCTTGATTATATGGTTATTTTTGTGTACTCTACGTGGGATTCGGAGTATGTTCGGGTTGGTTTTAGCTTAAAAATCAACCGGGTCACTGAAACGGAAAAGCTAATAACTCACAGACTGAGAGTCCGATTGACGCACATTTTGTTGAATAGAGACCCCTATGACGAGGGGATACTTTGTGTTACTTCTATGTGAGACATAGTGACACATGGAATTAATGACCAGTAGCTCGTGTAGTGGACCATCCCAGATACAAGCGTACAGATTGTGGTGACCAAGTAGCTAGAGACTTGACGACTGCTTGACCGATTCGACTCAGAGAGATTTGATTAGATCAGTGGATGGAGAACCCGGTATTTGGAGGCAGACCCATGGTGGATGGAGCACCTGGTAGTTGGCAGCAGACCCATGGTACTCGACAGGAGGAGTACTTCTATAGGCTATTAGGGGGAGCAATATGTATTTGGCGGCAGACCCACAACGGACGGAGAGCCCAATATTTGGAATCAGACCCATAGTACTTGATAAGAGGAGTACCTTAGCAGTCTAAGACTAGTGAGTAGCACCTCGGTGTAGTTACAACGCCACTATACTCAATAGTGGGGAGTTCTCCAGCAGTTGTGGTTTTGATAATGAAAATCATGGTTTGAGCTGAGTCAATGACCTTTGTGGTTTCCTCATGATTGAGATGGGTTACTTGATAACTTAGGTATATGTATTTACATATACCTAACTAAAGGTTATATGTTGAGATATTTCATTATGGATTATCCTTGTTGGATTTAATGATACCTTGAGGGTGTCAGGGTCCCTACTAAGTATCATTATACTCACCCCTGCACAGGCAATGCCCGCACCTCATTGTGTTGGATGCAGACGACAGACAGTGTTGACCAAGGCAAAGTGTACGAGGACTAAAAGGTACCTGGAGGTTGACACTTGGCGTGATGGCACACAGAGTGGACCGATAGACATGAAGTGCTGATTAGGATTTCTATTCCAACACTTTAGGTAGGAACCCGAAGGGAGATTCAAGATCTTCTTCCATCTTCAAGATGCTTGTCTTTTTAGTTGTACTTTCTTTCAGTTGTAGCGGTACCTTTCTATTGGACTTGTATTTCTGGCCCCTTTTTACTTTCAACACACTTGTTATACGACATTACTTAGTGTTTTCTTCCACTTGTTCTCTGGTTGTGTGTGGGTTTACATTTTATAAAGGCAATTCCTTCCCTGTTCTACAGAAATACGATTTAGGTGCTAGTCGCCAACCCCTGGCCTATGGAAGGCAGGCTTGGGGTAGTTACGATATGGCCCCCGAGGGACGGGTTGTGACACAAAATAATTCTATGCTTTGTAAATTACACTTATTGATTGAAAGAGTCCATGTTGTGGGTGATAACACCTCAGAGTCAAGAGTTTTAGTAGACCTAGTGATGGTGACTGATATAGTTTCCTTGGGGATGCCCAAGAAATTATTTGAAATCATGATAATTTTATGGATTTCGAAATATTATTTACTCTTATTATAATACTTATCAACACTAGAATTGAATCTTACGATATTGAAAAAGAAGGGTGGGAAATTCCTATTGGCCCAATATTCAGAATAATCCTTTGATATATTGAATGGATTATTTACATTTACACCAATACTGATTATTAAAGGGCTAATAATGATCTATACATTGTATTATAATTCATTAGGTATCAGTCATAGATATGTTCTAGTATAGTACGTTGGATTCATTGAATAAGGTTCTCTTTAGTTACGGCCTCATGAGTGGAATTACCCAACACACTATCTCGATCTACCTACAATAAATAATTCCTTACAATGTTGGTGACAAAATATGGATGAATTTAGTTTTATTTGGTATTCAAAGATCAAAAATAATCAAGTTCATCTTCACACAATGGTATCATAATCTCATGTATCACATGTGGGATGAGTACTAGAAATTGTTTGATTTCGAGCATGCCTAAGCTCTTGGGAAGTAGAATTATATAAAAATGCTTTGAGATAGGAGACTAAAACAAATTATGGTCAAGAATATAGTGGAGAATGGAAACATACAGATTTATTCTCAGAGATTCATATTTGGATTCAAGAGGACCATGGATAGAAGATCCTCTCATCCTTACCAGTAATTACAAGTCTTCCAGAATTTGTTATAATGAGACATCTATCTGATCCTGAATTCTATTTACCAAGGTAATATGTTTTAGATGATGATACATATTTTAGTTGGTTGATGGATTGGAATGTTTCTTTAATGATCTATGGATGTGTATGAGTCCCATTAGACGTCAGAGAGGAGTTGATGAGGGAGCTCCATGCCTCAGCATGGGCTGTTCACACCAATGTCTAAAAAATGTATCTATATATTCAACAATAGTATTTGTTTCATGGTATGAAATAAGAGATTTTTGGACTCCTAACAAGATGTTACACCTTTTATAAGGTGAAGTAATTACATCAGTGTTTGATAGGGCTTATATAGTCTTTACCTATTCCCGTGTTGAAATGGTATGATGTGTCGATAGATTTCATGATCGGTCTACCAAGATCACCTCATGCAAATGATACTATGTGGGGGTTTATCAGTCATTTTATGAAGGGTTCACACTTCCTATATTTTTGAGAGACCTTTTTAGTATATATTATATGATGTATTTATATCAAGTAGATTGAATATTTTAATAGAGGTCATCATTATATCATTTCAGATAGAGTTGCATGTTTCACGTCATAGTTCTTCCATGGGTTAAAGATAGCCCTTTTTATGAAGGTATTTTTGAGCATGACCTAACACCCAGAGACCAATGGAAAGATAGGGAGAATGATTCAAGTGTTAGATTAAATTCTTTATTCATCAGTCCTTGTATTTGGTTATTCCTTATAGAAACACAATACCCTTATTAATTTTCTTATTTCAAGAGCTTTGAGGTTACCATCGAGATTTCTCCATATGAATCCTTATATATAAATCCTTTTATCTTCCCTATATGCTTGATAGAGGTAGGGAAGAATCTATTCTTAGACCACATATCATGTAAAAGATTATATTTTAGTTCTAATTGATTAGAAATTAAATTTTTCTGGATCAGTATAGGAGGCCTTCATATGCCCAAAATTTATTGAAACCTCTAGAGTATGAGATTAGAGACCAGGTTTTCTAGAGAGTATCACCCAAGTTGAGCCATAGACATATTCAAATACAATGTAAGCTCTCACTGAGGTCCATGATACCCTTGTAGGTTGTGAGTTACATCGTACTAGTTGCATACTAGTTGGAACATCCTAATAGATACCAATCTATGAATGAGTTATTCCATGTATATCCTCAATTACGATACTATCCATACCATACATGAATCATCATCTTTAGAACGTGCAATTTTATGTGGATGTTTCCTTAAAGGATTATCTTGTGAGTATTGTTGATTGTTTCATGATGAAACTCTGAGAAAGGTCAGTTCCTCTAGTACATGATCTATGAAATCACAATAACATATAAAATGAGAATTGGGAGAAGAAAGATGATATACAATCTGAATGGACATAACTATTTACTGAATGTACCTACTTCCCTCATATGGTCAACTAAGGAATGAGTTTTCTAATGAGTGGAGGTTTTAATGACCCAACATTTAAATCATTGAATGGATTGTTTAATTTTCAATTTGAACCATTATTTAAGTATTATATAGGTGTAGTATAGTATATAGAATGTTTGAGGATAATATAGGGATTTTTTGGAGCCCATACATCATGGAATTGGACTAAATATCAGGGTCACCTGGTTTTCTTTAAAAATTCGACATAGGCTACACAGTTCTCTGAAATTGTGTGGATTCAATCAGGGGACCCCATATGCTTCATGGTTTCCCCACAATTATGTCAGCAAAGACGTATGGCGGTGTGGACCTACTGGTATCTAAGAGAAAAATAAAATGCATGGTTTGGGAATGGATTGTAAATTGTGCTCTTTAACCATGCAGGGTTCCCCTTTTTTATAGACAACCATGTGTGGTTGGTGCACAGTTTGTATAACCATCCACATAAACCTTGCAGCACATTGTTTTTGGTGTTGAATAGTTTATTTTCCACCAATTATGGTTTAATCCTTATTTCGGTTTCCTTCCTCCCTCCTGTGGCCAACACCCTCAACTATTCTTCTTTGGAGGTCATGAACACCTAATATATGGTCACAGAATGGGTGAGCCTATTGAAATTGTCTATTTAGGCCTTTTTTTCAAAATAATGAAATTCGCTTTCACAAACCATAATACATTTTAAATGTAATTTCTCTTTATACTTGTGTATTTAATGGAACCAATGTCACATATTAGGTGTTTAACCAACCTATTTTTGGAATTTCCCATCTATGAAATTCCTTTAAATGACCAATCCATTTACATTTCATGATCTTTGAGCCTCATAACTTTTAATGACATGTTATAAAATATTTTAATGAATTTCTTACGGAGAATGGATTGTATTGGATATCTTAGGAATGATGGTGGTATCCTCAAATTGAATAGACCATGAAACCTTCCCAATTGATTCATGTGATCCATAATGATTGTGGGCCATGTTTTAAGAATTTTAATGATATAAATGGATTTGAAATTGGCATGAATGGCCCATTAATGTAATTAAACATGTTTATAATTTTATTAATGATTATTCCTTATTTACATTTTTTAATAGATGCATTGATAATTTGTGTTTTATTTTTATAAAATGGTATTTGGATAATATAAAGCATAAAAGGTTATGCCTTTTGATTTATGTTATAAATGGTTACTCCATTGTATGTATGTTATAAATGAACCTGGATTATTGATATATATGGGATTGAAGAATGAGATATATTTTAGGTGTTTACCCATACACATTATAATTACAATATACCTTTTATAGAGGTTGTGTTTGTTCATAAGGGGTGTTGTTTGAGGAGGGATGTCAAACTCCCTTATATTGGCTGCGGAGTATGGCATCTTTTTGTACTGGTACTTTGTCAGAAGTGGTATTTATCTGTCCTATTTTATTAGTGTGGTTGTGGAAGCTCTCTCTCCATCTCGAGTGTTGTAGAAGGACATATATCACTCTATTAGGATGCAGGTAATTTAACCTATTGAATGATATTTTGTGCTCACTAGACTAATCCTGGATAGTGTGAGTTACACCTCAGTCCATACAATAAATTTATTCTTTGCATATAGAAATTAGGTTTCGACACACACTTGGTTCATATAGGTGGAAAAAATTTATTTGATAAATTATATATATAAATATATTATTAAGATATATATATATATATATATAGTGAAATTATAAGACATATTACAACCACCTGCAGAAGAAGGTAGACCCAATGATTGTCCAATTAGAACCTTATAGGCTTGGTTAGTTATTTCATCATAGTTACACAATTTCTTATACCTTTAAATTGTTTAGAAATGTGCACTACTCGAATTACATGTACACACCGTTGGTGGTGTCCAACAAAGATTTTGTCTCATATTCTACTCTGGACACCCATGTAACCCAATAAATCAATATTGTTACAGGTACGAGTTAGAAAAATTATCATTCAGTGGGTTTTTGATAAGTTTTTCTTTTATATGGAGAGTATGATAATAGGACCAAGCAAGCACTCGAGATGATAGTGACAAATTTTTTGTCTTTTTGTATATAATGAATGTATGAATTTTACCTAATTCCCCTCTTTGTATTATATCATTCCATGCATACATGTTTAAGAAAATTACTTAGATACTTTTGTTATATTAATCAATTTTCCAATTATCTATTTCTTCCACTTCTTACATGTTGTATCAACATGTTTATGATTTCATGGTTTGTTGATTTTGATTGATTAGTTTATGCATCCAATACTACTTACTATTGGATGTATGAACTATGATACTCTAAAATGAGGGTATATTGTCCCCAATATTCTACCATTATACCCTCTCTAAAATTCTATTTCCTCTAGCATACATGGATGTATGCTTGAGCCCATGTGACCCATCGGCACGGGAAACTGTTTAATTTTATTCCTAGGTCATGACATTACTGAAATAAGTGTAAATAAAATAAATATTTTTTATATAAATACAATATTTTTTATATTAATAACATATTTATCAATCAATAAATATAATATATCATTTTATTTCTACCATTTTACTCAATGATAAATGATAATGTTTTTTGTTGACGTGTGGAAAACCTCCTCATTGATGAGATGTGACTCCTTTTTTCATCACCATATAACAAGAATGATATATATAATTATATATAATTATATAATTTATAATTTATTATATTATTATCTATTTTCAAATAAAATTCTACTTACCTTCATTCCATAATGATCAACTAAATATATAAACTTTACTCACACCTATGTATAGTCTACTATCTACATGCTCGTAACATTAATACATTTTTCATAATAAATTTTTAGGATTAGATTAAAAAGTACAATTGATGTATAATTATAATAATTATTTCATTATTATTATTCTAGTGAAGTTTAAATAGTGACCACTTTGACTCTATTCAACCTAACTAATTATTTTAGACACATAATCTAAACATGGAGAAAACAACCAATGTAAACATATTTGATTAAGTAATTATATTTAACATGTCTATAAGTGAAATTAAAGTAATAATAAAATCATAAAATGTTACCAATAAATTATGTAATTAAATTAATTTTATTATTCAGGAACATAAATGCACACAAGGTGAATCAGACTTAGTGTAACCATATTCTATTATACATTATAATTATATGTGGTATATTACATATTCTAATATTATTTTTTATTTGTGGTATATAAACTTTTCATGAATTTATTTTCTGTTTATTATACTAGGATTACTGGGTATTGTATTTCCCAAAATTTGACATATGTAGCCTTTTTTATACATTTTTACGCGTTTAATATTTTTGGGATAATTTATGAAGAGTTTGGGAGAGTCTAGAATGGTTTTGAATATGTTTGGATGCTTTTATAATGATGCACAGTTTGAGCATGGTTTGAGAAAACCATGTGTGTTCTCCAAGAAACTGTGCAGGGGGAGAATGTGGGATTCACATGACGTGAACTCGATTTTACAAACAATTTGAGGAAACCATAAAGTCCCATTTTCTCGAGGCAGTGGTGTGGACACAGTTTTCACACAGTTTTCCAAACCGTTCAGGCTAACCATGTAGCCACATAAAAATGCGGGTTTTTAATCTCGGCTTTTATAGGGTTAACTCATTTCATTCCAAACTTCTTCCCACTCAACCGTCACTTTGGATTTTGGGTTCTCAATAGATAGAGGTTCCTCCCATAAATTTTCGAATCAAATCATAGAGGATTCTTGATTGAATAAAGTAGATTCTTCTCGGGTAAGTCTCCTCTCATTGTTTTTAGTTGCTTCCACTAGATATATTAACCCATCTCTCTCAATTTTATAGATCTAAACTCACTGTGTGTAGATCATGGGTTGTGGTTTCATTGAATGTTTATTTTATGTACTGTTAATGATATCGAAAGAGATCTTGAGTGGTTTTTGTGGTGTGTTTTCCTGGATTGGGTTGTTGTTTCTTTTGGGTCAAATTTACCGGAACCCTAAAGGTCGGTGGATTATCTCTCTACTCCCCTGGGTTATAACTAGTGGATTTGGACACAATTAATTTTTTCTCGAATTTAATTGTTATAATTATGTCTAAATCTTGTTGGAAACCCATTTTGTGTTTATTTGGGGATTTTGGGATAAATGTGTTTTTTTTGCTAAAGGGGGCTTGTTGTGTTATTTAAAATGTTAATTTTGAAATCATTAGTGGTTAACTATGAAACATGTTTTGTGAAATGAGGTATTCAATAAATATTTTTTTTTACTGAAATGTCGTTTTTCATGGAAAAGTATTTATGGTTGGTCATAATAAATATGTGATTTATTGAAGTGGATTAGAATTTAATCGGAATGGATACTTTCATGTTTTTGTGGCCTTGGTGGGTTATATACATGGTGGTGGCTTCTTGAAATGTTGTGTGAAAGTGGGCAGGAAGTATCCCTTTAAAAGGTGATGGATAGTGGTCATAAGTACCCCCATGATGGATAATGGTCGTGAAGAACCACTAGTCGAGAATGGGGTGAATGGGTTGGGCAAAAGACCCATCGTAATGGTTTCATTGTAGTCTGATTCTTTACCAAGATGGAATTTTTTGTGCTAAAGATAATGGGTGAAATGAAATGTGGCATGGTTGTTTTTCATTCTTATGTGTTGAAGCTTTTGGGTGAAAATGGATAGGTAAAGGAGTGAGTTTTTTTTAATGTTTTTTCACTATTTAATGTTTTATATAAACTATTTTATATAAATTTGGTAATAGTTTTATCTGAGTCGTGTGTGTAGTGAAGTCATTTTGTGAAAACATGTTGAGTATTAGTACTCACCCCCTACATTGGCACATTGGTGCTTTTGTAGATTTTTAATTCGTTGACATAGGTAAGATAAAATAATCTCATGTTGATAGCAATTTAGAATGATGATTTGGTGATGTTGTGGTTCTAGGAGCATGGATCATGGTGTGGAGCTCTATATGGTGTCCAAGTTTCTTGGGGTCTTATTGTAGTCTTCAACTTGGTACTGAAGAATTTTTTTGGGATGTATTTGTAATGTGGGGTTGTTTTAGAATATTTTTGGTTCATATTTCATAATGTATGAGTTAGTTGTTTTGTGATATGCATCGTGTATTTTGTGGATAGTGGATTGTTTGGTAGGTTTTAACTGAAGTGAATTTCATATGAATATTTTTACTCGAATCCCTCGGAAATAATTGGATGACTTTGATGCCCTGGGAATTTTTCTTAAGGCCATATAGCATTCCCCCGACCTCTCAAGCCAATGAGATGTGGCTGGATATTGTAAGTGGTATTAGTTAGATTGGTCATTGTCTTTCAAGTGAGAGAAGTTGTTTGATCCATAGTGTAGAATATTGGTCTTGGTGTTGGCATTCATTATTTGCCTAATTATTGAGTTGGGATGGTATCAAGGCGTAGGATTTTCAAAACATGGAATATATAGTATAATAGGGTGTATCTAACCCATTTATGATGAACATCAAGTTACCAAGGAGTTGGGTACATTAGTGTACACAGACACTTATAGGAATTGGTAATCTCATTGTCGTAACTGTAGACAATTAGATGAACATGTCATGCAAGGTACAACTGTCTTCCCACAATAATTCATATTCCATTGGGGGTATAATGATCTATGGTGTGGTATGAATGTGTGTATTTTGGAAAAACTGGATTGGGTTTTGAAATGTAAGGGTTTGAAACATGAAAAATATTTGCATTTTAAAAATGAATTGATTTTTAAAACATGATGTATTTTTCAAAATACTGAAATATGGGAAATGTGAACTTCTTGAAACTGTAGTTTTGAAAGTTTCTATGTAATTGAAATTGAAAATTGAATACCCTTTATATTTATTGGAGTGAGACATATGGTTGTTTTTTTTAAATAGAAATGGCATCATGTTGGTATTGTAGAGGCCAACTGGAGGAAGCTGCTGAAACGTGGTTGCACTTGAGCCTTAGGTGAACCAAAAACTAGTGCATAGTAGAGGTCATGCTTTCCAGTCTGTGGAATGTGGCAGTAAAACTGATGAACCACGTCATATGGATCATGCAGTTCAGTTTAAAAGGAAACATTTACACATGATTAGGGGTGATTTGGATCCATAAAGGGATGAAGAATGTCTGAATTGAATGAATATGATATTTGACTTCTTTGGAACACTGACAGTGAAGTAAGTGAAGTTAGACACATATATGTTGGATGATATTTCCCTTCTGTGGTGGGAGCTGGCGGTCCAATCTGGAATGGTCCAAAGTGTGAAATCAGATAGTTTTGTTGATTTTTTAATAATCAATTCTAACCTAATAGGTTTGTAATTCAACATACAACAGATTTCATTAGTTTTAAGTAGGGGATCTTGTCGGTAATAGAATATGAGGATTTGTATATGAACTGATTATGGTTTTCACTTGAGGTCTCAGGTAGTACATCATTGAAGGCAAAACGTTTTTAAGCTGGGTTGAACCAGTAAATTTGTTCCAAAAGAGTGGTGATGTGTATAAATGATTACATAAAAATATTTAATAGAGATACAATAGATGAGTGAGGACTTTTTGGGGCTATAGGAGGGGAGGTATATTGGTACCCATGGGAAATAGTGGGAACTCGAATGCTGGGTTCAAGAGGAAGAGGGACACTTATCTACATCGAGGGAGTGTGGATCATAATCCGATGATAGGATCAGTGAATCTTCCTCCAATGAATCAGTGTAAGATGGGATGTTTCCAGTGTGGTTCTGCAATCCCTATCCAGGGAGATTATAAGGAACAACATCGATCATGTCATAATTGTATGCAGATGGGAAATCGTCCATGGTATTTTTAGAATGATATGAATTCAGGTGTCTGTAACACTACTCAGTGGTCGCAAGGGTCTTATGCCTTTATGGGATGAGGGTACTAGCATATCCCTCGACAATAGAGTAATGTGGTTCTTGGTGATTCTCAGAATACCATGATGCCTTAGCAGGTTTATAAAGACCAGAGACTGGAAAAGAAGCAGTTAGGATATGATAAGGTTGTGGTGGATGATTAGTTGGGACCTTCCATTGTGCATGGTAAGTTTCTTTTTTAATTCAACATTGATTAAATATTTGTTTGACATAGATTCCTCACATTCTTTTATTTATTCTCTCATTATTGATTTTCTAGGTTTACTTGTGGAAATAATGCCATCTTTTTTGAAACTACAAACACTTCTTGGTCAAAGGGAGTGTTGAGAATTCCTTTATAGAGCGTGTCACTTAGTTACGGAATACATTGAATTTATGTTTTATTTCTCAGTGATTTAGATAGATTATTATGATTTAATCATAGTAATTGATTGGTTGGTGATGCTTATGTCTCAAATCGATTTCTACATGTGAACGGTGAGTTTTATGATAGATGATGGAATTGAACATCTGTTTAAGGGGTAGATGGGCAAAAATATGGTTCTAATACATTTATTTTCACCAGCTGTTAGATTAATCTCACATTAGTTAGAGACTTTGTCATAGGAATCAGTAGAAGGTGTTGAGTAGAGTGTTCTTCCTATAGCTGTGGATCATGTTATGGATGTATTTCCCAAAGAGTTCTCAGGCTTGTCACTCATGAGAGAAGTAGTGTTTATGATTGATTTCCATCAGAAGATCAGTTCTATCTCTCTTCCATCATTCCAAATGGAACTTACTAAATTTTGGGAATTAATGGTACAATTGGAAGAGTAAGAAAAAAAGGGTTCAACTAGCCCATCACGTCTTAGTGGGCAGCACAAGTTTTTTGTTAAATAAACAGATAAATCTGTGAAGGTTTGTGTTGACTATCATAGAATTAATCAAGTTACTATAATGATTAGATATCCAGTTCCATGAATTGATGATTTTTTTGACCATTTGATGGGTGCTTATTGCTTCTCCAAGACTGACATGATGTCAGGCTCTCACCAATTGTTGGAAAGGAAGAAGGATATTACAAAAAAGAAGATTTTAGAAATATATATGAACATTAAGAGTCTATGGTTATGCACTTTGGTATAACAAAAGAATAAAAAGTGTTCATGTAACTGATGAATCATATATTTTTGAGATATCTAAATTCGTTTATGGTAGTATTTGTGGATGATGTACTTTCATATTCAAGGACAATGGTAGAGCTCTAGAATCACCTGCCAAAAGTGTTGGGGATCTTCGGGGACCATCGAATGTATGCCAAATTTTCAATGTGTGAAATTTGGATGCAAGAGGATTGTTTCCATAGCCATATTATTTCTGAGAAATGTGTTTCAGTTAACTAGAAAAAGATAAAGGCTTCTGTTTCATGGAAAGAGACAAAGAACATTTTCGAGATAAAAAACTTCCTCTGTCTAACTGGATTTTATTGACATGTTGTTAGTGATTTCTCATGATTGGACTCACAGAAGAAATATTTTAGAAGGAATAATAACCATTTCCATGGGATAACCATTGTCATAAATTCTTTGAAGAGTTAAAGAGTATCCTTACAATAGCAGCAATCATGGTTTTTCCTAATCCAGAGAACATGTATGTGGTGTATTGTGATGCATCAAGATGAGGGTAAGGGTGTTTTCTCAAGTAGGGGGGTCATGTGGTTACACGGGGATCATGACAGTTGAGGTTGCATGAGAAGAACTACATAACATAAGATATGGAGTTGGGGGTAGTAGTTCATTCTTTAAATATGTTGAGTCATTATATATTCAATGAGAAATTTAATGTGTTTATTGATCATAAGATCATAAATCATATATTCTCACAAATGAATTTTTTCTTATGGAAATGGATATAGATGTAATATCTCTATATGTTTGATTTTTACATAATGTATGCAACGATTAAAGGAAATTCGATGGAAGATGCATTAAATATGAAATCGTATGCTCAAGTGGTGAAACTTGGAATAGAGAAAAGGGAGTTGATGTCAGTCATAGAGAACATGGGTGTTTAATGTGAGGAAAAGGGTGGAAGAGTGGTCTTAATTCTAGTTTTTTTAGTTCATGAGTTGGCTGGTTTGGTTATATAGACACAGGTATCAGATTCTGGGTGTATGGAAATGGGGTTGAAACTCAACGGTGGTGATACCGTTGAGAACTGGGAAGTGAATGGGAATTCAGTATTGTGTATTTGGAATCGACTGGTGCTACCAGTGGTATTTCATGAAGAAATTCTCAGGGATTATAATCATTCTAGGTGGGTTTCCATCTTAAAATTTAGATGATTTATAAGGCATTTAAAGCGCTGTTTTGGTGGGCTTGTAGGAAAAGGGATGTGGCTGGGTATATCTCAAGATTCACGACTTTTCAGAAATTCATGAAAGACAATGTAACATCCCAAATAAATGAAAATATAATATTTTTATATTTATTAATATTTGTGAATTAAATAATAATTTTACTTTAAATGGGTTTCTATGTTTGATAGCGTACCTGATACGCAACAACGAGTTTCTTTGAAATCATACGTTGCACAATAATAATATAATATTATTATTTTTAATGATAGTTAACTCCTAGCTGTTTTATTGGCGAGAATGAATAAAAAAAGCTAAAATATTATTATACATGTTTGTTAAATGTATTTACATTTATCCAATAATATTTAGAGGCTCAAAATGTGAATGAATCAAATTTTAAGCATAATTTACATTAAAAGGCCGATTTATCACCTTTTAATGGCGAACCGTAATTAAATAGATTTTTTTTTTACTTTAATACATTCTATTTGACCAAATAAAATATTTCATTAGAATGGGTACATCAAAATTTACTTTGTGTAATTTTTTTGATTTTTTCTGTTAAAGTTCATTTTCTAATGAATATTGAAATTTATTGTATTTTAATTCAAAATGGTATTTTAATATAATTTATTAATATGGTTAGATTTTTTTTAATTAGTTTTAAAGTTTAATTAGAATATATTTTTACCATTTAATCCAATTCTGGTCATTGGAATTAATTTCACATTAAAATTGGACATAAACATGAATCAATTTTTCAATATTTATTGTTTCTTAAAAACACGCTATTTGTTTTGATAATGGGTATTAATTTAAAAATTAATTAATTCCACTTATATGTTTTGAATTTGGAAAAATAGACATCATTTTTTAATTTGTAATATCAAATATAGCTTAGGCTGAATCTTTGGTATTTTTCTGAAAATCTTCAATTTTTGATGAATAGTGAAACCACTTAGTGGTAGTTAAAAAACTGACTATTTCCTTAAAATGAAATTTTACCACTTCCTTGAATTTAATTTCAAAAATCTGACAGACATGGTTGTTATCAAGAAGTAAAATGTGCTTCATTAAGATGAAAATAATTTATGGTGAATAGTATCTTTTGACTTTTATTTACCACGGTTAATTGTAAATAGGTTAATTCAAGGTAAAAAGAATAGTATAATAATTATAAATTACCTTAACAGTTGTCCAAACCTTATTGGTCGGGTCATTAACGACCATGGGCATCTTTGTGCCTATTTTGGGACCCCATTGAGCCACTTGGGTGTGATAATGACAATTTAGATTAATTAATTTTATTTAAAGACAAAATTGACAATAACAAAAATATTATAGTAATTAATTTTTATATGGTGTTATATAAGTTCTATTTTAGACTATAAATATTCTTTGGAAATATAAAATATTTTCTACATCACGGTAGTTTTTTATTTTTAGACAACAAATAAATTAAATGATTTATGAAATAATAATGATGCAGTATTTACCTCATTAATAAATCATTTAAAAAAATAAGTTTATAATGATTAAAATAATATCCAAAACAAGAAAATTTATGAATGGATGATTGTATTTAGACCATGAGTCATCTTATCTTCATCTTTAATGATTTTTGGACATTTATAAACCGAATATAATTATATAATAAAATAACAGTTTCACACTTTCCTAAAGAGCCCCTCCTCCCCCTTATAAAAGGAGACCACTTCTAACCAATTCCTAACACCTCTCAAACCATTTGGCTCATCCAAAATCTGCCCTATTAAGCTCCCTACATCTCTATCCTCCCCCTATAAGCCTTACCTTAGGCAGAAGGCACTTCAAGAATTCCTTTTGGTTCAAACCAAAGGAAGTTACACAAAATAAAGGTAACAGTTTCTCTTAAATTAGTTTCTTTTATTTTACTTCTCCAACCCATAAAATCTTTTTATTCCATTATTTTGTAACAACATATGTATCATAAATAAACAATGATGTTGTTATGATAATGATTCGAGCAACACTTACACACACCTCCATCTAATGTATGAAGAACAAAATGTTTCTGTGGATGGAAAACTAACGCCTCACGAAACGATGATTGTTCAAATATCTCCAACTACCTATCATGGTGGACGTTATGAAGGCATTGTATTTATATATGATTTATATTGTGTTTATGTTTTATTTATGCTTCTGTATTTTCCATTTATAAAACTCTTTTATGGTTTCCATAGTGGGTAAATACGATAATCTCATTTGAGGAAGTGTAGTCTACCGCCCCCTTAAAGTGATTTGATTCGTTAATGCATTATGTGGGATGTATAAAGGATGTAGTTAGTGATATTATAAATGATATTATATTGGAATTATAATATGCTTATGTATCATTTTGTTTTATTTCCATTAAAATACGAAATAGAAATGGGTGTTTTTAACTTAAATGATTACATAATGTTTATAACATGGTAATAAGTGATATAAAAGTAATAATAAACATGAAAAAGGTTCTTAAGAAAGTATAAATTAACTTTACTTCATTATTCAGGATATTAAAGAAAGATTGAGTCAAGTCGTACACGAGTTAAGATATCTGACCTCTCCCTTTCTTTTCAAGTACTCTCTTTTATTTCATTGGTTGTATGCTCCATGTTCTTATATTGGAGAATGTTATTTTATTTTAACCATATTGTAATTTGTACTTTCATATGTCTAGAGACCCCCTCTTACTCTCATAAATTAATTTTATGAATTTTTAAGTGGCGTCATTAGGCTGTCAAATTTTTGAATGGGGATTTCTTATCTCACTTTTAATTCCATGAGATTTCCATTGTTCGCCACCTATTTATTGCTTGTGGTGTATTGTGCACTAAATTTTGATGTATATTATCATGATTATAATTATATTCACTGTATTATGTTATTCATTTTGTGTTTATTATCTTTGGGTCATACGACTCGATTGATTAAAACGTGGTAAGGGGTTTTCATCTCACTTTTTATCCCCATGAGATTCATGCTATATTTTCCACTACTTTCTTTTGTGTGGTGTATGTACTTCCCATTATTGTACTCTTTGTGTAATATATATTACTTTATGAGTATTTTTATCTTCATTGTATGATTCTTCTTTCATGTGGAATATGTTTTTCAAGTTACCAAATCGGTTAGGGAACCTTTCACCCTCTTCTTTTTAAAAGTCTTCTAGTTGTTATGTCTTTTAATTCACACCTTCTTATGTTGGGATATGTTCTTATATATCATTATTGATGTAAATATTATGTCCAAGTGATGATATACCATTTTTATCTCATCAACACATTTTCTGAATTTTAAAGTGACGCCATTAGGCTGTCGAATTTTTACAAGGTAACTTCTTAACCCAATTTCGATTCGTTGGGTTAAACTTCTAATTTTTTAAAATGTCATCCTATGAATATGTGTGAATGACCTATAATTGTTTTACACTTAATATACACTTATATTGGGTGTATTTATATTTTTCACACATAATTATGTATTTGATTTATCCTTAATTTAAGGATGCAGTCTTTATATGGAAATTATTGTTTTAAAATGTTAATTCCTTTAACAGCTTGAAAGTGGTATGATACACTTTGATTAAAAAAAATCACTTTTTTAAAATGGTTTTTGAAAATGTATTGATAATTTCAATATATTAAAATTGCTTCTTATTATTGCAAATGAAATGTTATTAGTGAAATGTTTATATTTGAAATATTTTATGTGTTATGATGGTACTTGGACATTTGATGAGTGGTTATGTGATGAACCATATGATGGGTGGTTCCGTGAATACCAGGATAGGTGGTTACGTTATAACCTCCAATGCATTGAGTATAGAAGTCGGCCGTATGGCTATTACATTTAGTGATGTGTGTGGAAGTTGACTGTATGGTTATTCTATTTAATTATGGTTATGTCCCAAGTTACCATTATATGTTATGTGTTCTTTATATGGGTTTTATGGTAATATCATGGTTACAAAAGGGTAAGTAATGATATTTTATTCAGTGAAGAGTATTTACTACTTCATAAAGGTGAAAAGTTTTACTTATGACAATGTATTGATGGTTTACCTGTTGTTTTGAAAAACTACCTGTCTCCGTCTTTGTGTATCTCTTACTGAGTTTTTTATGCTCATCCCATGTTTTTTTTGAAATTTTTTTCACATGACATAATGTGGAATAGGGTCAAGGATGGGATCAAGAAAAAGTCATGTTGTCTAAAATATAGAACTTGACATGTTTCTTCTAAGTAGTTTTTTTTATGATAAAATTGGATACTGAGTAGTAGTGTCTACTTGTAATATTCAAGTTGTTATGTAATAGTTATGGCCTAATTCTCTAAAACTCTAAACCTGAAAAGATCCTCAATGTGAATTATTCATTCAGTTCAATATTATGTAAGGTTTAAGGCCGACTTTTTATAGTTGGTATCAGAGTTCGGTTTAGATAACTTTAGAGGATAATTAATTCTTTGATCATAACTGAAATTACCATAATTGTTAGAATTTCAGAAAGAGTCATAGATTTTTTTAGATAATTTGAATGATTTTAAGATAACATGAATAAGTATATCTTAGTCTTTACCCTCCTCAAAAGATATTATATGATGATTTTACTACTATACTTAGACTGACCATTTTGGTTTTAGTAAATCTCTATATCTATAAGGCACCAAAAGTAACTGTGGATGTGAAGTAAACAGTGATGATTTTCTGAATGAGCAATTGAATGATATGGGAGCTGCAATGAGAACACTTTGGGTTATTCCCAACCAACTATCTAGAGTCATGATTGACCACCTGAACCTTAGTGATATTTATAAGGAATCATATATGCGAAAAACAAATCCCTACATATGTTCAGGTAATAATCATTAAGGTAAGTGTGTTCAATGACCTATGTGTCAAAGATGTGGAAAGAAACACCTAGGAAAATGTTTCAAAGGGACATAAAGATGATATAGATGTGGAAATGACGGTCATAATGCAAGAACCTTCCATGGAAAATGGAATCATCTAGTTGACTCTAGGAAAGGGAATGAAGTCCTTTCTGAGGGATCAATTGAATGTTTTAAATGTGGTGTGCATGGTCATTATGCAAACACAAATCCTATGAAGAGGATTTGGGAATGGGATCACCAGGATCATACAAATATTCATTTACCAATACCAAATACCATTCCGATTGAAGATGAAGAAACTGACAATGACCATTGAAAGGTATGGATTATTTCTTAACATATGTTTTCCTATAATTGAAATCATAAGATATGATTCATGATTTTTATTGTAGGAAATAATTATTTCAAAATAAGTTGGAAAGGAATGGTTAATGTATCAAGAAGAATGTTGAATTAGTAAGAATTCAACATATATGGAATTCAAGAGTTATGGTAAGATTTAGGATGGTGAAATGCATAAAAGTATTAAGGATCTTCTGATGATGGGATTACATTAGAATAATTTTTATAGTATTTGTAACCCTGATGTTTGATATATGAAAATTTTATTCTTGGAATAATTATTTTTTCTTTTTTTGATATAGTTATAAAGAACTATCTGGGTTTATATGATCTTTGAATTTGAGGAAATTAACGGTTAATACATTTTGGGATGAAAAAAATAAAGTTATTAGATAACCTTTGTAGTTAAAATATGTTATGGTTTTCTTTGATGAATTTATCTCTTTGTTGGGAATGTTATAAAATTATATATTTTTTGAAAAAGGACAACACACAGACTGTGTGAGAACCCGTCGCGTCGGACGAAGATGTGGGAATTGAACCCACAACCAATGTGCGACTAGTATTTATTGACTACCACTGGACTACGTGAAGTCCCCGGTTAGTATAACTTATCCATTTTAGTTTTATTATCTTATGAATCAATAATAAGTTCATTTTGGGTTATCTATGTAAATTATTAACCTATCATGGATGATATGGGATTAGGTTAATTAATTTTCAATATGAGACATTAAGAGTAACTGATGTTATTTGGAGATAAATTTTATGATTTATATTGGAAGACTATGTGATTAAATCATTCAGCGATTTGGGTTTCAATCATAGTTTGGATTACATTGAATAATTTTAAGGATAACTGTTTATTTAATGGTCTATCTTGAACCTTGGGTTCTTTTTGTTGAATTTTGGAGATTAAGAGTTGTATTTATTTTTATAAAGGATTATCCTTTTGGTGATTATCTGATCTTTTACTAAACATTTTGGTTTTAGTTAATATCTAAAGACAAGAGAAATATATAGTTCATATTTTTTGGATTACTTGATTCCTACTAAGATTATCATAGAACTTTTAATGTAAGAAAAAGTCATCATGAATACTCATCGTTTGGAGAAAATATGAGTTTGTGTTAGAAATCTAGTAAAAGATGAATGTATACATGACAAGTAAGTATATTTACTTATGTTTTTAGTTAAGCTCATAAATATATTCCTCATTTAAAAGTAACTTAAAACAAAAACCTTGTCTATTATGTTTTCCTTCTGGGGAATCAAAGACTGTTTAACCCATCACAATTTTGTGAATTTATGGTGGTTAACTTTCTCCAAAAAATGTTTTCTATCACTCTCCATCAAAACATGATGGTTTTTTTTCTCCTCCATATCCTTGTTTTCATGGAATCACAGTATCTGTTTTCTAGGTTAACCATTGTACATCTCTTCCTTTATTTTAAAGTGATAGTTTTATTGACTCTTTTTTCGATATGGGGCTTTCAATGAAGTTCCCGAGCCTAATTTTTAAATTGCTAGGACGAAATTCCCAAAAGGGGGAAGGATGTAACATCCCAGATAAATTAAGAATATGAAATTTTAATATTTATTAATATTTGTTAATTTAATATTAATTTTACTTTAAATGGGTTTCTATGTTCTATAGAGTACCTGATACGCAACAACGGGTTTCTCTAAAATGTTATGTTGCACACTAATAATATAATATTATTATTTTAAATGTTAGTTAACTCTTATATGTTATATTTATGGGAATGAATAAAACTAACTATAATATGATTATACATTTTTTTAAATGTATTTACATTTATCCAATAAAAGTTAGAGTCTTAAAATGTCAATGAATCTAATTTTAAGCATAATTGACATTAAAAGGCATATTTACCGCCTTTTAATGGGAACCCTCATTAAATTTAATTTTGGTAACATTAATACATTCTATTTTACCAAATAAAATCTTTCTTTATAATGGGGACATCAAAATTTACTTTTTGTAAATATTTGGAATTTTTCAGTTATAGTTCATTTTTTATTGAATAGTGAAAAATATTGTCTTTTAATTCAAAACTGTGTTTTAAAATAATTTTTTATATGGTTATATTATCTTTATAATTGGGTTTAAAGTTTAATTAGAATATATTTTTACCATTTAATCCAATTTTGGTCATTGGAATTAATTTTACTTTGAAATTGGACATAAACAAGTATCAATCTTTTGATAGTTATTGTTTCTTAAAAACACGCTATTTGTTTTGATAACAGGAATTAATTTTAAATTTAATTAAATGCACTTAAATGTTTTGAATTTGGGAAAATAGACATCATTTTTGAATTTGGAAATTCAAATATATCTTAGGCAAAATATTTGGTATTTTTTTGTAAAATGTCAATTTTTGATGAATAATGATACCACTTAGTGGTTGTTAAAAAAACTGACATTTTCATTTAAATGAAAATTTACCACTTTTTTAAATTGAATTAAAAAATTCTGACATACATGGTTGTTATCAAGAAGTAATGTGTTGTTCATTATGATGAAAATATTTTTTGGTGAATAGTAACATTTGACTTTTATTTACCGCGGTTAAAGGTAAATAGGTTAATTCAAGGTAAAAAGAATATTATAATAATTCAAAATTACCTTAACACTAGTCCAAACCTTATTGGTTGAGTCAATAATGACCACTGTCATCATTGGGTCGATTTTGGGACCCCATTGATCCACATGGGTGTGATAATGACAATTTATATTAATTAGTTTAATGTAAAGACAAAATTGACATTAACAAAAATCATTTAGTAATTAATTTCTATATGGTGTTATATAAGTCCTATTTCGACTATAAATATTAACTGGAAATATAAAATGATTTTCTACAGCATCTGATTTTTTTATAAATTTTTGACAACAAATAAATTAAATTATTTATGACATAATAATGATGTAGTATTTACCTCATTAATAAATCATTTAAATAAATAAGATTATAATGATTAAAACAATATCCAAAAAATGTCAAATTCTGATTGTATTGTTTTATTTCTACCATTATTCATCTTAAATTCATCTTTAATGATTTTTGTACCTTTAGAAACTGAATATAGTTATATAATAAAATAATAGTTTCACAATTTCTTAAAGAGCCCCTCCTCCCTCTTATAAAAGGAGACCACTTCTAACCAATTCCTCACACCTCTAAAGCACTTTTTCTCATCCAAAATCTTCCCAATTAAGCTCTGTACATCCCTCTCCTCCACCTAGAAGCCTTACCATAGGCAGAAGGAACTTTAAAAAGTCTTTTTGGTTCAAACCAAAATAAGTTACCCAAATTAAAGTTAACAGTTTCTCTTAAATGGTTTTCTTTTATTTTACTTCTCCAACCCATAAAATCTTTTTATTACTTTATTTTGTGATAATATAACTATCATAAATATACTATTATGTTTTTATGAGAATGATTAGAGTTACACTTACACACACATCCATCGAAATGATGAAGAACATAATGTTTCTGTGGATGGAAAACTAACGCCTCATTAAACGATGATTGTTCAAATATCTCCAACCACCTCTCATGGTGGCCATTATTATGTCACTATATGTATATATGATATATATTATCTATATGGTTTATTTTTTCTTCTGTAATTTCCATTTATAGCACTCCTTTATGGTTTCCATAGTGGGTAAATACGATAATCTCATTTGAGGATGTGCGGACTACCGCCCCCTCAAAGTGATTTGATTCGTTAATGTATTATGTTGGATGTATAAAGTATGGCTTTAATTATATTATATATGATATTATACTAGAATTATAATATACCTTTGTATTATTATGTTTTATCTCCATTAAAATAAGAAATAGAAATGAAAGTAGCGTTCATGCGTACGTACGACATACCGTCTCCATGAACGATGCATTTCATTTCTTACCTCTAAATGTTATGTACTGTTATAAATACATGTATATAATAGATATATATGATATATATGATATCCAAATCATAAATATAATTCTTGATATAATGAGTTATTGAGCACATGAACAACATGTGATTATATGAATTCCATTTTTGACTCGAGTACCAAATATCGACAAAATGGACGTTATTAACTTATATGATTACATAATGTATATATCATGGTAATAAGGCATATAAAAGTAATAATGAACTTGAAAAATGTTCTTATGAAATTATAAATTAACTTTAGTTTATTATACATGAGATTAATGAATGATCGAGTCAAGTTGGACACGAGGTAAGGGATCTGACCTCTCTCTTTCTTTTCAAGTAGTCTCTTTTATGACATTTCATTTATGCTTCATGTTCTTATATTGGAGGATGTTATTTTATATTCACCATAATTTAATTTCTATTTTCATATTATTAGAGACCCCCTAGTACTCTCATCAATTCATTTTAAGAATTTTTATGTGGCGTCGTTAGGCTGCCGAATTTTTGTAAGGGATTTCTTATCTCAGTTTTAATTCCATGAGATTTCTATATTTTGCCACATATTTATTACATATGGTGTATTGTGTGCTGACATTGGATGTATATTATTATTATTCTCATTATATTAATGGTATTATTTGATTTGTTTGGGGGTTATTAACTTTGGGTCATACGACTCGATTAATTACAACGTGGTAAGGTGTTTTCATCTCATTTTTTATCCCCATGAGATTCATGCTATATTTGCCACTACATTCTTTTGTGTGGTGTATGTACTGAAAATTGTTGTACTCTTTGTGTAATATTATCTCATTTATGAGTATTTACATCTTCATTGTATGATCATTCTTTTATGTGGCATATGTTTTGTAAGTTACCAAATTGGTAAGGGAACCTTTCACCGTCCTCTTTTTAAAATACTTCTTTTTGTTATGTCATTTAATTCACATCTTCTTATGTTGGGATATATTATTATATATCCTTATTGATGTAAATTTTATGACCATGTTATTGTATAACCTTTTTTATCTCATCAACACATTTTCTGAATTTTAAAGTGACACCATTAGGCTATTGAATTTTTACAAGGGAACTTCGTAACATAATTTTGATTCTTTGGGCAAAACATATATTTTTTTAAAATGTCGTCCTATGAATATTTTTGAATGACCTATAATTGTTTTACACTTAATATCCACTTATATTGGGTGTATTTATATTTTTAACACATAATTATGTGATTGATTTATCCTTAATTTAAGGATGTTGTCTTTATAAGGGATTTCATCTCAATTTACATTTTCATTGAGACATCATTGTTGTTATGCCGAAATTCACTCCTATATGGTTTATATATGTTCCATTGTCATATTATATCATTAATCCCTTTGTTCTCATGATATTATAATGTTTTGATTAAACTTTGTTCCTCAATTATTTGTATTCAAGCGTCTGTCATTTTTTTTAAAACACTTTAACTAAAATATCATTTTAAATGTTTTAAAACTTTATTCTTCTAAAAATTTATCATGAATTTCCATTTCTTAAAAATGGTTTTAAGGATATATTTATATAGAAATTATTGTTTTAAAATGTTAATTCCTTTATAAGCTTCAATGTGGTATGGGACACATTGATTCAAATAAATCTCTTTTTTTAAATGGTTTTTGAAAATGGAATGATTATTTCAATATCTTGTAATTAATTCTTATGATTTCATATTAAATTTTATTAGTGAAATATTTATATTTGCAATATTTTATGTCTTATTATTATACTTGTACATTTGATAGGTGTTTACATGATAAACTATAGGACGGGTGGTGCCGTGAATACCAGGATGGGTGGTTACGTTATGACCTCCAATGCATTGGGTATGGAAGTCGGCCGTATGGAAATTACATTTAGTGATGTGTGTGGAAGTTAACTGTATGGTTATTATATTTATGTCTGTTTATGTCCCATGTTACATTTATATGTTATGTGTTCTTTATATGGGTTTTATGGTAATATTTTAGTTACCAAAGGATATGTAATGATCCTTTATTCAGTGAAGAGTATTTACTACTCCATAAAGGTGAAAAGTTTTACTTATGATAATTTATTCATGGTTTCCCAGTTTTTTTAAAAAACTAACAGTTTTCCTTCATTGTGTATCCCTTACTGAGCTTTTTATGCTCATCCCAAGTTTTTTTGAAGTGTTTTTCATAGAAAAAAATGGGGAATAAGGTCAATAATGGGATAAAAAAAAAGTCATGCTGTCTAAAATATGGAACTAGACATTTTCTTTTTAAGAGTTTTTATTTTATGAAAAAAAGGATACTAAGTAGTATTGTCAACTTTTAATATTCAAGTTGTTATATAACAGTTATGGACTAATTCTCTAAAACTATAAACCTGAAAAGATCCTCAATGTGAATTATTCATTTAATTCAATATTTTGTAATGTTTATGGCTGGGTCCTCATAGAGAATCAGTAGCCAACATGCGTGTTGAAGTATTTACCTATACCATTGTGGAAATTGGAGAATACAACAATGGATTTTGGGACAGGTCATTCAAGAATGGTTGAGATACATGATAACATATGGGTGATTGTAAATATCTCACAAAGTCTCCCAATTTCATCCCGATTCGTGAATCTCATATAGTGGATGACCTATCCAAAATCTATATTCCGGAGTTGGAAAAGAGGCATGGTGTTACAATTTCCATTGTATCATATAGAACCCTGAGGTTCACATCATGTTTTTGGAAATCCTTGCAGAAATCTCTGGGGACACAGTTGTCGATGAGCATAGCATAGCATCCTTAGATGGATGTCCAATCTGAGAGGAAAATACAAACCTTGGAGGATATGTTAAGGGATTTTTTGAATTATTTTTCTCATTTATGGGAGGATCACTTATCGTTGGTAGATTTATCTTATAAGAACACTTATTAGGTTTCAATACATATGGCTCATTTTGAGGCATTGTATGGGCATCCATGTTTCTCTCTACAAGGTTGGGTGGAAATAGGTGATACATCGATAATCGGACTAAGACATGCCCAGGAGACTACATAAATGATCAAGTTGGTCTGGATGAGGATGGGGATGTCTCAAATTCATCATAAATAATATGTGGACAATCTTTTACGACCGTAGTTATTCAAGGTTGTTGATCATGTGTTTTGGATAATATCTCCTAAGTTAATAAATAATCGATTTTGGAAAAAGGGTAAGTAATATCTAAAATATGTTGGGACTTTTGAAATTATTGATCGGATTAAAGAGGTGGATTATCTTTTGGATTGTACACCATAGTTTAGTGTGGTGGACAATGTGTTTCATATGTCACTGTTGGATATGTATTTTCCAGATCGGGACCTTGTGATCCATTAGGATTATGCTGATCTAGATGATTTTGCTTTCATGGTGGACATGCTAGTGAAGATTGGGGATTGGAAATAAAATATCTTGTGTGAAAAAAAATCATCTTAGCATGGTCATATTTGAGAGGAGAATTGAGAATGGGAGAAATATATGGTCGAGCAATGGCACGAGCTCTTTCGAAAAAGTGATTGTTCCCTACTTCATGAGGAAGAATTGTCCAATGGTAAGAAGAATTTAGCACCCACCCTACCTCCTTTTTGAGGTTTGTATCATTTTATGACTTTTTATGATTTTAAAGTGTTTGGTATGTGTTGAGAAGATGTTGGGAGAGTTTGGAATGGTTTTGAATATGTTTGGAAGTTTTTCTATGGTCACACGGTTTGAGTACAATTATGGAAAACCATGCAGGCTCTCCAGGAAAGTGAGAAGGGGAAGAGAGTGGGCCTTACATGGCATGTGCTTGGTTTTCGAAACTGTGTGATGAAACTGTGTAGACCTCTTATCTCAAAGAAGTGGGGTGCTCAATGTTTTCCAAACTGTGCAGGACAACTATACGACTCATAAAAATGTGGGGTTTAAATACAAGAACCCTCAAGGTTGCCTATGATCATTTCATACTTACTCCCACACGATCCTCACTCACTATTTAGGGTTCTCAATGGTTGGAGTGCTCTGCCCCACATTTTTAAGTAAATTGAAGGGTTCTCTTGGTGAATTGAGGGAAATTATTCTCGTGTAAGTCTCCTCTCATGGTTCATTGTGGTTTCCCAATGATCACCATATCCCAATCTCTCAGTTTTATAGAGATACACCCATTTTGTGTATATCTAGGGTTGTGGTTTCCTTGGGTATTTATTTTAGGAATAGTTATTTATAGGGAAGGAGATCTAGGGTGGTTTTTGTGGAGTATTTTCAAGGATTGGGATGTGTTTTTTTGTGGGTCTATTTCATCGGAAACTTTAAGGTAGGTGCCTTCTCTCTCTACTCCACTTGGTTAGAACTATTGTTATTGTAACAATTAATTTTTTTTCTAGAAATTAATTATGATAATGATGTTCGAATCTTATTGGAAACCCATTTGATGATGATTTGGGGGATTTTGGGAAAAACGAGTTTTGTTGCTAAAGGGGGATTTGTTGTCTGATTTTAAAATGTTGATTTTGAAATAATTAATCGATGATTATAAAAACTATTTTGTGAAATATGGTTTTCAATGAAGATTTGGTTTTACTGAAATTTGTTTTTTCATAGAAAATGATTTAAGGGTGGTCTCATTAAATGGGTGATTTGTTGATGTGGATTGGCTTGTGATGGAAATGATTAATTGCATATTATTGCTTTCTTATTGGGTTATATGATTGGTAGTGGATTTTTGAATGGTTTTTAGAATGTGGGCAGGAAGTCCCAAAATAAATTGTGATGGATAGTGGTCGGAAGTGCCACCATGATGGATAGTGGTCATGAAGCACCACTAGTTGAGAATGGGGTAAATGGTATGGGTGGAAGTCCCACCGTAATGGTTTGACTTATTATGTTCTTCTTTGAAATGATTGAATTTGTTGTACTAATGGGAATGTATAAAAGGATTGTGGAATAGTTGTTGTGATTTCTTATGTGTTGTGGCTTTTAGGTGAAAATGGATATGTAAAGGAGTGCATGGTTTGGTTGAGAGTTGTTTCACTATTGAATGTTTTATGTAAACGATCTTATATAAAAGTGCTAATGGTTTTATCATAGTTGTGTGTGTACAGAAGTTGTTTAGGGATATCCTATTGTGTATTAGTTATCACCCCTATCTTTGGAACATCGGTGATTTTGCAGATGTTGTATTCCGAGACACTAGTAATAGTAAGGAATCCCATTTTCTAGCAGTTCAGCGTGATGATTTTGTGATGTTGTGGTGTATGGATCATAAACATAGTGTGGATCTATTGATGGTGTCTTAGTTCCGTGGGGATTATTGTAGTATTCCACCTGGTACTCTGGTAATTGGATGGGTTTTATTTGGCATGTGGTATTATTATGCAATAGTTTGGTTGCCTTTTTTGTAATATACGGGTTTGATTGTTTTGTGACATGCATAAAGTAGTTTTGGATAGTGGATTGTTTGGTTAGTTAGTTTTGTCTCATGCGAAAATCAATCTATAATTTATTCTCCAAGAACTTGGGGCTTATTTGCAACCGTTGGTGTTTTGGGAATGTCACTTGAGGCCAAGTAGTATTGCCCCACCCTCTCAATCGAATGGGATGGGGCGGGTAAGTCGTTATCGCAATTTATTCTCCATTCCATTTTCATTTATTCCCATCCTTTAGAACCTTTGGAACTTCTCTAAAGGAAAAGAAGCATTCCACCACCTTCTCAAGACAATGATATTGTGTGGGATGGTATAGGTATTTAGATATCAATTTTAAGAAATCTACTTCTTGGTATTATAGTTTCAATGTTCCTAAAGTGGTAATGGATATTTTTCACAATTTTCATTATTTAAGACTTATGTTATATAATAACTAATTTATATGTGGTGTATATAGATAATAATTGAAATAGAATAACATAAATTCATTTTTTGTCATGTTATTTAATGTTCCATTTATTGTAATCCATTCATGGGGATTATGATTCAATGATACCAATGTGGTAAGTGATTTATGTTACAATCTCATCCTTTATCAGGATTGATTATGATTATGCTTCCATGGATGATATATTATGATTCATATCTCTAGAAAGTAGTTAATTTTATTTTCATATGGCTATAAATTTTATTTACAAGTAATATTACCATTTTACTACAATATGGTACTTAAAATTGTTAAATAAATGTTTTTTTAGAAAATATAAAATAATTTTCCTCTTTTGATGGAAATCTGATTTCTTCTTAATACATGTTTAATAAAAATGTTTTCAAAAATGTTTTTATCTTTTATAAAAATATTTAATAATAAAAATTTTTACCCATTTGTTTAGAATATTTTTTCAAAGGTTTCAACATTCCTCTTTCGGAATAAGTTACTTTTCAAATTATTTTACCCTGAAAAATGAATGTTCTTTAAGAAATATATAGAATTACCTGTCAACATGACCATCAATTTTTATGCTTACATGAAACGTTTTTGAAGATATTTTTAATGAAAATGATTTCTTAATGAAGTGGAAATTATATTTTAAAAACACTATATTAATGGAAAATTATTTTCAAAATTATTTATGTTTTAGAAAGTAATTTTTTAAAATGAAAATATAATTTTTAGTAATAATATTTTCAATTTTATTTTACTAGAATTAAACTATGATGTTACTTATCCTAGATTGGGGTTATTTTGTATTGATAGAATCTTCTTTAATTACTTACAGAGAATATTATTTTTTTAAAAGATATTATAATAGAAATAGTTTATCTTCGACTACCTAATCATGATTAAATGAGCCTATTATGAAACAAGTTTCTATTCTATAGGTTACTCATGTTTCAATGAGATTTTTATTAAACCCATTTTTCTTCAATAGGTAATTCTTGTTTAAAATATATTTTCATAATATCCATTTATTTTCAATGGGATAATAATATTTTATGGAAATTGAATGAAAACCCAATTCTTTTCCATGGGTTAATGATGTTATAAAATATTAATAATTATTTCTTTGAGCATTATAAGGAAAGGTATTTATTGTTTATTTATTTTGTGGTTTATGGACATTATATATTATGGGTTTTCCCATATAGTTATTAATGCAATGAGTAAGGATTTTCTTCTCCAAAGAATTATATTGGATTTGGGCCATATTGTTACTCAAATTTTAAGGGTTCTGTATGTGTTCCATGAAAATGATGTTCAAGGACACCAACACATTTTTTAAATGATTTCTATGGGTTTAGGATTTTTCATTAGATCAATATTTATTTCACATCTGACATAATATTTAATTCAAATGAATTTTTCTATTTTTAATGAATTATTCCATGTTCACATGTTTGATGATTTAGGTAGTTATGGGTATTAATATTTTTATGTTATAATCATGAACATGGATTGTAGCATTATAAAATTATGGTATTATTATATTTGATGATGTCATTTTAATTCTAATTCTTATATTTTCTTGTACTCAGAATTTGAGCTCACCCTTCTTATTCTTCATCTTTCCCAAGGTTATAAATAATTTGGTTTAGAAAAGTATGTTTCAATGGTATTCAATATAGATGATGATGATTACAAAATGTGAAATATGAAATGTTGGGTGAATTGGGAGAAATTTCCTTAAATTAAATGTGAATTGTTTATGTAGTTTATTTTTCATAATTATATAAATCCCTAATTAAATTGGTCATCCAGAATGTAAGTGATCCACATTTTTCCATTGATATTTTTTGTTTGAATATAATAGAACTGGGTCATAGTTGTCACTATCAATACTGAAA
Organism: Viscum album; assembly: GCA_963277665.1. Classification (NCBI taxonomy): domain Eukaryota; kingdom Viridiplantae; phylum Streptophyta; class Magnoliopsida; order Santalales; family Viscaceae; genus Viscum; species Viscum album. Next base: position 1,111,642,117 of record OY728140.1, read on the forward strand.
ATTCATTGTTTATAATTCATCACCATATCATGAAGTACGGGTTTGAGGTTGTTATAAATATCAATGTGATTATTTATGTTTTTATATCATCTATGAATGTATTCAACTTTTATGATATTTTTTACCTTTTAGATTTTATCATATTAAAACATTGTAATATTATTTATTGATTATTTCTTCTATGAAGGTATCTACTATAAGATTTCCTTTGTGGAAAATCTGAGCTCAACCATTATTACATTTCCTATTCCATAAAATACTACTTAGAAGTATATAATTAATTTTAGAGATATACTAGAAAAAATGATAATGTTCTCATTATAATATTAAGTAGAATTTAAAATTTTAAAATGTAATGAGATATTAATTTATATATACAGTCTTCTAATATTTAAAAAATATTCTATCATTAGTATTTTTTTGTATCATGTGAAAAAATAAGAAATATAAACATTAAATCATGGTTACTGGAGATTTTTTGATATAGAAAGTCAACACAAACATCATAAAATTATTATCCAATTCTTAAATGGAAATGTGAAACAAAGATCCAAATAACCACAATTAGAATAACTACTAAGGTAATGTACTGATAAAATTACTACTGAGACACTCAATTCTATATTCATAACAAAAATGGATAATGGATTTTATATTTATTATAAGAATATATGATAAAACCACATGGTCTATAGACTATTGATCAAGAAAAAAGGAAACCTAGAACAAGACACCCAAGGATCCCTTTTTAGTTATCCCACCAAATCTAATAGACCCTATCCAATTTTTCATACTCTAAGGGTCTACTTTCTATCCATGTAAACCATGGAACCCACCCAAGGCTATCCCAGGACAAATTAACATGAAATAAATATCTCAACAACCATCACTACATGAAAACATAAAAAAATATCCAAACCAACTATTAATGAAAAAAACATTAATGTACTACAATATAGAAACGAAACTAGGAAGATCCCTAAGAAAATAAACATATTCAAAATAACACTATGAAAAAATAGACTAAAAACCCAAAATAGATGTATTTATAGGAATGAAACTATTAAAACCATTCTAGATATAATAATTAGAATAATGGGGAAGGAAAAAAACACAAATAATTAAATTAAAATAATAACTCATCTTTATCAAAAAAACATTTTCCTATTTAAAAAAATTCCAAAAAACAATGAATCACCATCATCATTCAGGGAAATCAAACATAATTAATGAACAAAATCATCATCCTTAAAATTATTGAATACATGAATATAAATTTTAAATAATTAACCATTATATAGAAATTATTTTAATCATTACATGTAGTTTATTCATACATTCACAATTCTCCAAAACCACAATTTAATTATTAATTAATTTATAAAGTATCTTTAATAATGGGTAGTTTTCATTCAGGGTTTGGTCACCTAGTTTAATGGAAATGGTTCGAAGCTTGTCACTACAACTAGGTGTCTCTATAATCCATTTGTGAGGGGCCAACATTGGTTTTTAGTCAATGTGAAATTTTTTTCCTCCAGTTCCATATCTCTTCTGTCACAAATCCTGAAAATATAATGCTCAAACATTAAAATTATATAATCTTGAGTTAAATAATGAGTTTAAAATTCTATCAAATTGAGGATCTTTATGGTATAGTGTTTTAGAGCCTTAGCATATAACTCAGATGAGGAAACATTAGAATAATGTTGGTAGATATACGGGAGGAAGGGGGAAATAGTAAACAATAAGACCAAATGATTGATCAAAAGATCATAACAGATCCAAATAAATCTGGAGTAGAGGCATTGAGCACATAGAGTGTTCATCTAGGGTACAAGGAGCACTTATCTCAAGAAAACAAGAGAGAAAATGTGACAACTCTTAATGTTGTTGGTCCAAAAAAGAATATTTGAAAAGTAATTAATGCTACAAAAAGTCTAACCATTACTATTTTTGATTCATGTCCTTCAAAAGGGGTGATAAAAAGGTAAAGCCTATAATGTCTTGAGAAATCAATATGTATTTGAAAAATGGTAAAAAATATAAATTTTTTATCCTTACAAGGGTCTTGAACCGAAATTCTGAGAAATTATGGAAATTTAATTACCTCACCATGTGAAGTATAGACGTATGGGGATTTGTGAAGGGGGAATGAAATCATTGTGAAGAGGTTATTATCTTGTTGTCTTTCCATATGGTGAATGCAAGGGGAATTCTTGGAGCATGGGGTCACTTTTTCTGATGCCTTATTTCTTATGTATCCTAAAGTGGGACAACAGTTTTCATTGAATTATATGATGTATTTCCTCTTCAATGGGGAACCCTATATGATTGGCTGATAAATGTGATAAAAAATAATTTTGGAATAGTTCTTGGGTATTGGATGAAGTTTATATTTACACTTATTTGGTTGAGGAAGTTGATCTAAAAATATGTTATGATATTATGAGACATCATAAACAGTATGAAGGGAGACCTATGTTCTATTCAGGGTGCTAGTATTTTAGCCATATACTTTCTTATTGAAATAATGATAATGACTTGACTTTTTTCATTGCTAAATTACATGATGATGACACATGTCTATAGAGAAAAGGGAATGAACACAATCCCAATTCTATTGTCTCAACAAAACATGGAACCTCCAAGGCATAAAATTGGGATGTAGCCTTTCATTATGGGAAACAAGTTATTTGGAATAGTTTTTTAGTTTAAAATTAATAAATGTCTCATGATGATGAAGTGATCCTTTGGGAGAAACCTAATGGTGAGAGGACAGTTGATGTAGCGTTGTCGTGCACGCTCTCAAAAATATTTATACTAAGTGCAGCACAGTGGCTGACCTAGGTCGATCTCTTGAGGAGCCTTTTGCAGTCAGTCACTCACTACTTCTAATTCACTATGTATATATAAACTAAAATTACCAGAAATGATATTTGATAATTAAAAATATAAAACTAAAAGTAAATATGCAGAAGTAATGCAACAGAATGAATGCAAACAAAATGATGTTATGACAGAAAGGAGACATTCCCGAGAGCATCACCCAGAGTGAACCTTCATCGTCTCATTATTAGTTTCAAATTTACTTAATGAACATGCTCCATCGTATGCATGAACATCCCCTTCTGCCTATGGTTGTGAATGTATGATACACTCAACGATCGTCGAGAGACCATACATCCACCTCCTCGATCGAGGGAAAATGTGACAGAAGTGAAAGCTAAACCTCGGGTGGCAAGTGGAGACACAAAGGCGCCTTACCCACTAAGATCCCCCTCGGTATAACTCTAAGTAAATAAGAAACATTAAGAATGAATGTTCAAATACTTGGGTTCATCACTGGATTACTCCCCCAGGAACTTCCTCGGGTTAGCTACTCATGATCACGAGCATAAGAGTTCACAGTGAAAAGAAAACGGGGAGAGATAACAAAAGAGAGAAAGAAAAGTGAATAAAGGAGAACACTTGAATAAAAATATGAAATGCTATTACATAATGAATGTAAAATAAAATACAAAGCTAAAATAAATATAATGGCCAACAAAGGCTATTCCTAAGTTGCCAACCCTTTGGAATTAAAAAGAGATACACTTTTATAGGGAAAGGGTGTGGAAATTTGGCTCCAAAACTCATCCCCGAATGTAGGCGCGTGGATGGATTCTTTAATGACCGAATTTTGAACTTGGTCCTTCTTGAAAGTTGTTCCAAACCTTCTCCTCTGTCGACCCACGAAATTTCAGCTTTATTGGACATGTAATGAAGGAGTTATGGCCGCTTCACGCATGGTATTTAATTCTTTCCAGGTGACTCTTCGTCTTCCACAACTCCAACTTCCCATGACATTAAGACCTTGAAAACAGCCGATTCAGACGTGGCCTCCTTAATGAAAGATGTTCATTAATTCCTCTTCCAGCTTCTTGTAGAATATCCGCTCCATTTGATGGGTCAGATTCTAGATACAAGCTCAGCATTAAAACATTACAAATCTATACACAGTTTTCGAGGCCTGGATTGTGAGCTGAATTTAAGCTTCGAAATGATGGATTGAGCTTTGGTTCCAGAAGGATAAAATGAAGCTCATCGAACATAGAAACCTGTAAAAGAAGAATATTTCAATTTGTATCGGTTTAGAAAATGTTATGACCGAAACATTATAATAAATGAAAACTGTTTAAATCCAAAATAAGCCATTTTTCCAACTAAGCTCAAAAATACTCCTAAAACATAAATTGTGACAATTGACCCTTAAATAACACATTGGTGGGATTAAAAACATTGAAATTCAGAATAAAATAATTGAAAATATTTGCTCTATCAATTCCCCCACACATAAACATTGCACTGCTGGGCAATCATCTTATACCAAGTTCAAAAACAAACTTCTCAAAGCATAAATGACAACATAGATCAATTATCATATCAAAGGAAATATCATGCCTCCTACATGGATAAAAATTTCAGAACTCCTCAAAAATCATATGAATCTATTAAATCTCATGTTAATACTCATATGCATGTCGTACCTACCTCCCCGTAAAATTATTTCTCTCTTCACTCAAGGATATTTTAATGTGGAGTTTTTCTCATTCCCAAAAACATGTGTGATCTCCATAGGCTTGCTATCCTCCTAGTATCTCCACTTCACAGAGTCAAAAATGTATAAATCAAGAGGTCTTTTTCATGGGTTGTTCTGAAGCTGAGGGTTGGCAGGTTTAAAATGTAAAAACATCTGAGGCAGAATGAGGAGGGTTAAGCTCTAAAGTGAAGTAAATGCATGAAAACAGTTTTGCTCAAGAATGGTGTGCTCCTCAATCAGCTCAAAAACGAATCACCTCCAAACACCTCTTCTTTCGGGAAGTTCACACTTAGAATTTCAGCATCAATGATTTTCATCCCTCTTTTCCCCATTTGTAGCATTGTTTCAGCTTGAATTCAGTTCTGGATTTCTCTTCAGAATCATGTTTTGGAGGAAAAGAGAGGCAGCTTTTGATCTTCAAAAATTGGTGAACACCCAGCCCATATGTGATGATATTTTGGTCCACCCATACATCTTCCAATCATGACATTTATTCCACCCAAGCAGCAATAAATATGGCAGCACTTTTAATTCAGCTCAAAAATATTCTTCAGGAAAGCAAAATAAAGCCCATCTTCTCCGTCCCCCACACTTGAGTTCAACAATAATCATGCATTTAACTTCTAGAGAAGGTTGGAAAGGGATAAATGGCTTGTAATGTGGCTGCCTAACAAGGTATTTCATGGCTACTAGGGGCTTAAAGAAGGTCAGATGAAAAGGTAGGCCAAAATAAGAGTTTAATGCAAAAAGGGGCTTTCAAAGTGATGCCTCAATCATACGTGACACATTCCATGAACTCTAACAGCTTTGAAAAAGAGAAAAATAGAAAGTTCTGGATCACACAATATGTCTCAAGACTCTCAATAAAAAGAGAAATGTAAAGAAGATATCAAACAGGTTTAGAAACCTCTCGGGTTGGGCATGATTTTCTATTTGGACAGCACTAGTGCACATGAGTTTCACAATCAATCAAACGTCATCAAATGAAAAGATCAGAAATAAGAAAAAATATCCATTCAGCAATCATTTAAATCCTAAAATACTCAAATCAAGAAATGTTCCAAAAATACGAAGATGGTTTGAATTTTCCCAATTATTCGATTCAGCTCAAGATTCCTAAAAACACACCAAAAAAATGAAAAAGGAAAATAAGAAAATTTCAAAAACATCAACATGAAAAATAAAATGAAAGCACAAACAAAAGAAATGACAACTCATAAGAAAAATAAATGAAAAGAAAGAGAAAAGGGATAATGCTTGGTTTTACCCCCAAGCGGATGCTAGGTTTTTACTGCCCCTAGTCAAGCAGTTGCAGCAGATTATCCCCAATCAGATGGTGGATGTGGTTTTTTTGAGATAAACCACCACATGTGACTTTTTCCAGTGTCCATCAGTAGACACTGAGATTGGAGAACCCCAAAGAAAATAAGAAAGTTCCCAACCCCCAAGAAAGAAGAAAGATAGAATTTTAGATCCAGAGTGGGAGGGAATAGAATATAGGGGTGCTCCCTGTGAACATCTGTGGTGTCCTCCTCCAAATGGTATGAAATTTGTTGTAGAGGAGGCAGTCGCACCACCACTAGCTTCTCTAACTCTTCTTCCTTGATCACCACCACTTGAGTGGTATCCTTCATATCATCCAAGGTCTACCCCATTTCTACTGTATCAGAAATTTCAGGAAAAGGGAAGTTAGAAAACAATTCAGTTTGAATAAGATTAAAACAAGAGGAATCAATTAAGAAATCTTCCCTTTCAAGTAAGTCAGCTTGAAAATTGATCTCTTCTGGTAGGACCATTGGCATCTCCATCTCAGCAGGTGCATATTCTTCATCATCCTCCAAAGAAAAATAGAGTTCAAAAGGTTGTGATTGTTCAATATCAACCATGGGAAGATCAAGTTTCAGGTTATCTTCAACAAAGTGATTCCATGATTCATCCAAAAATTGTTGATCTCCCATAAGTGTATCAGCTGGAATGTATACATTAGGGACCTCCTTGAGCAATGGTTTAGTTCGGGATGATATGATTAATTCCTTTAGAAGCTCCTTCTCACCCTCCTCAGGTTCTTTGACATAAAAAATAATCGGTGAAATCTCTTCCACCACTTGTTTGGGTTCAGGTTCTGGTTCTGGTTCAGGTTCGGGTTGTTCCATCAGTGAACGAATATATTCATCAAACCTTTTTTCAGTTCTCTTCAGTTTTTGAATCTCTTCATGAAGTTCTTGCATTTTGGATTCATAATCATTTTGAACTTCTTCATGCACCTGTGATTGATCAGTCCATGCATAATAATTTGAATTGAAATTCATCATGAACAAATATTTTTTTTAGTTTTTGAAATTTATGATTTTTTTGTGTTTTTTTTAAATTAAAGGAAGAAAAATAATTTACAATAAGTGAATAAAAATAATGAGTGAAGACTACTTGGATCCCCGGCAACGGCGCCAATTTGATGTAGCGTTGTCGTGCACGCTCTCAAAAATATTTATACTAAGTGCAGCACAGTGGCTGACCTAGGTCGATCTCTTGAGGAGCCTTTTGCAGTCAGTCACTCACTACTTCTAATTCACTATGTATATATAAACTAAAGTTACCAGAAATGATATTTGATAATTAAAAATATAAAAGTAAAAGTAAATATGCAGATGCAATGCAACAGAATGAATGCAAACAAAATGATGTTATGACAGAAAGGAGACATTCCAGAGAGCATCACCCAGAGTGAACCTTCATCGTCTCATTATTAGTTTCAAATTTACTTAATGAACATGCTCCATCGTATGCATGAACATCCCCTTCTGCCTATGGTTGTGAATGTATGATACACTCAACGATCGTCGAGAGACCATACATCCACCTCCTCGATCGAGGGAAAATGTGACAGAAGTGAAAGCTAAACCTCGGGTGGCAAGTGGAGACACAAAGGCGCCTTACCCACTAAGATCCCCCTCGGTATAACTCTAAGTAAATAAGAAACATTAAGAATGAATGTTCAAATACTTGGGTTCATCACTGGATTACTCCCCCGGGAACTTCCTCGGGTTAGCTACTCATGATCACGAGCATAAGAGTTCACAGTGAAAAGAAAACGGGGAGAGATAACAAAAGAGAGAAAGAAAAGTGAAGAAAGGAGAACACTTGAATAAAAATATGAAATTCTATTACATAATGAAAGTAAAATAAAATACAAAGCTAAACTACATATAATGGCCAACAAAGGCTATTCCTAAGTTGCCAACCCTTTGGAATTAAAAAGAGATTCACTTTTATAGGGAAAGGGTGTGGAAATTTGGCTCCAAAACTCATCCCCGAATGTAGGCGCGTGGATGGATTCTTTAATGACCGAATTTTGAACTTCGTCCTTCTTGAAAGTTGTTCCAAACCTTCTCCTCTGTCGACCCACGAAATTTCAGCTTTATTGGACATGTAATTAAGGAGTTATGGCCGCTTCACTCATGGTATTTAATTCTGTCCAGGTGACTCTTCGTCTTCCACAACTCCAACTTCCCATGACATTAAGACCTTGAACACAGCCGATTCAGACGTGTCCTACTTAATGAAAGATGTTCATTAATTCCTCTTCCATCTTCTTGTAGAATATCAGCTCCATTTGATGGGTCAGCTTCGAGATACAAGCTCGGAATTAAAACATTACAAATCTGTACACAGTTTTCGAGGCCTGGATTGTGAGCTGAATTTAAGCTTCGAAATGATCGATTGAGATTTGGTTACAGAAGGATACAATGAAGCTCATCGAACATAGAAACCTGTAAAAGAAGAAGTTTTCAATTTGGATCAGTTTAGAAAAAGTTATGGCCGAAACATTATAATAAATGAAAACTGTTTAAATCCAAAATAAGCCATTTTTCCAACTAAGCTCAAAAATACTCCTAAAACATAAATTGTGACAATTGACCCTTAAATAACACATTGGTGGGATTAAAAACATTGAAATTCAGAATAAAATAATTTAAAATATTTGCTCTATCAATTCCCCCACACTTAAACATTGCACTCCTGGGCAATCATCTTATACCAAGTTCAAAAACAAACTTCTCAAAGCATAAATGACAACATAGCTCAATTATCATATCAAAGGAAATATCATGCCTCCTACATGGATAAAAATTTCAGAACTCCTCAAAAATCATATGAATCTATTAAATCTCATGTTAATACTCATATGCATGTCGTACCTACCTCCCCATAAAATTATTTCTCTCTTCACTCAAGGATATTTTAATGTGGAGTTTTTCTCATTCCCAAAAACATGTGTGATCTCCATAGGCTTGCTATCCTCCTAGTATCTCCACTTCACAGAGTCAAAAATGTATCAATCAAGAGGTCTTTTTCATGGGTTGTTCTGAAGCTGAGGGTTGGCAGGTTTAAAATGTAAAAACATCTGAGGCAGAATGAGGAGGGTTAAGCTCTAAAGTGAAGTAAATGCATGAAAACAGTTTTGCTCAAGAATGGTGTGCTCCTCAATCAGCTCAAAAACGAATCACCTCCAAACACCTCTTATTTCGGGAAGTTCACACTTAGAATTTCAGAATCAATGATTTTCATCCCTCTTTTCCCCATTTGTAGCATTGTTTCAGCTTGAATTCAGATCTGGATTTCTCTTCAGAATCATGTTTTGGAGGAAAAGAGAGGCAGCTTTTGATCTTCAAAAATTGGTGAACACCCAGCCCATATGTGATGATATTTTGGGCCACCCATACATCTTCCAATCATGACATTTATTCCACCCAAGCAGCAATAAATATGGCAGCACTTTTAATTCAGCTCAAAAATATTCTTCAGGAAAGCAAAATAAAGCCCATCTTCTCCCTCCCCCACACTTGAGTTCAACAATAATCATGCATTTAACTTCTAGAGAAGGTTGGAAAGGGATAAATGGCTTGTAATTTGGCTGCCTAACAAGGTATTTCACGGCTACTAGGGGCTTAAAGAAGGTCAGATGAAAAGGTAGGCCAAAATAAGAGTTTAATGCAAAAAGGGGCTTTCAAAGTGATGCCTCAATCATACGTGACACATTCCATGAACTCTAACAGCTTTGAAAAAGAGAAAAATAGCAAGTTCTGGATCACACAACATGTCTCAAGACTCTCAATAAAAAGATAAATGTAAAGAAGATATCAAACAGGTTTAGAAACCTCTCGGGTTGGGCATGATTTTCAATTTGGACAGCACTAGTGCACATGAGTTTCACAATCAATCAAACGTCATCAAATGAAAAGATCAGAAATAAGAAACAATATCCATTCAGCAATCATTTAAATCCTAAAATACTCAAATCAATAAATGTTCCAAAAATACGAAGATGGTTTGAATTTTCCCAATTATTCGATTCAGCTCAAGATTCCTAAAAACACACCAAAAAAATGAAAAAGGAAAATAAGAAAATTTCAAAAACATCAACATGAAAAATAAAATGAAAGCACAAACAAAAGAAATGACAACTCATAAGAAAAATAAATGAAAAGAAAGAGAAAAGGGATAATGCTTGGTTTGACCCCCAAGCGGATGCTAGGTTTTTACTGCCCCTAGTCAAGCAGTTGCAGCAGATTATCCCCAATCAGATGGTGGATGTGGTTTTTTTGAGATAAACCACCACATGTGACTTTTTCCAGTGTCCATCAGTAGACACTGAGATTGGAGAACCCCAAAGAAAATAAGAAAGTTCCCAACCCCCAAGAATGAAGAAAGATATAATTTTAGATCCAGAGTGGGAGGGAATAGAATATAGGGGTGCTCCCTGTGAACATCTGTGGTGTCCTCCTCCAAATGGTATGAAATTTGTTGTAGAGGAGGCAGTCGCACCACCACTAGCTTCACTAACTCTTCTTCCTTGATCACCACCACTTGAGTGGTATCCTTCATATCATCCAAGGTCTGCCCCATTTCTACTGTATCAGAAATTTCAGGAAAAGTGAAGTTAGAAAACAATTCAGTTTGAATAAGATTAAAACAAGAGGAATCAATTAAGAAATCTTCCCTTTCAAGTAAGTCAGCTTGAAAATTGATCTCTTCTGGTAGGACCATTGGCATCTCCATCTCAGAAGGTGCATATTCTTCATCATCCTCCAAAGAAAAATAGAGTTCAAAAGGTTGTGATTGTTCAATATCAACCATGGGAAGATCAAGTTTCAGGTTATCTTCAACAAAGTGATTCCATGATTCATCCAAAAATTGTTGATCTCCCATAAGTGTATCAGCTGGAATGTATACATAAGGGACCTCCTTGAGCAATGGTTGAGTTCGGGATGATATGATTAATTCCTTTAGAAGCTCCTTCTCACCCTCCTCAGGTTCTTTGACATAAAAAATAATCGGTGAAATCTCTTCCACCACTTGTTTGGGTTCAGGTTCTGGTTCTGGTTCAGGTTCGGGTTGTTCCATCAGTGAACGAATATATTCATCAAACCTTTTTTCAGTTCTCTTCAGTTTTTGAATCTCTTCATGAAGTTCTTGCATTTTGGATTCATAATAATTTTGAACTTCTTCATGCACCTGTGATTGATCAGTCCATGCATAATAATTTGAATTGAAATTCATCATGAACAAATATTTTTTTTAGTTTTTGAAATTTATGATTTTTTTGTGTTTTTTTTAAATTAAAGGAAGAAAAATAATTTACAATAAGTGAATAAAAATAATGAGTGAAGACTACTTGACTCCCCGGCAACGGCGCCAATTTGATGTAGCGTTGTCGTGCACGCTCTCAAAAATATTTATACTAAGTGCAGCACAATGGCTGACCTAGGTCGATCTCTTGAGGAGCCTTTTGCAGTCAGTCACTCACTACTTCTAATTAAATATGTATATATAAACTAAAATTACCAGAAATGATATTTGATAATTAAAAATATAAAACTAAAAGTAAATATGCAGATGCAATGCAACAGAATGAATGCAAACAAAATGATGTTATGACAGAAAGGATACATTCCCGAGAGCATCACCCAGAGTGAACCTTCATCGTCTCATTATTAGTTTCAAATTTACTTAATGAACATGCTCCATCGTATGCATGAACATCCCCTTCTGCCTATGGTTGTGAATGTATGATACACTCAACGATCGTCGAGAGACCATACATCCACCTCCTTGATCGAGGGAAAATGTGACAGAAGTGAAAGCTAAACCTCGGGTGGCAAGTGGAGACACAAAGGCGCCTTACCCACTAAGATCCCCCTCGGTATAACTCTAAGTAAATAAGAAACATTAAGAATGAATGTTCAAATACTTGGGTTCATCACTGGATTACTCCCCCGGGAACTTCCTCGGGTTAGCTACTCATGATCACGAGCATAAGAGTTCACAGTGAAAAGAAAACGGGGAGAGATAACAAAAGAGAGAAAGAAAAGTGAAGAAAGGAGAACACTTGAATAAAAATATGAAATGCTATTACATAATGAAAGTAAAATAAAATACAAATCTAAACTACATATAATGGCCAACAAAGGCTATTCCTAAGTTGCCAACCCTTTGGAATTAAAAAGAGATACACTTTTATAGGGAAAGGGTGTGGAAATTTGGCTCCAAAACTCATCCCCGAATGTAGGCGCGTGGATGGATTCTTTAATGACCGAATTTTGAACTTGGTCCTTCTTTAAAGTTGTTCCAAAACTTCCCCTCTGTCGACCCACGAAATTTCAGCTTTATTGGACATGTAATGAAGGAGTTATGGCCGCTTCACTCATGGTATTTAATTCTGTCCAGGTGACTCTTCGTCTTCCACAACTCCAACTTCCCATGACATTAAGACCTTGAAAACAGCCGATTCAGACGTGGCCTCCTTAATGAACGCTGTTCATTAATTCCTCTTCTAGATTCTTGTAGAATATCAGCTCCATTTGATGGGTCAGCTTCGAGATACAAGCTCAGCATTAAAACATTACAAATCTGTACACAGTTTTCGAGGCCTGGATTGTGAGCTGAATTTAAGCTTCGAAATGATGGATTGAGCTTTGGTTCCAGAAGGATAAAATGAATCTCATCGAACATAGAAACCTGTAAAAGAAGAAATTTTCAATTTGGATCAGTTTATAAAAAGTTATGGCCGAAACATTATAATAAATGAAAACTGTTTAAATCCAAAATAAGCCATTTTTCCAACTAAGCTCAAAAATACTCCTAAAACATAAATTGTGACAATTGACCCTTAAATAACACATTGGTGGGATTAAAAACATTGAAATTCAGAATAAAATAATTTAAAATATTTGCTCTATCAAAAGTAAATGGGGAATGTAAGAGATCACCTAAAATAAGGTTCCCTTGTAACCTCTTCATAACTAGATTTATCCTATATGCCTAGGGACGAAGCTTGACGTTTGGGTCCCATTTACTACAACTTGGAGAGAAGGAATCTACATTAGGAATCACCTCATCTGAGGGGCCCACTACTCATACCATGAATCATTCATCTAGTATAGGGATAGAGTTTGAGAGTAACAACCAAAATTTCCACCCAATATAACTCTGGGAAAGGATTAGCTTTACCTTTATTCATACCTATGTAGGGTGAATGTTACTTTAACATTATGAATGGGAAAGACTCACAAATAATTTCAACCTCTTCCCATAATAGAATGCACAAGAATGTTCGATTGGATGGAAATACTATCATGATTCATTATATCATATATAATCCCTTCCAACTTTTTGCTTCTTCCATGGCTTTTCGAAAGTTACTCACTCAGAGGGAACATATGACACCTGCAGGCCAACAATAATTTCAGACCACTTAATGGTATATTGTGGTCGGATGATTCTGTTTATGTGAAAACCACTAAAAAAGTGGAAAATTATGAAAGTCACGAGGTTGAAAAAGCACTCATAAACCGACTAAACAGATTTTAAATGACGATTTAATAGCGAATAAATAAAATGAATGATCATGGAAGAGAACGGTAAGCAGTGAAAATAGAAAGTCCACAAGGATATGTAAAGTTTTGGAGGGCATAGACAAGGAGGAATCCTTTCCCCCCATAATGAGGATCCTCTATTCGAATTGTCAATAGATTGGTAATCCCCCAACATCCAAATCCCTTATACATTTTATCATGGCTCATAATTTATTTTTCATGGGCATTACATAGCCCAAAATTCACATTGAAATGATTAGAGTATTTATTTGGGACTCTCTTGAATATATTCTCCCAAAATCATGATGACATCAACATGGACCATCTTCAGGTCTTCAATCTTGATAGACATTGAGTCTCATCAATTTGTTCTAAATTACAATTCATGTCTTTTTCTATAGTATTTCTATTTTGTTGTCCCTTTTTTACATTTGTTTTTTCTTCAAATTCATATATAAAACATAGGGAGAAATGGGAAGAAATTGAGGATATCTATAGGACTATAAGTCATCACTGGGTAGTTTTGGGTGATTTCAATATTGTCTTAAATACCTATGAAAAAATCGGAATGAATTTATTAGAGTTTCCATAGTGTAATACTACTCCTTCATTGATCAATGTAATATTACAGATGTTCTACTTGAGGTGATTATTTCACATGGAGTATATATACCCTTGAATGGGAGATAAGAGAGTAAAATTGATAGATTCTTTATTTACATTGATGAAAATGATAATGTAATTGGAATATCATGTCACACCCTGCCTAAATTGAACATGGATCATAACCCATTAATTATGTAAATATACACTCACCCTATAAGGTCATCTCCTATATCATTTCACTTTAACAATGAATGGCTCACCACATTGGGATTTGAGACATTATTATGCAGGCTTGGAAGATAGAAATAATTAGAATCCCACTTTATATCATTTTTGTGATGTTAAGGAATGCTAAAATTATTCACAGGGAATGGATCATAAACTCTTCCACAAAGCATGAAACTATTATTAATAATGCTAATGAATAGTTAGTAGGATTCCAAATTAGGAACAATCAAAAAAAATTCCCTTCTAGATAAGAAATAGATGTTTTATCATGACTTTACAACATCTTGAATGTCAAATAATGTATGGACTACATTCAATTAATTATTTGATGGAAAAAATACGGTGATAGGAAGTCAATATGTTTCATCTATTGCACAAGGAAAATAAATTATGGGAATGAATTAGGGGTATTAATGTCAATGGGTGTCTTCACAGCTCTAAATGTGAAATATAAAATGCATTGGAGACTTAAATTAAATCCCATTTCTCTAATTATAGAATTTACTACACTCATATGATGGTTGATGTCATTGATCATTGCATTGAGGAGCATCAAAACCATCTTCTCACTATATCCCCTTCAATGGAGTAGATTAAATAATCCCTTTCTCTCTTAATATATGAAGTATTACTGGCCAAGATGGGTTTACCAAAAAAATAATGTCTTATTGGGATCTTCGTTAGGATGATGTGGTTGTTGTTGTTAAGGACATCTTTAGTCATGAATTTCATCCCCATGGAATTAATTCATGTTTTATTGCTCCTATATTGTCAAAGGAGGAGGAAATCAACATCAAATATCTCAAGAATGTTTACCTTGGGAACACTATTCCCCAAGTTATTAGTATGATCCTAATAACAATATTACGGAGGTTTATTAGTGATTTCATCCACCCATATCAGTTTGTGTTTTTTTTCAAGTAGAAGTATACAAAATTTCTTATTCACTTCTTTAGAGAGTATCAAATTAATTAAAATATCCAAGAAGAAAGGGATATTTTCCCTCAATATTAAAATATCCATGTCTTTTTAGACCATTAAATGGTGTTTTATTTTTGAAGTCCTCATAAGGTATTATATTTCTATGGATTTTATAAAAATCCACCATTCTCAACTCTCCTTAGATGTCCATTTTAGTTAATGGATCCCCCAGGGGATATTTTTTTATACACAATGGGTGTTCATCAAGGGGACCCACTTTTAAGGACAAATTTTTCTCTTGATAAAAACTACATTTGTAGACGATTAATTGAAATCAACCACCTTGTGATTGATAAAAAAATAAATTCTTGTTAAGATAACTCCATAAAATCTCATTTACTCTATGTTGATGACAACATTATTTTTTTGGAAGCCTAAAAAAAGGTCCCTCGCTATTATGAAAGATTTATTTAATCATTATTAAGAGGAGTTCAGTCAGGCCATTATGTATGGAATATTTTTTTTATCAATTTTATGAATGGAATCCATATTATTAAAATAGAATCACAAGAGAACTTGGAGTGAGAAAGTGATCACTACATTGACATTCTTTGGGGTTTCCTTATTAAAGGGAGAAGTCCGTTCACATAATATTAAGAATACATATTATAGAATTTTCAATTAGCTTTCTTGAGGGAAAGTAATGACCATGTTATAGGCTGGGATTGTATTCCTCATCAATTCAGTTATCAATTATAAATTCCTATAATCATTTTCACTATATAGATGTACAATATCATGTTTAATGACCATCAAATTATGATCATAAATTTTTTATGTATTTTCTCAGTTTATAAAAGGAATCTCGTAATCATTATATAGAGGTATATTATTAATCCTTTTTTACATACGAGATCTTGGTTTTAAGGATCTAAAACCTTCAATGATGGACCTATCAACAAGATCACGTGAACCATTTGTTTTAGAATGATACCTCAATTGATTTCATTCCATGAATGTTAAAAATGATTCTTTTAAATGCATTCCCAAACTACCTTAACTCATTTGTGTGAACATGACTCAGGAATTATTTAAATGATATTATGTAGAACCTAAATTGGTTACTTAGTAGGAACTGTAGTCTTATTTGATGGTATAGCACATGGATTGGCAACCCCATTTATATTACCATTATTTCTCCTTGCATGATTTAGATGTATATGGTTGCTGTTAGGAACCAACAAAATGCTTTTCATGACATCATATCCCCTCAAGATATTATGGAAATATAGAATTATGTTTTCATGGATAACGATTCCCTATTCTAGAAACCCAATCACAATTACAATATCAATGGAAAATATTTTTATATATTGTTGTGTGATGATTCTCACAGACCACTAAATTGGTTCAATCATTAAATGAAAGCACCTGTTCCAACATAAAGATTCTTATTCTTTCTAGGATATGGATGTTTCATCCTCATACACATGAACAATTGATAAAAGTAGTAAAACAAATTTCCTCATTATGTAATATCTATGGGAAAGGTTAAAATTCTATGTACCAAATTTTTGTTGACTGTACATATGTAAGAGTGTTTTGAAGGTATATAAGTATGATTTTTTATCATAAATAATTAAGAACAGATTGGAACATTTGTTACACATCAGTATGAGTGGGAAGAGTAAATAAAATACATAACATTTTTCATGTGGCTGCTACATCAGCAATACATTAAATACAGAATACCAGAAACCTATCCACTGTCAATAATAAACCTATATCACTGCATGCTAATCCATCACAATTCATTGAGATGTGCACACTTCTATAGTTGTTCTACATGGTGTAAAGAGAAACTACTTTGAGGACATACATACACTACATATGATTGGCATTATATGGAAACTAGGTAAGCCTCTTGTCTTCAATTATATTAGGTGGATTCAAATTACCCCTATATTAAAGTGTACATTGATGGGGTAGCTTCTGGATTAGTTGGATCTTTAGGCTGTGGGGGTGTTTCCAGAAGCTACCACGGATTTATTAATGTTTGTTTCAACCACATTACTGAAAAAATGTATTTCCTATGATTCTATGATTTGAGATCTATTTATGCAATAAAAACACTTTTGAATGATTTCAAAACATGAACCAAATATGTGCCATAGAGGATACTAGCTCACTGGAATGAATGTCACAATCGTGCTCAACTCCTCCAATTATATGGGTCAAATTTTTACAAGGAATCTAATCATGTTTTTTATTCCATATCTAAAAATAAAATTGAATAGATGAGTACCTTGAAGTCTTTCAGGATTCCTAATCATTGTTCTATCGTGCTTGATGATGACAAGATGGGTGTAATACACTCTCACTCTTATAAAGCCCATTATAATTCTTGACATTTGTTCTGTTACTTTTCTATTAATATTTTTAGGGATATCCAGTCTGGACCTTGGATATTCTTGGTAGTCTATAACTCATACAAATATTTATCATAAAATGTAAAGGATTTCACTTCCACAGAGTATAAATTGTTTCCAAACTTTTAAAATTTTAAAATAATACATGTTATATTTTCAGAAATCTCTCCTCAACATTCATCTTGAATTCTTCCAATCCCTTAATCATTATTAACTCCATTATAAAACATTAAAAATGATGGAAGAGCATTAAAAACTAGTAAGGGATATGAAAAAAATTAATCCATAAATCCATTGATAATAAAAAAAACAATAATGAAAATAATTGAAACCATAACATTTTACCCAAAGAGAGAAACATCATTTTTAATAAATATATTTTATTTATCCTTTTGAAAATATCTAATTCAATTAAAACTCATTTTAAGTCATATATATATTATGTAGTTTCATTGGGATATCATCGCGTTGAACTCTCACACAACTCTAATAGATCGGAATAACCATATGGCCAATATACAATATAATTCTAAAGATAATATAATAATTACACAATGCATTGGATTGATATCAAAGTGAACCCATTTTTTATAATTTAATCGAACCACAACATGAAATAAAATATTTCTTCATTTTAAAAACACATTTAAACATGTATGAAAACCACACTAAGATATTAATATTCCATTTCCATTTAAAAATTATGTTTTTAATAAAAAATAATATTTTATTTTGAAAATCATTTTCAATTCCAAAATATCCAATAATATGCAATGAATATTTTTCCATAAAGATGTGATAATTTTTTTTAGAAGTGTCAAAAAATTAAATAAATTCCCTCAACAGTAGAAAATTCATTGTCACTATGTATGATTAGAATAGAACATTCCATTTATTATTTGTAAAAACATTCTGTATAAACCATGTAAAAAAAGATTTATATATTTGATAAAATTTGAATGAAATTTAAAAAAAATATAAATTTATTTTATTTTTCTTTTATATCCATATAAATAAATATGTAAAATAAAAATAGGATTATTGAAAGGAAAGCATTAAATAAATAAAAATTCAAAGTGTCTCAAGCCACATTGAATATTTAAATCACAATCCCTATGAATTTATAACATTTTAAAATTCATTAAATAACAAATGAATAGATAAAATATTGATAATTAATGATAATGGGGTTTTATATAATATTCATAAAATAATAATGGCATATATCATCAATAAATATCTAAATTAAAAGTTATTTACAAAAAATACCTTACATTGAGTCTAACTTGTCATGTGTGACTTAATCTTCTTGAATAGTAAAATATTGTTAGATATTTACATTTTCATATCCTTTTTCTATTTTTCATTATATTTATTTAAATTTTTTAAATTTTTTAATCAATTACATGAACAATTCTATTTATATTGAGTTTTTTTACTATATCCTATTCATGTGTAAAAAATGTCATTTATAGGTCAAATATGGTCAAAGGACTCATCATATAAAAATCACTATAATTATAATCAGGAAATAATTATCAAATTTAGTTTTTGATTATACTTTTAAAACCAATTATTATATATTTTTATGACTTATGAACCAACTTTAAAATAATGGAGAAGGTAAGATGTTCATACACAAGTCTAATGTTACCATTTTTCAATGATCATTATGGAATTAAGGTAAGTAACATTTATATTTTTAGAATGACCATTATATCATAAAATACATATTAATTAAAAATATCTAGTTATATATATAATTCATGTGATATAAATGGAATCACATCACATCGAGGAGGTGGTAGTTCACACATCAGCAAAGGATGTCACCACATTTTTAATGTGTGAAACATTGATAAAAGAAATGAAATATTATATTTAATGTAGGGTAAATATGATAGCAATATCTTATGGATTCCATTTATGTAATATATAGTTTATTAAACCCATCCTCATTACATTCCATGTAGTGTGTGAACGTATCACATCGCTTTGAGAAGGCATAATATAGACTTCCCTAAACCAAATTATTGTACCTACACAAAATGCATGGAATTAATTTATGTGATATATAACAATTAAATAAACATTAATACATCATAAATATCACATATAAAAAATAAAAATGAATTTTACACCGTAATATCCATCCATGAGAGGTGTTAATGTCAAAAAAATCATCGTTTTGTGAGGCAGTAGTTCTCCATACATAAGAACAATAAGTTTGTTACCCATTAGAAGGATGTAATTATATGTTTAGGTATAACCCTCATAATATAAAAATATCACTATATTAAGGATACATGTGTCATTATTTAATCATTTAATATTAATATTTTGGATTGTGTAGAATGAAATACAAGGAATGATATTGAGGAATAATGTTATATCATCTTTGGTTAACTCCTTTTATATTGCAAAAAAGGACCGCCTTGGAAGGATTTATGTACAAGGGTAAGATTTTAGTAAGATGGGAAGGATTTTGTGAGATTATTTTTGTTGTATATATATGATAAACGGGATCCATATATTGAATCCATTATTTCAAATTCAAATCACATATATTGAAGAAATTAATTAAAAATTTATCTAGAATATGAGACAACAAAATCAGCATTTTAGGGAAATATTTACAAAGTTTGGTAAGTTTTTATGTCTGATTTCAAATTTAAATTGACTTAAATGATATAAATTAAATATATTGATATATATTTAGTATAATTTATATTTAAAACCAATAATAAAATAATGTATCCTTTTTAATAAATTAAATTAAAAAGCATTTTTCAATTCAAATCCACTATTATTTACTATCCATCAAGAAATGAACCATCACAGAAAAATAAAAAAATTACTCTAAGATTTTTTTTTCTATTATAATTATGAAATTTATTTTGACATATAACATCAATAAAACTTCCGAAAATTAAATTTGATATGGGTTCTCTATTAAAAGGTAGTATAACTACCTTTAAAAATTATATATCATTTTATGCTTCAAATTGGAATTATTATTTAAGCCTATAAAATTTATTGGGTGAATGTAAAAACATTTAATAAACATGTTTAAGAATAATAATGTTAGTCAAATTAATTCCCATAAGTACATATAATAGGTGATAAATATCAATTAAAATAATAATTTTAATTATATATTATTTTTCTGTATAACACAGTCTTCCTTAACATTGAAACATGAAATAAATTTTGTACCCCGGAAAATCTCAGAGATAATTCAACTTGGTAGAAAACATATCTATCATTATTTATGATTATATATGGCCCAATAATATATGGACTCAACTTCCCCTTCTTACTAAAACACATTAACCATTTCCAAGGATAAGAATTAAAAAATAAATGATCTCCAACTTCAAAAGAAATACCATTCCTCTAGTTATCCACTAAACCATTCTACATACACTGAGATGTCCTCATGATTCTATGAGTCAACTAAACATTAAATTATGTTTCCTCAACAAACCCTAGTCCCATTATCATTTTTTCTTACGTAATCCAAAAAATTTGATGTGCTACAAAAATGTATACATAATTTCTAATATGGTTTCATTTATACAATGGTATGAAAAATGTTATTAAAAGAATACTCAACAAAAGAATTATTTCAATCCCAACACTGCTGGTAATTAATTGAGAATAAATTTAGAATATATTCCATGTATTGAATCATCCACTCATACTGCCTTTGAGATTGAGGATGAAAAGTTGTATAGAAATTTAATTCTAATTACATCTTATGTACTTTCAAAAAATTGGAAGTCAACCTGGGATCACGGTCTGATACAATGTAATGAGGAACTCCTTGTAACCTAATAATATCTTTTATATACATTTTAGAATGATAAACTAGATAAATTGTGTATCAGAAGGAAAAAATGTCCATATTTAGTTAATTGATCATAAATAACAAAAAAACACAATATTACATTAAGTTGACCTTTGTAATCCAACCATGAAATCGAATGATATATTTTCCAATATTCACTTTAGTACTTGAAAAAGTTGCAAAATAAATTTTGGTAAATGGAACACTTCATTAACCATTTGAATATTAAAATACATCATTGTAAACTCCAAAATATATCATTTCATTCCATACAACTAGTAATACTCACGAGGCTCTCTAAACATCTTAGTGCAACCCAAGATGAATAGAAAATATATGAATATGATATTTAGTCAACTATTCATTCCTCAAATGTGAAAAAAATAATTAAACACAATATATTCTCAAATCATATAAAACATTCTACATCAATATTAAAATTATGAAACATAACATTTTCAATAGGATTTACATTTTATTGAAAATATTTGTCCACCTTCTTCTCCCTCTTAATTTTTATGAAAATGTTAAAAATAAAATAAAAAACATAGTGGATTACCATTTTTCAACAAATTCTAGGAAAAAATTCTTCAAATAATTCACCAAAGGGTCATGTTTCAACATATCTTCGATAATGTTGAATAACTTACTTTAATTAAAGCATTAGAAACAATGTTCTATTTTCCAAGAAGATAATAAATTGAGAAATTATAATACTTAATTGATTATATTACTCTTATATGTCTCATTATAATTTATTTTAGGGTGATTATATACATCAAACTTTTATGATCAGTATATATTTCCCAATTTACCCCATAAAAATGATTCCTTCATATTTTTAAATAAAAACCAATAACAACAATTTCTAAATCTTGTGTAAGTTAAATCAACTCATGTTTTTTCAAATAATGTGAAGAAAAAAAAAATTATAATTCTTTATTAGAACATAATTGTGTCCATTAAATGAAGTATCATTATAGATGTCAAATTATAAATTTTTGGAATGTAAAGCCAACAGTAGGAGCATTGACCAATCTTTTTTTCAGTTAAAAAAAAACACTATATTATTCTCTCCAGTTAATCTCAACTCTTATTCGAGTAAACATAGTTTTATGTTTTGAGGGCCAAAAATGTTTTTCAAAATATCATTGGTAATGACCCTCTAATGATAGAAAAACTAAAAATCTCATGGATATTGTTATGTCAGAATCACTCTTCAAAAATGTTTTTAGAAGGGTAAATAATAATGTCATATTTAGAAAAAATGTTACCATGAATGAATTTTTTTGCAACTGAAATTTACACTTTATAAATTTTAAATTATGTTTTTATATGGTTTGTAGAAAAATCCATAGATTCATCTCAAGTTCCTCTTGGATTTTAGAAAATACTATAATTTCATCAACAAACACAACCACAAACTTATCCAAGGACATATGAAAAATTCTCGTCATAATATCCATGAATAAATATGAAAATTACATAACCAAATTGGGGAAACTACATATTCATTACAACCATATAAATTTTAATACCCAGTTTTAAAATTTTCATATACATTTACATTAAATTATTTGTACCCCAACATCAAATCAAATATCAAAAAATACTAAGTTTAATAATACAGGCCATGTGAATTTCATTTCCATCCCTATTAAATTTCCCACTTTTTAGTAAGTTATAAAAGGCATGAAATCATTGAACACAACATTCTTAGAACTAGATTCTATCTTACCATGATATACTAAAATCCAATCCATACCAAGAATGATATCAAACTATAATTTGGATATTTCAATAATATATATAGGAAAGGCCATCCAATTGATAATGATAAGAATATTCCTATAAATAATTGTTTCGTTGACACTTAAACCTAGATTTTTATCTAATGCTATATATTATATTCATGAGATAATATTATGAATTTCCTATCAAATTTCCCAGAAATGAATGAAAGTGAAGATGTAGAGTCAAACATGGTAATGAAATAATTCTAAAACATAATTAACACACCTATCATCACTACAAATGTTGGTCTAATATCATATGTATTAATAGAAAATGACATTGGTACACATTTTTGTATCTAGTTCTGATGATTTCCTTCCCTTGTGACTAACATCATACATGAATTTTCATAATTACCCATTTAAATGAATATAAATCATCTAAACATCATATAAATATCAATTTCTACATTATTTAATTCATCCAAATTATTTTCCATGCATTCATGGGCCTTCTTTCAAAACATTAAACATCTGTAAAACATCCCTATCTATATAAGACATTGACCAAGGTTCTTTTTACCACACATAATATTTGATTGGAACTCAATTTTAGTACCTGTGTATTTTCTTGTTGCATGGTTCCCCCTCACCATCGATCATTAACGCTTCTTACTTTCATTATCATAAGGCACATAAGAGTAAAAAATATCTATATCAACTTTTTAACATAATGAAAAAAATTCTCAAACCATGTTAATTATCACTCTTACAAGATCTTCATATATTTTTTTCAATCATTTGTAAAATAGAATAATATTTGTTACAGTGCATCAAATAAATATGGATGATTTATGGCCAGTATTGTGAAGTTTCAATCCTATATTTCTACGAAATCATTATATTTTTTCCTCTATTCTAATAGGTTTTTTCCTATTCTTATTGAAACAAACTTACAAAAATATTTCTCAAGTAAAACATTCTCGAATGTTTCCCATTCCATGACATAAAAATAATAAATCTATGTTGTATTCTTAACAAAAAACCCTCATAAACCAGATTCTACTTCGAAATTAAAAAATTAAAGGGATACCTTTTGAAAATTTGACCATTCTAATAAATCAAATATAATATCCAGATCATTTATCCATCCTTCATCTACCACTGAGAAAGATGATCCACCAAAGTATTGGGCATGTTGCCCCCTGAAATGATCCAAAAAATTATTTTTTTACATTGGGGTATATTGGCTTCCTCTGTATCATGGATACCACCATCATTTTTCACCAGAGTCAACTTAGTCGTCAAAACAAAAAACTATTTTTTATTCCAATTATATTGGGATGATGGTATGAAATGATATATTCTTGAATGTTCTTTTAATTATTGCTTCCCTGTTTTCTATGATGAAATCATTTCATGGAAGACATATTTTAGGTAAAGAAACATTGTAATATTCAAATTATATAACATTTTATCTTGACCATAGTTGAAAAATATTATAAGGGCATTCTATTAATACCATCATAAAATATAATGTTAAAAAAATTCATACAAACTGTAATCCCAGAGGCATAATAATTACCTAATCTTTAGTAAAATCTTGTGTTTTAAGTTTTATCCTATTGATGATTTTTTCAGGTTTGGAGATATATATAATTATGTTATAACTCATAATTAACAAAACCATATAAATAAAAAGTGAACACTTATCAATACTAACAATTTTTCTATAATCTAAATCTTTTATGATAACTACTGATATCATTTATGAATACTCTTCTTTACTTTCAACATGAATTCTTACAACCCCATAATAACCCTTATAGAATGTTGAAGACAATAACAAACATTATATATGTATAAAAGGATTAGTAAGTGATGAATAAAAAAATTGTTTGTCCATTGATAAACATTAAAACAGATAAAAACTCATACCTTAAAATATAACACATTACTTATAATAGAAATATCATTATTTATTCTATATAATTTATTTCAACATTTAAAAACAAATTAATTATATGAAATATTATAGAAAAAAAGGAAAATTCATGATAGTACCTTGGGACATCATCACATTGAACTCTTATAGAACCCTTACAAATTGGAATAATCATATTGACAACTTCAAGAATTATTTGATGGAAAATATAATCATTACTTAATAAATTGGGTTTCTATCGGGGTGCACAAATTTTTTTATAATTACAATGAACCACAACATGAAAAAAATTAATATTTGAAAAACAAATTTAAATTATCATGAATATAACATTCAGGTTTCAAAATTCCATTTTTTTTCAAAAATACAATTTCTAATTAAAAATAAATATACATTTGAAAAATAACATTCAATAAGAAAATATCCAAAAACAAAAAATAGAGATATTTTATTAAAAAGAATTTGAAATATTTATATGAAATACAAAAGAAAAAAAATTGGCCTTGACGGCGGAGAAGTAATTGTTGTTGAGTACATTATGAATTGAACATTATTATAGTTTTTTGTCAAATTGTTCCTTATAAATCACATAGAAATATTCATTTTTCTAGAAAAAATTAATCAAATTAAGAATATAAATAAAATTTTCTTTATAATCCATTTGTTTCCATTTAAATAAATATGTAACATAATATCAAACTTATTGAAATGAAATTATTAAATTGTTAGACATTCAAAGTGTCCCACAACACATTGAACATTTAAATCATAATCACGATGAAATTTAAACATTTATCATGAAATTAAATATAATTATAATAGATAAAATATTTATACGGATTGTCAATGTGGCTGTATATAGACTTTATAAAATAATATAGGTGCATATCATGGGGAAATGTCTTATGAATGGAGATTGAGATTAAATCCCTTAAAAAGTGTCTCCCTTTTCCTATGTGGATTTATATTAAGGAATAGTTAACAAATGTTTGTTATATACATGATCAATAAACTTTTTCATGATTATCATTATTTTTATTTCAATTATTTTAATTTTGAAAAAAACTACATCAACTATTATGATTATTTTGTATATTTTGAGAATATTCAGTTTATGTGTCGAAACAACTTTGGTAGATCAAATATAGTCAACTTAGTCATTATATAAACATATAAAGAATAATAATAAGGAAATAAATATAATATTTATATGTAAATTATACATTTATTCCATATATTGAAATATGGGTATGAAAAATTAACCAATGATACAATAATGGAGATGGTAGTCTCTACGTACGAATGTGTAATATTCTCATTACTTAATGATCGTCCTATAAAGAAGGTATGTAAAATTTATATTTTCATAATGATAAATAAATCAGATATGCCATATTATTTATTCATATACACACATAGATACTTATATATATTATTCTATTGATTTAATGGAATCACATCCCCTCAAGGAGGCGACATTCTACACGTCTACGAACGACGTTATCACTTTTTCAGTGTCGGAAAAGGTGTTAATGAAAACGATATATTATATTTTAAGTAGAATATTTATATATTTAATATCATATGTATTATAGTTATTTGACATATTTTTAGTTAAAAAAATCCTTAATGAAATCCATGTAGTGTTTGAATGAATCACATTGCATTGAGGAGGTGGAAGTCCACAGTTCCCCAAATGAAATTATTATACTTACAGAAATTAGAAATCATAAATTTATATGATATATAAATATTAAATAATCATAATTAAATTATAAACATATAATAGATGAAAACATATTTTCATCATCTTTCATACCCCAAAGTGGTCTTAATGTTAAAATTAACAATTGGGATTTCTTGAGGCATTAGTTCATCATACACAAGAACAATATGTTTGTTACCAATTAGATAGAACATTGAGTAAACACAGGTCTAAAAAAATTAAGAGAAATATATAAGTATATATTTGATATTTGTGTTATTATTTAATAATGGAATTAGAAAAATTGAGTTTCTAGAGAAATAAAATAAAAGAATGGAACTCGAGGAAGGATGTTACCTCTTCTTTGGGTAAAAATATTTGTTTTGAACAAATGGCCTTGAATGGGTAAATTTAAGCTTGAATAGAGGATAAAATTTAAAAATATATGTATTTTGGGAGCTAATATTCCATTGTTTCTGAAATCCAAATTTATTTATGTGTGTTAATATGTGGGAGTGGTGAGTGCCCTTTTATAGTGGAGTGGAGTGGCATTCATGAAATATTTTTAAACAGAATTCCACCCATATTGTTCCTATGAAAACTGTTCCTAATATTGAAATCAATTATATCATAGGGAGGATAGGTCATATATATATTAATAAATTGTATTTTGGATATTTTTATAGGTCATTGGGCATTTTGTTTATGGTTTAATCTTTTATAAAGCTGACATTTCACTTAATCACTGTAATTAATTATAAATAAATTCAATAATAGTTTTTCTAAAAAACTATGTTAAATATATAATAAATTATGATTTAAAAAAATAAATAAATGGAATATATATTTAAAAATATTAGTATCAAAAGTGGAAAACATTAATATAAATTTATCCTTGTTGAGTGGAAGACAAAGTTTGTTTTTAAAGTAAAAATAATCAAAAGTTTGATATGTTTTTGTATACAATTTAAATGTGAAATGGATTAAAATTTGATAAATTAAATTTATTGATGTATATTTTATTTAATTAATTATTTAAATTATTAAAAAAACATAATTTACATTAGAAATAAATTATTAAAATTCCTATTTGAATTAAAATCCTATATTTTCACTATTCCTCAAAAAAAGAAACTTCACATAAAAAACCCAAAATTCATCCATAAATAATTTGTATGGTTATATTTTAAGTATAATGCATATTTTTAGTTATTAAATCTATAAAAGTTCCAAAAAATGAATTTATAATGGGTTATCACATAAATTTTGGTAAAACTACATTTTAAAAATATAGATCTTTTTTTCTTAGAATTATATTTATTCTAATTTTATGTTTGCAAAATTAGATTGATGACTTTAAAACTATTTTATTAAAATGTGTAAACAAAATATCGTTAGTCTTATAAATTATAGCCTATATAATTACTAGGCATCAATTACCATTTTAAATAATTATATATACAATATATTATTTTTCATTAAAACACATTCATGCATGCAAAAAAATATTTCAGAGAAACTAATTGTTTCTTGTCAAGTACACAATAAAATATTATGTCAATTTTTAGGTAAAATTATTTTATAACTTATAATTATAATAAAATAATAAATTCTTATTCTATAATAACCTAGGATGTCAGAAAAAACTCAATTTACACTTTAAAGATCATTTAAATCAAAAGGATATAAATTGAAAATTTTAAAAAATTAAAACTGAATAAAAAAATGATTAAATTATTAATTTAAATCCCCATAACCCTCGAATTTTCAGGACTTATCATGAGTGTTGGTTATCAGATACCCTTTTATGACCTACCACCTGAGCTGTGATGATCTTATCTTCCATCTTCAGGACATCTCATATAAAAATTTAACCTTAAATACATATTCCCTCATATGAAACTGGGCTCGGATACAATTTTATAAAAATAAAATTATTCGTCAATATTTATTATAATATTGTTGTTCTGAAACACTCCTAAAGTGAATTTTCTATCCCCATGAGATGGAAAATGTTATTATGTTTCTTGGAAACACCAATTTTGAAATATTTTATGAATTAAATCGATTGATCTTAAAAAAATTCCTCAAATAACTATAACACACCAAGATTTCATAGTACTTTATTTCTTCAAACTAATTAAATAACTTGCATTACATGCAACACCGAATTCTAGCGCACCATGAATTACCAAACTAGCCGTTCAAATGCGGTTATGAATAGTATTAATGGAATTTTGTAAAATATATAATCCTTATAATTTTAGAATCCATATTAAGTGTTTCTTAGACATAATGTAAGAACAAATTCATTTTTTTCAGATAAAAGAATTATTTTTCAAAAAATGTGATTTTACCGCCTTTTAATGGAAAACCCTTTTTATATCCAATATTTGAAACTTTTATATATTAAATTTGACAAAATAAACTTCTTCTTTAGAATCGAGACATAAAAATTTAGTTCCAATAAATTTTGGGGGTTTTTATGATAACTGTCATATTTGGTTGAATAGTGAAAAATACTATATTTTAACTTAGAACCAATTTTTAATCAAAATAATTTATAGTGTTAAATTATAAATTTTAATGATTTTTAAGTATAAATAGTTTATATTTTTACAATTTAATACAATATTTGTCATTGTAAGTAATTTCACTTTGAGATTGGACATAAACAATTGTCAATCTTTTGATAGTTATTGTTTCTTAAAAATACACCTTTTGGTTTTGACAACGGGAATTAATTTTAAATTAATAAAAAAACTTCTATGTTTTGAATTTTGTCAAATAGACTTCATTTTTGAATTCTAAATATCAAAATTAGCTTAGGTTAAATTTTTGTTATTTTTCTGAAAACATTCCATTTTTGATGAATTGTGAAAAATAGTGAGTTTTAGTTTAAAACCGAATTTTTATTTAAATAATTATTTATTTTATATAAATTTATTTTAGGTCAATATAGATAAATAATTCCTATATAATTTCAATGTAATTCATTACAGTGAGTTTATAATAATTTCATATATATAAAAAATTGATTGAACTTTTCACCATCTTTTACCCACCTCCTAAGAGAATTTGTAAATTCACATAAAAGATAATTTTACAGCTTCTTTGAGTTGAATTTAAAAATTCCAAAAGACACGATGAATATCAAGCAGTAAAATTTGGTTCAATAAGATAAAAATAATTTTTACTGAATAGTATCTTTTTACTTTTATTTACCACAGTTAAAAGTAAATAGGTTAATTAAGGGTAAAAATGATATTATTATTACCCTATCACATGCCCTAATTATATTGGATAAGTTTATTTCTACCAAAAAAACACTTAAGAAGAAAATATGACCCTTTAGGTTCACTTGGATGAGATTATAACATTTATTATTATTTAATTTAAAGAAGAGTAAAAAGTGTTAAATTCAAATTTTATTAACTAATCCATTTTTAAAATAGGTTTACACATAAGATAAATTCGACTATAAATATTAATTAGAACGATAGAAATCTTTCCTACATAATGGTATTTTATTTATAATTTTTAATGATTAAATAATTAATTCTATTAATGACATATTGATGGTGCAATAATTAGCTTATTATTCAAGGAATGAAATAAATTGTATTATAAATATTAAAATAAATAAAGTTTTAATGTTTTTATGACATCCACGAATTTTATAGGTTAATATGTTATTTTATTATTGATTAAATGTATTTTGTTTGATATAATAATTTTTTTATTATTTTAACAAAAAAACAAATACCAAATTGTGTCAAAATTGGTATAAAATAGTTTTAGTAGAAATATTATATTTTTAATTGATATAATGGTTATAAAAATCTATGGATCGGGAAAAATAATTATATAATAATATATATGGCATTAATGAACCAATTGGGGTTTCATTGGAAATATATGGTTTGTTTATTAACCATATAGTGTAAGAATACATGAAAACACGGTAAAAGTTAAATTATTTAACTTAGAGTTAAATAAAAATGATAAGGAAAAAATGGTAACCTAATCTTGTCTAAAACCTATTGGTTGAGAGTATTTAGACTCATCCCTACCATATCCTCAAAATAAGTCACTTTGGAGCCATTATAAATCAAATTGGATTTATTATAAAATAATATTTTATTTTTTTCCAAAGGTGCCCCTCACCCCTCTTATAAAAGGGCACTTTCCATTCTCACAAATTCACACCTCCAAAGGCATTTGGATCAGCTAAACCCTTCCCAAATATCCTCCCAACTTCTGTCAATTCAAATTAGAGGCTGTAGTTTGATCAGAAAGTGAACCAATGGATCCCTTTTGATCAAATCAAAAGGAAGAACCCGAAGAAGAGGTAATAATTTCACCACCCTCTTCCAAGTTCCTTTCATCTTACACTTCTTAGTTATTTGATATTTACATTATAAAATAATAAATCGAGTATATTATATATACTATGATGTTATTGTAAATTTTCTACAACTATATTCATTATTCTATCCATCTTATGAATGAAAATGTCACGATGCGTGCGTACGTACGACTTACCGTCTCCACGCTGTGGGGTAATTTTATATTCAACACTATGTTTTTTGGATGAATATAATGATGAGTAATATGTATATAAATAATGAAAATAACATGATAATGTCTCTGTAAAATTAATATACCATCCTATTCCACACCTTTAAGGAAATGATATTGTCGCTCGTGCGTACGTACAGATTACCGTCTCCATGACGTGATTAGATTTATTTCCACATTCACCATTCATCGACGTTTATAAAAATATATATTAATAATATGGTTTTAATATATGAAATAATAAAGATACTTGAGATAAATATATATATATATATATATATGTACTTACATATATTTTATTCACATAGTTCTGTTCAATACATTATTAAAACGGAAACAACGTTTATGCGTATGTACGGACTACCGTCTCCATAAACAGTGTTTCCCATTTCATATATATGTCTATTATACATATTTATATTCTAAATATATATGATATATAAATCATTTTTTATATTCTAGAAGTATTTAAATCATTATCTATGTGATGCAATCATGTGTAACCAGTTAAAACATGTACGATAAAGAAAGCGATTATTACCCGAAATATTAATTTAACATGGAAATTATTATTAAATGGGTAGTAGAAAGTCATAAATGAATAATTTATGATATCATAAATATTAATATGGTTTCGGAATAATTTAATAACAAACTAAAATCTTCATACAGGTGGTTGAATGTATCCTCGACTAAAGGAAACTGCAAGGTAAGGGGTTTTCATCTCACTCCGTATTCCCGTGAGATTCGTTCCAATTTTCCACTATTACCTTTTCTGTGGTGTATGTACTACCCATAATAGTATTTGTGGTGTAATACACTTTAATTTATGTGAATTTACATATTCATTGTATGATACATCTTTAATGGGGTGTATGTTTTGTAAGTTTCCAAATTCATAAGGGTTTATTTCACAATCTCTTCATTATCCGGGATTGTTTATACGTAGTTATCTACTAAGACCTCTTTATCAACCACATCCATGATTTCTAAAAATGTATTTAAAAACATTATTCCTATTTTATAGATCATGGGTTAATGTCATTTATACCCTTTCTTGACTTTTTATAAGATGTTTATAAAGGAAACATTCCGTCGTTTTCTGAACAAGGTCCTTTTTAACCTTTTCGACAGAATTAAGGTAAAAATGCCTTTTTTAACTTATACGACGGGTGTGGTTATTATCCTCTATTATTAAATTGTCAAAGATTACATTACATTCTTTTATGTATAGTTTCAAATTTAATTTTTCCTTTTATGATTATGTGACATTTAAATTATTTTAAAAAAAAGTGATATTTATATCAAATAGTTTTGATTTCATCTATGTAAACATTCTTGATAGATTTTAAGCTTATTTGAAATTGATTTATTATGATACAAAACATCAATATTTTATTGAAGTTTTTGTGATATATTTGACTATGGATGTGTTATTTTTATACCTTTCAATGTTTATGGAGAAATTATTGACATTTCATATGCCGGTTTTAATATGAATGTTTATGTTATGTTTAAACCTATTCATATGAAGAATGCATTGGACTTAGTAAGTGACTGGTGGAGCCCTCTATTTCTCCTCGATTCATCAGTAGGTCTCATGAGAAAAACTAGTTTCTTCGCATAAGGCTTTGAAAAAAATCTTATTTGTATTCTTGGCCAAAGGCCTTCACTATGTGGTTATGATAGTCTATCATTATGCATTCCATCATTATGAAAGTGGTTTTTGATATTGCATGTGATTATTCGACTAATAGAATATCCCTGTGAATATGGAAATGGCCTTAATTCATTTTATTTTTCCATATTATGCTGAAGTTCAAGTTTAAAAGGCATTTGTTTTAGTTATACATTGACTTAAATGTTTATTCTTATTTATAAACGTTTCCACTGTATTGTTATCCTTACTGAGCATCTGAGCTCACGCCTTTCTATGTTTTATTTTTTCCAGGATTCTAAGAAGTTTATTGTGATTCATATGTAGGTTTATTTCAAGGGAATAATGGTATTCATAAAATATTATTTATGTTTTTTATATTATAAAGTGCAATGTAACATTCATGTATGTAATATATTTTCCATGACAGCTAAACTGATTGGTTATTTAGGACTTGATCCTTGTAATCATTCCAATGTATTAAAATAATTCACCAAATCGGGGTAAATGGGGTCGAGGAGTTAATGTTGGTATCAGAGAAATTTTAGCAATAACCTGGGAAACTAGAGTTAGATAAAATCTGATTATAGCACATAGACCTAAGATAGACTTTGAGGATTAGTATAGAATAAATTCCAAAAAATTTCGTAATGTAGAGATTTTTTGAGTTTTCCGAACAATACATCCCTGTCTGGATACGAGCAGGTAGAGGCGGATCTGGAAAAGACGTACCTAGGGGTAAAACCCAAAAACACCACTTTGAGCTAGGATCGAACGAGAACTAGGGCACGACAACGGGTCTTGCTTCACTCTTGGTTATGACACATCCGGGGGAAATGCTTAGGATAATTTTCATCTTCATTACAATCCATTATGAAGGGTTTATGAGTATATAATTACTCAAAAAAAACATTTTTGTGATTATGGATTATATGGATAAACCGGTCAATTTACATTAGGTATTTTACACATTTGGATTTACGTATTGCGATTTATAAACTAATCTAGTATAGAAATGGCACCCAGTAGAAGAAATTATAACTCCAGAAATACATATGATCCAACGAGTAAGAAGGGTCATCTCATTCATGGTATTAATCCAACATTTAGGAAGAAAATATTCTCCCATGTATTATCGTCAAATTAATAAATATTATCATCTGTTAATAAGATTAGTAACTAATTCTCTGAATCCTGTGACTTTGAAGGGAATCCAATGAAGAAAATGATGGTAGAAAGAAAGATGGATAAAGGGAAGAAGGGGAAGAAGGATTTTGTAATATGTGATAAATGTGGAATTAATCTCCTTGGAAAATGCTTGAAGGTAATGTGATTTTTTTTATAAGTATGGAGGAAAAGGACACTAAGTATGTGATTTCAAGGGTAAGAAAAAATTTTCAACTGTAAAATGCTTCATCTTCAAGGCTTTGAGACACTACGCGAATCAATGTCCAATTCTTAAGAGTATACCACAAATGATGTTATTGGATAATAATCAAGTTATGATACTTCCTCAGATGAAGAAGAATGACTAGTGTTCTTATGTTGTTATTATTGAATTATTTCATTTGAGTGTTGTATCAATAGTATACTGGTTACATGAATTATGGTGATAGATAAGGATTGTACTGTCGTACTATTTTATTGAGGATTTGACATTATATGGTTCTATGAAATGAGGCTTAATAGTGAGTTACAACTTTTGGAAAAAAAATGGTTGAAGGAATGGTAATCCTTAATATGGTCCTGATAATGAGGTGGTGATTTTTGAATAAGAGATGGTTGATTTTGGTAATTCCAGATGTTGTGGTGTTGTAAAAGAGTACATGATGAAGGCGTTCACATGTGATTACCTGAAAAAATGGATCCTCATTATGTTTATATTCTTTATAATATTTGGACTTAGAGTATGGATATAAGTATTGTGGATAATTATAATGGTTGAAATGGATTAATTTTGAAAATGGATACTATTGTTATGGTTATATTTGGATTGCCATAAAAAGGACAACACAGAGGTCGGGCGAAAACCTGTCAAATTTGGCAAGGCCGTGTGACTTGAACCTGCAAACAAAGAAAGGCAAGGTTGTATCACCTATCACTGACCCACATGATGTCATAGATTGAATAATATAGTTTTTAAAGGGTCTGATATGTGAATTATAAATTCATTATTTTTGGAACCCTATATGATTAGGATTAATAGAATATATATTTTTTGAAATATTTTAGTGTGAAGGGTGATTTTGTGGTTGGAATTTGTTGAAGGATGAAACTATACTTTTCAAGTATATATATACATATATATATTTTACCTTTTATTTTATTGAGAAATTAATTATTAAACATTATAGATGGGATCTTTAAAACAAAAATGTGTTATCATACTACATTACATTTTTTTTGAACCGATAGTATTTTAAATCGTCATAGATAGGTGGATTTGAGGCCCACAATTATACAATTGTTTGTGATTGATGACCTCAATCACTCGCTATAAATATTTACATTTTTCCATCAATTATATGTCTCTAATTTCCACCAATGTTCTCCTAATCAAGATCATAATTTGGTGGTGAACCTTTCATTTCCCTTTTCCTTTTATTAAGAGTAAATTTTATTAACCTAATTTATGATGTGGGTTTTCCCAAAGGTATTTTTTATTTTCATCCTTTTATTTTTGAAAAATAATTTCAAATTGTGAGGACGGAATTTATTGAAGGAGGGATGAATGTTACACCTCATGATTTCATCGTACGTTATTTCTTCATGGTAATTCAATAATATGCACGAAACACAACACCAAGTTCTAGCGCACCATGACTTACCAAAGCAGCCATTCAAAAGCAGTTATGAATAATATTAACTAAATTTTGAACATTATATAATATTTATAATTTTAAAATCCATATATTTAGTTTCTTAAACATAAGGTAAGAACAGATTCATTTTTTTAGATAAAAGAATTATTTTTAGAAAAATGAAATTTTACCCCCTTTTAATGGAAAACACTTTTTAAATCCAATATTTGAAACTTTTATATCATAAATTTGACAAAATAATATTCTTCTTTAGAATCGATACATAAGAATTTATTTTCAATATTTTTTTGGTGTTTTTTATGATAACTTTCATATTTTGGTGAATAGTAAAAATACTATAATTTAACTGAAAACAACTTTTTTTAATCAAAATAATTTATAGTGTTAAATTATAAATTTTAATGGATTGGAAGTATAAATAGAATATATTTTTACCATTTAATACAATTATTTTCATTGTATGTAATTTCACTTTGAGATTTGACATAAACAATTGTCAATCTTTTGATAGTTATTGTTTCTTAAAAATACTTCTTTTGGTTTTGACAACGAAGATTATATTTAAATTAATAAATGAAACTATTATGTTTTAATTTTTTAAAATAGAGTTCATTTTTTAATTCTGAATATCAAAATTACTTTACTGTAAATGTTTGGTATTTTTCTGAAAACTTTCAATTTTTTGATGAATAGTGAAAAACACTGAGTTATAGTTTAAAATTGAATTTTTATTTAAACTATTTAATTTCAGTAAAATATTTTAAGGTAAAAATAGATAAATAATACCTATATAAGTTCAATTTAATTCATTAGATTTAGTTTATAATAATTTTAGATATATAAAAAATTTATTGAACTTTTCTCCTTCTTTTACCCACCTCCAAGGAGAATTTCTAAATTTACATAAAAAATAATTTTACCGCTTCTATGAGTTGAATTTCAGATATCCGAGAAACATGGTTAATATCAATGTGTAAAATGTGGTTCAGTAGGATAAAAATAATTTTTGGTCAATAGTAACTTTTAACTTTTATTTACCACGGTTCAATTTAAATTGGGTAATTAAGGGTAAAATTAATATTATTATTAACCTAAATAATTTCCTTAATCTATTGGATAAATTTTGTTTGATCAAAAACAACCTTAATAATAAAATATCACTCTTTAGGTCCACTTGGATAAGATTAGGACATTTATTATTATTTAATTTAAAGAAGAGTTAAAAGTGTTAAATTCAAAGTTTATTAACTAAACCATTTTAATAAAGGGCCACACATAAGATAAATTAGACTATAAATATTCATTAGATATATAAAAATATTTCCTAAATAATGGAATTTCATTTATAATTTTTAGAGATTAAATAATTAATTTTATTAATGACACAATGATGATGCAATAATTACCATATTAATGAAAGAATCAAATAAATTATATTGTAAATATTAAAATAAATATAGTTTCAACGTTTTTATGAAATAAAAAAAATTTCTAGGTGAATATGATATGTTATGATTAATTTAATGTATTTTTTTAAGTAATAATTCTGTAATTAGTTTAATAAATAACAAATACCAAACAGTGTCAATATTGACATAAAATAGTTTTTAAAACAAATATTATATTATTAATTGATATAATGGTCCTAAAAATCTATGAATCATCCAAAATACTTATATAATAATATATATGACATAAATGAACCAATTGGGGTTCTATTTGGTAGTATATAGTATGAATATTAACCATATATTATAAGAATACAAGAAGACACAGTTAAAGTAAAATTATTTATCATAGTGTTAAATCTAAATGATAATGTTAAAATAATAATCTAAAATTGTTTAAAACCTATTTTTTGAGATGTTTTCGACCTATACCAACCCTATACTCGAAATAAGTCACTTTGGATCCATTATAAAACGAATATGAGTTTATTGTAAAATAATATTTTAAGTTTTTTCAATGGTACCCCTCACCCCTCTTATAAAAGGGAACTTCTACTTTTCTCAAATTTACACCTCCAAAGCCATTTGGATCAGCCAACCCCTACCCAAATATACTCCAAAAATTTCTCAATTCCACATAGAGGCCTTATTTTGATCATAAATCCATCAAATGAAGCCCTGTGATCAAATCAACAGGAAGAACCCAAAGAAGAGGTAATGATTTCACCACCCTCTTTCAAGTTCTTTTCCTGTTCCACTTCTTCATTCATTGTTATTTCCAGTATAAAATATTAATTCCAGTATATTCAATATAATATGATGTTATTATAAATATTGAACAACTATATACATTATTATATCCATCTTAAGAATTATAATGTATCCATGCATGCGTACATACAGCTTACCATTTCCACACCGTGGTGTAATTTGTTATTCAACAATATGTTATTTAGATTGATATAATGATGGGTAATATGTATATAAATAATGAAAATAACATGATAATGTATCTGTAAAATTAATATAACATCCAATTCCAAACCTTTATGGAAATTATATTGTCGCTCGTGCGTACGTATGGATTACCATCTCTATGAAGCGATGAGAGTCATTTCCACATTAATCATTCAACGACGATTACCAAAATATATATTACTAATTTTTTTGTAATATATGAAATAATAATGAAACTGGTGACACACACACATATATATATATGTACTTACATATATTTTACTCACTTATTTTTGTTCAATACCTTATGAAAACAGAAACAATGTTTATGCGTATGTACGTACTACCTTCTCCATAAACGGTGTTTTCCATTTCAAATATATGTCTATAATACATATTTATATTCTAAATATATATGATATATAAATAATGTTTATATTATGGAAGTATTTAAATCATGATCTAAGTGATACAATAATTAGTTAAAAGTGAAAACACGTATAATACAGAAAGTGATTATTACCCCAAATGTAAATTTAACCTGGGAATTATTAATAAATGGATAGAATAAAGTCATAAATGAATAATGTATGATATCATAAATATTAATATGGTTCTGGTATAGTTTAAAAACATACTAGGGTCTTCAAAAAGGGGTTAAACATACCCTATACCAAAGGAAAGTGCAAGGTAAGGGGTTCTCATCTCACTCCTTATTCCCGTGAGATTCGGGCCATATTGCCACTATTACCTTTTTTGTGGTGTATGTACTTCCCATAATTGTATACATGGTGTAATAAACCTTAATTCATGTGTATTTACATATTCATTTTATTATATCTTTTTCATGGGGTGTATGTTTCGTAGGTTACCAAATTGTTATGGGTTTATTTAACAATATCTTCATTATCCGAGATTGTTTATATGTACTTATCTACTGGGACCTCTTTATCATCAACATCCATGTTTACTAAAAAAGTATTTCACAACATTTATACAATTTTATAAACCATGGTTTAATGTCATTTATACCATTTCTTGACTTTTTATAAGATGTTTATAAAGGAATCATTCCATCGTTTTCCATATGAGGTCCTTTTTAACCATTTCAACGGAATTAAGATATGAATGTCTTTTTTTAACTTATACGGAGGGTGTGGCTATTTTCTGCAATTATAAAATCGTTTCAGCTTCCCTTAAAAAATTATAAAAAAAATTTCAAAATAATTTTTATCTTTTATAGATATGTTACTTTTAAATGATTTAAAAAAATAGAGACATTTCTCTCAAATAGTTTTGATTTCATCTATGTCAATATCCTTCGATGGATTTTAAGC
This sequence comes from Viscum album, assembly GCA_963277665.1. Taxonomy (NCBI): domain Eukaryota; kingdom Viridiplantae; phylum Streptophyta; class Magnoliopsida; order Santalales; family Viscaceae; genus Viscum; species Viscum album. The sequence continues at coordinate 1,111,681,788 of OY728140.1, forward strand.
TTATTTGAAATTGATTTATTATGATACAAAACATCCATATTGTGTTGATGGTTTTGTGATATGTTTGACTATGGATGTGTTATTTTTATAACATTCATGGTTTATTGAGAAAGTATTGACATTTCGTATGCTAGTTTTAATATGATAGTTTATGTTAGGTTTAAACCTGTTCATTTGAGGAATGTATTGGACATTGTAATTGACAGGTAGATCCCGCTATAGCTCCTCGATGCATCAGTAGGTCTAATGAGACAAAACAGTGTCATGGAATAAGGCCTTCACAGAATCTTATTTGTAGTCTTGGCACAAGGCCTTGAGTATGTGGTTATGGTAGTCTTTCATTTTTCATTACATAATTATTAAAGTGGTTAGTGATATTGAATGTGATTATTCGACTAGTAGAATATCCATGTCAATATGTAAATTGAATTGATTCATTTTATTTTTTCCATATTATTCTAATGTTCTAGATTAAATGGCTTTTGTTTTAGTTATACATTGACTTAAATGTTCATGATTATTTATGAATGTTTCTGTTGTATTGTTATCATTACTAAGCATCTGATCTCACCCCTTTCTATATTTTATTTTTCCCAGGATTCCCAATGTGTATTTTAATTGATATGCAGGGTTAAGCCAAGGGAATAATGGCATTCATAAAGTAATATTTATGTTGTTTTGTATGTCACAAAGTGTAATGTAACATTCATGTATGTAATTTATTTTCCAAGACTGCAAAACCAATCGGTCATTCAGGACATTATTCCTTGTAATGATTCAATTTTATTAAAATAATGCACCGACTCTGGGTAACATGGGTTGGGATGTTACCGTTGGTATCAGAGGATTTTTAGAAATAACCTTGGAAACTTGATTTATATAAAAACTGTTTAGAACACATAGACCTAAGATAGTCTTTGAGGATTATATAGAAGAAATTCCTAAAAATTTTGGTATTGTAGAGATTTTGTGAGTTTTCCAAGAAATACATCCTTGTCTGGATACGAGAATATAGAGGAGGCTATAACAAAGATATACCTGGGGGTAATACCCAAAAACACCACTTTGAGCTAGACTCGAACATGAACTGGTGCACGAAAACAGACCTTGCTGCACTCTTGGTTATGACATTCCCGGGGGATATGCTTTGGATAATTCTCATTTTCTTTACAAACCATTATGAAGGGTTTATGAGTATATACTTCCTCAAAGAAAACATTTTTATCGTTATGGATTATATCCATAAACTATTCAATTTATGTTAGGTCTTTTACAAGTTTGGATTTATGTATTGCGATTCATAAACTAATCTAATATAGAAATTGCACCCTGTAAAAGGAATGTGAACTCCAGTAATACATATGATCCAAAGAGTAAGAAGGGTCATATCATTATTGGTATTAAGATAACAATTAGAAAGAAAATAGTCTCCCAAGTATTATAATTATATGAATAAATATTATCATGTGTTAATAATATCAGTAAATAATTCTCTGAATCCTATGTCTTTGAAGGGAATCCAGAGAAGAAAAGGATGGTATAAAGAAAGATGGATAAAGGGAATAAGGGAAAGAAGGGTTTTCAAATATGTGATAAATGTGGAATTAATCACCTTGGTAAATTCTTGAAGGGAATGGTATATTGTTATAAGTAGTGTGAAAAAGGACACCATGTATGTGATTGCAGGGGTAAGAAAAAGTTTTCAACTGTAAAATGCTTCATTTTCAAGGCGTTGAGACACTATGAAAATCAATGTCCCATTCATAAGAGTATAACACAAATGATGTTATTGGATAACAATAAAGTTATGATACTACCTGAGATGAAGAAGAATGACTAGTGTTCTTATGTTGTTATTATAGAATTATTTCATTTGAGTGTTGTATCAACAGTATACTGGTTACATGAATTATGGAGATAAATAAGGATTGTACTGCAGTACTACTTTAATGATGATTTGAGATTATATGGTTCAAAGAAATGTGACTTAATAGTTAGCTATAGTTCTTGGAAAATAAATAGTTGAAGGAAAGATAATCCTTAATATGGTTCTGATAATGAGGTGGTGATTTTGGAATAATAGATAGTTGATTTTGGTAATTCAGGATGTTGTGGTGTTGTAAAATAATACACGATGAAGGAGTTCACATGTGATTACCTGAAAAAAGGATCCCCATTATGTTTACCTTCCTTATAATATTTGGACTGAGAGTTTGGATATAATTATTTTGGATAATTCTAAAGGTTAGAATGGATATATTTGAAATTGGATACTATTGTTAAAGTTTTTTTTGGATTTCCATAAAAAGGACAACCCGAATGTTGGGCAACAACCTGTCACGTCTTGAAAGGCTGTGAGACAAGAATCTACAACCGAAGGGAGGAAAGGTTGTATCACCTATCACTGACCCACGTGATGTCCTGGATTGAATATTGTAGTTTTTTAAAGGGTCTGATATGTGAATTTTAAATACATTATTTTTTGGAACAATATATGATTAGGATTAATAGAATATAATTTTTTTGAAATCATTTAGAGTGAAAGATGATTTTGTTGTAGGCATTAGTTGAATAATGAAACTATAATTGTCAATTATATATATACATATATATTTTTTCCCTCTTTTTTAAAGATAAATTAATTATTAAACTTTACGGAAGGGATCATAAACCAACAATTTAATATCTTAATACCTTACATTTTGTTGAACCTATGGTATTTTAAATCATCACAGATTGGTGGGTTTGAGGCCCAAAATTCTACAATTTTTTGTGATTAATGACCTCAATCACTCTCTATAAATATTTATGCTTTCCCTAAAATTATATGTCTCTAATTTCCAACAATTTTCTTATAATCTAGATCATAATTTGGTGGTGACCATTTCATTTACCATTTCCCTTATTAAAACTAAATTTTATTAACCTAATTTTATATGTGGGTTTTCCCAAAGGTCTTTTTTATTTTCAAACTTTTATTTTTGAAAAATAATTTCAAATTGCGAGGAATCAATTCACTGAAGGAGGGAAGAATGTAACACACCAAGGTTTCATAGTACGTTATTTTTCTTCAACATAATTCATTAACTTGCACTACATGGAACATCGAGTTCTAGCGCACCATGACTTAATAAACTAGCCGTTCAAAAGCGGTTATAAAAAATTTTAACTAAATTTTGAACATTATATAATCCTTATAATTTTAGAATCCATATTATGAGTTTCTGAGATACAATGTAAGTACAAATTCATTTTTTTCAAATAAAAGAATTATTTTTCAAAAAATGAAATTTTACCACCTTTTAATGGAGAACCCTTTATAAATCCAATATTTTAAACTTTTATATATTAAATTTGACAAGATAAACTTATTATTTATAATTGGGACATAAGAAATTAGTTTCAATAAATTTTTGGTGTTTTTCTGATAAATTTCATATTTGGTTGAATAGTGGAAAATACTATATTTTAACTGAAAACATCCATTTTAATCAAAATAATTTATAGTGTTAAATTATACATTTTATTGGTTTGGAAGTATAAATAGATTTATTTTTTACCATTTAATCCAATTCTGGTCATTGTAAGTAATTTCACATTGCGATTGGACATAAACAAGTTTCAATATTTAGATAGTTATCGTTTATTAAAAATATGCCTTTTGGTTTTGAAGAAGGGAATTAATTTTAAATTTATAAATGAAACTTCTATGTTTTGAATTTGGTAAAATGGAATTCATTTTTTAATTTGGATTATCAAAATTTGTTTTGGGTAAATTTTTTGTCTTTTTCTGAAAACATTCAATTTTTGATGAATAGTGAAAAACTCTAAGTTATAGTTTAAAACCAAATTTTTATTTAAATAATTATATATTTTATTTAAATCTATTTTAGGTCAAAATAGAAACATAATACCGATATTAGTTCAATGTAATTCTTTAGAGTTAGTTTATAATAATTGTAGATATTTTTTTTGAACTTTTCACCGTCTTTTTCCCACCTCCTAGGAGAATTTGTAAATTCACATAAAACATAATTTTACCGCTTCTATTAGTTGATTTTAAAAAATCCGAGAAACACGGTTAATATTATGTAGTAAAATATGGTTCAGTAAGTTAAAAATAATTTTTTGTGAGTAGTAACATTTTACTTTTATTTACCACGGTTAAAAGTAAATAGGGTAATTAAGGGTAAAAATGATATTATTATTACCCTACCACATTCCCAATTTATATTGGATAATTTTAATTCGACCAAAAACAAAAATAGGAATAAAATATGACCCTTTAGTTCCACTTGGATTTGATTAAAAAGCTTATTATTATTTAATTTAATGAAGAGTTAAAAGTGTTAAATTGAATGTTTATTAACTAAACCATTTTTAATATAGGGTTACACATAAGATAAATTAGACTATGAAAATTCACTAGAAATATAAAACTATTTCCTACATAATTTGTTTTTATATATTATTTTTAGATATTAGATATGTAATTTTATCAATGACATAATGATGATGCCTTAATTAACTTATTTTGAAAGAATCAAATAAATTGTATTATAAATATTAAAATAAATATAGTTTCAAAGTTTTTATGACATAAAAGAATTTTATAGGTGAATATGATATTTTAGGATTGATTTAATGTATTTTTTGTGAAGTAATAATTCTGTTATTATTTTAACAAAAAATAAATACCAAACAGTGTCAAAATTGACATAAAATATTTTTTAAAACAAATATTATATCCTTAATTGATATAATGGTCCAAAAAATCTAAGGTTAGGCCAAAATACTTATATAATAATATAAATGACATTAATTAACCAACTGGGGTTCTGATGGTAGTATATAGTATCTTTATTAACCATATATTTTAAGAATACAAGAAGACACAGTAAATGTTAAAATATTTAACATAGAGTTAAATATAAATGATAAGGTTAAAATGGTAACGTAAAATTGTATAAAACCTATAAGTTTAAATTATATCAACCCATCCCCATCGTATCCATGAAATAAGTCACTTTGGATCCATTATAAACCGAAAATAAATTTATTATAAAATAATATTTTATGTTTTTTCAATGGTGCCCCTCACCCCTCTTATAAAAGGGCACTTCCCCTTCTCTCATATTCAGACCTCCATAGACATTTGGATCAACTGAACCCTATACAAATATCCTCCAAACATTCCTCACTTAAACCTAGAGGCCTTAGTTTGATCATAAATCCAACCTATGGAGCCATTTCGATCAAATCAAAAGGAAGAACCTGAAGAAGAGGTACTGATTTCACAACCCTCTTTCAAGTTCCTTTCTTCTTCAACTTCTTCATTCTTGGTTATTTCCATTATAAAATAATAAAACCAGTATATTCCTTATACTATAATGTTATTATAAATATTGAACCATTATATTAATTATTTTATCCATCTTATGAATGATAATGTCCCCATGTGTGCGTACTTACGATTTACCGTCTCCACATCGTGGTGTAATTTGTTATTCAACACTGTGTTATTTGGATGGATATAATGATGCGTAATATGTATATAAATAATGAAAATAACATTATAATTTATCTTTAAAAGTAATATACCATCCAATTCCACACCTTTAAAGAAATTATATTATAGCTCGTGCGTACTTATAGATTACCGTCTCCACGACGCGATGAGATTCATTTCCACATTCACCATTCATCGACGATTATAAAAATATATATTACTAATCTGTTTGTAATATATGACATAATAATGCTACTAGAGATATATATGTGTGTGTGTGTTAGTGTGTGTGTGTACTTACATATATTTTATTCACTTAGTTCTGTTCAATACGTTATGAAATTGGAAACAACGTTTATGCGTATGTATTGACTACTATCTCCATAAATAGTGTTTACCATTTCTTATAAATGATTATTATACATATTTATATTCTAAATATATATCATATATGAATCATATTTTATATTCCGGAATTATTTAAATCATGATCTATGTGATACAATCAAGAGTTACAATTTCAAACACGTACGATAAAGTAAGCGATTATTACCCGAATTGTTAATTTCACATAGGAATTATTATTAAATGGGTAGTATAAAGTCATAAATGAATAATTTATGATATCATAAATATTATTATGGTTCTGGTATCATTTAATAACATACTATGGTCTTCATACAAGAGGTTAAACGTACCCTCGACTAATGGAAAGTGCAAGGTAAGGGGTTTTCATCTCACTCCTTATTCTCGTGGGATTCGTGCCATATTGCCACTATTACCATTTGTGTGGTGTATGTAGTACCTATAATTGTATTCATGGTGTAATACACTCTAATATATGTGTATTTACATATTCATTGTAGGATAGCTCTTTCATGGGGTGTATTTTTCGTAAGTTACCAAATTGGTAATGGTTTATTTCACAATCTCTTCATTATCCGAGATTGTTTATACGTAATTATCTACTGGGACATCATTATCATCCACATCCATTCTTCCTAAAAATGTATTTCAAAACATTCTTAATATTATATAGACCATGGTTTAAATTCATTTATACCCCTTCTTTACTTTTTATAAGATTTTAATAAAGGATTCTTTCCGTTGTTTCCAAACAAGGTCCTTCTTATCCTTTTCGACAGAAATAAGGAATGAATGTCTTTTTTTAACTTATACAGTGGGTGCGGCTATTTTACGCCATTACAAAGTCATCAAATATTACATTAAAAGAATAAATGATAATTTAATATTAAATGTTTTCTTTTATAATTATATTACTTTTAAATGATTTAAAAAAAGAGATATTTCTCTCAAATTGTTTTGATTTTATCTATGTCAACATCCATTGATGGATTTTAAGCTTATTTGAAGTTGATTTATTATGATACAAAACTTTTATATTTTATTGGAGGTTTTGTGATATTTTTGACAATGGATGTGTTATTTTTATACCATTCATGGTTTATGGAGAAATTACTGAAATTTCGTATGCCAGTTTAAATTCAAATGTTTATGTTATGTTTAAAACTGTTCATATGTGGAATTATTTGGACTTAGTATGTGATGGGTGGAGCCTGATATAGATCCTCGATGCATCGGTAGGTCTCATGAGAAAAACTAGGGTCTTGGCACAAGGACTTGACACAATATTATTTGTAGTCTTGGCACAAAGCCTTAACTATGTGGTTACGATTGTGTGGCATTATGAATTCCATCATTATGAAAGTGGTTAATGATATTGAATGTGATTATTAGACTAGTATAATATCTATGTGAATTAGTAAATGGAATTAAATCAATTTTTTTGCCATATTATGCTGAAGTTCTTGTTTAAAAGGCTTTTGTTTTAGTTATACATTGCCATAAATGTTTATTCTTATTTATGGAAGTTACCGTTGTATTGTTATCATTTCTGAGCATCTGAGCTCACCCCTTTTTATGTTTTATTTTTCCTAGGATTCCAAGAAGTGTATTGTGATTGATATGTAGGGTTATTCCAAGGTAATAATGGTATTCATTAAGGATTTCTATGTTGTTTTGTATGTTATCAAGTGTAATATAACATTCATATATGTAATCTATTTTCCAAGACAGCTAAACCGATCGGTCCTTCGGGACTTGATTCCTTGTAATCATGCTAATGTATTAAAATAATACACTGACTCTGGGTAATTTGGGTCATGGTGTTACAGTTGGTATCAGAGGAAGTTTATCAATAACCTTTGTAATTAGATTTAGATAAACTCTGATTAGAGATAATAGACCTAAGATTGAATTTGAGGATTAGTATAGAAGAAATTCCTAAAATTTTGGTATTGTAGATATTTTTTTTATTTTTCAAAGAAACACATTCCTATCTGGATAGGAGAAAATAGAGGCGGCTCTGGCAGAGATGTACCTAGGGGTAATTACCCGAAAACACCACTTTGAGCTAGACTCGAACAGGAACTGGTGCACGACAATGGGCCTTGATTCACTTTTAGTTAGGACACTCCGGGGGCATATGCTTAGGATAACTATCATTTTCATTAAAAACCATTATGAAGGGTTTATGACTATATACTTTCTCAAAGAAAACATTTTAATGATTATGGATTATATCCATAAACTGTTCAATTTACGTTTGGTATTTTACATGTTTGGATTTATGTATTGAGATTAATAAATTAATCTAGTATAGAAATGGCACCCAGTAGAAGTAATGAGAACTCCACCAATACACATGATATAATGAGTAAGAAGGGTCATAACAATCATGGTATTAAGACAACATTTAGAAAGAAAATATTCTCCCATGTATTATCGTCATATGAATAAATAGTATCATGTGTTAATAAGATCAGTAAATAATTCTCTGAATCCATTGACTTTGAAGGGAAGCCAGAGAATAAATGGATGGTAGAAAGAAATATAGATAAAGGGGATACGGGAAAGAAGGATTTTGCAATATGTGATAAATGATGAATTAATCAACTTGGAAAATACTTGAAGAGAATGGGATTTTCTTATAAGTATTGAGGAAAAGGACACCAAGTACGTGATTGCAAGGGTAAGAAAAAGTTTTCAACTATAAAATTCTTCATCTGCAATGTGTTGAGACACTACCTGAATCAATGTCCCATTCATAAGAGTATACCACAAATTAGGTTATTGGATAATAATCAAGTTATGATACTACCTAAGATGAAGAACAATGACTAGTGTTTTTATGTTGTTGTTATGGAATTATTTCATTTGATTGTTGTATCAATAGTATAGTGGTTACATGAATTATGGTGATAAATAAGGATCGTACTTTAGTACTATTTTATTGAGGATTTGAGATTATATGGTTCTATGAAATGTGACTTAATAGTAAGATATACTTTTTTGGAAAATAAATGGTTGAAGGAAAGTTAATCCTTAAAATGGTCCTGATAATGAGGTGGTGATTTTGGAATAAGAGATGGTTGATTTTGGTCATTCAGGATGTTTCAGTGTTGTAAAAGAATACATGATGAAGGCATTCACATGTTATTACCTGTAAAAAAGGATCCTCATTAGGTTTAACTTCATTATATACTATGGACTGAGAGTTTGGTTATAAGTATTTTGGGTAATTCTAAATTTGGAATGGATTAAGTTTTAAATTGGATACTATTGTTATGGTTATTTTTGGATTTCCATAAAAAGGACTACTCGGGGGGTCGGGCGACAACCCATTGCATCTGGAAAGGACGTGAGACTTGAACCAGAAACCGAAGGGAGACAAGGTTGTATCACCTATCCTTGACCTGGGTGATGCCCTGGATTGAATAATATAGTTTTTTAAAGGGTATGGTATTTGAATTATAAATTAATTATTTTTGTAACCCTATATGATTAGGATTAATAGAATATATATTTTTTATATATTATGGAGTAAAAGATGAGTTTGTGGTCAGAATTAGTTGAAGGATGAAACTCTACTTGTATAGTATATGTATATAAACACATATATATATATTTCCCTCTTATTTTATGGATAAATTAATTATTAATCTTTATGGAAGGGATCTTAAAACCAAAAATGAGTTATCCTAATACCTTACATTTTGTTGAACTGATGGTATTTTAAATCATCATAGATTGGTGGATTTGAGGCCAAAAATTCTACAATTGTTTTTGATTGATGACTTCAGTCACTTCCTATAAATATTTACATTTTTCCTTTAATTATATGTCCCTATTTTCCACCAATGATCTCCTAAATGAGATCATAATTTGGAGGTGACCCTTTCATTTACCTTTTCCTATTATTAAGACAGAATTTTATAAACATAATTTCCGATGTGGGTTTTCCCAAAGGTATTTTCTATTTTCAACGTTTTATTTTCAAAAAATAATTTCAAATTGCGAGGACACAATTTATTGAAGGAGGGAGGAATGTAACACCCCAAGATTTCATGGTACATTATTTCTTCAAATAAATTCAATAACGTGGACTACACGCAACACCGAGTTCTAGCGCACCATGACTTACCAAACTTGCTGTTAAAAAGTGGTTATGAATATTATTAACTAAATTTTGAACATTATATAATCCTTATAATTTTAGAATCCATATTTTGAGTTTTTAGACATAATGCAAGAACAAATTAATTTTTTTTATAAATGAATTATTTTTCAAAAAAAATGAAATTTTATATCCTTTTAATCGAGAACCCTTTTTAAATCCGATATTTGAAGCTTTTATATATTAAATATGACAAAATAAACTTCTTATTTATAATAAGGACATAATAATTCATTTTCAATGAATTTTTGGTGTTTTTCTGATAACTATCATATTTTAGTGAATAGTGAAGAATACAATATTTTAACAGAAAAAATCTTTTTTAATAAAAATAATTTATAGTGCCAAATTATATATTTTAATGGTTTAGATGTATTAATAGATTATATTTGTAATATTTAATCCAATTCTGGTCATTGTAAATAGTTTCACATTGAGATTTCACATAAACAAGTGACAATCTTTTGATAGTTGTTGTTTCTTAAAAATATGTCTTTCAGTTTTAACAATGAGAATTAATTTTAAATTAATAAATTGAACTTCTATGTTTTTAGTTTGGTAAAATATACTTCATTTTTTAATTTTTAATATCGAAATTATCTTAGGGTAATTTTTTGGTATTTTTATAAATACATTCAATTTTTGATGAATAGTGAAAAACACTGAGTTAAAGTTTAAAACAAAATTTTTATTGATATAATTATTTATTTTATTTAACATTATTTTAGGTCAAAATAGATACATCATACCTATATATATTCAATCTAATTTATTATTGTCAGTTTATAATAATTTTAGATATATAAAAAATTTATTGAACTTTTCACCGTCTTTTAACCACCTCCTAGAAGAATTTGTAAATTCTAATAAAGCTTAATATTACCACTTCTGTGAGTTGATTTTCAAAAATCTGAGAGACACGGTTAATATCAAGGAGTAAAATTTGGTTCAATAAGATAAAAGTAATCTTTGTTTAATAGTAAATTTTTACTTTTAATTACCTCTGTTAAAAGTTAATAGGGCAATTAAGAGTAAAAATGTTATTTTTATTAACCTAACACATGTCCTAATTCTATTGTATAAGTGTAATTCGGCCAGAAACAACCTTAGGAATAAAATATGACCCATTAGGGCCACTTGGATTAGATTAGGACATTTGTTATTATTTAATTTAAAGAAGTGTTAAAATAGGCAAATTCAAATATTATTAAATAATCCATTTTTAATATAGAATTACAGAAACAAAAAATTAGACTATAAATATTAATAATAAAGATAAAAATATTTTATACATAATGGTATTTTATTTATAATTTTTAGAGATTAAATAATTAAATTTATTAGTGACATAATGATGATGAAATATTTACCTTATTAATGAAAGAATCAAATAAATTGTTTTATAAATATTAAAATATATATAGTTTCAAATATTTTATGACATCCACGAATTTTCTAGGTTAATATGATATTTTAGGAATGATTTTGATTTTTTTAAGTAATAATTTTGTTATTATTTTAACAAAAACCAAATACCAAAAGTGTCAAAATTGACATAAAATACTTTTTAAAACAAATATTATATTATTATTTGATATAATGATCCTAAAAATCTAGGGTTCGGCCAAAATACTTATATAATAATATATGTGACATTAATGAACCAATTGGGGTTCGATAGGTAGTATATAGAATGTTTATTAACTATATAGTGTTAGAATACAAGAAGACACGGTAAAAGCTAAATTATTTAACATAGAGTTAAATCTAAATGATAAGGTTAACATGATAACCTAAACTTGTCTAAATCCTACTCTTTGAAATCCTTTCGACCCATCCCCACCCTAGCCTTGAAATCTGTCACTTTGGAGGCGTTATAAAATGAATATGAATTTATTATAGAATAATATTTTATGTTTTTCAAAGGTTCCCCTCACCCCTCTTATAAAAGGGCACGTCCCCTTCTCTCAAATTCACAACTCCAAAGCCATTTAGATTGGACAAACCCGGTGCCTATATCCTCCAAAAATCCCACACTTCAACTTAGAGGCCTTATTTTGATCATAAATCCATCTTAAGGATCTATTTTGATCACATGAGAAGAAGAACCCAAAGAAGAGGTAATGATTTCACAGCCCTCTTTCAAGTTACATTCTTCTTCCACATCTTTTTTCTTTGTTATTTCCATTCTAAAATAATAACTCCAGTATTTTCAATATATTCTTGTGTTATTATAAATATTTCAGAACTATATTCATTATTCTATCCATCTTATGAATGATAATGTCACCATGGGTGTGTACGAATGGCTTACCATCTCCACATTGTGGTGTAATTTGTTATTCCATACTATTTGAAATTGTTTATTGGGGAAGAAAATATCTCATGGAAATGTAGATGGCCCACACCCCGTTACACCCTAGATGTTCTAAATCATTATTTATCTAGAGTACATGCATAGGAATGTCTATGTGGCCAACATGTTTGGTTGGCCTATACAACACCCTAATACCAGTCAGTTTGAGATGTCTCGGATAGAGGCACGCACCTTTTACTGAGCCTCAACCCCAAATCCTTTGTGACTAGAATCATACACCATGTCATGGAATTATACACACCATTTTTAGTGATAGTATATTACCATGTCAGTGACTTAGAAGGGTAAAATGTGCACTATATGGATAGACTCTAAACATCCTTTTTCACAGATTATGGTATTTAATCAGTTAATTGTGATTGTATTTCCAAATTGAATGTAGTGGTAGGATACCTAAACACCATAATATAAGGTTACATATCCCATCCATTATACATTCTACATGATCCGTTGTTTATAATCGAAACCTAGATAGGGTCAGGCGTCCCTCGTAAGACTCAAGGATGTGATCCCTTATTAATTCTCCCAATGTAGGGTCTATTATTACATCACCTATATATAAAACATGAAATTCACTACCCTGAGATAGTACAAAAAGATTCTGGAATCCCCCAATTTCTAGTGTTAAAATCCTATATCTGTGAGCTTTATTCCCTAATATAATCTGTGTTATAGTGAGTGGGAAAACAGGGTATATTTATATGATTTCTGATTACATGAAATCCAGAATAGTTATGTTGTTTTATAATAATTCAATTTCATTTATAGACAACTTATATACTCTAGGATGTGATACTCATTTAGAAAAAATATTGTGTGTCCAAACACTGAGCAATCATGCAACATCCTTTCTGGTGTGCAAGCTTCAGGGTTGGACTCTCCCTATTGGATTATATATGTGGATTTTTTTTGGATGCTTGTGAAGTTATAATTTCTTCTATACTTGTAATTTTCCATTTACCTATGTGTTTCATTTGAAATGAATTATTGTGACAATATATTGAATTCTATATTTGAGGGACAATCATTTTTCTACACACCATTAGTTTCCCATGAATTATGTATTTTTAATATAGGATCTTTGATTAATGGGACTTCTAAACATCATTGATAATTTTAGTGATGAGAATATATAGAATTTAATTATTATATTCCTTTTAGATAATTCATGATTCGACGAAACATGATATGACATGATATTCTTATTTTCCTGATATTATCATCATCATGGTAACCATATATTGTAAGATTTGGGTTGATTGTATCATCATAATCACATTATGGTTTTCTTTTCACACTATTGATTATAATTATACTAACCCCTATAAGGGGCCTTGGGTCCTGATGCGCTGTCTAAGTGAAAATAACATACATTTTATAAGTTGTTTTTGGGTTTTGATTTTATATACCTTGTTAAGTGTATACTCCTTGTGACATAAAGAGGATACTCAGTTGGAAGTGTTTTTTTGGTAATAGTGGAGGATGGTAGAATGAGATATATATATTTATAACTAGTTTTAGTGATGGTCTCTTCACCTTGGATGTATTTTCTTTTTTCTTTTTGAGATGTTGGTGGTGTCTTTTTAATCATTTTACATTATTTAATTCACACTACATATCATTTGGATTTTAGTATATATATCACTAATTTTTCAAGTTCATTTTTTATGATAATTGGTGTATATAACGTTTTAATTGATTTTATTTTTTACATTGGATATATTCATATTATGTGTGTTATAATAGGCTAATTCCACCCATGTGTGTGATATTCTATTTCAGTGTTAGTCACCACCCCCTAGGCAAGTGACGGTGTACTTGATGTGGCATCATAATTTTTTCTCTTGAGTTAGCAGGGCCGTAGTGGGATATGTCATATCAGCACTAGAGTTATACAGTATAATTTGATCCAAAATGTGTCATAGTGTCATTACATGTTGGGAACACATTATTATAAATAATCGGATAAACATAGAATAATTAAGAAAATCATGGATGGAATAATATTTTTTTGTATAATAAATTACAAGACATAATAGTTGCAAAGTAAGAAGACCTTTTTCTTCCAATTCCATTACTAATTGAGCATAATTATAAGGATGATAATCAATAGTTAACAATCATATTTTATGAAATTTAAAAAAGGTGTATTATATTTCATTTCTAAAAAAGAGAAGGTGACATATTCCCTCAACAATTATAATCCCTAAGAGTAATTTTTGGAGATATCTATATAGAAACAATATGGTAGATTATAGAGACATCTGATTTACTCAAAATATCTAGGTGGATTTTGAGTTTTCATAGTGACAACACAATGCTTTTGGGATACCATTCTTAAGAACTATGACATAATCTTAAATAAATATTCATACCTATGTAACAAATTATTAGTAAATATAAAACTATATCTATCACCCTTGCAGACATAACAAAACCAATTCTAATAGAATTATTTTTACAATAACTCATGATACATCCACATGAATGGACACCATAACAACAATTTACCCACCTAAAGGGTGGGGGAAAAGAGACAATTATTTATAGTGTTGACGATAGGTGGAATAAAAAAATTCCATTGAAAAAGTAATATGTGTTGTGTTGTCTAATTAACTCAATGAAAAGTATCAAACTAGTGTTACCATATTCCAGAAGACCCAAATAAATTATTCCAAAAAACAACCCATACTATTTACCCTACGGTCAAATTTTGGTTCATAATAATTAAATTTATATTTTCTATAATAATATTCTTATAATGATTGTTGGTTATAATATGGTCATGTAGAAAATACATTGGAATAATTTAAATTTCATCACTAATACTTCCCTAGAGGAGGAGGGGAATCAATGGAATTGTCATATCAGATTAGAAAAAAAATGTTATTACCTAATTACTATAAAATCAGTCAAACAAGAACACTCTAATATTAGAGTGAAGCTACGTCATTCACTTGTAAACCCATATCCCTCTGCAATACCTAATTTAGAATATTTTTTTAATTCCCATGAAAGTATAAAAAATCAACCTAATAAGATAAATGTTTGAGAATAATAATCTCAACCATATATCAGGAAAATATAGACCCTTTATTACTTTTCCCCCATTTTTGGGACGATGGGACCCCCTACCCAAAAAATTCCTATGAAGAGAATAGTATCTATATGGTGTGGTCAATGATGTCCATATGAAATGATAATTCTTTTCTAAAGAACATATATTTGATCTTGGGTTCCCCAAACCTAATTTGGGAGTAGGGGAAAATTCCATAGAGTTTGAGGATATTGAGGAAATATAATTGTGATAGATCTCATTATTAAGCTGGTAAACCTATTGGATCTATATATGTAGCTGGAACACAGCGGTAAGTGATTCAGTGGAATGAAAAATATCATCAATATTATATAAATATTTTATGAATCATATAGATTCTATTATTTTAGATGACTAGTTATCAATCATATAGCTACTGAGACAATATTGTCATTGGGGAAGTCAACTAACCCAATAATAAAGAAAGAAAGAAGTCCACAAACTCTAATATGGTAGGAAAATCATCCAGAAAAACAAGATCAACCCCATTTCCTAAAGCTATGGAATAGATTATTAGGAGAAAAATATAACCAATTAATATAGAAATATCATACCCTCATAAATTATCTATAGACTCTGCTAAACAATCTCTTTTTGATTCACTTCACCTCTTCAATAATCAGGATGAGTTGTCACTGAGGAACACTCAAGCCCTTATAAATGGAATTTCATGTTCAAAAAATGGGAATATACACTATAGAAACACATAAAATCAATAATACATGCTAATATCATTAATAGAACAAGACTGATTGGGTTTTATATAGAGAGAAATCAATCCCCTATTTGTGTCCTGCAAGCTAGAGATCATCAATATTCATGAAACCTATAATGAAAATGTATCAAGGATCAAACTCATCCAACTTAAAATACACAAATATTTGGGATACTATGGGGATAAATTATATCAATCAATTATAACCATTAACAAATATAAAAATAGAAAAAATAATAACTTCGGAAGATTAATAAAGAGGTGAACTCGAAGATATTATATCCGAATCTGAAATCAAGGTTGGATTTCATGACAAAAATTTCAATTCCCTACACGGGAGGCCATGGATTAATATGAATCCAGAGATATTCTAGACATACAATTAATGTTTGAAATACTATATTGATAGGAATGTAAGCATAGTACATGATGATAATACATGTTTGGATTCATTGGGGACACAATACAAATACAATAGTTTCTATAAGAGGTAAGGGAAGAAATTAATGTAGTTAATGCTATACAAATCATCATCGCCAATGAATTGGAATCTTCATTGATTAATCCATGAAGAAAATGTGATCAGTATTATGGTATAATACAAAATATTTAGTTTTTATTAACATTTTAAAAAATATATTTTATGAAACAGAACACCGAGCTTTAAATGATTTTCAATATACTATAAGAATATAGTTATATAAATATGACCATTATAACCAAGTTGTAATATATAAAATATGTATATAAATAAAAAATTATTAAAATTATTTATAATTTATTTATCAAATTTAAATTTATTATTTTATTCAAAATAATTAAATACATATCTTCTATTAATGCCATTTTAGGTTTCAGAAATAAGTTTTATTGAAAATTTCATTTTATTTAATTTTGATCATTGAACTTATAAATAATTTATATTCTTTTTTAATTTTTTTTGGGAAATGAATTTAAATTTTTAAATCATATTTTCAATATAATATCATGTATTATTTGAAATCTTTTTCTGAAAAGGTTGATTTTTGAGTGAATTATGAGAAATCATATTTTTTTCAAAACTGTAATTTATTTATTTAAATAAAATAATTTAAACGTAAAATTATTTTACTTATTTTTTTATAAAATTAAAATAATTATGCATTGATAATATATATTTTAATAAAAATCAAAATTATTATGATAATATTAATTTTTTAAGAGATCATCGTTAACATAAAAAGACTTTTATCTAAAAACCATTTTTATATATGCATTGTGTTTTTATGATAATAAATTAATTAAATCATTATTTATTAATGGTTTAAATTATATGAATATATTATAAATTGAAATATATATTTTAATAATCATTTTTTTATTTTCAATAGGCAAAAAACTAAGGTAAATTATGTTATAATCTTCAAATGAATGTTACTAAAAATGATTTTCATTTTGTTTTTCACCCTTATATTACAGTGTATTTCTCACACTTACTAAAATTAATTATTGAAAGGTAAATTAAACATTGTTATGAATAAAAGTTAATTTAATTTTATAGGTTAATTTTTTTTGTCATTATGAATAGTAATAAAACTAAAATATTATTAACATGTTTAAAGATAAAAATGGTTTCCTGAGGGGGGGGGGGGGGGGGGGTCAAAATAATATATTACATTAGTAAATACACATAAACATAAAAAAAATATTAATTTTTGTGGATTTTTCAACTTTATATTATATTTTATTTGAATTATTTTATATTTTTTACTACATTCTCTTGAAAGTGACCTTATATTAAGGAAATATATTATGTAATTCCATATGTTTCCTTCTTAATTGATTATAAAGGTGACCCTCTTTTACTCCATTATTCACAAAATATATTCTATATAGAATAACCAAATCCTAAAAAACGTTCATAAATTTATTAAATTTTTCCATGACACCTTGTCTTCTCATAAGATAAACCATTCCAAGATTTAGTTATGAGCCAAATGAAGTCACCAAATAAAGATATGTGAATCCTAACCAATATCATTCATTTTTATTTCTTCATCAAATGTCACTAAACCTATTTTATCCATAATAACATGATTAATTTAGTATCCTAATTATAACTATAATTTATTATGACGATGGAACCAACTTTTCTCAACTATTCTCCATCAAATGCATTTTTATAACATCACATGTGCGTACGTCTAGACTATCATATCCACATATCAGTATTATTCATTTTCCTCAACTTTCCTCAATAATAGTTTCTTATGATCTATCTAGTGAATATTTATGATATTTATGATATAATATTTGTTTTTTATTGTTATTTATTATTAAAATTTCACAATTTCCATCCATCAAATGGTGAAAAACATAAATTACATGAAATTACAAACAATTGTCTCTACAAAGTGATGTTATTCATTTTTTATTAATGATTTTATTGTATTTTTTTATAATTCTATATAATGATCACTTATTATAATTATTAATGAATAATAATTCTATATATTATTGATCTATGATAAATGTGAATGGACCACAATAGTAAATTTGAAACATTCATGAAAAATGAAATTTTTCACACCAATATAAAAATATTTTAATGAATGATGATTAACAAATGGGTAATTAAATGTTATTAGTGCGCCATATATAGTATTATACATATAAATATTGTTATATTACTAAATTAATTTAAATATTTGTTTATTTTAGAATGGATTATAGTTCTTATGTGGGACGTTCTACATAAGGTAATGGTACATCATTGAAATATAGTTTTATTGAGACATACTTGATGTAATAATAATATTTATATGTACATGAAATATATAATGATTTTGGAAAATTTGGGGAAGTGGAAGAATTTATTGGGGAATCACCACCATAATTAAATGATTGCGTATTGAACCCCATTTATTATGTTGAAAATGTAAATAAAACTATAGTGGGGGATACATGACCTACATAAATCAATTTCATCATGTTCCCCAAAGAGTAGGAATGTTGTATTTTTCCATAATAAATTCTAGGATTTTTTACCTAGAGTTATATTGTGATTCTTGGGATTTATCTCAATGTTGATAACCATCTCATATGACTTTTAGATGGCCATATTGGAGATAAATGAGATACAATTATATAAAATCTTACCTAAGATGCCAAAGTAGATGGTGATTCTAATTAACTAATTGAAGATTTTATTTCTAGGAGGTCCAACGCCCAAAATGTATGGCCAAAATCATCATTGTCAATAATTAAAATGAAAAGATTTATGTTTTCATTGAATTTATAGATATGAATGATCAATACCCCTAGATTGCTTAAAAATTATAATTATGAAAATTTTAATTGATGCAATTATAATTTTGAAATTCATTTTCCTCATGTCTCAATATTTCATTTAAACTCATATAGACATCTCCCTTAATTATAAATTGGCCACTACAATCAGGGTTCTTCAAAAGGTATATGGATATCATGTAATTCCATTTGTCTTGAATAATTTTTAAATCATATAACAATTTTCCATGAATCAAATCTTTAATTACATACTTTAGAATACCATCGGGTGTTATATAAATGATTTTTGGTTGAAATATCAACAATGTTGAGATCACCGGTGTAATTTCAATAGATTTTTAAGTAAACTATACGGAAATATGTATAATCTAAATAACCTAATGATCAATTGTAGAGTGATTTCGGTGAAATATCTAGGTTTGATTCTTTTAAATATTCTAATTAATGTGGACCTTGAGATGTATGTGGAAATATGTTATATTCTACCCAGAAACATAATTCTGATAAGCAAGCTCCATAGATGAATCATATTTATTAATATGTTTATATCCAACCCTAATATCTTGTTCTTAACAATTACAATACTATTTATGAAATGGTTTACATAAAATTAGAATTATAATTGTCACCTTTCCAAAAAAATATAAATAAATATGTCTTGTATCCACTACTCATTATTTTCCAAGTAGTGGAGATGAACCTCATCTATTATATGGAATCTATGTTGAAATCACTCGGTTAACTCCTAAATTAGATAAATGATGATTGTAAATAGAATAGTACTTTATATTGTTGTAAGATGATGTTAGATTCTATGACTAGTTATTTTGACCTTCAATATGAGATTCCTTGTGTTGATATTAATATTCCAAATGTTGAGGAATTACCTAAAATATAATTAATTACAATTCATCATTTGAATGAATCTATTTTAACACAAAATAAATTTTCCATATTGGTTGGATGTTTTGAATGATGTAAAATCATCCCACAAAAGTTATATATCATGTTTTTTCCTAAAAAATCTATTAAATTACATGAATTAAATGATTTCATATCATTAAAGTTTCTATTAATAAAAACATCCACAATGAGGTTTTTTATTTAATCAAGGTCCCTCTTCATATTGTTTATATGTACTTTGATTGTTCTTCTAGATGTCCAATGGGAAGAGGAATGAAAAACTAATGTTGAACCAAGTTATCTTTAGAGTCACTATTTTTTATTTATCTAATCAGGTTATCCGCTAATCTACAAAACTACATTATAGTTGTGAAAAAATAATGTCGAATAACAAGAAATCATCATAGGATTAGATCTAGCCTTCATTATACCAGTGTCCCAACTAAACATTGATGATGAATATTAGATATATATCAAAAAAATATAATGTGAATATATCTATAATAATTATCATATTATCCACTTTACAAATTCTATGTGAAGCTTGATTATAGAGATCCCATTTGTGCCGATCATTACTCATTTTAAAAATTCTTATAATATATGTTCAGATGCATTGTAAAATATTTCCACCACCTTATTCGACCAAAAAACAATTTTAATGGTTATATATATTTCTTGCCATATAGTTTTCTATCCATTAATTACCCATTATATGGAGAAGAAAAATTAAATTAACACTATCATAGATAGAGGAGTGTGTATATTGTCACGAATCGATACCATAATCATATATATATTCCTTATAGTGCTCTATGTACGATATTTATTTAGATTATTATATTGAGAAAGAAGGATATATATCACAGAGTAGTAAAATTCATATAGTATGATGGCCAAAATTTATATAAGATCCTCTGTAATATAGTATTATATTTAGACATTGCAAGGTTCCTTGAAAGAGGACACATGCATCCCATTACAATGAAATTCTATTCTGGATCTTTTCCACTAACCACGCAAGAACCAAACAATCCATTCAAGTGATAAAGAATTTTTATTTATAGACATAAATGATACATAAATGTACATTATTCATCAAAAAATATCATTGTTGTCATGTAAATTCAAGCATTATTATCCAACCCCTATATATTTTCACACTAAATAATCCTTTTAGAAATTTTAATTTAGCGGATTAATGTTTTCAGGACCTACCCCATTCAACAGTAAAGTAGTTTATTTATATCCTTACTATAATTGATGTATATTCCATGTTATAAATGGGAAATAAATAATCAACTTCATTCTGAATAATTTGATTACCAAATTTGTTGGCCCTTACAAAATATTTACGCACAAAAACACATACATGTTTGTTTATTTGAAGAAAAAAATATATCGAAAATATAATATTTACCCTAACAATTTACCTTATTAACTTGAAATGTAAAAGGGAAATATAGAGGACTTAAATAAGACACTACCATGTATCTTTTAAATGATGGAATATAGAGAAAAAATTATATGACTAAAAAGTTCTAGTAATTTCGACAGCCTTATCATACCACAACCCGTATGCCTGTATGAAAAACTACTTATTCAATAGAATATGATAGAAATAATATATTATATGTCATGGTGAAACTAACATAACTCTAAATTACAATTTTCAATATAAATTAAAAATGTAAGAAGTATAAGATTCTATTTAATGTGTTGGAACAACTCTATGATAAATACCATGGCATAATATTAAAACAAGTTGTCTATACAAAGCATTTATCAAGAGAATTTTATTTCAAAGTTCATCTATAATAATTCGAAAAAGGATAGATATTATTTGATCTAATTAGTCCAATGAATCATTTGATGAAGCCTATAATGTTTGAACAAACATATGGGGTCCTTACACAATAGACAAGGAATGCTCCAACAGAGCATAAATATTGTTCATAATGGAAAGAGAGAATATTACACCTTTAAGATTCAAGGATTCATGAAAATTAATTTTCACTATTTTTATCATTAGAACCAAAAATGATTTTCATGTGATGTAAAATTAAATGAAAATATCAAAATCATAATATTTTATACTTTATGGTTATAATCAATTTACTATTTATTTAAACTATATACCATATTCAACCTGACTGTATGTTACTATACTATATTGAATACTTATACTCACTAAAATATTTTAAATTAAAAAATATTGTACTTTGATTAATGACCATAAAAATGAATGAATGATTGGTCAAGGAATCAGGTATATAAAATGAACACCCTAAACCCCATGTTTTAATGAACTATAAATTTCATTAAACATGTCCTTCATACATGTAATTAAATTTATTGATAGATAAAACCTCTGCATATAGTGTAAAAATACATGGATAATTATTTCCCCTATAAGGAACTATTGTGAAACTTGGGTAATTATCGAATCAAATCATACCAATCACATTGATCAAGAATCCCTGAGTGTAAAGATTTCAATTGTGTTTCTAGGTTATTGAAATTAAGAGATTTTATGATTGATGATTAGGTAAACAATATACTCATTGTGTCATTATATTATGTTACACAACATTTTTTCCTTTATGGAATATATTTTAACATCATAGAATTACTTTCCTTGTGTATCATATATCCCTTACATAGGAGACCAATACATATAGGAGTTGCATGAAATAAAAAGATGGATTCTTGTAAAATACCATTCACCTTATTATGATAAACATATATACCTTATAAATATTATTATAATCACCTATGTATTTATTCTCAAAACATTATAAGTATAATGATTCCTTGATATCCCATCTCAGGCCAAAATATGAATTTTATCAATAAAAAAATCACATTTTCCATAGTGTTTTTGTGTCAATGCACAAATTGAGTTTCTTAATGGATATTTTTTAAGGTAAAACCTAATTTTACTCCCCATTATATTATATTAATTTTTATATAAGGGTTGATTTATCATTTAAGTGCTATGGGTGAATAAATTATTATCACTAAAAGGTATATAGTGATTCCTAAAACATTTATCTTGACCGAAAATATATTTACCAAACCACTATGTTGTGTAATTAGTGTGACCCTCAATTCACATCCATTTATAATTTTGATCAATTGAATTTATATTTTATTGAAGATAGAGATCCCTCAAGGGAACGCAACATATGGTTTTAAATATAAAATCTTAACATTTTTCAAATTTTATCCCAATCAATAATGTTATAATCATTTTACAGTAAAATGATGGACAGAAAAGTCAAAGCTCCCTAAACACAAATATCATAGCACACAAATCCATATAAAATTACTTAATACTATATGATTTATATTAGATATTCCTTTAACTGGTGCCCTATAATGGTGTGAGTAATATTCCTATTGCCTCTTAACTTTCACACTGATCATGAAATCCTTGGGTTTAATGTTTCTAGTCGATTACACTTAGTATAATTAATGAAATACACAATATCAATAGAGAAGAAATATAGTATTGACCACATTATTTGAAACTGTACAATGTTAGTTCATTTATAAACATCATATAAAAAATTAAAATGTTATGTGAGACTTTTATTATTTACATAAAATCTAGATATGAGTAACAATATTTTAAAGAAACGTCACTTATATAATCCATTGGATGAAACTAAATCAAAATACCCTCTCTAAGATCAATATTTGGAATGATATAAATTTTTATAGGATATGTAGTAACATCCTAACGTTGTCGGTCCAATAAAGTGATAAATTACTGTTATACACCCAGATAATTTTCATTCCAAAAAACCTTCTTATTTATTCCAGGTTCCTCCCTCCTTTCTAAACATTAGGATATTTATTTTTCAATGTAATATAATATTTATTTATTTATTTATTGCCAAATATTTGTATATGTTCAAATATATCATATGCTACTATATAAGGAAAACATTATATTTGAAACTACCACACAATAGACACTCTAAAGATACTTTAGTCATAAGTATTTTGAAATGTTTATTTTATGATGGATTGAAATTTAATTTTTGTAAAAAACATCTTTTTTAATTAATCATAATGAGATTTTATCTTAATTTTTTTTTCAAACAATTATGTTACAATTGTGATTTGTGAACATAATTTTTGTAGTTCAAATCTAGACCATAATGAGATTGTAAGGATGTAAATATAAAATAAGCATCCAAATACAATTTTCATAACTAAATATATGTTTAATAAGTATCATTATATATTTTAAAATATTACGGATATTTTATAAACCTATATTAGATATTTTATGATCATGTCATTTTTTACTATAATTAATTTATTGAAATATTCATTTAATAATTTAATAATAACTTATATAACTATTAGAAATATAATTATATAAAAAGGATTTAAAATTTTGAATATATAGGTACTAATAATGTAATTTTTTTTATTTTGATTCATAATATACAAATTTCAATTAAAAAAAGTAGTCACCACAGTTAAATAAAAAATGAATGAAGTAATAATTCAACTGGTAATGGGATAAAAAATTGATAAAAAGATAATGAAAATTACGTTATTTATATATAATAAACTATATATCACCCCCACTAAATTATTTTATATTTTCTATGCCACATTATATTTTTATCGTTTCCTCCCTTTATATAAATTTGAAATATTTAAAAAACTGCCACTCAAAAAATATTATCAAATGTGAATCTCACCACCTTTTCAATACCTTAATAAATATTTTGTTTCCTCAAATAAATATTTAATATATTCTAATTATATAAAATTATTTAACCTTCATAATAATATGGTCAATTTATATTGTACTAAATCCATCCTCTAATGAAGAATCCCATAAGACAAACCAAATTCCCTCAATGTATTGTTGATATTTTCTCTTACATATTCACATATTATACTTATATTATTTTTAAAAAAAAATATTAAATGATTTATTTTTTAGAGAGTAATTTATATTTTTATTGGGGAATAGAAATATAAAAATCTCTTCTTCCCTTTCAAGAAAATGATAATATAATTCACGTGACGTGTAAACTACCATCTCCTTGACACAACATGTTTCACTTTCCTCGACACATTAAAAATATTATCATAATAGTAAATTTAAAATATAATTTTTATATCAATGAAAAATATTTCACTATACAATTATAAGCTTTATTATTTATTTCCCCTTTCAATGGAAATTGAAGTCATCATTCGGGCGAATGTGTTGACTATCGCTTCCATAGAACAGTTCTTTTTCATTTTTCTCATCACAACCTTTAATGTAATGAAATTAAGAATGGGTTCAATGAATAAATATGAACATTGTATCACTATTACGTATTCACTAAGAAACATTTAATAACCTATTAATGATATACACAATATGTTTTTTATAAAATTATTTGTCTTAAACAGGAATACCAATAGTGAAACCATTTTTTCATATAATGAAATATTTTCATGTCCAATAATTATTGATATAAATACTTAAAATTATGTTATCTCACCCTAATAAACACTATGTAATATAGTTACTACTTTTTATAATGATGTTACAATAAAACCCATAACCAATGATTCATTAAACTATGGTATTTTCAGGTTTGGTCTAGTTTATCCACATACTTGAATAATAATATGAATTTATTTCATGAATGAATATTGGTAGATTTAAATAAGTGTAATATAATATAAATGTGTTAATAAATATATTTTTTATTCTGAAGACAATATATCAATATTTATTTCCTTAATTACTAAATATCCATTTGATCATCAAGAATCATTGTAACATGCATGTTATCGATTTCATAATCATGGTTAAAGACTAATAAACAAATGAAATATATTTTAATTGACATAAATAATTACAAATAATCCATAACAATAAATTTAATAACATAATAATTATTTTGTTTAGATGATCATTAAATATGGACATGTAATAATGAAACTAGAAAAATGATTAAAACTATATGAACATGATGTGGAAATATATATAATTCTATCGAGAATTAGTATTTTGGAAAGTTATTAATTAAATCTGGAATGTGCAAGGTTATGAAGTGTGTTATTAACATACCTATGAATTTTATATTAGACGTTAACATACATTAATATAATTCTGGAAAATAGGTGGGATTTTTTTATCTCAAACTCCAATATTTGAGAAACGTTTTCAATTATACACCTAATTTTTTATATAGTGCATATATGTACTACTTTAAATTTTATTGAACGAAGTTACTTTATGAATAGTATTTAATAATCAATTTTTTTCCTTATCCTAAATTTTTTTATTTAATTACCACAAAATCCATAAGTTTGATTTTTCTCAATTTCCATTCTTTGGGATGCATGTTATATTGACCAAATATTTTATTTTTTCTGTTTTATACATTTATATGTTATAATTTTTACCATAATTTTCATGAAATTTATGTGATTTGAGTTTATATATTTTTATCTCTCACTCATATTTTTTTATTCAAGAGTTACCTAAACTGGTGTAAAATATAATATTTTTTATTAGAGAATTAAAATCTAATTTTTTTGTTAAGTAATTATTTTTATAGATCCAAAGAAAAAATCCCGATCGGGATTGTTGAAATTTAACACGTCTATGTAATATATTCATATAGGTGTAAACTCCTTGAAAATTGTTGGTTGAGAATTAAAGTCAATCAATAGTATGATTTATGATTACTGGACCTGACATTATACAGGTAACAAAACACTCATGGGGGATATGATTTTCTATATTAATAACCATTTTATGAATCACAATGAAGGAATCCCCCACTAATTCCTTAGTCTCCTAAAAATGAAATCTATTGAACCCAATTTTTACCTTCCATGGAAAACTCACCACATCAAATATACCCTCAACACTATATTTCACTGAGTATTATACATATTTTTATATTGATAGTAATAAAAAACATCCATGTTGATTATGTTATTCCCATATAGGATTCCACATTCTTCCATTGTATAGAAAATTACATTTTTTAAATATTTTCTTGATTACATAGAGGTTACTGTGATTATTCATCCATAGGTTCCTTATGGAATGGTATAAAATGTATTTATGAATCTAATGTGGAATGAAATTGTAACACCCTAAGATTTTATGAAAAATAATCTTTTAATTTCATTTATGTCTTATGTTGTACGTTAAACCAAAATTATCTTGTTCTATACGCAACTTCATATTAGCTTATATTATACGCAAACACTATTCTTGGCTTGCGTTACATGCAATCACAACCTTCCTCGATAGCGTGTGTAGTACACAATACTGGGATTCAATAAAAAATGATGTATTATTATAATATATTATGGAATAGCCTTTATGAATAGTATAAACTATATTTTGAATTTTATAACATTATTATTCATCTTACACATTTTCTAAAACATGGTATGTGAACAAAATAAATTTTTCGCGTAAAATAAGTATTTTTAAAAAATGCAGTTTTGCCGCCTTTTGATGGAGCACCCACATTATATATAGTTTTTGATAGGTTTATAAATTAAATTTGACAAATTAAAATTCTGCTTTGTAATCTGTATATAAAATTTTACGTTCATTATATTTTTCATATTATTCTGATAACTTTCATATTTTAATGAATAATAAAAACACGATATATTTTAATTAAAAACAACTTTTTTCATCCCAATAATTTATATGGTTAAATTATAATATTGAATGGTTTTATAGTTTAAAGAGAAAATTATTTTAACATTTAATATAATGTATGTCATTCCCATTAATTTTACATTTAATTCATAGGGGAAAAAATTTCACTCTTTGGCAATGGTTTAACTTTTAAATTATGTTTTCTTATCAACGGGATTAATTTTAAATTAATTAATGCAACTTATATGTTTTCAATTTTTAAAAATGGATTCCATATTTGAATTTAGTGGGTCGAAATTATGTTAATATGTTAGTTTTATTTTTTTAATATGAATAATAACTGCGGAAATTTTTATTTACTGCAGTTAATGGTCAATCAGGTAATTCAGGGTAAAAATAAGATTATAAAATTACAATAACACCTGAAAAAATTCTATTTGATGAACAAAAGTCAATTCATATCACTAAAGTGTCGTAATAGATTAATATTATGTACTTTTTACCATGAAAATAATTTAATTATTATTAAAACCAAAGAAAGTGACAACATGTCACTCTCCTAAATCTTATATGTATAAAAATTTTAATTTAGTGATAAAATTCATGAAACATCAAACATGAATAGTCTCTAGAAATATAATAAAATTGACTATATCATGTGAATTTATTTATAATTTTTATAAATTAAATAATTATCATTAAAGGTGACACAATAGTGATGTGGAAATTATTTTATTGATTGAAATATCAAATAAATGTTTTTAAAAATATTAAAATAAATAATATATGAACAATTTTATGTGCTACGCTAATTTCCTAGATAAATATGAAATATTATGAATATATTAAAACTTTATTTTGAACATATCTTCTGTGTGGATTTGATTTAACTTCAAATAAATGAATAGTGTCAAAATTGACACTATTGTTATTTTAAAAAAATAACATAATATAAAATTGTGTAAAAATGACAAATATATTTAAAGATTTTAAAATAAAATTTATATGGTCTAAAATTTCATATATTATCCAATTATGGACAATTCATAACACATATGTAATTATATATAACAACTTAAAATTTATAATATTATTACCACAAATAAAATTAAATAGATTAAATAAGGATAAATCAAGTTGATAATGTTTAAAATAAATTCCAAACTTGTCTAAATTTTTTAGTTGATGAGATTAAAACCCTATCTCATCTAAGCTTCATAAATTAGTCTTTTTGGAAGATTTTATGTGTGGTTTAAATTTATTATAAATTAATATTTTTGAGGTTTCCAAAGGTGCCCCTCTCCACCCTTATAAAAGGGAACCTCTTCCCTCTCCTCCTCACAACGCATTGAGTCTTCAAGATCAGAAAAACCCTGACCATTTCTATTCTCCACTTCCCTATAAACATTCTGTAGGTTCTTGTATTTTCAGAAGAACAACTCGAGTTCCTTAAGAGTAATCACAAAGGAGGTGCGTCGAAAAAGAGGTAATCTCTTCTACTGATTCATTCAAGTTTTTTTCTTCTTCAACATCTTCTTCTTTAGTTGTTTCATTATAAATTAATAACATATGTATCACTGATATACTGACATATTATTATAAATATGAAAAAACCCCATCTCATCTTCTATCCATCCTATAGAAAATGAAATCACCGCGCGTTCGTACGTATGGAATACCGTCTCCACGCCGTGGTGTAATCAGTTTTCCAACTACCACCTTACATGGATGGGTATAATGCAGTAAAGAATAAAAATATATGGTTATTATAACATCATACTGATTATGAGATATTATATCATCCACTTAAAGTTTATTAAATAGTTATGGGAATGATATCATCGCTCGTGCATACGTACAGAATACCGTCTCCACGAATGCGATGAGATTAATTTTCCATGATTAACCATTAAAGTATGATTATAAACTATATATAGTAAATAATAATTAAAGATATTACATAATAATGATACTGTATTTATGGACATATATGTTTCATTTACTTAATTTCATTTAATTCAATAACGAAACGAAGATATCGTTCATGCGTACGTATGAACTACCGTCTACATGAACATTGTATTTCATTCTATTTATTGATCTATCATATATATTTATGTGATTAATATATATTATATATAAATCATGTTTTACATTCTGGAATTATCTAAATCAGGATATGAGTAATAATATCAGGAACAAAAATTCGAAATGCGTACGATAAATGAAACAATTTTACCCAAAACGCTTCTTTAATAGGGAATTTACAAAAGAACGGGTAATATAAAGTCATAAGTGAACCATATATGATATCATAACAATGGATATGAATCTGTAATAAGTCAATGAAATTATTTAAATCATTATACATGAGGTTCAGATAAATATGAATCTTATCAGACATAATGTAAGGGATAAATTTTCCAATCTCATTTTTATCTGAGATTGTTTATTCGTAAGTATTTATTGGGGTTATATTTATCATCCATGTACATGTTTTCTAAAACTAGATTCATGTATGTTTACAGTCCTTTTGACACATTTTTTACTTTCACTACATGGTATGTACTGAATCATTCTTTTGTTTACCATATGAAGTACTTTTTGATTTTTCCATAAAAAGCACGAGACATATGTTTTTTTAACTTATATGGCATGAACGGATTTTTACGTTTTCATAATGCCTTATTTTTAGGAAGCTTACTCAACAGTATTTCATGTCTATTTTCAAAAAAATGCTTTTCTTTTAAAATTTCATTTCATTTTGTGAAAATAAAATCATTTTGAAGAAGAAAGGATATTTTCCTCAAGAATTCATTTCGATAGTTTTATCAAAACTATTTTCCATATAATATGATAGTATTTAATATGTTTCTGTTTTAATTATAATTTCTCTATTATTTTCATGGTGGGATTTTTCTTATGATGAAATGATATCCATTTGTTTTATATGGATTATTTTATGATGGGATAATGTTTATGAAACCCATTTTATTTTTTGGGTTGCGATGAATGATTTATGTTTATTTTGTGGCACAAGTAAGAATGATTTCATTACGAGATGGGTGGGACCTATATCTCCCTATAATGAATTGGTTAATGATTTATATATCAGGATATAGACATTGCTGGAATTACATGTTAATCTCGTTCAGTGATACAGGACTAGAACGTGGAGTAAACTCGATTTAGTAAGGGACATTGTCCACTAAGATGGTCTTCGAAACAACGCCTTGGCTACTAGGAAAATCATGTAAAGAGCTTACTGGTTTCCCACAATTACATGTTTCTATGATATTTTATCATGATCGGTGTTCCATTATGATCTATGCCTTATGTACATCCATGTTTTCTATCATTGCTCAAGATTTCGATGCTTAAACCATATGTTCATGTTTTTTAGTTCAAATGTGTATGTTTTATTTTATATTCTGATTGCTTACCCTTACTAAGAATTTGAGCTCACCCATTATATGTTATCTTTTCTCCAGGATATAAAGAAATGTTTTAGGTAAGAAAACCAAAAGAGGAAGATCTTTATAGAAGATATTGAATATCTTTCACCATGATTAAAAGATTATGTTCCGAGTTTCCAAAGACACTAAACTATTACGGTCTTTGAGTGTCGGTATTTGTTATTTATTAATTATTCTGCAAAAGTAATGTAACGTCCATTTATGTCATGTTTGAGGTCTCTACATTTGGTATTAGAGGAAAGGTTTAGGTAACCTTTGGAAACTAGGATGCGAAAAATTTATTGATATCCCTAGAGATATTCCTAAGGTATGTATAGGGATGTCCCTAATGTTTAGTATAAGTATAGGTTATAGTCCTATAATTATGGTTAAAATCAAAGAATTAACCATGAGATGTTATATATTGAAGGGACTCACCCTTTATTATATCATTTTCCCTAGTATGATTTTTCCTCTCACACTATTGTTTTTGGGTTTTAGACGATGGCTGGAACTTGAAGGATCAATGTTTATCAATGTAATGAACAATGCAATGATTTTCTTCCTGAACAGACCAACGTTATGAGTGATGGAGTGAAAAATATTAGTGCTATACTTACACAATATAAGAATCATTCTCGGCTTCCAAATGAGAATAGAAGGGAACAATATTCTATTGATTCCATCATGAGGCAACGTCCACATTCTTTCAGTGGGTCTTCTGATCCACTTGTTGCTGAACAATGGATCAGTACCATTGAAAAGATATTTTCTATACATAATTGTTCATAACACGAGAAAATCATTATGGATATATACCGTTTAGAAGGTGAATAAGATCAATGGTGGACTCTAATTAAAAATACAAGGCCCCGAGATGAAGTTGAATCCATGGAATGGGATGAGTTCCAGAACTTAATTTTCTATAAGTACTTCGCTCATATTCTTCAAACAAATATGGAAAAGGATTTACCTGAGCATAAGAAAAAGGATGATGAATCTGAGGGTATATAATAAGATAATTTTACAAGGCTTGAAAGGAATGAATCTGGCTTTATCATCCAACCTGAAAGTAAAGTTGATCGCTTCTTCAGCGGATTAAAACCACGTCTTCGAATGGGCATTAGCAATAAGAGACTTCAGTAGCTGTGAAGAAATTGTGAGTTGTTCTATCATGGTAGAAATGGAAAATGGTGTTACATATCCATGTCATGATTTTGACAAGAAACAAAAGATGGAGTTCAAGGAGAAATCTCATAATAATGGTGAAAATAAGATGAATGTTTCATTATGATCAATGTGTGGAAAGAAGCATGTTGGATATTGTCTTACAGGGAATGGAAAATGATTTAAGTGTGGAAAATAAGGTCATCGAGTAGAGGGGTGTTTAATTAATTGAAAAAGGGTTTGTAATGATGTGAATAATGAAAAGACTGCATAGAATGCACCACCAACACTTCAATGTATGAAGTGAAAGGAAATGGGGTATTATTCTAATCAATTCCCTAATTCAAGGGTTAATGATGATCAACATGTGAAACCTGTTAAGGAAAAGGATAAAGGGAAGTATCATGCAATCACTATTTGTGATGTTGAGTATGACAATGATGTTGTGTAAAGATTAAGTGTTTATGTAATTGGATTTCAAGAACAGTGTCATCGAATCTCATTTATGGTATCATGGAATTTTGGAATATCTATTTTGTTGTTTTAAATTATTATATGGTACCGGTAACCATGAAAAGTGATCGATTTTTTTTTTTGGAAAGAAGAGGATATGCATATTATGATGGGATAAAGAAAAAATTAATTGAGCTCATGACTGGTATAAGGACAATGTTATATCATGGTTTGTGTATATTGAAATTTTGGGATTTTGGTATGTGGAAAGTGTTAAATTTTGACAGCATTCATGTTTTCACTAAGGTTCAATGGGTATTTAAAGAGAATACATGATTAAGGTACTCACATATTTGTAATGTGACCAAAAAGTTATATCGTATGATATATGGGGGATAAATGTTTGTATTCATATGCTTGGAAGATGACATTTCTAGTAATTGTTTTCTTTGTACTAAGAGCTTGGAAAAAAGTATTTTGGATAAGTCTAATGATTGGAAAGGATTATATTTTACATAAGTTAGTACTGTTTAAGGCTATAACTTTTTTTTATATTATTGATTGAATCTTTGAATAATGTAGTTCTAGGAAAAGGACAACCTGCAGGACGGGCGACAACCTGTCGCATCGAACAAGGCTGTGGAAATCGAACCCAAAAATGAAGTGCGACATTCCTTTATAGCCTACCATTGGCCTACAAGAAGTCTCTGGTTAGTAGAAACTAGTTTTATTATATTCAGCGGTATAATAGATGAATTATAAGTCCTTTTTTGGAATCATATACGATTAACCTCACCGTAGATGGACTTATGTATACTTGATAACTTTTTCTAATCTTTTGTTTGTGATAGATGGAATGACCCATCATTCTATCACATGATATGATAAAACATCATGGAATACAAATTCAACATCATTTCATTAAGAGATGATGTGGTAATTGTTCAAGGCACCAAATACAGTGAGATTGTACCAAAACCATGTAAGTATTTCATTTAATTATTCATCAACATTATGGAAATGATCTTGAAAACCAAAAATGTTTTCCTAATTTCCTCATATCCGATGAATCAGATGGTACCTTAGATCATAAAAAATTTATAGCTTTGTGATTGTTGGATTTTTCATATCCATATTCTCTACCGCTTTCCATCAGAACTTGATGGTTAGATTTCACTTCCATATCCATATTTTCACTGATGTTCTCTTATGTGGAAACCGAGTGATCAGTTAATTTGGTTAACCGTTATGTTTCATAATTTAATTTTTAATGTTACATTTTGGTATTCCTTTTTACTATGTGGGTATATATTAATTAAACATTCAATTAGTAAACCATTTATAACTCCGACGTATTTCGAGGGTGAAATTCATTTTAGGGGATAGAATGTTACACCCCAAGATTTTATGAAAAATATTCGTTTAATTTCATTGATGTATTGTGTTATACGTTACAAAAAAATATCTTCTGATATATGAAACACCTTATTAGCATATATTATACACAAACACTATTCCGGGCTATCATTACACACAATCACAACCTTCCTCAATAGCGTGTGTTGTACGCAATACTGAGTTTCACTAAAAAATAATATATTGTTATAATATTAATATGGACTAGCCATTATGAATATTATTAACTAAATTTTTAATTTTAAAACATTTTTATTCATCTTACACATTTTTTAAAAAATATTTTGTGAACAATATAATTTTTTCGGGTAAAATAAGTATTTTTTAAAAAATGCAGTTTTGCCACCTTTTAATGGCACACCCACATTAAATCTAGTTTTTGAAAGGTTTATAAGTTCAATTTTACAATATAAATTTCTTATTTGGAATCATTATATAAAAATTTACTTTGGATAAATTTTTTATATTATTCTGATAACATTCATATTTTAATGAATAGTAAAAACACACTATATTTTAATTAAAAAAAAATTTTTTCATCACAATAATTTATATGGTTAAATTATAATATTGAATGGTTTTAAAGTATAAATAGAATATATTTTTACTATTAAATATAATTTATTTCATTACCATTAATTTAACATTGAATTCATAGGTAAAATTATTTCATTCATTGGCAATGTTTTAAGTTTTAAAACCTGTTTTCTTAACAACAGGATTAATTTTTAAATAATTACCGCAACTTCTGTGTTTTTAATTTTGAAAAATGGATTAAATATTTGAATTTAGTGGGTCCAAATTATTTTAATAGGTTACTTTCAATTTTTTTATATTATGAATAGTAGCTACAATAATTTATATTCACTGTAGTTAAAGGTAAATAAGGTAATTAAGGGTACTAATAAGATAATAAAATTACCCTAACACCTGCGCAAATTCTATTGGATGGCTAAAAGTCGACCAATATCACCTAATGGTCGGAATATATTAATTTTATGGACTTTTGACCCTGAAAGTAACGTAATTATTATTGAAACCAAAGAATGTGGCAACATGTCACTCTCTTAAATCTTATAAGTATAATAATTTTAATTTAGTGATAAACATAATGAAAATTAAAACATGAAAAATATCCAGAAATATAATAAAATTATCTATATCATATGAATTTATTTATAATTTTTTGAAATTAAATAATTATCATTAAAGGTGACACAATAGTGATGAGCAAATTATTTTAATGATTGAAATATCAAATAATTTTTTTTAAAAATAATAAAATAAATAATATATTAACTATTTTATGTGCTCCACTAATTTCCAAGATAAATATGAAATATTATAAATATATTAAATCTTTTAGTTCGAACATATCTTCTGTGTGGATTTTATTTAAATTCAAATAAATGAATAGTGTCAAAATTGACATTATGGTTATTTTATAAGTATAACACAATATAAAATTGATTAAATATCACAACAACATTTAAAAATTATAATTTAAAATTTATATGGTCTAAAATGGTATAAATTATCCAATTATAGACAATTCAAAACACATAAGTAATTATTTATAACAATTAAAAATTTAGAATCTTATTACCACAAATAAAAATAAATAGATTAAAAAAGGATAAATAATGTTGATAATGTTTAAAATAAAATCCAAACATGTATAAATATAATTGGTTGATGAGATTACAACCATATCTCATCAAATATTCGTATTTGAGTCATTTTGGAAGTTTTTATTTGGCGTTTGATTTTATTATAAATTAATATTTTTGAGGTTTCCAAAAGTGCCCCTCTCCTCCCTTATAAAAGCGCACCTCCTCCCTCTACTCTTCACAACACTTTCAGCATTCATCATCGGCCAATACCTGACCATTTCACTTCTCTACATACATAGAAACATTCTCGATGTTCTGTTCTTCTCAAAATACCAACACTAGTTCCATAAGGGGAAGCTTAATGGAGGTGCGTTGAAAAAGATGTAATCTCTTCTAACGATTCTTTCAAGTTTCTTTGTTCTTCAACATCTTCTTCTTTAGTTGTTTAATTATAAAGTTATAACATCAGTATAAATAATATACTTATATTTTATTATAAATATTAAACAACCTCATTTCACCTTCTATCCATCCTATGGAAAATGAAATCACCACGCGTGCGTACGTACGGAATACCATCTCCAAGCCGTGGTGTAATCAGTTTTCCAACCACCACCTTAGTTGGATGGGTATAATGGTGTAAAGAAAAGCTATATATGGTTATTATAAAATCATAATCATTATGAGATATTATATCACCCACTTTGATTATATTAAATAATTATGGGAATGATATCATCACTCGGGCGTACGTACGGACTACCGTCTCCTCAAACGTGATGAGATTCATTTTCCAGGATTAACCATTAAAGTATGATTATAAAGTATATATAATAAATAATCATGAATGATATTACATAATAATGATACTGTATTTATGTATAAATATGTTTCATTTAGTTAATTCCATATAATTCAATATGGAAACGAAAACAGCTTTCATGTGTACGTATGGCCTACCGTCTCCATGAACGGTGTATTTCATTCCATTTATCGATAAGTAATATATATTTATATTCTGAATATATATTATATATAAAACATTTATTACATTATAGAATTAAGTAAATCATGATATAAGTATTAATATCAAGAACAACAAGTCGAAACACATACAATAAATGAAACGATTTTACCCAAAAGGCTTCTTTAACATGTAATTTACAAATGAACGGGTAATATAAGTCACAAGTGAACCATATATGATATCAAAACAATGAAAATGATTCTGTAATAATTCAATGACATTATTTAAATAATTATACAGGTGGTTCAGATACATACAAATGATATCAAACATATGG
This sequence comes from Viscum album, assembly GCA_963277665.1. Lineage (NCBI taxonomy): Eukaryota > Viridiplantae > Streptophyta > Magnoliopsida > Santalales > Viscaceae > Viscum > Viscum album. The sequence goes on from OY728140.1 coordinate 1,111,719,285, forward strand.
TAATGGATAACTTTTTCAATCTCATTTTTATCCGATATTGTTTATTCGTAAGTATTTACAGGGGTTATATTTATCATCCTTGTCCCTAATTTATAAAAATAGTTTCATGAATGTTTAATTTCTATTTCACACATTTATGACTTTTACTACATGGTATTTAAGGATTCTTTCTTTTGTTTACCATTCGAGGTACTTTTTGACTTTTCTAGAAAAAAGTACGAGAAGAATGTTTTTTAACTTATATGATGTTAACAGATTTTTACGTTTTCATGACGCCTTATTTTCATGAAGAATACTCTTAAAGATTTCATGACTATTTTCAACAAAATTTTTTTCTATTAAAATTTCCTGGCATTTTTTTAAAAGAAAATGATTCAGAAGAAGAAAGGATATTTTCCTCAAAATTCATTTCAATTGTTTTATCAAAACTATTTTCCATATAAAATGACAGTATTTAATATGTTTATTCTTCAAGTATAATGTCTATATTATTTACATGGAGTGATTTTTCTTAGGATGAAATGATATCCATTTGTTTTATATGGATTATGTTATGATGAGATGATGTTTATAAAACCCATTTTATTCTTTAGGCTGTGAGGAATTATTTATGTTTATTTTGTGGCACTAGAAAGAATGATTTCATTATGAGATGGGTGGGACCAATATCTCCCTCCAATGTATTGGTTAAAGATGTATATCTCATGAGATAGACATGGCTGGAATGACAAGTTAATCCGGTTCAGTGATACAGGACATGAATGAGGAGTGAACTCGATTCAGTAAGGGACTTTGTCCACTAAGATGGTCTTGGCAGCAATGCCTTGGCTACTATGGAAAAAATATCATGTTCTTAATGGTTTTCCACAATTATATTTTTTCATGATACTTTATCATGATTGATGTTCCATTATGATCTATTCCTTATGTACTTCCATGTTTTGTGTCATTACTCATGATTTTGATGTTTTTACATTATGTTCATGTTTTTAAGTTCAAATGTATATGGTTTGATTTATTTTATCCATGCTTACCCTTACATAGAATTTGAGCTCACCCTTTATATGTTATCTTTTCCCCAAGATATAAAATAGGTTTTATGTAAGAAAACAAAAAGGGTATATCTTTATTGAAGATGTTGAAGATCTTTCACCATGATTAGAAGATTATGTTCCGAGTTTCCTAAGACACTAAACTATTACGGTCATTGAGTGTAGGTTTTTGTTATTTATTATGTATTCTGAAAAAGTAATGTAATGTCCATGTACGTCAAGTTTGGGGTCTCTATTGAAATGAAAATAATTCAATGAATGGTGGGGCATGAAATTATATATCCCCTAGATTCAGTGAGATGTCACATTTCGTAAAACAAAATGTGTTTTTGGGAATAACTCTCTCTATTTCAATAATCTATCTTGATACAATGACTTGATAATATTTTTTTACATATGTCGTTATGTATTCCTTTAGAATGAGTTGATTCAATATTTTTGGTTCATGTTTAAATTTTTTTAGATATATAATTCCCTTAGTTTAAATTTATTATGACTTTATATTGTATATTTTTTCCTAAAATATCTATTTTTCTATTTTGATTTTATCAAACCATTCATTGTACGCAACTCGTTAATGAGCATCTGACCTGACATTTATTTTTTTCTTCCCCATGATAAAAATTGGAGTACTACGAGTAAGTATCATGGACATGATGGAATGGAAAATAATGATCTCTAAATTTTTTTATGATATATCTAATTATTCCAAATGTAATATAAGTATATGTATATACTTATAAGACTACTAATCTATTAGATCCTATTGGTATGGAATTAATATTTTCCTATAATGTAATATAACAACTATTTTTATGTTTCGAGTGTCCAAGTTGTAACATATATAGTTTCAATCGGGTTCTCAAAACCCATCAATGTCCTTAATGGTCATGATTATTACCCATGGTCCACATTTATGAGTAATTATTCAATTTCCTCACCATATAATATTAAACTAATCGAGTTAGGTCCTTATCATATGACCTTAAACTGCATAACACCTTCATCATTGATATATATATATCATACTGACATATTATACATCCATCATGATACAAAATAAATTAGAGTGATATGTTCTATGTAAACCACCTTTTTCAGTAAGGGATTCAGGTCCATATAATTAAATATTAGAATTAAGACCTAAAAATCATTTAAAATTCCCTTTTAAACCTCAAATACCTAGTTTATGGTGTACACACAATTAAATAATACTGTGAATTAGAGGATATAACCAAAAAAACCATAGGGTTCCGTTTCCATCTAGTGTCATATTAGGATATTGGATCAACCCTACCATGAATTAGTTATTTCAATGTATGTAATGACATTTGAAATACATATTTTTGACCCAATAATCTAATATTTAACTATTTACACTATATTATCATCCTTATATAGATTAATTATGGATAATTTAGGATTAGGATTTTCTACCACAGTTTAGATGTTTCCTTCTAGGATTCAAACTTAAAGAATTAAGAATATTAGTATCCATATATATTTTAAGGGAATTACTAATGAGTTTATCTATCTCTAAGGTATACATATATTTGGATTTGTATACAATCCTTTATTTTTAATTTCTATATGCACTCCATTATGGACCACAAATAAGAGTAATTTTTCCAAAAAAAATAATGAAATTTAACCACATACACATTTGAAAACATCAAATTAGAATCCACCACATAAATATGGTTAGTGTTAATCCTATTAATTATATGTCACATCTCATAACCAGAGTCAATAATTTTAGAACATGATATTTATCATTTTCATCCCTCGTATAACGATGTTGGGGTACAAGTTATATTTGATCAATGTTTGTGCTTTCATGTGACATCTCTACCATTGGTCCATGCACTATGACCTTAAAAATTACACATATTCATTTATTATATTCTATACAAGAATTAGGATCATCAATCCACGTCATATTTCATTACTCAATCATTATTTATTCTATTCATAAATTTTTATCAATTCTATGGGATCTTATAACCCAACATCATTTGGAAAAAACATAATGACCATAAATTCAGTACCATTATTATTGAAGGATATCATACCTTAAACCAAACTCTCAATAAGTCTAGAATATGTTTTTATAAACTAACTATAATGGGGACATAAAACTTATCAGGTTGATAAATAATAAAAGGAGGCCTTCAAAAAAAACATTTCCCCACTAACTAAGCCATTTACTTCAATTAATTAACGGAAAATTAAATAATTGATAAAGGAGAGAAAATCATATATTGGATTCCTTATGTTTTTATAAAATGACATGTATATTATACCAGCCCCACAGGCCTTTGAAATAATTTGAGTGATTTCATGTGATATTAGTTCACCATAATTGTGTGTAATATAAAAAGTGTTGTAGATTTTAGGGTTTATGAACTATCCTTTAATATTCATTTCCTTCTGAAACCAAATTCATTGTACATGTTTATTAGTTGTTAAAAGTATTCCATGAAAATCAATAATGATTGTATCTGGATATAATTGACACAACTATTTTGAAATGAGAAAACACCCCAGATATAAGTGTATTTATAAGAAACATTAAGGACTACCACCCATCGTAATTTTCACTAGGAGAATAAGTTCATATATTATTAAAACTCATTGACACCAATATAGATGAACCCATCAAGTGAAATATTATTAGAAATCATCTTGGATTTAAACTTATTATCTCATCATCCCAAATTCAATTATCACATGTCTTAATATAAAAAATTCTTAATACAAATGTTCATGTGGATTCAATACACTTAATGTTGAAAATTTATCCATCTTGTATATTTTTATACATGAATTTGACATGTCATCATTGATTCATCGAATGGACTATCAGGCATGAACCAAAACCACATGACATGATGACATGATCATCATGGCCTCAAACTAATGCCCAATTTTCTATTATATTATATGTTAGAACGGGGATTTATGAAATTTTTGTTTAATTTACCCTTCTATAATGTTTTACCACCATTAGTTCAAAATATCAAGACCATAAACCTCAACTACCCAGGTCCAATATTATGAAAACAGACTACATAAACCAACAATAAAATTAGACAGAATAATATCAGTTCCACATTTATGTCTGTTATGTCACGACCTTTTAGGTATGCAATCTCATACCTGTTATCAAATATATATGAATATTAAATATTGAAAGATGTGAAAATAACCAGAAAAAATTAATCATCAACGACATTTTCTTAATATTGAAGGCTATAAATATCCTAAATAAATATACATAGTAAAATTTTTATTGAAAACCTATAAAGTGAATCCTAGGAAAAAAACATACTCTTAACTCATTGGAAATGAACATTGTACGTTCTCGGAAAAACTGAAAATTTTTAATTGAAAAATTAAATTATCTTATTATGATAAATATCTAAAATTGTCATAATATGAAGACACATAGTCTCTACCAACTATACTCATCAAATATGAGGGTTTGAAAAATGATAGGGGATAAAATAATTAATTAAATTAAAATATACATTGCTTATGGTGTCCAACATATAATCATAAAATGTATCATTCTATTCATTCTACGTGGCTTGGTATACGAAAAAAATGACATACACCATTTCTAGAAAAAAATCCTATAACAATCCATCAAAATTACAAAATGTTATAACCTTTCAGTAATCAAACCCTCTGAATAATTTGAATCCTCATTCTGAATTGCCCCTTCCCTATCTTCATCATGATGAGTGAAATTATCTATTATCCAAATGTTCCAAAAAAAATTGTGGTGATGTTTCCGATTCCATTATACTTCAAGAAGACTGAAAGAGATCAAAATGGACCAACTCTATCCTCAGAGTGAGATACGTTATGCGTATACATGTCCATAACCATGATGATGATGAAATATGAACATATTCGAATGAGAAAGATCAATGTTACTATGATGGTAGCTATTACTATACCTCTCCATGAGGCACACCTAGGAGGAAATAATTTTGAGATATAATTTTTGGGACCATGATAGAATTCATTAGAATTCAATGTCTATGTGGATTAATTATATGATAATATTTCATTCATAGGTTTTATAGATTATAATGAAGTGATATTTGAAGTAAAAAATGGAAAAAGAAATTGATAATAAATGGTAATAAATTATATTTTCATTTATTTTGAAAATTTATTTGAGAAACCTCAGGATAAAGTCATTATCCATTAGTGTGGTGTAACAAAAAAATTATTTCTTCATATGTTTAAATTTCATAATTTGATTTTTTTACATAATTAAAATTATGTTAAAGCCTAACCAGTTATATTTCATTTAATTATTCTTTATGGTGATGAATTTATATCATGGTGGTGAGAATATTTATTCCTCTATCATGGTATTAGGTATGCATCTTTTACCATTTTACTCATCTCACATTTGCAGTACATAAATTATTTTGGAGACGGTTTACCAGAAGGTCCCATTTTTTCAAAATGATATCATTGTACCATTAATTCCCTAACATAATGGGATTATACTTAAGATGCAAAAGCCCATAAATCATAATAGTATACTGATTATACAAATTTCATGAGAGGTTGATGTATTGATTCCTCCTTCATTCACCTCAAACAGGACACATGAACAACATAGTGGATTGTATGGTAACTGTACCCATATTAAATTGGCATAAAAACATGATAAAAAGTGTATAAGTACTTCATGGATGATATCACAAATTAATATTTTAAATAAACCATTTTATTTATCACTGGACATATCATCCGGCAATATGGAATGAACTAAAAATATCCTAGTCATATTCAAATGAACTCTTAGAGGGTGAGGTTTACTCAAGAATAAAATCAATCATGGGAAACACATTAATTTACTCCATCAAAAAGTCGATCTGAAATCAATAAGTCAATCCAGGTGTTATAATGGTAGATTTATATGAATTGATACCCCTTATGAATTCTTCTTTATGTAGATTTCTAAAATAATAAATTCTGATAAAAAATCATACATTTAGAAAAAATAAAAACAGATGAATAAAAAATATGATGGATATAACAACAAAAAATTATAAAATTATAATATTTTATTTTGAATTGTATGTGTCATGCAACATTGTGTTTATCATTTGATTCTTGCACCATTATGTTTAGCATTCTTTACATGAAAGGTCGAGCTTTACCAAACACTAATATATTATTATTATTACTTATTATGTGGAAGTTATCACCATGACATTGAAATTAATGGTATAAATAATATTTTTCAACTTATTACAATATGTATTTTATACTTGTTTATATGATCTATAATTATTAGAAAATATTTGAGTGAAAAAATAAATGTTTTTTAAAAACCGAATTTCTTCCCAAAGACAGTACAATCATGATTGGATCATAAAATTTAGTATTAGTTTTTACCACTTTTAGAAAAATATTTTAAAAAACAATATTCAATGTTGAAATAATAATATTGAAATTATATTAGGGTTATTTTTTATTTTTCTAAGAAGATAAAATTTTTTTAACTATGAAAAATAATATATTTTAATTGAATGCTGACTATTCATATAAATAATTTAAAATGTTATGTTATATTTTGAAGTGCGGTTAAAGTAAAAATATTTATTTTATATTTATATTTATCAAATTTGGTTTTATAGAATAATTTATGTATGTAAATTTGATATAATAATGATATAATATTTTTAATATTTCTCACATTGAAAACAAATTTTCTCATTTTATCTATGATACTAATTATATATATTATTTCAACTTATATAAATTGAATTGTAAAAATATATATGCTATATTTTGAATAAAAATAATTTATAATGTCTAATAAGGCCTTTTAAATTTTTTACCAATTTAATTAATGGTACCAGCTAAAAATAATTGTTCTGATTAATATAAAAACGAGATTACTCTGTTTTTAAACATTCAATATACGGTGAAAAAATTGCCTACCCAAATTTACAAAATCATTTGACAAGACATATTTCAACCCATATGGCCATATGATTCACTTTTATGACAATGTGGGACACTTTATAAAAAATGGTACCCATATAATAAGTTATATAAATAAAAATACAAAACATTTCTTTTATTACTTTTAATTTCTAAAAAGCATTGGGATAGGTTAAAGATAAAATATGTTCGGTTTTGTATATAATTTTTAAATATAAATAAAATTTCAAGGAAAATAATTTTTTCTTTATTTTTTATATATCATTTAGCTACTTAAATTACTTATTATGAACGTATTAAATAAATTTTTAGTTAAAAGATAAATAAAAAATTATACTAAAAATATTTAATGTGTCATAACATTAATTAATGATTAATTGAAATTATTTTTCATACCTGAATATATCGATTTTAAAAAACTATGAAGCTAATAAATTATAAATATATCATTTCCTTGATATTATTAAATTGAAATAAAAATAATAATTTCAATATTTAAAATAATGATATTTTATAGTAAATTATATTTTTATAATTATATTATTGTTAATAAAAATACTATCATATATAATGTGATTTATAAATTCTAATAAATATAAAATGAGTTCCATTAATTTAAAAAATTGTTCTATTATAATGAAATTATTGGTTATTAAATTATAAAAAACTTTATTTGCACGATTATTGTTTAAGCAGTGTTTTTCACGTTACATTCACATGTTTTAAAATTAATTTCCACCACCCATAGAATTTTTATAAAAAAATTATAAATTATATTTATAATTTCGAGGTCCAAATTTTATTAAAATGATAATTTATTTAGTCCTATTAGATACATTACATAAGTTAATATAAAAGTTTCAATAATGAAAACCCAAATGGATAAAATCAGAATACATTGTCATTAAGGAACAATATGAATAAATAATTTGGTATATTTGGTGGTCGAGGTTTGGGTATATAATATAGCCCACAAGACTCATTAATTATCAATATTGAAAACTCAAGAGGTAATATTGACCTCCCAAGAGAGAATATATGAGATTATTTAAAGGAATGACACTCCACCTCAATAACAAGAATGCACTCACTCCCCCCCACATCTTCACACCTATCAAACCATTTTTCATGGCCATGTTATACCTAAATCAGTGAAAAAAATCCCTTAACTCATCCTAGTATCTTTATTATTATAATAAATAAAACGTTTTATGTTTTTAGTATAATCCTAATGCCGATACCCAATGAATAGGTATTGTTCTCTTAAAAGAATATTTATTTTACATCTTTCTCCACATCAATAAATTTTTATTATATAATTGTTATATAATAACCTCAATATATCATATATAATGATGTGTTTTAACCTTGATGGCATGAACTACAAATTTTCACACTTCTATCACATGTGATACGAAATTAGTATTTGTGTGTACAATGGACTACCGCCTCACGGACTGATGTCGTTTATTTACAATTTCCCCATTATATGGTAGGGAGTATTAATTGATTTATAGTTTGTATATAATATATATAATATATATGAAATTTATTATTTTATTATTCTTAATTAATTCTTATATCACACATACCGTTATGTGTTGTATTTTGTGGTAAAAATATATCATCACTTGTGTGTATGGTGAACTACCACCTCACAAAGAGAATTGATTAATTCACATGTTATGTGGAATTTATTAAGGATTTAATAAAATATGTGGTTTATATTTCATATATATGAAATTATATTGATATTATATATATACCTCTAAATTTTAATCCATTTAATATCATCAAAAAATGAAAATAACATTCATGTGTACGTACGACCAACCATCTCCATGAACATTGTATTTTATTTCACATAACAAATTTTATGGATGATTATAAACACACACACATAAATATACAATAAAAATAAATTACAGTTAAAGAATGGAGAAAATTATACATATTATGAAATAATAACTGATGTAATATGAAAAAAAATTAACAAGTAAATCCATATTCCAAAAACATGGAAATTTACAAGAAAAATAATGAAAATAATGAAATATTAATAACAAGCAGGTGGTAAAAGGTTACATGGTGTTATTATATGATATTATAAATATGAGTATGGTTAATTTTGAAACTAATAAATTTAATAAAATCGTTACATAAAAGTTTAATGAATGTACAACCAAAAATAAGTGTATGGTAATGGATTTCATCTATATTTACATCCCATAGAGACTTATTAATTAATATGAAAAAATTAAATTTATTATTATATAAATAATATGTTTTTTACATGTAATATTTTGAAAACATAATTGTAAAGTTCATTTAATGTTTTAATTTTAATTATTTCATCCAAGGGGGTTTAATTCGACAATTACCAAGTGATATAAGTTGATTTGAAATCTCACATTCTATTGTGATGGTTAGAATTATATTTAAACAATAACATTATTGTTATACTTTTTCATTGTAATTGGTTTTATGTTAAATATGTATTTTTTTTGTAATGGTTCATACCTCTTCGTTCCATTACTTTTTTAAAATACGGTTTTACGGTATTTTGGGAGGTAATAGTGACTCGTTTGATAGGGTTTCGTCCAATGGTGACTCACCCAATGATGAATATTCTGTTGGTATCTCATCCAATAGTGATTCAACCAAAGTTGAATCATCCATTTGTAGCTCACATTGGTGACTTATCCATCAGGAACATGAAATGGTGACTCAGTCAATGTTGAGTCATTTCCGAATATTTTCCCAAATTTACGAATCTACACTGTTTTCAGGTTTCACCCATTTAATGTTTCAATTGATATGAAATTAAATTATACCACGTTTAATTTCTTTTGGAGCTGGTTTAATGTCATAAATAATGTATATTAATTTTATAAAGATCAATATGCTTTAAAATTTTCAATCCACTTTATCTTGGTCAAGATCCCATTTTAATGGATTATAAAAATTATTCCTTCGGTTGAGTTAGGATTTGGCCTTTCTAAAGAAAACGTAATTTTTTCCTTGAACCCTTCAGTTTTCTCACTGTGCACCCTAAACCTTTCATCCCTGTTGAGCCAGGCGTTGTGTTTTATCCCATGAATCTCATTTTCCTTGGATGTTATTTTTGCTGCATGTGCACCCATTTTTTAGAATAATAAAGAATTATTTATTGGTTATTCCTCGATATATTGATTTCATCATCTCTCTTTTATTTCTGTATCATGCGGGGTGGGTGTATGAATGTCTACCTTGTGATGATATCATATTACCACATTAAATTCAGAAAATTTAATTTTCTCAAGATCAATACGTAGGGGATGGGAAAATGTGATGCATGCTTCTCTTTATTATTTTTATTGATATTTTGAATTGTATGTGTTATATGCCTACATAAAATTTTAGAAATTAGTGGTATTAGATTGTTCACCAGATGAAAAATGGAATGAATAATGTTTTTTCATGGAAGAATTATCCAAAATGAAAATTTTCAACAACATCTACATGGAAAATGAATTTGTACCCTAGGATAGACCAGAATCTATGATAACACCCAAATTAACAAATGAAATTAATGTATAGATCCTTGATAATTTTTAATATGTTTTGTGTGGATTTTGGGGTGGAATGGTTTTGGTCGTGGTTGTAAGATGTGGGGTGGTACGAGTGGTGTAATGGAATCTCAGGTTGAGAGGTTGTTTGATAGTACGATGGATGACCATTGTTGGGTTGCGAGGCTTCCATCAGTGGGTGCTATGTTTGGGTTGCTGAATGGATGGGATGTGTTGTTAAGTAGGGTTTCCAAGATGGTTGTGATGAGGTGTGTTGCTCAGTGGGGTGTTTTTTATTTATAGGAGGGATTGAATAGATTGACAATGAATAATGGAGTGGGCAGTGGCTGGTATGGTTAATTCTTCTAGAGTTTCTCCATGAGTAGAATACAAATTTTTTTAACCATTGTCATAGGTTTGGTAAAATATATTTGTCTTGAATGGGTGTGAGGAATAAATATTTAGTGTGTAAAACAACTAGGTTCTTCTCCATATAAAATGACTATGGTGGTATTGACTATATTCAAATGTTAATTGTTGTTAGTTTTACTTAGTAGTTGCCCAGGAAGTCATGGAAGGAATAAATGAACAATTTATCCAAGAATGAGAATTGTTTAATTGAAATGGTTGGGGGAATGATATGAGTTTGTGTCTTTTTTTTGGGGAAACTATCATTTTTTATCTTCAGGACTGATGAACATTAATGTTGATGAACACATGTAGTGGATACAGTTTTCATTAATCCCACAGTATGGGCTTGAGTACTTGAGATTATATCTGTATTCATTTACTTCCTTTCTTTCTTCAATACAAACCCCACACTAGCTGAGAACTATGTGTTGAAAACACACATTTCCATGGGGGATGCTGCCTTTCCCAAACATTCTAATGGAATAATGGATAGTTGGACACATGCTCTTCCTTGATACCTATTTTAGGCAGTTATATCCCTAGATTCTTGAAGTGTTGTTATTCGTGAGGTGCATTTTTATGTTGCAGAGTTGTGTTTTTAATGTCTCTTCGGGGAGAGATGTGTTGTGTGTCTATGTGTCTTCAGCAAGTGATCTGGTATATTGGCCAAGAATATGTAAGTGATATGTGGTTGTGAGGCCAAAGTGTTTGTGGGAGATATGAGATAATATTAGTTTTCCTTGGTTTTTGTGGGTCATTTGTGACATGGAAATGTTAGAAGTGGTGGGTGTGATGATACATTTGCAGTTAGGGTGCGAGAGTGGATAATTAGTGGGAAAGTGTTTCAAGGTTCTCTAATAAAAATATTTTTACACTATTATTTTACTTGACTACTGTTACTTTCTGAGCGTGACTTGGTGAGGTGGGGAAATGTTATAATACATTATTACGTGCTATCAGTTCTTCTATTTTCTCCAAGGAGCATTAGTATACATCCCCAACCTGTGCACAAGAGACATTTTTTTCTTACCGAGTATACATAATGATCACCCTTTTTCATTAAACTACATCAGGTTACCTAGAAGGATATAGAGAATGTGTTGATCATTACTAGGTTATAATTTGGTATAACTATTGTGTCGCTGCTTAGATTAACATTGGAGTATTTACATTACAGACTCTCGTATTGTATTAGTTATATTTAAAAAATTATATGGGAAGATTTTGATTTTCTTTATATATATTATTAGGTTTTTTGGGAGTGAATCATCTTATATCCCGATCTTTCCGTCTAAAGGGTAATGCCAACATATCATGAGATGTTTATACCCTTGGTGATAGTCGCTACCTGGGGCCTACTGTAGGACATACTCAGGGGGGTCATTATTTGTCTTCCTTTATGTCCAACTCTATAGGGGAATATTTGTAGGTTGGGGATCCTGATATAATGATATTAGATTCATGTTGAGAGATGTAATGGATTTTGGAGTTACACATTGTGGGGATTGCTTGGGATGGTAAGGAAACAATTTTAGGTGATCTAGCTACATGACATAGGAAAAGGAAGACCAGCTAGGACATCGTATTTTAGGCCCACATATGATCCGATGTAAGGACTCTGAGTCTACCAAACGACCAACTAAGGACACAAAGAATCAGTGGTTCATTGTGCCTGCCTTCTCGCCCGATTTGGTTAGGGTTTCATTGCGGCGTGACCAGTTCGGAAAACGATATTCCAGATCCAACCACTTTAGGTATCCTCCATACTTTCGGTGAGTTCAGTTTGTGTTTTGAAATGGTTTTAGATATTGATAAGGATGGAGGCGACGAGATCTAGGTATTGGGATTTCTTCTGATGCCTTGGGACTGTCTTATTCTTTTCTTGGATCTTCTTGCAGTTTTCTTGGATCTGTGGTTGTTTCTTCCTCTCCTATCTGTATTGGAGGAGGAATAGCGCTGTTAGATTCTGATGATGATCTGTTTGGTCGTGAATTTGGTTCATGGTTTTTGATTTCATGTTGATCATGATCTGTTGGATGATCATGATGCCGGTGTTGGGTGAATCTGCATATTATGCCTGGATGAGTCACATAATGCTGGTGTGTTGATAGGGTTTTTTTATTTTGAATCCAGTGGATGTTGTGATTTGTTATCTGGTATGCGGGTTCCATGACCGCTATTTATGATGTTGTGTTATTGTATGTATGGTTACTAGTAACCCATAAACCAACTTTTTAGAAAATGAGAAAAATTGATTGTAGACAGTTCTTCTTCGAATTAGGTTATTTTGGGGGAATTAAAAAGGGATAAAAAATGTGTTCAATGAACTAAAATGTATCTTAAATAAAATTCCATACAACTTGGGCATAAAAATTACTTTTTTAACATTTTTTCTATGATACCCTATTTTCGTCTGCTTGTGGATCAGGTAGTTGAGGCCCAGTAGGCCGATCTTTTTGATTGGTAGAGGGTTGATCCAAGGGGGAAGATGGACAATGGTAGATAAAATATCATGCATTCCATCATCAGACCATGGGAAAGTGTGAGGGAAGTGTTTCAGACATGAATATAGTGATATGGAAAGATGAACATTAGATTACCTTCAATTTTAAATGGGTTCCAATGGAGTATTGGGTTCATTTGGTGGTGACCCAATTGTGGGGAGAAACACATCAACGATGGAAGTTGTACGTGGAGGAGAGGAGGGATATTTACATGCTATGGGTCAATTTCAAGAAGGAGTTCTGATTATATTTCCTTTTATCGACCATGATGGTTGATATAAGGCAAGAGTTACTCCCATTCATGTAGGGGAGAATGTCAGAATGACATCTAGGGATTAATTTCAAGTATATACTTCATTTTTCCTTATATATCTTTTTATATGTGAAGTATCATGCAAGACACCTAGAGGAGGCACTACATCTATCTATACAGTAAACAAATACACCCTTTACATTGCTGAAATACATAGAAGTTTAGAAGAAGCTATAAGTTATTAAAGAGATGCACTGATGAAGAGGTCTATCATGATATGGGTTACAATAGTGTTCTTTGAGAAACAGGGTTACCGGAAGTAGGTATCAAGCTATATGGATGTTGAGGTTTTGACCGTTGGGGATTCAACCCCAGTAGTATCTATTTTGACCTTTTCATCCTTGTTCTATTCCCGCGGTCGTGGTCCCAATGTTATTATATTATGGAGTCCTTATAAATCTCTAAAACTAGTATCTATCAACTATTCGAGCTTAGAATTGTAGTGGAGGATATAATCCATGCCAAAATCAGTAGCAGTTTTCGGCAAATATGTTTCGCCCATAAGAATAATATGTTATTTCTCCACCTAGGGGACACAGAATAGGTATAGACAGACCATAGTGTTTTTCATAGTGACCTTGAATCGGGTGTGGTCATGAGGGAAGTCATTAGAAGTGGGAAAGAGGAGATGGGTGTGGTCAGTTAGACACAATAAATGTATTTGTTCTAGTAGGGGAACAAATTGTTCGAGGTATGATCAGCAAGTTTAGTACCCTTCCTTATTATTTGTTTTATTCAGGAGCTTCACACTCCATTATTTCACCAATAGTATCCCATTTTCTAGGACTATATGTAGAGATTATTCATGTACCCCTGGTGTTGAGTACTCTAGTCATAGGATAAACCATCTTATTTGATTTGAGATGGGTATGTATACTGATGATTAGACCACATCAGTCCTATAGGGATCATTTCTATAAAAAATGTATCCATACGAAGTTATTAAATGCATTGAATAGTTTTATTCTATCTATGCCAATGTTAAATTCTTCTAGAGAAGAATCATGTTTTTAGATGTGGACGGATAACCTGTGGTTTTCATTAGAGAGTGGAGTCTCCAAATGAGAGGTCAGTGTGTGGAGCCTCCACTTTCCTTGTTGGATGATATTTATTTGGGTGTAGTAGTCACTAATGTTCTTATGGGTTTTCGGGTATTCTATGATGTTTTCCTCGATGTAGTTGTGATGAAACCCTCTCGATGTGATGTCCAGTTCTGGATAGACCTCCAGCTTGAAGATTCTATGATTTCGAGAGATACTTATCATATCACACTTTCTATGTTATGGGATTCAAGGAATCAGATATGTGATTGGATGAAGAAGGGATTTTTCCAGAACATTATTTCACCTTAGGATACTCTGATATTGTGCATAAAGATGGAAGACGAGGGTCTATGGTTGTGCATAGACCACCATAGGTTGATATATGTAACAATTGATAATTGTTACCCTCTTCTAAAGATAGATGATATTTTTCACTGTCTGATAGGGGAATGGTTTTTTCTAAGATCAATGTATGGGAGGGATATCACCAGTTGATGGTGAATGATACATATTTCTTGAAGTCTTATTTACGATGCTGGTACAATCCCAATAAGTTCATAGTCATTCCTTTCGGCATAACTAATGCACCAGTCTTGTTCATGGGAATTTTGAACTCCATATTCCATGAGTTCCTCGACTAGGTCATCATCATATTATTTAATGACATTTTTATTTACTTGATGTTAGAGGTGGGTCATACCATGAATCTCAAGACTATCTTTCAGGTCCATAGACAAGAACCACTCTACGGAAATTTGTCTGTGTTCATGTTCTGTAAATGAGATGTGAATTTCCTTATGAATGTGGTGTCCCAATAGGTTTTTTCATTGGACCCTTTAATGGATGAATGATTTTGTTCATGGTAGAAACCTGAGAATGTGGAAGAGGTTTGTATATTTTTTGGTGTTTCGTGATATTACCCAAGGTTTCTACCCAATTTCTCTTGATATTCAACTCCGTTGATAGATTTGTCCAAGAAGGACTAGTCTTTTGTCTGGAATGAGCTATTCCAGACCACGTTTGGCAATCTGAACGGGAATTTGGTAACATATCTTTTGCTCTAGTTTTAATAGGTCGGGGTGATGTTTGAGGTGTTTTTTGATACTCCACGATGAGTCATAGGATTCCTACTGATGCAGTAGTGAGGAGTTATCCCTTATGGGTCTAGGAATTTACATGATCACAAATGTAACTATTCCACCAAAAATATATAATTAGTATCAGATGTGTTTGTGATGATTTTGGGTCACCATTACATCATTGGGGAGAACTTTGAGGTATTTGTAGATCACATGAATTTGAGGTATACTTTTCTTGCAAGATCTGAACATGCAACAAAAAAGAAGGATGGATTTTCTTAAGGAATATGATTTGGAAATCATCTAAACCATACAAAATGGATCTTTTGTGGTTGATGCCTTGAGTAAGAGGTAACATAAGGATGAAGTTTTGAAATGTGTGGATTCATGGAAGGTGATGTAGGAATTGACATCCTGGAACATGGATGTAATAATGGATGATAGTAGAGGCTGTATGTTTTAGATGACACTTTAGTTTGGTATTATGGCATGGGTGGAGGAATCTTAGTATGGAGAATCATAGGAAGTGTTTATATGTGATCACATTGACAATGGTGACTCTATATAGTGACTGTCCGAGGATGGTCATAAATAGATGTTGTTATGAGGAATGTTGTTAGTTATATTGGAATGGCCTAAGGAAGACCTCCATGAGTTTAATATCTCACCCTTAGCAGTCAAAACATAAATTTATAAGGTGTACCATGTCTTCAAGATGCAGTTTTATAGCCCATGATGAAATAGGTAGTGGGGGTGTTTGTGGATAAGTTATTAGTGTGTAGAATGTGAATGTTGAGCACCATATAACCTGTGGTTTTTTTAAGCACGTAGATGTACACAAGTGGAAGTGGGGTGAAATCTTATTTTATTTCAACACTGGTTCACCCAGAGCTCAGAGAGTCTACGATTCCATCTGGGTAGTAGAGGATTTACTGGCGAAATTAGCTCAATTATTAGTGATCAAGGAGTCGTACCTAGTGGATTCCTTGGAAAAGAGGTATGTGGTTGAGGTGGTGAGACTACATTGAGTTAAAAGATCCATTTTTTCAAATTAGTATACGTGTTTTACCTCACTTGTTTAGGGGATATTGCATCATGGTTTTGGAATTCAATTACGAATCAGTTCTTCATTCCACCATCATATATATGGGAAGAGAGAATAGACAATCCATTTCCTAGAAGAATTCATGTGGTCATACATCTTGGACATTAGAGGGTATTGGGAGAGATACATACACAAGGTCTTTTATACTTATAATACCAATAATCACTATTCTATTGGCATGGATTCATTTGAACCATTTTACGGAAGATCGTGTAATTTAACATTATGCAGTATAGAGGGTGAAGAGATAGCTATTCATGGACCTAAGGTAGTGTAGATCATATTAAAGATGGATCAACATGTTTGTTTTAGGATTAAGGCAAACCTAGATCAGTATAAGTAGTTTGCTGATTGAAAAGGGAATTCCTTTTAGTTTGATGGTGGGGATCTTAGATTCATGAAGATTTCCCCTAAATGTGGGAGTTGGTGCTTTAGAAGATGGACTAGGATTTCAACAAGGATGGTTGGGCCCTTCGAGGTATTGTGGCGAGTTGGCGAGGTGGCATACCAGTTGGAGTTTCAATCATATTTGGAGAGGGTATACGATGTATTTAACATCCCTTAGCATCATCAGTATGTACATGATGACTCCAACATCATCAAATGTGTAGAGTAGGATATTGAGGATGACACGATATTCATGGAGTGACTAGTATACATTCAAGACCATCCGGAGAAGGTTCTGCATGGATATACCATTCCATTTATTTATATGTGGTGGATGAACGATATCTTGGAGAAGAGTACATAGGAGATAAAAGAACAGATGCAAAATCATTACCAATAGTTGTTTTGAGTTTTCATTGTTATGTTTTGTCTTGATATGTGATGTATGAAACTTTTTTTCTATGAGATTTATTTTTTCCATGATCCATAATGTGTCATAAGGTTGTGAAATGTGGAAAGGGGTGGACATGATTCCAAATCGAGACTCATTAATTCAGATGTGATTGAATCTGTGTGGGTGAGTCAGTGCCACCCAAAGTAGATAGTATCTTGACACGGAGGAAGAGATTCTCATATTTTTTTGTTAATAAAGTGTGGTTTTCATGATTGCGTGGTGCTTCATCTGGTCAGTTGGGTTAACAGATGTCGTAGGAGGTGTTATTGGATGTTGAGGTTCCAGTCTAGCTTCACAGCAACACAAGGTGGATTGTCAATGAAAATTGGTATTGGTAGTGGTGCATCCACTATAGCGAGGTCCCTGAGAGGTATCTTACAGGGTGGTTGTTTATAAACCTCTTTATTATAGGTTTGGATTTAATAATGATGGTGATAATAGCTTTAGAGGTGTATTATTTAATATTGTGAACCATGATGATCCATTACGTTGTGAAAATCTAGTCTTTATGGAGTTTGGGGAGGTTATAGTAATTTTTTTTGATATTGAGTCGTCCAACGGCAAGTCACCCAAGCATGAATCGCCCAATGACATCTTATCAAATGGTGAGTCACTCAATGGTGACTCATACACCAGTAGCATGCACCGGTGACTCACCCACCTATGAGTCATTTGAGACTTTTTTCAAAATTTCAGAGTCTTCCTAGATTTTTCAGTTTCACCCCCATTAACATTTCAATTGATGGGAAATGAATTTAATGCATTGTTTAAATGTATTTGAGGGTGGTTTGAAGTTATTAATCATATTTTTTTATTTTATAATTACACTGAGGCTTTTAAATGGTCAAACGTTGTCCTCTTGATCATGATCCCATATTAATTACATTTAAAAACCATTCCTTCAATTGATTTAGTATCTGGATGTTCTAAATCAAAGATCTTTTCTTCCTTGAACCCTTCCATTTTATCTTGGTGCATCACAATCCATTCTTCCTTGGGGAGTCGTGTGTTGTTATTTAGCGCTTGGATTGTGATTTCCTTGGATGTTCTTCCTATTGCATGCACACCCCCTCTTTTGGCGCAATAAGTAAATGTTAATTGGTTCTTCTTAAAAGTAACAATTTATTAATCTATCTTTTATTCTTGTATCACGAGGGGTGGGTAAATGAATATGTGACTTATTAATATGGAATAATACAAAATAAAATAAAGATAAATAAATTGGTTAAAATCAATGTGCCCGGGTTGGGAAAAGTGACACATGCCTCACGTTATTATTTTTTCTAATATTGTGAATTTTATAAGCTATATGACCGATGAAAATCATGGATGTTTGTGGTTTTTGTTTGTTCAGGGGCTAATATATGGAAGGAATTATGATTATTATATGATTAATGTTCCAAAATGAATACTATTAACCACATACTCATGGTTAATGAATAGATACCCCAATATAACCAATTTTCTATGATAACACCTGAATTAACAAATGGAAATAATGAACATATACTCATTAAATCTGAATATGTTTTGATTGGTTTGTTTAGTTGTTTGATTTTTGGATTGGGTGTGTTATGTGGGGTGGTATGGGAGGTATAATGGAATCTCATGTTTTGATATTGATTGTGGGATGGATGGGTAGTGTTGTGCAGTGGGGCTGCCTCAATGGTTGTGATGAGGTGTTTTGTTGAGAGGAATTTTTTTGAATGGATGGATTGGGGGGAATAAGTTTGAATAATGATCTCGATAGTGGATGGTATTGGAAATTCTTTTGGAGTTTCTGCATGATTATATCAATGAAATAGTTACAACATGTCTTAGAATTGTTAGTTTTTATATCCTGAATGGGTGTTAAATGGAGTGAAAATATTTGATCTGTTAAACATGGTGGCTCTTCGACTTCTAAAATTATTATGGTGGCGTTGACTCTTTTAATATGTTACTTATTCATATTTGTGATTATTATTTTTCGAGTATATATGGAATGAATAAATGATTATTTTAACAAATATTGATATTTTTTAAAATGAATTGGATGTGAATATGATTTTATATTGTATCTTTCGGAGGAGATATCATTTATCCAATTCAGAAGTGAATATTGTTAATTTTGATAAATATTGGTAGAGGTAGTAGTGGTCATTGATTATATAGGTTTAGATTAAGTTCTTGATATGATATCTATATATATGTATTTAATTTGTGTTTTCTAACCGCAGGACACCCAAATTGAGAATTGTGTGCCAAAACCCCCATTGTCAGGGGGTCTCTTTCCCAAATATCATGATGGGAGGATGGATGGATGGACACCCACATCTCCCAGCTCCATTTTCGAAGAAGTGGTCACCCAGGATTATCAAAGAAGGTTGTGATTCATGGGGCCCAGGTGAATGTGGGCTTGTTGTGTTTCCCTAGGGTCCTTGGGATCAGATGTGTTGTGTTCCAAAGTGTCTTTGTTATTTTAGGACCCCAGGACACCCTGAGAGAGGAGGGGAGAATTAGGGTGTCAATGTTTTCTTCTTAATGTTGTGAATCTTGTTCCCACGTTGGTAGGAACTACTTAAACCTGTATGATGGATATCATCAGTAATGAACCATTCACATGAAAAGAGATAACACAACAATTTTACTTGGTTCGCCACTAAGGGATACGTCCATGGAACATATGCTAATAATTTTCCTGTCATACAAAATTACACTAATCTTCACTGGTTGTGGATTACATTGGTTCGGGAACAATCCCTCTGTCCCAGGCTCACTGCCATTACAAAAGGTTTAGGGATAGCTCATTGCGTCCCTCGGGTCACTCCCGTTGACTCCCCCTGGCTCACTGCCATTGGTGAAGTCCCACTCAGTTTATAGACGTGAAGGTCTCTTCAATAGATTTGCATTGAAGTCTTTGTTTCCTGTTTAGCATGATACATTACATGCATCATAGTCCTGAGGTGATGACCTTTTGTATTAAACCTTCGACATTAGTGCAATAACTGAATGAACTATATCTTCTTCTTCTCTTCCTTTGATTCTCAATACTAACACCTGAGTGTATTGATATATTCCCTACATTTTGTGCAGATCTGAGTTTAGTTGGATGAACAATTATTCTTCTCTTCGTAAAGAACAATGAGGATGTTAAACACCAGTCATGTGTGTGCGGTACCAATTCTCTTCATAAAACCATATTGTTCTTTGTTCTTCCGTCTTTGAAAACGAATACATCATCTATTGCACCGAAGGTATAGAGAAATCATTCAGCTTTTGTGCAGCTCCAAAAAGACAAGCTTACTCCAACAACACCTAGTGCTCTTCTTTAATCATGGTGTGCAAGTCCCAATACAGCGTTCAAGTCTACGGCGCGCAGGTCTAAACAGGCCTGCATGTATCACCAAACCACCTGCGCTACAATGCCTTCCTCAACTTCTATCCTACGCAACACACTTCATTTCTCTCCCAAACCTCCTTGCAAGCACAACCAACAACCGGTGCGCAGCTTCAAACACTGGCGTAGAGGTCTACCTGCGCGACCACACAATACTTGTGCGACTTCCACACCTAAGTTACTGGAGCTCTAATTTTTCTATGTTTTGAACTCCGTGAGAAATGTGGAAGGGTGGTCCAGTATTTATAGGCATTTGGAACCCCCTGTGCGACGGCGCGCAAGTCTCCCCTCAGCGTGCAATTCACGGTGCGCAGGTCTCTTCCCCTTCAAGTCACTTGCGTGACCAACTTCCAAACTTGCACGACCCTCCTTCATTTTCCATTTTTTGAGTTTCTGATCTTGAAAAATAAGTGGCGCGCAGGTTCCCAAGCCTTCTAGGCATTA
Organism: Viscum album; assembly: GCA_963277665.1. Taxonomy (NCBI): domain Eukaryota; kingdom Viridiplantae; phylum Streptophyta; class Magnoliopsida; order Santalales; family Viscaceae; genus Viscum; species Viscum album. Next base: position 1,111,740,983 of record OY728140.1, read on the forward strand.
GTGCCCAGGTCTCTTCGCGGCGCGCTGGTCACTTGCGTGACAAACCCAACACGCGCACGAACCTCTTTCCTTTTACATTTTTTCATGTTTTGATCCTGAAAAACATATGGCGCGCATGTTTCCTTTTCATCAAGTACACGGTGCGCAAGTCCCCTTGACAAAAACTCTTTTCTCCATTTGTCGACTTTTAGGCCCAAAAATTTGGCAAACACTGGGAAATGGCGCCACCTTGTAAGTTATATTTTTTTCTGCCTCCAGATCATCCAATCCTTTGTCGATGATTTTTTTTAATAAAACATGGATCATTATCCATAGTATTTGAACTCAACATTCCACCATGGATTATCCTTTATCAACAAATTTGTATGTCATTTGTTTGCTATGTCAACAAGCATGATCACCTCAAAATAACTTCTTCTTGGTGATCTGTATCCTTCAACAACTCTTATGTTTTTATCACAAACTCCACTATTCTGATATGAATTATTTAAATACACAAATTTAGCATCATCATTATCTTAGAAAATGTGATGTGCATGGGTATCTCAGAGTTCCAATCCCCGCACAATAATCTTAGAATTCCAATCATTTGCACATTGTCTTCTTAATCAACTGTCATGATCTACTTCATGAAAACCATATGATTCAATTCGTCAAGAAGTCTCTTGCATGATTCTCATGCAATCATGAGTAATTTCATGGTCTTCATCCAAAAACCTCATTCTTCTTTAATCATCCTCATATGGATTACACCTCACATTCTTCATTGTTGTAAACAATGTATCACCTTTGATACATGTTCTATGAAATTATGATCAGTACAACAATCGTCTGAATTACCATTCCTTTACATCATCATATTACTTCATGATCTCCTTCATTTTGATCTTCCATTCCTCTATTTAATTGGATTAATTTTTATCTCTTTCATTTTGATCTTCATTGAGAACTATTGACAACAAATACAACCTTATACACAAAGTGGTTCCAACAATATCCTCACTTTTATTTTGTTTCCAATACCTTATACTTCTTCTGAAATGAATTTGTCAATGTCAAAATGAGAATCTTCTCTTCAATCAACATTTCTTTTCAAACATTCATTTCATTTTCTCTCCCCCTTATTGACAAGAAATTCAAAGCGCATGGTAGAGAGGGTATCAATCAATACATAAACAATGTATCATTAATAATTTCACACTAAGTCTACTTGACCAATGCTCGATATAGAAAACAATAGGATTTGATTAAGTCAACTAGGCTGTCCATTATTCACAGATCATGATACCAACATGAAATGAGAACTCATGTATTTTTTCTTCAAGGGGTTACCAATTTTATTTTAGGTAGAAGAAAATAAAATGTGATAAGGAATAATCAACCTGAATCTCCTGCACTCACATCAGCAAGCAGATAAAAAACATTCAAGTGAAATCGGCATGATAAGTGACCTTGGGGCACATCTATTCTTCTTATGTCACTAATCAATCCAGTTAATCCCCATTTTTGAATGATCATTGATCTGAGTAACCATGGGATAGATATTGAGAAATGTCATACCTTCTAAATTGACATGTTATTTAAGATAATCACAGAGTAACTACATTTGAGTTCAGCTGGAGTTGATATTGATTGAAACTGTGATTTTGGAAGCTTCATCATTTTTCTCCCCCTCAAGGGAAACACTCCTCATAATCTTCATCAAGAGTGATCCTTCATCATCTTAATATTTTAATATCAATTGAATAATCTACTAAGGATGGAAACATCTTTATCTTGGCTATCAAGAGTTGACAGTATTCACAACTTCTCAGGTTCTCCCCCTGAGAGCATGATTCACCTTCAATTCCCTGAATTATTAGAAAAAATAAAATACACAAATGAATAAGAGAATAAGTTTGTTCTTCCTTGCTTTATCAACATGAGTTGTATGGTTGAGGTTCTTTTCTCAACCAAGTTCCTCTGTTCACTCTAGTCTTCATGCCTGCACATTTGAACATATGTTCTGACATATATTGATGTTGCATGGATTTCTTCACATTCTCTTCTACATTGTGTGAGCAATTTTTCTTCTTAAAAACCATCATGAAAGACACATTCTTACTCCTCTTAAGGACTTCTTCTTGCTCTGGTATTAAGGTTAGGCTACCTTTTGCAATGTGACCAGATTTCATGAATCTCTCACATAGAACTTCTTTGACACGTGTGTTTCTATTGCTTTGAAATCTCTCATGCACTGTGTCTTCATTATGTGAATGTTTTTATTTTCCATTGTCACCATCCTTGTCCATTTCATCTTCAGGTTTCTTCATTCTTTTCAAATCATCGGGCAAGATGACTAATATGTCATTTGGAACTGTTACAGCTGGTTTGGGTCTTCCACATGGGTTAATCTGAGTTTCATCCAAATTAATGATTCTTTTGGATGAATGACCCTTCAATTTGATGGATCTAAAATCCTGGGTCTTCTCAGCTTCCCTACTTGAGATCTTCTTGGGGAAATGTGTGTTCGCACTATTCTTCAGATTTCTTCACAAGGAATATTCTTCCTTCTTAGCTAGCTTGTGTGGCCTTCTATTCATATCAGCTCTAGATATCTATTGACATAGGCATCCATCATTCTTGTGACCACTGTCGCTGCATACATCATAGATGTTATCAAGCATTCTAAATATTTTTTCTATAAACAAATTCTTTTAGACCTGAATATGTTGCTTCTTATTCTATAGATTTCTTCCTTTTGACACATTCTTTCTTTGTACTTTTCCATTAAAGGGATTGCACCAACAATCTAGTGCACAATGTCCAAATCTGTTGCATCACCAACACTGACCCACAAATCTTTTCTTCTTTGTATCCTCTATATGAGGTTGTTGGGCCTTCTTCTTAATAATTTTTGCTCTATTTGTGGAACCTACTTCCTCCTTTTTCTTCTCATCCACCCTATCCATGGTGGAAGGTTTCTTCTTCTCACATTTCCTCATTCATACTTGTATATAACTTTTCTTCCAACGTGCACTAATTGTTGGAATGTATTTAGAAACATGAGTACAAGATGGGTTGGATGGTACCTTCACTCTCTCATTTTCTTGTGATTGATCAATGATTGAACTAATGATATTCTTATCACATGTTGGAGGTCTTTCAACAATAGAATCCTCTAGTGATCATTGAGTACCAGCAGCAACTGATTCTTGATGTGGATAATCAAGAGTTGTCATAATCTTCTTGTCACATGTTGGAGGTATTTCAGCTTTATATTCCTCCAAAGAACATTGAGTAAAAGCATCACTCATTTCATTCTTTTGTGAAATATCAATGTGTGTATTCTCAATCGTGGTCAACTGGGCATTCAATTTTTGACCCACAATATTGAGGATGATCTTCTGATATTCAATCACGATCATCTTCTCTTCATAAGCCTTCTTCAGTCTTTCAACCTCATGTTCATGCATCTTAACTTTTTTTGTAACAAAGAGTCATGTTCCCTGAATTTCATCGATGATTCTTCCCAAAAAAAAACTATTTACTTCATTGCTCTTCTTTAGCTCAGCTTCAAGTGCATGAATATTTTCTTTTAGAGTCTTATTGACTTCCTCTTTTTCTTCAAATACTTTCACCTGTTTGGTGAGCTTCATACTTTCCATGAAATTCCTTTCCAACCCCTTTTCCATAATGTCATCTTCCCTTTCTAATCGAGTGATATCAACCTGCATTGATTAGAATAGGATAAAAATAATAGCCACCCTTTCTTCAGGAATATCATGTAGATATGTTTTGAGTTTTTCTTGAAAGCCTGAATTAGGGATGTCATCCTTTCCTCTGGAATAATTCTAATCCATCTGCTCAATACATTCCATGTCTGATATTTCTTCATTATTGGAATGGAATGGAGAACAAGACACTGAATCTTCATTGGAAATGAGGGACTTCTTCAACTGGTTCTTCTCTTAATTTTTCCTATTTGTCATGGTCTTGCTGGATGTAGGCTTCTGCTTAGAGATGACTGAGTCAATATAAAGACTGGTCATCATTGATGACATAATGAAAGAAACTCAAATTATTTTTTGAATATGATTACTGTATAGTTTTCAACATTCATTATCCTCCCAATGATACCACTTGTAGGACCCCAGGACACCCTGATTGGGGAGGGGTGAATCAGGGTGTCAAATTTTTCTTCTTAAAGTTCTGGATCTTGTTCCCACATTGGTAGGAACTACGTAAACCTGTATGATGGATATGATTAGTAATGAAACATTCACATTCAAATAGACAAGACAACAAATTTATATGCTTCACCACTAAGGGCTACGTCCAAGGATCATACGCCGACATGTTTCCGATCATACCAAATTCCACTAATCTTCACTAGTTTTGGATTACAATGGTTCGGGAACAGTCCCTCTGTCCTAGGCTCACTTCCATTACCAAAGGTTCAGGGATAGCTCACTGTGTCCCTCAGGTCACTCCCGTTGACTCCCCTAGCTCACTGGCGTTGGTGAAGTCACGCTCCGTTTATAGACGTGATGGTCTCTTCATTAGATTTGCATTGATGTCTTTGTTTCCTATTCAGCATGAGACTTTTCATGCATCAGAGTCCTAAGTTGATGCTCTTTTGTATTCAACCTTTTACTTTAGTGAAATAACTTAATGCACTGTATCTTCTTCTTCTCTTCCATTGATTCTCAATACTATCACCTGAGTGTATTGATATATTCCCCTCATTTTGTGCATATCTGAGTTTAGTTGCACAAACCATTCTTCTTCTCTTCATAAAGCACAATGAGGATGTTAAACACTTGTCATGTGTGTGGGGTACCACTTATCTTCATAAAACCATATTGTTCATTGTTCTTCCATCTTTGCAAACGAATACATCATCTGTTGCACTGAAGGTATAGAGCAATCTTTCAGCTTTGGTGCATCTCCAAATAGATGGGCGTTCTCCAACAGCACGTAGAGCTCTTCTCTAATCCTGGCGTGCAAGTCCCTATACAGTGTGCAAGTCTTCAGCGCGCAGTTCTAAACAGGCTTTCATGTATCACCAAACCACCTACGCTACAATGCCTTCCTCAACTTCTGACCTGCGCGACACACTTCCTTTCTCGCCCAAACCGCCTTGGCCACACAACCAACAACCATCACGCAACTTCAAACACTGTCACATAGGCTTACTTGTGTGACCACACACTACTTGTGTGACTTCCACACCTGCGCGACAGGAGTTTGGATTTTTCTAACTGTTGAAATCCGTGAAAAATTAAAAAGGGTGGTCCAGTATTTAGAGGCATTTGGAACCCCCTGCGCGATGGCACACAAGTCTCCCCTCAGCGCGCAAGTCACAGTGCGCAAGTCTCTTCCACTGCAAGTCACTTGTGTGACCAACTTTCAATCTTGCGTGAACCTCTTTCCTTTTCCATATCTTGATTTTATGATCTTGAAAAACAACAGGCGCGCAAGTTCCCAAGCCTTCTAGGCATCAGTGCGCAAGTCTCTTCACAGCGCGCATGTCACATGCACGACAAACCCAACACTTGCACAACCCTCTTTCCTTTTCCATTTTTCCATGTTCTGATCTTGAAAAACATATGGCGCGCAAGTTTCATCTTCATCAAGTACACGGCGCGCAAGTCTCTTTGACAAAAACACTTTTCTCCATTTGTCGATTTTCAGTCCCAAAAAATTAGCAAACTCTGGGAAACGACACCACCTTGTATCCTCTCTTTTTGTCCGCCTCTAGATCATCTAGTCCTTTGTCGATGTTTCATGAATAAAACATGGATCGTTATCCATAGTATTTGAACTCGACATGCCACCATGGAATCTACTTTGTCAACAAATTTTTATGTCGTTTGTTTGCTATTTCAACAAGCACAATCTACTCAAAAAAAATTCTTCTTGGTGATCTGTATCCTTCATCATCCCTTCTATTTTTATCACAAACTCCAGTATTCTGATATGAATTCTTCGAAGGCACAACTTTACCACCATCAAATTTTATGACAATGTGATTCGAATGGCTATCTCAGACGTCCAATCCTCACACGACCATCTTATAATTCCAATAATTTGCACATTGTCTTCTTCATCAACCATCATGATATACTTCATGCAAACCATATTATTCAATTCACCAAGAAGTCTCTTGCCTGGTTATCATGAAATCATGACTAATTGAATGGTCTTCATCCAAAAACCTCATTCTTTTTTAATCATCCTCAGATGGATTAAACCTCACATTCTTCATTGTTGTAAAAAATGTATCACCTTTGACACATGTTCATTGAACTTATTATCAGTACAACAATCATCTGAATTACCATTTCTCTACTTCATCTGATTACTTCATGATCTCCTTCATTTTGATCTTCCATTCCTCCATTTCATTGGATTACTTCTTGATCTCCTTCATTTTGATCTTCCTTGACAACTATTGACAAAAAATACAACCTTATACACAAATTGGTTCCAACAGTTATGTGATTTTGTGTAACACCCCAAGCTTCTACGGTACGCTTTCCTTTGAATAATACAATAGCGTGTGTTGTACGCAACTTCAAGTTCTAACACACACAACACAACCAATATAACTAGCCGTTATGAATATTAATACCCAATTTTTGAAATTTCATAAATTTTATCATTCAAAATTGACTTCATTTTTGGGTTTGGAATATCGAAATTAGCCTAGGGTGAAATTTTGTAATTTTTCTGAAAACATTCAATTTTTTATGAATACTGAAAAAAACACTGAGTTATAGTTTAAAAACCAAATTTTTATTTAAATAATAATTTATTTTATTTAAATTTAATTAAGATCAAAATAGATACACAATATCTATATAAGTTCAATGTAATTAATTGGAGTTAGTTAAGAATAATTTTAGATATATAAAAATTCTATTGAACTTTTCACCGTCTTTTACCCACCTCCTATGAGAATTTGGAAATTCACATAAAACATAATTTCACCACTTCTATGAGTGGAATTTCGAAAATCCGAGAGACACAGTTAATATAAAGGAGTAAAATTTGGTTCAATGAGATGAAATTAATTTTTGTTGATTAGTAACTTTTTACTTTTATTTAACATGTTTAAAAGTAAATAGGATAATTAAGGTTAAACAATGATATTAATATTACCTGATCAAATGTCCTAATACTATTGGACAAGTTTATCTCGACCAAAAACAACCTTAGGAATAAAATATTATAATTTAGGTCCACTTGGATTAGATTCGGCCTTTTATTATTATTTAATTTAAAGAAGAGTTAAAAGAGTTAAAATCAAAGTTTATTTACTAAAAAAAATTAATATAGGGTTTCACATAAGATAAATTAGACTTTAAATATTAATTAGAAATATGAACATATTTCCTACATAATGGTATTTTGTTTTTAATTTTTAGAGATTAAATAAGTTAATTTATTTATGACGCAATGGTGATGCAGTAATTTCCTAATTAATGAAATATTTAAATAATTGATATTATAAATATAAAAAAAATGTAATTTGTGACTTTTTATGAATTACATTAAATTTATTGGTTAATATGACATATTATTATTTATTATATAAATTTTTTTCGATGTAATAATGATTTTATAGATTTATCAAAAACAAAATACCCAATAGTGTCAAAATTGATATAAAAGAGTTTTTAAAACAAATATTATATTATTAATTTATATTGAATTATTAAAATCTAAGGATCGTCCAAGAGACTTATATCATGATATGTGTATCATTAATGGACCTCTTGGGGGTCTCTTGGAGGTATAGAGTATGTTTATTTACTATATAATATAAAAATACAATGTGACATGGTAAGTATCAAGCTAATTAACTAAGCGATAAAACTAAAATATAAGGATAATATAATGACCCAAAACTATTTAAATTCTATTGGTTTAGTGTTTTTCGACCCATACCTACCTTAAACTTTAAACAATCCAAATTGGATACATTAGTAACCAAATATGAATTTATTATAAAATAATATTTCTAGCATTTCCAAAGGTTCCCTTCACCCATCTTATAAAAGGGAACTCCCCCTTCACACTATTTCACACATTCAAAGACTTTTGGTTCGACCAACCGCTGCCAAATTACTCTATCAACATCCCTCACTTCCACATAGAGGCATTATTTTGATCATAAATACAACCTAAGGATCCCTTTTGATAAAATCAAAAGGAAGAACTCGAATAAGGGGTGATGTTTTCACCACCCTTTTTTGAGTTCCTTTCTTCTTCAACATATTCTTTCTTTGTTATTCCCATTCTAAAATAATAAATCCAGTATATTATATATATTTTGATGTTATTATAAATATGTTACAACCATATTCCGTATTATATCCATCCTTTGAATGACATGTCACCATACGTGCGTATGTACGGCTTACCGTCTCCACGTCGTGGTGTAATTGTTATTCAATAAATTATTATTTGGATTGGTATAATAATTATGTGTAATTCATATAAATAATAAATATAACATGTTAATGATTCTTTAAATATGTATTACATCCATTTATATATTATTTAAATATCAAATGAATTATTGTCGCTTGTGCGTATGTACGGACTACCGTCTCCACGAACGCGATGAGATTCATTCTCCATCGTATCCATTCAAGTATAATTATCATTTGATGATTTTAAAATAATTTTTAAGGACTTGATATAATTCTGGATATGAATAAGATAAAACCTATCCATGAAAAACACAGCTTACGTAACAAAACATAAAAAAGAAAACGAGTAAGTTAACACCCAAAACAACGATACCAATAAGATATTATTAACAAAGTAATGTTAAAAGATCATATATGACATCATATCAATGTATATGATTCTAGTATAATTTAATAACAATTATTTATCCATTATAAAAGATATTAACCTACCCACAACCATGGAAAAGTACAAGGTATGGGTTTATTTCACAACCACTTCATTATCCGAGGTTGTTTATACGTAATTATCTACTAGGGCCTCTTTATCATCCACATCCATGTTTCTTAAAAATTAATTACAAATAATTCTTAATATTTTAAAGACTATGGTATAAAGTCATTTATACCCCTGTTTAATTTTTATAAGAAGTTTATTAAGGAATATTTCTGTCATTTTCCAAACATTGTCCTTTTTAACCTTTTCGACAGAATTAAGGTAAGAATGTTTTTTTAACTTATACGGTGGGTGTGGCTATTTTCCGCCATTATAAAATCGTCGAAGCATAACTTAAAAGCTTATAAGAATATTTTAAAAGAAAATGTTTTATTTTATAAATATATGACTCTTAAATGATTTCAAAATAGAAAGAGATATTTCCCTAAAAAGAGTTTTGATTTCATCTATGTCAACATACTTTTATGGATTTTATGTTTATTTGGAGTTTATTTATTATGATACAAAACATACATATTGTATTGATGGTTTTATGTTATGTTTGACTATGGATGTGTAATATTTATACCATTCAGGGTTTAGGAATAATGTATTTACATTTCATATGCTAGTTTAAATACAAATTTTTATGTTATGTTTTAACCTATTCATATGAGGAATGCATTGGACTTAATAAGTGACTGGTGGAACCCGCTATAGCTCCTTGATGCATCGGTAAGTCTCATGAGAAAAACTAGTGTCTTGGCAAAAGGCCTTGAAAAAATCTTATTTGTAGTCTTGGAACGAGGCCTTGGTTATTTTGTTATGATTTTATGGAATTATGCATTCCATCATTATGGAAGTGGTTATTGATATTTCATGTGATTATTCGACAAATAGAATATACATGTGAATAAGTAAATAGCATTATTTCATTTTATTTTTTCCATATTATGCTGAAATCCATGTTTAAAATGCCTTTGCTTTAGTTATAAATTTCCTTAAATGTTTATGCTTCTTTATAAAAGTGTTCGCTATATTTTTATCTTTACTCGGATTTTTAGCTCACCCCTCTCTTTGTTTTATTTTTCCCAGGATGTGAAGAAACATTTTATGAATGACCTACAGGGATATTATAAGGGTATATGAGCATGGAGACATGATTTTGTTGTAGTTTTCAATTTATGATGTAATGTATACTTTATGAATGTATGCAGTGTTTCCAAGACTACTCAACTAATCGGTCTTTCGAGACTTGATATATTGTGATCTTTCCAATGATATGTACTAATGCACCGACTCTAGGAAACTCTGGTCGAGGCATTATAGTTGGTATCAGAGGAATTTTATTACAATCCTTGGAAGCTATATTTAGATAAACTCTGATTAGAGAACATTGATATAAGATAGACATTGAGGATTAGTATAGAATAACTTCCTAGAATTTTCATATTGTAGAGATTTTGTTAGTTTTCCAAGAAATACATCCCTGTCCGGATACAAGCTGGTAGAGGCGGCTCTAGTACAGATGTACCTAGGGGTAAAACCCGAAAACACTTCTTTGAGCTAGACTCGAACGGAAACTGGTGCACGACAACAGGCCTTGCTGCACTCTTGGTTATGAAACTCCCTGGGGATATTCATAGGATAACATTCATTTTCATTAAAAATCATTATGAAGGGTTTATGATTATATAGTCCCTCAAAGAAAACATTTTTATGATTATGGATTATATCCATAAATAGTTCAATTTATGTTAAGTGTTTTATAAGTATGGAATTATGTATTTTGATTCATAAAATGATCTAGTTTATACCATTGTTTAGAAGTGGTTCCCAGTGGAAGAAATGGAATCCTTATAAATGCACACACTCCATGTACGGATTTCCCTCTTGCTCAGGATAATTATAGTGGAGATGGTGATGCAACTGGAGCTGATCAACTAATCACCATACTGGGACAACTCACTCAGGTTATGAATAATAACCTTACCCGTATGGAGAACCCTGATCCACAGCATGGAGGATCAATGGTATATCGCTTCATGAGGCAGCAACCACAAACATTCAATGGGAGTAAAAATCCATTAGTAGCTGAGGAATGGATAAGTTCCCTATAGAAAATATTTGAGACTTTCGGGAGTAGTGAAAGGGAAAAAGTTGTCATGGAAGTTTATCACCTCATTGGAGATGATGATAAATGCTGGTCATTGATTCAAAACACGAAGGAAGATGATGAAGAATCAAATATGGAATGTACTGAGTTCAAAGATTTGTTTTTAGAAAAATACTTTCCTCATGACCATCGAGCAGATATGGAAAGGCAGTTTCTTAGTCTGAGACAAAAGGAGGATGAGAATGTCACAAAGTATGAGGCTAACTTTACGAGGATAGCGTGGTATGATGGAGATTATATATGTAGCCCAAGACGTATGATTGATAGTTTCATTTATGGGTTAAAACCATTTCTCTGTCGAGCATTAGTCTCACAATCCTTCTCGTCACACGAAGACATTGTCTCAGGTGCTATCAAGACAGAAAAGGAATTCTATAAGTCTTATGACTTTAAAGCAAAGAAATAGAAGAAGAGATCTGTTGATCTATATATGATAGGAAATAATGGGATGAAGGGAAAAGTTGAATATCCATCCTATAGTAAATGTGTGAAGAAACACCCCGGTACAGGCTTAAAAGGAATGGGAGTCTATTACAAGTGTGGTGAAAAAGGACACAAAGCTCATGATTTCAAGGGGAAGTAGGAAGCTTCTGATGTCAAATGCTACAATTGCAGAGAGATGGGAGATTATGAAAATGAATTTCCTAAGCGTCAGGGGAACTTACCTCAGAAAATGCCAAGGGATCAAGGCCAAGCTTATGCTATCACTACTGCTGAGGTAGAAGCTCCGATAGATGTGGTGGCAGGTAATTTAATGGATTCCTCATGTTTAGAAAATGCATTATTTGATACTGTACCATCACATTGTCTCATATCTTCACAATTTTCTAAGAAAATTAGATATTTCCAATTTTATTTAATAAGGGAGTTGTCAGTTAAAACTCCTAAGGGAAGTATCATTGCAACAATGTTTTGTGAATCAGTCCCCATTAGAGCACATAAATGTTCTTTATCCACAGATCTCATCGAAATACCTATGATTTAGTTTGATATAATCCTCGGTATGGATTGGATTTCAGACCATGATGCGAATATTTATTTTAAGAAGAAGGAGGTTACGATTCTTGATGATGATGATAAGGAACACTTTATCTTTATAGCAGAATCATCACCACCTAATTCTTATCTAGATCCACCCCCAGTAGGTCAACTAAATTCAATTATTGGGGAGGAAGAGAATTAAATGACTGTGGGTGAGGAAAATAATGTTCAAATAGTGGATGTACCTATTGTGAAAGAATATGTAGATGTGTTTCTGGAAGATTTACCTCGACGTCCTCCAGAATGAGAAGTTGAGTTTTCCGTTGATTTAATTCCTGGATCAAGGCCTATATCGAATACCCCTTATAGAATGGCCACTATAGAATGAGTTGAACTGAAGAAACAACTATAGGAAATGAGAAATCAGGGATTTATTCGCCCTAGTGTTTCTCCATGGGGAGCCCTTGTTGATTTTGTTTAAAAGAGTGATGTATCTATGAGGTTCTGTATCTACTACAGGGAGATCAATGCTATAACAATAAAGAACATGAATGACCTACGTCGCATTGATGATTTATTTGACCAAATGCATGGATCTCAATAATTTTCAAAGATTGACCTTCGATCTGGATACCATCAATTGTGTGTGAAGAAGGAAGACATTCCAAAGAAAACATTTCAAACAAGGTATGGACATTAAGAGTTTATGGTAATTCCTTTTGGGGTGACTAATGCACCATCTGTATTCATGGATCTAATGAATAGATTTTTCATGGAATATCTCTATTATTTTGTGGTGGTATTTATTGATGATATATTGATATACAAAAAAAGATATGAAGATCATGAAAATCACTTGCGTATTATCCTGAAGACTCTGAGAAGACATCAATTATATGGGATGTTTAGCAAGTGTGAATGATGGCTTCAGGAGATTTATTTCCATGGCCATATTGTCTCTAAATATGGAATCTATGTTGATTCTTCTATGACCAAGGAAATCCAAGAATGGCCATCACCTACGAGTATAACTGAGGTACACAGTTTTATTGGTTTCGCAGGTGATTATCAATATTTCGCCCAAAATTTTGCCTGTTGGCTAACACATTAACAAAGCTCACACGTAAAGGGGTTAAATTTGATTGGACAAAAGAGTGTGAATAATGTTTTGAAGAACTGAAAAGAATATTAGTCAATGATCCTATATTGACTCTATCATCGGGGAATGATGGGTTCGTTATTTATAGTGATGCATCGAAGAAAGGACATAGTTGTGTCCTTATGAAGAGTGATAAGGTTATTGCCTATGCATCACGACAGTTGAAAATTCATTAGCAAAACTATCCTACACATGATCTGAAGTTAGCAGCTATGATCTTTTCTTTGAAGATAGGGAGACACTACCTCTACGGTGAAAAATGTGAGATTTACAATGATCACAAGTGTATGAAGTATATTTTCTCACAAAAAGAACTGAACATGCGGCAAAGGATATGGCTTGAATTTCTCAGAATTATGATTGTACGATACACTACCACCCGGGGAAGGAAAATAAGGTGGCAGATTCATTGAGTAGAAAAGTCAAGGAGTTATGAACAATATGAGAATTGAAATGGATCCAATTTTTATAGATCTAGTGAAGATGGACTTGGTAATAACCATGGAAGGTGAAACATCAATGCTTTTTCAAATGGTTTCCAAACCATCTTTAATAGAAAGGATAAATAGTTCTCACACCGGTGATAAAAAGTTTCTAAAGAAGATTAAAGTTATGAATGATGGTATATTGAATAACATTGGGTATGAAGATGGAATTTTGAAATTTGGGAAGAGAATTTCGGTTCCCAATATACCTGATTTAAAAAGGGATTTGTTGGATGATGCTCATAGTTCCAATTTCTCTATACACCCAAGGAGCACCAACATGTATTGAGACTTAAAGGAACATTTTTCGTGGGACAACATGAAAATAGATATTTCTGATTTTGTGTTGAGATGTATGGTTTGTCAACAAGTGAAAGGTGGAAGGAAACAGCCTGGGGGATTCATGAAACCTCTTCCCATACCGGAGTGGAAATGGGACAATATTATGATGGACGTTGTTATGGGGCTACCAAATAATCCTAGAAGGAATGATGGAATATGGGTTATTGTTGATCATCTTACCAACTCAGCACATTTTATTACAATAATAGAAGATCCAACAATGGAACATCTAGAAAGAATATATATTAATGAAGTAGTGAGACTTCATGGAGTACCCCAATCGATTGTTTCTGATCGTGATCCCCTTTTTACTTCATGATTTTGGAAGTGTTTTCAGAAGGCCTTCAATACTGAACTTCATTTGAGCACTACCTACCACCCTCAAACAGATGGATAATCAGAACATACTATTCAAACCTTAGAAGACATGTTGAGATCCTACTCACTTGACTTTAAGGGTATGTGGGATCAATATTTACCTATGGTAGAATTTTCCTATAAAAATAGCTTCCATTCAAGTATTCATATGGCACCATATGAAGTGTTATACGGAAAGAGATGTCGCACACCAACCTGTTGGGATGACATTGGAAAAAGAAAACATGTAGGCCCAGAACAGGTGGAGGAAGCAATGGAAAATATAAAGGTAATCCAAATCCACATCAAAGCAGCACAAAGTAGGCAGAAGAGCTATGCCGATGACTGAAGGAAGGATTTGAAATTTCAGGTAAGAGATCATTTTTTCATGAAGGTATCTTCATTGAAGGGAGTTATATGTTTCGTTAAGAAGGTAAATTGAGTCCAAGGTACATCAGACCATTCGAAATTCTAGAATGAATTTGGGCTATAGCTTACCATTTGGAAATGCTGCCATGTCTCTTCAAAGTTCACGATGTGTTCTACATATCACTATTGAGGAAATACATGCTTCACCCAACACATGTACTCACCTATGAAGAATAAGAACTGGAACCTGATCTGTCTTATTGCGAAGAGCCTGTCAGGATTCTTGATACGAGAGAACAAGTATTGAGAAACCGGATGACTCATATGGTAAAAGTTTTGTGGAGAAACCATAAGATAAAAGAGGCAACGTGGGATCCCGAGGAACTTATGATGAAGAACCACCTATGTCTTTTCATGCGGTAGTATTCTAGAAATTTCTAGGATGAAATTATTTGAAGGAGGGGGGAATGTAACACCCCAAGCTTCCATGATACTCTTTCCATTGATTAATACAGTAGCGTGTGTTGTACGCAACATCGAGTTCTAAAACACACACCACAACCAATCAAACTAGCCGTTATGTATAATAATACACACTTTTTGAAATTTTATAAATTTTATCATTCAAAATGGACTTCATTTTTGGATTCAAAATATCAAAATTAGCCTAGGGTGAAATTAAGGCATTTTTCTGAATATTTTCAATTTTTGATGAATAATGGAAAAAAACACTAAGTTATAGTTTAAAAAACAAATGTTTATTTAAATAATTATTTATTTTATTTGAATTTAATTAAGGTAAAAATAGATACATAATACCTATATAAGTTCAATTTAATTCATTGGAGTTAGTTTAGAATAATTTTTGATATATAAAACTTTTATTGAACTTTTCACCGTCTTTTACCCACCTCCAAGGAGAATTTGGAAATTCACAAAAAAACATAATTTCACAGCTTCTGTGACTGGAATTTCGAAAATCGGAGAGACACGGTTAATATCAAGGAGTAAAATATGGTTCAATGAGATGAAAATAATTTTTGGGGAATAGTAAATTTTTACTTTTATTTACCACTGTTAAATGTAAATAGGGTAATTAAAGGTAAAAATGAAAATAATACTACCCTAACATATGCCCTAATTCAATTGGACAAGTATATCTCGACCAAAAACAACCATAGGAATAAAATATTATCATTTAGGTCCACTTGGATTAGATTAGGACATTTATTATTATTTAATTCAAATAAGAGTTAAAAGAGTTAAAATAAAAGTTTATTTTCTAAAACATTTTTAATAGAAGGTTACACATAAGATAAATTCGATTTTAAATATTCATTATAAAGCTAAAAAGATTTTCTACATAATTGTATTTTATTTATAATTTTTAGACATTAAATATTTTAATTTATTTATGACAATGTTGATGCATTAATTACCTAATTAATGAAATATTAAAATAATTGATATTATAAATATCAAAATAAATGTAATTTGAGACTTTTTATGAATTCCATTAATTTTGTAGGTTAATATGACATATTACTTTTGATTATATAAGTAAATGGAATTATTTCATTATATTGATTCCATATTACTCTGAAGTTAATGTTTAAAAGGCTTTTGTTTTAGTTATACATTGCCTTAAATGTTTATGCTTCTTTATAAAAGTATCCACTATACTGTTATCCTTACTAGCAATTTGAGCTCACCCCTCTCTATGTTTTATTTTACCTAGGATGTGAAGAAGTATTTTATGAATGACCTGCTGGGATATTATAAGGGGATATGAGTGTGAAGTCATGATATTGTTGTAGTTTTCAATTTATGATGTAATGTATACTTTTTGATTGTATCTAGTGTTTCCAGTACAACTAAACTAATCAGTCTTTTGAGACTTGATCTTTTCTGATCATGCCAATGATATGTACTAATGCACCGACTCTGGGCAACTGGGGTCGGGGCGTTACATGTGGTATGTGGCCTATGTGTCTGTGAGAAAGATGTTATTTTTAGGCCTAGGTGTGTACATGAGAAATGTTATGAGCTTCATTTGCCTTTTTTGTGTCAGTGGGTTGTGACAGGGTTCATTTATATGATGTGGGAGTGCCACCGCGTTTTCTGTTTGGTTGTGTTAATGGAAAATCAAATAACCTGAACTTTTGAATAATATTTTGTTTCATGATTTTTCATTTTATTATATTATTTAATAAAAAACCTATATCATTTTATTAATTATGTGTGTATAGTTAAATTGATACTATTGAGTTTGGACTGTTATATCACCATTGGATAATACGATCACTGTAAACTATATTCTGAACATTATGATTATTGTTTATAAATAAAAAATTCCATGGTTTATTAATAAATAAGTAAGAGTCTATGGTCTCATCCAGTAGACTAGAGCTGTACAAAAACAATATTATAGAGCATGAGAAGGAGGTAACATCTCTGGGCTTTACTCAAGGCCAAGCCCAAGATGATATTCTACATTTTATTCTAGAACATAATCAACTTTGGTAAAATTTCAATTTGATAGAAATCACCACTTGGGCAATGTTGTCCGAGCCTCCACAAGATTCTATCACATTTTCACAACATACTCAAAGGTCCTATGCAGGTGTTATAAGGGGCTATGTAATGAGGATGTAGTTACTTTGTCTAATCCTTTTGTATAAATAAAATTTTTATTTCATATTATGGTAAATTTTTTGATTTTCAAATAACAAAATAACTGTAAGATTATTTTTTAGAAATTTCATATTATTGATGAATATTGAGAAAAAAGTATTTAAAAGTATTTTTTATACTTTAAATAATTAATAATGTGAAATTATTTTCAAAATATAGACATATAATGTTATAATATATAATAAATTTAAAATCTAATAAAACAACTTATTTTTTGTTAATAGTAAATTAAGAGTACTAATATTAACCATGAAATTATAATATGATGAATGTAATAGTAACCTCACTTAATTAAGAATAATTATAATTTAGGCATCTTGAATAGTAATACGATATATTGGAATATTTAAATAATTGTATTAGATTTTTTAGTTATTTATTAGTATTTTTTTCAGCTAAATAGTGGTTTTAGTTAAAAATTAAATTCCAAACCCATAGAAAATTATATTCATAAAATGGAGTTCAGTATTTAATTCATAACATTGGTATTCGGTTACAATTAATTGATGATATTTTTATAAAATGTTTTGTTTTTTGGTGAATAGTAAAAATAATGTTTTCAGTTTCATTTTGTTAAATGTCACCATTAATGATGTAATAATGATCTAATAACACTATTCAACTATTGGGGAATAAAATAAGATATAAGGTGTACCCTTTGTCCAACACCATGGGAATGAAAATGGTTTTTCAAATACCACTAATGAGAATTCCCTTGGATATTAATAAAATATTCCCTCACATTTGCTAAAAATAGAAACCTTTCCTTAAATACACTCAATCCAAATTCCTCCTCAACTAATATCTAGTATTTATTCCTCCAATGGAGTCCTCCCAAGGTTCCCTCAATCCCCCAAGGTCCCATCCTTTGTTTATTGAAGCTACACTTCAAGGTATGAGAACCTGTCACCATCAACTTTTAGTCAAACACATATTTTATGTTATGTCATTTAATTTCCATTTTATTATGATGGTGTATTTTATTCTATTTACTTATTTATGACCCTTTTATTTAAAAAATCAGGGAGTTCCTTTTCCAAATCTTATACATGTTTTCTAAACATTTATGTGACATCATTCGACTGCCAAATTTTTTTAAGGAAATTCTCGATGTCAATTTTAAAATTGAGGTTCACTTCTATGTAGTATGTCTTACAAGATTCCATTCAAGTATTCAGATGGTATCATATGAAGTGTTATATGATAAGAGATGTCATAGAACAACTTGTTGGGATTATGTTGGTGAACGAAAATTTCTTGGCCCAGAACTGGTTGAGGAAATAATGGAAAATGTGAAGTTTATCTAAACCCACATCAATGCAGATTAATGTAGGCAAAAGAGATATGATGATAATCCAAGGAACTATTTGGAATTTCTAGTAACAGACTGTGATTTCTTTAAGGTATCTCCATGGAAGAGTGTTGTACGTTTCAGTAAGAAGGGTAAATTGAGTCCCTGGTACATCGAACCTTTTGAAATTCTAGAACGAATTGAAGTTGTAGCTTAACATTTGGCAATGCCTCCAAGTCTCTCCAAAGAAAATGGTGAGTTCTGCAAACCACTTTTGAAAAAATACATGCCTAAACCAATGCATGTACTCACCTATGAGGAAATTTAAATGGAACCTGATCTTTCATATTGTAAAGATCCTGTCAAAATTCTTGATACAAGAGAACAAGCACTGAGAAACTGGAAGACTCAGCAGCTAAAAGTTTAATTAATAATCCATAATATGGAAGAGGCAACATGGGAACCATAAGAACTTATGATTAATAACCAAATGAATCAATTTATGGGGTAGTATTATAGAAATTTTGAGGATGATATTATTTTAAGGAGAGAAGAATGTGACACCAAAATCTTCCACAGTACGTTTCCCTTTGAATAATGAAATAGTTTGCATTTTACGCAACATTTAGATTCTAACACAGCTTGACCAATCAAACATACCGTTATGAATATTAATACCCACTTTTTTAAATTTTATTTTTTTCATCTTTCTAAATGGTTTTCATTTTTGGATTTGGAATATCAGAATTATCAAAGGGTGAATATTTGGTATTTTTATGAAAACAGTAAATTTTTTATGAATAGTGAAAACACTGCGTTACTGGTTAAAACCAAATTTTTAATTAAATAATTAGTTTTTTGCATTAATTTATTTTAGTTCAAAATAGATACATTATACATATACATGTTCAACATAATTCATTGGAGATATTTTATAATAAGATTAGATATATAAAATTTTATCGAACTATTTAACGTCTTTTACCCACCTCTAAGGAGCATTTGAAAATTTGTATAAAACATAATATTACTGCATTAGTAAGTTGAATTTCAAAAATAAAAGAGACACAATTAATATCAGTATGTAATATTTGGTTTAATAAGATGATAATATTTTTTTATGAATAGTAACTTTTTACTTTTATTTACAACAGTTAAAAGTAAATAGGGTAATTAAGGGTCAAAATGATATCATAATTACCCTAACACATGTTATAATTCTATTGGATATGTTTAATTTGACCAAAAACAACCTTAGGAATAAAATATGACCCCCTTTAGTACACTTGTATCAGATTAAGACATTTATTATTATTTTATTTAAAGAAGAGTTAAAAAAGGTAAAATCAAAGTTTAATATCTAACCCATTTTAATATAGGGTTATACATAAGATAAATTCGAATATAAATATTAATTATAAATATAAAAATATTTCCTACATAATGGTATTTTAATTATAAATTTTAGACATTAAATAATTAAATTTATTTATAACACAATGATGATTTAGTAATTACCTTATTAATGAATGATAAAAATAATTGATATTATAAATATCCAAATATATCAAATTTGAATAAATTACATTAATTTTATATGTTAATATGACATGTTTTGTTTAATTAAATGTATTTTTTTATGTAATAATGGTGTTATTAATTTAACAAAAACAAAATACCAAATATTGTGAGAATTGACAGAAAAGAGTTTTTAAAACAAATATTATATTATTAATTGGTATTATATTCAAAAAAATATAAGGATTAGACAAAGGCCTTAAATAATATTATATATTTCATTAATTAACCACTTTATGTTCTTTTGAAGATTATAGAATGATTATTAACCATATAATATAAAAATAGAAAGAGGCATGGTAAATGTCAAACTTTTTAACTAAGAGTTAAATTTAAAAGATAAGGTTAATATGACGTCCTAAACCTATCTAACACATATTGGTTGAGAGGTTTTAGATTCATCCCCACCAAATCATATAAATAATTTATTTTTGATCCATTATATATTGAAAATTATTTTATTATAAAATAATATTTCAAGCTTCTCCTAAAGTGACCCTCACCTCTCTTATAAAATACCACCTCCCCTTATATCAAATTAACACCATCAAAACTATTTGGATCGTCCTAACCCGACTCAAATAACCTCTAATTTTTCTTCCCTTTATCCTAGATTCTTTCCTTTAGTTAGAAATCTATCCTATGGATCCCTTTTGATCAAATAATAAGGAAGAACATGAAGAAGAGGTAAATATTTCATCACCTCTTTCGTGTTCTTTTCTTCTTACACTTACACATTCTTAGTTGCTTCCATTATAAAATTATAAATCCATTATATTCTATAAACTGTGATGTTATTATAAAAATTTGACATCCATATTCATTATTCTATTCATCCTATAAATGACAATGTCACCATACGTGCGTACCTACAGATTACTATCTCCACGTCATGTTGTAGTTTGTTATTCGGACACTTCATCATTTGGATGGGTGTAATAATGATTACAAACGATGTAAATAATAAATATTACATGATAATGATTCATTATATATGATATACTATCTAATTATATATGATTTTAATATCAAAATATTGATATTGTTGCTGGTGTGTACGTCCAGATTACCGTCTCCATGAACGCGATGAAGTTCATTCCCCATCAAAATAAATCAAGAATAATTTCCATTTAATGATTAAAAATAATGCTTATGAACACAATATAATTATTTATATTAATCAAATACATCCAATCCATAAAAAACATTTCTTATGTAACCAATCATATAAATGAAAATTATTCAGTTAACACCAGAAACGATGATACTACTAAAATATCATTAACAAAGAAGTTTTAGAAGATCATATATGATATCATATTAATGTATATGGTTATTTTATAATTTGAGAAATTTTTTTTTACCATTATACTAGAGGTTAAGCTACCCTCGACCAAATAAATGTACAAGGTAAGGGTTAATTTCAAAATCTCTTTATTATTCGAAGTTGTTTTTACGTAAGTATCTACTAGGACTTCTTTATCATCCATATCCATGTTTCTTAAATATGTATTCCAAAACATTTTTACTATTTATTAGACTATAGGTTAGAGTAATTTATAACCTTGTTTTAATTTTTATAAAATGGTTTGAATCAAATCATTCCATCATTTTCCAAACAGGTACCTTAAAACATTTTCGACAAAATTAAGGTAAGAATGTTTTTTAACTTAAACAACGGGTGTGGATATTTTCCACCGTTATAAAACTGTAAAAGTTTACCTTACATGTTTATAATAATATTTTCGAAATAAATGTTTTCTTTTATAATTATATTACTTTTAAATGATTTGAAAATATAAAGAGATATTTCCTTAAAAAATGTTATGATTTCATCGATGTAAACATCCTTTGTTGGATTATGAGGATATTTTAAGTTGATTTATTACGATACAAAACATTAATATTTTATTGAAGTATTGGTGATATT
This sequence comes from Viscum album, assembly GCA_963277665.1. Lineage (NCBI taxonomy): Eukaryota > Viridiplantae > Streptophyta > Magnoliopsida > Santalales > Viscaceae > Viscum > Viscum album. The sequence continues at coordinate 1,111,763,243 of OY728140.1, forward strand.
CTTGACTGTGGATGTGTTATTTTGATACTATTCATGATTTATGGATAATGTATTGAAATTTCATATGCTAGTTTTAATAAGAATGTTTATGTTATGTTTAAACCTTTTCATATGAGGAATGCATTGGACTTAGTAAATGACTGGTGAAGCCCATTATAGCTCCTCGATGCATAAGTAGTTCTAATGAGACAAACTAGTGTCTTGGCACAATCCCTTGACAAAATATTATTTGATGTCATAGCACAAGGCCTTGAACATGTGGTTATGAAGTCTAGGATTATGCATTCCATCATTAAAAAAGTGTCTATTGATATTGCATGTGATTATTCGACTGGTTTAATATTCATGTGAATAAGTAAATGGCACTATTTGATTCTATCATTGGCATATTATTCTGAAGTTCATGTTTAAAAGCCTTTTGTTTTAGTCTTACATTGACTTTAATGATTATTCATATTTATGAATGTTTCCTCTATATTGTTATCCTTACTGACCATCTGAGCTCACCGATTTCTATGTTTTATTTTTCCCAGGATGCGAAGAAGTATATTATGATTGACCTAGAGGGATAATATAAGGTATTTGAGTGTATCCTTTGGAGACTATGATGCTGTAGTTTTTCATTTTTTAATTTAATGTATAACATATGAATGTATCTATATTTTCTAAGGCCACTAAACTAATCGGCCTTTTGAACCATGATCTTTTGTTATCATTCCAATGTTATGAAATAATGCACTGACATTGGTTAACTAGGGCTGGGGCGTAACAATTAGTTTCATAGAATGCTTAGTACAATCCGTGGAAGCTAGATTTATAAAAATAAAATTTGAAAACATTACTCATAGATAGACTTTCTGGATTAGTATAGGAGAACTTCCAAAAAAATTTGTATTGTAGACATTTTTTGAGTTTTCCAAGCAATACATCCATGTATGGATACGAGTAGGTAGAGGCGGCTCTGGCGTAGATGTATCTAGGGTAAAACCTAATAGCACCGCTTTCAGCTTGACTCGAACAGGAACTGGTTCACGACAATAGGAATTACTTTACTCTTGGTTACGACACTCACGGGGGATATTAATAGGATAATTATAATATTTTTAAAAACCATTATAAAGGGATTATAAGTATATATTTCTTCAAAGAAAACATTTTTATTATTATGGATTATATATATAAACTGTTCAATTTATTTTAAATGTTTTACAGGTTTAAAGTTATGTATTTCGTTTCATAATCTAATCTACTGTATACCATTGAATAGAAATAGAGCCTTGTGGAAGGAATGGAAACTGTATCAATGCACGTAAACCATGTAGAAATTTACCTCCTACTTAAGATAATTATAGTGGAGTTGTTGAAGAAACTGGTGCTGATCAGCTTATCACCATACTGGGACAACTAACTCAGGTTATGAATAATAACCTTACCCGTATAGAGAACCCTGATCCACAATGCGGAGGATCAATGTTAAACCGCTTCATGTTGAAACAACCACCAATATTCAAAGGGTGTACAAATCCATTGGTATCTGAGTAATGGATAAATTACATAGAAAAAATATATCATGCATTGTGGATTTACGAAAGGTAAAAAGTTTCCATGGTAGTTAATCGCCTCACATGAGATGTAGATCAATTATGGTCATTGATTAAAAACACAAAAGAAGATAATGAAGTATAAAATATTGAATGGATATATTTTAAAGAGTTTTTCTGAGAAAAATACTTTCCTTGTTACCATAGAGAGGATATGGAAAGACCATTTCTGAGTTTAAGGAAAAAAGAGAATGAGAATGTCACAAAATATGAGGCTAACTTTACCAAGATAGCATGGAATAAATCAGATTATATATGTATCCCAATGAGTAAGATTTATTGATTTTTAATGGGTTAAAAACCATTTCTTTGTCAAGCATTTGTCTTACAATCCTTCTCATCATACGAAAATATTTTCTCATGGGCTATCAAGATAGAATAAGATTCTATAAGTCTTATGACTTTAATGAAAAGTAGGAGAAGAAGCGATTTGTGGAACACTCTGGAAATGGAAATAAGGGGAATAAGGGAAAAATTGAATATACATTATTCTATAAATGTGCGAAGAAACACCCTAGTTCATTCCTGAAGGGAATGACAGTCTGTTACAAGTGTCGTGAAAAACTCCACCAATATCATGATTGAAAGGGGAAGAAAGAGGCTGTCAATTTGAATGCTACAATTGTTGAGAAAAGGGGCATTATGAAAATTAATGATCTAAGTGACAAGGGTACTTACCTCAGAAATGGTCAAGGGAGAAAGGCTAAGCTTACGCGATCACTACTTTAGGGGATGAAGCCCTGAAAGTCATGATGGAAGGTAATTTTATGGTTTCCTAAAGTTCAGCCAATGCTTTATTGGATTCTGGATCATCTTTTTGTTTCATATCTACCCATTTTTTTAAAAAATTTGATATTTTCAATTTGACTTAATAAGGGAGTTGACTGTCAAAAAACCTAAGGGAAGTATCATCGTAACAATGTTTTGTGAATTAGTTCTCATTATGGTATATAAATTTCCTTTACATGCTGATCTCATTGTCATACCCATGATTTAATTTGATATAATCCTCAGTATGGATTTTATTTTGGACATTGATTCAAAAATCTAATGTAAGAAGAATGTGGTTACAATTTTTTATGATGATAAGGAGTTCCTTATCTTTAGATAAGAAAAGTCAACTCCATATTCTTATATTGATCCACCCCCGGTAGCTCTACTAAATTCAATTATTAGGAAGGATGATAATTGAAATAATTATGGGTGAGGAAAAGAATGTACTAAAAAAGGCGTACCTATTGTGCATGAATATGTTGATGTATTTCAAGAGGATTTACCTGGACATACTCCATAACAAGAAATTGAGTTTTTCATTGATTTAATTCCTTGTTATAGGCCCATATCAAAAATACCTTATAGAATGTCCTCTGTGGAATTAGTTAAACGAATGAAACAACTAGAGGAATTGAGTAGTAATGGATTTATTCGCCCGAGTGTTTCTCTATGGGGAGCCCCAGTTCATTTTTTAGAAGAATGATAGATCTATGAGGTTGTGGATTGACTATAGGGAGGTCAATGCTATAACAATAATTAACAAGTATCCCCTACCTAGAATTGATGATTTATTTGACAAACTTTATAGAGCTAAATTATTTTCAAAGATTCACATTCGATATGGATATCATCAGTTGTATGTGACGAATGAATAAATTCCGAAAACTACATTTCGAACCAGGTACGAGCTTTATGAGTTTACAGTAATGCCTTTTGGTTTGACTAATGCACTCTCTATTTTCATGGATATATTGAAAATTGTTTTCAAAAAATATTTTCATGACTTTGTAGTGGTATTTATCGACGATATATTGTTAAACTCCAAATGATATGAAGATCATGAGAATCACTTGGGCACCATTCTGAAAAACCTCAGAAGAAATGGATTATACTAGAAGTTTAGAATGTGTGAATTTTGGCTTTAAGATATATCTTTTTTTGGCCATATTGTCTCTAAGGATGGAATATTTTTTGATCCTTCAAAGACCAAGGAAATCCATGAATGGACAACACTGACGATTAAAAATAAGGTACAAAGTTTTTTTGATTTAACAGGTTATAATCAGCGTTTTGTCCAAAATTTTTCCTGATTGGATAACCCATTATCCAAGTTAACACGTAAAAGGGATAAATTTGTTTTGAAAAAAGTGTTTGATGAATGTTTTCAATAAATTAATAGAAGGTTAGTCAATTCTCTTATATTGAATCTACCGTCACAGAACGATGGGTTTGTTATTTATAGTTATGATTCAAAGAAAAGGATTGGTTGTGTCATTATGCAGAATGATAGAGTTATTGCCTATTAATTACGACAGCTAAAAATTCATTATAAAAACTATCCTACTCATGATCTTGAGTAAGCATCAATAATCTATTATTGGAAAATATAGAGACGCTATCTCTATGGTGAAAATTGTGAGATTTATACTGATCACAAGATTTTGAAGTATATTTTCTCAAAAAAACAACTCAACATGAGGCACATGCGATGGATTGAACTACTCAAGTATTATGATTGAGAAATACATTACAACCTAGGGATGGAAAATAAGGTAGAAGATGCTTGGGGAAGAAATGATCATGGAGTTTTGAACAAGATTAGACTTTAAAGGGATCCTATTTTGATGGATCTTGTGAGAATGGATATGGTAATACTCATAGAAGGTGAAATATAAATACTTTTTTCAAATGGTTGCAAAACAATATTTACTAGAAAGAAAAAGACGTTCACAGGCTGATGATGAGTAGTTTAAAAGGAAGATTGTAGCTGTAGATGTTGGGAGATTGAGTGACTAAATATATGAAGTTGGGATTTTGAAATTTGGGAAGAGAATATGTGTTCTCGATATACTGGATCTAAAAGTGGAAATTTTAGATGATTCTCATAGCTCTAATTTCTCTAGACACCCTTGTAGAACAACAATGTATATAGATTTGAAGGAACATTTTTTATGGGACATCATGTAGAGGGAGATTTCTGATTTTGTGTCATGATGTATGGTTTTTAAAGAAGTGAATGAAAGAAGGAAAGAACTTGGAGGAGTCATTAAACATATTCTCATACCTGAGTGGAAATGATATAATATTATGATGGACTTACTCATGGGGATACCAAAGACTCCTAAAAGGAATAATGGAAATGGGTCATTGTTGATCCTCTTACCATGTTATCCCATTTTATTACTTTAAGAGAAGATTTATAACTTGAAAATCTATAAAGGATATAAATTAATGAAGTTGTAAGACTTTATGGATTAAACTTATCAATTGTTTCTAATCATGATCCCCATTTTAAATCATGATTCTGGAAAAGTCTTCTGAAATACATGGATACTAAACTTCATTAGACCACTGCCTACCACCCTCAATCTAATGGACAATTAGAATAGACTATTCAAACCTTAAAAGACATGTTGAGATCATGATCAATTGACTTTCAAGGAATGTGGTATCAATATTTACATCTGGTTGAATTTTCCAATAAGAATAGCTTCCATTCAAGTATTTTTATGGAACCATACAAAGCGTTATATGGAAAAGGATTTCACACACCAATATGTTGGGATGATGTTGGTGAAAGAAAACTCGTAGACCCTGAACTTGTTGATGAAATAATGGAAAAGGTGAAGGATATCGAAACCCAGATCAATGCATATCAATTTAGGGAAATTATCTATGCCGATAACCGAAGGAATGATTTAGAATTTCAAGTAGAAAACCATGTTTTCTTGATGGTATCTCCATGGAAGGGTGTTATAAATTTTGGTAATAAGGTCCAATTGAGTCCTATGTAAATCAGACCATACAAAATTCTTGAACGAATTTGAGTTGTAGCTTATCCTTTGTCAATGCCTCCAAGTCTCTCTAATGTTAATGATGTGTTCCATGTATCACTATTGATAAAACACATGTCTATAACAATGCATGTACTCACCTTTGAGGAAATTGAACTAAAACCTGATCTGTCTTATTGTGAAGAACCTGTCAACATTTTTGATACAAGAGAACATGTTTTGAGAAATAGGACGACTCGTCTGGTAAAACATCTATGGAGAAAGCATAAGATAGAAGAGGCAACATGGGAACAAGAGGAACATATGATGAACAACCACCTGAATATTTTTGTGCGGTAGTATTATAGAAATTTTGAGGATGATATTATTTGATGGAGGGAATAATGTAACACCCCATGCTTCCATAATATATTTATCTTTGAATAATGCTATAGATTTCCTTGTACACAACATCAAGATTCTAACACACCATGACCAATCAAACTAGCCTTTATAAATAGTAATACCCAATTGTTGAAATTTTATAAATTTTATCTTTCAAAATGAATTTCAATTATGGATTCAGAATATCAAAATTATCTTACGGTGAATTTTTGGTATTTTTCTAAAAACATTCAATTTTTGATGAATATTGATAAAACTCAACGTTATTGGTAAAAACCGAATTTTTATTTAAATAATTAGTAATTTTATTTTAATTTATTTTATTTCAAAATATATTTGTAATACATATATATGTTTAATGTACTTCATTGGAGTCATTTTATAATAAGTTTAGATATATAAATTTTTTTGAACTATTTACTGTCTTTTACCCACCTCTTATGAGAATTTGAAAATTTTTATAAAACATAAATGTACCGCTTTTTTGAGTTAAATTTCAAAAATAAGAGACAAACGGTTAATATAATTAATTAAAATTCTTCTCAATAATATGATAATAAATTTTTGTAAATAGTAACTTTTTTACTTTTATTTACCACGATTAAAAGTAAATAGGGTAATTAAGGGAACAATGATATCATAATTACATGAATACATGTCGTAATTCAATTGGATAAGTGTAATTCGACCAAAAACAACCTTTGGAATAAAATATGATCCCCTTTGGTCCATATAGAATAGATTAGGACATTTATAATTATTTTATTTAAAGAAGTGTTAGAAGAGTTAAAATCAATGTTTAATAACTAATTTTTTTTAATATAGTGTTATACATAAGATAAATTCTAATATAAACATTCATTAGAAATATAAAATGGTTTTATATATATTTTTATTTTATTTATAATTTTTAGACATTAAATAATTAGCTTGATTTAGGACACAAAGATTATGCAGTAATTACCTTATTAATGAAATATTAAAAATATTGATATCATAATTATCCCAATAAATTTAATTGGAATGAATTAAATTAATTTTTTAGGTTAATTTGAAAAGTTAGGGTCGATTAAATGAATTTTTTTCAATGTAATAATGCTGTTATGAATTTAACAAATATTAAATACCAAATACTGTCAAAAATGACATAAAGGTGTTTTTAAAACAAATATTATAGAATTAATGGGTATTCTATTCCTAAAAAATATAAGGATCATACAAAGGGAATAAATAATATTATATATTTCATTAATGAACCGCTTGAGATTCACATGGAAGTTTATATTATTTCTATTAACCTTAATATAAAAAAATACAAAGAGACATGGTAAATGTCAAACTATTTAACCAAGAGATAACTCAAAAAGATAAGGTTAATATGATGACCTAAACCTGTATAAAACCTCTTTGATGAGATTAATTTGACCCATCCCAACCTTAGTCTTCAAATAATTAATTTTTTCTCCATTAATAAAATAAAAGTATTTTATTATAAAATAATATTTCATGTTTTTCCTATAGTGACCCTCACCTCTCTTATAAAAGGGAACCTCTCCTTCTCTAAAATTCACACCTTCAAATCCATTTGGATATGCCAAACCCTACCTAAATATCCTCTCAAGTGTCATCCCTCTATCCTAGTGGAATTCCCTTTGTCATAATGTCATCCTAATTATACATTTTGATAAAATCAAAAGGGAGAACCCGAAGAAGAGGTTAATATTTCATCACCTCTTTCAAATTCTTTTCTTCTTCCACTTCCTCTTTCATTGTTATTTCCTTTTAAAACAATAACTCCAGTATCATTTATATACGATGATGTTATTATAATAATATTATAACTATATTCATTATTCTATCCATCCTATAAATGACCAAGTCACCATACATGAGTACGTAAAGATTACGTTTCCACGTCGTGGTGTTGTTTGTTATTCAAACACATGATAATTTGGATGGGTATAATAATGAGTATACATGATGTAAATAATAAATATAACATGAAAATTATTTTTTATATATTATGTACCATCAAATTATAAATGATTTTAAAATCAAAAGAATGATATTGTCACTTGTGAGTACGTCCGGATTATCGTCTCCACAAACGCGATGAGATTCATTCCCCATCATAATAATTCGAAAATAAATATAATTTTATGATTTATAATAATGTTTATGAACATAATATCATTTTTTATAGGAATAAAATATATCCTATCCATAAAAAACATGGCTTACATAACAAATCATATGAAGGAAAACGAAGCAGTTAACATGTAAAAGGATGACACTACTGAAATATCACTAACAAAGGAATATTATATGATAATATATGATATAATTTTAATATATATGGACCTTTTAAAATTTAATAACAATTATTTCAGTATTATATAGGAGGTTAACCTACCCTCGATCCAAGAAAAATACAAGGAAAAGGTTAATTTCTGAATCTCTTTATTATCTGAGGTTGTTTTTACGTAAGTAATTACTTGGAAATCATTATCATCTACATCCATGTTTCATAAAAATGTATCCCAAAACATTTTTACTATTTACAATACTATGGGTTAATTTAATTTATACCATTGTTCTACTTTTTAAAAAATTGTTGGAAAGGAATATTCTCGTCATTTTCCGAACAAGGTACCTTATGAAATTTTCCAAAAAAAAAGGTATGGATGTTTTTTAACTTATACGGCGGGTGCGGCTATTTTCTACCATTATAACATCATTGAATTTTCCCTTAAAATGTTATAAGAATATTTTCAAAATAAATGTTTACATTTATAATTATATGACTTTTAAATTATTTCAAAGTAGTAAGAGATATTTCTCTAAAAAATATTTGATTTCAACTATGTCAACATCCTTTGATGGATTGGGAGCTTATTTGAAGTTGATTAACTATGAGACAAAACATCCATATTTTATTGAAGGTTTTGTGATATTTTTGACTATGTATCTGATATTTTTATACCATTCATGGTTTATAGATAATATATTGACATATTTATGCTAGTTTCAATAAGAATGTATATGTTATGTTTAATACTTTTCATATGAATAATGTGTTGGACTTAGAAAGTGACTGGTGGAGCCCGATATAGATTATCGATGCATTGGTAGGTCTCATGAGACAAACTAGTGTCTTGTCACAAGGCCTTAACAAAATCTTATTTGTAGTTTTGGCACAAGCCCTCACTATGTGGTTATTAATTCTGGCATTATGCATTCTATCATTAAGAAAGTGGATATTGATATTGCTAGGGATTATTTGAATCGTAGAATATCCATGTGAATAAGTAAATAGAATTAATTGATTTGATCTTTTTTATATTATACTGAAGATCAACTTTAAAAGTCTTTTGTTTTAGTCTTACATTTCTTTAAATGTTTATGATTATTTATGACTGTTTCTGCTATATTTTTATCCTTACTGAGCATATGAGCTCACCCCTTTCTATGTTTTATTTTTCCTAGAATGCGAAGAATTATATTATTACTGACCCGTAGGGATAATATAAGGGATATTAGTGTGGCCTATGGAGACTATGTTGTTGTAGTTTGTCTTTTTATAATGTAATGTAAAACTTATGAATGTATCCAGTTTTTACAAGGCTACTAAACTAATCAGTCTTTCAAGACTTGATCTTATGTGATCATGCCATTATTATGTAATAATTTATCAAAAATGGGTAACTAGTTTCAGTTCATTACATAAACATTAGAATGAAACCTATAGAAAATCCAAACTATTGAAAAACATCCTAGTATTTTGGTGAAATATTAAGTAACTGGTTTATAAAAAAATAGATCCTTATCTGGATACGAACAAGTGTATGTGGCTCTGGCATAGTTATATGAAGAGCTAAACCACAATAACATCACTGTGAGGTAAAATTGAACGAGAACTAGGGAAAAAAAATGGTCATTGGTATACTCTTGGTTTGACACTCTTGGGGAAAATGTTTGGGTAATCAGACTATTTTAATCAATCATTATGAATGATTTATAGAGAAATGTAATTTTTTTACATTATAATATAACTAAACATGATGTTTAAAGACAAAAAAATAATTTATAGTTTAAATATTTGAAAATGAAATAAGCTTCTCACATAGGTTTTATTCTTTTAAAAAATGGAGGGTAATAGGAAGAACTATCCAAATGCTGACCACAATGGACCATGCGCTGACAGATCTTTGATGGAATCTAGAATAAATCATTCTTGAGAATAATGAACCAAATGTATCAAGTTATGTGAAATAAATTGAATCAAGCTGAAATTCCAATTTACCCATAAGCGGAACACCATTATATTGAGTCCTTTATTCATAAAATACCACCAACTTTCAGCGGATCAAACGAATCACTAAATTTTTAAATGTGTATCAGCTCTATCGAAAAGATCGTTTTTGTGGAATGATATTAAGAACAATATAAGCTCACCCTGGCTATTTTCCCTTTAGAGGGATATGATGATCAATGATGGGTACTGATTAAAAATGTGATTCTAAGAGTGCTAGTTAAAGATACAGAGTGGGAATAGTTCTGAGTGATCTTCTCTAATATGTATTTCCATCATTCGTGGAGAACAAAAATAGAGAAGGAGTTTCTTGAGCTGAAGAAGAAGGATAATGAATATGTAGGATTATATCAAATGAACTTCACAAGACATTACTATTACACCTAATGATTTTTCATGGATCCTAATGAAAAAGTTGATAGATTATTTTGTGGACTAATACCTCATCTAAGGATAAATCTAGACAACCATGACTATTATCACTATGAGGATATCATGATGATTTCTATGAAAGTCAAACTGGGGTTTGGTGAGATGCAGGGGTCTCATAGATCCAATGAAATGAATGGATCAATGGATCCAAGCATAGGGAAGAGATTTGATCAAGAATGAGGGGGAATGAAAGTCCAATATCCGATGTGTAATAAATGTGGGAAGAAAATTTTTGGAAAATACCTTCATGGGAGAAAGAAATTCAATATGTATGGAAGAGATGTCCATATCATGAATTATTCTCATAGTGAGGTGAAGCCTAAAATTCCAAACACTAACTAAAAATTGAAGATGGTGCTAGTCCTAGATGAAGTCCAATGCTTCATGTGTGGACTACTTGGGATATTTTTCCAATCACTATCCAAATCAGAGGTCAATGTAGGGGAATCACCAACAGCATTAGAAAAGGCCCAGGGAGAAATCTCATTCTTTTTCTATCACAACAGTTGATATTTAAGATCTAAATGAAGCGGTGGTTGGTTCTCTTATTGTTCTCTAAAATCTAGTAATTACTATGTTTGATTATGGTTCTAAAAATTCTTTGATTTACTCTATTTTGGAAAAGAATTTATTATCAACCATTATATTTCTAAAAGTAGAGTTATTTATCCAGACTCATGGAGGGATTATCCAAAAATCAGCAGTATTTCGAAAATTTAGAATTTACTTTAGTGTGGATAATATTATCGTAAGTCTAATAGTCATTCCCTAGTTTTAATTCAACATTATACTACCGATGGATTGGGTCTCAATGTATATATCTAATATAAAATGAAGTTCAAGTAAATATCAGTAGTCTTGAATGGTAAACATAAACTTATAATCCAAGGAGATGTTTCTCAACCTAATATTTGTCTAAATAAGACTCCTATTTCCTACTATGTGGAGTTGATTTAGTGATGAAAAAGAAGGAAATTATAGTATAAGGATAGAAAATATCCACGTCATATAAGAATACAGTGAAATATTTCTTGAGGAGTTACCCAAACCAACCCTTGAAATAGAGGTAGTGTAATCTTTCAATCTCATACCTAGATCTCATCTGATAATAATGACCCCATCTGGGATTGAAAATGCAGATCTAGAGTAATTAAAGAAACAACTCTAAGATCCTTTTGATAAGAGGTTTATCTGATCGAGTGTGTCTCCTTGTAGTGCACTTGTTCTCTTTGTGAAGAATAAAGATCGATCAATGTGGCTATGAATTTATTATATAGAACTAAATGGGGTAATAGTGAAGAAAAACACCATCTTCCAAGAATTGATGACATATTTGACCAACTTTTTGGGGTTCAATTATTCCCCACGATTGATCTTTTATTTGGTTATCATAAATTGATGGTGAAGAAAGAGGATATTCCCAAAACGTCCTTCTGTTCATGATATGTGCATTATGAGTTTGTTGGTATTCCCTTCCGACTAACAAATGTACCTACTATTTTTATGGATGTGAAGAATAGATTCTTTAAGGACTACATTGATATCATTGTGGTAGTTTTTATTGATGATATTTGGACATATTTCAATATTCTAGGGATCCTGGAGATAATCTATGGGTTATTGTAGTGACTCTAAAGAAAGAGAGGTTGTTTGGAATGTTTATAAAGTCTCAGTTTTGGTTGTATAAATTTGATTTCATGGGGAACATTATAACCAATGATGGAATCATAATTAACCCTACAAAGGAAATTTTTTTAGAAGAGTGGTATCAACCAAAAATAATAACTGATATTTATAGTTTCCTAGGATTGGTAAAATAATGTAAGACGTTTATGAAAAACATTTCATGTAATTTTAATCTTCTAACCATGTTTACTCATGAAGGGGTCAAGTTGATATGCACAATGGATTGTAAGGATAGTTTCCCAGAGATAAAGAATATAATAGTTACTGGACCAATGTTAAATCTAAACACAAGCGATGAAGGATTGATTATTTTTTAAGATGCATTTCTGAAATGTTTTGGGTGAGTCATCAAGGAAAATGAAAGGTGATTGCTTATGCTTTTGGACAGTTGAATACTCATGATGTAAAATTATACAATACATGATTTTGAGATACAATTTTTTTTCTCTAATGATATGGAGGAACTATTTTTATGGGGAGAAATGTGATATATAAACAATCTAGAAAAATTTGAAGTATATTTTCACACAAAAGGAATTGAACATGAGGTATGATATTTGGTTCAAACATCTAAAATATTATTATTGTTCAATTCATTATCATCCCAAAATAAAAAACAAAGTTGATGATGCATTAAGTATGAAATACTTGATTGTTTTGTCCACAATGTGCATTGAGAGAGATCCTTGGACAAATACCTAGTGAAAATGGGCACGGGAATTATAATGAATGGGATATCATAAAACCTATCCCAAATGATTTCTCAACCGTTATTACTAGATAAGATCATGAAATTTCATAAAGAAGATCATTTATTGTAGAAAAAGCTTGAGTTTGTGAATGATGGGATGTTTCTTGAGTCCAATACTGATCCGGAAGGAATACTGAAATTTCAAACACGAAAATGTGTTCTATCTATTTAACAAATAAAGAAGGAGATGATGGATAAAACTCATATCTCTTGTGTCTTTATATATCCTAGAAGAAATAAAATGTATAGTGTCCTTCATGATCAATATTGGTAGTCTAATATGAAAAGAGAGATGGCTGATTACAATAAAATGTAACTCATATGTCAGCAAGTGAAAGAAGAGTCTCAAATTACTAAAGGGGTATTACAACCACTACCCATACCATCATAGAAGTGGGAAAATATAACTATGGAATTTTTCACTGGTCTCCTAAGAATATCGAAAAGAAACAATGCGGTATGGGTTACAGTGGACTATATCACTATGATTTCCCATTTTATCTCCATTCATAAAGATTTTTCTCTTAATCAACATTCCAGTATTTACATGAATGAATGGGTAAGAATACATGGAGTTATATATTTAATGTACCTTATCATTATCCAAGGTCTACATTAAAATTCTTGAGAAGTCTTCCACGCGCTGTGATTACTGAATTGAATTTCAGTACAACCTATCACCCCATACAGATGGCCATTATAAAAGGACATTTCAAGAACGTGAAGAAAATATGAGAACATCTTGAATAAAATTTAAGTGTGGATGGGATCAATATCCCCCAATAGTGGAGTTTTAATATAACAAAACTCCCACTAGAGCATTCAGATGGAAACATATGAAGCTCTATTTGGGAAGTGATGTAGACCTCCTATATGTTGTGATGAATTTTGTAAGAGGAATATTCATGGGCCAGATCTTGTGCAAGAGATGATAGAAATAGTTCATATCATCCAGAAAAACATTAAGTATAATCATAGTCAGAAAAATAGCTAGACCGAAAACCATCAAATGTACTTGGAGTTTTATGTTGGTGAAAAATTATTTCTACGATTTTCAACTTGGAAGAGATTGATGAGGTTTGGGAAGAATGGGAAGCTAAACCAAGGTACATTGCCCCAATGAAATCCCTGATCATGTAAGAGTGGTGGAATATTATCTTGCACTTCCACCAAATATAGAATATATTCCCATTGTCTTAAATGTATTTCACTTGAGAAAATACATACCTGACCCTTCACGAGTACTAAATCCATAGGCGGGACAACTGTAACATAACCTCTCTTATGTGGGGAAGCTAGTGGAGAACTTGGATCATAGAGACAAGGTTATATGCAAAAAGACTACCCACATTGTTAAAGTGTTGTGGATGAACAATAAATTTAAATAATCCACATGTGAACTATATGAGTCACTGAGGTAGAAGTATCGACACCTTTTATCACTTGAGGGTGAAGGTTAAAATTTTGGGGATGAAATTACATAAGGATGAAGAATTTAACTACTTGAACATTTGAATAATAATCTTTCCTAGATTTAGGGTGTTATTTTATTTTGTAATCCACAAAACTATGTACATTTGTTAATAATGTGAGTATAATTAAAATGAGACCATTGGGTTCGACATTATATGTATATTGATCAATATGACCATTGGAGACTATACTTTTAATGCTATGATTGTTGTTTATAAATAAAAATGATTACGGTTTGTTAATGCAGAAAGAATAGTTGATATCCTTATCCAGTAGACTCAGTCCATATGATTCCCATCAATAGAATATTGGTAATGAGGTAGAATGATTTGGCTTTTCTCTAGACCTAGCCCAAGTTCAGGTTCACAATGTTACGCTTGATCATAATCTCATCCAGGTTAAGTTCAAGCTGATAGAAATCCCCAGTTAGACAATGTTGCCTGAGCATCCCCTAGATTCTATCACCATTTCACACCTTACTCTTAGGTCATATATAGGTGTTTTAAGGGGCATGCAATGATTTATTATTTACATTGGGTAATTATTTTTTATAAATAAAAATGTTATTTCTTATTATCGTAAATGTTCTAAATTTCAAATGTAAAAATAATTATAGGATGAATTTTCCAAACCAATCAAATAATGATTTAATATTGGGAAATGTGTTTTTAAAATATTTTTTTATAATTCATATAATTAATAATGTTCAATGATTTAAAAAAATGGATATATGTAGTTGTGATTAGTAATAAATATGTTATCTGATACGATCTACTTAATTTATGGTGAATAGTAAATTATGAAAAGTATTATTTTACTTATGAATTGTAATATGACCAATAGAATAGTAACCTCACTTAATAATGTATAAATATAATTTGGTAATCATGAATTTTAATTAGATATAATAGAATAAGTAAAAAACTATTCTCGAAAAATTATTTATGTACTAGTATTTTTTTCAGGTAAATAGTTATCATTCTTAAAAATTAAATTCTCATAATTAGAACAAAATTTTCATAAAATGGAGTTCATTTTTGAATTCAGAACATCAATATGTGGGTAGGGTGAATTTTAGAGATTTTAAAAAAATGTTTCCTTTTTTAGTGAATAGTAAAAATATATTTTTCAATTTCGGTGTGTTGAATGACATCCTTAATAATGTAATAAAATGTAGTAATTCGGGTCAACTATTTTGGAATAAAATATGCAATGAGGTGTCCAATTTGGCCAGTAATATTGGAAAATACCATGGGAAAGCCCATGGTTTTTCAAATACCACTAATGAGGCATCCCATGGAAATTCACAAAATATTCCATCACTTTTGATATAAATACCAATCCATTAATTCATTGCATTCATTCCAAATTACTCCTCTACAATGATATGTACTTTTTCTTCCCAAGGAGTCCTACCAAGGTTCCCTTAAGACCCCAAGGTCCCAATCATTGAGCTTTTTAATTTACTCTTCTAGGAAAGGGAACCTTTCACCCTCCTCTTTTAGTCATAGACTTATTTTATGTTATGTATTTTAATTTCCATTTTCATATGTTGGCGTATGTTATTATATATCTTTATTTCTTTTTAGTTTATGTCCAAATTGTGGTAATCCCTTTTTTATCTCATCAAGTCATCTTTGGAATTTTTATGTGATGTCATTAGGCTACCAAATTTTTGTAATTGTATTCTCGACCTCTATTTTTTCCATTCACGTTCTCTCGGGTTTTTCTCTAATTGGAAAACTAGTATGCTTCTACCACTTATTCAAAAATAATATTTTGTTTTCCCTAATAAGTATACTTGTATACTCACCCTATGTTATAAAACTAAATTATGGATTCGAGGAGGGCTACGGGGATCATGCTAGTTATTACTATCTTGGAACTTTGTACAGTTTTTGTGTTGCTTCATAGCTTTAATATTTGGTACTTACATTAGATACTCTTGTTTTGTATTAGTTATATTTTTTACATGTATGTGGGTTTGTTTTGGATTTTTATATATTCAGTATTTGGAGTTGTTTTGGGGTGGATAACATTATCCCTCAAAATAATTTTTCTTATTATGGTTAATGCCTCCCCTATCATGAGATATTTCGATCATTTGTGCATGTCTCCACCCTTAGGCCTACTAGAGGCCGGACATACGAGGGTCATTATCTCTCTTCCATAATGTCCATCTGAGGATGGGCATCTTTAGAGGGAGTTTTTCGTGAAATTTTATGATGAATATTATTATTTCTTAAACTATATACCATTTTCACATAATGTGTTTACTTAGGAAACTATATTATTAACTTGTGAATTGTTGGATTATCCATATTCATTACTCAAAAAAAGACATTTGATGATAATGATGATTATTTGATTTATCATTTCATATATATAAAATTAATTTGACTTCAATACACCGTTGGGGCTCTGTTAATAGTGGCCCCTCTATGCTTTATTATTATCTTGAGATAAACAAATTTGAAAAATAATAATGGTTTGTATCTATTGTTTTCAACTGTATTGAGAATATATCTGGATGGTAAAGGTATCACGTGATTAGAAAACTTGAACTCTAAAAAT
The DNA here is from genome assembly GCA_963277665.1 of Viscum album. Taxonomy (NCBI): domain Eukaryota; kingdom Viridiplantae; phylum Streptophyta; class Magnoliopsida; order Santalales; family Viscaceae; genus Viscum; species Viscum album. Next base: position 1,111,780,244 of record OY728140.1, read on the forward strand.
TAAGCATTACCCCCATTTATAATTCTAAAATTATTATCCAAGATGTTTTCCATAAGAGAAAATCTATGGTTTCATTTCATTCTTGGATTAATGATTAAATAGAATGTGTGTTTAGTTATTTATCATTCTATATTGATTATAACATATCATGCTATTTAAATTTATTGAGTGTTCAGTTACATACATTTTTATATTGATTATTAAGTATCAATTTATTTAAATGGAATGTGTGATCAATAATTTGACATTCCATATTGATTGGTAATTATTTATTCAGGATACTTCCAACATACATAACCATTATAAATTATTTAAGCTCAACATTATTTTTTTTCATTCCCTGGGTAATGAAGAATATATATTTGAACTATTTTTCATTGATTAATTTTATTATCTTTTGTTATGTATTATGTTTTATTTTTTATTCCCAATATAAATGGGTAAAATGTATGTATCTTGTTCTCCAAAAATATTAAACTAATCTATCATTTTGGATTCAAACTAATGAATCTTCACCAACTTTATATAGTATGACATCAACTATAGGAAACGGGGGTTGACATCAGTAATGTTGGTATGAGAGTATGTTTAGTAGGCATCTTCGGAAATGTATTTCGTAAAACATAGATTATTGAACATAAACATATGATATTATTTAAGGATATGTATAGAAGAAAAACCAAATGTTTTGGTAGAATATATATTATGTTGGTTTTCTATGAAATACAAACCATTCCAAATGAAACATGGGGATGTGGTTCAGGAATAAATGTTCTTAGGGGTAATAAATCTAGAAAGGGAATTTTGGTATTGATGCGAGCATAACCTAGTACATGTCAATGGGTCATTCCGCGTATCTGGTTTGACACATCCATGGGACACACATATGATATTAAAAATTTCATTGCAAACCATTATAAAGGGTTTAATGTAATGAATCCCCCAAAATAACCATGTTTATAATTATGAGAACTGTTTTGGAAAATTTTTTCAATTTTTGAAAAGTATTTCACATGTTTTTGTATTAAAAATCAGCTTGAATGAAGTTATGATCTAATCTATTGTATACCATTTTTTATAAATTGAACATAGATGTAAGAAGGGTATTGATACACTCGGCCATAATAGAGGTTTCCCTTCAAAAGAAAATGATATAGTTTGTATTTTTAATGAAATATTTATGGATATATTTGGGACACTTAATCATGTAATGGAAAATAAAAGTTCCCTAATGAAGATACCTATTCCCTAGCCAGAATCCCTGATGTTAGATCTCAATATGTTAGAGAGTCCCCCGTCATTCAGTGAAACTACTCTTCCAATAGACGTTAAGAAAAAATGTTATGTTTTTGGAGAAGATATTTATGGAATTAAGTTGTGGTGAAAAGGAAATGGTTACCATTAAAGTTTATTGTCGTAATTGGTACACTGATCAGTGGTGGTCATTGATCCAAAATACATCGGAGGAAGAGAAAACAGAACCCATGGAATGTAAATCATTAATAGTTTCATTATTTCATAAATATCACTCATGTGTTTAACTCATAGGGATGAAGAGATATTTACTCATAATAAAAAAAGGGGGAAGAAAATTTTGTAGTGAATAAAAATACCGATACAAGGATATCTATGTATTTTTTGTACTTAATAGGAATCATAGAGTGAGACAAGGAATGATTATCCCAATACTAACGATGTGTTAGACATGGAGTTCTACACCCATTAATTGACATTGGACCATGTGTCCAATTTGTCGTATATAAATTGAATTAAAAGGACAGTGAAAGACAGTGTTATATAATGATTGTGAACTAAATATAGGATATAGTTCAGACTCCAGCACAGGCTCTGTTAGGTATCAAGACATGGGTGTCCATTGGAACCCATGGTTATATGTTGTTAAATAAAGTATAAACGAATAAATTTGAAACTTCTTACTTTATTACATTTTCTTTATTTGTTATTCAACTATATACACTGTTAATATATATGTACATAATTAAAATAAATAGACTCTTATTATGGAAATAAATTGATGATATTATCACTTTTTTGTGTGCCCTAGGAACCTGGATGGTTTTTTACTAACATATTCAATTATATTATTAATTTACTACACCTGTAAACTATTTAATTGTTATTCACCTCTTAGTTTTGTCTAGTCTCTTGTTGGTTTTATATTACTGATATTTTATCTCACATTCAGCTCGGGTGACCCTGGGAACCCGAGAATATTTTATATTCATATGAACTAGGTTCATTTCTATTTTACTTTTACGCATAGTTAGGAGAAAAGGTCCAAGCTAGAGCTTGGGATGATCATGGAGATCACCGTGGGGATTTAGTTCTTTTATTTATATTGGTAATGAGATGTAAAGCACATAGTTTTGTTTAGTAATTTTAAATTATGTATCACCATGACAAATATTTTTTTTATAAACTTGTTTTGTCCATTTTTCTATAATCAGATGATTTTTCACCTATCTTCTTCTATTTTTGGTAATTGCATTATACTGCTTCTACTGATTTGTGTTTCTTTTTATCAGGGTCTGTTTACCAGTGTGCAATCAAAATATGATGTTATAGTTTCCCACATATTATCGTCAAACCCTCGTTGCTATTAAGAAGCCACTATAATATAAGGAGACACACAAGAGTTCATGTGGCGACCGATCCGACTTTCAGTTTAGTGGAAATTCGGGACAAGACTTTAAAAGTGGAATTAAAGGGAAAATTTTCCTTTGCCTTTCTTTTTTAGGGTTTTATATATGAGAATAGAAATGTTTCATTTGAAGATTATTAGATGTTCTCGGGCCTAATCACCCATCATTCATGAAATGAAAAAGTTTCAAGGGTTAGTATTGATGTTCATGATGATTTCTACTAAAGTTAATATGATTTCAACTTAAGCGACTATTATATTTTTTACTGGACAATAATTTATATTATTTTTATTATTTTAACCCTCAGATAGATATGAAATATATGTTTCCATACATACATCATCATAGTCAAATATAAAATTCATATTCCATGCACATGCCATGCCATGTAGTTGCGTATGTTGGTTGTTAGTTGATTTGGAATTTGTGTCTTTAGTGTAATTACATGCTATGTGTTTTAATGACAAGATTATATTTTTACCTTGTTAGTGAATTTTTTTATAATTATTTCTTATTATTATGACATGCTTATTTGATTAGTGTTGCATGATTTTGTTTATTAAGTATGCCTATTTAGATATCATGCTATAATGATAGATTTAACATGCTTGGGTGATATCATTCCATGATTTATGTCTTCCTTGTGTGCTATGTCCCTGTGATATAGAATTATAATAAAAGTAGTCTTAATGAAGGAATGTATTACATTATTATGTATATGGGTTGTTAATGGTGATGATCAAATTTTCAATTGTAAGGAGTGTTGTCCCTTACAATAGGGAAGTGGTAAAACGTATATTCAAACCCTTTTGAGCATTATATAAACACATTTTATGGATATTGTTAAAATCTGATTGTTGATAGTGTAAATGAATTGATAAAATGGATTTGACTAAAGGGATCCAAATTCTAAATTGTGATGTGTATGGGTACTTTAATGGTTTCTAGGTGTCCATCCACACAACTGGGCCTTTGTTTTGGGAATGTTAAATTCAAAAAAGTAATTATCTTTTTTATAAATGGGAGACAATTTTCAAAACAATATGGGTATGGGTGCTTCATGAATCAGGAAATAGAAAAAAATATTAAATGTGATGATATGTTGTTCCTTGAGATGTTAATAAATGTGAATGCTAATAGTTTTAACCTAAAATGTATTGGTTCAATGTTTAAATATGAAATCAGAACCATGTGGGTTGGTGGAGGCATATTCCAAATTAGATGACATGTTATGGGTGATTGAGACATTAATATTTTGAGAAACTAATATTTTTTTATGTATATAGAACCCAGATTGAATTTCAGGGATATTTGTAGGTCACATGAACTTTTCTTTTCATCAATGATGGATTACGCAGTATGTTGTAATCTAATTTAATGGTTATATGAGATGTTGGGCTAATGGATTTTTTGAACTAGGGGTAGTTTGTGATAACATACACGGTGTCATAGAGTTCTTAGTAATGTAATGAATAGGTTGAGTTTTAGGTTATTGTTGAGCTTATGTGGCTGAGGATATTCTTGGGTTAACAATGGGGTAGAGTGACTTGGGAGTTAAGGTATGTTCTGAACACTTCTCAAGAATAATTTTCTGGATTCGGTTGCTTTGGCATGCTGGTTAGTTTAATTTTCACACATCATTCAAAATGTGGACATGGTGAACATGGTTTGTGTAACATCACTCATGATTTTAAAGGGACTATGAAATAGACTTCTTGTGAGTGACATGTCTTTTCAATAACAACATGGACACTCTTAAGGTGGGTAGTGTCACATTGGTTTGAGAATGTGTTGATGCATGGATGGTAGCACAACTTTGAATCGTTTGGAGGACAGTGCAACCCTTTTTCAACTCTGTTAGTCTAGGAATATTTTGAGTTGTAATATTTGAATGAACATGATTTCATTGGGTGGGATAGGCATCAGGGTTCAGATGATGACACATCGACAGTTGAAGCCAGGCAGTTGTAAAGAGTCATCCAATAGTAGTTTCCCTAATTTTTTGTGTGACATGGGAATACTCATATTGTTGTCTTCTGAATGAGTGTAGAATTTAATCTATTTTGATCTCTCCCAGAGGAATTATGATAGAATCAATCTTGCATCGTGATAGTTTTTAAAATGTTTTTCGGGTTGATAAGTGTTTGTTATGGGTGTTATATATGGGATTCATGGTTCATTGGGATACACATTTATTCATTCTGAGGCCTGAATGTTTTCAAATAGAATAGTGATGGGTTGATATGGAAATTTCATCGGATGTCTGGTAATTTCATCGATGCACGAGCTTCAGAGAGCTAATGAATGAGTTGGGAAGAAGGTAATTGTGGTTCTGTTTGGGATACGTCGACCATCTATGTCAGACATCTTAGAGAATGGTAATCCTGAAATGGATTGGTTTTCCCATTTCTTCTTCTATTATATAGTGGGTGGTGTATATTATTTAACGGAATGTCACAAGTTTAATGGAATGGGTGGTTAATGGATATATGATGTCTTTCAAGGAAAGCATGTGTGACCAGTTGTTGTTTACAGATTAAGATTCGAACGGTCGTTATATGAGGTCTCTATTTCGGCCTTAGTTGTAATTAGGTTTTAAATTTAAAGAAGTCATGTGAGAAGCATCACCATGCCTCTTATAACATTATCTCTTTGTAATTTCACTTATGGAGGATCTATTGTTATGATTTGTTCATTTAATGCTAATACCCTTGGTGGGATGAACAAACATGTGAATTGTGAAACATATGATAAAGGGATACCATCACTGAATATGAGGGCTCTGTCTAATTCCCCTTCTATGTTTTGATAAAAAATTTATCTTTTTCTCGGGTTATAATGGCATAAGAGATTTTGGAATCTAAAATTATTAAGGGTGTGTTTTGTGTGGGAAATGTAACGCAGCTGTAGGATGAAATTTCAGATCCTTTATGGGTTTGGTTATTTTTTTAGTTCCCCAATGATTCTCAAGGACAAGAAGTATTGTGTTTGGTAGATTATAGAATTTTGTGTTTTAGAATGGTTGGGTTTTCTAAGGGTTTTTTAGAATTCCTACAACTAAGTGTGTTAGGCTGTGTGGTCATGCCTGTTTAAAGAATTCAGTTTGATTAAAATAATTTTTTTTGTAATTTAAATTTTATAAAAAAATGAAAAAAATAAAAACACTCAACACACCCAACCTCCCTCTAACATGAGACGTGGGCCTCTACCCCTCCCATTTGGTATAAGATGTAGTATGCCCCTTCAACCCTAGTCGTACAAAATCTCCCCTATGGTTTTAACAATCATAGATGTGACCTTCCTCATCCAGAACCAATATGATGAATCCCACTTGCAGCGTTCACCCTCGGTGATGCAATGACCTCCCCTTGCCAAACCCATGATGAGTGACACTCCCTATCACATTCCATCTTTCCATTGATAAATTTATCTAGTTACATAACTAATATCATTTTATTTGATGATGTAATTATTTCTTCCACACTAACCTATATTTCTTTGGATGATTTTGGCCTATTTATCACCTTATATGCTTGGAAAAAACCCTACGGTCTTGGTTTGATTTGGTTTTAGTGTTACTTCAGTTTTAGAGAATCAATGTGATGTCTCATGACACGTTGGTCCATGTTCAAAAAATAACCACAAAAAGCGATGTGGTTTGAGATGTTTCTCTCCATATCCATCAATTTTGATGTAAGAGTTTATACCATTAATTTTTTTCGCACCCCATTATTAGGGTTTAGTGAGGTTTATGAGTTACTTGTATATTTTTGGTGGTTTTTTGGTCCTGACTTCATAAAAGTTTGTCCCCTATTGATGTTATAGTGTGTTTCAATCTACAATTAAGGGTGCACACACATATACTTAAGTTATATATATATATATATATTATATGTCCTGTATCTATATATTCCTTCATGGTGTGAGGAATATTTGTATTTGATTAAGGATGTATATATATTGGGATGTATGTGTGTGTGTGAGTGGGAAATTACTTGAGTTAGAAAGTATTGTTTTTTCCATCCTTTATGGTATGGTCCTCAAACATGGATTAAATTTAAAAATTAAGTTGTTATTTATTTACTACCTTGGATAAATTGGACTGTAATCTTGGATTGAATGATCTATTCCTGCTATATGCTTCGTTAGAGTAAAAAATCATGATTTTTAATAAAACCCCTCCATCGGAGGTGCCCCACCTTCAAGCTAAAGATGCAGTGATTAGATATTTTATGTTTTCATATCCTGATTATGTTTATTTTTCATATTATTTCCTAGTTAAATGACGTTTGATTAATTAAAGGAATATAGTTTTCTAAGTTAAGAGACATTATGCATCATTTTCTTTTTAATTCCCTTGAATTAAATGGTTCTAATGAGGTAGAATTGTATTCATTGGTGGGTAAAACCATGTGAAATTAATAATATTGAGTGACCGAAAAAGGTCACTTATTCCAATTTTATATGAAAGAATGATAACCATAAAAAAATGGGTATACTCATTGATAGCATGGGTTGTGAATAGGGATTAATGAATAGGTAAATTCATTAAAATAGTTGAATGAATTTTTATGCATGGGGTGTTTTTTGGGTGGGTGTGCGAATTATATTCCAAAAAGGATACTAGGTAACTCATGGGATGTATTTAAATATTAAATGTTAATATGATAGGGTATTCTTATACAGAACATAATGGATTATATGATTGGGTTTATTCCTATGATTTGTTTGTAAAATGGATTAGATAAAATTGTTCTACATGAAGGGGAACCTATTTGGATGGTATGCTTGTGCCTTGGGTTAGTGAAATAAGCACAGATTATGATAGTTGGAATGAATTTAGTGAACTTGAAACATCTGGGATAGTTTAGTATATAACTTTGCTTTATGATCAAAAATCACATTTTGTCAGTTGAAATGATTAAAATAAATTGTAATTGGCATGTGATATGCATGAAAGTCCTTGAATCATTCTTTAAACCGAATATGAGACCATTCCTCGGTATTATGAATTCAGAATCCATAAGATGTAACTTTATATTAAATTGGGATATTTGTGATATGTATTTATGTATGATTGATAAATGGGTTGTGAGAAAGGGGCTTATTCTACAAATACTGACGGGGTGCTAGAAATATGTTCTACACCCATGATATAATATGTATGTTTGATAAACTGGGAGTGAGACAGGAATGATGATCCAAATAATCATGTGTTACTACACTTTATTTTATTCTCCCATGAGATATATATATTTATATATATACATACACGTATATTATTTAGAAATGTGTTGTGAGAAAGGGATTGATGCTCCAAAAACTCACGGGGTTCTACACATGACATTCTACACCCATGATATATATATATATATGATAGATAAACAAGTTGTGAGATAGGGACTGATGCTCCAAATACCCATGGGGTTCTTGACATGATGTCCCACACCCATTAATTGAAATTGGACTATCGGTCCAATTGGTCATATATGAATTGAATTAAAAAGATAAGGAAAGATGATGTGATATGAAGTTTCTGATTTGAATATAATAAATGGTTCAGACTCTGACATGGGCTGAAGCAGTTATCGAGATACATATGTCCATTGGAACCGTGGGTTATATGTGATTAAATAAAAGATAATTGAAAAAATATAAAGCTATTTATATAATTACATGTGTTTTATTATTTATTCATCTGTATACACTATTACCATATATATACATATTTTAAATAATAAGACTCTTATTTTGAAAAACATTTGATGCTAGTATCATTGTCAGGTGTCCCTTAGGAACCTAGTTGGGTTTTTGTTTACTTATTCATTTCTATTCATACTTCTTTATAACTTCACATTGTTTAATTTTTATTCACATCATAGTTTGGGATAGAAACTAGTGGTCAATGTCTTTGTGATATTTTATCTCACACCCTACTTGGGTACCCTTGGTACCCGATTATATCTTATATTTTTAGTAGCTTGGTTGATTGACATGTTACTTGTACCAATAGATAGGATAGAAGGACTGAGCTAAAGCTGTGGATGCTTGATGAGATCATCATGGAGATTTTGGTCATTTCATTTTTTATATAATGATATGTAATTCATGTTGTTTTGTTAACACATTTAATATTATGAATCACCTTAAAATAAATTATTTTTATAATGTATTTTTGGACATTTTTATATTCTCATTTGATATTTCCCTTATCTTCGACTGCTTCAGTTATTTATTTATACCAGTTCTACTGATATATATTTATTTGTATCACTATATGTTTACAGTGGTTCACTATAAATATTAGTGAATAGTCTCCCCAATGATAATCCTTAGACCCGTATAAATAGTCAGAAGCCTATGGAATATGGGGAGATGTGCTTGAGGTCATGTGGTGACCGGTCCGACTACCTATTTAGTGGAATGTCCGGCTGGTACATTACAATAGAAAATTAATTGAATGTGTACGTGCAGGTGGTAGTACACATATTCACATGAGGGATATATTCCCCTCCCATTTTATGGAAAATATTGTGAATAACTGTTATTACCAAATTATAATAATTTTTATATATATAGGATAATGAAAGTTTTATTTTATGATTAATTCCAATGATTTATAGGTTGTAAAATAAGAAATAATTTGTAAGGGGGGGGGGGGAGGTTAAATATGTCTCCTTCATTTGGAATCCTTTACATCCTTTATTAAGGATCCTTAGAATGGTATTTTAAGATACCAAAACTATAATCAATCTCATGTGATGTCTATAAGAATGTTGGTTACATTTTTATCTATCTAGATGTCTTATAGTTGTTTAAAGAAGACAAAGAGGTGTGTCCATTTAGAAGCATGGGAGAGAAAACCATTGGAATCTCTTAAATAATTATAATTTAATAAATTAATTTTAAAGAAAAATTAATTCAAATCATTATATATTAAAGGTGTGTTTTTTTAGGCCTATATATGGCCTAATATAATATTTAGATAATTTTAATAGGAAAAAATATCCTTATATATTAGTTTATTGCCACTGTAAAGCATTTTTCAAATTAACCATAGCAAAAGAGGCTTGAAATTTTTTAATTTCAATATGATAAGAAAATTAAGTTGATTGTATTTAGAAATATTAATTATGAATATTAAAATTTTGGTTTTTATTTTATTGAATTTAATATATTTATATTGAAGAAATTTAATTTTAAATAAACCCACGAAACATGATAGAAATAAATTTTCAAGAAAAAATATTTTCTTAAGTTTAAAATTTTTCTATACTAAAAAACAACATGACATTATTTTCAATGTCTTGAGTTAAAAGATTGAAAATTTAAAAGAATTAATTTTACTTTTAAAATATTTTTAATAAAATTTTTATCTCCTTAAAGTATATAAATATGAAGATATTTTTCAATAAAAATCTATATTTTAACTATTAATAAAAATATAATCATTTAAGTAAATTCTAAAACATTAAATTTAATATAATCTTGAAATTATTATTTTAACATTTTTTTAAATATTCAAAAGAAAAATTTCCTAATGTGGGTGAAATTAATTATATTATTTCCTAAAAAAAGTAAATGAAAACCACTTTTAATGAAAAATTATTTTTGAATAATATAATAACTATACTAAAAATAGAATAATTCTATATCAACACATATTATATAGAAAAATTTATTACAAATATATTATTTAAAAATTTGGTTATTCCAGTTTATTTATAAAAATTAATTGAAATGTTATAACAATATACTATATTAATGACTATTTAGAATCTAGTGTGATTGTGAAGAAAAATATTAATTATTTTTTAAGAGAGAAAGATTATAAGATCAAGAAGTGTTATATTATAGTCTTATCGCATGAAATTAAACTATATCACATTAACTATGTAAAATTGAATTTTTATTAACAAGGATACCTCTAATTCATCCTCAACTCTTAAAATCAAAATTGAAATCTATTCCATCACTTTTCTTGTCCACTTATAAAACAATCACCTAACTAGAGGGATATATTCCTTTTTGATTTCAAAGTCCAAATCACCCAAATCAAATGATATTCCCCCTAAAATAAAAAATAATATACTCATTGAGCCATAACCCTTATGAAACATTACATACAAATCCATCCATTGAATGTCCACACTCCCAATGACATCATACACCCAACTTGGAGTTGCACATTCTTTCCAGGTACTATAATATATTTATTATCTAGTTCATACTCCTTTTATTACCATTTATAGGCTTGGTAATTCATATTCCTTGAATAATTATAAATTTTGATCAATGAGACTTATTCACTACAAGAAGAAAAAGAAAGGCCTAACCATTTATAAGTACCACCCCAACCATGTATAAGAATGCTTTTATTAAATAACCATTATCCCTATCTTTAAAAAACTAAAAATCATTACTTGTAACATTTCATTAAAGAGAATGATGTGTTTCATAATGTATCATATAACTACTCTGGTATTAATTCCAATTATAGGGATAAATAAGAATACCGTCTCATAGGGCCAATCGGTAGACCACAACCATAACATCTTCCTTAGATAACAGTAAATTAAAGAGTTTTCAATTCTGTAGATTTATAATATAATATAAGTATTAATATATAAAATATGGATATGTATGTATACATAAACATGTTCAGATCACTCATTTGATTTAGATAAATTAAGGGAATAAACAGTTTTAGGCTTATATTTTGGAATAATTCAAGGCCATATGTAAAATTAGAAAATAATCATTGAGTAAGAAACAAATACCCAAATAAGGGTATTATAAGCCAATCCTCCCATCCTCTCAACCATGATTCATTCCAAATAGTCACTGGTAAAAACACCCTTGTGACCCCATTACATTATAAATCAGGTCCTCCATGGCCCAAAACATGATAAAAGTATCAAATTACTGAGTGGAACAAGAAATCATACATTATATTTTCAAACAATCCATGTTTATTTCACAATTGAAAAAAAGTGGTGAAATTTATGAAAATTTATGTAAAATTCATTTTAATTAATTATGTGTAAGTCACAATAAATTAAAATTATGATAAAACACTATAAACAATAAAATATGGAAATATAAATTCTTACAATCACATATACATACATGTATATTGCTACTAATAATCCAACTAGGTGGTGGAAATTAAAAATAGTAAACGAATACAATATAGGATACGCTGCAATCATCTTCGACCGTCATCTCATCCCTTTATCCATTCCCATATGGGCAATCCCACAATATTTTTGAAAATAATATTTCTAAACCTCTAAATACTTTAATGATTGATGTATTCTTAATAACCCAAGTGTCAAGGAAAAAAATAAAATAAGTGAGTAAATCTCTTAAATTCACCACTAATAGGAAAATAGACAAAAATTTTAAATGCAATGTATACTTAGGTAACATTTTATGAAATAAATAAATAACAACAGAAGCATAACATAATAAAAACCGTCAATCCTAGGGTTCTAATTTGATACGTGTGATTAAGAAAACTAGTTTTGGATCATTCCATAGTGCAACTGAACACATAGAATAATTTTTCCCAATAATATCATGAATAAGCACTGAATAGTGGGCGTCCACCGACGCACTACATATAGGAAACTAATAATAATTGGTAAATATGCCTTATTATTTCTTATAAACTATATGACCATTTCATAGGTAACCACATAATCATTCATCATGGAATCAATTTTCAAATCCCATGTTTCTATAAATAGATGTTCCATATAGGATCGATGGCTTAATTGTATGTTAGAACAAGAATGATTGAAAAAAATACTTGTATTGGTGAATAGTCTATCTAAAATTATAAAAAAATACCTTTTAATGATTTTTTATGTAATAATCAATATATCATTATAGTGTATACGATTTTTTATTGTAGAAATTTAAATGTGAAAACAATATTGTTAATGTGGTTCAGATTTCCAACATCGTAGTCCACTGCTAAATCTTCTCTACATGATGTGATGATCGGTACATCGTATTGAAAACACCCTATTAACAGTGATATAAGTTATTTATAGGATATTAAATTTTAAACAACTATTGGTACGACCTAAAAATTTTATAAGAATCACAACCTAGCCTAAACTAAATTTTTTTGGGTGAAATAGAACAATTATACATAACTTTTTTTTTCATGTCATAACCCATGAACCTTCATTTTGGTTGGTAGAATAAATAATAATATTTTCTTTATATTTAATGGGGAAAATTAACTATTTATAAGGAATAAAAATAGATTAGATGTAAAATTATTTGATGAAAACAATATAACAATTTACATAGTAGAGATCAGCTATTATTGATGACATTATAGCTCTATAAGAATTATTGAATTCAATTGAGATGAATTTAACATAAATATTTCATTATGATTATATAAATGAAATAGCAGTCCTGACTTAAATTCATTATGTGTCAATAAAATTAATTTATTATTCAATAATTCATCACAAGTTATTTAAAGTCTATGACATAGTTATTATTTGTCAACTAATCACTAAAAATCATCTATCATTCTCTAAATATGGGAGATTCATAAACTCATCACCATAATGGAATAGATAGAATGCTTTATATTATGGACATAATATCATCAAATATTCATAACATGCATGTATACTTTAAAAACATTTAATAGTTTAAATTTCAGCATGAAACACAAAAAAAAACCAATTCTAATTTTATAGATAAAACATATGATAACTTTTAAATAAATGTAAAGATAAAAAATACTTCCAAAGTCATTCTATAATTATATAAAAAAAAATCAAAAATTACATTAAAACTATTTTTTTCTAGAATTTTATATATTCACTAGTTTACACAAAGTATATAATAATATATAATTATTTTACAATGAAATAAAAATGATTAAATTAATTTAATGAAAATATTGTAATTCAATTTATAAAAATATTTCCAAAACATATTATTCTAGAAATATTAGATTGTTTCAAAAAAAATGTATGAATTGACCCTTTGAGGTACAAGCCTTCTTTCCAATACCCTCACAGAGATGGCACATGTAGTCGGTATACTAATAATGAGAAAAAAAATTTCACGATTTTATAAGGAAAATTAATTATCCTGGTTACTTTAAATAATACTACACTGTTAATTTAAAATAACACTTCACTGTCACTTGTAAAAATAATTCTCAATCACATTAAAATATTCAAAACACTCTGTTTCTAGTAAAAACCTCATAGAAGTTATTAAAAATAAGTCACTATAATTACAAAAATAAACTCACCAAATTTAAACAAAATACCTTCATAGTAACTTATCAATTAACTTCATAGTAGGTAGATTATCTTCGCAGAAGATAACATTTTGTGGTTACTTGAAAAATTGTATGGTAACTTCATAATTCAAGGAGACTAAAAAAACATGCTTCATGGTATTATTTTCAGTGACTGGTGGTCCCTTCATATAATTTTGTTATAAATTTAATAATGATTTATGGTATCTTCATGGGTGAATAATAGTTGTTACTTGTATCTATTTGGATGACCATATTTTATATGCATGAATTCATATGAAGTGTCACCTAAAATTGAAGCTATTGATGAATCCAAATAATATAGAATCCATGTGGTAGGGAACATCATTAATATGCGGTGTCTTCATTGAATTTGAGAAATAGTTAGAGATGTCCATATGATGATGAAGGGTGTTAGAGTTGAATGTGAATGCATATAGAAATACAAGTGTCGATGCTTGCATGTAAGAACTTTAATGTTGATGAACTGGGGTTGAGATATAGTGGTTTCTCTGGGTGCTCTTGCACATGAAAGATGAGGACTCTAACAGTGTTAGAGTATATGAAGCATAATGGGGAAATATTATGGCTTATTGACCATAGAAGTAATTTGGGGTGGGGATGAATGAGAAAATAAATAGTGTAGCTTTTTTTCCATGAAGTAGAATAGATACTAAGAATTCTTGAACTTAAAGGTACACACATGTTATAAAAGATGATGTAGTTGAGTGAATAATATACTTCAAATATATATATATATATATATATATATATTTTGAACCAATATATATATGTATATACAGTAAATTAAATATATGGATAATAACTTCTCTAAAATATTAAGAATAAATTAACGACTAAAATAAATAATAATATTTATAAATCAGTTTAAAAAATTAATTTATAAAAATTATTTTAAATAATTTTTATAAAAAATTAATTCCAATTTTTTTACCACACCAATAAATTGAAATAATAAAATAAAAAAATTAATATAAATAAAAACGTATGAGCATTTATTCAAACAATAAAATTATTATTCTATAAAATAAGATAAAACATTTGCAAAAAAATATAATTAAATAATTTTATAATTTATAAAAACATATAAAATAAAAATAAAATTCCCAACAATAGAAATATCCATTTTTTATAAATTCCAAATCTAAATTTTTTATCAAGAAAATTCCATCTTTTCACTCCCTTTAAAATTTATCAAATAGAAAATAAAATAAATTTCAGAAAATTACTCTTCTTTTTATTAGTAACCCCAAATAATCATTAGAAATATAATTTAAAGGACATTAATTCTATTAAATATTTTTTAGTCACATTTTTATTATATATTAAATATTGTCCAAAATATGAAATATAATTTGATTTAAAAGGTAACATGAACGAAGAAAACATTATTCTTCTTACAAACCATTAAAAAAAATCGTAATGTCATTTTCTTCAATGTTTAAAAAAAATTCTATAAGTTATATAATTTACAAATATAAAATTTATAATAAAAGAAATTAAATTCTATTGTAAATATAATTTCAAAAATAATATATAATTTTTTAAAAAAAATATGGAACTCGTTCAAAATAAATTTCATTCTATGAAATTTCTCCAAATTTCATGCAAAAACAATTCTCTTTTTTAGAAGCAAACAAGTTTTCACACGATCAAACACTATGAAATATGTATATAATTTAAAAAAAATATAATAAATTCCTAAATAATCTAAAATGAACATTATAACATATATTTTCATGTTTATAGAATACTTCCTAAGATTAGAAGTGTTCAAAATTGTATTTCAATCAGTACAAGACACAAACTGTTAAAACAATATATTATTATCTTTTTGGACAATAATAACATACCATAAGATATTATGAACGTCATGTTTTTATAATTTAATAGAAAATATTATTTTTAGTCAAAAAATATAATTAGTAAAAAAAATTATACATAGATTAATTAATAATTAAACTATATATATAAACTATTTAGAAGGCAATTTAGACCTCAAATTTCAGAATATTATTATATTTTAAAATTAATTGGTAACTACCCCTAAATTCAAGCTTCTATAAAGATATATATAAGGATATATTTTAAATAAAATATAATAAAAATATTAAGATATAAATATTCAATTATTAACTAAACAAACTGCAACATGCATACCTTCCAAAATAAAAAATGAAACAAAAGTAAAGCTAAATTCCAAAATATATAATTTAAATATTATCATAAATGATATTACAACATAAATATTCAAATAATAAGTCTTCTAGTATATGATTTTATATAAAAATAGATACTATGCATTTTTTCCAATAAAAACAACTTACATGGGAATGTTGGATAATGAACTAATCTTAAATTGTATATATTCTATAGACTTTAAAAAATAATTCATTTAATCAAATTCATAAATTCCATTTCGTATTATAGATTTAGATGACAAGTTCGTAAATCATTCATAAGAAGTTAATATGTTTCAAAATGAACACTTCTAATCTGTTTATATTTTCCAGATAATATAAAGCTTTTAAAATGAAAATTGTGTTTTTTATGGAAAATTCATCACGAAATTAAATTTCACTTCTTCAAAGGAAAAAAAACCC
This sequence comes from Viscum album, assembly GCA_963277665.1. Classification (NCBI taxonomy): domain Eukaryota; kingdom Viridiplantae; phylum Streptophyta; class Magnoliopsida; order Santalales; family Viscaceae; genus Viscum; species Viscum album. Next base: position 1,111,796,836 of record OY728140.1, read on the forward strand.
CCATAACAAAAAAATATATTAAAATGTCATATGAGAACAAAAATATCATTATGGGTCTATAAATTAATGGTTAAACCATTATTCAATGAATAAATATAAAATATTTACCTTTTCAAAAAAATCTTTGGGACCGAAATATGCATTTTGGTACTGAAAAATCACTTTGTATACCAAATTATTATTTTTAAAAAATAATAACATATATTAAAGTAAATTACAATAGACATAAATTTTTATTTAAAATTGTGAAAAAATCAGAAAACGTTTTTTAGTTTTTTATACTTTTCATCGGTAAGATTTAGAATATAATTTCATTTAGGTTTTTCAATAAAACTATTTCTAGGAAACCCTTTTACAATCATTGAATATTTATATAGGTTAGATAATGTATAATTTTCATACAACTATTACATACAAATGGAAGAAATATCATCGTTAAATTTGATGTAATCATGGATATTACACTTGAAATAACTAGAATGGGTATACAATTAACAACCATTGCTCTATATTTCCATGAACTATTAAGAGAAAGATATTATTTTATCTTCATCCCATTACCCAATGAATTAGAGAGATATAATAGGCTCATCAAACCTCTGTTTATTATAGAACCACATATATATAGGTATAAAACGGAACTATCCATCATCATGAACAATTACCATAAACCAAAACATATTTATAATAAATTAAATAGTTCATTATAAAAACATTATTTGATACAACAAGAAAGAATTTTCAGATATTTATATAGAAGTTTACAAAGGAATCATTACATTAAATAACTATTACGGTGGTGGGAAAGTTTTTTTCTCCATATTTGTTTAAATAAAATAATATTTTGGAATTTTTTAAATGAAATTAAAAAATAACTATTAAATAACATTGTATTTTAAAAGTATTGAATGAAAGTAAAAAAATAAAAATAAACCCTTGATTATAAACATTGTATTTTTTTAAATAAAAATATTATAACATTAGAGATGATAATAGGGAATAAAAATTCAATTTTAAGGGAAACATTAAAAGTAGATTTTTTAAATAATGATGTTACATTTTTTTGACTTTTCATATACATTTTTTATCCTCTTAAACAATTTAAATTATTATTATTTCTTTCTATATCACTTATTATCATGTAATATATAATTACATATCCATTCAAGTTTACATAAGATGATTTGATGAAATTAGATAAAAAAGTTCCAAAATGTCTTATGTAGTTGGACTATGAATAATGTGATTATTAGAAAATTAACTATTGAATTAAAGTAATTAAATAATTATTCTTTTTTAAAAAATTATTTTTTTTCCAATCATGGATTTTTATTACGTAAAATAAACTTCTTTATAATCATGGATATAGTAGGCCATATAGATGGATGACTAATATTCCCATTTATCAATGAACATTATAGATTGAAGGTATTTTTCATTTTATATTTACATAATAAACATCATATCATAAATAAAATATTTTTTATTTAAAAATTATTATCTATATCAATCATTTTTTAAAATATTATTTAATAAAACGTTTATAATTATAATTTTACAATTATTAATTTTATGTTATTTTTATAACCACATGAAGAAAATGAATAAAAAAAATATTTTAATAAATACCTAACATGTTATGTATATCGATGAAATTCATGGGTCACATTTAATCTTTCAAATTTGAATAAATCCTTTTTTTAATACTATTTATTTTATTTTCCTACTAATTGAATAATTATTGTGTCAACATTGTATTAGAATTTTGGGTAATTATATCTTATCTAAATATTAAAAATAAATTTATATTATGAAGATAAATCACTTATATTTAAAATGAATATTTATAACCCCACATAAACTTTGTTATTTCCATTTTAATAAATGATATTGTTTTTTAAATATTGTGACCTTTTTAATTTTTTACCAAACATATTTTAAAGTTAATAATCACCTAAAAATGAAAACCAACGTAAATATATCTAAATCACTATAGAAGATAAAATAAACACAGCACCTCCAACTATTCATGGACCCACAACTTCCTCTAAAAAACTCATCTACTCTTTGTAAGTTCTTCACTATTGAAATTTATTCATGGAGCATTGTAGTATTTTAAACATATAACTATCCCACAGTTTAATTTGTAGGAAATTATCCCTATCCATATTGAGTTGTACACATTTCTTGATAGAAACACTATTGGGGACCCTAATGTTCACAAATGTTACACATATTCAATAGTTCATTTCAAGAATGATATGTGTTGAATGTTAAGGGAGCACTACTAGTTGAAACTAATGGTACAGGGAGGTAAACAACCATTACTTAAATATAAATATGAACCATCATATACATATTTACTATACATGAATTTTCCAAAAGATTTAGTATAAATTCGATATATTTCATATCTAGTTGCAAAACATGTATGAACATTTGATGATTTATTAACCTATTTAATATAACTTATAGAGAAAAAATAATAATCCCTGCAAACCCATTGGTGTATGCAGATATGGAACACTCTCCAAGATACAATGATATGAACTCCAAATAAGTTTCCATAATCATTGAATATTGAAAAAACGATACCAGAATAAGATACTCTTAAACCCCTTCTATTACAAGCCCATATGCTTGTTTTCTTGTACCAATGAATCCCATGATCTCTTTTTGGGTCCCTCATTATTGAAGACCATACACATCACCTTGATAATATAATTTGTTACTAGGATGTCAATTATTTTACCAATGTTTTCATCTCAGTCATCTAACTATTATACTCCTTTAATAACACAAAATAATGGTGGGTTCTTGCATAAAAAAGCCCATGATGAATCCCTTTCTCTACCAATTCTTGGATGTACCTAAACAATTATGTTCTATAATTTCATTACAATTTGGTTGAAAACACATTTTGATAAAATGATATACTTGATAAGACTATGATCTAAATGAGGATTTCCATTATGATAATCCAGTTTGTAATATCTTGTCTATTTCGAGGTATGACTCTTTTTAAATTTTTGATCAAGATGGCTTGTTTTTAATTTACATCATCGCTTAAATTTATTTAAATCCTTGAAAATTTAAATCCTTAAGATTTCACAATGTAAAGTTGGATTTTACACCGTGATGTTGGATTTCACCATGTATAATATTTCACCATGTGAAATTAGATTTCACAGCATATATGATTTTACCACATGTAATTGTATTTCACCATGTGTAATTGGACTTCACAACATGTAATTGGATTTCCCTACATGTAATCTATAATATTTTTTTAATCTTTTATAGATATCAAAGAAAAATTGGACGAATGTAATATGATGTGAAATAACAATTAAAATCATGTAATTATCTCATACATATCATTAAAATAAATCCCCTCAGAATATGTAACCCTACAGACATCACTATTCAAAATAATAGAGAATCGTATAGCCTCCCTCTTCAATGAAGAGCCTCCGCACAACACCAGATTACACTGGAACTCCTCTAAGAACCACCCCCATGGATTAAAGCTCCTTCATAGAGCTTCCACCTTGGACTGAGTCCCATCATCAAAACATCTTATTCGACAGAAGACCAATTTCACACATCCTGGGTATGGGAGATCATCTCATTTAGATACACCTTTCTCTTCCCCTCCTCATCCCAGATAAAATAAATCCATTTATGTTATGTTTTATCTAGATCTAGATTGGTTGAATCTAGATCTTGGATTTTAGGATTTAGGTTTATATTTTAGATATGTGGATTCACTTAATCTTGGATTTAGGATTCAGATATACAACGTGTCCTTCTCTGCAATGCTCATGGATCCCCTTAAAATTGGGTTTATCCATTGTAAAGCATTCATTACTATTCAAGTAGAAGGTGGTCTATAATTCAATTTCTATAGTCTTAATTAGATTTAAGTGTATGTAATTGTATAATTTCAATTAGATATCTAGAAATTGTGTTTTTAATTAAATTAATTAATTTGGGGAATTGATTAATTTAGGGAAATTTGAAATTGGGATATTGTAATTTTAGATCTTGAATAATTCATTGTTAAATTGACTATTGACTAATTGGGATTGTTAAACATGATAAAATAATTTTAGAATTATTTAATTTGAATGGTTGGGATTTTGAAATTGTGATTTTAGATAACTAATTGAATAGTTAATTATTTTGAGATAGAGATTGATGAAATGGAATAATTAACTGATGATTTAATTATATTTATATATAAGTTGATGTGTAGGGATAATTAATTTGTGAATTAATTTTTGGATATTGTTATGATTATTTTATTGATTTTGATCAAACAATTAATAGACTAATTAAATGCGGTGGTTGGATTAATGGAGATAGATCATATTTTTGATGAATTAATGGGTGATATTGTTTTTTTTGTGGTGGATTCTGATAATTGATGAATTGATTAAAGGTTGTATTATAATTATTTAATTTTCTATATAAATAATGGTATTAATTAAGAAGTGAATTAATCAATTTTAAAAATGTAATTATGTATTTTTTGAATCAAATAAAGGGATTAATTATTTTATGAATTAATTCATATGAGTAATGAGGCTATTTAATGTTTGAATAAAATACATGGATTAATTAATTGCTGAATTATTTAATGGGAGTTATGTGATTATTTAATGGTTAATTATAACAATTATAATAAAATATATTAATTAATTGATGAATTAATTATTAGAGTAATGTTATTATTTAATTGTTGAATTAAATAAAATAATTAATTAATTGATGAATTAATTAATTAGAGTATATCATTTTTTATTTACTGATTTATACAACAAGATTAAATAACTAATGTATTAATTAATGAAGATATGTTATTTTTTAATTTTGGAATTAAATAATGGAATTTATGGATTAATTAAAAAATTAATTAATTAACGGAGTCAATTTTTATTTAATTATAAAATTAAATAATATTATTGAATGTGATAAATATATTTTTTGAATTTATTTTTATAATTTAATCGAACATTTAATTAGAGAGTTAATTAAATAAAATGAATGAAATTAATTAATTGGGGGAATTAATTAATGTAATGTATGGAGAAAATTAATTAGAGAATTAATTGACAATAATGAACATGATTATCAAGGGTATTAGTTAATTCCATGGATGTGGGAAATTAATTGATGAATTAAATGAAAGAATGATTATTATAAATTAATTGGGAATTCTATTAATTAAATGGATTTGACCAGTTAATTGGTTAAATAATTGAGTGACTTGAAAATGATTAATTTTTTGAGGAATTAATAAATGGAAATATTGTGATCAATTAATTATTGAATTAATTAATGAGGTTTGAAAATATTTTTATTCTTTAGTTAACTAAAGGAATATTTCATTGAGATAATTTAATATTGAAATAACTATGTAATTTAGATAATTTAGATATTTAATAATTAATTTCTAAATTAATTATGTGACTTTGTGTTTGTGAATTGAGTAATTAATTGTAGAAATAATTATATAAGTGTAGAAAATGTGAATGAGATAATTAAATGTGGAGTTAATTATGGAATATTGAGTTTGTAGATATTGATTAATTAATTGATGAATTGATGAATGGGATTATTTTATTTTATTTATTTGGGAGTTAATGAAGTTTATTTATGTGAAAAATTAAATGTTTAATTAGTAAGTGAATCATGGGATAATTAATTAACGATTTAATTATAAAATTATTGGATTATAAATTGGGAATAATTTATAGGTGAACTAATTATTTGATATTGAGTTGTGAAATTGTTAAATAATTTTTTATTTAATTAATAAAATTTATAAGTTTAAATAAATGTATTATTAATTGACATTAGGGTTGTGATTTATTTTTTGGTGAATTTATTAATTGTGTAGACATGGTTAATTTTTTTAATTAATCAAAGGAATTGGTATAAATAATTAATTTCTAATGTTAATTAATTAAATTGATGTGATTAATTAATAATTTAATTAATTAATGTAAATGGGTTTTGATTTATCAATTTTTGAGTTGATTAATAGAATGAATGTAATTATTAATTACTAAATTAATTAATAGTGATGAAGAGACTAATTAATTGATGAATTAATTTGAGGGATTGTTATGATTAATTAATTATGAAAACTAAAAAATGGAATTGATATGAATAATTAATCGTTGGATTAATTAATGGAAATTGGTTATGATTACATAATTTATGAATTAATTAAATTGATATAATTAATTAATTTTTGACTAAATAAACATAGATAAATTTACTAATTAATTATTGAAATAATTTGAAGCGTTATATATGAAAAATTAAGTGTGAATTAATAAATGGATTATTTAATGACATGGATATTGGTTTTGATTATGTTTCAATGGATTATCACATAAGATGATTGAGGTATGCTAATGAAATTAAATGTAGAATAATATACTAGATTTTAATATTTTTTTCGGAAGGACTGTTTGATCCTTCGATGAAGAAGACTGCATGAGCTTCTGTCTGTTTTCCAAAGCACTGTGTGAGCCTTTGAGGAAGAATAATGTGTGTGATTTTTTTTGTTTTTAAGGTCCATGTGACACATCTAGTGGATAGACTATGAGAGAATTCCCATTTTTACTATGGAGCATTTTGTACGTCATTTTGTATTACTCATTATAGTTCATTTAGGATAGATCTCATAGTTCACATTACTCTTTCCTAATTAATTTAAATATTTATGTATTTGATAAATGATATATGAATTATGATAATGATTGGTAATTTGGACATTCCGGATTGTTATATTTATTAGGGACAATTTAGATTCTTGCATGAGCTGAATCTGGTATTTAGGATCATGTATCCTCAAGAACCCTAGGGTTTATACAGTTAAATAAAGGATATTTTAACAAATGAAAACTACTTACGTTATTGATTGAATTTTATTCTTTATACAACAATATACACTTTTACTGATATGATTTTTTCCACACATTGTTGGTGGTGGACAACTATGCTATATGCACAACCTACTAGGGATGCCTAATTGGCACCTGAATAGACTTTGTTTTTTCAGGATAGGATAAGAGTAAAGGCCCAATAATAGATGGCTATTTTGGGGTGGATCCAAGATTAGGGTACTAAACATAGTTTAGAACCATCTTGGGATTTTTCAGTGCCATTACATCTGGGTTTTAATTTGACCCTAGGCACGTACATAGCATGGAATTTATACAATTCAGTTTTGAAATTGTATTTATGATTTTGGTCATTTTGGGACTTTGGTTTTGAATATATATATATATATATATATATATGCTTCTGATATTGTTTATTTATTTCTATAGGTCTATTACAAAGAAAAAAGAAAAAGAGGGTATAGTCTCCCCATGATCGATATTGGATCCTCACATCTAGTCGGAAGCATATTGCATATGAGGAGGTGTGATTGATTGTAACACCCAAAGTTTCCATATTAAATTATTTCTTCAAAGTAATTCAATAACTTGCACTACATGCAACACCGAGTTCAAACGCACCATGACTTTCCAAACCATCTTTTTAGAAGAAGTTATGAATAGTATTAACTTAATTTTGAACTTTATATAATCCTTATAATTTTAGAATCAATATTATGAGCTTCTTAGAAATAATATAGGAACAAAATCATTTTTTTCAGATAAAAGAAGTATTTTTCATAAAATGAAATTTTACCGCCTTTTAATGGAGAACCATTTTTAAATAAAATATTTCAAACTTTTATATATTTAATTTGACAAAATAAACGTCTTTTTTAGTATTGGAATATATGAATTTAGTTTAAATAAATTTTTTGTACATTTCTGATAGCATTCATATTTTGATGAATAGTGAAAATTACTTAATTTTAATAAAGAACAACTTTTTTAATCGAAACAATTAATAGTGATAAATTATGAATTTGAGTGACTTTAAAGTTTAATTATATTTTATTTTTACCATTTTATCAAATTTTGGTCATTGGACATAATTTCACATTTAAACTGGACATAAGAAAGTGTCAATCTTTTGATAGTTATTATTTATTAAAAACACATTTTTTGTTTTGACAATGGGAATTAATTTTAAGTTAATTTATGCCACTTCAGTGTTTTTAATGTAGAAAAATGGATTCCATATTTATAATCTGGATGTAAAAATTTTGAAAATTGTTAACTTTTATTTTTAGACATTTTATATAATTATTTCAGTAAATATTTTATTTACCATGGTTAAAAGGTAAATCCGGTAAATAAGGGTAAAAAGTAATATTATAATAATACTAAATTATCCTAAAACGTTTCCTAACCTTATTGGTTGACACATGTTCGACCATGGGCATCTTTGGGTCGATGTGTGGACTCCATGGAGCAACTTTTAACTGATAATGAGACATTATATTAATTAAGTTAAAGTAAATACAAAAATGACATAAACATATATCTTTTAGAAAAAAAAATTACATAGGTTTATATATTTTATCATATCAACTATAAATATTCATTAGAAAGATAAAAATATTTCTAACATAATGGTATTTTATTTATAATCTATATACATTTAATAATTAAATTTATTTATGACTTAATGATGATGCAGTATTTTCCTAATTAATGAAAGAATCAAATAGTTGGTATTATAAATGTTATAATAAATAAAATTTGAAACTTTTTATGAGATACAATAATTTAATTGGTTAATAAGACATTTAAGGATTGGTAAAATAAAATTGGTTTGAATTAATAATGTTTTTATGAATTTAAAAAAAATCAATTATTAAATAGTTTCAAAATTGAAATAAAGTAGTTTTTTTAAAAAATATTATATTATTAGTTGATATAATATTCCTAATAATATATGTTTCGGCCAAAAGACTTATATGATGATATTTATGTCATTTAATAACCACTTGGGGTTGTCATGGTAGTTTATTGTATGTTTATTAACCAAATAATATAAACATACAAAGAGACATTGTAAATTTCAAACTAATTAACTAAGAGTTAAATATAAAATATATGGTTATTTTATCAACCCAAACATATCTAAAACCTATTGGTTGAGTGTATTTAGACCCATCCCCACCTTATACTCGAAATAAATCAGTTTTTATCCATTAGTAACCGAATATGAATTTATTATAAAATAATACTTTATGTTTTTTCTAAAGAGCCCCTCCTCTCCCTTATAAAAGGACACCACTTCTATCCAATTCTTCATACCTTCAAAGACTTTTGGATTATCCAAACACTGCCCAAATATTTTCTAAACTTCCCTCACATCAATATAGAAGCCTTAGTATGATCAGAAAACCAACCTATGGAGCCATTTTGATCAAATCAAAAGGAAGAACCCGAAGAAGAGTTAATAATTTCACCACCCTCTTTCAATTTCATTTCTTCTTCCACTTCTTTGTTCTTTGTTATTTCCATTATAAAATAATAAATATAGTTTATTCTATATACTATGATGTAATTATAAATATGGTAAAACCATATTCAGTATTCTATCCATCCTTTGAATGACATTTCACCAAACGTTCGTATGTACGGCTTACCGTCTCCACGTCGTGGTGTAATTGTTATTCAATACATTATTATTTTGATGGGTATAATAATGATGTGTGTTTTATGTAAACAATGAGTATAACATGATAAATATTCTTTATATATGATATAATGTCCAATTATATATTATTTTAATATTAAAAGAATGATATTATCGTTCGTGCGTACGTACAGATTACCGTCTCCACGAACGCGATGAGATTCATTCCCCATCGTATCCATTCAACACTAATTTTCATTTAATGATTAAAAATAATGATTAAAGACATGATATCGTTCTAGTTATGAATATGATACATCTCATACATAACAAATATTACTCACATAACAAATAATATAAAGGATAACGAATCTGTTAACACCCGAAATAACGATAATACTATGACATTATTAACAGAAAAATGTTAAAAGATCATATATGATATCATATTAATTTATATTATTCTTTTATAATTTAATAACAATTATTTATCTATTATACATTAGGTTAACCTAACCACAACCAAGAAAAAGTACAAGGTAACGGGTTTTCATATCACTCGTTATTCTCGTGGGATTCATGGTATATTGACACAATTACATTTTGTGTGTTGTATGCACTGCCCATAATTGTATTAATTGTGTAATAAACTTTAATTTATGTGTATTTACATATAAATTGACTGATACATATTTCATGGGGTGTATGTTTCGTTAGTTTCCAATGTGGTAAGGGTTAATTTCACAATCTATTTATTATCCGAGGTTTTTTTTATGTAAGAATATACTGGGCCATTTTTTTATCCATGTACAAGTTTCATAAAACTTTTTTGATAGGGGTTATTTTCATGTTACTTATTTACTAAAACATCATTTTAAATGTTTTAAAATTTTATTCTTCTAAATCTTTCTCATTAATGTGCATGTTTTCAAAAATAGTTTTTAAGGATTTATTTATATGGACATGAATGTTTTTAAAATGTTAATTCCATTGAATAGTTTCAAAGTGGTATGGGACACTCTCATTAAAAAATGTCTTTAAATGTTTTTCTTTTTAAATTTTGTGACTTTTAAGTGTTTGATTAAAATTAGATACAACTCTCAAAGTGTTTTAAAAATCAATTTCATCTATGTCATCATCTTTTTATGGATTTTAATCATGTTTGAAGTTGATTTATTATGATATAAAAAAACAATATTGTAATGAAGGTTTTGTGATATGTTTGACTGTGAATGTTCTATTTTTATACCATTCATGGTTTATGGTTAAAGTATTGACATTTTGAATGCGAGTTTTAATAAGAATGTTTATGTTATATTTCATCCTTTTTATATGAAAATGTATTGGACTTAGTAAGTGACAGATGGAGCCCGCTATAGATCCTTGATGCATCGTTAGGTCTCATGAGTCAATTAGACTTCGAATTGGATGAGGCCCTTTCCCAAATTGTTTATATGGTTTGGGCCAAGGCCTTAATCAATTTTAGACATCTTGGATGAGGCCTTGTAAAAATGATTCAGAATGTCCGATATTATATATTCTGTCATTATGAAAATAATTTTGATGGTTCATGTGGTCATTCGACTAGTAGAATACCCATGATTATGTTTTATTATGGAATTATTTACTCAGTTCATATTCATGCCCTAAAATTATTCGTGTTTATTATTGGTAAAGGCCCGTGGTTTCAATTATTCACCATGATTTATATTTATGTTATCTTCCGCTATTTTTCTTAACCTAATCGAGTGTTTGAGATCACCCCTCTCTTATGTTTCATTTTCCCAAGATATGAAGAAGTTAGTTAGTAGTGTATTTCAGGAATAATCTAGGATACTGGGATGTTCCAAATCGAATAAATTCATTTTTTATTTATTTTCATTTTGTAATGTTGAAATTACGTATGAATCTTGTTTCCAATAATACTAAACTGATCGGTCTTTCAAGACATGATTTCCTTGTGATCATGTCAAGGTTATGTAATAATAGACCTACTCTATGTAAATGGGGTCGAGGCGTTACAATTGGTATCAGAGTAAGTTTAGTTCAATCCTTGGAAAATAGATTTAGATAAACTCTGACTAGAGAACATATCCCTAAGATATACTTTTAGGATTAATATATAAGAACTTCCTAGAATTTTGGTATTGTAGAGATTTTGTGAGTTTTCCAAGAAATACATCCAAGTATAGATACGATAAGGTATAGGTGGCTCTGGCACAGACGTAACTTTGGGTAAAACCTGAAAACACCAATTTGGGCTAGACTCGAATGAGAACTGGTGCACAATAATGAGCCTTGCTGTGCTCTTGGTTACGACACTCCTGGGTGATATGCATAGGATAATAAACATTTTCATTACAAATAATTATGAAATATTTATGAGTATATACTTCCTCAATGAAAACATCTTTATTTTTATGGATTATATCTATTAACCGTTCAATTTACACTATGTATTTTACAAGTTTGGAATTATTCATTGCAATTCATAAACTGACCTAGTTTATGCCGTTGAATAGAAATGGCACCTAGTAGAAGAAATTTGAACTCCCGCAATACGTATGATCCAAAGAGTAAGAAGGATCACATCGTTCATGCTATTAAGCCAACATTTTGAAGGGAAATTTTCTCCCATGTATTCTCAACATATGAAGAAATAGTATCATGTGTTAATAAGATAATTAAAGAATTATCTGATTCTTTTGGGTTTGAAGGAAAGAAAGAGAAGAAAATGATTGAAGAGAGAAATATGGATAATGGGAAGAGGGAAAAGAAGAATTTTCCCATATGTGATAACTATGGGAAGAACACCTTTAAACTTGACTGAAGGGAATGAGAGGTTGTTAAAAGTGCGGAGAAAAAGGAAACCTCCTATGTGACTTTAAGGGTAAGAAAAATGTTTCAAATGTACAATGCTTCATCTGCGTGGAGTTGAGACACAAAGAGAACCAATTTCCAAATCATCAGAGTATTCCTCAAATGATGATATTGGATTATAATAATGTTACGATACTACCACATATAAGGAAGAACGAATAGAGTTATAATGTTATTATTGAAGAATTAGGTCATTTGAGTGTTGTATCAATGCTGTACTGGTCATAATAATTATGGAATATATAAGTATTGTGATGTATTAGTATTTTATTAAGGACTTGTGAACGTGTGGAAAGAAGAAAAGCGACTCAATAGCAGGTTAAAATTTTGGAAAATATATGGTTGAGAGAAAGCTAAACCATAATATGGTTCTGATACTGAGGTAGTGATTTTGGAATAATACATGTTTGATTTGGATAAATTATATTGGATATTCTGGACTACATTGAAACTGATTAATGATTTGTATATTCCTTCATTGTTTGAGTTTACAACATTTTTGGATAGAAGGAGTATATCCAATATTCTTTAATGAATAAGGGAGATGAATGCAATCAATAAGGTTTTAATGTAATTCAGGATGTTGGAATGTTTTAAAAGAATACATGATGAAGGTGTTCACATGTTATTAAGTGGAAAAAGGATCTTCATTGTGTTTAACTTGCCTATAAATTTAGGATTGTGAGTTTGGACAGAAGTATTTTGGATAATTCTAGATTGAGATTATTTTTGGATTTCTGTAAAAAGGACAACTCATAGGTTGGGATAAAACATGTTGCGTCCGGCAAGGCTGTGATACTTGAACCCACAACCGAAGGGAGACAAGGGTGTATCACCTACCACTGACCCACGTGATGTCCTGTATTGAATAATGAAGTTTTTTTAAAGGGTCTCGTAGAGGAATTATAATTTTTTTTGGAACACTATATGAATAGGATAAATGTAATATATTTTTTAGTTCTATTATCTTTTAGAGTGAAAGATGAGTTTGTGGTAGAAATTAGTTAATGGATGGAGCTCTACTTTTCAATTATATAATTTTCTTCTCTTATTATATGATGAAATTAATTCTTAAACATTGGGTAAGGGATCTTAAAACTAAAAATGTGTTATGTTTTGTGGATCCAATGATATTTTAAATAATCATAGATTGATGGATTTGAAGCCCTCAATTCTAAAATTGTTTGTGGCTGAGGACTTCAATCACTACCTATAAATTTTTACGTTTTTCCTCCAATTATGTTTCTATAATTTCCACCAGTGTTCTCTTAATCAAGATCATCATTTGGTGGTGACTTTTTGATTCCCCTTTTTTCTCTTAATAAGACTAAATTTTATAAACCCAATTTCCTATGTGGGTTTTACCACAAACATATTTTTTATTTTTAACCTTTTATTTTCGAAGAACAATTTGAAATTGCGTGGATGAAATTTATTGTAGTAGGGAAGAATGTAACACCCCATGATTTCATAGTAAATTATTCCATCAGAGTAATTCAATAACTTGCACTACACGCAACACCGAGTTCAATCACACCACGACTTACCAAACATGCCTTTCCAAAGCATTTATGAAGAGTATTAACATTATATAATTCTTATAATTTTAGAATCAATATTATGAGTTTCTTAGACATAATATATAAACAAATTTATTTTTTAGGATAAAATAAGTATTTTTCAAAAAATAAAATTATAAAGCCTTTTAATGGTGATCCTTTTTAAAATTAAACATTTTATACATTTATATATTCAATTTGACAAAATAATATTAATCTTTAGAATCAGTTATAAGAATTCAGTTTCAATAAATTTTTGGTACTTTTCTGATAACTTTCATATTTTGATGTATAGTGAAGATTAATAAATTTTATTTAAAAGTAAATTTTTTAATCGAAATAATTAATAGTGATAAATTATTCATTTGAGTTATTTTAAAGTATAATTAGATTATATTTTTAATATTTAATCCAATGTTGGTCATTGGACATCATTTTACATTTAAACTGGACATAAGAAAGTATCAATCTTTTGATAGTTGTTATTTGTTAAAAACACACTTTTTTATTTGACAAGAGGAATTAATTTTAAATTAATTTCGGCCACTTATGTGATTTCAATGTAGAAAAATCGATTCTATATTTAGATTCAAGAGTAAAAAATTGTGTAAATAAGTAATTTTTATTTTTATACATTTTGAAAAATTACTTAGGTAAATATTTTATTTACCACAGTGAAAGGGTAAATCAAGTAAATAAGGGTAAAAAAATTATATTATAATAATAATATATTACCCTAAAACGTGTCCTAACCATATTGGATGATACATGTCAGACCATGGTAATCATTGGGTCGATTTGTGGATCCCATGGAGCCACTTGTAAGTGATAATGACACTTTATATAAATTAAGTTAAATTAGATACAAAAATAAAAAATGCATATATCTTTTAGTAAAACAATTTTTACATAGATATATATATGTTATAAATTTTACTATAAATATTAATTAGAAATATAAAATTATTTCTTACATAATGGATTTTTTTAATTTTTTGACACTGAATAATTAAATTTATTTATGACACAATGATGAGGCAGTGTTTTCCTTATTAATGAATGAATCAAGTAAATGGTATTATAAATGTTATAATAAATATAATTTTAATGTTTTGATGCTATAAACGAATTTTATATGATAATATGATATGTTATTATTGATTAATTGAAATTGGTTCGAATTAATAATGTTACCAAGACTTTACCAAAAATCAATTATTAAATAGTGTCAAAATTGACATAATGGAGTTTTTAAAACAAATATTATATTATTAATTTATATAATATTAAAAAAAATATAAGGATCAGCCAATGGAATTATATGATGATAGTTATGTCATTAATTAACCTATTGGGGTTCTATTGGAATTTTATAGTATGTCTATTAACCAAATAATATAATAATACAAAAAGACATGGTAAATGTCAAACTAATTAGCTAAGAGTTAAATATAAATGATAAGGTTACTTTAGTGACCTAAACACATCTAAAACCTATTGGTTGAGTGGATTTAGACCCATCACTACCTTATCTTTGAAATAAATCAGTTTAGAGACATCTGAACCTAAATATGAATTTATTATAGAATAATACTTTAAGATTATCCTAAAGGGCCCCTCCTCCCCCTTATAAAAGGACCACACTTCTAACAATTTCTTCATACCTTCGAAACCTTTTGGTTCGAAAAACTGCTACCCAAATATTCTCTAAAATTCCCTCAATTCAAAGTAGTGGCATTATTTTGATCATAAATCAAACCTACGGATCCCTTTTGATCAAATTAAAAGGAAGTACACGAAGAAGAGGTAATAATTTCACCACCCTCTTTCAAGTTCCACTCTTCTTCCACTTATTCGTTCTTTTTTATTTCCATTATAAAATAATAAATCTAGTATCTTCTATATAATTTGATGTTATTATAAATATGGTACAACCATATTCAGTATTCTATCCATCCTTTGAATGACATGCCACAATACGTGTGTACGTACGGCTTACCATCTCTACGTCGTGGTGTAATTGTTATTCAATACATTATTATTTGGATTGGTATAATTATGATATGTAATTGATGTAAATAATGAGTATAACATGATAATAATTCTGTATATCTTATATACTATACAATTATATTTTATTTTAATATCAAAATAATGATATTACCATTCATGCATACTTATAGATTATCGTCTCCACGAACGCGATGAGATTCATTCCCCACCATATCCATTCAAGACTAAGTTTCATTTGATGATAAAAAATAATGTTTTAAGAATTGATATCATTCTGGATATGAATAATATACATACCATACATAACAAATATGACTCACATAAGAAAGAATATAAAGGAAAACGATTCCATTAACAGCTGAAACGACGATAATACTAAGATATTATTAACGGAACAATGTTAAAAGATCATAAGTGATATCATATTAATGTATATGATTCATGTTTAATTTAATAACAATTATATCACAATTATAAAGGTGTTTATCCTATACTCAACCAAGAAAAAGTACAAAGTAAGGAGTTTTCATGTCACTCCTTATTCCCCTGAGATTCATGACATATTGCCACTATTGAATTTTCAGTGGTGTATGTACTTCCCATAAATGTATTATTCATATAATACATATTAATTTATGTGTATTTAAATATTAACTTTATGATACTTCTATCATGGGGTGTATGTTTATTAAGGTGCCAAATTGGTAAGGGTTAATTTCACAATCTCTTTATTATCCGAGATTGTTTTTACATATGTATCAGATGGGACATATTTATTATCCATGTACATGTTTCATAAAATAGTTTTCAAAGGGATTCATTTTAAGGTACATCTTTACTAAAACATCATTTTAAATTTTTTAAATATTTATTCTTCTAAACCATTATCTTTAATGTCCATGTTTTCAAAAATAGTTTTTAAGGATTTATTTATATTGACATGAATGTTTTTAAAATGTTAATTCCTCTCAAAAGAGTCAAAGTGGTATGGGAAACTTTTATTCAAAAATATATTTAAATGTCTTCCTTTTTAAATTGGGTGACTTTTAAATTTTTTCTTGAATATTAGATATTTCTTTTAAAAAATTTAGCAAATCTATTTCTTCTATGTCAACATCCTATGATGAATTTTAATCTTGTTTGAAGTTGATTTATTATGATACAAAATTGTCATTTGTATTGAAGTATTTGTGATATGATAGTCTGTGGATGTGATATTTTTATAAAATTCAATGTTTATGGTTAAAGTATTTACATTTGGTATGATAGTTTTAATATGAATGTTTATTTTTTATTTCAACCTTTTCATATGTGGAATGTATTGGACTTAGTAAGTGACGAGTGGAGCCCGGTATAGATCCACAATACGTCGGTAGGTCTTATGAGACAACTAGACATGGAATTGGCTAAGGGTCTTTCCCAATTTGATATATAGTTTTGGTCGAGGCCTTAATCGTTTTTCGACGTCTTGGCTGAGGCCTTGACAAAATGTTTCAGAATGTCGGGCATTATACATTCCCTCATTATGAAAATAATTTTGATGGTTCATGTGGTCATTCGATAAGTAGAATACGCATGATTATGTTTTATTATAGCATTATTTACTCACTTCATATTCCTTCAATAAAAGTATTCATGTTTATTATTGGTAAAGGCATGTGGTTTCAATTATTCACCATGCTTAATTTGTATGTTATTTAACATTTTTTTCATACCCTTACTGAGCATTTGAGCTCACCCCTTTTTTATGTATCATTTTCTCAGGATATGGAGAAGTTTGATATGAGTGACTTGCAAGAATAATATACGAGGCTTGGATGTTCTTAAGAGAATAAATTAGTGTTGTATTTCATTTCAAATTATAAATATGAACTTATGTATGAATATTGTTTCTAATAATACTAATCTGATTGGTCTTTCAAGAAATGATTTCCTTGTGATCATGCCAATGTTTTTTAATAATGCACCGAATCTGGGTAACTGGGGTTGGGGAGTTAAATTGATGTTATGTGGTACTCTGGGATGAGGAACTAGTGATTAGAACATGGTTGAGTGCATACAAAAGTGTTATCAGACCAAAATAATTTCTTTTCTAAATTCTTTACTATTTGGGAAACATAGTGTCACGACCCGCCCTCGGGGTCCAAGCCGTGACTACCCCAAGCCCGCATTCCATAGGCCAGGGGCTGGCGACTAGCACCAAGGCGAAAATCCCGTAAAAAGGGAAGGCATTGCCTTTGAAAAGTAAACACACACCACAGAGTAAACAAGCGGAAGTAAAACACTAAGTACAAAAAGAAGAGCTGAAAAGTAAAAGGGGCCGGAAATACAAGCCCAACTGTAAAGTACAACTCGAAAGGGAAAACAGCGACTGAAAAGTAAAGCTGCTACGCTGAGATGTCCACTGGTAATCCCACCTGAAGGGTGGGTACAGATAGCTCTTCTGCTCCTCGGGTCCCGCCGTCTGCTCCAAGTATGACCCGCCCAGTGGTCTGCCTCTGGGTACCGCCTCGTCGTATAGTCCACCTCCAGGTACCGTCCAGTCCTCGAACACTCGGCCTCTGTCAGCTCTGTCCGTCGTCTGCAACCAACACAACGAGGTGCGGGCATAGCCCGTGCAGGGGTGAGTATAACAATACTCAGTAGGGACCCCGAGACCCTCAAGGTCTCACTAAAACCAACAAGGATAAACACAAGAAGATCTCAACAGATAACCCTACTTAGGTATATGCCCATACATATACCTAAGTTATCAAGTAACCCATCTCAATCATGAGGAAACACAAGGATTGTGAAATCGACGGATAACCACTACCCGGGTATATGCCCATACATATACCAAAGTTAGCAAGTGACCCATCTCAATCATGAAGTAAACACAAGGTCAAAAGTCTCAGCTCAAACCAGGATTTTCATTATCGAAACCGTAACTGCTGAAGAGCCCCGTCTCTGAAGTGTGCAGTAGTCCTGTCACGACTCTGAGGTACTGCTCACTAACCTAAGACTGCTGAGGTACTCCTCCTGTCGAGTACTGCGGGTTTGCGGCCAACTACCTGGCGCTCCGTCCGCTGAGGGTCTGTCGCCAAATACCGGGCGCTACCCAGTTAGCCTGCTGAGGTACTCTCCGGACGAGTACCGCGGGTCTGCACTGTCACACACGTACTCCGTCCGCCATGGGTCTGCACCTCAGAAAGTAGTGCTCCGTCCACTGGGCTAGTCGACTCACTCCAAGTCGAGTCGGTCAAGCAGTCGTCAGGTCTCAGCTAGTTACACGGTCTCCGTACTCTGCACGCTCGTCTTCGGGAGGGTCCGCTCCACGAGCTACTGGTCGATACTCCAAGTATCACAAGGTCCCACGAAGAAGTGTCTCAAAAGTCCGTCTCGTCACAGGGGTCTCAACGCAACAGACGGCGCGTCGATCGGACGCCCGGTCTGTGAGTTATTAGCCTTTTCGTCCCAGGGGCCCGGTTGGTTTCGTGAGCGAACCAAACCCGGCCGTATCTCATCTGTACCCCGAACTCTCATAGGGTAAACTCATAGGGACCGTTTCTCATCGTGATCATCAACACCGCTGACGGTTCGTCAGACGGACGTCCTGTCTGAAAGATAACAGCTTTTCCCGTTCCAGGGGCCCGGTTGGATTTCGGTGCGATCCAACCCGGCCACTATCCAACTGCATCCAAAACTCGGGCGGAGGGTGCCAAAAGTTTCGTATCGTCAAGAGGAAGTCAACGAAACAGACGGCGCGTCAATCGGACGCCCGGTCTGTGAGTTATTGGCATTTTCGTCTCCGGGGCCCGGTTGATTTTTAAGGAAAAACCAACCCGACCGTACTCCACCTGCGTCCGAACCTCGGGCGGAGTATGCCAAAAGATCCGATTCACTAAGAGGAACACAACGCGACTGACGGCGCGTCAATCGGACGTTCGTGGCTCAAGATATGAGCGTTTCCGCTCCGAAGGCCCGGTTGGTTTCGTGAACGAACCAACCCGGCCGAACTCAAAGTTAACCGAAACCTTAAGTGCGATATATCGAAACGACCGTCTCGATCCAAGGATCGCGTTGCCGCAGACGGTTTGCCATTCGGAGGTCCGAGGCTCAAGATATGAGTCAAAAACCGAAACAGGTTCGAAACGGGGGGGTCCGGGTCCGGGCCGACCCGGCCCGACCCCCCCCCCCCCCCCCCGGGCGGCGCGGTGGCCGGCGGTGGCGGCCGGCGGCGGCGGCGGCGCGCGGCGGCGGCGGGCGGCGGCGCGGCGGGCCACGGCGGCGGCGGCGGCGGGCCGCGCTGGCGGCGGCAGCGGGCCGCGCTGGCGGCGGGGTGCGCCGCACGGGCTGCGCACGCGGGGCAATGCCCCGCGGTTCCTGGGTGTCGGCGCGGCATAAGCCGCGCCCCTTTGTTTTTACAAACCGCCCCCCCCCCCCCCCCACGTGGGGGGGCTGATTGAAAGGGAACGGGGGGCAAAGCCCCCCCCCCCCCCCCCCCCGCTTGCTCAAGGTGGCGCGGCCTTGTGCCGCGCCTGGGTATCAAATCGGCCCCACGTGGGGGGCCGGTTTTGGAGGATCAACCGGGGGGCTGCTGCCCCCCCTTTCATGGACCGCCCCCCTCTTAAAGAGGGGGTTTTAAGAGGTGGCCGGGGAATTAAATTCCCCGGTTTTAAGACATCCGGCCGGCCTGCTGGCCGGCCGGTTTTCTCAACGGGACCGGAATTTTCCGGTCCCCTATTCGGCTTCCGACGCCGGCGGCCCGGCCGCCGGTCTTCCCTTCCGCCGCGGCCCGGAACCGGCCGCGGTCTTCTCGTCCCGCCGCGGCCCGGAACCGGCCGCGGCGTTCGTCGTCCGGCGCGGTGCGTCGGCACCGCGCCCTTTCGCCGTGCTTCGATTCTTTTCAACGCGGCGCGACGGCGTCGCGTTCTTGAAGATTTTCCTCGGCGTAGCGCGACGGCGTTGCGTAAATTAAACGCACGGTAAACCGCGTGGTGCGACGGCACCACGCCACTTTGCTTCCATCGCAAGAATTAAACAAGAACGTTGGAGGGGGGTTCGGCCGTGTTCGTGCGGTCCGGCCCCCCCCTCGCGTTAATAAAAATAACGCAACTTAAAGAAAAACATGACACACGTTAATCTTGCTAAAAGCACGATCAAGAATAAAATGAGGAATCCAAAAGAAATTCGACAACCCCTACCTCGGGTGTAAGGTTCGAGGATTTGACAACGTTCCGCGGAAGACGACGTCGCGGAGGTCGGGCGTCGCGGAAGCCGTTCGTCAAATCCGATGACGAAGGAAAGCGTTCGAAGTGACACGTCGTTGGCGAAACTTGTACGCCGACGAAGATTGTCCGAGGAAGAAGTGGCGTCCCCTTTCGTTGACACGGAAAACGAAGAAGAGCGGAGCTGCGTTCTTCGTCGGAAATTGAGCGTTCCTCGTCAAGACTTGAGGAAAGTCAAATAATAAAGAAAATAACAAACTCTAGAACCCCTACCTCGATAGTCGCACGTGACGGAGTCGTGGAATATCGGTGTCGATTCCTTTGACGTCGGAGGAAGAGTCGTTGTCGAAGGCGTTCGTCGCGGAAAACCGTCGCGGAAGGGATGACGCGGAAGAAGAACGTCGCGTCGCGGATACGGCGTCGCGGATGGATCGTGTTCTTCGGCGGAGAAGTTCTTCGTTGAAGAACGACGTTCTTCGCGTTCTTCGTTGAGGTTGAAGAAGAAGAAGAGGAGCTCTCCACCTCTCAAGAAGACAAACGATCAACCCAAAATAAAATAAGATAACATCTTATTTTATTATTACAAAACATAAAAGAATTTCAAAAGTTTGAAATTCAAAAAGGCTAACCCCAAAATTAACTCACTTATTTAATATACAAGAGTTGTATAATTAAAAAGAAGTTAAGTTATCAAGCCATTAAGAGGGAGAGTGGGGAGTTGAAAAGGTGGGGGGTTCGTGTGGGCCCCACCACTCTTAATCCTCCCAAGGGAGGTTAAGTGGGTGTGGGTCCCACTCCCAACCACCTTTGATAGGATTTAACTTGATGAAATAAAATTGTTCTTCACAATTTTATTTAACTCAATCTAAAAACCCCAAAACGTAACTTTCAACCCGCAACAAACGCAACTCCCGAAAAGGTCTCTTTAAGCGAATATCGGCGCTGCGAGTTCATCGGTGCCCTCAGATTTCAATTCCGAGCACCGGATCAAAAGTTAGGAATTCCCGCTCGTTCGTTCACTGAACGTACCCGAGCCAAACTTCGGAAATTAATTCCGGGCACTCCGGGCCTCGGAATCAGGTGCCGTCTGAAACCGCGCACTTGTAAAATTCTAAAGAAAATTAAGAAAAAATTTCCCTTGAATTTTACGGGTCTTTACATTACTCCCACCTCAGGGCTTTACGTCCCCGTAAAGCTTCAACTCACACTTAAGGGAAACAAAGTAGTACTGAGCACGCAACTGAGATTTACGCTCCCATATGCTCACCTGAAGATCTTGTGCTACCCGAGAAGCACCCCAGAGGAAGCAACCGTTCACGTAGAACCTACTCTTGTCGATCCTCAATCTCTACTAGAATCTCAGTGCTTATCGCCCTGTCATCGACGTCCAACTCCCCGGGGTCGATGACGTGCGAAGAAACATACACGTATCTCCACAGCTGAGACACGTGGTGTTCACTATGCACCCGGTGCGACTGAGGTGGTAGGGTTAAGCGGTAAACCTCCTCCCCTACCCTGCTGAAGATCAAAAGGGTCCATTGAACTTCGGAGATAACATGATGCCTCTGCCACATCTCCGAGACCTCATCGGGTTGAGACCGTATAAGAACGTGTTCGTCACCCTCGAACTCAAGAGGTTTCCCTTTTTAGGTTAGAACTGAACTCAAACTCCTGCTGCCACAGGGGTAGGGTTGACCAACTCAAGAGTGATCGGTCACACCCTCTTATGTCTGAGTTTAACATGAGCTGCCCAGGGTTTCCTTTTCGCCGACCAAGGAAAACCCATTCCGACGTTTGCCTAAAACAGTCAACCGGGGTATGATTTGTGAATCAAAACCATACCCAGATCAACGTCGTAAGGCCTCTACGCTGCCACCAAGAGATTCCAACTGAAACTCTCGCCTCGAGGTCAAATCACACCGTCGGCGTAAGCGTGATTATTGAGTCTCCTCCCAAAGGTATCTCCAGACGTGAGGGTCAAGTCTACGGCTTACCCGGAACCTCTAGGTCTGGGACATGATTCGTGGAAGGGTAGAATGATTGGTTCCTACGTCTATAGATATGGCAGCTCGTAGTAGACATAATCCGTACCCCGAATCATTCTTAGAGCTCCTGGGTCACACTCCTTGACCGCAATGCAGCTATTCTCCTCCCCAGCCCTCCTGCTCCCTGAGCCTGGCGGGGACTACTAAGTCGGGTGGTCGTAACATGTCGAAATGTACACCACCACATGCTGCTCTCCAAGCTCTGCTTCCACGTCTGCTACCCTGGAGATTCATCTGTCCTTAGCACTTCCTCCTCCTGAAACATTTTACACGCCCGAGTCTCTGCTACCGGTACCGCCGGTAGTGTCTGCTGACCAACAGGTAGTGACATAGCTGGCGCTCTACCCGTAGGTACTAATCCAGGTATCGGTTCGCGTACCGAAGCCTCGTTACTATAAGGACCAACCTCATGGTCACTCTCTGGAAACACCTGGAGCTAAGATCATCATCCGCTCTACTAGTATCCAAGCTAGGCGTAGAACTCTAGCATTCGTCTCCATCCAGTCCACTGCTGCCTGGGAAATCTGTCTCGCCTCGTATCCTCAGAGGCCTCTACTGCTGGAACTCGTGCATCGTGCTCTGCTAGCGTGCACCGTCAGCTAGTGGCATCTGCTGCCTAACGGGTGGTGGTGCTGCTGGTACACCACCCGAAGGTGCCAACACTGAAAAAGGGCCCTGCACTAGAGTCTCGCTGCTCGGTGGGCCATCATGAAAGAAACAACGTAACACGATCAAACGATTATACCTGGTGAGCTGACCTGGTTTGAGCTGTTTTAAGGGGAAAAACCTTTAAAAACACACACGCAATCAGTGTTTTCGTGCACAAAGTCGGAAATCAGTTGTCAGGGTCCTGGTGTATGGATACGTCGGCCGCCCGCACCAACACTGGACTCCCTGGACTGAAAACCACACTCGGTACTCTCAACACTATTGCTTCACAGAAAGAAAGCTCAGAGTTATAAGTTCTGCGGTAGAACCGAACTCCTCTGATACCAATTTGTCACGACCCGCCCTCGGGGTCCGAGCCGTGACTACCCCAAGCCCGCCTTCCATAGGCCAGGGGCTGGCGACTAGCACCAAGGCGAAAATCCCGTAAAAAGGGAAGGCATTGCCTTTGAAAAGTAAACACACACCACAGAGTAAACAAGCGGAAGTAAAACACTAAGTACAAAAAGAAAAGCTGAAAAGTAAAAGGGGCCGGAAATACAAGCCCAACTGTAAAGTACAACTCGAAAGGGAAAACAACGACTTAAAAGTAAAGCTGCTACGCTGAGATGTCCACTGGTAATCCCACCTGAATGGTGGGTACAGATAGCTCTTCTGCTCCTCGGGTCCCGCCGTCTGCTCCAAGTATGACCCGCCCAGTGGTCTGCCTCTGGGTACCGCCTCGTCGTATAGTCCACCTCCAGGTACCGTCCAGTCCTCGAACACTCGGCCTCTGTCAGCTCTGTCCGTCGTCTGCAACCAACACAACGAGGTGCGGGCATAGCCCGTGCAGGGGTGAGTATAACAATACTCAGTAGGGACCCCGAGACCCTCAAGGTCTCACTAAAACCAACAAGGATAAACACAAGAAGATCTCAACAGATAACCCTACTTAGGTATATGCCCATACATATACCTAAGTTATCAAGTAACCCATCTCAATCATGAGGAAACACAAGGATTGTGAAATCGACGGATAACCACTACCCGGGTATATGCCCATACATATACCAAAGTTAGCAAGTGACCCATCTCAATCATGAAGTAAACACAAGGTCAAAAGTCTCAGCTCAAACCAGGATTTTCATTATCGAAACCGTAACTGCTGAAGAGCCCCGTCTCTGAAGTGTGCAGTAGTCCTGTCACGACTCCGAGGTACTGCTCACTAACCTAAGACTGCTGAGGTACTCCTCCTGTCGAGTACTGCGGGTTTGCGGCCAACTACCTGGCGCTCCGTCCGCTGAGGGTCTGTCGCCAAATACCGGGCGCTACCCAGTTAGCCTGCTGAGGTACTCTCCGGACGAGTACCGCGGGTCTGCACTGTCACACACGTACTCCGTCCGCCATGGGTCTGCACCTCAGAAAGTAGTGCTCCGTCCACTGGGCTAGTCGACTCACTCCAAGTCGAGTCGGTCAAGCAGTCGTCAGGTCTCAGCTAGTTACACGGTCTCCGTACTCTGCACGCTCGTCTTCGGGAGGGTCCGCTCCACGAGCTACTGGTCGATACTCCAAGTATCACAAGGTCCCACGAAGAAGTGTCTCAAAAGTCCGTCTCGTCACAGGGGTCTCAACGCAACAGACGGCGCGTCGATCGGACGCCCGGTCTGTGAGTTATTAGCCTTTTCGTCCCAGGGGCCCGGTTGGTTTCGTGAGCGAACCAAACCCGGCCGTATCTCAACTGTACCCCGAACTCTCATAGGGTAAACTCATAGGGACCGTTTCTCATCGTGATCATCAACGCCGCTGACGGTTCGTCAGACGGACGTCCTGTCTGAAAGATAACAGCTTTTCCCGTTCCAGGGGCCCGGTTGGATTTCGGTGCGATCCAACCCGGCCACTATCCAACTGCATCCAAAACTCGGGCGGAGGGTGCCAAAAGTTTCGTATCGTCAAGAGGAAGTCAACGAAACAGACGGCGCGTCAATCGGACGCCCGGTCTGTGAGTTATTGGCATTTTCGTTTCCGGGGCCCGGTTGGTTTTTAAGGAAAAACCAACCCGACCGTACTCCACCTGCGTCCGAACCTCGGGCGGAGTATGCCAAAAGATCCGATTCACTAAGAGGAACACAACGCGACTGACGGCGCGTCAATCGGACGTTCGTGGCTCAAGATATGAGCGTTTCCGCTCCGAAGGCCCGGTTGGTTTCGTGAACGAACCAACCCGGCCGAACTCAAAGTTAACCGAAACCTTAAGTGCGATATATCGAAACGACCGTCTCGATCCAAGGATCGCGTTGCCGCAGACGGTTCGCCATTCGGAGGTCCGAGGCTCAAGATATGAGTCAAAAACCGAAACAGGTTCGAAACGGGGGGGTCCGGGTCCGGGCCGACCCGGCCCGACCCCCCCCCCCCCCCCCCCGGGCGGCGCGGTGGCCGGCGGGGGCGGCCGGCGGCGGCGGACGGCGGCGGCGCGCGGCGGCGGCGGGCGGCGGCGCGGCGGGCCGCGGCGGCGGCGGCGGCGGGCCGCGCTGGCGGCGGCAGCGGGCCGCGCTGGCGGCGGGGTGCGCCGCACGGGCTGCGCACGCGGGGCAATGCCCCGCGGTTCCTGGGTGTCGGCGCGGCATAAGCCGCGCCCCTTTGTTTTTACAAACCGCCCCCCCCCCCCCACGTGGGGGGGCTGATTGAAAGGTAACGGGGGGCAAAGCCCCCCCCCCCGCTTTCTCAAGGTGGCGCGGCCTTGTGCCGCGCCTGGGTATCAAATCGGCCCCACGTGGGGGGCCGGTTTTGGAGGATCAACCGGGGGGCTGCTGCCCCCCCTTTCATGGACCGCCCCCCTCTTAAAGAGGGGGTTTTAAGAGGTGGCCGGGGAATTAAATTCCCCGGTTTTAAGACATCAGGCCGGCCTGCTGGCCGGCCGGTTTTCTCAACGGGACCGGAATTTTCCGGTCCCCTATTCGGCTTCCGACGCCGGCGGCCCGGCCGCCGGTCTTCCCTTCCGCCGCGGCCCGGAACCGGCCGCGGTCTTCTCGTCCCGCCGCGGCCCGGAACCAGCCGCGGCGTTCGTCGTCCGGCGCGGTGCGTCGGCACCGCGCCCTTTCGCCGTGCTTCGATTCTTTTCAACGCGGCGCGACGGCGTCGCGTTCTTGAAGATTTTCCTCGGCGTAGCGCGACGGCGTTGCGTAAATTAAACGCACGGTAAACCGCGTGGTGTGACGGCACCACGCCACTTTGCTTCCATCGCAAGAATTAAACAAGAACGTTGGAGGGGGGTTCGGCCGTGTTCGTGCGGTCCGCCCCCCCCCCCCTCGCGTTAATAAAAATAACGCAACTTAAAGAAAAACATGACACACGTTAATCTTGCTAAAAGCACGATCAAGAATAAAATGAGGAATCCAAAAGAAATTCGACAACCCCTACCTCGGGTGTAAGGTTCGAGGATTTGACAACGTTCCGCGGAAGACGACGTCGCGGAGGTCGGGCGTCGCGGAAGCCGTTCGTCAAATCCGATGACGAAGGAAAGCGTTCGAAGTGACACGTCGTTGGCGAAACTTGTACGCCGACGAAGATTGTCCGAGGAAGAAGTGGCGTCCCCTTTCGTTGACACGGAAAACGAAGAAGAGCGGAGCGGCGTTCTTCGTCGGAAATTGAGCGTTCCTCGTCAAGACTTGAGGAAAGTCAAATAATAAAGAAAATAACAAACTCTAGAACCCCTACCTCGATAGTCGCACGTGACGGAGTCGTGGAATATCGGTGTCGATTCCTTTGACGTCGGAGGAAGAGTCGTTGTCGAAGGCGTTCGTCGCGGAAAACCGTCGCGGAAGGGATGACGCGGAAGAAGAACGTCGCGTCGCGGATACGGCGTCGCGGATGGATCGTGTTCTTCGGCGGAGAAGTTCTTCGTTGAAGAACGACGTTCTTCGCGTTCTTCGTTGAGGTTGAAGAAGAAGAAGAGGAGCTCTCCACCTCTCAAGAAGACAAACGATCAACCCAAAATAAAATAAGATAACATCTTATTTTATTATTACAAAACATAAAAGAATTTCAAAAGTTTGAAATTCAAAAAGGCTAACCCCAAAATTAACTCACTTATTTAATATACAAGAGTTGTATAATTAAAAAGAAGTTAAGTTATCAAGCCATTAAGAGGGAGAGTGGGGAGTTGAAAAGGTGGGGGGTTCGTGTGGGCCCCACCACTCTTAATCCTCCCAAGGGAGGTTAAGTGGGTGTGGGTCCCACTCCCAACCACCTTTGATAGGATTTAACTTGATGAAATAAAATTGTTCTTCACAATTTTATTTAACTCAATCTAAAAACCCCAAAACGTAACTTTCAACCCGCAACAAACGCAACTCCCGAAAAGGTCTCTTTAAGCGAATATCGGCGCTGCGAGTTCATCGGTGCCCTCAGATTTCAATTCCGAGCACCGGATCAAAAGTTAGGAATTCCCGCTCGTTCGTTCACTGAACGTACCCGAGCCAAACTTCGGAAATTAATTCCGGGCACTCCGGGCCTCGGAATCAGGTGCCGTCTGAAACCGCGCTCTTGTAAAATTCTAAAGAAAATTAAGAAAAAATTTCCCTTGAATTTTACGGGTCTTTACACATAGACTGGAGAATAAGATGAATCTTATCTTGGTTATGAGCTCGTGCATGAGAGTATGTACCCTATATAGGTTGGATAACCCATGTTCCTAGTGAAGGAATGTTGTTATTGTTGTTCACTATTATATTTGAATGTTATTAACCTTTGTTAACACACTTATTGTGTGATGTGATTATTGTTGCTTCTGATATTTGTTGACATTAATTCATGGACTTGAATTACATGAGAGTTGACTTTTCATGCCATATTATAGGTACTCTGGTTTTTTATGACATGCATCACTTTATGTAGGTATGGGAAACTGAATATGATTAAGTGGATGAACATGAACTATTTTTAATTGCTTATGAAATTGAATAAATGTGGTTCCTAGCATGAAATTAAAAAATATTGTAAATAAATTTCACGATGTAAATAAATGGGTGTCTAAATGAGAAAATTTTAAAATGATAATGTGTTTTACCTTTTTAAGTTGTAACTAGGTGTATGATGGTTAAAGGTTGTGATAGTGCCTCAGTTTTTACTGTGTGGAGGGAAACTAGGAAACAAATGATATGGTTGTGTGTATGTACCACTTGATAATTGAGGTAACATTGTCAATTGTGAATCTAGTTTTTTAATGCGCTTTGTTTTAGGTAGTTGGCATCATGATAATTTCCATGTTTGAGAACTCAGTTGTTGGTTTTGAGAGACACCGTCTGTTTTATAAAAGTGTGGTTAGATGTTGGAAAGAAGGAAAACATGTTACTTTTAAGAGGATAAGTTGTTTCCATAATAGGAGGAAGCATTGATAATGATGGATTGGTGGTGGTATTATTTGACAAATTCTTTGTGTACTTTTAATGAGTGATGATCATTTCCCCTACCTAAACATCATACTAGGGACACTAAGAATTCTCAATATTTAAACATATATACCTAAATGTTCATTGGATAGATACGAGGCCCATTAGAAGTTGTTCTTATAAAGCCATATATGTGTGGAGCTATATGTTGTGAGGTATTCCATCAAATATTTATGAATATGGTTCTGAGTATGGACTGATGTTTGATAAATACCATAGGCCATCATCCATAGTGGTTTATTTTCTTGACAAACAGTATTAATAATGCTCCCAAGGTGGGGAAAGTTGTTTTAATAGAAGGTTTATGGACTAAGAACATTCTCTTGAAATGGTGGCATCTGAATGGTGATGAAGAACATATAAGGTTCCTATATAAATTTATTGTGAGAAAGGATGGGTGGGACAAGGAGGAAGTAGATGTAAATCTTTTCTGGATAGATTATGATGGAAAGGATAACTACTAATATTTAATGGTTTCATGTGTTTCTTTAGAAAAATATATTGTAAATTATGGCATGTATGTTGTGGAAGTGAATATTTAGAGCAATGTTTTTCATTTAGGGAATCTGAAATGTTGGTTGGAAATTAGTGATAAGGTGATGTGGGGAATGAATGTGCAATTATTTCCAATATTATGGAAACTTGGAATTCTGTATGAAAAATATTCGGTGAGAGATGAGGACAAAAGAGCATAATGGCCCAAACTTTCTTTAACATATATGTTTTATGTAGAACTGTAGTAAAACTCAAGGAAGATCTATTATAAGGTTGGTAGATTGTAAGAAATTATTTTTTCTTAATGTTTATTCAGAGTATATATCTATGAATAATTTTTATATGGTGGGGAGATTGTATGATCTCGTCTTTTTCTCAGTAGGAATTTCTTAAATTTTGGGTCAATATGGGTTGTTTCACATTTAATTTGTGGAATAAATTTATTTTAAAATGATAAAATATACACCCATAATATTTCACCATGTAAAATTGTATATCAACACATAAAATTATATTTCCAAATGTGTAAGCTTTCACCATGAGAAATTAGACTTCACCTTGTGTAGTCTTTCACCATGGGTAATAGGATTTCACCACATGTAATCTGTAATTTATGTTTTTCAAGGTCTAATGAGATTTAAATGGGAATACATAACTAATATTACGTAAAGTGAAATGAGGATTCACATCATGTAATTATCACACATTGTTTATTAATGTAATTCCTACCATGTCTTATAATATTACAAACACCCAACTTCCCTATAAAAGATCATTTTTGGACCTCCATCTTTAATAAAGAGACTTTTTGCACCTCCGTCTTGGACCAAAACTGTAATTTCCCTGACCCGAAATCCACTAAACCGGTGCTCCAGGCCGAGTGGTTACACAGCCTTAAGCAAGCCTCCTCGTACACCAAAGGTTTCCGACTAGCAGCGGGGGTCTATGTGGTCAAGTGGGGATACTATACACCATTTTTATCATAGAAACCCACAACAGAAATAAACAAATTTCATAAAAAATAATCAACAACAAGGAACATGTATAACAACTACTTCCAACAATAAAATATGTCAGGTCATATTAAAAGTGTAGAAGTGAACAAAATCCCAAAACGTGGAAAACGGCCAAAATCCACAAAATGGTCCCGAAACTATGTTTGTATCCTCTACCATGTGCTACCCATGTACACTCATATATCATTCTAGGACCCTTGCCCTTCTTCGGACCTACAAACATAAAGTCTGCTCCAGTACCCAACGACGACCCGAGCAGGGTGTGAGTACAACTCAGAAGGCCACCACCAATGGTGTCTACAAAACATCCAGTATGAACAGGTAGTGCATGCAAAAGGAATATGAATGATAATTTCCACGTAGTTAATTAAGGTTCCATTGACATGTTCAGAGCCAAAGACATTTCCATTTCCGTTACCATTCATTTGGTACCAATTATCATCACTTAGCATTTCATCACATCTCCATGGGTTAATCAAATACATTATGTTACATGAGTCTAAGGACAAAAATCACATGCAAGAGGGTAAACACATCGTTATCCGATCTCACAAGGACTAACCCCCTCATTGCAACCATAACCTCACTTCAAAGCCTCAGTCCAGGTGGATGCAACCGTTAGGAGAATAGACACTTAGTCCCCTTTCCCAACCCGTGCATTTAGGGTGGAGTTTAGAACCTCAGTCTTCTCTCGTCCCGTGGGCATAGATCCTCATGTCATACCCCACTCTACTAAGCCATGTGCAATTGCTTATATATAAGTATCCATCAACCATCCAAACCATAGACCTTCGGAAAATACTATTCACCACAACCCACATGGGAAACCACATCATGCCTTAACCCATTAACAAATTACCATTTCACATCATTTAACCATTAACCCAATACCCATGTGTTATGCCTATATAAGTAATCCTTCAACATTAAACCCATAATCTATCCCATTATGGTTATTAATCAGTTTACTCATTAACCCATTTAACTCGTTCATCATTCCCATGAACCAAAAATTTAAGCCATTCGACTTTAACCCTTAGGTTATTGCCAAGTCTAGGTGCATCACCTAACTTCTATTCCAAGTTCAACCAATAATCCCGACATATTTTTCAAGGTCTCTGTAATTCATTACAAAAAAAAGGTCACTTGTTTAATATCAATCCCTAAATCCGGGAATATCTGGCTCATCCCATGGATGGCCCCAATTTGGTCACGTCTATCCCAACACATCCCACGGGGTTCATGAGGGTTACCATTTTCTATTTTAAACACCATTATTACCAAACATGCCATGGTTATCCAATACATTACCAAAATAAGTAAAGAATACAACTAAACATGAAAAAATACCCAAATAACTATGGGATATCACTTGTAGACCACCTACCTCGAAACCGTGGTTGAGGGAACTCTCAATAGAGTTCTTAAATCTCGATATAACCACCCTTTAGAGCTTGAACCTAAAACTCACCAAAAAGATAGGGTTTTAGGGACTCAGAATAAGAGGGAGAGATGACACAAACCCTAAACCAAAAAGTGAAGCAAGGATGGGATTAGCCTTACTCGGAGCTTCGATGTGCAACCAACGGCAGCAAAAATGCCTTAGAATCGAAAAAGATCAGTCTCTTGGAGCCTTTGGTAGATTTCATTCGTGCCTAAGGTGGAGAGGGTGGAAATGAGTGGAAATCCCGATTGGGGTTTTAATGCCAGGAGTGGCAAACATGTAATTTTTCCCAAAAATAAGTGGTCTCACGGTTTGCCCATAAGGTTTGGAAAACCTTACGCAAAACATGGCCATGCTTGTGTCTGGAGGAGGAAGGGTCACACGGTTTAGCCTGGGCAGGCCACACATGTTACCTGGCCGTGTGCAGGTCGTGCGCCCTGGCCTGTATTTCCCAAATTTCCTTTATTCTGTGCCACGAGCCCTCCAAACATCCCCAAGGCCTCTCACACATTCAGGAATAAATTAAAAGCCCCAAAAACAAAGGGTTCACCCCAAAAAACAACAAAAACCTACCTTTACAAAAAACAAGATCTTACAACCTGCCCACCTTATAACGGCTCGTCCACGAGCCGAGATTCCAAGCCTCATTGATCCACCGAAGAGAAGAGTTCGGGCCACTAAGCCCGAATATCCAATTCCCACTCCCATGTTTTTTCTTGATCATTGTCATGCTGCCATAGTACTCGCACTAATGGTACAACCTTGCCTCGCAAGAGCTTTTCACTACGATCCACCACACGAACCAGATGCTCCTAAAAGGATGCATCATCATCATGATCCACATCTTCAACATCATCCATGTGAGATGGTTCTGAATGATACCATCAATGATGTGAGACATGAAACACATCATGCATCCCACCATACCTTTTTGGAAGAGCCAATCTGTAAGCCACTGGTCCTATCCTCTCAACAATTTCAAAAGGACCCACATACCTAGGTTCCAACTTATCCTGCTTTCGAATCCATCGGTGGCCCAACCTTGGAGACACCCGATGGAACACTTTATCACCCCCACCCATATTCAAGAGGTTTATGCCTTCGATCTGTATACGCCTTCTTCTTACTCTGACCAAAGCCTTCTGCTTCCTGATCAACTTAACTCTCTCTGAAGTCCCCTACACCAGACTTGGCCCCAACAACTCGGATTCACCGGCCTGTAGCCCACATAACGGAGATCTACATGGCCTCCCGTAGATTGCCTCAAATGGTGCCATATGAATCGTAGCCTCCAAACTGTTGTTTTAGGAAAACTCAACTAATGATAGGTTCCTCTCCCAAGAACAACCAACGTCAAAGGAAAAAGCTCTTAACATGTCTTCTAACACATGGAATGTATGCTCTGACATCCCCTCCGTTTGTGGGTGGAAATATGTACTAAAAAACACCTACATACCAAACGCCTTATGCAACCCTTTCCAGAACTGTGATGTAAAATCTGGATCTCAGCCCGAAACTATGGTTCGCAGAACACCATGCAGATGCACTATTTCCCAAACATACATCTCACCCAACTGGTTGACTGTACGGGTCTCGTGAATCGGTATGAAATGAGCCACTTTCGTTAACCTATCCACAACCACCCATATTGAATCATTCTTTCACGAAATCCTCAAAAGACCCATGACAAAATCTATTGTCACATAATCCCACTTCCATTCCGGAAAGGGAAATGGATGTACCAAACCATTTGGGCGTTGATGCTCGGCCTTCACCTTCTGACAGGTAATGCACCATGCCACAAAGCCCGCAACTTCCTTCTTCATCCCAGGCCACCAAAACTTCCTTCAGAGATCACAGTACATCTTGGTCAAACCAGGATGCATGAACCACATTGATGCATGGAACTCATGCATCAAATCTTCCCGCACACACTATGGCACAACCAAACGATCCCAAACACGAACAACACCTTCCACGTAGACGACCCAACCAGAAGGTAGCTCTCCACCATTATGATTTTCATTCATGATCAAACACTCATGATCATCCAGATGAACTTCCATTACTTGACTTAAAAGTGTTGACTCCATCACTAAGGAAGTAAGAGTGACCTGACCACTCTCCTCATGCACCTACAGGTGCATTTCGGCCAACAAAACCATCACCTTCCACTCAGTGCTGGACTCTTGAACAGTCTGATTCTGAACCTTCATGCTTAGAGCATCAGAAACATTGTTTCCCTTTCTCGGCGTGTGCACCAATTCAAAGTCAAAAGAATGGAGAAACTAAACCCATATTCGCAGCCGAAGATTCATATCCAGTTGTGAGAAGATGTAATTTAAACTCTTATCGTCAGTAATCACGGTGAACCGTTATCCCAACAGATAGTGCCTCCAGCACTTCAAGGTGTACACTACTACAGCCAAATCTAGGTCATGAGTGGGATAGTTCCGGTTATGGGGTCTCAACTTCCATGACCCATAATCCAAAACCCACTCATCCTGCATTAACATAGCCCCAAGTCCGACTCTAGACGCATCCAAAAACACGATGTACTTCTTACCCAACTCAGGTATGATAAAGATAGGCGAGGTCGTCAGCTACTTCTTCATCTCATGGAAGGCATTATCACAAGCCTTAGACCACTCGAACCTGATTCCATTCATGTTCAAGCCTGAGAGTGGTGATTCCAAGTGAGAGAAATCATGAATTAACCTTCTGTAATAGCCATCCAAACCCAAGAAACTCCGAACATTATAAACACTCATAGGCTACTCCCAGGATACAACTGCCTTTACATATTCTGGATCCACTGACACACCTGCCTCAAAGATGATGTGACCCAAAAAATGAACCTCACCTATACAAAATTGACACTTTGATAGCTTGGTGTATAGCTGATGCTCTCTTAGCATACCAAAGACGATGTCAAGATGTTGTGTGTGATCGTCATGAGTTTTAGAGTACACTAAGATATCATCAACAAAAAAACCACAAACTGATCTTGATAGGGATGAAAGATTTGGTTCATCAAAGCCATAAACATTTCTGGTGCATTGTTCAAGGTGAAAGGCTTTACCACAAACTCAAAAAATCTATACTGACTCTGGAAAGATGTCTGCGGTATTTCGGAAGGCCTCACCCTCATCTGGTGATAGCTTGACCTAAGATCAATTTTTTAAAACACTAATTCACCCTTCAACTGATCAAACAGATCATCAATTCTAGGAAGAGGGTACCGATTTTTCACCGTCATCTGATTCAACCTTCGATAGTCATCACACAGCCTCAACGACCCATCAGAATTCTTTGCTAAAAGCATGGGAGATCCCCAGGGAGACGTACTAGGATGGATGAACCCTTTATCCTCCAACTCCTAAAGCTGAAACCTCAGTCCCTAGAGTCTTGATGGTGCCATTCAGTATGATGGAATAGAAACTGGGTCCGCTCCCAGCATCAACTCGACTGTGAACTCAACATCCCAATCAGGGGGTAACCCCGAGAAATCCGCAGGAAACACGTCCTGAAACCGATCCACCAGATGAGGGAAAAAAGACTTCTCCCATATGGTATTGTCATCAAGCATGAGGCATTCCACTCGAGTTGTGAGTCCACTCATCTATTGACAAAACGGACCCGTATGACCTGCTCAAATATCACATTCACCACAGTGGACATAAGCGTCACCCTCAAGCTACCTGAACGATACTCTGTGATGGTAACTGTCTATGTGTGCCCGATACAAAACCAACTAATCCATTACTAGGATTAGGTCAAACCCATGCATCTTGAGAAAAAATCAATCCCATAGAAAACAATACTCACCGACTTCCAAGGCACACCCCATGCACTGCTTGATATCCTCAACCCGCACCCCCAAAGGAGTTTCAATTGACAAAACTCCACACACACTCTCCACTGGTTGGCCTAGCGCTACCAAAAGTTGAGAATAGAAAAACTAGTGTGTGGAACTTTTGTCAAATAACACATTAGAAAATGTAGAAGCTACAAGGATCGTACCACAAATAGTCTATGGTCCAGCCTTTTCATCACCAGGTGAAAACTGAACTTCCGTAAGCCAAGCTTCCCCTCTACCCTCAGCTCTAGCCAGAGTACATTGTGGTACACTTCCCTATTGGTGTGACCGATCTTGCCCTAGAGTTCCACTTCCACCGCCCCTACCAGTAAGTCCCGTGGAGCTCCAACTGCTCAACTAATATAGGGGTAACTGGTCCCCTTCCCGTACCCAACACATGCTTTTCACCATCATTCTCACCCACCTGCCGAGGTTTCATGCAGAACCTCTGCACATGCCCCATCCTGCCACACAAACAACACTCAACTGGAGGTCAAGGACACTGACCATGCATATTCCCGGCCTACCACACTAATATAAGAACACCTGATTTCCACCCTGAGAGGATGACCCTCTCTTCCATCTACTTTTCATACTTCCTCTATGTTGTGAGCCCTCATGGCGTTGCTTTCAACCTTCGGTAGCTGCACCGCTCGTATATCCTACTGACACCACAAACCCACTACATGATGCTCCCTTCAAGTTTCCTTACGAGATCGGTGCCTAATATACTACCTCTATGAACCTCTTCAAGAAGAAGATGTTTACTTGAGACTTGATCTCATATCTCATCCCATCCTGGAAATTCCTTGCTACTACTTCCTCATCCAATGCTAACACTAGGACAAAGCGTCTCAAATATGTGAAGCGACTAGCATAGTCCATCACCGATAGCAATCCTTGAGTCAGGCTCATAAACTCTATAGCCCTCCCATGTCCCAAAGTCTTCGTGTAGAAATGTACCAGAAACATTTCCTGAAAAACCTTCCACGACATTCCCTCAGCCTTCTAAATTTGATCCTGAATGTCCCACCAACGCCTAGTCTGGCCTCACAACATATAAGCAGCCAGCTTCACTAGCTTTTCAACAGGGGTCTCCAGATGGTCCAGTATCATCTGGACATACTCTAACTAGAACTACACTACTTTTGGACCTACCTCTCTTGTGTAGGATGGAGGGTGCTGCAGCTATAACTCCCTGGTCAGCTCAAACATACTCGGTGCAACCCGCCCTGGGTCTCGATCCATCGTCTGCATTAGGTGAGCCATGTTCTCTCAGAACTGGTATTCTCTACCCTCATTGATCACCACATTTTCTTTATCCTCTACTGGAGGAGTGTTCTCAGCATCATCCCCCCATTTCCCAACTGGTAACCGACGTCGTGGTGTCATTTCTCTACAATTACTAGCATGAGATTTATCACACATAACATAATCTTTAACAACTAGATACAACGACCTACTTGATTTATTTCTATCTTCTCATTATTTCTTGGTTTCATGAAATTCATGATGCACCGTACTTTCCAGCCTCACACACCCATCTTGTGCATGTGCATAATCACAATGCATGTCACCTCTATCCCTATGTTCCTACAATGATGCATGAATGCGAATCCTTATGACATTAAGTCAACGGGCCAAATATCATAAAACAGTCACATCAAACCACATGTCCATCACCCAATAGTGAAATATCCTCAACTGTAACATCACACAACCAAGAACAACATTTCTACCCAGGGTGACTTGGGTTTTCCCCCGTACATGGGTTAGCTACTCCCAAGCACGAGCTCATTACCAAGGCCCAACACATCTTTACCCTTGTCTACCAATATTAAATAACAAGACCTCAGAGATAGATAAAAATGACCTCCTCTGATACCAATTTTTAATGTCCCCGACCTAGAATCCACTAAAGAGGTGCTCCGATTCGGGTGGTTACATGACCTTAAGCGCGCCTCCCCGTATGCCATATGCTGCCGACTAGAAGTGGGGGTGTATGTGGTCATGTGATGAGACTATACACCCAGTTTATCCGAGTAAGACAAAAAAGAAATAAACCAATATATGAAATAATAATCAACATCAAGGAACATGTATAACAAATATTTCCAAAAATAAAATATGTCATGTCATACTACAAGTGAAAAACTGAACAATAGCCCAAAACGAGGGCAATAGACAAAATTCCCAAAATGTTCTCGACTCCAAGTCCAGATCCTCCACCAAGTGCTATCCCTATCAACTCAACGATATAGCGAAGACCCTTGACTATATAGAGGCCCAAAGATTGACATACATGGATGTTACATTACTTTTGCAGAATACTAAATACATAACAAAAACAGACACAGAAGGACCGTAATAGTTTAGTGTCTTTGGAATCTTGGAACGTAATCTCGTAATCGTGGTGAAATATCTTCAACATCTCCCATAAAGAACATCCCCTTCTGTTTTCTTACCTAAAACCTTTCTTTATATCCTGGGGAAAAGAAAACATATAAAGTGTGAGCTCAAATGCTCAGTAAGGGTATGCATAGATAAAATAAAACAAATCATATACATTTGAACATAAAAAAATGAACATAATGTTTAAACATCAAAAGCGTGATCAATGACATAAAACAAGGAAGTACGTAAGGAATTGATCATAAAGAAACATTAAGCACGATAAAATATCATGGGAGTAAAACATGTAGTTGTGGAGACCATTCAGCAATTGTTAGGATTTCCATAGTAGCCAAGGAATTGCTTCCAAGACCATCTTAGTGGACAAAGTCCCTTTCTGAATCAAGTTCACTCCTCATTTCAATCCTGTAACACTGAACCAGATTAACTTACCATTCTAGCCATGTCTATATCATGATATAAAAATCTTTACCCAATTAATTGGAGGGAGATATAGGTCCCACCCATCTCATAATGAAATCATTCTTACATGTGCCACAAAATAATCATACATCATTCATAATAACCCAATAAATAAAATGGGTTTCATAAACATCATCCCATCATCACATAATCCATATAAAAGAAATGGATATCATTTCATAATATGAAAAGTGAAACCATTTAAATCATATAGACATTATACTTGAAACATAATCAAATGAAAATAATGTCATCTTAGATGAAAAATGGTTTTGATAAAACACTTGAAATGAATTCTTGAGGAAAATATCCTTTTTTCTTCAAAATAATTTTCTTTTCTCAAAATGTCATTAAATTTTAAAATAAAAGTATTTTATTGAAAATAGTTATGATATCTTTTGGAGGAATCTTCATGAAAATAAGGATTTATAAAACCGTAAAAATCCTTTCATGCCTTATAAGTTAAAAAACATTCTTCTCGTACTTTGGACGGAAAAGTCGAAAAGTAATGCGTAAAAGAAAGATTCCATACATACCATGTAGTAAAAGTCAAAAATGGGTAAAAAGGACTTTAAAAATACATTAAAACACTTTTATAAAACATGGACATGGATGAGAGCAATATCCCCAGTAAATACTTACGAATAAGCAATCTCGGATAAAAATGCGATTTGAAAAATTATCCCTTACTATATGTCTGATATGCATCGTACGTATCCAAAACTCTTATATAATGATTTAAATAATGTAATTGACTTATTACAGAATCATATTCATTGTTATTATATCATATATGGTTCACGTATGACTTTATATTACCCGTTTTTTTGTAAATTCATGTTAAAGTAGCGTTTTGTGTAAAATCATTTCATTTGACATTCGTGTTTTAACTTGTAATTATTCATATGATTACATAGATCATGATTACTTAAATCCAGAATGTAAAACATGATTTATATGTAATATATATTATGAATATACATATATGTGATAGATTGATAAATGGAAAGAAATACACCGTTCATGGAGACGGTAGGCCGTACGTACGCATGAACGCTGTTTTCGTTTCCTTATTGAATTGAATAGAATTAAGTATATGACATACATATATATGTACATAAATACAGTGGAATTATTATGTCATATATTTCATTATTACTTATTATATATACTTAATAATCCTTCTTTAATTGTTAACATGGAAAATGAATCTCATTGTGTCGTGGAGACTGTAATCCGTACGTACGCACGAGCGATGATATCATTCCCATGGAATTTTATTGGAGTGTATGTATACTATTTCAGAATCAATATAAAATTACAATAATCATATATAGTCATTATTTACACCGGTATAGCCATCCCAGTAAGGAGGTGGTGGAAAGTAGATTACACCACGACGTGGAGACGATATTCCGTACGTACACACGCGTGGTGATTTCATTTTCCGTAGGATGGATAGATGGTGAAATAGGGTTGTTTCATAGTTATAATAAAATATCAGTATATGAGTGATACTTATGTTGTTACTTCATAAATAAACAACTAAATAAGAAGAAGTAGAAGAAGAAATAAAGTTGAAATAATTGGTAACAGACATTACATCTTCCTTGAAGCGCCTCTTTGAGACCTCCTCTTAGGGAACTAAAATTGGTCTTTGAAGAAGACCAAGACCTCTAGGATGTTTCTAGGGAAGTGGGGAAGTAAAATGGAAGGGGTTTGACGAGCTTTAAGGCTCAAATTGTTGTGAGGATGAGAGAGAGGAGGTGCCCTTTTATAAGAGAGGAGAGGGGCACCTTTGGAAATATAAGAAATATTAGTTTATATTAAATCCAAACCCCACTTAAAAACTACAAAAATGACTCATATCCGAATATTATATGAGATAGGGTTGTAATAGAATCATCAAATAAAATTTAGACATGTTAGGAATTTATTTTAAACATTATCAACTTCATTTATCCTTATTTAATCAATTTAATTTTATTTGTTGTAATAAAATTCTAAATTTTAAATTATAAAAAATAACTACTTATTTATTGTTAATTGTCCATAATTGGATACGTTATAAAATTTTAGACCATATAAATTTAAATTTATAATTTTTAAATATTTTAGTGATTTTTAAACAATTTTATAATATGTTATTTTTATAAAATAACAATAATGTCAATTTTGGAACTATTCATTTATTTGAATTTCAATAAAATAAATAAAGAAGATATGTTCGAACTAAAATCTTTAATAGATTAATAAAATTTCATATGTATCTATAAAATTAGTGGAGCACATTAAATATTTCATATAATATTTATTTTATTATTTTTAAAACCATTTATTTGGTTTATCTCTTAATAAAATATTTACTACAACATTTTTGTATAATTATTTAATATAATAATCTGTGGCCTAAAAATTAAAAATAAAATCCTATGATGAAGATAAATCTATTAACTTTCATAACAATACTTTTACTCGAATTTATGTTCTTAAAATAACAATATTTAAATTGTTATATTTATTAAATTATGAAGGTGATAACTTTGGCATCATTTAAAATAAAATAATATAAGTGTCATAATATCCTTAAACAGGATCCAAATGGTCAACAATTAGGCCCGTGGATGATTAGGGTTTATATATACACTAACAAAAAGTTTTGTGAAGATTTTTGGGCCTTTTGATATGTATTACTACTTCAATAAAAACTATATTATTGATTTTTTTTCTACATAAATAATTTCTGCATCGTTAATGTATAAGATAATAAGGAAATTAAATAACTCTTATAAATTAATTCACCATGGAAAATAAAAACATTTTATATTTCAAATGAGTATTTGTAACCTAATTTATATTCTTTATAAACTTATATTAAAAATACTATAATTATTAAAGTTGAGTGAGACATATTTCACTTACCTTTAAATAAAATAAACTAACGGTCTTAATCACATCCAAGTGGGTACTAATGGATTCTATTTCGACCCAAATATGACATAGGACAAATAATAATCATAAAATTGTATTAGTAAAAGTATTAGGATAATTTTATAATATTATATTTACCCTTAATTACCCAATTTACCATTTACTATGGTAAATAAAATTTACCGTTGTTACTATTCATAAAGCCCAAAAATAAAAAGTAGTATGTTAATATAATTTGGACCCACTTATTCCAAATATGGAATCCATTTTTCCAAATTCAATACACATATGTTGCAGAAATTAAATTAAAATTAATCCTGTGGTCAAAAGAAAATGAGTTTTTTTAAAACATTGCAAAAGATTGTATTTATTTAGCCTACGAATTCAATGTAAAATCAAGGCTAATGACATAAATTATATTAAATGGTAAGAATATATTCTATTTATACTTTAAAACCATTAAACAATATAATTTAACCACATAAATTATTATGATGTAAAAAAGTTGTTTTTAATTAAAATATAGCATGTTTTTACTCTTCATTAAAATATGAATGTTATCAGAATAAAATGAAAAATTTATCCACGGTAAAATTTTATATCCTGATTAAAAATAATAATTTTATTTTGTTAAATTGAAATTATAAACATTCCAAAAACTATATTTAATGTGGGTGCGCCATCAAAAGGTGGCAAAACTGCATTTTTTGAAAAATAATTAATTTACCTGAAATATTTATTTTGTTCTTATACCATGTTCTAGAAAATGTGTAAGATGAATAATAATTTTATAAAATTCAAAATTTAGTTAATACTATTCATAACGGCAAGTTCATAATAATATTATAAAAATATATCATTGTTTAGTAAAACCCAGTATTGGGTACGACAGACCCTATCGAGGAAGGTCGCGATTGCGTGTAATGCAAGACAAATCAGGGTTTCATGTTGTGCAAGAATCCTATATTATTTAGTATAACATAATCCAACCATATTTCATTTATACATTGAATATATATATATATACACTCAATGTTGCGTAGAATGTCTATTATAAAACGAACTTGAAATTGTGTGTAACACAATCTATGAATAGTGTTGCGTATACTTCAAGCTAATACAGTGTGGCGTATAGCACAAGATAATCTTATTGTAACATAAAACAAATGACATCAAATAAATAAAAAATAATAAATATCATAAAATATACAGTTGTTACATTCTACCCCTCTTAAAATTAATTTCTCCCTCGAAATTCGTCGAG
Organism: Viscum album; assembly: GCA_963277665.1. NCBI lineage: Eukaryota > Viridiplantae > Streptophyta > Magnoliopsida > Santalales > Viscaceae > Viscum > Viscum album. Next base: position 1,111,840,085 of record OY728140.1, read on the forward strand.
GTTATACATGGTTTTCTACTTGAACGTTTCTTTAATTACAACACACATTGTAAAATGAAATACCAAGTCATAACAGTAAAAAATAAAGTATAAAACATAACGGTTATCCAAATTAACTAATCCCTGGGTTTCCACATAAGAGAACATAGGTGAAAATATGGATATGGAAGAAAAATCTATCCATCAAGTTCTGATGGAGAGTGGTAGAGGACATGGCTATGAAAAATCCAACAATCACAAAGCCATAAATTTTTGATGATCTCAGGTACCATTTGATTCATCAGATATAAGAGCACTATGGTAACATTTTCAGTTTTCAATATCATTTCCCTAATGATGATAATTTTGAATTAGAAGAAATACATGCTTGATTTTGGTACAATCTCACTGTTTTTGTGCTATGAACAATTTTTCACTTCATCTCTTAAAGAAATGAAGTTGAATTTGTTGTTCGTGATGTGTTAACAGATCATGTGATAGAATGATGGGTCATTCCATTTGTTTCAAACAACAGGTTAGCAAAAGTTATCAAATATACATAAGTCCATCTCTGGGGAGGTTAATCATATACGATTCCAAAAAAGAAATTATACATCATATATCATACTGCTTAATAAAAAAACTAGTTTCTTCTAACCAGGGACTTCCTGTAGGCCAGTGATATGCGATAAATGCCATTCGCACTTCAGTTGTGGGTTCGAATCCCACATCCTTGTACAGCGTGATGGACTATCGCCCATCCTGCAAGTTGTCCTTTTTCTAAAACTACATTACTATAACATCTCATCAATAATATCAAAAAATGTTTTATCCTTAAAAAATACTAACTTATGCACAACATAATCAATTACAATCTTTAGGCTTATCTAAAATACTTCGGTCTAAGCTCATAGTATAAAGAAAATGATTACTTGAAATGTCACATAACAATCATGTGAATGCCATCATTCACTAGTGCAGAAATCGTTTTTTACATCACCATTTTTTACGTCGGTTATATATAACCGACGTAAAAATGCGGCGAGTAGATTTTTAACGCCGGTTATCTTCTAACCGACGTAAAACGTGTCCATATCGGGTTTTTTACGTCGGTTTCCAAATAACCAACGTAAAAACCCCACCATGCTTTGGTTTTTTACGTCGGTTATAAAATAACCGACGTAAAAAACACATAGATATCAGGTTTTTTTACATCGGTTTCCAAATAACCGACGTAAAAAACCCCCCGCGCATTGGTTTTTTACGCCGGTTATCTTATAACTGACGTAAAAAACGAGATATGTACGCGTTTTTTACGTAAGTTATTTTATAACCGACGTAAAAAACCAAAGCACGGGGGGGGGGGGGGGGTTTACGTCGTTTATAAAATAACCGACGTAAAAAACGGGTAGATATCTCATTTTTTACATCGGTTATAAAATAACCGACGTAAAAAACCTAAGCGCATGAGCTTTTTTACGTCGGTTTTAAAATAACCGACGTTATAAATTTAAAAAATAGTTTATAACGTCAGTTATTATATAACCGACGTTATAAAACTCTTAAAAAAATTAAAGCCCATGGACTGTCATTTACGATTTTTCGATTGACAGTCCGCCGGCTCGTCTCTCTCGCGCAGTAAACCCTAATCGGCTCGTCGATTGACCTGCGTTAAACTCAATTTGGCTTCATTGTTTATCTTCTTCACTCATCTCGGATCTATCATCTCAACTCGCAACATTCATGTAAGCCTTCCATGAATTTATTTCGTTCGTTTTTGTTTCGATTCTTGATGTGCTTTTCGTTCATTTTTGAATCTCGTGGAATTTTTTGTTATTGCAAAGGGTTATTTGAAAATGGTTATTTGTATTTTGTTATTGCAAATGGTTATTTTTGTTGTAAAGGTTTATTTTCAAATGGTTATTTGTATTTTGTTATTGCAAATGGTTATTTGTATTGCAAATGGTTATTTGTATTTTGTTATTGCAAATGGTTATTTGAATCTCGTGGAATTTTTTGTTGATATAACAATCTATTTTTTTGATATAACAGACTATGTTGAGGGAACATTAAACTAGATGAATATTGAGATAAAAAAGATGTGCATCGTTAGATTAAAGGAAAATAAATAATAATTACGTTTTATATCATATTTTGGATCGATTTTTTTATAAATTAAAATAATAAATGTGATCCCCATTATATGATATTGGAGGAGTACCATGGTTTAACCACACAGTATGGAAAACCTAGAACCAACCCTAAAAAATACATATGCATCATGCTGTGTGATTTCATGATAAATATGTATGGTTTGTACAAAATATATTTCCTCCATTATATTTGTAAACAAATGTAAAATGTTTCCTAGGTAGAACCTCATGGTATTCACTAACCATGTTCCTACCATGAATAAGAATATAAAACTATAATATCCTAAAAAGTCAAAAAATAATAATACAAGGATGAATAAAAAAAGTTAATCAAAATAATTTGATTTAATAACCTATAATAAATATATAGGTGTTAAAATAACACAAACCCTACTAAATTCTATCCCTAGAAGAATATGTTGAGGATGTTGGACCTAGATTGAGATTAGGCCACTACTCCATTATCAATGGCTCTCACACCTATGCCTCATTGGAATCGAAAACATGTTACCAATGATATTAAACCATATGAATTACCATATCATTTAGAACATTCACTTGAGAATATAAAACACATTATTATTGTTAATCATATACATATACATATTTAGTCTTGTAATTTCCAGGCTGTTCACTATTGTTGTTGATATTTTTTAATTCTTGGTGTTTAGAATTTCTGAACATTTTTCCTGTAATTGGAATTCAGTTTTTGTCCATGGTTGTTTTGTTTTCGTTTTTGGATTTTGAAAACCTAAAATAAACAAAGTTTTTAGTCGAGTATTATTTTGATTGATAACCGTTAAAGATGAAGGCCAAGTACAAAATCAAATCCCCACAAGATATGTTACGTGGTATTAAAAAGCAGAAATAATGGATTAAACCGAATCAGTGGGACTATTATTATTCTGAGCAGACCAGTGTTGGACGCGCTGGGTGGCCCTCTCAGCCTGCCAATGCAATTAACGATCATCAAAAACAAGAATGAGTTAATTTCTAATAAAATAATAACATGCTGGTACACCACTTTTTGCCAGTCACACCGAAGGGTGATGAAGACCAGTATCAAGGTATGCATGCCATTTAAAATAGGTTGTTTATCTAATATATTAAAACATCAAAACCGCAATCAATATTAATCTATGCAGGCGTCATGGTTTTCTTTGATTCAATGAAATTTAAAACTGTTATATCTAACTATATTTTGTTTTAAAAATAATATTCAAGCATATTTTTTTAAATACATATAGATTTGTTTTATATTTAAAATTGTTTTACATTCAAATTATGATTTTTTTTCATATAACCATGTGTTTGCCTTATCTTAAAAATATATATTTTTTGTTGATATTTGTTATAGGTAATAATGAGTCGAAGATGGATTACGGAACATCGAATGAGCAATGAATTTGAGGAAGGTGTTGATGCCTTTTTGGAATTTGCAAAACGAAATGTTCCTTATAGTGACATTTTTTTCTGTCCATGCCTGAAATGTTTGAATATGAAGAAGTTAAAAAGTAGAGAGATAAAAGATAATCTGATATGTCATGGTTTTAATCCGAGTTACAGCCCTTGGATTTGGCATGGTGAAACTGGACGGAATGTCACTGATGATGATAATTCACAAGATGGTAACTACGATGGAATTGAAGAAATGATTCGCGATATTGTAGCAGAAAAAATTGAGATAGAACTGAAAGTTGCACGTCTATATGGTGATGCTGAAAAACCATTATATCCCGGTTGTACAGATTTTACAGTTTTGTCGGCGGTGTTATGATTGATTAACCTGAAGGCGAAGCATGGATGTTGTGACAGAAGTTTTACAGAGCTGCTACAATTGATGAAAAACATTCTTCCAAAAGATAAAGATCTTTCAGATTCACATTACAAAGCCAAGAAAATATTATTCCCGATGGGATTGGGATACAAGAAAATACATGCCTGTCCGAATGAATGTATTATATATAGGAAGGAATATGAATTTCTGTCAGAGTGTCCAAAATTTGGGACATCACGGTATAAGGTGAAAGAAAAATCACAGGGTGATGTAGATATTACAAAGCTCCTTTCAAAGGTATTTTGGTATCTTCCTATAATTAATCGTTTCAAACGTTTATTTTCTAATTCACATGATGCAAAAAGATTAAGATGGCATGCTGAAGAGCGGGTATGTGATGGAAAAATACATCATCCAGCTGATTGTCCACAATGGAAGAAAATTGATGCGCAATATTCTACATTTGGAAATGAAATTAGAAATCTCAGACTATGGTTGTGCAAAGATGGAATGAATCCATACCGAACACTCAGTAGCACACATAATTCATGGCCTGTTTTATTGGTAATTTAAAACCTCTCTCCTGAAGTTTGTATGAAGCGCAAATATGTCATGTTGAGTACAATGATCTCTGGTCCAAAGCAACCCGGTAATGATATTGATGTTTACTTGTCACCGTTGATTGATGATTTGAAACTGTTATGGGCTGATGGTATTAGGGTGTATGATTCTTATAAAATGGAATATTTTCAACTGCATGCAGTGCTTCTGTTCACTATAAATGACTTCCCAGCATATGGAAATTTGTCTGGATACAGTGTTAAAGGGCATAAAGCATGTCCAATTTGCGAACAACAGACGTCCTATTGTCAATTGCATCATTGGAGGAAAACAATGTACATGGGTCATCGAATGTTTTTGCCTATGGAACACCCTTATAGAAGACTAAAAATGGCATTCAATGGCTCACAAGAATTTGATACTGCTCCAAAACCTTTATCCCCTGATCTGTATTTTGAGAGGGTGAAAAACCTTGACGTGACATTGAGAAAGACACAGAAATCTGGTAATGATAGTCATATTTGGACGAAAAGGTCAATTTTTTGAGCTACCATATTGGAGGTATCATGAAGTTAAACATAATATTGATGTCATGCACGTGGAGAAGAATATATGTGATTATTTGATTGGAACATTGTTATATATTAAAGGAAAGACTAAAGATGGGTTGAATGCAAGATTAGACTTACTATCAATGGGAATACGTTTGGAGTTAGCTCCCACTCCTAAAGGAAGACGGACATTTCTTCCCCTGGCTTGTCATACATTATCGAAGAGGGACAAAATTAGCTTATGTCAGTGTCTTCATGATACCAATGTGCATCAAGGTTATTATTCTAATGTAAAATGTTTTGTCTCATTGAAGGACTTGAAGTTGATAGGTATGAAATCCCATGATTGTCATGCCATGATGCAACAAATTATACCAGTTTCATTGCGTGGAATATGGCCCATTTGTGTCAGAAAGAATATAATGAAGTTGTGTTATTTTTTCAATTCAATTTGTATCAAGGCGATTGATGTGAATGCATTGAACATTTTGGAAAAGGATGCAATTTTTATACTTTGTCAATTGGAAATGTATTTTCCTCCAACTTTTTTTTATATAATGGTGCATTTAATGATTCATCTGGTTTGTGAAATAAAGCTTTGTGGACCTGTATATCTTCGTTGGATGTATCCTTTTGAAAGGTATATGAAAATATTAAATGGGTATGTTAAAAATCTATATCGACCTGAAGACTCTATTATTGAAAAGTATATTTCTGAGGAGGTAGCAGAGTTTTGTACGAGCTACTTGGATGCGGCGCAACACATAGGTTTTCCTCCATCTCGCCATGAACGAGTTAATAATGAGGGAGAGGGGATTCGCAGCTTGAAAGTCAAATCATTGTCAGCTGAACAGATGAAGAAGTTAGAATCATACATCTTGAATAACATAGTTGATGCTCAACCGTATATCACATTGCATATTAATGAGTTGAAACAATGTCATCCAAAGAAGAAAGAAATGTGGATTTTGAATGAGCACAACAAAACTTTTTTGTCATGGATTAAAAAGACTTTTCTTGGTAGATCATATGTATCAGAGACATTAAAATGGATAGTGGGTGGTCCATGTTTAAATGTGATAACATGGTCTGGTTATGACATTAATGGTTATACATTTCATACAAAAGCTCAGGACAATAGAAGTGCAGTTCAAAATAGTGGTGTATTGGTGTTTTCAGAAGCAATGCATTTTTCGAGTGCTAAGGACAAAAACCCAGTTTCTGCATCAAATGCATATTATGGAGTGATTGAAGACATATTGTAGGTTGATTAATTTAAAATTAAAGTTCCAATTTTTTACTGTAAATGGTTTAACGGTAACAACAGTGTCAGACACGATGAATTTTGAATGACACTTGTTAATCTGAATAGATTGGAAGACACAGCTGATTCTTTTATAATGGAAACACATGCAAATTTTTTTTTATGTAGTGGATCAATCAGATATGCAGTGGGATGTTGTTTTACAAGGGAAAAAACAATATGTTGGTGAGGATGAACTTAATGAATATGCTGATTTATGTGAGATCCCTACTTCCATGGAAATATTAACAGAACATAATGACGATCATGTTGAAGACATAGTTTGTGCCATAAGGAATGATCATGACGAAGGAATTTGGAAAAACAATCCATCTGTATATTCCTAAAATTACAGGTAACATATGTTTATTTCTTGTTTACATTTATTTTTTCCATAAATGTTAGATATTATAAGTTTTTTATTTATTAAAACATGTTTTAAAATAAAATAAGTATATGTTTTTGTTTGTTTTAAGTTTTTTTAGTTTACTTTATCATTTTTATAACCTTTACATGAATTTTAAAATGCTAATTTTTGTTCACTGACAATTACTTTACCATGTTTACAATGTTTACCAGGTTTTCCATTTTTACCATTTTTACCATCTTGACCATCTTGACCATCTTTTCCATCTTTACCATTGTTTAACTTGCTTACCATATTACCAATGTTTACTATTATGTAACTTAGTACACTTTTCTATTTTCTGATTACAGTAGTATTAAAATATTTGAATTTGTATATTTGTTCACTGACAATTACTTTACCATGTTTACAATGTTTACCAGGTTTACCATTTTTTCCATTTTTACCATCTTGACCATCTTGACCATCTTTGCCATCTTTACCATTGTTTAACATTCTTACCATATTACCAATGTTTACTATTATGTAACTTACAACACTTTTCTATTTTTTGATTGCAGTAGTATTAAAATATTTGAATTTGTATATTTGTGAACTGACGTTTGTTTTTTTGATTTGAAGGATAATGACAGATCATTCAGATGATCAACCACATGATTCTGGAGAGGAGCATATTGCTGGTCATACCTTTAGGGATGAACATTCACATGATCCTATTAAAACAAAGAATTCAAAGGTTGGTAAATGTGGGTGCACACGTTTACCAAAATTATCACTTTCCAATACGCAGGATCAGAGGATAGTAGTTGAGTTTGATGATGATGATATTCCTAGAGGACTGAATCCCAAAGATTTTAAGAGTTTTGTTGCAACTCAGGGTAAGACCAAAGTAAGCATTCTGTATGATGATTGGAGAGGTGTGGATAAATAGATTATCTCTCAGTTGTGGGAGACGATTTTGGTAAGATCGTTTGTCATTGTTTGACCATTATTTTAATGTTTCTAGTATATATAATATGTTTAACCTCTTCTTTATCAGACGACATTTGATATTCCTGACACTGGAGGAGTCAGGAAGAAATGATTATCATTGGCTCCTAGGAGATGTAGGGATTGCAAATCAACCCTCTCATTTGATTTCATTTATGGTCATTGGAGTCATGACAATCCATGTCGTATATATCCTTTTATAGATGAAGACAAATGGAGACAATTTTTTGAAAGTAGAAAAAAAGAGTCATTTCTAGTAAGGGAAATGTAAAGTTTTATAATATTTCTTATATAAATGATTTTATTAATGTTTTGTTAATGATTTATTATTCGTAAATTACAGCAAACAAGGAAAGCTCATCAGGAGATCCAATCTAATAATTTATACCCTTATAGTTTATCTCGGGGAGGTTATACATTATTGGTAGAAAAAATGATGGCGGAAAAATTTCAACAACTAAGAGACGAGTCTTCAAGCTCTGGAGAGGTGTCCCCTCCATCCCCTCCATCTAGACATGAAAAATGGAAGAGAGCTCGTAAGGGAAAAAAGGGGAAATATCATTCGGAAGAATCGAGAATCGTAGCTGAGAGGATTGTAAGATATCTATTTAATTTATTTAAGTTAACTTTTTTCTTCATATAAGTTTCAATCATTACAGAAATGTTCAATTAATTAATATATGAATCTCTTGAGGAGCAGAGTTTAGAGGGGACATTTACAGCTACTGGGAGGGAAGATATTTTATTTGCAGCATTGGGAAGGCCTGAACATCCTGGTCGTGTAAGAGGATATCCGGCAGGTGTATCGTTAAGAAAAGTGTTTCCACGTTCTTCAACTTCTAACATTGAGGGGGTTTATAAAAAAAATTGAATCCTTGGAGGCTGAAGTTCAAAATATTAATGCGACGATGGAAGACAATATTAGAGAGTCGGTGCAGTCTATGTTTGCAGAAATGGAAAGACAATTTCAGAATACAGCTCCCACTCCTCCACCTCCCCCTGCAGACCCCATTATTTATCCTCCACCTCCGCCAGTAGCTCCCACTCCCCCACCTCAGCCTGCGGACACCATTTTTTATCCTACTCCTCTGCCACATCTTCCTACATATTGCGAGTTGTATGTTGATGATTCTCAACATCATATAGTAGCATACAGGTTGGTATATTGTATAGGAGATACAGTTCATCATCAACAATTAGAGGAAGAGAATCAGAGGGTCACTGTACAGGATATTATAGATAGATCATCTAGGGTACCAATACCTACAGATGAGGTGGTGACAGTTGGACATAGTATCGTCCATTTTCTAGTTTGGCCATCCAGACTTCTTCGACACATTACCATATAGGTATGAATGTTATATCTTTTAATTTATTTTTTTATTAAAGTTGTTTTATCATTAGAAAACTACTATATTTCTCAATTTTTTTTCACATGAATACTTCAAAGGTAAAGAAATACTGTATAGACCACAACAAAGAAAACATGCTATGACATCAGATACAGATTCCAGTGGTCTTGACAGATTGTCAAGATATTCACATTTTTTGTTGGGTTTTTATGAGTTTCCAATGGAATATCATGTTTGTGGACGTGAAATAAGTGTGGGGATTACAAAATCTGATATCATGGAGCTTTTTACTGGAGATAAGTTGGGCATCAACGTGGTGCAAATTTTTTCCATGTAAGTCTTAACACCTTTTCTTTGCGTTATATTTATTAAAAATGTATTCTTATATATGTTTTGTATTAGGAATATTTATAAAATTTGTGGGAGGAATGAACTAACAAAAGTATATGGATTCATGGACCCACAATTGACTTCCCCTGAAGAATGTGCATTGACTGAGGAACAAAGAATGGTTTATATTGCTGAAAGATTTGAAAAGAATATAATCAGACAATGTTGGATGATGCCTTTTTGTGAGAGGTATGAAACACGTTTCTCTCAAAGAGTCAATTATCTTTTAACATAAAAAACCACTAACATTAAATTTCCTTTTATCAGTTATCATTGGATGTTAGGGATTTTTTGCCCAAGGGAGAAAGCTCTTTATTGGATATGCTCTGTTCATGGTGATGTGCGGGAAAGTTTTAAGAATATATTGGAAAAGTAAGTTTCAATTTCTCAATAGTTTTATATATTATAATGAATTTTAAATTTACCCCATTAGTATTATTTTCTAACAGTGCATGGGTCTACTTTCGAAAAAACACAATGAAAAGAAATGCAAAGATCAAATATGTAAATGCGAAGGTAAATTTCCATTTATAATTTGTACTTTATGATTTATTAAATAAAAATAATATATTGAATTTACACTCATTAAAAATATAATTTTCATGAACAACAAGGCCTCATCGAATGCGGATATTATATGTTAAGATATATGTATGAAATAATAACAACTGGGACAGTTGTGAATTTTGACCTGGTACGATTTCCTCTTAAACTTTTTCATAATATTTCACTTTGATTTATTCAATATACACGTTAACTATCTTCTTTTTCATTTGTAGCTTTTTGATGACCCTCAACCCTATACTGCTGAAGACATCAAACACATACATGTGGAGTGGTCAAATTATTTTACAGGTTTGATTGAATTTTAGTTGTTTGTAATGTAAAATGTAATTTTGAATATTTTCGTTTTAATTGTGTATTTGGTAGTTGTTTAGGTTTGATTTATTTTTTTTGAATTTGACAGTGTATGTTATGAATGTTATATAACTGAATGTTTAATTTTGCTCTACTTCTTGTTTTGGTCTACTTTTGATGGATCTTATGGTATGGATTTGGGTATGTGGGGGAGGGGTTCCAAGGGTGTGGGGGTGTGTTCAGTGGGGTTGGGGGTGGCCAGCGGTCAGGGAGGGCTGTCCGGTGGGATGGGGGACAGTCCTGGGGGGTGGCAGGGATGTCAAGGGGTGTGGGAAGCCGGTCCAGGGGTGTGGGAGTGCTGTCCAGGGGTTGGGGGTTGTCCGGGGGTTGTCCAGGAGTGTTTGGGGCTGTCCAGGGGTGTGGTGGGGGCTGTCAAGTGGGGTGAGGGGGTGAGGTGTTGCTGTTCAGGCGGGTGGGGGGTTGTCGAGGGGTGTTTGGGGGTGTCCGGGGGTCGGGGGGTAGTCCAGGAGTGTGGTGGGGGATCAAATGGGGTGGGGAGGGTTGTCCAAGGGGTATACATGAGGGTGGGAGCTACAATGGGGTGGCGGAGGGCTGTCTAGGGGGTATACATGAGGGTGAGGGCTCCAACGAGGTGGGGGAGGGCTGTCCATGGGGTATAAATGAGGGTGGATGTTGTCTAGTGGGTAAGATTTATATGTTATCTATGTACATTCTTAATTTTGATGTACTTATATTTTTGTGGTACGATTTCTTGATTTGTTTTCTGGTTGATTCTGGTGGAGAGAAGATCACTGCATTCTTTAAAAAAAAATTGGGTTTATCACAATGGTTATTTAATAACCGACGTGATAAAATGCCTGGAAAATAGTTTATTACGTCAGTTATTTAATAACCGACATGATAAAAGGTCTGCAGAATGGTTTATCACGTCGGTTATTTTAGAACCGACATGATAAAGGGCCTGGAGAATGGTTTATCACGTCGGTTATTAAATAACCGATGTGATAAAGGGCCTGGAGAATGGTTTATCACGTTGGTTATTGAATAACCGACGTGCTAAACGTCCTGGACAATGGTTTATCACGGCGGTTATATAATAACTGACGTGATAAACCCCCCTCCCCCAGTTTTCCACGTCGGTTTTATATGAACCGACGTGATAAACCACGCTCAGCCCGATTTATCACGTCGGTTCTTATAGAACGGATGTGATAAACCACCCTCACACCAGTTTATCACGTCGGTTCTATATGAACCGACGTGATAAACCCCCTCTCCCCTATTTGTCACATCGTTTGTTTAAGAACTGACGTGATAAACCATTGTCCAGGCCGTTTATCATGTCGGTTATAAAATAACCGACATGATAAACATCGTGATTTTATGTTTTTTACGTCGGTTTTTAAAGAACCGACATCAAAAACCTTATTTATAACGTCGCACGTATTAACGTCGTCTAGAAACCGACATAAAAAATTAAAAATAACCGACGTAAAAAACATTTTCTGCACTAGTGATTTATCCCCAATATATCATAAGATATATCTTGTTGGTCAAATTACAAACATGTGAATACCTTAATAATGTATTCTCTTGAAGAATGAATACCCATTGAACCTCAGTGAAAACATGAGTGTCATTAAATTTTAACACTTTCCAGATACCAAAATCCCAAATATTCTGTATACTCAAACCATAATATCACTTAGTCCTTATATCATTCATGAGATCATGAATACAATCAAACATCTCATTATCTTTTTATCCTTTCATTATGTGCATATCATCTACTTTCCAAAAAATATATGAATAACCATTCATGGTTACCAGTACCATTCAACATAAACTTTCAAATACTTTAGGAAAAAAAATATTGTAACAATCCATAGATGATTCTTTATTCTATCGTACCATACATTATTCTTTATAAACATACAATCATTCCACTAACTTCTTAAACCACTTACTGAGCTTCATCATTTCTTTCATCTCATATTTCATTTGTAGTCTCTTCATCATCATCCACATAAATACTACTCATATGACCATGCTGATTCTCTTTATGCGATTTTCCCTTAGGGAATTGGTTTGTATAATTCCCATACATTCCACATTTAAAACATCTAATCATTGTTGATGTCGTAGCAATACCATTATCCTTGTCCATGGTGTTAACTGAACATTTTCCTTTGAAATTACTATCTTTGTGTCCTTCTTTTCCACACCCAAAGCATCTTCTAGTTCCTTTGAAACATTCTCCCTGATTCCTCTTCACACATGATTTACATGAGGGAAATTGAACTTTTTTCCTCTATGATCGTCATGAAACTCCATATTTCTCTTATTATCTGAGTCGGTAAACTTACCAAAGTTGATATTATTTATCATATTATGAGATTTATGATTAGGAATAATAACGATGTTTGGACTTCCAAATCTCGTTTCATTTGGTTTCTTATGAAGAATATCATTCCACTGTCCGCCATATCCTCTATTATCGTGAATATTCCTGTTTCCTGCCATTTTCTAAAACCCAAAATGAATAGTGTGAGAGGCAAAAATCATGCTCAGGAAAACAACATAGTAAAGGGGAGGTACCCTCAATATCTAACATCTTAGTTTAAATTCTATGGTCGTTACCATAGTTCTAGGACTATATCTTATACGTATACTTATCCTTAGGGACATCCATAGACATACCTTAGAAATATCACTAGGGATCGTACTAATGTTTTCGCATCCTAGTTTCCAAAGTCTAACTAAACCTTTTCTTTGATACCAACTGTAGAGGCCCAAAGCTTGACGTGCATGGACATTACATTACTTTTACGGAACACATAATACATAACAAAAACAGACATAGAAGGACCGTAATAGTTTAGTGTCTTTTGAAACTTGGAACATAATCTTCTAATCGTGTTGAAAGATCTTAAACATCTCCCATAAAAATCTTCCCTTTTTTTTCTTACCAAAAACCTTTATTTATATCCTGGGGAAAAGAAAACATATAAAGGGTGAGCTCAAATGCTCAGTAAGGGTATGCATGGGTAAAATAAAACAAATCATATACATTTGAACTTAAAAAAATTAACATAATGTTTAAACATCAAAAGATTGAGAAATGACATAAAACATGGAAGTATGTAAGGAATTGCTCATAAAGAAACATTAATCATTATAAAATATCATGGGAGTAAAACATGTAATTGTGGAAACCATTCAGCACTTGTTATGATTTCCATAGTATCCAAGGCATTGCTTCCAAGACTATCTTAGTGGACAATGTCCATTTCTGAATCGAGTTCACTCCTCGTTTCAGTCATGTAACACTGAACCAGATTAACATACCATTCTAGCCATGTCTATCTCATGAGATATAAATCTATACACAATGCATTGGAGGGAGATATAGGTCCCACCAATCTCATAATGAAATCATTCTTACATGTGCCACAAAATAAACATACATCATTCATAGTAACCCAATAAATAAAATGGGTTTCATAAACACGATCCCATCATCACATAATCCATATAAAAGAAATGGATATCATATCATAACAAGAAAAGTGAAACCATGTAAATCATATAGACATTATACTTGAAACATACACATATGAAAATAATGTCATCTTAGATGGAAAATGGTTTTGATAAAACACTTGAAATGAATTCTTGAGGAAAATATCCTTTTTTCTTCAAAATCATTTTCTTTTCACAAAATGCCATGAAATTTTAAAAGAACAGGATTTTGTTGATAATAGTCATGAAATATTTTTGGAGTAATCTTCATGAGAATAAGGCTTTATAAACCCGTAAAAATAGATTCATGCCTTATAAGTTAAAAAAAACATTCTTCTCGTACTTTGGACGGAAAAGTAAAAAAGTACCTCGTAAAAAACGATTCCATACATACCATGTAGTAAAATTCAAAAATTGGTAAAAATGAATTTAAACATACATGAAAACACTTTTATAAAACATGTACATGGATGATAGCAATAACCACAGTAAATACTTACGAATAAGCAATCTCGGATAAAAATGAGATTTGCAAAATTATCCCTTACCTTAGGTCCGATATGCTTCGTACATATCCAAACCTCCTGTATAATGATTTAAATAATGTCATTTACTAATTACAGAATCATATTCATTGTTATTATATCATATATGGTTCACGTATGACTTTATATTACCCGTTCTTTTGTAAATTCATGTTAAAGTACCGTTTTGGGTAAAATCGTTTCATTTGTTGTTTGTGTTTTAACTTGTAATTATTCATATGATTACATAGATCATGATTACTTAAATCCAGAATGTAAAACATTATTTATATATAATATGTATTCAGAATATACATATATATAATAGATCGATAAATGGAATGAAATACACCAATCATGGAGATGGTAGGTCGTACGTACGCAGAACGCTGTTTTCGTTTCCTTATTGAATTTAATAGAATTAAGTATATGACATACATATATATATGTACATAAATATATTAGAATTATTATGTCATATATTTCATTATTACTTATTATATATACTTTATAATCATTATTCAATTTTTAACATGGAAAATGAATCTCATCGCGTCGGGGAGACGGTAATCCGTACGTACGCACGAGCGATGATATCGTTCCCATTGAATTTTATTAGAGTGTATGTATACTATTTCAGAATAAATATCACTTAACAACAATCATATATAGTCATTATTTACACCATTATAGCCATCCCAATAAGATGGTGGTGGAAAATAGATTACACCATGGCATGGAGACGGTATTGTGTACGTACGCACCCGCGGTGATTTCATTTTCCGTAGGATGGATAGATGGTGAAATAGGGTTGTTTCATACTTATAATAACATATCAGTACATGAGTGATACTGATTTTATTACTTATAATGAAACAACTAAAGAAGAAGAAGTAGAAGAAGAAATAAAGTTGAAATAATCGGTAACGGACATTACCTCTTCTTTGAAGCGCCTCTTTGAGACCTCCTCTTAGAGAATTAAAATTGGTCTTTGAAGAGGACCAATACCTCTAGGATGTTTCTAGGGAAGTGGGTAAGTTAAATGGTCAGGGGTTGGCCGAGCTTTAAGGCTCAAATTGTTTTGAGGAGGAGAGGGAGGAGGTGCCCTTTTATAAGGGAGGAGAGGGGCACCTTTGGAAATATAAGAAATATTAGTTTATATTTAATCCCAACCCCACATAAAAACTTCCTAAATGACTCATATCCAAATATTATATGATATTGGGTTGTAATATCATCATCCAATAATATTTCGACATGTTAAGAATTTATTTTAAACATTATCAACTTGATTTATCCTTATTTAATCAATTTAATTTTATTTGTGGTAATAACATTCTAAATTTTAAATTATAAAAAATAATTACTTATTTGTTGTTAATTATCCATAATTGGATACGATATAACATTTTTATACCAAATAAATTTAAATTTATTATTTGTAAATATTTTTGTTATTTTTAAAAATTTTTATAATATGTTATTTTTATAAAATAACAATAGTGTCAATTTTTGAACTATTCATTTATTTGAATTTAAATAAAATATATATAGAAGTTATGTTCGAATTAAAATCAATAATAGATTCATAAAATTTCATATGTATTTATAAAATTAGTGGAGAACATTAAATAGTTCATATAATATTTATTTTATTATTTTTAAACCCATTTATTTGGTTTATCGCTTAATAAAATAATTACTACAACATTTTTGTATAATTATTTAATATAATTATTTGTTGCATAAAAATTAAAAATAAAATCATATGATGAAGATAAATCTATCACCTTTCCTAATAATACTTTTACTCTAATTTATGATCTTAAAATAACAATATTTAAATTGTTATATTTATTAAATTATGATGGTGATAAATTTAGCATGATTTAAAATAAAATAATATAAGTGTAATAATAGCCTTAATAAGGATACAAATGGTCAAAAATTCGGCCAGGGGATGATTAGGGTTTATATATAGACTAATAATAAGTTTTTTGTAGATTTTTGGACCTTTTGATATGTATGACTGTTTCAATAAAAACTATATTATTGATTTTTGACTAAATGAATGATTTCTGCATCATTAATGTATAAGATAATAAGGTAATTAAATAAATCTTAAAACTTAAATTACAATGAAAAATAAAAACATTTTATCATTAAAATGAGTATTTATAACCGAATTTATATTCTGTATATTCTTATATTAAAAATACTTTAATTATTAAAGTTGAGTGAGACCTATTTCACTTTCCTTCAAATAAAATAATCTAAAGGTCTTAATCACCTCCAAGTGGGTTCTAATGGATTCAATTTCGACCCAAATATGACTTAGGACACATTATAATCATCAAATTGTATTAAGACAAGTATTAGGATAATTTTATAATATTATATTTACCCTCAATTACCCAATTTACCGTTTACTATGGTAAATAAAATTTACCGTTGTTACTATTCATAAAGCCCAAAAATAAAAAGTAGTCTATTAATATAATATGGACCCACTGATTCCAAATATGGAATCCATTTTTTCAAAATTCAATACAAATACATTTCATAAATTAAATTAAAATTAATCTCATTGTCGAATGGAAACATGTTTTTGTTTAGAACATTTCAAAAGACTGAATTTATTTAACCTACGAATTCAATGTAAAAACAAGGATAATGACATAAATTATATTAAATGGTATAAATATATTCTATTTATACTTTAAAAACATTCAATAATATAATTTAGCCACATAAATTATTATGGTGAAAAAACTTGTTTTTAATTAAAATATAGCGTGTTTTTACTATTTATTAAAATATGAAAGTTATCAGAATAAAATTAAAAATTTATCCCAGGTAAAATTTTATATCCTGATTCCAAGTAATAATTTTATTTTGTAAAATTGAACTTATAAAAATGCCAAAAACTAGATTTAATGTTGGTGCACCATCAAAAGGTGGCAAAACTGTATTTTTTGAAAAATACTTATTTTACCTGAAAATTTTATTTTTTTTCTTATACCATGTTCTAGAAAATGTGTAAGATGAATAATAATTTTATAAAATTCAAAATTTAGTCAATAATATTCATAATGTCTAGTTCATAATAATAATATAATAATATATATTTGTTTAGTAAAACCTGGTATTGCGTACAACACACCCTATCGAGGATGGTCTCGATTGCGTGTAATGCAAGCCAAGTCAAGGTTGCATGTTGTGCAAGAATCCATTATTATTTTATATAAAAAATCCAAACATATTTCATTTATACATTTAATATATATATATATATACACTCAATGTTGCGTAGAATGTCTATAATAAAACGAACATGAAATTGTGTGTAACACAATCTAAGAATAGTGTTGTGTATACTTCAAGCTAATACAGTGTGACGTATAGCACATGATAATCTTGTTGTAGCATAAAACACATGACATCAAATAAATTAAAAATAATAGATATCATAAAATATCAGGTTGTTACAGACCTTCTTCTGACCTATAAACACGAAGTCTGCTCGGGTACCCCATGACGACATAAGCAGGGTGTGAGTACAGCTCAGTAGGCCATCACCAACATTGTTTGAAAAACATCCAGTATGAACAGGTAGTGCATGAAAACGGAATATGACTTATAATTTCCACATTGTTAATTAAGGTTCTATTATCAAGTTCAGAGCCAAAGTCATTTCCATTTCCATTACCATTCAATTGATACTAATTTTCACTAGTACCATTTCATCACATCTCTATGGGTTAATCACAAACATAATGTTACATGGGTCTAAGTCCAAAAATCACATGAAAGAGGGTAAACACATCATTATACAATCTCATTAGGAATATCCCCATAATTGCAACCAAGACCTCACCTCGAAGCCTCAGTTCGGGTGGATTCAACCGTTAGGAGAATAAAACCTTAGTCCCCTTTCCAAAACCGTGAATTTAGGGTGGAGTTTAGAACATCAGTCTTCACTTGAACCATTGGCGTAGATCATCATTTCATTTACCACTCTATGAATCCATGTTCACATGCTTATATATAAGTAACCATCGACCATCCAAACCATTTCCCTTCGGCAAACACTATTCACCACAACCCACATGGGAAACCATATCTTGCCTTAACCCATTAACACATTACCATTTCAAATCATTTAACCATTCACCTAATACCCATGTGTTATGCCTATCCCACTAAGCATTCAAAATTAAACCCATAATCTATCCCATTATGGTCTTTAATCAGTTCACTCAATAACCCATTTAACCCGTTCATCATTCCCATTAACCTACCGTTTAAGCCATTCCACTTCAACACATAGGTTATTTCCAATTCTAGGTGAAGGTCCTAACTTTTATTACATGTTCAACCAATCATTTCAACATATTTATCAAGGGCTCTACAATTCATTGCAACAAGGTCCCTTGTTTAATATCAATCCCTAAATATGGGAAAATCCGACTCATCCCATGGATGGCCCCAATTAGTTCAAGTCTATCCCAAAACACCCCATTAGGATAATGAGGGTTCCCATTTTCCATTTTAAACACCATTATTACCAAACATGCAAAGGTTATCCAAAACATAACAAAAGGAAATCAAGAATATAACTAAACATGCAAAAATACTAAAATAACTATGGTATATCACTTATAGACCTCCTACCTCGAAACCACGGTTGAACGCACTCTCAATTAAGTCCTTAGACCTTGATCCCACCATCTTTTGGAGTTTCAACCTACAACTCACCAAAAAGATAGGGTTTTAGAGCTTCGGAACGAGAGGGAGAGAAGATACAAACCCTAAACCAAAAAGAGAAGCAAGGATGGGATTAGCCTTACCCGGAGCTTCGATCCACAACCAACTACACCAAAAATGCCTTAAAATCAAAGGAGATCGGTCTGTGGGACCCTTTGGGTGATTTCTTTCGTTCCTGTGGTGGAGAGGGAAGAGATGAGAAGAAATCCCGAGTGGGGTTTTAAATCCCGTAGTGGATAACTTGTAATTTTTCTCAACTTTAAGTGGCAGCACGGTTTGTCCACATGGTTTGGAAAAATGTGCCCAAACCGTGCACATGCCACTGTCCGAAGGTGGTGTGATCACATGATTTAGCCACACAGTTTTTCAAAGCATGTGCAAACCATGTGTGTGCTTCTGTCCCGAGGAGGAAGGGTCGCACGGTTTAGCTTGGGAGGCTGCACGGGTTGCATGGCCGTGCGCAGGCCGTGCGCCCTAGCCTATCTTGCCCAGATTTCCTTTCTTCCATTCCCCGAGCCCCCGAAACACCCCCAAGGCGTCTCACGCTTTCAGGAAACATTTAAAAGCCCCCAAAAAAGGGTTCAACCCAAAACACAACAAAAACATCCTTTCAAAAAACTGGGATCTTACAAAAACTACTCTATGCACCTCCTCTATGGATAAAAACACTTTCGTAGAGCTTTCTCATGAGACAAAAACCCCTCGACACACCACCATCATCGACCTAAGTACATCTATGAACCTACCAAGTATGGGTGTTCATATAATTTTTATGTACCTTTCTTTTCTTATATTCATCCTGGATAAAAGAAATATATTTATCCCTTATTGGATATGGATCTATATTTATTGAATCTAGATCTTTTCATGTTGTATTTAGTTCTATAGTTGAGAGAAATGGTTTTTTTAATCATGGATATCATTTTTGAATCTAGAACGTTTAATTTGTCGCATTCTTGATTGATCGTCTTCATATTGAGATTATCTGTTGGAAAGTGTTTATCATCGTTCTTGACGTAGGTGGTCTATTACAGAAATCCAATAGTCTTAATTATTGTTATGTGTATGTAGTTATATAATTGATATTTTTTATTTACCAATTGTGTTTTTGATTAAATTAGAAAATTTTGTGAATTAATTAAATAAAGGAATCGTGGAATTTTGATATAGAGATTTTAGATAGACTGTGATGGAAAAATTAATTGAATAATTAATATGGGTGGTTGAGTTATTGGATATATAATAATTAACTGATGAATTAATTGGCAATGTTGAATTATATGAGATGTAATTAATTAATTGATGAATTAATTAATGGGATTATTGTGATTATTTATTTGCAGACTTAAATAAGGGGATTAATTAATTTGTGAATTAATCAATGTGACTAATCTGATTATATAATATATTAATCAAATAAAGGGATTAATTAAATTCAAATTTTATTTAAGTGAATATTAAGGCTATTTAATTATTGAATTAAATACCAGGAATAATTAAATTGTTGTATTAATTAATGGGAGTTATTATATTATTTAATTGTTAAATTTAATAATGATAATTGAATTGATTAATTTATTACTGAAAAATTTAATGGATTTTTGTAATTTTTTAAATATTTAATTTATATTAATGATTAATTAATTAGTGAATTAATTAACTGAAGTATTTACTTATTTAATTATAGATTATAATATTGGAGTAAATAATTAACAAATAAATTAAGAGAGAAATGTTATTATTCAACTATTTAATTAGATAATAGGATTGATGCATTAATTAATTAATAAATTAATTAATGGAGTGGTTTTATTATTTATATATATGATTGAACAACAATATGGAATGTGATTAATTAATTATGGAATTAATTAGTCAACATAATGGAAATAATTAATTTTTGAGTTAATTTTTTTACAATGAATGAAATTAAATATTTGGGGAATTTATGAATGCATTGGATGTGGACATTTTATAGGAGAATTAATAAAAGAAAATTATTTTGATTAATTCACTAAGGTATTAATTAATATAATGAATTTGGATAATTAATTGGTGAATTAATTTAAAGGAATGGATGTTATTAATTAATTTAGGATTTAAATAATGTATTAGACCTGATAAATTTATTGGTGAATTAGTTTAGGGAGATGAAAATGATTAATTAATAGTTGAACTAATTAATTGAATTATTATGATCAATTAATTGTTGAATTAATAGATGTAGTTACAAAAGATTAATTAATTATTGAGTTAATTAATATATTATTTCATTTGATGAAATTAATTCAAGAATTAATGATGTGATTTTTATATTGAAGATATTGAATAATTAAATGATAAACTAATTATGTGACTTTGTGATTTTGAATTCCATAATTATGTATTGAATTTATTAATGAAGTGTTCAAATTTTGAATGAGATAATTAATTGTGGAATTAATTACGACATTTTTATTATGTGGATATTGACTAATTAATTGATGCGTTAATTAATGCCATTGTTTTCATTAATTAATTGGTCTATTATTTAAGTGTATATATGTGAAAATGTAATTGTTGAATTAGTAATTGAATTGTGGGATAATTTTTTTGAGTTAATTATGTAATTTTTGTATTATAAATTGTGAATAATTAATTAGACAATTAATTATTGGATGTTATATTGTGAAATGATTGATTACTTGCTGATTTAGTTAATAGAATTTATACTATTCATTAATTATTGAATAAATTAATAGATGGTTTATGATTGTTTAATTAGTTACATAATTAATGGTATTAAAATAGATATTTAATTTTTGAATTAATTAAATGATTTTGAATGATTACATAATTGTGGAAATTAAATAATAAAATTGACGTGATTAATTAATTATTCGATTAATTAATGGAAATGAGTCATGATAAATTAATTGGTGAATTAATTAAAAGAATGGATGTAGTTAATTTATTTTTTATTAATTAATATATTCTATGTGACCAATTAATTGAATAATAAGTTTAAGGGATTATTATGATTGATCAATTGAGGAAAATAATTAATTTAATGGATGTGATTAATAAATTATTAGATTAATTAATGGAAATTGGTTATGATTATTTATTTTGTGAATTATTTTAATGGATATAGTTAATTAATTTTTGAATTAATTATCAAAAATGGAATGACCAAGTTATAATTGTATTAATTGAAGCGTTATATATGATTAATTAATTGCAAATTAATTAATGGAATGTTTGGTCATATTGATATGAGTTGTGATTATGTTAGCTTGGAGTACCACATGGGAAAATAGATGTCAGAATTTGATATTAATCATTGAAGAATGTGTGATCTTATAATATTGTTTCATGAAGGACTCTGTTATCCTTGAAGGAAAAAGATATTGTGTGCTTCTATTTTTTTCAATGAATCATATGATCCTTCAAGGAAGAAGACCTCGTGACCTTATATTTTTTTTAAAAGGTCCCTACGAAACTTCGTGAGGAAATATTTTGTGAGATTTCCCATTTTCCCTATGAATAATTTATAATTTATTTTTTATTAACCACTATAGACCCTTGAGGTTAGATCCCATAGTTAACATTACTCATGAAAAACATATTTAAATATTTATATATTTTATAAATACCATATAAATTATGATATTAAATGGTAACCTGAAATTTCAGGATTATGATATTCTTCAAGGATAGTCTGTATTCTGGTACAAGACAATAGAGGTATTTAGGTTTTGTTGTCCTCAAGATGCTAAGGGTTTATGCAGTTAAATAATGACTAAATGATTAAATGAAAACTATTTAATTTATTATATGTATTTTAATATTTATATAACTGCATACACTATTAGTAATTGAATTTGTTTTAGAAACCACTATTTGTGGCCTATTGAGTTATAATAACACTCTAATCATGCTGCCTAATCATTAGCCAAATAGAAATTGTGTTTTTCAGACATGTTATGGGTTAATATATTGTGTTAGTTGGGTACGTTTGGATGGAGCTAGGATAAGGTAACTGTATGTGGTTCTGAACCTCCTTGGGATTTGTTAGTATCATTAAATTTGGTGTTGCGTTTGACAGTTATCTCATACATAGAATGGAATTTCTACTATTTAGTTTGAACATTGAATTACAGGCCTTTCTCATCCTGGGATATTAGTTTTGTATATTGATGTATATATATATATATTCTTCCATTATTATTTATTTATTTTTGTTGATGTATTACACTGACGAAAGAACAAAAGAGTATATAGTCTCCTGATGATCGATTTTAGATCATCGCTTCTCGTCAGGAGCCTCTGGAATACGTGGTGGCGTGCCTGAGGTCATGTGGTGGCCTGACTTGGGGAACCGGTTAGTGGAACCTACGATGACACATTACAATGTTCACCCACCAGAGGTACTCATGGAATATGCCACATAAGAACACTTATTTATAATAAATCATATGAAATTATCAGATTTCAGATAATATTAGTTCAAACTAGTGAAACATAAGAAATAAAATTTGCTAATTATGAACTCAATATAGGAGACATTGTTCCCAACATTGCATGAAATCTTGAGTCTTATCATGACTAGAGATAGTGAGTCAGTCACTGTAACCAACATCTCATGTCCCTAAAGTCCTATCTATAGTCTACCAAATTTCAAAAGACAATGATTCATGAGGATAAACTATAATTTATTATAAATAGTGGTGAACTCGAGATGGATAAACTCTCAAACTTGTATAGAAACTATATTTTTACATACATGATGGTCATTCCATATTCCCCTGGTCTAGAGACTAGATCTCAGACAACAAAAAACCTATATGGAGTGATTTCACCCAATAAGAAGTAGACAACATGAAATATACATATATATTGGAAATATTATAAGATGAAACATGAAATATATGTCACAAAAGAAATGAAATAATATGATTTATTAAACATAATATAAGGTAAACAATCTATAATAGAAAATTTACAAAAAGAAAAATAAAAATAGAAATAACTAATCTCTATGATAGTGTGGGAAAAACACCTCCATCTCACCACCATCTACCCAGAATCAAGTGGATGAAACCACATAGCCTGACATTGGAACAATTCTTTTTTCCAGTTAGAATGATAAAGCAATGTCTATGCATTTTCGAAGGGGGTATAAGGTGTGATCTAAACAGGTTTAATAGTATCACGCCCAAAAGTTCTATATAGAGTCTTTATACAATAATATGTATATTCTCAACATTAATGAAAACAATAAATGATAAAATTTTAAACAAATTTTATAAAAAATATATGGTAAACAATTTCATATCCCCTTTTCCACATTATTCAAATTTTAATGTAAAATACTTTCAGTTAATATTATTTATATGAATGAAGTTAAATAAAATAAAATCATTCATCACATATTAAATCTAATCAATGGTAGTTCCAACTAAAACATTAGAAGATAAAGAACTAGTAACATCACACCAAAGAATACTATAGGCTAAGATGACAAGGATACTATTGCCTAATTATTCAAAATCATGATCCTAAAGTCTCTAGATTCATGCATACAATATAGAGAGTGGAGGAATACACCATAAACTGGTCACCCAAATATGTATATCAAGTCCATAGATCAACGGGCCAAAGGACAAGAGTTACACCCCTTTGGAAAACCCATTAAATTATTCTCGAGACCAATTACTTCAGCTTCTATCTATGTACGCATGGCATTGGATTAACACTATTTTATAAAACATTAAATTTAAACAATGATTTGAAATCCATTTCAAAAAATCATTTCAATATGATTTAAATATTCTTTTAATTTTACCAAATCACTGGGGAATCCCATATTTTATCAAAAACCAATTTTCGAAAAAAAAAATTCATTCTAATAAATAATTTTTTATGGATACAGTAAATTCAATCAGAAATAGGCTAGAGATAAAACCACGTACCTCAATCTAGGGCCCAGAAGGCCCACAATGAGATCCAAAAAACAGGAAAAGAATAGAAGGTTAACAACATAGGCACTGATATTGAATCAAATTTCATATGATAACATTAAAATAAATAAGATAGTAGAAATGGAAGATCTAGAAAAACCTCATGGAACTCTCACCCACATCATTAAACACACCAAAATATTGGCATCTAGATAAGATCACACATTAGTTCTAGATGTAAAAAACCCAAATGATCATTATATTTAAAAGGATTAATAAGATTATCAATATAGATAAAAGGAATGACAAACATGGAACAAATGTATACCATTATCAAATAAAAGTAAGATGAAAATTATCTCTTTACCAAAGATATGAAGTACAATAACATTGATAATCATTTGTTAAAGAGGTATCTCAAAGGAGAGGATGTCCCCTAAATTAACAGGGAGAGGCCCTACATTGATGGAGAAGATGCATGTGGTCGTATATATTGAAATAACATGTGCATCACCCAAAATATCCCAATAAATAGTAATTACATGTAATGTAACCCCATTTCATTCTTATAATCCACAAAACCACAAAAAAATCAAATAAACATGTCACCTCTGATTAAAAAACCCATATTATTTGAATTTCATGATGTGTAAATTTTTTTCAGGGTGTATGATTTGGATGGTGTGATCATAAATCATGAAAATTCCTAGAAACCAATTCACTATGTGAACTGGGTTCAAAGTGTGTAAATTTTTCATTCCTTGTACGAGTTCATGATATATCCACAAAGACCAATACCCGAAATTACTTTGATTCACAACATGTTATCATTCGCACTTTGTACTGATTTATGAAATCGTTATATAGAACAATACACAATATGAAAAATTTATATGGAATATAATAATTCCCCAATGTGTAGCCATTAACATCATGAAGTCTCCTATCATAAAGTAAACTCTAGATTCTACTCAATATCCTGAACTATCCTTGGTGTTCAATAAACTTTTAAGAATCCAAAAAATCCTATATGAAATTTATAATCAAACTCCATTGATAAAAAACCATAAACTCTCTCAATATAAGTCGTTTATCTTATCAATTTATTTCTATTCTTGGGAGTCCCAAAATATATCCAAATAAAGAGGAAATATAGAAAAAGAGATAATAAATACATTGAAAATATGTAATGGGATGTTATTACTAAATTGATATAATTTCCCATATAAAAAAATAACAATCATTAAGACATATTAAATATACATATTCCAATATCTATAATTTTTATAAAATTCATTTATTATTATTATATACATGTATATTAGTTAGAAATTAAATATTTTCAATATCATGGGTGAGTAATCATGATCATTTTGAGCTAGTTTCGTAATAATAATGTTGTTATTTTTTTTCCTTTAAAATATCATTATTCCCAAAAAAATAAGAGATATAAATTAGATATTATAATTAATTATAACGATATAATTTTATTATATAGATTTTTTAGATATAATACATAAATATGAAATAAATGATGAACTTTTTTCTGTGTGTTTTCATGAATGGATATTTTTATTTCAATTAATAGGTTTCATATTAATGTAACCAAGAAAGAAGAAAAACATAGTTATTTTGTATATATATATATATCATATACTAATAATAACTATGTTTGAATAGTCATCCAATATATTAATTTTTAGAATTTTTCAAATATATGATTTCATAGATTATAACATGAACATTCAACAATTAATGGATTAGAATAGTTATGAAAGTGAGTTTTTTTATAATAATATCATATTTTAAGAAGAATGATTATATTATTTAGATAATTTTGTTTTTAATCATATTTGATGTTTATTTAATAAATACATATTAAATAAAAGAAAAATTAGATACATTACTCCATGAAGGTGGTAGTCCATACCACTACATGAATACCGTTTTCATTTTTTCAATTGGAAATGTAAATAGTAGTAATTTTTTACATAAAATATTATAAAAACATTAATTATACTATAAATAATTATATTTTTGGGAAATAGACATAATTATTTTGGGAACAACATGTTTCCACAGGGGGATTCACTATAAATGATGTACTAAGGTCTATATATTATTCCCACAAACATAAGAATGTGAATATGATTATATATGAAGTTAAATGAATGTGATTAAATAGGATGTAGAAATATTGGAGTGGCCATTAATGGGAAGTGAGAGGTCCCTATTATAATTTTGGAGAATGATATATCTCAAAATATTTTTTTCGTAATAAAAAGGGATAACATATTTCACTTTTCATGAAGATCATACTATGGAATATAATATAAGGAAAATATTTTTTTTCAATACACACATAAACCACTTAATTATAAATATTATTTCAGCATGTTATTTCTTATATTCCTTTGTATAGCCATTTTTACCATTTTGGCTTTGAACAAGATAATATGTTTACATAAGTTATTTTTTTTATGACTCAAAATAAAATGGGAAATATTATGTAATTTTAACCTATAAATTCAAAATAATAATTTTTTTTTAGAATTTAAATATATATTTAAATAAGACTAATTAATTTTATCGTTAGAGTATATAATGAGTAAAAACCAGTTTATTGAAATAAATTACCTTTACGCTTAAAATGTATATGTCGATTAAATTTATAAAAGTTTTTTTTATTATATAAATTGGTTTTAAAAAAAATACATTAATGTTATATATATCGAAATGAAATTGAAAATTGAAATTTTCCAAAATAATTTTTAATTAAATTAAATTGAAAATATAGTTTCTTTTACTGAAAAATATTAATTGATTTTTCAAAATTCGAATCATTAGTTTTTATATATTTTAAATAAATAAAATATATAAATTCATAGTTTTACTACATAGATACATATGTGACCATTAAATGGGATCAATAATTTTTTTATATGGTCTTATTTCATTATATAATTATAAAATCTAGGAGTTTAGTGAAAATTTTATTTTTTACTATTTATTAAAAAATTAATTAATTCAAAAAAAAAAACAATCATAAGTTAATATTGAAATGTTAAATTAAAAAATGATGTAAATTTCAAATTATTACAATTTCCTTAATTTTTAAATTTATCCTTAAAATGGAAATATTATTTATAATCAAAAATTATTTTATAAAAAATTAAATCATTATGTTTTTTGTTAATATTGTTTTTAAATATGTAAATATTTACCATATTATTATTTACTATAGGTTTTACTATTATTTATTTTTATTAATTATCAATTTGGAATATATCATTTTAGTTCATTGTTTCATGTGAAGTAATCTAATGAACATGATATTAATAATATATATATATATATATATATTTAAAAATCTCAGGGCATTACATTCTCTACATTTTAAAAAGTTTCATCCAATTTTTTTCTCATAGTAGGGAATAATAATATGTGTATCTTATTGATATAAATGATATACTATATAATTTCATGAGTGGTATCAATAGAAATTGAAATCATATATTTTTTCCATAGAATATGTCAATCTTAATATTGAATACTTCTCTAGTAATTTTAGTTAGACATCCCTCATAGTTAGGCATCCTAAATATTATCATAGAATTACTTTTTAAAGGGAGATAATAGTCATCCTTACACAGATAAACGATACTATGATGGCATAAAATATTTAATGTGTTTTTTATTTATTATTTTTAGTATATTTCATTAATTTCTAGAGAAACGAAATTTTAAAAATAACATCCAATTCATATAAAGGGTGTATAATAATAATTTCATGATGTAAACACCAAAAACATAATCCTAGGATACAATTACAATTGGAATTTTTCTAAATAATATTAATTAATTTAGGTGTTTATTTGATGATTTTAGGGAACCTAAAAGGCCAAATAGGGTGGTTATAAATAGATTCTAGTTGGTTATCCACAACCCAGCGGTAGTGTAAGAGGGTACCTTTTACCCTAATTATTCATGACACACCATTAGCAGTAGGGGTAACATAATATTTTTATTGTTATCGTTCTGTAAGAGGTATCTTGTAAGGACCCACTTATTCTCATTGTCTTGAGAATACAATGAATCATTAAAATTCCATAAGTGAAATATCCAAGTAACAAAATGATGAAAACAAATTCCAATTGTTTTTAATACTAGTGAAGGACACTTGAGACTTTACGAAAATAATAACTAACTAAAAAACATAACCAAACACTGTTATATGATGCACGATAAAAACAAGAAAACATATCCATTTCAATTATAACAATCTACAAAAGTGTGTAATAGTAAAATAATACTAATCATCAAAGTATATAGAGGAAATATAACTAATCAACTCAATTTTTACAAAAATATCTCATACTCGACAAGCTCAATGCACCAATCAAAAAACATCCCTTGTATCAAGAGGTGGGAATAAATATGTTTGATACTTTTCCATTATCGATGTCCCAAGAAGATAATATATTCAATATCACCAAAGTTCCTAAATAAGATTGAGTATGAATCTCAGTTGGATTTCCCCTAAGACATACCTACCCATTCTAATAGGATATAATGGTTAGCAACATTTATATAAAATATTTTATATAAAACAATTTCCCAAATCAATTTATAACTAGATATAAACACATTCCAAACACATTTTTAACCAAGAGTATACAAGTTCTATTTTCTAACAATTCTCCATCCCGACACATTTACAGAGAAAACACCAAACATGGATTTAAAAATAATTTCTCAATATCATTTTGTCAAACCCATTCCATGCTTCAAAACACACACAAACACTCACTAATACATACTTAGTTTGATATTTTAATTCACATGAGTAGTATCTTGTCCAAATCACCTAATACCAAATAGGAACATTCCTCGATCTAGGGTAACACACCTTGTACCATAATGGTAGATTTCCCTTATTCAGGGGAAGGTCAAACATAAACTCACAAAACCCATATATTCTAAAACATTTCAAATATCCCAATTAGACAATTTCAATAAAGCCATTATTTTGTTGAATACTATTAAACAAATCTATTCCCATATTCCAATCGATTTCAATAAACATTTAATTTTATAAAAAATGATTTAATCAAATCAAAATACATATAATTATTTAAAAACCACCTTTTGAAATCTTCATTTTAAAATTGTAATCACATATGTTTATTCCAGGGCATAAATTCTACTAGATTTCCCCAATTTACCAAATCATCCCCAAAGAGGGTTTCCAAAAAATTCTAAACACACAATTTAAAATCAATTCTGAAAACGGAAACCAATTTGAAACCATTCCATTCATTTCTATAATGTCGAGTTGAGATAAAACCCACCAACCACAAAGGTTTTGATGACAACTGAAAATAGATTAATAACATTACTAAAACAAAGTAAAAATTCCACAAAACTCTATTGGATCTCCTTTCCTATAGTGATCAATAAAAAACCCTTAATATTTCACATCCAATATCATATATATACAAATAAAAAGTTTATATATAAGAAACTGAGAGGATAAGAAAAGTAGATTGAACATGATCTAAGAAAAGGAGACCAAAATTGTGTTTAAAAGGAAGTTACCTTGATGAATCAACATAAAATCACCATGAGATGCCATCAGATCACCTATGGATCGATCAGAAAACCTTACATAGCCATAGTAGATGAAAAATACAGAGTTATATCAGGTTTTGGGAATAAATGCTTCAATTTATGGGAAGCCCATCCTAGATCCACATTTTATGTAGGTGGGTTTTAACCAGCGCATAGTTTAGTCACACATTTATTCTAACCATGTGTTATCCATTAATTATCTAATTCCTCGATAATATCCTCACATGGACTCCTTGCATATACTCCTTTCATGGCCTCTCTAATCATTCCCCCAAAATCCTGAAACTTCTTTCACAACCAACTACTGCTCATGGTTTCTCCTCAGACTCCATCATGGTTTGTCCAAATCTTGTACAACCTGTGTGCCTCTACTATAGCCTCCAAAAATAAATTTAATGTTTAGTAAAATTTTCCAACAATCGCCTATAAAAATTATATACATGAAACACATAATGAAATGGTTACTTACCTGAAAACGAGGGTACTAAATTCTCCCCACCATTGGTCTTTTCATCATTGTAATGTAGAAAACCAATGCAACCATGAAAGTGTTCCAACCATTACTCTTTCATTTCCTTCTTGCATTACCATGTATCTTCCTAAATTTGACCATGATTCCATAAATCCTATACATGAATGATGATTTCATCCAGAATGACTTAATCCTACCTTTCCAAAATCCTCACTGGGACATGTACCAATTAATATTTTTGATCTAAGTTAACATGATCATATATGATCGCACAGTCAGGATTTGGCTGATACATTTTCATCTGTGATATAAGTAACACATAATGCACCAAATGTAATTATGGGGGTAATACTTAATGATATACCACCTCTCCAACCCATTTTAATACCTTTAAAGAGACAATGTATCAATTCCAAAACATTCCTTGATTCCAAAAAACAATAATGTCAAAACCTTGGAGAAATACACAACAACACATGATCACTCACGGAGAACGACAACAGTCTTATATGATAATAATCATATTATTTTGATGACTATGAGCTATCTCTATCCACTTCCTAATTATAGGAATATTCTCTATTGTTTCTTGGACATCGTTGGAACCAACTTATGATATATTGCAATTTTCCACCAATAAATGTGGAAAATGATAAGGACATTAATACAATGATTCAAAAGGAGCCATATATATTATGAGATGATATATTTTATTATAGAAAAACATTAATATGGGTATATCCTCCTCCAAATGAGCCGCAAAAATATATTACAGAAGCTCATAACATGTCTTATAACATTATTATCATCCTTTCAGATTTCTCATTCATATGAGGATGATACATCATACTCATAGTTATATGAGTCCCAAGGGATTTATATAAGGATTTCCAGAAACGGGACATGAAGCTTGGATCTCTATCTGACACAATTTAAACTAGGATTACTTGTCTGTTTACCTCTTCTTAGGTATTGAATTTTGATAGATCCATCACCGTATGGGTTTCACAAATAAGGATGAAATGGTCTGACATGGTAAGTCGATCCACTATGACCCATATTGATTATTATTTGTGAACCATTCATGGGATACCAATAACAAAATCCATCTGAATCTACACCCACCATCACACTATAATATTTAAAGTATAAAAAATATCTAATAGTCTCTGATGTTATTCTTTAATATAATGAATATTTAGAAACATTGAAATTAACTTAGTCACTTTTATTTTTCATGTTTCTCCTCTAAAACTATGCCTTCAATGCATTATACATCTTCTGCATTCTCAGATTTTTGTCCCATTTCAAATGGTGGTAAGCATAATGAAGTTTCTCATGACAATACTTATGTACAACCCTCTGATATCTGAACCCTAAAACCAAACATCAATCATGTTTTTATCCCTTAATGGTTCCCCCACCATTGTGTTTTAAACCCATAAATAAGAAATATGCACTATCTATTTATTTATTATTTGTACATCATTACCATATTAGGAATAACAAATAAAAAAATAAAACCATAACACCACATTGGTCATCATATTCCACATTGAGGTCGGGTAGGACTGACATTTAATGCCACTCATCTGAAGCTACTTTCTCCAACTTCTAATAAAAGATTTTACTATATTCAATTTCCACAAAATTACCCTTTCCTACTATATACATCATTTCAATTAAAAATATATGAAGATACTACATACATCATCTTTTCCTCATATTTAAATACTATTGTGAGAAAATATGTGTCATTCTCTTATGATCCATAAAACAGTAAAATTTTCACCAAATAGACAATGAAGCGACGTATTAAAGGTATGTACAATCGCAACTAACTCCAAATCATGTTTTTGGTAATTATTCTCATGCACCATCAACTACCTTTTAACTGTAAGAATACATGTGGTCTTTGTGTTTGAGAACACATCCCAAGCCCGATCCCAAAGCATCATAGTACACCACATACCCCAATACAGATTCATAAATTATCAAGAGAGGTTCTAATGTATTAATAAACATAAACATTTGGAAAGTCATCTCAAAATCCCCAGTTCATCCAAATGGAATACTCTTCTTTGTCAAATATGTCATCAGGGAATCTAGTCATGATAAGTCAGACACAAAGCATCATTAATGACCAGCTAAACCAATAAAACTTCATATCTAAGATACATTTTTAGGACATTCCATGATATAATAGAAGATATGATTTCTGGATCCTCTAAAATACCTTTTTAAAAATTACATGGCTAAGAAATCACACCACTTTTATCCAAAAATAACACTTTCATATATTACAAATAAATAATGGTCTCTCATTATTCCTAACACTGACCCCAAGTTTTTCTCATTCTTAAATTTTTTCTTTTAATACACCAATATATCATCCACAAACACTACATCAAAAGATTCCATATATCAATGAAATTTCCAATTAATCAATGAAAAAATGACCGCTCATGCATTTGTGAGGCCTGAAGGAATAACTACATATTCATAGTGGTCATATCTGAATCATAAAGATATTTTTAGTATATCGATGTTTTGAAATCAAAATTTAAGATATCATGATCGCATGAAAAAAGTTTAGAACCACTAGGCTACCCTCAATTTATCAATCAAATAATCAATTTTTTGGAAGTGTATATCTTCTCTTCATCATAACTTGATTCTGTTGATGATAATTCCCACATAGATTTAGAGTTC
This sequence comes from Viscum album, assembly GCA_963277665.1. Lineage (NCBI taxonomy): Eukaryota > Viridiplantae > Streptophyta > Magnoliopsida > Santalales > Viscaceae > Viscum > Viscum album. The sequence goes on from OY728140.1 coordinate 1,111,873,957, forward strand.
AAACTACTTTCTTCATGAACAAGAACTGTGCTTCCCATAAAGATTTACATAGCCAAATGAATCAATTTTTTTCTAGTTCATCTAACTTCTCATTTAAATTCCTTAATTCTCTTGGTGACATCATATAATATGGAATGGAAAAAAAGACAAGTCCATGGAAGGGGATCATGAGTAAACACCACATCCAATATAGGTGGTATCCTATAGAAGTTTTTGGAAATAAAATTAGGAAAATGATCCAAAAAATACAAGAAAACTGTTATCCTCCATCACTTATATCAATTCAAAATTCAACACCGCCAATTGGTAAGAGATGATGCCCACCGTGGGTGCTGAAAAGATCATTAAACTTATATTTATAACCCATTTCCGCTTAAGAGATGATCGAAATCATTCACAGCTATGAAAATGACAGTTATGTTATAAAAGATGATGTGAACCTTGAACTTTTTAAAACAATACATACCCAGGATAAAATAAATGATATATATATCTAACACCAATATGTCCCATTTCAGCTCAACTCGATAAACAGTTATAGAACATGCTCTACAACAAAATGCTTGAAATTCTCTTTAACTAAGAGGGGTTTTATGTTTTAACATGGAAGGCAACATATAATGTTTTAAACATAATAAATCAACATCATGAGATGAAATAAAGAAATTTGATTCACCTGTATGAAATTTTGTTTGAATAAGTGTATAATTCAAAATAATTTTACATAACATATTAGATGGTCTATCCTGATCATCTACAATCGCATGCTCAATTTGATACAATTGCTTCTTCGTTTCACTATAATACATTATTGATTTGTTGAGATTTCCCTTGATGAGGTCTCAAGGTATTCCTAGAATCACCATGTATAGACTTAATCAAAATATTATCCTGATTATGTTGCCTCATCAAATCAAATCATACAATGTTTGCAACATTAGAAAATTGTCTCGAGAACCTATCCTCGGAGAACTACAACAGTATCACTAGATATGACCACATATACTTTCTTTTATTAAATTTTCAAGGATGTGACATAAAACCTATCATTATGTGGTCAAGAGAAACACATGGTAAATTGCATTATTTTCCCTAGGGTTTTGGAGGATGTTTCATTGATCCAATAATCTAATTTTGATTCCCACTTCCACCATGGAAATACATGTCCCTCATTCTTTTTCTCCCAACATTCGAGATACCACTAGTTTCCAAATGTATCATCATTCTTCCTCCTACCATATTTCATGAGATATCTTGTTCAGCCATGGTCACTCTATTCACTATCATTGTATAATCTTTAATAAAGAGTACTGTGATCTTTAATCAAATCTCTAATATGAGCCTCGATTCAAAGACATGTGCCTTCAAGTCCTCACTCATGAAAATTTCTTGTTTAAATAAAACTAAATTTATGAATTTAGAAACATATATTATGATAGAAAGATATTCCTTCATCATGATGAATAAGTTCATTATTCTATGTATCCAAAACATGTGGGAAATTTTTTTTATTAAAAAACACATCAAAATCCTCCCAACTAAGTCAATAATCCAGTTTTTCTTGAACCACAACATCCCACCACTAGTTTGCAAGATCTTTTAGCATATATTTTACTATGTTGACCCTGGTCTATATTGGTCTAACAAAGAATTCAATGATACAATGCATTATATTTATCCACACCTTCACTTTTATGTGTTCTAAATCACACCATAAGATGGGTGTATTCATCTTCAATAATTTAATGGAATGATCCAGATGTCTGGACTCGTACCTATGGTTCCCCGTGTACACATATTGGACGACTTGAATGATACATTGAACCAACTCTTGGTTAACATATTTCACTTGTAAAACCACATTTTTTACAGCTTCTTCTTGTTTGTTTCTATGATGCCAATTAGGTTCCATTTTAAAAAGTGACAACAAACTCTGTATGTGTCACTCTCCACCAAATGATGGAAGAGCATTTAAAATTCTATCACATCAACTATCATATAGTTTCTTCCCATAAAATACCCTTATAGGTTTGGCCATTTCTGAAAATATCTATTATTTCTTTTAAAAATTGAACCATTTTCAAATGCATTAAGAATTATTTGTTAAAATAATCTTTTGAAAAAAGTTGTAACATTTTTTATAAATTTACACATTTTCACAAAATCATAAATCATCACTTCAATTGAAATATGAAATCATAGAATGAATTAAATCATCTACAATTCATGTCATTCTCATATTATTGGCTAAACCCATGACAATGATACTCTATGATCCAAAACATGTCTCCAAAAAACTTATGTACCCATGTCCCTGGTACCATTTTGTTATTAATAAAAATTATATCTATGTCTTTTTATACTCTGCGTTTCAATTCTAGAATATCCAACTCCTTTCTATGGTAATAACCCATGGCATATAAAAAAATTAATTTCAACTCCAACACCAAGAAAACTGATGAATACTTGTTAGAAAAGGCAAGGAACAAGCTGATACCATATATCTCAAAGAAACTATTGGATTGAACGGACTGATTCTACTTATAATGACCCAATTATTCTTATTAGCATGGGAATACAATGAATTATTACTATAATTATGTGACAACCCTAAGGATACAAATTCTGGAAATATATCCCAAAGGGTTTCAATCCCAGTGGGGGGATGATTTAATATATAAAAAACACTAACCATGAAACATATTCCAGAACCACTATACGATGGATGATAAAAATAAGAAAACTCAACCATTTAAATTATAACAACCAAACAATGTGTCCAATAGTATAAGAAAACTAATCATCAATGTAAACATCAAATGGAAAAAAATCCACATAATGTTGAAATAAATACTCAATACTTGAAAACCTCCATAATAAAATCACTATAGAACCCAAGTATCATGAGGTGTGGCTAAATATATGTGATATGTTGCCTTCTTCCATGTCCTGGAAGATTATATTTTCAAAAGCTCTAAACTGCCAAAGAAAGGGTTATTTTAAAACATAGTAGGCATTACCTATTGACTTTCCTACTCATCCCACCAGGATAAAAAGGTTGGAAAAATTTATATAAGCCACTTTTTATAAAACACTTTCCCAAAACTGTTTATATCTAAATATATTAATATTCCAAAACCATTTGTATAAAAGAGTAACCAAGTTTTATATTAATCCAATTTTCCAAAAAATCACATTTAAAAATACAACCATTCTAATATTTAAATTTAATTTATCAATATCATTTTTTCATACCCATTGCATGGTTTAAAACACACACCCATGCATGCTTCATTGATAGTTCTATACTCATGAGTTGTCTCTTGTCCAAATCTCGTTGGTACCACTAACTCACGCCCCCAATCATTGTTCACTTACCTTATTACCTATTAGTACACAATCCTTATCCAGGGGAATGTTGACCATAAACTCACTCAACCAATACATTCCAAAACCATTCATATAACCCAATTAAAATAATTTTAATAAAACCATGATTGTATTGAAACCCATTAATTAAAGAAACTCCAATCAAACTAATAATTTTAATAAAACGATTCCTTTTATTGAATATTAATTTATCAAATCCAATAATAAAAATTCTATAAAACCCCCATTTTAAAAATATTATTTTGAATTACAGAATCAAAGGGATTTATTCAAGGACACCATTTATTTTAGATTTCCACATTTTTCCCAACAATCACCAAAGATGGTTTCCAAAAATTTCATAGAAAAAAATTCAGAATCAAATCCACCCAAAGTAATATTTTTTAAACCATTGCATTCAGTTCTACAAAGAGGAATCAATAGTTAATTCACCTACCTCATTGGGTTTGATGAAAACTGAAAACAGACATTGAACACTCAAAAAACTGGGTAAGAATTAACAAAATACTTTTTATAACTATACTAGATTCATGAATAAGTCCATAAATCATCATATTTAGAATACAAAAGATTATATATACTAATTATAGGCATACATCTTGTAAAAAGAGGGGATATGAGAAGTAGATCTACATAGGTCTTAGAAAACATGACGAGAAATGTGTAGAACAAGATCTTGCCACGTTGAATAAAAATAAAATCACCAAGAGAATAATTTATATTGCCTCCATATTAGTAATAGAACCATATTTGGACTTAGGAGAACACAAACCTTGTGTTAGAGAAGTTTTGGGAAAAAATTATTGGGCTAATGGAACAGATGACCTTGATCCACTTTTTAAGGAGGTAATTTTTATCTTGTGCATGGTTGAGCTGTACGGTTAGACAAACCATGTGTTAAATATGAATTTGATACTACCACAATAATAGCCTCTTTTAACCTCCTCAAATTATCTATATAACCCTCTTCCAACCATTCTAATGCTACTATCCCATCATGATACTATACAATGTTTCTCCTAGGATTCCCACACAGTTTGTCCAAACCATGCATAACCTACGCACATCTCCTTTAGACCCCCAAAACCAATTTAATATTTCCCAAACTCGGTTAATATTCACCCATATTCCTCATATAGAAGAAATGAATAAATAAAGGGTTATATATGAGAATCCTGGGTTATTACATATCTAATGATTATTAACCACATTAGTTGATGGAATTGGAGATAACATTATATAATTCAAAGTATCCTAAAATTGGAGTTGTTGAAAACACATAACCTTCATTTAATGGATCAAATTATTCACTCATATAAATATTTATGATAATGATGTCCAATACATCCACACATGAAATACTTTCTTATTTCCTTGACTAATTATATTAATACATTCTTCCCACATGATTTATAAATATAAAGCATCATCATAATTCCATAATCATATTTCCCACATGATCTTATATAAAACCCAATCCATTTCATCATTGGTACATTTATATATAATTTAAAATTTCTATTTTATAAAAAAAATGAGATATTTGGGGGAGCATAAAAAAAATAATTTCAACCATAGCTTCAATCAAATTTGAATTATCATTAAGATAATTATTAAATTTCCCATCACATCATTTTTTAATATGTTTCGTCTAATATAAAATCATTTATAAAACTAGAATGTGATAATTATACGAGATGAAAAATTAACTCCCAATGGGAATTATTATATGTTATTTACATGGAAGAAAATATAATAATATATGGTACTCTTAGAAATATTTACATTATATTTTAGTTCAATATAAATCACTCTAAATAAATTCTATATTTATTTTGGTTTCGATCACTAAAATTTCATTAACTAATAACCCAAAATTATGAATCCATTAGGATGTATTTTAAGGATAATGTGATTATCCAAAAAAATAGCACATGTTGTGTCTAATTATGTATGAAGTCTTAGGGTCACTCATCATGCACCAGAGTCAAGAATGAGTTTGTACTCAACTATATTTCTTCAGTGTGATTACCCATTAGTGAATTTGATCCAAAAATACAACCACATTTTTTTTCAAAAAGTCCTGTAATTGGAAGGAAAACCACACAATCACTTCATCACAAAAACATTGATATGTTATCTGATACATAGATTCATCCCATGGGCTCATCACTAAGGTTTTCAATAATTTCCTCTTATCTGAATAATTAAAATAACTAAACATAAGATAAAAAATAACTAAACCACTCTATGATACAAATGGAAACAAAAAATACCCATACTCACAGATCTGGTGAGAATAAAATATATTCATTCAAAGGATTTTTTATAATGTGAAGTGGGTATAAATATATATAGAATTTTTTTGGTAAGGTGAAATTTATATCTCATAGAAATTACTTAAATGAATGAATAGACGGTTTATTGTCTTTAGGTATTATCTCTTTAAGAGATATATTTTATGATTCCTATGTGTATTTCTCAGTAATAAAATAATAGTATTTTTCATAAAGAGTTATCATAAGTTATGATAATCTTCATATCATCAAGAAGGGGAATAAACGAGCTGTGTGAGCTCAAACTCTCAGTAAGGGAATGATTACCCAGATGACATCAAGGGTTAGATCATATATATATATATGTGAAAATAAGTGCATGATATAAAATTCAATATAATTGAACATTTGACAATAATAGTTTCCCATAATACATGACTAATGGGAATTAAATGATAAATGAACAATATATACCATGGATAATGATTATGGACACTTGAAACTATGATTATAAGACATAATTAAAAGCATAACAATAAAAATATAATTTTTTTAGAACCACAAACATTTGAATTAAAATAATTTTGAACACAACTATTCGCATCATGTTCATAATAAATCAAGTGAATATCATTAATATGCCTTATATTCACACAAACATAGCTATTCAGTAATGCGTTCATGCTAAAAATATTTATCTGATGTGGTACATAACAATATACAATACATTGGATGGTTGTATAAGACCCATCCATCTAGTATCCATACATATATAAACCATTTAAATGTAATATTTGTTCACATAATAAATGATCGATAAATATAAATGCAGTTTTTTTAATAATTAATGATGTTATCACCAAAAAAAGAAAAAAAGAAAAATACTTGATACCCGAAATCCAATAACCTGAAAATATTTTTTTAACAAACAATGTATAGGTTTATCTATGAATAATAAATTCTAGGTTAAAAAGGTCTTTAGATAAATCATGAAAAAATAAATTTGATACTCTTTTAATTATTAGAAAAGGGTTTTATCATTTTCATAACAGGTGAAGATATGTTCACATTTATAAGTCATTTTTGAATAGGTGAAGTAATTTTTTTGATTTATTTTACTCATAAAAATTATTATTAAAGGGTAGATCCTTAAACATATATATCGATTTAAAAAAATTATTAGAACACATTCGAAGAACTTTTGATTTTCAATTAGAATCATCAAAAATGGATCCCAAAATAAGTCTTCCTAGTTTACAAAATGTTAATTTTTTTACATGAAAACATTTAATTTCAAAATAAATATTAAATAATGGATAATTTAAATGACCTACTTGTTATGAAAATGTAATCTGTAGTGGAAAATTAATCATATTAATTTTGAAAGAATTTAAAAAAATATAATAAATTATGAATTGACTTTATTGAGTCACAACATAATGAAAATCCTAATTATAAAACTTTTTGAATAGACTATAATTGAAATTTAAATTTTATATTAGATAAACAATAATTTAGTTTCTTTATATAAAGGATAACATTGGTCCTTAAGGAATCACTAAAAATAGATAAGAAACCATAATTGAAAATGATGCAAATTACTCACAATATTAATATACTATGTCAGGAATAAACATTTATCATTAAATACTTGAATAAAAAATTAATTCCCATAAGAGAAGAAGTTAATGTACTATGATATCCAATCATAGGATAGAGGCTACAGATATTGAATGAAATAATTTTTATAATTTTCTTAACTACTCAATAAAGGGAGTTAAGTAAAAAAAGACTATTACAAAATTAATTTCATTTGAAATCAATTTACATTAAATAAAGAATGTGGTAATATTTATTATATCCATTAAAAATAATTAAAATAATATAAATATATAAATCCCCATAAAAATATTCATTACAATAATAAATCGGTTGTTAATACGACTCATATCATAATGAAGCATAACTATGACACAAAAACAAATACATATATGTTATCCTTCGAATAAAAATATATTTAAATTAATACCATGATATAAATCAAAAATAATATTAAATTACATGAATATGGAAATATAAAATCATTTGACAGTAATCAAACATTATTAATAATTTGATTTTTGATAATATGGAATATGTCTCCAGAAATAAAATATTAGATAAGGGACACCATTACATAATTATAGTATTTAATGAATGTTTATTATAGTAATATATATATAAATTATAATAATAATTTATTTGATAATATTATTCATATTTATCACCATATATAATCATTATTTATTATTATTATTTACATGATTTTTTTTATTTTCTAGATTCTATCTCTGATGTGAGTAATCAAGTTTATTTTTAAAGAGTTTAGTAATAATGATGTTTTTATACATATATATATATAAAATTTAATTACATATAGATAAAAAATGTTAATAAAATTTTAGTTTTATAATTATTCATAATGTTATAATTTTATTATATGTGAGTATGGGTTTTGATCATTATAGTTGAAATTAATGTTGAACATGATTCAATAATATTTAATTAATAGAAGTTGGGTCCCCAATATAGAGTTTAATTATAATATAACCATTATAGAACCAAATCTGTATCACTAATTAATTAATTGTTTGATATATTATCATTATTTGTTTTCATTTTTCTCAATGATATAATTTTATTGAATTGTTCATATAGGGGGATAGACCGACCAAAACATATATGTATGATAATTAATGGAATCGTATAGTTATGAATGTAGTTTATTTTGGAATATTATCATTTTTATAGAATAATAATGATATTATATATTTATTTTTACCCCTTTGAGTCTTATATTTATATATTTAATTAATAATTAAAAAACTAGTTGAACAATCATATATGTTATGAGAGGGGGTGGTGGACCGCACAATTGAACAAATGTGGTATTCTTTTCTCATAATAGAAATAGAGAAATATGGTTACTGGTTATTTAAAAATTATAAAAACAATATGTATACTATAAATGCAGTTCTCATCAAATAATATTGAGAAAAAATATTTGAAATGTAATGATTGAAAGGAAAAAAAATTGTGTAAATTTTATAACCTATGTTAAGATATTTGAGTTTTAATGGGAGAATTCAGTGGGAAATAAATAATTAAGGGAAAAATATTTCTTCTCCAATATAAATGCATTAAAATAAAATAAATTATAATTAAAAAGTGATGTTTTCAGAGGATTCCATATTATTTGAGTTGTTTTTAAGGGGTTGTGATGGGAGCCTTTAACAAGTGGTGATAATGGAATTTTACTAATTATTTGATCATAATATAATGTGAACAATTATTTTAGATGTCAATATGACTCCAAAATGTACAATTATAATGTACAGTTATTAAATGGTATTAAAACTCAATCACTAAATTGAAAATATATTTTTAACATGTTAGGAATTTTACTAGTTTAGTTTACCAAATATACCCTTTTGGGGTTTCAATGCAGTAACTAGTTTTTACATATGTAATTAATATTTAAGCTTGAAAATATATTGAGATAGTATTATATAATTTAAAAATACTAAATAAAAATAACAAATAAATGTTTTCATAAAAATGTATTTGCGAAAAAATGATAAATTTTAACATTAACTAGTGGAACAGGTGAAAATTTGTCTTATGGAAATATGTATTTTGAAGAATAAGATTGGATTTTATGATAAAATTATATATCATTTTGATTTTAATTATTTAATTTTTTTATTAGAAAATAATTTTTTATAGATTTTAATTGAATTTAAAATAGAATATTATATATATAAAATTTTACTAAATGAAAAGAAAAAAAAAATTAATTAGGAAATATTATATCAAATATTAAATTGTTATAAATTGGTTACATAAATTAATAATATTATTAAAGAATATTATATTAACTACATTAAAACACAGTTAATCATGAATATTTTTTTATTCAATTTAATGTTATTTTTACTTCTTCATATTTTCAAAAAGGCTATTATTTTAGTGAAAACAACAACATACAATATTCACATTAAAATATGTTTTTTTAAAAAAATATAAAATTTTAACTAATCATATTTTGACCTGATTAATTATGAAATTAATTTCATTTCCAAAAATTTATATTCTAAAATATATAAATGTAACATTAAAATGGATATAAAGTATTTAAATTGATCCACGTTTATTGTGAAAATCCCTTTTTAAAATATTAAATATTCTTTATCAGATTTTTTGTGTATTTATACCTAATATAAAAAAATTTACCGACAGAGTTTCAATTATTAAAAAAAATTACAAATTAAAATTTTATCTTGAATAATTTTAATTTTTTGATTAATGTGGATAAAGCTATAAAAAATTGTATTATTATATATATATATATAAATATTTCAAAATAATAGGGAGAATATAACTACATCACACTATTTTTTCCAATTAATACCCCTCAAATGGGCTATGTCTAAAATTGTAATTTAATTCTATAATCTTTGGATTTGATAGAAGTGGAAAAAACAAACTTCTTGTGGTAATAGGCATGTTGTGGTCCTTGACAGCCACATTTATTCATACGAATAAAATTTTCACAAAGTAGATAATTTTAATAAAATTTTAATCATTCTATGTATATATAATAGATATAAAATTATACATAACAATGAATAATATAAAGGGTAGCCTTAAGGGACCACCTTATTTATATGAATCCATTCTATTTATAGGCACTCAATAATCCTTTCCGAGGAACTTTCAGGTAAAATCCACTATATTCCACCAACAAGAGGCCCTATACAAAGCCAAAAATTTCCTACATAATACATAATAATAATTAATAATTATTTATGATTTTTTATAATTATAAATTAATTTTAAATTTAATTTAATTAAGAATAATTTTATAATAAATGACCAATTCATCACGTCACACCAAAACCACAACCTACGACATGTGAATGGTTTGAGGTGTAGTATTGACACCATCCTAAAAAATATAAATCATTCTTTAATGAATAGATAACCTATTTAATTTAAATAATCAAAAAATAAGGAAACTCGATCATGAGATGTCCCTTCATTGAAATGACATGCGACAACATAGATACTTGATTTCAAGACATCCTTTAGAAACATTGTGAAAAATATCAATCATAACCTAATTATTAAATGATGATACCATGGAAATTTCAATAAAATATTTTTTTACATATTCAAAAATAGAAAAAACAATATAAGAATAATTAGGTGGAAAATTATAGATGAATCAACTCAAATAATGGTGAAATGGGATTAATATTAGCCCATTAAAAAGGGAATTTATTTTATTTGTGGTGGTGAGGAGCCCATGGTCTAAGTAATGAATGAGGTAGAATAGTGGAAGAGTTTATATTACAGTTAGTAGGGAATTTTTAAAATTTACCATTTTAATGAATTATAAGTAGATGAATAGTTTCACCACATTAGTTTCCAATTCTTGTGACAACCATGTATCATTCACTATCCAAGCCACAAACCCTAAATGGTTTAGATTAATGATTTATAAAACACTATGGAAACCAAGAAAATCACAATGAAAAAAATTGTTGGATTTTCATTGTTTCCATCAATTCATAATCATTCCATGATCTAGTAACGAAGCCAAACTACACCCGTAATAATATTTCCACAAATTATGACATAACCAAGTGAAAAATAGGCATGGGGATTTTATCAACATTTCAAACTCCCCCAAGAATCCCTTTAGGCTCACCGGATAACTAAAGACAACTCTTAAGACATAGTGAATATCCATAAAATATCCATTAGATTATATATCACTTAATATTCAAATTAGAATCTCAATTATTTTAATAAATCCTTCTTACTGGGTAAAAAAACTTATATTCTCCCATATTTTATCAAATCACATCAATATTTGTATTGATTGAGAAGGAATGTTGAAACCGAGTATAAAATCTGAAATTTGAATAAAAAATATTCATTAAAGATATTACAATTGTGCAATAGATAAATAACTCTTGTTTTTTGGTAGAGTCATGATCAATAATTAAGTATATTTAACAAAAAATTATAATTTCAATGAGTGATCCATTGGAATGTATTGAAAATAATTCCACATCTAGATCTTATTATATTCCCAAAATAAGAGAGTATTTTTTCACCACATGGGTGTTTGAAAATAAAAAAAATATGATAATGGTATGATTTTTAGAAACAAATGATTTTTTTACTAAAAATTCCACTAAAAAGTAAATCGAGTGTATTAATAAAGAGTATTTTTTAACATGTGAATGTAATGATGAAATTAAAATGTTTTTGTTTGTTTCTATTCATAAATGATCTATTTTTAACATAATGATGTGATTTATACTATAATAAATTGAGACCACATAGAATTATTATTGGTAGAAAAATAATAATATTTTATCCTTGATTAAGATGGAATAATGGCGTACTAGTGAAATAATTATTAGAATTGGTTAAAAAATCATATATAACATAGTATTCCTTATATAAACCCAAGATAAACATAAATATTTTACATCAGTTCCATTAGATAATCCTTATAACTCCCAAATAATCTCAGTATCGTAATAATTTAATGGTTATTACCTTTGAGGACTAGAAACATAAGTATCTTATTATACAAAACTTGCGAATAATACTCTATTATCGGGCGGAACTATAATCCCATCTATAATAATCAGAATTTAAAGTCATCTTCATAAAATGTTTAATAAAAAACTAATATTTGGTGTGATACAAAATTCATAGTAATCAAATATTATCATTATTTAATAAAACATTTAGTTTGTTAACATTGGATAAAACATGAGTAGGGAGAATTTTTATTTTAAAAATAACATTGAGAAAATAGATTTGTCTATAAATCATGATATGAGAAAACAAAATCTCAAAAGAACAAACTTATTAAATCGACAATGTGTGAAAATTTAGTAGATTATAAATATAATCCATTGGGTATGATCATATGCATATGAAATTTAAATGTTTTTTTCTCTAGAGATATATCATAATAATGGAATTCAGAGCGAAAATATGCAGATCGTAACATTATATTTTGAGTACATCCAAAAAGGTATACCATTTTTCGTAAGCATAATAAAATAAGTTGTACCGTTAAATTTGTGTTCATATATGAGAATCCAAATTCTTTATAATCTATTGAAAAATAAAAAATTCTGAATTCATTTGATATTGGGCTTGTAGATGTTGATGAGAATATTTTCCAATAATTTCTCATTGATTTCAATTCTCACACACATCCTCATTTTTTTCTAAAAATAAATCTTCTTTAAGTGGATTTTAGGATTATATTTAATTTAATAATTATTTTACATTTCAAATAAATTTTGATTTAAATTATTTCAACTTTATATTGATATAAAAGGCTTTACAAAAGTAATTAAAGTATTTTTAATGATGTTTACAGTCAATGTTTAAAAAATAATGTTCTCACCAAATATTGGCATCCAACCCTATATATGGAACCCCACATTTTATGTTGAATGTTATGTTTAGGAACTTAAAAATTATTTAGGATATTCATATTTTGTTACTTGATGTTTGGGATGCACCTAATGTATGAAACCTAATAGTTTTATCATACCATGTGTTCTATAAATCTATGTTTGGTATCAATTGAATAGATGACATCTAAATTTTGGGGATTTCTTTAAATAGAGAAAACCACATTTAAATTCATTTATTAGTGGGATTTAATTTATTAATTATTTCTAATATTTGTGCACTTATTTTTATATATTAAATATATTTATAAATTAATTTAATGTTCATTTTATAGAATATTGAATAGTTAATTAATTCTTTCTCATTTATGTAAGATATTATGATTTTTTGTGGTAGAAATAATTCAAAATAAAATGAGCTCAGAAATTAAAAAATGTGACATATATGCAAACTTTTATATAATATTTTTGATATGAAATATGTCAACATAGATATTTCACTATAAAATGGATATATATATAGTGAAATTTATCTTCTTGGATAGTGATATTTTATATTTAAGTATTAAGAAATATTAAAATATAATACTTTGAATTCAAATTTTATATAATGTATTATAGAATAGATTTTCTTTACTATTTTATGTATAACATATTATATGTGATTCATTTTCTATAGGTCATTAAAACATTACAGGATAAAACAATTGATTGATACTTGTTATAACTACTATGGAATGTCTATATTTATACTATCAATATTTTTCATTACACAATTGTTTTATCTGAATTTATTCTCTAAAAATTTATTATGGATTCATAATATTTTTTAATATTCAATTTATTCATGTATTTAGTTGAATATCTATTCACATGATACCTATATCATTTGAATCTGAATGCTTTCAAAGACAATTTTTCTAACTAGAGACAATAACTTATAATTCTAAACTATGGATTTCTGATTATCATATGGGATTACATCATGAATTTTTTAAAATATTAAATAATATATTTTAACAAGTTTCATTTTCATTCAATCAACTATCAATATACTATTAAAATAGATCAAATAATGACAATCAACAACCACTCCAATAGAGTGTTCATGGAGAGATCTAGTAGAACATTGTGCCCTAAACGACTAAAAAAATTGTTTTGTATTATTCTTTTAATTTATAATGTGTATTCTATTAATAAAAATAGGAAAAAATCATATTGAAATAAACAAATCTTGAATGATAATAAAATTTTCATGTGTTTTTATAAGGGCACACTTAACCTCCCTCTCAAGTATTTATTATCATTTTGACAAATAAATTGGTATCAAAGAAGGGATCTTTTATAAAATATTGAATATTTATTATTTCTTGAGTGAGAAAGAGTTAATGATCAAAAAAATATTAACATCGATATCTAACCTCAAAAAAGATATGTATATATTCATGAATTTATATTTCAATGGTAAAACTCAAATTGTTTTATATATTGATAATATTGGTCTAAAATTTTATTTGGAGATTTTCAAGAGGTATAGAGTTCCCATGGATTATCCAGAAAAATTCGATGTTTTAAATGAGGGTGAATGTGACCTAAATTTAATCTCTATTAATACTATTATTATGGTTATTTTATATATCAAAATTAACTATTTCACTCAATGTACAACTGCTTATAAAATGACGGAGAAAATATCTATTATGTATGAAGGGTCTAACAATGTTTGAAAATTGAGATATAATAGTTATAAATCTATGTTGGATACACATAGAATGTATGAGTGTGAATGTTTCAAAAAATATCAGTGAAATATTGATAGGATTAGGTAATTTTGTATCGGCTCCCAAAACACCATTTACTAAACCCAATCTATGTTTAAATGTTCCATGTGTTTTAACTATTATATAGAATGGAGTTTTAGATGCATTTAGATGGAAACTCCTATTTAAAAATTAAACATTATAAAAATGATTGGTAGTATTATTATGTATTAACATGATATAGAATAATTGGATGAGGATCATAGAATTAGTAAAAGTGAAACGAAAAAACTATATGTTTCTATTCCTAAAGGCAAGAAGTTAAAAGAGGATTCTATATACTATTATGAATCATGTTGTTCATAATAAAGGGATAAAAATTCTCAACAATAAATAATATTTAAAAATTATTATAAAAATAATGTTGTGGGAAACCATTTAATGTCTATAAAAAAATTGGTCATACTATGAATGCAATCTAACGCTAGGAATTCAAGCAGCGGAGACACATCAATCATGAATTTCTATAACTAAAATAAAGAAAAAAGTTTGGAATAATGGAGAGAATATTCAATTGAAATAATGTTTTGAGTGAAAAAGAATTATGTCCTTAAATAATACATGGAGTGTATATGACGTTTCCTATAGTTATTAATATTTATAATTATATCAAGATCCAATATACTATAAATAAAATATGTGTATTAGGGATAACAAAGATGTAGAATAATTAAATTAATCTTATACAAATGATAATTAATTTAAAAAATATAGTCATTATAAATTAATATAATAGTATACTATGAAAGAATCTAAATACGAATATGTGATAAAAGTTAATAAATCTATTTTTAATATTCATAATGTTATCCTTTGTGAAAAAATACTACACTTAGAAAATTATTAAAAATAAAATAAAAACTAGAAAAATATACCTCATAATCTACAGAACATGATAGTGAAACTAAATATATACCTAGAAAAGTATAATATCTAAAACTATCCACTGCTGAATTTATTATAAGATAAGAGATATTACATAAAATTATTTTAAATAATTTTTATAAAATAATGAATGATTAATAATACTAAAAATCTTAATCTTTATATAATGTAATTAATTGTTATCATATAAACAGTTACCTGTATTTTTTATGGAATTAATGGTCACTATACAAATGATTATTTCATATGTAATACTTTAATTGGATGGGTAAAAACCATATAAATCTAGAGAATATTGAAGATTTGTTTTTTATTTTTTAATGAAATTAATCTAATTTGGTATTCAGGATCATTACATGCAGACATGGTTAGACCCAAAGGAATTTTCATATTGTTTGATAATTTTTTCATGAATAGAAGTATTAGAAAAAATAGTATATGATATATGTAAAATTTATTTTCCTGGAATAAGATATGGGGTCCTTCCAACCATCAGGTATTATCTATATTGTATGGTGTTTTGTTTATATTTTGTTACTGTTATAATGGGAATCTCATTTGACCAGGGTTAAAAGAATATCCAATGTATATCAAGATCAATAATATTCTTTATGTTATATGGTTGGAGGATAATTTAATAATTATCACTTTTCTCTACGATGATTATTTTAATATTGGGTTCCCTAATGATTCTAGTTCTATTATTATGAATAATATAATTATGTTTAGGGAACCAATAATAGAAAATGATTGTAATTTGTAAGTTAGTTCATATGTGAAAAAAATTGAACTATTAAAATGATGAACTATGTGTATACATGTGATGAAATATGAGTATTAATCATTGTAAAATATAATATCTATATAAATAATATAACCAAATTTTTTTTATATAGCATGACATAATTTAGATAAGAAAATACTTTGTGATGCATTCCAAATTATTAAAAAAAAGTTCTTTTATAAAACTAGTAAATAATATATCTATTTCAAAACCTTTAGAACACATCCCCATGTATTTTTTCATATTTTTTAATGTGGAATTATTGGATATAAGATTATATTATGTATTTTTTAGTTGATGATTTTTCAATATTTATTTGGATGCAATTTTTGAGGATTAAAAGTCCTGATTTTTCAAACATTTGCAGTTTTTTATGCCGATTCAAAAATAAAAACATTTTAAATCATCTCATTGATTATTTACTATAGAGAATAGTTTAAGATTAAATAATATAAATAATATTTCTCAAATATTGGAATTAAGTAAAATTTTTCTTCTCTATGAACTCCACAAAATATAGGATTTTGAAAGAAAATATAAAAAAATTAGAGAATATATTAGAAATAAAATAAATTATTATATTATAAATACACATTTTGGGATGAATATTTAATTACAATATAAAATATATTGAATATTGATTTAGAAAACCAATCCAAATAAATACACCTAATGAGGGAATGAATAAACTAGTGTCTTGTCACAAGGCCTTCAAAAAATCTTATTTGTATTCTTGGCATAAGGCCTTGGCTATGTAGTTATGAAGTCTGGAATTATGCATTCCATCATTATAAAAGTTTCTATTGATATTGAATGTGATTATTAGACTACTATAATTTCAATGTGAATATATAAATGGAATTATTTGACTTTATCTTCTCCATATTATGAAGATGTTCATGTTTAAAAGGATTTTGTTTTAGACTTACATTTCTTTAAATGTTTATGATTATTTAAGAATGTTTCCGCTATATTGTTATTCTTATTGAGAATATGATCTCTCCCATTTCTATGTTTTATTTTTCCTATAATGCAATGAAATATATTTTAAATGACTTTATGAGATATGATAAGGGATATGAGTATGGCATATGGAGTCTATGTGGTTTTAGTTTTTCATTTTATAATGTAATGTATCACTTATTAATTTATTTAGTATTTCCAAGGATACTAAGATAATCTGTCTTTCAAGACTAGATTTTTGTGATCATGCTATTGTTATGTAATAATTCACCGACTCTAGGTAACTAGGGTTAGGGCATCACAAAAAATTTGAAAGAAACTTTTAGATAATACTATCTATAGGAAAACGTCCTAGGATTTTTGTGAAATATTATGTATGTTGTTTATAATCAAATAGATCTATATATGGATACAAATAACTGTATGTGGCACTGGAACATTTATATCTAGAGGTAAAACCTGATAACATCACATTGAGGTATAATTGAACAAGAACATGGGTACAATAATGGTCATTGATACACTCTTTGTTTGACAATCCTCGGGGAAATGTTTGGGTAATCAAGTGATTTTAATCAATCTTTGTCAAATGATTTATGGATAAATGTAATTATAGTTACTATATAATGTGATTAATCATGATGTTTTAAGACATAATAATCATTTAAAGTTTAAATAGTTTAATATTATATAATCTTCTCACTTAGGTTTTATTCTTTTAGAAAATGGAGGGAAATAGGAAGAACGATGCAAATGGTGACCGCATTGGACCATTGGATAATGGCCCCCTAATGGAAGCTTTAATGGAATAATTCATGAGAATAATGAACCAAATTTATCACGTTATGTGAAATAAATTGAATCTACTTGAGATTGAAATTAACCCATGGAAGGAACACCATTTTATTGAGTCCTTTATTCATCAAATACCACCAATGTTCAGTGGATCTACTGACCCATTGATTTTTTAAAAGTGTATCAGCTCTATCGAAAAGATATTTTTTGTGTAATGCTATTCAGAACTATATAAGGTCACCCTATCTATTTTCCCCATATAGGTATAAGATGGTGAATGGTGGGTACTGATTAAAAACATGATTCTATGAGTGCTAGTTAATGCTACGGAGTGGGATAAGTTTAGAGTGATCTTCTCCAATAAGTATTCCCCTCATTCGAGGAGAACAAAAATGGATAAGGAGTTTCTCCAGCTGAAGAAGAAGGTGAATGAGCCTATTGGATTCTATCAAATGAACATCACAAGACATTACTATTACTCCTCATGATTTTTCATGGATCCTACTGTTATGGTTGATATATTATTTGGTGGACTAATACCTCATCTATGGATGAATCTAGCCAACCGAAACTATTATAGATAGAAGGATATCATGATGAGTGTGATGAAAGTCAAACTGGGGTTCGGTGAGATGTATTGGTCTCATAGATTCAATGGAAATAATAGATAAATGGATCCAAGAATATAGAGGATCTTTGATCAGGGATTAAGAGGAATGAAAGTACAACTTCCACCGTCTAATAAATGTTGGAAAAAAATTCATTGAACTACCTTCTTGGGAGTATGAAATCCTATACGTGTGGAAGAGATGGACATATCATGCAGAATTCTCATAGTGAGGTGAAGCCTCAAATATCCAACACTAATGACAAACAAAATATGGTGCAATCCCTACTTGATGTCCAATTTTTCATGTGTGGAAAACTTGGGAACTCTTTCCAATCACTATCGAAATCAAAGGGCAGTGGAGGGGAATCACCAACAGCCTTAGAAAAGGCCAAGGGAGAAAGGTAATTCGTTTTCTGTCATGACAGTTGATATTGAATATTCAAATGATGTGGTGGTTGATACTCTTGATGTTCTCTAAAATATAGTAAGTACTTTTTTTATTATGGTTCTACAAATTCTATTATTTACTCCATGTTGGGAATGAATTTATAATCAACCATTATATTACTAAAAGTATAGTTTTTTATCAATACTCTTGGAGGGATTATCCAAAAATCAACAATATTTTGAAAAACTACTATTTACTTTAGTGGGCATAATATTATCGTAAGTCTTGTTGTCATTCCCTTGTTGAAATTCAACATTATACTACCGATGGACTGGGTCTCAATGTATAATGATAATATCAAATGAAATTCAAGGAAATATGAGTATTAATTAATGGATAACATAAAGTTATGTTCCAAGGAGATGATTCTCAACCTAATATTTATCTAAAATCACCTCATTTAGCCTACTATATGGAGTCGATTGGTGAAGAAAAATAATTAAATGAGAGTATAAGGATAGAAAATATCCCCATAATATTGGAATAAATTTACATATTTCCTAAAGAGTAACCTGGACCAACCCCTGAAATTAAGGTATTGTAATCGTTAGAACTCATACATAGATATCATTTGTTAACAAAGACCCTATATAAAATGTAAAACGTGGACTTAAAGGAATTAAAGAAACAACACAAAGATCTTTTGGATAAGGGGTTTATCTGACCAATTGTGTCTCCTTGTAGAGCATTTGTTCTCTTTATAAAGAAAAATGATGGATCGATGCGGCTAGGAATTGATTATAGAGAACGGAATGGGGTTATAGTGAAGAAAGAACACCTTCTTCCAAGAATTGATGACATATTTGACCAACATTTTGGGGTTCAATTATTCCCCACAATTGATATTTGATTAGTTTATAATAAATTGATGGGGAATAAACAGGATATTCCTAAAAATACCTTCCGATCAAGATATAGGCATTATGAGTTTGTTGTTATTCCCTTCTAACTAACTAATGCACCTACTATTTTAAGGGATGGGAAGAATGGATACTTTATGTATTATATTGATATCATTGTGGTAGTTTTTATTGATGATATTCAGACATATTTTTATAGTCTGGGGAGCATGGAGATCATCTAAGGGTTATATTAGTGAATCTAAAGAAGGGGAGGTTTTTTGGAATGTTTAGAAAGTGTGAGTTTTGGCTGCATAAAGTTGATTTCATGGGGAAAATTATAACTAATAAAGGAATAATAATTTACCCTACAAATGGAAAATGTTTTAGAAGAGTGGAATCTACCAACAATAATAACTGAGATTATTAGTTTCCTTAGATTAGTAGGATATTGTAAGAGGTTTATGAAAAACATTTCATCAAATTATAATCTCTTATCCATGTTAACTCGGGAGTGAGTCAAGTTTATCATGACAAAAGAGTGTGAGGATAATTTCCATGATCTAAAGAATATATATTTTATTGGACCTGTGTTAACTCTAACATCAAGCGATGAACAATTGATTATTTTAAAAGATGAATTTCTGAAAGGTTTTGGGGGAGTCCTCAAGGAAAATGATAAGGTGATTGCTTATGCTTTTTGACAGATGAATGCTCATGAAGTAAAATTCTCCTTCACATGATTTTGAGATGCCTACCGTTTTTTTCTCTAATGATATAGAGGATCTATATTTATGGTATGAATGTGATATATACACAAACCATAAAAATTTGAAGTATATTTTCACAATAATAGAATTGAACATAAGATAAGGGAAATGGTTGGAACTTATAAAAGACTGTGATTGTTCAATTCATTATCATCCCAAAATAGAAAACATTGTTATAAATGCATTATGTATGAAGGACCTGATTTTTCTATCCATGATGAGGATTCAGAGAGATCATTGAACAAATAACTAGTGAAAATGGACATCAGAATTATAATGGAAGGGATATCATCAAACCTATCCCAAATGATTTCTCAATAGTTATTATTAGAGAAGATCATGAAATTTTATAAATAAGATCATTTGTTACAGAAGAAGCTTGAGTTTGTGAAGGATTGGATGTTTCCTATGATCAATATTGATCATGAAGGAGTACTAAAATTTCATACAAGACTACGTGTTCTATCTATTTAATAAATAAAGAATTAGATGATGGATGAATCTCATTTCTATAGTTTCTCTATATATTCTAGAGGCTAGAAAATGTATAGGGTCCTTCATGATCAATATTGGTTGTATAATAAGAAAAGGATGATTTCTGATTACACTACATGGTTCCTCCTATGTCTACAAGTGAAAGAAGAGTGTCCACTTCCTAAAAGGGTATTACAACCACTACCCATACCATCATGGAAGTGGGACAATATCACTATAGAATTTTTCACTAGTATCTTAAGAGCATCCAATGGAAACTATGAGGTATGGGTTATAGTGGACTGTATATCCATGTTTTCCCATTTTATCTCTATTCAGGAATATTCCTCTCTTAATAAACCTTCTATTATTTACGTGAAGGATGTTGATAAGATACATGGAGTTCCACTTTAAAAGGTACATAATAGTTATCCAAGGTTTACATCATAATTCTAGAGAAGTCTTCCACATGCTCTGATTACCGAATTTAATTTTATTACGTCTTATTGTAACGCCCCGACCCTAGTTACCCAGAGTCAGTTCATTATTACATAACATTGGCATGATCACAAGAAAGATCAAATCTCGAAAGACTGATTGGTTTAGTATCCTTGGAAACACTAGATATATTCATAAGTTTTACATTACATCATAAAATGAAAAACTACTACAACAACATAATGTCTCCATAATCCACACTCATATCCCCACATAATATCCCTGCAGGTCATTCATAATTTACTTCTTCACTTCCTGGGAAAAATAAAACATATAAAAGGGGTGAGCTCAAATGCCCAGTAAGGAAAACAATATAGCAGAAACTTTCATAAATAAGAATAAACATTTAAGGCAATGTATAACTAAAACAAAAGCCTTTCAAACATGAACTTTAAACATGGTACAACATAAATAAAATGAAATAATCCCATTTACTTATTCTCATGGATATTCTACTAATCGAATAATCACATGCAAAAATCAATAACCACTTTCATAATGTTGGAATGCATAATGCCAGACTATCATAACCACATAGTCAAGGCCTCGTGCCAAGACTACAAATAAGATTTTGTCAAGGCCTTGTACCAAGACACTATTTTGTCTCATGAGACCTACCGATGCATCGAGGAGCAATAGCGGGCTCCACCCGTCACATATTAAGTCCAATGCATTCCCATATGAAAAGGTTTAAACATAACATAAACATTCGTATTAAAACAAGCATACGAAATGTCAATACTTTCACCATAAACCATGAATGGTATATAAAAAAATAGCACATCCACAGTCAAACATATCACAAAACCTTCAATAAAATATAAAAGTTTTGTATCATAATATATCATCTTCAAATAAGCGTAAAATCCATTAAAGGATGTTGACATAGATGAAATCAAAACTCTTTTTAAAGAAATTTCTCTTTCTATTTTGAAATCATTTAAGAGACATATATTTATAAAATAAAACATTTTCTTTGAAAATATTCTTATAAGATTTTAAGGGAAGCTTTGCCGATTTTATAACGGTGGAAAATAACCGCACCCGCCGTATAAGTTAAAAAAACATTCTTATCTTAATTCTGTCGAAAAGGTTAAAAAGCACCTTGTTTGGAAAACGACGGAAAGATTCCCTTATAAACCTCTTATTAAAAGTCAAACAAGGGTGTAAATGACTTTAACCCATATTCTTTTAAATGTAAAAAATGTTTTGAAATACATTTTGAAGAAACATGGATGTGGATGATAACGAGATCCCAGTAGATTATTACGTATAAACAACCTCGGATAATGAAGAGATTGTGAAATAACCCTTACCAATTCGGTAACATATGAAACATACAACCCATGAAAGAAGTATCATACAAGGAATATGTAAATACACATAAATTAAAGTGTATTACACAAATAATATAATTATGTGCAGTACATACACCCCACAAAAGGTAATGGTGGCAATATGGCGTGAATCTCACGGAATAAGGAGTGAGATGAAAACCCCTTACCTTGTACTTTTCTTGGGTTGTGGTAGGTTAACCTCCTGTATAATGGTGAAATAATTGTTATTAAATTATAAAATAATCATATACATTATTATGATATCATATATGATCTTTTAATATTGATTTGATAATAATATCTTAGTATTATTGTTGTTTCGGGTGTGAACTTACTCATTTTCTTTTATATGTTTTGTTACGTAATCCATGTTTGTAATGGATAGGTTGTATATTATTCATATCCATAATGATATCAAGTCCTTAAACATCATTTTTAAATCATCAAATGATAATTATACTTCAATGGATACGATGGAGAATAAATCTAATCGCGTTTGTGGAGACGGTAGTCCGTACGTCCGCACGAGTGACAATATCATTATTTTGATATTAAAATAATATATAAATGGATGTTATATCATATATACAGAATAATTAACATGTTATATTTATTATTTACATGAGTTGCACATCATTATTATACCCATCCAAATAATAATATATTGAATAACAATTACACCACGACGTGGAGACGGTAAGCCGTACGTACGCACGTATGGTGACATGTTATTCAAAGGGTGGATAGAATACTGAATATGGTTGTAACATATTTATAATAACATAACATTATATGTGATATACTGGAGTTATTATTTTAGAATGGTAAGAACAAAGAAAGAAGAAGTGGAAGAAGAAAGGAACTTGAAAAGGGGTGGTGAAAACATTACCTCTTCTTCGGGTTCTTCCTTTTGATTTGATCAAAAGGGCTCCATAGGTTGGCTTTCTGATCAAACTAATGCCTCTAGGTTGTATTTAGGGAAGTTGGTAGAGTATTTGGGTAGGGTTTGGACGAGCCAAGTGGCTTGAGAGGTGTGAGGAATGAGTAGAAGTGGTCTCCTTTTATAAGGGAGAGGAGGGGCTCTTTAGGAATGAGTGAAAGTATTACTTTATAATATAATTATATTCGGTTTATAATGGTCAAAAATCATTGAGTTCGAAGCTAATATGACTCATTTTCTAAATAACATCAACCAATATGAATTGGACAGGTTGTAGATAATATTATAATCATTATAATCTTATTTATTTAAATGATTTATTAATGAGGTAAACATTGCATCATTATTGTGTCATTAATAATTTAACTTATTTGAGGTCTAAAAATTATAAATAAAATATCATTATGTAGAAAATCTTCTTAGCTTTCTAAAGAATATTTATAATCGAAAATCCAACATGTATAACCCTATGTAAAAATTGTTCTCCTAAAAGATGTAAGCTTATGCCATTTTTATTTTTATTTTAACTTTATTAATATAATGTGTCCCTACCACATACAAGTGGCTCCAAGGGGTCCCCAAATCGACCCAAGGATGCCCATGGTCGGGTATGTGTTCACCAATAAGGTTAGGACACGTTTTAGGGTAATTTTGTATTATTATAATATTATTTTTTAACCCTTATTTACCGGATTTACCCTTTAACCATGGTAAATAAAATATTTACTGCAGTAATTATTCAAAATCTGTAAAAATAAAAGTTACCTATTTTCATAATTTAGACATCCTGATTCCAAATATGTAATCCATTTTTCCAAATTCAAAACACAGAAGTGGCAGAAATTAATTAAAAATTAATTCCCGTTGTTAAAATAAAAAGCGTGTTTTTAAGAGATAATAACTATCAAAAGATTGACACTTGTTTATGTCTGGTTTAATTGTGAAATTACGTCCAATGACAAACATTAAATTAAATGGTAAAAATATATTTTAAATATACTTTAAAACCACTCAAATTCATAATTTATCAATATTAATTATTTTGATTAAAAAAGTTGATTTTAATTAAAATTTAGTAATTTTCACTATTCATCAAAATATAAAAGTTATCCGAAAAGTACCAAAATTTCACCCTAGTATAATTTCAATATTCCAAATCCAAAAATGAAGTACATTTTGAAATATAAAATATATATGATTTCAAAAAGTAGGTATTACTATTCACAACGGCTAGTTTAATTAGTTGTGGTGTGTGTTAGAACTCGAGGTTGCGTACAACACATGCTATCGCATTATTCGAAGGGAAACGTACCGTGGAAGCTTGGGGTGTTACATTCTCCCCTCCTTCAAATAATAGCATCCTCGCAATTTCTAGGGTATTACTGCATAAAAAGACTCGGGTGGTTCTTCATCATAAGTTCCTCGGGTTCCCACGTTGCCTCTTCCATCATATGATTTCTCCACAAAACTTTTACCAGACGCATCGTCCGGTTTCTCAGTACTTGTTCTCTTGTATCAAGAATCCTGACAAGCTCTTCACAATAAGACAGATCGGGTTCCAGTTCTAATTCCTCATAGGTGAGTACATGCGTTGGGTCAGGCATGTATTTTCTCAACAGAGATACGTGGAACACATCGTGAACTTTGGAGAGACTTGGCGGCATTGCCAATCGGTAAGCTACAGTCCCAATTCGTTCTAGAATTTTGAAAGGTCCGATGTACCTAGGACTCAATTTATCTTTCTTACCAAAATGTATGACTCCCTTCCATGGAGATACCTTCAGGAAAACATGATCACCAACTTGAAATTCCAAATCCTTCCTTCGATTATCGGCATAGCTCTTCTGCCTACTTTGAGCTGCTTTGATGTAATTTTGGATTACCTTCACCTTTTCCACCGTTTCCTCCACCAGTTCTGGGCCTACAAGTTTTCTTTCACCAACCTCATCCCAACAGGTTGGTGTACGACATCTCTTTCCGTATAACACTTCATATGGTGCCATCTGAATACTCGAATGGAAGCTATTGTTATAGGAAAATTCTACCAGTGGTAAATATTGATCCCACATACCCTGAAAGTCAAGTGAGCAAGATCTCAACATGTCTTCTATGGTTTTAATAGTCCGTTCTGATTGTCCATCTGTCTAAGGGTGGTAATCAGTGCTCAAATGAAGTTCAGTATCCAGAGATTTCTGAAGACTTTTCCAAAATCTTGAAGTAAAACGGGGTTCACGATCAGAAACAATCGATAGGGGTACTCCATGAAGTCTCACAACTTCATTAATGTATAGTCTTGCTAGACGTTCCAGGGGTAGATCTTCTCTTATAGCAAGAAAATGTGCTGACTTGGTAAGACGATCAAGAATAACCCATATTGCATCGTTCTTTCTAGGAGTCTTTGGTAGCCCCCTGACAAAGTCCATCGTAATATTGTCCCATTTCCACTCCGGTCTGGGAAGAGGTTGCATGACTCCTCCAGGCTGTTGCCTTCCATCTTTCACTTGTTGACAAACCATACATCTTGACACAAAATCAGCAATCTCCCTCTTCATGTTGTCCCACCAAAAATGTTCCTTCAAATCTCTATACATTTTGGTGCTCCCAGGGTGTATAGAGAAATTGGAACTATGAGCATCATCCAGCAATTCCCTTTTCAGATCAGGTAAATCGGGAACACAAAGTCTCTTCCCGAATTTCAAAATTCCATCTTCATACACAAAGTCTCTCAATCTCCCATCATTCTCAGCTTTAATCTTCTTCTGAAATTCTTCATCATCGGTCTGAGAACTCTTAATCCTTTCTAGTAAAGATGGTTTGACAGCCATTTAAAAAAGCATTGATGTTTCACCTTCCCTGGTTATTCCCATGTCCATCTTCACTAGATCCATGAAAATTGGATCCCTTTCAATTCTCATAATGTTCAAAACTCCATGGTCTTTTCTGCTCAAAGCATCTGCCACCTTGTTTGCTTTCCTCGGGTGGTAGTGTATCGTGCAATCATAATCCTTGAGTAATTCAAGCCATCTCCTTTGCCTCATGTTGAGTTCTTTTTGTGAGAAAATATACTTCAAACTCTTGTGATCAGTATAAATCTCATATTTTTCACCATAGAGGTAGTGTCTCCATATCTTCAAAACAAAGATCACAACTGCTAACTCAAGATCATGAGTAGGATAGTTTTGTTCATGAATTTTCAACTGTCGTGATGCATAGGCAATAACTCTATCATTCTGCATAAGGACACAACCAAGTCCTTTCTTTGATGCATCACTATAAATAACGAACCCATCATTCCCCGATGGTAGAGTCAATATAGGAGCATTGACTAATCTTCTCTTCAGTTCTTCGAAACATTATTCACACTCTTTTGTCCAAACAAATTTAACCCCTTTACGTGTGAGCTTCGTTAATGGGTTAGCCAATCGGGAAAAATTCTGGACGAAACGTCGATAATAACCTGCCAAACCAATAAAACTACGTACCTCAGTTATACTCGTAGGTGCTGTCCATTCTTGGATTGCCTTGGTCTTATAAGGATCAACAGAGATTCCATCTTTAGAGACAATAGGGCCAAGAAAAGAAATATCCTGAAGCCAGAATTCACACTTACTAAACTTCCCATATAATTCATGCCTCCTCAGAGTCTTCAAGATAATGCGCAAGTGATTTTCATGATCTTCGTAGGTTTTGGTGTATACCAAGATATCATCAATAAATACCACCACAAATTCATCGAGATACTCCTTGAAAACTCTATTAATCAGATCCATGAATACAGATGGTGCATTAGTCAATCCAAACGGCATTACAGTAAACTCGTAATGCCCGTACCTGGTTCGAAATGCTGTCTTCGGAATGTCTTCCTTCTTCACACACAACTGATGGTATCCAGATCGAAGGTCAATCATTGAAAAGTATTGAGCTCCATGCAGTTGGTCAAATAAATCATCAATGCGAGGTAGGGGATACTTGTTCTTTATCGTTATAGCATTGATCTCCCTGTAGTCGATACAAAACCTCATAGATCCATCTTTCTTTTTAGCAAAAAGAACAGGGGCTCCCCATGGAGAAACACTAGGGAGAATAAATCCCTTATTACTCAATTCCTCTAGTTGTTTCTTTAGTTCGACTAATTCTACAGTGGCCATTCTATAAGGGGTCTTTGATATAGGCCTTGATCCAGGAATCAAATCAATGGAAAACTCAACTTCTCGTTCTGGAGGATGTCCAAGTAAATATTCCGGAAATACATCTACAAATTATTTCACAACAGTTACATCCTCTATTTGAACATTCCTTTCCTCACCCATAGTTATTTCATTCTCTTCCTCCCCAATAATTGAATTTAGTTGAGCTATTGAGGGTGGATCTAAATAAGAATTAGGTGGTGACGATTCTGCTCTAAAAATAAGGTGTTCCTTATCATTATCATCAAGAATCATAACCTCTTTCTTCTTACAATAAATCTTCGCATCATAGTCCGAAAGCCAGTCCATACCGAGGATTATATCAAACTCAATCATAGGTATGACGATGAGATCAGCAGATAAAGAAAATTTATGTGCTCTAATGGGGACTGATTCACAAAACTTTGTTGCAATGATACATCCCTTAGAAGTTTTAACTGACAACTCTCTTATTAAATCAAATTGGAAATATCTAATTTTCTTAGCAAACTGGGAAGATATGAAACAATGCGATGATCCAGAATCAAATAATGCATTTGCTAAACTTGAGGAAACCATTAAATTACCTACCACCACGTCTTTCGGAGCATCTACCTCAGCAGTAGTGATAGAATAAGCCTGTCCTTGATCCCTTGGCCTTTTCTGAGGTAAGTTCTCTTGACGTTTAGGACATTTATTTGCATAATGCCCCATCTCCCTGCAATTGTAGCACTGAACGTTGGTAGCTTCCTTCTTCCCCTTGCAATCACGAGCTTGGTGACCTTTTTCACCACACTTGTAACAGACTCCCATTCCCTTCAAGCAAGTACCAGGGTGTTTCTTCCCACATTTACAACAGGATGAATATTCAACCTTTCCCTTCTTCCCCTTATTTCCATTCCCAGATTGATCAGCAGGTCTCTTCTTCTATTGCTTTGCTTTAATGTCATACGACTTAGAGAATTCCTTTTCGGTCTTGATAGCACATGAGACGATGTCTTCGTATGATGAAAAGGATTGTGAGACTAATGCTCGACGGAGAAATGGTTTTAAACCATCAAAGAAAAGATCAATCCTAATTCTTTGGTTACGTATATAATCACCAGCGTACCTTTCTAACCTTGTAATGTTAGCCTCATACTTTGCGACATTCTCATCCTCCTTCTGTCTTAGACTAAGAAATTGCCTTTCCATATCTGCTCGATGGTCGCGAGGGAAGTATTTTTCTAAAAACAGATCTTTGAACTCCCTCCATTCCATATTTGATACTTCATCATCTTCCTTCATGTTTTGAATCAATGACCACCATTGATCAGCATCTCCATTGAGGCGGTAAACTGCCATGATAACTTTTTCCCTTTCACTGCTCCCCAAAGCCTGAAATATTTTCTCTAGGGAATTTATCCACTGCTCGGCTACTAAGGGATTTGTACATCCATTGAACGTTGGTGGTTGTTGCCTCATGAATCGATCTGACATTGATCCTCCACGCTGCGGATCAGGGTGCTCCATACGGGTAAGTTTATTATTCATAACCTGAGTAAGTTGTCCCAGTATGGTGATTAGCTGATCGGCACCAGTTGCATCACCAGCCCCACTATAATTATCTTGAGAAGGAGGGAAATCCCTACATGGAGTGCATGCATTGATACGGTTTCCATTTCATCCACTAGGCACCATTTCTAAACAATGGCATAAACTAGATCAGTTTATCAATCAAAATACATAATCCCATACTTATAAAACACTGAACATAAATTGAAATATTTATGGATATAATCCATAATCATAAAAATGTCTCCTTTGAGGATGTATATACTCATAAACCCTTCATAATGGTTTGTAAAGAAAATGAGAATTATCCTAAGCATATCCCCCATGAGTGTCGTAACCAAGAGTGCAGCAAGGCCCGTTGTCGTGCACCAGTTCCCGTTCGAGTCTAGCTCAAAGCGGTGTTTTCGGGTTGTACCCCTAGGTACATCTGTGCCAGAGCCGCCTCTACCTTCTCGTATCCAGACAGGGATGTATTGCTCGGAAAACTCAAAAAATCTCTACAATACCAAAATTCTAGGAAGTTCTTCTATACTAATCCTCAAAGTTCATCTTAGGTCTACGTGCTCTAATCAGAGTTTATCTAAATCTAGCTTCCAAGGTTTGTACTAACCTTTCTCTGATACCAACTGAAACGCCCCGACCCTAGTTACCCAGAGTCAGTGCATTATTACATAACATTGGCATGATCACAAGAAAGATCAAATCTCGAAAGACCGATTGGTTTAGTATCCTTGGAAACACTAGATATATTCATAAGTTTTACATTACATCATAAAATGAAAAACTACTACAACAACATAATGTCTCCATAATCCACACTCATATCCCCACATAATATCCCTGCAGGTAATTCATAATTAACTTCTTCACTTCCTGGGAAAAATAAAACATAGAAAAGGAGTGAGCTCAAATGCCCAGTAAGGATAACAATATAGCGGAAACTTTCATAAATAAGAAAAACATTTAAGGCAATGTATAACTAAAAAAAAAGCCTTTCAAACATGAACTTTCAACATGGTACGGCATAAATAAAATGAAATATTGCCATTTACTTATTCTCATGGATATTCTACTAATCGAATAATCACATGCAAAAATCAATAACCACTTTCATAATTTTGGAATGCATAATGCCAGACTATCATAACCACATAGTCAAGGCCTCATGCCAAGACTACAAATAAGATTTTGTCAAGGCCTTATTCCAAGACACTATTTTGTCTCATGAGACCTACCGATGCATCGAGGAGCTATAGAGGGCTCCACCCGTCACATATTAAGTCCAATGCATTCCCATATGAAAAGGTTTAAACATAACATAAACAATCGTATTAAAACTAGCATACGAAATGTCAATACTTTCACCATAAACCATGAATGGTATATAAAAAATAGCACATCCATAGTCAAACATATCACAAAACTTTCAATACAATATAAAAGTTTTGTATCATAATATATCATCCTCAAATAAGCGTAAAATCCATTAAAGGATGTTGACATAGATGAAATCAAAACTCTTTTTAAAGAAATATCTCATTCTATTTTGAAATCATTTAAGAGACATATATTTATAAAATAAAACTTTTTCTTTGAAAATATTCTTATAATATTGTAAGGGAATCTTTGACGATTTTATAACGGCGGAAAATAACCGCACCCGCCGTATAAGTTTAAAAAAACATTCTTATCTTAATTCTGTCGAGAAGGTTAAAAAGCACGTTGTTTGGAAAACGACGGAAAGATTCCCTTATAAACCTCTTACAAAAAGTCAAACAAGGGTATAAATGACTTTAACCCATATTCTTTTAAATATTAAAAATGTTTTGAAATACATTTTGAAGAAACATGGATGTGGATGATAACGAGATCCCAGTAGATTATTACGTATAAACAACCTCGGATAATGATGAGATTGTGAAATAACCCTTACCAATTTGGTAACTTATGAAACATACAACCCATGAAAGAAGTATCATACAAGGAATATGTAAATACACATAAATTAAAGTGTATTACACAAATAATATAATTATGGGCAGTACATACACCACACAAAAGGTAATGGTGGCAATATGGCGTGAATCTCACGGAATAAGGAGTGAGATGAAAACCCCTTACCTTGTACTTTTCCTTGGTTGGGGTAGGTTAAACTCTTGTATAATGGTGAAATAATTGTTATTAAATTATAAAATAATCATATACATTATTATGATATCATATATGACCTTTTAATATTGATTTGATAATAATATCTTAGTATTATCGTTGTTTCGGGTGTGAACTTACTCATTTTCTTTTATATGTTTTGTTACGTAAGCCATGTTTGTAATGGATAGGTTGTATATTATTCATATCCAGAATGATATCAAGTCCTTAAAAATCATTTTTAAATCATCAAATTATAATTATACGTGAATGGATACGATGGAGAATGAATCTTATCGCGTTTGTGGAGACGGTAGTCCGTACGTACGCACGAGCGACAATATCATTATTTTGATATTAAAATAATATATAAATGGATGTTATATCATATATACAGAATAATTAACATGTTATATTTATTATTTACATGAGTTGCACATCATTATTATACCCATCCAAATAATAATATATTGAATAAGAATTACACCACGACGTGGAGACGGTAAGCCGTACGTATGCACGTATGGTGACATGTTATTCAAAGGGCGGATAGAATACTGAATATGGTTGTACCTATTTATAATAACATCACAGTATATGTGAGATACTGGAGTTATTATTTTAGAATGGTAAGAACAAAGAAAGAAGAAGTGGAAGAAGAAAGGAACTTGAAAAGGGGTTGTGAAAACATTACCTCTTCTTCGGGTTCTTCCTTTTGATTTGATCAAAAGGGCTCCATAGGGTGGCTTTCTGATCAAACTATGGCCTCTAGGTTGTAGTTAGGGAAGTTGGGAGAGTATTTGGGCAGGTTTTGGACGAGCCAAGTGGCTTGAGAGGTGTGAGGAGTGAGTAGAAGTGGTCTCCTTTTATAAGGGAGAGGAGGATCTCTTTAGGAAAGAGTGAAAGTATTACTTTATAATATAATTATATTCGGTTTATAATGGTCCAAAAATCATTGAGGTCGAAGCTAATATGACTCATTTTCTAAATAACATCAACCAATAAGAATTGTACAGGTTTTAGATAATATTTTAATCATTATAATCTTATTTATTTAAATGATTTATTAATGAGGTAAACATTGCATCATTATTGTGTCATTAATAATTTAAATTATTTGATGTCTAAAAATTATAAATAAAATATCATTATGTAGGAAATCCTTTTATCTTTCTAATGAATATTTATAATAGGAAATCCAACATGTATAACCCTATATAAAAAATGTTCTTCTAAAAGATGTAAGCTTATGCCATTTTTATTTTTATTTTAACTTTATTAATATAATGTGTCCCTACCACATACAAGTGGCTCCAAGGGGTCCCCAAATCGACCCAAGGATGCCCATGGTCGGGTATGTGTCCACCAATAAGGTTAGTACACGTTTTAGGGTAATTTTGTATTATTATAATATTCTTTTTTAACCCTTATTTACCGGATTTACCCTTTAACCATGGTAAATAAAATATTTACCGCAGTAATTATTCAAAATGTGTAAAAATAAAAGTTACATATTTACATAATTTGGACATACTGATTCCAAATATTTAATCCATTTTTCCAAATTCAAAACACAGAAGTGGCAGAAATTAATTAAAAATTAATTCCCGTTGTTAAAATAAAAAGCGTGTTTTTAAGAGATAATAACTATCAAAAGATTGACAGTTGTTTATGTCTGGTTTAATTGTGAAATTATGTCCAATGACAAACATTAAATTAAATGGTAAAAATGTATTCTAAATATACTTTAAAACCACTCAAATTCATAATTTTTCAATATTAATTATATTGATTAAAAAAGTTGATTTTAATTAAAATTTAGTAATTTTCACTATTCATCAAAATATAAAAGTTATCCGAAAAGTACCAAAATTTCACCCTAGGATAATTTCAATATTACGAATCCAAAAATGAAGTCCATTTTGAAATATAAAATATATATGAATTCAAAAAGTAGGTATTACTATTCACAACGGCTAGTTTAATTAGTTGTGGTGTGTGTTAGAACTCGAGGTTGCGTACAACACACGCTATCGCATTATTCGAAGGGAAACGTACCATGGAAGCTTGGGGTGTTACACTTATCAACCCAAATAGATGTCTATTCTAAAAGAACTTGTCAAACACTTGTGGAAAATATGAGAACATTCTAAATTGAATTTAACTCTGGATGGGATAAATATCTCCCAATAGTTGATTTCTCTTACAACAACAGCGTCCACTCAATAATTCAGATGGAAACATATGAAACCCTATTTGGAAATTGATTTAGACCTCATACATGTTGGGATGAAGTTTTCTGGGGGAATCTTCCTTGGACAGATCTTGTGATAGAGATTATAAAAAAGGGTCAAACCATCAAGAAATACAATAAGGGTAATCATAGTTGATAAAATAGTTAGACTAAAAATCATCAAATGTACTTGGAGTTTTATGTTGGTGAAAAATTATTTCTTCAATTTTCACCTTTGAAGAGATTGATGAGGTTAGGGAAGAATGGGAAGCTCAACCCTAGGTACATTGGCCCCAATGAAATCCTTGATCGTGTAATAGTGGTGGAATATCGGCTTGTACTTCTACCAAATATATAATATGTTCCCGATGTCTTAAAGGTATTCTTCTTGAGGATGTACATACCTGACCCTTTATGTGTACTATATCCATAAGTATGAAAGCTGGAACATGACATCGCTTATGAGGAGAAGCTAGTGGAGATCTTGTATCATAGAGACAATTTTCTACGCAACAACACTACCCACCTTGTTAATGAGTTGTGGATGAACTATAAATATAAAGAAGACACATGTGAACCATATGTGTCTATGAGGTAGAATTACCCACACCATTTCTTATCTGAGGGTACGAGTTAAAATTATGGGGATGAAATTACATAAGGGGGAAGAATGTAATGAATTTGACTTTTGAATAATAATTTTTCACAAATTTTGTGTGTTATTTTATTTTGTACTCATAAAAAATATATATATTTGTAAATAAAGAGAGTATATTTAAAATGTGACCATTTAGATTTTTTATTTATATGACCATTGATCAATATGACCATTGGAATATATACTTTTAATGCTATGATTGTTGTTTCTAAAAAAAATGGTCACAGTTTGTTAATACAGAAAGAATAGTCGATATCGTCATCCAGTGGAGTTAGTCTATATGATTCCCATATTTATATGGTTGATAAGAATGTATAGTCATTTGGATTTTCTCTAGACCATGACCATACCGAGCTTCACCATGTTATGCTTGATCATAATCTCCTTCAGGATAAGTTCAAGCTGATAGAAATCAACAGTTAGACAATACTACCTGAGAAACCCCTAGATTCTATCACCATTGCACACCTTACTTTTAGGTAATATACAGGGGTTATAAGGGGATATGTAACGAGACCTTAGTTACAATGTGTAATTATATTTTATAAATAAAAATTTTATTTCTTATTATGGTAAATTTCTTGAATTTCAAATGTCAAAATAATCATCGGATGCAATTCCCAGAACAATCAAGTAATTAATGATTATTGGGAAAAGAGTTTTTAAAATATTTTTTAAAACATATTATAATTAATAATGTGGAATTACTTTCAAAATAGACATATACAGTTATGATTATTAATAAATTTATTTTCTGATATGATTCACTTAATTTTATGTCAATAGTAAATTATGTAAAGTACTATTATACTTATGAATTGTAATATGACCAATAGAATTTTAACCTCACATAATTAAGTATAAATATTATTTGGGAATCATGAAATGTAATATGATATAATGAAATATGTAAATAACTGTTATATCAAAATTAGTTATGTGCTAGTATTTTATTCTGGAAAATAGTGATCATTCATAAATATTAAATTCTCATAATTAGAACACTATTTTCTTAAAATGGAGTTCATTTTTTAATTTAGAGCATCAATATTAGGATAGGGTGAATTTTAGATATTTTTATCAAATGTATTTTTTCGTGGATAGTAAAAATATAGTTTTGAGTTTCGGTGTGTTTAATGAAATCATTAATTATGTAATAATAATGTAGTAATTCAGGTCTACACATGAAGAATAAAATATGCAATTAGGTGTCCAATATGTCCAATAACATGGGAAAATACCACGGGAAAGCCCATGTTTTTTCAAATACCTCTAATTCGGCGTCCTGTGAAAATTAACAAAATATTCCTTCACTTTTGATATAAATACTAATCCTTTACATTATGACATTCATTCCAAATTCCTCCTCCATAATGATCTGGAATTTTTTCTCCCAAGTAGTCCTCCCAATGTTCCCTCAGGACCCCAATGTCCCAACCATTTAGCTTTTGAAGTTACTATTCAAGGAAAGGTAAACATTCACCATCCTCTTTAAGTCATAGACTTCTTTTATGTTATGTATTTTAATTTCCTTTTTCATATGTTGGTGTATGTTATTATTTATCTTTACTACTTTCCATTTTATTTCCAAATGATGAAAGGCCCTTTTTATCTCATCATGTCATATTCGAAATTTTTATGTGACGTTATTATGCTACCAAAATTTTTTAATGGAATTCTCAACCTGTATTTTTTCCATTCACATTTTGTCGGTTTTTTTCTCATTAGAGCATTAGTATGCTTCTCCCAATTATTCACAAAAAATTGGTTTTCCCTAAAAATTATACTTGTATACTCACCCTATGTTATAAAACCAATTTTCGGATTCCGGGAGGGCTATAGTGACCTAGATGGTTATTACTAGCTCGGACCTTTGGATAGTTTTTGTGTTGCTTCTTAGCTTTAATATTTGGTATTTATATTGGAGGCCCTTGTTTTGTATTAGTTATATTTATTACATGCATGTGGGATTATTTTGGATTTCTGTGTATATAGTATTTGGAGTTGTTTTGGGGTGGATAACATTATCCCTCAATCTATTTTTATTATTATTAAGGGTAATTCATCCCATATCGTGAGATATTTGGACCCTTGGTGGTAGTCGCCACCGTAGGGCCGACTGAAGGAAGGACATAAGGGGGTCATTATCTCTCTTCCATAATGGATATATCAGGAGGGGGGTCTTTGGATGTAGTGGTTTGTGAAATTTTATGATGGATATTATTATTTCATAAACTATATAACATTTTCACATAAAGTGTTTAGTAAGGAAACTATTTGATTTACTGGTGAATTGTTGACAGATCCATATTCATTACTCCAAAAAGACATTTTATGATAATGAAGATTATTTGATTTATCATTCAATATATATGATGTGAATTGGTCCTCAATACATAGCTAGAGAACTGTTAATGATGACCCCTCTATGTTTTAGTAGTCTCTTGAGATGAACCAATTTTTAAAATAAAAATGGTTTTAACTAGTTTTTTTCAACTATATTGAGAATATATCGAGATAGTAAACGTATCATGTGACTTGGAAAATTGAGGTCCAAAAATTAAGTATTACCACCAATTATAATTCTAAAATTATTATCACTGATGTTTTCCATATGTGAAAATCTATGAATGAATTTCATTCATTGATTATTGATTAAATGGAATGTGTGTTTAGTTGTTTTTCATTCTATATTGATTCTACCTTATCAAATTATTTAATTGGATTGTTGGTTTAGTAACTTACATTTTCATATTGATTATGACCTATCCATTTATTTAAATGGAATGTGTGATCAATAATTTGACT
This sequence comes from Viscum album, assembly GCA_963277665.1. NCBI lineage: Eukaryota > Viridiplantae > Streptophyta > Magnoliopsida > Santalales > Viscaceae > Viscum > Viscum album. Next base: position 1,111,911,846 of record OY728140.1, read on the forward strand.
TTCCATATTGTTATTAATTATTTATTCAGGATATCATCCAACGTACATAAATCTTATAGATTATTTTAGCTCAACATGATTTTGTCACCATTCGCCAGGACATGACGAAGATATATTGGAACTGTCTTTCATTAATGAACTTTATTATATTTCGTTATTTATTATGTTTTATTTTTTATTCCCAATGTGAAATGGGCACAATGTATGTATCCTATTCTCCAAAAATATTAAACTAATCTTCCCTTTTGGGATGAAACTATTGAATTTGTACCAACATTATATAGCAGGACATCAGCTATAGGAAACAGGGGTTGAGGTCACTAAATTTGGTATCAGAGTATGTTTAGTACACATCTTGGGAAATATATTTTGGAATACATATATTAGAGAACAAAAACATATGATATGATTTGAGGATATGTATAGAAGAAAAACATAATGTTTTGGTGGAATAGAGATTATGTGAGTTTTCCATGCAATGAAAACCATTCCCAATGAAACATGGGTATGTGGTTCAAGAATATATGTTCATAGGGGTAATAAATCATGTAAGGGAATTTTCATATTGAAGCATGCATAACCTAGTACATGATAAAGGTTCATATTGCGCATCTGGTTTGACACGTCCAAGGGACCTGCTTATGATATTCAAAATTTTCATTACAAACCATTATAAAGTGTTTAATGTAATGAAACCCCCAAAATAACCATGTTTATAATTATGAGAAATGTTATGGATAAATTTTACAATTTTTGATACGTATTTCACATGTTTTAGTATTAAAAATCCGGTTTAATAATGTTATGATCTAATCTGTTGCATAACATTTTTTAGAAATTGAACCTATATGTAAGAAGGGTATTGACACTCCCAGCCAGAGTAGATGTTTTCATACAATAAATAATGATATAGTTGGAATTTTAAATGAAATTTTTATGGATATATTTGGGAGCTTAATCAAGTAATGGAAATTAATAGTTCCCTAATGAATAAACCTATTCCATAACCAGAATCCCTGATGTTAGATCTAATAATGTGATCGAGTCCCCCATCATTCAGTGGAACTACTCATCCCATGGAAGTTAGAAAAAAATGTTATTGTTTTGATATAACATTTGTGGAATTAAGTTGTGGTGAAAAGGAAAAGGTTACAATTATAGTTTATTGTCCAATTATGACAATAATTAGTGGTGGTCATTGATCCAAAATAAACCAGGGGAAGAAGAAATAGAACTCGTGGAATGTAAATAATTAATAGTGACATTCTTTGGAAAATATTTCTCATATGTTTAACTCGTAGAGATGAATAGATATTTATATATAATAAAACAAGAAGGGAGAAGAAAACTATGTAGTGAATAAAAATACCCATACAAGGATATCTATGTATTTTATGTATTTCACATGAAACATAGAGTGATAGAAGGAATGATTCTCCAAATACTAACAAGGTGTTAGACATGGTGTTCTACACCCATTAATTGACATTGGACTATGGGTCCAATTTGTTGTATATGAATTGAATTAAGGGGACAATGAAATATGGTGTTATATAATGATTGTGAACTAAATATGGGATATGGTTCAGACTCTAGCACATGATGATTCATGTATCGAGATATGGGTGTCCATGGGAACCCATGGTTATATGTGGTTAAATAAAGGATAATCGAATAAATTTAAAACTACGTAATTTATTACATTTGTTTTATTCTTTATTCAACTATATACACTGCTAAAATATATGTACATAATTGAAATAAAAAGACACTTATTCTGGAAACATGTTGATGCTCGTATCACTATTAGGTGTCCCTTAGGAACCTGGATGATTTTGGACTTACCTATTCAATTATATAATTCATTTACTACCCTTGTACATTGTTTAATTGTTATTCACCACCTAGTTTGCTCTAGTCTTGGGTGTGTTTCATCTTAATGTGATTTTATCTCACACTGAGCTCAGGTATCCTTGGGAACCTGAGACGATTTTATATTCATATGACTTCCATTTTACATTTACACAGAGTTAGGAAAAAATGACCAAGCTAGAGCTTGGAATGCTCAAGGAGATCACTGTGGGGATTTAATTCTTTTCTTTATTTTTGTAATGAAATGTAAAGCTTTTAGTTTTTTTACTAATTTAAAATTATGTATCACCATGACATAATTTATTTTTATAATATTTTTGTTTCATTTTTCTATACTCAGTTGATTTTTCACCTGTCTTCATCTATTTTGGTAATTTATTTATACAGATTCTGCGGATATGTGTTTCTATTTTTCACTGTCTGTTTAACGATGTGAACTAAAATTATGATGTTATATTCTCCCCACATATTATCTTTAAACCCTCTTTGCTAGTCGGATGCCTATATAATATAAGGAGACACACATGAGTTCTTGTGGAGATATATCTGGCTACTAGTTTAGTGGAAATACAGGATGAGACTTTAAAAGTGGTATTAGAGGGAAAATTTTCCTTTGGCTTTCTATTTTAGGGTTGTAGATATGAGACTAGGAATCTATCCATACATTATTAATATATGTTATTGGGCCTAATCACCCCACAAACATAAAATGAATGTGTCCAGGGTTGGCATTGATGTCGATGATATTTACTATTATAGTTGATATGATTTCAAATTGAGTGACTATTGTATTTTCAAATTGTCAATGATTTATATGAATTTCAGTATTTTTACCCTCAGATAGATATGAAATGGATGTTTCCTTACATACATCATCATAGTCAAATATAAAATTCACATTCCATGAACATGCCATGCCATGTTGCTGCATATGATGGCTACTTGTTGATTTGGAATATCTTTTGTGAGTGTAATTCCATGTTAGGTGTTTTAATAACAAGATTATATTTTCACCTTATTAGTTAATTTTTAATAATTATTTCCTATTATAATTACATGCCTATTTTTTTTAGTGTCACATGATTTTGTTTATTTAACATGCCTATTTAGATATCATGCTATAGTAATTGATTTCACATTCTTGGGGGATAATATTCCATGATTTCTATCATGATTATGTGTTATGCACATGTGCTATTGTATTATAATATATCTAGTGTTAATTCTAGAATGAATTACTTTGTTATATTTATGGGTTATTAATGGACAAGATCCAATTTGTTATTATAAGAAGTATGGGACCCTTACAATCGGGAAGGGGTAAAACGTATATTAAAACCATTTTAAGAATTATATAAATACATTAAATGGATATTGTTAAGATGTGATTGTTGATAAAGTATAAATGAAACCATAAATTGGATTTGACTAAAGGGATCCAAATTCTAAACTGTGAAGTGTATGAGAGCTTTAATGGTTTCTAGGTGTCCACCCATATAACTGTGCCTTTGTTTTCGGCATGTTATATTCAAAAAATTATTTTCTTTTGATAAATGGGAGACAATTTTCAATCAATTATAGGTATGGGTGCATCATGAATTAGGAAATGGAAATATATGTTAAATATTATGATATATTGTGCTTTGAGATGTTAATAAATGGGAATGATAATATTATTAACTTGAAATGAATTGGTTAAATACTTAAATATGAAACCAGACCATGTTGGGTTGGTTGAGGGATGTTCCTAATGAGATGACCCATTCTGGGTTTTGGAGAAATTTATAATTTTGAGAAACTGCTATTCTTTTGTTGTCTATAGAATCCAGATTGAATAGCTTCGATATTTGTAGGTCGCTTGAACTTTTTATTTCATCTGTGATGGATTATTCAATATGTTATAATCTGTGTTAATGATTATATGAGATGATGTGCTATTTGATTTTTTTGATTTAGGGGTAGTATGTGTTTACATACACGGTGTAACATAGTGCTTAGTGATATAATGAATTGGTTGAGTTTGAGGCGATTGTTGAGATTATGAGGCTGAGGATATTATTGGGATAACATTGAGGAACAGTGACTGAGGAGTTAAGGTATGTTCTCCCCATTTCTCAGGAATAATTTTTTGGATTTGGGTGTTTTGACATGCCAAATAGTTTAATATTTGCATTTCAATTCAAATGTTGACATGGTGAAAATGGATTGTGGAACATCACACCTGAGTTTAAGATATTTATGGATTAGAATGCTTGTGAGTGAAATTTCTTTTCCTACAACTACTTGGACACTCTTAAGGTGGGTAGTGTCACATTGGTTCAAGTATGTGTTGATGCATGGATGGTAGGAAAACTTTGAGGCAGTAGGAGGTATGTCCATCCCTATTGAAACACTGTTAGTATAGGAATATTTTGATTAGTAATATTTGAATAAACATGATTTAATTGTTTGGGATAGGCATCATGGTTCAGATTGGTGACACACCGACAGTTGAAGCTATGCAGTAGTAATGATTTGACTAATAGTGGTTCACCTAATTTTTTGACTGACTTGGGAATACTCATATTGTTTTCTTCTGAATTAGTTTATAATTAATTCTATATTGATCTCTTCTAGAGGCACTATGATAGTGTCAATCTTGCATCACACTAATTTTTTTAAAAAAAATCAGGTTGATAAGTGGTTGTTAAGGGGGTTATATGTGGGATGCGTGGTTCTTTGGGATACACATTTATTCATTCTCATCCATGAATGTTTTCAAAAAGCATAGTGATGGTTTGACCTGGAAATGTCGTCAGATTTATAGTAAGGACTTCGGTGCATGTGCTTGTGATAGCTAATGAAGGAAGTTGGAAGAAAGGAATTGTGGTTCTATTTGGGATACATCTACCATCTATGTTAGGCATCTATGAGAATGGTTATCCTGACATGGATAGGTTTCTCCCATTTTTTATTCTATTATATAGTGGGTGTTGAATTTTTTTTAAATAAATGTCACCAGTTTAATGGAATGGGTGGTTAATGGATATATGATATCCTTAGAAGAAAGAAGGTGTGACCAGTTGTTGTTGGGTGATTGAGATTCGAACTCCCATTTGATGAAGTCACTATTATGGACTTTGATGTAATTAGGTTTTAAGTTAAAGAAGTCATGTGAGAAGCATCCCCAGGTCTCTTATTACTTTACCTCTTGGTAATTTCAGTTATGGAGGTACTGTGGTTGGGATCTAATCATTTAATGCTAATAACCATGGTGGGGAGAGCCAACATGTAAATTGTGAAATATATAATAATGGGATCCCATCCCTAGTTACAATATCTTGGATTAATTCCCCTTCGATGTTTTGATAAAAATTTAAACTTTCAATTCGGTTCTAGTGGCATAAGAGCTTTTGGATTATGAAATTATTAATGGTGTGTTTTGTGTGGGAAATGTAATGCAAATGTAGGATTAAATTCTGTAGCCTCTATAGATTGGGTTATTTTTTTAGTTCCCCAATACTTCTCTAGGACATGAAGTTTTATGTTTGGTATATTATAGAAATCTGTGTTTTAGAACGGCTGTGTTTTTTGAGGTTTTTTAGATTTCTTCATCCTCATGTGTTAGGCTGTGTGGGAATGCCTATTTAAAGAATTCAATTTGATTAAAATAAATTCTATTGTAATTTAAATTATTTAAAACAATGAAAAAAATAAAAACACTCAACACATCCAAACTCCCTCTAACATGAGATGTGAGGCTCAACCCCTCTAATTTTATGAAAGATGAACTAGAGCCTCTCCAACCCAAGGCGCATACAAGATCCCCTCTAGTTTTACCAATCCTGGATGTTTCCTCCCTCGGCCAGACCCGATACGATGTAGCCCACTTGCAGCGTGCACCCCCCTGCGACACAACAACCTCCCCTTGACAAACCCATTATGCGTGACACTCCCTCTCATATTCCACCATTCCAAGGCTAAATTTATTTTGTTAAATAACTAATGTCATTCTATTAGATGATGCAATTATTTCTCCCTCACTAACCTACATTGCATTGGAATATTTTGGCTTATCCATCACCATACATGATTGAAAAAACCCCTAGTGTCTTGGTTTGTCTGGTTTTAGTGTTACTTCGGTTTTAGGGTATGAAAGGGATGTCTCATGACTCGTTGGACCATGTTCCGACAACCACCACAAAAAGTGAGGTGGTTTGATAAATTTCTCGCACAATCTATCAATTTTGAGGCAATGGTTTATACCATTAATTTGTTTCGCACCATATATTTAGGGTTTAGTGAGGTTTTTGAGTCTCTGCTATTTGTGGGGAGGTTTTTTGGTCCTTACAACATAATGTTTTGGTTCTTATTGATGTTATAGTGTGTTTCAATCAATAATTTAGGGCGCACACACATGTACCTAAGTTATGTATATATATAATATATATGTCCTGCATGTATGGATTCCATCATGTTGCGGGGAATATGTTTATTGGATTAAGGATTTATATATAAATATATAGAAGTATGTGTGGCTGCGTGTGGGGGAAATTGCTTATGATAGAAAGAATTGTTTTTTCCATCCATTAAGGTATGGTCTTCAACCTTGGATTAAATTTAAAAATTATGTTATTATTTACCTTCTACCTTGGATAAATTGGACTACAATTTTTGATTGAATGGTATATTTGTGCAAAATTCTTCGTTAGAGTAAAAAATCATGTTTTTTTAATAAAACCTTTCTATCGGAGGTGCCCCTGCCTTTAAGAAAAAAACATAGTGAGTAGATAGTTTAGGTTTTTATATCCTGATGCTGTTTATTTTTCATGTGATTTCCTAGTTAAAGGATGCTTGATTAATTAAAGGAATATAGTTTGGTATGCTATGAGACATTATGCTATCTTTTCTTCTTAATTACCTTGAATTAAATGGTTCGAAGGAACTAGAATTGTATTCATGGGTCGGTAAACCAAAGTGAAATGAATAAGAGTGAGTGTCCAAAAAAGGACATATATTCTCATTTTATAGGAATGAATGATAACCCTAGAAAAAGTGTGTATAATCATTGATAACAAGGGTTTCGAATTAGGATTAATGAATAGGTAAATTCATTAAAAGAGTTGATATCATTTTTATGCATGTGGTTTATTTTGGGTAGGTATACTCATTATATTCCATGAATGGATACTGGGAAAACTCAAGGGAAGTATTTAAATTTTAAATTTCAATATGATAGGGTATACATATATAGAATGGAATGGATTATATGATTGGGTTTATTCATATTATTTGTTTGTGAAATGGATTAGATGAAATGGTTATACATTAAGGGAAATGATTTGGATGGTATTCTTGTGCATTGGTTTAACGAAATAAGCATGGATTTTGATAGTTGAAATGAATTTAGTGAACTAGGAACATCATGGATAGTTTAGTCCATAACTCTGTTTTACAATCAAAAACCACTTTTTTTCAGTTGAATTGATTAAAGGAAATTGTAATTGGCATGTGATATGGATGGAAGGCCTTGAATCATTCTATGAACAAAATATGAGACCATTCCTCGGTATTACGAATTGAGAATCCATAATATGTTACATTATATTAAATTGTGATATTTTATATATATATTTATGTATGATTGATAAATGGGTTGTGAGAAACGGACTGATGCTACAAATACTGATGGGGTGCTAGACATGATGTTCTACACCCATGATATAATATGTATGTTTGATAAATATTTAATGATACAAGAATGATTCTCTAAAAAATCATGGGGTACTACACATGATGTTATACACCAATGATATATATATAAATACTCACACATACACATGTATTATTGATAAATGGGTTGTGAGAAAGGGATTGATTATCCAAATACTAATGGGGTGTTACACATGATTTTCTACAACCATGATATATATATATATATATATATGAAAGATAAATGAGTTTTGAGATAGGGACTGATTATCCAAATACCCTTCAGGTTGTTGGTATGATGTTCTACAGTGAAAAATTGAAATTGGACTATCCATCAAATTGGACATATATGAATTGAATTAAAAAGACAATGAAAGATGATGTGATATAATGTTTATGATTTGAATATGATAAATGGTTCAGACTCTGACATGGGGAAAAGCAATTATCGGGATACAAATGTCTATTAGAACCCTGTGTTGTATGTGATTAAATAAAAGATAATTGAATAAATATAAAGCTATTTATATAATTACGTGTGTTTTATTATTTATTCAACTATATACACTATTACCAAATATAAAGATAATTAAAATAATTAGACACGTATTCTGAAAACATTAGGATGCGGTTATCGTTGTCAGGTGTCCCTTAGGAACCTAGTCGGGGTTTTTTACTTATTCAATTCTATTATTACTTATTTATAACATAACAATTTTTAATTTTTATTCACTTCATAGTTTGGGATAGAAACTTGTGGGCATCGTCCTTGTGAGATTTTAACTCACAGCCTAATCATATACCCTTGGTACCTGATTATATATTATATTTTTATTACCTAGGTTAATTGATGTGTTACTTGTACATAGAGATAGAATAAAAGGACCGAGCTACAACTCAGGATTCTTGAAGATATCATTGTGGGGATTTTGGTCTTTTCATTATTTATATAATGAGATGTAAGGAATGTGGTTTTGTTTACACATTTCATATTATTAATAGCCTTAAAATGCATGCTTTTTATAAAGTGGTTTTGGACGTTTTAATATTCTCAGTTGATTTTTCACTTAGCATCGACTGTTTCAGTTATTTATTTATACTAGTTCTGCTAATATATATTGATTTATATCACTATTTTTTTACATTGGCTCACTATAAATATTAGTGAATATTCTCCCCACTGACTATCCTTACACCCTCATAGATAGTTAGTGGCCTATGGAATATGGGGAGAGCTTCTTGAGGTCATGTGGTGGCTGGTCTGACTACTAATTTAGCAGAATGTCCGGCTGGTACATTATAATAGAAAATGAATTGAATGTGTATGTGCATGCGGGAGTTCACATATACACATGTGGGATATATTCAAATCCCATTTTATGGAAAATATGGTAAATAAATTTCATTACAAAATTATAATAATTTATATCTATATAGGGTAATGAAATTGTTATTTTATGATTAATTATCAGGATTTTTAGGTTATAAAATAGGAAATAATTTGTAAAGGGGTGGGAATGTTAATTACATCTCCTTCATTTGGCATCCTTTATATCCTTTATTATTGATCTTTAGAATGGTATTTTAAGATACTAGAACTATAATCAATCTCAAGGGATGTTTATAAGAATATTGGTTACATTTTTATCAATATAGATGGCTTAATGTTGTTTAATGAAGAGAAAAAGAAGTTCCCATTTAGAAGTATGAGAGAGAAAACCATTGGAATCTCTCAAATAATTTTAATTTAATAATTTAATATTAAATAAAAAATAATTCAAATAGATATATATTAGATATTTTGTTTTTATGATGCCTATATATGGAAAGATATATGATTTATATAATTTTAATAGGAAAACATATCATTAACTATTAGTATAATTCCATTGTAAATCCTTTGTATCATTATGCACAATAAAAGATGCATGAATATTTTAAAATTCATTATAATAAAAAAATTAAGCTTACTGTATTTAGAAATATAAACGATGAAGATTAAATATATGGTTTTTATTTTATTGAATTCAACTTATTTACATAGAATAATTTTATTTTAAATAAACCCATAAAACATGAGAGAAATTAGTTTTCAATAAAATATATTTCCATAAGTATAAATTTTTTTATAAAAAAATTAATAACATTATTTCCAATGTCTTGAGTTGAAATATTGGAAATTTTAAATAATTCATTTTACTTTTAAAATCAACTTAATAAAAATTTAACTTCTTAAATTCTATAAATATGAATTCATTTTTCAATAAAAAATTATATATTCATTATTAATTAAAAATTATAATCACTTTAGTATATTCTAAAACATTCATTTTAATATAAATTTTAAATGATGATTGTAAAATTTTATTTAAATATTCAAAATAAAAAATTCAAACTGTGGGTAAAATAATTATATAATTTAATAAAAAAATAAATGAGAAACAATTTTTATGAATTGTTTTTAATAATATAATAACTATACTAAAAATTCAATACTTCCATATCAACACATATTATATATCTAAAATTATTATAAATATATTATTTAAATATTTTGTTATTTGAGTTTATTTATAAAAATTAATCGATAGGTTATAACAGTATACTATATAAATATCAATTTAGACTCAATTTTCATTGTGAAAAATGTTATTAATTATTTTTTAAGAGAAAAATGGTATAAGATCTAGAAGTGTTATGGTATAGTCTTATTACATAAAATTTAACTATGTCAATTTAACTTTGTGTAATTTAATTCTTATTAACAAAGATACCTCTAATTCCTCCACAACTCTTAAACTCAAAATTTAAATATATTCCCTCACTGGTCTTGTAATCTAATAAAACAATCACCCAGCTAGTGTAATGATCCAACCCCAGTTACCCAGAGTCGGTGCATTATTACGTAACATTGGCATGATAAAAAAAGACCAAGTCTCGAAAGACTGAATAGTTTAGTAGCCTTGGAAACACTAGATACATTCATAAATGTTACATTACATTATAAAGTAAAAAAAAACTAGAACAACATCTTGTCTTCATATCCCCTCATAATATCCCTACAGGTCATTCATAAAATACTTCTTCACATCCCGGAAAAACAAAAACCTAGAAAGGGGTGAACTCAGATGCTCAGTAAGTATAACAATACAGAGGAAACATTCATAAATAAAAATTCAAATTTAAGTAAAAGTATAACTAAAACAAAAGCCTTTTAAACTTGAACTTCATCATAATATGGAAAAAATAAAATGAAATAATTCCATTTACTTATTCACATGGATATTCTACTTGTCCAATAATCACATGTAATATCAATAACAACATTCATAATGAAAGAATGAATAATGTGAGATTGTCAAAAACACATATCCAATGTCTTGTTCCAAGACTAAAAATAAGATTTTGTCAAGGCCTCATGCCAAGACACTAGTTTGTCTCCTGAGACCTATCGATGCATCGAGGAGCTATAGCGGGCTCCACCCGTCAATTATTAAGTCCAATGCATTCCTCATATGAACAGGTTTAAACATATAATAAACCATAACATAATCGTATAAAACGTGCATAAAGGAAACATAACATTTCCACATTTCAATCACAAGATATCAATTTAACACATTGATATAATAAAAACATTATCAAAACCGTTTTCAATACCAAAATAAAAGAATATTAAAACTTGGTATATATGTTTTCATTTAAAAAAATGTTCTGTCTTGTGGAGGAAGTTGAAACTAAAATAATGGTCATGGCAGTGGAGAAGTTGTTTCCGCCTCATACGTAAGACAAAAAAACATTACATTTTGTCATTTAGTAAAACTCTTAGTATAAAAATATTCCATTTGAATAAACGTAAAAGTGAAAGGTGTTTATACACCATAAAAAAGAAAGTCTTATATTAAAACAGAATATGACTCAATGAAATAAGATTGAGACGAAGTCCCTTACAAAGATCATTTTTTAAATAAAATATATCTATTATGTGTATTCACCATAAGTAAACATAAAGAAAGTACAAATAAAAGATAGGACATAACAATATCATGACATAATTTGAAAGTAGGATATTAACGCAAAGAACGGAAATTGGGATAGGAAGTTCCCTTACCTCGTGACCGACTTGACTCGTCCATTCCTTAACCTCCTAAATAATAAACTAGAGGTAATTTATAATTGAATAAGAACCTTTTTCAAGTTTATTATTCCTTTTATATCACTTATTACCATGTTATGAACACTATGTAATTATTTATGTTAATAGCGGTCGCTTTGTCGATCTTTGGTACTTGAGTCAAAAATAAAATTCTTATAATTACTAGTTGTTCATGTGGTAAAATATCTATTATATCCAGATTTATATTAATGATTTAGATATCATATATATAATACATATCCAGTATATACATTTATTTATAATATTACATAACATTTAGAGTTATGAAATGAAATGCACTGTTCATTGAGATGGTAAGTTGTACGTACGCATGAACGCTACTTTCATTTCTATTTCGTATTTAATAGAATGAAATCAGAATGATATAAAGTTGTATTATAATTCCAGTATAATATCATATATAATATCATTTACTCCATCCTTTATATGTCCCACATATGGCATTAACGATTCAAATCACTTTGAGGGGGCAGTAGTCCGCACTTCCTAAAATGAAATTATCGTGTTTACCCATAATGGAAATCATAAAGGTATTCCATAAATGAGAAATACAGAAGCATAAGGAAAACCTAAACCTAATATATATATATATCATATATGAAAATAGTGTCATCAAAATGACCACTATGAGAGGTGTTAAAAGAAGATTGAACAATCATCATTTCGTGAGGCAGTAATTCACCACCCACAGAAACAGTATGTTCATTAACCATTAGAGGAAGGAATGTGTAGGTGTAAATAAAATACATCTCATGAAAACATCCTAGTATTTTTTAGATACTGATTTTGTTACAAAATAATGGAATAAAAAGAGTTTAAGGGGTTGGAGAAGAAAAATATAACAAAAGAACATAACAGAAGACATTACCTTAAAATCGGGTAACTATTTTTGATTTGAGCCAAAAGCTTCATTGCGAAGACTTCTGCCCAAAGTGAGGCTTCTAGGAGTCAGAGAGGTATGATTAGATAGTATTTGGTTAGTGTTTGTCCGAGCCAAATGGCTTGGTTGTTGTGAACAAGGTGGTAGTGGTGGGGGCCTTTTATAAGAGGATGGGAGGGACACTCTTGGAAGGTCATGAAATGTTACATTATTATGAAGTGATTTTCTGATTTCAAAGGTCCAAATATTAAATATTTTGAGGATAAGGTGATAAGGTTTCTAAATCTATTGATCTAATTGGTTTTTGACAAGTGTATGTCTTAGATTTTACATTATCTTTTCAAATTATTTAAATCATTAATTAATGATGTAATCATTGCATCATCATAGTGTTACAAAAAATTTAATTTATTTAATGTATAAAAATTATAAATAAAAAATACCATAATGTATAAAATTATTTTAGATTTCCAATGAATATTTATAGTATAAATGTTAACTTATATAACCCCATGTAATAATTGTTTTAGTAAAACAAGACATGTTTGTGACAATTTTATTTTTACTTTAAATAAAAAGTTATTAATGTCATTTCCTTACCCAAGTGGCTCCATGGGGTCCCCGAGTTGACCCATGGATTATATTGGTTGGCCATGACTCATAAAAAGGGTAGGACAAGTGTAAAGTTAATTTCATATTATTATAACAATATATTTACCTTAAATTACACTAGTTACCTATAATCGCGATAAATAAAACTTAAAAGTCACTATTCACCAAAAATTATTTTCATCCCATTAAACCACATTTTACTTCCTAATTATAACGATGTATGTTGGATATTTTAAATTAAATTCATAGAAGCGGTAATGTTTCATTTAAACAAAAAATCAGTTTTTTAACTACCACTTAGTGGTTTCACTATTCATCAAAAATTGATGTTTTTCAGAAAAATAACAAAAATTCACCCTAAGCTATATTTTATATTCTTAATTCCAAATTGATGACTATTTTACAAAATTCAAAACTTATAATTTTAATTTATTAATTTAATAATTAATTCCCGATGTGACAACAAATAGCGTGTTTTTAAGAAATAATACATATCAAATTATTTGCAATTGTTTATGTCCAATTTCAAAATGAAATTATTACTAATGACCACCATTGGAGAAAATGGTAAAAATAAATCCTAATAATACTTTAAAACCACTCAATACAATAATTTATCACTATAAATTATTTTGATTAAAAAAGTTGTTTTTTAGTATTTTTTTCTATTCATAAAAAAGTAGTTCTCAAAAAATTTCAAAAAAAATCAACTTAGGATAATCTAGATTTTCTAAAACCAAAAATGAAGTCCATTTTGAAATATAAAATTTATATAATTTCAAAAAGTGGATATTATTATTCATAATGGCTACTTTTATTGGTCGTAGTGTGTTAGAATCTCGAACTTGCGTACAATGCAAGCTATTGCATTATTGAAAGAGAAGCCTACTGTTGAAGCTTGGGGTGTTACATTGTCCCCTCCTTCAATAAATTTCGTCCTCGCAATTTGAATTTTTTCTTTGAAAATAAAAGGTTGAAAATAGAAATTACATTTGTAGAAAACCCACATTGGAAATAGGGTTAATAAATATATAACTTTAAAAGATAGAACGATAAGTACAATGGTCACCCGAGATAGCCCATACAAGTATATTATAAAAATATGGATATAGAGGAGAAACAAACCCTCAAGGTCTGATGGAGAGTTGTATAAAATAAGATTAGGAGAAAGGTTAACTAGATGAAAATCCCAAACTTTTGATTGGTTAAACGATCATTGATTCCTCAGTAGGAGAAGTTAACCGACATTGTTTTTGTTTTAAGTTACCTTTCATAATGTTGAGAAATTTATTTAGAATATTTACTAAGAACGTATGGAAATATATATACTTGTCATATAGAATTACCTTTTTAAATAATTTTTTTACCACAATCCCATCTTTCACTCAAAAATATAATAGAACTCAAAAATATTATATTTATCCTAATCGTATAAGGTTACAAATATTAACACATACCATTTAGATTAGGAAAAAAATTTTGTAATAACCAGGTACTTCCTGTAGGCTAGTGGTAGGTAATAAAGGCTAGTCTCACTATGGTTGTTGGTTCCATTCCTACAGCTTTTTCCGATGCGACGGGTTATTCCCCAAACTGCATGTTGTCCTTTTCCTAAAACTATAGTATTCTAATATTCCAAAAATAATCATCATAAATGTTTTAACCATAATCAATATTATCCAAAGTTCAACTTAATCCATTCCATCATTTATTGTTATCCAATATTCCTCTATCAAGAATTTCTCTAAAAGGTCTCTAAATTCCAAAAATCAATTGTAACATCAGATTCCCCAAACAAGGTAAGGTTTATCTTTTTGTCACATACTAAAAATATGATTACCTTCATCATATTAAAACCTTAATGAAAACAACAAGTACTTCAGTACAATCCATATATATATCACAATATTTTTATAACTAGAATATAATCCATGAGTCCAAAATAACCAATACATTAATTATTCCACTTCAATTGTAGTGACAACATAAGCTTGTCCTTGATCCCTTGGCCTTTTCTGAGGTAAGTTTCCCTGATGATTAGGAGAATCTTTTTCATAAATACCCATTCTCTACAATTGTATCATTCAACATTGATAGCCTCTTTCTTTCCCTTGCAATCACAAGTCTGGTGACGTTTTTCTCCACATTTGTAACAAACTCACAATCCCTTTAGGCAAGTACCATGGTGATTCTTCCCACAATTATCACATAAAGAAAAATCCTTCTTTAACTTTTTCCCTTTATCTGTCTCTTGTTACACCATTCTCTTCTTCTCTTGCTTTACTTCGTTGTCATAAGACTTGGTGAATTCCTTTTCTGTCTTGATAGCACACGAGACAATATCTTCGTACGATGAGAAGGATTGTGATACTAAATCTTGACGGAGAAATGATTTTATCCCATCAAAGAAACGATCAATATTACTTCTTGGGTTATGTATATAATATGAAACATGTCTTGATAACCTTGTAAAGTTGGCCTCATACTTTAAGAAATTCTCATCCTCCTTCTGTCTCAGACTCAAAAATCGTCTTTCCATATCTACTCGATTGTCATGAGGAAAGTATTTTTCTATAAAAATCACTTTGACTCCCTCCATTCCATATTTGATACTTCATAATCTTCTTTTCTGTTTTGAATCAATGACCACCATTGATCAGCATCTCCAGTGAGGTGGTAAACTGCCATGATAACCATTTCCTTTTCACTACTCCCAGCGGTATGGAGTATTTTCTCTAAGGAATTTATCCATTGCTCAGCTACTAAGGGATTTTTACTCCCATTGAATGTTTGTGGTTGATGCCTCATGAAGCGATCTAACATTGATCCTCCACGTTGCGGATCAGGGTGCTCCATATGAGTACGGTTATTATTCATAACCTAAGTGAGTTGTCCTAGTATGGTGATAAGGTGATCCGCACTATTTTTATCACCAAATCCATTATAATTATCTTGAGCATGAGGGAAATCCCAACATGGAGTGTGTTCATTGATTCGGTTTCCATTCCTTCCACTAGGAGACATTTCTAAACAATGTCATAAACTAGAGTAGCTTATGAATCAAAATACATAATTCCATACTCGTAAAACACATAACGTAAATCGAACTATTTATGGATATAATCCATAAAAAAATGTTTTCTTTTGCGGAAGAATATACTAATAAACCCTTTATAATGGTTTCTAATGAAAATGGGAATTATCCAAAGCATATCCCCTGGGAGTGTCGTAACCAAGAGTGCAGCAAGTCGCATTGTCGTGCACCGGTTCCCATTCGAGTCTAGCTCAAAGAGGTGTTTTCAGGTTTTACCCCTAGGTAAATCTGTGCTAGAGCCGCCTCAACCTGCTCGTATCCAGACAGGGATGCATTGCTCGGAAAACTCATAAAATCTCTATAATACCAAAATTCTAGGAAGTTCTTCTATACTAATCCTCAAAGTCTATCTTAGGGCTATGTGCTCTAATCAGAGTTTATCTAAATCTATCTTCCAAGGATAGTAATAAACTACCTCGGATACCATCTTTGATGCCCCGACCCTAGTTACCCAGAGTCGGTGCATTATTACGTAACATTTTCATGATCACAAAAGATCATGTCTTGAAAGACTGATTAGTTTAGTAGCCTTGGAAACTCTAGATACATTCATAAATGTTATATTACATCATAAAGTAAAAAAACTACAACAACATCTTGTCTTCATATCTCATCATAATATCCCTACAGGTCATTCATAAAATACTTCTTCACATCCTGGAAAAATTAAAACATTGAAATTGGTGAGCTCAGAAGCTTAGTAAGGATAACAATATAGCGGAAACATTCATAAATAAACATAAACATTTAAGGCAATGTAAAACTAAAACAAATGCCTTTTAAACTTGAACATTAGCATAACATGGAAAAAATAAAATGAAATAATTCCATTTACTTTTTTACATGGATATTCTACTACTCGAATAATCACATGTAATATCAATAACCACTTTCATAATGATGGAATGCATAATGCCAGACTCTCATAACCACATAGCCAAGGCCTCATGCCAATACTACAAATACAATATTGCCAAGAACTCATGCCAAGACACTAGTAGGTCTCATGAGGCCTACCGAAGCATTGAGGATCTATAGTGGGATCCACCCATCATTTATTATGTCCAATAAATTCCTCATATGAACAGGATTAAACATATCATAGACCATAACATAATCATATAAAACGTGCATAAAGGGAACATAACATTTCCACATTTCAATCTCAAGATATCAATACAACACATTGATATAATAAACACATTATCAAAAGCATTTTCAATACCAAAATAAAATAAAATTAAAACTTGGTATTTATTTTTTCATTTAAAAAAAGGTTATGGCTTGTAGAGGAAGCTGAAACTTAAATAATTGTCACGGCGGTTTAGAAGTCATTGACGCCGCATACATATGACAAAAAAACATTCCATTTTTTTGTTTAGAAAAACTCTTTGTATAAAAAGATTCCTTTTGAATAAACGTAAAATTCAAAGGCTTTTATACACTGTATAAAAGAAAGTCATATATTAAAACAGAATATACCTCAATGAACGAAGATTGAGATGAAGTCCCATACAAAGATCAGTTTTTAAATAAAATAGATCTATTATGTGTATTCACCATAAGTACACATAAAGAAATAAAAATACTATATAATAATTATTAATATCATGACGTAATTTGAATGTAAGTGATTAACCCAAAGAATGAAAATTGGGATAAGAAGTTCCCATACCTCGTGTCCGACTTGACTCAACTGTTCTATAACCACCTGAATACTAAACTAGCGATAATTTATAATTTCTTAAGATCCTTTTTGAAGATTATTATTTCTTTTATATCACTTATTACCATGTTATGAACATTGTGTTATTATTTATGTTAATTGCGGTCGTTTTGTCGATCTTTGGTACTTGAGTCAAAAATAATATTCTTATAATTACAAGTTGTTCTTGTGCTAAAATATCCATTATATACAGATTTATATTCATGATGTATATATCATATATATCATAAATATCCAGTATATACATTCATTTATAATATTACATAACATTTAGTGCTAAGAAATGAAATGCACCATTCATGGAGACAGTATGTCGTACGTACGTATAAACACTACTTTCATTTCTATTTCATATTTAATGGAATGAAATCATAATGATATAAAGTTGTATTATATTTCCATTATAATATCATATATAATATCATTTAATATATCCTTTATATGTCCCACATATTGCGTTTACAATTCAAATCACTTTGAGGGGGCGGTTGTCCGCACTTACTAAAATGAAATTATCGCGTTTACCCATAATGGAAATAATAATGGTATGACATAAATGAGAAATGCAGAATAATAAGGAAAAAATAAACATAATATATATATATATATATCATATATGAAAATAGTGTCATCAAAATGTCCACCATGAGAGGTTTTAAAAGAATATTGAACAATCATCGTTTCCTGAGGCAGTAATTCTCCACCCACAGAAAGAGCATGTTCTTTAACCATTAGATGAAGGTATGTGTAAGTGTAAATAAAAATATTCTCATGATAACATGCTAGTATATTTTATATACTGGTTTTATAACAAAATAAATGAATAAAAAGAGTTTAAGGGGTTGGAGAAGCAAAATAAAACAAAAAAACATAAGAGAAGTCATTACCTTAAAATTACGTAACTCTTTTTGATTTGAGTCAAAGGCTTCCTTGGGAAGAAATAATCCCAATGTGAGGCTTCTAGGAGTAATATAGGGAAGTTTATAGAGTATTTGTGTATAGTTTGGCCTAGACAAATGGCTTGGACGTTGTGAATAAGGTGATAGTGGTGGGGGCCTTTTATAAGAGGAGAGGAGGGGAACTCTTAGAAAGTACCGAAATGTTACATTATTATGAAGTGATTTTCGGATTTCAAAGGTCCCAAAATTATATATTTAGAGGATAAGGTGATAAGGGTTCTAAATATACTCATAAAATAGGTTTCTGAAAAGTGTATGTCTTATATTGTACATTATCTTTTCATTTTATTTAAATAATTAATTAATGATGTAATCGTTTCATCACCATGGTGTAATAATAAATTTAAGTTTTTTAATGTCTAAAAATTATAATAAAACTACCATGATGTAGGAAATAGTTTTATATTTATAATTAATATTTATAGTAGAAATGTTAACTTATATAACCCCATGTAATAATTGTTTTAGTAAAACAACACAGGTTTGTGACAATTTTATTTTTACTTTAAATAAAAAGTTCTTAATGACATTTCCTTACCCAAGTGGCTCCATTGGGACCCCAAGTTGACCCATGGATTTTCATGGACATCCATTACTTATCCAATAAGTTTATGATAAGTGTAAAGGTAATTTAACATTTTTATAACATTATATTTACCTTAAATTACACTAATTACCTTTAATCGCGATTAATAAAACTTAAAATTTACAATTCACCAAAAATTATTTTCATCACATTTAACTACATTATACTTCCTAATTATAACCATGTATGTAGGATTTTTTAAATTCAATTCATAAAAGCGGTAAAGTTTCATTTAAATGAAAAATCAGTTTTTTAACTACCACTTAGTGGTTTCACAATTCATCAAAAAACTGAAGTTTTTCATAAAAATACCAAAAATTCACCCTAATCTATATTTGATATTCCTAATTAAACAATGATGTCTATTTTACAAAATAAAAAAAATATAAGCTGAATTAATTAATTTAATAATAAATTCCCGTTGTCATAACAGATAGCGTGTTTTTATGAAACAATATATATCAAAAGATTGACAATTGTTTATGTCCAATTTCAAAGTGAAATTAATTCTAATGACCACCATTGCAGAAATTGGTGAAAATATATTATAATTATACTTAAAACCCACTCAATAGTATATTTTATCACTATAAATTTTATTGATTTAAAAAGTTGTTTTTAAGTATTTTTTTTTCTATTCATAGAAAATTAGAAGTTCTCAGAAAATTACAAAAAAATTAAACTTAAGATAATTTAGATATTATGAATCCAAAAATGAAGTCCATTTTGAAATATGAAATTTATATAATTTCAAAAATTAGATATTACTATTAATAATGGCTATATTGATTGGTCGCGGTGAGTTGGAATCTCGAACTTGCATACAATACAAGCTATTACATTATTGAAAGAGAAGCGTACCATGGATTCTTGGGGAGTTACAACTATAGGGATATATTCCTTTTTATTTCAACCTCCATATCACCAACATCAAATTATATTCCCCATAAATTAAAAACTAATATACTCATTGGTCCATAACACCTATGAAACATTACTTACAAATCTATTATTTGGATATCCTCACTCCCTATGAAATCATTCACCTGACTTGGAGTTTCACAATCATTCCATGTACTATAATATCTTTATTATTTGGTTCATAATCCTTTTAATTATATTTATATCTTTGTAAATTCATATTCCATGTATAACTATAACTTTCCATCAATGAGACTTATTCACCACAAGAAGAAAAATAAAGGCATGACCATATATATGTACCACCCCAACCATGTATAAGAATGTTTGGACAAAATAACCAATATCCCTAGCTTTATGAAACTCCAAATTTTTCCTTGTAACATCTCATTATATGGTATGATGTGTTTCATTAAGTTTCATATAACAGTAAGGGTATTAATTCCTATTATAGGGATAAATAAGAATACATTATCATAGGGGAAATCGGAAGTCAACAACCATAACTGCATTCTTAGATAACAATAAATTCAATAGTTTTCAATTGTCTGGATTTATAATGTAATTTCAGTATTAATGTAGAAAATATGGATAAGTAAGTATACATAAAGATTTTCACATCACTCATTTGATTTTAATAAGGTCAATAACAAGGGAATAACGAGTTTTAATCTCTTATATGGGACTAATTCAGGGGGATATGTAAAATTAAAATATAATCAATGAGTAGGAAGAAAATACCATAATAAGGGTATGATGAGCCTATCCTCACATCATCTCAACCAAGATTCATTCCAAATAATCCCTGGTAAAAGCACCCTAGTGACCCCCTTCCTTTGGAAATCATGTCCTCCGTGGCCCAAAAAATGATAAAAATATCATATTATAGAATGTAATAAGAAATCATATATTATATTTTCCTACACTCCATGTTGATTTCATAATTGCAAAAAAGTGGTGAAATTTATGCAAAATTTTGTAAAATTCATTTTAATTAATTTATGGTAAGTCACTGTAGATTTAAATTATTATATAACACTATATACAATTAAATAGGGAATTATAAATTCTTACAATCAGATATCCATACATATATATAACAACTAACCATCAAACTAGGTGGTGTAAAATAAAAATAGTAAAATAATACAGTATAGGATACACTACTATCATCATTGACCATCATCTCGTCCCATTATCCATTCCCATATAGGCTATCCCAAAATTTTCTTGATAATAATATCTATATACCTCCAAATACTTTAATGATTTATGTATTAATATTAACCCAATTGCCATGTAAATAGAATGTATACTTAGGTAAAATATCATGAAATAAATAAATAACAATGGAAGTATAACATAATAAACACTCTTGATCCTAGTGTTCTAATGTAAATCTTGGTATTAAGAATACTAGTTTTGGAATCTTTCATAGTATAACTGAAAACATAGAATAATTTTTCCCAATAATATCATGAATAAGCACTGAATAGTTGGTGTCCACCGAAACACTCCATATAGGAAACTAATAATAATGGGTAAATAGGTGTGATTATTCCTTATAAACCATAGGACCATTTCCTAGGATACAACATAATCAATCATCATGGAATCAATTTTCAAATCCCATGTTTCTAGAACAAGACATTCCATATAGGATCGATGGATGAATTCTATGTTAAATTGAGAATGATTGCAAAAAATACTTATGGGGTGAATAGTCTATCTAAAATTATAAAAAAATAATCTATGAATGATTTTTTATTTATTATTCAATATATCATTACAGTGTATAAGATGTTTTATAGTAAAAATTATAATGTGAAAACAATATTGTTAATGTGGTTCAGATTACCAAGGTCGTAGTCCACTCCTAAATCTTCTCTACTCGATGTGATGATCGGTACACCACAATGAAAACATGATATTAATAGTGATATAACCTATTTATAGGATCATAAAGTTTATATAACTAGAGGTTTGACCTAACATTTTTATAAAAATCACAAACTAGCCAAAACTGAATTTGTTTGGCTGAAATAGAACAATTATACTTAACATTTTTTTGCAAGTTATAACCCATGAACCATTATTTTGGTTGGTAGAATAAATAAAAATATTGTATCTATATTTAATGGAGAAATATTTAACTAATTATAATGATTAAAAATAAATTAGATGAAACATTGTATGATGAAAACAATATAAAAATTTAAATAGTAGAGATCACCTAATGTTGAAGACATTGTAGCTCAATAAAAATTAATGACTTCAACTACGATGAATTTAACATAAATATTTCAGTATGGTTATATAAATGAAATATCACTGCTAACATAAGGTCACTATTTATCAATAAAATTCATCTATTATTCAATAATTCATCAATAGTTATTTAAACTGTATGAATTAGTCTTTATTTATCAACTAATCACAAACAATCGTATTTCATTCTCAAAATATGGGAGATTATAAAACTCATAACAACAATTTATTGGATAGAATTAATTTTAATATGTACATAATATCATTACATATTCATAACATACATGTATTCTTTAAAAACATTGCATAGTTTAAGATCCAGCATTAAACACACAAAAAGAAATTCTAATTTTAGAGATAAAACATATGATAATTTTTAAATAAATTTAATGATAAAAAATACTTCCACATTCTTTCTCTAAATATATATAAATTTTTTTTATTAAAACTATTATTTTTACTAGTGGTTTTAATATTCACTAGTTTACACCATGGTTATTATAGTATATAATTATTTTACAATGAAATATAAAAGTTAAAATTAATTTAATGATAATATTGTAATTCAATTTATAAAAATATTTCTGAATCATATAATTCTAGTAATATTAAATTGTTTAAAAATAAACAATGTAATTAATTGACCCATTGAGGTGAAAGCCTTTTGGTAAATACCCTTACAGAGCTTGCACATGAAGTCGGTATACTAACAATGATAACTAATTTTTCATTATTTCATAAAGAAAAATTTCCAATCCTGGATACATCAAATAATACTACAATTTCACTTTAAAATAATACTTCACTATCACATTTGAAAATAATTCTCAATCACATTAAAATATTCAACACACTCGGTTTCTAATAAAAAACTCATAGTAGGTATAAAAATGAAATCATGGTAATTTAAAAAAAAAACTCACGAAATGTAAAAAAATACCTTCATAGTCTCTTATCAATTAACTTCATGGTAGGTAGATTAGCTTCAAAGAATCTAACACATTGTGGTAACTAGAAAAATTGTATGGTAACTACATAATTCAAGGTAACTAAAAAAACAAGCTTCATGGTATTGTTTCCAGTTTCTGGTGGTCCCTTCATATAATGTTATTATATATTTAATAATGATTTATGGTATCATCAAGGGAAAATAATAGTTGATACTTGTATCTATTTGGATGACCATCTATGATATTCATGAATTTATATGAAGTGTCACCTAAAATTGAAGCGATATATGAATCCAAATAATACAGAATCCATATGGTAGGGAACATCATTATTTTGAGGTGTTGTTAATGACTTTGTGCAATAGTTAGAGATGTCCATAGGATGAATAAGTGTGTTATATCTGAATGATAGTGTGTAGAGAAATAATATTGTTGATAATTGAAAGGATAAACTTTCATGTGGATGAACTGGGGTTGAGCTATAGTGTGTTCTCAGGGTGCTCTTGCACATGGAAGATGAGTAATCTAACATCGTTGGAGTGTCTGAAGCATGATGGGGCCATATTGTGGCTGATTGACCCTAAAAGAAATTTGTGGTGGAGATGAATGAGTGAATAAATAGTGTATCTATATTCACCATGATGTAGAATAGATGCTAAGAATTATTGAACATGATGATACACACATGTTATAAAAGATGATGTAGTTGAGTGAATAATATACTGCATATATATATATATATTAAATTTGTACCAATATATATAATTATATAAAGTAAATTATATATATGCCTAATGATTTTCATAATTTTTTTTGAATAAATTAAAGACTATGATAAAGAAAAATATTTATAAATTTGATTAAAAAATTAATGTCTAAAAATTATTTTAAATAAGCTTTTTAACAAAATATTTCAAAATGAAAAAATAAATTTCCAAACTAATAAATTGAAATAATAAAATTAAAAAATTAATATAAATAAAAACATATGAACATTTATTCCAACAATAAAATTATTATTCTATAAAATAAGATAAAATATTTGAAAAAATATAAATAAACATTTTTTGAATTTATAAAAACATATAAAATACAAATTAAATTCTCAACACTAGAAATACTATTTTTTTATAAATTCCAAAACTGAATTTTTTATTAATGAAAATTCAATCTTTTATCTCCCTTTAAAATTTATCAATGAGAAAATAAAATAAATTTTATAAAATCACTATTCTTTTTATGAATAACCCCTAAAAACATTAGGAAAAAAATATTAAAGGATATTAATTCTATAAAATATTTTTACTCACAACTATATTATATATTAAATATAGTCTAAAATAAGAAATAAAATATGATTAAAATTTAACATGAACAAAGAAAACATTATGCTTCTTAAAAACCATTGAAAAAAATCGTAACGTAGTTTTCTTCAATGATTCAAAAAATATCCTTATAAGTTATATAATTTACAAATATATAATTTTTTTAAACAAATGAAATTCTATTGTCAATATAATTTCAAACATAATATATATATATTATTAAGCAGGATTGAACTTGGTCAAATAAATTTTTCATTTTTTAAAATTTCTCCAAATCTCATGAAAATTTAATTCTCTTTTATTAAAAACTAACAATTTTTCACATGATTAATCACTATAGAATATCTATTTAAATTAAAAAAAATTATAATAAATTCATAAATAATCTCAAATGTTGTTTATGACAGATATTTTCAAGTTTATAGAATAATTTTCCAGATATGAAGTGTTCAAAATTTTATTTCAACCATTATAAGAAACATACATTTAAAACAATATATTATTATCTTTTTGGACAATAAAAACATCCCAAAAGAAATATTGAAATTCACATTTTTATAATTTAATAAAAAATAATAGTTTAAGATAAAAAATAAAATTAGTCAAAAAAATTTAGATAGATTAAATAATATTTAAAATAAATATATAAACTATTTAAAAGGTAATTTAAAATTAAAATTTCAGAATATTAATAGATTTTAATATTAAAGTGTTACTACCCATAAATTCATGCTTTTATAAAGATATTTATTAATAGAAATTTTATAAGGAATATAATAAAAATATTAAGATATAAATATTAAATTATTAACTAAACAAACTGAAACATGCATACTTTCCAAAATAAAAAATGAAACAAAAGTAAAGCTACATTCCAAAATATATATAATTTCAATATTATCATAAACAATATTAAAACATAAGTGTAAAAATAATATATATTCTAGTATAAGATTTTATATAATAATAGATACTATGCATGCTATCCAATAAAAAATACTTACATGGGAATTTTGGGTAAGGACCTAATATTAAAGAGTATATATTATAGTGGCTCCAAAAAAGAATTAATTTCCTTAAATTCCTGAAGTCCTTTTTGGATTATAGATTCAGAGATCCAGTTTGTCAATCATGCATAAGAAGCCAATATATTACAAAATGAACACTTCTAATCTGTGTATTTTTTCCACATAATATAAATATTTTAAATTGAAAAATGTGTTTTTTCTTGAAAAATCATCATGAAATTAAACATCACTTCTTTTAAGGACAAAAATCACCATAACAAATAAAAAAAATATATTAAAATGTCGTATGAGCCCAAAAATATCATTAAGGGGGAAAAATGAATTGTTAATCCATTATTCAATGAATAAATATAAAATATTTACATATTAAAAATAATCTTTGGGACACATAAAAAAATTTGGTACTAAAAAATAAATTTGAATGCCCAATTATTCTTTTTAAAAAATTCCGATCATACATTAAAGTAAAATGAAATAGGCAAAAAAAATTTGTTGAAATTTTGAAAAAATTATAATAGTTTTTAGTTAGTTATACTTCTCATCCTTAAGAATTAGAATATACTTTCCTCTAGGGTTTTCAATCAACCTATTTCTAGGAAACCCTATTATAATCATTGAAAATTTATGTAGGTCACATAAGGAATCATTTTCATATCAACCTTACATACAAATGGAATAAACATAATGGTAAAATTTGATGTAATCATTGGAATTACACTTGAAATAACTTGGATGGTTATACAATTAATAACCATTGCTCTATATTTCCAAGACCTATTAGGAGAAAGATATTATTTTATCTTCATCCCATTACCCAATAAATTATAGAGATATAATAGGCTCAGCCTGTAAGGACCCAGGCTTAAACATTACATAATATTTAATCAAATGAATAATTCACATTGCGGATCATTTTAGGTTTTGAGTTTTAGAGAATTAGGCCATTACTATTACATTACAACATGAATATTACAATTTGAAACTACTACTCAGTATCCATTTTTTCATAAATTAAAACTCTTAAAAAGAAACATGTTTAGTTTCATGTTTTAGAAAGCATGAATTTTCCATGATCCCATCCTTGACCCTATTCATCTTTATGTCCTATGGAAAACATTTCAAAAACATGGGATGAGCAAGAAAATCTTAGTAAGGGTTATAAAATAAGGAAATAAAACATTAACCCATCAATAAATAATAATCAATGAAACCATACTTTTCAATCATAACATACCATATGAAATCATGTGATTTAGGAATAACATACACAAATCATAAATCATAATGGTTACTTATGGAATCCATATCAAACATACATTTTAGCTATCACATAAACATATGGAGTTACACTTTGAATGCCCATCATGGTAAATTACTTAAATCTCTTAGGATAAACATCACATTTACCTCTATCATGTTACCCAATGCATTGGAGAGCTATCTCGGGTCACCCGCACTAGGTTTATCATGTAACCACCCATATACATAAAAAAATCCCAATAACCATAACATAATCATAACAAATAACACATTTATTAAAGAAATATAACATTTCCACATTCTAATATATCAAATCAAGATATTCAAATAAACAATGTTTTATCAAATCATCTTCAAAACCATTTAAAAAGTTATTTTTGAATCAATGTTTCCAATACCACGTTGATGATTTTTAATGAATTATCATTTTAAAAAATTAATGTCCATAGAAATAAATTCTAAAATCCATTTTGAAAACATGTACATTAATGAGAAATATATAGAAGAATAAACCTTTAAAACATTAAAAATGATATTTTAGTTGAAGAGTTTTTTAGCAAATAGAGAGACACTTGAATACAAATAATTAAGGAATAACATTTAATCAGAACATTATAATATCATAATAATAAATGTATTCATGATATAATAATCCAAAGGACAGTATATGCACCATATAATAGTGAGTTTTTGCACAACAACAATGAAGTCTCAATAGAACGTAAGTTGAGACGAAATCCCTTATAAAAACTGTATCCTTAGATTAAGGATAAATAAATTTCATAATAATGTCTGAAAATTAATAATACACCAAATATAAGTGGATATTAAGTGTAATACAATCATAGTTCATTCACACATATTCATAGGATAACATATTCAAGAAGTAAAAGTTGAACCCAAAAAATTGAAATTGGGTTAAGAAGTTACATTGCAAACATTCGACAGCCTAACAACATCACTTTAAAATTCAGAAAATGTGTTGATGAGATAAAAATGGTATATCATCACTTGGTCATAAATTTTACATAAATAAGTATATATAATAACATAACAAAACATAATAAGATGTAAATTAAAAAGACATAACAAAAATAAGTCTTTTAAAAAGAGGAGGGTGAAAGATTCCCTTACCGATTTGGTAACGTACAAAACATGCGCCACATGAAAGAAGGATCATCCAATAAAGTTTTAAATACTCATAAATGAAATTATATTACCCAAATAGTACAATAATGGGCAGTACATACACCACACAAAAAGAAATAGTTTCAAGTATTGCATGAATCTCACAGAAATAAAAAGTGAGATGAAACTCCTTACTTCGTTGTTATCAACTGAGTCACATGATCAAAAGTTAATAACCACCAAATGAATCATAGAATACCATGAATATAAATTTAGTCATTATAAAATATATCAAATGGCAGTACACATTACACCACATGAAATTAATAAGTGGCGAACAATGGAAATCTCACGGAATTAAAAGTGAGATAAAAAAATCCCTTACAAAAATTCGGCAGCCTAACAATGCCACATAAAAATTATTAAAATTAATTGATGAGAATAAGAGGGGGTATCGAATCATATTAAAATAAAAATTACAGTATGGTTAATATAAAATAACATCCTCAAACATAAAAACAAGGATCATAAAAGAAATGATATAAAAGAGAGTACTTGAAAAGAAAGAGAGAGGTCAGATCCCTTTTCTCGTGTCCGACCTGACTTGATCATTCTTTAATATCCTGAATAATAAAATAAAGTTAATTTAATATTTCATAGGAAACTTATTAAAGTTTTTTATTTCTTTTATATCACTTATTACTATGTAATAAACATTATTTGATCATTTACGTTAATAATGTTCGTATTGTCGATATTTGGTACATGAGTCAAAAATGGACTTCTTATAATTACACGTTGTTCATGTGGTCAAAGGTAAATTATATACAGAATAATATTCATTATTTAGATATCATATATATCATATATATCTAGTATATACATGTATTTATAATAGTACATAACATTTAGAGGTAAGAAATGAAATGCACCGTTCTTAGAGACGGTACACCGTACGTACGCATGAACACTAATTTCATTTATATTTTCTTATTTTAATGGAATTAAAACATAATTATACATAGGTATATTATAATTCCATTATATTATCATATTTAATATCATTAACTCTATCCTTCATAAATTCTACATAAGGCATTAATGAGTCACATCACTTTGAGGGGGCGGTAGTCCGCGCTTCCTCAAATGAGATTATCGTATTTCCCCAAAATGGAAACCAAAAAGGCGTGATATAAATGGAAAATACAGAAGAATAAAGAAAAAGTAAACATAATATATATCATATATAAATACATTTCCATCGTAATCGCTACCATGATAGGCGGTTGTAGATATTTGAACAATCATCGTTTTGTGACGCATTAGTTTTCCATCCACAGAAACATTATGTTATTAATCCATTAAATGGTGGTGTGTGTAAGTGTAGTTAGAATAATTCTCATAAAAACATCCTAATATATTTATTATACTATTTTTTACAAAATATTGGAATAAAAAGATTTTATGGGTTGGAGAAGTAAAATAAAAGATAACATATTTTGAGAAATTTTTACCTTTAATTTGTGTAACTCCCTTTCCTTTGAATCAAATGACTTCTTGAAGCACCTTTTTTCCATGGTAAGGCTCGTACATGGAGTATAGGGAAGTAGGGAGATTAATTGGGAAGAGTTATGATGAGCCAAATGGCTTGAGAGGTGTGAGGAATTAGATAGAAATGGTCTCCTTTTATAAGGGAGAGGTGGGGCATTTTAGGAAAGTGTGAAAATATTATTTTATTATATAATGATATTCGGTTTCCAAATGTCCAAAAAGCTTTAAAGATGGAGATAAGATTACTCATGGTCGAAATAAAATCCACCAATAATAATTGTACATGTTTTGGATAATTTTTTAATCATTATAATCTTATTTATTTAAATCCATTATTAATGAGGTAAATACTGGATCATTATTGTGTCATAAATAATTTAATTTATTTGCTGTCTAAAAATTATAAAAAAATTACCATGATGTAGGAAATATTTTTATATTTCCAATTAAGATTTATAGTTGAAAATATGACTTATGAAACACCATATATAAATTCATTACTCAAAGATTTTTTTAATTTCAATTTTGTCTTTACAATATATTACATAATCTAATTTGTCATTATCACAAGCAAGTGGCTCAATGGGGTCCCAAAATCGGCCCAAATATGACCATGGTCGTTAATGACTCAACCAATATGTTTTGGAAAGTTGTTAAGGTAATTTTGAATTATTATAATATTCTTTTAACCTTGTATTATATTATTTACCTATAACCGCGGTAAATAAAAGTCAAAATTTACTATGCACCAAAAATTATTTTCATTATAATGACCAAAATTTTACATCTTTATGACAACCATGTATATCTGATTTTTGAAATTAAATTCATAGAAGTGGTAAATTTTCATTTAAATGAAAAAGTCAGTTTTTTTAACTACCACTTAGTGGTTTCACTATTCCTCAAAAATTGATGTTTTCATAAAAATACCAAAAATTAGGCCTAAGCTATACTTGATATTCCAAATTCAAAAATGATCTCTATTATACCAAATTAAAAACATAGATGTGTAATTAATTAATTTTAAAATTAATTCCGGTTATCAAAACAAATAGCGTGTTTTTAAGAAACAATAACTATCAAAAGATAGATACCTGTTTATGTCCAATTTCAATGTGAAATTAATTCCAATGACCCACATTGGATTAAATGGTAAAAATATATTTTAATTTCACTTTAAAAATATTTAAAAATATAATCTAACCATATAAATAAAAAAGATTAAAAGTCATTTTTGAATTAAAATATAATATTTTTCACTATTAATTCAAAAATGAACTTTTTCAATAAAAATTCCAAAAATTTACACAAAGTAAATTTTTTATGTCCCCATTCTAAATAAGGATTTGATTTGGTCATATAGAATGTATTAAATTTTCCAAAACTAGAATTAAAAAGTTTTCGCTATTAAAAGGCGATAAATCAGCCTTTTAATCTAAATTATGCTTAAAATTAGATTCATTCGCATTTTAAGCCTATAACTTTTATTTGATAAATGTAAATACATTTAACAAACATGTATAGTCATATTTAATTTAGTTTTTTTCATTCATGTCAATATAAAAACTAGGAGTTGACTTCCATTTAAAATAATAATAGTATATTATTAGTGTGCAACATAAGATTTAAATGAAACCCGTCGTTGTGTATCAGGTATGTTATCAAACATAGACACAATTTTAAAGTAAAATTAATATTTAATTCAAAATTATTAATAAATATTAAATATGTCTTATTCATTATTTACCTAGGATGTTACATCCTTCCCCCCTACTGGGAATTTCATCCTCACAATTTAAAAAAGGGCTCGGAAACTTCATTGAAATTTCCACATCAGAAAAAGAGTCAGTAAAACTATTACTTTAAAAGAAAGAAATAGAAGCACAAAGGTCACTCGAGTTAACCCATACTAAGATTCCATGAAAACATGGATATGGAGGAGAAGTCAAATGGTCAGGTTCTGAGGGAGAGTGTTAGGAAACATGTTTAGGAGAAAGCTAACCACTCTAAAATCACAAACATATGATGGGTCAAAAGGTTTTTGATTCCCTAGTAGGAAAAGTTAACAGAAAAGGTTTTTGTTTAATGTTAATTTTCATTGAGGAATTTATTTGTGACCTTAACAAAAAAAAACGGATATATACTTACTTGTCATGTAGACATTCATATTTTACAAGATTTTGTACACAAACTCATATTTTCTCTAAACGATGAATATTCAGGATCCCTTTTTTCACATTAAGAGCGATATAATCAACTTCGAGAGAATCACATTATCAACAAAAGATGAAATATATATTTCCCATGTCTTTAGATATTAACTAAAACCAAAACGTTTAGTATACGATCGGATAATCACCAAAAGGATAATCCTTTATAAAAATAAATACTATTGTTAATCTCCAAAATTCAACAAAAAGAACCCGAGGTTTTAGAAAGACCATTAAATATAAATTTATCGTTAAAATTATTCAATGTAATGAAAACTAATATTGAAACCCAAATATCTTAAGGATTTAATCACATAGTCTTCCAAGGTAAATCGTAACATTAATGTCAAAATAAAATCAGTTACTCTTAAAGTATCATAATGAAAAGTAATTAACCTAATCACATATCCTACATGATAGGTTAATCATTTCCATAGATAACCCAAAATCAACTTATTCCTGATTCATAAGATCATCTAACTAAAAAGAATTAGTCATACTAACCTGGGACACCACGTAGTCCAGTGGTAGGTGATAAATACCAATCACACTTTGGTTGTGGGTTCGATTCTCATAGCATCATCCAACGCGATGGGTTGTCACATGGTTTGCATGTTGTCCCTTTTCAAAAACTATGTAATTTTATAACTTTCCCAAAAAGAGATAAATTCATCAAAGATAAACATAACATATTTTAACCACAAAAGTTATCTGATAACTTTCGTTTTGCATCCCAAAATTTATTAACCAGTAATTGCCTCAAATTCAAGGATCATATAAACCCAAATGGTTCTTTATAAATATAAACACAAAAAAAAATTCTTCCTTGAATAAAATTTTCTTATATCAAACATCAGGGTTACACATACTATAAAAAGTCTACCAATGTAATCCCATCTTTTGAAGAGCCTTAATAATTTTAATCATTTAACCATCCAAAATTCTACTATAACTCTTGAATCTCTATATGTTGACTTCTTAATCATTCAACATTATTCATGATCCACTAACCATTCGATTCCAAGTTATTCTGAAATACTTCATTAATATAAAAAAATCATGAATCATATCATAAGTTTTCAATTATAGAAAAACATATGTCAAGAAATAATCTATACCTTTCATTGGTCATTGTCAGTTTCTTCATCCTCAATTGTAATGACCTTAGGTATTGGTAAAAGAATATTTGTATGATCCAGGTGATCCCATTACCAAAACTTCTTTGTGGGACATGTGTTTTCATAATTACCATGTACACCACATTTAAAACATTCAATTGATCCCTTGGAAAGGACTTCATTCCCTTTAATAGATTCAACTAGTTTCTTCCTTTTTTCATGGTAGGTTCTTTCATTATGACCTTCATTTACTCATCTATAGCATATTTCTGTCTCTTTGAAACATTTTCAAAGGAGTTTATTTCCACATCTTTGACACATGGGTTTTTGAACACATTTACCTTTATGATTATTACCTGAACTTCTGTAGGGATTGTTTTCTTGCATATATGATGACTTATAAAGATCACTAAGGTTTAGGTGGTCAATCATGACTCTAGATAGTTTGTTGAGAATAACAACAAGTGTTCTCATTGCAGAACCAATATCATTCAGTTTCTCGTTCAGAAAACCGTCACAGTTTTCATCACATCCACCGTTACTTTGGTGCTTTCTAGACCCAATCATTTACTAAAACCAAAATGGTAAGTGTGATTATATCAGTAAAATCATCATATAATATCTTATGAGGAGGGTAAACACTATGATATACTTATTCATGTTATCTTAAACTAATTAACATTATCCAAAAAAACTATGACTCATTCTGAAATCCTAACCATTATTGTAATGTCATGTATGCTTAAAGAATTGCCTAACCTCTAAAGTTATCTCAACCGACCTCTGATACCAACTATAAGTACCCATCCATAACCATTTCATTATATTGAATTAAATGAATAATTAAGATTGAGGATCTTTCCAGGTTTAGAGTTTTAGAGAATTTGGCCATAACTATTACATTACAACTTGAATACTACAAGTAGACACTACTACTCAGTATCAATTTTTTCATAAAATAAAAACTCTCAAAATGAAACATGTCATGTTCCATGTTTTAGATATAATGACTTTTCCTTGATCCCATCCTTGACCCTATACATTTTTATGGCATGTGGAAAACATTTCAAAAAAATTGGATGAGCATAAAAAGCTCAGTAAAGGTTATAAAATAAGTAAAGAAAAACATTATCCCATCAATAAATACAAACCAATGAAACCATAAATTTCAATCATAACATACCATATGATATCATGAGATTTATGAATAACACACATGAATCATAAATCATAAAGGTTACTCATGGAATCAATATCAAACTTACATTGTAGCTATCACAGCTACATAGAGAGTTACATTTGGAATAACCATCATGGTATATTACTTATATCTCTTAGGAGAAACATCACGTTTACCTCCTTCACGTTACCCAATGCATTAGAGAGCTATCTCAGGCTCACCAACCCTAGGATTATCACGAAACCACCTATATATGCAAACAATGCCCAATAACCATAACATAATCATATCTTATAACACATGTATAATGGAAATATTTCGTTTCCACATTCCAATATAACAAATAAAGATATTTAAATAAACAATGTTTTATCAAATGATTTTCAAAACCATTTAATAAGAGATTTCTGAAACAAAGTTTCCCATACCACTTTGAAGCTTTTAAATGAATTATCATTTGAAAAAATTAATGTCCTTATAAATAAATTATAAAACCCATTTTGAAAAATTGACATTAATGAGATATATTTAGAAGAATAAACCATTAAAACATCTAAAACGATATTTTAGTTAAAGAGTTTTTTAACAAAAAGAGACACGATTGAATACAAATAATTTAGGAATAACATTTAATCAGAACATTATAATATCATGACAATAAATGGATTCATGATATAATATTCCAAAAGACAATATATTCACCATATAAGAGTGAATTGGGGCACAACAACAATGAAGTCTCAATGGAACGTAAATTGAGACGAAATCCCTTATAAAAACTGTATCTTTAGATTAAGGATAAATCAATTACATAATAATGTGTGACAAATAGTAATACATCCAATATAAGTGGATATTAAGTGTAAACCAATCAGAGGTCATTCACACATACTCATTGGATAACATATTCATGAAGTACAAGTTGAACCCAAAGAATTGAAATTGGGTTAAGAAGTTCCTTTGCAAAAATTTTCTAGCCTAACGATGTCACTTTAAAATTCATAAAATTATTTGATGAGATAAAAAGGGTATATCATCACTTGGAAATAAATTTTACATCAATAAATATATAGAAGAACATATCCCAGCATAGTAATATTTAAATTAAAATACATAACAAAAATTAGTCTTTTAAAAAGAGGAGGGTGAAAGATTCCCTTACAGATTTGGAAACATAAAAAACATACGCCACATGAAAGAAGGATCATACAATAAAGATGTAAATAATCATAAATGAATTTATATTACACAAAGAGTAAAATAATGGGAATTTCATACTCCACACAAAAGGAAATAGTGGCAAGTATTTCATGAATCTCACAAGAATAAAAAGTGAGATGAAACCCTTCACTTCATTGTTATCAACTGAGTCACTTGATAAAAAGTTTATAACCATAAAATTAATCATAGAATACCATGAATATAAAAATATTCAAGATAATATATATAAAATTTTAGTACACATTACACCACATGAAATGAATAAGTGGTGAACAATGTAAATCTCTCGGAATTAAAAGTGAGATAAGAAAATCCCTTACAATAATTCTACAGCCTAACGACACCACTTAAAAAATAGTAAAATTAATTGATGAGAGTAATAGGGGGTATCTCATCATATAAAAATATAAATTAAACTATTTTTAATATAAAAGAACATCCTCCAAAATAAGAACATGTTCTATAAAAGAAATGACATAACAGAGAGGTCGGATCCCTTACCTCATGTCCGACTTGACTCGATCATTCTTTAATCTCTTGAATAATAAACTAAAGTTAATTTATACATTCTTAAGAAACTTTTTAAAGTTTATTATTCCTTTTATATCACTTATTACCATGTTATAAATATTATGTAATCATTGGTGTTAATAAGGTTAGTTTTGTCGATATTTGGTACTTGAGTCATAAATGCAGTTCAAATAATTACATGTTGTTCATGTGTACAATAATTCATTATATACATAATGATATTAATTATTTAGATATCATATATATCATATATATCTAGTATATAAATGTATTTATAATAGTACATAACATTTACAGGCAAGAAATGAAATGCACTTTTCATGGAGATAGTAAGTCGTACGTACGCATGAAAGATACTTTCATTTATACTTTCTTATTTTAATGGAAGTAAAACATAATGATACATATGTATATTATAATTATATTATAATATCGTATATAATATCATTAACTATATCCTTTATACATCCCACATAAGGCATTAACGAGTCACATCACTTTGAGGGGGTGGTAGTCCGTGCTTCCTCAAATGAGATTATCGTATTTACCCACTATTGAAAACCTACAGGCGTGATATAAATGGAAAATACCGATGAATAAAAAAACATAAACATAATATATAGAATATATAAATACATTTCCATCATAATGGACACTAAGAGAGGCGGTTGGATATATTTAAACAAGCATTGTTTCGTGAGGCATTAGATTTCCATCCAAAGAAACATTTTTTTCTTCATCCATTTGATGGAGCTGTGTGTAAGTTTAGTTCAAATACTTCTTATAAAAACATCCTAGTATATTTATTCTACTGGTGTTGTTACAAAATAAAGTAATAAAAAGTGTTTATGGGTTGGAGAAATAAAATAAAAAATAATAATTTAACAGAAACTGTTACCTTATAATTTGGGTAACTTCCTTTGGTTTGAACCAAAGGACTTCTTGAAGTGCCTTATTCCTAATATTAGGCGTCTAAGGGGTGGCGAGGGATGTAGGGAGATTAATTTGGCATAGTTTGGACAGGACAAATAGCTTGAGAGGTGTGAGGAATTGGATGTAAATGGTATTATTTTGTAAGGGAGAGGAGGGGCTCTTTAGGATAGTGTGAAAATATTATTTTATTATACATTGATATTCAGTTTTAGAAAGTTACAAAAAACATTAATGATGAAGATAAGATGAATCATGGTCGAAATAGAATCATCCAATCTGAATTGGACATGTTTTGGATAATATTTTAATCATTATAATATTATTTATTTAAATCATTTATTAATGAGGTAAATACTGCATCATTATTGTGTCATAACTAATTTAATTTTTTGATGGCTAAATTTTTTAAAAAAATATCATGATGTAGGAAGTCTTTTTATATTTCCAATTAATATTTATAGTCTAATATATGAATTATATAACACCATATAAAAACTAATTACTAATAGATTTTTGTTAATGTCAATTTTGTCTTTACATTATATTAATTAATCTAAATTGCCATTATCACTCCCATGTGGCTCAATGGGGTCCCAAAATCGACCCAAAGATGCCAATGGTCGTTAATGACTCAACCAATAAGGTTTGTACACGTGTTAAGGTAATTTATAATTATAATAATATTATTTTAACCTTGAATTACCCGATTTATCTTTAACTGCGGTAAATAAAAGTCAAAAGTTACTATTTATCAAAAAAAATTATTTTCATCTTAATGAACCACATTTTACATTCTTGATGACAAACATGTATGTCGAATTTTTGAAATTCAATTCACAGACGCGGTAAAATTTCATTTAAATGCAAAAGTCATTTTTTTAACTACCACTAAGTGGTTTCACTATTCATCAAAAATTTAAGTTTTTTAGAAAAAATCCAAAAATCCAGCCTGAGCTATATTTTATATTCCAAATTCAAAACTAATCAATATTATTACAAATTCAAAACATATAATTGGCATTAATTAACTTCAAAATTAATTCCTGTTATCAAAAGAAATTGCGTGTTTTTAAGAAACAATAACTATCAAAAAATTGATAGTTGTTTACGTCCAATTTCAAAGTGAAATCAATTCCAATGACCCAAATTGGATTAAATGTTAAAAATATATTTTAATTTCACTTTAAAAAAAATAAAAAATATAATCTAACCATATAAATAAATTAGGTTAAAAGGAACTTTTGAATTAAAATAAAATATTTTTCATTTTTCATTAAA
Organism: Viscum album; assembly: GCA_963277665.1. Taxonomy (NCBI): domain Eukaryota; kingdom Viridiplantae; phylum Streptophyta; class Magnoliopsida; order Santalales; family Viscaceae; genus Viscum; species Viscum album. Next base: position 1,111,950,345 of record OY728140.1, read on the forward strand.
AAATGATCTTTGTCGGAAAAATTACAAAAATTTATACAAAGAAAATTTTGATTTCCCAATTAAAAAGAAGAATTTTATTTGGAAAATATTTAATGATTTAATGTGACCGAAACTATATTTAAAAAGTGTTCTCTATTAAAAGGTGATAAATCAGCCTTTTAATGTAAATTATGCTTATAATTAGATTCATTCACATTTTTAGCCTATAACCTTTATTGGATAAATGTAAATAAATTGAACAATAATGTATAATCATATTTAAATTAGTTTTGTTCATTCCTGCCAATACAATGACTAGGAGTTTACGACAATTTAAAATTATAATATTATATTATTAGTGTGCAACGTAAGATTTCAAAGAAACCCGTCGTGGCGTATCGATTACGCTATCAAACATAGCAAACCTTTTATAGTTAATATAATATTTAATTCAAAAATATTAATAAATATGAAATATTTCTGGTTCTTTAAATACCTGGGATGTTACACATACAACCTCGGATTATTATGGAACCACATATATTGGGTATATAATAGTACTATCCATCATCATGAAAAATTCCCAGGAACCAAAAAATATTTATAATAAATTAAATCTTTCATTAAAAAACATTCTTTGATCCCACAAGGAAATATTTTGAGATATTGATATTGCAGTTTACAAATGAATAAAAAAAATTAAATAACTATTACGATGGTGGGAAAAGCTGGTGTCTCCATATTTGATTAAATCAAATGATCATTTGGAATTTTTGAAATGATATTAAAAAATAGCTATTAAATAACATTATATTTGAAAAATATTGAATTATTGTAAAATATAGAAATAAAACATCGATTATAAATATTTCATTCCAATATGAAAAATCATATAACACTAGATATGATAATTTGGAATAAAAATAAACTTTTAAGGGAATCATTAAAAATGGATTTATAAAATAAAGATTTCTACATTTTATCTGACTTGTCATGTACATTTTTTATCCTCCTAAACAATTATAATTATTATTATTCTTTATATTTTACTTATTATCATGTTATATATAATTACCTATCCATTCAACTTCACACAAGATGCTTTGAAGACATTTGTTACAAATGTTCGAAAATGGATTATGTAGGTTGACTATGATCAAAGTAATTATAAGAAAATTAACTATAGGATTATATTATTTAATTAATTATCTTTTTTAAAAATATTATTATTTCCTAGCCATTAATGGATTTTTTTATGAAAAATGAACTGCTTTATAATTGTGAAGATTGTATTCCATATAGATGGATGACAAATAATTCCCTTTTTCAATGAACAATATAGAATGAAGGTATGTTTAATTTTATATTTACATAATAAACATCATATCATAAATAAAATATTTTTTATTTAAAAATAATTATATATATCAATCATGTGATATGGTGATGAAAAATCGATCACATCACATTATAGAGGTGGTAGTCCATGAGAATGGATGACCAAAATTATCATTTTTGGTGAAAGTAATAGTTATAAAATAATTGATATATTATTTTTTCATAATGATAAATATTTCATGAATATCATATTTATATATACACACATTAAATATATCATTATAACATATCCTGAGTGGAAGTGATGGAAATCGAATTACATTGGTTTGTTGGGTGGTAGTCTTCAATGCATACAAATGATGAATAACAATAAAACATTATAGAGGTTGGAGAGAGATATATGTTATAAAATTAATATAAAAACATATCACTATGTGTATGATACTTTTTCCATTTTGTAATTGTTGAAGAAAATCTGAATGATGTATGAGTTAAAATTATACTATTCCATTTGTTAAAAAATTGTGCATCTTCTTTGAAAATAATCATTTTATTAACACCTTAATCCCAATAAGTATTATATTATTTCATATAAAGATATTCTATAATGAGGGGAGGCATTATTGGAATGTATTTTGGTAGTTATTTTTTAAAATAACAGTATTTTTGAATTCTGAGGAAATGGGAAAAAGAGAACCCCATTTATAATATAGGTAGGGGTACTCCAAAAATTCTAAAAGTATAAATTAATATAATATAATGTTAAGGTCTAAATAGAATTTTTCATTATAGTGTAATATAATATCAGTATGAATTAAAATAATCTCATTTAATAAAATTGGGGGAATTTAGGATAACATTATGAACATATCAGTTTGTTTTAACACTTTGTTAAACCTTCTGATAATAACAAAAATATTAATTTTTAAAAAAATTAGATGGTTAATAATATTACGATAATATGAAAAAAACCAAAATTGAACAATTAGTGATTTCATTAACACTATCATATTAATTTTTTCAAATATAATATTTTAATTAATTTTTTATCATTTATTATGAAATTATTTTATAAAACATTTTTATTACTATTTTTAAATTATTCATTTGATGTTATTTATATAACCACATGAACAAAATGAATGAAAGAAAATATGTTAATAAATTCCTATCAAGGTATGTGTATCGATGAAATTCTTGGGTCACATTGAATCTTTTAAATTTTAAAAATTCCTTTTTTTAATATCATTTATTTTATTTTTCTACTAATTGAATAATTATTCTATCAGCATTCTATTAGAATTTAGGGTAATTAAATATTCTCTAAAAATTAAAAAAATTATATTAAGAAGATAAATCACTTATATTTTAAATGAATATATATAACCCAACATATACTATGTTTCTTCCACTTTAATAAATGTTATTGTTTTTTTAAAATAGTGTGACTTTTTCATTTTATTACCAATCATATTTTAAAGGTAATAATCACATCGACATGGAAACAAAATTAAATATATTGAAATAACTTAATAAGATAAAATAATCATGTTAATTATAACTATTCATGGAACCACAACATTATCTACAAAAAAACTCATCTACTGTATGTATGTTCTTCACAATAAAGTACTATTTTTGGCGGGTCATAGTATTTAAATCATTTGACTATGACAATGTTTAATTTTTAAGAGATTATCCCTAATCATAATGAGTTGTACACATTTCCAGATAGAAACACTATTGGTGACCCTAATGTCCACAAATGTTACACATACTCAATGGTTCATTTCAAGAATGATAGGGGTTGAATATCATGGGAACACTACAAGTTGTATCTAGTGGTACAAGGAGGTAAACAACCTTATCTTAAATATAAATATAAATCATCATATCCATATTTACAATTCCTGAATTGGTCGAATGATTCAATATAAATTCCATATATTTCATATCTGGTCGCAAACCATGTAAGAAAATTTGATGATTTATCAATCCATTCAATACAGCCTCTAGAAAAAAAAATCCCCACAAACCCATTGGTGTCCATAGATATGAAACACTCTCCTAGATACAAAGAGATGAACCCTAAATATGTTTCCATCATGAGTGAATCTTGAAAAAAATATTCTAGAATAAGATAATCTTAAACCCATTCTATTACATGCCCATATGTTTGTTTTCAGGTACCAAGGAATCCCATGATCCCTTGTTGGGTCCCTCAAGTTTGAACACCACATGTCACAAACCAAGCCGGGTCGCAATCTGACCCAGCACCGGGCATGGTCTGCGACATAGACCGATGGGCATTACCGATCCCCAAGGGCTGGCACAAGAGGTCAGGTATCATAAGTAACAAATGGTAACGGTTTACCGAAAAAAAATGATAAAAATACAACTCACAATATATACAATAAAAACTGGACACAGACAAACAAACACGCCTTTAAAATATAAATAGGTTTAATGTCTACAATTAGACTAAAAACCCAAGGTGAATAATAATAAGGATAGAGAATTAAACTCCAATACCAACCTCCATGTGATATGAGAAACTGCATCCCTAAGCTACCAACACCAACCAGCACACGAAGGCCAATAGAATCCAGAACCACCATCACTAAGCACAATGTAACAACCTACAATAGACAAGAAACAAGGTCTACATACACCCATAGGTGTGTGTAGGGTGTGATCCAAGATCCCAGTAGGATGTCACCCAAAAAAAAGTTCCGCACATAATTATTAAATGGCAAATACATTTTCAATATTAACAAAAGAAAAGAAAGAAATTCATGAACAGTTTAAAAGGAAATGGAATTGAAGTAAAAAGTTTCAAATGGAACAACTTCAATTAAAACAAACACACTGTTACTTTTTAAATTATCCTATATTTCACACTGATGAGTTTAATGTAACCAATGAGCACTAATATGGGAGAGGCCGCAAGGGTTTCATCTATCATGGGTCCCATGATCATCGTGTCTCGGTGAAACATGGCTTAGAAGACCATGACCTTCATAAAATGTGGTTTAGAAGGCCACGACACACAGAAGATGTGGCATAGAAGACCACGACCCTCAGAAAGGCATATGATTAGTTGGAGTTTCAATCATCAGTCCTGTCAGTGAAATCGGGTCGAGTCACCTCTGGAACACTATCCAACTAGTCTAGTCCACCCTCAAAGCTACTCAGGCCTCCCAAATTATCCTCAAGTGGTTCAATGTTCATGTCACATGTTTTATTCATATACTCAAACAAAAAAATACACTATACATGCCAAAACCACTATTTTCACACACAAAATCCAGTAGAAATAATATGCACACTAAAATATTTCAAAACTCAAACTACATTTCTTACACAACCAATTAAAACCAATGCGTGGTCAAAGAAAGAACATCCATGGTCAAAAAACCTTTTAAATAATTTATTAAACAATTTCAACATATGTCGCACATCTTTAAACACCAAAATCCACCAGAATACTCATTTCAGAAAGGACACATACAGACACTACACCAAAACACCAATTTCTCCCACCCAAAAATTCGCTAATAATAATAATAATAATAATAATAATAATCATCATCATCATCATCATCATCGTCATCATCATCATATGCACGCTCAGAATTTTTAAACTACTCAATTAAAACAATTTTCCTTCCTTAATAACTATTTAATAAAACGATTAATATTTTAATAAAAAACTTTTGAAAAACAGAACAATGATTTTCACACTAAAACAAACCAACCCTCTTTTTAGAATCAAATGTACGGTAAAAACATACTAATATACAATCTGCATTCATTTCAATATTTATAAATCCATGTGAACAATTTTTAAAACTCTAATAACCAGCTCGACCTGAGTTTTAACATAATATCACACTCATATCTCATAAAAACATTACTAATATATCAACGCATATGAGATCTCAATAAGAAAAACAATTTATCACATGGAAAAGCAATTAAATAATACACAGAGCTAATTAAACACAAAAATTAATTCATTAAAGAATAATTTTAAGTGAAACCACCTACCTCGACGTCAATCCCCGAAAATTGATGTGAAATCTTCAAATTCTAGTGAGAATCCTTAATTGTGCATCGTTTTCACCACAAGGAACATAGGGAAAACTCAAAAACAAGAATTATAACCCAAACCATCAAATTAAAACCCCAGAATAAGATCTCATACCCACATAAAAAAACAAAACTCAAAGAATAAGAAGAGGAACTTATCATGAAGTGGTGTGATGCGCGCGGAAGGTGAGAGAGGCACCGATTGGGGAGCCAGATAAAGAGTCTCCAGGAGGTCTGGCCATTGAAATGGGAGGGTGTGTGGCTGGCCATGGGATGCACATGGGGTATGGGGTACAGTGCGGGTGGCTGGAATTTCGTGGTGGACAGACGAGAGGGGCAGGGGTTCGTCTGGTTCAGTGAGTGGTGCGCGCGATGAGGATGATGGTCGAGAGAGGAATGAGGCTTGCTGGTCTGGTAGACAGCTTGTGAGCCGCGGATCGAGGCATGCCAGAGATGTCGCGGGGGGGGGGGGTGGTCATTGTTCAAAGGAGGCATGGAACGAGGTGGACGACTGGGAGAAATGGGATCTGTGTGGCGCGAGTCTTCCTGGACGAGAGGGAGGAGATCGCCCATATAGGGTTTGGGAGGAGGGATCCCGCAAATGAGTGGGGAAGGATTGAAGGGGAGAAAAAAAAGAAAAAACAAATGAAACTGAACCAAAAAATCATAAAACATCCAAAATAATAATAATAAAATTAATATTAATATTACTTACAATATGGAGTACAATTTTTGGAATTATTAAAATAATTTAATAATAAAGGCCAAATTAAAATATTAAAAAAAATGATAAAAATAGTCACAGTAATAATAATAATAATAATAATTTGTATAATAGTAATAACCTAAATAAATTATTATACTTTAGACTAATAATAATAATGATAATAACATCCCTCAATATGAAAAAAACCATTAATATTTTATCATGTTTCTTATTTTATCTTATTTTCATTTTATCCCGCATTTAAATTTTATTTCATTATTAATAACTCCTTTATTTAATTAGTTGCATGTCAAGAAGGTGTGCAGAGAACTGAACGAGGCAGCCCGATGACCCAAATGTGGTCGTGCGGCTTCGACCACGGTGCGTTGGACGCGGTCAAGGTGAAGAAAAATATTTTTAAATACGTACTCAATTTTTTTTATGTAGTGTCCCAACCTGGACCACACAATGTAATGAAAATTGATAAAATAATAATTCCATGGAAAAAAAGTTTGACAATTCTCCCCACCATAAAGCTTTTTGTCCCCAGAAATCCAAAACTAAGGTTGAGACTCAAAGATGAAATGACACCCCCATAAGGTTCTAGGAGGATCCCTATGAAAACAAGAGAAAAGAGGCAAACACATCGTGCTCAATGAAAGGTGACGAAAAAAACTCAAGAAACTTGTAAAAAGACATTCTAATATTTGTCACCCGCCCCAATGAGCTATAACACCTCTGGTTGACTGATCAAGGAAAGGAACTCTCACACCCACAAAAACCATCTTCACAAGCTGAAACATCTGAAGCAATATTAAGAGAAAACCACATTGTTTTACTTGAATGAACAAAAAAGGTCAAACCACATCCAAGGAGCGCTCATATCACTTATCACCAATACATCTTTATAAACAAAACCAAAAGGTCAACAAGGGAATGCTCGAGGGGCTCCCCACCATTAAGAACATACCAATGCCCATGGCAATATAAGAAGACTGAAATGCAGAGGTCCAAGAGGACTCCCCGCCATTAAAGGAAACTACAACACTGATTTATTCTAGTGTCTTTCGTGCGAGACCCAAAATGGTTCTCCCAAACATTAGGGTCAATGAAATTTAAAAAACATTGAGTATTTACCGACAGTGACAACACCCCACCACAAGGGGCGGGGAGGGTTGGTCCCAACTCTGGGGGCGTCCAAAACACAACCAAAGATAATCCATCTTCTTCACATCCCTGGATGATCCCTATTCAACATTGAGACAGATTTTCCCAACATACCCCACAAGGACCACCTAAGAGATTACATCTAGTGGGACACAACCCCCAAGACATTAAGGCAACGATACAAACACACCTCCACATTGTAATAGAAAACTCACATAGCAAGACGGTTCATTCAGAACAGAACCACTACAGAAAACATTATAAGATTCTTTACTCTAAACACCGACGATATAAATAAATCTAGGGCCCCATAAACTCTTTGGGTTACTGACCACATTACAACTTCACTCCAAGTCCTATGGCTAGAGCCCTTATGATTGATGCATCTCCTTCCTCGTAGTCAGGTATTGAAGTCTCTTGAACCCCACTTCCCCCTTTGATTCTGCAGAAAACCACACTAGACAACTCCAATAACCACAAAAAACCCCGATATTTAAATACTCTCTAGCGACACCATCCACAAAAACAGGGGATTAGATGATGTACAAGAATCACATCTTCACCTTAACGAGGAATCTTAACATAGAAATACACACGACGAACACTCCCCTCCGAACAGAAAAATTAGAACTCTCTAAGAGGAGGACACAGTCCTATGAAAACAGAGATTCTCTGAGGGTTCTATGAAATCCACCCTTACTCTTAAAAGAGAACTCACACTGCAAGATGCCATCACACATGACCCTTGCAGCCAATTAAAGCACTACAAGCCTTTCAGGACAATGACCATCACTAATAACTTTGAACCACCTTCACCCTTCCCTGCTGGAATTCATTCATCATTTTGAGCTTACCTTCAGATGCAACAATGTTAATCTTCATACCTGAAGACCCAAACACAAGGAGACCAAAACATCCCGCAACTCCCCCCACATTTATCATCCTTATGCAAGGGAATTCAACTAAATGAAAAAGAGAGGATATACATTTCACTATCACTATAAAGCGACTCCTTACATTATTCAACTGGAGGATCGACCAATGTAGAATTTCCTGTGGCGACGCTTCACTTGCATGTCAGTGCTTTATGGGGGAATAGAATAGTCATGAAAGATAACCATGGGTCCAATCAAACTGGTCCAATGGCCAAGAAATATCACAACAAAACACTAATAGTGTAGGGGAAACCACTGAAATGGCCTCCCAAAGCACTCTTCAAAAGAAACCATTAACCCCACCGATTCACACTAGCTTACAAATAAGAATTCGAACTCAGTACAAAAGTCATTCAGAAAGGATCCTCAGCTCAAAACTCCTCACATATGACATTTTAAAAACAAAAGTACACACCACACAATCACTGGGTTTTACACACCAAATTTTCATTTAACATGACTTTTTAAAAATAAGAAAAGATGGTGGGTTTCACAAACACCAATGGTGTCCCATGGGCCTCGCACATGCATGTTCTCGTGCCACACATGCACCCACCTCATATCCATACAGGAATTAATCTGCTCATTCCATTGACCATTACTCTTTCCATATACACTCATGCATGGAGTTTCCCTTGAGAACACCATGGATCAAAACCAGAACTTTTTTTTTTCAAAACCAAAACATTCAACCCACACCGTTAAAATCTCATACATCATTTCTTTTTTAAATTTCTTCATTTCAAAACATTTCTTTAAGACCAAATAATTTTTACATAGAAGCCATATTTCATAGAATACAAAACATAGAGACAAGGAACAATTCCGTAGGAAACTAGTGTCAGTGGGTGATTGGGACATATTGTTGGCAGCCATACACAAATCACGCCACTGCCACAGAGAGTATTTTAGGTCAGTGTCACTGAAACCACATGGATTTCAAGGCCTTGTGATCTCACTCAGACTACTGAACCTACCCCATTTTCATTTCACCCATGCACAATTAACCACAATGACCAATGGCTCAGACGACCTCAACATACCCTGGTAACTCGAGTCCTACCATGAGGTCTGCTGGACAGGAACCTTGCTCGTAGATAGAATTTCGTGTACTGACACCCATTACATTTGTCTACCGTGACTCTATCCCAAAGGAACATGACCAAAAAGATAAAATCTCTCTCTGATATCATTTTTTCACTAACTAGTTTGGGTCACCATCTGACCCATTGCCCGACCCAGTCAGCAACATGGCCCGAGGGGCGTTCCCGATCCCCTTGGGATGGTAGAAGTTCACGAGTATCATAAGTAACAAATGGGAATAGTTTACCCAAAATAAAAGTTAAAAAGACAACTCAGAGTATAAACAACATAAACGTGAAATAGAAAACCAAACATGCCTTTAAACTATAAAAAGATTTAATGTCTACAATTCGACTAAAAATCCATGGTTAACAATAACAAGGGTAGAAAACTAAACTATAATTCCAACCTCCAAGAAATACGAGAAGATGCATCCCCATGCTACCAACATCGTCCTGCATGTGAAGACCAATAGCATCTAGAAACACCAGTACTAAGCACGATGTCACAACCTGGAATGCACAAGAAACAAGTTCTACATACACCCATAGGTGTGTGTAGAGTGTGAGCAAAGACCCCAGTAGGATGTCGCCTAATGAAAAGTTCCACACATAATTGTTAAATGTCCCATACAATTGCAATATTAACTATCGAAAAGAAATAAATGAATGAACTGTTTTAAAAATAATTGAATTAAAGTAAATAGTTTAAAATGAAACAACATAAATTAAAAGAAACATTCCCTTACTTTTTAAAATAACCAATATGTCACACCGATGAGAGTAATGTATCCTATGAGCACTAATATGGGAGAGCCCGCAAGGGTTTCAGCTCGATTGGGTCCCTATATATTTGTGTCTCGGTGAAACGTGGCTTAGAAGACCACAAACCAAAGAAAACGTGGATTATAAGGCCAAAACAGTCATAGAACATGTCTTAGAAGACCACGACCCTCAGAAATGAATATGTTTAGTTATTGTTGCAATCGTCAGTCCTGCCCATGAGACCGGGTCGAGTCACCACCGGAGCACTAGCCCACTAGTCTAGTCCACCTTCCAAGCTACCCATGCTTCTCTCTTTGTGCTCATGTTTTTCAGAGTTCATGTCATCTATCGTATTCGTATACTCAAACCAAAAAATACAATACACACGCCAAAACCTCTACTTTCAGACACAAAATCCATTAGAAAAAATACTCCCTAAAAAATCCAAAATTCAATCTGGATTACATACAGTTGCAATGAAAACCAATGTGTGGTTAAAGAAAGAAATTTCATGGTCAAACAAAACATTAAATGAATTTATTAAAAAATTTCAACATATGTCGTGCATCTTTCAACAATAAAAATCACCCAGAATACTCATTTAGGACAGAACACAAACAGACAGTACACAAAAACACCAATTTCACCAGTATAAAATTTTTCTAAAAATGATGATGATGATAATAATAATAATAATAATAATAACCATAATCATATGCACACCAAGGATCTTTACACAACTCAATTAATACAGTTTTCCATCCATAATAACAATTTAATAAAATATTCAATATTTTAATAATCAAATTTGGAAAAGTAGAACATTGATTTGCACACAAAAACTATCCACCCCTCTTTTTAGAATTAAACATAAACTAATGCCATAATAAAATATAATCTGCATCCATTGCACGATTTAACAATCCAGGTGAACAATTTATAAAATACTAATAACCAGCATGACATGAGTTGTCAAATAAAATCACACTCATATCGCATAAACACATTACTAATAAATCAATGAATATGAGATCTCAATAAGAAAAACAATTTCTCATAAGGAAAATCAATTAAATAATACACTGAGCTAATTAAAAAATTAAAATTAATTCATCAAAAAATTATTATATGTGAAACCACCTAACATGACATCAAACCCATAATGTTTATGTGAAATCTTTAAATTCTATTGAGAATCCTTAATTGTGCACTGTTTGCACCACAAGGAACCTAGAACAATCTCATAGACATGAATTTGAACCCAACACATCAAATAAAAACCCCAAAATCAGATCTATTACCCAATGAAAAAAACAAAACTCAATGAAGAAGAAGAGGAATTTATCAAGAACCGATATGAAGCACATAGAAGGTGAGCAAGGCGCCAGTTGTGGATCCATATGAAGAGACTCCCAGAGTTATAGCTGCTAAAATTGGAGGGTGTGTCACTTGCCATGGGATGCACATCGGTTAGGGGGTGCAGTGCGGGCGGCTGGAAAACTGGGGTGGCCGAATGGGAGGGGAAGGGGTGCGGCTAGTCTGGTAAACCTGGCGTGCGATGAGGATGCTGGCCGGGAGTAGAATGAGGTCGACTGGTCAGGAAGACAGCTTGTGATCTATGGATGGAGGCATGCCAGAGGAGTCACATGTTGCTCATTGTTCAAGGGAGGCTTGGCATGAGGTGGACTGTTTGGAGAACTGGGAGTTGTGCAGTGCAAGTCCGCCTGGACGGGAGGGAGGAGATCGGCCAGGTAGGGTTTGGGAGGAGGGAACTCGCGAATGAGTGGGGAAGGATAGAAGGAGATAAAAAAAGAAAAAAAATTGAACCCACAAAAAAGAATAAACCATCCAATAATATTAATAATAAAAGTAATAATGATATTATTAACAATATCCAGTACATTTTTTAGAATTATTGAAAAAAATTATAATAAAGGACAAATTAAAATATTAACAAAAATAAAAATAATAGTGATGGTAATAATAATAATAATAATAATAATAATTGGAATAATAATAATAAACTAAATAAATTATTATCCATAAAACTAAAAATAATAATGATAATAACATCCCTCAATATTAAAACAAACCATTAAATTTGTATCACGTTTCTTGTTATATTTCATTTTCATTTTATCCCTCTTTTTAATTTTATTTCATTATTAATAACTCCTTTATTTAATTAGTTTCACATCATGTAGGCGTGCAAAGAAATTAGCGAGGTTGCACGGTGACCCAAGTAAGGTCGCGCAACTTCGACCACGTTGTGTTGGATGCAGTCAAGGACAAAAAACATATTTTTAAATGTGTACTCAAATTTTTTTTTATGTTTTTTCTCAACCTGAACCACTCGATGTAAAGAAAATTGATAAAATAATTAATTCAAGGACAACGTGTGTGACACCACACACATCACCTTGATAATCTCATGTGTAACTTGGATGTCAATGAATTGACAAATGTTTTTGTTTTAGTCATCTAACTATTATAGTCCATTCATAACCCAAACTAATGGTGGGTTCTTGCATAAAAATTCCATGATAAATCCCTTTCTCTAGCGGTTATTTTATGTACCTAAACAATTATGACCTAGAATTTCATTACAATTTGGTTGATAACACAGGATGATCACATGATCTCCTTCTTAAGACTATGATATATATGAGGATTCCCATTCTGAGAATCTAGTTCGTAATATCTTGTCTTTTTCATGGTGTTAATCCTTTTAAATTTTTGATCAAGATGGCTTGTTTTAAATTTAACTAATCGCTTATATTTATTTAAATCATTGAAAATTTACACCCATATGATTTCACCACGTAAAATTGAATTTCACCCAATGAAATTGGATTTCACCATGTGTAATATTTCACCATGTGAAATTAGATTTCACAACATGTAAGATTTCAACACATGTAATTGCATTTCACCTTGTGTATTTGGATTTCACCACATGTAATTGGATTTCACCACATGAAATCTGTAATTATTTTATAATGGTTTAGTAGATTTCAAAAAAAATGGGATGAATGTTAGATGATGTGAAATAATGATTCAAATCAAGTAATTATCATGTAAATATCTTTAAAATAAATCCCCTAATAATATGTTACCCTAAAGACACCCCTATTCTAAATAATAGAGAATCGTATAGCCTCTCTCTTCAATGAGGAGCCTTCACACACCCCCATCTTAGACTGTAAATCTTCCACGCACCTCCACCATGTATCAAAGCTCCATCATAGATCATTCACCATGGAATGAAACCCATCATTACAACACTGTATTCAACCGAATACCATTTGTGCACCTTCTGGGTGTAGGAGTTCATCTTGTTTAGATCTACCGTTCTCTTCCCATCCACTACCCATATAAAACAAATCCGTTTATGCTATGTTGGATCTAGATCTAGATTGGTTTAATCTATATCATGGATTTTTGGATTTAGGTCTATATTTAAGAGATTGTGTTTCACTTAATCATGGATTTAGGTTTCAGATTTACAACATGTTCTTCATCGCTATGTTCATGGATCTACATCAAATTGGGTTTACCCATTTGAAGCATTTATTACTGTTCATGAGGAAGGTTGTATATAATTCAATTTCTAGAGTCTTAATTAGATTTTTGTGTATGTAATTGTATAATTTCAATTTCATATCAACAAATTGTGTTTTTAATTAAATTAATTAATGTGGGGAATTAATTAATTTAGGGAAATGTGAAATTTGGATATTGGGATGTTATATCTTAAATAATTCATTGTAAAATTGATTATGGAAAAATTGGGATAGTTAAACATGATAAAGTAATTATTTAATTATTTAATGTGAATGGTTGGGCTTATGAAATTTTGATTTGAGATAATTAATAGCTAAATTAATTATAGAGAGATAGAGATTGTTTAAATAGAATAATTAATAGATGATTTAATTATATTTATATAAAAATTGTTGAATATGGATAATTAATTTATGAATTAAGTTTTGGATATTTTTATGATTATTTGATTGATTTCGATGGAATAATTAATCAACTAACAAAATGGGGTGGCTGGATTAATGGAGATAGAACAAATAATTGATTAATTAATGGGTGATGTTGAATTTTTTTATGGTGGATTTGAAAAATTGATTAATTGATTAATGGTTTTATTATATTTATTTAATTTTTGATATAAATAAATTGATTAATTAATATGCGAATTAATCGATTTGACAAGTTTCATTATTTAATTCTTGAATCCAATAAATGGATTAATTATTTGAAGCATTAATTCACATGAGTAATGAGGCTAATTAATTTTTGAATAAAATACATGGATTAATTAATTGAAGAATTAAATAATGGGAGTTATGTGATTATTTAATGGTTGAATTAAATAATTATAATTGAATAGATTAATTAATTGATGATTTAATTAATAGATTTATGTTATTATTTAATTGTTGAATTAAATAAAATTATTATTTAATTGATGAATTAATTAATTTGAGTATTGGTTATTTATTTACTGATTTATATTATGAGATTAAATAATTGTAGAATTAATTAATAGAGAATATTTATTTTTTATTTGTGGAATTGAATAATGGAATTTATGGATTAATTAACTAATTAATTAATTAACGGAGTCAATTTAATATTTAATTGTAAAATTAAAAAATATGATTGAATGTGATTAAAATATTTTTGAATTTATTAGTATAATTGACTAAACAATTTAATTAGAGAGTTAATTAAATACAAGGAATTTAATTAATTAATTTGGGGAATTAATTAATGTAATGTAGGCATACAATTTATTAGTGATTTATTTGACAGAAATGAATTTGATTATCAAGGGTATTAGTTAATGTAATGGATGTGGACAATTAATTGACAAATTAACTGAAAGAATGATTATTATAAATTAATTGAGAATTTAAATAATTAAATGGATGTGAACAATTAATTGGTTAATTAATTTAGTGAGTTTAAAATGATTATTTTATTTATAAATTAATAAATGGAATTATTGTGATCAATTAATTATTGAATTAATTGATGAGGTTTGAAAATATTTTTATTGATTAGTTAACTAACGGAATAATACATTGAGATAATTAATTATTTATTAAACTATGATATTTAGATAATGTAGATATTGAATAATTAATTTCTAAATTATTTCTACGACTTTGGTTTTGTGAATTGAGTAATTAATTATCGGAATAGTTATTGAAGTGTTGAAATTTTTAACGAGATAATTAACTATGGAGTTTATTATGGGATATTGAGTTTGTGGATATTGATTAATTACTTGATGAATTTATTTATGGGATTATTTTATTTAATTTATTTGGGAGTTAATAAAGGGTGTTTATGTGAAAAAACAAATGTTGAAGTAGAAAGGGAATTATGGGAAAATTAATTGTTGATTTACTTATCAAATTGTTGGATTATAAATTTTGAATAATTTATGGGCGAATTAATTATAGGGTGTTGAGTTGTGATATTATTAATTAACTTTTGAATTAATTAATATAATATATAAGGTTAAATTAATATTTTATTAATTGACATAAGGGTTGTGATTAATTTTTTGGTGAAATAAATAAATGTGTAGCCATGGTTAATAAATTTTTGAATTAATGAAAGGATTTGGAATAATTAATTAATTGCTAATGTTAATTAATGAAACATATGTGATTAATTAATAATTTAATTAATTAATTGAAATGGGTTATAATATATGGATTGTTTGGTTAATTAATTGAATATATGTACATATTAATTACTTAATTAATTAATGGATATGAAGAGACCAATTAATTGATGAATTAATTTGATTGATTTTTATGACCTAATAATTATGGAAAATTACAAATCAAATTGATGTGAACAATTAATCATTGGATTAATTAATGGAAATGGGTTATTTTAAACTAATTTTTAAACTATTTATATGGATATAATTAATAATTTTTTTAATTAATTAACATAAGTGGATCTACTAATTAATTATTGAATTAATAGAAGAGTAATATATGAAAACTTAATTGTGAATTAATTAATGGATTATTTATTGACATGGATATTGGTTGGGATAATGTTGCAATGGATTAGCACATAAAATTATTGAGGCGTGCTAATGAAATTAATGGTAGAAGAATATTGGAGATTCTAATAGTGTTTTCTCATTGACCATTTGAGCCTTCGGTGAAGAATAGTGCATGATCTTCTGTTTGTTATCCAAAGCACTATGTGATCCTTTGATGAAGAATAATGTGTGTGAATTTATATGTTTTTATGGACTATGTGAGACATATAATAGATATACTATGAGAGCATTCACATTTTTACTACAGATCATTTATACGTCATTTTGTATTACTCACTATTGACCATTGATGTTAGATTTCAAAGTTCGCAATACTCTTGCCAAACTAATTTAAATATTTACGTATTTGATAAATGATATATAAATTATGATAATGAATGGCAATTTGTACATTCAAAATTGTGATATTCATTGGGGATAGATCAGATTCTCACATTCGGCGAAGGAGGTATTTAGGATCATGTATCCTTAGAAACCCTAGGGTTTATGCGGTTAAATAAAGGATAATTTAATATATGAAAACTACTTATGTTATGGATTGAATCTTATTTTTTATACAAAAATACACACTATTAATGACTTGATTTTTTCAACACATTGTTGGTGGTGGACAACTATGCTATAAGAACACCATACTAGGGCTGCCTGACTGGCACATGAATAGACATTTTTTTACATGATAGGTTTAGCATAATGGCCGGACATTATATGGCTATGTTGGGGTTTGTCATGGATTAGGGAACTATACGTAGTTCAAAACCATCTTGGGATTTTTCAGTGGCTTTTCATTTGGGTTTTCATTTGACCCTAGGCACGTATCTAGCATGGAATTTATACTATTTTGTTTTGAAATTGAATTTATGATTCTGGTCATCTTGGGATATTGGTTTTTTATATGGATATATATATATATTTTCAATTGATATTGTTTATTTATTTCTATAGGTCTGTTACAAATATAAAAGAAAAAAGAGGGTATAGTCTCCCAATGATTGATATTAGATCCTCACATCTAGTCGGAAGCATATTGCATATTAGGAGGTGTTATTGATGTCAAGTGGCAGTCCATGTTGAGACACTAGTGATTGGAACATTGCTGAGGGAATAAAAAACTGTTATCGGACAAAATAAATTTCTTTTTCTAATATTTAACTGTTTTGGAAACATATACCAGAGAATAAGATGAGTCTGATCTAGGTTATGAGCTCGTGCTTGGGAGTATCTACCCTATGTACATGGAAGAACCCATATTCCTAGGGTGGGAATGATGTTATTGATGTTTACTATTATAGTTAAAGGTTATTTAACCTTTGGTGATAGAATTATTATGTTATATGATTATTGTTTTTTCTAATATTTGTTGAGATTGATTCGTACACCAAAATGGAATTAGAGTTGAGTTTTAATGCAATATTCTCTGTAATCAGAGTTATTATGACATGCATCACTCTATGTAGGCATGTGAAATAAGTTATGATTTAGTTGATGAACATGAACTATTTTTTCTTTTCTTTTAAATTGAATTAATGTGGAGCCTAACATGGAATTGATAATGATTGTAAATAAAATTCAAGATGTGAATAAATGGGTTTTAAAATGAGAAAAATTTAATAATGATAATGTGTTTTCCCTTTTTAACCAGGTCCTAGGTGTATTATGGTTAAAGGTTGTGAAAGTTCCTCAGTTCTCACTGCGTGGAGGGAAAATGGGGAAATACTTGACAAGGTTGTTTGTATATCCCACATAATAATTGACTTAACATAGTGAATTACGAATATTTTTTTAATGCCATTTGATTTAGGTAGTTATCATCTTTAGAATTCAAATGTTTGAGAACTCATTTGTTGGTTTTGAGCCCCATAGTTTGGTCTAGGAAAGTGTGGAGTGATGTTGGGAAGAAGGGAAACCTGAGACTTGTAATAGGATAAGGAGTTTCCATAATAGGAGGAAACATTGATAATGAAGGATTGGTGATGGTATTATTTGATGGATTCTTAGTGTACCTTTAATGAGTGATGATCGGACCCCCTACCTAGACATCTTGCTAGGGACACTAATAAATCTCATGCTTTAATCCTATATACCTAAATGTGATTTGGATTGATATGAGTCCCATGGGAAGTTGTTCTTATGAAGCCATATATATGTGGAGCTAGATTCTGTGAGGTATGCCATCAAATATTTTTTAATATGGTTCTGAGGAGGGACTGAAGGTTGATAAATACGATGGGCCATTGGAAATAGTGTTTTAGTTTCTTGACAAGTAGTATTAATAATGCTCACAAGGTGGGGAGAGATGTTTTAATAGAAGGATTATGGAGTAAGACAATTCACCTGAAATTGTGGCATCTGAAAGCCAATGAGGAATTTATAAGGTTCCTATTTATATTTATCTGGAGAAAGGATGGGTGGGTCATGGGGGAGGAAGATGTATATATTTTCTTGAATGTTCTTGATGCTAAGGAGAACTGGTAATATTGAATGTTTTCGTGTGTCTCTTCAGAACAATAAGTTGTAAAATGTGGCATGAATGTTGTGGAAGTTAAAATTTAGACCAATGTTTTCATTAAGAGAATCTGAAATATGGGTTGGAAATTAGGGTGAAGGCCTTGCAGGGAATGAATGTTCTATTACTTCACATATTATAGAAACATGGAATTCTATATGAAAAATCCTCAGAGAGAGATGTGGACAAGATAGCACAGTGGCCCAATCTTCTCTCACATAGAAGTTTTGTTTATCATTTTAGTACAACTCAAGGAAGATCTGTTATAAGTTTGGTAGATTATAAGAACCCAGTTTTTCGTAATGTTTATTATGAGTATAGCTATAGGGATAGATTTTATAAGGTGGAGGGATCATAGGATCCTGTCTTTTTCTCAGTATGAATATTTTTAAATGTTGTGTCAATATGGGTAGTTTCAAATTTAATTTTTGGTATAAATTTATTTCAAATTTTAAAATTTACACCCATAATATTTCACCATGTGAAATTGGATTTCACCACCTAAAATTAAATTTCACTATGTGTATGATTTCACCATATGAAATTATACTTCACCATGTGTAGTCTTTCACCACGGGTAATATGATTTCACCACATGTAATCTATAATTTATGTTTTTAAGGGTCTAATAAGATTTCATTGGAAAAATATAACAAACATTACATTACATCAAATGAGGATTCACATCATGTAATTGTCACAAACTACTTATTAATGTAATGCCTCCCGTGTCTTGTAATATTACAGACACCCAACTTCTCCATAATAGAGAATTTTTGGACCTCCCTCTTTAATAAAGAGCCTCCACGCACCACCTTCTTTGACCAAAACTACTCTATGCACCTCCATGATGGATCAAAACACTTTCTTAGAGATTTCTCCTGAGACCAAAACTTCTCCACGCACCACCATAATCGACTGAAGTCCATCTGTGCACCTCCCAATTATGGGTGTTCATATAATTTTGATATACCTTTATCTTCATATATTCTTCCGAGATAAAAGCAATATATTTATCCATTATTGGATCTGGATCTAGATTTGTTGAATCTAGATCAAGGCTTGTTTGATTTAGTTCTATAACTAAGAGACATAGTTTATTTAATCATGGATATCAGTTTGAAATCTAGAACAGGTTATTGGTGCCATTCTTGATTGATCATCTTCATATTGGGTTTATTTTTTGTCAAGTGGTTATCACCGTTCCTGAGGGAGGATGTCTATTACTCAAATCACCATGTCTTAATTATATATATGTGTGTGTAATTATATAATTGATATTTGTTATTTACCAATTCTATTTTTGATTAAATTAGATTATTTGATGAGTTAATTAAATAATGGAGACATGGAATATTGATATAGAGATTTTAGATCGTCAATAAATTATTGTTATATAAATTATTGAGTTAGTGAGAACGTTGAACATTATTAATTAATTGTAGAAATAAATTAATGTGAATTGTTGTGATTATGAAATTGGTATTTGAGAAAATTAATTGTTAAATTAATTATTGTTAGATGGAGATGATGGAAATAAACTAATTAATTAATGAATTAATTATTATTATATTAATGCTTTTGAATATGTATAAAAAATTTAGAATTAATCATTGGAGATTATTATGATTATTAAATAGATTTTCATGGAACAATTAATTTAATAATTAATATGGGTGGTTGAATTATTGGATATATAATAAATAATTGATCAATTAATTAGCGATGTGGAATTATTTGAGATGTAATTAATTTATTGATTAATTAATTAATTAGTACATTTTGATTATTTATTTGCTAACTTTAAAAAAGGGATTAATTAACTGGTTAATTAAACAATGTTACTAATGTGATTATCTAATAGATGAATTAAATAAAGGGGTCAATTAAATGAAAAATTTAGTAATGTGAATATTGAGGCTATTTAATTATTGAATTAAATAACAGGAATAATTAATTTGTTGAACTAATTAATGGGAGTTATTTGATTATTTAATTTCTAAATTTAATAATGATAATTGAATTGATTAGTTTATTGATGAAATAATTAATGGATGTAAGTATTTTTTAAATTGTTGAATTAATGTAAATGATTAATTAATTGGTTAATTAATTAACTAAATTATTTGATTATTTTATTACCAGTTTATAATAATGGATTAATTAGTTAAGAAATCAATTTATAGAGAAATATTATTACTCAACTATTTAATTTGATAATATGATTGATGCATTAATTGATTAATTAATTAATGGAATGATTTTATTATTTAAATATATGATTGAATAACAATATGGAAAATGATTAATTAATTAGGGAATTAATTAGTCGAATTGATGGAAATAATTATTTGGTGAGTTAATTGATGGGAATGAATGTAATAGAATATTCATGTAATTTATGAATGCATTTGATGTGGACATTTTATAGTAGAATTAATCAAGGAAAATTATTGTGATTAATACAATCGGGTGTTAATTACTATAATGAGCACGAAAAAATAATTGGTGAATTAATTTAATTGAATAAATGTTATTAATTAATTGAGGAATTAACTAATATATTAGGCATGATAAATTAATTAGTGATTTAATATAGGGAGATGAAATGATTATTTAATTGTTGATTTAATTAATGGAATTATTGGGATCAATTAATTGTTGAAATAATAGATGTGGTTACGAAATATTAATTAATTATTTAGTAAATTAATGTATTATTTTATTTGATATAATTAATTTAATAACTAATTATGTGATTTTGATTTTGAAGTTATTGAATAAATTAATTTTAAACTAGTTATGTGACGTTGTTATTTTTAATTCAGTAATTAGTTATTGAATTTATTAATGAAGTGTTTAAATTTTGAATGAGATAATTAATTATGGAATTAATTACGAGATTTGTAGTATGTGGATTTTGATTAATTAATTTATGTGTTAATAAATGTTATTTTTTTACTTATTTAATTGGTAAATTATCTAAGGATATTTCTGTGAAATAGTAATTTTTTAATTAGTAATGGAATCATGGGATAATTTTTTTGAGTTAATTATCTTATTTTAGGATTATTAATTGTGAATAACAAATTGAAGAATTAATTATTGGATGTTAAGTTGTGAAATGATTGTTTACTTACTAAATTAGGTAATAGAATTTATATAGTTAATTAATTATTGAATAAATTAATTGATGGGATGTGATTAATTAATTAATGACTTAATTAATTGAATTGAAATGGATATTTAATTTATGAATTAATTGAATGTTTTTAAATGATTACAAAATTGTGGAAATTAAATAATAAAATTGATGAGATTAATTAATTATTGTTTTAATTAATTGAAATGAGTTATTATAAATTAATCGATGAATTAATTAATAGAATGGTTGTAGTTAATTCATTTTTGAATTAATGAATATAGTCGATGTGACAAATTAATTGAATAATAAATTTAAGGAATTATTATGATTAATTAATTGAGGAAATTAAATAATGTAATTGATGTGATTAATAAATCATTAGATTAATTAATGGAAATGGGTTATGATTATTTTATTTGTGAATTAATTTAATAGATATGGTTAATTAATTTTTGAATTAATTAACAGAAATGGAATGACGGATTTATAATTGAATTTATTGATGGGTTAGATATGATTAATTAATTGCAAATTATTTAATGGATTGATTGGTCTTATGGATATGGGTTGTGATTACGTTGGCATGGAGTTCCTCTTGGGAAAATATATGTGAGAATATGATATTAAAAGTTGAATAATATGTGACCTTTTAATATTGTTTTCTAAAGGACTCTGTGTTCCTTCAAGGAAGAAGATAAAGTGGGATTCTATTTTTTTCAATGAATCATATGATCCTTCAAAGAATAAGACTATGTGACCTTATTTTTTTATTTATGGTACTTATGAGACATCGTGGGGAAATATTTTGAGAGATTTACCATTTTCCTTATAAATATTTATACTTCCTTTTTATATTAACCGCTATAGAACCTTGAGGTCAGATCCCATAATGCACATTAATCACGTAGAACAGATTTAAATATTCCTATATTTCATAAATACCCTATGAAATATGATATTTAATGGTAATATGTACATTAAAGATTCTGATATTCCTCATGGATAGTATAGATTTATGTATAAGACAATGAAGGTATTGAGGTTTAGGTTTCTTCGGGATGTAGAGGGTTTATGCGGTAAAACAAAGGGTAATTGAATAAATGAAAACTATTTAATTTATTACATGGTTTTAATCTTTATACACCTTCATACACTATTACTAACTATATTTGTTTTAGAAACCATTGGTGGTGGCCTATTGAGCTATAAAAACAACCTAACCAAGAGAAATAATCATTAACAAAATATACATTGTGATTTTCAGAAACGTTAAGAGAAAAGGTCTTGTGTTAGTTGGTTGAGTTCGGATGAAGCTTGGATGAGGTAATTGTATGTGGTTCTGAACCAACATGGTATTTTTTAGTATTTTTTACATTTTGGGTTTCATTTTACAGTTATCACATAACTTGTATGGAATTTATACTACTCAGTTTTGAGATTGAATTTCAGGTCATTCTCATCCTGGGATATTGGTTTTTTCTATGGATGTGTATATATATATTCTTCTGCTATATTTTTATTTATTTATGTTTATGTATTACACTGATGAATAAACATAAGAGTGTATAGTCTTCCCATGATCTATTTTAGATCCTCGGTTCTTGTCGGAAGCCTCTGGCATACATGGTGGAATGCCTGAGGTTATGTGGTGGCCCGACATGAGGCACAAGTGAGTGGAACCTAGGCTGAGACATTAAAATGTTCACCCAATAGAGGTACTCATAGAAGATGTCTCATAAGAACACTGATTTATAATGAATCATATGAAATGATCAGATTTCAGATTATATTACTTCAAACTAGTAAAACATACAAAAAATAATATGATGATTAATAACTCAAAATAGGAGACACGGATCCATAAATCACATGATATATGTAGTATTATCATGACAAGAGATAGTGAGGTAGTTACTGTAACCAACATCTCATGTCCCTAATGTCCTATCTCTCTTCTAAAAAATTTCAAAAGACAAGGAAGCATGAGGATAAACCATAATTAATTCTAGATAGTGGTGATCCTGAGATTGATAAACTCTCAAACTGGGCCACAAACCATATTTTGGCATATACGATGGTCATTCCATATTCTCATGGGATAGAGACTAGAACCTAGACCTCAAAAAAACTATATTGAATGATTTCACCAAACAACAAGTAGACAACGTGACCTATATATATATAAGAAATAGTATAATATGAAACTTGAAATATATGTCATAACAGAAACGAAATAATAAGATTTTTTAAACTCAATAAAATCTAAAAAGTATATAATAGAAAATTTCTAAAAAAATTTAAAATATAAATAAATACTCCTTGTGATAGTGTGGAAAAACAACCTCCATGTCACCACCATCTACCCAAAATCAGGTGGGAGAAACCACACAACCTCACATTGGCAAATTTCTTTTCTCCAGTTAGAATTATAAAACCATGTCTATGAATTTTCATAGGGGTGTATAGGGTGTGAACTAAACAGTCTTAGTAGTATCACACCCAAGGGTTCAATATAAATTCTCTATATAATAATCTGTACATTCTCAACATTAATGAAAACAATAAATGATAAAAACTTAAACAAATTATATACCAAATATATGGTAAAACATTTCATTTCCCCTTTTCCATATTTTTGAATTTTCCAAGAAAAATACGTTCAATTAATATTATTTATATCATTGAAGTTAAATAAAATTAAATCATTATTCACATATTATAACAAATCCATGGTAGTACCAACTAAAACACTAGAGGATAACGAACTAGTAACATCACACCAAGGAATACTATAGGCTAGGATGACTAGGATACTATTGCATTCACATTAAAAATCATGAATCTAAAGTATCTAGATACATGCATAGAATATAGAGAGTGGAGGAATACCACAAAAACTAATCAACCAAAAAGGTATATCATGTCCCAGACCAACGGGCCAAAGGAGAAGAGTAACACCCCAGTAGTGAACCCATTGAAAAATGGATGAGACAAATTATTCCGCTTTTATCTATGTACCCATGCCATCTCATGAGTACTATTTTACAAAACATTTAATTTACAAAATGATTTAAAATCCATTTAAAAAATCATTTAAATATGATTTAAATATAGTTTCTTTACCAAATCACTGGGAAACCCATCTTTTATCGAAAACCCATTTCGGAAAAAAAATAATTCCAATAAATAATTTTTTATGGATATGGTACATTCTATCTGACATAGGCTAGAGATAAAACCACGTTCCTCAAACTAGGGTCCCACACGCCTATAACGATATCCAAAAAAAGGAAAAGAATAAAAGTTCAACAAAAAAGGCATTAATATTGAATACAATGTCATAGATTAACATCCAAAATCAATAAGATAGTAGAAATGGATGATCTATAAAAACCACATCGAACTGTCACCCACATCATCAATACCAACAAAATATAAGCCTCTAGAATAAGATCACACATTTGATCTAGATGGATAAAAACCAAAATATCATTGGATTTAAATGGATTAATAAGATTATAAACCGAGATAAAAGGATTGATAGACATGGAACAAAGGTTATACCATTATTAAATAAATGTTAAAAGCAAAATGATATCATTAACAAAGATATGATTTACAATAACATTGATGTTCATTCATTAAAAAAGGGATCTCAAATGAGAGAATGTCTATTAAATTAACTAGGAGTGCCCCTACATTAATGGAGAAGATGCATGTGGTCGAATAAAAATAATTCATATGTGCATCACTTGAAACATCCCAATCAATAATATTTAAATTTTATGTAACCCCATTTCATTTCTTATAATCACCACAACGCAAAAAATAAAAAAGTGTCATCATAGATTAAAAAACCAGATTATTGGAATTTCATGATGTGTAAAATTTTCCGAGATTGTATTATTTGGATGGCATGATCCTAAATCATGAAAAATTCCTAGAAACCAATTCACTATGTGAACTGGGTTTACAATGTGTAAACTATTCATTCCTTGTACGAGTTCAAGATATATTCGCAATGACCAATACACGAAATTAACTAGATTCACAACATGTTATAATTCGCGCCTTGTACTGATTCATGAAATCTTTATATAGACCAATAAAAGACATGAAAAATCTATATAGAGTCTAATAATTCCATTATGTGTAGCCATTTCACATAATAATGTCTCTTATCATAAAAACACGAGATTCTACTAAATATTTTGAACTATCCATGGTGCTCTATAAACTTGTGAAAAATCACAAAAAACATATAACAAATTTATACTCATACTCAATTGATTATAAAATTTCAATGAATATAGGTCACTTATCTTATCAATTTATTTCTACGCTCAGGAGTCCCAAAATATATCAAAATAAAGAGGAAAAATAGAAAAAGAGATGAGAAATAAATGAAAATAAGTAATGGGATGTTATTACTAAAGTGATAA
Source organism: Viscum album (assembly GCA_963277665.1). NCBI lineage: Eukaryota > Viridiplantae > Streptophyta > Magnoliopsida > Santalales > Viscaceae > Viscum > Viscum album. The sequence continues at coordinate 1,111,976,608 of OY728140.1, forward strand.
AATTTATGATATAAAAAATAAGAATTATTAACATTTATTAAATAGACTTATCCATATAAATATAATTTTTATAAAATTCATTTATCATTATTCTATACATGTATATTAGTAAGATATTATATATTTTCAATATCATGCATAAGTAATCAGGATCATTTTAAATTGGTTTCGTAATAATGAGGTTGGTTTTTGTTTTCCATTAAAAGATCATTATTCCCAAAAAATAGGAGATAAAATTAATATTTTATAATTAATTATAATTTTATAATTTGATGATATAGAATTTTTAGATATAATCATTAAATATTAAATAAATAATGATCTTTTTTTACTGTGTTTTCCTGAATGGAAATTTTTATTTCAATTAATGGGTTCCAATTTAATGTAACCAAGAAAGAAGAAAAAAATAGTTATTTAATATATATATATATATATCATATATTAACAAGAAATATGTTTTAATAGTCATCAATGATATTATTTTATAGAATTTTTCAAATAAATGATTTGATTTATTATAACATGAACATACCACAATTAATGAATAAAAATAGTTATAAAAGTGAGTTTATTTACAATAATACCATATTTTAAAAAGAATAATTATATTATTATGATAATTTTGTTTTTAATCCTATTTGATGTTATTTTAATAAATAGATATTAAATAAAAGAAAAATTAGATGCATTACTTCATGGAGGTGGTAGTATATACCAATGCATGAATACCGTTTTCATTTTTTCAATTGGAAATTTGAATGGTAGTAAATAGTTACAAAAAACATTATAAAAACATTAATTATACTATAAATAATATAAGTGTTTGGAAATGAACATAATTATATTGGGAACAACGAGTTTTCACATGAGGATTCACTAATAATTATGTACTTAGGTCTATACATTATTCCCATAAACATAAGAATGTAAGTGTGGACTATATGAGAAGAAAAATGAATGTGATTAAATTGGATGTAGAAACATGGGAGTCGCCATTAATGGTAAGTGATTACAATTGTAGAGAATGATATTTCTCAAAATAATTTTCGTAATAAAAAGGGAGAACATATATATCTTTTCATGAAGATAAAACAAAGGAATATAATATAGTTCACATAATGTTTTTATATACACACATAATCCACTTAATTATAAATACTATTTCAACATGTTAGATTTTATATTCCATTTCTTAGTTTTTTTTACCATTTTGGCTTTGAAGATGATAATATTTTTACATAAGTTATTTTTTCTTTATGCCTCAAATTAAAATGGGAAATATTATGTAATTTTAACCTATGAATTCGAAATAAGAAATAATTTTTTGGAAATTAAATATATATTTATATAAGACTTATTAATTTTATCATTAGAGTATGTAATGAGTAAAAATCATTTTATTTAAAAAATTTACCTTTAAGCTTAAAATTTATGTGTCGGTTATATTGATCAATGTTATTTATTTTGATTATATAAATTGGTTTTTTATAAAATACCTCAATGTAATATTTACCTAAATGAAATAGAAATGTGATTTCGTACAAAGTAATATTTAATTAAATTAAATGGGAAAAGTAGTTTCTTTTAGTGAAATATATTATTTAACTTATCAAAATGTGAATCTATAGTTTTTATAAATTTTAATTGAATTTATAAATTTATATTTTTACTCCATAGATATATACTTGACCATTAAATGGGATCAATAATTTAATAATATTGTCTTATTTCATTATATATTCATAAAATCTAGGACATTAGTGAAAATTTTATATTTTATTATTTACCCAAAAATAAAAAAAATAAAATAAATAAAACAACAATATTAAGTTAATTTTGAAAAGTTAAATTAAAAAATGAAGCCAGTTTGAAATTATTAATATTTTTAAAATTTTAAATTTATCCTTAAAATGTAAATATTATTTATAATGAAAATTTCTTTAATAGAAAATTAATATCAATAAGTTTTTTTGTTAATAATTTTTTTAATATGTAATTATTTACAATATTTTTATTTACTATAGGTTTTACTATTATTTAATGTTATTAATCATAAATATGGAATATAACATTTTAGTTCCGTATTTCATGTGGATTAATCTATTGACAGTTATATTAATTATATATATATATATATATATAAATATATTAAAATCTCAGGGCATTACATTCTCTCCATTTTAAAAAGTTTCATCCAATGATTTTTTTATTTTCTCATACTAGGGGAAAATAATATCTGTATCTAATAGATATAAATGTTTCACTATATAATTTCATGAGTGATATCGATAAAAATTGGAAGAATATATTTTCCCCTCAGAATAGGTCAATCCTAATATTGAATACATCTCTAGTAATTTTAGTTAAAAATCCGTCATAGTTTGGCATCCTAAAACGTATCATAGATTTTTTTTAAATGGAGATAATAGTCATACTGACACATATAAATGATACTAGAATGGCATATAATATTCAATGTGTTTTTTATTTATTATTATTAGTATATTTAATTATTTCTTAGAGAAATGAAATTTTACAAAGAACATCAAATTCATATAAGGGGTGTATAATAAGAATTCCATAATGCAGACACCAAAAACATCAACCTAGGATACAATTACAATTGGAGTTTTATAAATAATATTAATGAATTTGGGTGTATATTTGATGATTTTAGAGAACCTAATAGGCCAACTATGGTGGTTATAACTAGATTTTAATTGGTTATCAACAAACCAGTGGTGGAGTAAGAGGGTACCTTTCACCCTCATTTTTCATGAAACACCTTTAGAAGTAGGGGTAGCATATGATTTCACTTATTACCATTATTTTAGAGGTATATTTTAATGACCCACTTATTCTCATTGCCTTTATAATACAATGAATCATTAAAATCCCATATGTGATACCTTTAAGGAACCAAAAGATGAAAATAAATTCCAATTGTTTTCAATACTGGTGGGGGATAGTTGAGATATTAAGAATAAACTAACTTACCCAAAAATATATTCACACACCATTATATGATGCATGAAAAATACAAGAAAACTTAGCCATTGTCATTATAACAGGCTACCAATGTGTGAAATAGTGAAAGAAAACTAATCATCAAAGAAAACAGTGGAAAGATAACTAATCAACTCAATTATGAAAAAAATAATTCATCCTCTACAAGCTCAATTCCCCAATCACAAAACATCCCTTGTATCAAGATGTGGAGTAAATATGTTTGATACATTTCCTTTATCGATATCCCTTTAAGATATTATCTTCAAAATCACTATAATTCCAAAATAGGATTGAGTATAAAACTCTGTAGGCTTTACCCTATGACATACCTACTCATTCCACTTGGATAGAAAGGGTATCAACCTTTATATAAAATATTTTATATAAAAAAAATTCCCAAAACAATTTATAACTAAATATAAAAACATTCCAATACCATTTTTAACCTAGAGTATACAAGTGATATTTTCTAACAATTTTCTAACTCATCACATTTAGAGAAAATAAACCAAACATGGCTTTAAAAATAATTTCTCAATATCATTTTCACATACCCATTCCATTGTTCAAAATAAACACACACACACACACTAAAACATACTTGGTTTGATATTTGAATTCTCATGAGTGGTCTCTCGTTTAAATCACCTTATACCCAATAAGAACATTCCCCAATCTAGAGTAACACAACTTTTACCATAATGGTACATTTCCCTTATTCAGGGGCATGTAAATAATGAACTCACACAACCCATATATTCCAAAACCTTTCAATTAACCCAATTTAGAAAATTTCAATAAATCCATTATTTTATTGAACACCATTAAACAAATCTATAACCACTATCCATACCATTTCAATAAAAAAATCATTTTATAGATAATTCTTTAATCAAATCAAAATACACATAATTACATAAAAACCCCCTTTTAAAATCGTCATTTTAAAATTATGAATCAATGAAATTTATTCAAAGACATAAATAATGGTAGATATCCCCAATTTACCAAACCATCCCCAAAGATGGTTTATAGAAAATTATAAACACACAATTCACAATCTATTCTAAAAAATTTAACCAATTTGAATTCATTCCATTCAATTATATAACGTTGAGTTGATATAGAACCAATCTACCTCAAAGGTTTTTGTAATGTCACAGGTTTTTAGAGATCCATTACTTAGTAAAAATCGGATGCTTCAGGTTTTCGGGGTGGTCTGGGAGGCCATCCCAACTTCTCGGTGATGTTTGACCCATGGTAGGCCTACCAGTATCCTTAGCATACAGGTAGCAGTCCTATAGGTAGCTCGGTCTACCAGTAGCCGCAGCCTATCGGTAGCTCATTCTACCGGTGGCTGCAGCCTACCGGTAGCTCAGTTACCGGTCGCTGTTAGCCACCAGTATCTCTCGACTATAGGTAGGTGCAGCCTACTTGTAGCTTGGCTACCGGTGGCTCTTTCGTACCCCCATGGGTTTTTCCAGCAGCGCCTCCTTCTTGCGCAAATTGGGTTTTAAACCCTATTTTGACCCCTTTAAGCCTTCTTTAAGGACCATTAACGGCAATCAATGACATTTGATTAAGTGAGATACCTTGGGTGCATCGGTTTAAACCTCCCATAAAGTCAAGGACCTCTTTAATGATGTGTGTGGCCACGTGGTAAACCCATGACCCCACTCCTTACGCGGTTTCACGTTCTTATCTCACCTGTCCCCGGACCTTACAAACTAAAAGGTTCTCTAGGATTCCACTTTTCTCGATCCCCCTCACATCGTTTCATCTGCTAGTTAATGAGTTGCTAAGGCCCCACCCCGGAAAATCACAGATCTTCTGTTCTAGGCATGTTAACATAAAATTCGATCGTTGATCAATCAGGTAGAGAATTTTTCCTTCGTCCTTCCTTTTGTGTATCATGCGGGGTGGGAATGATTTTGATTCTGTATAATTGGATGAACCTGAACCTTAATGAAGATAATGAGTGGACTCTAAAGAATGAAGGAGGGGGGGGGGCAGTGATCAATGATGCTGCTTTGTTTTATGATCTTGTTTTCTGAAATGTGCGGGCTTACGCCTACTGAAAATCATGGTCGTTGGTGGTCTTTCTCTATGCACTAACGAACCCTTACCTATGGTGTTGTTTGAAAAGATTGTATTGTGTATTTCAACCCTTTCCTGTAAAGGTTTTTTTGGTTAATTACATAAATCTGGCTAAATAAATTTAATGCACTTGGATCACCCTTTTTTTTGATAACCCCGGTTAAAGTACATCAGAATTGGAATCATGGAGTGCGTTAAATCATTTAAATCTGAAAATACTATCATGGGCCTGATTTACATTGGTGGTAGTGGTTTGTTTTTTTTCCTTCACGTGCCAATTTCTGGCTGATGTGGGTGGGGATGGGATCCCCTATTGTTATGCTTCCAGTGGTTGTGAATTTAAGGTCTGGTGGTTTCCATGATTATATCATGAATTGGGGTGGAATCCTCGGTTGTTGAGAAACTGTTGGCTTCTGAGGACATGGGGCTGTACCATGGGGTTTTCTTTGGTTCCAGTACTTCGAGGGATCTCCCTTATCCCTTTGTTGTTGTGACTTTACAAGAGAACCGGGTGTGAATGCTTAAGACGGTGTTTGACTGTACTCTTTCTATGGCATGTTCTTATGATTTCTAGTTTCCCTAGTAGGTGTGGAAACATATTTAAACATTATTACTGAAAATGTAAACCAGGATGGGACAAATGGGTTTTGGTTTGGTGTTAGTTGTGACTTGGACATGGTACTAATTATGTTCTTTAGGCAGGCTGAAAAAAACCTAAACATTGGGTGAGTGATTGTTACCCATACATATACTTGTAGTTTTGTGTTTCATATTTTCGCCCCACCCAAGTAGAGAAATTAGTGCCGAACACCCCCATTTGATGGGGGAGGGTGTTTTTCCAACACTTCTATTAGTGGCTGGTTGTTAGCTCCTTTCTGCTTCCTTTCCCGAATAGCCCAATTATCTTCAGGCAGGCTGTGATGGTCTTAATCCCATGATTAGCCCAAGAATACTCGGGAGGGTGGAGCGGTGGTTGGCCCAGGTGTGCGTGGGCAGGTGGTTTCACAAGTGTCTTCGGGATGATGCACAGGTGTCTTCATGCATGGAAATAGATCTTCTAGGCCAGATGTCTTCAGGCGTGGCAGTGGTTATTCTGGCTTAGGTGTTTGCTAGTGTGGTTATGTGAGACAGTTGTGGCCCAGGAGTTTGCGGGTGGGGTTTGGAAGTGGGACTGCGTGAGGGTATGGACCAAGTCTGTGTGGGTGGGATTTGTCAGTGGGACTGCGGTGAGAATGGAGGGATTGTTTTGATTCATAGGATGTCCTCAATAACCAATGGGAAAGTGGCGCAGGGTACCCAAACATCGATGTGCTGTTATTATTTTTTTACATGACTTGGGTTATTTGGGGAGTGTACCTTGGTGAGGCTTAGGTGGTTAGTTTCCTGGTTATGTTCTTGGTTATAACTTTTCTCACGGGGCATTAGTATGCCTCCCCACTTATGCACGAGAGCTGTAGGTTTTTCCCTACTGAGTATACTTCTATGCTCACCCTACGTATATAAAACTGTTTTCAGGTTTCAGAAGGACTTCAGGGATCGCATGGGACCATTCTAGCACAGGACCTTTGGGACAGTTGTTTTTGCTGTTTTTATATCATGTTACATTACCTTGGTAGTCACATTGTACATTGTCGTATTTACTTTTGTACCATGCATTGGGAATGGTTCTTGGCTTTACTTTTTTTACTTTCAGTTGGTGTTGTTGGGTTCCATCAACTTATCCCCCGATCCTATTAAAATAAGACGGGTAGTGCCTTCCATTTAGTGTGTGATATTATACCATTGGTTATAGTAAGCCACTCTGGGAGCTATTAAAGGCGGGTCTCGGGGGTCATTATCTATCCTTCAACATAAAGAAGGAAGGGTCTGGAAATCTATTGTTCTTTCCCTCATCATGGTGAAGGCGGACCGTGACAGAATGGTATCAGAGGTAGGTTAAGATATTGGATGGAGTCTAGAGGTAGGTACAGTAAGGACTGCATGGGATGGTAGGGAAAACGCGTTGGGTGACCTTGGTGCGTGAATTATGCTAGGGAAGACCGACTCGGACATGGGATTTTAGGGCCCCCCGTGATCCGATGCAAGGACTCTGGACCTATCGAACGACCAAGTGAGGCCACACTAATTGCAGGGTAGAGACTCTAATAAAGTTACATGCATCATAATAACTTGATTTCTTGTGTTTCATGGGTATTTTGGGAATTGGAATCAATAATAAGTTTAAGAAATTTTAAGAACAATATTCTGCACTACTTTGGCCGAGGCATTCCTTCTTTACCATGCAGCTATGGCACCAGGGAGATGACCACGTGTGGTGCGGGCGATGGAGGCCCCAGAGACTACATTGGCTGATCAGAAGAGAGCTGATAGAGAGGAGGAGGATGACCAGTGGAAGAAGACACTTCGGCCCTTCCAGCGATAGACCCACAAGAAGTATGGGGGCAACACCTCTGACATGAAGACAGAGAGGTGGCTAGAGGAGCTGGTGATAGATTTTAGCCTGATTCAGGCCCTGAACGAGTACTGGGTCCCTCTGGCCGTCAGCCAAATATGGGGACCGGTGCGTCACTGGTGGATTCTTTACATGGGGGAGAAGATAGATGTTGTTGTGGCATGGGCTGATTTCGAGAGGGAGTTCCAGGCGGAATTTCTATTTTCGACGATGAAGGTGGAGAACAGGTAGGAGCTGCTCTCCCTCCAGTAGGGGAGTAAGTCAGTAAGGTAGCGGGGAATCAAGTTCAAGGACCTCATACATTTTTCTCCAGGCCTCTTTCCCGACGAGGAGTCATGGGAAAGACGTTTAGAGGAGGCGCTCCGACCCTCCCTACAGTATGCTTTTACCCCCATTACCCTGCCGACATACTTGGAGGTCTAGAAAAATGCCGAAGTGGTAGAGAGGATGCACGCTCTAGAGGGTGTCTCACGAGACGGGATCCATCTGGGACCATTGAAGGGGAATTCCATCAGCACCAGATCTCCAGCATCAGGACCCTCTAGGTTCTGACCAGCAGGGAGCAGGCCGCATCATTTTTAGTTCCAGTCCCATGGTCCTCACCCTTTTTTATCGGTCTAAGGACTACAATGCTTCATTTGTGGGATCCATAGACATCTCGGTGTCATTACCCTGACCGAGTATAGTACGGAAGTGGAAGCCATCCCCAGCACCCACCCCAGCAGTAGCTTCCAGCTAGGCCTTTCCACCAACAGCAGCAGGGGCAGCGATCTCCCGCTCCTCTGAGGGAAGATATTTCAAGAGGAGGCTGAACTCAGGGACCTTGACCGGGGCATGGTCGGGGAGGTGGACGATAGCCAAGGGGTTGAGGAGCTGGGCATGGACAGTTTCATGCCAAAGAAGTAGCAGTTCCAGCAGGGCCGGAGGTCATTCGAGGTACGATCAGTTTCTTTAGCACTCTTGCTTATGCCTTCTTCGATACCGGAGATTCGCACTCCTTTGTTGCACCCAGTCTAGCCCGTGCCTTGGGTCTAGATTCCAAGAGGATTCCAGTTCCCATGGTGCTGAGCACCCAATTCAGAGGTCAGACCGACTTGTTATATGTTTGTCGAGGATGCAGACTACTGATAAGGCCACATCAGTCGGTCAGTGATCCTCAAATTCTATAGATACAGCCATACGATGTCATCCTAGGCGTCGACTAGCTGTTGTCTATGTGTTCCGTCATCGACTGCTTCCGAGAAAGGGTTGTGTTCCCAGACTTGGGCGGCTGATGTGCTACGTTCACCGGCGAGCGGAGTAGTCAAAAGGGTAGTAGGCGAGAGGAACCCCTCCTCTCCGTGTTAGTTGAGCTGTCAGTAGAGACAGTAGATGCTGAGATGGTAGAGGTGCCAGGAATTGTCAGAGAGTTTATGGATGTCTATCCCGAGGATGTAACGACTCTACCCTCTCGACGTGATATCAATTTTGGGATAGACGTGCAGCCTGGTGCTCGTCCGATCTCGATGGCTCGTTACCGGATGGAACAATTGGACCAATAGGAGCTGCAGATTCAGATTGATGATATAATAAAGAGGGGTTATGTTCGACCAAGTGCATCACCGTGTGGTGCTCCAGTATTGTTCGCAAAGAAGGTATATACTAGTCTCTGGTTGTGAATATACTACAAGAGGTTGAATTAGGTAACGATCAAGAATCGATACCTTCTTCAAAGGATAAACGATCTTTTCGACCAGCTGAAAGGGGCATGGTGGTTCTCGAAGATCGACCTGTGGTCTGGGTATCACCAGTTGAGAGTGAAGGAGGGCGACATTCCGAAGATGGACTTCAGGTGCAGATATGGACACATCGTGTTCGTAGTCATGCCTTTTAGTTTTACGAATGCCCCAGATGTGTTCATGGGGCTTATGAACTCCATCTTCTGGGAGTACCTGGATCGGATCATAGTTGTGTTCATCGATGATATCCTGATCTATTCAAGATCAGAGGAGGATCATGTAGAGCACCTAAGGATGATTTTGGAGGTCCTCTGACATCACCAGCCCTATAGTAAGTTGTAGAAATGAACGTTCTGGATGGGAGAAGATAATTTCCTTGGGCACGTAGTGTCCAAGCAAGGGGTAGCGGTGGACCCATCAATGGTTGAAGCCATTGTTTCTTGGGAAGCACCCAAGATTGTGTTAGAGGTTTGTAGCTTCCTAAGTGTGGCATGTTGCTATCAGAGGTTCGTACCCACCTTCTCCCGAGTTTCAAACACTTTGATAGCCTTTGCCAAGAAGGATCAGGTTTTCGTGTGGAGTGAGTAGTGTGATGTAGCCTTCATCTATCTGACGGAGAAGCTGGTAAGTGCCCCAGTGCTCAGACTACCAGAAGAAGGGGTGGCGTATGAGGTGTTCTATGATGCTTCAGGTCATGGTCCCAATTGTGTGTTGATGTAGCAGCAAGGAGTGATCTCTTATTGGTCTAGGCAGCTACGCCCTAATTAGCATAATTATTCCACCCACAACTTGGAGCTGACAGCAGACGTTTTTTCACTAATTTTATGGTGGAATTACCTCATCGGGGAATGCCTTGTGGCATTCACAGATCACAAAATTTTGAGGTATATCTTCTCCCAATGGGACCTAAACATGCGACAGTGGAGGTGTATTGAGTTCCTTTGGAATTACGACATCCAGATTTCCTACACTTCAGGGAATGGAAATGTAGTATCCGATGCCTTGAGAAGGAGATCATAGAAGGATGCGGTCATAGAGTCGGAAGACACCTGGAAGGCAATGGAGGAATTGTATTCCTTACACCTAGATGTGAGGATGGATGGTGTTAGAGGTTGCCTATATCAGATGACAGTGCAGTTGTCCCAATTTCAGAAAGTGGAGGAGTCTTAGTGAGGAGACATAGAGTGTGATGTGATGCGTGACCGAGTTGACCAGAGAAATACTCCGGAAGGATGGACGGAGGATAGTCAAAACCAGATGTTTTTCTAGGGGAAGTTGTTTGTTCCAGAGGCGATGCACGACAAGGTTCTCAATGAGTTCTACAAATCACCCCTAGCGGTAGACCCGAAAGATTCCAAGATGTACTGTGGTCTGAAGAGACAGTTTTGGTGGGCCGGAGTAAAGCGAGAAGTGGCGGAGTTTGTGGCCATGTGCCTAGTGTGTCAGCAGGTGAAGGCTGAAGACCGTGTTCCTGGTGTCCTGCTGTAGTCTCTGGATGTATCCGAGTGGAAATGGGAGGAAATATCGATTTATTTCATCATAGTACTTCCCAAGGTTCAAGGGGGATATGATTCCATCTGGTTAGTAGTGGACCAGTTGACAAAATCGGCTCACTTTCTGGCGAATAAGGAGTCAAGTGCCGTGGATTATTTTTCACGAAGGTACGTGGATGAGGTGATGCAGTTGCATGGAGTTCCGAGGTCCATAGTCTCAGATAGGGATTCACGGTTTACCTCACGAGTCTGGAGAGGTTTTCAGCAAGATTTTGGCACCCAGCTACGTCTTAGTACTCCTTTTTATCCCCAGACAGATGGGTAGATAGAGCGCACAATCCAGACCATCAAGGATATGCTGCGGGCATGCATTCTAGACTCAGGAGGATCATGGGTGCGACACTTGCCTCTGATAGAGTTTCCCTACAACAATATCTATCACTCTAAAATTGGTATGGCACCATTTGAATCCTTGTACGGGAGGCCATGCCGCTCGCCTGTGTGTTCGACTGAAGTCGGAGAGGCGGGCATCCTTGGCCTGGAGGTGGTGCAGAGCATGACGGACAAGGTTTAGCTTATACAGGAAAGGATGAAGGCGGCCCAGGGCCGACAGTAATTGTATGCTTATATCAAAAGGAGGCCCTTGGAGTTTGAAGTTGGAGACCACGTCTTCTTGATGGTCTCCCCTCGTCGTGGAAAACAGAGGTTCAGAAAGGGGAGTAAGCTTTCTCCCATGTTCATCGGACCCTTTGAAGTGTTGTGATGGGTCAGCGAAGTGGCTTATCAGATAGCATTACCACCACTGCTACTGAGGATACATGGCATATTCCATGCGTCCCAGCTCTGTCGTTAACTTCATGACGATTCACACATCCTTGATTGGGGAGATCTAGTCATCGAGGACCACATGACCTTTGTGGAATGACCAGTGATGATCGAGGATCGTGAAGAAAAGCTTCTTCGTGGGTGAACCATTCCCTTGGTTTGTGTGTTATAGAGACACGGTGGGCTTGAGGAGAGCATGTGAGAGAGGGAAGCACAGATGTGTGCCGAGTACCCAGAGTTGTTTTGTGTTTTGTGCTGTTTTGTTTATACTTGTTGTGGTGGATCATTTTACCTTGTGGGATTTAAAATATGTGGGTTTTCATTCCTCTTTAAATATTTTTGAAAAGTCCTGGTTATGGGGAGGGGAGGATCAGACCCCTAATTAGGACACATTAAGGTGGATGTGATTAAACCTATGTAGGCGAGTCAGTGTCGTCCAAAGTGGATAGTATCATGACATTGGGGAAGAGACTCCCCAACTCATAGACTGTGCAGTCTGACATGGTATGTTTCTTGGTTGTTAATAGAAATGTGATTTTTGTTATCCATGGGGTTTACTACAAAGAGGTATCTTTCAAGGTGGTTGTTCAGACACTCTCTTTCTTTATTGGTTGTCTTGATTCTTGAGGGCGAGAATAGTTTGAGAGGTATATGATGTAATGGACATGGTTGTTGGAGGACCATTAATTAGAAAAAATCTGATGCTTGAGGTGTTATGGGTGGTCTGGGTGGCGACCCCTACTTCATGGTGATGTTTGACCCATGGTAGGCCTACTGGTAGCCTTAGCCTACCGGTAGCAGTCCTACCGGTAGCCGCAGCCTACCGGTAGCTCGGTCTACCTGTAGCTGTAACCTACCGGTAGCTCAGTTACCCGTGGCTGGTAGCCACTGGTAGCTCTCGACTACCTGTGGCTGCAGCCTACCGGTTTCTCAGCTACCGGTCGCTGTCAGCCACCTGTAGCTCTCGACTAACGGTGGATGCACCCTATCGGTAGCTCAGCTACCGGTCGTTGTCAGCCACCGGTCACTCTTGAATACCAGTGGCTCCACCCTACCGGTAGCTGAGCTACCGGTAGCTCTCTTCCACCGGTAGCTCTCAGCTACCGGTGGCTCTTGCCTACCCCCACTGGTTTTTCCATCAGCTCCTCCTTTTTGTGGAAATTGGGTTTTAAACTATATTTTGATCCCTTTAAGCCTGTTTTAAGTCCCATTAACAACAATCAATGGTGTTTGATTAAGTGAGATACCCTGGGTGCGTCAGTTTAAACCACCCCTAAAGGAGAGGACATCTTTAATGACGTGTGGGGCCGCGTGGTTAACCCACGACCCCCGCTCCTTACGCGGTTTCAAGTTCATATCTCAACCGTCCCTGGCCCTTACAAACTAAAAGGTTCTCTGGGTTTCCTTATTTCTCGATCACCCTCCCATCATTTCGTCTGCTAGTTCTTGAGTTTCCGTGGCCCCACCCCTGCAAATCATGCATATTCTATTCCTGGTGGGTGAACATAAACTTCGATCATTGATCAATCAGGTAGGGAATTACTCCTTCATCACTCTTTTTGTGTATCATGCGGGGTAGGCATGATTTTGATTCTGTATAATTGGATGAACCCAAACCTTAATGAAGATAATGAACGGACTCTAAAGAACGAAGGGGGGGGGGGGCTGTGATCGATGATGCTGTTTTGTTTTACAATCATGTTTTCTGAATTGTGCAGGCTTATGCTTACTGAAAATCATGGTCGTTGGTGGCCTGTCTATGTGCACTAAAAATCCCTTACCTCTAGTGATGTTTAAATGGATTGTATTGTGTTTTTTACCCCTCTCCTATAAATTAATTTGGATAATTATAAAAATCTGGCTATATAAATTAAATGCACCAGGATCACCCTTTTTTTGTGATACCCCGGTTAATGTACAACAGAATTGGAATCATGGAGTGTGTTAAATTGTTTAAATCTAAAAATACCGGCATGTGCCTGCTTTGCTTTGGTGGTAGTGGTTTGTTGTTTTTCCTTCATGGTCTAATTTCTAGGTGATGTGAGTGGGGATGCGATCCCTTGTTATTACGATTCCAGTGGTTGTGAATTTAAGTCTGGGTGGTTACCTTGATTATATCATGTATTGGGGTGGAATCCTCCGTTGTTGAGAAACCGCTGTCTTCTGGGGACATGGGGCTACACCTTGGGGTTTTCTTTGGTTCCAGTACTTCGAAAGACTCACTTATCCCTTTGTTGTTGTGACTTTACAAGATAACTAAGTGGGAATGATTAATTTGATGTTTGATTGTACTCTTTACACGGCTTGTGCTTTTGCTTGCTAGTTGATCAAATATGTACAGAAACCTATTTAAACATTATTACTGAACATGTAAACTACTATGGGACAAATGGGTTTTGGTTTGGTGTAAGTTGTGACTTGGACATGGTACAGATTGTGTCATTAGGCAGGCTGAATAAAAACCTAAACATTGGGTGATTGCTTGTTACCTATACATATACTTGTAGTTTTGTGTTTCTTATTCACACGCCACACATGTTGAGCACTTAGTTCTGAACACCCCCATTTCATGGGGGAGGGTGTTTTTTTCCAACACTTCTATTAGTGTTCGGCTATTAGTTCCTTTCTTCTCCCTTTCCCAGATAGACCATGTATCTTCGGGCAGGCTATGATGGCCTGAAGTCCATTATTAACCAATGAATCTTTGGGAAGAGTGGTGCGGTTGTTGGCCCAGGTGTGTGCGGGCAGGTGGTTTCCCATGTGTCTTTGGGATGAGGCCTGGGTATCTTACGGCATGGCAGTGGATCTTATAGCCCAGGTGTCTTCGGGTGTGGAGGTGGTTGTTCCGGCCTAGGTGTTTGCAGGCATGGGTACGTGAGGCAGTTGTGGGCCTGGTATTTTCGGGTAGGGTTTGGCAGTGGGATTGTGTTAGGGTATGGCCCAGGTGTGTGCGGTTGGGGTGTGGTACTGGGACTGCGGTGAGAATGGCAGGATTGGTTCGATGTATAGGATGTCCTCAATAACTAGTGGGAAAGTGGAGTGGGGTACCCAAACATCAATGTTCTATTATTATATATTTACTTATTGAGTACACTTCTATGATCACCATATGTATATAAAACTGTTATTAGGATTCCAGGAGGACTATGGGGTTCGCTCGGGACCATACTAGCATAGGACCTTTGGGACAGTTGCAGTTCCTATTTTTCTTTCATTGGTACTTTACCTTTGTAGTCACTTTGTACATTGTGGTATTTACTTTTGTATCATGTATTGGGAATGGTTCTTTGCTTTAATTTTTTTTTACTTTCAGTTGGTGTTGTTGGGTTCCATCATCTTATCTCCTGACCCTATTAAAATAAAATGGGTAATGGCTTCCATTTAGTGCGTGATATTATACCCTTGGGGCTAGTCGCCACTCCGGGACCTATTAATGGAGGGTCTCAGGGGTCATTATCTCTCCTTCAACTTGAAGAATGAAGGGTCTAGAAATCTGATGTCCTTTCCCTCATCTTGGTGAAGGCGGGTAATTATAGTTTTGACGACAACTGAAAATGGGTGAAAAACACTACTAAAACCGAGTAAAAATCCAAAAAACTGCCTTGGATCTCTTCTCTTATAGTGATCAACACCAAATTCATCATATTTCGCATCCAAAACCATATATTTACCCATAAAGAGTATATATATAAGAAACTGAGGGAAGATGAGAAGTAGACTGAACCAAATCTATGAAAATGAGATCACAATTGTGTATAAAATGCAGTTACCATGATGAATCGGCTTAAAATCAACAAGAGATGCCTTCATATCACCTATGTATCGATAGTAGAACCTTATTTATCCATATTAGAAGAAAATTCTAGAGTTAGATCAGGATTGGGGAAAAAATATGTAAATTTAAGGGAAGCTCATCCAAGATCCACATGTTAAGGTGGTTGTTGTTAACCAGTGCATAGTGTAGTCACATAGTTATATTAACCGTGTATTAACCATTCATTAGACACTTCTTCAATAATATCCTCACATAGAATCCATTCAAAGACTCCTCGCACGGTCTCCCTTACCATGCCCCAACTTTTCGGAAACTACTTTCCCAACCTACTACTGCTCATGGTTTCTCCTAAGACTCTAGCACGGTTTCTCCAAAATCATGCGCAACCTGTGTGCCTCTCCTCTAGCCCCCAAGAACAAATTTATTTTACCCAAAAAAATTTTAAATTTCACCTATAAACATTATATACATGGAACACAAAATGAAATGGCAGCTTACATGAAAATGTGGGTACTACAGTTTCCCCACTATTGGTCTTTTGGTCATCGGAAAGTAGAAAAAAATGATACCATGAAAGAGTTCCAACCATTTCTCTTTCATTTCCTTCCCATATTCCCGTGTATCTTCCTAAATTTGACCATGTTCCCATAAAACCCACATTTGAATGATGATTTATTCATGAATGAATTAATCCCTCCTGTCCACAATCTTCACTAGGACATGTACCAAGGAAGATTCCATATCTATGTTAACTTGATCTTATCTGATCACATGGTCAGCATTAGCCTAATACTTTCTCAACTGCGATATATGTAACACATAATGCACCAAACGTAAGTATGGTGGTAATTCATACTGATATACCACATCTCCAACCCATTATAATACCTTTAAAGGGAAAATGTATGGATTACAAAACATTCCTTGATTCCAACAAACAATGATGTCCAATCCTTGGAAAAATACACAAGAACACATGATCACTCACTAAGAATGAAAATATTCTTCTATGATGATCCTCATATTATTTTTGATGACTCTAAGAAATCTCTATCAATTTCCTAATCATAGAAATAGTCTCTGTTGTTTCTTGTACATTGTTGGAACTAACTTATGACATATCACCATTTTCCACCAATAAATGTGGACAATGATAAGGTAATTAATACAATGCTTCAAAAAGATCCATATATATTATGACCTGATAGTTTTTATTATAGAAAATAATAACTAAGGGTATATCCTCCTCCAATGAGACACTAAAATCTATTACACAAGCTCATAACATGTCTTAAAACTTTAGTATCATCCTTTCATATTGATCATTCATATGAGGATGATACATCAAACTCATAGTTATCTGAGTCCCAAAGGATTTCTATAAAGATTTCCAGAAATGAGACATGAAACATGGTTCTCTATCTGATACAATTTAGACTATAATTACATGTCTATTTACCACTTATTAGGCATGGAATTTTTATAGATCCATCACCGTGTGAGTTTCTATAATAATGATGAAATGGGCCAACAGGGTAAGTCAATCCACTATGACCCATATGGATTCTTGTTTCAGAACCATTCGTGGGATACCAATAACAAAATCCATATGAGTCTACCCCCATTTTTACATTATAATATGTAATGTATACAATATATCTACTAGTATATGATGTTATTCGTTAACATAATGACCAGTTACGAACATTGAAATGAACTTAGTCACTTTTCTTTCTCATGTTTTCCTCTAAAACTATGCCTTAAATGCATTATACATATTCTGTATTCCCATATTTATGTCCCATTTCAAATGGTGGTAAGCATAAAGAAGATTCTCTTAACAATCCTTAGGTACAACCCTCTGATTTCTGAACCAGAAAACCAATCATCCATCACGTTTCAATCACTTAATTGTCTACCCACCATTTTTTTTAAACTCATAACCAGGAAATATCCACCAGGTGATTATTTATTCTTTGAACATCATTCCCATACAAGGAACAAAAAATACTAAAAAGAAAAATATAACACCACCTTGGACATCATATTCCAAATGTAGGTCGGCTAGGACTTACATTTAATTCCACTCATTTGAAACTAATTTCTCCTGCTTCCCATAAAACATTTTACCATATTCAATGTCCTCAAAATTACCATATTATACTATATAAATCTCATCAATTTTAAACATGTGAAGATACTAAATCCATCTTCTTTTCCTCATTTTTAAATACTATTTCAAGAAAATATGTGTCAAGCTCTTATGATCCAAAAAAATAATAAATTTCTCACCAAATAGATAATTAATCTATTTATTAATGGTATGTAAAATGACAATGAACTCCAAACCATGTTTTCGGTAATTATTCTCATCCACTATCAACTACCATTAACTGTATGCAACCACATAGTCTTCATGTATGAGAACACATCCCCAACCAGATCCTGAAGCATTGTAGTACACCACGTACCCCTATACTGAATCATGAATGATCACGACCAGAGCAAATATAATAATAACCTTCAACTTCCGGAATTACATCTTGAATTCCCCGGTCCATTTATATGGAAGATTTATTTTTTCAAATATGTCACTAGTGAATGTAGTCATGATAATTCATGCACAATGAATCGTTAATAACCAGCTAGACCAATAAAACATCGTATATAAGATAAATTTTTAGGGCTTTCCATGATATAACAACATATATCATTTCTGGATCTACTAAAACTCGTTTTTTAAAAATTACATGTCCAATAAATCATACTTCTTGTATCCAAAAATAACACTTGCATAGATTGGAAAAAAATTCTCTCTAATGATTCCCAAAACTAACTCCAACTATTTCCCATTCTCAGACTTTGTAATTTAATACACTAATATATCATCCACAAACACCACATCAAAAGAGTCCAGATATCAATGAAATGTGCAATTAAGCAATGATATAAAGACCTCTAGGACTTTTGTGAGTCCAAATGAAATAACTACATATTAATAAAGGTCATATCTGAACCATAAATATATTTTAATTATACCATCCTTTTGAAATTTCAAGTGAAGATATCATGATCACATGAATTTTTTTTGAGAACCAATGGGCTAACCTCAATTTATCAAACAAATCACCATTTTCTGGATGTGGATATCTGCACCTCATCGTAACGTGATTGTGTTTATGATAATTCACACATAGATATAGAGTTCCAACTTCTTTCTTCATGAAGAAGAACGGTGCTTCCCATATAGGTGTATATATCCAAATGAATCCTTTTGTTTCTAGTTCCACAAACTGTACTTTTAAATCCCTTAAATCTCTTGGTGACATCATATAATATGGAATGGAAAAAATACTAGTCTATGGAATGAGATCCTAAGTAAACACCACATCCCATAATAGTGGTAACCTAGAAATGTTTCTTGGAAACATTTGAGGAAATTGATCCAAACAATACTAGAAAATGGTTATCCTCAATCTCTTCTATCAATGATAAATTCAACTCTAGAAATTGGTAAAAGATGGTGCCCATCGCGGGTGCCAATAAGTTCATTGAACATGTATTTACAACCCATTTCTTCTTAATAGATGATCGACATCATTCAAAGTTATGAAACTGAGAGTTATTCTATAAAAGATGATGTGAACCTTGAACATTTTCGAACAATCCATACCCAGGATTAGTTCAATGATATCCATCTCATACACCAATAATTCCAATTTCAGTTCAGCTTGATCAATAGTTACAGAACATTCTCTAAAATCAAATGGTTAAAATTCTCTTTAACTAAGAGGGGTTTAATGTTTTAACATGTAAGGAATCATATCATGTTTTAAAAATAATAAATAAATAACCTTGGAAGAAATAATGAAATGTGATGCACCTGTACGATTTTTTTTAATAAGTGTAGAATTCAAAATAATTTTACTTAACATATTAGATGGTCTAGACAGATCATCTACAATCACATGATCAATTTGATACAATTGCTTCATCATTTCACTCTATTACATTATTGTTTTTTTGAGGTTTCCCTTCACAAGGGGTCAGGTTTTCATAGAATCACCACTGATAGCTCTCTTATACAAATGATTCTGATTATTTCGGCCTCATCCTATCAAATCATACAATGTTTGTGAGCACCTAACCTCGGATAACTCCAACAGTAACACTGGATATGACCCCATCAACTTGATGTTATTACATTTTCTAGGTGGTGATATACAACCTATCATAATGTGGTCAATATAAACACATTGAAATTTTCATTCTTTGCTCTTGGGTTTTGGAGGAAGGTTCGTTTATCCAAAAATCTAATTTTGAATCCCACTTCCACCATGGATATACATGTCCCTCATTCATTTTATCCCAGCATTCGAGATACTACTACATACCATATGTATCATCATACTTCCTCCTACCATATTTCATGAGATATCATGTTCATCCATGGTCACTCTATTCACTATCAGTTTATAATCTGTAATAACAAGTACTCAAATCATTAATCGAATCTCTAATTTGAGCCTCTATTCAAAGACTTGTGCCTTTGAGTCCTCACTCACAACAATTTCATGTTTCAATCACACTAAATTTATGAATTTATAAACCTACATTATGATAGAGAGATTTTCCTTCTTCATGATGAAGAAGTCCGTCATTCTATGTATCTAGAACTTGTTGGAATAATTTTTTTATTAAAAAACACCTCAATATCCTCCCTACTATGGATATGATCCTATTTTTCCTGCACTGCTACATCCCACCACTAGTGTGAAATATCCTTTAGCTTATATTTTACTAATTTGACCCTAGGCACTACTAGTATACCATCAAAATTAATGATATGATTCATTATATTCATCCACACCTCTACCTTTTAGGGTTCTAAATCACACCATAAGATGAGTGTATTATTCTTTATTAATTTTATGGAATGATCGACATGTATTGACTCGTACCTATGGTTCCACGTGTACACATATTGGAACACTTGAACAATACATTGAAAGAACTCTTGGTTAACCTATTTCTCTGGCGAAACCACATTCTTTGTAGCTTCTTCATGATGGTTCCAATGACGTCTATCATGTTCTGATGTGGCAAAAACACTATAAGTTTCACTCTCCAAGAACTGATGGAATAACATTTAAAATTATATGAGATAAACTATCATATTGTTTCATCCCAAAAAAACCTCTTATAGGATTAATCATTAATGAAATGTTCTATTATTTCAATTAAAATTTATACCATTTTAAAATGTGTCAACCATTATCTGTTAAAAAAATTTATTTGAAAAAATTTGTAAAATTTTTGAAAAATTTCCACCTTTGCACAAAATCATAAATCATCACTTCAAATGTAATATGAATGTTTAGTGGGAATTTAATCCTCTAAAATT
Organism: Viscum album; assembly: GCA_963277665.1. Taxonomy (NCBI): domain Eukaryota; kingdom Viridiplantae; phylum Streptophyta; class Magnoliopsida; order Santalales; family Viscaceae; genus Viscum; species Viscum album. The sequence goes on from OY728140.1 coordinate 1,111,997,381, forward strand.
CATGTTATACTCATCTCATTGGCTAAACCCATGACAATGATATTCTCTGATCCAAAACATGTCTCCCAAAATCTTATATATCCAAGACCCTAGTACCATTGTGTTAAGCATAAAATGGTTATCTATGTCTTTTTTTCTACATTTCAATTCCCAAAAATCCTACTCCATTTTATGGTCATAACCCATGGAATATATACAAATTAATTTCAATTCCAACACCCTAAAAACCGAAGAATACTTGTTAAAAAGGTAAGGAACAAGCTAATACCATATATCTCAAAGAAACTATTGGATCGAACAGACTGATTCCAATTGTAACGACCCCCTTATTCTGATTAGCAAGAGAATATAATGAATTATTAATATGATTATGTATGATCCCTAAGGATCCAAATATTGTAAATAAATCCCAAAAGGTTTCAATTCCAGCGGGGGTTTGATTTACTCTTTTTTAAATCACTAACCATAAAACATAATCATGCAGCAATATATAATGCATGATAAAAACAAGAAAACTCAACCATTTAAATTATAACAACCATCAAATGTGTGAAAAAGTAGAAGAAAACTAATCATATATGTAAATATTGAAAGGAAAAATAATCAACTTTAACATGTAAATAATACTCAATACTCGAAAACCTCCACATTCCAATAACCATAGAACCCAAGTATCATGAGGTAGTGCCAAATATGTGTGATATGTTAGCTTCATCCATGCCCTGGAATAAAATATTTTCAAAAGCTCCAAACTACCCAAGAATGGGTGATTATATAACATAGTAGGCATTAACCATTGACTTTCATACTCATGTAACTAGGATAAAAAGGTTAGAAAAATTTATATAAAGAACTTTTTATTAAAAAATTCCCAAAACCTTTTATAAATCAATATATTAATGTTCCAAAACCATTTGTAAAAAAAGAGTAAAAAAGATTAATTTTCATCAAATTTTCCCAAAAATAACATTTTTAAATACAACCAACCCAATATTTAAAAATCATTTATCAATATCTTTTTTTCATACCCATTCAATGGTTCAGAACAGATACCCATGCATGCTTCATTGAAAGTTCTATACTCATGATTTATCTCTCATCCAAATCATGTTTTTCCCACTAACTCACAACCTCTATCATGGTTCACACAACTTATACCCCATTATTACACATCCCTTATATAGGGGCATCTCGACCATGAACTCACACAACCTGTATATGACAAAACCATTCATATAACCCAATTCAAACGATTTCAATGAAACCATTATTTTACTAAAACACATTAATTAAACCAATTCCATCCAAAAATAACATTTTAATAAACCGATTACTTTTATTGAATACCATTTTATCAAATCCAATAACAAAAATTATAGAAAATTACCTTTTTAAAATTTTTATTTTAAAATCCAATATCAAAGCTCTTTATTCAAGGACACCATTTATTTTATATTTCCACATTTTTCCCAACTGTCACCAAAGAAGGTTTTCAAAAATTTCAATGAAAAAAATTAGAATCAAATCCACCAAATGTAACCAATATGAAACCACTACATTCAGTTCTACAAAGTGGATTCAAGTGTAAATTCACCTACATAAATGTTTGTGATGATAAAAGAAAACAGACGATAAACGATCACAAAACTTTGTAAGAATTAACAATATCCTTCTTATAACAATACTAAAATTATTAATAAGACCAACAATCATAATATGTTGCATCTAAAATTTTAGTGCTACTCATAATGGGAATATATCTATGAAAACGAGAGGATATGAGATGTATATCTAAGTAGGCCTACGAAAACATGACAAGAATTGTGTAGAACAAGATCATGCCACGATGAATCAAAATCAAATCACCAAGATATTAATTTATATTTCCTACAGATCTGTGGGTGAACCATATTTGTACATAAGAGAATAAAAATAATGGGTTAGAGAGGGTTTGGGAAAAAATAAGTGGACTAATGGAATGTATGACCTTGATCTACTTTTTAAGAATGTGGTTTTTAGCATATGCATGGTTTAGATGCCTGTTTATACCAACCATGTGTAAACTATGAATTAGCTACTGACCCAATAATAGTCTCTCATGATCTCCTCAAACGATCTCCCTAACCCTTTTCTAACGTTTCTAAAGCTATTTTCCCAACCTGCTACAACACATAGTTTCTCCCAGGATTCCCACACAATTTTTCCAAACCATGCATAACATGTTCACCTCTCATTTATCCCCCCATAACCTATTTAATATTCACAAAAATCCTTTAACATTCACCCATATTTTTATATATTTGAAATTAATAAATAAAGGGATACATATGAGAAACTGGGGGTATTACGTATCTAGTGATTATTATCCTCATTTATTGTTGGAATTGGAGATAACATTATATAATTCCAAGGATCCTAAAACAGCAGGCCTTGAAAACACATTACCTTCTTTTAATGGATCCAATTATTCACTCATATCAATAATTATGAGAATGATTTCCAATACATCCACATATTAAATAATTTCCTATTACCTTGACTAATTATATTAATACATTGTTCCCACATGATTTATATATAGAAAGAAGAATTGTCATTCCATAATCCTATTTCTCACATGATCTTATATAAAACCCAGTCCACATCATCATTGGTACATTTATATACTATTTAAAATTTCTATTTTATGTAAAAATTGAGATATTTTGGGGGAGCATAACAAAAATAATTTCAAGCATAGCTTAAATCTCATTTGAATTATCATTAAGATAGTTATTAAATTTCCCACCACATCAATTTTTAATATATTTCATCAAATCAGAAATCATTTATAAAACTAGAATGTGTTAATCATACGCAATAAAAAATTAACTCCAAAATAGAATTATTATATGTTATTTACATGGAAACAAATTTATTAATATATGTTAATGTTATAAATATTTACATTATATTTTATTTCAATATAAATCACTCTCAATAAATTCTAGATTTATTTAGGATGGGTTCACTAAAATTCCATAAACTAGTAACCAAAAATTATAAATCCATTAGGATGTATTTTAAAGAGAATGTGATTATCCAAAAATATATCTCATGTCGTGTGTAACTATGTGTGAAGTATTACGATCACTTATCATGCACTAGAGTGAAGATTGAGTTTGTACTCAATTATAGTTATTCAGAGGGATTAATCATTGGTTAATTTGAGCCAAAAATAAATCCACATTCCTTTATTCAGACATGCCTATAATTGGAAGTAGAAAAACACAATCCCTTCATCAACAAAACATTAATATATTATCCAATACCTAGAATCATCCCATCGGCTCATCCCTAAGAGTATCACTAATTTCATCTTTTCTGAATCACTAAAATTTCTAAAGATAAGATTAAAAATAACAAATCCGCTCTATGATACCAATGGAAAAAAAATACCCTTACTCACAGATCTGGTGAGAAGAAAATACATTCATACAATGGATTTTTATAATGTGAAGTGGGTATAAATATATATAACATTGTTTTTATGAGGTGAAATTTATATCTCATAAAAATTACACAAACGAATAAATAGATGGTTTATTGTCTTTAGGGATCATCTCTTTAAGAGATATATTTAATGATTCCTACGTGTATTTCTCAGTAATAAAATAATAGTAGATTTTCATCCAGAGTTATCATAGGTTAAGATCTTTTTCATATCATCAATATGGGGAATAAACGAATTGTGTGAGGTCAAACTCTTAGTAAGGGAATGATTACCCAGATGACATCAAGGGTAAGATCATATACATATGTGAAAATAAGTGAATGATATAAAATTTAATATAATAGAACATTTGACTATAATAGTTTTCAATAATACATGACTAAAGGGAATTAAATAATAAATGAACAATATATACCATGGATAATGATTATGGACACATGATACTATAATAATAATACATAATTAAAACAATAATAAAAACGAAATTAATTTTTGTAGAACCATAAAAATTGGATGTAAAATCATTTTTACACAACTATTCACATCATGTTCATAAAAAATCTTGTGAATATCATTAATATGACTAATATTCACACAAACATATCTATTCAGTAGTGCGTTCATGATAAAAATATGTATCTGATGTGTTACATAACACTATACAATACATTGGATGGTGATATAAGACCCATATATTTGTTATCCATGCATATATAAACCACATAAAAGAAATCTTTTTTCAAATAATAAATGATCTATATATATATATTTAGTTTTTGTAATATTTCAATATGTTTTCACCAAAATAAGAAAAAAATAAAAATATTTGATATGAAAATCAAATCACCTGAAAATATGTTTTTTACCAAAAAATTTAGACGGTTATCTAGGAAAAATAAATTCCAGGTAAATATGTTATTTAGATAAATCATGAGAAAAATTATTTTTGATACTCTTTGAATTATTAGAAATGAGTTTTATCATTTTTTTAACAGGTGATGAAAAGATCACTTTTAAAATTCATATCTGAATAAGTGATTTGATATTTCTTGTTATTTTTTTACATATAAAACATATTAATAATGGGTCGGTCCTTGAAAATATATATCTATTTAAAAAATTATTAGAACACATTACAAGAACTTTTTATTTTGAATTAGAATCACAAAAAATAGATCCCCAAATAAATCTTCATAGTTTAAAAAATGGTAATTATATTAAGTTGAAAACATTTATTTTGAAAATTAATATTCAACAATGGATAATTTAAATGACCTCATTGTTATAAAAATGGAATCTGTTCTAAAAAATAAATAATTTTAATTTGGATATAATTTAAAAAATTTTAAAAAATTTTGAATTAACATTATTGAGTGACAACATAATTAAAATCTAAATTATAAATCCTTTTTAATAAAATATAATTGAAATATAAATGTTACATTATATAATCCATATTTTAGTTTCTATATATAAAGGATTCCATAGGTTATTAAGGAATATTTTAAAAGAGATAAGAAACCATAATTCAAAATGATGCAAATTACTCTCAATAATAATATACTATGACAAGAAGAAATATATTAGTTTAAATACTTGAATAAAAAATTAATTATCTTATGAGAGTAAGGTAATGTACCATGACATCAAATCTTAGGGTGGAGGCTATAGATATTTAATGAATTAATTTTATCAATATTTCTAACTACTCAATGAAGGAAGTCGAGTTAAAAAAGACAATAACATAATTGACTTCATTTGAAACCAATGTTTACTAAATAATGAATGTGATATGAATTATTATATCCATTAAATTTATTTAAAATAATATAAATATATATGTCCCCATAAAAATATTCATTACAATAATAAATGGGTTGTTAATACGACTCATATCATAATGAACCATAACTATGATACAAAAACTGATAACTCTATGGTATCCTTTAAATAAAAATAAATTTAAATTAAGACCGTGATATAAATAATAAATAATATTAAATTATATGAATATATAAATTTAATATCATTAGGAAGTAATAAAACTATATTAATAATTTTATTGATGCTAATATGGAATATGTCTCAAGAAATAAAATATTTGATAGGGGACACCATTACATAATTTCTGTATTCCATCAATGTTCTTGATAGTCATATATATATATATATAATTACTATAATAATTTATTTGATAAAATTATTCATATTTATCACCATTTATAAGATATATTTATTAGTATTATTGACAAGAATATTAGTTTTTTATTTTCTAGTTTCTATATCTGATGTGAGTAGTAATGTTTATTTTGAACTAGTTTAGTAATAATGATGTGTTTATATATCCATATATCAAATTTCGATAAATGTATATAAAAAAGGTTAACATTAAATATGTTTTATAATTATTCAGAATGTTATAATTTCATTCTATGGGTTTTTGGGTTTTGATATTTATAGTTTATGTTAATGATGAACATGATTAAATAATATTTAATGAATAGAAGTTGGGGTTCCCAATAAAGTGTTTGATTATAATATAACCATTATAGAACCAGATTTGAATCACTAAATAATTAATTTTTTTTCATATATTATCATAATTTTTTTTAAATTTTCTCAATGATATTATTTTATAGAATTGTTCATGTAGAGGGATATAATGACCAAAACATATATGCATGATAATTAATAGATGAGTATAGCTGTGAATGTAGTTCATTTTGGAATAATATCATTTTTATTGAATAATAATGATATTATATATTTATTTTTACACCATTGAATATTATATTTATATATATTTAATTAATAAAAAAACTAGTTCAACAATCATATATGTTACGAGAGGGGGTGGTGGACCACAAAAATGAACTAATAATGTTTTTTTGCATAATCTAAATGAGGAAATATGGTTAATGGTTATTTAAAAATTATAAAGACCATATGTATACTATAAATACAGATCTCATCAAATAATATTGAAAAAAATATTTGAAATGTATTGATTGAAAGGAAAAAACATTAGGGAAATTTTATTACCTATGTTGAGAACATTAAGTTTCAATGGGAGAATTTAGTGGGAAATAAAGAATTAAGGAATGAATATTTGGTCTCCAATATAAATGCATTAAATTAGGAATTTTTATAATTAAAAAGTATTGTTTTCTAGGGGATTCAGTATTTTTTGTGTTGTTTTGTAGGGGTTGTTATGGGATCCTTTAACACGTGGTGATAATGGAATTTTTGTAATTATTTGATCTTAATATAATGTGAACAATTATATTAGATGTCAATATGACTCCAAATTGTACAATTATATTGTAGATTTATTATATTTTATAAAAACTCAATCACTAAATTGAAAATATATTTTTAACTAGTTAGGAATTTTACTAGTTTAGTTTACCCAATATACCATTTTTGTGTTTCAATGAAATAACTAGTTTTTACATTTGCAATTAATTTTCTATGCTTAAAAATATAGTGAGACAATGTTTTATAATTTAAAACCACTAATTAAAAATAAAAAAATAAATGTATTCATAAAAAATTATTTGCAAAAAAAAGGATTATTTTTAACATTAGCTTGTAGAGAAGGTGATAATTTGTCCTAAGGGAAAAATGTATTTTGAAGAATAAAATTTTAATTCATTATAAATTTATATATATTTTTTATTTTAATGATTTAATTTTTTTTTGAAAATAGATTTTATATACATTTTAATCGAATTTTATTTATATTTTTACCAATATAATATTTTACTAAATGAAAAGAAAAAAATATTTTATTAAGAAATATAAAAAAAAATATTAAAATGTTAAAAATTGGTTACATGAAATAATAATATTATTAAAATATATTATATTAACTACATTATAACATATATAATCCTGAATATTTTTTATTAAATTTTATGTTATTCTTACTTCTTCATATAGTCATAAAATCTATTATTTTAGTGAAAACAACAACATTCAATATTCACATTAAAATATGTTTTTTAGAGAAATATAAATTTTTAACTGGCCGTATTTTGACATGATTAATTAATAAATTAATTATATTTCATAAAATTTATATTCTAAAATATATAAATGTAACATTAAAATGGATATATAGTATTTAAATTGATACACGTTTATTCAGAAAATCGCTTTTCAAAAGATTAAATGTTCTTAATCATATTTTTTTGTGAATTTCTACATGATTTAAAAAATTTATTGACAGAGATTTAATTATTACAAAATTAGAAATTAAAATTTTATCATGTATTATTTTAATTTTATGTTTAATGTGGAGAAATATATCAAAAATAGTATTAATTTAAATGTATATATATAAATATTTTAAAATAATGTGGACAATATAAGTACATCACTGTAATTTTTTTTAAAATTAATACCCCTCAAAGGGCTATGTTTAAAACTAAATTATAATTTTATAATCATGGAAATTGATACCAGTGGACAAAACATACATCATCTGGAAACAAGTGTGTAGTGGTCCTTGACAATGACATTAATTCATATGAATACAATTATAACAAATTAGATAATTTTAATAAAATTTGAATCATTCTATGTATATATAATAGATATAAAATTTCACATAAAAAAGAACAAAATTAAGGGTATGCTCAAGGGACCATCTTATTTAAATGAATCCATTCCCTTTATAGCCACTCAATAATCCTTCCCAGGCTCATTGAAGTCAAATCCACTATATTCCACCAACAAGAGTCCATATATAAAGCCAACAAATTCATACATAATTAATTATAATTATTAATATTTAATTATAATTTTTTATAATTATTAATTAATTTTAAATTTTATTTAATTAAGAATAATATTATAATAATTTACCAAGTCATCGCATCACACCAAAACCACAACCTACGACATGTGAATGGATTGAGTTGTAGTATTGATACCTTCCTAAAAAAATATACTTCATTCATCAATGAATGGATCAGCTATTTAATTTAAATAATCAAAAAATAAGGAAACTCGATCATGAGAAGTCCCTTCATCGAAATGACATGTGACAATGTGGATACTTGATTTCATGACATCCTTTAGGAACATTGTGAAAAATCGTGATCCTAACTGAATGATTCAAAGATTATCCAATGGATCATTAATGAAATACTTGTTTTAAACATTCAAAAATGGAAAAACCATTATAAAAAACTAGGGGGGGAATTATAGATGAATAAACTCAAATAATGGTGGACATGGATCAATATTAACCCATTATAAAGTTAATGTATGTGATTTGTGGGGGTAATGAGGCCATAGTCTTAGTCTTGAATGAGGGAGAAGAGTTGAAGTGTTGATATTACAGTTATTAGGGATTTTATAAAATTTCCCTTTTTACATAATTATATGTAGATGAATTGTTTGACCACATTAGTTTGCAAAGATTTTTACAACCACGTATCATTCACTATCCATGTACACAAACTCTAAATGGGTTAAATGAATGATTTATGAATCACTATGGGAACCCAGAAATTCACTATGAATAAAACATTGTTTGATTTTCATTGCTTCCATAAATTCATAATCTGTCTATGATCTATTACCAAAGAAAACCTACACTCATAATACATTTTCCACATGGTATGACCTAACCATGTGAAAATTGGTCATAGGGATTTTTTTTCAAAATTTCATACTCCCCCAAAAAAAATCGTTAGACTCACATGATAACTCAAGACAACTCTTATGACATAGTGAATATCCATAAAATATCCTTCAGATTCCATATATCTAAATAATCAAATTAGAATCTCAGTTATTGTAATAAATCCTTCTAATGAGTATGAAAATTACATTATCCCATAATTTAGAAAATAACATTGACATATGTATTTATAGAGAATGAATGTTTAAATTGAGTATAAAATTTGAAATATTAATAAAACTATTCATTAAAAAATGTTACAATGATGAAATAGATAAATAAATCTTGTTTTTTGCTAGATTCATGATGAATAATTTAGTATAATGAACAAAAAATTATAATTTCTATGAGTGATCCATTGAAACATATTGAAAATAATTCCACTTTTAGATCATAATATATTTCCAAAATATGAGAGTATTTTTTTCACCACATGGGTGATCAAAAATAGAAAATATGATAAACCTAGGATTTTTAGGGAAGAATCCTTATTTTAATAAAAAATCCACTAAAAAGTTAAACAATGGCATTTTTAAGAGTATTTTTCAACATGTAAATGTAATGATGAAATTAAATTTTTTTGTTTGTTACTATTCATAAATGACTTATTTTGTACATAATTATGTGAATTATATAATACTAAATGAAGACCATATGGAAGTGTTATTGGTTGAAAAATAATGTTCTTTTATTCGTGATAATTATGGAATAATGGTGTACTAGTGAAATAATTATTTGAATTGGTTATAAAATGACATATAACTAAGAATTACTTATATAAACCAAAGATAATCATAATTTTTTTTCAATAGTTCCATTAGATAATCCATGCAACTCCCAAAACATCTCAGTATCCTAATAATTTAATGGTTATTACCTTCGAGGACTACAAAAATATGTATCTTACTATACAACACTTTCAAACAATACTCCATTATCAGACCACACTATAATTTCATCTATAATAATCATAATTTAAAGTCATCTTCATAACATCGGGAATAAAAAATAATATTTTGTGTGATCATAAATTCCTATAAAAAAAATTATCAATATTGAATAAAAGTGTTATATCATTAACATTGGTTAAAATATGATTAGGGAGAAATTTTATATTAAAAATATCTTCTAGAAAATAGAGTTGTCGATAAATCATGATAGGAGGAAACTAAATCTCAAACAAACAAACTTATTGCATTGACGATGTGTGCAAAATTATTAGATAATAAATATAATCCATGGGTATGATCATATGCATATGTAATTAAAATTTCTTTCTCCTGAGATATATTATAATAATGGAATTCAATGAAAAAATAAGCATATGGTAACATTATATTTTGAGAATATCTTATAAGGTATACCCTTATTACTGAGATTAATTAAATAAGTCGTACCATTTAATTTGTATTTATATATGAGAATACCAATTCTTAATTATCTATTGATAAATAAAAAATTATTAATTCATTGGATATTGGGATTGTAGATGTCAATGAGAAAATTTCTCAATAATTTCTCATTGATTTCAATGCTCACATACACCCTCATTTTTTTTCTAAAAAGAAATCTTATTCAAGTGAATTTTAGGATTATATTTAATTTAATAACTATTTTACATTTCCAATAAATATTGATTTAAATTATTTGAACTTTATATTTATATAAAAGGAATTAAAAAAGTAATTATAACAGTTTTAATGATGTGTATAATAAATGATTAAAAAATAATGTTCTCACAAAAAATTTGCATCCAACCCTATATATGGAACCCTAAATTTTGAGTTGAATGTTATGTTTATAAACCTAACTATTAATAAGGATATTCACATTTTATTACTTGATGTTTGGGATACACCTAATGTATGAAACCTATAAGTGGTATCATACTCCATGTTCTAGAAATATAAATTTGGTATCAATAGAATAGATTATATCTTAATTTTGAGGATTTACTTAAGTAGAGAAAACCACATATTTATTCATTTATTAATGTTTTTTAATATTTTAAATATTTATAATTTTTTACACTAATTTTTCAATATTAAATATATTTATAAATTAATTTAATTTCTATTTTATAAACTCTTTAAAATTAATTAATTCATTCTGATTTTTGTAAAATATTATGATTTTTTGTGGTGAAAATAATTCAAAATTAAAATGTGATAAGAAATTTAAAAAATGTAATTTATATAGAGAATTTTAAATAATGTTTTATATGAATTATGTCGATAGATATATTTTAATCTAATATGGATATATCTATAGTGAAATTGATCTTCTTTGAAAATGATATTTTGTATTTAAGTATCAAGAAATATTAAAATAGCTTACAATGAAATCAAATTTTATCTAATGTATTATAGAATTTATTTTAATTACTTTTTACCTATAACATATAATATGTAATTCATTTTTTATAGCTCATTAAAAATTTTCAGGACAAAACAGTGGATAGATACTTGATATAGCTACTACGACTTGTCAATATTTCTATTACAATTCTTTTTCATTAAAAATTGTTTTATCTAAATTTATTCTCTAAAAAATTATTTTAGATTCATAATATGTATTTTTATTCAATTTATTCAATTATTGAGTTGAATATCTCTTCAAATACTAGCTGTATAATTTGAATATGAACGCTTCTAAAACTAATTTTTCCATCTAGAGACAATAACCTATCATTCTAAACACTGGATTTCAGATTATCATATGGGATTCATTAATGATTATTTTAATATATTAAAAAATATATTTTAAGAAGTTTCATTTTAATTCACTCAACTATAAATATACCATTAAAATAGATCAAATAATGATAATCAACAACCACTCTAATAGAGTGTTCATGGAGAGATCTAGTATAACATTTTGTCCCAAACCACAATAAAATGGTTTTTTCTTATTCTTTAAATTTAAAATGTGTATTAGATTAATTAAAATAGGAAAAAATAACATTGAAATAAAAAAAGGTTGATTGACTGTAAAATTATCATGTGTTTTTATAAGGCCACACATAACCTTCCTCTCTTGTATTCGTCATCATTATGACAAAAAAAATATTAACCATGAAGGGATCTTTTATACAATATTGAATTTTTTTTCTTGAGTGAGAAAGTGTTAATGATATTGAAAAATATGAACATAAATATCTAAACTCAAAAAAGGTATGTATGTATTCATGAATTTATATTTCAACGGTTAAACTCAAATGGTTTTATATATGTAGAATATTTGTTTGAAATTTTATTTAGATATTTTCAAGATGTATAGAATTCCCATGGATGATCCAGAAAAATGTGATGTTTTAAATGAAGGTGAATGTGACCTAAATTTAATAGAAATGAATACTCTTAATTGGTTTATTTTACATGTCAAAATTAACTATTTCACTCAATGTAAAACTGATTATAAAATGAAATAAGAAATATCTATTATATAAGAATGGTATAATAATGATTAAAAATTTAGATACAATACTTATATATCTATGTTTTATACTCTTAGAATGTAAGAGTCTAAAAGTTTCAAAAAAGATCAACAAAAGAATGATAGAATTAGTCAATGTTTTATCGGCTTCCAGAACACCTATTACTGAACCAAATCTATATTTTAAAGTTCTATGTGTTTTAGCTATTATATGGAATGGAGTTTTTTTTTGAAATTTTATGGAAACTTCTATTTAATAATTTAAAAAGAAGAAAATGATTGGTACTCTAATTATGTATTAACATGATATAGAATAAAAGGATGAGGATCGTAGAATTATTAAAAGTGAAAATAAAAAACTATATATTTCTATTTCTGAAGGAAAGAAGTTAAAAGGGGATTCTATATACCCAGAGGTATCATGTTTTACATAATAAAGGGATAAACATTATCAAGAAAAATGAATATTTAAAAAGTATTATAAATATAATGTTGTGGGAAACCATTTAATGTCTATAAGAATATTTGTCATAGTATGAATAAAATCTGACGATAGGAATGAAAACAGTGGAGACACATCAATCTTGAATTTCTATAAATGAAGGAAATAAAAAAATATCGAAGAATGGATAGAATTTTCAAATGAAATGATGTTTTTAGTGAAAAGGGATGTATTCCTAAAATTCTACATGGACTATATATGATGTTTCATATAGTTATTAATATTTATAATTATATCAAGATACACTATATTACAAATAAAATATGAGTATTATGGATAATAGAAGATGTATTAAAATCATATCATTCATTTAACTAATGATAATAAATTTAAAAATATTTTAATTGTAAATTTATTTAATAATATACTAACAAATAATCGAAATAAGAATATGTGATAAAAAATAGTAAATCTATTCTGAATATTCATAATGGTTCCTTAGTGAAAAAATACTAGGCTTATAACATAATTAGAAATAAATGAAAAACTAGAAAAATCTGCATCATAATCTACAGAACATTATAGTGAAATTAAATATTTACCTACCAATGTATAATATTTAAAACTATCCAATGGTGATTGTATTAGACAATAAGTGATATTAAATAAAATTATTTTAAATAATTTTTATAGACAAATTGAATGATTAATAATACTAAAAAACTTACTCATTATATTATGTAATTAATTGTTACAATATAAATAGTTACCTGTATTTATTATGGAATTAATTGAAACTATACAAATGATTAAGAATAGATTGGAAAAACCATATAATAACTATTAATGGAATTAATAGTTACCTGTAATACTTTAATTGGATTGAAAAAACCATATAACTCTAGTGAATATTATATAGTTAATTTTTTATATTTTAATAAAATTAATCTAATTTGGTATTTAGGATCATTACTTGTAGACTTGGTTAAACCCAAAATATTTTTCATATAGTTTGATAATTTTTACATGAATAGACGTATTAGATAAAATTGTATATGATATATGGACAATGGATTTTCAGGGAATAAGAGTTCCGGTCCTTGCAACCGTCAGGTATTACTTATTTTGGATGGTGGTTTGGTTATATTTTGTTACTATTATGATGGAAAAATCATTTGACTAGGGTTAAAAGAAGATCCAATTTATATCAAGATCAATAATATTCTCATTGTTCTATGGTTGGAGCATAATCTAATAAGTATCACATTACTCTATAATGATTATTTTATTATTGGTTTCCCTAATGATTCTAGTTCTATTATTATGATTTGTATCCTTATGTTTAGGGAAGCAGTTATAGAAAACGATTTCAACTGTTAAGTAAGTTCATATGTGGAAAAATTGAACTATTAAAATGATGAAGATTACGTATACATTTGATGTAATATGAGTATTAATCATTTAAATATATTTTAACTATATAAATTATATAACTACATTTTTTTAAATTCCTTGACATTATTTCGATACGAAAATACTTTGTGATGAATTCCTAATTTTTAACAAGAATATGACTTGTATAAAAATTGTAAATAATTTTTTTATATCTAATCCTTTAGAAACGTTCCCTATGGATTTGTTCAAACTTTTTAATGTGTCATTATGGGATATAATATTATATTATTTATGTTTTATTTGTTGATTTTTCATGATTTATTTGTATTCAATTTATGATGATTAAATTTCATTCTTTTTTAAACATTTGGAGTTATTGTATGCCGATTCAAAAATAAAAACATTTTGAAATCACCTCATTGATTATTGACTATGGAGTATAGTTTAATATTACTGAATATAAATAATTTTTCTCAAATATGGGAATTAAATAAATTTTTTATTCTCCAAGAACACCTTAAAAAATTGGGTTTTGAAAGAAGAAATAATAAAATTTGAGAAAATATTATAAATAAATAAAATTATTATATTATACCTACACATTTTGTGTATAAGATTTCATTACAATATAACAAATTTTAAATATTGTTTTAAAAAACCCAATTCATTTATGGAATCCTAATGAGTCAAGGAATAATATAAAACCTCAAGTTATATACTTTATGTATTTGGATACAATGTTTATATCTGGAATACCCTTGAAAACATGGTTAGTTTTATCCACATGGTGATGAAGGAGTACTTACTGGGTATTAATCAATATCAAAATCATAATGAATCATTAATAAATATTAAATATTATTCTAAGGATGTATTGTTGTGATGTTTTATGGGAAATTAACATTTTATGTGAATAAAATAAAAACACATGTTGAAATTGATTTTTTTTAAAAACATGAATCCTTAATTCTCGGATGTTCAGTTTGATAGTGACATAGAAAATGATCACGATCAATACAATTTTGATGAAAATGAAACTGAGGAATTATAATGATTATTTCATATAAATACTATGACTTTTAAGGACCAACCATTAGAAAATGTTATAGGATTTCTAGAAGAAAGATTTTGGAATTAGAGGAATTTTGGAAACATAGTTCATTTATCTACCTTTTTATCTCAATTTGAACATAATTATGTAGAATATGACATTGTTTTGGATTGTGTAATGTTGTATATTCGTGAAGAAAAAAATTAGTTTATGTGAAATGTAATTTTTGAAATAGATGATAGTCCCATATATAATCTCGTAATATGAACTAAATGTTTTTTAGGAATAAGTATTAATACCAGTGTATAATTACAAGAAATAGTTCTATTCTAGTTTCTATTTGATACTATAAGGGGTGGAGATACATTATAAGGAGAATATTTCCCTTGTTTCTTGTTTTGAATCAAATATAATCTATTTATCTAATTCATCTCATATGAATTTTAAATTATAATAGATCAATGATAAATATGACCCTTTTAGTGGGTTTTTAATGGAGGAATATTATGTCAATCAACCACTAGGTTTATAATATCTTTATTTACCAAATTTCATTTTTAAACATACAAAATATTTTTTTGGTCACAAACAAGCAACAAGTTCTTGGTAAGAGATGATAAATATTTTTTTTAAAAAAATAATTTTTATGTAGGTCACTATCTTCATAATTTTTTATGAAAATACATTTTTCATGTTTTTATTAGATAACATTTATGTAGATGATATTTTTTGTTTTACTAATCTATATATTGGTAATTTTTTTTCAAATCATATGAAAAAATAGTTTATTACGAGTATAATAAGAAAAAAATTATTTGTTTGATTTAAAATATATATAAAGTATTTTAGAAATTCTTTAAATTAATGTAATTATATTTATTAATTGTTAAAAACTATTACCCATCAAAATAGTAGTCCATATACAAATATAACGTGTACTCATATAAAACATGATTTAGAGCATTATAGTAAACCATTTGAAAAAATAATTATGTAGAGGTATGATAGGTAGATAATTATATCTTAATACTAGAGCACAAGATATAATGTTTTAAATTTATTTATGTAAATTATTTAAATTTAATTCTAAAGTGTATCATTAAATTAATATTAAATGGATTTTAATATATTTAAATCTAAATGTTTTTATATCTTTTCAATATCATAAAACCATTCGTTTTTTATTTAATTTCATATTCAATTGTTATTTTTTGTCAATAGGTCATATGGAAGAAGTGATTTTGGAAGGTGACAAATTTTAAGGAAAACTATGGTTTCATGGCCTAGTATGTAGCATTATTTAGTTTCATTTTGAACTAATAACGTAGATTGCATATCTTATGAATATCACCATATATAAGTGTCTAGGATGAAACACACAACCCAAAACATTGAAATTATTTTTGAACATTTTCATATTTTATTTTATAATAATTGTTTTATAAATAACCTCAAATACCTATATTTCATTTTAGAACAAAACAATCTGATATTAGGGAGAACATTATATTGGACCAAATCAAGTAAGGGTTTATAACTTTATAAAATTTTAACACATAATATTGAATTGCTGATATTTTTAGTAAACCACTTCCCATATATATTTTTGAAATTATTTGGGAGGAGTTAGGTTTATATAATTTTTAATATAAATTTCAATATTTCTGTATCGCTTAAAATATTAGTGATTTGTTTTATTCACTTATAAATAATTATATATTCTGTTATTTTTTAATTTTTAATCCAATTTTTTATTTTAATATTTTTTACAAAACATCATTTTCACTAATAAAAATCAATAATAATTAAACTGAATAATTGGATTGAGAAAAAGAATTATCACATAAAAATGTAATTGTTTTTTTATTTTGGTTAATAATATATATTAGAACTCTAAACATTTTGATATCTTTAATAATTAATATATATATTCCTAGTTCAATTGAATACTAAATTTTATACTTCTTCTTGTGATGTTGGAAACTAAAAGGATTGATGTTCTTGGTACATATATTATAAATAAACCAAGAGTTTCTAGTTTGAATTTTTGTTTGATGTAAGGGAAATTAGGTTACGTAGATATTTTATTTTATATAAATCAATATTTAAATAAATCATATATAAATTGTGTATTCGAATTCATCTTCAACTGATTATATTATTAATATTTTATTGATTGGTATTTAGAGGAATTTTATGAGAAATACTTATTTATATTTGGTGATAATTATATCATTTTATCATTAATTATTAATGAAAAGTTGTTTTCAGTTTTAATAGTATATTTGTAAAATAATATTTATATTACTCATAAATAATATTTTTATTATATCATTTGATCTAATAAAAATTGATTAAAATGTCTTGGGAAAACATGTTCATTATTTTGAGAACATCTAATGTTAAAATGATAAGGTTAATGTATTCAGAAACATATATGAAAGTGTTGGTTATGTTCATATAGGAAATATTTGGTCCAATAATATCATATTTAAGAAATACTATTTTTCATAACATAAATGTCATTTTTAACATGATGACCAATATCATGTATGGCATGACTCTGTACCAATTAAGATACCCGAACCAATACATCCAAAAGAATGTAAGTATGTCATTTAAACCATATGGTATGTTAAAATATCTTATTCATTAGTAGAGAGGGGTGATTAAGGTCATCAATACTATGTTTAGTGGTCATTAACGCAATGTTCTTTTCAATATATTCTGAATAAAACTCTTATTATATTGGAATGTAAACCAGGGAATAGTTATTCTTGTTAGTGCACTGGAAATTGTGCCATCAAGTTCTCTTGATGAGGGGGTTCATATAAGTTGGAATTTATCTAGGTAAACATGGATTTGTGTAGGGAAAATCAATGAATATCATGTGGATGGCGATTTTATTTGGATGTTTGTGGAAGTAAGTTTAAAATATTCTTTAGTTGGTGTTAAAAATATTCATAAAATAAGTAAATGTAATTAAGTTATGAATCAAAATATTTAAATTATTATTAAAGGTTTTTTAGATTCCCAAATACTTTCATGCAAATTTTGATGAAGAATGTACTCTTTATATGTTTTTTAGAGAACTCACGGAATAGAGGAATCTAAACCTATAGATTTGGTAACTGAATCAACTATTGGTGATGTTGATCCATGAGCTGAATTTTTTGGAATAAAGTGTCAAACATACTATTGAGTTTATTATAGTAGAATTAGTTCTTCTGGAAGTATTTTTGAGTTTTCAATTTGATCAACTAGCTCATATGTGGAATAAATAGAAGAGTAACCTTCTCTATATTTTGAGATAAAAGGAATAAAGGAATCTCATTATGTTGAGGAATATAGTTCTCCTATTTCTGTTATAAAATAATTTGTAAATTATTTATAAATATTGATTTATGAAACTCATTTAATGCAATGTTGAAGAAGTTTAATAATTTGTGGATGTTCTTGGAGTGTATTTATCTCCTTTTGGTGAAGGTTTCGAAGTTCAGTTTATCCAATTAGTTGATTTAATAGAATCCACTATAAGGATTCAGGTAACACTTTCATAATCTAAGGATGATTCAATTTTTGAATCTCGTGATCAAATTTTTGTTAATTCCTTTTCAAAATATTTAATCAGTTGAAATATTAGTCTATAAAGTCTCAAATTGTACATTGTTGTTCTTGGATGACCGATAATGTCATATAAAACAAATCTATTTCAAAAACATAATACTAGTCTCTCCAAATGTAATATCAATATTTCAGGGAATCATCAATCCCATAGATTCATTGGGATTTTTAAAGAGGGAAATCACATACTAGGTTGGAATAGTGAAATATTGTAATTTTTTAATGTATTATTTCAGTGAGAACAATTCCACTTTTTAAAAATAGATAGAGTTTGTATGTGTCTGTATTTCTTTTTAGAGAAATGTATTCATCTATAGTTGAGCTTCATTTTGTTATTTTTTGATAAGGATGAACCAAAAATGTTATTATATTTTTATATTGGATTAATAGAATAAATAATTATAGTTTGATAGTGTACCATTGCACACTATTATGTATATTTTTATATATCTAATTTAAAAAAAATAATGTTTTCTCATCCTAGAGTCATAGTGCATTGTATGTAGTTAGGGTAAATGATGAACTAACACATCATGTCTTCTAATACTATTAAATTTTTTCTAAATCCTAATATTGTTGAGGTTCTTAAGACACATTAGTTTTCAAGGAAGCTTTTTAGATAGTGGAATTCACTATTGAACCCAAATTTCAATTATCTAATGGAGGATACAATTTTTGTTCAAAATACACATATATTATTATTAACCTCTATTTTTTCCATCCAAAAAATCTGTAATATTTTTTCCTCTTTTCCCTTATCCTTACCCTTAACAATTGATTCACCTCAATAAAAATTATATGTTTTCTTAAATCATTTATAAATGTGATATAGTTTTTCATATTATGATCTATTTCATCAATGTGTGTGATGTTTATTTATGTTCTAATAAAATCTATATTCATAATTTTATCATTTCTACATTTTGTAACATCCATGTATAGTTCTTTTAAAAATTTGACATATTTTATTGAATTAGTATATTAAAATTTTTTCTAAAAAATTGTATAAAACTAGATAAAAAAGATTCCACACAAACTTATCATATATCATTAGTAAAACAAAAATTTTTATTGGTAATAGAAAAGAAATTTAGTTTCCCTTTATTTATTTAGTTTAATATTTTTTGACCATTGAAATGGGGGATCTTATTGCGCATCAAGATGTTGATTGAAAATTTTCCCATTTATTTGGATGATTATAAATACCCTCATTTGTTTTTCTTATGACGTTATTATGAGATGAGCATAGGTTTATTTTTAATAAAAATATCATTTCATTTATAAAAGTAAGCTAGAAGTGTTTTATTTGATCATTATATTCAGTTTATGGATTACCTATATAGTATTTTGGTTCTTTTAATGATGTATACAATCTATATTCAAAATGTTATGAAGAATCCAAATGTTGGTATAGTACCTATATTTTCATCCAAAATATAGATATGAATGTTTTTTTTTCAGGAACCTCAATTATTATGAGCAATATAAAGTTTGAGTTCTTATTGTTTTGAATAAAATCATCCAAATAATACTCATATATGTATCATTCATTGAATTCATGAACTACATGTTTGGTATGAATAGAACACTGGTAATATTACTTTTAATGTTTTCCTCATATAATGCAACCCCTCATTTAATCATCCATCTGTGAGATTTAAATTAATTAGTTTTTTTGGAGATTTCTATTATGATTTTATATAAATAGATATATTAAAAAGGTAATTTAAATTTCTTTTTAGATTTTATTCAACAAAAAATAATTTTTTCTTATTTTATCGGATATTATGATATTTAGGGGTTGATAGTATTAAAATTAAAAATACTCGGAGTTTTTTTATGTATTAATTTATCTTCAACCATTTCAAATTTTATTTTTCCAAAATTAAACCAGGATGATTATTTAATTCTCATACGGATATCTCTGTAGTGTATTTGATCCATTATTCAAATAATCTATTTTGATATAATCAAAAGAAAAATATGAATCTACTACTTTAAATATACATCAGATCATATATATTATAGAGGATATTATCCGTGCAGCTATAATTTATTTTCATTATCTATTTTTTTTCTACTAATATTAATTGATTCATTTATATAAATCATTTATGAGACATACATGTTAAAAATTTTATTCTATGTTCCACCGGTAGGTGTAATATTTTTCATAGTACGATTTTTATCTTATGAAATTCCTTACAAAATTATTAGATAATATTCATAAGGAAATTTATTTGATGGTATTCATCTATTCATATAATGATCTCTTCATGTTTTATTTTTATTATAATTTATGAATTAATTCAAAATATATTTGCCCAATAAAAATGATCTTTTTTTCTGAATACTATAGTTTTGAGATTCTAGAGGGATTTTGTTATTACAATTTGAATATCATATAATTTTTTTTATTAAAACATTGAATTTAATTCACTCACCTTTCTAGATCCCTTAGAGAATGATCTACTTCTAAAAAATCTCTATAATTAGAGACAGTATTTTGGGGGAGTGTACTAATGTAACATTATTCCCGGAATAACTATAACACATCCATGTGTTCTTCATTGAATTTGAATTTTATATTTAGTTAAATAAAAGGGAGCATTAATATATCCAATATTATAAAGTGTTGTTTTTATAAAATTTTCATGTGTTTTTAGAATTACAGAATTCACCCCGTCTTGGGTATTCATCGTCATATTACATAATATTATTGGTAAATTTATTTACCAACCCAACATCATCCATACATATATGTTCCATAATATATAAATAATCAAACATATAATGAAACATAATTGGAATAATATGGTTCTTATTTTTTACATCAGAAATAAACCATGGAATGAAAATCGGGGAACAAAACAGTTATATATAATATCTCCGGAATTGACCTAAAAATATTAATAGATGATACCAAAAATTCAGTGACCAAAATATATTATTTAATTATATAATATAGAAGGTAATTTGGGAAAATTATTTCTATGGAAATAAATCATTTGAAGAAAATTATATAAATGACAGGGAAACTATAAAAGTGTTTTAAGGAAATGTTTTCTACATTTTCTTAATATATGATTTAAATAATCATATTAATAGAACACTTTTTAAAAATCATGTGAAAAAATTGAAATAAAATTAAATTTAACGAGAAAATTCAAATATCAATTGTTTAGAAAAAATATTTTTTATGAAAATAAATTGTTGGTATGAAGATAAAACCATTCATTATTAAAGGATGGGAATCCTTTTAAATATTTTTATATACATTTTTTTGAAATAACAACATAACGAAATGTGTAACAATAATTTTTTATTATAAGATTTCAATAGAAATATAATGGTCATTGGGGATAATACTTAATTCGATTTCAACATGAAAATAATTACAATTTCATGAACGGTATATATAGACATGGTTGGTAAACTATCATTAAAGTTGATGCTAATTATTCCCAACAATGACATAATTTTGAGAAATAAATTCAGAAAGGTAATATTGTGATTGAAAAATTGAAATTTCCCTAGTGGGATGAGTCATTATTGTATATTAATTGAATAAATAAAACTATTATTTATTACCATATTAAAAACTTATCATAATAACCCAATAATATAAGATAAGAAAATATGATACCCATAACATTAGTCTAGGAATCCAATGATGTGATATAATATATTGCATAAAAAATTAAAATATTAATAACCCATTTTAGAACTATATTTATATCTATAACCTTTAAGAAAATATATTTATTATTATTATTAATATTTATATTAGCAAGTTATTATCAATTTTCCATATTGGGTGTGAGTAATCTAGATCATTTTGAACTTGTTCTTTTATTATGGTGTTGTTCTTCATTCTTATCCATAAGTAAATCATTCCAATTTCATTACTGGTAATATAATTAAAAATATATAATGATATATAATGTTATAATTTCATTATATGGTATTTTTAGTTATGTTTCTTATTGTGGATTTCAACGAAGGGTATGATTAAGTTATTTTAAAAAAATAAATGGTTAATATCATAATTAACCAATTTAAAAGTAATTTTACCAACCCAAAACAAAATAATAATAATTACTTATAAATATTATATTATATTATTAGTAATTATTTTATAATATTCATCCATGATATATTGTAAGAGAGTTAATCAAGTGGGTGGTTTGACCAACACAATCATGAACATACCACACGCAAGGGATGAATATTGTTTTATAAGTGGTTTCATTTTTTATATAATAATTATTATAGAGAAATAATGCCATTAACTTTATATTATTAAATAGGATTATCATAATCAAAAAAATTTAAATATATCAAATAAACTATATGAATAAAATGAAACATTAATTTTTGGAGGTGTTAGTATGCAGAAACACATGAATGATATTTCTTTTCTTAACGAAACATTGGACTGTGGATAATGATTTTTACCATAGAATTATATTGTTGAGTAGAAATAAATTATCATTTCTTTATATAAGAATTTGTAAATTATCTATGAAATTAATTTCTCAATCAAAATAATTAATGAATAATTAAGATACAGTTTGTGATCTTGTTCTTTTCTTTAAAGGTCTCCATGGATATAGAATTATTGGGATATCATATTGGGACTTGAAGATAAATTAATTTAAAAAGTTTTCAATGGGAAATAAGAAATTAAATATTTTCTAGAGGAATCAAAAATAAAGAGTGTACATGAAGTGGTGGTGAGAGGACCATATTATATGTAATAAGAATGATATTTTTTTTAATTTTTTCTCCTTAATATAATGAGAGAACATGACTCAGATGTCGTCAAGAAACCAAAAAATTCAATTAATCGAGGGAGGATATTTTTGGGCCTAAACACACATCAACCACTCAAATTGATATATTTTTTTTAATAAATGAGGCCTTTTAACAATATATTTAACCAATTTTATCGGTTTTTCCATTACAATCAAGTCAATTTTTTTCCGAAGTAATTCATTTCTAATGACATAAAATGTTCCTTATTTCTAATTATGGACATTATTATACCATATGTAGTACACGCGTTATTAGATTCATTTATGAATGTGATAACAAACAATTTTAAAATAACCAATTTATTATATATTAAAAATTGATAAAGAGAATATTTTAAATCACATTCTAAAATATCAAACATAGGGTTAAAAATTTAAATAAATTTATTTAAATTTAAGATATCAATTATAAAATAAATATTTTTTATATTAAAGGGTTTTAAAATTTTCCAATTCATATTTATATACAAATAATCTCATAAAATTTACAGTATTTGTAAAAATTTTATTTCACCCCATTCACATAAAAATTTATCTTTGTAGAAAATTAAACAAAAAAACAATTTAAAGTATAATTATCATGATAATTGTAAGAGAAAATATAATTTTATGAAATCAAAATTCTAAAATATAACAGTTTAAATTATAAAAAAAATTAATGAAAACCAATTTTGTAGTAATACAATATTGTAAAATACTAAATTATCGTATTTATATTTTCTATAAAACACGAATAATAAAAAAATAATTATTCAATTAATATTATATTTTTTTACATCAGCATTTAGCAATTAAATACATTAATTTTATATTAGAAATAATATCGTATAAAAATTCAATATTTATGAAAAAATATATTTTTTACCATAGAAAAAACAATGTGAGATTTTATAAAATTACATTTATATGAATTTTATAATTTAGTCACTCTATATCATACATTTTAATTCAGTGGATAGGGTTTAGTGGTAATATTTTCAATAAAATTACACATATTAATGTTTAATTTTTTTAAAATATTTTATTTCTAAAAAACAATTAATATAAAATTAATATATGGAAAATATGCAGTGAAATTTTACGTCGTTACCTTATATTCCCCATAAAAGAATTTCACTATTGAAATTTAATTACAATGTTGAAAAAATGAGGATATTTTTTTCTCATTGTATATTAAAGTTCTACATAGCTTCTTCGAACATATGAACCCTCTATAGAACATTGACTAGATGACTATTCTTATTTTGTAGTACATTAATAATTCTATCTAGAGTTTGTACTTGTGTTTCCTCCTTCGATAGACTATATTCCTATTTCATAGAATAAAAGTTCAGTATATGTGATGAGTATGGTATGTATATCCTAAATATTAAAACATGAAACATATCATCTACTTGGTAGAGGTATAGAGGGAGTGATATGTGATAAGCAACACCCCTGACAAGACCACAGATCTCTAAGGGAACGATATTCAATTGGCCCTTCTTCCATTTATCCATGAATCTCATAAAATGTTTCTATGGATATATCAGGATGAACACCTCACCAAAAACCTTAAAATATAGACCCTATTGATTATAATCTTCACAAAAATTCTATCAACTTTTTTCCAATTATATATATAACATTATGGTATTAAACATATACATAAATTTAAGGACTATTTTAGGCCATATCACCTTCCCCCAAAAATATTCATCCCAAAACAATAGAGTGATTGATAAATTCATTAAAAATCCTTATACTATTCTATCTGCATCCTAAAATAAAAACTAGTGTTAAATGTGTTCTCTACTAGGGGAAGATCTTCATCCAAACATCCTTGAAAATCTAAGTAACAAGTTCTCAATGCATCCTTCAAATAATAAGTTGTTTTATCAGATATAAAAAATATATGTGGGTGATAAGAAGTTTTAAAAGGAATATCTATCTCAAAATATAATATGATACATTTCAAAAACCTAAACGAAACCCACATATCATGATCATATATAATAGATAGGGGTAGAGTATATAGCCTTACCACAACATTTATTTTTATGATGGTGAGTTCGTAAAATGAGTAATCATATTTTAGTGATACAAAATTAGTGACTTTTAGGGGATATTTTACATCATAAATAGAATTATGTATTATAGATGTATTTGGTAGTCTTGTGAATGAATAAATGGTTTTTTTATTCAATTTATATACTAGTATAATCAATCGTTGAAGCATACCATTTAGACTATATTTAAACAAAACATTATTTCATGTCATGAATAAGGTTATGTATTTTAAAAAAAATTATCTTCATACACTACCACAATATTTTTCAATATATGTATACATCTCCATGCTTGTAAGATGAACAATGAATATTAATCTATAAGAATAATACAAAATATTTTTCTTTAATTCTACATTCAATTGGACACATATCACAGTTCCAAACAATATATGTCATTATTTAAAAAATATGAACTCCATAATAACCACTTTCTTTTTATAGAACTCTACATAGTCATTCTGAGCATATTTGGTTCTTACATATTTGGATGGTTGAGTACATATTTTGGAAATATCAGATTTCTCACCTTCATTTATGAATTTAATACTCAAGTTTTGAAAATAAATGATTATTGGTACATTATCAATCCTAATCAACGAAAGAGTAGCATTTTATTTTATTCAATGAGAGTCAACCCAATATTTTTTCATCCTGGAATGTTAATGTATTGGGAAGTTATAATATTTTATCAATTTCAACCATATACATTGGTTCTTGTTCAACTATTTCTAGGTGATTTTTTGATGATCTTTTGGTTTGTATATAAATCACACTATTAACCAAAGAGATAATTCAACCATATCATTAATGTGATGATAAATACAACTAAATATATATTATTCATCTAGTAAATGTTCCCACGATCCATTAATTTTCATGAGGCACAAAATATTTCATTTTTATTCTTCATGATGTCACCTCAAATACATTAATGAACAGATCTCTATATATTTCCAATCATTTTGTAAATTAAGGTATTTTATGTATAGGTTATATGAATGGCGTATTATTATACTTCATAATTTTTTTTTCACATTCTTATATCCTGGTAAATATCACTCCCATTTTTGTTAACCTGGTTAATTGATTTGATATCATTGGAAAATTTCTCACAATTCATTGAAATTATCAAAATAACATTAAAAAAATATGAATTTGGATTATTATGGTTTATTAGGGATATTCTTCAATAAAATTGATCAACTAAGGAATATATATATATATATTCCAATTAATGTGATTTAATATCCATATAATGATACTTTTTTCAACATGAATTTACACTTTCTAAACATGGCATATAATTTATCATTTATTATAGAACTTTTAGCAATATAAAATTGACATCCATTGTATTCCTTTGTTATTGAATATATAAAACTAACATATTTAAACCTAATAAAAAATGTCCATATAGTATCTAAAAAAGATATTCACTATATCCATGATGATATAAGAGAATTCGTATGTTTAAATGGAATCACAATAAATTCATGGTGTCCAAAACGTGTATGTAATTATATTAATGAAATAATGTCTTTATTGACCCATAAATAATTATATCTAGATCAAAGGTTAATATTTTAAAACAATTGATCTCATCTGAGTTGATCAAATTGATCCTCGATTCGTAGAAGAGAATAAATATTATTGATCATAATTTTATTAAGAAAATCATAATCCATGAAAAGTATAATTGAACCAACCTTCTTTTAGACAAACATTATTCGTATAACCCCAGGTGAAGCTCTAGGGTGTATAATATAATTTCCTAAATTATGTTTTAACTATGTTTTAAATTCTTCCCACTCCACATCAGCCATTCCACAAAGATTAATTTAGATATGTATGGGTCCATGTATGATTTCAATCACAAACACATCCTCACCGATTTGGGGAACAATATGTATTTCATCTAGAAATATATTATTCTATACAATTATAATTTTAATTCCCTTAAGATTGAATAAAACCACAATAAATGGATCTATAAGCGCCATTTAGTTTGATATCATGACCCCTATTAATAAATTCCATTATAAAAGGAGTTCATGGTCATCCTTACCTTGATATTTTTCAATAAGAAGATTTAGTATATGAAATAAAATATCATAATGATGAAAACTGATATGTTTATCAAAAATAAAAATCAATTCCATTCTATATATAGTTTAAAATAAATCGAAGGGGAGAATAATTATATCCATAAAAGGTATTTTCAGATATATATTTTTTAGAGAGTAGTTATAAAACACATACATTGTCATCGTTCTTCAAGTTTTTGTCATATATAATTTTATAACAATTACTGGTGGTGGTGTATCATTAATACGATGAAAATTACTTGATATGACATAATTATATGAATTAGAATAAATTATAGTGTTCAATTACCATGAGTGGAGAATCAGTTATACCAACGTCACTAAATTATCATGATCCATTGAGCAATAATGATAGTATAAACCCATCATTCCCCCATGTTATTTTGATTTATTTTGGGGCACAGTCTATTAATTTTCTCTATAGTTATATAATTGATTTTCATAATTCAAAAACTCTATTAAATCAAAGAATTTATGTGTGTGAGGAACATTAAATAAGATATCATTATTCATATATCGCATTAACTACCATTATATTCCTATTATTACTTTCATTACCTTTTTAGAGAATGTTCTCATACCTGAAAGGATTCAATATCCATTAGAAGTAGCTACTCGGGGTTTTCCTCCTAAATTTTTATATTTAGATAGTTTAACATTCACTTTCACACTTGAATTATATTTAGAGCTTCAATGATATTATACATACTATTCTCTCTCTCTATAATATTGATAGTCTCAAATTTCTATTTATTATTTTTAAAAACATCATAAAATCTATTCCTAAATTATAAAGTCTCTCAATTATATTTCTTTTCAATTTCAAGGAAATAAAACACTAAATAAATAATCAAATTTAATATAAGGTCATGAATGAAATAATAGGAAAAAATTGAAAGAATCAAGAAATTTTATCTTTATGTAATGTTGGATTCATAACCCATTAATTTTATCTCTATGAAGTTTCATTGAATATTCTGAAAAAAAAATTAAAGAGAAATAGTTTCAAATTGTTATATTCATGAACACCACAAATTCCACAACATATAAATCCTCATATTTAACTGTATTATTTATGAGTGACCACCGTTCGATAGTAGTACCTTACTGGTAATAAACAATTAGGTAAAACATCTCATGTTTTGATCACTAATGGATGGAAAATTACTTTCTCATAATAGTTATCCACTACTGAATAATACGAGGAATAAAAGTTCAAGTAATGTTGGGTAGAAGTTTTTAAATAGAAAAAATTATTTCAAACATTTTATTCTTAGTTAATTCAGGGGATCAACATTTTTTTTCATTATAATTCATATCTTGGTAGAAATTATTAACAATCTATATACTCTTTTATTGTCCTAGCAAACCATTTTGTTTCTCAATAGTAAAATCATAATATTTCTCCTCATTCCAATTGTAAAAATATTTTCTTATATAACCAACCATATATTAAAAAAATGAAAAGTCAATGATAAGAATAATTATTCTAAAATGATAACTATTAACCTAAAAATTACTAATAACAATTTGAACTCGTATCGTAACATATTTAATTCATGGTTTTATTGTAGATTATTCATTTAATAAATCACTTTTGGTTCTCTAATAATACCTAAATGATGGTCTGAATTAATTCATAATGTTTAATAAATATAATGTGATATTATAAGGATTTTGTTTAGGGTGTTTCAATTTAATTACTATTAATCTAGTAACATAGAGATTGTTCATAAATTATTATATTTGTAAAATTTACAAAGGATCAAAACCTAAATAATAAATCAACTAAAAATTCATAGATAAAAAGATACAAAAATGATTATCATATTACATTGTTCAAATAATAACATAGCATAAAAAGTATATTTCATCCAAAAAATCAATGAAAGAATCCTTAATCAAATATTTGGGAAAGGAAAAAAATTATGGTATAGATAAGATACTCAATAATAATTACATAAAAAACAATCATTAGTTTATACTGAACAATTCTTACGATTGATTAAAAATTAAAAAACATATTCCATCCATTGAACTACTAAAGTTCATCATACATTGATGGTTGAAATAGACATATAAATGACACGGATAAAGGAAAACATTTTCTCAATACATGAAATAAATATTTTTTCATAATCATTATCATTCCACTAAGGGATCATCTCTTATATATTGAATAATAATATCAAGTCATCCACCAAGACTATCTTAATAAATGGTCATGTGTAATCCAAATATCCATCTTATATGGCATTCATATGTATTCATTATAAATATTTATGCATCAATGGTATATATATTATTGTGGCTCACCCATCAATTCCACATCCAATTAATTTCTCCTATATTGAGCGAACGACACAAATTATTCTCAAGAATATTTTTAGATCAATTATTATCTATATTGATAATGAAATTCACAATATTTCCATAGTTAATTATATAACATTCATTATAATCCATTTACAATATATAGTGTATAAAGAAATGATATAAAATCATGAAAATATACATGTGGTAATTATGATCCCCTGAAAATTAATGATACTTAAAATATTTACATGAAGGATTAAATAATATTCAATGATATTATATTGGGTGATATGGAATGTGATGATGAGAATTTTAAAGTACAAAAAACCTATAATGTTAAAACATAAAATAAAACAAACAAAATTTTAGAATTTATTGTTTTTTGGAAAAAGAAAAAATTTAATAAATAGAATATAAATTACTTGAAAAAAATTAAAATATATTCCAGGTATTTTTCTGTATAAACAATGTGATAAATCAGATTGAAAATTCATTTCAAACCTTTATAAAAAAATACATTTTTTTGTAAATTAAAAAGTCTAGGTTTTTTTATATAAGAAAAATATAAACATTTTAGGAATGATAATATATTATATTGGTTATGGAGGTAGGAAAATTCATTCATGTCGTGTATATTAAAAATAATTACTTTTACACATCCGTGTGAAAAGAAAAAAACCCTTTCTAAATAGTCATAGGAATTTTCCTAGTTAAATAATTGTGAAAAACGTCCATGGAATTTAGAATTGGATAAAATATCATTAGTGTATAAATTTTAATATTCTTGAATCAATATTTAAAACAAGGATATGGAGGTAGAATACTCCAAACTAAAAAAATATTAACTGTTGGTATCCCTTTCATGTAAATTTTAGGTTGATTCAATATCCATGAAGATAAAAAAGGGAATATGTAATATACATAATAAATTTTATGAGAATAAATGTTAAGATCATTATGGAATTAGAATCATATTATGTTCCCAAAGGGAATATAATAATAAAATTCATAAAATAAAATGATATTTTTATAGAAATTAATTGCCTAGGTATTATTCATATTCATAAATGTATGATCCTCATATATTTTTATGTTAAAATTTTTTACCCACTCATAATAAATCCATATTAATTGTTACGATACCATATAATAATACCTATTTATTTTTCACCACTAATTAATTAATAGTCTTTCATTAATATCATTATTTTAGGTTTCGACTATTTTGTTCTTCATGTTAGTTTTGGTTTGTCAGTCGTAGTTATTATGTCATGGTCATGTTTTAGTCATTAAATTATTCAATTAACTCTACAAATATCATATCTATTTATAATATACTATTTTATAATCATTTATGAAATGATCTGTTAGAAAAATAAAATATATTTTTTATGAAGATGGTAATATGGGAAAATACATGAATGTAGTCCACATTTTTTAATGAAATTTTTGTTATTAAATAATAATTTATAATTATATAATTATATTTATATTATAATTATCATATATATTCATTAAATAATTAATTTTATAATTATATGAGTGGTGGTTGTAGTAAATGAATCGCATCAGTACAGAGAGATGGTACTTAGTTCAAACACACGAGACACATATTCATTTTCCATTTGATGGATGAGTAAGAAGGTAAATTCTATCTTATCATTAAAAAAGCCAAATTTTATAACAAAATTTAATTTTATTGATAATATCTAAAATAATAATGATGAATTAATTTTGTTAATGAAAATAAATATACATCTCTTTATGGAGGCAATAGTCCACTGATATGTATGAGTGAAGTATTAAAATCTCATTTGATATAATGAAAGAAGATAATGCTTGATCCACAAGTATAATAACATTTTTTTATATTGAGGATATTATGATCATTATTTTAGTTTAGGTAAAAAAATTAGAAAAAAATAACAAGTCATTGAAAGAGTCATTATAGACAATTACTTATTATTTGAGAGACCTTCATTTGATTACATTGAAAACATTAGTTAGAAGGATATTGTGTGAATAATAAAATATATATGACATAGTGAAGGAATATTGGATTTTTTATTGATTATGCTATGTTTATAAAATTGAGTTAACAAGTGTGGATAGTGGAATCCATTTTATAAATATGGTCGGTGATAATATGCTAAATGCAGATTTATCTGCACATTATATGCCTTAATCATTTGAAGAGGATCCATATTGTTATAAAATAATTTTTTTGGGGAATAATGTCATAATATGGTTGAAAAATAAAAATAAAAATTGTTTTCATTTCATTTAAATTCTTTTAATTTTATATTAAACTCCCAATTGACACATTTAAACCATTATAGTATTTTTGAAGTTTCACATATATTACTAATCATGATGACCAAAATAAAAACTTTAAATATTTTAAAAATATGGTCATTCTAATTTATAAATTTGAAACCACTATTTCAAATTAAATTCCTATATGTTTGAAAAAACATAAAATGCATTAATTTTGTTTATAAAAAAATATTTTCCAATGATATGATGAATTTATTCTAAGAACTTTTCTAGTAAAAAAAAATTTCTATTTATTTAATTTATTATGTTATTTAAATATTTTACTAAAATAATTCATAAAATGTGATTATATTAAATTTTAAATTCAATGATCACTTTAATGATTTTTTTCTAAATTAATAACATGATTTACATCAAGAATATTTAATCTATATTTAAAACTAGTTAACAGTCAATTCATGATTAATTATATATTGTATATCAAATTATAATAAATTACTATAAATTATTTAAATACCTCATTATAGTTATATATAAAAATTTATTTCTAATTTAATATTTTTCAAACTCACCCTTGGCTTGTTTCGACATATTGTGTAAAAATGTGATATTCATCATTTCTAATTTCTGATTTTAAGTTATAAAATATTAAAATGTTTATTGTATTAAATATTTATTGGAATGATATTTTATGTTATTATAATTTAATCTCATGTGTTACAATATTCTCAGCTTTAATTATTAGGTTAGTAATGTTTATTTTTATTAATTCTTGAATAAATGTGGGGAGTTATTAATCTTTACTTATTCATTTTCCCACATTACCACTTCTATCTTATTATTTTTCCAATTATTCTTCTCCAATAATGTACTAAAAATCCACATTACATGTCAAATATTGATAAGACAATGATAGGCATATAACTATATAAGAAATTAGGTTTCACTTCTAATTTAAGCGAGGTAATCACAAATGATGGGTTTGGCATGTCCTGATTCACCAATGAGATATTTAATATACCATTGAAATTAAATATCCATAGTGGTATTGCCAAATAATAATCTAGATCAACCAATTTTTTAACTATATAAATTAATCATGTTCAGGGGACTAGATTTACACTTCTAATCATTCCTTTAACACCATTACATGGAGATAAATTCCAAAAAAGAATATCTCCCACTTAAAACTCCATGTCCCTCATTATTTTCAGAGAATTTCACTTTTTTATACATTAATTTTCCTTGATATGAATCTAAATACTATTCAATTTCCCATTACCTAATCCATGATATTTGGGCCTATAAGCATCCATTCAGAAGATTTATCCCACCATGTTGTAATAAAAAACCACATTCTATAGAGTGTATTATACAGTTCCATATGAGTAAATAAATGAATGATATTAATATATTCGAACTCCCACAAAGGTAAATAATTATATCACATACCTAGAATGGATTATATTTATCACAGGTAATGTGACACGTGCTCGTTGGATATGTATATTACATGGAGGTAACATAGGCACTGTTATGGTGAAGTACATGAACACATCCAGACTACACGGATAAGGTTCATTGTACACATACACTACCAAACAGTAGGGCCAGAGCTCAAGGTGATCTACACATGTAATGTCCTATTCTTGTATGACATGTATATAGAGGTTTACATCCTCTATGACGCAACACCACACATGGAGAACATGGGTTGGATAGACATTCAATTTACCAACATATACATGTTATTTAACACAAATAATGATGTTTTTATCACATTATTTAGTCAGTTTGTAATTGTGTTAGTTGAGTTTGTTCCATGGTCAATTCCCTATAGGGTAAAAAGAATCATTATTTGTATATCTCATGATTTTGATCCTATTTAGAGAAAGAGTCTCAGGAAGAGTTTCTGCTTCACTCCATGAGACAAGAGTGTGATATTCATTAATTTTTATACCGTATATGGATTTTCTAGAATCCATGTGACCTCTTTGGGAAGGGAATTGATCCCCCATATAGCAAGTTGTGTCAATGGTGCTTTATGTATCATCGGTATATAATCCTTTATAAATATGGTTGATTGAGATTCGGTTCATGGTTTCCCACCACATTCAAGTCTGTGTTGCCTTATCAAATTTTCTAGGTCTTATGAGACAATTGAGATTTCCTAGGTGGGGTTAAATGATCGTGTTCCTTTCTATGGGTGTCTCTTGTGATGTACAGTATGAGGGAGAGTATTATCCAAGAACAAGCATTAGATCGAGTAGAAGCATGTGGATGACTATTGGTTGCGATCTCCTGGTGGTATAATTCCCTGCTTTTGTATATATGGGTATTTCTTATTTCTATTTATTGCTGAAATATTATAATGTTAATAGTATTTATGATTCTCTGTGTTTAGTGTTTGGTTTGTGTCCTACTAGGTGTTGACATTCAACACCCCAATACTAGAACGTCTCTCACATGTCTGTTGTTATATATATGATTCCCCATTTGATGTTGTCCTAGGAGGTTACGGTCATGTTAGAGAATATCAGGATCTAAATAGGCCATGGGGTTTTCTGGTTGGTTTTATTTGAACAAATTCCTCTTCCTTTGATATTATTGGACACTTTTTAGTTTTTGTTATTTATTTTCTTTGGGTCTCCTTATTTTTTAGTGCTTCATTTTCATACTCTGATAGTGGGATCATAAATGTATTATTGCATTTTATTTATTTGTTTTAAATTTCATCATTGTATGATCTTAGAGATTTGTACTAGTGTATATGTACATTTGTATAATTTTTCCCATGTGTGTTATATTTGTACTCAGTTCTAGTCTCGATCCCATGGACGATTATAGAATTGCATGGGGTAGTCCTGATTCAGGCCCTGTTTGGCCGATCCATGAAAATATTCATTTATAAACCATTGAAAGATGTGGTGAAATAAAAATATTGAATATTACTAATAGGGGAGGGACAATTTTCTCAGGTCATATACATTAAAACTATTCACTTAGTTCTTTTGTAAAGATAGTAAAATACAGGATTTAAAAAATCATTTCATGAATACATGTTTAATCATTGTGAATAAATACGATGATAGTGTAAAATCTGTCCAAATAATTACTGTATTGTAAATAAGAAAAAATGTGTAAAAATTGATGAAAAATTATAGGGAGGAAAAAATTCGTAACCTAAAAAATGGATATAGTTCATGTATATTATCTAGAAATTACTAGTTTATTTTTGATCCAATAAGAGTATAAATTCATCACATAAACCAAATATATATGAAAAATTGAAAAATGGGTATTACATTATTAAGATATTATAATATTCGTAAATTAATTTTGAAAATATATAATCCAAAAATAAAATTGGAATTCATGAAAAAGAAAATACCATGTGTCTCCTCTTATTCTTAAATGATTCATCATTATATATAATGACATTATATTATTTAAACAACTACAAATGAACCATATTCATACATAACATACCTTATATTATTTACATAAAATACATCATCCCATATAAATTTAAAATTAGGGTTAATATCATCATTCCATGTGTCAACTATACAATTTTTCATGAATGTTTTTGTTTGTTAGTCTCCGTTTATAAATAACGGTTACCATTTCATAAAATAAAAATTATTTATCATGATATAAATATAATTTTTACATATTATATGTAGTTTTAGAACTATCCCAAAAAGGAGATAATAGAAAACGGAAAAACATTGTACATTGAGTGGGTAGTCCATATTCACACAAATGATTTTTTGACTTCATAATGAAAAAACATAAGGAAGGTAAATAAATTTTACCGTCACATTAACTTCGGTACATCAAAATTATAATATATAATCAATAAATATATCATTTATTACACCCATGAAATGAGGTGATGAAAAATGAACAACATAAATATGTAGATATGGCCATCCATATTAACACAAGAGTGATGCATTCATTTTACATTGTTTTGAAGAGTAAGTAAGAATATATTATTTTATCATTATATAAGTATAATTTTATATAAAATATCGTATATAAATATTATGTATTTAATAATAAAAACCCCTGAATAATGTGGATGACCAAAAAAATAGGTATCTTCATGGAGACTTCAGTCTGCACCTATAAATAGGTTGTACATTCATTTCCCATTGGTTATATGTTGACCAAAATAATAATAAAATTTTAGTAGGTATATGATACTAATTACATTACTTATGGATAGATATAATATATATATAATTTTTAAAAGATATAATGATTTTGGAAGGATCTATATAAAGTGATTACTTCTTCTTTGAGTTCATCCTTGGGGACACACCTTATGCCTTCATATTGTGGTCTAATAAAATAATTGAAGCTCTTGGAGACAGTTAAATAATCTGTGAATGTATTTTTAGTTATTTTATTTGATAAGGAATCAATGTTTTGGAAAAAGAGTAGATATGGGTTTCTAGTTTATAAGATACATCTCTAGAATATATGTATCTATATGAAATATTATTATATATTTTATGAGTTACTCAATTCTAGTGGCTAAAAATTTACAATATTTATATTATTATATAGATAGGTAGAAGTATTTGGATAAATTTTAATTTTTATAATTGTATCTTTATTTTGAATGTTATATATTTAGTTTAACCCACATTAACCCATTTAAAATTTTACTGTAATAATGAATTTCTACCAGAATTACAATTCATTATGAAAAATTGAAATTTTCAATTTTTGTAATTTTTTTTAAAAATATTATATAACTGTAAAATAAAATGCATCTAAATCAATTTTTTTAAATTAATTTTTAAAAAAAATCATATAAATTGAGATGATGTTTTTTATTAAAATGAATTTATCATGAAATAGATAAATTTATTCTATATATATAACATGTAACCACCATTTGATGAATAATATTTTACTTCATTTAATATATAATCCATATATTTTTACTAAATAATTTTTTAATTGATATTATTTTAATTTATAATTTCATTACTCAAATAAGAATTATTTGGTGAAAATATAACTGTTTTCTACATCAAAAGTATTTAATCTTTATTTATAACTTATTGATAAAAATTTTACGATTAATTATATTTTATAAAAAAATTGTAGAAAAAATTCATTTAGTTAAAAATTTTGTTTTTAAATATTACAATTTTCTTCTAATGTAAAATTTCAAAAATTTATTTGATTCTTATTTTGACAATGGAATTTTAAAAATTATATTCATCATATCAAGTTATAAATTTTATAATATGAAACATTAAAAATTATATTTTAATATAGATTTATTATAAGGAAATAATGACATGACAAAGTTGAATCATATGTGTTAAATTCTATATTGTTGTGAAATATTAGGCCCACTAATCATGAAAAAATTTATAATCAATTAAATTAATAACTGGATTTTTTAGGGTGATTTCCACAAGGTGAATTTTTGGAATAACTACTTCCAATTTATAGTATCTATAAAGGGATTTAAATTCATGAAAACCATAAAAAATAAAATTTTCTATAACATCATGATTTCATCATATTATATGACTTGTCCCTTTAACATATCTTATGGTGTTTCAATAATGTCATCTCATAATAATCTTTAAATTAAATAAACTATTATTAGAAAATATATATATTTAAATTTGATATTAACTCTAATAACTCAAGATAAAAATATCATTATTTTAAATTATTTTCATTATATAAACATTAAAACTTCTATTTCATCTCACAATTTAATGAATAAAAGTTTTAGTGTATCATATGAGTAACTATATATAGAACTTATTCAACAAAACTTTTCAAAATTTCCCTATAATTGATCCATAATAGACTTACTTGTATAAATATTATAAGTTATATACTTCTTTATAACATATGGAATTAAAATATAATAAAACTGGTGACTTCAATTTCTCAATAAGTTAAAAAATAAACTTTTCATTAAAGGGTTCAATGAAATCAATATAATAATCCTGATGACAAGATAAATTTCATTTTAAAAAATATCAAATAATAATATTATTAGATAATTTATTTCAGGACGAAATTAATTCCCATGTGATAAAATATATATCTTATAGAAAGGATGAATAATAATACGATAATAAAATGATTCATGGTGCAAAATAGTTAGTATATTCCATGGAAATGTAACATTCCATTAAGAAAAAGGATAACAAAGAACGTTGGAAAATAAATTATCATTATGTATCATCATATTAGAATCATGTCTAATATGGAACACCATTAATGTTGTTTGCGTATTCTTGGAAGTCTCACCCATTAATTTTTGAGCCTATCAAAAAAATCAAAAATACATTACTTCGGGAGATAAAAGCTATTTTCTAATGCATTATTAGGAAAAATTTGAACCCAAAATCCTCATCCATAAATATGTTCACCATAATTTATCAAATATTCAATAAATTCTGAAAAATTATTATAATATTATAGGGTTTGTTTTCAACATCATAAAGAACCCATGGAATGAAACTTAGTTTCAAAAAATTTCAAGATCTTAGAACTATAATACACCTCATTAAATTAAACATATAATAAAATAAATCTGTCACTAGAAAATATTATATCATAAGAAAATTTATAAGGAGGTTTATGTAAATAAATTCCATGGAGAAAATAATTTATTTATAAAAATCAAATTTGCAGAAAATCATTTAAATATTATTTAAATTTTTTAACACTATCTAAAATTAAGTTGATTCGTATCATATTTAAATGACCTCTTCCAAATGGTTACTTTATAGAATATAAAATATTGTACTCATAAAAATATATATAAAAAATACTTCCCCGAATAGATAGTCATGTTATAATAAATAAATTCATGGTGGAATATAAAACACCTGTTTTTGAATGGATTTAAAAAATTAAAATATTTTTAAATGCCATAATTTAAAATAAAAATTGAAAAATAGAATAAAATGAAAATTTTTAAAAGATGAGAAGGGAAATATTAATTTATATTTAAAAAAACATAAATAAATTACAATATAAATGGGTTGGAATTTGTGGGAAGGGTAAATGTAGAAAGGGATGGTAAACTACGGTTGAGGTTGATAAGAATTATTTTCAACAATGATCCATTTTTGAGAAAGAAAATCATTAATTTATATATTTTAATGAAAAATTTAACTTTTTTGAAAGATTGGAGTCATTATATTATCATCGTAGATTAAAGTAACTCCATTTGGTAAAACATTAGTAAATAAATAATTGTAATGTCTTGAGAGAAAACATTAAGTCCATAAGAACCCCTTAAATTAATTTTTATCCTCCACTAAATTTATATAATATAAATTAATAATTATATTAGTATTCTATTATATAAACTAATTCATATTTGAAAAATTTTATATAAAAAATGTTTCTTTATTCATTATATTTGTATTAGATTATTATTATTTTATTTCAATATCAGGATTATGTAATAATGATTATATTGATCTTATTATTAATCCTATTATTTTATTTATTCTTACCTCAATGTAAATATTTACATGATGTAGATTTAGACTTGATCAATTTTTTTAAAAAATGTTAATAATTTTACAATATCATTCCATGGGATTTTTGGTTATGATCATTGAATATGGAATCAGTAAGGAGAAGGATTTGGTTATTATTAACAGACAAATTTTGGTATCCTGATTAATTAGTTAATATTTATAATAAAATTATTGATTGAAGAAAAGATTTATTTATTTATTTATTTCATATGTTTCCAATAAATATGTTCACATAGTCATCCATGATATAATGATTAGTGTTGTTCATGTAGGTGGTGTGATCGACCCAAACATAAATATACAATAATTAATAAATTTGATTGTAATTAATGATGTTTGTTTTAGAATAATATAAATATTATTAAATAATAATGGTATTATTTATTTATTTATCTCGTGTTGAATAATATTTAAATACAAGAAAAAATAAATAAACCTGATGAATGATGTTATATTTTACATAATAAAAGTAGAATCCCATAAAAATGCATAGATTATGTTTTAGTTTTCATAATAGTTAAGGGAATTTGTTCTTAAATTTTTTTACAATAAAATAAAAAATATCCATATAAAAATAATATTTATTTCATTATGTTTGAATTATGAATTAAAGATTTGAAGTGACATCTATAAAACAACATTAATTAGCGATGAAATTTTACTCATGTGGAGAACTATAGTTTTACTTTAGTTGAATCCTTAGAAATGGAATGATTAACCTATATTAATGGGACTAGATGCTTAATAAATTTTGAGGGGGTAATATCAGAATTTAAAAGGGAATAATTTTATTTAGAAAGTTAAATTTACAATAGTGTTGAAGCGATAGTTAGTGGCCCCCTTTATAGGTGGCGAGAATGTCATTTATGTAATTATTTTGTCACTATATAAAGACAACACTTGTTTCACTTGTAAAGAGTGGCCCAAAACTGATAATAATAGTTTTAGGATAATTTTGGGTTCAGTTACACATCAAACACTATGTTTTAAATAAATTTTTTAAAATGGTAGTCCTTTTATCCATTTTGTTTAATAATTTCACCATTTTGGATTTTTCTACAATAAATAGTTTTACTGAAGAAATTATTTTTATATAATAAGTAAAAAATATTTAAAATTAAATAAATTAGA
Organism: Viscum album; assembly: GCA_963277665.1. Lineage (NCBI taxonomy): Eukaryota > Viridiplantae > Streptophyta > Magnoliopsida > Santalales > Viscaceae > Viscum > Viscum album. Next base: position 1,112,038,757 of record OY728140.1, read on the forward strand.
CCGTATAATCCCAAATTTTATATTTTTTTATATTTTCTATATAAAAGTGTATAAAATTAGTTTTTAAATAATAAATAAATAATGTATTATAAACTTTATAAGAAAACTGTGTAATAGAAGTTCTAAAAATTCATACTTATGTTTGTAAAAAAAATATTTTAAAATTTATAATACATAATATATATATATGATATATAGTAGTGTTTCATAAATTTCCAAATAATATATATATAATAATAATGTCGCAAAAGTTATATTATTTCTAAAAATGAAATTTTGAAATAGTTAAATAATGATAAACATTAAAAAAATACATAAATTAATTATAATATAATAATATTATTTTATGTCCAAAATATGTTAAATTGTAAAAATTTAAATTTGAGATATTTTAAATTAATAACAACTATAAGAGAATAAATTTTTATTCGAATTTTTTTTAAATACTTGTTCTACTAAATGATAATTTGTAAAAAAATTATAAAACCGGATTTAAAAAATTTATTTTACTTTTTAACTATCCTAATCTTTTAATTACAATATATTTACTATTTTTAATTATAAATTAATTTCCATAAAAGAGATAACGTTAAAAAAATAAAATTTTAGTCTAAAAAAGAACTTCATAAATTTATATAAATTATACTTTAATATATTTTATAATTCAGTTAAGCCTATATATACCTAGTAAAATGATGGCTAGGTTTTAATGTAAATATTTGTATCAAAATAAAATATACGCTTTTTTTATTTTTTTTATTTCATACATAAAAATTTATTAACACTAAATTTATTTATTTATAGTAAAATATAAAGATTAGGGTTGTCACAATCCATGATGTACAAATTCATAAATGAGAGAAATTGTTTTATAGGAAAAAAAGTCAATAACATCTATTTGAATGAGATGGGTACACGTAATATTTTTTTTATACCATTTAATAAATAAATAATGATTTAGTTATTAGAGAATATTAATGTGATTAGTTTTTATGTAATATAGGATTGAATTTAGAGATGTCTATTCTATTAGACATTAGTTTACACCAATTACTATAATATATATATTATTTTTAATTTCTTATCCCATGAAGAATATTTCATGGAGATTATTAATTAAATTTTATCTGCATGACTCTAATGTAATTTACACACCCATGAATGTTGTTTAGAAATTGAATAGGATTTTATAGGGAAATGTGTGAATTATAAACAATTTAGTAAAGCGATTGGATCCCTACTTTACCAAACGGTTTCATGAAAAGTTAATTTCTATATTATGAAACAGTCTGCAAGAAATCAATGTAATCTAAAATAATTACACATGAATTCATTCAAAAAAATTATTTGATACCTGAAAGGGAATTTTCATTATGATAAAATTTATATAACTAGTGAGAAATAAAAATAATAGAGATGAATTAATGATAATTTGGATATCTATTGAGATGAAAAATATCTTAATTAGTAGGTACTTCTATTTGGTGATAACATTTAGAGATTGTATTATATGTAAAATAATTCAGTGATAGAATGATCTATACAAGATGATTATTTATTTGTTACAATTGTATTCATATAGATGAATTGAATGGGAGAAAAATTATAAGACATGAATTTGAGAATTGAAAATTCCTTTATAGTATCATGTGAATATTAAATTTAAATTGAGTTATTTAAAAACCTATTATAACTCTCATGATCATAGAAATATAATTTGATATTTATTTTATAACAGTAATTGTTTTCAATAAACATACGAGGATTTAATATATTCTTTTAATGTATCATACTGATAATTTTCACTATATCCATCATAAGTGATAAATTTGATATAATAATTCTATAGATCCATTCTCTTTCTATCCCTCTCAGAAATTTATTTTAAAAATCCCCACAATCCTTATTATTTTTTATCAAAGGTTGAGTATGTTACACTAAACATTAGTATCCATATTATGAAAACAAGTTTGTAACATTTAAACATGGTTGATAATTATTTTATTTGATTAAGGGGGATAACAAGAAATTCGAAATCCCCAATTTTAATTTAAAAGATGGATATAATTGTTAAAAACTATTTATTTATCAATCAATTTGGTGTCATGATATTTCACTCTAAAAAGGTTGTGATATGATGTTATTTTAATTATTTTGGGGATTGTTTTATTTTTGATTGGATTTGAAAATAAATATAAAGTGGGATATTTTTTAACCCATGTAATTTTTAATGGTAGTTGTATTCATTGTCGATATATGTTGTGAAGAATTAAAATGTTTCACAGAAAGGTTTAGAATTTATTTGATTTGTATATATTGGTTATAAGATAGGTGGGGTTAGTTGGAAGATAATTCTATGATTTCATAAATATAGGTGAATTTTATTTTAGATATGTGTCACATAAATTAGATCTAATATCTGAAATATAGACATATATATTGATATATAATAACATTTTATTGATATGATAGAAGAAAATGAGATACATAAGATCTATTCCACCATATATAGAAATATTATTTAGATATAATATGATAAATAACATCTTAATGTCAATATCTAATGTATTACATATCTTATGTAAGATGATATGATGTGAAATGTTGTTATTTGATTAATATACTATCATATGGATGAACATTACGTTGATATGATTGACAAAATAAATCAGGGTTAAAATAATATATAGAATAAATAAAATTTATATAATCATATAGAATATGATTTTATGTGATACACACGCTAAATTTTTACTCATATAAGATTTATATTTTAGGAAAATTAATGGTTTTTTTATAATTATAGATTATATATTTCATGGATTATAAAAAATATGGGTTGTTTCAGATGATTCTTCACCAGTCCTTAATGAAATTAATATCATGGTGCTTAATAAATTAAATTTTAATTTAATATAGGTATTTTGGTGATGATATTTTAATCAGGAAATTATATATTTTCTCTTATACATAAGGAACACAAGTCAAATAATTTTTTGGAAAATTGATTGGATAATACTAAATTAAAAGGAAGAAGACATTATTTTGGGTTATAAATCATTATGAGTTGTAAAATGTTACATGAGTATCACTAGGGACTATCCCTTGTAAATAAGTGAATAATTTTATAACATAGCCATTTGATATTATTAGATATTATAATTATTAATAATATGTTTGGATCTTGTTTGTTTATTAAATTTCCAAAATATGAAGTAAACTATTATTTTTTTATTTTAAAGTAACATAAAATAGAATAAGAGATAAATTTTTTAATAAAGAGAGGTTAATTAGACAAAAATATTATAGGAAGAGTTTTATAATTATAAAATATATATTGGAGTTATATTTTGAGTTCAATAACTATTGTCTAAAACTTTTAATCACATATATTATAGACATCAATATCATAATGAATAAAAACTCTAATTTTTTACAAAATATTCTAATGTATTTTACTTTAGCTTTTATTAATTTTAATTCGTCCTCAAGTTTACCTGTGATATTATTCTTCTTATTTAACAAAATATTTTCATTGTTGAAAATAAAGGGTCGTGGATTATAACTTCACTAATTTTTGACCCTTTATGAATGTAGTGGTAAATCTATTCCTTAGACGTGACTAAATACAATAATTATAACTTGAAATTCTATATGGGTGACCCTATAAAATGATTGAGTTATTTATATTCTATGTTTTTTATTTTCATATTCTTGAGTGTGAAATTTTTATTGAGATGTTTGTTATTTTATCTAGTCCAAGTGGTTGGTTGCATATGAGAAATTTTAAAATGTGTCTCTAATTTCACCTCTATCATTTCACGAACCACATGGGAACTTTAAATGTTTTTTATAGTGATAAGATATCTAAATTCCATTATTTAGTTTTAAAAGATTCATAATTACATTTATTTATTATTTCATACTACTGAAGTGAGATATCATATTTGGTGATATTGATTTACCAAAACATTTTATTACTCTTTATTTTGTATATTCTCTATCATGAAATATTAAAAATCACAAGAATAATGAATGATAAGTTTAAAATTACATTAGTAGAAATGGAATTCCTTATTTATTTAAATTAGTAATTTGAATAAGACTATTATTTAGTAGGAGTATCTGACATTGATGCTTATTACTAATGTGTATAATGTGTTAACATAATAGGGTAAAATGAGTTTGTAAACAAAATTATTTTTTAACATAAAATTTAATAATATTTTGAGTGTGGTTTTTTGAATATCCCTATGAAATATTTTTTTCAATAATTCAAATACGTAATTATTATTTTTCTGGTCATCATTATATTTTTTAAAATAATATATAGAAACAATGTAAAGACATGTCTGGAAAACCCATAAAACTAGGCTTTCTAATGGACCACAACATGACCCAAATGACATTCCCAACAATTGTGGGTTGCATACTAGATTCTATGTATCCAATAAAAATGAGAGGGAAATATAATTACAACCTAAAAACAATCATAAAATACATATTGGGAAAGATAACTTCAAAGGACATATTTCATAACGAAAAACTAGTATTCATTTTCAGGAAACTAAGGATTAAATAAATAACCATGGTACATGTCTAAGAAGAAAACCAAAGGGAACCTAAACTAATGACTACTACTTTAAGTGATATATGGGAAACATACATCCGTCCATCTCCCCACTCACTACCCATTCCTAACATACAAGAACTTATACTACCACACATTGATCACGTTCCCTTCCATTTATCAGAAAAAATAGGTTATGCACACCCTTGATGGACTACATATAGTAGGGTAAAAATAAACCCAATAGGTTCTGACCAATGTGTTTTAAAAAAACCATTTTATAAGAATTCTTAATATATTTAATATATAAATAACATGTAATGATTAAAAATTCACATTATTAATAGAAAAATAGTTGTAAAATTTTCCCCCTTTCAACGTTTTATATAAGATTCCATATAATATGGGTTAATGCACATTAAATAAAGTATATATCAATAATATGTCATTTTTCATATATAGGACATTATTACAGAAATTATGAACTTGGGAATGTACAATATATATCATCCTTAGGATATGATAATTATATTTATCATATATTGGATATAAATACTAGAAATGAACGTAGTAAATATTTCACTACAACAATAAGGCATATTTAATAGAGGAACAAATCATGGATAAGAACCTAATTTTTTAGTGAATCAAATCCATAGAACAATATTTCCAGGGAGTAGAGGAATAACCCATTTGTAAACACCCTAGAAAATGGCCAAGACCCTATTATATAACATATCATATGTTCCCAAGTATCCCATGTGTTTTGTTTTACAAAATACCTCCGAAGGATGTTTTCACTTCATAAAATAATTTATAAAAACTATTTTCAACATAATCATCCATTGAAAAATCATTACATAAAAAGTTTCATTGTGATCTTCAAACATATTTATTTTAGAAAACCTAGGGGAAAACATATTCAATTAAAACTATATACACATATAGATCTAAAAGATCAATTATCATCCCAATCAACATTAAGAAATCTATTTTATAAACCTTAATATGAGTGGTTCACCTAACAGTTAATAGATATGGAATAATTTACCATAAATTATGATTAAAAAGACCCAATAATGGGAGTGATGCACTAAACGGAAATAGAATACACACAAATTTGATAGGAGGCCCTAGAATTTGATTAATCTATATTTAAATTATGTGTCCTTAAGAACATTGTTAGTATTGAATATATGCGATCACGTACCACATAGATTATGTGATCCACACCCATCCAAATAAGAATGGTTGATCTAAATAGTATCTATAGAATGATATATTAAAAAAACAATATGATGATCTATTCAAATGATATATTAGTGTAAATGTAATCAAAATCATATCAATTAGCACAATATCGTTCATATCTCACAAATTATTCATAAAAAATAGCGGTAGGAAGAACAAAATACTTTAGAATAATCACGCAATAAAAAAATGTTTAGCAAAATAAAAGAGTATGGATCATAAATAGAAAGTGGAACTGTGTCACCCAAAGTAACAAAATAATGATATAATGGATTATGAATGAAATTTACATTATAATTATTATTCTAAACCTTTGAATGGGAATGAATTTTTATTACCTAATATAAGAGAAAATGGAGTCAATTTTTAATTACCGCCAACTTGATAATGATTCTATCTTCATAACTAAAAACATTTAATGCATTCTTAAATGTGTAACTCTAAATCCTTAGTTTTTTGGGACTATCATTAACCAAAACACTATGTAAAATAATTTTTGTTTATGGTGCTAAATTACACCACCAATGTGCTATGCCTAGAACATCGCTATGCATTATGCATGGTGGCTCTGATAGTGATATATAAACACAACAAATGAGAACAACTACATGGACCACAGTGAGTTCAAGCACATTTTCACCAATAAATTTGAAAAATTTATTAAAAATCAACCAAATATAACCCAAATATAACATTTTTATAATGAAACACCTGCAAGATAAAAAATTATAACATTCCTCATGTCAGGATTCAAAAATATTCCCATATAATACTTCATATACCTTAAAATTTATATTAATGAATGATTATTAATGAAGAGAAGAGGTGAATGACAAATTTCTAGTGATTCATAGTTTCATGTTTGATGATAATTAGATCTAAACATACATTAAACTTAAAATAATGGTATCATATTCCCATTTAGAATAATCTACAGAGAGTTTATGATCTACATTTTTTCCATGGCGGCCATTTCATAATGAACTAGAACCATTTTCTCCAAATTTTGAACAAGGGATGGATTATGATTAAATATATTGAGATAAGTTATGTGGAAAATATCTTGGATAATTATCATATATTTTTTCAACATTAAATGATTAGCTACCCATTCAATCCACACAACGATCTGGAATGAAGAAACATATCATGAAGCCAACATCTCATATCACCAACATCGATGGTGACCCATCAGATGGAATACATTAAATAAGAACTAATAAATTGTAGAAAACATGCATAGATGGTGTAGAGTATCCATATAAGATTTCTTTTAAAAATGATGAGTATCCAACATTTTGGGTATATCTTTAATCATCACTATCATCTCCTAAATGATACCTGATCCCATAAGAGAGGCATCACCCATATCTGAGAAACAAATATATGACATGTATGGGTTACCATGAAAACCCTAATAATTATCCATTATGATAGAATAAAAATAATTATTATCATAAAAACTGAACCACAGAAAAATGGATATCACATGATCCTCATAAATCCAAGTCATAAGCGTATAATATTTCATAAAAATCTAAATAGAATACTCTATTTAGACTTATGTATATGGATGGTATGTTACACTCTACCTGACCTAAGTCCTAATTCCCTATTGGTGTCCACTCTTGAACTAAGATGTAATCTTATGATCCTAAAAAATAAAATGGTTTTGGAAACCCCATACATCCTCATATTTTTCTACATTGACATTTCACAATGATATTCCACCTTAGTGGTGTCCCTAATTAGAGTGAAATGTGACAATTTTTTCAATTGATTAATTACCACTAATAAATTTTTCATTTTGTAGGCTATCCATGCTAATAGAAAATTTATGTACTCTGTTAAGTCATCTATTAAACCCTTATATTTTATGAAATATTTTATTTAAATATATTCAATATCTTTGATGGCTTGCGATACACAAACCCAGAGTCTAAATGAAATGTAGTATTCCATATAATTATATAAAATCCCTTAAACATGTTGTTGTGATTAATAATGATTACATTATACAAATAATTTGGTTTATAAATATATAATATCAATTCATTGGATATTAATTAGATTGAAATTAAAATTTAAAAACCATTTCAAAGTAAAAGATATGTTTTTCTAGAAAATTTTTCTTATGCGTGTAATGTTTTTTATCGAAATAAATTAAGTTGATCACAAATGGGGAGTTATTGTATGTAAATTCTTAATTATATATTATTCATAATGGTTTATAAATTATTTAATATATATTTTCAAATAATATTATAAGAATAATTCGAGTGAAATACATAAAAATGTATTTTCCTAAAAAGTCTCTTCTTCTTTATTTTCAACCATAATTGATTTTTTTTTTCACATTTATAAAATTTAATGGAATAAATGAAAATTATTTTTGAAATTAGAGTAAAGAAATGAAATTATTGTAAAATTTTAAAACATTAATGACATGATAAATTTTTTAATAAATAGTAAAAAATAATGGTTTTTATTGAATACATCCTTATCATTTAATTGATTTACCAAGGGTTTCATTAAAAAGGTTTTTATATGTTAAATTATTTAAACTATATTATTATTAATAAAATATATTTTTTTATTAAATTTTATGTTGAATTTTGATAATAAAAAAATTTATAATTAATAAAATATGTTCTTTGGGAAGACTATTATCATCACTCTAATAGGTATAATTTTAATTTAAAATTTTCTACAAATTCGAATTGAAATAATAAAAATTAATTCCATATATTTAATTATAATAATTCAATGTATTCAATATCTAAATATTAATTTTACGTCATTATTAAATTTAAAATCAATAAAAAATAATTTCCTTTGATAATGTTAAAACTGGTTTACCGAGGGTTAATCAAAAAGATAAATGTTTTCATTTCAACAAAACATGTATAAAAACAATTTAATGGAAATATTTTGACATTATAGAATTCCACCTTATAATATATGGCCATTTTGAAACAATTTGACATAGTATTGACTTTATTATATTTATTAATATTAGGAAATTCCAATGTGTATCCCCTCCCCTACATATATAAAGATATATTGCATCTTATCATACAAACACATTAAGATCCTTATGAATTGGAAAATAAAAAATGCAATGCTTATTTAAATCAATCAACATTATATAGAGTCTATGGTTTGATCTGATAAAATTGATATTAACTCAATAGTTATAATCCAATTGAAGATGTATAAAGATGATATATAGTTTCTAACAATGTGTTTTCATTTTATTTTAACTTCAAAATCATTTAAAAAAAATGTAAAACTCGTTATAGAAAAATATAATTATGTACAATATAATGAGATATTATTATAATAATTTCATAACCTATAACAATATATACTTCAATCAAATGGGAAATGAAATATATAGTTGTGTGATTTGAGGAAACCCACCTCACGAAGTGATGAAATTTTTGTCAATCACATCCATCATTAATGGATATAATAATAGATTTAATATATATATATATATATGTGATATATATGATATAATTATTCACATTTAATTACAATATCACATATAGCTACAAACCTATAAATCTATGAAAAATAGTAAATGTTTTGGTGAGAGCCTGTGGACTACTGCATCTACGAAGAAATTTGATTCTTTATTGATTTTATTGAAAAGGATGTTAATATTGACATGTTTAATGAATATATATGGTATTTATAGTATAAATATTAATCTTTTAGGATGAAATATTTTTTACCATTCTTTTTTTGATCCACTAATAAAATGCAATCCACATTCATGCGTTCATATGGAATACCAACTATATGAACGATGTAATAAATTTTAATATCAAATAATTTTATGGATTACTATAAATATTAATATAATGATTATATAGTATATTCACATCATTATTGTAATTCCAGTGGTTATATAACCATGATAAAAGTAAAAAATTAAAACAAGCAAAGAAAAATATAAATTAAAAACGACGAAGATATCACAAGGAATAATGATTATAATAATTATATGTTCATAAATTGGAGATAAAAAAGTTATTAGGAAATATTATATGGTATTATATATTTATAAATGGTTCTGTGATATATGTATAATTAAACTATATTTATTATATCGTTAAATCAAATGTGTGTGATGACAGTGAATACATGAGGTATTTGATCTTCATATCACATTTAATATATTGTGTTAAATTTCACATTCACCGCGTTTTCCATTTAACTGGTAAATGTACTACACATAAATTAATTTCATGTTGACTAATATAAAAATTATGTGAACTCACATATTCTTGTAATGTTCCATCATACATGGAAAATATTTTTCAAAAATAAAAAAATTATACTTTTTATGTTATAATCACATTATTTATCTGGGGTGTTCATGATTATGTTTCTGATGACGAAATATTATTGTTTATCTATCAAGAAACTAAATAATTTTTATATAATATGGTTATTTATAAATACTAAATATTTATCAATTCATTTTAATCTCTTTATGTACATAATACACTAACATATTGTTTAATGTATGAAATACTTTATATATATCTTTTGTCAAAAATACATCCTCTTCCCTAACTATTAGTTATAAAAATGGTTTCAAGAATATATTTAATATTACTTAATTATTATTTAATGTAATTTTTACCCATGATTTAATTTTTTAAAAATGGTTTAAAATGAGAATTTTTATTTTGTTATGAAAAAAATTTCTTTTCAGTTTCCCCAAAAAATTGAATGGAATCATTATTTTGAAATATTTGACATGAATGGAATTTATACAATCACGACTTCCCTATTTTTTTGAAACATACAGTATAATAATTCATTTTTATTTTTAAATAATATTATTTCGGAAATATTCTATAAGATTTCATATTCCAATTAAATTAATTCAAAGTGAAAATTTTATTTCCTAAAAGGAATATTTCATGTGACTTATTAGAGAATTTTTCATCTAATATGACATTATTTTATGTCACCTTATCTTTATTGGGTATATGATCCATAGATAAAATGATTATTCCTAATATAGTAATTTTATGATTATGATGGGGGTATTTTTATGAATTCTATTATTTTTCTAAGGTCTATATTATGGTCAACTGAGTTAATAATTTTAGAACCCACATTATTTACTCATGTAATAATATGAGGAAAATATTATTAAAAAAATTCAAATTTCATTAGTTATGATTTGAAGATTTTTTTATAGTCTTGGTCAACACATATATATCATTTTAATCTTTTATTTTTGGTAATGGAATTATATATCCCTTCAATGAAGAAACAACATAAACTGTTGTAAATATATCCCCCTATAATTTAATTAAATTCCATATAATGAAATATGGTTATAGAAAATGGATGAACATAAATGGTTTAGTATTTAATTTCAGATTTAAATTACATTTAATAATCATTATCATTGATAACATATATGTTGAAAATGTTCACATGATTTGTTGTAATATTAGATTTTAGCAAATCCAATTGGCACATACAAAGGAAGTTATGACCTCAAGCAGTAGGAATATAACCTATGAAAACTATTTATTGGATAATTCGATGGAGATAGAATATATGGGATTTTACCGTGACTAAGTCCATGATATGATCTAGTAACATAAAAATGAATTAAACCATTTATGGAAGAAGCTTGATCTCATCAAACTCATGATCAAAACCATATAAACCAAACAACCCCATTATAGTCCCCACTATCGCTCACTTTATACATAGCGAGTTTTATAGTGTATTAAAGGGATATGTATCAATACCCTCACACTTTAATTTTTTAGATTATTTTTCATAGATTAATTAATATATTTTAAATCTATTATTGTAACTTTATTAAAGTTTTTTATTTTGATACAATAAAACACAAATAAGATTTTTGTGCTGTATTCAAATTCAATTAATGATTTTATTTTAATGATTTAATGGATATTTTTAATAAAAAATATATTTAGAAAAAATTATTAATAAATAATTTGTATTAAATATAATTTTTCATATAATTTTTCTATGGTCTAATGTAATTTTATAAGGTTTTAAAAACTATTATTTTCATAAAACATAAACTTTTTAAAAAAATGATGATTATTTTTTAAAAAGTAAAGATGATCCTATTTAGAGAATATTTAAATAAAATGAATTATATTTTCTGAATGATATTATCTAAATTGTCCAATGGTGAATTTTTTCTTAAAATTATGAGATAATTGATTTTTTGAGAAACAACTACACCATATAATTATACAATTTGTATTATGACATCATAATGATCCAAATGTGATGTAATAAATACTATATAAGGTTTCCACGATCAAAGTTATGTTTTCCCATTAATATAATGGAAATTTATGTTTATTTTTTTAATTTTATATAGCCATTGTAAATCCTCCAAAACCATTGATATATTTTAATGTTTTAAAATCAATTATTTTGGGCCCCGAGTCACATACATGTATAAAAGGGTGTTATATTGTTATGTCCGGCCCATGGACTTATAAAATAATGAAATCCAATACTATTTTGTAGAAAAAATTGAAAAACCCATTTTATTTCTTATGGTATATGTTATTTTAATATATTGAGTCCAAAAATGATGTTTTTAATGACGTAATGAAATCCTCACTCATTTCCTATATAAATATAACCAAAATCACAGTTATATTCTCTATAAATCATGGTATCATGTACATACTCATACCTACCCTCTATATCATCCTCCCAAGGTTCTCTAAGCTCTCAATAAATTCTTATGATGCAATTAGATTTAAACACTCAAGTATGGGATCCTCAATTTCACTTATATATTCATGTTTTTTTATTATCTGAAACCTTCAATTTCCATTTCATAATGTTGGGATTTTTCATTCCGGGTATCTATTACTATCCATTTTAATTTCATGTGATGAGAGTCACATTTCCCTCTCATAATACAATTTTATAAATTATTAAGTTACATTGTAAGGATGCTGAAATTCCACCATAATTTTCCATTGCAAACAATTATATACTGAATACCCATAACTATTTCATTTCAGGGGTGTTTTCCTTTTGGAACAAATACATGTTTATTTGGGAATAACATATACGCATTCCATAAACCCTGAAATTAAAATAAAATTTTATAATAAATGAATCCATGTTTTATGGTCTATGTGTTCACAGTAAATCATGAAAACAAAATGGAAGTGACTGGTGCGCTTGAAATTATATTACAGTCTAATTAATTGGATAATATTTATAATCATGCGACATAAATTATTTATCGGTAGTGAACTTGGTTCCTTTATAGGACATTTTTCATTATTAGATCTTGGATTTTATCCCTGGCCTAGGTTTATGATGCATTTTTAATGTAGTTTCCACATTTTCCATGTTTCCTTTATGATTATCATAATATATCATGTTTCACTATTTAGGTTTATGATTCTCATGCCTTTTAATCCCTAAAAATGTCAACATTTTAAAACATGTATTACCTTATGCCATGTGTAATCCACTACAGGGATATATGTGTCATCCTTTGTCTTGTACGTCCAAATGTTATCTCGTATAGGTTTAAAAGCCAGGTAATTATAAAAGAATGTTAAATATCTTTTCAATAATGTTCTTCTATCCCATGTTCTAGATGTTATTATTTGTACATAATTATCAAAGAGAATAGGCTTATCGATCTTCCTCGTTGATTTCGGTGTAATATTATATTATAAATCATGAAATAATTTTTAATAGTGTGATGGATCATTAGTGTTTGTATCAAAGGAAAATTTTAGTATAATTTTGTATTAGTATTCAAAAAATGTGTTGAATGACCTATTTATAAGAATAATTATAATAAAACATAACTAAAGTTTCATAACTAAGGTGTATATATTTCATCTTGAACATACATCAATGATAGGATAATACCAGTGCATGTGGATTTGTAATTGGTGTACATAGGGATAAAATTCAAAACATCGTGTTGAGCAAGACTTGACTGGGAATTAGTTAATGAAAACCGGTCATACTAGACACCTGGTTTAACACTTCTTGGTGATATTCATTGGTTGATTCATATCATAATTACAACCAATTATTTAGTAAAAAAATACCATAATATTATATTTTATGAAATAGATCATGGATACCATGGATTGAAGCCTAGAAAATCATATTTTGAAGAAATACATATAATTTATAAGTTATCTCTTTAATGTCAATATATTACCCATGATGCGATTAATAGTTTATAAAACAATCATTCCAAAAATATTTTTTTTTAATTCAGAAGCACTTTTATGGAAAAAGTGGGAAACAAACAATATTCCAAATACAAAAAATAATCAAACCTAATAAGAAACTATAAATCAATTCTAGAAAAAATTAAAACAACTAGAGTTCTAAACCATAATAATTCACCATTCAATGGTGGTAACTACCAATTTTGAATTGTCTTTAATGATATACTCAATGTGAGAAGCCAATTTTTACCTTGTCTTCACATGCCCCTCCAATCTTGTTTCCCCTCATTGAAACCACAGGTCAATATCCTATTCTATTTGTCACTCCATGATGATTGTTCTTCATTCAAATCAACTCTAAATGGTCTTTCAAACATTCTATGTGCAACAAATTTTTATATCGTGATTAGGAAAGACCCCTCTAAGAAGTCTTCATTCGAGTGAAATAGATGCAGATTGGGGTTTTCATATTCAACAACCTCATTATCAACATTCACCAAACAATGGCAGATGGTTCCTCTATTCATGTTTTAGTCACCTCATCAGCTCCTGGCTCTACATATATAATGTAATCCTTGAACTTATTCATCAGGTTTTGAATAGTTTGTTTCCATCTCTCTAAGGGGGTGGGGGGTTGCATTTAATTGCGGACCTAGTAACTATAGGGCTAGGTAGATTAGAGCAGTCATTCTATCTCTGCGGCCTCTGCATATGCTGAATAAATCTAACTAAAACCATTAATGTGTTCACTCCATTCATTGAAGAGGATCAAAGGAACTCTTCCACAAGATCTGATTCCTTGGGCACTATGGACCATGATTTAGTGGAAGAAATGATATCCACACCTATTTTATCTATCTGAACTCAATAAAGATGTTTAGATTCATTACTATCCTCTAAAACAATCCCTTCTTCAAATGGGGGAGGTTCACCTTCTGCAAGCACCACAAAATGGTTTTGTGAACCATTATCCAAAACACCAGCATTACCAATACCAACTTGAGAGGGAGGATTTTTTGCCTCACTTATATCTTATATGTCAGGAGCCCTTATAAGGTTTGGCATGTGCACTGGTTGCCTTCCAGCTTCTTATCCAACTAAATACCCATGTCATGCATGTTTCTCACTATTGACACCAGAAAATCCATCCTTACCTATTTATTGTATCATGACTTTTTATTGACCCCAACAAGATGGATAACCTAATGGTAATGGGAATCATAATGTAACTCCCCGACCCTAGTTACCCAGAGTTAGTGCATTATTTCATAACATTGGCATGATCACAAAATATCAAGTCTCGAATGACTGATTAGTTTAGTAGACTTGGAATCACTAGATACATTCATAAAGATTACATTACATCATAAACTGAAAACTACAAAAACATCTTTTCTCCACACACATATCCCCTTATACTATCCCTAAAGGTCATTCATAAAATACTTCTTCACATCCTAGAAAAAATAAAACATAGAAAAGGGTGAGCTCAAATGCCCAGTAAGGATAACAATAGAGCGGAAATTTTCATAAATAAGCACACAAATTTAAGGAAATGTATAACTAAAACAAAATCCTTTTTAACTTTAACTTCAGCATAATATGGTAGAAATAAATGAAATAATGTCATTTACTTATTCACACGGATATTCTACTAGTCAAATAATCACAAGAAATATCAATAACGACTTTCATAATGATGTAATGCATAATGCCAGACTATCATAACCACATAGTCAATCCTTGTACCAGGACTACGAATAAGATTTTTTTAAGGCCTTGTTCCAAGACACTAGTTTGTCTCATGAGACCTACCTATGCATCTAAGAGCTATAGTGGGCTCCACCCATCACTTATTAAGTCCAATTCATTTCTCGTATGAACAGGTTTAAACATAACATAAACATTCGTATTAAAAATATCATACGAAATGTCAATACATTCTCCATAAACAATGAATGGTATAAAAATAACACATCCACAGTCAAACATATCACAATACCATAAATACAATATGGAAGTTCTGTATCATAATAAATCAACATCAAATAAGCTTAAAATCCATCAAAGGATGTTGACATAGATGAAATCAAAACTATTTGAGAGAAATATCTCTTTTTTTGAAATCATTTAAAAGTCACATAATTATAAAAGAAAACATTTACTTTGAAAATATTCTGATCAACCTGTAAGGGAAGCATCGATGATTTTATAGTGGCAGAGAGTAGCCGCACCCACCATATAAGTTAAAAAACATTCTTACCTTAATTCTGTCGAAAAGGTTAAAAAGGACATTGTTTGAAAAATGACAGAAATATTCCATTATAAACATCTTATAAAAATTCAAAAATGTTATAAATGATATTAACACATAGTCTATAAAATAGTAATAACGATTTGAAATACATTTTATGGAACATGGAAGTGAGTGATAAAGAGGTCCTAGTAGATAGTTATTTATAAACAACCTCAGATAATGAAGTGATTGTGAAATAAACCCTTACCTCGAACTTTTCCTTGGACGAGGGTAGGTTAACATCCTTTATAATGGTGAAATAATTGTTATTAAATTACACAAGAATCATATACATTAATATGATATCACATATGATCTTCTAACATTACTTTGTTAATAATATCTTAGTATTATCGTCGTTTCGGGTGTAAAATTACTTGTTTTCTCTTATATGTTTTGTTACATAAGTCATGTATGATATGGATAGGTTGTATTTTATTCATATACAGAATTATATCATGTCCTTTAACATTATTTTTGATCATCCAATGATAAATATACTTCCATGGATACGATAGGGAGTGAATCTCATCGCATTCGTGGAGACGGTAGAGCGTACGTACGCACGAGCGACAATATCATTCTTTTGATATTAAAATAATATATAATTGTATGTTATATTATATATACAGAATCATTATAATGTTATATTTATTATTTACATCAATTTAACATCATTATCATACCCATCCAAATAATAATGTTTTGAATAACAATTACACCATGACGTGGAGACGGCGAGCCGTACGTAAGCACATATGGTTACATGTCATACAAAGGTTGAATAGAATATTGAATATGTTTGTACCATATTTATGATAAAATCACATTCTATAGAAGATACTATATTTATTATTTTATAATGTAAATAACAAATAAAGAATAAGTTGAAGAAGAAAGGAACTTGAATGAGGGTGGTGAAAACATTACCTCTTCTTCGGGTTCTTCTTTTTGATTTTATCAAAAGGGCTCTTTAGATTGGTTTTATGATTAAAATATGTCCTCTAGGTTGAATTTAGGGAAGTTGAAAGAATATTAGGGAAGGGGTTGTCTGAGAAAAAAGGCTTTGATGGTGTGAATTAGAGAGAAGGGGGAGTGACCTTTTATAAGAGGGATGAGGGGCACCTTATAAAAAGATAGAAATGTTATTTTATAATAAATTAATTTTCTTTTTCAAATTGCTAAAAAGTGTATTATTTAAAGTTTAAGGTTGGGATGGGTCTAAATCCTTTCAACCAATTGATTTTAGACAGGTTTGGGTCACTATATTAACCTTATCATTTATATTTAACCCTTTGTTAAATAGTTTGACATTTACCATGTCTCTTTGTATTTTTATATTATATAGTCAATAAAATTACTATAAACTTTAAAGAGACCCCAAGTGGTCCATTAATACAGCACCTATCATTATATAAGTCATTTCCCTAAACCTTATATTTTCAATAATAGAATATCAATTAATAATATTATATTTGTTTTAAAAACTCTTTTATGTCAATGTTGACACTATTGGGTATTTTGTTTTTTATAAATTTATAACAGCATTATTACTTCTAATTAAATTAATATAAACAATCATAATTTGTCTAAATAACATTGAAAATTATTTTAATTCATAAAAAGTCTCAAATTACATTTATTTTGATATTTTTAATATCAATTATTTTAATATTTCATTAACTAGGTAATTACTGCATCAACATTGTGACATAAATAAATTAAATTATTTAATGTCTAAAAATTATAAATAAAATACCATTATTTATTAAATCCTTTTAGCTTTATAATTAGTATTTTTAATCTAATTTATCTTATGTATAACACTATATTATAAATGTTTTAGTTATTAATCTTTTATTTTAACTATTTTAACTCTTCTTTAAATTTAATAATAATAAATGTTAGAATCTAATCCAAGTGGACCTAAATGATAATATTTTATTTCTAAGGTTGTTTTTAGTTGAGGTACACTTTTCCATTATAAATGTGACATGTTTTAAGGTAATATTAATATCATTTTTCTCGTTAATTTCCCTATTTACTTTAAACCGTGGTAAATAAAAGTAAAAAGATACTATTCACCAAAAATTATTTTTATCTTATTGAACCACATTTTAAGCATTGATATTAATCATGTCTCTCTTTTTTTCAAAATTCCACTCATAGAAGCAGTAAAATTAAGTTTTATGTGAATTTCCAAATTCTCTTAGTATGTGGGTAAAAGATGGTGAAAAGTTCAATAAAATTTTTATATATCATAATTTTTTAGAAATTAACTCCAATGAATTACATTGAACTTATATAGGTATTATGTATCTATTTTGACCTTAATTATATTTAAGTAAAATAAATAATTATTTAATTAAAAATTTGGTTTTAAACTATAACTTAGTGTTTTTCACTATTCATCAAAAATTGAATGTTTTTTGTAAAATACCAAAAAATAAACATAAGCTAATTTTGATATTCCGAATCCAAAAATAAAGTCCATTTTGAATGATAAAATTTAAAAAATTTAAAAAAGTGGGTATTAATATTCATAACGGCTAATTTCATTGGTTGTGGTGTATGTTAGAACTTGAAGATGCGTACAACACACACTATTGTATTATTCAAAGAGAAGCGGACTGTGGAAGCATGGGGTGTTAAATTCTCCCCACCTTCAAATAATATCATCCTCAAAATTTCTAGAATACTTCCTCTTGAAAAGACTCAGGTGTTTCTTCATCATAAGTCCCTCGGGTTCCCATGTTGCCTCTTCCATCTTATGGTTTCTCCATATAACTTTTACCAGACAAGTCATCCGGCTTCTCAGCACTTGTTTTCTTGAATCAATAATCTTTACAGGCTCTTCGCAATAAGAAAGATCAGGTTTCAGTTCTAATTCCTCGTAGGTGAGTACATGCGTAGGGTCAGGAATAAATTATCTCAACATTGATACGTGGACCACATAGTGAACATTGGAGAGACTTGGCGGCATTTCGAAACGGTAAGCTACATCCCCAATTCATTATAGAATATTGAATGGTCCGATGTACATGGGACTCCATTTACTCATATTACTGAAACATATAACTCCCTTCCATATAGATACCTTCATGAAAACATGTTCTCCTACCTAAAATAAAAAATCCTTCCTTCGGTTATAGACATAGTTCTTTTGCCTAAATTGAGCTACTTTGATGTGGTTTTGGATTACCTTTACCTTTTCCATCGTTTCCTTTAACAGTTCTCATCCTAAAAGTTTTCTTTCACCAACGTCATCACGATAGGTTGGTGTGCGACAACTCTTTCCAAATAACGCTACATATGGTTCCATTTGAATATTTGAATAGAAGCTATTGTTATAGGAAAATTCCACCAGAGGTAAATATTGATCCCACATACCATAAAAGTCAAGTGAGCATGATCTCAACATGTCTTCTAAGGTTTGAATAGTTTGTTCTGATTTTCCATTAGTTTGGGGGTTGTAGGTAGTGCTCAAATGATGTTTAGTATCAAGGGATTTCTGAAGGCTTTTCTAGAATCATGAAGTAAAACGTGGATCTCGATCAGAAACAATCGATATGGGTACTCCATGAAGTCTCGCAACTTCATTAATATATAGTCTTTCTAGACATTCAAGTGGTAAATCTTACCTTATAGAACGAAAATGTACTGACTTGGTAAGACGATCAACAAAGACCCCTATTGGATCGTTCCTTCTAAGAGTATTTGGTAGTCCCATGAAAAATTCCATAGTGATATTATCCCACTTCCCCTCATGTATGGGAAGAGGATTCATGGATCCTCCAGGCTATTTCTTTACAGCTTTCACTTGTTGACAAACCATACATCTTTCCAATAAATAAGCAATCAACCTCTTCATGTTGTCCAACCAAATATGTTCCATCAAATATCTACACATTTTGGTGCTCCCTAGGTGTATAGATAAATTGGAACTATAAGAATCTTCCAACAATTCCCTTTTTTTATCAGGTATATTGGTAACAAAAAGTCTCTTCCCAAATTTCAAAATTCAATCTACATACACAACATAACTAAATCTCCCATCATTCACAGCTTTAATCTTCCTTTGAAACTCTTCATCATCGGTTTGAGAACTCTTTATCCTTTCTAGTAAATATGGTTTGGTAACCATTTGAAAATTCATTAATGTTTTACCATCCATGGTTATTCCCATATATATCTTTACTAGATCCATGTATATAGGATCCTTTTAAACTCTCATATTGTTCAAAACTCCATGATCCTTTCTAATCAAAGCATCTACCACCTTATTTTCCTTTCTCGGGTGGTAGTGTATCATGAAATCATAATCCTTGAGTAGTTCAAGCCATCTCCTTTTCTTCATGTTGAATTATTTCTGTGAGAAAATTTACTCCAAACTCTTGTGATTAGTATAAATCTCATATTTTTCTCCATAGAGATAATCTCT
The DNA here is from genome assembly GCA_963277665.1 of Viscum album. Taxonomy (NCBI): domain Eukaryota; kingdom Viridiplantae; phylum Streptophyta; class Magnoliopsida; order Santalales; family Viscaceae; genus Viscum; species Viscum album. The sequence continues at coordinate 1,112,059,561 of OY728140.1, forward strand.
CCATATCATCAATGAAATGATTATTTCAGCTAACTCAAGATCATGAGTAGGATGTTTCTGCTCATGAATTTTTATCTGTCATGAAGCATTGGCAATAAATCTATCATTCTGCATAAGGACACAACCAAGTCATTTCTTCGATAAATCACTATAAAAAACAAACCATCATTTCCCGATGGTAGAGTAAAAATAAGATCATTGAATAATCTTCTCTTCAGTTCTTCAAAACATTATTCACACTCTTTTTTCCAAACTAATTTAACTCCTTTACGTGTGAGATTTGTTAATGGGTTAGCCAATCGGGTGAAATTCTGGATGAAACGTTGATAATAACTTTCTAAAACAATAAAACTGTGTACCTCAGTTATACTCATTGGTGCTGGTCATTCATGGATTGCTCTTGTCTTAGAAGGATCAACAGAGATTTCCATATTTAGAGACAATTTTTCCATGATATGAAATCTCTTGAAGCAATAATTCACACATACTAAACATCCCATATAATTCATGTCTTCTCAGAGTCTTTAGGATAATGCGCAAGTGATTTTCATGATCTTTGTTGCGATTATAATATACCAAGTTAACATCAATAAATACCACCAAAAAATCATCGAGATATTCCTTGAAAAGTTTTTCAATTAGATCAATGAATATTGAGGGTGCATTAGTCAATCCATAATGCATTACTATAAACTCATAATGCCAATACCTGGTTCTAAATGCTGTCATCAGAATTTCTTCCTTCATCACACACAACTAATGGTATCCAGACCGAAGGTGAATCTTTGAAAAGTATGGATCTCCATGTAGTTGGTCAAATAAATAATCAATTCGAGGTAGATGATACATATTATTTATTTTTATAGAATTGATTTCCCTATAGTCGATACATAACCTCATAGATCTATCTTTCTTCTTAACAAAAAGGACGTGTGATCCCCAGGGAGAAACACTATGGTGAATAAATTCCTTATTACTCAATTCCTCTAGTGGTTTATTTAGATCCACCAATTCCACAATGTCCATTCTATAAGGGGTCTTCGATATAATCCTTGAACCAGGAATTAAATCAATTGAAACCTCAACTTCTCATTCTTGAGGATGTCCCGGTAAATATTCTAGAAACACATCAATATATTCTCTCACAATAGGTACATACTCTATTTGAACATTCCTTTCCTCACCGACAGCTATTTCATCTCTTCATCCCTAATAATTGAATTTAGTTAAGCTACTGGGGGTTGACCAAGATAAGAATTATGGTGGTGAAGATTCTGCTCTAAAGACAAGGTGTTCTTTATCATCATCATCAAAAAATTTAACCTCTTTCTTCTTACAATAAATCTTCACATCATGTTCTGAAATCCAATCCATAACAAGTATTATATCAAACTCAATCATAGGTATGATGACGAGATCAACAGATAAAGAACATTTATACTCCCTAATGGTAACAGATCCACAGAACTTTGTAGCAATGATACTTCCCTCATGAGATTTAACTGACAACTCCCTTGTTAAATAAAATTTGAAATATCTAATTTTGTTAGGAAACTATGTAGATATGAAACAATATGATGATCCAGATTTAAATAATGCATTGTCTAAACTTGAGGAAACCATTTAATTACCTGCCACCACGTCTTTCAGGGCATTAACATCAGCATTAGTGATAGCAAAATCTTGTCCATCATCCCTTGGACTTTTCATGGGTATGTTACAATGATGAATAGGAAATTCATTTTCATAATGTGCCATATCCCTGCAGTTTTAGAATTAATCCTCAGTAGCTTCTTTCTTCCCCTTAGAATCATGATCTTGGTGGCCTTTTTTACCCCACTTTTAACAGACTACCATTCCTTACAAGAAAGTATCGAGGTGTTTATTCCCACATTTACTAAATAATGGATAAATAACCATTCCCTTCTTCCCCTTATTTCCATTTCCATAATAATCAATAAATCTCTTCTTCTCATTATATTCAATAATGTAGTAAGACATAGAGAATTCTTTTTCTGTCTTGATAGTGCATGAGACAATATCATCGTACAACGAGAAGGATTATGCAACTAATGCTCGATAAAGAAATGGTTTTAACCCATCAATGAAATGATCAATAGTACTTCTTGGGTTATGTATATAATATGCAACATACCTCGTAAACCTTGTAAATTTATCCTCATACTTTGTGACATTCTCATCCTCCTTTTACCTCAGACTCAAAAATTGCCTTTCCATATTTTCTCGATGGTCACAAGGAAAATATTTTTCTATGAAAAGTTATTTGAACTCCCTCCTTTCCATATTTGATACTTCATCATCTTACTTGGTGTTTTGAATCAATTACCACCATTCATCATCATCTCCAGTGAGGCGGTAAACTACCCTGATAACTTTTTCCCTTTCACTACTCCCCAAGGCATGGAATATTATCTCTATGGTATTTATCCATTTCTCAGCTACTAAGGGATTTGTACTCCCATTAAATGTTGATGGTTGTTGCCTCATGAAGCGGTCACACAGTGATCCTCCATGTTGTGGATCAAGGTGCTCCATAAAGGTAAGGTTATCATACAAAACTTGAGTGAGTTGACCCAGTATGGTGATTAGCTTATCAGCACCAGTTGCATAACTAGATCCACTATAATTATCTTAAGTAAGATGAAAATCCCTACATGGAGTGCCTGAATTGTTAAAGTTCCCATTTCATCCTCTAGGATCCATTTATATACAATGGAATACACTATATTAGTTTATGAATTACAATACATAAATCCAAACATGTAAAACACTTAACATAAATTGAACAGTTTATGGATATTATCCATAACCATACAAAAAATTCTTTGAAGAAGTATATACTCACAAACACTTCATAATGGATTGTAATTAAAATGAGAATTATCCTAAGAATATCCCCTGGGAGTTTCTTAACCAAGAGTGTATCGAGGCCCATTTCCATGCTCCAGTTCCCGTTCGAGTCTAGCTCAAACCAATGCATTCAGGTTTTACCTTAGGTACATCTGTGCCAAAAGCCGCCTCTACCAGATCGTATCTAGACAGTGATGTATTTCTTGGAAAACTCAAAAAATCTCTACAATACCAAAATTTAAAATGTTTTCTATACTAATCCTCAAAGTATATCTTATGGTTATGTGCTCTAATCAGAGTTTACCTAAATCTACCTTCCAAGGATTGTACTCAACCTCCCTCTGGTACCATCTATAACGCCCCGACCCCAGTTCCCCAGAGTCAGTGGATTATTACCTAACATTGGAATGATCGCAAAAGATCATGTCTCGAATGACTGATTATTTTAGTAGCCTTAGAATCACAAGATAGATTCATAATGATTAGATTTACTTCATAAAGTGAAAACTAAGACAACATCTTGTCTCCACACATAAATCCACTTATACTATCCCAGAAGGTCATTCATAAAATACTTTTTCACATCCTGGGAAGAATAAAACATTGAAAGGGGTAAGCTCAAATTCCCAGTAAGGATAACAATATAGCATAAATTTTAATAAATAAGAATAAACATTTAAAGAAATGTATCACTAAAACAAAAGCCGTTTAAACATGAACATCAGCATAATATGGTAGAAATAAAATGAAATAATTCCATTTAATTATTCACATGGATATTGTACTAGTTTAAAAATCATATGCAATATCAATAACCACTTTCATAATGATAGAATGCATAATGCCAGACTATCATAACCACATAGTCAAGGACTTATGCCAAGACTACAAATAAGATTTTTTTAATGCATTTTTCCAAGACACTAGTTTGTCTCATGAGACCTACCGATGAATTGAGGACCTATAGCAGGCTCCACCCATCAAATATTAAGTCCAATGCATTCCTCATATGAACATGTTTAAAAATAACATAAACATTCATATTCAAACTAGAATACTAAATGTCAATACTTTCTCCATACACCATGAATGGTATATAAATAACACATCCATAGTCAAACATATCAAAAAACCATCAATTCAATATGGATGTTTTGTATAATAATAAATCATCTACAAATAATCTTAAAATCCATCAAAGGATGTTGACAAATATGAAATCAATACTATTTGAGTGAAATTTTTATATTTTTGAAATCATTTAAAAGTCACATAATTATAAAATAAAAACATTTACTTTGAAAATATTCTATATAAGATTATAAAGGAATCTTCGACGATTTTATAACGGCGGAAAATAGCCACACCCACCGTATTAGTTAAAAAAACATTCTTACCGTAATTCTATCAAAAAGGTTAAAAAAGACCATGTCTGGAAAACGATGGAAAGATTCCTTTATAAACATCTTATAAAAAGTAAAAAAGGGTATAAATGACTTTAACCCATAGTCTATCAAATATTAAGAATGATTTGCAATAAATTTTTAAGGAACATGGATGTGGATGATAAAGAGGTCCGAGTAGATAATTACGTATAAACAACCTCGGATAATGAAGAGATTGTGAAATAAACCCTTAACTTGTAATTATCCTTGGTAAAGGTTAGGTTAACCTCCTGTATAATGGTTAAATAATTTATATTAAATTATAAATGAATCATATACATTAATATGATATCATATATGATCTTTTAACATTTCTTTGTTAATAATATCTTAGAATTATCGCCGTTTCTGGTGTTAAATTACTCATTTTATCTTATATGTTTTGTTAAATAAGTCATGATTTTTATGGATATATTGTATCTTATTCATATACAAATTTATATCATGTAATTTAACATAATTTTTTATCATCAAATGATAATTATATTTGCATGGATACGATAGGGAGTGAATCTCATCGTGTTCGTGGAGACAGTAGTCCATACGTACACACGAGCGACAATATCATTCTTTTGATATTAAAATCATATGTAATTGTATGGTATATTATATATAAAGAATAATTATCGTGTTATATTTATTATTTACATAAATTTCACATCATTATCATACCAATCAAAATAATAATGTTTTGAATAACAATTACACCACGACGTGGAGACGGTAAGCCGTACATACGCATGTATGGTGACATGACATTCAATGTATGGATAGAATAATGAATATGGTTGTACCATATTTATAATAACATCACAGTATATAGAATATACAAGAGTTATTATTTTATAATGGAAATAGAAATGAAAGAAGAAGTTGAAAAAGAAAGGAACTTGAAAGAGGGTGGTGAAAACATTACCCCTTCTTCGGGTTCTTCCTTTTGATTTGATAAAAAGGGCTCCTTAAGTTAGATTTATGATCAAACTAAGGCTTCTAAGTTGAAGAGGGGGAATTAGAGAGAATATTTGGGAAGGTTTTGTCAGATCCAAAAGGCTTTTATGGTGTTAATTATACAGAAGGGGGGGCGGGGGTGCCCTTTTATAAGAGGGGTGAGGGGAACCTTAGAAAAACCTAGAAATATTATTTTATAATAAATTATTATTCTATTTCTAATGGCTACAATGTGGATTATTTAATTTTTAATGTGGGTATGTATCTAAATCCTTTAAAACAATTGATTTTAGATATTTTTCGGTCATTATATTAAACATATCATTTATATTTAATCCCTAGTTAAATAGTTTGTCATTTACCATGTCTCTTTGTATTTTTATATTATATAGTCAATAAAAATACAATAAACATTCAAGAGACCCCCATGTGGTCCATTAATACTACACCTATCATTATATATGTCATTTTTATGAACCTTATATTTTCAAGAATATAATATAAATTATCTATATAATATTGTTTTAAAAAAATCTTTTATGTCAATTTTGACACTATTGGGTATTTTGTTTTTTATAAATTCATAACAGCATTATTACTTCTAATTAAATTCATATAACCAATTATAATATGTCATAGTAACTTATAAAATTATTGTAATTAATATTATGTCTCAAATTTCATTTATTTTGATATTTATAATATCAATTATTTTAATATTTCATTAATTAGGCAATTACTACATCACCATTGTGTCATAAATAAATTAAATTATTTTATGTCTAAAAATTATAAACAAAATACCATTATGTAGGAAACATTTTTTTCTTTCTAATGAATATTTATAATCAAATTTATCTTTTGTATAACCCTATATTAAAAATGTTTTAGTTATTAAACATTGGTTTTAACTCTTTTAACTCTTCTATAAATTAAATAATAATAAATGTTCTAATCTAATCCAAGTGGACCTAAATGATAATATTTTATTCCTAAGGTTATTTTTGGTCATGATACGCTTGTCTAATAGAATTGGTACATGTTTTAGTGTAATATTAATATCATTTTCATGTTAATTACCCTATTTACTTTTTACCGTGGTAAATAAAAGAAAAACTTTACTATTCATCAAAAACTATTTTTATCTTATTGAAGCACATTTAACTCCTTTATATTAATCGTGTCTCTCAGATTTTCGAAATTACACTCATAGATGCAGTAAAATTATGTTTTATATGAATTTCCAAATTCTCCTATGATGTGGGTAAAAGAGGGTGAAAAGTTCAAAAAACATTTTATATATCTTAAATTATTCTAAACTAACTCAAATGAATTACATTGAACATATATAGGTATTATGTATCTATTCTGACCTTAATTAAATTTAAATAAAATAAATATTTATTTAAATAAAAATTCTGTTTTAATCAATAACTCTATGTTTTTCACTGTTCATCAAAAATTGAACGTTTTTAGAAAAATACCAAAAAATCACCCTAAGATAATATTGATATTCTGAATCCAAAAATAAAGTCCAGTTTGAATGATAAAATTTATAAAATTTAAAAAGTGTTTATTACTATTCATAATGGCTAGTTTGATTGGTTGTGGTGTGTGTTAGAACTCAAAGTTGCGTACAACACACACTACTCTATTATTCAAATAGAAGCGTACAATGGACGCTTGGGATGTTACATTCTCCCCACCTTCAAATAATTTCAACCCTGACATTTCTAGAATACTAACTCATGAAAAGACTCGGGTGGTTCTTCATCATAAGTCCCTCTGGTTCCCATGTTGCATCTTCCATCTTATGTTTTCTCCATAGAACGTTTACCAGACTAGTCGTCCAGTTTCTCAGCACTTGTTCTCTCATATCAAGAATCCTGACAGGCTCTTTGCAAAAACACAGATCAGGTTCCAGTTATAATTCCTCATAGGTGAGTACATGGGTAGGTCCAGGCATGTATTTTCTCAACATTGATACATGGACCACATAGTGAAATTTGGAGGGAATTGGCGGCATTACCAAATGGAAAGCTACATCTCCAATTCGTTCTTGAATTCTGAAAGGTCAGATGTACCTGGGGCTCAATTTACCCTTATTACCGAAACACATAACTCCCTTCTATGGAGATACCTTCAAGAAAACATGATCACCTACCAGAAATTCAAAATCCTTCCTTCAGTTATCGGCATAGCTCTTTTGCCAACTTTGAGATGCTTTGATGGGGTTTTGGATTACCATTACCTTTTCCATCGTTTCCTCCACCAGTTCTCAGCCTACAAGTTTTCTTTCACCAACGTCATCCCAACAGGTTGGTGTACGACATCTCTTTCCATATAACGCTTCATATGGTGCCATCTGAATACTTGAATAGAATCCATTGTTATAGGAAAATGCCACCGGAGGTAAATATTGATCCCACATACCCTGAAAGTCAAGTTACCATGATCTCAAAATGTATTCTACGGTTTGAATAGTTCATTCTGATTTTCCATCAGTTTGGTGGTGGTAGGCAGTACTCCAATGAAGTTCAGTATCAAGGTATTTCTGAAGCCTTTTCCAGAACCATGATGTAAAATGTGGATCAAGATAAAAAACAATCGATATGGGTACTCCATGAAGTCTCACAACTTCATTAACATATATTTTTTCTAGATGTTCATGTGGTAAATCTTCCTTTATATCAAGAAAATGTGCTGACTTGGTAAGACGATCAACAATGACCCCTATTGCATCATTCCTTCTAGGAAACATTGGTAGTCTCATGACAAATTCCATAGTGATATTATCCCATTTCCCCTCATGTATGAGAAGAGGATGCATAAATCATCCAGGCTGTTTCCTTCCAGCTTTCACTTGTTGACAAACAATACATATTGACACAAAATCATCTATCTCCCTCTTCTTGTTGTCCCACTAAAAACGTTCCTTCAAATCTATATACACTTCTGTGCTCCCTCGGTGTATAGAGAAATTGGAACTATGAGCATCTTCCAACAATTCCCTTTTTAGATTAGGTATATTGGTAACACAAAGTCTCTTTCCAAATTTCAAAATTCCATCGACACACACAAAGTCACTCAATCTCACACCATTCACAACATTAATATTCTTTTGAAACTCTTCATCATCGGTCTGAGAACTCTTTATCTGATTTAGTAATGATGGTTTGGAAACAATTTGAAAATTCATTGATGTTTCACCATCTATGGTGATTCCCATATCCATCATTACTAGATCCACGTATATAGTATCCTTTTAAACTCTAATCTTGTTCAAAACTCCATGATACTTTCTACTCAAAGCATATGCCACCTTGTTTTCCATTAACGGGTTGTAGTATATCATGAAATCATAATCCTTGAGTAGTTCAAGCCATCTCTTTTGCCTCATGTTGTGTTCTTTCTGCGAGAAAATATAATCCAAAATCTTGTGATCAATATAAATCACACATTTTTCACCATAAAGATAATGTCTCCATATATTCAATGAAATGATTACAGCAGCTAACTAAAGATAATGAGTAGGAAATTTATGCTCATGAATTTTTAGCTGTCTTGAAGCATTGGTAATAACTCTGTCATTCTTCATAAGGATACAACCAAGTCCTTTATTCGATGCATCATGATAAATAACAAAACCAACATTTCCTGATGGTAGATTCAAAATAATAGCATTGAACAATATTATCTTCAGTTCTTCAATTCATTCTTCACACTATTTTTTCAAAACTAATTTAACTCCTTTAAATGTGAGCATTGTTAATGGGTTAGCCAATCAAGTGAGATTCTGGATGAAACGTCGATAATAACCTACTAAACCAATAAAATTGAATACCTTGGTTATACTCATCGGTTATGTCGATTCTTGGATTTCTCTTGTCTTATAAGGATCATGAGAGATTCCATATTTAGAGACAATATGGCCAAGAAAAGAAATCTCCTGATGCCAGAATTCACACTTGCTAAACATCCCATATAATTCATGTCTTCTCAGAGTCTTCAGGATAATGCGCAAGTGATTTTCAGGATCTTCATAGATTTTAGAATATACCAAGTTATCATCAATAAATACCACTAAAAATCATCGAAATATTCCTTGAAAACTTTTTTCATTAGATCCATGAATACATATGGTACTCTAGTCAATCCAAAAGGCATTACTGTAAAATCATAATGCCCGTACCTGGTTCAAAATGATGTCTTCAGAATGTCTTCCAACTTCACACACAACTGATGGTATCCCGACTTATGGTCAATCTATTAAAATCATGGAGCTCCATGTAGTTGGTCAAATAAATCATCCATGTGAGGTAGATGATATGTGTTCTTTATTTTTATATCATTGATTCCCCTGTAGTCGATACATAACCTCATATATCCATCATTATTCATAACTAAAAGGATAGGGGATCTCATGGAGAAACACTAAGGTGAATAAATCCATTATTACTCAATTCCTCAAGTTGTTTATTCAGTTCAACTAATTCCACAGTGGACATTCTATTAGGTGTCTTCGATATAGGCCTTGAACCATTAATTATATCAATAGAAACCTCCACTTCTCATTCTAGAGGATGTCCAGGTAAATCGTCTAGAAACACATCAATATATTCTCTCACAATAGGTACAACCTCGATTTGAACATTACTTTCCTTACCCACAATTATTTCCTTCTATTCCTCCCTGATAATTGAATTTAGTTGAGCTACTGGGGGTGGATCTAGATAAGAATTAGGTGGTGACGATTATGCTATAATGATAAGGTGTTCTTTATCATCATCATAAAAAATTGTATCCTCCTTCTTACAATAAATCTTCACATCATGGTCTAAAAGCCAATGCATACCTAGAATTATATCAAACTCTATCATTGGTATGACGATGATCTCAACAGATAAAGAACATTTATATGCCCAAATGGTAATAGATCCACAGAACATTATAGCAATGATAATTCCCTTAGGAGTTTTAACTGACAACTTCCTTGTTAAATCAAATTGGAAATATCTAATTTTCGTAGAGAACTATGAAGATATGAAACAATGTGATGATCCAGAATCAAATAAAGCATTGGATAAACATGAGGAAACCATTAAATTACCTGCCACCACGTCTTTTGGGGCATTAACCTCAACAGTAGTGATAGAAAAATCTTGGCCTTGATCCCTTGGCATTTTCTGGGGTATGTTCCCCTGACTCTTAGGAAATTCATTTGCATAATGTCCCATCTCCCTATAGTTTTAGCATTGATCATCAGTAGCTTCTTTCTTCCCCTTGCAATCACAAGCTTGGTGGCCTTTTTCACCACACATGTAACAGACTCCCATTCCTTTCAAGAAAGTATCAGGGTGTTTCTTCCCACATTTATTACATGATGGATAATTAAACATTCCCTTCTTTCCCTTATTTCTATTTCCAGAGTGATCAACATATCTCTTTTCTCTTTATTTCCTTTAAAGTAGTAAGAATTAGAGAATTATTTTTTGGTCTTGTTAGCACATGAGACAATATCTTCGTACAACGAGAATGTTTGTGCAAATAATGCTCATTAGAGAAAAGGTTTTAACCCATCAAAGAAATGATCAATCTTAATTCTTGGGTTACGTATATAATCTACAGCATACCTCATAAACCATGTAAATTTTTCCTCATACTTTGCGACATTCTCATCCTCCTTTTTCCTCAGACTCAGAAATTGTCTTTCCATATCTTCTCGATGGTCAGGAGGAAAGTATTTTTCTAAGAAAATCTCTTTGAACTCCCTCCATTCAATATTCGATACATTGTCATCTTCCTTTGTGTTTTGAATAAATGACCACCATTGATTAGAATCTCCAATGAGGTGGTAAACTATCATGATATCTTTTTTCCTTTCACTACTCCCCAAGGCATGGAATATTTTCTCTAAGAAAGTAATCAATTGCCCATCTACAAAGGGATTTGTACTCCCATTGAATTTTTGTGGTTGTTGCCTCTTGAAGCGGTCTGGTAGTGATCTTCCACGTTGTGGATCAGGGTGCTCCATACGGTAAGGTGATTATTCATAACCTAAGTGAGTTTTCCCAGTATGGTGATTAGCTGATCAGCACCAGTTGCATCACCAGATCCACTATAATTATCTTAAGCAAGAGGGAAATCCCTACATGGAGTGCATGCATTGATACAGTTTCCATTTCTTCCACTAGGTGCCATTTATAAACAATGGTATAAACTAGATTAGTTTGTGAATCACAATACATAAATACAAACTTGTAAAACACTTAACATAAATTGAAAAGTTTTTGGATATAATCTATAACCATAAAAAGGTTTTCTTTGAAGAAGTATATACTCATAAATCTTTCATAATGGTGTGTAAATATAATTAGAATTATCCTAAGAATATCCCCGGGGAGTGTCTTAACCAAGAGTGCAGCAAGGCCCGTTGTCGTCCACCAATTCCCATTCGAGTCTAGCTCAAAGAGGTGTTTTCGGGTTTTACCCCTAGGTACATCTGTGCCATTGCCGCCTCTACTGGCTCATATCTAGACAGTGGAGTTTTGATTGGAAATATCACAAAATATCTACAATACCATAATTTAGGATGTTTTTATTCTAATCCTCAATGTATATCTTAGGGTTGTGTGCTCTAATCAGTGTTTATCTAAATCTAGCTTCAAGGTTTGTACTAAACCTCCCTCTGATACCAACTATAACGCCTCGAGCCTAGTTACCCAGAGTCGGTGCATTATTACATAACATTGGCATGATCCCAAAAGATCAAGTCTCGAAAGACCTATTAGTTTAGTAGCCTTGGAATCACTAGATACATTCATAATGATAATATTTACTTTTTAAAGAGAAAAATACAACAATATATTGTCTCCACACTCATATCCCCTTATACCATCCCTTAAGGTCATTCATAAAATACTTATTCACATCCTAGGAAAAATAAAACATAGAATGGGGTGAGCTCAAATTCCCAGTAAGTATAACAATATGACAAAAAAATTTATAAATAAGAATAAACATTTAAGGAAATGTATAACTAAAATAAAAGCCTTTTAAACTTGTCCTTCAGCATAATATTTCAGAAATAAAATGAAATAATTCCATTTACTTATTCACATGTATATTCTACTAGTTTAATAATCACATGCAATATCAATAACCACTTTCATAATGATTTAATGCATAATTCCAGACTATCATAACCACATAGTCAAGGCCATATACCAAGACTACAAATAAGATTTTTTCAAGGCCTTGTGCCACGACACTAGTTTTTTCATGAGACCTACTGATGAATCGAGGAGCTATAGTGGGCTCCACCTATCACTTATTAAGTCCAATGCATTCCTCATATGAATAGGCTTAAACATAACATAAAAATTCGTATTAAAACTAGACTACGAAATGTCAATACATTCTCCCTACACCATGAATGCTATAGAAACAAACATCAACAATCGAACATATCACAAAACCTTCAATACAATTTGTAATTTTTGTATGATAATAAATCAACTTCAAATATGCTTAAAATCCATCAATGGTTTTTGACATAGATGATATCAAAACTATTTGAGGGAAACTTATCTTTTTTTGAAATCATTTAAAAGTCACAAAATTATAAAATAAAACATTTAATTTGAAAATATTCTTATAATCATGTAATGGAATCTTCGACGATTTTATAATGGCGTAAAATAGCCGTACTCGCCATATAAGTTAAAAAAGCATTCTTACCTTAATTCTGTCGAAAAGGTTAAAAAACTACCTTGTTTGGAAAAAAATGGAAATATTCCTTTATAAACATATTATAAAAATAAAAAAAGGATATAAATGAATTTAACCCATAGTCTATAAAATATTAATAATTATTTGAAATACATTTTTAAGGAACATGGATGTGGATGATAATGAGGTCCACGTAGATAATTACGTATAAACAACTCGGATAATGAAGAGATTGTGAAATAAACCCTTACCTTGTAATTATCCTTGGTAGAGGGTAGATTAACCTCCTGTATAATGGTGAAATAATTGTTATTAAATTATACAATAATCATATACATTAATTTGATATCATACATGATCTTTAAATATTGCTTTGTTAATAATATCTTATTATTATCGTTGATTCGGGTGTTAAATTACTCATTTTCTCTTATATGTTTTTTACATAAGTCATGATTGTTATGGATAGGTTGTATCATATTCATATAAAAATGATATCAAGTCCTTAAGAATTATTTTTGATCATCAAATGAGAATTATACTGGCATGGATACAATAGGGAGTGTATCTCATCGCGTTTGTGGAGATTGTAGTCCGTACATACGCACGGGCGACAATATCATTCTTTTGATATTAAAATAATATATAATTGGATGGTATATTATATATACAGATTAATAATCATGTTATATTTAATATTTACATCAAGTACACATCATTATCATACCCATCCAAATAATAATGTTTTGAATAACAATTACACCATGACATGGAGACGGTAATCCACACGTACGCATGTATGGTGACATGTCATTCAAAGGATTGATTGAATACTGAATATGGTTGTACCATATTTATAATAACACCAATGTATATATATTATAATAGAGTTATTTTTTTAGAGTGGAAATAACAAAGAAAGAAGAAGTTGAAGAAGAAAGGAACTTGAAAGAGGGTGGTGAAAACATTACCTCTTCTTCGGGTTATTCCTTTTTATTTGATCAAAAGGGATATTTAGGATGTCTTTATGATAAAAATAAGGCCTCTAGGTTAAATTTAGGGATGTTGAGATAATATATGGGTAGCTTGTGTCCGAGTGAAAAGGATTTTAATGTGTGAATTAGAGAGACGGGGGAGTTCTGTTTTATAAGAGTGGTGAGGGGCACCTTAGGAAAAGGTAGAAATATTATTTTATAATAAATTCATATTCGGTTTCTAATTGCTCTAAAGTGTATTATTTATATTTTGAGGTGGGTATGGGTCGAAATCATTTCAACAAATATACTTTAGGCAGGCTTGGGTCACTATACTAACCTTATAATTTATAATTAATCCTTAGTTAAATAGTTTGACATGTACCATGTCTCGTTGTATTTTTATATAATATAGTCAATAAACATTCTATAAACATCGAATCGACACCCAAGTGGTCCATTAATAATACAACTATCATTATATATGTCTTTTGGACAATCCTTGTATATTTAAGAATAAAAAATCAATTAATACTATAATATTTGTTTTAAAAACTCATTTATGTCAATTTTGATACTACTGGGTATTTTGTTTTTGATAAAATTATAACAACATTATTACATATAATAGAATTTATATAACCAATAATAATTTTTCATATTAACCTAGAAAATTAGTTGAATTCATAAAAAGTATAAAATTACATTTATTCTGATATTTATAATAAAAATTATTTTAATATTTCATTAATTAGGTAATTACTACATCACCATTGTGACATAAATGAATTAACTTATTTAATGTATAAAAATTATAAATAAAATACAATTTTGTAGGAAATCGTTTGGTATTTTTAAAAAATATTTATAATCGAATTTATCTTCTGTATAACCCTATATTAAAAATGTTTTAGTTATTAAACATTGATTTTAACTCTTTTAACTCTTCTTTGAATTAAATAATAACAAATATCCTAATCTAATCCAAGTGGACATAAATGATAATATAATATTCATATAGTTCGCTTTGGTCAAGATACACTTTTCTAATAGAATTAGAACTTGTATTAGGGTAATATTAATATCATTTTTACCCATAATTACCTTATTTACTTTTAACTGTGGTAAATAAAAGTAAAACGTATGTATTCGCCCAAAAATTATTTTTATCCTATTTAACCACATTTTACTACTTGATATTAACAGTGTCTCTTGGATTTTCGAAATTCGACTCACAGAGGTGATAAAATTATGTTTTATGTGAATTTCCAAATTCTCCTAGGAGGTGGGTAAAAGACAGTGAAAAGTTCAATAAAATTTATATATATCTAAAATTATTCTAAACTAACACCAATGAATTACATTGAACTTATATAGGTATTATTTATCTATTTTTACCTTAATTAAATTTAAATAAAATAAATAATTATTTAAATAAAAATTCGTTTTTAAACTATAACTTAGTGTTTTTAACTATTCATCAATAATTTAATGTTTTTAGAAAAATACCAAAAATTCAACATAAGCTAATTTCAGTATTCCGAATCAATTAATGAAACCATTTTTAAGGATAAAATTTATAAAATTTCAAAAACTGGGTATTACTATTCATAACGGATAGTTTGATTGATTGTGGTGTGTGTTAGAACTCGAAGTTGCGTACAACACACGCTACTGAATTATTCAAATAGAAGCGTACCGTGGAATCTTGGGGTGTTACACACAAAATTTTTTATGATACAGTCTCAACATAAATAGGTACTGAATAGAAATCCAGATATAGAGGAGTTTCCAAATCCCCCTAATAAATAAGCAGCTTTAATTGATTCCTTTATGTGGAAAAGGCCTTTTAATTTAAATGGATCACTCAGTTAATTAATAATGTAACAATTTACCACATATATTAAGAATATCAACTACATTATTTAGTGTTATGAAAAGTAGATGATTCTAATGATTTTTTATCATATTGAGGGAGAAACTAATTTGTGTTGGTATGTGATCAAGAATGTGAATCATGGGATCAATGTGATGGGGTGGATGTAATTCTGGAAAATGGTTCTTGTTAAATATTTTTCTCTCACTATCCATATTGAAATATATGGTATTTTATTACTACAACGATAAAATGTGAATAATCTACCAGGGTGTTTGAGGAAAACCTCACAAGAATTTCATGATATGCATTTATCTTTGTTGTTACCCTTGAATGCAATGTGGAATGATTCTTTGGTGGGATAAAACCTAGTATATTAAAATACTTGTTGATCTGTGACATTGATATCTATGAAAAATTCTTTTGATGTGTCCTCAAAGTATAAATATGGATCAGTGAATCACAAGGGTATTAACGGCATAAGAAGAGAGTGAAGTTAAATTCTAGGGGTCTGATGGATAAATATAATAGTTCTATGAAATTTCAACATAAAACTTGTCAACGGGGTGGAAAGAAGAACCCTAAAAATTGAATATTGGGGATGAGTAAATGATTTAGTCGTGGGAAGAAATGACACATATTCAATGACTTTGGATTGGAGAAACCATCTAATGCGATAATAGAAAAAAACTCTGTAGTGAAACCTTATTTCACATTTCATTACATAAATTTCAATGAACCAATGAACTCTGAAAACCAACACACTAAGACATGGGTTTTTAGAGACAACCAAAAACCTCTATAGTAGCAAGGGCATGCAATTTTCCATCCTAACCACTGAGGTGGATCATAAAAATGAAGTGGGGTCTGATATGTTATTTATACATTCCACAATAGATAATTTAATTTTTTACTTTGGATCTACATATTACATCATACAATGATAGTTTACTAGAACCATTAAAACCCAACAACAAATCATTAAAGTAGAGATATAATTAATAATATAAAATTTCAAAATTATTAGATCCCAAGTACATAAATCCTCCCCTAAAAAATTTTAAAGATGAACTTCCCAGTGAACATTTCATAATCTCTTTCGTGGAAACTGATGAATTTTTTTCTGTCGATTGGATTTCCCTTTGAAAATCATGCTTAAATATACTCAATAAGAAAATCACTCTTGGTATTGTAAACCGAAGCCCAAATCTATGAAAGTGCAAGGGGTAACTCTTCTTTAGCACAAACACAACATGAATGGATATTAGTTCCCTACGTAAAATATTATCTATATCCAATGGCTGATTATATAGAATGAATCACGCTTCATTACAATTCAATTATGATGGAATACATTAATGTGTTTCTTGATGAAATGATTGGACTTACTCATAGCTGGGAGGTTAAATTTTTCAGTCGATAGTATTCCAATGGAGATTGCATTATTCAACATTCTGTATTGAATGGTTGTTGTGTACCCTGAGGAGTGAATAGAAAATTATTTTAGAATCTAAACATTGGTTTCATACACCCAAGTGCTTCACCCTGCAGTGCACAAGTTCTATTCATGAAGTATAAGGCTGGGTCAATGAGGCTATAAACTGATTATAGTGAAATCAACAAGATCATGTTAAAAACAAGTATCATATGCGACAAATTTATGACTTGTTCTTTTAGCTATGTGGAGAATAAAAATTCTATAAGGGGGATATGTAGTTAGGATATTATCAATCAATGGTGAAGACGGATGATATCCCCAGTGCTACATTTTTTACAAGGTACAAGTACAGTATGCACATAGTAATGCCAAACATAAATACTAATTCTCTAAAAAAATCATTTTCAAGATGAATAAATCATTTAGTGATTATATCAACATATTTTTAGTTGTCATTATAGATAATATTATTATATTATTTAAAACCATGGGGGTCATGAGGAGTATATTAGAATTATTATAAAGAACTTTTGAAAGGAGAATATTTTTTCAATGTATTGAAAATGAATGTTCTAGATGAATGAGATATCATTCGTGGGGAACATCATCAAAATAAAATAGATATCTACATGGCATTCTAAAATAGAAATAGTAGAAGGATAATTGTAGAGAACATATGTGACAAGTATCCAATGTTTCTGTGGATCAACAAGGTATTATAATTGATTTTTGATAAATTTATCATGATTGTAAAACCCACTAACCAAGATAACTCAGACTGTATTAATGTTTCCATAAAAGTATTGATATATAGAGGGAATCAAAGAGAGAAAATGGGGATTTTCACGGCATTTTTCTCAAACTACCAACAAGTTTAAATCTACTCTTGGTATTCAGTGATTCTTATAAGAAGGGATTGAGATGTGTGTTAATGTAGAAAGACTATGTTATATACTTTTATTTAGGGAATTCAAATGGTCATGAACATAACTACCCAACACATGATCTGTAGTTTTCAACCATGATCATTTATTTCAAAATTTGATGGAATTATCTATTTAGAGGTAGTTGTAAAATATTATTAAATCATTAAAGACTCTAATATATATTTAAAGAGAAGGAGATGAAGATGAACTGTTGATGATGGTTAGAGATGATCAAGGATGGTGATTCTAATCCACTACCATCCTGGTTAAGTGAATAATATGGATGTTCATGCAATTAGAGAGGATCATGAAATTTAATTATTGATGATGATTAAGAGGTGTATGATCTTCACAGAATTCAAAAGGATGGGTATGATAGTCATAAAGGAAATAACATGATCAATACATTCAAATAATCTTTCTAAACCATCCCTTAAAGAAGAAGATAAATAATACCGAAGGAGATGATGTGAGGATTTAAGAGAAAGTGGAAACTGTAAAAAAATGGAAATCTATAGATTTCATGGCTAATAAAGATCGAATTATAAGATTTATTTAATAGATATGTATACCATATAATTCAAAATTATTGAAGGAGTTTCTGGACGATGCACATAGCCTGACCAACTCCGTCCATATGAGAAGAATAATAATGTATTTAGATTATATAGAACACTATTGGTGTAACAATATGAAGAAGTATATCCCAAATGCTACACCAATATGTTTTGTAAGTCTGCAAGTTAATGTAGAATAAAAAAACACTTGGGGATGATCCAATAATTACCAATACCTAAACTGAAATTTGAAACCTCATCATGTAATTTATCATCAAACAACTAAAGACATCTATAGGAATCTATATTATTTGCTACATGGTGAATCATCATATAAATACTGCAGTCATAGTTTCGATTCGAGAGTAATTCTTACCAGATCAAATTTCATGGATATAAATCAGATTAGTGGTGAGGTTTCATGTAGTACCACTATAGATTGTATCTGATCAAAATTTAAGATTCATCTCTATGTTCTGTAAAATACATAAATTCACTCTAAACACTGAGTTGAACATCAACACAACATATCAACCTCAAAATTGTGACTAATCTAAGTGGAATATCCATATATATGAGTTAATTTTGAGAGAATTCTCAATTAACGTCAACAATGTATGGGATCAACATCATCCTCTAGATGAGTTCTCCTACAATAATAGTTTCCACTAAAGAATAAAAATAGCTCCCAATGAATAACTTTATGAGAAGAGGTGAAAGACACATATATTTTGTGATGAAGTTATGAATTTAAAACTACAAGCCTCTAAAATTTTCAATGAGATGGGGAAAAGTTTCTACACCATTTAACAAAATTTCAAGTCAGCCCTGTTTGAAAAAAAAAGATATTCAAAAAATCTTTAACAATACCTACTGTTTGATGTTGGAGATATGGTATTCCACAATATATATCATGAGATAAATTCATGAGATTAGGTAAGAAGGGAAATTCGAGTCCAAGATACTTTATCTCTTTGAGATCCTTGAACAAATTAGAGTAGTGGCCTATTGACTATAACTCCCACATAACCATCCCAAGTACACAATGTATTTCACGTATCATTATTGAGATATTACATACCATAACCCTAAAATGTACTATATCTAGATTTGGTACCATTGGTGAATGATATCTCCTATGATAAGTAGATAGTAAAGATATTTGATTTAAGAGACAAAGATATATGGAAATAGAAAATCAACCTGGTAAAATTGTTGTGGGGAAACAGAATGATTGAAGAAGAGATGTGGGACCAGAGGAGGTTATGAAACAGAGTTACCCTCATTTTTCTTATTAGAAAAAGAATCTTTTGAGGGATAAATTTATTAAGGTTGGAAATTTTAATTACTCAAATTATTATGAATAAAATTCTCCTTCTGTATTGAAGGAATATTTATCAATCCCAAGATAATTTCTAACAACATTAGAATGATATAAATAGTTTATGGGAGTTTTTTCAAGCTCATTGAGATCACGACCCATACCATGTACGCCGAACCACCCCATTAATGTCTCACAATCATTCACCTTACTATTACTGCATTTAAGAGTCTATTAAAGGTATTTGTGTCATGGCACATGAAATATTATTATGTGTATTTTTTTATATAATAATGAATATATTTTCATCTAATTATTATTAATTTCTAAATGATTTTAATTATGTCCTATAATAATAAATAATATTTTAATAATCTATTGTTATTAAATAATGGGTATTAAATATAAATGATCATTTATTTTTAATAAAACAAATGATAAATTTAAAACGGTTCAAAAACATTTATTGTCAAAAAAACCCAATATATCTCAACCAATGATGATTATTATTATAAAAGTGAAAATTAAAATATATATTAAATTATTTAGATAAAATGTATTTTATTTTATGGAATCAGAACAAAAACATTATCCAACATTGAATTATTCATAATTTTCAATGTCAATTGAATTTTTATGTAAAAATTACATAACTAATAAATAGAGTTTGTGTATTGGGATATCATAATTTAACAAAAATGATGTAATAAATACAATAAATAGTAACCATGAATAAGTATATTCATTCCCTTTAAAATAATTTTTTTATGTTTATTTTATTAATTTAGAAAAGCCATTTTTAATCAACCAAATCCATTAAAATATTTTATGGTTTTAAATTCATTTCTATTCGAGTATGACTCCCCTCAACATATAAAAGGGTGTAATTTTAATATATGAAAACATTTTACATATAAAATAATGAAAAAAATACTATTATTCATAATAAATCTTCAATAAATATGTGTTGATTTTTTTCTGCTTATTTTATTATATATATTCGAAAAACACTATTATTGAAATAATTATGAAATCCCCACATCTTTTGTATATAATGTCTCCAAGGTCCACCTTTCTCATCACTAAAACTACATAGAGCATGGCTTTACTCTTCAATTTCATCTATAAAGCCCTCCCATTGTTCCCCAATCATTCAAGAAAATCCTCTCACGCATTTGTAGTGACAAACATATGAAAGGGATCCTCACTTTCTATTCATTATTCAAGTATATTTATTATCTTCTGCCTTTTATTTACAATTCCTAATTTTGGGATATGTGAATACATGTCATTATTAGTGTCCATATATTTTCCAAATGGAAAGATACCCATTTCTCTCTCATCAAACCATATTATGATTTTTTAATTGACGCAGTTATACGATCGAAATTTCACCCCAATTTTCCATACCAAAATATTGTGCAGTAAAAACACATGCCCATTTACTATACAAGTTGTTCACCTTTTTGCACTTGTACATTTTTATTTTATAATTACATTTAATTGTTCCACACTAAAACATTGTTTTTTTTTGAAAATATGATTCCATATTTCTGATCTAAGTGGTACACTTATGCATCCGAATAAAATTAATGTGATGGGTGTTATCGAAATGATAATGTGTTCTAATTCATTGGGTAGTGTTTAGTCTAATGATGAATCAAGTTGGGACATGGATTAAAACTAATTCTTTAATGGGATATTCTCCATCAGGATGTATCGTTATTGATCATTGACCTATGATTATGATGTAGTGCTTTAGTTTGTTTTTACATTGTCCATGATGCCTTTATTATTATCTTGCTATATCATGTCTGAATATTTTTGTTTTATATTCTCAATATATTTTTTCCACATTTATTTGCATATTTTATAACATGTATTACATTATTAAATTTCTATTCTTCTAATGGTCTTTATCACTCACCCATTTCTTATGCATGCCCCCTGGTTATCCTGTATAGTTTTAAAAGGAATGGAATTCTAGAAGCATGCTAATTCCCAAATAAACTTGAATTCTTAGTCTATCAGGTTGTATTATGTGTAATATTATATAATAAATTATTAATTAATTTGTATTAAAGAGAATAGTTTTTATAAATACATTGGTAATGAAGGATGTTTCATGAGATAATTATGATTATAATTAGTAGTGAACCCCATTAGGTAAGTCATTTTTCACTATGATTATCTGGGGAGTGAACCATGACTACTAAGGTAGATTAATAAGTCATTCAAAAAAATAATGATAGTCCCGAGATTAAACAATTTCCACTATGATTGTTTGGGGAGTGAATTCAATCCAAATTTATATTATTGGATGTGAGGTGCGAATACTATATAATTGTTTCTCAATGATTAGGTGGAATCCATATAATAATGTATTTTACTAATTTTATACTCTAATGGATTGTGTTTATTTATTGAATTTTGATTATTGTCATATATACTATAATTTTTATTACATCATTCAAAAAAATGTTATATGGCATACTGGGTAAAATTTTGAAATATTATGTTTTTTCATTCATACAGTTACACACGTGTTATGTCTTTTTTGTAACTGAAATCCTACTTGTTCTCCCTTACAGATTATATGATATCACCCATTCTTATGTTTCTCCACCAAGGCTTTGAAGAAAGGTAAAATATTGATAGGTCTAATTAGTTTTGTTGTTATGATGTTCTTATTCATAGATGATTTAGTTCACTTATGAAGTAGTTGTCTAATTATACATATTTATAAAGATACTAGGCCTATACAATTTTGGAATGGGTTTTTTGTTTTGTAATGAATATTAATATTTTAAGATGTAACATATATGTATGAAATGTCTTATTTTATATATATGGTATCATATAATGGATTATTTATCTTTGTAAACATTGATGATAAAACTCGTAGTGATAAACCTTTAGATAAGCTACTATAAAAATATTCATTATTAGCGCTCAAAATGGGATTTATCAGCACTAAAAAGCGATGTAATGCTCGGCAGTGATAAAGGGGGTACCCTTTATCAGTGATAAAGGTGATCTGATAAAAAAAACCCTTGATCAGCTCTAAAAGAGTGCTGACAAATGCGTGTTTTATCATTTCACCTTTAGAACTGACAAACTAATCCTTTATCTGTGATTTTTTAGCGCTGATAAAAGCTCCATTTTCAGCACAAAAAAGTGGTGATAAATTCCCTGTCTACTGCTATAAAAAAAATCTGCAACAACAAACCCTAACAACTGCAAGAAAATTCAGCATCTCAATAAGCTAATTAGTGAAAGTATACCCATGAAAAATTTACACATAAATCATTATCCAATTAGACCAAGTATACCCATACAATAAGTATACACGTACACCATTAACACATAATTCATATGTTAATTAAGTATATAAATATTTCTATTTAGAATCCAGGGGGTTGGGGGTAGTTTAATGGATTAGGGTGGCTATCCAAGGGGGTAGGGGTGTCCAGGGGGGATGGGGGTGTCCAGGGGGCTTTCCAGGGGGTGGGCTGGTGTCCAGGGTGTCGGGGGGCTTTACAGGGGGTGGGGGTGTCCTGTGGGTGGGTTGGTGTCCAAGGGGAGGGGTTAGTCCATGGGGTTGGTGGGGTTGACTCATACATGTCACAAAGGAGCCATGGATCATTCTTATAAAATATCAACACAATCCAAATGCATTTGGTCAGATTTCCATAGGTGAGTTGTTGTTTTCACTGAAAATTGTGTCCATTTTAAACCAAAGAGAGACCCTTTGAGTGATACCGGCCACACCATGCCTCATATTTAAGAATGGATGACTCATACACATCACAAAGGACCACTGGATCATTCTCCTAAATTAGCAACACAATCTAAATGGGTTTGGTTGGATTTCCGTAGGTCAGTTGTTGTTTTCACTTAAAATTGTGTCCATATTTAACCAAAGAGAGACACTTTGAGTGATAACAGCTACACCGTGCCTTATATTGAAGTGGGGATGACTCATACCCGTCAAAAAGGAACCTTGGATCAGTCTCCTAAAGGATTAACACAATCTGAATGTGTTAGGTCAAATTTCCCTATGTCAGTTGTCATTTTCACTTACAATTGTGTACATTTTAAACAAAATAGTGGCCCTTTGAGTGGTACCGGAACACTGTGACTTGTATTGAGGTGGGGATGACAGGTACACGTCACCATGTACCCTTGGATCTTTCTTATAAAATATCACAGCAATCCGAATGTGTTTGGTCAGAATTCTGTAGGTCAGTTGTTGTTTTCACATAAAATTGTTTACAATTTAAACAAAAGAGAGACCCTTTGAGTGATAGCGGTCACACCGTGTATCATATTGATGCGGGGTTGACTCTTAAACGTCACTAAGGACCCTTGAATCGTTCTTATAGAATATCAAAAAAAATACTAATGCGTTTGGTCATATTTTCTTAGGTCAGTTGTTGTTTTCAATAAAAATTGTGTCCATTCTAAACAAAAGTGAGACCCATTGAGTGGTACCGGAGACATCGTGCATCAGATTGAGGAGGGGTTGACTCTTACACATCAAAAAGGACCCTTGGATCGTTCTACTAAAGGAACAACACAATCCAAATGGTTTTGGTTGGATTTTCATTGGTCAGTTGTTGTTTTCACTTAAAATTGTGCCCATTTTAAACAAAATATAGACCCTTTGAGTGATATCGGCCACACCATGCCTCGAATTGAGGCGGGGTTGAATCATACACGTCACAATGGACCCTTAGATAATTTTACTAAAGGATCAGGGAAACAAGAATGCGTTTGGTTGGATTTTAATAGGTCAGTTGTTGTTTTCAATTAAAATTGTGTCCATTTTAAAGCAAATAGAGACCTTTTGAGTACTACCGGACACATTGTGCCTCAGATTGAAGTGGGGATGACTAGTACATGTCAAAAAATAACCCTTTAATCATTCTCCTAATGTATCAGTACAATATTAAATGGTTTGGTAGTATTTCCGTATGTCAGTTGTTGTTTTCACTTAAAATTGTGTCCATTTTAAACCAACGAGAGACCCATTGAGTGCTACCGTCCACACCGTACCTCATATTGAAGAGGAGATGACTCTTACATGTGACAAAGGTGTCTTGGATCATTCTCCTAATTTATCAACACAATATGAATGTGTTTGGTTGAATTTTCATAGGTTAGTTGTTGTTTTCACCTAAAATCGTGTACATTTTAATCAAAATAGTGACCCTTTGAGTGGTACCGGCCACACCATGCATCATATTGAGGTGGAGTTAACTATTACACGAACCAAGGACCCTTGGATCATTCTTATAAATGATCAAGGCAATCCTAATGCATTTGGTCAGATTTCTGTAGGTTTGTTGTTGTTTTCAGTTAAAATTGTTTACATTTTAAACAAAAGAGAGACCCTTTGAGTGATAGTGGTCACACCATGCCTCAGATTGAGCCGGGGTTTACTCTTACACAACACCATGGAAACATGGATCGTTCATATAAAATATCAAGGCATTCAAAATGCGTTTGGTCAGATTTTCGTACGTTAGTTGTCGTTTTCAATTAAAATTGTGTCCATTTTAAACAAAAGAGAGACCCTTTGAGTTGTACCGGCCACACCGTGCCTCATATTGAGGCAGAGTTGACTCGTAAACATCAAAAAAACATGTGGGTCGTTATCCTAAGGGATCAACACAATCCTAATGGGTTTGGTCGGTTTTCCGTAGGTGAGTTGTTGTTCTCACTTGAAATTGTGACCATTTTATACAAAATAGAGAGCCTTTGAGTGATACCGGCCACACCGTGCCTCGGATTGAGGTTGGGATGACTCATAAAAGTCAAAAAGGACACATGGATCGTTCTTATAATAAATAAACCCAATATGAATGAGTTTGGTTGGATTTATGTAGGTTAGTTGTTTTTTTCACTTAAAATTGTGTCCATTTTAAACCAAAGAGAGACCCTTTGAGTGCTACCAGCCACACCGTGCCTCAGATTGAAGCGAGGATGACTCTTACACGTCATAAATTACACTTGGATCATTCTCCTATAATATCAACACAATCTGAGTGGGTTTGGTCGGAGTTTCGTAGGGTAGTTGTTGTTTTCAATTAAAATTGTGTACATTTTAAACCAAAGAGAGACCCTTTTATTGCTAGCGGCAGCACCGTGCCTCAGATTGAAGCGGGGATGACTCATACATGTCAAAAAGGACCCTTTTATCGTTCTCTTAATGGATAAAGTCAATCAAAATGTGTTTGGTTTAATTTCTGTAGGTCAGTTGTTTTTTCACCTAAAATTGTGTACATTTTAATCAAAATAGCGACCCTTTGAGTGGTACTGGCAACACCATGCCTTAGATTGAGGTGGGGTTGACTCTTACATGTCACCAAGGACCCTTGTATTTTTCTTATAAAGGATAAAGGCAATCCAAATGTGTTTGGTCAGATTTTCATAGGTCAGTTGTTGTGTTCAATTAAAATTGTGTCAATTTTAAACAAAAGTGTGACCCTTTGAGTGGTACCAGCCACAAAGTGCCTCGGATTGAGGCATGATTTACTCTAAACATCACTAAGGAACCTTGGATAATTCTTATAAAAGAAAAAAGTAATCTGAATCTGTTTTGTCAGATTTTCATTGCTTAGTTGTTGTTTTCAATTAAAATTGTGTCCATTTTAAACAAAAGAGAGACACTTTGAGTGGTACCGGCCACACCATGCCTCTGATTGAGGCGGGGTTGACTCGTACCAGTCAAGAAGGACCCGTGGATAGTTATATTAATGGATCAATACAATCCTAATGGGTTTGGTCAGATTTCCGTAGGTTAGTTGTTGTTTTCACATAAAATTGTGTACATTTTAAACAAAATAGAGACCCTTTGAGTGATACCGGCCACACTGTGCCTTGGATTTAGGAAAGGTTGACTATTACACGTCACAAAGGACATTCATATCGTTCTTATAAAATATCAACCCAATCCGAATGCGTTTGGTTGAATTTCTGTAGGCCAGTTGTTGTTTTCACTTAAAATTGTGTCCATTTTAACCCAAAGAGAGACCATTTGAGTACTACCGGCCACACCGTGCCTTAGATTGAAGTGGAGATGATACTTACACATCCAAAAGTACCCCTTTATTTTTATCATAATGTATCAACAGAATATGACTGGGTCTGGTTGGATTTCCGTAGGTCAGTTGTTGTTTTCATTTAAAATTGTGTCCATTTTAAACCAAAGAGAGACCCTTTGAGTGCTATCGGCCACATTGTGCCTTATATTGAAGCAGGGATGACTCGTACACATCAAAACATGACCTTTTATCGTTATCCTAAAGGATCAACACAATATGAATGTGTTTAATTGAATTTCTGTAGGTTAGTTGTTGATTTCACCTAAAATTATGTACATTTTAAACAAAATAACGACCCTTTGAGTGGTATCGGCCACCCTGTGCCTTTTAATGAGGCGTGGTTGACTCAAAATCGTCAAAAAATACCCTTGTATAGTTATTACAAATTATCAAGGCAATCCAAATTTGTTTGGTCATATTTATATTGGTCATTTGTTGTTTTCACATAAAATTGTTTACTTTTTTTTTAAAAAAAAGAGACCCTTTGAGTGATGGCGGTCACACCGTGCCTCATATTGAGGAGGGGTTGACTCGTAGACGTCCCCAAGGACCCTTGGTTCGTTCTTAGAAGTGATCAAGGAAATCCGAATCCGTTTGGTCAGATTTTCATAGGTCATTTCTTGTTTTCAATTACAATTGTGTCCATTTTAAACAATAGAGAGACCCTTTGAGTGGTACCGGCCACACCATGCCTAAGAATGAGGTGAGGTTGACTCTTACACATCAAAAAGGACCCTTTTATCATTCTCATAAATGATTAACCCAATCCTAATTGGTTTTTTTGGATTTCTGTAGGTCAGTTATTGTTTTCACATAAAATTGATTACATTTTAAACAAAAGAGAGACCCTTTGAGTGATACCGGCCACAACGTGCCTCATATTGAGGCGGTTTTTACTTTTACTCATTAACAAGGACCCTTGGATCGTTATTATAAAATATCAAGGCAATTGGAATGCGTTTGGTCAGATTTTCATAGGTCAGTTGTTGTTTTCAATTAAAATTGTGTGCATTTTAAACAAAAGAGAGACCCTTTGAGTGATAGCGGTCACACCATGCCTCAGATTGAAGTGGGGTTGACTCGTACACATCAAAATGGACCCTTGGATCGTTCTACTAATGTATCAACATAATAAGAGTGGGTTTGGTCCGATTTCTGTAGGTCATTTGTTTTTTCACATAAAATTGTTTACATTTTAAACAAAAGAGAGACCCTTTGAGTGATAGCGGTCACACCATGCCTCGGATTAAGGCGGGGTTGACTCGTACATGTCACCAAGGACCCTTGGATCGTTCTTATAAATAATAAAATAAATAATAATGCATTTGGATATATTTTCATAGTCCAATTGTTGTTTTCAATTAAAATTATGTCCATTTTAAACAAAAGAGAGACCCTTGGAGTGGTACCAGCCACACCGTGCCTCAGATTGAGGCAGGGTTGACTCGTAGATGTCCAAAAGGACCCTAGAATCGTTATCCTAAAGGATAAAGACAATATGAATGGGATTTGTTGGATTTCCGTTGGTTAGTTGTTGTTTTCACTTAAACTTTTGTCCATTTTAATCAAAATAGAGACCCTTTGAGTGATACCGGCCACAATATGCATCGGATTGAAGCGGGGATGACTCATACACATCAAAAAGTACTTTTGGATCGTTCTTAGAAACGATAATGACAATCCAAATGCATTTTCCAGGATTTCCGTTGGTCAGTTGTTGTTTTCACATAAAATTCTGTCCATTTTAAACCAAAGTGAGACTCTTTGAGTGCTATCGGCCACATCGTGACTTAGATTGAAGCAGGGATGACTCATACATGTCAGAAAGGACTCTTGGATCATTTTCATAAAGGATAAATACAATTATAATGTGTTTGTTTGTATTTCCGCAGGTCATTTGTTGTTTTCACTTAAAATTGTGTACATTTTAAACAAAATAGGGATCCTTTGAGTGGTAATGGACACACTGTGCCTCTTATTGAGGCTTAGTTAACCTATACACGTCAAAATGGACCCATGTATCATTATCCTAATGAATCAACAAAATCCTAATGTGTTTGGTCAAATTTCTGTAAGTCAGTTGTTGTTTTAAATTAAAATTCTGTCCATTTTAAACAAAATAGAGACCCTTAGAGTGGTACCAGCCACACCGTGCCTCATATTGAGGTGAGGATGACTCATACACGTCATAAGGGACTCGTGGATTGTTCTCCTAAAGGACCAAAACAATCCAAATGCGTTTGGTCAGAATTCTATAGGACATTTGTTGTTTTCAATTAAAATTGTTTACATTTTAAACAAAATAGAGACCCTTTGAGTGGTATCAGCCACAACGTTCCTCGGATTGAGGTGTGGTTAACTCGTACACATCACCGAGGACCCTTGTATAATTCTTATTAAATATTAAGACGATTTGAATGTGTTTGGTTGGATTTCCATAGGTCAGTTCTTGTTTTCATTTAAAATTTGGTACATTTTAAACAAAATTGAGACCCTTTGAGGGGTTCAGCATTCTGGCATGTTATTGGCGCATGTCATTTGTTAAAATGGGAAAATGACTCATTGGAGATATGATGTTTTATCTAATAACAATTAAAATTTCCTACAAACATTTACATTTAACAACATTTAATCTTTTTATCCCCTTAACCCCACTCAAAGATGACCACATATTGTACATGTCCCCAAGTCAGATCTTCATTATATTTGGGTGCAATCTCCCATCAGGTATGCGGCCAACTTTTTTATGAACACATCTATACCATCTTGTGAGTATGGGGATTTTCGGCAGTCAAATTAGTACTACACAATATAAAAATAAATATTTAATAAATAATTTAAAGGAACTAGTAGTTGTTTATTAAAATAACTCTTTAGGGATGCTAGTTTGTTGATGAAAAACTATCTCTTTCATAAATTTACAAATATAATAACCACAATCATTATCATTTGTCTGTTTTGGATACTATAGAAAAATTTGATCATTAGGAGAATAAATAAAATGTGTTGAGATGTGGTTGGATAGTGAAATATTATTATATATACCCTTATATTTGTCCAGACGTAGTACTTTCTCACCTCCTTTTGCTTAGCCCCTGTCCTCATTCCTTTTCTTAGACAATAATGATACACTTCCATATCATAACATAATCCTCAGTAAAAGATAATATAAATTATATTACATGATGTTTAGACCTAAAACGTAAGATGTAGTGTCATATAGATTTTCAAACTCCATCATGTGTGGTCGGTTTGATGGATATCCTTGCATTGAATCCCGAAAATAAATCTTTGGAGTATCCAAGT
This sequence comes from Viscum album, assembly GCA_963277665.1. Classification (NCBI taxonomy): domain Eukaryota; kingdom Viridiplantae; phylum Streptophyta; class Magnoliopsida; order Santalales; family Viscaceae; genus Viscum; species Viscum album. The sequence continues at coordinate 1,112,090,063 of OY728140.1, forward strand.
TCACCACAAGTAGCAACCAGTGTTTCCTAAAAAAATGTAATAAGTAATAAAAGAAGTGAAAATCTAATTTATATGATTTAATTGTAGAGTTTTACCCCTGAATGGTTCGTATTAGGAGGAGTCTATCATTTGTAATCTTCCTTTCTAATGTTTTCAGCAAGCCATTAAATATCGCATCCCTTTTTGATGGATCTAATTTTGATAGGTGTGTTGATGTGGTATGAGGACTAATGAGTCCAAATATTCACTCATGGGAAAATTACTTCAACTATTTTTCATAAATGCATCTGTCAACAATATAAAATGAATTTGGTCATAATTTTCACATTAGATCAGCTTTTAAAAAAATTAATTCATGGAAACATACCACATATATAAATTTACAAATGTGATGCCTAGCCAACCATTTTCATGGATCTCATTTACATTTTTAGCAGCAACGAAATATTGATATTCCTCTCCGTATATATTGTCTTCAAAACCCACAATATGACTATTACCATCTTTTAGCTTCGAATCCAAATGAGTCCTCAATGCTAGTAAACGTGGATAGAGAACAGGTGGTGTTATTGTGCTTTTAGTAGCTCCTTGGGATCAGTTGGTTGATATTTTAGATGGTTTTGAGCCGACGATTGTCACCCCCTTCCCATTCTCCGTCCATAACAACAATCATTGGTTCAGACCCTTTTTTCATAAATTGTTAAAGGTTTTGCTTGAAAAAATGAAATAAATACCTCTTTGTCTGCATATTCTCTTACAAGTTGTGACGCCTATGCAATGAATGTCCCAATAGCCTTTTTGGCCATATGAATATCATCGTCAATAAGTGGAATAGGTAGCTCTGAATTTGTCTCATGAGCTATAGTAATCGTCACATTCAGATGATCTTTCAGAAGTGGTCAATTATGCAGCGTGGCATCTGGGATATTGAACATTGTAGCCCTCGCTATAAGGTGATTGATGGATTTTGACAGATATAAATGACAATCATTATCAACCTGTAAACGATCAATATAGAACAATTATCATTATTTTTCTGACTCACATTTATTGGGAACAATTATTAGAATATTGATTACCATGGTTATGACTGTTAGTTGAGGGGAATGGCTCACCTCAAAGCTGGTGGTGGTGGGGAGGGATGTTCACGCGCTAGTTGTTCCTGACATGTGTCTTCCATTTGCTTCCCACCCATAAAGGTTGCTAGCAATTCTCCCTACCATTGCAGTCATTCTTCAAGGGTTGCTATTTCGTTGCTCATTTGTTCCAATGTATCATCTGTATCATCTAGTTTTTCTTCTTCTCAAAATATAATCAAGGTGTCACCCCAAACCCCGCACCTCTGACACAACCATATTTTTTTGGCTGCTTCAATGTCATCGATAATGTGTCTGTATCCGCTACAGGAGTAGAAAATTCCTATGACTGTTAGATATAGGAAAATAACTAATTAATTTATTGTAATAGCAATTTAAAATAAATATTTTTATCTTCGTGTCATACTTACACATATTTCCCACACTTTTTGTGTGTTATCATCTACTAACTTACCATCCTTATTCACATGTGTAACCTTCCATAGCACATGATGTGGGATGGAAGTGTATTTTGTTTTAGAATCATCAATCTACATATAAACATAAAAATATATTTATGATGTTGTTTATTGGAACCTAAAAATATTAATGGAAATTTATATACGTACCATTTTGTTTTCAAATGAAGTGTACCCCATCCTTGCTTTATGATAGGGGTATGATGGTTTTGATGCATGTTTCTTATTTTCAATACAGAGTTTATTTTTCATAAATGAAATATTGAAAATCAATGTGATGAATACAGGTATCCTCAAACAACGTATTAGAACCCACAATGTACCTGAAACTTCTAATCTTCATGATGGCCAATAAATGCATCCCATGCTTCTTGGGATATCAGGTGAGCATAGACAATGTGTGGGAGCGGGTTTATTTTACCTTTGGAATCCTTCAGGTGACATCTTGTTAAAATAGTGAGAAAACCATGATGAATCCTTCCTAAAAGCCTTAGTACATAATCCTCGTTTGAATCATATACTATAATTATAATCAACAATAGATTTAGAAGAGTTAGACATTGTTTCATTGTTTATATTCTAGTAAATTAATGAAATAAATTCAAAATGTTACCGTAATTTCTTCCCATATCACAACCATCAGCCCGGACAGAACATGGTGCCATTAATCTATCTCAATCGACCCGCGTTGCAGAGTGACAATTCCAATGTAGCTGCTAAACATAGCCTTGTTGGGATTCACATGTTCTTATAATGCATTCCATCTGAATTCAAATTTGATTCCTTTGCTTTTTGCCTAAAGAAATTTGGATAACACCGTCAAAATATGATGCACCTGTGTTTTCTGTGACATCGGCCCTTCATTCCTGACCATTTAATCAACATCAACATCATCTATATGTTCATCATAAATGGTATCAACGACATGTGCTGATGGTTGTTGGACGTCAACACTAGAAGCAACAGGAGCCACATCAGTAGGAGTAGAAGCAGCCACAACATGAGAAGCAGGAGAAACAGAATCTGTAGCATAAGGACCAGTAGGAGCAATAAGAGCCACATCAGTAGCAACAATAGGAGTAGTAGCAGTAGGACCCGCAGTAGCTGTAGCAGCAGCATCTTGAGAGACTTGTTCAGTCTCAAAGTTAGGAACAACAGAATGTGCATAAGTCATTATCTACAAAAGTGGTTAAACATTTAATTTAGATTACATCAAATCATTAATGATAAGATAATAACATGAGATAAAAGGATCTATATTACAAACAAAATATAACCTATTAATTGAACTCTCTTTCTTTTTTGCAAAGGTTGAAGGTATTTGAAACCTCTACCGATTAACCAAATCCCTTCATTGTGGTCTCCTCTAACATACAAAACATCATTATCATTGGGACTACTCCAAAATGATTGCAACGTACCGATAAAATGATCATCCTTAACTATATTTTCATTATACCTTTTAGTAGTTTTGGATGATAAAAGAATAATCGACCACTTTCGGTTTGCGGGATCTGGAACATAAAAAAATTGTACCTCTTCTGATGCCATTCTAAACTGTTCGTCTTTGTACCCGTCTTTACTAAAATCAACTTTCAGAAATCCCCATTCATCTATTTTAACACCAATGTTGTTATCAACCCATTTTCATTAAAAAATAGTCAATTGTAATTACGTATAATCCAACTCAGATATTATTTTGATAATGCCACAGTATAACATATTTTCATAAATTGGATTTCTGTCCTTACTACCAGAAACATGCATCGCTTCAGCAACTAGTGTAACTACACTATTTTTCATGGTACTATCTTTATCATGTTCATATATATAGAATATATAACCATTAGTTAAATAACTACTGTAAGATAATACATACACACTTGGTCCAGCGCCTAGCCATCAAAGTCACTCTGAAATTGAATTTGTGTTTTCATCCAACTGCTTAAAAATATGGTCCTGAAACCATCCTATAAACTGGTGATTATGTGTATTTGATAATCATTTTTCAGCCCTTTATGGATTCAATTGCCTAAGAATTTCTTTGTGAGTTTCAAAATATTGATCAACCTCCCAACTGTTATTCAAAACATAAAGATGTTCCTGCTCCCGATCTAATGTACTAATTGTCACAAATTCTCTTCCATTAATTCCCTCACCCTCAATGCATCCAGTGTGACAAGATTTCAGGAGACCAATTCTTTCCACATTAGATAGGTATTCAGTACAAAATTTAATGTCTTCCTCAACAATATATCTCTCCACTATACAACCCTCTGTCCGACTTTGATTTTTTACATACCCTTTCAAAATCTTCATATACCGTTCAAAATGATGCATCCATCTATAGTGCACAGGACCAAAAAGTTGAATCTCTCTCACCAAGTGAATCATCAATTATCTTTTTTTCCTCAATACGATCTTCATCATCATTGATATCTGTAATCACATACTCCATACGATCTTCTTCATTATCCATCTCTGTATTCATATCTGGTGATCCATAAAACGCAGTTTTATCCCATCCAATAGCTACATTCGCTTTTTCTCCATGTTTATTCCAACATTTATAACTCCGATCTATTCTGTGACATATCAAATATTCTTACAACTCCTCTGGAGTAAGTAGTCTAGATTAACAACAACATATACACAGACAAAGGATTTGAGAATGATCCTTTCCGCGATCCTTTGCAAACTTGATTAACTCTTTCACTGCATTTTCGTACTCTATTGTCAAATGATTAGCATCCATCAAATATTTATTCATCTTTATCCTATTTGAATCTCAAATATTAGTATTTATTGTTCATGTACACAAAAAAATACTTCCAATTACAGTAGAAGAGAACCAATTCCTTATTATATAGAGATTAATAGATCCTAACCATTAGTATTTATTCATATTCATTAAATATAATTAATTTAGATTAATTATATTTTCCTCAAATCACCCCAGACCAAACACAAGAATAATCAAGAATGATACATCTACCAATCCTAGGTCCCTGCCCTACATTCAATATCATCATTCCTAAATACACATATATCCACACATACACATGTCACAAACACCTAAAAAACCATATCCACATTAGAACCAATGTACCAATATGGATTTCAATCAGGCTACTCGACACAAGTGGTGGTGTGTAAGAAATAATAAGAAAATATAATACGTATATAGTCACACATAAATCTCAAACTGGTGTTAATAATCCATTAAACCAAAGGTATTATTCCGTCTATCAGAATACATTAAAAGAGACCCTATGGGACAATATTCCTAGGTGGTGAAGGCTCCTGAGGAGGAAGAGGTGAACACGCACCTAGCAGGGTTCGAGGTCAGGTCACTTAGGTTGAAGGTGGCACGATAACCCTACAAGGGTTTATTCCCTATTTCAAAAACCATTTCCTGGTACCCTAGGATGTTAATCCACTATCAGTGGAAGTGAGACTGTTTCTGATGATCATGCCAATATGAAATGTAAACCAAGAGGGGGGAGTGAATAAAAATAACTCAATAAAGATGTAAAAAAATGGTATTTGAGAATAGGTTAATGGCTTTCATGTTGGCTAGAAACCTGTCCAATAGACTCCACAAGCGGTGATGGCCCCTGCAGTTGTTGCACCAGGTGAAACTGTCACATGAGAAGCTGATATAAATGAGGTCCTTCCTAGCCATGAACTGAAAAAACTCCATGATGAACATCCTCTAGAATGGGATTATAGGTTTCCTTTCCTTTGGTTTTGAAATGACATTAATCCAACCCATCAAATAATTTATGGTTGCCGATATCGAAGGTATTTTTTTCACTCCATAGAGATTCCCTTTGAAGAGGGTGATAGCTTCCAAAAAAAAAGTCATAAGGAAGGAGGTGTCACAGTTGGACACCATGGTAGTGATGAATTGATTGCAATCTTGAACATTCTCAACAACATATTTATTATACCAAAATACCCGTTTGTGTCTTTTGGAGGGGTTATAGTGTAGAATTCCATGAAACATATTCTTCTAAAAGAATTCTATGATTATTATTGGATTTTTGTGTTATTTGAAAACAACAACAATGACATTATGATTTTTGATTTCTATAGTGAGAAAGTCAAATTTAACATGGGAACTAAGACCATGAGGATTACATATGAAGATAATAATAATGGGTAGGACAGGGCTCTGGCATTGGATCTAGAGATAGAATCCATATTGAAGTGGGAGGATGATCAGTCATTGAGGTACCTTGATTTTGAACTTGTTAATAATCCCTTCTGGTTGTTAAGCATCATATGAGGGGGAGATGAGGATCGAAAGGGGCATGTGAAGGATGGGTAATGAAACATGGGGGCTGGTGAGGGAGTTATCTATAGATCAATAAGTATTTGGAGCTGGATGACAGGCTCAGAGCCAAGGGAGACAAAACAAACACTTATAGGAAGGGGCCTGGCCACTACAGAGAAGCTGTCAGTAACCTCACCGAGGCTGAAGGACATAGATGGAGGTATGGGTGGCAAGGCTAGAAATCTTGGTGGTCTTGACATCATGCCATACAGTGCACTGTTAGACAAAGTCACTTAGATAGCATGAAGGAAAGAAGCGGGGAACCCGTCAAAGAATATAGGGTTCAAGCATTGGATGACCTATAGATGCATCAGAACCGGGTGGTGTTGTTCATAAAGAAGATGCTTATCCTTCATTCATTACTTTATGGAGACTTGGTTTTAGATCTAGGGGAATCGATGATACATAGGAGGAATCTAGTGAAACTGGAATCCATGTGTGAAGGAGCATAAATTTTTCATAAACATCACTCTGATAGTGTAAACTCATTGATCACCATTGATGATGAGCATATCAATCATTCCACAAATACTAGGCTTCTCAGGTGATATTTTACATGAATAAACCATCCCTTTTAAATAAAATCAACCCATTTCAAACATTTCGCAATGATTCCACATTTTTATTTACAGTAAAAAACTATACTAATAGAAAATCCTCGACTAATGGAGTAATGTCAAAAGAAACAATAAGTATTTCATAGCCACATATGATCAAATAGAATGTGAAATTATAAAAAATAATCCATAAAACACCACTAATTCAAATTTCAAAAAACAATATCTGATTGAATCATGCCTAAAATCTTGATGATACTCGTGCCTTGATATCTGCACTGTGATGTTCCTGATGAACATCATCATCAAAAACTTCACTAACAAGATAACAAACTAGAATTCATCACCTTAGGATCCACATCAACCATTTCCAACCCAACATAACCTTAAAATATAATTAAATCAAAGAATATATATAATATAATTAAAAATAAACCTTCTCATAAAGGTGATTGTTGGAAGAATTTATATAACATATCCATCGATACCGCCATCTAATTGAATGGTTTCTAGGATCTAGAATAAACAAATGCCAAATCACCTAAAAATCAACAGTAGTCATTAGAGAAAAAAGGTGATACCTTAGGTGTAATAGAAATATATTTGATTATCACCCCCAAGAACCCCATCAAAATATGTATGAAGAACACTCATGAATCTACGATGAAGAAGAATCATCACCAATACAGGAAATGAAACCTATTGATGAAATAATTCAACACAAAATCTACTAGAAGAACATTGATTGGAAAGCCTCACATCCCAAAACTCCAATTAACAATGTCTCAATAGTGTTATATGATTTATTTAATAATAGTTCTAGAACCATTAGAAGAACAATATTAAAAAATGATTTGGAAAACATGCCTTAATAGGAGGTCTGGGAAAACGAAGCTCGAGGGCGTTGCGGGTGGCGGATGTTTGGAAAACTGAAGCACAAGGGCGGCGGAGGTCCGACAACGTGAACTTACTGGGAGTTGAAGGTCCAATAACAAGAAGAAAAGGCGGAAAAGGTCCGACAACATGAACTCAGTGGGAAACGGAGGTCTGGCAGACCAAAGATCGTGGGCAGCGGAGGTCCGGCAGTGTGAACTCAGTGGGCGGTAGAGGTCTAGCAATGAGATGCGAGGGAGGTGGAGGTTCGAAAACGCGAACTTAGCGGATGGTAGAGGGGAGTCACATGGTTTTAGTACTATGAGAGCTTTAGGTCGCGGTAAAACGTGGGCATTGTGTGGCCGATATTATAAAAAAATGGACTAAGGTTTTATCAGTGCTACAAAAGCGCTGATAAATCCTTCCTGTATCCACGATAAAATTTTAGCACTGATACATGGATTATTTATCAGCGCTTTTATAGTGTTGATAAAGTGTCATTTAATCATCTCTTGTTTAGAACTTATAAACTTTACCTTGTATCAGCACTAAATTTATAGCGCTGATAAAGGGATTCTTTATCAGCGCTTTTCTAGCGCTGATATAGGGTCAATTTATCAGCCCTATAAAAGTGCTGATAAAGATTCCGTATATCAGCCCTAAAATTTTAAGGCTGATACATGGTTTCATTATTAGCACTTTTCTATCACTGATAAAGAGGCAGTCAATCAGTGCTAGAAAAGCACTGATAAATAATCCCATTATAAGTGCTAAAATTTTAGCGCTGATAAAGTGTACCTTTATCAATGGTTTTTCAGAGTGCTGATATAAGGGGGAGATTCCCTTTCCCGTTATTGTAGTAGTGACAATTCTTAATATTGGACAAATTATTATGTTATGGTAAATAAAAGTTTTATATTTATTTCAAAACATCCATGTATTGATATTAAAAGTTAATGTGGATTTTTAATATATTTATCTTGGGAAAATAACCCTAAAATGGTTGGTTGAATATATCTCTGAAATCATTTTGGTGTATATTACGTGTTCCTTTAATGTAAACCTAGTCTGACACTACTGGGTGATATGGTTTTTTAATTTCATATTTTATCTAGAAAATTTCATAACTGATTTGAAAATATGGTGACCACATATAGCCTAGTAATACATACGGTATTATATATTTAGAAGAAGGTGTCATGATATAGAAATCATATGAGTGATTTATTATCCAAATCCAAGAAGTATAATGGCTAGGAAAAACCATTTACATTTATTGTATTACTTATGATAGAACAATAATTATGGTCTATTATCATGTATGTAAAAATACTAGTGTATCTTATTTGATCATAGTTATAAAAAATCCTATCTATTATCAACTATATTTACTAACATTAATCTATCTTTTCAATAATATGAAGTTGAATTTAAAGTGATAACACCTAATGGTAGATTGATTAAATCTTATTTATATTATTCATCACTAGTTAATTTATTTAGGAATGTGATTATTTCAAATCTCAATACAATACATTTGGTTGAATATGAATTCTATTAGGCATGGAATTGATTTCTCAACATAAATCCCACATCCCATACATGAGAGTGGAAGTGAGATTTCAAATTCCAACCTATCCTATGATCATATATCACTGCCAAATAAATATTATCTTAAGAGGGAAAATACATCAATTTTATATGAATTTATTCTTATTAATTAGGGGTGTTTATCATACATGATTGTGGAAAATTAAACATTTACATTATGCATATTATGCAGTTGTATATTAATGTTTTCCCTACATTATTTCAAAGATTATCATAGAATTTTGAATTTAATTTTTGAATAAAATCAAACATAGTGTTATACATTTTTTAATGAACCCACATGGAATGGTCCTAATTGAGTTATAGTGATATAATAATGAACCCCATGAGAATATTGAAAAGATATTTATTTGGAAAACTGTATAACCTCAGGGTGCACCATTTATTTTTTAAAATAAATTATTGATCAAAAAAACTCAACATTTCTTTTTGACAACTAAACATGATTATAATCAAGGGAAATTATCTATTTCCACATTTTTTGACATTATTTAACAATTGTTTGTATATCAATAATTTTATAAGATTTATATTAATTATGGATATCATAAATTAAGGGTCATGTTGATGGGTATAACTATGAAAACATTAGGTATAAGGTTTTTACACTATAAATTTTAATTGATTCCATTTTTATTTAAAACATTCTATATAATCTGGATGGGTTTGAAAAATAGTGCCTTTCTATGATACCTTGATTAATTTTTTGTTGACATCATTTGATATTCTTTTATATATTAATAGGGATAAGAAGAAAATTGATATCACCTAATAATTATATTGACGACCCAAATGATAGATATGTTTTATAAAGAATTTACGATTTGTTAATTATTAGAAGATAAAAATTAATATTTGGGTCAAGTAATATCATGAGACGGTATATTAGTGCTTCAATAAATAATGGAAGTTATTGATTTTTGGCCTAGACCAATCACTATGACTGAGATCAGACATTTTAATAGGTTTTCTAGATATTATTGACACATTTTAGAAAATTTTTAAGGGTAGTGTAATCCACTCACTATGATTACAAGTAAGGTGACAATGTTACATTGGACAGATTAATGTTAATAAAATTTCAATGAATTGAAGTGATATTAATTCAGTGAAGCTATGCATACATTACCCTATAGTTGAGAAATTGTTTTAATCTAATGTGATGCATCAAAGAAAGTATTAGGATTTATTCATGTGTAGAATTATATGGTGATATCTAATACCATAAGAAAATTTATGGTTCATAAGAAAAATTACCCCACACATGATTTGTTGTAAGATTCAATAATTTTTTTCATTAATAATATGATGTAATTACCATTATCATGAAAGGTGTAATATATACAGAAATCAATATATTCATTCTAAAAAGATCTAAATATGGGATAGAAAATATTTATGGATTTTATTAGAGATTATAAATTCAAAATAAATTACCACCCTCAAAAAGTGATAAATGTGGATGATCCATTTATTGGATGGGATTATAGTAGATTATCATTGATGATGGTCATAAAGATTAAAAATTTATGGATTTAAAATGAATGGATCTAGACATATTTATGTAAATTTAGAAACATTATATTTATGAAGTGAGTGCTCAACCATCTATCCATTTGATAATTAATGTGGTGAACAAATAGTATGTGGAACAATAGATGATGGATAAAATTATATAGCATTAAACAATGATTGGTATGAAATGATATGGTTCTGGAACAATATATGCATTAAATACATATAATATCTGATGAAAGATATGTTATAGGAGGAAGATACTTCTTAATTATCTATTGATCTTGGAATTTTGATTGTGTATACATATTTGTAATTGTATTTCTAGTGGGACAACATGAAGAGAAATATTACAAAGTATATTTCTCAGTGCTTAGTATGTTAGAATGTTAAGGTGGAGATATAAACATTTATGTGGATGTTATAACAATTAACTATTATAAAATGAAAATTGAAAAGCAACACAATTAATTTTCTCATCACAATCCCTAAGAAAACTAATGGTTATAATATAATTTCTGTTGTAGTTGACCACCATAGAATATTAGAAAAATTCATTAATGTCAACTAATATTTTCTTCTTGATCATATATATAAGAGACATTATATATTTTTTATAATTATATTAAATAAAATAATATATTTTATCTTAATGGGATCTATGCATTTCCTTGATGTTCTAGAAATTTATTCGGTATAGTCTAGACAGAGAGTTATTTTTCAACAGTCTGTATCCACCATTGAATGATTTAAAATATAAGAGAATCATTAAAACAATATAGGATATAATGAGATCTTATTCTAGGGGTTTAAATGTTGGCTTGGATCAACACAATCCTATAGTGGAGTTAACGTACAACAATAACATTCATTATATTTTTCATTTAGCTCTATATGAAACCCTATGTGGAATTATTTTTAGAACACTAACATGAATGGATAATTTTTTATAAAGAAATCTATTGATAGCTGATAATGGAGAGGTAATGGTTGAGAATGCAAAAATTAATCAATAGAAAATCAATGTAATATAAATTAAATAAAAAATTATTTATAATTGATTACGTTATTTTGAATTTAATTTTTCTAGGAATTTGTTTCTATGAAATTCTCCATAACAAAAGGTTGTGATATTAAGAAGAAATAAATGTTAATCTTTAGTTATATTGTCCATTTTGAGATTATTGAATGAGTAGGGATGATATATTTTCATTTAGGGCTTCCACAAAACATATCTCAAGATTATAATGGGTTCCATGTAAACCTATTGAAGAAGTAGATACTAATCCTTCACATTTACAGAACTTAGTGGATATACCATTGAAGAATGATATTTCTTAAGAGGAATAAGTGTTAGATATTCAACATGGTGTGTTGAATGTTCTATGAAACATGAAAACTAACCCAATCAATGTTTTGTGGTAAACAATCAATGTGTTGAAGCTATATGGGATACTAAGGATATTATGAGGAAAAGAGTACAATCATTTTTTGTGTCAGAGTGATATAATTTTTGTATGTAAAATTATTTTTATGGTGGGTAAAATGATACTCCTTTATATATTAGGAAATATTTTCTTAAAAATTTATTTTATTTATTTTATAGTTATTGGTATAAAAACCCTCACATTTAAATAAAATAAAATGTGTTATAATATTTTAACCATGTTTATAAATTAACGGTTTGGAATATTTATAACTAAATTATGGAAACTATATGGATTACATAGGTATAAAATTAATTAATTGGATATAAATTTTATGGAAATGAATATATAAAAAACATTTCAAGGTAAATGTATTTTTTTATAATAAATATTTTCATGCTTACGTTGTGTCTATATGTTCACCAATTTAATGGATCAGTATTGGTGTGTGATATTAATGAAAAATATATATTCTGTATTCTATATAACTATTCATCAATCTATTGATAATTTATTCTAGTCCTTAAATAAAAATAAATCTTATATTATACATAAAAACTATATTTTTCTATATATTATTTTCATTTCCTATTCCACAATTATGATAAAATTAATTATTTACACTTTTATAAAATAAATTTGATACAAATATTATTTTTTAAATAATCTTGTCAAAAATAACTAAAATTTATTTTTTGATAATGTTGTGAAGGTATAATATTTTAAACAAATAGTGAAAAATACAGATTTTTTTTGAAAATTGTATTCTCATTTGAATGATTTAAAATTTAAATTTATTATTAAAAGAAATTTAAATGTTACATTAGTTCAGTTATATTAGTATAATATATTAAATTTTTGTCATCTCAAGGTTTAATTTTGATAAAAATACTTTTCATACATTAGAAAATTTTTTCTTTAGAAACCCGTTTTTCATCGCTCTAATGGGATTAATTTTATTTCAAATTATTCCACTTATATGAACATAATATTCAAATGATATTCATATGATTTTAATAATACTAGTTAATATAAATTAATATAGTAAACTTAATTTTTGGCCATATTGAATTTTAAAAACAATGAAAATTAATTTATAGTGTTTTGGTAAAAATATGTTAATTTGGGTTATACCAAATGTTAAGGGAATGTTTTCCAATTAAATATGCATAAATCCTATTTAATAGACATATTATAAAATTATAAATTCTTATAATTTCATATATGTCCAGTTTGAAGCATTATTTTTCATAATTAAAATATAATTATGTATTTTTCGCGGAACATTCCAAGCGGGGTCCATCTGCCTGTTTTAATGGACATATTTTAACCTCATTTAAAAACACATAAATATAATTTTGAATATAAAATTGATTAAAAAAATGTGTCCCTCCTGTCCCTTCCCATTATTTTTAGTCTTTTTTACCATAAAACCATCTTAGTATGGCTTCAGGTATAATCGTAATGTGGTTTCTCCAAAAAGATGTATAATTGTTTTTCTTTTGATTTTATTTATTCTTATATATCCATAAATTTATATTAATAAATGATTATATAATTCCAAAAAAATATTTTATATAATGATATTTTGTTATATTATTTAAATATACTACATCCATGTTCTTTTCCATGAAATGGGAAATATATTTTGTGATTATCTGTATAACAAACCATCACCTCGTGAACTGATGTAGTTTGGTTTTCCATTACCACATTTGAAGGGTATATATAATGATGGATTTAATGTATATATATATGGGATATTTATGAAATACATATATTATTGGAATCATAATATCACATCTAACTTGTTACCTTACAATACTTTGGAAAATGATTAAGTTGTTCGTCCAATTGTGTATTGTATAGTCTCTATGAAGAGATGTGATTTGTTTGTTTATAAATTTGAAAAAATGGAAATAAGGGTAAATTTAATGATTATGTATGGAAAAATTGTTATTAAATTGAATATATAAATATGAATTTTTATTTATAATTATTTCATTCCATATTTAATCAATTTGAAATAGCGTTCATGTGTAAATACAACATATCATCTCCATGAACACGGTAATTAATTACCTTATATGAAACCATTATCGGCAAGTCTGGATAGGTTTATAATTAATATATATGATATTTTATATCATTTTTAACATTATAGTGGTAAATGAACAATGATCAAATTACAATCACCCAAACTACCAAAACTGAATCGTACATGAATAATAAAGTATTTATAACCTGATATTGTGATGTTAATAATTAAATGTCATTAAATATGTGATAAAAATTAATTAGTATGAATTATAGAGAATGATAGATGTGAATATGGTTCTATAATATAATTATAATCAACATATATTCATTATAATGTTATTTCTAATGTTTACAAATAGATTCAAGACATGGCGCATGGGATTTTTATCTCACATTTATTTTCATTGGAAATGTTCCATATTCGGAACGTATTTTTTTTAGGTTTATATATTTATCTTCAATTTTATTATGGTTATTGTTATGAAAATAATTAATATTTTCATATTAATATATGTTTCCTTTTATGATGTGTTTTACCAATCATAAGTTACAAAAATATCATGGGTTCTTCGGTTTCAATCTCATTCTTTGTTGGAATTTTTAATATTAAGATCCCATTGATATTGTGTTATCATATATGTCACATGAAACTAATTAATTTTTTTACAATATATCTATTTATCTAAAATGTATTATTTCCCTTCATTTTCCTCTCTATATCTCCTCAGGATACTAAATGAATGATTTTATATAAAGTTGACTATATTTTTCTCTTTATACGAAAATAATTTCTATTTCAGATCTATGTTTTCTACAAACAATTGATGACTATTTTTAGTATTAAGAAATTATTTCTTGAATTCATTTTTACACACGATATAATTTTTTATAAAATATTTAAAAAAAATATTCTTGTCATTATAGAATTGTTATAATTTTGACATTTTATAAAAATATTAGAGGAATATTTATTTTATCATATATGACATAAATGAATTATCCTCCATCATGAACACAAAATTGTTTGAAACCTCATTTACATGATTGGAAGTTAAATTTTAATTATTTTATTTCTTAAATATTTGGGAGTTCTTTTGTTTTAAATAAATTATTTAATAATGAAATATTTATTTTCCATATGAAATGTTCATGTGATATTTTATAAGAATGTTTCCTCTACGATGACATACTTTGATGATACGCAATCCTTACATGGGAATGATCAAATGATACTATCTTCATTATTTATATAGATATTTTATTAATATGATGTATATTTCATTAGGAAAGCTATTATTTTTAAGGGGTTATTCAATTGTTAATAGATGAGATATTTGTGAAACACTTTAATTTAACATTGGTTAGGCTGTGATGAATATCTATAAAATCAATTTTCATTTAAGGAGTAATGATATGATGAATGACTGAGGATGTAATGGAAAAAATATATGTTATTTTATTTAATAAATTAGTGTGATTGGAATAATATTTCCCACAAATTAATTGGGTAATGATGAATATCTCTTGAGATATGTTGCTCATGAATGTGGAGTGGACATAGTTCAGTAATAGACTTTAATCAATTTATAATTTTTGGAGTGATCATTGACAACTATGATGGTATGGGGAGTAAAACCAATCCACATTGATAGACTTAAGATTGAACCTTGAATATTATTAGGTTTTTATATGTTAGACCAATCTGTTATGAATGTCTTGAGAATTAGACATATATACTAAAGAAATGATCATCGATGAATATGGGTATTCAATAAAATTATGTCTTATGATAGCATTATACTCTCATTGATTATGTTTATTTGCATTATTTTTGATTTTTTATGAACTATAATGATTGTTTCCATGATAAAAAATTATAATCTATGATATGCAGGGTATGGTTTATAAATTATTATGCTCATGTTCTCATACTCGTATTAGCATGTTATTTTTAAGTTAACATTTATGTCATCTATTTTTAATTTCACTATGCATTTGATATCACCATTTCTTATGTTTAATTTCCAATGGTTATGTAACACCACAAGCTTCCAGAGTACATTTTGTTTGAATAATGCAATAGCTTTCCTTGTACACAATATCATGTTCGAGCACACCATGACCAATGGAAGTAGCAGTTTTAAAAAATAAAACCCACTTTTTGAAATTTTATAATTTTTATGTTTCAAAATGAAATTCATTTTTGTATTAATAATATCAAATTAAACAATAGGTTAATTTTTGGTATTTTTCTGAAAACATTCAATTTTTGATGAATAATGAAAAACATTGTGTTATTGTTTTAAAACTACTATTTATTTATTTATTTATTTATTTTCATTAAATATAAATTATTTCAAAATAGATATATAATACCTATATTAGTTTGATGTAATTCATTGTTTTAATTTAATAATAAAATTAGATGTATAAAATTTTATTCAAATTTCTAACCTCTTTCCCAACATCTAGGAACATTAGCAAATTTGCATAAAACAAAATTTTACCGCGCCTATGAATTTAATTTCATAAAATAAGAGAAAAATAGTAAAAAATTGTATCTAAAATGTTGTTCAACAAGATAAAAATATTTTTTTTTCGAATAGTATCATTTGAATTTCATTTAACACAGTTTAAAGTAAATAGTGTAATTAAAGGTAAAATCGATATTATAATTACTCTAAAGGATGTCCTAATTATATTGGACAAGTGTTGTTCGACCAAAATCAATCATAGAAACAAAATATGACCCTATATCATCAACTTGGAATAGATTAGGTCATTTATTATTATTTTATATAAATAAGAGTTAACAATGTTAAATTAAATTTTTAAAAACAAATATATTTTTAATATAGGGATATATATAATATAAATTAGACTATAAAAATTCATTATAAAGATAAAAAGATTTAGTACATAATTTTATATTATTTATAATTTTCATACTTTAAATAATTAAATTTATTTTTGGCAAAATGATGAAGCAATAATTACCTTATTAAAAAAAGATTGAAAAAATTGATATTATATATATCTAAATAAATTTAAATTAACAGTATATAAGCATATAAATAATTTTATAAGTTAATATGACTTGTTAGGAAGGATTTAATTAATTTATTTTGATTTAATAAGGCATTTATTACTTTCACAATAAAAACTAAATAGTGTCAAAATTGACAAAAACATGTTTTTATAACAAATACTAAATTATTAATTGATATAATATTCATAAAACTAGATGGTTTGGAAAAAGGACTTAGATAAGTATAGATATGTTAATAATGAACTATTTGGGATGTTCTTTGGATTTTTATAGAATTTTTACTAACCATTTTTTAATATAATACTAGAGGACATAGTAAAAGTAAAACTATTTAACTAAGAGTTAAAAATAAAATATAAGGTTAATATGGTGACATAAATTTGTCTAAAACCCACTGGTTGTATGGTTTATGACCCAAACCCACCATAGCCTAGATATAATTTTTTGGATCCTTTTTTAACCTAATATGATTGTATGAAAAATTAATATTTCAGGATTTTCTTAAACTAACACTCACCTCTCTTATAAAAGGGTACCTAACCTTCTCTTAAAATAACACCTCCAATGCTATTTTTATCAGACAAATAATACTCAAATATCCTCCCAACTACCATGAATTCATCATATATTCCATACATTACTCCTCAAGACATCTTAATGAGCCATTTTGATCAAATCAAACTAAAGCACCAAAAGAAGAGGTAACAAATTCATCACATTTTTCAATGTTATTTTCTTCATCCACACCCACTTTCATTGTTGGTTCCATACCAAAATATTAAATCCAGTACCTTATTAATATTTTGATGTTATTATACATATGTTACAACCATATTCATTATTCTATTCGTCCTATGAATGACAAAGTCACCATACGTGCGTATTTAGAGCTTACTGTGTCAACATCATGGTGTAGTTTGTTATTCAACACTTCATTAATTGGATATGTATAATAATGAGTATAAAAAATGTAAATAATAAATATAACATGTTTATAATTATTTATATATGATATACCGTCAAATTACAAATTATTTTATCATTAATATAATGATATTTTCGATCGTGCGTACGTACGAATTACCGTCTCCACGAAAGCGATATGATACATTTCCCCATCGTAACCATTCAAGAATAAATTTAATTTTATTATTAAAAATAATGTTTATGAACTTAATATAATTCAGGATATGAATAAAATACATCCTATCCATAACCAACATGACATTCATAACAAAATATTTAAATTAAAATGATATAGTTAACACCCGAAATGATGATACTACTAAAATATCATTAAAAATACATTATAAGATCATATATGATATCATATAATTTCATTGGATTCTAGTATAATTTAATAACAATGATTTCACCATTATACATGTTGTAAATCTACCCCCGAATAAGGAAATTTTCAAGGATTGGTTAACCATACAATCTCATTATTATTTGAGGTTGTAAATAATAAAAATCTACTAGGACCTCTTTATCATCCACATCTTTGTTTCTTAAAAATGTATTTCAAAACATTTTTACAATTTACTATACTTTGGGTTAATGTAATTAAATATTTGTTTGACTTTTTATATAATGTTTTTAAATTAATATTTCCATCGTTTTCTAAACAAGGAATACTTCCTTCGTTTTCCAAACAAGGTAGTATTGTGTGCTATCCATGTAATACATCCCTTTTTTGATATGAGATGGTAGAGGCGGCTCTGGCACAAATGTACCTAGGGGTGAAAACTCTGACAAGGAGTTTTGTTCTTGACCATGGGTATCCTAGTAAACGAAAAAGTTCATTGCTACACTATTGGTTATCACACTCCTAGGGGATATGATTATGATAATTTCACATTATCGTTATAAGACATTATAAAGTATTTATGAGTAAATACTTCTTCAAAGAAATTTTATTTTTATGACAATGGATTATATGGATAAACTGTTCAATTTATGTTTTGTATTTTAAAAGTTTGGAATTATGTATTTTCATTCATAATATAATCTAGGATATTCCATTGTTTAGAAATGGGGACAAGTGGAAGATATGGAAACTGTATCAATGCACATAATACATATAGGTATTTCCCTCTTACTCAATATAATTATAGTGGAGCTGGTGATGCAACTGGTGTTGAACAACATATAACCATACTGGAATAAGTCACTCAGGTTATGAATAATAACATTACCCATATAGAGCCTCCTGATCCACAACGCGAAGGATCAATGTTAGATAGCTTCATGAGGAATCCACCACCAACCTTCAATGGCAAAACAAACCTATCCGTAGCTATGAAATGGATTAGTTCCTTTGAAAAAATATTTCAAGCTTTGGGGAGCAGAAAAATTGAAAAAGTTTTCATCGAAGTGTATCGCCTCATGCGATACACAGATCAATGGTGGACATTAATTAAAAACACAAATGGGGATAAAGAATTATAAAATATGGAATGGATGGAGTATTATGATATTTTCGTAGAAAATTACATTCCTTGTGACAATCGAGCAGATATGGAAAGACAATTTTTGAGTATGAAGAAAAAGGAGGATGGGAATGTCGCAATGTATGAGGCTATCTTTACAAGGATAGTAGGGCTTGTAGGAGAATATATAAGTAACCCAAAAAGATATATTGATCTATTAGTTGATGATTTAAACCATTTCTCCATCGTGCATTATTCTCATAATCCTTCTCATATTACGAAGATATTGTTGCATGTGCTATCAAGATAGAAAAGGGTTTATCTAAGTCTTAAAAATTTAATGAAATGATATAGAAGATGAGTTCATCTGAACACTCTATAAATGGAAATAAGCGGAAGAAGGTGATAGTTGAATTTCAATCCTTTATTAAATGTGGGACGAAACATTTCGGTACTTTCCTGAAATGGAATGGGAGTCTGTTACAAGTGTGGTGAAACGGACACAAAGCACATGATTGCAAGTGAAAGAAAGAGGTTGTTAATGATTAATGATTAAAATGTAGAGAAATGGGGAATTTTTCAAATGAATTCCCTAATCTCCAAGGAAACATATCTTAAAAAAGGACAAGGGAGCAAGGTCAAGTTGATTCGATCACTACTTCAGAGGATGGAGCTCTGAATGATGTGGTGGCAGGTAATTTAATGGTTTCCTCAAATTTAGCCAATGCTTAATTTGGATCTAGGTCAGTGAATTGTTTCATATCTTCCCATTTTGCTATGAAAATTAGATATCTCCAATTTCATTTAACAAGCGAGTTTTCTCTCAAAATTCCTTAGAGATGTATCATTGCAACAATGTTTTTTGAATCAGTTCCCATTAGGGACTATAAATGTGATTTATCTACAAATACCATCATCATAACCATTATTGAATTTTATTTAATGCTTTGTATATATTTTCTTTCTTAACATGATGAAAAAATTTATTGTATGAAGAAAGAGGTTACATTTTTTGATGATGATAAAGAGTACCTTATATTTGGAGAAGAAATGTCACCATCTGATTCTTATCTATATCCACCCTAATGAGCTCTACTAAATTCAATTATTAGGGAAGAAGGGAGTGAAATAACAATGGTTGAGGAAAATAATGTTCAAATAGAGGATGTACCTATTTTGAAATATTATTTTGATGTGTTTCCAGAGGATTTTTCTGGAACTCCTCTAGGAGGAGATACTAGGTTTTCTAATGATTTGATTCTCTGGTTCGAGGCCCATATCGAATACCCCTTATTGAATGGCCACTGTGGAATTAGTGAAACTAAAAAAACAACTAGACAAATTGATTAATAAATGATTTATTCACCTTAGTTTTTGTCCATGGGGAGCCCTAGTTCTTTTTGTTATGTTGAAAGATGGATCCATGAGGTTGTGTGTTTACTACAGGGAGATAAATTCTATAAAAATAAAGAACAAGTATCCCCTACATCACACTTATGATTTATTTGATCAACTTCATGAAGATCAATATTTATCAATGATTGAATTTCGATCTAGATATAATAAGTTGTGTGTTACGATTGAAGACATCTCAAAGACAATATTTCGTAATATGTACGGGCATTACGAGTATACAGTAATGCTTTTCAGTCTGACTAATACACCATCTGTTTTCATGGATCTAATGAATAGTGTTTTCATGGAATATCTTGATAACTTTGTAGTGGTATTTATTAATGATATCTTGGTATTATATAAAAGATATGAATATCATTAAAATAATATGTGAACTAATCTAAATATTCTAATAAGAAATTAATTATATGGGATGTTTAGTAAGTGTGAGTTCTAGCTTCAAAAGATTTCTTTTCGGGGCCACTTTGTCTCTAAGGATGGAATCTATGTTTAATATTCTAAGACATGAGTAATAAAATAATGATCAGTACTGATGAGTATAATTGAGGTACACGGTTTTATTAGTTTTGTAGGTTATTATCGGCATTTAGTACAGAATATTGACCGATTAGCTAACCCATTAATCCAAAACACACGTAAAGGGGTTGAATTTTCTGGAATAAATATTGTAAATATAGTTTTGAAGAACTGAAGTGAATATAAGTGAATTCTCATATATTTACTCTACCACTGGGGGATGATGGGTTATTATATTTATAATTATTATTCAATTAAATTACATGGTTGTGTCCTTATGCTGAATGATAAAGTTATTG
Organism: Viscum album; assembly: GCA_963277665.1. Taxonomy (NCBI): domain Eukaryota; kingdom Viridiplantae; phylum Streptophyta; class Magnoliopsida; order Santalales; family Viscaceae; genus Viscum; species Viscum album. The sequence goes on from OY728140.1 coordinate 1,112,111,692, forward strand.
GCTATGCGTCACAATAGAAAAAAAATCAAAGAAAAAACTATCCCACTCATGATATTGAGTTTCTAGCAGTAATATTTACATTGATTTTAAGGAGACATCATGTCTATGGTGCAATGTTAGATATATACCAATCACAAGTGTTCTATATACATTTTCCAACAGAAGGAACTCAACATGAGGAAAATACAATGGCTTGAACTACTCAAAGATTATGATTTTACTATAAACTACCACCTAGGAAATGAAAATAAGGTAGAAGATTCTATGAGGAGACTGGATCGTGGAGTTCTGAACACAATTAGTGTTGAAAAGAATACTATTTTCACAGATCATGTAAAAATGGATATGGTAATGATCATGGAAGGTGAAACATCGATAATGGTTTAAATGGTTGGGAATATATCTTTACTACAAATGCTGAAAAGTTATCAGACAACTGATAAGTAGTTTCAAATAAAAATTAAAGCTATGAATGATGGGAGATTGTACGACATCGTATATGAATATGTAATTTTTAAATCTGGGAAGAGACTTTGAATTCCTGACATACCTGATCTAAAAAGGGATTGTTGGGTGATGCTCATAGCTCCAATTTTCCTATACACCTCGGTAGCATTAAGATGTACATATAGTTGAAGGAATATTTTTTTGGGACAACATGAAGGGGGGATTTTTGATTATTTTCTAAGATGTATGGTTTTTCAATAGGTTAAGGCTATAAGACAATATCATTGAAGAGTCATGAAACCACTTCCAATACCTGAGTGTAAATGGGATAATATTACAATGTAATTTGTTATGGGGATACCAATGACTCCTAGAATGAATGATTTAATATGGGTCATTGTTGATTGGATTACCATTTTTCACATTTTCATTCTATAAGATAAGATTTATCACTTGATCGTTTAGAATGATTATATATTAATGAATTTGTAATACTTGATGGTGTACCCTTATTGATTGTTTCTGATCATGATCCCCATTTCACATCAAAATTTTAGAAATGTTTTTAGAATACCCTAGATATAGACCTTCATTTGAGCACTGCCTACCACCCTCAAACTAATGGAAAATAAGAATGGGATATTTAAACATTAGAAGATATATTGAGATATTGATCACTTGAATTTCAATGTATGTGGGATCAATATCTATTGCTGGTATAATTTTTCTATTACAATTGCCACCATTCAAGTATTTAGATGGAACCATATGATGCGTTATATGGAAAGCGATGTCCCACACCAACTTTTTGGGATGATGGTGGTGAAAGAAAACTTGTAGGCCTCGACCATGTTGAGGAAACAATGAAAAGGTTAATATTATCCAAACCCACATAAATCTAGACCAAATTATGAAAAATAGTTATTCAGATAACTGAAGAAAAGATTTTGAATTTCAAGTAGGAGATCATGTTTTTCTAAAGGTATCTCCATGTAAGGGTGTTATTGATTTTGATAAGAAGGATAAAATTATGTCCCATGTACATCAGGAATTTCAAAATTCTAGAATGAATTGGAGTTGTTTCTTACCATTTGGAACTGCCTCCAACTCTCCCCAAAAGTCCTTGTTGTGTTCCACATATCCATGTTTATAAAATACAAGCCTGACCCAATGTATGTACATGTTTATAAAGAAATAGAACTGGAACCAGATCTATATTATTGGGAAAATCTTGTCATGATTCTTCATACCACAGAACAAGTATTGAGAAACTAGACGACGAGTCTGGTAAAAGTTCTATAGATAAACCATATGATGGAAGAGGCAATGTGGAAACCTGAGGATCTTATGATAAAGAACCACACGAATCTTTTTATGAAGTATTATTCTTGAAATTTCTATGATGATATTATTTGAATGAGGGAAGAATTTTACACTAAATGCTTCCATGGTCTCTTTATCTTTGAATAAGGAAATAGATTGTGCTATACATAACATTGAGTTATAGTACACCATGACCAATCAATGTAGAAGTTATGAATAGTAATACCCAATGTTTGAAATTTTATAAATTTATTATTCAAAATGGACATCCTTTTTTGATTTGGAATATCAAAATTATCATATGGTGAATTTTTGGTATTTTTTTAAAGAATTAATTCTTTGATAAATTGTGAAAAACACTGCATTTTTTTTCAAAACAGACAGTTTATTCAAAATTATTTTAAGTAAAAATAGATAATTATAGATATATAAGTTCAATATAATTCATTGGAGTCATTTTATAATAAAATTAGATGTGTAAAATTTTATGGAATTCATAACCTCTTTTACCCACCTTCTCGGAACGTTAGAAATTTTTCATAAAATTTGATTTTATAAATATTGTAAATTTAATTTCAAAAATATGAGAGACCCGGTTGACATAAGTATGTAAAATTTGGTTTAATAAGATGAAAATATTTTTTGGTGAATAGTAAATTTTGAATTTTATTTGTCAAAAATAAAAGTAAATAGAGAAATTAAAGGTTAAAATTATATTTCAATTTCCCTAACACATGTCCTAATTCTATTTGATATGCGTTTTTCGACCAAAATAATCATTAGGAATAAAATATGATCCTCTTTGATCCACATGTATTTTATTAAAAAATTTATTTTTATTTTATTTATAGAAGAGTTAAAAGTGTTAAATTCAATTTTTCATAACTACATCATTTTTAATATAAGGATATACATATGATAAATTCGACTACAAATAATAAATAGAAAGATAAAAACATTTCCTCAATAATGGTAACTTATTTATATATTTTATACATTAAATAATGAAATTTATTTATGAGACAATGATGATGCATTAATTACTTTATTAATAAATTATAAAAATTATTGATATTAAAAATATCAAAAATAATATAATTTGAGAAACTTTATGCATTCCACTAATTTTCAATGTTAATATGACATGTTATGAATCATTTGATTTTTTAAGTAGTCATGTTTTTTTTACTTTCACAAAAAGAAAATACAAAATAGTGTCAAAATTGACATCAAATAGTTTTTAAAACAAATACTACATTATTATCTGATATAATATTAATAGAAATCTAGGGTTCAGAAAATGGTCATAGATAATATTTTGCATGTAAATAAAAAACCAATTGGGGTACTCTTGAATTTTTATATTATGTTTATTATCCATTTATAATAAAAATACCAGAAGAAGTGGTAAAAGTTAAACTATTTAACTAAAAGTTAAAAATAAAAGATAAGGTTAATGTGGTAACCTAAAATTGTATAAAACCTATTAGTTGAGATGATTTTGACCCATCCAAACCATATCCTCAAAATAACTTCTTTTGGAGGAATTATATTCGTTATATATTTGTATAATAAATTAATATTTCAAGCTATTCATCAAGTGACCCAAACCTATCTTATAAAAGTGTACTTCTCCATCTCTCATATTCACACCAAAAAATCCATTTGGCTCAGAAAACCCTCCATAAAAATCCTCAAAACTACTAACAAATCCATCTATTGGACATACATTGATCGTAATTCTAACATATGAAGCCCTTTTTTACAAATAAAAAAGAACCACCTGAAGAAGAGGTAATAAATTCATCACCTCTTTCAATGTTTTTTTCTTATTCAACATCCTCTTTCTTTTTTTCCATAACAAAATAATTAATCTTGTACATTTTACATACTATGATGTTATTATGCATATTTTACATCCATATTCATTATTCTGTCCATCCTATGAATGGAAACATCACCAAACTTGTGTTTGTACGGCTTACTGTCTCCACGTCATGGTGTAGATTGTTATTCAACACTTCAATATTTGGATGGGCCAAATAATTTTTATAACTATTATAAATAATTAATATAAAATTTTAATGATTATGTATATATGATATAACAACCAATTAAATATGATTATACCCTTAATAGAATGATATTGTCGCTCGTGTATACGTACATAATACTGTCTCCACGAAAACGATAAGATTCATTTATCCATCATAACCATTCAATAATAATTTTCTTTTTTTTATTAGAAATAATGTTTACGAACATAATATAATTATGGATATGAATAAAATACATCCTATCCATAACAAACATAACTTACGTAACAAAATTTATAAATGAAAACAAATCTGTTAACACAAAAAATGATGATACTACAAAAATATAATTAATAAAGTTATATAATAAAATCATATATGATATCATATTTATGTATGTGGTTCATGTATAATTTAATAACAATGATTTATCAATTATAAATCAGTTTAATATACCCTATACTAAATAAATGTACAAGGTAAGGGTTAATTTTACAATCTCTTTATTATCAAAGGTTTTTAATACGTAAGTATCTATTATTACCCATTTATCATCCACATTTGTGTTTCATAAAAATGTATTTCAAAACATATCAATTATTTACTATACTATGGGTTAATATCATTTATAACCTTTTTTGAATTTTTATAAATTTTTTTTGAAATAAATATTTTCTTCATTTTTAAAACAAGGTACTTTATGAACTTTTCGAAAAATTAATGTAAGAATGTTTTTTAACATATACAGTAGGTGTGACTTTTTTCAACCATTTTAATACCATTTATGCTTCACATACAATCTTATAAGAATATTTTCAAAATAAATGTTTTATTTTATAATTACAATAATTTTAAATTATTTCCAAATATAAAAAGATATTTCTCACAAATTCTTTTGAATTTATCTATGTCAACATTATCTGATGGATTTTATAATTGTTTGAAGTGGATTTATTATGATAAAATATTCCATATTTTATTGAAGGTGTTGGGATAATTTTGACTGTTGATGTGATATTTTTATACCATTAATGGTTTATAGTTAAAATTTAACATTTAATATGCTAGTTTTAATATAAATGTTTATGTTATGCTTCATCCTTTTTATATGAGGAATGCATTAAACATAGTAAGTGACGGGTGGATCCCTCTGTATCTCCATGAGGCATTGTTAGGTCTCATGAAAAAACATTTGTCTTGGAAAAAGGTCTCAACAAAATCTTAATTTTAGTGTTCGAACGAGTCCTTGATCATATGATTATGATGTCCGACATTATGCGTTACATCATTATAAAATTTTCTATTGATATTGTGTTTGGTTATTGTATTATTTTAATATAGATGTGAATAAGTAAATGGTATTATATGCTTTATCCTTTTAATATTATTCTGAATTTTATGTTTAAATGGTTTTTTTATTCATATACTTTTCCTTAAAATTTTATGCTTATTTATGAAAGTTTTCACTATATTTTTTTCTTTACGGAGCATCTGAGCTCACCCTTTTCTTATTTTTTATTTTTCCAAGGATGTGAAGAAGTATATTACGACTCAGTTATAGGGATAGAATTAGGGATATGATTTTATTCTATGGAGACAAAATTTTGGGTTTTTATAATGTAATATAAAACTTATGTATGTATCTATTAATTCTAATGGAACTAAACTGATCGTTCATTCAGGGCATGATACCATGTATCATGCCAATGTTATGTAATAATACACCGACTCTAGGTAACTGGGTATAGGATATTATAAGTTTGGAAAATATGTATTATGTTTTATTTTTTTGTTAATGGTTCTAGATTCCCATGTTCTAGTTTGATATGTCGATTAAGGGGAGATTAAGTAGTTCATTTATAAAAACACTATTAATATATTAATGTCCATAATGATACTAGAATCATATGATACTAGAGTTTATCATTATGTTATATAATTATTTTTCATTTAATAACACACTATATATATATATATGAAAATTATTGGTCTATATATCATCCCATTTATGTACATGAGTAAATATATGTTAATGTATAAAAGAATTATTTAGGGAATTTTCCATAATCTACTTGAATATTTAACAACCTAAAAACTAATCTGAAATGTCAGGATTCATAAACAATCACAGAAAATAATATATCATTTCAAAATACATATTCATATGACTAATAATATTGGAACATGATGAATAATTACAATAATTAATCTCCATGATTCCAAAAAATAAGTAGATAAAAAACTAACAACTTAAGTGATGAACAACATCACATGGTTTTCTCAATATCCTATGAACATATCAATTGGAAGATTATTCTCATCTACCTTGAGTTGGAGACTTATTTACAATATGATATTATCAATTCCATTGTCTTTTATAATGGGATATCTTAGATATTTGATGTTTTTTATGATATATGTACTTGTTCAGTCCAAAATGAGTGTGATCATATACAAGTTTTTTTACGAATCCTGTTAAAGATATAAACATAATACATGTATTCCAGGTCATGTGTAGGATTCAATGAATGATTTTCATTCATAAATTAAAGGTTTCTCCTTTGTGTTGGTGCTTCATAGATTAGATCCTCCAAAGTATTCTCTTCCTAAATTACATCAATTTAAAAAGATGCATGAAGGTGGATGCAAAGTGTTTTTAGACTCAAAATTAGTTTGAAAATGAATTGATATGTGTTATATCTCTATCATAGGGATCATCACAAATTATAATTGAATAAATAAATAGTCATTTATTAATCTTAAATACATAAATTTGAATTGTTAGTGAAATCGTGGATGGAAATTAATTCTTATTGGATGAAGATTTATTCACATCATTATTCAAAAGAAATGATGATCTGAATATTGCCTCAAAAATATAGAACATGCATTTAAAACATGTATTTATGAGGAAGTAGGAGTGGGAGATAACTATTAAACACTTCACACAAAGAAAAATTATGGCGTAGTTTTTTGTAGACATCATGGATTGAGTTTCAATTTTTAGAATCGAAAATTTTTTCAATGATCTTCCATATTGTATATGAAATACATTGAAATTTTATCAATTTACCATAAGTGTGGAGTGGTGGATTTTTAGAGATCATGGATGATGTTAAACTAGATTTAAATTTTTAATATGTTTACTATTTCATAGATAATTATCACCAAAATAATTTTAAGGTGTACTATTAATACATACCCATTCTTCAACATTTGCACTGTTAATAGAAACTCTATTTGAAAATTTATGGTGGTCCAAAAGTAAGTGAAACCACTCCCTGATTTGAATGATTAAAAAATGTTAATTGGAATAGAAAAATAAATTACATTATATTAATAAGGGTGGTAAATCAATTAAAATTGATTTTGAAAAATGGATGAAATATAATAATCCAATTATGATAGCTTCAATAGTAGAAAACATGAATTTATGGGTTGAAGTGATTGATAAATATAGAACGGGAAATAGGGTACTATCATGGGAATGGAAATTAATTTGGACATCTGGAACCAAAACCATTCGCTTATAGATAAAAGGCGTACATAAAAGTTATATTACAATATGAATTCCACATCTGATCATCCTAGGAAATTTGATGTTTCTATTTATAGTGTATAAGATGATAATGAATCACCACTTGTTATATATATTGTTTTGATCACTAATAATAATAACATATGATTCTATAGATTTATACCGTAATGAAATGATGGATTGTTTTTGGATTTCACTATTTTTGCAGAAAAGGATTTTATTGGGTGCTCTAAAGAAATGAAAATGTATATAGTTGATTCACGAATTGTTATTAACAAATACTCAAACTCAAATTTAAATATGAAATTAAATATGGATCTTAAGATCTCCACTAAACCTACTATGGTTTTTGTGAATTAAAGACATAATCCTATCAATGTTATCCAAATGTATATTTAAAATCTACAAGATGATATAAATTTTAAGGATTAAAAAAAGATAAAAACATGTCCTATGAATAAGTTATGTTTATATACTAAATTACCCAAAATAAATTATGATATTTAGGGATGATGTGCATCTCTCTTAGTTTTCTAGAATAGAAGTAATGATGATAGTGTGACTCCAAATTTCAAAAATACTACTAAAATCAAAAAAACAATCATGAAGTAGAATTCAGAAGGAAAACGGATAAGGGGTGGGTTCCTAACCCCAAATATAAGAATTAATGGAGATCATTATCTAGAATTTGTATGTTCTGGAAAAGACTAAAACACCAAATTAATTTAATGTGTTTTTTCAAAATAAAAAGACATATCTCCTTGGTTTATTTGAGACCAATTGTAATTTCACTTCTACTGTTTCCTCCCATCAAATTTTAATATATCATCTCATTGATAAAAATAAATCATCAATTAAAAACACACACTTGGTCATATCACTTTCATGCTAGGAAGGGTTTATTTCTTTCCATTCTACAGAAAATATTATTACTTCTTTATTTAATTTGTTGTGAGTGATGTATGATTGTGAAATTATTATTTTCATCGATATTTTTATGTGTATTTATATATTTTTTCATTTATTATTAATTGATTGTTAATTTGATTCATGCCAGATAATGATATTTTTTCTATTTTTATACATCAACAACAATTGAAACAATATTGGAAAAGAGATGAAATTGAAATTGAATATTGAATATTAAGATTCCAATACATCAATTGAATGAAGTATCCTTGTGATGTTGGGTGATCATTGGATGATATGGGGGAAAAATCAAAGAAAAAAGGAAAACCTATTCATTATTGTATTTAAAATCACATTAAATGTCTTGAAAGTGTTTAATGATATCAAATAATTCAAGGAGTGAACCATTTAAATGAAAGAAATAGAAGGATCTTAGAGTTTATAAAACTTTTGTCTTGTAATGAAGAATATATGACGACTTCTTATAATTCAGTACACATATTCCATCTTATTGTGAACATTCAAGGCCTTCTTATTACATGCCCTATAAACAATAAATGATCTGAAAGATTTAAATATGACTAAAAATAGTTAATTTCTTATGTATTATTAATGGGAGTAATATATTTTGACACATGAATGAAATAATAATTCAAATTTTGACCTAGAGATGGCCCTAGATTATATTTGTGCCTTTATATGGGTGTTGGCCAATAGTTTGGACATTCCATTCCATGTGTGGAAATTCAAGATTACAATGAGGATACCTTAAGGATCCAACATAGTTATTTTTATAAATAGGTTTTTATTTTTGTTATATTTTATTTTTTTATATTTCATGTAAATTCTATTTTATGATTAGTTTAATTCAAGTTTAATTTTTTTTATTCTCATTATTTATCTTCTAATCTATCTAATATGGAATATTTTTTATCCAACAAAGGATATAAACCACTGTTTAATGGTTAAATACATATAAGTAAATATTAGATATTGTTTCAGTATAATTATTATCAAATATAAATCATGTAGACCGTATGTCTGCTAACGAGGTTTAGAACAATTTACTATATCATTCGATTAGACCTACACTAACCATCAAAGTTGTAATTGAATGACCATGACATAGTTAGGGTTAATTAGGCTTAGAACAATAACCATTGATAGTTTATTCCTATATTAAAATATTCATATTACAATGATATCGATTATTATGGACCACAATGATTTTATAGCTTATAATGATCCAATTGACTGGATTAAGATCAATTAGTGGGGTTTTAACAACATTCCATCCTATCCCACAGCTATATACCATGATAAATTTAGTACTATAATTTTATGTTTAACTTAAAATTAACCCTTTTACATTTTTTTAATATTATTTTAATCCTATAATACTTGATTAAACAAAATCAAATCAAAATTAGAAAAACCAAAAATTTGATCAATAGTTCCTATCAATTTGATCCCTGCTCTCTATAGGATTGACCCTTCACACTCACTATATTTTTCCTTTTTAGTTGGTTAATTTTGGTTATCACACACACACACACACACACATATATATATATATATATTTAATATTTTAAAATTATAGGGGATCTAATGACATCTTATGGAATTATCAAATTTTAGAATCCTTGCAGAGGAGAAGCAGTGCAATACCCAATACTCAGGACAAAATACTAATATGAAAGACTAATATAATCATATTTTTGATCACTACATTGATTAAGGATAGTCAATATTTTAATTTTATTATTATTATATTAAATATGTGTTACACTATTGTGGTAAACTAGATGGATTATTAGAAAACCCGGTATTATGAGAAAAAACTAGGGTACAAAGCATACTAGGAGAATTTTACGACATGGGTGAAAATGACTTTAGAGAGGCGGTCACCATGGAAGGACACCTAATATCAATAATGTCCAGGAGAGCAAAATTTTCCAAACTACCAAGGAGGATCCTAGTCTAGGAACCACTCATATGTATGATCAACCAAATTTTCTGTATAATATATTTTTCTTATGGAAAAAATAATGAATTAAAATAACGTAGAGCTTAGTTAACATGGATAATTGAAAAATCAATAATCTCATATTATTTATTATTTAAATATTCTTATTAATATGATACAAATATATTCTAATTAGGTAATTATTTTTTGGAAGAAGTAAAATTTCATGTAGTAGAGTATGTCCGATTTATTGAGATAAAGGAACATGATGATAAGAATATTCAAGAATATTTTTCCATCCAATAATGATAGGAGTTGATTTCAGATTAAAAAATATATATATTTCTCCAACATCACATTTTCTTAATGGATATGATGATGGATAATAATTACTCAAGTCTTATAGAAATGAGGGAATTGAAAACTCACCTTCCTAAATTTATTACACTTTTAAATTACATTATGTAAAATATTGGATTATATTACAGAACATAGATTGAGTGTTGTGAAGATAGTGATAGGGAAGAGTAGATTAATTATACTCAAACTATTGAATAAAAAAGGAATATTATAAGGATGATGATATCATGGAATCATTCTTGGAGCATGACGAGGTCTGTCATGGTGATGAAACTCTATCTTAAGAAAATAGATTAACTAGAGCCTGATGCATCCCTTGTTTGTGTAAAAGTAGACAAAAAAGAACAATGAGAAACCCATTTTCAACAATAATATTTGGAGGAAAAAATATGATGAAATATTTTGTAAGGATGATATAGTTGGAAGAGGTTCATGAGTTCGATGTGGTACAATCCATAGTATCCAAATAAGAATAAAATGTGAATGAAGAGTAAAATAAGAAGGCATGCATTGAACTCGGTAAAATTCATGAGATTGAATAACCATGTAAATCCATGTTAATAAAACAAGAATATAAATATAATTCAATGGATGACATCATTAGTTAAAAAAATAAGAACAAATAATACTTATATTACAAATGAATCCTAATTTTAGCATGTAACGGAAAAAGAACCTTTAAAAATTGATATATTTAAAAATTCATTACCACTAGATCTCAAAAAAATATCAAATATTGTCATATTTATATTTTTATTGTTTTTACTACATTTATCTAAAAACTCATCCCACCCCCTTTTAAGAAGAACCAATAGATATCCATGTGAAATACTAGCCTAAATTAACATTAATTTCGAATGTGGGTAAATCTATGGCATTCAACTATATTTAATTTTCTAATTAGCACCCAAAGGTAATGGTAAAGTTGGATGACCATAAAAGGGACCATCTTAAAAGAGTAAATAGGGATTTTAAACATCCATGATATGACCCAGATTTATTTTATTTTTATAACATTATTTTGATAACTCTCCATGTGGATATTATCTTTAAATTTTTAGTCAAATGTAAAATACTGACCCATGTAGTCTGGAGAATATGGATTATTTAATTAAATTGGTACTATGAACAAGTGTTTTCATCTTAAAGGATCAAATAGTTTAGTAACTCTAAAGAACCAGATACAAATATAATTGGTACATTGGATCTTGAATGGAATATGACATATAAATTCCATTAGAATCACAAAAAATCACCACGATTATCCCTAAAATTCCATCATAATATATATATTTTTATCCTGGGGAAAACAAATCATTATAAAATGGATATCACAAGTGCTCATCAAATTTAAAAATTATAGTGGAAGCAAAAAAAACCATAAATAAATGGGAATATCTAACAACACATGTTAATAAAACAAAAACATGAACATAATATGGGAAGAATAAAAGATGAATAAACAATTCCATACAAAGAATCACATGATAATGAAAAATAACCATTTAAATTATACTAGTAAAATAATCACATTTATTATCAATTAATATTATTATAACAAGTGAAAGAATAATGTTTATCATCATAAACATACCTTCAAGGCTTCTGACAAGACACCATACATAAATGGGTACAAACCCGGTCTAGTTTTTCTCATGAGACATATCGGTAAATTGATTGGTTATCATGGGAACCTCTAGTCACATATAATGTCCAATTTAATTTTATTATGGAATGGGTGAAATATAATCAACAGAAATTTTATATTGAGAAAATAAGAATATGCAATGTGAATACTTAAACCATATACAATGAATGGTATCAAAATGCCACATCCACATACAAACAGATCATAAAAATTTCAATAAAATATGCCAGATGGTATTTTAATAGACCGTCCTCAATCAAACATATGATTCAAAAAAGGGTGATGATTTTGATGAAAATAATATAATAAAATCATTGTGAAATTCCTAATATAAATAAATTTTTTTATTCTGGTATAAAGAGATTGTTTCAAAAAACATTTGAATTTGACATAAAATAATATCATAAACATGTATATCACATGAAATACAATGAATTGGAAATTAAATAATCCTTCATTAATTAATTATTTCCATATTAAGTCAAAAAATAAGAAGAAAATTAATATAAATTATTAATGGGATACATCAATGTGATTGAAGGAAAAATACAGAAGAGTACATAATGGAGATGACAGTTTAATGGTTTTTAAAAAACTATGAAATAACTATTATAGATTTTAATTATAAATATAATCATTTTAGAAATATATTTGTATCTTCAAAAAGACTATGGTGTGTACCTATATATGGGTATGAAATTTGGGGGATCTCTTTAGTTAGACTTGCTTATTTGGATAAATTAAAAATAACACCTTCTCAAGAATGTATTTTCCCATAAAATAAAGAATCATTAACATAGGTATATATGTTTTAACAAAAAAACTGAATTTATGAGTATTAAATAAGAATAATTGATATGTAAATTTGGGTAAATAGACTAAAATTGTAACCTATAGGAAAATGGAGTTTTGGGAAAAACCCTTATATTATGTCTGAAATCATTTTTCACATGTTCATAACATCTTAGATAATGAAAATAGATTCATTTGTAATTTAAATCAGAAACTATTGAAAATTTATTTGATTTATTATAATTTTATTTTGTTCAGTTTTTAACTTATTTATGAGTTATATGATTTAATTTCGTCATTCAGGAGTGTTTATCTCTTGGGTTTTATGATTGATTCACTTTGTATAAATGTAAAAAAGTTCTTCTGAAATTATAATATAAATCAATAATCAAAATTGTATATTATTAATGAAAATATATACGATTTAATGGTGTTTTAGAGAAACCTTTTTCAAGATTTTAGTATTATTTATTTGATAAAACATTTATGATAACTATTCAGATTATTTTGGAATTTTTTTGATATTCACACGCTAGTTTTTTTAATAATTTATACTATATATTTATACAGGTTCTAGAAAAATAAATAATTTTTAATATAAATATTATAATATGGATTAACTATAAAAATGTTTTTATGACAATACTTGAATTTGATGTTAAAAAATGAATGAATCTTCCATGAGTGTAGTGGATCGACCCCTCGTGGATGATTTTTTCACTTTTAGAAAAAAAGGAAACAGAAATGTATTGATCGTGGATAACCCATTGTAAAAATAAAATTATTTTTTTATAAAATATAATAGAATTATCATGTAAGGAAAGTACTAGAGATGAAAAAAATCAAAAAAAATTAAAATAAGGAAAGTGGATTTCTATTTCGTAATTCCACTCAATGAGAACCTCCATATAGAACATTGAAAGGGTAATTTTGGGAGACCAGAAAGGCAACTACATGGGGAGAGGTATTTTAGATGTACTCAGAAGAATATTAACAAGCCCCAAGTCTTTGGATGTGTGAAGAGAGGAGGTGGACAGAGGTGGTCTTCATAGTACATGAGAATGGTGTTATTATTAATATTTCATTCATATGTTAATTTTATTGGCTTCAAAGAATGAATAGTTTCGATTCCCATGAAGAAATAAAGTAAAATGACAAGGGAAGATTTAAATTATGTTTCCTACATTATAAATGTCTTAAGTTATCATTTATTTATCTTATACTATTATATACCACAAATAAATTTATTTTACTGTTCACAAAAATTCCACTAATTTCAAAAAATTGCAAAACATCACAACAATTTTTTTTATATCTAGAATTAAAAAATGGAATCTATTTTATGAATATATTTTTATAAATTTTATAAATTTTATTTTTATATTAAATAATAATTTACATGAAAAATACATATTTTGATTTTATACCTGATTTAATGATACTTTCAAAAATTAATTATTGTCATGCAAAATTATATTACATGTAAAGACATGGATAAACCATGGAAATTTTCTTTATATACATTGGATTTTTATGAGTCCGTATTAATTTATGGTGCTTGATTTTGATGCCTGATGTGCCCGGAATCAATGTCAGAGGTTTTTTCAGGTACATTCACTAAACGTACAAGTGAGATTTTATAACATTGGAACTGGTGCTCGGAACTCAAATCCAAGGGCACCGTTGAACTTGCAGCGCCATTATCCGCTTAATAAATCATTCACCTAGACTTTAGATGGTCGATAATAAATGTATGTTTTTGGATTTTTATAAAAATATAATTAAATAATGTGTACGACACTTTTTTTTATTTTAAGATGACATGTGTGTGATGGTTGGTTAAAACCTCCACTTGGGAGTTGGAGGTGGGACCGCCACACCCTATCCACCCATGAGAGGTTATGGTGGTGGGGACCACCCTAATTTAACCTCCCACGAGTGGTTACGACATGGGGACCTCATGAGACTAAAACCTCCAAATTAATGGGGTGGCGGAAAATATCTCAACTCCCCTCATTAATGAGGGGGGATTCCCCTAACCTCATCTACCATTAATTACTGCCACCATCCCATTTTAATTAATTGTTCCAACACACATGGTTTAATTAAGGGGAGCCTACGTAATTTAATTCTTCCTTTTGGATTACGTGCCATCATTAAAATAATAGACAACTTATTATTATTAGTTGGGTTTGCATTCTATTTTAGTGGAATTTGGGAGAAGGGATAAAAGCTCATACTGAAAAATCGTTCTTTCAACGAAGAAGATGTAGAACATCGGTGATGGTTTCTTCTTCAACTTCCTTCCTCGAATCCTACCCTCCACAACATCGTCAATGAACCAACACAGCTCAGAATTGGGGATGTGCGGTGGACGTGACGAACGACAGTTTTCATCCTCTTCCTTCCACGACTCATCCAACGAACGACGACCAAGAGGTACAGGGTTTTTTCTTGTTGAAGTTATACCCTTTTCTTATCTTCCTCATCATATAAAAAGAGATTTTTGATGATATCTTATTGATCATATACCTTTCTTGATAAGCCAAATAATACCTCTCTAAACATGGAGGGTGCATGCCAACCTAGCATGGCCCGACACCCTCAGTCTGTTTTCTTCATTATAGTGATGTTCTACATCATGGAGATGAGGCGATGATGAAGAAGGTGGAAATGACGAATGCCATGCTACCTGCGGCCTCCGAGAATCGAGCCTCCTCCCCCCCTGTGGCACACCGATGGTACCGACCGAACAATGCGGGCCCACGTGGCGCCCGACCTGCCTACCTGCGGCCTCCCGGCTCCCTTCCCGGGACGCGCCCCCCTACCCGTAGCATCCTGGCGCCCTGCCTGGTGTGCGGCCTATCTTCCCGGGGCCTCCCGGTGCCATTCCTGGCCCACTTCCTATGGTCTCCCGGATCCCTATCCGATGCACGGCCCGTGGCCCACCACCCCTAAGGCCTACCCGGATGCCGTTGCGCTCTGCCCGACACCCTGCCAGCACCCCCGTGACCTGGCCAAAACCCTGTCAGAGCCCCCGCGGTCAGCACGACACCCTGATGACGCCCCCATGACCTTTCTTGAAACTGCTGATCCCTTCCTGGCGCCCTGTCAGTGCCCCTGCGGCCTGCCCAACACCCTGTTGGGGCCCCCGCGGTCTGCTAGGCACCCTTCCAGTGACCTTGCGGCCTACTCAGACAGTGCCACGTCCTACCGAAAACCCCTGCGGCCTTCCCGCGCCCCGTGCGCTCTGCCCATGACCGGACTGTGCCCCGCGCGCTCTGCCCGCTGTCCTCCCAGCCGATCAGCCTCCCAGGACGAGTCTCCTTAGTGGTTCCACTCACGGTGCTGGCCGAGCCAGCCCCGAACATCGGGCCGAGCCACCTATGTGGTGACATCCATGCCGAACCTCCCTCATAGTCTGATGGACCGAGCCCAGCGGACCAGGACAAACATAGTTGGTTGACCCACCGAATGGGCCAGATAACACCATATGAGTTTGACTGGGTCAACCTAGACCTGTTTGGCCCAGAAAGGGTTGGGCGAAGATGGTCTGATCGGGTCAGACCGAACCTCAACCCACTAGTTACCCTATTCCCTTCATGGGCCTTATCTTTGTCACCAGACGTTCGTTTGATGAACCGTCAGTGGATCTGGCTTTCATGGAGTGATGTCATGCCTTTTAGAATACCCCTCTAGATTTCGAGTTTTAGTTTGAGATACAGTCAGGTTGGATTGTACACAAATCCAATCGGGACACAGAGACAAAAGGCTAATATCCAACAGATCGGGCGTCCGATTGACTCGCTGTCTATTGTGTTGAGACCTCAATGGTGAGCAGACCTTTGAGATACTTTTACATGGGACTTCATGACAGTAGGAATATCGACCAGTAGCTTGTGGTGAAGATATTCCAGAGATGAGCAGCGATTTGTGTGGGAAACTAGTAGCTAGATGAGACTTGATGACAACTGATAGATTCGACTCGATGTGATTCGACTAGCCCAGTGTGGAGCGCCTATGTGTGAGAGTGACAAACCCACAGTGGGGAGCACCTTTGTGAGGGTATATCAGACCCATGGTACTTGACATGGGGAGTAAGTCAGCAGGCTACTAGGGGGAGAGCCTCTATGTGGGCGCAGTAGACCCATGGTGGGTAGCGCCTCTATGTGAGCATGGCAGACCAACGATACTCGATAGGAGAAGTACCTCAGCAGTCCAAGTTATTGGGAAGCACCTTTGGGTGATGTGTTAGGGACACTATACTCGATAGAGAAGGAGTTATCCAACACCTGAGGGTTCAGATTGTTATTACCCCTAATTTAAAATCCTGGTTGAGATGAGTCAATGACAGTTGTGTTTCCCTCATGATTGAGATTGGTTATTAGATATCTTAGGTATATGTATGGGAATATACCCAAGTAATGGTTATCTGTTGATTTAATATTTTTTGGTTTATCCTTGTTGTATTTTGTGAGACCATGAGGGTCTTGGGGTCCCTACTTTGTATCGATATACTCACCTCGAAATAGGCTATTCCCGAACATCATTGTGTTGGAAGAAGATGATGGGTAACGTTGACTGAGGATGATAGTAGTAGGACTAGACGGTACCCAGAGGTGGACTACATGGCATGACGACACATGGAGGAGACAGACGGACGAGAGTGCTGAGGAGACCATTTGTATCTACCTTTCATGTTGGAACCCCACATGATGACCCAACAGCTACCTTACTTTTCATCATTTGTACTTGTTTTTCCTTGTACTTTTGGTTTCCTTTTACTTTATAGTTGGCCTTGTATTTCCTGTCCATTTTACTTCCAACACTTATTTTGTATGCAGTTTTACTTAGTGTTATGCATCCAGTTGTGTACTATTATGTGTTTTTTTTCAGTTATAAAGGCAATTCCATCCTAGTTAAGGGATTTATGCCTTTTGTGTTAGTCGCTATCCAGTGTCCTATGGAAGGTGGGCCTGGGGTAGTCACAATACGGGGCTCAGGTGACGGGTCGTGACAAATTGGAATTAGAGTAGTCGGTTCTACCACAAAATTTTGATGTCTGATCATTCCTTTCACTGAAGCAATATTGTTAAGGGTAATAAGTGTGGTTTTAAGTCTAGGGAATCCAATGTTGGTGTGGGTGTCTAACTTATCCATACACCAGGGCCCCGACTAATTATTTTCGACACAGTGCACGAAAATAATGATTGCGTGTGTATTTCAAAAGATTTCTCTAAGTTAGCTCAACCTGATCAGCTCACCAGATATAATCTTTTGACTATGTCGCATCTCTTTATTTCAAGATGCCTCCCCGCAGACGACCAGTTAGAGCCCCGAGAGTCATATGTACTGACATACCACTGAGTGATGAGGCCTCGATGAAGGTCCCTTTACTAGTGGTGGCACCCGCGGTACTAATTCCTATTGAGCCACTGATGCCGCTATCCCTAGCAGCAGACGATGCACACCGCATGTGCCTTTTGCATGGGTTCCAGCACCAGAGACCATCGAGGTTTAGGGGAGAGATGGACCCACATGCGGCTAAGGATTGGCTGGAGGATTTGGTGAGATTCTTTAGGCTAGTAGGGACACTAGCAGACTTTATAGTTATCCTTTTCGTGAGTCTCCTTCATGCAGCAGCAGGCAGATGGTGGAGCTTGATGCTCAAGATGCATGATGAGGTGAAGCTACTCTGGGCAGACTTCAAGAGCCTGTTTCGGGCAGAGTTTTTCCTAACCACTCTCCGCTTAATGCAGATATAGGAGCCACTACATCTACATTAGAGTAGCATGATGGTGGTGCAATACCCAGTGAGGTTCACCAACCTCTCACGCTACTCCACAGATATAGTGTGGGACCCTTTTTTCAGGGCCCAAACCTTCGAGCAGGGGATCATATAGGAGATCAGAGCATCGATGATCTCATTTTGCATCCCGATGTAGGTGGGGGGTAAGATATATCCCACATAGTGAAGAGATTCCTTGCTGAGTGGTATCCAACAGCGATGCCCACTACTAGATGACATGTAACGAAGTCTTCTAAAAGTGGAATTCTATAGATGATGTATTGGTCCAAGAGGACCAGACCCACGAGTGGACAGTGGTAGGACTAAAGATCTTTTTTTGTGGGTCACCCACAGTAGAGACACACATTCCAGGATCAGGCAGTGTTACTCATGTGTTGGGGATGGTCACATTGCTCGTGGCTATCTGACCTGCGGTTTAGATGATCAGTTGATAGTTGAGGGGCGTCTTAGGCAGAGGAAGAGGTTCGATCGAGGTGGTCTGTAGGGAGGATCCGGATGTTCCATAGGAGTTTGATGTGCATATGGTAGTGGGTGACGTTATGAGGTGTTACCAACACCACCACAATGAAGTCCGCCTCGAGCGCAGGGAGAAGGTGGACAAGGGATAGCTCAGCTCTAGGTAGTTGATTCCTACGATCATGGAGCTCTGAAGATGATTTGAGGCATGATGTGTGCCTACTCCACCTTAGCTGTAGTTCTTATAGACACAGGTTTCAGTCACTCTTTTATTTCCACATCCCTTGTTTGGAGTTTGGAGATTCCGAAGGAGTCGTTAGTTCGATCCTTACGGCTAGACACTCCTATGAGAGATGATTCGACGAATACACACTAGTGCCAGTAGTGCGACCATATTATAAAAGGCGAGATCTTCGGCTGGGATCTTCTAGTAGCGTTGTCGAGGAATTACGACATAATCGTGGGTATGTAATGGTTATCTATAGGCCATGCTCAGATATATCGTATTAGGGGCAAAGTGCAGTGTGTCCTGATAGATGGGACTAGGTTCACCTTTACCGGCGAGAAGGGCGCCTTTGGAGTGCAAAATGGACATACTCAGAGGAGGGTGCATCCAATCACTCATCAGTAGGCTACACTTACCCTCTGAGTAGTAGATGTAGAGAGTCTGAGCTATCCTATAGTGGTGGACCTATATGTCAATGTTTTCTCTGACGATGTTCCTGGATTACCTCCTCGCAAAGAGGTGGACTTCTACATTGACATGTACCCCTAGTTGACACTGATATCTACACCAAAATATCGGATGGCTCCCGCTATGCTTCTTAAGTTGCGGTTAAAGATGAAGGACTTGAAAGGGAAGGGATTCATCTGGCCTAGTGTTTCTACATGGGCAGCCCGGATTCTGTTCACCATGAAGGAAGATGGGAGTTTGAGGCTTTTTGTTGACTACCATCACCTGAACTAGGTGACCGTGAAGAATAGGTACCCACTCTTGAGGATTGAAGACCTATTTGACTGGATGAAGGGAGCAAGGAGGATCTCGAAGATAAACCTCAGATCAGGCTATGACCAGCTCAGAGTTTGAGACATGGATGTGCCGAAGATGTCCTTCAGGTGTCCGTACAAACATTAAGAGTTATTAGTTATGCATTTTCGCATAACCAACACTCCAGCAGTTTTCATGGAACTCATGAATAGTATATTCCAGCCATACCTTGGTCGCTTTGTCGTAGTCTTCATTGACAACATTCTGGTCTATTTGACTAGTGCGGAGGAGCATGCCTACCATTTGTGGGTAGTACTGAACACACTCCGAGAGCTCTATATTTATGGTATGCTCTCAAAGTTACAGTTTTTTATTCTAGAGGATCACTTCTTGGGACACATCATCTTAGAGGCTGGAGTTGCAGTGGATCTAGCGGAGATTGAGGTGGTACATTCTTAGGAGCCATGCAGGAGTGTGACAGAGGTATGAAGTTTCCTAGGTTTGTCAGGATACTATCATAGGTTCATTCCAGACATCTCCAGAGTTGAAACACCACTTTCAGCCTTGAAAACGAAGTGGAAACTCTTCGTGTGGTTGGAGAGATTCTAGTAGAGCTTCCAAAAGGTGAGGTAGAGGCAAACTAGTGACCCCATATTGAGGCTCTCAGAAGAAGGTGTGGGGTACGTAGATTACTAAGACACATCATGGACCGGACTCAGGTGTGTCTTGATGCATGATTGGGAAGTGATCACTTATTGTTCACGTCAGTGGAGACAGAATGAGCAGAACTATGCTACCCATGACCTCGATTTAACAGTAGTGGTCTTCGCCTTGAATATGTGGCGACACTATCTTATGGGAGAGTGTTTTACCGTGTACTCTGATCACAAGAGTCTTAGGTATATCTTCTCTTAGAAGTACCGAATATGAGACAATGATGTTGGCTTGAGTTCCTCTAGGACTATGACTTCGAGATAGTCAATACTATTGGGAAGTGGAACATTGTTGTAGACACACTCAGTAGGAGGACTGGTATACAACTTCTAGGAGAGGAAACATAGTAGCTTGCTGCCTTACAGATATCCTTTGTAGACCAAGACAGAGAATCCTTCCTGCAGTCTCTTAGTGTCACTCCCCAACTCCTTCAGCGAGACAGGGAGGCAAAACATGGGGACGCAGACTGCAAGACAATATGTGCTCTGATATACACAGGGCAGGCACCTGATGGATTTTCTGGAGGAGGGGAGCACTTCATCCTCTTCAGAGGGAATACCTTGGTACCAGTGTAACTTTAAGAGGAAGTGTTGAGGGAGTTCCAAACATCCCTTCTAGAGGTACATCCAGGAGTGGCGAATATGTACAAGGACCTTCGACGACATCACTAGTGTCCAGGCATGATGAAGCTTATAGAAGAGTTTTTTTTACGGTGCCTCACTTGTCAGCAAGTGAAGGCAGTGCACTAGGTACCATCAGGCATGGTTCAGTATCTAGAGGTCCCAGAGTGGAAGTGGTATGGGATATGTAAAGACCCGCAAATTTCAAGGAAATTTTTTTCTTAATTTTCTTTGGAATTTTACAAGAGCGCAGCTTCAGACGGCACCTGATTATGAGGCCCGGTGTGCCCGGAATCAATTTCTGAAGATTGGCTCGGGTACGTTCAGTGAACGGACGAGCGGGTTTTTCTATCTTTTGAACCGGTGCCTGGAATCGAATTCTGAGGGCACCGATGAAATCGCAGCGCCGGTATTTGCTTAGAAACGCCTCTTCCGGAGTTGCGTTTTCTCAGACGTGGTTTTTAAATTTTGCGGCTTTAAGTCAGAAATAAAATAAAGTTTGTGCGACAACTTTATTTTATTTCACTTAAGCTGCTTGGAAGCCACTTGAAGTCACTTAATGGCGGCTTGAGCTGAGTTGAACTGGATAGGATGCTATCCAGAAATATCCTACCCCTTGGTAGGATATTTGTGCGGTGGGGCCCGCACGAGCCCCGCCGTTTCTTTCGCTAAGTAACGCACCCGCAAAAACCCGTCAAAGTAACTGAAAAGTCAACCGACACGTTTTCTTTAATTCTTAACAGACCATTTAATTGGGCGGTTTATTTCGCGAATTAAATGGGCTGTTTCTTTCGTGAATTAATTGGGTTGTTTCGCTCGTTGAATTAATTCAACGAACTGATGGGTCGTTACTTACGCTTTTGCGTTTGTTGGCATGTTTATAAAATAAGACCAACCTAAAAATCCTTTGAAAGGATTTGAGAGGATCTTTGTTTCTTCGTCTCCCCGCGAAGAACGCGAAGAACGCGAAGAACGCGAAGAACGCGAAGAACGCCGGCGACCGGAATTCGACGACGCACACCGAGATCTGTGACGTCGACGAGCTTTACCCGCGACGTTCTTCGGCGACGCCTCTTCTTCCGCGGCCGATCCTCGTTCTGCAATTAAGGTGAGAAACGAATCGTTTATTTCTCCCCTTTTTATAATTCAATATCAACGGATTTAAATTAATCCGTTTGATCTTGATCCGGAGATTGGCGACGCGACGCCGGATACCGCGACGACGCGACGATTCTCCTTCTTCCGCGACGAGCAATTCCGCGATGACCTCTCGTCCGACGACGACGACAAGGTAAGGGTTGATTTGAAATATTTTCCTTTCCCGTGATTTTATTTCTTTTAAAATAAGGAACCGATCACGGAACAATTTTAAATTTATTTAAAATTGTTGATTGGTCGTTTCTTGTTTCTCCCGTTGTTTATGACTAACGCGGAGGGTGCGGGTCTAACGAACAAGACCCGGCAACCCTCCGCCGATCTTCCTTTTTGTGCGGATTTGGCGGGCGACGGCAAAAGCACGACGCAAGGGCCATTTGTTGATTCCGCAGTGAAGGACGCGTCCCGGGAGGAACAATGGCGCAGACGGGAGGCAAAACGGGCCACCGGAGCAACTCCGGCGGCCCGCGGAAGGCGGCGGCGAACCGCCGGACCGCGTCCGCGGTCCGACCACCTAGCACGCGGCCCGCGCGGGTCAAACCCGCGGCGGCTCACTCGGCCGCTCGGCCGAAGCCGAGCCGGCCGGTCCGGTCGGCCGGGCCGCGCCCCGGCCGGACCGGACCCGGCCTATCCGGGTCGGGCCGGGTCGGGCCGACCCAGTTCGGCCGACCCAGGGGGGGGGGGGGTTCGGGCCGGGTCGCCCCGGGCCCAGAACCCCGTTTTCGGGCCTTCTTCAGTATTTCGCCCATATCTTGTTCCTGGGACATCCGATTGAAGAACCGTCAGCGGCTACGCGATCCTTGGATCGAGACGGTCGTTTCAGTATATTATACTCAAGGTTTCGGAAGACTTTGGGTTCAGCCGGGTTGGTTCGTACACGGAACCAACCGGGCCCTCGGAGCGGAAACGCTCATAACTTGAGCTACAGACGTCCGATCGACGTACCGTCAGCTGTGGTAGTTTCCTCTAAGTGATACGGAACTTTTGGCATACTCCGCCCGAGGATCGGATACAGGCGGAGTACGGTCGGGTTGGTTTTGCCCTAAAAACCAACCGGGCCCCTGGGACGAAAATGCCAATAACTCTCAGACCGGGCGTCCGATTGACGCGCCGTCTGTTGCGTTGAGATCCTGTTGTCGATACGGAACTTTTGGATACATCAACTTCGGACTACGTGTCAGTTGATGTATCAGCCTCTCGGCTCGTGGAGCGGACCCTCCTAAACGAGATCGCTATGTGCGGGAACCCTAGCGCTGGCTGTGACTCCGACGGCAGAGCAGAGATCCTCCGTGGACTGCGACGACGGCAGAGCAGAGATCCTCCGTGGACTGCGACGACGGCAGAGCAGAGATCCTCCTTGGACTGCGACGACGGCAGTGCAGAGATCCTTCGTGGACTGCGGCGACGACTGTGCAGAGATCCTCAGTGGACTGCGTCGACTACTGCACTCAGCGATCCTACGCGGATCAGTGCCCGATCCTGTGTGGGTCCTAATACCGGTTCTGTGTGAGCCACTGCCTACCGGTTCTGTGTGAGCCATTGCCTACAGGTTCTGTGTGAGCCCGATCCTGTGTGGGTCTTTTGCGGGGGTTAGTACCTATAGATCCTTCGTGGGTCCGACGACTTAGATGGATCAGTGATCATCTTTGACGTCATCTGAAAAAGTATACCTGGTTGAGCTGAATCTTATGTTACTCTCCTTTGTGGATTGTGTTGAACTATCCTATGTGGATTTACTATTTACTCTCCTTGTGGATTTGAGTCTTGCTTTCCTTTGTGGATTGAGTTGTTCTTGAGCTCGTGAGCAGAGCTAGAATTGGGGACTTAGGTATATGTATGGACATATACCTAAGTCGAGTCAGATGTTACTTCGTGATTGCATCTTTCTTTTTTGCTATATCCTTTGTGGATTTCGGGAGACCTTCGGGGGTCTCGGGGTCCTTACTGAGTAGTTGTACTCACCCCTGCACGGGCTATGCCCGCACCTTGTTGTGTTGGTTGCAGACGACGGACAGCGCTGATCACGGTTGGGGCGTGGAGCAGGACGGTACCTGGAGGTGGACCACTGGGCGGGACGTGCTCGGAGCGGACGTGGGACCCGAGGAGCCTGGAGGCTATCTGTACCCACCCTTCAGGTGGGATTGCCAGTGGATGACACGAGGCCGCCGTCTTTTCTTCAGTTGCTGTTCTTTACTTTTTCAGTTGTACTTTACAGTTGGGCTTGTATTCCGGCCCCCTTTACTTTTCTGCACTTGTAGTTACTTTCTGCTTGCTGACTCTGTGTGGTTGTTACTTAAAGGCAATGCCTTCCCTGTTTACTGGGATTTTACGCCTTGGTGCTAGTCGCCAGCCCCTGGCCTATGGAAGGCGGGCTTGGGGTAGTCACGGCACGGGCCCCGAGGACGGGTCGTGACAAATTGGTATCAGAGGTGGTCGGTTCTACCACAGACTCTGATCGTCTTTTCTTTTTATATGAAGCAATAGTGTTTAGTGTATTGAGTGTGGTTATCAGTTCAGGGAGCCCAGTGTTGGTGCGGCGGCGGACGTATCCGTACACCAGGACCCTGACTCCTGATTTCCGACTTAATGCATGAAAACATTGATTGCGTGTGTGTTTCAAGTTTTCTTTGTGATTACTTGTGTCAGCTCACCGGGTATACTGATCTGCTTCATGAAAGTCTCAAGTTTTCCTTGTGATTACTTGTGCCAGCTCACCAGGTATACTGTTCTGACTGTGGTGCTCTTGTTCTCCTTTTCAGGATGGCCCCGCGACGACAGCCAGCTAGGGTTCCGAGTGTAGGGCGCGACGGCAGCCCACCGAGCGACGAGGCCTCGGTGCAGGGCCCTTTGCCAGCAGTGGCACCGGCGGTAGCTTTACCCGCCGAGCCACCGATGCTACCAGTACCAGACGCTGACGATGCACGT
Source organism: Viscum album (assembly GCA_963277665.1). Classification (NCBI taxonomy): domain Eukaryota; kingdom Viridiplantae; phylum Streptophyta; class Magnoliopsida; order Santalales; family Viscaceae; genus Viscum; species Viscum album. The sequence continues at coordinate 1,112,137,378 of OY728140.1, forward strand.
CGCCTCAGGGCACTGCATGAGTTTCAGAGCCAGCGACCGCCCAGGTTTCGCGGTGAGGCGGACCCCCAGGCCGCCGAGGACTGGCTAGAGGCGGTGGTACGGACCTTTAGGCTAGTGAGGACACCAGCGGATCTCATGGTGATCCTCGTAGCGAGCCTCCTGCAGGCGGCGGCAGGACGATGGTGGAGCCTGATGCTCCAGGTTCACGATGAGGCATCCTTGCTCTGGGCGGACTTCGAGAGCCTCTTCCGCTCTGAGTTCGTCCCGGCCACCCTCCGAGCGGTGCGCATCCAGGAGCTTCTCCAGCTGCGCCAGGGCAGCATGACGGTCGCTCAGTACGCGGCGAGGTTCACTGACCTATCTCGCTACTCGACCGACATGGTACGGGACCCCTTCTTCCGGGCCCGGACCTTCGAGCAGGGCTTGCGACAGGAGATTCGGGCGTCGCTGATCTCCCTCAGCATTCCGACCCAGGCGGGAGTGCGGGAGCGAGCCCTCCTGATCGAGAGCTTCCTGGCAGAGCCTTCTTCAGCGGCGAGACCTAGCGCAGGGCGGCAGGTAGCTGAGTCTTCGGCAGTAGGTAGCCGACGGATGACTCTCGGGTCCAGGAAGACCAGACCCCCACGCAGACGGCCTCAGGACACCGGCTCAGCGGTGCGGGGCACACAGCGGAGTGCCAGCCTTCCGAGAGGCAGGCTGTGCTACTCCTGCGGCGGGCAGGGTCACATGGCTCGTGACTGCCCGACTCGCCAATCAGAGGATCAGCAGACGGTGGAGGGGCCACCCAGGCAGAGGCAGAGGGTCGACCGTGGCGATCAGCAGGGAGGAGGCGGACGAGGCAGAGGAGCTGGCCGAGCAGCGGGTGGTGGGCGACGCTTCCAGGCTCTACCCCCACCACCACCAGGAGGGCCACCTCGACCACAGGGAGCTGGTGGGCAGGGGCAGGCCCAGCTCCAGGCAGTGGAGGCCTACGACCCCGACATGCCAGAGATGATTCGAGGTACGATCTGTGTCTATTCCACCCTTGCTGCAGTACTTATAGACACAGGAGCGAGTCACTCTTTCATAGCCTCTGCCTTTGTTCGGAGCTCGGAGATTCCGACTGAGCCGTTGGCTCGATCCTTACGGCTAGAGACTCCTACGGGAGCAGACTCGACGATTACACACTGGTTCCGGCAGTGTGAGCTTACTCTAGGAGGCGAGAGCTTCGACTGGGATCTCCTTGTAGCGGCGTCGAGGCCTTACGACGTCATCTTGGGCATGGATTGGCTATCCACGGTTCATGCCCAGATCGACTATTTTAGGCGCAAGGTGTGATGTGTTCGCACCGACGGGAGCAGGTTTACCTTCACCGGTGAGAAGGGAACCTTTGCAGCACAGGATGGAATTCCGCGGAGGAGAGTGCAGCCCATCTCTCATCATTTGGCTAGCCTCATCCTAGGAGCAGTGGACATGCGGAGTCCAGCTTTTCCTGCAGTGGTGGACCAGTACGTGGACGTCTTTCCCGACGACGTTCCAGGGATACCTCCTCGTCGAGAGGTAGACTTTTACATCGACTTGTACCCCGGGACAGCCCCGATATCTACTCCAGCATATCGGATGGCCCCCGCCGAGCTTCGGGAGCTGCGGGTACAGTTGGAGGACTTGCAGAGCAAGGGGTTTATCCAACCCAGTGTTTCACCATGGGCTTCCCCGATTTTGTTCGCCAAGAAGGCGGACGGGAGCTTGCGACTGTGTGTCGACTATCGTCGCCTGAACTAGGTGACAGTGAGGAACAAGTATCCGCTGCCACGGATTGATGACCTCTTCGATCAGCTCAAGGGAGCACGGTGGTTCTCGAAAATAGACCTCCGGTCAGGCTATCATCAGCTCAGAGTTCGAGACGAGGATGTACAGAAGACGACCTTCAGGTGTCGGTATGGCCATTATGAGTTCTTGGTTATGCCGTTCGGCGTAACCAATGCTCCAGCAGTGTTCATGAGCCTCATGAACAGGATCTTCCAGCCATACCTCGACCGATTTGTCGTGGTCTTCATTGACGACATTTTGGTATACTCGACGACTGAGGAGGAGCATGCCTACCACCTGCGAGTTGTGCTGGACACACTCCGAGAGCACCAGCTTTATGGCAAGATCTCAAAGTGCCAGTTCTGGTTACGTGAGGTCCATTTCATGGGGCACGTCATTTCTGAGGCGGGAGTTGCAGTGGATCCCGCGAAGATCGAGGCAGTGCTAGCTTGGGAGCCACCCAGGAGCGTGACAGAGGTGCGAAGCTTCTTGGGCCTAGCCGGATACTATTGGAGATTTGTGCCGGACTTCTCCAGAGTTGCGGCACCACTCTCAGCGTTGACGAAGAAGGGGAAACCCTTCGTGTGGTCAGACAGATGTCAGCAGAGCTTCCAGGAGATGAGACAGAGATTGACCAGCGCACCTATCTTGAGGTTGCCTGAGGAGGGAGTTGGGTACATAGATTACTGCGATGCATCAGGGACTGGACTCGGGTGCATCCTGATGCAGGTGCGGGCCGTGATCGCCTACGGATCACGTCAGTTGAGGCCGCATGAGCAGAACTACGCCACTCATGACCTGGAGTTAGCAGCAGTGGTCTTCGCTCTGAAGACTTGGCGGCACTATCTGATGGGCGAGCGCTTCACAGTCTTTTCTGACCACCAGAGTCTCAGGTATATCTTCTCTCAGAAGGACCTGAACCTAAGACAGCGGAGATGGCTTGAGTTCCTCCAGGACTATGACTTTGAGATAGTCTATACTCCTGGGAAGGGGAACGTGATAGCCGATGCCCTCAGCAGGAGGACGGGCATTCAGCTACTTTAGGAGGCGACGGAGCAGCTAGCCTCCTTACAGATATCCTTCGTGGATAGAGACGGAGCAGCCTTTCTTCAGTCTCTCACAGTCTCTCCTCCACTTCTACAGCGGGTCAGAGAGGCTCAGCGTGGGGACGCTGACTGTGAGACCCGGCGTGCACTGATATCCTCAGGTCAGGCGCCTGATGGCTTCTCCCTTGGAGCATAGCATGACATCCTTTTCATAGGACGTACCTTCGTACCAGTCGCTTTAAGAGAGGAGGTGCTGAGATAGTTTCACACTTCTCCCTTGGCGGTGCATCCCAGAGTGGCGAAGATGTACCAGGATCTCAGACGACAGCACTGGTGGCCGGGCATGAAGAAAGCTGTGGAAGAGTTCGTTTCACGATGCCTCACCTGCCAGCAGGTGAAGGCAGAGCATCAGGTACCAGCAGGCTTGGTACAGCCCTTGGAGGTCCCGAAGTGGAAGTGGGACGACATATCTATGGACTTCGTGACTGGACTTCCACGCACTTCCAGAGGTCACGACTCCATTTGGGTGATTGTCGACCGACTCACCAAGTCGGCACACTTCTTACCCATGAGAGAGCAGGGCTCAGTGGAAAGCTTGGGACGTCTTTACGTCCAGGAGATCGTACGGATTCACGGTGTTCCATCGTCTATCGTCTCCAATAGAGATGCTCGTTTCACTTCCCGGCTTTGGAAGGGGTTGCAGGAGGCGTTCGGGACGCAGCTCCATCTGAGCACAGCCTTCCACCCTCAGACGGATGGTCAGACTGAGAGGACCATACAGACACTCGAGGACATGCTCCGTGCATGTGTTCTCGACTTTAGTCGCAGCTGGGAGGACCACCTACCCTTGGTGGAGTTCGCGTACAACAACAGCTACCACTCCACCATCGGGATGGCACCATACGAGGCGTTGTACGGCAGACCCTGCAGATCACCGTTGTGCTGGACAGACCCTGGGGAGTCAGCACTCGTGGGACCAGAGATGGTCCCAGCCACGACAGAGAAGGTCCAGATCATCCAGGAGAGGATGAGGACAGCTCAGAGCCAGCAGAAGTCATATGCTGACAGGAGGCGGAGGCCACTCGAGTTCGAGGATGGCGACCACGTCTTTTTTGCGTGTCTCACCTCGACGTGGTTTACGGAGATTTGGCCGAGGCAGCAAGTTGTCTCCACGCTTCATCGGGCCTTTCCAGGTCCTCATCAGGATAGGAGAGGTGGCTTATCGCCTGGCTCTACCACCTCTGTTGCACCGGGTGCACAACGTCTTTCACGTGTCTCAGCTGAGGAGATACGTGCACGACCCGACGCACATCATCGACTTTAGGGAGCTGGACGTGGACGATGGGGAGACTTTTGCGGAGGTCCCAGTGGAGATCGAGGATCGACAGGAGCAGGTCCTACGTGGGCGGTCGATTCCTCTTGTGCGCGTCAGATGACAGCACGGGAACCTCCAGGAGAGCACTTGGGAGCGGGAGGCTCAGATGCGTGCTCAGTACCCCCACTTGTTCCCCTAGTTTTTGATGTATCTTTACGGGGACGCAAAGCCCTGAGGTGGGAGTAATGTAAAGACCCGCAAATTTCAAGGAAATTTTTTTCTTAATTTTCTTTGGAATTTTACAAGAGCGCAGCTTCAGACAGCACCTGATTCCGAGGCCCGGTGTGCCCGGAATCAATTTCCGAAGATTGGCTCGGGTACGTTCAGTGAACGGACGAGCGGGTTTTTCTATCTTTTGAACCGGTTCCCGGAATCGAATTCTGAGGGCACCGATGAAATCACAGCGCCGGTATTTGCTTAGAAACGCCTCTTTCGGAGTTGCGTTTGCTCAGACGTGGTTTTTAAATTTTGCGGCTTTAAGTCAGAAATAAAATAAAGTTTGTGCGACAACTTTATTTTATTTCACTTAAGCTGCTTGGAAGCCACTTGAAGTCACTTAAAGGCGGCTTGAGCTGAGTTGAACTGGATAGGATGCTATCCAGAAATATCCTACCCCTTGGTAGGATATTTGTGCGGTGGGGCCCGCACGAGCCCCGCCGTTTCTTTCGCTAAGTAACGCACCCGCAAAAACCCGTCAAAGTAACTGAAAAGTCAACCGACGCGTTTTCTTTAATTCTTAACAGACCATTTAATTGGGCGGTTTATTTCGCGAATTAAATGGGCTGTTTCTTTCGTGAATTAATTGGGCTGTTTCGCTCGTTGAATTAATTCAACGAACTGATGGGTCGTTACTTACGCTTTTGCGTTTGTTGGCATGTTTATAAAATAAGACCAACCTAAAAATCCTTTGAAAGGATTTGAGAGGATCTTTGTTTCTTCGTCTCCCCGCGAAGAACGCGAAGAACTCGAAGAACGCGAAGAACGCGAAGAACGCCGGCGACCGGAATTCGACGACGCACACCGAGATCTGCGACATCGACGAGCTTTACCCGCGACGTTCTTCGGCGACGCCTCTTCTTCCGCGGCCGATCCACGTTCGACAATTAAGGTGAGAAACGAATCGTTTATTTCTCCCCTTTTTATAATTCAATATCAACGGATTTAAATTAATCCGTTTGATCTTGATCCGGAGATTGGCGACGCGACGCCGGATACCGCGACGACGCGACGATTCTCCTTCTTCCGCGACGAGAAATTCCGCGACGACCTCTCGTCCGACGACGACGACAAGGTAAGGGTTGATTTGAAATATTTTCCTTTCCCGTGATTTTATTTCTTTTAAAATAAGGAACCGATCACGGAACAATTTTAAATTTATTTAAAATTGTTGATTGGTCGTTTCTTGTTTCTCCCGTTGTTTATGACTAACGCGGAGGGTGCGGGTCTAACGAACAAGACCCGGCAACCCTCCGCCGATCTTCCTTTTTGTGCGGATTTGGCGGGCGACAGCAAAAGCACGACGCAAGGGCCATTTGTTGATTCCGCAGTGAAGGACACGTCCCGGGAGGAACAATGGCGCAGAAGGGAGGCAAAACGGGCCACCGGAGCAACTCCGGCGGCCCGCGGAAGGCGGCGGCGGCGAACCGCCGGACCGCGTCCGCGGTCCGGCCACCCAGCACGCGGCCCGCGCGGGCCGCGTTTCTCCAAAGCCGCGGGTCAAACCCGCGGCGGCTCACTCGGCCGCTCGGCCGAAGCCGAGACGGCCGGTCCGGTCGGCCGGGCCGCGCCCCGGCCGGACCGGACCCGGCCTAGCCGGGTCGGGCCGACCCGGTTCGGCCGACCCGGGGGGGGGGGGGGGGGGGGGTTCGGGCCGGGTCGCCCCGGGCCCAGAACCCCGTTTTCGTGCCTTCTTCAGTCTTTCGCCCATATCTTGGGCCTGGGACCTTCGATTGACGAACCGTCAGCGGCTACGCAATCCTTGGATCGAGACGGTCGTTTTGGTATATTATACTCAAGGTTTCTGAAGAATTTGGGTTCGGCCGGGTTGGTTCGTACACGGAACCAACCGGGCCCTCGGAGCGGAAACGCTCATAACTTGAGCTACGGACATCCGATCGACGTACCGTCAGCTGTGGTAGTTTCCTCTAAGTGAGACGGAACTTTTGGCATACTCCGCCCGAGGATCGGATACAGGCGGAGTACGAACGGGTTGGTTTTGCCCTAAAAACCAACCGGGCCCCTGGGACGAAAGTGCCAATAACTCTCAGACCGGGCGTCCGATTGACGCACCGTCTGTTGCGTTGAGATCCTGTTGTCGATACGGAACTTTTGGATACATCAACTTCGGACTACGTGTTAGTTGATGTATCAGCCTCTCGGCTCGTGGAGCGGACCCTCCTAAACAAGCTCGCTATGTGCGGGAACCCTAGCGTTGGCTGTGACTCCGACGGCAGAGCAGAGATCCTCCGTGGACTGCGACGACGGCAGAGCAGAGATCCTCCGTGGACTGCGACGACGGCAGAGCAGAGATCCTCTGTGGACTGCGACGACGGCAGAGCAGAGATCCTCCGTGGACTGCGACGACGGCAGTGCAGAGATCCTTCGTGGACTACGGCGACGACTGTGCAGAGATCCTCAGTGGACTGCGTCGACTACTGCACTCAGCGATCCTACGCGGATCAGTGCCCGATCCTGTGTGGGTCCTACTACCGGTTCTGTGTGAGCCACTTCCTACCGGTTCTGTGTGAGCCATTGCCTACAGGTTCTGTGTGAGCCCGATCCTGTGTGGGTCTTTTGCGGGGGTTAGTACCTATCGATCCTTCGTGGGTCCGACGACTTAGATGGATCAGTGATCATCTTTGACGTCATCTGAAAAAGTATACCTGGTTGAGCTGAATCTTATGTTACTCTCCTTTGTGGATTGTGTTGAACTATCCTATGTGGATTTACTATTTACTCTCCTTGTGGATTTGAGTCTTGCTTTCCTTTGTGGATTGAGTTGTTCTTGAGCTCGTGAGCAGAGCTAGAATTGGGGACTTAGGTATATGTATGGACATATACCTAAGTCGAGTCAGATGTTACTTCGTGATTGCATCTTTCTTTTGTGCTATATCCTTTGTGGATTTCGGGAGACCTTCGGGGGTCTCGGGGTCCTTACTGAGTAGTTGTACTCACCCCTGCACGGGCTATGCCCGCACCTTGTTGTGCTGGCTGCAGACGACGGACAGCGCTGATCACGGTTGGGGCGTGGAGCAGGACGATACCTGGAGGTGGACCACTGGGCGGGACGTGCTCGGAGCGGACGTGGGACCCGAGGAGCCTGGAGGCTATCTGTACCCACCCTTCAGGTGGGATTGCCAGTGGACGACACGAGGCCTCCGTATTTTCTTCAGTTGCTGTTCTTTACTTTTTCAGTTGTACTTTACAGTTGGGCTTTTATCCCGGCCCCCTTTACTTTTCTGCACTTGTAGTTACTTTCCGCTTGCTGACTCTGTGTGGTTGTTACTTAAAGGCAATGCCTTCCCTCTTTACTGGGATTTTACGCCTTGGTGCTAGTCGCCAGCCCCTGGCCTATGGAAGGCGGGCTTGGGGTAGTCACGGCACGGGCCCCGAGGACGGGTCGTGACAGGATATCCATGGACTTCATGATGGGTCTTCCATGTACATCATGGGTTCACGACTATATTTGGGTGATCGTCGACTGACTCTCCAAGTTATCCCACTTCCTACCGATCATGGAGAAGGGTTCAGTAGAGAGCCTAGGACGCCTCTATGTGCAAGATATTGTGCGACTACATGGAGTACCTACCTCTATTGTCTCCAACCATGACACACGATTTACTTCCCGACTATAAAAGGGGTTTTAGGAAGCTTTCAGGACACAGCCTCACTTGAGCACCGCCTTCCATCCATAGAGGGATGGTCAAACTGTGAGGAGTATTTAGACTCTTGAGAACATGATCCGCTCATGTGTCATCGACTTCAGTCATAGCTGGGACGATCACTTTCCATTGGTACAGTTTTCCTATCACAACTACTATCAATCCACCATAGGGTTGGCACCTTTTGAGGTGTTGTACGGGCGACCCTGCAGATCCCCCTTATGCTATACTGACCTAGGGGAGGCAGCCCTAGGGGTACCAGAGATGGTATGACGTACCACAAAGAGGTGAAGATCATCCAGGAGAGGATTAAGACTGCACAGAGTAGACAACAATCATATACTTATAGGAGACGGTGACCTCTAGAGTTTGAGGATGGAAACCACATCTTTCTACTGGTCTCACCTCGATGAGGTCTAAAGAGATTTGGCCGAGGTAGCAATTTATCTCCAAGATTCAACGGACATTTTCTGGTCCTCAACATAGTTCGTGAGGTGTCATACCGCTTGGCTCTTCCACCTCAGTTGCACCGGGGGCATGAAGTCTTCCACATATCTCAGCCGAGGAGATACGTGCACGACCCTTCCCACATCATCGACCATGGAGAGATGGAAGTCTATGATGGGTGAATTTTATAGAGGTTCCATTGGAGATTGAGGATTTACATGAGTGGGTCCTACCTGGATGTTCAATACCTTTGGTGCGCTTATGCTGGCAGCACAGGATCCTCTAGGAGATCACATGAGAGCAGGATCCTCAGATACGTGATCAGTACCCACATTTGTTCCCTTAGTTCGAGTTGTAGCTTACGGGGATGTAAATTTCTACGGTGGGGAGAATTTTAAAAAATGGAAATCCTTTGGAATATTTTTTATATACATGGGAATTTTATGAGTCCGTGAAAATTTAAGGCGCTTGATTCCGAGGCCCGGTGTGCCCAGAATCGATTTCTGAAGTTTTCTTCATGTACGCTTAGTAAACATAGGAGCGGGATTTTATAGCTTTTGAACTGCTACTCGGAACTGAAATCTGAGGGCACCGTTGAACTCACAACGCTAGTATTCACTTAAGAAGGCTTTCAACTTGACGATAGATGGTCTATAATAAGAGTTAGTTTTTGGAATTTTATAAAAAAATAAAAAAATAACGTGTACAACACTTTATTTTATTTTAAGCTTCCATGTGTGTGATGGTTGGTTAAAACCACCACTTGAAAGTTATAGGCGGGATCGCCACACCCTAACCCCGCATTAGAGATTATGGTGGTGGGGACCACCCAAATTTAACTTCTTGCGATAGGTTACGACGTGGGGACCACATGAAACTAAAACCCCTCAATTAATTGGTGGGTGGAAAATCTCTCAACTACCCTCATTAGTGAGGGGGAGTCCGTTGACCTCCCCTACAATTAATTGGTGCCACCTTGTCTTTTTAATTAATTGTGACAATACCCGTTCTTTAATTAATGATATCCTATGTAATTTTATTATACTTTTTGAATTAAGTTCCAACATTAAAATGATTGACAATATATTATTATTAGTTGGGTTGAAATTCCCTTTTGGTGGAATTTGGAAGAAGGGAGAAACACTGCCAATGAAGAACTGTTCTTCCAATGATGAATACGAATATCACTGGTGTTGATTTCTTCTTCGACTTCCTTCCTCAAATCCCACCATCCGCAACATCGTCAATGAACCAAGACGGCTCGGAATTGGGGAAGTGCGGCGGACGCGAAGAATGACGGTTTTCATCATATTCAATCTGCGACTCCGCCAACGAATGACAAACAAGAGGTGGGTGTTAATTTTTTGTTGATGTTATACCCTTTTTTATCTTATTCATCAGATAAAATGAGATTTTTAATGATGTTTTATTGATAATATACCTTTCATGATGATCCAAATAAAACCACCCTAAACGTGGAGGGTGTGGGCCAACCTAACATGGTCTGATACCCTCCATCAGTATTCTTCCTTGTGGTGACGTTCTATGGCATGGTGATGGGGTGATGATGATGAAGGCAGTAACGATGAAGGAAGCAGTACTCATGGCCTCCAGAAATCCCCCTCCCCCACGTCACACCCATGATGCTACTGGCTGAACACCGAAAGCGCGAGTGACGCCCGAACAACCTACCTATAGCCTCCCGGCGCGCGGCCCGCCTTCCCGCGGACACATGAAACCCTACCCGGTGCGTGGCCAGCCAGCTTGTGGCCTCCCGATGACCTGCCCTCCACGTGGCCCACCTGCCCGCAGCCTCCCTGCGCCCCTGCGCCCTGCCGGCGCCCCTGATACCAGCCTGGAATCCTTCAGGCACCCCCGCTGCCATCCCAGTGCCCTGTAGGCACCCCCGAGGCATGTCTAGCCGCTGCCACACACTGTATGATGCCCATGCAGCCAACACGACCCCTACCATGCCCTACTCGGTGCACCCATGGCCTAAC